>JAWWNH010000001.1:12690000-15380000 GCA_034641385.1 Darevskia mixta
GCTTCTGTCTTGTTCCTTTGCCATTCTATGCTTCAGTGATGGTTTTTGTTTTTGTTTTAAGCCACCTTGAGTTTCTTTAGCATGAGTTGGCAGATCTAAATAATTTTAATAATTCAATTAATATACGATCCATGTGTGCTTGGCAGTGGAAATTGCTGTTATAAAAACCATCAATCCAATATCTAGTTCAAAATCAGTGACTATTACTTAAATTTTTAAAAGTCTCTGTTTAATATACATTAATATTTAAAATCTCCAAGCATTGTCCTTGGGAATAAAATATACCTTGGGGAATGTGCCATTAGTAAGTTTTACTCTTAGAAAAGAACTACAGTTATAAAGTTTTGAACAGTGGGGTAAAAACTTTGCAAAGGGAAATAAATCTGCACAGTTAAAAGTGTCTAGCACGCTAAATTAAAATTTAATATTTATCATATTGGATTAATCGTCATTTCATTTCAGTTCATTGTTTAATGATGAATGATGAAGTCTTTGACTTTTTCTTTCTAACCAATATTCCCCAAATACTACAGAAATCTGCCTAGATTTACAGCGACATTGGTCTACTGAGTAAGTCCAAATGCTGAAACTTATTTGAAAATCGAAAAACTGCAACAACCATGGATCTTCGTGTAACTGCCACAAAACCCGACAGCCTTGTTTTGTACAATTTCATTTTAGTCTATCCTTTTAAGTGTTCAGGGCTGTCAAGTTGCTCTCTTTTTCTCTGAACTCTTCAGCAGAATTACTGCTTGATTTTGTAATAAAATATGTGCCTGTCCTTTAGCTGATTACAGTATCAGTGAAAACATTACAAGATAATTCTATGTTTCCAAAGGTTTTCACATCAAACACAATGTAACCTGTTTGTAAAATGGTTTTGCCTTGTTAGAACTTCAGACATGTAACAGAGACAGAGAGGGACTGTTTCAGTCTTGAATTTTATATGTTGAATCATGTACCATGACAAATGTCACCTATGTATGTCAAATAGTCACATGCAACAGGACAGAGTTAAAATGTGGACCACCATTTCCACGAGGAAAAGCTTTAAGTGACTCTCCACTACAGGAACAACCTTGTTGGTTTTGGGAAGAAAAGGTCACTGTTTTATAGAATGGAGTTGAAATTTCTCTTAAGACATGTTTCGATTTAAAATAAATAATAATTTTAAAAATCTCCCATTCCAGGGGGGGGTAGGGGTAGGAAATCCACTTGTTGTCTGGATATTCTCTCCTATTTTTTCCTGGTGGCTACCACTCAACAGCACTGCCATGCCACAGTAAAACTCCGTGTCTAGGACATTGTGGAGGATTCTTCTGCTACCAGCTGCACTGGCAGTAAAACTGACCAAAAAAAGCCATGTTAACAAAACTTCTAATGGTGAGACCCATCCCAAAGAGAAAGAGAATTTATTTTCTCTGGGATAGAATTCTCTACTCAGAATTAGGGTGGAGAATATCGAAAGAGAAAGAGAAAATACATTAGTGTGGTTCTGTGAACTCTTGGGCAAGCGGTAGCTAGACAATTATTGCACTGCAGCATCACAAAACATCAGGGGTGCTGCTACAGTATGAGTAAGGAAGATACAGGCTGAAGCGATATAAAGTGATCCAAAACAAAAATCAAGAAAGAGCTTCAAAATTGTGTGCAACAGCTTGCATGAACAGAGAGAAACAGTTCTTAACCTTAACCTGATAGGCTTCAAGGGGTATGCAAACTTAATGGGGGGGGGAGTTTTCCCAATGCAAGAAAATAAATTGTATTCAAAATTTTGTGAGCATGTATTTTTCTGGAGAGAGTGTCAACAGCTTTCAACAGATTCTCAAAAGGGTTTGTGACCCACAAAACATTAAGAACCACTGGCTTGCGATCACTTTTTTATGCCTTAGTCTTTTCCTAGTTTGACAACAGCCATTTTTATGACCAGAAGAGTTTTTCTGCTAATAGAAGAAAACCATTCATGTTTAATTACATTTGTAAGCCAGAATGGCCATTTTGGGAATGTAGGGTATAAATATTTAAAATTAATAAATGAGCAAGCAACCAAACAAACATCTATCTATGAACTCTCCTGTCTTCTTTATGAGATACGGGGGCAGGATAGAGTTGCAAAGGTCTAAAAAACCAGAGAAAAAGCCAATGGCCAGGCCAGAGAATGTCTGCACACTGAATAGCCAAGAGCTGAATCTGTGTTGGAGCATCTTTGGAGCATCTTTATTTAAATACCTTGATTTTGATTAATGCAAGTGAAATACTTCATTCTACCTTTACATATGCTACAAAGAATAAGGAATAATTCCACTCCTAAAACCACACATCTTCTGCTGGTCAGAAGATCAGGAGTAAAACAATTAAAACCCAGTGACTTTAATAGCTACGAAACAGAAATTTCCTACTTATAAGTATATATATTCCCATCTTAAAAAAGAAAGAGCATTTTGGGCACTATCTGGCCAATTGTAACCACTTCTATATTAGATTCAATGGGAGAGGTTTAAGTGTGTGCTTAACTTTCCTTAATATTGGTTTTAAAATGTTTAATTTTAGCTGGATTGTGGCCTTGGTAGGTTAGAAGAACAGCCAAGTGAATTTTCCACAATCCATCTCCTTGTTTTTTCAATAGGGGTGGACCCAGCTTTCTTTGACTGCTATTCCAGGGCTAAAAGGATATGAAAACCTAGTAAATTCAATGGAACCTATTTCCAGATAACAGTCTACAGGAGTGCAGCCTAAATTACATCTCTAGATTGTTGTTGTTGTTGTTGTTGTTGTTGTTGTTGTTGTTGTTGTTGTTATGTACCATTAAATGTTTGCACATTTGCAACGGTTAAAATTTGCAACTTTTATAGCCACAGGAGCATGACAATTTTATTCTATAACAATGAATTTCTCCTGTCATCAAACTCCTTTCATAGCATAGCCAAAACTGCTACCTTCAGAATATCTCATGTTTTAGATGACCTTTAAGCACAAAACAAGTGTTTGCTCTGTATTTCTCTAATATCTTACAGTCAAGGCTGGTGCAAAACATTGTTCTGCCTGAGACGATGTAGACTAGCCTTGTCCTCTTCATGCACTGACCTCAGCAGCCTCCTTCTGTTTTAGTTTAGTTTTGGGGGTTTTGCCACTAGCAGTGACAGTGTAGGCACTCCTTGGGTCTTCTATGGAACAATACGTTGTGAGCAGGGTGGCCGTGGAAACACTCTGAAGCAGCAAATGCTATTTAAGGTTTCACAGTAGTTAACTGTGACTTCAGATCAGTGGCAGAGAGGTGGGGGCGTGCCTGACGCGTGTCCCGGGGGCGTGGTGTGCGTCTCAGGGGTGTGGCGCGTATCCCAGGGGCGTGACACGGTGCCCGCAGGGCATGGCGTGCATCCTGGGGGCATGACGCACTGCCTGGGGGGGCCTGGCGCCCAACGCGGGGGGGGCAGCCGCGATGGCACCCTGCTGGCATCATGCCGCCGGGGGCGGTGCGCTCCCCCCCGCATGCCTCTTCCTCCGCCAGTGCTTCAGATAGGCATTCTCCAGGACTGCCCCAATCACAATGCCTTGCTCTGAAGAAAGAGTTTCCTCAGATAAAGGCATAGCGAACCCAGACAGGCATTTGCAGTAGGTATGTCACTGCCACTTTGCTGCAACGGAAATGTGGAAGTGGTAATCCTAGCATTTTAGGCAGTGGCTGTTGGGCTGGGGTTGCAGCTGCTCAGTTGGTGGTAGCAGTGGCAGATGCAGTAGCCACCACAGTAGCAGGCAGCCCACAAAATGGTGGTAGGCAGCTCTGTAGATGGGCAGAGACAGCAGCAGAGAGGCGGGGGGGGGGGCACGGATCTGCTTAACAAACATCATCCTCTTTCTATACTCCTCCCAATGGAAACATGCAAATGGGGACAGATATGCCCCTGCTTTAAGTCGTTTACACACTGTCTTCTCTTGTATATTATTTACCGCAAAGCCTGATGACTAAGCTCTTAAGCGACGAAAGATCTGATTACCAGAAGGACATCTGTTATACCACAAGTGGACTCTTTATTACTGTGTTTGCAATTGTTTAAGATAAAACCTATTTGAGAAAGAAACTACTTTTATTGTTTGTTTACAGATAGTTGCCTTGTTGATATTATCTTGTATCAATTGCCAGCTGACACAAGGGGCTCACCCTGGCTCATGGATGGGCTGGTCCTGTACGTTTTTCATATAAAAAAGACATGTGTTGATGAAGGGACACTGCTTTCACTGTTGAGTGAAACATTTTGGGGTTATAAGTAGGCCAAGTATGCATCTGGAAACAACTGTATACATCTTCACAGGTGTGGTAAACCAAGGCGGCTGGAGGGTTATTGTTGTTGTTTTAAAAAAAGGTCTGTTGGGATTTACATCTCAATTAGTGTTAATGATAAGGAATTCTATCTTGCCTGTCAGAAAGAATCAGATTACTTAAAACTGCTACATTCTTAAATGTGCTTCACTGATTATCCGTATGGTTAGAGCCAGGCTGAAGCTATGAATGGTGGTCTCTGAATCTAAGATGCATATGCCATTCCTGAAGCCTGTTGCTAGATATAGAGACTGGAAAAGCAGGTGTATGGTAGTTAGAAGGAAACTACTTCTTACCCAAGCTCTATGTATTTATTTACATACAGAGGTATCACACTATCAGCTTCCAACATGGACCACCACTGAAGAGTGGAAGGATGCAGCACCTCTACCAGTGAACATCAGTAGGAGACAGCCAGCACAGTAACGAGGTCATGTCAGCTTCATGCAGACCCCCTGAATGCCCATAAATGATGCTACGTTATGACATATGAGTTCTGCTCTTGACTGCAAAAAAGACCTTTCTCCCCACAACATCATCTGCTATGGCAAGACACATACAAATAATAAAAAAAGAAAAAAAAATACCTGCCACTGTAAATGGCGATGCCAAAATGTTCCCATCACCCAATTTACCTTCTGCAGATGGGGCAATAAATTCAGGGCAGGATTTTACAAAATGCTGACTAATATATCTGGTTGCTTCCCTCGCAACTTTCAGTACATTTATAACAAATATCAACAGAGGAAGAAAGAGCTACCTGGATCTCCCTTTGAGGCAACACTTTTATTTCACCTAACTACCGTAGTTTTGCTGGTAGAAGCCTGTGCAAGGATTTCTGCTAGCACAATGAGGCTTCCCCCTTGCTGCCCTGCCACCCTGCCACTCTGTCCCTGAAATGGGCTTTCAGGGGTGGGGTGTCAGGAGAACCCCTGGAGTAGCAGGCAGGGGTAGGAGAGGGGGGGATCATTCCACTTGGAAAGCTGGAAAGCTTGTGCTGATGGAATGATTGCCGTAGTGCTACATTGAATTCTTCCATTAGTGAGTATATTCAGTCCTTTCTAGCCTTTAAAACACACACCCATCCTTTGAGACAAAACCACAGCATCATGTTATTTATAGCCAGAGTAGTTTGTAGGACTGCCAAAAATATTAAGATAATATTTAGACTTTTAATGGAAATAGTGCTTACATGAAATTCACATGAAATTGGGTAATGGCGTGGAACTGCACTGAGAGAAGTCAATTTACCTTTGGATGCCAAGCTTCAGATAAAGGGGATTTTATTTTGCCTGGGGTGGTAGCTTCTTTTGTGCATAAGAGCCTCAGCCTAGTAAAAATGCACATGAAATTAATATGGTTTGTATTGTGCCAGCTGCACACTGTGCTCTGAACAGCATGCTATAAACTAACTACTTACATGCAATAATACCTGAAGGATAACAAAGGTTGCCATCCTCAGAAGGGATCGTAAGACCCATTTAACATCTTCTCACAACTTTCTGAGATTCCATTGCTTGCAGGTGAAATAATCTGAGGTTTACATGGTTTGACAGCATACCGTTCAGCTACCTCTGTCTGTCCTGTTTTCTCTCCAGTGTAAGGCAGCACTTGCTTCCATGCATTTAAAGATTAATTCCCAGCTCAATCCTATTCATGAGTACTTGGAAGTCATTGTGGATTTTGATGAAATAAGCATTTGTAGAGAAGGCTGTGGTTGGATAGACCAATTCTATGCATGTTTACTCAGAAGGAAGTCCGACTGCATTCCAGGAGGATTGTAGCCTTGGGACTCAACATTGAATTAAGTGCACCAGAGTGCACAAGTTCACTGTACTATGCGTTCTTCTAACCTGATTTATATTTATAGAAACAGATGTAAGTCTCAGAGCATAGTAAAATACTAAGTGGGGTCTCACCAGCACTGCATTTTGCAGCAAACCCAACCACCCTTTAAGTCATGGATGGGGAACCTGGGTTCTCCAATACCCATTAGCCCAAGCCATCATGGTCAATGGGCATAAATAATTGAAGCTGAAATCTAGAAACATCTGCAGGGCCACAGATAATAATAATAATAATAATAATAATAATAATAATAATAATAATTTATTATTTATATCCCGCCCATCTGGCCGGGTCTCCCCGGCCACTCTAGGCGGCTTCCAGCATACATTAAAATACATACACATGTTACAGATTAAAAACTTCCCTGAACAGGGCTGTCTTCAGGCAACTTCTAAATGTCAGATAGTTGTTAGTACCTTTGACTTCTGATGGGAGGGCGTTCCACAGGGCGGGCGCCACTACCGAGAAGGCCCTCTGCCTGGTTCCCTGTAGCTTTGCTTCTCGCAATGAGGGAACCGCCAGAAGGCCCTCGGCGCTGGATCTCAGTGTCCGGGCTGAATGGTGGGGGTGGAGACGCTCCTTCAGGTATACAGGACCAAGGCCGTTTAGGGCTTTAAAGGTCAGCACCAACACTTTGAATTGTGCTCGGAAACGTACTGGGAGCCAATGTAGTTCTCTCAGGACCAGTGTTATGTGGTCCCAGCGGCCACTCCCAGTCACCAGTCTAGCCGCCGCATTCTGGATTAATTGCAGTTTCCGCGTCACCTTCAAAGGTAGCCCCACGTAGAGCGCATTGCAGTAGTCCAAGCGGGAGATAACCAGAGCATGCACCACTCTGGCGAGACAGTCTGCGGGCAGGTAGGGTCTCAGCCTGCGTACCAGATGGAGCTGGTAGACAGCCGCCCTGGACACAGAATTAACCTGCGCCTCCATGGACAGCTGTGAGTCCAATATGACTCCCAGGCTGCGCACCTGGTCCTTCAGGGCCACAGTTACCCCATTCAGGACCAGGGAGTCCCCCACACCTGCTCGCACCCTGTCCCCCAAAAACAGTACTTCTGTCTTGTCAGGATTCAACCTCAATCTGTTAGCCGCCATCCATCCTCCAACCGCCTCCAGGCACTCACACAGGACCTTCACCGCCTTCACTGGTTCTGATTTAAAAGAGAGGTAGAGCTGGGTATCATCTGCATACTGATGAACACCCAGCCCAAACCCCCTGATGATCTCTCCCAGCGGCTTCATATAGATATTAAAAAGCATGGGGGAGAGGACGGAACCCTGAGGCATCCCACAAGTGAGAGCCCAGGGGTCTGAACACTCATCCCCCACCACCACTTTCTGAACACGACCCAGGAGGAAGGAGCGGAACCACTGTATAACAGTGCCCCCAGCTCTCAACCCCTCTAGACGGTCCAGAAGGATGTTATGGTCGATGGTGTCAAAGGCCACTGAGAGATCCAGCAGAACTAGGAAACAGCTCTCACCTTTGTCCCTAGCCCGGCGGAGATCATCAACCAGTGCGACCAAGGCAGTTTCAGTCCCATGATGAGGCCTGAATCCCGATTGGAAGGGATCCAAATGGTCCGCATCTTCCAGGCATGCCTGGAGTTGTTCAGCAACCATTATGAATCCCTGCTGTCACCAAAGATTTAAATAAAGTTTTTTAAAAGGAGGTAAAGGATATATGGGACCCAGTACCAGAGACCTGGGTCTTAGGCCATTCCCTAACAATATCCCTGGACCCCACATAGTCAACTGAATTCATGTACAAATTCTCAAAAATACATGAGCCACCATTAATTATTAATTATTATTATTATTATTATTATTATTACTATTTATATGCTGCCCATCTGACTTGGTTGCCCCAGTCACTTTGGGCTGCTCCCAACAAAATATTAAAACCACAATAAAACATAAACCAATAAAAACTTCCCCGAACAGGGCTGCCTTCAGTCAAATAGTTGTTTATCTGATTGGCGGGCATTCCACACAGGGCAGGCGCCACTACTGAGAAGGCCCTCTACCTGGTAACCTGTAGTTTCAAGTGTCACAGTGATTTATCTGCCAGAAGGCCCTCAGAGCTGGACTTCAGTGTCCGAGCTGGATAATGGAGGTGGAGTCGCTCTTTCAAGTACATAGGGCCGAGGCCATTTAGATTAAATATATCATTTAATCAAGTTTTTAATTATGAACACTTGGATTTCCCCCCCATATTTTCCTAAATATGAAAGGTACCCAAACTGCATTGGTGACTTTCTCACAGAGGCTTTACTACGGGAAACATGTGGAAATGTAGGTTGATAAAAAGGGCTGACAAGGAATAATGGGTTTGATTTACTGAACATACAGCGAGACGCATTTGTTTTGGTATAGGAATCTCATAAAAATTATTAGCTGTGTAAGGCAAAAATAAGCCAATTTAAATACCGCAGATGCCAAAATCAGTCATGTAGCACATTTTTTCCTGCAGTACATTAGAAGATATTCACAGGGAACTAACAACATAGTATTAGTATTCTTCAACACACAAAAGGCTGGTTTAGGGAAGACTTGAAGAATTAATGACCAGATATGGTGATGCATATTAACTGCTCAAGAAGCCCTAATATGTTATATTAGAAACAGAAATAGAACAAACCACTTTGAGTATAAAATATGAACTGACCCTAACAGTGGCATTATTTCAAGGGAGGAAAAACGAATTCTAGTTAAAACAGGCTTACAAAATTCTATTTGGGCAGCCACTCATGAAATACCATTTTAGTTATTTTATCCACCAAATATAATGTTTGTTTTTCCCCTCTTGGTGGCAAAGGTGCTGAATATATTTTGTGCTTGGGCTGGTCTTTTTAAATATGAATTCACAAGCTTGCATGCTGGTAGAGTGCACACATCATGCACAATATGGGAAAGTAAATTATCACTCTGTGCTAGAATTTGTGTCAAGCTGGCAAGTAAAAGAAACATTATTGTGCCATTTTCTCTAGTCACAGAATTTTGAAAGTGATAGCTTTGAATGGGATAAAGAAGTGATTGCAACACTCTGATGGAGGGATAGATGTGGATGGGTTAATCTGTCAATTTCAGTTTCTCTCACTTTCATTTTCCCCCAATGTTAAGTACATTTCCACATCAGTTTGCATTTTTTAAATAAAAAAGGTCCTCATGAAAATTCATCAGCATTTTCATGCAAATTTTGCCCAATATACACATTGTTCCTAGCAGTTCCCTGCAGTATACCACATTTTTCTTGCAATATGTTGCATTTTTCTATCCTATTTTTGCCCGTATATATTTATATGCACACGTTTCCTTAATACATGCATTTTCTACACATTTTGTTGGCTAGAGAACTGAACTGCAAAGTTCGGAGAAGTGAGAATTTAGGAGAGCTGCGTTTTGGTCCGTGTATTGTTTCAGGACATTTGAATTAGGTAAGTTTGCAGTAAAATGTGAGCAAAACTGACTTTCTTTCACTCACATAATAACAGATAACACATCATCTCTCTTTGCATCGTGGGGATGGAGAATCATCTCAATGGTGGTGCATCAAGGAGGAATGAGAGATCCACCATTGCTCTACTAGAGCTCTATCTATGGGCAGCTGACCACCACCGCTCCCAAAATGAAAAGGCAAGCATGCATGTTGTCAGAGGCAGAAGTCACCTATGTTTCCAGCTGCTCACTACTTACTTCTGGAATGCTCTACCTGCTCACTCACCCTCTCTCTCTTTGGGCAGCGAGTCCTCCTGGGGAGGACTGGGCAAGGAAATACCACTTGGAGTGAGAGAAGAGAAGCTGCAGTGTATCTTGCAGGGAGACACAGGGGCAGTTTCTCCGGGTGCAAAATTGTTAGGGGCACAAAATTGCACCGCTTCGTTATTTTCTGAATGTTGAGCTGTTTCTAAATTCGTTTGCTCGTTCATTCATTCATAAATAAATAAATAAATAAGAAGAAAAACAAAGCCCTCTCTTCATGGTGTCCAAAGCCACTTTCAGATAAATTGTAAAGCTTAGCTCTATTATGGAAGACCAATGGGTGAACTTTTGGAATTTGATTATGGCAAGAGAAGCAGTAACTCTGTGGTCTAAATTCTGTGCTTTAGGAAGGCACGAGTGGTCCTGTGTGACAGTATCTATAAAATATCTGAAACTCTGCCATAAGCAAACAATCTTGGGGTTTTCAATCAGACCTGACAAAGATACAACCCTTATTCAATTTTTTTTTAAGCCAACATCTACTAAGGTGCCAAGAAGATGGCTAATGGTAAATGTTTGATAGCAGCATTAGCTAGGATGGAATCACCAGATACAATCAAAAGGACACACTATTTAATCTACAGTGCAGGGAATCTCCTTGCTACCAAGGCTAAGGAATTCTAAGAACTGGATATCATATTCTAGTTACCTTAACTAGAAAATGTCACATCATTTGCGAATATGATAAGCAAGAATACATTCAGAAAGGACAAAAGCAACACAGGTAGTATGCCTTTCGTCACGTTCCTGGAAAGACTTGCACCAACACTGCAAAGGTATCAGCAGTAGTTTGTTCTATTTTCTAGGAAACAAGATGGTCTGTGGGTGATAAGTACAAAAGCAGGTTGATATGAGCAGCAGCTTAGTCCTGAACGCTAAAATCTCTATAAAAGTGAAAGCTGGTCTACAGAGATAGCAGCCAAAATGTCATGTTTCAGCAAATGGCATTCTGGGAGGGTGGTAAAGGGGGTTAACTAGAGGTTCCTGGAAATGTTATTACCACAGAGAAGGCCCACTATTAAGAGGGAGCTAACTCAGTGATGATATCCTTTTTTCATGCTGTACAAGCTATAGGAGCACTAGTTAAAAGTCATTTCTGTTTATCACTATGATATTTCTAAGGTTCAGTAATCATGACATTTCAAACATTTGACCTACATGTTTCCTTATTCTTGTGGTGAGCCACTTCTACATGGCAAAATTTCCCTAAGATCTCTTGCCATGTGGATTACCTATAGAAATTATCCTCCACCGGTTCTAAATGTTGCTGTAATCAGTGGCATGGAAAGTCTCTGCATAATCAGAGAATCCCTACTGCAAACCTCATTAAAAATTGTAGGCAGGGCCAATAATAGGGAAATGACTTCTCATGGTTAAAGGTAACATGTAGACCAGGGGTGAGCAACCTTTTTCAGCCATGGTCTGGTCCACCGTCCCTCAGACTATGTGGTGGGCCAGACTATATTTTGGGGGGGGGGATGAACAAATTCCTATGCCCCACAAATAACCCAGATATGCATTTTAAATAAAAGCACACATTCTACTCATGTAAAAACACACTGATTCCCAGACCGTCTGCGGGCCAGATTGCGAAGGCGATTGGGCCGCTTCCGGCCCACGGACCTTAGGCTGCCTACCCCTGATATAGACCAATGCTCAGCTATCACTTACTATAGGAAGGTTCTGTATCTTCCCAAAACAACATTGCTGCATAGCAACTGGGGCAGACCAATATGGTTCAGGTTGAATCATTTCAGTTCAAAACCAGTTCATTTCTGGCAACCTGGGCTGGCCTGTCCATGAGACATACTGAGGCAGCTGCCTGAAGAGGCAGAATCCAAGGGGTGCTTCTATGGGTGCCTACCGCCACACGAGGAGGAGCTTCAGTGCCTTCTGGGTTCTGGCAAGATTTCTAATTAGGAAATTTATCAGAATGTTTACCTGAAATCATATTGCATGACATTTTCACCTATCAGTTCTGACCCTGTCTTTGTTTTGGGGGGGGGGATGTGCCTCAACTTCTCTGTGACAGTGTTTCCATTATAGTTAGCCTTCTTTTCCAGGTTCAACACACTTCTTCCAACTGTTGCTCATTATACTTGGTTTCCAGACCCTTCAGCCTCCTGGTCAGCGTTCTCTGCACATACTCTAGTTAGTCAGTGTCCTTCTTAAAACATGGCAATCAGAACTGGCAACTGCAAGCACACCTGACTGAATGCTTGCGAGGAATATTTGAGTGAAAGCAACTATGCTTGCAGCTTACTATGAACAGGGTGTGCAGAGCTATGTTTATCCTGGTCCTGTAAATTGCTAGTGCTACCACATCTCATTTCTCTGCCTAAAGGTTGAAAAAAAACCCACCTTAATTGCAGTCAGGTAAAGGGAAAGACGGAAATGGTGGCAACTGCAGGTGCTATGCATCCCAGTGGATGGAATGTTGTTATTTCTCCTGCCTAGGCCAGCGACTACGTCCCAATATATCCAGTGGAAAAGTGTGTCAAGTGGGGCACACAGTAGCAGTTCCCAACCAATGATATCAAGTGTTGTAGTGGGAAAAGACAACTGGGAGGGAGGCACTTGCCACAGGTACCCCCTCTGCAGGCAGGGAAAGAAGGAGGGGGCTGAGGCAGCTGCAGAGGCTTCTTAGCCACCTTCCAAGGGCTTCTTGCATGCCTTCACTTACAGCATGCACAAAGCCTTGGCCCCTTTCTGGTTAAACAAAGGGGTGTTAGTGAATTCCTTCCTATTTGCATCATTTCCCCCCACTCCATTTGCAAAGATGAAGGATGCTTCCAGATGACCCTTTGTTTCAGCAATCATCCTGATTTGTTTGCAGGGAGGCTAGATGATGCTGTGCCAAAGCAATTGGTGCCCCACACTTTCCACTGCATTTCCCCATCATTTTCCTTATTGCAAATTGCCCAGTTGTTGGGGGAAGTGGGTTTATTGTGCAGTATCTCCCAATCAACTATAACAGCACAACCTGAATTTGCCAGTATATGACTGAATCCGACCTGAAAATAGTAACAACCTGGAAGCACCCTGAATCTTCCCCTCCCAAACTATGCTCTTGTGTGTGCAATGTCACTCTGGACTGGACTCCTTTAAGCTTAACAATAAAAGGTTCTGTATTCAAAGAGGTAATCACATTTGTGCCTATGAGCCGCCTTGGACATTGTCTGGACATCGTGCAAAACTTGTGCACGCTGCAACGTTTTCCAAAACACTTAGAAGCCCTTTGATGAGAAGGCAACAACTGTTTCCTACCATCCCATGTATTGGGAGGTTGTACAATCTTGCAGGGGCAGCTTTGAGGTGAGTGGAGTAGGAGACTTCTGAAGTATCTGAAAGCAGTAAGACCAGCCAGCAGCTTATAGAGTGACAATAGCTTGCAATCTTTCTTTAAAAAAAAATATTGCATAAGATACTGCATAGGAGTGAAGTGGAATCTTTTCCCTTTAAAAGGTCAACTTCAAAACCAAAGGTGCTGGAAGATGTGGAGAGAAGATGCCACGTATGGAGTACAGACTCCCAGAGAACTGAAGAACAATGGGCTATATATAGAAGAGTCTGCCAGTCTAGATATAACTTGCACTCTCCTGAACCCTGGAATACTAAGACACTAGAAAAGGAAATGAAATAAAGACTAGCGATTGGTACAGAATCTCAGGAAACGGCAGGCCACAATGCACAGAGAACACTCTGTGCAAGGTCTGTTTTAGCATCTCTTAAAGGGGACGCTTGGAGGAATTGTCCTCCCAGCTCTTAAGCCATTCAAGTGCAGCTGTCTCAGTGCAAACTATTTGTGGAACACTAACTTCGTGCTATCTTTTATATGTGACAGATTGTAATTATGCTAATGATATGCTTGCAGCGTATGGACCTAAAGGGAGGGAAATGGCAAGATCTGTATTTTAACATCACAATAGATTCCAAAGTGTGTCAAAATCTTTGGGGTTGTGTGTGCTGCATATTAATCACCTCATAAATTTATTCAGCATCCAACAATGGCCACCGACTGAAACCATCTCCTGGTTAATTAACTAACATGGAAGCTGTCTGAGGAAGCAAATGTCTGTCTCTTATCCATCATTCTTTTATAATTTTTTATCAGGGCACGGTTCAACTCTTTGAGAACCAAAGGCATGTAATTTAATTCTAAAATTTAAAATGTGTAAACTGCTGCAATCACACACACACACACCATTTTTCCAGAGTGCAGGGGGGAAAGAGCATCTGGGCAGGAGCTCCATAACTGAGGAAGGATGGAGGACATTTGAAATAACCAGCCACAACTTTGGTTATTGTTATTTTCATGTCCTATCTGTAGGGAAGGCTTAACTTGTAAACTAGCCTCAAATGATTGGGCCTTCAGATGATATACCGGTACTCATCTTGTTGCTTTCACAGTATGGACAGCTAATTAGGAGAGCAATACCTATAACTCTCCAAAATGGGTCTAAAAATCTCCCACAGTGTATTTTTAAATATGGATTTTATTTTAATGTACACTAAATAACAGCAATAGAAACACAAGTAGACAAATACACATTGAATAATGAACACTGGCATGTGTGCAATCATGCCACATGTTGGCAATGGGTCTCAGATGTAAGGCAGATAGGTGGTGCATGGGCAAGAGGAAGAAGGGCAAGTGGAGAGAGAAAGACAGGTAGCTTTGATTGAGAATAGGCCTCAAAGACTGGGTGATAGAGAAACAGAAGGGAGAGTAGATGGGTGGGGGTTCACAAAGTGAACTGATTTAAATGCTTGATTTGGGGAAAGTGGGGGAGAAGTGTGTGAGCATTGGAATGTACCATCCAAAACATCAGCTGCAGACCTTAGAGACCAAGAGCACAGAAAATGGCAATATGGGGATAATATTAAATTTAGAAAACCCAAATAAGAACACCATGAAAGAGCAGAGTCCCAAAGGAGAAATGCCAGATAAATGGGATGTCTAAACTAATTTGTGCAAATTTGGATTAAGACTAGCATGCCGTCAACTCAGAAGATGAGTTGTATTGACATAACATTACGTGATTGTGCTGACAATGCTAAACCAAAAAACCATCAAACTGTAATTGTATTTTATTTTTTTGGCCAGACAAGATTAAGATTCTGTGTCACAAACTTGCATCTTAAAAAAGCAGATTTGAAAAGTGACTTGGGATTTACATAAAAGTCATTCAAATTCAATACTTTTAAGTTTTATCTTGCTTAGCTGACTTTCAGACATTAGTACAGCAACATGAATTAAGCTGATCTTTGACAGGAGCAAATACGATATCGCTCTCACTGTTTACATTTGACTGTTATCTACTTGCATTACAGCTGTTGATTAAGGTAGTCGTGCAACCATCATCTGGAATAATGTTTGGAAAATGACACTTTGGGAATAAATTTAATTTGTAAAGCATCCTAAAAGTGTTATGACGTTGTTTGGAAATTGATTTTCAGCAGGGTGCGTTTAGTAAAGGGATTTTGCCCTAATGGAGACTGTCTCCTAATGGAGACAGAAAAAGAAAATATATCTTCCTTTGTTTCCAAAGGCATAGAATGCTCAGGGATCATGCATTCAAAGCAGAGGACTCAACAATCTTTTCAGTCATTCTTATTTAACACCTGGGATGGCATCAGGAGTCAACATCACCAGGCACCAGCTGAAGCCCACTCTCCAGCAGGGGGACGACTGCTGACCATTAGAGACCCCTGGCCCTGTTTCTGCTCCTCCTGTCAATTACCCCTTGCTCTTCCATCCTCTTCCCCTGGTCCAGAGATGTAAAGTTCCAGCAAGCAATAACGAGCAGAAGAAACAGCAGCCTGATCAGTTGCCTGTCCATTCTCTCAGAAGCAGAAGGGCAAGTGGACAGTTGCAGCGAAAAGAGGCGCTTGCTGAAGCCATATTGCCTCAGCCTCCTCCCAAACCTGGGCATCTTCTGTAAGCGCCTCTTCTCTTCCCTGCAGTTATCCAACCTGCCACTGTTTAGTAGGTCTTTTTCTAAGGAAACATATTTTGGCTCTATTTTGGCTTTTGGTGAGAGATTGAGGATGTCTGTCTAAATATGGCCCTAGAACTGTTTTCAGTTTATGAATTTGAAACCCTTCTCCTCTTTGGTGGTACAATGAGACACTCATTGCAAAAGCAAATTGAGATTTGTCTGTGCTTTTCCTGACAGCAGCTCCTTGCATTGCACCAGAATCCGCTGTGGAAGCAGCTAGCTGGGTGTACTTGGAAAGACCTGACCTGGAAGCCACGCAGAAGTCACAGTTCTCATTCTGGAACACTTTGCAGTTGCTCTGAGTACTAAATAGTAAAGACCAATTACCAAGAAAGGAACATGTGCAGCTCAGTGGTAGAGCACATGCTTTGCAAGCAGAAGGTCTCAGGTTCAATCTCTGGTGACTCCTAGTAGGGATGGTAAATGCCCCTGCCTGAAACCCTGGAGAGTCATTACCAGTCAGTATTGCCAATACTTTGCCAGATGGATGAATAGCCTGGCAGCTCCCTATGTTTCTGCTTGAAATGGCACCTGCGAAAGCAAGGCAGCAATGGCAGAGTTTGTGCAGGAAGGGCCTGGCTAGACTGACAAGAGTCTTCCAAGCATGCTTCATGTATAGTTGGACTCAGAACAAGTCTCAAGATTCACAGCAAACCTAGCTAAACAATGGTGATTATTTGTGCGAGTTAAAGCTTCCAAGTGGCTCAAGAACCCATATTATCCCTAAGTGTTTTGCTGGAGAGCAAGGAACAAAAGGCGGGGAGGGGGAGATCTTTTGCCTTGAGAAAATTATATGTAACATCAATAATGAACAACAGCGGCATTTATTGCTTTGCTAATAGGCTACTATGGGACATTTTATTCCACTTCTTTGTTTCGACAAGCTCATTTTCTTTTAAGGGGACGTTTACATTAATCTTCCCTGGTGTTCTATTCTTTTTATCTATAGTTAATACTAAACTTCCTTGTGCTAAACAGTGTTACTGAAATTATATGATGGTACTGATACGGCTATTCACATGCATTTTAAAGCCAACATCATTAGCTCTCCTGCTGCCTAGAAACCCAGGTTACCAAAGAGACTCTGAATGTGATTGCTGTCCCTATGATACTGCCAGATTTGTTAATGAGATGATAATCTCTCTCTCTCTCTCTCTCTCTCTCTCTCTCTCTCTCTCTCTCTCTCGTCTTAGACCAATTTTTTTCATTGTCTTTCAAACAGTACATTGGAATGATTAACATTTAAATAAGCTCCAGTATACTGCACTGTGAATCAGGTTTATGAAAATATGCCTAACATCCTGATCTAGAGGCTAAGCCACATCCCCAATGATGTGGTGCCATTTCCTCTCGTTTATATTTCGAAGCAAGGATATCTTTTTAGTCATATGTAGAGAGAAAGCAAAAAGAGATAACATAAAATATAGTGCATTAGCCTAGTTCCTGGAAGTGATGGCAACAGTGTTGAGTTGTGTAGAAGTTTCAGGACATGGCCCACCAACAATTAGTAGGATCTCTTATTGAAAACAATGGAATGCCTGCAATCTTAGAGAAGTGGGCACCACTGAACACAGTGGGGCTTACTTCCGAGTAAATATGCTCAAGACTGTGCATATTTCTCTCCCATACAGTGTGACCAAGGGAGTTTCTGTACCAAAACGAGGCCTGAAATCTGTTTGAATTGGATCTAGAAAATCTGTGTCCTCAAGAGTACCTGGATCTGATTGGCAACGATCCTCTCTATGACCATGCCCAGAAAGGGGACATTTGCTACAAATCTGAAGTTATTAAGATCTCCTGGGTCTAGGGAAGGCTTCATCAGAAATGGTCTTACTATCATCTCCCATGTCATCCCATGTACAGAATATATAAATGGAAGCCGCCGCCACTATCACAAGCATAAGCATAAGCATGTTCATCATCAAAATTATCCAAACCTCACTTAATAATGCCAACAGAATATCTTGGTATGACTTACACCTATCTGGTAGGTAGAGTAATTGTATTTTAGAAGAGGTGACCAGCAGGATGATCTTGGGAAACCCTGAGGCATGGTTCCAAGTGTCCTTGACAGGCCACTGCTTATTATTTTACTTAGCAGCAGTTTCTCCATGCACCTCAACCTGATTTGTTG
The DNA here is from genome assembly GCA_034641385.1 of Darevskia mixta. Lineage (NCBI taxonomy): Eukaryota > Metazoa > Chordata > Lepidosauria > Squamata > Lacertidae > Darevskia > Darevskia mixta. The sequence goes on from JAWWNH010000001.1 coordinate 12,708,068, forward strand.
AATGAGCTGAATGTTTTATGTTTACTGTAGCTAACATCCAAATTAAATATTGCTTGTTTATTATTTGACATTGGGTTGGATCCAGAGTGTTATTTCCATTAATGGAATGACCCTTTGTGCTTAACTCTACTTTTCTTATTGTTAGAAGACCATGGGGAACAAGTCTGCTTCAATATATTTTCCTGTCCCAAATGGCACCACCCACTTGACATTAAAAAGTTTTGCTGTACAACAGACATCAGCATCTGCCTTCATCCAGCTCACTAAATTATGATGCTTGAAGCAGCCAGCTCAGTCTTGTTGCATGGAGCAGTCAGCAGTTGTCCAAGGAATCTATAGTGCATTTACCAACAGAAGTTGAGTTACAGATAATACAAACTTACTCTTTTCATTCTCTCATAACATACATAGTAGCAACACTTTCGACTCCCGGAGGTGAAAATTTGAAAGCTTTAATGAAAAAGACAGAGGGAATGAATGCAATTGGTATGATGACGCAGCAGTCACCAAGTTGCAGACAGCAATCAAGGGAGTTGAGAACAAATTACTCTAAATATACCACAAAACTTAATAGAACAGCTGCCCAAGGAAGCGTCCTTTTTGAATTTAATTTTATCTTTGCAATCCCCAAACCATTTTTAAGGCATTAGCTTGCAAGTATACCAGAGTAAAAAGGTGACAGACAGCACCACTCTGCTGACCACTACAATGTTTTCTGAAAAACAAAGAAAATGGCATTTGAACCAAACATCCATTTATAAGAAAAAAATAAATAAAGGGATAACTATAGGAGCTTTTTTGTTAAATACCTTTCCATAAAGCTGATCCACTGCAAAGAAAATTTCACACTAGTCTATGTCTATTAATTCCCTGTTGTTCCATGCAAGCACTTAAAATATTTACTTAGCAAAACAGGTGGCATATAAGCTCCTTGATGTCATCCTTAGATTCTCCCTCCCCCTTCATTCACATTCTCTTAATCTGGTTTAGCAAGTATTTGAGTGGGTCAGCTCTTTACTCAGCAATGATGCCTCTTTAAAAGTTCTGCAGCCTCAAAGTTCCCACCCTGTGGCTTTGTCAGTGTTTTCAGCTACCGTAATTCCTCTTCTCCCATCTGCTGCAGGCAGCAGCAGCACAGCAGGCAAGAGAAATGGGTAGTTTCTTCCAAGCTGGTTCTGTGTGCAAAGTCTTATTCCAAGGTATCACTTGGCACCACCTTCACCAGAAGTCACTCTTTATAGCATCCCAGTGTGGCTGCTCCTTCTTCTCCCTCTGACCACTCATCACTGTCCCATCACCAATCCCCTGGGCTCTGAGCCTTTTTCCCCTTGGGGGTCCTTAGCTGGTGGCTCCCACCATTCCTCTTAATCCAGCCGGTCCATGACACATATTGAGACGGGGTATTTAAGAACTTGAACTGAAAAAAGCTAACAAAGAAAATCATGCCAGCAATGCATCTCTTGAATCTTTAAAGAATGCATACCAGTAGCAGAATATTGGATCCCTTCAACCAAGTAATAGATTAAACCCTATAATCCAAACACAAATAAACAAAGCTATTTGTCAGCTGGCCCCCTTGGATGTTGTTAACAGGCAACCAGCATGCTAGTAGCCTACAGCAAGCTACAGGCCCTGTGGAATCCTGACAGCTAACAGATGAATTCCTTTGGAATTCTATTAAATAAATTAATAATCTGAGCAACATCATTAGAACAGGAAATCTATCTTCTACAACAGCTGTTGTTGATCAACTGGTTTTTCTTTCCTATCCATTGTAAGGCAAAGCAAGTGTGCCTAGGTGTACAGGGATGCAGGAGGTAAAGGCAGGTGGGCGGGCGGGCAAAGGAGACACTCATCCTACACATCATTACAATAATGACACCGCCATCTTTTCCCACCAAGTTCATATCTCAAGAGAAAATGAACAGAAATGATTTCTACAGATGGGGAGAAAGTTTCTGTTCTGTCTGCACAGCCCATCGCCGGTCAAATGTAGCCTTCAGCTGCATATGAATGCGAATATGATCTGGCACCTAGAATCCTCTGTACACAACCCTATGCAGATTTACTCAGAAATAAGTGTTGTTTGTGTCATCTGAAGCCACTACACACTCCCAGTCTCTGGATAGGAACATGCATATTAAGACATTTTGCATTGCCGAACACTACTTTGGAAAGCAGAATTCTTCCACTGAAATGCTTCTATAAGAAAACACCTTATTCACAATGTCTTGGGCTCTGTGAAATTATTTCCCTCTAAATCCCCAGCCATTTCCTGGATCTTTAGAGAGTTCACTGCAATTCAGCACAGAGTCAGCTTTTCATTTGTATTTCCTTCATTGTGGAGATTAAAACATATTTTAAAAACTGCATTATCAGTATAAAACAGTGTGAGCTATTATGCTTTTGTCACTTACTAAAGTCCATGTTATTTCCATGGGATTTCATTGTCTGTGGCAGATAATGTTTTTATGTTTGGTTTTAACTGCCCGATCATGTCTCTCCTCAGTTGATTGTTTTATATTGTTGTTTTAAGAAATCATAATTTTAAATGTTGTAAACCTCCCTGAGGGAAGCTTTTGCACATGGAAGGGCTGGATATAAATGTTTTAAGAAGTAAAATAAATAAATAAAAATGATTACATTCTTGGTTATTCAAAGTTGTGTTTTCTAACCTAGGGACTGGCAAATCAGTCCACTTCCAGCCTGTAACACCTTTGTACCTGTTCACTTTAAAATCTGTTCCAGACAATTTCTTCTGTCTATGTCAAAGGAGGCTCAAGTGGCATCCATGGCTGAGAACTGCCTTCTACCAGGTTTGGCTAGCTCTCCAACTATGGCTGTTCTCTGTCTGGAATCTTGGATAGCTGCTGCCACTCAGTGTAGACAATACCGAGGAAGATGGGGTAATGGTCTGACTCAGTGGAACGAAGCTCCCTATGTTCCTACGATCACTCTTGATTAGTCTATGTCTAACTGCTGCCAATCCCTATGAGAGCCAAGTGGTACACAGTAACTGCCTTTGGTTTCCTCCTGTGCATGGTTCTTCTATTCTTTCTACTTAGCGTTCAAAGCTATCAAAACAGTATGTGATGCTCACAAATCAGCATGCCGTAGGAAACCTTATTATGAGCCTCCCAGTTGTTGTCTGTGGCCTGTTATGCATTAGCTTTCAGCAACATGACACATCTATTTTTAAAAAATTGTCTGGAATAGAGGTCCACAAACAATTGTGCAGATGGTTCACAAAACAAGAGAACAGTTTCATCATGTCAACTGTCTTCTCTCACTTAAAGGCATTCTGTGCAACACGTGGGCTGGATTTATTTATTCCTTGATATTTTTTTTAAAGCCCCCATTGTTAATACTTTCTCAAACTAACTACATTTCACATTTAACTGTGGTAGGACAGAGCGATGCCTGTAGTGCTGTGCCAAGTCTGGCAATTTGTATGCAACCAAAGGCCCCCCTGAAAGTATGGAATGAGACAAAGAACAGCTTATGACACCAATATTTAATTTTGTTGAACTTTAGACTGGGCTGCATGGCAAGCCAACCATAGGAATGCTGCCAGGAATGGCATCCCCATGGAGAGCTTTCACCTTTCCTGCCATGTCTAAGAGTGCTTACTAAATGATGCAGCTTCGTCACACTGTAACTTTTGGGGGGGATGCTGCTGGCATCACTGCTAGCATTACTCACATGTAGCCAACAGCTGGAAGGGAAAGGAGACCCATTTAGGCCTATGAAGATTCCCTTCTGTGTGTGAAGGTCTGAAATTCAACATGCCCCTTTCCTATAGTATGGGTGTGTGCATCCTCTTCCTGCATCCTATCATGATGCATCTATTCGTAGAAACAACTTATCTCAAATTCTGGAAAATATAGCCATAACATAGGTTCAGGGTAGGGATCTTTGGTGGTAACTTCACTGGGGGTGGATATATTTTCAATTTTGTGCTTGATAATGCAATATATGTTGGGCTGATACTCTTGATGACACCCATCCTGACCTTATGAAATCTGGTCATCAGGAATGGATGCTAAGTGTCCTATTGACTGCTAAATAATCTGGTCTTAAGACACTGGGGGGGGGATTTAAACTCATCCCAACAGACAGCTGATTTTGCTGTATGTTTATGAACTCTCAGCTTGCTGTAGGCATCACTGAATGGTGATCAGGCTATTTGGATTACTCATAGAAAGACATATGCTTGATGTGCTGGGCAACTTGCAGATCAGTGACATTTCTCATCCACAGGATATGAAGTCAGTTTGATCCTTCCCTTTCTGCCCATAGGGCTCTTCTTCCCTCATGTACTCCTCTTTATGTTTCATGTAAGTTATAAGGAGAGTAAAAAATAAACAACCAATAAATTACAGTTAATATAGAAAATACAAATGAGACTTGCATCCAGTCAATGCATCTGAATCTGTGCTAGATGAAAATGGATGACTGAGTTTCCACTGAACCCAAAGAAAACTTCTTGGTTCAAATATTATGTTGAAGAACGGTGAGAGAGAATGCCAAAATCCCCTTTGCAAATTTCTGGGGATGCCTGAATTATTCACATGCTTCAGGATCATAATTCACTAGAAACTGGTAGAAGACTTATTAATTTATTTACTATTTTTATTTTATTGCAAAACAATTTTGTGGCCGCTACAAGCAACAATCATGGCGCTCTCTTCAGCAGCACCCCTCCTGAAGGCCATGTCCTCCCATAATACTCCACTTGGAACGATGCTACCTTGTGGCATGGATCATCGCATGAGCATTGTGGGAAGAATGACGGCTACCAGCAGAACAGGTGATAGGATATATCAAGATAAACACAAAGTGTGAGCATTTCTGTAGGACGGGAGGCACATGCAAGCTAACGCCTATTGGAGCTTAAGACATTATCTTATGGACAGTATTGTAAATCATAGAAATGGTGCAGCCAATCAGAAGCTTAGAGCTGCAATCATTTCATTGCACATGCAGAATTACTTCTGCTAGTACAATGGGACTTCCCTCCCCTCTCCTACCCACTAGGGCTTGAAATCTGTTCTGGGAGTTACTCAAACCCTCTGTAGCACATTTGGTGGCAGTGCAGGGTGAGGAGAGCTCTGTTGTGCTTGCTGAAGGCATTCTGCATGTACAGTGATTTAGCTGGATTCAACTTATACGAAGCTACTTTATACTGAGTCAGACCAATGGCCCATCTGGCCCAGTATTGTCTACAATGACTGGCAGTGGCTCTCCAGGGTTTCAGGAACCAATCTCTTCCCCCTTGCTGGATTTATGATGCTTTGTGTTGGTTTCCATAGCACATTGATATTGTTTTAAGGTTTTTATTACATTTGCATGTTTTGTACCGGTAATAAACTGCTGAGAGTATTTGGCTGATGGTGCAGTATGGAAATATCACTGATGAATACATTAAATTATACAAGTAAAATTCTATCAGTGTTTAAAGTGATTCTTTGTGTAGTTAAACAGCATAGGTGATAAACAAGAAAGGGTATTTAAAACATGTTATTTGCATGTTTTATTGGATATTTTAATGGAAGCCATTATTATTATATTTTCTGAAACTTGTTATATCTAAAGTATCTGAAACTTATTTTTTAAAAAAAAAATCCACCATTTGTATTTTGCAAGCATGTTTCATATGCAGTAATTTTTAAAAAGCTGAAACCACACTCTGTAAAACTTCTCAGTAAATAAATGTCATGCAGTTTTGCAAATTTATTCTGACTCATTTTCCTTTAAGAAGGCTACAAATATGCAGAAAATGGCAGTCTGAAATATGCTATGCCTTATTACTTTATTAACTTGCACAATTTTTTTTAAAAAACACAACACATTGATCTTACTGTAATTAAATTAAACTATTTAGATTACAAGCAACTTCCTTCCTCTGCCAGTAATAAAGCCGATCACTGTACAGAGTTTTACTCTGCCAAAACATTAGTAACTCATTACTGAATATTTCATTATTTAGCAGGGCAATGTTCAAATATAAGGCTCTTGTTCTTTCGGCGTTTGCAAATGACATATATTCTGCATGGTGCAGTGGTTAGACTGAACAGACTGAAGTTCAAATCCATCCTTAACCCCCAAAAGCTTACTAGGTAACATGGAACCATTCACTGCCTCTCAAACTAGACATGGGATCATTGTGCAGATAGAAATGGAGAGAATCTTACATACTGCCATGAACAACTTGGAGGGAGGGCAGGATGCAAAACAGTAACATAAAGAATGCTCATTCATAGATTATTGTGTTTTTATAAGGAAATACCACCTATCAAATCCTGATCAAAAATTGGATCTTACACAATTAATGGTGAACTACTTCAGCATTGTTAATGACAGGGATGGAGAACTTGTGGCTCTTCTGTTGTTGTTGAAGTATAACTCCTATCATCCTTAAACATTGGCTGAGGGTAGCTCAACAGCATCAGAAGGACCACAGGTTTCCCACCCCTGGTTTGTGGAAATACATTAGCTCTATTTGTGCATTCTGCACACCTGTATTGAATAAGCAGTACTTATCTTCCAACATCTGCATATACAGTGTGTATGTTTATAGGGAGGAAGCCTTTGTGCATATAGTTGTACATGCTAAGAATTCCCCATAACATGGAACCATAAATGATCTGCATTCTGGAGAAGGCCTCAGGCATAAAGACTGGAGCATACACCTGAATGGGGATTAAGACAACCAGCAGAAGAATATCAAGGGAAGCAACAACAACAAAAAGAGGGGGCGGGACCTATGCCCAGTGCTCAAAATGACAAATTATCACAACCTATTATGTGTCCAAAGTGTTGTAAAAACAGTCTTCAGAGCCAAAACCGTATTGATTTATTTTAATTGTTAAAGCAAAAAGCTAAATTGGTTTTAGACTACAACCCATATAACATTATCCATATGGACTGTTTCAGCTGATGGTATAAGAAAAAGAGATTGCTGCAGAAGAAGTCCATAGTAATGAATGTCTATCTTCGTTGTGGAACCTACAAGTTGATTGTGCTCCCAATATTTGGTGCAGGGCTACTACTGTTTTCCCTTTAAATTTCTCGTTTTAAGAGGGGGGGGGGTTTCAGGGACATGTCAAACTGAAAGAGCAGAAAGAAAAGGAAATAAGTAAAAACAAAGAGAGACATATACTGTACAGAGAATAGAACAAGCAGGGACATATTAGGATGGAGGAAGAATTTAAAATGGTTCCCACACTACAGGTTGAGGTTGAAGGTGGGTCAGAAAAGATTGAAGCCTAGATTGAAGGGTTAGAAAACATGTTCAGTAAATCTAATCTAAGTGGAACAAGGCCTTTGTTTCATTATTTGCCTTAAAGCTATGGCTTTTAAATGGAATTATTTGAAGAAGAAAAAGCTTGAAAATGCTAATTTATATGGCAAAGTCAGGCCCTAAATGTGGTCCTTTGGAACTTTCCAACAAAAGGAAAAAGTAGCTAAGTGCTATAGTTCACACCAGGCATCTGTTCAGTCAAATTAAGACAATCATGCAATGGAGAACACATCGGTGTTCCCTTCTTTGTAGCCCTCCTTAGGCTTGTTCACACATTACTCTGAACTAATGTATAAGCTGTCTCTACATATGTGGACAAGTGTACACATGTTGATTTGTGCAACTCAGCTATAGTGTGCATAGATACACAGCCTGTAAACTGACTGGATATTACATGTGAATAACTGTATGAGTCACCATCTCAACTATTTGTGTACACAGGGACACAAGATTGTACACTCATTGAATGTAATGTGTGAATGCCCCTTGTTTGCTAGAGGATAAAGTGCTGAAACAAATACACTCAAGAAGGCCCCCTGCATATGTTTAAACTCTGGAAGTTCAGAGTTCTGAAACATGTTGAGTGCATCCATGAGTACAGAGTACTCTCTTTAAAGTTAGGAAATAAAGCTATCAAAATCCAAGGTAAGGCAAAACCTGAGGAACTGAAGAGTAATGATCTAAAATGCTGAAATGCCTGGTCAAAGCACTGAGAAGCCAGGCATGTCTTGGGGACAGAATTCCAAGGTTGGGGCACCACAGCAGCCATCTCCCTTGTGAAAACATAAGTCACCTACCGGTACTTCTGCATGGGAGACTACTTGGAGCTGAAGCAGATCTTAAGACACAGGCAGGCAGTAGGGAAGAGAGGGAAAATAGACTCCTCCGGGTATTTGGTACCTGCAGCAGTTGTTGTGGCTTTAAAGGATAAACGCCGGCTTATATTTGACTGAGAAGCAGAAAGGCAGACATTGCAGCTCTTTCAAAAAAAGTAGGATACAGCGTGGTCTGGCTATACCTGTCAAAATTCTAGAAGCTGCGTTCAGTACAATTAAAGCTTCCAGATTGCCTTTAAGGGTGGCCCTACATGTAATCCAATTCAGCAATCCAATCCAGACTCAGCTCTGAGCATCCCACCTCCCCACAATTATCATTTTTTAATATATATCCATCATCCATTTCTCTCACATTCTAAATGCTGACAATATAAACCATTATGAAGTATGTGTGATTAATGACATTCAGCAGCACTGGCCTATTTACTGTGTAATAGAATATTTGTCCTCAGTGCTGGCCTTGACGGAGACACCCTGCAGCTGACTGATGAGCCCAGTAGCATCACTCATTATTGGAACATGCTCACATAAAGTGATTATGCAATTTTCACAATGCTGCTCTGAATCAATAGCTCACATTGCAAGAATTTTGTGATCTGCACGTTGTTGAATTGTACATCATGATCCCCGCTCAAAAGCCCAGACCTCTCTCTAATAAGTGCAGTGCACAGCTGAATCACAACAGCACTTCATATCTATCTTATTGAGCATATTGGCAGACAGATTGCTGGTTAATAGCAAGGGATGGTTGATTGATGCTTCTCTAATCAGAGTGAATATTAGCAGACAGTTCAGGGGTGGAACTCTAACAAAAGAAGAAGATGAGTCTCCACTGATGTTGTGAGTCACTCAGTATATTATATAAAATTGCAGATCCTCTTTCAGAGTAAAGCACCCAGGGCAAAAGGCAAACCTAACAAATTTGAGAGAAAAAATGTGAACCTTTCCAGAGCTTGCTAAAGTAATGATATGTGTTTGTAAAAAGGTTTTGAAGAAAGTTTTTTGTGTGTTTTTTTAAAGTTTGCTTTCGAAAGTTTCACTTTCACACACATGCAGGGCCACTGCTCTAGGTTACTAACCTAGATCTCCCCTGACCTCACTGTGAACGTTATTCTAATATTATAACGTTGAATTGTACCTTATATATTTCAAGTAACTATTGCAAAAACACCATAAGCCTCCAGTGCTCTCCCTTCAAATGGAATCCAATCCTGATAGCTCTTTTTTCTGCTTAGGAAAGTGGGGAGTGTGCAATAATATGAGCCAAGTTGGAGTAGACAGCTGGTCTGTCTAATCATTTAGGGTTGGTTTTAACCCTAGTGATGAAAGGCTACCAGATCAGAAAGGAAAAGATCCAGAATAACTTTTTGGTAGAAATTAAGCATTGTTTGGGGCATGCACATCTAAAAATTGTCTTATTTATATGGCTAAGTCCTTAGAGCAGCTTGTCCATTTAGCTCAGTATACAATGACTGGATGCAACTCTCCAGGGTTTCAGGCATCCCTACATGGAGATGCTGGGAATTGAACCTGGGACCTTCTGCATGCATAGCAGATGCTCTTATCACTAGGCTATGGTCCTTCCCTTGTGCAATAGTTAGAATGCTGGAAAGCCAAGAGTCCTGGGCTTAAATCCCATTAAGCAATCAAACTCAGTTGTGGGCTTGTTGGCAAGTCTCTGTCTTTTAGTGTAACCCAATTCACAAACATAAGACCTCAAGAAAATAATGCTAGATCAGGCCAGTGGTGCATCTAGTCTAGCATCCTATTCTCACAGCAGCTAACCAGATGCCCATGTTGTTGTTTGGAGAGAGTGGAGAGTAAAACCTCAAATATGCAGCATAAAGATCCTGTTGAAAAGGTGTGGTGCAAACACAATAAAGACATTCATCACAGTGCTTATTTTCAATTCTCCAAAAGAAAATAAGAGAGAAATTATGGAAAGCCAACTAATCTGTGCTCCAACAAACCTTACTCCCCAAAGTCCCATTCATTAAAAAAATTAGAATTTCTTGACAATCCAACCTATAAAATGCCTTGGTGGTGGTACTCGGTTCCTTTTGCCTTACTGCAAGATGACCACCAACACCCACAACATCAATGCCAAAAGATTTCTCCCATTCTCCCACCAGGAAAGTTGTGACAAATGTTTAACCCCTCTGGGGGCACTATGCAAGGAGACAGAGGCTGCAACTCTTCCAGGCTATGCTGAAAGAAAGAAAGAAAAGGCTTTGAAGCTCCTCTGCAGCTTGTCATGCTCCATTCTTTCTCTTATTGGTTCATGTTGAGCAATTCCTAGGATCAGCTTTCTGATCACATGTCAGCATCCACTGCTACCTTGCAGCTTTGCCTCTATTGCAGGCATGTCCAACAGGTAGATCGTGATCTACCGGTAGATCACTGGACGTCTGTGGTAGATCACCGGTAGATCAGTGGCTCCCCCCAAAGAAGCTAAAAATCTTTGGCTCCCCTAAAAAAAGCTCAACATCTTTGCCCTGCACCCCTAAAATGACCCGAACCACCAAAAACAGGGCTTTCCTTCCTAAAAAAAAAGCTCAACGTCGCTTTCCTCCTCCCTAAAGAAGCTCAACAACTTTTACGCAAACCCTCCAAAACAGGGCTTTCCTTCCTAAAAAAACTCAACAACTTTGACCTGAACCCCCCCCCAAAAGGGGGTAGATCACTGCCAGTTTTTAACTCTGTGAGTAGATCACAGTCTCTTGGAAGTTGGCAACCCCTGCTCTATTGCATACTAGCAAATCTCTACCAGCTGCACAGGAACTACATTTTTTAAATGACAGCCAAACAGGCGGGGTGGGGGGACTTTGGCCATATGAGAGGTGAGTTGGTCCCAGCAAGCCCTATTTTAGCTACAAGCCTGATTCTCGCAGCTCTTCATTGGGGTAAACAGAATGACAATAATATAGTCTTTTCCGTCAGAAGTCTGTGTGCTTATGACAGGCAATTGTTTAATACTGGTCACAAAATGGGGAGCCATTGCCAAAAATGACAAGGGCACAGACCACAGCTTATACTTTCCTGCGGCGACAAACAGCAAAGCTGAATAGAGCAACACTGCTTGAAGTTTAGAGCAATGCTGCTTGAGTCCTTACAATGTCTCAGTTTTAATGATTTGTGAAGCAGAAATGAATGGTGGCTGGATGATAGTGATGCATTCATGCTGAAAGCCATATATGAACTTCATGCTGAAAATATTTATTGTATCTCTGAATGTGCCAAATTTCGACTTTTTAATTGGCAATAAGGAACAAAACACAAACAAAAGAACCTCACCAAAAGCTGGGTGATCTCTTCCTCTCAGTTTATAACATTCACTCTCTTTGGTAAGCTAACAGTATAAAACTATTTTTGTCCATATTTTTGGACCCCCTGATGGCAGCCATTAACTGTAACATTTCTTAAGAAGACTTTCTATTCATTGGTGCTATAGATGCTATTTCCATCGCCTGAAGTGATGTACCACAATAAACCCTTTATCAGGGGGAAAGTGCTATAAAAACAATGCTGCAATAAATGATTAAAACTAAGTTCATTTAATCCAATTTAAAATTCTCTTCTGATTCATTCATCCTGAAGATCAAAGTTGGATGGGGGGGGCAGCGGGGGGGGGGGAATAGGACAAGTGACAATTATGTGTCTTCCACCTTTTACGTTTCTGAATGAGTCACACCAGCTGAAGGCAGGTTTTAGAAACAGTTTTGTAAAAAGGATGCTAAATCTTTTTTCAGTGCTGTGCAGATACTAAGAGAATGCAGGACCATGGAATTAAAATGAAAAGCTCTGTGAGAGGTATGGGGGGAAGCAGGAAAGTAGATTTCAAATATCAGAAAACAAATACTACCAGCTGCCAACTCTTACACATTCTAGCTACCTAAGTCCATTGTTGCACACCAGGTATAGGGGTTGTGTGTGCATTGTGTAAGTATCAATAGAATCAAAGTTCTATGTTATTTACTTCCGGGGGGGGGGGTACTGTTTGCAAAAAGTGTGGTCTTGAATGCTAAATGTGAGCCATATTCCACTTTGGTACCTGAAGCTCAAGGGAACATATATTTAGAGAATAAATTGCCATGTGAATGCAGCCTTTGAGTTTTTGCAGACACGGGCAGTGTCTCCAGACTGACAACTTATATTAACCCAGACACAGACAGACAGACAGAGAAAAAATATTAAGGGATGATTTGAGATAATTTTAATTTATAGTACTGAAGATTTAGATTCCACCAGGGACAAGTTTCCTTGGTGTCAGAATGATTTTGAGATGAATTCATGTGGAAAGCTGGTCCCTTGGACAAGAATCAAGAGGACAATGCAACTGTGAAGCAGCCAAACAGTGCAGAAAGAAGTTTCAAATCATCCATTGCCTCAACTTCAACAATTTTCAGTTAAAACTGCAACCCTCACATTTAGCTTAGGTCACTGAGTGCTGACTCATTGACTCATGTACACGGATGGATGAATCTGCCTTAGGAGGATGTCAAGAACACTTTCTCAATTATTAATCCAATGCTTGTCAAATGAACCAGATATGTCGGCAGGTGTATTGACTTTTCTTATAGTTGTGGTGAAGATCACATGGTTTACTTATACCTGACTTAATGAACCTTAGCTTGAGCACAGTGTGGCAATGTCTTCATGCTCACACTTTTCAAGTTTGAGCAACTGTCATTTGCCCATGGTGAAATTTCAGAACCTCTATAATTAGTTTGTAACACCAGTGTTTCACATGGTAATATGTTCTTAAGTATATGACATTTTAATATATAAACTGAACAGCCATTAGTAGGTAACAACTGCTCTAGTTGTAATAACAATGTGCATTAAAGAAAGGAAGCAGATAGCATATCTTAATGTTCTATCATTTACATCAGATTCTGACTGCACAGGGGTGGGGGCACATGTGTATCATTGCGCTGAGCTCCAAATGCCCTTGGGGAACGGTGATCACATTATCTATTCCTAGAATAATACAACACGTGTGCTAGAGAGATTAACAAGAATTATATAGAGAGAATTAGCCAATGCATACAAATAAACATTTGCATGTTCAAATATAAATATATTTGGGCTATGGTTTCTTAAATTTCTTAAGACTAACTAAAAATACCCACAATTAATACTTTTTTTGCTGAATTACACTGAGGCGAGTTACTCTAACATTCTTTCAAGTTTTGATATGCCCCCTATTGACAAAGGTGGCTTGTTGAAATGCTAAAACAAAGTCCACCTCAAAAAATATAAAAGTAATGGCATTTTACTAAGGAACTAATCCAGTGGTATAATAAGCCTCAATTTAATTTCCAAATACCAGTATAGATATATGTGTGAGTGTTAAAAAAAGAAAATACATCCTTTTCTTTCCTTTTTTAAATGAATAGTTAGCTGTCTTGAACAGCAACAAAGAGTAAAACAGTACCTAAGTGGATCTTGGATTTCTGAAGTAAGGGGAAATATGTGAAGATTCAGACTATATATGGAATGGTCTTCAGATAAATGAAGCAGGACACTTTGAGTGAGTCAGACCCTGAGTGAACTTCAACACCTTTTGTGAAAATGAAGTCATTGTGATGTTACTATAGCTCCTTAAGGAGCAGCATCCAGAATCTTTGCCATCTACTGAAAGTCTAAATCCTTCCCTTATGTACCTTTGGAGGAAGGCACTTATTTCTGCTCTAGTTACTAAAGATAATAATGCTCAACCAGCTTTACAAAAAAGTTGCAAACCTGAAGCACAAGATTATTCTGTATTGTTATTCATAGAATTTATAGCCACCAGGCACCATTGTGATCATTGAGTCTGACCTCTTGAGTAATGCATACCATAAAATGTCCCCTAAAACTCCTGTATCAGCCCTATGAAATGGAGCAGCTCTTTAATAAAAGTCACCAGATCTTGATAAAAAGACTTCCAAGTGACAGAGAATCTATCATTCCCATTAGGTTCTAGCAGTTAGCTATTGCCACTATTAAAAGTGTGCATGATATATACTCTTCGACTAGGTCGAGTTATCTGTTGGACTCTGTTGTTTTACGACTTCTGAAGTATCAGATGGGCTTTAAAATTTAGAAAAGAATATCAACATTTCAGGGATCTGAAATATGGCAGAGGAGAGCATCACCAGAGATATGCACATGTTGGTATTAAAGAAACTTAATGCAAAACCTCTTATACAGAATATAACACACACAAAGGTAATGCATTTTTAAAATAAAAAACACACACCACCTTTTCTAGTTATGAATCTACCTACCCACTTCATGGCAGAAAGACACTTGGAAATGCAACAGCAGTCTTCAAAGTCACCCAACACATTGTTATGTACAGCACTGTATTCTTACATATTTCTTGCTGTGCATGTTATCCATAATCAAACAACAGCAACATTAATTATTAGGTCTGGCTTACTGTGTAGTCATAGACTACTATGACTGGATCTCATGAGATTAAAGACATCACAGAATGTGTTTTAAAGTGACAACCAGGGCAGACGTGACTTTCTGAGGGTCAAACTGCACATTACAAACAAGTTTTTAGATGCATTTTTCTTATACAAAAGTAAACATGGAGGGTGGGTAATCTGGACTGAAACTTCAGCACATGGGGGGAGGGTTAATTCTTCCCTACCCAGCCATTATCTCTACACACACACACACACACACACACACACACACACACACCACTTACCTACTGATAATAAAAATAAAATTAAAAAAAATAAAAAGCTATTGGGAACTTATAATTATTGCTAACAGCTGCACAAAGTGGGATCTTTAGAGAAGGATTAGGCCCCTACTCCAAACATACTGCACTCTCAGTCCAGATGGGGTGTGCACACTTCATTTTGAATAAGGAAAAGCGCATATGTAGGCTCAGACTATGTGTTATATATTGTGAAATTTGATTCTGTTCTATATCATGATGCCCTCAGAGATTACTGGCAGTTTCCAGTCTGCAGCTACTTGCTCAAAATTAATTTATACTAATGTTCCCAGTCACTTTCTATGGCTTAATCAGGCAAAATTCAAAACACTGATCCTAAACGTTCTGTCAGATATACTTCAAAAGCCGTCTTGCTCCCTACCTCTTATCTTAATATATACTGACAGAGAATAAAGATGTATTGAGCATGTCAGAAGGTGAATAAACTGCATATTATTCCAATTCATCATTTCCATGGCATTTTTAGTATGTTTGCTGAGAACAAGCCTGTGAGGTAGGACATTAATATTCCTATTTTATAAATAGGGAATCAAAGCACAGGGATTACTTTGCCAAAGCTATCCATCAACCTCATACGAGATCAGACAGCAATCCACTCTTCCTAACCTCGAGACCACAATCACTCGCCATAAAGCCTCTACAATTGTTGAGCTGATGTTCATGTCTCAGAACCTCTTAAACCAATGTACAGGTTTGTTTTGAACTTGAACGGAGTTGGTGTTTTATTAAAGGTATAAAACTGACTTATTTGATGAAAGTTAGAGAGTTAGCAAGTTAGAGAAGAAAGAAAAAAGGTGTGGGGATTCCCCCCCCCCCAATTATTGCAGTAGAAACTCTAAACTCACTGGCATGAATTGGATGAAACTATTAATTAACCCTAGAGATAGTTCAAGGGCTGAGATTGCCAAACTGACTTATAAGATTTTGTTTGTGTGTGTGTGTGTGTGTGTGTAAATACACACACACACACACACACACACACACACTGAGAGAGAGAGAGAGAGAGAGAGAGAGAGAGAGAGAGAGAGGGAGGGAGTACAGTGACATTTTGTGCAGGGGCTATGTTCTGGTGTGTGTATGCAAACACATACCCGGTATATCTGAACTGTCCCTGTTGGAATCACCCCTGTGTGAGCATTCTTACCTTCCAAGGAAGGCAGCGCACTTTTAAACTCTCCACTTTGCTTACTGGGCTTTGGGATGCTCATGTGAGATGTTGTGGGGCCGTCCGAGGTCCTGTAAGATCTCACCAGAGCATCCCAGACCCCTTGTGAGAGAATCCCAGAGCTCGGTAAGCAAGTCTGAGGGAATAAAAGCTCTTTCTGCACTGGGAAAACCCACTACAAAGAGCTTTTAACCCTCTGACTTGCATGCAATTAACTTGCAGGATTTCAATCAGCCAGCTTTCAACTGTGCAAGGTTGAAATTGTGTAAGTTAATCATACCACAAGAACCTAATTTATACCAAGTCCAACCATAGTCCTAAGCTGTGGTCCTTGAATAGGAAACTGGAAATCCCATATAGTAGTGAGATATCAAAATAATAAAATTTTAAAATAAGAATAAAATAGGATTGCTTGAATATTTGTAACACTTGCCTTATCCACCCTCCTTTCCCTACATATTGCTGGTCTGTTCTCTGCCTGCTGTGAAATGTATTGATCTATTACACAGCACCCTGTCCTGTCTGGATTCTGTAGCAAAGCTGTGTTACAAAAATGGCCATCACAATTTCTTTATTTTTATATTATTATTTTTAAAAGGAAGGGGAGAGGAGAATATTTATTAGAATGTTTATTCTCGCAGCAGACCTTATGTATTATAGAATAATCACAGAAATATTTACTGTTTAGATAGACAGTTATGGGAAGTAGGTTGGGATGAAAGTGTTGCACTGGCATTTTGTGTCCATGTTTACGCATCTATATCTATATATAGATATATGTACAGTAGAGTCAAGATGCATCTGCCCTTCACCTAAAGAGCTGGGGAGACACCTACAAGCTTCAAAGGTTCAACACATTAAAAAGGGCACCCCTAAATCTTTAACAAAGGTAAAACAGAGATAGCTATTTAATGAAATATACATAGCTAAAATATAGATAATATTATAATTAAAAGAAATTATTGCTGCAAACCACAGCCTGCTTTTTGGGGAGTAAGCTCCACTGGACACAATGGGACTTAATTCTGAGTATGCATGTGTAGGACTTCACCATCTGAAATCTACTTTCAGCATCTGTAATTAATTCCTCTTACAATTTATTCTTTATTGGATCCGGCTTGAAAATCGGACTCAATAAATAGTGTGAAATGCCATCCAATTTTCAATCAAGTTTTGCATTTGGCTTATGAATGTAGCTTTCCATCTTTGCAAGCTAACCAAGCAGTAAACATCCATTTTTCTCATTCTCTTTTATTCATGGCAAACTGGTTCGCTAGTAAATAATGAAAATCTAAGAGGCCATTTTTAATATGGCTGTCATTCATTCATTTCCGATTCTGCCTCAAACCAATTAGTATTCAGAAGTAAGTGAATTTAAGCCTTAGTGCCACATATATTCTCCATAGTTCCATGCGTGCTATAATGAAATCATATGCCTCATAGGGAGCATTATAACTTCAGTGCCACTAATGCTGACAGTGTCATTTATAATAAACCTACAACTTAAAATAGATGCAGTGTAAGGTGTCCAGGTATCTTAAAGAACAGCAGCTCCTTGCATTGCAAATGCAAATCAGTGGGGAAATGAATGTGCTTAGAAAAAGAAGGCCCAAGACACACCTTAAAAAGTCAGTTTTAACCCACTCTTCTACAAATGGTATATGACAGAGGAGGCGGCATATATCAAATCAGTTTGGAGCTCAGTAGGTAGAAATGCCATTATGGGATAATATTTCATTAAGTTATTCGTAGGAGTAATGGTCTGACAGAAAGAATCAACCCTCTAAGATCATGCCAAAGCTATAGAAGACAGCAATGCACCTCAATGCAGGAAGTCTGATCAAGTTGGGGGGAAGCACTTCCAGAACAGGGTCAAAGATTGGTATGGGATAGAAAGTTCTTATTCTCAGCCTGTATTGAAAAGGTTTGTAGTGGAAGGTAAAAATTACAGTTTCTGTCTCTGGTGAACAGCTTCAATCACCCAGATCCAGTGGGCCAAACTACAATAATGTCATTTTATAAGCTCATCAGGGTCACCTTCAGTTCTATTCAATTCCAACAAATAACCAATTATAATTTGAAATATATAGGTTTTTGTGGCTCATACAAATCAGAAATGACGCTCAGATATCACTTTCCCATATATGATCCAAGGATTTTCCATTTACCTCCTCACTAAGCAACACACAGTGCAATCCTATACATATCTGCTCAGAAGTAAGTTCCACTGAGTTCAACATGGCTTATTATCAAGTAAGCATCTATAGAATTACAGTCTGAGGCACCATATGTACAAATATTGATTTTTTTTTTAGTATACAGTAATCATAAAGGTCTTACACATGAAGAATAAGTACAAATGGGCCACTCAATTGTGGGAGTGGGACAGTTACAGGGCCTATGGCTAGCCAGCTTCTCTGCTAAAATCAAGTTTTGTTGAATAGCCAAGAAACACTTCACTGCAGTTTGCAGGAAGGACAATTAAATGCTGTAATTTAAGTGGGGATTGGGGATAAATCTGATTTGCATTTAAAGTCACACCTGGGGTGAGGCAGTGAACCCAGACTGATGCAGGGTGGGTCAACCTGATACCCCAAAATCAGGGTCATGGGGTGGATGGGAGTGACGGGAGGTTCCCTTGGTGGAGTCCTGTATAAAGCATCGGCACACATCCAAAAGACGTGTGCACTATAAGGCATATCAGCAGAGTCAGCGAAAGCAGAATTGTGTAGGAATTGTGGCATCAAGTATTTTATTATTTACAGCAAAAGAAATAAAAGAAACATGACATTCTGTGTGAGCTCCTTCCCACACATCCTCTCTAGCTTTCTAGCTGGACAGAGAACAAAGAGCGGAAGTTTGTCAGCTTGACTTCCGCTTATACACACAGTGATAAGAAATGAAATCATCCGATCATATGGCCCTCTGCAATAGTGGCAGTGGAAATACTGACAGGGAGTAGGGGCTGTACACAGCTCAACCTTTAAGTCCTCTTGATGGGGAAAAGGAAGACGGTTTAAAGCAGAAAGGGAAGATCTCCAGGGCATCTCCTGGCTCTCTGGCCACCATATTGAGGAGGAGACCCTTAGGAACAGATTTTCTTATCCATCCAATTTCTCCTTACCAATGGGAAATTGAGGCAGTATTTCCTATCAGGAACACACCATTAGGCAGAACGTGAGGCAGCCAGCTCTGGCAGTGAATGCTAGAGGGTGTGAAGTGGCAGAGCTTTCTGTGCCATGCAATCATCCTACAGAAAGTTAAAAGCATGCATGCATGCATGCATGCATGCATTCATTCATCATTCATTCATTCATTCATTCATTTATTTATTTATTTATGGGGGGTACCCAGAACATGTCATTTTATACAGAACACCAATAAGAGTTCCAGTAGCTCCACCCAACATTCCATCACACTCTTCTGCTGCCCAACATTCTTCTACTCACTCTTCTGCTACACATGTGATGATCCTTGTGCCTCCATAGCTATGCTATTGCCTTCAGCTGTGATGGTGGATGCTGTCCAATCTCCAGTGCTCAAGTCACATTCAGCAGCTTCTGTACTTTTCTAGCACTTGCTATCACAGAGCAATCTCACTGCTCATGCAGTCAAGGGCCCAATTTCACAGGTGTTTACAAGGGTACTCCACCATACCTCATTTAAAGCACAAGCAAGAAAAGGTGATAATTAAGTGATAAATGAGAAGGACCCAAGACCTGAGACACTTTATTGCAGGGGAAAGAAAAAAGCTGTTAGGTGCCCATTCTTCTAAACATTTTAACTCTTCAGAAAATTAAAAGTATTCCTATCTATATTCCATTGTCCCTTGTATTTTTTTGTGGCACTGCCAGCAATGACAAGTAGGACTGGAGGGATGCTTTACTCTGAAACACTTCACAGCATTGCAATCAGTTGAATTTAAACACTGAAACTCCATACCTTTGCAGTGATGAGTTTTAACATTATTCAGAGAAGTTGGGAATCAGAAATCTCTTGTGCACTTCAGGTTTGTGCTGGCTGCTAACTCATTGCTGTTGACAAATAATAGAGTTTTTGTGCCTATTTAATACAGAGAAGAAATGGAATGGAAAAGTAATAAATGCCATGAATGTGATATATAGCTTACCCTTTAGGCAATTCCCGTAGTTCTGCTAGGTAATTACACAATGCAACTCAGATCTTTTCAGCTAGAGTCAATAAAAATCTGTGAAGTAAAATTCTAGAAGAAAACAGCAGAAAACTATCATCATGGGGCTCAGTATTATTGACCCTGCTGTGATATGGCTTATAGACAGCTGTGCCTCTGTGGGTGCAAGAGTGTATGCATGCAATGAGATTATATTATGCCTTATATATACATACCCAATATAATTTGGGTCACCACCTTTTCTGGTCTGGCCCCCTTCCTATGTCTTTAACGGAAGCTCAATACAAAGATACTTAGCTGGTGAAGCTACATTTTTCCATGATGGGGAAAAAACTCAATTTTCTCAAGTATCTAGCATGTCTGACTGCTGCTTGTTATTCAGGTCATTTTGAGGTGGAAACTGGGTACATGCTGAGGATGATAGGCCAGAGAGCTATGAAGTAGAATAGAAGCAAACTTTGGTCAAGAAACTCAAGAGGGAGTCAATGTCTTTCTTAAGGACAGAATTGTCTTTGCCTGATCTCTGGAACGAGAAGACAGAAATGCTGACTAAGCCTTAGCCAAGCTAAGACAATACACCATTGTGAAGAAGATACAGGATTTATTACTCCTTACAGCTAGCAGCTCTGAGTGACCTTCATGGGCCTTGCATATACCCCAAGAACACATAAGTATTCCTAAGTCCTCTAAAACAATAGAAAATATTAAAAGCCTGCTCCTTAGCAACTCAGAGCAAAGCTTTCAGCTCCATTATGTGAAACAGGATCTCTGCTGAGGTATGACAAGTGTCCACTATTTTTGTTTTAGTTTTGACAAGCTTTTGCATCTAGATGAGTGTGGAGAGCATAATTATTTTTAGGTCTCTGTCTTGACTGTTTATTTGCATTGCTTAAAAACATACTTATGTTGTTTTTGTTGTATGATTGCAAATCACTTTGCAGCTTATGTGAAATGTAATTCTTAAATCACTAAAATATTGTTATTAGTAAGTAATTGTTATGGTATCCTACTCTTCCTTCCAAAGGAGTCCAGGGCAGCTGACAATAGCCATAAAAAGTTTTAAAAAACAGTTTTAGGAAAAAGGGAGAGACTCTCCTGCAGTGACCCAATGGGTATTGTAAAGGATTAGGGAGTCTCTTAAGTATTCTGGTTCCAAGCTATATAGGGTCATATACATTAGTACCCAAACCTTGAACTTTGCCCAGTAGCAGATTGGAGCCAGTGCAAATCCTGCAGAAAAGGTGTTTTATGTTGACAGTAGTTTGCCCCCACCCACAAGCAGCCTAGACACCACATTCTGCAGTAGCTGCAGCCTCTGAAGGGTAGCCCCACATACAACACACTGCATTAATCCAACATTTAGATTACCAATGCATGGGCAAAGGATGGCTGTGACATTACGTAAAATGGAGATTGTTCAAACAGTGGGTCAGGTGCAAAGTTACGTGAATGGAAGGCATGTTGTGCAATAGATCTTTTATGTTTTCTTTATACTCCCATGGTTCCTGAAAGTTCCCAACGGAGGGATAGATACCTGTCCTGAACAAAGGGGGCTATTACACCACAGTTTGAAGGAAGAGGGGGCAATGACCCAAATTTGTATGGAGGCAGCTAGCTTTGAGTGTTACAAAAGAAGTGCAATACCAGGAACCGGAACTCACTCCTACTTCTTTGAATGTGCAAACATGCAGTGCCTTAAGAATTTTCATTCATTTACAATAATTCTGCTATATATTTCCTTTAATAAAAAGTATTGAATGCAGATATCAATTGAAAGCAGTAAAAAAAAACAACACACTAACACACAATAGTAACACTCAGCTGTAGCGTATTGTACTGTGGCATCAGAAAGGGAAAGATGAACAGGCTTCAGGAGTCTAATGGCCTACAGCTGAGGCACCAGATCAAATATTCCAAAACCAATTTCAAAAGCATATACAGCTCTGTTTTGCTGTTTACTTCAGATCAAAGTAAGCTATGTATGAAACAATGCATTGGGAGACTTATTTCCAGGGCGATGAGATGGCTTTGCTTCTAAAAAAGAATTAAACACACACACACATTAACAGTTCTGGCAGCTTCTCAGATCCAATAATAAATGATCTGAGACACAGTACTGTTAGCTTGCTGAGGTGAACTACCTGTGGCTCTAGTGTGCCATAGATGGCCCAGTAGAAAATGAATGCCATCAGCTGGAATTCTAATCGGACAAATGTGGCATGGACAGAATTATGGGGATATGTATGTACGCACCTGTTTGGCAGATTTCTTGGATGTATATCTATCTCATGGGTCATGCAAAGATGATGGGGGCAGAAGCTCAGGTGTCTACAAGCAATTAGCTTTTAAAGAGCAAGAATGCTCTTACTGTGAAGGCTGTCAACAAGCTTCATTACAGGTGTCAGCTGCAGAGTCTTTGGCTCCTTGAAGCAGAGCTCTATCCCCTAGGTTACTAATACAGTAGCTAGTATATTTATCCCCTCACATGATAAACAGTATCTTTTTAAGCTGGGGAAAGGGGGTATTTGTGTGATAGCGTGCTTAAGAGTGTCCTGGGCACTTCTAGAAGGACAAGCAGCAGTGCCAAGCTTTTAGCCCAAGAGAATCAGACTAATTGGGTTTCTCCTGGTCAGTCCAATGCTCAGGGTTGCTGACTATTTTAGCAGATAAAAGTTTTCCAGACGTATCAATAAAGTGATGGAAAATGCAACTATGACCTCCAATATTGATTATACTAGTCTTCCTTCCCTTTTCTTGTGGGGTTTGTCTTGCAGCCTGAATACCACTCTTACACCTTTAAATCTCTGGTGGCAATGGGAGGCAAAACAGTCCCTGTTCCTCCCAATAGTTCCTTTCCTGGCTCTGGTTCACTTCCCTCCATCTCTTGTGTGGCTTATCTAGAGCTCTGCTTCATACAACAGACGAGGGATGTGGGGCACTTGTAGAATCAGGGAGGAAACAGACTGAAGACACTCTGGGTGCCTCTTTTCATACTCTAAGAGGAGATATAAAAGTCTGGGTCAAGGCTGAGAGACAGCAATTCTCCCAAACACAGACATTTAACAAGTCTGGCGTTTTCCTGGTATGGTTGTGTGCTGGGCAGCTATGAAAAGCCTCTATATCAGGGCCAGTAAAAGCAGAAGAACATAACATGTCAACCCTCCTGATATATGCTTCCCTGGTAAAAGAAAGCACAACTTCCCAGTTCCAATAAGCTATCCACTACCTTTAAGAATAGCAGGGGATACCTATCTACTGTCCCACTGCAAAGTAAATTACATATTGTATTGGCACAGAAAAGGGCCTTCTCTAGGTGCCACCGCAGTTGCTCAATGTCCTACCTTCTGGGATGTGTCTGGTGCCACTACTGTTTGCCTCCCAGCACCAGTTAAAGATGCAGCTCTTTGCCCAGGCTTTTGGAGCAGGTTGAAATAATGTGGTCAGTTGCTAACTGTGCTCGCAGGCTTACTGTATTTTGAATAGTTTCACTCATTTTCAATTATTAATTTCATTTTAAAAATATTTTTATGGAAATTGTCAGGGATCTGCCTCCCCCTGCCAGTCCAGCCCTGAGTGTTTATAGAGAGCAACCGCCTGTTCTAACTACTGACTCATCTGCAAGTGAAACCAGCAGCTCTTCGGAGGGAAAGCAGTTGGGGGCTGGGAGGAAAGGAGTGCCAGGGCTCGAGAGATGTAGCGACAGACCTGGCACCTCCCAGCAATCAGGTCCAGGGCAGAGACTACGCAGGAGGAAAAGGCGTTTCCGTTTCCCTAAACTGTTGTGTTGGCGCCAGAATCGTCGTGAGCCACTTCCGGATTCTGCTAGTGACTGAGCAGACATGATATGATTTAGCTCTTCACTGTAAGATAATGAGCACTGATAAAAACTACTGAAAGACAAATGACTCGGCCTCCCTACTGAACGACCGACGAGGGGGAGGCCCTGACAGAAATCATTAACACTATTGACATGATCCTGATTTGTTTTATGTAGCTTTTACGTTGCAACCATCCCTGAAATCATTACAATGAAGGGTTGGTTTATAAACACAAAGAAATCAATTGAAGGAAGGAAATATCATAAAACTTTGCTTTTATCATGCTGACTGACAATGCATCACGGACTAAACTAGTGCAACATATTGTTGTTGAATTTGTTATTTTTCCACCATGGCTGAATTTGGCTCCTAAGCAATGTACTATAACTAACGATAAGTAAATTAAAGTCCTTGCTTTATCTGTTATTGCACCTAATCGTCTTCCATTGTGGAATGGAATTTTGTTCTGACACACAATAACTGCTGTCACAACACACACACTAATAATGTGTTATCCCGTCATTGGCAATTTTGCACAGTTATGGTAATTAGATTTCCTACCTGCTCAATACTGAGGATCCAAAGAAAATAATAAAAGTAATATTATTCAGAACCCACAACAACCACAAATAATATAGTTCAGCACTGCAAGATAAAATAAGTGTACAAAGTATCTAAATAATCAGAAATACTATACACCATGCAATACAGTGAAATTCAATTTGTCATAAATTTTAATTTATTTTGATGATGCTGAGACTCTAAAGAATGATACAGGCATTCCAAGGCAGATATTTTAATTATTTTTGAAACAAGACTTATAAAGATAAATAGACAAATATATTTGAAAGAATAAACCAGTGTGGTCTCTGAGTATCTTTAGAAGTCATACATTAATGCAGTAAGACCAGCACAGTTGCATGTCCATAAGCCAAGCCTCAGTGATGCTGAAGATATGACAGTCCAATTACAGTGTATTCACTATGGTCATAGGATATTGGTATAAGTTACTGACAGCACTCCATTTTATCTAAATGTCTGGTTATTTAAATAGTTTGGATATTCCACAATCCATTTAGATACTTAAAACTGTAATCACATTATAAAGTCTTGATTATCTATAGCCTCTTGTAATTGTATTGCCATAATTACATTGCTGTAAAAAGACTTAATTGCCTACAATAATATTTTAAAAGGTTAAAAAAGTGTAGATTTCACTTAGCTGCAATATTCTAAGAGTTTTGGGCATGCTTCTATAATAAATGTTCAGTTATAATGTTTATGACAACTTCCTCTGCCTAGAGATAATCTGCATGTTCATGCAGTTCATAAGAGAGACAGTCCACATACACAGAAGACTCTGAGTGTCTGTAGCAGCTGTTGATCATAACAACTGCTACAAGCACCCATGGTTGGAGATCCTGTTCTAAAATTGTTATTATCTTGTACCAAGGCAGCCCATGGCAGCCTATTCTTTGGTTCATATACTGGACTGAGATGTTCCATACACATATCTGAGATCCAAAATCTTAGAAAAAGAAGGTTTTTGTCCTTTCATCAGTCTTTTTTCTTTTTCTCCTGCTTCACCATCATCATTATCACTGATACATGCAAGTGCAATGCACCAGGCTGAGAAGTCTTGAAGTGAGAGATCCTATTACTAAGCTTTTTCTTTTGTTGTGACCCTATCTCACAGGGGATGCAGGGCAGAACAGACATCTTAGGAATGGAGTTCCTAGCCTAAGCTTCTGGTTCTGAATTTCTGCATGTATGCACATGCTCTCACACATTCATCATTCAGCAGCTGAAGATGTTCCTCAGAGTACTACAAAGGCAACTTTGAACTCTGTTCTGTTTTCTGGAGTTTTCGTGCCAAATAAACATGCTCCATATCTTTTTTTTCAATTTCTTTCATATGAGCATTGTTATTCGCTATTTTCAAGGCATTAATACCCATGGATTAATGTTTAGTTACTGCATCAATTGCTTACTGAATTGCCACCAAGTTATTTAAAGTATAACTGAATGTTCACCCCCACCCTCCAGTAGCAAATTGATGATTTGGGTTTGACTTCAATTTTTGGTGTGGGTGTAAATTATTGGATTCAATACACCTTTCTGGATGCATTTTCAGGGCACCACATGGCTGACCAACGTAAAAGAACCTACTGACACTCTTAGTGTCACAACTACACACCCAGGGCAAGATCTCTGCTTGTTCACTCAGAAAAGGAGGAAGTTGTTCCAAGTTGTTTCCCTTCCTTGTGCTCCAATACTATTCTCTACATTTCCCAATGGTAGGGAAGCCAGGTCTGGGGCATTTGTCTTTGTGAATCACAAATTATTCAGGTCTTTTGACATCCTCTGTACACTAGCAGAGATTAGTACATGGATCAGCACAATCTCTGTTTCAATAAGGGCATTGGATAAGCTGATTTCACACATTATTCAGAGAACCATTACAACTGCTACTGTTTAGCTCTACAGATCATCAATGGACATGCAACACCACATACATTCTATAGTAGAACAGGGATGCCATGGAAGGCTGACAGGATGCACCAGCCAAAAAGTCAGATACGAACCCTATTGTCTCTCTTAAGCAATAGCAGAACAGATCCAGGGAATGCCTGACTCCACCCAGATACAATTCTGTCCGGTGCCACTTAGTGACTAAACTATATAAAGGCACTATTCACATAGGGGATATTCTATTCATCGGGATGTTTGACCCAAGATGTTTGCCCTTCTTTTGTTTTGTTGGCAATGAATACTGAAGTTTCAACAAAGAAATATTCATTGAAGGAGCAATTTTGCAATCATTCATATTTCTTTGCCTGCAGAGTTAAATTAAAGATCTAAAGCTGCAGTGCTGATGTTAATGCGTAGGCTAATTGAAGGTCTAATATGAATCCATATACTCTATTGCAAAATTGATAAAAGCTGCCATATTAAAAAGGTACACTTAGCCAATATATTTGTTCCTTCTTGATAGGTTTCTTGCTGAGATTCAGCAAAGAAAAGGAACTAATTAACTACCAGGCCTAAAGGGTCACATAAAAAGGACAAACATTCTTTAACTAAACCATACTCTAAAACATACAAAAGTTAAAATACTAAAACAGATTAAAATTATCTCAACTTCCTAAGCATTACATCCATTTTCTAAGCATCTGGGTAAGCTTGTCTAAGCAAAAATGTTTTTAGCAGACACCGAAAGGAGTACAGTGAAGGTGCCTGCTTGATCTCATTAGACAGGGAGTTCCAAAGTACAGGTGCTGCCACACTAAACGTGGAATAGGTATTCCGTGGCACCTGTAGTGGTGTGAGTTCCACTGACTGAAGCAGTCAAGTGGGCACATGGGATAAGGCAATCTCAACTGGTCCCAAGTTGTTAAGGGCTACATGTTGTAAACTACATTAGCTTTTATATCAGTGGATGCTGACAGTCTGGAAAGTTTGCTTACTAATGCAGCCCTGCATGTTTTGTGACTCTTGTGTGGAATACATCCCACCGATTGTAGATTGCGGCCAGTCATGTGCTTGAACAACTCCAGTCCAAACAAGCTAGCAGAACTAGGAGGCTTATTCAATCATTATGTGTGGCTGATAGATCTTATTCAGTCTAGTGGGTGGCGAGTTTTCCCAACAAGTAATGACATATCACAAAATGTGCAAGTATTCCTAGCACTTTGTGCTCTCTTTTAGAAAAGATCCTTTAAATTGGAAGCCTTTCCTTTTTCCCCCTTCCTACCTATTAGGTCAAGTTGACTCAGTTAAGTGACAAGTCCAGCTCTTGTCCATGACCAGCCATCTGTCACTCCTCTATTCCTGTACTGAGAATTTTTTAAAGCAACATTATCTATGAATGCGAAAAAGGGCATAAGCATGCATTGCTGAGCTTAATGCCACAAACTCACAAAGCATGGCCAAGAAGAAGATTGCTATTGTGATGTCACACCCATGATATATTATATTGTGGTGGCAACAAATGGTTCAAGGTAATGAAGCATCATTTTAATACATCACCAGCCAAATGCAGAATAATGATGTAGCTCATTGATAGCCCATCAGATCATCATCATTCAGGAGATGTATCATAGTTAATACATTATGATAATGATCTGCCCTAATGAAGCCCTGTACTTTTTTTAATGCCAGCAGGAAGTAATCTATTCAACCAGTGTAATAAGTGTGTACTTATGCTGCTATTATACATAGCATATAAAGAAAAGCAAACTGAATATGTTAAAGACATGCCTCAGGGGCTTCCGTTATATCAATTCATTGAGATTCCATAAGGTGTGTAAGTGTCTTAAATGAATTCAGTTTTGCAGCTTTAATGTGCATTTTTCAAAAGGAAATGTACCAAAATATGTAGCTTTGATTCCCATTCACAGAGGTTTACATTACGATAAATGTAGCATACATGCATTCAAACACTCACAAGACTTACTTCTCAGCATGGTGTAACTATAAAAGCAAACCTTTAAAAAAACCATACACATTTTTAAAATGATTGATAATATAGCACTTACTATGCTATCACACCTCTCAGTAGCTAAGAGCATCTCTTCACACATGCCTGGGTTGTCAATCTGCAAAACTCTTCACCTTCATTTTGCACTTCTCACTCCATAAGAATGTGCAAGGCAGATGTACTGCATAGACACAAGATGCAGAAGGCAGCTACTCAGGCATAGGGTTGAAATTTTCTTTAGAACTGTTGAGCCATTTCCCCTTTCTCCATTTGACTGTATATTAGTTTCCCGGAGGAAAGCTGTGGCTTTGTGATTCAATGACACTAAGTAATGATTCTCCCGTAGAGGACAATCAAAATCTATCTAGTTTTGGGGCATCTGCCTTGATTGCCATCAAAAGGGAATAAGGTGCTCACACTGATGGACTTTTGCTCTTCTACTTAGAAGTTTAACAAGGCCTAACATGCAGCTCTCTTAAATGGAATGGGAAAAGAAATAGAGTCTACTTCTAAAATAACAATGGAATGGATATATTTTATGTTCAGATCTTAAAATCCACCAGAATAGATTGAAAGCTATATTTCCAGTTTTATGTCCAAAATACATTTAATTCCATACAATTTTTTCAAATTGCTTCTATGTTTACCTGTGATCCAGTTTCCATAATAAATAACTATCCACTCATAATAACTCAAAAGGATAAAATATGGTTTGAATACTCACACAGTTGTTGAGTGATATGAATGACTAGTCTGAAAGACGCTAGGGGAAACAGAAGGAATCAAGATGCTCGGCTGTTAAATTAGCCTCTCAAACTCCACACTTTCTTTGCTACTTCTTTCACAGCTGCCCAGTAGGCCAATGGTCATTATGGTACCAAGAGATCAAGAAGGGCTTCGTTCCTTTTAGAGGAGCAAGCAGAATTTGACTTAAAGGCTAGCTCTTAATGCATTATTCCAAAAAGGGTACCAAAGGCAAAGAGAAGATGGTTCAAGAACAAGGTAGGAGGGACACATTAGGTAGCAGAGCTCTCTAAAACCCTTCAGATTTTTCCTATCTGTGAAAAGAAATGCAGATGAATTGCTCAGAATGCCAAAGGTCAATATAGAAAGTCAGTTTAAGTTCTGATGAATTCCAGAAGGAAAGACATTCCATGGTAACCAAATGAGGAGACATGGGCAAGAAAGGGGCATGACACTTTACTCCATATATGACCTTGCAAAGTAGTACATGAGTTTTCCATTGATATGATTGACAGCCATCCATAATTGCGATTCTTTTTTTGTGATGGTGGGCAGACTCATGCATCCACAAAAGTTGGGAATGTTTCACTCGTTGATTCCCCCCCCCCTTTGGGAACTGAATTTTTTTGTAGCATTAATAATCAACAGTATCATATAGCACCATTCATTTTATATAGCTGCATTCATAGTTACGCCTTTAAAGGAGGTTGGGATGAAAGATGGTGACTTCTCCAAGGCAACCCATTATGATTTATGACTGTGACAGAATTTGAATCTGAATTTATACCAAAACCCTACCCACCACTGTCTTCTATCCCCATGCATTGCATCACCCAGACACATATATGTCCTGAATAAAGTAACTATTGATGATTTGTGAATTCTTAATATATATGTCACAATCAAGCCAAAGTTAAATACTTTTAAATCCCATTGATTTAAATTACAGAGTTAACCATGTGCTTACATGTCTCCATTGTAAAAAATAAATATGAATAATTTTGCTTACTGTGTATTACTAACACAAATTAAAAGAATGCCTATTCATTTAAAATCCTAGGTTACTGGACAGCAAACACTGTATTTAACATCCTGATCCATTAAAATATCTACCAAAGCCTCTTTGCTGAGGATTTGCTAAGGCTTTGAGAGGATAGTCAATCATTGTTCTGATATAATTGTGTCTTGCTGTTTCCTGTTTTTCTCACTCTAAGCAAAAATACTGTTATTCCAAATCTCACTGATTTTTATCTCAGTTTTTCTCCTTCCCTTTCTCCTACTATGAGCCTCCAGTTGAACCCACAGAAGGGTAACTCACTATCAAAGCCAGTATGGATTAGTATGGGCAAGTTTTATTACTAATGGCAAAAAGGTCGGCAAGCGCCACACCTGCGATCTTTATAGACTCATTATCAAACAATAGGCGGTGATGTGGAAACTTTAAAACATTATTTATTTTAATATGGGTTAATATCTCATCCCAGAGTTCCAATAACACAATGTTCTTTAAGTTGATTTTGAATACTTATTTCAGAAGTGTTTTGAATACAAATGATGACCAAAAAGAAAGAAGTAAAACTCTTCTGTGGTCTAAGCCATTCTTTTTTAAAGAATCCCAACACACTTGAGCTGTCTCTTTAAAAGTTCATATCTCTGTTTAAATATATATGCACAAAGCACCTTTTTTGGTACAAAGGCAGAAAGACCTACTCTTGCAAACTACAGAAAGAGTATTCTTTGTTAATATAAAAAGCATTATAAGTATCAACTGCTTTGTTTAATGTAAATATTTTTGAGTTAATACTACAGAAGCTTTAAAATTGTTTCTTTTTTGAATACACACCTTGAATACTGAAAATGCCATTGGATCTTTTTTGGTTATAGATTAGCAGACAGTGGAAAAAAATCTTTTGGGGGTAAAGAACTCTTTAGAAATTGAGCAACTTTAAACTGCATTTCCAGAACTCCTTACCTAGAACCAAAATCTGTGGGTATGCTTCTAGAAAATACACAAAGAATCAGAATGCTATTTAAACAGATTAAGATGCAACCATAATTGCACATCTCTTTATACTCCACTATTTCTTAGTGTTTGGTCAAATGTTTCCGATGTACATTCAGCATTACACTGAACTATAGCCATGAACACCAGCGATTTAATGGATGTTACACCATGTACTCCTGGAATTTCACAGTGATTGAACTCATACATTCCTGTGCTTAAAAAGCACCCTCTGTTAATTTTGTGAGTCATAAGAAGCCCTACTCACAAATTTCATCCACTGACTAATATTGTGCAGATATATCCTTTGAAGTAGAAGATATGAAAGGTTCAAAATTACTATTATTAACAGGTTTGCTAATTTATCCAAGAATAGTACAGAAATTAAGCTTTGAAAAGCTGGGAATAATTTTAAGATGATTAACCATTATAGCCATACATAGCCATAAAAATAATGTATGCTGATGGATTACGTTAATGGCTTGCATTTTTGTTTAACTCTTCATGGCAGAAGTGGAGTAACATATTTTAGCTCTGTTCAGTTGGTTTACTCTGTAATCAACTGGTTTCAATCACAAAACCCTGATAACATTTCAGCTAGTTGCAATATAACTGGGAGGTGGAAGTGGGACATGCCATGAAGGTGCTAATTCTCTTGGCAAGTCCCTTGCCAAATGGTTTCCCCTAGGTATCACATAATTGATTAAATAAACTGTACCTAAGCACATATATGTTCTTCCAGACTCTACTGCAGTTGTGAGCAACAGGAACACATCATGTCCCACTACTTGCACATACAATGCCTGTTTGCATGAATTAGGGTTGTAACATCCTGGAACTCTCCCAGTCTTTCCTTATCATGCTATTTAACCAACTTTTGCCTCTAGCTCCCATGTGCAATGACCAAGATGCTGATTGTGCATCTTCCACTGCCTATTGTATACTCTAGAACAGGGATAGCTGACCTGGTACTCCCCAAACACTGTTGAACTATAATGTACATCAGTCCCATGACTCACCACCATGGCCAACAGTCAGGTATGATGGGACTTGTAGTCCTGCAACATCTGGAAGGCACCATGTTGCCTACCCTGCTTCAGCTGAGTTAAAAGGGATGGAAATTGCAGTGATGATGGTGGGAACAGCTCATTCGCACTGTACTCTCCCGTGTGTATTAACACATTAAAGTACTGCCCGAAGAGGGCCATAGGATACCAGCATAATGAAGTGATTCCACATTACCAGTATATGTATCTAGACACAGCAGTTTAAGAGATGCATAAAATAAATATTTTATGCTGAACAGAGGTAGCCTGCACAGTAAGGAAAAGAACTGTAGTGATGCATCTTCCCACTAGAAGTGCTGTGATATATTTGGTATAACAAAACAATGAAATGTCATGGATGCTCTAGCTTGGAATTCCTACACTAAGCAGGTGTTGGATTAGTAGATAGCCCGTAGCCCCCTCCAGTTCTATGGTTTTATGTCCCTTATTTGACCAGAAAGAATTGGGGGTTGGAGGAGAGGAAATACCCTCTTCATGTCTTGGCAGAAAAGGAAGATGGTACAATGGTGACTTCCTGGGGAGGCAGGAACATTTCTGCAGCTCCTAGCTCCTTTCATTATGTCCTGATGTTAGGGAATTATTTCCAGTGGGCCAAATACTAACAAACTGTAGCTGAAGAAACAGTGGCAGTATTTATACCTGACAATGGGGGAGAGAGAGAGGGAGGGAGAGAGACCAGCAAGTAGATTAAAAATGTGCTGTTCAGCAAACAAAACGTGAGGAAAATTGCTGTAAAAACTGCCACCGATAGAAATAGAGGCATATTTCCATAGTCCAGGACTCTACCTTTAAGTAGTTTCAAGGCTGACTACTGAGCTGCACAAACTACAGTAGAACTGCAAGATCTCCAACACTGAAGGTCAAGTTTGCTTCTATTATTTCGAAGGCATCTGCTCTTGATGAGACATGCAGTGTCATCTAATTGCAAGTTGTCAACAAGATAGCAGTGTACCACAAGAGTTTATCAAACACAGCAAGCTACCATACTTGCATCTGGTGAATGCTATGCTGAAAAGCGGAATATATTTCTGAAAACTCTATTGAGATTTATGGTGTCTGTAATACATAGGGCAGTTTGTAATTGCTGAATTTCATAAACATATATTCAGTATATAAAGAATGGGTTTTGATAGATTTTGGACATGTACATAATGATTGTGATTATGCCTTTCATGGTAGCCATATTGATACAAATTCCACCTGGTTGTAGCAGAGGGAGAGATGGGAAATGAGGCCCACTCAGTTAGCTCTCCTGAGAGAGTGGCTTCAACCAGATGCTTCCCTCCATCAACTGTTATCTGGTAGCAGCCCTCTGGCTTGGCTGCAGCTGAGAGAGAGATGGGGTGGCAAACCACTCCTTCAGATGTGATGAGAGAATAGGTCCATTTGGTTCCTCTTCTCCATGTTTTAATTCAAGTTGGTCATTATAAGAACTTCATAGCATTAAGAAGTATCATCTGCACCCGCCTATTTACCTCTACTGTTCCTATCCTTTTTATGTTGTGTCTTTTACATTACAGGCCTCCTGACAGGGGTTGACTTGTTTATTACTGCTCTCAGTTGTTCTGGGCACCTTTTAAGCTGAAGAGAGGTGTAAAATGCTGTATATACGTAACACGTTATTGGTACCTACCCTTGAATGTGTTCTGCCTATAAGTGGAACAACGGTCCCCTACACTCTCAGAGGGGATGATTAGGCGCTGCCAGACATAAATGATCCATATACAACTGCTCTGATTTGGGATTCAAACCTTTAACAGATGCTATATCCCATTCTACTCACATCCATTAATATCAGGAGCCATCATGGCATTCTGTGATCTCTTTGTCCCATTTTAACACTTATACTAGCTAGGAAAGCTTTAGGCTATCATGAATTGAATGTTGCCTATAAGAAGCTCTTTAACATTCCTGAACAGTAGCAGGGTTTCTGTATGTAATTTATTTTGATAATTTTATCCTATATCCCTTTTCAGCAAGTGTCCATATCACATGGTGAATGTTTCTTATTTCTCAGCAATACAGATCTATAGAGCAGATACTGAAGCTTCAGAGATACATTTATTTTTGAACAGTTGATCTGGGAATAGTGTCATTGAGCCAGAGCAAGTGCCAGTTAATCTGGGGTCTCAGAAAGGTTCTCTTCTATTGACACAACAGTGTGAGCAGAGCAAGCATGTCAAAATATGTGACCAGTGTAGCAGAAAAGTCATCATGAAACAGTAGCCTTATTTAGCACATCTCTATTCTGCTATACTATATGAGGGAGGAAATCCTTGTCATTTTGAATGATAGTTTTGAAAACACCCATCTGTTTTAATTGACAGTGGAGCCAAACAAGGACAATGCCAACATCTAGCTGAAATTACTAACTTTACATGTTGCCTAGTACATAAAATTGAGCTTATGCCTTATGTCAAATGAGACACTGGTCCACCTAGCTCAGTATGGTCCACATGGACTAGCAACAGCACTTTGGGGTTTTAGACACAGCCCTTTCCCAGTACTTCTGGAGATGTCAGGGACTGAAACTGGGAACTTTTGCATGCACACCATGTGATCTGGCAGTGAGCTATATTGCTTCTTCAATGAAGACTGAATGTTAAATTAAAGTAAATTAAATTAAATTAAAAGCAAAATAGCAAAGAAACTCTGAAGTGCTGTTGCCAGTCAACATGGACAATACTGAGGTAGAGAGAAGAGTGGTATCACTTGGCATAAGGCAGCTTCCTATGTTCATGGTTCAGAACACAAATGGGAACAGCCAGCTATCTGACAAGAGCTACATGGTCTGGATTTGATTGTAGCGAAAGTGCCTTAGACTAAGTCAACCTGTTCGTCCTCCTAGCTCCTACACTGGTAGCGTTTTTAGGGTTTAAGGTGGGTTTTCTAGGGCCCCCCTCCCCATATATGCTAATGATTGAACCAGAAAAACATATGCCACTTCCAGTTGCTGCTTATGTATGTGAAGAGCTTTAGCTGTTTCATAATTTTCTAAGCCTTAATTTCATCTGCCATTAAATAGCATTTTGATTTTGTCTTCTGATGAGTTCTTATATACTTGAATCCATGGAACAAGCCTTTGTGCAGAATATCTAATTTTCTTTCTATTTCCAATCGTCTTTAGGGCTTCTTTTTTTCTGACTTTCATAATGATAACAGACACAGAAATAACACAGTTGTTCTATTTTCCTAGGAACACAGAGCCTACAATTAAAGCCAATAGTCTGCAAAGAATTCTTAGATGTTGTGCCATGCTAAATAGGATTGAAAATAAAATGTGGCATTTCTTTGTCATTTAGGAATTGATTAAAGAAGTCAGAGCTATGTCTACAGTTGGGAAATCTGAAGGGCAAATTTCAAAACCATCATCAGGAGGATAAACTAGACCTGCATAATTTAATACATGGCAGAACCTTCACTCTTGCCCAGCTCAGCTGTGAGAATGCACATCATTTTGGGTGAAATAT
Organism: Darevskia mixta; assembly: GCA_034641385.1. Lineage (NCBI taxonomy): Eukaryota > Metazoa > Chordata > Lepidosauria > Squamata > Lacertidae > Darevskia > Darevskia mixta. The sequence goes on from JAWWNH010000001.1 coordinate 12,743,845, forward strand.
TTGGCATAAAAATGACCCAAGATAATAATAAAACAAGGCCTTCTGTAGATACAGTAGATACCTCCTTGACCCATACCATAATATGCACCCAGGACACTTCCATTCCAGCTGTAATTTCTTCTGGCACATTGAATACAACTAAGAGAGTCCCCCAATGTTTCAGGGATGGTTTTTGGGATGTTCAGACACATACAGTATTAAAAGGTGACCTTGGTGCATCACTCTAGATGCCATCCTATTGGTATACAAAGCAACATGGAGAAAAAGAAGATAAGCAGGTGGTGGAAACTCAGTGGCCAGCACTGCATTCATTCGTGTATAAAAAATTGAAGTCAACTTGTTTATATACTGCATTTCCTCCAAATAAACTATGTGTTCAAAGCAGTTCACAAAAATAAGCAGTCTGCTGTACAGTACATGCCAATGTGCCTACATGTTTCAGGGTGGGATAAAACATAACAAAGCAAAGGATATAAACACCAGGCCTTTTCAGCAACCTACCTAAGACTTACCAAGGGCATGCAGAAAGTGTATGTGTGGCATTACTTCTTTCATTTTTGTTGTTGAAAAACATAATTCTTACCTTTAAAAAAACACATTTGTGTCAAATTTTATTTAGATAGTATTTGTTAGGTTAACCATATTTGTTTTTTCCACTTTCAATTCTTTCTTTAACATACACCCCATCACCTACCAAACTGCTACCTTGCCAGTATTAACCAAATTAATATAGCATGATGTTGGCCACAGAGACCTCCATGTTGGCCAAATTTGTATTCTGATAATATAATCTTATTTAATGCTGCTAGAGGGATGGTAGCTGGAGTGTGTGGATTGTTGCATTGACAATGGTGTACGTACTGTTCATCTTCCATATCTGCACTTTTATAGCCATTTGATTGCAGCCACTGTCATCCAAATATTTGGTGGTGCTTAAATAATTTCAAAACAACCTGGAATATCACTTGTGCTCCATCCATTTCACCTGTAGTCATCTAACACAGTTCTATTTTAATAAATGTCAAAACTGATTAAATCAATTCAGCAAGTTGATTTAGTTAGCAGAACTATACTGCTTAGAGGATCTATTATCTACCGAAGATGGCAATATGTTTTCTGGATATTAAAGCCCAATAATGTTAAAGCTTCACTAAACATAGACTTACCAAATATATGTAATTATTGTAAAGACAGAATGTTAATTAAAAGCCTCTCTGGTCTGCTCTGAAGACCAAATGTGAAATAGATAATTAAAGCATGCAATGATGAGAATAAATGTAGATTTTATTTCAGTGGAGCCTTCAAGCCACTTAAGACATCTGGAACAATTTTCACAAGTCTTTTGCATTTGTCAAGGAACTGTGTGAGGAATTTTCAGAAACATTACAGAGATCTATAACACACACTGTAGGGAATGCTTTTACATTAAAATGAATGCATTTAAAAATTCTAGCAGTCATTAAAATAAGTATCCTTCCTTTTTCATATTTCTATGCTCAGTGTAATGACATGTACATTTAATGATACCAGCTTCGCAAAGGATCTGTTGATGGGATAGGTACTCATATTTTGCAGAAAAGATATGCTGCATGTAAAGCCTTTCATTTTCATATTAACATTGATGAAAAGCATGATTAAATCAAAATATATTTTACATGACAGATTTCCTGTGAATTTCTAATCCTAACTGATGACAATGTTTTTATACAACTGCAAGGTATCATATTGGTTGGTAGTGGGGAGTGCAAATTGCATGAATCTTTTGCAATGAGAAGTATATGAGCAGCATAGATTTGGTCACCTTAGGGACACCTTTATTTCTGAAGTGGGTGACAAAATGTGAAGCTTTCCATGTGAAGCTTTTCCCATTATATACATGGGATTAATGTAACAGTGCATAAATGCGGCAGATGAAGAAGCCAGAATCATGGCAACATGCTTTAGGGTTTGCAAAGGAGGAAAACTGAATCAAACCACCTGTTCATCCTGAACAGCAAGAACATAGCCTGATCAACTTCCATACAATTTCAGCTACTGGAGCAGACTGGAGAATCATGCATATCAGCATCCAATTTGTGTACACGATTCCTCCTCTAGCTAGGAGTAAGTGAATAGAAACAGGCTCTCATGAATATGGTCCTTCACTTGGTTTGGGCCCAACATTGTTTTAATAAATGTTGAATCATATGTCTCTGGACAGGAGTCACCTAATGAACCCCATTGCTGGGAGCCCTGAATAAGGGCTTCCACAATGGGGCTCCCACCCTCCCTTTCTCCCATGTTCCCCTTAAATTTGCTCAGAGGCAAATCCCCAGAACAGCATGCTAGCAAGCTGATATGCTGGCACAGACAGAACATTTGTAATAGTGTGATGTTGAATGCCACTCTCAGTTTCTTAGTTTTGCAAACTGAACTGAACCACATATAATAGGCTGTAGATTTAAGAAAGAAAAGCAAATATAATACCTAAGACCTGAATGTTAAAGTCATGATGCTTCTATTCAGGACTCAACAATCACAAAGAAAATGTACTCAGCAAATGTAGAGTGGGTAGTTTGAAGAATTCTGAGAATGGGTAAATAGATCTTTGTGTATAAGCAGGACACCAGAAATTTGAGTGGCATGTTCACAGCAAGCTTTGGCCTCCCAAAACAATCTATATGTCATTAGAGGGTTTCTTGTTGAAGGCTCCCTAAAAATATCAAGATAATTAGGAGCAGTTTTGAAATATATTACGGTATTCTGAAGAAGCAAAAGTCTGGTCTGTTGGGGTAAATAGGGCTCCGCACCACCACTCTTAGAATGCCTTTGGCTTTAGCTGGCTCCTTTCTTTCTTTCTTTCTTTCTTTCTTTCTTTCTTTCTTACTTACTTACTTACTTACTTACATCCATTCCAGGGCATGACAGCTTCCTCCTCCTTGGGCCCCATCTGCACTATTCATTTAAAGCACAACACTTTAGAAAGTAATAGCTTCCCCTACCATCCTCAGAGTGATGTGTAATAGTCAATCCCTCTTCTCAGGGGACTCTGAAAATTGTAAGTCTATGGTGGAAATAGGGGTCTCCTAGCAACTCTAAGCACCCTTAACAAACCACAATTCCCAGGATTCTTTGGGGGAAGCTGTGACTATTGAAAGTGGTATGATAATGCACAACAAATCAGTAGTGTGGAAAGGAAACCATGTACCCACTAATAACAGTGATATGTAGCCAAAGGAGTAGATAATCAGCTACAATTATACTCTTAAAGAATTCAGATCAAACAGTAACCATACTGCTAAAAAATAGTAATTGTGAAGAGTCCTTTTATCTCAGTGTTGCCTATGTAGAACTTAGGTCCCATCTGGACTATGCATTTAAAGCAGTATCATAACACAGTCATTGCTTTCCCCAAAGAATCATGGGAAGTATAGTTTGTTAAGGGTGTTTAGAGTTGTTAGGAGACCACTATTTCCCTCAAAGAGCTACAGTTCCTAGAGTGGTTTAACAATCAGTGCCTCTTCCCAGGGAATTGTTAGGAGAATAGTAGTCTCCTAATAACTCCCAGCACCCTTGATAAACTACAGCTCCCAGGATTCTTTGAGAGAAGGCATAACTAATTAAGAAGACATGGCTCTTTAAAGCAGTGTAATGCTGCTTTAAATGTAAAGTGCAGTTGGGGCCTCAGAAGGAAGGAGGATGAGGTAAAACCAGAATTAGTTGGCTCTAACTGTCATTGTCTCTGGCACTACAATTGGTCTCTCTGTCTTCCGCTCTGCCAGTCCCAATGGGCTGCAGCCAGCACTCTTCTGAAGTAAGAGGTTTCAAGATGAAACAGTCTGTTTTACCCCTCCTATCTTCCCCAACTATACAAAGCAAAAAAAACCCCAACCATTCATTATTATTCTCACATTTCTTAAATGCAGAAACTCTATATTGTAGATGAGATATCCATGATATCACAACAGACTTTATACCTTTCAGAAATGTAATACCTAATATCTCTCCTTCATCAGGCATGCTCTCATTATTAAGGGTAAAGGAGCAGCACTACAAGATGGCTTATCTCCAGGCCAAAATGGAGAATGATTGAAATTTCATTTCATTTCCCACTTTGTTATCTTTGTCATATGCAAATGAATTCTGTGTCACATGGGAACCCAGTTACCGTGGCACTTTAGGACTTATCAGATGAGGATATATATCATATGAGAATGACAAATTTCTACATACTTTGTTTCTTCTTTTATAACTTATCCCCCAATAAGAAGCTTCCACTTTTAGATATCAATCAACAGATGTGAAACTCAGACAAAAATGTTGTGTGAAATAAAAAAGGCTGCCAACTAATGCTAAAATGAGGGTGACTTTTTTTTTAATGCCTGCCTTTTAGACTACCTGTTCCCAGGAGGATAATAAAGCAGTTAAAAGCCAGCACAGTGGAATGGCTACTCACATTAAACTATGTAGAAAAGGTCAAAGCAATACAGCACATCAATATAATTCACAGTTCATTCATGACATAAAAATCCAGATACCCCATTCTTTAGGAAAAGAGCATAAAAAAGAAGACAAGGTTGCAGAACATTAGTTCTGCCATGTTAATATTTGTGCAGAAAAAAGCTTCAACATATAACAAAAGCTAAGCATTCTAACACTCGCCAGATGGTGTGGTTACACATCTAGATTTTGGTTCCACAATGCTAAAGTGATGCTAAAAGACAATGGGCAAGTTTTCACATTCATGACAATGATATTTCAATATGTAAAGTGAAACTGGAGAACCATTTGCAACCTGAAGGCCACATTTCCTCATGGGGAAATCTTGTTGGCTGCATGGCAGTGGTGAGTGGTACTAGAGACAAAAATAGGCAGGGATATGGGTGTGACTTTTACCTTTGTACAGTGGGCTACATTCCGGCCATGCAAAACTGGAGATTCCCTCACTCCCTCCCATCAATGAAGCATTCCAGCAGCACAAAAGGACTCAAGGGGGGTGCAAAGTTTGGGGCATGGCCTAGAGAGCGGGTGTGGCCTTCAGAAGGTCTTAACCAGATAGAGAGGATTTGTCTGCTAGATCAAAACTCTTCTGTGGCTGGAGCAGTCGTTCCTTCCATGGAAGGCAAAGTCCTAGCCTAACCTACCAAATGTCCAATTTAAACAAAAATATAAACAAAAATGGAACATATTTCTAAGCTGTTACATTATTTGCTTTTTAATTATAATACAGCTGCAACTATTCAAGGACATGAATAATACATTCTTACAAGGCATGGTATATTCAACGCTGCTACCAACAACTGCATAGTTCACATATAGAATATTACACTATGCATGTGACAAATAGATTATTTCAATCTGTGTGTTCCTTTTGGTAAGACCAACTGTAATATTTACAGTTTATGATAGCCATTATTCCTGAAGTGATAATTTACCATGAAAGAGATAATAACTGCCATATAATTGTCTTCTGGGCACTTAAGACAATAATATTGGTGCCATAATGACTGGTTGTGCTATGTATATAATGGACTTTATGGAAATTACAGATATAGAGAACGGCATGCAATTATTAAGTTAATAATGTAAAATCTGTGGCCACTTAACATTATATGTAGATCTCATTGGCCTTAATAACTGAAAAGGTGGGAGACTCTGGTACCTGGAAGAGCAAATGCATTTCTTATTCTTTTTACTCTGCAGAAAAAAGACCCTGTATTAAAGTTTATCCCTATGTTTCTAAATCCACCTGTTTGTTGATAAATTGTTAAGGTTTCCCAGAAAACAATTGTGTTGGGAAGGTGAAGTCAAACACAGCATAGATGAAACAAACAAACAAAAAAATCCTTCCAGTAGCTCCTTAGAGACCAACTAAGTTTGTTATTGGTATGAGCTTTTGTGTGCATGCACACTTCTTCAGATGCCTGAAGAAGCGTATGTGAGTGTTCCTTTCCCCCATGATTCAAAGCTAAACTAGATGGTACAATAGCTATGTACCTATGTCCTTATATGCAGGATTTGGTTTTTTGCTTTACAAAAAGTGCCAGTGCCGTGACACCAATCCAGATCAGGGTCCTGGCCTATAGAGCTTTAATGCTTTGCTTTGTCCCACCCATTGTCTCAGTCTTGATCACCTGCCCTTGCTCAGCACAACACCTTTCAAAAGGAGGTTTCATTCAAATACACATTTCAACGCATAGTGGAGCAATCTGGATGGAGACTGCAAAGGGTGAGAATATCTTAACTCGCAAGCTAAGGTCCCATTCTGGGCCTGCATTGGCAATTTGTGTAATGTATCATCTAGTTTGGTTCTACAAAAGTGACAGATAGTGGAATAACTTCCAGACTGCTGCGAATTCAAGTAACTGTGCTTTATCACCATCAAATCCTTGCTTGCCTTGCAAGATGGCTGCAGGCTACCAGAGCCCACACAAGCGATAAAACCAAAACAAGCTTTTGTTGTGCAAATTCTGCAACTCATATTTGACTGTACTGATTCTTGCACTTACAGTACAGAGCTGAAACAAATCAGATATCCATGATAAATCATTGGGTGAAGGAAGAAGAAGAAAATGGGTGACTTCCATCTCCAATAGTACAAGACTATTGAGCGTCTGTTCTAAATGAATGGCTTTCTGCTCATCAATGCCTGTACTTCAGCAGTTTAGCACTATGGCTGATATATTTTGCATGTGTTGTTATATGCACAGCTCCTTGGAGGAGTCTGCAATACACACCCACGAGCACACAAATCTCAGGGTCCAGTAATAAAGAAATCCAGTCTCCAACTGACCACCCCTGGCCTCAGACAAGGAAGGGAAAGGGCCACCTCTTTCCAGTTCACCCCTTGTCCTCCAGCACTTGGTGTGAAGTCATTTGGACACTGACTCCCCCCCCCACATTGGCACAAGTGCAATGGTACTCCCAGGCACCCCACAAATCACCCCTGGTTTCAGTCTGGATCAGCAACTGCTGTGTGGCACAATTCATTTCAATAGGAGCTTTCAGTGAAATACAAGTTGCAAGTATTACCTGAGCAATGGAGCTGTGGCTGGCCAATGCATTTTCAGTTGCGAGTTCCACTGCTAGCTGCCTTTGCTGCCCACTTCCATTTTGGATGGCTTGTTAGGTCCACCCACCTCCCTCATGCGGTCTAGCTTTCCACAGTGCCACAGGTAGGCTCACCGTCATACAGGGTCTCAAGCCTATATATTCCTTATAGCTTAAATCATCCTTGGAGGAGTGATTGATTAGAATTCAAGAAGGCAGCTTTCCTCCTGTCCTTTTAATCATTCTCCCCAGACATTTCAAGTGATCAGAATCCTTAAAATCCATCTGTGCAGGCTGGGTAGGTGGGGAAAAGACTTAGGAAATATGCACCTCACTGAGCCCTCGGGGACTTCAGTAACTGTGGCAATACCTCAGCATTTTTCTTTTTTTTAAAAGGTCTGGATACTTGAGAGCAGAGTGTATTCTTGAAGTTCACCATTACAATACAGGAGAAACCTGGAGTTACTTACAGGACTGGTAATGAAAAAGAAAACACCAACTATTTAATCTAAGTATGTGCTGTATTGCCTATAAATAAGGCCCTACAGGACATGATGGACATCTGTGAATGGTTCAGATTGCAGGCAGCAGGGCTAGCACTACCATGAGCCTTGCTGAGGCAAATTCATTAAGCCACATTCTACAGATTGCTGAGAGGGGCTTCATTTCAGCCAATACTTATAATGACTGCACCCTAAAAGCCATTTTTGCAGCATCAGGCTTCAGCTACAAAATAATAAGAGAAACTACCTAGGAAAATGTGTCTTTTCCAATTATTATTATTATTATTATTATTATTGATTTATTCATGACCTTCTAAACCACTGTCTCAAGACAATCTGCATATTAGATAAATAAAGACAATTAAAAGAAGACAAACACAATTCACTCAAGGCAAAGTCCCATTTATCCAGCTGGGAATGCCTCTTGGCTTTCCTTGCTGCTGAATAGCCACAACCAACCATAGAAAACACTATGAACACTTGAAATAAGTAGGGATTGTCTCCAGCTTAAAGATATGTTGCAGCCAACTTAATCATTCTCAAGAGTAGACCCATTGAAATAATGTTACTGGTTTCCTTTTACCAGTAGCAATTCACTGGGGGGGGGTAGTGGCTTGACTGCTGTAGGATATAGGAATACAATTCATTGTACATTCATATTGCTTGGTTGCAGAAAAGAGTGGCATATAATGTACACTCAGTTAAATCAGTTCAGATAAGTCAATAATCAAGAGTTCAACCATCACTACTGAGCACCACCATGCTAAAACTGTTATGTGCAAGGAAATCAAGAATCAATGTTGCCCATAGCCACAATTCTGAACCTCCATGCGTATTGCTTGCAATATAATTTCAGTAGTTTATGCCAGCAAAGTAAAGGGTTTTGGAAAATCTGCTAGTGCACAATGAGGTATTGATTTTGACACCTAGTTCAAATGTTTATCAGTTCTCCAAGTTCAAATACATACTTTGAAAAAGAAAGCAGACAAGTTGACTATGGGCCAGTTCAATGCTCAGTCCGCTTGTTGTAAATTCTGCCACCATCCTTAGAATGGGGTGAATATATTTCTCCATGGAGATAAAAGGAGTTTAAGTGGTGGTAGTTTTGAGATGAAAAGTATCAGAGGAGAATGGTATGTTGCCCTCCATTTCTCTGCTCAAATCCACTGCTTTTGGTTAAACAAAACCAGGGATAAGATATACAGTATGTGACTATGCATCAGGATTAGTTTAGGACTCAATTGCACTGAAGCACCGGTTTAGAAAGAAAAGAAAAAGGAATGAAGGCACCAGCTTGGAACTGTTAAAGTCACCTTCTTCAACTAATCCAATGCATGTTCCTTGAGAGTTGTTCATCCAAGACATATAATGGCACTGCATCTTCTTCGACAGGAAAGGAATGGCAGCACAAGGTGACAGAAATATGACGGGAAGTCATGCTGACCCTCTTTGTGCCAAGCAAAAGCTAATTAGCTGATACTCAGGGAATATGGGGAGAAATTGGCCATGCTGACTGAGGCTGATGGGAGTTGGAGTCTAACAACATCTGTAGGCCCACAGGTACCCCCGTGCTGTAATAATGTTACATGTATACTAGAATAAACCTTCTTCTCTGTCTGTTTAGGCCTTCAAAAGGGGAAGATCTATTTCACACAGGACAGGACATTTTCATCTGAAAGCACTTTTAGCACTCTTTCTTCCTTGGGGTGTCAGTGTACTGCTGCCACCTTGACCACATGTGGTTCTTTTCTTTTCTGTCAACAATACCTTGGTATGTTTTTAGCAGAATTTATATATGCATATAGTTCTAATTATATCAATGTTAGTTATATTTTATTGATTGTCCCCCACTCCAGGCTTTCAGCAGTTCTTATTTTTATCTGTAAGCTGCTTTGAGTCCCTATCAGGGAAAAGGTGAGGTATGTATGTATGTATGTATGTATGTTTTTGTTTAGTCGTGTCCGACTCTTCGTGACTCCATGGACCAGAGCACGCCAGGCACTCCTGTCTTCCACTGCCTCCCGCAGTTTGGTCAAACTCATGTTGGTAGCTTTGAGAACACTGTCCAACCATCTCGTCCTCTGTCGTCCCCTTCTCCTTGTGCCCTCAATCTTTTCCAACATCAGGGTCTTTTCCAGGGAGTCTTCTCGTCTCATGAGGTGGCCAAAGTATTGGAGCCTCAGCTTCAGGATCTGTCCTTCCAGTGAGCACTCAGGGCTGATTTCCTTCAGAATGGATAGGTTTGATCTTCTTGCAGTCCATGGGACTCTCAAGAGTCTCCTCCAGCACCATAATTCAAAAGCATCAATTATTCGGCGATCAGCCTTCTTTATGGTCCAGCTCTCACTTCCATACCTGGGGAAACCATAGCTTTAACTATACAGACCTTTGTCGGCAAGGTAATGTCTCTTCGTTTTAAGATACTGTCTAGGTTTGTCATCGCTTTTCTCCCAAGAAGCAGGTGTCTTTTAATTTTGTGACTGCTGTCACCATCTGCAGTGATCATGGAACCCAAGAAAGTAAAATCTCTCACTGCCTCCATTTCTTCCCCTTCTATTTGCCAGGAGGTGATGGGACCAGTGGCAATGATCTTAGTTTTTTTATGTATTATGCATAAATAAATAAATAAATCCAATCCTTGCTCACTCTGATGGTGTCGGCTCTCAGGGGAGAAACAGATGGTACCAGAGCAAATGAAATGTTAAAGAAAAAGATTGCAGGTGCAGGTACACTGTGCAATAGCAGCAGAAGATCCACAAATGCTTTCTGGAAATATTCTCATCTTCTCTATGCTAAATTACAGAATTCAGCAAAGGTGACATAAGAATTAGATCTTAGTTTCTACTCATCTTAAGACTACATAAATATTCTTCTCTCTACTATTTATTCTCCCTCTCAGTTTGCAAATGCAGAGCAATTTAGAGATTGGCTTTGCATCAGCTGCAACAGTGCACATCTCCAATAACGAAATGCTGACATTGCTTTGATACCCATTTGAAAAGCATTGCTTTCCTCATTTTTGAAACACTAAGTAATTAATATATAGCACTTGCACAATTTCACCAAGTCATTTCACCCAGCAGTGCTCTTTCAAATATTTAAAACTCTCTTGATGAAATATATCAACATTCTAAGATAAAAAAGAAAGGAAAGAACCTCATACTATTCCATCTCTCAAATTTTAAAATGAAATAGGAGTGGGGAGAGAACAGTTACAGCACAAGTCCTTAGAGAGATATCTCAGTGAGCTGTCTTTTTTCTTTTCTTTTCCCCCCAGAGGAGAATTTTTAAACTTCAAAGAAGTGGCCTCTCATACATTTCCCTGGGTGATGACCTTTTGTCTTCAGCTGCTAAATCCCAGGGTGCTGTTGGTCAAATAATGGCAACAGAACTATCTCAACACTGATAGATCCTTTGCAGTAATTTAAGGTCCATCTGAAATCAAAGAACTCTCCCTCTCTCTCCCCCTCTCCCTCCCTCTCTCTCTCTCTCTCTCTCTCTCGCACAAAAACGATTTTACTGTGCTGATGCTGCTGTGACAATCTGGGTTATTTGAAGAAGCCATTTTCCAGTTATTGTATTGGAAGTCAGTAATTACTTTTTCAATAAAGCAACTATAAACTGTTAAGAGAAAAGTGGGAAAGCAAAATAAATTAGCATCATGGCCTATCCTCAATTAAACTAACATAGTAAGAAAATAATGATTTAGGATAATTTAAGGAATGAGATTCTACTAAAGGTATCCTTTAAACTACCCTAAAAACCATTTTAAAAAGAAGCTTTAGATGCATGTATGCATCATTGGTGAAACAGACAGGCATATTTTGGAAAATATTATTCTTCATTACTCTTCCCTTCCCAAACTACTTCTTTCTTTTTTTCGAAAAAAATTCACAGCAAGAATTGTGCAACTCTGCTTGTTCTGTCACTTCTGAGTCAAGTCACAAAGAATGGGAAAGAACAACAGGAAAACCCCAGAATTATAACATCCATAATATATTATTTGCTGTTAGGGGAAACAAACTAATATCACATCCCTTCACATTAGCATTTAATTGTCACTAATGTATTATGAATTGTTGAAATCCTTCTGCTATACTGCATTAGGGTAAATGAGAGAGAAAATGATGCAACTGCAGATTCTTAATGTCACGTAACGTCAGTGTTATAATGCAATGCAGTGGGAGGAGCTTCCCTTACAACATTAATTATAAGTATGACACACACCACACGCCTGTGCTGTATGCTTTTCATTGTATGCATCGTGGGACAAAATTGCTTGCATATTATGACTAAAACATGCCTGATTTAATAATGCTAAATTCAACACAGGATAGAAAGGCTTACATTATCCAATGATTCTAGCTTCAAGAAGTGTGTGAAACTGGGTGGCTGCACCAGCAGAATTATTTGAGGCAACAAAGCCATGTTCCATGTTTAATCAAAAGCCACAGTGTCTGGGATTCCTCCAGACATAAAATGAGGCATGTTCGGCTGCTACTCTGCTCCTTGAATAGCTTTTGAACACACTCATTTCTTCCATCAGAATATTGCACAATGAATTGTTACGCTGGTCTAGTCATGCCAATGGAGTTGTGGTAATAGCATTAGAGGTGAACATAAGTCTGAGTTACACCAGACCGCCACCTGTCCTCAGGAGCAGATAGCTGTTAGTGCTCTAAACAGATCAGATCAAAGAAATCTGCACTGATGAGCATGTGGTAGGGCAGAACATGTAGGTGTAGGTAAGCTCTGACTAGGATTTTTCTTTGATTCAAATCTTTCAACCTGTTTACAAACAGATACCGGTACCGATGCAGGAAGAGCCTGAAATTAGTGTCTATTGCATAGAACAAAAGGAAGCACCAGGCTATTAAGCAGCAGGAAGGGAAGACGGTGCCATCTTCTCAAATCCCCTTTCAATAGCTCTGGCATGCACTTGGTCATAGTCTTGAAAAAACTGTTGTGTGTCTCATTCGGATCAACTGCACTTACCTTTTTGGCGTGCAAAATGGGTGGACCTATTATTTTTTCCTTCCATGTAGCTACTATTTCAATTACTAGATCTCCTCCCCCACCCCAGAATAGCTTCTTCAGTCAATGGAATATGGCAGTGAAATAAATGTGTTAATGATTCCTGATGGCATTACCTTCTTGTATGTGTTGTGTAGTTGAATATTTAATACACTGGCATACTAAGAATAGCGTGACATTTTATGATAATCATTTTGCTGAAATGTTGCTCAATATTTAAATACCGTTTCTTGAAGTGAGTCTGGCAAATAAGTGTGTTGCCAGTTCCCAAGGGAATGTGAGACAAATTGATTCTGACTTTAGGGGGAAGATTTGAGCTGAGCACAATTTGCGTAATTAAACCGACCTTCTAGTTTCTCACTGGAGAAACTCAATAAAGTCTGGAACAACTCTTGCAGACCAAATTTTGTAATTCATCAAATTGTGCCTGCTTTGAAATATGCACTGTTAGTTGAAATTTCAATGATTTGTTGTTTTACAATATGAAATATAATGGAGTTTCTTTCTTTTCCTTTTTTGTTGGTGGTTGGGATTTGAGAATGTATTTTACTTTCCTCTTTTCTCCTTGCACCTTAATAGAGAAAGAATGTGCATATCCCTAATAATGCTGTTGTAGTCCAATTCCCATCAGGCACAACCAGCACAGCCAATGGTCAGGAATGATGAATGTTGTAGTCCAACAACAACTGGAGAGCACTATGTTAGCTACCATGATTTGGGGCAATGGTGCTATTGTTGTTGCTGTTTTGCAGGTTATTACTTAGAGCAGCATTCCCTAATCCTGCAGACGGATTGACTACACCTCCCATCATCACTGATAATTGCCTAAACTGGCTGGTGCTAAAGAGAGTAGAAATTGGTTGAGGAAGGCTGATTTAGACTTTAAACCTGCAGATATTAACAACTGATTCAAAACTATTTTTTTGCACATTATCTAGGGCTGACATACATTATAAATAATCAGTATGACTATTATTGTACTTGCTTTTTTATATATTAAAGCAACTGAAGTGACTGTTCGCTCATCTGTTGTAGTTCTGAAGGCTCTGCCTCTCTTTCCATATCAGACACCACAGGACTGGCAAACAATATGTAACAATACGTCACAGCAAGATATAACATTGTTTTCTATGTGTCATAATCACAAGAGCTAAGTCACATTTTCATGCCTTTGGAAATGGGCATATGACAACCTTGTTATAGTTTTTATTTCTCAAAACATTTCAGTGGATCATATTGCAAGATAACTTGGGTGGTGCCAAGGAAGGGTTTTGGTGCATATGGCAGCCAAGACCCCTGCTATCATTACGTACAGCTGAAGACAATTTCCACACAAAACACTGTTGTTACCCAAAGGTCTCCAAGCATTACAACACATTAAAAATGTAAATACATACTGGGAATCCAGAGAGGTTAGATGCATTAGATGCTATGGGGCAACCAGTAGTTCATGACACAACAGCTGAAGTGGCATCTTGTAACTGGAAGGTTACCCACTTTCCATAGCCTCCTATGTTAAAGAAAAGAATGTTGCTCATTTCTTCTGGTATTCCTTGTTCTGAAGGAATATTGATTATTTATTAATTATCAATATGGAAGGGTGTGTGGGCCCATCAACCTCTCCCTCTCACTTACATGCTTTTCTCCTTCTGTCACATTAGGCAAGGGGGGCTCAAAATTTCTTCAAATTTGCAGAATTGGAAGACACAGAAGTGAGGCCTTCTGTTAGTGGCAAGCCTCTATTCTTAATGTCCCAACACTGTAATAAGCTTTGAATCAGACTTGAAAGAGTAGGAGTACTATGTAATTATTATTACTGAAAATATCCCTACAATCCTAATGATCAGTCCTGGCTTGAGTTATCTTCTACCAACTGGAACAAATTAGTTTGATTTACTGTATGCTCTACCGAAAAGGGATGGTTTGAACACTTAAACTGTTCTGGTTGGAAGATGATATGCATTTCTTAAGTGAAACATTTCAGGAACACACATTAAGGACTTAGCCAAATCCATTTTCCCCTAGATGATAGCATACTATATAGCTAGTGTTCCATGCTACATTTTATAAATGGTAGAAAAGTCAATTAAATATTTATGGCTCCTTGGTTCACATTTATTGCTTATTACCAAATTCTAATATGAAGGACCCCAAATTTAAAGGCTGAATTCCATCCATGTGTAGTGATTATACAAATCTTTATTCATTTCATTGTAGAACCATTTCTTACAGAAATACTGTAATCAAGTACATATAAAAATCATAGGCCTCTGTCTTCACTCCAATTCTTTTTTTACTGCTGCTAATAAACATTGGTTTTGTGCCAACAGCAAGCTAGGTAATGTAATTACTAGTTAGAGATTTTGGGGATTGCCCATTTTGAATATGTTCAACGCTACAGGTTCAAGAACATATGTGATATGGCTAATTGATGCAATTGCTCTATGTGTGCAGATGAGCTTTCTTGTCTTGAATGATGAAGGAAAGTAAAACAAAACTCAGCTGGGATAGTCTGGGCAACCTTTGGGTTGTAGCCAATTACAGTAAGTAATTCTGCTGCTCCATATAACTTTCCCCCTCCTCCACTTACAAATATGCTTTGGTGATTCCCTCAACCCCAACATGTTTAAACTCTTTAAAGCAGTTTCAGGATTTTGATACATTGGACTAAACTTCTCAGGATGAACTACAGAACATCATGGCTGATATGGAGAAATGGGAGGTGCTGCTCAATCCTGTGCAAATGTTTTGGAACCACATCCCACAGATCTCACTGTGTTCAGAAACAGTGAATTTGCTCCACTGCCACTTGTACCTGAAGGAGACTCTGAAAGAAATTTCTCAAGGGGAGTGGGTGAAGAGGTCACCTGTGGTGCAGTCACTAGCCACATGAGAGTGGGCTGGGCCAATTTAGGGCTGCTCCAACCCCTCACTGTTCCCTTTCTGTTCAGTGATACTCTCCCTGTACAGTGTGGTTTGAGGCTAGCTGGGGCCACATAGAAATTATTTAGGGAGAATTCTCCCTCTCCCTTTTTTTCACCTACTTCACATTGCAGGGTATTTGTTAGCTCATTTCATCGGTGAATTTCATCTGATTGGCAATATTTCCATTGCTCAGTTTGGTTTATCTGGTCTAATTGGCAATTGCTCATATAACTGGGGGGAAATATATATGATTGGCTTAAGTTCTCATACCTTGATTTGGTTAACCTGGTTTGATTGGCATTGGCATGCTTAATTAAATTACTCAATGTGGTCTCACTGGAATTAGTTGAATTTGATCAATTTCTTCTCATTGACATTTAGTGCGAGCAGATGAGCAAATTAAGATGTAATCCTATGCCCCCCAAGTCAATGAGGAATATTGGGTTGTGGGCAGTCAGCACTTATACTCGAAGGTTGTGGGGGGTGTCTCCAGAGTGTTCACAGGGATGGACAGGTACATATGGGTGAACACTTGGCTGCAGAGTCATGGTGTACATGCTTAGCCCTCACACCCCAAGGTTCATCCAGCAAGAAGTGAGAAGTTCATTCAATCAAATGAGTACAACAGCTGACATGCCCAGGGGATTATAAGAGGGGTGCTCCCCTTAATATGATGAACAGACAAACCTTCCCTCCCTTATTAACTGGCTCTCAATAAACATAACCACTGTACCAATATGCTGGTTCTTGAGTCTTCTTTGGTGGTGAGAGTGCAACAGACACGAGGATTATAAAACCCATTTTGTGCAAGACTGCTAGTCTTTTAAACATTTAACAAAAGCATAAAGAGTTACATGCATTATGAGAAGTGGATATCAATTCACTGGGGCGGAGGGAGGAAGCTAGGTAAATTCTACGTTGAGATATTGGCATTCTGTATAACAATGGAAGGGTGTCATCACAAGCATTTCTAAAATACCGTTCTGAAACAAAAGGTCAATGTTAGCATATTGATGCTGGAAAGTCAAAGACGAGCTGTCTGTCAGTTTTCAAAGATCAAGCTGATATGATCTAAGGATTCCCCCTCCCCCTTATTCTTTCAAATACATGGAAGCTATGATCCTAAGCATACATTATTTGGGACTTATTTATTCACTGGGAATTATCTGTATGCCTGACCCAATTCAAGCATCCCTGTTGTGGTGTATGCTGCCACCCGAAATGCAAGCTGTGATAAAATAGACTCCTAGAAGGTGCAGAACTGGCAAGGGTACTTCACACATGATTCAGTGGACCAACCTAGAAGGGAAAATTATTTGAATAGTTTCACAACAGTGGCTGATTTTTGGTGGACAGCAACAGTACAAAAAACACATTGCAATTAGTTGCTTGAAGCACTCTGTAACACTTTGAAGAATCCTGACCAGCAGACAGGTAGAAGCGAAGAAATATGAATGCATCTCCACAGTCGCTCTCCACCTACTGTATAGTAATAATGTTCAGGACTGGCAGCCTGCCTTATTTTTGAGCCCCCTTCCTTCCTCTTAATCCTCTATATCACATATGGTGTTTGCCATCTTTGCACCATCTGAAACAGCCAGTTCCTTCCTATAAAGGCACTGTGGAGTCCAACATACCTGAAGCATTGATATCTGCTGGACCATTCTCAATTTTAAATCTAAAGAAACGTAACATAAATGCAAATGCAATTTTCCATTTAGCTGAATAGAACACTCTCCCTATTCCATTTGTCTCTGAGATCCTAAACATCCAATTTACAAAATACCGGTACCAATCAACATTTATAAGCAAATATTATGAGTTTGGCTTTCCACAAAGCTCCAGATATTTCCTCTAACAATATAAGAGATGCCAAAGAATTCAAAGCTGACAGTTCATAAATAGACACCACGAGGAAGGGACCTTGTAGAATCAAACAACTGGTGTTTCGGGTTTGATTCCACAGATCATAAAAATAAGTGATGAGTCACAAAGCCTTTTCTATTGGAAAAAGTAGTAGTAGACAAGATGTAGTGAGGTGCTTATGGTTTCTCTGGCAACTTTGTGCCTACTATGTCTCACACTCTTGAAAACCGCTGCTTGGCAGAGTGTTCTGCTAAAACATGGATGGCTAATCTATGACCATCCTACAATGTTGAATTTCAACATAATGGCCAATAAATCAGGGATGTCCAGCAACATCTGGAGGGTTTATAATTTATTTGGCAGAGTGGTTATTATCTAAATCATCATTGCTTTCTGCCATCTTCATCTCAATGCTAGACTTATTATTACTCATGAAATCTATATACCTTCCTTCAGCAAGAGACTACAGGGGGGTTACAACATAGAACACACAACAACAACAACAACAACAACAACAACAACAACAACAACAACAACACATGCACACATCACTTTAAAGGCCATGGGTTGATTAACAGCCAAATGGAGTAATGTTCCCATCATATTCATCAACTAAAATCCAATTCTAACAGAACAACCCCAGGCTTTGGGGTTATGGGCAAGAAGAAAGCACATTAACACTGGGAGAGGCTTTGAGACTTAAGCAAACATGCTGTGGCCAAATCTAAAACCCGCAAATACATAATATATGCAAAGTAGTTCAATAGTATAATATGCAAACATCATTTGCTCCAATGTATTCATTCAGCATTTTAATTTAAATCCACTCCTTGTGGCTATGGTCTGGTATGAATAGCTCAGCTGCCTTTGCGTTTCAAATCAAGTCATTTGTTATTATGATGATGGACTGTCCTATGAGGCTTTTTGCCAGAAAATTGAGAGCAGCAACAGAGAAGCTAATGAGTAAAGCAATAAGGTACAGTTGGATCCCCTTCACTGCCATGTATCTCCCAGGAGGGAGTATCTTCTTGCTGAAAGTGACTGATGCCCACATTGGAATACAGCATATATCAAGCTGCTATCATTTCACAAGTGTTCATATTTATTTCAGATGTTATTATCATCTTATCTGACAAAACAATCTTTCTAAGGTATTCAGAATTGCCAGCCTTCACTCAGTTAACATAAATTTCATATGAAGCTAAAACTGTTTATGAAAGTTCAGTAGTTCAATATTCCACTGTTATTGCTTTTCCTTCAAAATATTCTAAATGAATTAGCTCTGGAAAATGGGATTGACTGGCCATAATCACAGTGGATTTTTGTAAGCAAAAGTGCACATTTTTACCTAGCTCTCACATTTGGGTAATTTACTATATTTGAATTGGTATAATAACTTTCCCCTGCAATCATATATTTTCATTTTATTTTGTAACCATTGAAGTAGCGCTAAATGCAATTATAACAGAGAGCTGAGGAACGACAAAGTTTCTCCATTTCCTAATGCAGAAGAGTGGAATGAAAATCCTGCCTGACAATTTGAAGGCAGGCCCTTCATACCAGAAAAGGCAATAATCCTGGACAAACCATTCCATTAGGCTTTGTCCCTTAGGGCTGCTTAACTCATTACAGTAGATGTGAGAAAAGTAGTCTGCACTGGCTTGTACCGAGTAAATTTACTACTGCTAAAGTTAAAGGTAAAGGGACCCCTGACCGTTAGGTCCAGTCGCGAACGACTCTGGGGTTGCAGCGCTCATCTCACTTCATTGGCCAAGGGAGCCGGCGTACAGCTTCCGGGTCATGTGGCCAGCATGACTAAGCCGCTTCTGGTGAACCAGAGCAGCGCACGGAAACACTGTTTACCTTCCCGTTGGAGCGGTACCTATTTATCTACTTGCACTTTAACATGCTTTTGAACTGCAGGGTTGGCAGGAGCTGGGACTGAGCAACAGGAGCTCACCCCGTCGCGGAGATTCGAACCACTGACCTTGTAATTGGCAAGCCCTAGGCTCTGTGGTATTTGCATTTATATCGCACCTCTTTTTTCCAAGGATTTCGCAACTACCCTGTGAAGTAGGTTAGAGTGAGAGGCTCTGACTGACTCAAGGTGACCCAGTGAGCTTCATGGCTGAGTGGGGGATCTGAACCCTGGTCTTCCAGGTCCTAGTCTGGGGTTCTAGCCACAACACCATGCTGGCTGTGATGTGTGAGGTGGCTGCATGAAGTTTCCATTGCATGTAGATAATGGAAATACAGTACAAAAGGGGGGGGGAAGTTCAGTGTAGAGCACATCATCATTATCTGCTGTATGCATGCTTTGTGATGTGTCATGATCACATTTGGTCCCAGGTTCATCATACCAGTTGCAGATCTGAGGGGAAATTGGCCAGCAATTTTTTTAAAAAAAATCAGGCAGTGGGATAAGAGGCACTTCAAGACTTGCAATACCTGGCAAACCTTTGAGTTTGTGGGATTTTATGAATGGGCACATTTCTTTGTTTAAACACACACACACAATATATATATATTCACCAAACCCACACACAAACACAATAGCACTGTCCCACTGTTGTTTCTCAGCAACTGGTATTCTATGCCTTTCGAACAAGTAGATTCAATTTGGCCATCAAGGGTATCACAGGCTGCTATTTCCATGGTTGGAAGCAGCAAGCTTCTGAATATAAGTTGCTTAGGCTTCCGATGGGCACGTGGTTGAGCACTGTGAGAACAAAATGCTGGACTAGATGCTTCTTTGGTCTGATCCGGCAGAACACTTCTTATGTTTTTATGTAAATTGTCAGTGATAGGCCCAGCATCTATGAATTCCCCTTCAAAGCAATCTAAGCTAATAGTCTTCATCAGTTTGTATGGAATAGAACTCCATAGATTAATTACCCATTGTGCAAAGAAGTACTTTATTCTGCCCCATGATCCCCTAGAGAAGGCTTGGATGATAGGAATGTCTGTTATATTTTATACTTAATTGTGGGCTGTTCTTTCTAACGTAATGTACAGAGAGATATGTCTACCATTCCATTGAATCGCCTTCATCCCTCTATAAATATTCACCTAACATTACTGCTCTCCACTATGTAACCAATTCATAATTGAATAAACTCTACTCTAAAATGTGATTAAATGTTACTTATAAGAATCTGTCCCTTCCTGATGTATCGTATTGGTTTATTACTTACACACCCGCAGGCAAGCCTGCTGAAAACTAATACATAAATTCCATCTCGATTCATATTGCATGATGTGGCTAAAAAATACAGTCCCAAATAATAAGAAAAGCATGGGTAGGTGACAGTGTACGACACTGTCAATATTTTAACTATATCTCCAAAATGTACATGAATAGGTGAAAGAAATTGTTAGGCCGTGGAGGTAATATTACTCAGGAAAAAAAACAAGTTTACATCCTTACATTTATTGTTACATAACTAAACTCACAGTACCTGTCAGTAATAAAAAGCACCAAATTTATCAGGGGCACTAAGACACAACTTTAAATCAACACATCTTCATAAAGCTTCTACAGCAAACTTTGAAAGGAAAAACAATGTATATGCCTTTTAGGGAGGTATATCACTGTGTCATTCAGATGCTACGTGGAGGGTTAATGTGGCATTCTGACTTCTTATGGTTTCGCAATTTGGGCTCAGTTTGGAAACCATCTCCTAGCAGAAAAAATGTTGGCAAACTTTGATGAAGGCAAACTTTTGGAATCTGGGTGTGGCCTAAGTGAAAGGCCTGTAATTTAAGAATGGGTGAAAGGGCCAGGGGCCAGTGATAAATGATTGGATTGTTGTTGTTGTTTTAAAAAAACAGCAACATAGAAAAGCAACTTGGGGCTGGGTGATGAATGTTGATTGGGTAGGAGTGGGGAATGACATATGATGGGTTTCCAGAAGCTGCGGAGTGAGGGATGGAATGCAGAAGAACTAGAGGCTAGGGAAGCAGGAAGTACTGAACATCCAGACACTAAGAATTATGTATTGGTAAAATTGAAACTGGGACAGGAACTGGAAAATATATTCTTTACCTCTGTGTTGATCGCCTCCCTTCCACTAGTCAGACTACCTGCCTATCTCTCCTCCCCCTCTTTAACTGCCATAAACCACCATCTGATTTGCCAGTTCAGCTCTGAATTCACTGGAGGAACCATGGACCAGTTACATACAATCCCTGTGTCTCAGTACAGTACCTCAGTTTTTGAACATAATCCATTCCGGAAGACCGTTCGAGTTCCAAAATGTTCAAAAACCGAAAACTCAATATGGAGCCTCAAAACGAAAAAAATAATATGAAAAACTAAATACAGAAGCCGCCTTGGAAGTTTGACTTCCAAGGCGCATTCAAAAATGGAAGCATTTACTTCCGGGTTTACGGTGTACGAGTTCCAAATCGTTCATCAACGGAGACGTTCGAAAACCGAGGTTCCACTGTATCTTTTTGGACTAAAAAAAATGACCTATTTCATATTTAGATAAGAACAGATTTCAAATCGTGCTAGCTTGCTGTGTTAATTAGGAATAGGAGCAGTATCAGCCAGTTCCCACAAATTTTGTGGCTCTACATTTATGGCTGAAATTTGTCTTGTTTGGAATCTAGGCAGAATACATTTCCTTTGGTTATGTTGCTCATTTGCTACAATTAGGTTTAATGGAAGCTTTGCCACACTCCCAGGACTGAAGACACAAAACAATAAAAGGGGGTTAAAAGGTCACGGCTTTTTTAAAACGTATAGGGATGTACAAAAAGTAGCAGCTACACATAACTTTTCCACCCATGTGGGCATCTTGCAGACTTACAGAGAGAGCTGAAATAACCTCCTACTCTCTTCCTTAGCCAAGTGAGTCCACATGCTGAATCAGTCCTTTAACGGATCTGCGAACAGCGTTTCAGCAGCTCACCTTAAAGGTGAATGAAAGAGGCATCTGACTGCTACATCCCATCCTACCTGGGCAGCTTTAGAAAAACTCCCTTCTCAAAGTGGGGTGGCAGTGAGAGATAGCTTGGGTAAGCAACCCTTCACTGTCAATATGCCTCAGAGAACTCACTACTGCAGCCTATCTTAACATCCAAGCTGGCCCACACAAAGCTGTCAGTTCTGATCAGCAGTAAGTTGATACATCCACTTAGAGTGAGACCAAAGTGCAAAACCATATTGCTGTACTCTTTTGCAGTGTGGAGTAGTAAACACACACACAAACAAAATTGGTGAGAATCAACCCCCCCCAAAAAAACCCTACTCAACCGGCAAATAGACAACTCATTAATCCACACTGCTGTATATTGGGGTTGCAGGGCCCATAGAACCCAATAACTAGTTCTACTTGCCCAATGGAAATGTGTAAAGTTTCTCAAACACAGCCCTGCCCAAACAGTGGTCTTTTTCTCAAAGAGATTTTCAAATCCAATTTGAGATATGACATAACTGGTGTAAAGAATTGGAAGCTTCAGAAAATATCAAATGTGAGGCTTATCCACGTGGATTTTCCCCCAGTTCCCTTGATCTTGATAAAAAGTGAGTTTTAAAAACCCAGTTCTGCTAAAAATAGAAACAGTTCTCATGTGTTATAAGCATTATTATATGTATTATGGTACATGCATGCACAAGGTTTCCTAAAGTAATCAGATAAATACAACAGTACATATACTTGTAACTCTACAATAACACACAGAGAATTATGCTGCAGAAATACAGTTACACATGAGGCTTGACCCTTTTCTGCATGTTATTTATATAGCACACATTTCAATTGCATACAATTAGGTTTTAAAAAAGCAATTAACAAGTGGCTCAGACAATGCACAAATGGTAAGTGGCTACTTGATGCAAGAATTGGTCTGAAGCAGGCAAAGATCAGTCTGCTTGGATCTGCAAAAGTCTGTGTATAAACTTTGAGATGCCTTACAGGAAGTGATTCATAAATGAAATAAAAAAACAATTCTCTTTAAAACAGATTCCTTTTCCATCCCTAGTGGAGTGGAGGAACGTATTTCTTCAAAGAAACAAAAATCAAATTTAGAATGTCCTTTGCTAGCCAAAGAAGCTGTTTGGATGTTTTATCTTCTCCTGCCTACCCCCACCCAACTATAATGCTACAGCTATATTTTGAAACTCCACTGAGTTTCACATGCGGCTCTTAATGCTGAGGGCAAAGGTTGCTATTAGGCAAACAAAGACAATATCTGCTGAAGACAGATCCAACTGCGTTCCTAACTGCATTGCAGCTCAGGTCTCCATCATCTTATCACCTGCTCCAGCATAGGTGCACTTGCTCTTAACGTTTCCAAATTACTTTCTCTCTTATCCTATGTTGTGGAAGTAATATGGACAAATTGGTTGAAAGCCTTCTCAAACTGATGGATTTTTGATCAGCTCAGCAGGCCATGGTATTTGCAGAAAGGTCAGTTTTCTGCAGCCATCAAGCCCACACACTGAATGCAAAAATCCAAGGCAGAGTGCCAGCCTTAGACATTAAGCAAAATATGGATTTTCCCAGGACTCCCAATTCCACACAAAACATTAATGACACACCTGCATGAAATTAAAATGCAAGGGGGAAACCCTGTAACTATCTGTGGCCAATAATTCCAACCACATTCCCTGTACTAGCAACCAAAAATAGCTAATAACTCAAGTCACAATCTTTTGGCCATCACCTTCCAGCAAAAGCTGAAAAATGTGGGAGCCAACTGAGTAGACAGCATCAGGAACTACGTTCATCTGCAACTGGGTATCAAAACATAATGGAAGTTGTCAGAATTATGTGCAATAGACAAATGCTTCACCTTACTGCAGCAAGGGGCTGCTGTTCTTTACCTGCGGCTAATGACAAGCCTTAGTTTAGAGAGCCTCAAGGAGGAAACTTAGGAACAATTCACCCAGCCAGTTCACAGAGCCCCTCCATTTTCAGCTGATAAAACAGTCTTAAGAAAAGAGTCCCAAGTGGCACTAAAACAGCGGTTTTATAATTATTTCAGCTTCAAGAATGGTTCTGTGAACTGACAGTCAGTTAAGCATGTATTATTAGATTTCTTACCCATGCTTCACCACAAGGTCCCAAAGTGGGCTACAACAAAATATGCAATTATACAACAACTAAACCAGTTGCAACCAAAAAACGAGTAAAAACCATTCAAAACAGTTCCACATATTAAAATAGTTAAAAGTAGTTCCAATAAAGATGCAGCCTGTAATAAGAAAATAACTATTTTAAAAACAAACACTAGGAACAAGAACTGGCTACTACACCAGCTAAACCCTGGTTAGTTCTTGGTTACAGCTAATGGTCAGTGAGAACTTAACCACAAACCCTGGTTTGTATGACATGGTAAGTGAAATCTTGATTTTGCACAACATGTTGCAACAAATAAAAGGACGGGGAAGAGTGAAGTAGCTGGGAGCCCCTATCCAGCACCCGGCACATCTGTGCAGTCTTGCTAAGCAAATGCAAATCAGGCCATTGTTTCATTTAGAAATAAGGTAACATGCACATCTGGCAATCTCTTCTGTCTCTGAAACAATGGGCATGTATTTATGCTTAACAGAAATCTGGACAAATACTTTACACTTTCTCCCCAGCTTCCACACTATGACTGTCACCCCATTGTAGAGCCAAAGTGCTTTTGATCCGTTTTTATTCCGAAGCTTCTTTCAAAAGCCCCCCCCCAATGTATTCAGTGAACACATTGAGAGGGATACAGAACTGCACCCTCTGCCCCCCCCCTCAGCAGGTATGGCTCTTCCAGGTGTGATATCCCTGGCCTCTACACAGTTTATTTCCAAAAGAGGACCTTACTTACATAGAACTGTATGAACATAGGATCCTTCAGAATATTGGTGTGTGTGTCCAATTGGGATTGCCTGTCACATGGGCAGCTGTACATGAAGGCAACTATATACATGTTGGCTCCCCCTTCATATATTCCATTGAATGTATGGTGGTAAATGAAGACATAGCTGGCAAATACATGCATGTTGGTATTTGAGCCAGGGGGCCATAGACCTCCTTTCGCTTCCACACATTCAGTAAAGTGAGCTTCGCTGCCTAAAACTAAGGTTAAGCCTACTAAATAGACTTAGAAGAAAGTCTTATATAAAGACTATACCCTTTATATTCTTAAACAGAAATATTGTATATTCAGTGCCTGCATTTTGCTCCATTTTGATAACAGATTAGTTTCCTACATTGTGAAAGTTTCAGGAATAATGAGTTAGATTCCTAGTAATCCGTGAGACTTCTAAATATAATAAAAAAATTTTGGGGGGGGGTGATATATATTTCATTTTCTTTAGCTTTCTTGTCTGAGAGTTTAAGGTTAATTGGGGTCATGTTTTCATGTTTCCCCACAGCCAGGAGGCTAGAAACCTATCTGTTTTAAATTAAATTGAGGACTTTTTTATATTCATATCATTTCAGGAGCTAGAGATGGAGTGGGGAAGAAAGAGACTATTCCTTATTGTGAGCCTGTTGATAAAAGCATTGGCAAATTGTCTCATTTTGGACAGATATACTCTTCATTTTTATCAGTTTGTTCCTGATACAATGCATGTTTACATATATCTAAATCAAAATACATAACTGTTACATTTCTGTTAAATTCACTAATTGCAAATGAAATAAATGGCTAAATAGAGTGCAAAGTTCATTTTTAAAATATGCCATTTTAACACTCAGTTTTTGCGTACTGACTAGTTAGGAAGAATAAAGCCTGGTTTCCCCACCCCCGACAATGACCCAAATTGACACAAACATAATTGTACTCAAGCTATGGAGATTCTCAGGAAATTAACCTGTGTTCTCAAATGTAACTGCTTTCTGGAGAGGATAATTGCAATAGATGGGGACGTTTCTATTTTAAAGTATTCTTTGACCACTATTATTGGAAAGGCCACTGGAAAATTGGATACTGTTCAAATAACACTGCGGAACAGCGATGAACAAACTCGGCTACCACTTTTGCTGATGCACTGCAGGGAGCTGTATTCCTGAAGCGCTGTCCTAGCCTCCTTCCAAAACCATTTGCTCTGGGGGCACCATTACGACAGTGCTAAAGACATGTGCTTTACAATATGATGCAGAGTATTGCATCCTTACATTTATATCCATAACGTAATCCAATGTGGCATACATGTGGTTCTAAGGTGGCCACCCATCCATACACTCATCAGATCCAGAGCTGCTCAGTCTCAAGAAGGTGGGGACCTCATGCGCCTGCAGGCCATATCCTGGTTGCATCATACACCTTCCTTCCTTATTCCCCTTTTGTGCCCTCTTCTCAAAAGCATTCCACAGCTGAAGTGCATTGCGTCAAATGTTCAAAAACAGAACACCCCTCCTCCAAGTATTAGTCTTGTAATGCCAATGGGTGCTGCTGCTTTGATGAACACAGGTTGCAGCAGAAGGTTTATGGTGGCCACTCTGCAGAACTACATGTGTGTGAAGAATGGTGTGTATGTGCAGAACAGTGGGCGCAACTCCCATTCAATGAAGATGTTGTCTGTGCGTGCGCAATGCAGGACTGAAATATCACCTCAGCTTATCCGAGGCTTATGTTTTCCAATCAGAAGTTGGCTTGAGGGAAAACACATCAAAGAGCAGTATTTCTCATGAAACTACAGGATACCCATGGATTGTGGCTAACGTTGTGCATAGGCAGCTTCAAACACCAGCGGTGGGATCGCACTGGACCCGGAGTAAATGGTAATGTGCACATAGCCTCAGTGTCTGCATATCTCTAACGCAGGATGTTTCTATCTGCCAAAAACACACTTCAAGATGAGCAAGCCAAAGGGATATTTACATGCAGCTGAATGTTTGGCAAATAGTTATTCAAGAGCAGTGACCACTCACAGGGAAATGAAAATGACAGGGAGATTCTTCAAGCACCCTGCTACAGCATGGGGAAACACAGATCATTTTAAAGTGCAGTGAACAATCACTTGCGCTGGATAGTGCTCACAGCATATGCACACACCCTACTTGCACATAAGCACACATGCACACATTTAATGAGGTAGTTTAGGTGGAACTGCAGCATTTTAATATGTTTTCTCAAGCTGCTTGTACAAATAGAAAGACTTTGTCATTATAAAGGATTGTGGCTGCATCAAAATGCCCTTATTTGTAGGCCTTTCTTGAGATATATGGTGGGATGGCAAACTGGGGGTGGGTATCATCCCTCTTTTAACCAACATGAAACCATAGTGGGTACAGGAAGCATTTCCCTCACTCCAATTAGGCTTCATATATCACCACATAGCCATATCTCAGCAAAAGCCAAATCTGAGTGATGGCAGGAAACATGCTGCTTTTTGTAAAATAGCAGCAGCAACAATGACATCAATATTTTGTGTCCAGCAGAGAATGCAACCACTGCTTCTGCCAGGACTATAAGCAAGCAGTGAAAATGGTTAACAAGGGTGGCAATTGTATGAAATCTTTCACACAACATGAAAATCTCTCTTCCAAACCAAAAAGAAAAAGAAGAAAAAGAAAAAGCTTGCTAGCAAGCTTCTGTCTCAGCCCTTCAAAGAATTCTATAGTTCAAAAATGGTAAAATGTTCTGTTACCTTCCTTTCTCCTAGTACTTACATATTTTACACTGGAAGCCTTTTGAAATAATAGTGAAAGTAACTAGGGCATTGAAAAGAAAGGAGCATCCAGACCACGTTCACAAATTATTATTTTCCATGTTCTCCCCCAGAAACATTGAAAAATTGTTAAGTAGGGCACCTTAAGTGGGCACCATCTTCTTTATTCTCCCAAGGGTTAAGAAGATGTTCTGTATCTGTTTGCTCCATGACACTAAAGGGATTTCTCAAGTTCCTACTTTTATTTTAATAAGCAAATCTTATGAGTAGAAATCTTATGAAGACAGAGCTATCAAGTACTGGCTGGTTTTAATGCGGCTATTTCTGTAAAACGTGGACTCATTGCAATATGCTCTCAAAATTTGATACAGGAATGTATCCATAAGGAATGTGGCCATAAGATTGCTACACTCACTCCATGCTGGGGCTAGGCAATTTTAGCTTCTGAACCTGATGGTCTTATTTGGAACGTTCACCTCAGTGCTAAGTATTCACAAGATCTCTGCTGGGATAAATTCATCCAACCCTAGTCAGCTTGGCCCCTTCCCCTTCTACTTCCTTCCACCAGCGGATGCATTCCAAAATCCTTGGATGCATTGCAAAACAGATATGTCACAGAGCATCAGCCCCTGATAAAACTCTCACCTAGATAAGAAGATACAATGGTAGTTTCTCGAATCATAACCTCCTCACTCACAGTCCCTCAATGGCAAATCACCTCCATGGTTAATCTTGGTTATCAATTGCTTCTAAATTTAACCATGGGTAGGATTCAACTAATGAGGACCATCAGTAGAAGCCCTGCACAATCACTTACATAGCAAAGACAGAAATTGTCCTTCCAAGATGGCAAGATAATACAAATGAGCAATGTAGTTTGGTTTTCTGTATAGTCTCAACATTATCTGGTACAATCTGTCTTCAAACATTCTTCTGTATTAATGAGTTTCTGCGGATTAAGAAGCTCACATCTGTATACAGTTTGGAGTTGTTACGTTACCTTTGTTCAAAAGTTAAATGTTTTAATGAGCTGAAAGTGACTACTTAAAAAAAATGGAGTGAAAAAAGGTCAGGTAGCAACTACTAGCTCTGTAACTAGCAAAAGAAGTTCAAGTACATATTTGGCATTTTAGAGAACCTTCAGGCTTAGTTTGATGAGTTATTAAAATTATGGTTGGCCTATGGGGAGAATCACGATAATTGGTAGAGGTCATAGATAATCAAAAGTGTCTCTCCCAGTGGGATGAAACCTATTAAAATCAGATATTTAAATCTCTATACACTTAAGTATTCCAGTCATGTGCAAAATGACTTGTCCCAAATCTTAGTCTCCAAGGAAGAATGCAGACATTTTCCATTGTTCTTTATTTGGTGCTAATTAACATTTTCAAGAGGTTTAGAGATGGAATATGCTTACTATACCCCAAAGAAATAATTCTTTATAGCTGCCAGATCCTTGCATTATCTTGTTAGAAGAATTCACTTTCAATATTCTGAATGTTTAGATTACTTTAAATGACATCTTGAAAGCTAATAGCACACACACAAAAGATTACAAAATACAGCCTATTATTACTATTGTGAGAGGCTGATTTTGAGAATCATGTTAATCAAATCAGGTTTTGTCAGTGTCTCAGAAAGCCCACTTTGAAACCAGAATGACAAAGATTATGATTGCTGTTTTGTTACTAATATGAGTGTCATTTCCCCCCAATGTACTAGCCATGTTAAAATAGACTAAATTAAAATTCTAAACCTTTCAACTCTGATTTATTTATTCATCATTTACATACTTGGATTCCTATCTCACTCCTTTTATTCTGAGGTCTGCATAAAAATGTAAGTTACATTTTAAAAATCAGATTAAATATAGAACATACTTAAAAACTTTATATGCAATCAACATATGATATCTTATGCCTTGGCTATAACAAAAGCCACAAGGAACTTGGAATACTTTGGAATACTTTGGAAAGTGGTTCACACTCAGTGAGGTTTTAAAGAACTGGATTCCATAGTTATAATGCTACATGCCTTTGTCTTACTCCATTATTTATACATTAAGATTTGTCACATAGAAACTAACAGCTTCCTTAGGTTAACAGCTCCATGGACAGTTGTGGGATTCCCATAAACATCTAGCTGCCACATGCGGGAAACCACAAAGGACTACATGGACATTGGCTCTGCTCAAGTGTGGCAGTTTTTATGTTCCTATGGGGTGCGGCGCTCATCTTGCTTCAGGCCGAGGGAGCCGGTGTTTGTCCACAGACAGCTTTCCAGGTCATGTGGCCAGCATGACTAAACCACTTCTGGCGCAACGGGACACCGTGACAAGTGCCAGAGTGCACGGAAACACCATTTACCTTCCCACTACAGTGGTACCTATTTATCTACTTGCACTGGTATGCTTTTGAACTGCTAGGTTGGCAGAAGCTGGGACAGAGCAATGGGAGCTCACCCTGTTGCATGAATTCGAACCAATTGGCAAGCCCAAGAGGCTCAGTGGTTTGGACCACAGTGCCAACAGTTTTAATGTAACAATGCATAGTGCAGGCTGGCCTTTATAGCACGGATAAAGAAGGCACTCTTAGAATATCTAACAGATTTATGAGACACCCACTCTGAAAAACCAGTCCCTAACACTTCACATTTGGTGTTCCAATTGTTGCTGGACAACAACTCCCATCATCATTGACCAGTGGCCATGCTAGCTGGGGCTGATGGGAGTTGTAATCCAACAAAAACTGAGGAGTCACAGGTTCTTCATTCATAAGGTAGTCACAGACAAAACAGCTCATTTCCATTTGACTAAAAGCTGCACAACAGAAGCCAGTTAAAGCAATGCAAAACAGAACTAACAATCCTGAAAGACACCAATCCTTGCTATAGATCAGCTGTAGTTCCTTCCTTGAGCACTTTCTATAAAGTTTTTCACTTTAAAGATCACCCTTCAATACCAGCTTTCAGAGTGCAGTTAAGTGATGCTATTTAGGCTTCATAATGTCATTCTAAACTTAGATGTGATTAGAATTGCTAGGCCAATTATACAGTATTGTTTGTTGCTCATTCTTTATTCATTCATGTAGCCATTCAATCATTGGAGGCACTGTGCTATGTACCTCTCCTCTTGAGGTGTAAAAATAATTTATCTCCTGGAGTTCAGAGTATTTATCCACCAAAATGAGGGAGAGAAAAAAGGCATGGTTGCTTGCCAATCAAGTCAGTATGGGAAAACAGGCCCTACACAACTTGACTAAGTTCCAACACTGATATTGCAGTCAAACCATGCCCGTTTGCAATTATTCCTCTTTTCATCACCGGCATGAAAAAATATCATGAAACAGTGTTAGATCCTTGCAGTTTGAAATATAGCAAGCCTGGATGTGCATTCCATATGTGCCATAATAAAATGCAAATAAGGACTAGGGAAAATTTTATGAGCGGTAATTTGTGGCATAGTTTTCAAATCTACCTGGAGTGAAATGTTCTGCTGTCAAAGCCTAATTTAACATTTTAGTTGTTGCCCTGGGAATGCCTTTTATATGGCTTTATAAGCTCCTTTTAAAAACTGTGCATTGCATGGGATTCATCTTCACCAGCAAAGGAAAAAGCTCGCTAATGAGGTTAGGTCAACAGAGTGACTGATCTGAAGGCACCTGGAACAAAAACGGAATGAGCCAGGCTTGGTGTGGCTTTCACTAATAAATGGCCTGTGCTCTTCTAACCACAGTGACTCCTATTAAGAAATATATTTCTGTGGCTCTCTGTGTGGGCTCTAGGAAGAAATTGATGCTGAACCAGCATGGTCCTCTGCCCTGAAGCTCATATCTAGCCAGGTTGAAAGAAAAGGGCAGCCAACAGTACGGCGGCCATTGTCCCTTCTCCCAGGGACGGGATATTGTGCAATTGTCATGAGGAAAGGATTCGCCAAGTATTCTGCAAAAGCTAAAATGGTTTTATTTCACTAAAGCACAAAAAAGGTGTGGGAATACAAACAATGTATCACAACCATGCCCTAGAAACAATAGATTAGGGCTCTAAAAGGCCTTTGGATAATATGTGGAAGACATAGATGGAGAAGATAAAGGAACAACAAGACAAGCAGAAGTGCAAATATCAAAATATGCATCTGCAAGTACAATGCAGGTTTCCAGCAGAGGACTGGGGCTGCATTCTGATGTGCAGTTTATTGCATTAGTTGCACTGGTTATAATGCTAGCATTTGTCCCAATTTCTAATATTCCTTGTACACTGCAGTACCTGTTGTGTTACAAACTGGCTTTTTTATCAAAATACCTCCATGTCATGCTAGATTTTAAATGCTGGCAAAGAAATGTATGCCAGGATACTGCCTCAATTTTCAACACATGAGTGGTGATGGTGTTAAGATGAAAACTGCAGGGAAATTACAATGCAAAAATCTCACAATTTCCGGAGCAAATGGATTTTTATCTGGAAACAATTAACATGGTAATGAGCACTAAACTTCTGTTAAATTCCACTAGATTTCCAGAAGTGCCTTTTCTGTCATGTGAAAGGAGGGCGCTTGATGTTGCCAGCAACAGTGAGTACCTGGACAGCATATACACAAGTGATCAGAGTCTCCCCCACTATGACAAGATTTATTGTATTTGTGCTTCAAATTACAGTAATTATTCCTAAATTTGCATCTATATATACACATTTGAATAATATATAAACTTGCATCTTCTTTTGTCCCTTTTTTGGATGACATATTTCCTCATTTTTTTCATGGTCGGTAAGTGTCCACCCTAGTTCTGGGAGAAAGTTCCAGGAGCCAAAAAGCAGTCTTATCAATGCTGCTTGATTTATATCAAAAGTTCTATTGGGCAGGGCCCTTGCAACTCACCTGAATGCTTGTTACTGGCAGGGGAGACACTTGTAAGAGAGGAATATCAAAATAGGTTCACTCACAAGGCTCTGTACATGAGTCATGAGAAGAAACTATGCTGCAGTGGCCTTAATTGGTTCTCAGACTCTAAAATGGTAACACCTACAATAAGGAAGAAGAAGAGTTTGGATTTGATATCCCGCTTTATCACTACCCGAAGGAGTCTCAAAGCGGCTAACATTCTCCCCCACAACAAACACTCTGTGAGGTAAGTGGGGCTAAGAGACTTCAGAGAAGGGTGACTAGCCCAAGGTCACCCAGCAGCTGCATGTGGAGGAATGGAGACGCGAACCCGGTTCACCAGATTACGAGTCTACCACTCTTAACCACTACACCACACTGGCAGGAAGGACATGACATCTCTTCTATGCTCTCCTTTTGCTCTCTTTCCATTTTTATTAATTTCTGACATTTATATGCTATGCTTCGATATCCAATTGATTGGATTGGAATCACTGAGACACCATGCCTCCAGTTACCAACTCAGGCAGCCTATCCAAAGGGATATCCTGGCTGATGGGACTGTTAATACCACTGAACCATCTGGCAGAATAAATACAGTCATGCTCCCCTTGTTCCTTTCCCAGTCACCAATGAGTCACCAAGGCATCAGTTATTCTAGAGTCCCACCTGCCATGTAGAAGATCCTTGAATAAGCTGATGGCTTCCCTTCTGTATCAGTCAACTATCTGAACAAACCTCTCCTTTTCCTCTCTCTTTTTTGCTATCACTTATTCTGGGGTACCATCTACCACATCAATGACACAGCATAAAAGAATACAAAATGAAGGGTGTTGTCCACTTTGATATGTGTCCAGTGTGTATTGTAGAAGGTAGGAGAATCCTTGCATTATGTTTGAGAGAAGGAGTGTGTTGTGCTGCTCTATTAGCTCTAAGTTTGTGTTTTATGAGGTGCGTCCCGAACCAGATCCAGAAGCTGAGGGGGAAGACGGGAGAAGCAGAGCAAAATAGGCAGAAAGCAATAGGCTGAACATGTGACTGGATGTGATGAATAAAGATGTCCTGAAGAATCACTAAAATCTATTTTTCATTGCTAAAGGGGTAGATACAAAACAGTAGGCATGTTTCTTCCCAAATGAAAACAGATGTTCATTTGGGATATGTTAAATTTATCAAGACTGAGCAGCTGTTTTGTAAGATTTAGGCTACCAAGTTTTGAGACTGGTAACGGCATAATATTGGAAGCTACAGTTCTCAGCACCACACACTAAACTACTGTTTTGATCTGATTTAACTAAAATGTATGTTTGCCTTGTAACATTTGATCTGTTGATATATATAACTTGGACAATTTCCAAATGAGGTTTAGCCACACCATTGCCCTCTTCAGGCATTCAGAAATAATGCAAAACTAGGGGAAGCATGTGCCAAACGCACGCTGTTCAGTCTCAGCAGGAACGATCCTGCACTGATGCAAGAATGTGTTTGAAGCCTGTGACTGAAGCCTTTCAGCCCTTCCTGCTCTACTCAGCAAGGTTGTATGTGTGGGGTGTGTGTGTGTAGATAGTGTGACTTATTGAATTAATGATCAAACTGTGCACTTGGGGACAGGGGGAATAATTCATTGGCCTCTTTTAACCCAAGTCTTTCTGGCCAAGTTTCTGACAGGTGATCTCTTCTGCATCTCTCTCAGGCATTTGCACATCTTTCCATTCACTGGACATTGATGGTTGGGAATGGCAGGGAACAGTCACAGTTATATAAGGCAGCTCCCAGCTTTTGTCTTCTTAGCAAGTATATTCACACTGAGTTTGTGGAGGCGGACTTTCACTAGTTAAGAAGGATGTAGATTACGAAGGGGGAAATGGCACATGCTGAAACCCATTCAGTGCCTGGCAGTGCCTTCATTCCAGGGCTGTGGGGACAAACTACAATATCCTCTGTTACTTGCACCGAAAACAACATCCCATGTAGTCCCTTCCCAAGCTGGACATACTTTGATTCTTTTACATGTGGAGTTCAAAGGAGCCATTTTGAACCATATTTCTGCCTATGCGAGAAAAACGAAACACAGTTGAGGGAAATCGCTTGCATGCAGGAGATGTTGGCGAAGCTGTTGTGTCTGTCCAGCTGTTACTTCACTGTAGATGCTCTCCTGAACAGATTGAAAATGAAAGTTGCCTTAATTATACTGGAAGGCAGCGTTGCAAATTGAATTGGAAGTTGAAAAACAAAAGTTGTGTGCAGTTCATTCTATTAGTGGTAAAGAAAATCTTTTCTGATTTAGAATTATCTAAAAGGGAATGTGTATTTTAAGCAACTATGTGACAGTTTGAGTCCTTTTCATATGTCAATGGAAGGCTAAATGAAAATGTGCAGAGAGGGAGTGATATTGCTGCAGCAGGCTTCTTTCCTGACCTGTGCACAACAACTGCACATTTATTATAATGTCTGTAAAGAAGTGTTGAAGTTGCCAATTTCACAGTGAGAGAGCCCTCAGCACAGGACTGTAAATCCAAGGGTTCTCCACATATTCTAATGAACCCATGTAGGCTGGGGAACACTGTAAAACACAGCTCCTTTTTTCACACAAATTCATTTAGGTCTAGATTAAAGCCTCAAAATGGCTTTTCATTTCATACCTTTCATTTATTACAAGGTATGCGAAATCACGGTATTCCAACCTCTTCACTTATTCATTAACTTCAGATTATATGTAATAGTGTTGAGGTCTATTGTGCTGTTTTACAGATCATTAATAAATCATACCTGAACTTTCATGCTTGGTTGTGATTTCTTTAAACTTCATGGGGGGTGGGGAAGCTTTCGGCTGAAAGCAGCTGTAGCAGAGTTGGTGCCAAACCTCCAAATGACTATAAGAACATAAGAAGAGCTTGCTGGATCAGGCCAATGGCCCATCTAGTCCAGCATCCTGTTCTCACAGCGGCCAACCAGATACCCGTGGGTGGGTAACCTGAAAGCAGGACCCAAGCACAGGAACCCTCTCCTGTACTGTGACTTCCAGCAGCTGGTTTTCAGGAACATTACTGTCTCCAAATGTGGAGGCAGAGCATAGCTATCATGGCTAGCGGCTATGTATACCCTCCATGAATTTGTCTGGTCCAGATTACTTATGTTGTAAATGTAAAAGTGAGTCTTAAGTAAGGTTGAAATAGGGATCGCATTTGGATTCTTCTCCCCCTTTAAACTGGGTTTCCCTTTTCGTGTAATGGATATACTTAAATACATAGCTGTGTACAGTACCTCAAAATAAATTCACATCAGTTTTCAGTAATATTGTGATGACACCATTTCAAAATCACCCACATTGTCTGGCTTTATATATAAGAAAGACGCACATTCATTTAGGTGGCATCTTTGCAAAGCAGGAGGCCTGAGAGGGACTTCAGCTTGAGCCTTTGAAGCCCACGGATGAGAAATGTAGTCAAAGATAAAATTAGTCAGTTGTCCTATAAAATCTGTCAGGACCTTGATGCTTAATACATTTTCAACAAATGAATGCAGTGCTTTCTAATACTCCTGAATTAAAATGATAAATTATTTACAAGCTTACCAACTAGTCAATAAAAGATGCAATTAAAGTGCAGACTCTTTATAATTCAGACTACTGTTATCTGCTTTGGGAAACTTGAAAACACTAGCCTATGTGAATTCATGCAGAGCTTTTCCACTTCCAGTTTCTGTCAAACTCTTTCAGCAAACACTACTGCCACCTCCTGATGATCTGCTGTATATATATGTGTGTGTGTATATGTGTGTGTGTGAGAGAGAGAGAGAGAGAGAAATAAAATGTAGATTCTGAATTTTAGAGAATAAGGAACAGAAATGCATATGGTAATCTGATCCTACATTTATCCTCTGAAAGGATTGAGTTCAATGAGACTTAGGCTGTGTACACGCTTGTATTTACTATCCATCCAATGTGCTCCCACTGCTGGTTTGTGAAGTAATATACACGCAATGTTAGCCACAATCCATACCTGTCCTGTATCTGCCCTATTGTTTCTTATGAAATACTGCATTTTCATGCATTTCCCCCCAAACCAGCTTTGATCCAAACTGAGGAAAAGAACAACCTACAATTGCATTTTAAGCTGCTAATGTGTACACAGTCTTACTTGCTTAGTTTCTTTAGAATTGGAGCCTACTACTGTTTACTATCATATACATTTTGTTTAGCCAATGGAGTTTAGAATACCAGTTTTTAGCATGGACTTTTCCCTTCAAACTGATGCAAACTCAAGTCTGCATTAAACTGAAAAGTTAACATTTTAAACCGATTGGTTTTCTTAATGGCTGCTCCAAGCATCCTCTACCATTGATGCTTAAAATTATCTGCTGTGTTGTACCCGGACCCTGCACTTGTCATCTGAGGCCCTTTTCTATGTCCCCTATCCCAGAGAGGTTCGGAGGCCTTTTCCATGGTGGCTTCCCAGTTGTGGAATGATCTCCCCAGAGAGCCTTGCCTGGCACCATCATTGCATTTCTTTGGCTATTAAACAATCTATGGCCTGTAAAAGTGTGAGGGAGTGAACTGTTATTATAATGATTGTTTTAGTATTAGGTTCTCTGTCATTATGTTTTTATTATGTTTTTATCACTGATGTTCTGTAATGTGTTTTTAATGTTGTACACCGCCCTGGGAACTTCTGATAAAGGGTGATAATGATAATAATAATACTCAATCGACAGCATCATCTGATATATTTTGGAAACTATGTCTTTAAAGCTTTTGCTATTGCATCTTGCATTACATCAATAAACCTTATGACTCCAGATTAAACATAATTGGGTTGTAAGAAGGCATTATGTGCACCTTTTAATGTTCACCTTAGTATGACCAAAGTAAATAAGCGAATCACTAAGTAAAGATGGACAGATCAGTCTATTTCTAGTCTGTTCTCCCTGTGTGCATTCACAAGACCATAATATCCCATTTCTGAACCACTCTTTTTAAAAAAAGAATGCACAAGATTCAGCATTTTTTAATATGTACCTATGTCAAAAACACATATTTTTGAATGCATTTTATTTTACAAGATGCATTTGTATACACATTTGAACCTAAAATATGCATTATATATACATTTTGGTATGGTTTTTAGAACCAAAAACTGTACTGTAGAATTTGGAGAAACGTGGAAGCTCCATTCTGATCCCTCTGTTAGTCCCAAAAGTACATATCAAGGCAGTTCACTTAAACTGAATGTAATCCTCAGACATCCCTAGCAGTAACCCCCTTTTGTAATTATTAAGAAGGCTGCAATCCAATATACACTTCCCTGGGAGTAAGTCCAATCGAAAAATTGGTCTCTTAAAAGAGCAAGGAATGAATTAGACTTCTTGTTTCACAACCCCCACCAAATCTATGCTTCTCTAAAAAGCAATTTCCCAAGAAGTAGCAGCATTAGCAGATTTGAAAGAATATGCATCTTTAAGTGGAAAGCAGGAAAGGTTGCTATATGAAGCACTCACCATATATTACACCTTCTTTTGCTGCAAAACACCTTTTAATTACTACAGAAGATTTTGGCATAGATAGCTATTTCAGCGGTGGCTGATATATCTACTAAATGGCATTTTTCTATTAATGCAGTTGTAGTTGCTGCATTAGTAGCAGAGCTTTCACCTTCCTACAGGAAGAGGAATTGTGATCTCATTCAGGGGTAACATGGGGAGGAGATGTGGAAAGTCAGTATATAATTTATTAAATTTATATACTGTCCTTCATCAAAAGATCGCAGGGCAATTCCACAAAGTACATATAAAAAGTGATAATGATGAAGTTGATGTTGTATATGTGGTATTTACAAATGAATTGTGTAGGCTTTATTTCAACCCTGGAGATACTTAACCGATACAGACAGGGGTGCCATCTTGCCCTCGGGATTGTGGGTGCCCATGTCACATGTACACGTCTGCGTGTTACGTCACATGTATGCATTGCGGGGGCCGGCAGCAACAACTCTTCCTCCTCCTCTCCACAGCCAGTGAGGCACCCTTTTCCGCGGGGAGGGGGGTCAAACTCTGCCTCCATGTCCGAGCCTCACCCCTTAGAAAAGGGTGCCTTGCTAGCTAGCTGCAGAGGGCAGATCTGAACCACTTCTCTCTTGGAGGCAGCGCTGCTGCCACCTGCCTGCTTTTTTCATTTACTTTGTGGGTGCCCAACCACCTACAGCCCCCTGGAATTTGCTCCTATGGATACAGATGTAAAGAAATTATTCTGGAAGATACAGAGGGAAAGAGATAGAAAAAACCTCAATGCTATACAACTCTAGTAATTAATCACCCATTTGGAAAGGCATTTTTAAAAAGTATTCCCTCATGGTATATCAGTTTGCTGCTACCACAGATAATGCATATTGACTTAAGAGAGAGGATGCTCTACATTTTTATGAGGCTTCAGCTCCCCAGTGCAATTATGGACCTTGAAGCAAATTCTCTTTGGAATTAGAGCAGAGACACCCTGTTAGGAACAGAGCAGGATAAAAGAAGCAGGTTCAAAGACCCCTTTTATACTGCCATTGCCTGGTGTCATGTTATATTCTAGCAATGGCTGTGTTACAGTATGCGAAAGGACAATGAGAAAGTGGGACGGAGAGGATCTCTCTCTCTCTCTCTCTCTCTCTCGGCTTTTCAAATATTCTGATCCACAGAGAACCTTTAGTTGTTCTCCTTATAACTTAATTAGAATTCTGTGCAGTGATGACTTTGAAATGGAATGTTTACCCTCCCAAGATGTTGACAGGATAATCTCTCTTGAGGCATGAGTAATTATTTCGCTAAGAGCCCACAGAAGTGTGAGGTTCAAAAATATGATATGGTATGGGTAAAAATAATAATAATGGGTTTGCACTGTCTGATGAGTCCATACATGGCTCAATTATCCATCAGTCCAACCTGCCAACTACATATGGTGGAGACGTTTTTCTTTAACACAAAAATGTTCAATGAGAGTAATGAAGAAGCCAAGAGGTTTCAACATCTTCTGGTTCTTCGGCAGATTGTTAGTGTTAGATTTCATATTGAAATAAGGGCTGTATAAACATCCCAAGAACTAGTACAGCACAGCCCAAGAGTTCAATATTTCCTGAACAGTAGGTTTGGCACTCCATATTCTGTAGTTGCATTGAAGCCGCACCCCTTGCAAAGCAACCAGGGTCATGGGGTACAGGCTATTTGGACCCCACTTGAGTGATTTCTTTTATTGTAAAAAATGATAGAGCTCCTCACACTACGTAAGGCTCCCCATGCACTAAGCGTAGCATATGAGGCCTTTCTTCGAGTTCCTTTATTATCTGGTAGTTGGGATAAGGTACATGGCCTTCTCAATGGGGGCAGCACCCATCACTCCCTCTGAAGACATGTCCACAAGGGTAGCCCTTTCCCCCCTACATGTTATAACTTTTAAACACTCCAGTAGTAATCATCATCATAATAATTTTATTATTTGTATGTCACCCATAGGCGGCTCCCAACAGAGTATTAAAAACATGATAAAACATCAAACAATAAAAACTTCCCTAAACAGGACTGCCTCCAGATGTCTTCTAAAAAGTCAGATAGTTGTTTATAAAAGTCAGTTAGTTGTTTATTTCCTTGACATCTGATGGGATGTCCCACTACATTCAATGGGGCTTAAACCCAGGACCGCAAACCAAAGTATGTAATTTTGCCTGTATATTTTCCAGTGTTCATATCAGACTGTGATTTTCCAATTATAATGACTGTTAGTTGCATAAAACTCTGTTTGATACATCTGTAAGGAAACACTATAGCCTACAGAAGTTTATGTGGACAGACATACTAAAAACTGCCCTTCCCCAACCTGATGCTCTACAGATGTTTTGTACTACAGCTTCCATGATCTCCCTTCACCATGACTGTGCTGGCTGGCACTGATGAGAGCTGGAGTCCAAACATCTGGAAGGCACTAGCTTGGGGAAGCCTACTGTAGACATTTCAATATTTGCCTTGCCTATTATTTTTCAGATAAATAGGTATTTATTTCCCATTTTAAAACTACTGGGATTTTAAGTACTTGATCTCATGATTCCTTAAAGTTATTGTCAGTGTGATTTTCTCATTCTCATCTTTGTAGAATACAAAATTCTGAAGCGCTACTACATCCAAAATAAGCCACATTCAATGTGTCCAATTGCAATTATAAATAG
This sequence comes from Darevskia mixta, assembly GCA_034641385.1. Lineage (NCBI taxonomy): Eukaryota > Metazoa > Chordata > Lepidosauria > Squamata > Lacertidae > Darevskia > Darevskia mixta. The sequence continues at coordinate 12,784,879 of JAWWNH010000001.1, forward strand.
CCTACATGCCCAGATGCAGCCCTTACCTTTTATTAGAGCTGACCCAATTGGATTGGTTGCAAAATAAAAGAAAAAGCTACAACATCTAGGTGGAAAATTATATTTATCTTTATGCCAAAGGGGAAAAAAACCCAGCATTTCATGTCTTATCACACTCTGCCCCTTTAGTCAAATAGAAGCAAAAACTGGAAATGATATCAGGTTGCTAATATACAATGCCATGAGAAATGCAATCTTTTCCTATGTTATAGCTGTCAGGCAGCTCAGTTTAAATTCTGAATAGCAACTTTTCTTCCATTTTCAAGCTTTAGCCACTCAGTTTCATTTTGTGTATTGGAAAATCATTAAAATTTAGAACAATCATTATGTTGCTGTTGTTGTTCCTGCTGCTGTTACTACTATTAACTTTTTGGTGCAAATCACCCTATGACTTTTTTGCTGAAAGGTGGAATATAAATCTGTCAATAAATAAATACATTAATTAATTAATAATAATGCAAAAATTGCAGGCTGGCCCAAACAAATGGCAAGCAAAGTTGAATCATTCATATAAGCATTTTATCAATTTGTTTGTTTGAACCCACGATGCCTAGCTAGTGAGAGTTGCTCTCTTTGTTGATTACCATACATAGAACAGCCAATGCCAACTATAATTTTTTCACCCTCTGTGCCTGAGCTTTTGCTTGAAACAGCAGCAAGATGGAGCTCATTGGCAACAGCAGCTTCATACAGCTATTAATGCACATGGGATAACAGGATAGAACCTATGGCACCCTATAACCTAAAGGCCAACGGGGCAAAACAGCATTCCTTTAGCACCTCCTTCTGGGACCACTACCCCAACTGCCCCCCAAAAGCACCAGGGCCACAGCAAATCAGGGCTCCCAATTTTTTATTTACTTACTTACTTTTTATTTATTTACTTCCTCTGTAAGAAGCCCAAGTTCCCACCTAGTGAGCCACGACAGAAAGATATCATGACCAATAGTAATGCATCCTGTAGATAAATCCAAGAGAATCTACAATGTCATACTCCCCATTTCTGTCCTCCAACAAAGGACATGCACCAGGGCAGCCAAGACAGTTCCCATTCCAAAATCAGGGCACAAAACATACTGGAATAGATCTAACAATATCAGATCATTGGGATTCTGATATTCTTGCCTTGTTAACATCTCACTTTAAATTGCACATTCACTTCAGAGCATAGTTTAATTTTAAGGTTTTTTTTAAATGCGGGTGGCGCTGTGGGTTAAACCACAGAGCCTAGGGCTTGCTGATCAGAAGGTCAGCAGTTCGAATCCCCGCAACGGGGTGAGCTCCCGTTGCTCGGTCCCAGCTCCTGCCCACCTAGCAGTTCGAAAGCATGCCAAAGTGCAAGTAGATAAATAGGTACCGCTCCGGCGGGAAGGTAAACGGCGTTTCCATGTGCTGCTCTGGTTCGCCAGAAGCGGCTTTGTCATGCTGTACACCCGGAAGCTGTAACCCAGCTCCCTCGGCCAGTAACGCGAAATGAGCGCCGCAACCCCAGAGTCGGACACGACTGGACCTAATGGTCATGGGTCCCTTTACCTTTTACCTTTTTATGCTCTGAATGTGCATACTGCACAAAAATCCCCACAGTCCTCCTCCCTTGTTCCTTCCTTCAGTGCACCGGGGAGAAAACAGGTCAGAGGCTGGGGTGCTCTCATACATGAACCAGCAATGGCTGTTTGTTTCTCTGCTGAGAAACCATAGTGACAAACCATTGTTCTTAGCTTACCGTTGTAGTTTGTAAGGAGAGAAACAAACCATGAGTACTAGTTTGAATATAACAAACCACTTGTTTGTTTGTTTTCTCCACGTGGGAATGGAAGGAGCAGGTTTGAAGTAATTCATTTCTTTTGAGTAGTGTGCACCAGCATGCTACACGTTCTTGCAAAAACAATAGTTAATTTTTAACAATGGTTTAGCGTTATGTGTGGACTGAGGCTCTAAGTTGAATACCAATGTATATTATGTGCACTTCTCCCTTTTTACTTTTTTTTTAATGTACCTCCTGGCACCAGTTATATTTAGCTATCTGCAATTTTGCTTGAAGTTGCATGCCTGTCAAAAGGATTGAGCCCTCACAAAAATCTCAGATGTTGCAAAGAGAAACCTGTTCCCAGTCTCTAAACTGTTGAAGTCTTGTCATTTTGGTAGAGCTGAAAATGAAACACAACTCCGTGAAGTTCTGTACAAGCCTCTCCCATGCTGTGTTAGTTATTTTTGTACCTTTAATAAAATAATAATAATTGGGGGGCGGGGGAGTGTATCCTCTGCATCAAGATGTCTCTCAGCTCCACATTCATACTTTGTATTTGCACAGTTCCTTCTACCATTTGTTTTCTACTATAGCACTAAGAGCAAAGTAGCTCCCACTGCCTTGCAGAAATTAGCATAATTCACCCCACAGAGGAGGGTGGGGTGGGGAGGCTGAATGAAATATTAAAAAGTCAAGCAGTATAGTTTGACTTTCCCACTTTAATTTCCTATCCCTCTTTCAAGCTAGAGTGAGATTACAGAATAAAACAACTGAAATTAATGGATTTAATGGGTCCACTCTGAGTATGATTTACTTGGTTATTATCACCCATTGAGCTATTCTTTTAAATAATATCCTTGCTTGGATTTGCTCCATTAGTGCTAAAGCTGGCTTCTCATGACTGCTTTCTATCCAGTTTTATAAACACAATTCCTTGAAGTATTTGTGGTAATTAACTTTAACCTGAATGCAGCTGTGCAGGCTCTGAAATATCTCTACCTTGGGATAATCGTGACACTGTTTTTAAATAGATGTGATAGATTTTTAATACCTGGATCTCTTCTCTTAATTAGGCTCAAAAGCCACTTATAGCTTCTGTTTGATAAATTAAGACTTCAGAATTAATAATTAAAATATAGGTTCTAAGTACGGGCTGATTTTTTAAAAAGGTAAGCATTTTAATGTAGCCTGTGTCATGGAACACATTGCAGGGCATCTAAAGAGTGATTGTACAGGAAATGATTGAGAAACCAAATACTGTACTGGAATGAGACGGGCTAGTACTATCAAAAGTTTCCATTGAAATGCAAGTTATGCTGCTGATGTCACTGGGAAGAACCCATTACATGGCAGTTAGATCTATGACAGACTTACCAGCTCTATTGATTTTGGTTGGAAACAGTTAACTAAGGCATGTTTCCCTCCTGATAAATTCAGGCATACCTCATTTTATTGCACTTCACTTTCTTGCATTTGTGGATATTGCTCCTTATGAGGATGTGGGTGCAGCCCCCTGCCACTACCACCCCTCTTTCCATGGAGTAGAGCTGGCTAGGGCTGGAGGTGGCATTTTCCCTTCCCGCCCCTGCAGCTGGGGGGCCTGGCTTAATAGACTACAGTTTAGTGTAAACATAACTTTTATATGCATTGGGAAACAAAAACAAAAAAAGTGTGACTTGCTTTATTGCAATATTCACTTTATTGTAGTGGTCTGGAACTGAGGTGATCTCCGAGGTATGCCTGCACTGAATTTGTGTTGCTATAAGTCAATATTCATGCAACTTACAAAAATGTTGTAAACATTGGCAATAGGATATTGTATGAGAAACGCTTTGGACACTCTGATATATGCCAAGTATAAGTGTAATTAAATATGAGACGAAACACAATGGCAGTTAATGGACTATAGCTTGTGAGTCAAAGGTCCTCCACAGATAGATCAGTTTAATTGTTCTAGTACAGTTAGTCCTATATCTACAAGACAGGTAAGGAAGGTCTATAAAACTAGATCAGCACAATACAAGAGAGACAGCAATGTATTGACTTCAGTACAGGCTTACAGAGTTCCTGGCTTATAGAAGACATATTGACAATGTTTAAGAAAAAAATCAAAGAAAGCGAAAAGGTGCTTGTGCATTTGTTGCTCCACTGGGAGATATTGAACCTTCTTTTCAATATTACTTAAAGCACCTGAGTGTTAAATAAGCTCATTGACACATGGTACCTTTAATAGAACTGGCCCTTTGCACCAAGGCACAGCAAAATTCAACACACACTGTATCATCCCTTAAGCTACCCCTTAAGCATAATATGTTATGCTCTACTGCAACATTGCTAGGAGCTGGGATACAGGGAACATCTTTATGAGGCTATAACTCACCTTAAAACAGCCTTTCACAACCTGGTGCCCTCCAAATCATTTGGGCTACAATTCCCATTAGCCATAGTCAGCACAGCTGATGGGAGTTTTCATCCAAGACTGTCAATATTTTGTGGGAGGGATTCAAGCGTATACTACAACTGGTATTGCCCCAGAATACTTTCACTTTAGGAAAGAAAGAAAAAACCCTCAGTCATTTTGCAGATTGGAAAATGATGGGGAAATTCATTGAAAAAGTGCCAGGTGGATGATTAAGAGGAAAACATGTAAACACCCTGCAAGGACATAAAGATGAATGCAGGATGAATGCTCACTGTCATATAACCACCCCATAAACAAATCAAACATATGGTCAAGACAGACCTGGCATAATGTAACCACTTTTTAAGCTTTGTGCAAGCAAATCAAGATGAATCCTGAATAGATAGGTCATCTGAAGGAGCCCCTAGAGAGCACAAGACTGAGGAAGGCTCCCTTAAAATTCATGTCATGTTACAATATGCTTTGTTAGGACTGTGCCAGAGAAATATAACTAATGTAGCTGAAGTCTCCATTTGCACAAAACAATTGTCACATTGTTTTCCTTTGAATGATTTCGATAGTGCCAGAAACTAGGGCCTGTATCTAACGCTCCCATTACGCTTATGCAAGAGACTTGTGAGAGTTCCCTGCAGTCTCCACCCGCGTGCACCCTCAAAATCAGCTCCAGGGGGCGTTGAGGGACCCTCTAGCAAAGATTTTGGACGTGCACAGAAGGAAGAGTTCTGCTGCACCAGTGTGGCTCTGCTGGTGCTGCTTTCTGTACAACTCTTGGGTATGTATAGTTTCTGATTAGACATGGTTTATTTCCTGCCACTTAGGATGACACCTGCCTTTTACAGCAGTTCAAACAAAAACAAAAAACCTCAACTATGATCCTAACAATCGTCTGTCTCCTACCCCCTGTACCTTCACAGCCCCCACTGCAGCAGTACACTACAAGAGAAGACATCCATAAATCAGTCAGAGTTCTGGAACTAGAGCCATGCTCATTGTCTGCCAGTAGAGAAACATGACTATTATGGCCAGAATCACTTTGTAGCAATTAGAACCTTCCTCTCCAAGGCCTACTTGACTTGATAAATGGTTTCTTTTGCAATACTAGATTGTGAAAGTTATCTTAGAAAAAGCCAAATTGAAGAAGCGGCGGCGGCAGGCGGGGTGAGGGATTCCTAGGCACAAAGCTCTCAGCAGCAGAAGCCTTGTCAGCATTTCAGCTACTCGGTTTAACAAGGATTTCCATTTTATCTCGTCTGTTTTCCTTCACCTCAGTCTCCTTTGCAGCTTCCTTTGCTCTTGCTTACCCTTATTTAACTTTACAAAAATACTACTAAAATGGAAGCAATAAGATTTATAACTTCTCAGAAAAGGTTTTTTTTCCACATCAACCATCTGCATATACAATAATTGGAGAAGTAAGCTGGTGGTGTGGCAGAAGCTTGGCCTTTTAGGAAGATGTTTGACCTATTTTTTAATCCAGTGCAAATACAAGCAAACATACCACATTTTTCTCAAACCAACCTCATTCAGTTGCAATTGCTGGAGTACACTATTTAAGTTGCCATCAGTATTAACACCCCAACTAAACGTTGATATTTTGATCTCATGGCTTCTTTACAATATCTCAGAATTATAATTAGGGGTTTCATAATATTGCACTAAAATAATTGAATATCAAAACTTGAATGCCTGAGAACTGAATATCAAAACTGCTCTGCCCCATCTTTCCTCAAAATGACAGTCGCAATCATTAGTGCTAGTGCCCTTGCACTGTAGCGGTTTTACATACTAGATGTTTTATTTGCTCTGTAATATATATAATGAGCATTTCATTTGGATTAAAAAAAAAATGACAAATGAATAACGGCTTATCGATTAGGCCTCCACAGCAGAAGTCGGTAATCATTCTGCTTCCCAAGCTTTCAGGCCTACAGAACAGGAGGTTAAAAATGGTTTAATTAGAATGTGGGAAAGTATCCCCTTCAATCAACATCTGGTAACAATGAAGATAAAGGGTCTAGGGCAGAAATGTCTAATGGCTTGCTATTGGAAATGTTAAGTGATGAATGATTCCAGCAGTTGTTTCTCAATCACTCCCTCAAGGTTAATATTAAGCAGTTTTGTTTGGTTTCAAACCCTTCCCCCCTGCAAATTAAAGTGATCATTATTGAAACCATCTACAAGGCAATGACTTTAAAAACAACAACAGTATTTCATTTGAAAGGGAATAAGGGAAAACATTTATCAATGGCTCTTTTTGAACATAACATTAAATCAAGTTTAGCTTTCTATTTAGAACCTGCACTGGCCCCAGGTTCACATGCTTCCCCTTTTAAGGCTGCAATACTATGGCCCCTCGGAGTTGGAAGGGACCCTGGGGACCATCTAGTTCAACCCCGTGCAATGCAGGAATAATATGCAACTGTATATGAACCTGCAACCTTGACGTTATCAGCACCACACTCTACCCAACTGAGTTAGCATAGATTGGATCTCCCTCTCCAGCATCTGAGAGGGAGATCAGATTTCAGATCCACTCCCTGCCATTGCAAAGCATTCCAATGCTTTCCAATGCCTTGTATCAACGAAAGTTGGAGCTCCAATGGCAGTTGGGCCAAAAGTGTATAATGTCAAGTGCATGCCGGGAAGGGACCATAAACAGTTGGGATTGAAAGGACTAAAAGCCATCCTGATTGGCAGTCCTGTCTTCAAAGCAGGAAATAATTTAGAAACACTCAGAAGCATGTTCACTTTCCCTACCATTGTTTTCAACAGGAAGAATACATGCACAGAAATGGATGATGAAGATTTTCTGGCCTCATTTCTCCCCTGTTGGCTCAAGCCTGGCAGGGTGTAGAATAAGGCAGTTGAAGCACCTTCAGACCTCCCTATCCTTGGATGCTTTAGGATTGCTGTCCAAATAAATCAGATTTCCCCATTATTGCCAAACACAAGAAACTCTGGCTAGTTTGAACTAGGATCAAATCATAGATCATGATCCTGGCTTGTTTCACTGATCAGTGTCCTGATTTTGGATGTAGTGGGTAGCTGGTCAATTATCTCTTCATCACTATCATGCCAGAGGAGAGGGAAGGGCGAGCACGCAGGCCCAACACCTGTACATGTAATGTTAAAATACAATTCTCATTATGGATCAACTGAAGCAGTAGCTAACAATATTTGTGTAAAAAATGAAAGAAATGAAAATGGTTTTGTCATACATTACTAAAGTATCCCAGTATGGGATATCTGTCCACTATTTGGGACCAATTTGATGGTGTATGGAATGAATAGCACATGCCAGAAAGGACATTCAGGTTAAAATCACCTCACATTTTCTGACTCTCCTAATCAAAGGCCATTTGGGACTTCTTCTTTTTTTTTTAAAGTGTTTTCCTCAGTCGCTCCAGTGTCTTAAAAAGGCTAGATGTATTGGACTGTCCCCGGAAAGAAGAGCAGGAATTGCAGGGAGCAGTAAAGAGATGTGTGAAAAAGAGACCACTTCCATGTGCCCCCCTTCAGCCACGCTTCCCCAATCTCTATATTTATTTATAAGCTTCTAATTCACATGTATCCATCTTTCTACCTCTCCCTTCTTCCCTAGTGTAACAAACAGAGGGGATGAAAAGTGGGTAGACATACGGTATCAGCAAGCCAGTTTGTGAGGGGGGACTTCCTTTTCCTAACTAAAGTGGCTGGCTGATAAAATTAGTTGCCAACCAAGGCCTTGTACTAAAGTTTCAATATTTCCCACCACCACTGCTGATCTGTTATGAATATAAATACACAGGAAACCTTAAAATCAAGTCAGGTTTTAGTATTATCCCATCCAAACTTATACTGGGGAAGTTCATTACAGCCCTGAATCAATTTGGTGGTTTCATTTTACTTTACTACAAAGAGCCATTTTTCATTATTCCATCTTTCCAGAAATGACCTCAGCTATATGGTAATAGATTGTATGACTTGTAAAACATGAATTCACATTGTACATGATTATATTTCTCTTGTGACCATGTTCTAGTCTAATTCAGGACTATTACAAGATGTTTGGCTGCAGAAGTGCAGCGTGTTGTACAAATGTGTTAAAACTGGAGATCAATTGAACAAAAGTAACAGGCGCCCTCGAACCAAGAGCATAATGCTTTATATGGGAAGTCGATGATCTGAACCTTCAGTCCCTCGTGTATTCCTACAAGATATTGAAAAGCACCGTTCAGCAGGAAAGTGTCAGAGATTAGAGCTTTCAATAGTCATTGCATGACTGCACTTTTCACAACGAGGAACAGACAAGAACAAGTAGCACTATTTCAGGCTCTCCGATAGGGTAGGGAATGGAGGCAGGACTCTTGTTATACTTCTGCAGCCTGATATCTCAGTCTGAGCTACACCTTGTTCCCATCCTTCACTCTGCAGACTCCTTGTCAGGTTTTAAAGCAGAGGACAGCAAGGGGATAATGTCAGGAACCTTTGCTGACTCAGCTAGTGTGAGAAAATTCATCTCAGCTGAAGTTGAGTCAATAGCCCTACTAAACAGAGGCCAACATCATATGTGGGATCAACACATGAACAGCTGAGTAGCCAATATTGAGGATTACCTTCTCCAAATCTTTCCAAATCAGCATGCCATATTTTCATTTTCTTTCAGCTATTATAAAATAGAATGTTATTAAATATTGCAATTATGTATACCAAATTCACTACATTTATATAAATAATGTTTCTTAATGTCCAGCAATTGCTCGATATATTTGCCTATCAACTTAGTATTGTGGGGGAATGTAGGGGAATTCTGCTCGATGACCTGAACAATTAGGGAAAAGAAATTCCAGATTTTCCTAATCACCAAAGGTGTAGGAAAATTGAGTACCCCATAACTTCATTTTATCAATTATCCATTATTCCTGCCTTGGATGGAGGGAAGCATAGAAGCAGGCTGTCTTTCTTTTCTTTGTGGCTACATTATAGCCTAGTTTGTCAAAATGAAATTGCCTTCCTCCCACATCATGTGCAAGCTGCAATTCGTAAGTACTTCTAATAGGAGTATATCTGTACAAGCTTTTCAAAGCAACATTTGCTTAGTCTTGTAGCTTTGTGAATGAACTCTTACAAGGCAAAGTTGCTGCCATACATGTCCTGTAAAAATTATGTGGTCCTGTAAAAATTATGTGCAATTACGTGGTCAATATATGTGATCCAATATGTGCCTCGTACTAAATGGGGTATGTCTACAAGATACAGGGCAGGATTTACCTAACAAGTCCCAACAGTGGAAGCCTTGCACAAGGGCTTTCACTTGTGCAAATGAGTTTTTCGCCTCCATCCGCTGTGGTGCTCCCCTGTGATGTCCCCCCAATGGCTCTGAGGTGTATTGGGAGAACCCCCAGAACAATGTATAGGCAGTGGAGAATGGGGAATAATTTTGTCTGGCAAGCTGCAATGCTTACATTGATGAGACATATACCATAGTATGGTGTTGAACAGTACCCAAAGTCATCATCATTGCACTGAATTACATTGAAGTTTCAGGTCATGTGCCTGCTTTAGAGAGCAATACCACAGAGAAAGGATTCCAGGCGTGCATCCCTCACACTTAACCCTGTATTTGCTTATTCCATAGAAGCATATATATTTCTAGGATACGGCTTTACACAATAACTGATTATTATTAGAAACATTTAAATGAGTCCATGTAGGTATACGCTCCAAAATAAATGATTTAAAATAGCTAAGGGTTTCTTCTCCATTGGACTTGGATAGTGGTCCTCTGCTTTTTTCCTTTTTTTGCAAGTTTATATTGAATTAATCTTAAGTGGTTCTTCAAGCATTTATGGGAATTGTGCCCCAGCTACATCACTGAATTCCAAATGGGATTTCTGCCTTTACTCAAACACACACAGACTTTGACCTGAATGCTACAGTTCTTACTTCCATGGTTTTTGAGTTACTTCATAAGAGATAGCACAATAAAGCTTATATTCACTTTGCTCTGGAGGCAAACTAAATGATTCCCTGACCTTTTATTAAGGAAAGGACTACATTCTACTGTAACTGAGCAGCAGAAGAGCTTACTTGTTTACCCCACTGGCAAACCCATTACAGTAAACCGTGGAGCATTAAGTCTACATAGATACCATAGGGCAGGACACACAACAAAATAGAAGGCAGGAACATTAATGATGATCTTTATATACATAACATGTATATATTTGTTGTCAAAAGAGGGCTGGGTTCTGGAGCTATGTTTTAAGAAATGAAAACTCCTACAACAAAAATATGGATAGGATTTTAAAGTACTCAACTTTTCAATATTTAGCCGGTCAATTTATTCAAAGAATGCATTTTCATTTTAGAAAAGGAAGCAGTTGGAATAAGCACATGCCCTGGCCCAGATGATCTCTAGACAGAAAGCAAATGTCTTGTTTTCCAACCCTAGAAAACAAGTCAAACTCAACACTAGTACAGTCTCTGCTTACTCAAAAGTTTTAATCATATTTGGTGGTGGTTGTAATTCTGTGCCTGCTTACTCAGATGTTAATGCTACATACAGGGCTTACTCTCAGTTAAGTGTGCATAAAATTGCAGGCTGTATTAAACTTTAAAGAGACCTAACAAGATGTATGTCTTGCTAGCGTTTTAAACTGAAATAAAGACGAGTTGACCTTTTATCACTGCTCTGCAGTCTTTTGTTACTTTGTCTTCTGGGAGATCAATATATTTGTCAGGATGTTTGTGAATGTGAGATAATTTTTCAGGTGTTCAAAAGACAGCTGAGTCTGTTGACCTTTTCATCAGGTAAGTAGACATCCCCTCCACCACCACTACCAAAGATGATTCCACATTTCCTTTATTTCTCTTTCTGATTAGGAGGTCATTCAGTAAATAGATTTCAATTTCCTTTCTTTTAACGGACAGCTGATGCTTTGAACATGGGGTGAATATTTTTATTTCCATTACTATATTTCTAAAACTGTTCTAAGTCATAATAATTTATGAAAGAGAAACCCAGTTATCGCTGACCCTTTGAGAATTTAATCCAAGGGTTTAATGTGTCAATGTGACAAGTATTTGTTGGACTACAGCTGTCATTAGCCCTAGACAGCATAGTCAATGGTCAATGGCCAGGGATTGTGGGAGTGTAGCAACATGCAGAGAGCAGCAATTTTCCCACTCCCTGTATAACCTGGCCTGAAGGTAATGGAATGGCCCCTAAGATGCTGTGAAAGGAGGTTTGCTAACAGAATGGACACTCTCAGAACCCGCTAAGTGAAGGGGGAGGAGTGATTGTCACTTGATTAGTATTGTGTAAGTGACAATTGCCTACAATGTCTAGACAATGGGTCTGCGATTGTTCAAATTCTTCAACGAAATCCTGGGTAGGATTTTGTCCCACCATAGTTTAAAACTGTCCATGCAATCAGTATCTGCTTGGTATCATTTCTGTGACTGCAATCCTATGTACACTTCATTGGAACTAAGCATCATTGAACTCTGTGGTATTTGCTTGTGTGAATAGGCAAATTCAAGATTGGACTGTATACCATCAATTTCTTCTCCAGCTGTGTATTCATTTCATTTCTCACCCAAATCTATATTACTGCAGGAAAGTCAGTCACTGCTTGTATCACTGGGGTAATTAATGTACTCGTTTAAATTTACATTCTTGTTCTTATCTATTAGCTGCTCTTCCAGTACAGTGTTTAAATAAAGATGCTACTGCCAAGAATAATAAATAATTAAGAATTTCTTTGAGCACCTCACAAGGTATAAGTAATTGCTCTTTACAACAGATAAGCCTACTAGTGGGAGACAGGGAAATAATAAATTTCAAGGTACATTGTTGGAAGTAGGTGCTGATCCTGATGCAGTTACTGGTGATGGAAGGATTACTCCGCTGCTGCTACTGTTTTTTTCTAAGAATGCATGTCCCTTAGCAAAATTAAACAAAACACGTTCTTAAACATCCAGATACTTTCTAATACTGTAAAAGGAATCTAGCCCCTTATGGTACAAAATATTCCTGAGATCCATGCTTCATATTATCTGTGGTTATACATCTGGAATCCTTTACTAAGCAGAAATGACACAATAGTGATAAATGATAAGATAACAACACAAAGCAAGTATGTAGCCAATAGATATATGCCCGAGATGTTTTCTCCTTTGTTCTTTACACTGAAGAAAGAACACTAAACACCAGGAGGAAGTAAAAAATATACCAAACATTCGGTAGTTCTACATGACATTCATGCCTCCATTGTTACCAGTACTGAAACAAGCTCTTTCTAAGTGGGGAAATGTACATCATTGTTTGCCCATTTCTAGTTTGAGGCTTATCACTTTAGAATAATGGAAACCAAACTGGGATTTACTGAGCATGCATGAATATTCGATAAAGGACTTGAGGATTCTGTGGCTTTCTGATTTCATTATCAGAAGTATTCTATTCTATTAATTCATCTCTCTCTCCTCTTTTACACACACACACACACACACACACACACACACACACACAGACATACATTTTAATATTTCAAGTAAGATATCATCTCCATTATGTTTCAAGAAAAATGGATCTCTATAGGGAATTCGAAAATAGGATGAAAAGCAGAATAATGAATGATTAGACTTGAATTAGTGACTGTGGAATGCACAGGGCTTTCAGTGAAATAAACATGAAAAATTCACTACTAGAGAATGGCAGCAGCTCATACAATCACAGTGCATTTTAACATAAACTAGCAAAACACCGATCATTTATGTTCAGGACAGAGAGAGGGCCTATATGGCACAGAGATCTATATGAAGGTTGCACACAGAGACAAGGATTCAGGGCTGGTCACTGAACTGAGTTAAGCGAATGCCTCAGCCAGCGGGGGGGGGGGGGAGCTGTTCCACCTTGGACAGCTAAAGTCTTATACCAGCCCTCCACAGAACACACATTCCTTCAGGGTCTCTGTGGATTGAGTTACCAGAGGTCAAGGTCATGCCCTAGACCATGGAGTTATCCTGCAACCTGATATTCACTCCAATGGTAAAAACAAACGAAACAAAATAATTGAAAACACTGCTGTGAAGAGGATGTGGGGCAGGTTTTGCAACTGTGTCTCAGACTGTAGTTTACGTACTATAGAACTGGATTGAAACTGCTGAGAATTGAGTCAAATCACATCTAGCTAACCAAATATCAAAAATGTCATATTATTGCTCTTCTTACCCTTTGTTGTTTTCTATTCAGCTGCTATGGATGGGCATTTGTCCAGCAAATTATCCTAATTTTTAAAAATATGTAAGTAAAATATCATGGCCAGTGTAATATCTGGAAAATAGGCATGCCTACCTGTCTGCTACCCTGAACAGGAGCATTCCACAGTCCAACACATTGTTGCAAGCAGCCTCCAGGTTTCCCATCCCCATTCCTTCTAATATCCCTTATATTCCTTCCAGCATTCCCACCCTCCGTTTCAACTCTCCATCCATCTCCATCTCTATATATGCCCATTTCAATCACCAGCACAGCTTTGTGGTACCCACTGATAGCTTGCTGTTGTTACTGTGGATAATGAACAGCTGGGTGTTTTGGAAATATATATGTTCTTAAGTAAAATTATTTTATGGTTTACATTAGAATCGGTGCACATTGCTGTTGTGGCACATGCACTGCAAGGCATTTTGTATTGCTGATAATGTAAGGTCCACTCAGCTGTTTAGTGGCCTTCTCCTCTTCAAGCCCCAGCAGGCATGCTCTTCCCATAATAAGTAAGAGTATGTGAGACACTTAAGGTCCTGGAAAAGCAAATGGTGTGAGGTACACAAGTGGTCTTAGATTAGTAACAATGCTCAAACATATTTTTTTTCAATTGTGGCGCATCAACATATCTGTTGTGGAGCCATCATGGAGTGACTGGAGAGCAATCTTTAGCTAATTTGCTATTGAGAGCCCATCTACAAATGCAGAGCATGATATGGAGCTTGAATAACAAAAAGCCATTACTTGTTAGTGGCTAAATCCACAAGGATAACAAGAAGACCACCCCGACCACTGTTTGATCTTCTCTTCCCATACCTTGCTCTGCATTTGTAGATGGGATCTCAAAAACAAATTAGCTAAACTGTAACCTAGTGGATTGAGACACACGATAGGGCCTTCCCTTTTGTGGCTCTTCTGGCAGCGCAGATGGCAGAGACCTTAATGGACTTCCACCACCAGGGCCGCCATTCTCACTGATCTCTGGACTGCTGCAGTAATGTTTTGAGTTTTATGCAGTAATGTTTTGGGCTTTTCACTTAGTTATTTTATGTTTTGGAAATTGCCTTGGGATTATTAACTGATGAAAAAATAAACCTTTGTGCCCAGTCTCCGCAATACAAATTAATATGGTGGCATCCTAGTTTGGTAATGCGCTGTCACTCTGCTGGTCACTAGTCTAAAACAAGAGCAATGTATTTTTATTTACAATCATTCATCGACTAATGTACAACCTTGAACATTTTCCATACTTCCCAGAATGCTTTGGTAAGTTACATTCCTTTGAATGTAACTCTGCTCAACAAGGATTCTGTTCATTTCATTTTAAAGGTCAGGGCTGTATAATTCTGAGGGTTGGTTTGGGTTGTTTTTTTTGCAAATACGAATATTTTCAAAAGATCATGTCTAATTCCAATTGGCATACTTAAATATTCATAACTCTATCTGATGTTCAGATATTTGTAATTCAAATCATAAAAAATATTTCTTTTTTTCTTTACAAGCAAGGCCATGCTCAGAAGTGTCATAGTTCATCTGCAACAAATTAAAAATTTAACAACTAGCAACCTCCTTGACTAAACAGAGCAAACTCCTCAGTGACACACATAATTCAGATGGCCCAGCAAGCAGATCTTACTTTATTTCATAAGGTTTAATGCAAATAAGTGTTATGCAAGCTGTAAATGCAATATTGGTATTATAGTTCACAGTAATATGATAATTAAACAGTATTTACCCTTTTAAAATATGGTCTCCTGGTGGTTTTGCCCCAGCCATTTTTAATCCTTCATAGTTTGCACTTGTATGATTAATATTAAATAAATGCCTCTCTTCATGTGCACAGAAGTAACCAAAGTAGATGGTTTTTAAATGGAATTTGGAACTCATCCTCTCCCACAAACAAAATGAATTAACTTGCTAAAAACTTAAGGAGGAAGATAAGGTTATAGTAGGAAATTGATATTGATTTTGACTAATACTCTTGCCAGCACATACACATATAGAAGTTGTGCTTTCTATTGTCCCTGACCATTGGTCATGTTTGCTAGAGCTGATGGGAGCTGTAGTTCAGCAACATCTGGCAGTACATGCTTTCTATGTGTTTCTTTTCACTTTTTATGATGTGCTCAAAAAATAAGGTAAAAGGTAAAGGAACCCTGGACAGTTAAGGTGACTATGGGGTGCAGTGCGTATCTCGCTGCAGGCTGAGGGAGCCGGCGTTTGTCCCCAGACAGCTTTCCAGGTCATGTGGCCAGCATGACTAAACTGCTTCTGGTGCAACGGAACACCATGACGGAAGCCAGAACGCACAGAAACACCGTTTACCTTATATATCAAGAAGTGACTGCCTGGCAAGGCAAAAAATATGCCTACCTATCAATCTTCAAGAGTTTGAAGTTAGAATGTATTTCATTTGTGAATATTATTGCTTATTCTGTCAACATCAGAGATGAATGAAAGTCTACCAGTAGTTGTACCAAGTTCAGAAAGAGTGAGAAACTGAAGGTCAATGTAATGACATAATTCTGCCACATGAATAACTCTGCTGAAGATACCTATGGAATTTCTGAACTAATTTTATTTAAAAAGCCTGGAAATCAGTCAATAAACAAGGAGACAAAGATCAGCAGAAAATAACACTTGCCAGCTAGATGGCTGGTAAGGAAAAATGGGGGAGTGAGGCATATGCAGTGAATAGTTAGGTGCACTTAAATGTGTTGGATTGTAGCTAAGGAGTCTCACAGTTTGACAGTTAAAAAGAAATGGTGGGCAACCCTCTCCAAAGCAATGAAATAATGAAATTTTATTTTTAGGATTTCCAGAACAGCAGAGCGCATTTAAGCCTTCATCCCAAGACAGTTATCAAATGTCATTTACTACTGAGTTGCAAGGGAAACTTGGCATTCTGCTCTCTGAATGACTATAAACATTAAGCGATGCTACAAAAAACTGAGAATCCAAAGTTTTTGGACTTTATGAACATGAGAAGAAGGGAAACAGAAATGTTTCCCTATGAGGGAGGAGCTTTTACCCATAGTCCAGTGTTACTGTCACTTTTGTATAGCTAACATCAACCATATTCACAGTAGGACTATTAGTTCCTTATAATGCTTTAGCCTAATAGCTGTTACATATAACTGCATGAAGTCACTGCAACACTAAGTTGAAGACGTGCAGCCTAGCCCTACTATATTTATTCAGAAAGTTTCAGTGGGACTTATTGTCAAGTATGTGCATAAGGGGAATGGTATGATAAGCCTAAGAGGAAAAACCTCCCCCTCCACACACACACACACTCAAGGGTTACATGAGACCAGAATGTTATAATGCCTCATAAAACAACCATTTAGCTGGCCTTGACTAATAAACCACCCTATGTCAAAGGATTAGGGCAGGTATCATGACAATGATACTGGTTTCGTACAGTAAAAGCATGAAATGAACATGGATTTGAACCCAAAGCCCAAATACAGCCTTTTCTACTATAAAGAGAGCAAAGCAAAGTCAATAAGTTTACTGAAATATCATAAAAGCATGTGTTCATATGAATCCCAAGTGCTACGCCATCTAGTGACCCTTCACTGCTCAGGAAGCATACATACAGTACTTGTTTTCCTGAAATACAGAACTGGTTAGATGAGCAATAGGATATATTAAAATTCTTAATCATAAACAGCTACAGGGGAAGTAAAAAGAACATTTAATGCAATGGCCACAATTCATCACCAGTACAGTAATATGTTTACTTAAAGCATCTGTTTCTAGTAGATTGGATTTATTTATCATTTGCCACAGCTTTAGGCCATAGAAACAAAAACACATATCCAACAAATCCATCAAAATATATGACTTCTGTTTAAAAATACTGTAGAACAAAACAATAAACATACCATATACAGATAGCAGAATATTAAAATATAATCAAATCCTCCAATTCAAAACGCAAGATACAGGAATATATATCTATATAGAGTAATGTTACCATTACAGAAGTCAGAATGAGCTAAAATGACTAACATGTTGATGTTACTATTTTTTCCCAGATATTAATATTATTAAGCTGTGTCCTCAGTTTTGTTTGGCAAAATGCAAAAGCTGCCCTTGCATTAGTAATTTAGGTGATATTGATCACCCTTGATTTTTTAAAGGAATTGGGCAAAAGAAAACTCTTTCTAGAAATGGCCACATGTACTTTCCCACTATAACAATAACAACTATTATATTAACAACAATAATATGTTTAGGGAGGCTTTTAATGTTTAATAGTTTATTGCATTTTAATGTTCTGTTGGAAGCCGCCCAGAGTGGCTGGGGAAACCCAGCCAGATGGGCGGGGTACAAATAAATTATTATTATTATTATTATTATTATTATTATTATTATTATTATTATTATTATTATTATTATTATTATTATATCCCACCCATCTGGCTGTTTCCCCAGCCACTCTGGCAAAATAAAAAAAATGTATAAAATGTCAGACATTAAAAACTTTCCTGAACAGGGCTGCTTTCAGATGTTTCCTAAAAGTTATGTAATTCTCTATATCTCAAACATCTGATGGGAGGACATTCCACAGGGAGGGTGCCACTGCCGAGAAGGCCCTCTGCCTGGTTCCCTGTAACTTTACTTCTCGCAGTGAGGGAACTGCCAGAAAACCCTCGGAAGTGGACCTTAGTGTCCGGGCTGAATGATGGAGGTCGAGACGCTCCTTCAGGTATATTGGCCCGAGGTCAGTACCAAGACTTTGAATTGTGCTCGGGAGCCAGTGAAGATCCTTTAGGACTGGTGTTCTATGGTCTTGGCGGCCACTCCCATTCACCAGTATAGCTGCCGCATTCTGGATTAGTTGTAGTTTCTGAGTCACCTTCAAAGGTAGCCCCACATAGAGCACATTGCAGTAATCCATCTGGGAGATAACCAGAGCCTGTACCACTCTGACGAAACTGTCTGCGGGCAGGTAGGCTCTCAGCCTGCGTACTAAATTCAACAAATATACAATTAAATTAGCAATAAGTTCCAACCTGTTCTTAATTAAATACCTATAGATTCCAATGAAGGAAAATCACTCTTTATAGCATAATTATAAAAATGGAATATGTAAATTAAAGCCGGAATGAATAATAGCTTCCATGATGCAACCAGGCATTTAAATTTTCTATAATGTAAACATTCATGAAGCTAGTTTGTTTCCAGTATTAGTGGGAACAGATAAATTTGCAAATTTAAAGTTTTTGGAAAGTAGAATGTATTGTGTGAAAGATCAACTATGAAAAATAGCAACAGAACTATGTAATTTGATTTATATGTCTGGTTAACCATCTGCAACTCAATGAAACCATATAGATGCAGCATTTTGATTTATCAGAATCTTATTAGCAAGCGCCTTTTGTTCCTGGTAGGTGCCTCAATAAATAATGGTGCATTCCCTTCTCACACACACCCCAAAAAGATACATGACTCCTGTGGACAGTTAGCAGACTCCTGTTTATCAAGAGAGACCAAGGACTCATCTAGTACAGCATCCTGTTTCCAACAGTGCCCATCAGGGATGAGCGAGAAGTTTGATTCCATATGCATTTTAAATGATTTTGCACTTTCTGAAACAATATGTGAACTGAAACACATTTATCCTTCAAAATTTGCATTTATCCGAATTTTGCAAGGCAATGTTTACAAAAATGGATATATTAGGGTAAAGTGTGCATGGAAAAGAAGATATTAATGATGATAACAAACAAAAAAATGCATGGTGTTGTAGGGAATGGTTTGCAAATGAAAACTAGTCAAAACGGTGATTTGAGGAGAAATATGCACTTAAATTCTGATGAATTTTCATGAGAATTACTCTTTTAAAAAATCTCAAATTGAAGAACTGAATTTAAGATGGGAAAAATGAGAGAACCAGAATGCCATACTGCAATTGTTGATGTACTTAAACTCACACAAGTGCCTTGTATTATTTCAAGTCTAGGAACAAGCCTTTCTCACTTCCCATAAATATTGCACAATGATCATTTCTCTGAACCACTAAAGCAAATGGGTTCAGCAATATGTGGGTTTTTCATTGCATATACCCACTGCCAAGAGTGGAGTCTAAACCAGATTATAAGTAGAATGTTAATTGCCATTAGAGTTAAATATGCCATTTAATTTATCCAAATGCCTCTAACAAGGCAAATAAAAATAATGAAAGAAAACAGATAACAGCCACGGTGCATATCACTTACAAATCCTATAGACAAGAAACATGACATTTCCATTTATCATGAGTAATGTATAAGGTTTTAGGGTAGAAGTATTGATAATTGGGAATACATATTCTAATGTGATTTGTTCACTTCTAAGGAATAGAACTTTTGCCACAAACAAAAGAAATAAAAGACACAAATCTTTGCACAAGTTAGAGAGAGAGGAGCAATTTTTGTTGCCTTGGCATTATTTTTTAGCATTGCGCCGTTTATTTCGAGGCACAGGGTGTGTACTTCCCCAATCACTGTTTAGCGCCTGAATTATGACCACTCATTTATGAGTGGACCATTCAGGGACTGGAGAATCTGTGGCCCTCAAGATGTTGTTGGATCCAACTCCCATCATCCCAAAGCAGCATGGTCAGTGATTAGGGATGATGAGGATGATAATCTAGTAACAGCTGGTGGGCCACAAGTTCTACATCCTTGATTTATATTGTTTTATGGAAGTGGGAATATAGAGAAGGAATGCAACACAACAAATGCCTTTACCTCCATTTGCACAATGGAAACTGGTCCTTTGGGGCAAATGAGTTACTGCCCCACAGAGCTTAGTTTGCCTTCATCCAGACTCCATTTGGCTATATCCTTACATACTTATACCGGTACAGTTTCAGCAACTTACATATTCAGATCTGAATACTGGTCAGTTTCCCCCACAATGCATCTCATAAACTCTTCAGGGATCAGGGCTGGATCTTAAATTAATGATAAACCTAACTTGCAAAAACTGAGTTTTGTATACTCCCCAGAGAGCAATCTAGCTACATGTGATTTTGTATGCCTGTGAGCTAATTCAGAAATCCAAGAACAAAATTCAGCACTGGGGAGCATTCTGCAGATTTGTAAGTCTCCCAGGGATCAGTGCCTTTGCAGAACAAAATAATAATAATAATAATAATAATAATAATAATAATAATGCTATTTTTCATACCAATCTCTTTGATGTAAAGTGTTTCTGCTTTTATGGTTTACTTGCACAAAATTTCTAGGCAATTTGATTTCCAGCAATCATTGGGTTGTGTATTTTGGTTTCAAGAAGTGCACTGGAGCAAACAGTGTATTGTAGGATCTGACAGCTCCAGCCAGTACCTGTTCATATTACACCTATTTTGAAACATCTGCACTTGATGCCTATTCACTTCTGAGCCCAATTTAAGGGCTGGCACTCACCTTTAAAGCTGATGCTTACCTTTAAAGCCCTAAACACATTGCAATCAAAATACCTGAAGAAGTGCCTCTTCCGATACCAGCCAGCCTGTGTTTTAAAATCTCTTGGAGAACTCCTGTTCCATGTACCTTCTACCAAGCTTCCAAAAAGAGGGAACCTTTTGGTGATGGCTTCTCAACTTTGGAATTGAGTGCCAGCATTGCAAGGCTCTCCCTGTGATTTATAACCACCCTGGATGGAGTGGGGTGGAGTGGAGGCAACAGGGTTGAACTGAATAGGGTGAACAGATTATGACCAATTCACAGAATGAAGATGACCCAATTGACAGTGTCTGTTATCATTCATCAAGCTTTGAATTACCAACCTGCATAGATGTTTTCTAGATAGTCCTTCCCATGCTTAACTCCTTATTCATATAATATATTATCAAATGTGATGTGGTTTTGGATTGATTACTTTCTTGAGGAATCTACTTTACACACAAGTAAGTTCCTGGTGTTTTTTGTTTTGTTTCGGTGGCTTGCTTTTCAAACTCAGTTGCAATCTGAACTATATTGGTCTGCAATGGCCTAATATTGCATGAGGATGGTATCACTCAATAGTATGGAAACTGGTAAGGTCTTTGACCCAGCAGTTTCCACCTGTAGACTAAACAGGCTAAACTAGACTACACTTCCTGATCTAGTCCCACTCTAGTGGGAATGCCTTAGCAGACTAGATGAACTTGTAGCAACCACCAGAGGTTACAGGCACGTAGAGGTTAAGTTTAAGAAGAAGACCAGGATAAACTGAAGCAAAGTAGCTGCAAGTAGTTCCTGCCACAACTATTAGAAATATCACTGTTCAATGAGCAATGGGGGAGTGTGCATTTGAATCCATAAAGATAAATTGCCCGAAAGAAAGATTTTTTTTCCTCCCCATTATCTATAATCTAGAAAAATACCCTACAATCCTACAAGGTAATTTCTTTGACCCTAATCATCAGTGTTGCCAAATTCTGGCTGCTAGTCATGTCTGGCCACTGAAATTTAACAAGCTTTCCTGCATCGACAAAATTATGTCTTGTTCTCCCCAGAATCAAATATAACGAAGTTGCTCATTAAAAATAATGAGCTGCCTTAATAATGAGCCCTGATCTACAGCATCTATCTGCAAAATATCTCCTTTTCAATTGAAAAATAATTAGATTCAATCAGGGTCCTCAAGCTGGGATATAAAAGGTAACCAGAAAAATCATACTTAATTGTAATAACTGGATACTTTGAACTTCTGAAGGTACATGGAAGATAAGTTACGAATCAGCATTTACATCATGGATACAGCAATGTTGTACTTTAACTGTGAGCTTTAGACCAAGTGCTTGTGCCAATATTGCATAATATATCAAGTTCAGCTATTTTGAAAGTAGTGTTCTAAAATATACTGAATGCTTGGACCTTCAGTCTGCAACAATTCACACTTCTTGAGCCAATATAATTCATATTGCTGAGAGCCCGAAAGCTTAGAAAATGCCATAACTTATGCAATAATGGGTGTATACAGCATCCCAGTTACTACCTGACCCTGGATCAAAGCAAAACTACCAAATAAAAAGCACATTCTAATATATGCTGATAATAATAATAATAATAATAATAATAATAATAATAATAATAATAATAATAATATGTTCCACAGTTGGAGACTTTTGTGTTCAGGGTTTTGAGACTCTTGGAAATAAGAAATCTGGGTGTCAGAATTCTGGCTATTATACTTTGATGGAGCCATATTCCGTCATTTCTAAAGGAACTACATTGGCTGCGTATTCACTATCTAGTCTAAATCAAAGCGCTGGTGCTTATTTTTAAAGCTTGACTCCAAATGGAGTGCTTACTTCCATACTAACCTGCCTGTGATAATCAGAAGAGGCCTTCTTCCATTTTCTGTTTGCAGCATTTCTGTACAAAAAAGAGGGCCTTCTCTGTGGTGACAACCTAACTGTGAATCACCTTTATGGTATTTTTAGCTGGTTGAGCAGTTTTTATTCATCTTAATTGTACAGCATGGTTGTAGTGTTTGCTTTACATTGTATTTGCATTTTTAAATTTATTTGTATACCACCATGAAATAAACAAAGAAGCAGCATGATAAATCAGAACAGAATAAGGATCAGTCATTACGGAGCTCTATAATATTTTGGTTCAGTTATAATGCAGCTTGTAATGCTAGTATGAGACAGCAGATGGCAGCATTTCAAAAGCTCCTGCAGCTTCTCCACTGAGTTACATCAATCTGAGCACATACACAAAAAAGAGTGAGCTTTATGAATTGCTGAGGTTGCTTCACATATTTTGAAATGCTTTTGCTTTCACATATATGCTGTCTAAGGTGTTGCAACCTAATGCCGAACTAGACGTACTGGAATCTGTGTGTGAGCTGAATTTATTTATGCAGCTGTCCCATTCACATCTAAAATGAGGGATGAGGGGGGGGGGGGTTCCTACTTTTTGCAATAAAAGGGCTGCATGGAGCGAGCCAGTTCAGTTGCACCAGTTCTATCAGTGTGCATGGCACTTTATCATACAAGAGGATAGGTCCTTGCTCCCAAAGAGTTGACAATTTATAATTCTCAACACAAAAGAGTCTAGAGGTGTCTCAGGTTATAAGAGTGAAGGTGTGATAAGGCCATAGAGAATTCAGTTGTGTTCCTAACAGTGTTACTTCCAGCAAGTTATGTGCAAACCAGAATGCCAGGGGAAAGGCAAAAAGTCACCTGTCCCTATGTCTGCCTAAATCTGCCCCCTGTCTATCTAAATAAGGGGTGTGGGTGGGTGTCATTGAACTTATGCTTGGTATGCATCACTCATTGCCGTTTCAAATATCTTTCATATTACAGCCAAGTGTTGCTCTGCTTAAGTGCTTCATCTGAAATCCTCCTAGGTGTTAAAAGCTCACACACCCTTTTTGTTTTCGGTAGAGCTGCTGTATCTGCATCAGACTCCCCACACATACCACACAAAAGCATACATGCTAAAATTTACCAGTAACTTTAGCCTGAAGGTAGCTTGCACAAATGAAAAGACAATCTAAAGATAGGGAGAACATGCTGACCACAATGGGCATGCACCCACGTGGCACCCTTACCCAGCAGCACTGTTACAGAGCCAGTCTCCATTTCGGCTAGGTATACTAAATCTAGGGTCTGTATCTGTTCTACAATTCTAATGGGGGAGAAGAGTATGGGGGAGAAAGTGGATCTGTGCCTGATACTTCAGTACTACTAAAAATATGTGCTAACCACCAAATGATCTTAAGAGGACTAACTACAACTGACTCTCAAGCACATTAAGGACAGATTTCCCCCTTCAAGTATCTGTATGCCAAATAAATTGATGAGGGTGTTTAGTGACCTCTTCTGTGCCATAATTCTGTTATTCAGTATTTACTCTGTTTTGTTTGCAGGGAGATTAGACAACTTGGCTATTTAATGAGGATCCATACTGGTTTCTTTGCAGAGAGGTTAGATGGCAATGCATCAAAGTGAGTGTTTCGCTCACGCTTCCAGTGTACTTTCACAAAAAGTCTGATCTTTGGGGGGAAGGTGGATTTGTTGCACAAGACTTCCCAATCCACTTTAATTGCACAAGCTGAATTTGATGGTTAGTGATATCACCCCAAAATAGTAACTGTCTAGAAGCATTTATTACTGAGCAGAAGGATTAAAAAAAAAAGTTTCAGAAACTCAGGGTTGGAGGCTTCTTGCCTTCATTATTTGTAGCAATATTTCTTATATGTACTGTGAATTCCTGATACTTAATACACTTGGTTTTAGTGATAGGGAAAAACACCAAGAGATAGCCTTGTTATTAGCAGGAAAGCCTCTACTGAAGAATGAATAAATCAGAATTGACCAGGAGATTAAACTTCCAGGAGGTAAATCCTTAGCCAAGGCAGTCAACAAAGTTCTTTAAAAGTGGTAGCTGTCAATCTATTTGTGTGGCGTAGGCACCTATATAATGGAATAAGATTGAACATTTTTTCCTACTCCTAAATTTCCAAGACTCTATCTATAAAAGAAAATGTTATTCACAGAATGTCGGTTGTTGCCCAAATTTAAATCACAGTTATGTCTCAGAATTTTCATAGCTCAAGCTTCTCACATATGGTTCTTTAAAAATCAGAATCTAAACACTGGGAAAGCACAGAATTCAACTTCAACCCTGACTGACTGATGAACTGGTTATCTGTACACCTAAATTATATTACTTTCTCTGGATAATCTTATGAGTTAGTAGAAATTATGAGTTGACACTCCAAAATTATTAATTCGATTCTTAAATTGTCCTGTCTGGTGTCTGGAATGAAAAAGAAATCCTAAAACACAAGAAAGAGAAGTATGAACATCAGGGATAGTAATTTATAGCTGAACATAGACTGAAGCTGCAAAATTCAGTTTTTCCCTCACGTAAAAATTATTTTCACAAGCACTTGACACAGAAGGTATTTTCTCAAACGTTCATAAGAAGCATCCAGCTCAAGTTTATTGGAACATTTCAAAAGGCCCACAGGATCTCCACTAGCTTTACAGGATACCTTTTTAGAGCTGTACAATTGTTTCTGTGATCCAGGTCCGCCATACTAAGAGAGCATGTTCAGTGGAGCAGTCACCCAGGTGATTCCAATCTAGTGGCATGAATGATGCCCAAATACCGGTATATTTAAATCAAATTCCTTATACTTTACAGCATGTGCACATTGACATTATTACCACATTAAAGGTAAAGGTAAAGGGACCCCTGACCATTAGGTCCAGTCGCGGACGACTCTGGGGTTGCTTTACTGGCCAAGGGAGCCGGCATACAGCTTCCAGGCCATGTGGCCAGCATGACTAAGCCGCTTCTGGCGAACCAGAGCAGCTCACGGAAATGCTGTTTACCTTCCCGCCAGAGCGGTACCTACCGTATTTATCTACTTGCACTTTGACGTGCTTTCGAACTGCTAGGTTGGCAGGAGCTAGGACCGAACAACGGGAGCTCACCCCATTGCGGGGATTCGAACCCCGACCTTCTGATCGGCAAGCCCTAGGCTGTGTGGTTTAACCCACAACGCCAC
The DNA here is from genome assembly GCA_034641385.1 of Darevskia mixta. NCBI lineage: Eukaryota > Metazoa > Chordata > Lepidosauria > Squamata > Lacertidae > Darevskia > Darevskia mixta. The sequence continues at coordinate 12,810,847 of JAWWNH010000001.1, forward strand.
CCACGTCCCTCAATTACCACATTAGGTAATATCATATTAGGGCTGTTCAGCACTGCTCAATCCTTGTTCTTCCACGATTATTTGGACTCGGAATTAAAATGACGATTCTACACAACCCCGCAAAATAGCACTATTCCCCACAACAACCCCATATCGCCAGCCCTGCTGCACAGCATCCTCTTTACTTAGAAGGTATTCCCATTTCATTCTAGAAAGTATGCTTAGGAATGCAGACTTTAGCCAGCCCAGATGTGGTTTCAATTAGTTCCTGTTTCTTCCAGTCATTGGCATTCCTGAAATCAACTTAGTTGGTTCCAGAAACAGTTTCCTCCTAGCCCTTGGCTTATTAAAATAAGCCATATTCTACATTCACTTACCTAGGAGTAAGCCTATTGAATTCAATGGGACAAACTTTCAGGTAGATATGCATAGGGTTGCATGATGACTTATCTGCTCCTTGCAGTCATGCCAATCTTACCATGTGCCCATTCATTTTTTAATTTATTATTGGGGGGGATTAAGGGAAAGTTCATTTTGTACAAGAACAGAATCAGTCGTGATATCTTATTTCCCATGATCCATGGTGGGATATATAGCAAGAGGCTTAAAGAATCTGGTAAGAGGTGGAAGGATCATTACAAGCCCCTCCTATGCATTTCAAAAGGTCATTTTTAATGTTTTTGTCCAGCAGATGGTAATTATGAATTCCAAAGCTACAGTAGTAGAAAATACAATTTTACCTGTTTTAATATTCATTTTTCATTCCTCTTTTTAATCATTTGCTTCATTGACCACTTACTTGCTTAATTTCATTGAATTATTATGCTGCATCAAAGAATATTGTACTTTTCTTGGTGTGCCTGGAAAGGTGCCTCATTAGAAGATTTTAATAACTTTAAAATAGACTTTGGCCGCAGTCAAGAAAGCCTATAAAAATGTTCTACAACATTTACTGTGGACTGAAAAGTGAACCTCTGCTTATTTAACTAATTGAAATGCTAGAATAAGTGAACAAAGAAATATTTCCCACCCCCCTCATGAACACACATTTATAAGAGCAGGAGAGATACACTACAATTATGGGCAACCCCCTACCAACTGAAACTTTTAAGTTCCAGATGGTCTTGTGGAACACAACAGCACATTGTTGTGGTGCTGGTTATGTTGATCCTGAGGAAAATACCTGCATCTGCTTTTCACGCAGAAGGTCCCAGGTTCACTCTCCAGCATCTCCAGATAGGACAGGGAGAATACTCTGTCTGAAACTCTGGATTGCTGCTGCCAGTCAGTGTAGACAATACTGAGCTAGATGGACCAATGGTCTGACTCAGACTTATGAATTGTAACACAGATGCCAGCCCAAGCAGATGCATGGAAAGCATGGAAGAGATGAATAGGAAAGATCACATCATAAAAGGCAGGATGGGCAGAGATATATTTACACACATAATAAGGGCAACATTAAAAAAAAAGTAACCCTAGTATGAAATGAAATATGATTTTCATATGAACATGCTAAAGTCTACATTTGAAATACACGAAAACTAGTTCCATGTGTGTCTCAGATTATATGCAAACAGCCAATTAGACATCAATTCATGTCATATTTGCTTCCATCTCTGTACATTTACTAAAGTGTCCTCAATGACAAGTTCAGTAATGCAAGACAAGTTTGCCTGAAAGATACCGTTCCATCATTCCCCAGTAATTTACAGCCAGGGGATTTATTCTAGGCCTAGTTGGAATCTACATACACACATATAAATAACGGTGTGAAAATGCATTTTTAAAAAACGTTTTGAAAAATATATTGAATTTGCCATAGCTCACTGTCGCCATCTAGTGTCACATTTGTATATTGCACTTTACAACACACTTAAAACGTTTTATTTGCAGCTGTATAGCTGAGTCCATAGTCTTGGTTCATGTGAGACAACAATGGAGCTCAGTAATAATGAGCACAGGGTCTTTTGTAACCTGGCAGTGGGCAGATAGAAGATTTCTAAGAACTCCTTACAATGTGCGGTAAAGGTTCCCTGTCAAATGTGCAAAGAAGTCCTTGACAGACAAATCAACATAGCAAGCCCCCCCCCCGCCTCCAAAGACATTAAAACAATTGCTCTAAGCAGATAATGCACTCCGTTAAAAGACATACATAGGTTTTATAAAAAGCTTCGTCACAGAGCACCTACAAAGGATTCTGAGAAATGTTTTCAGAGTACATGCTCAGTTTGTACAAAGCCTTGTCGAGACTTGTCGAGACTCACTGACACCCTGAGCATATCTAGTATGCACCCATGACACTTCTGTGACTGTTTATTGCAAGGAAATATCTATTTGCAATTAAATGGGCAAGAGGTCCTTGGCAGGAAAAGTACTGCTCTAAGCAGATAACTCAGCACTTCAAAGGGCATGTGTGTTTGTGTGCTGCATGGCCAAAGTTCTGAATTATTGTATGCAGTTGTAGAAAGACTCTTTCAAAGTACAAACCAATGTGATGTAATTGTTACAGCAGGTAATTAATATGCCTGCTTCTTCAGAAAATATACTAAACACAAAATGAGAAAAATTACTGGAGTGTTTTTTTAATCAACAGCCATACTGATGGAAACAAAATTAAATTGCCCTGATTTAAAATCAAACTGCCCTGCTAAAACATAAACTATTCAAGGTGGAGAGGGTTAGTAAGACTCTAGCCCACAAAAGCATGAATGTGGTCTTTAAGGTGCTACGGATCACTTTATTCTTTTTGAAAACTAAAAGGATGTAGTGTTACAGCACTGTACACTTACAAATTGACTTGGGAGGCTTAAAGGGGATCCATCTCTATTTGTAAATTATCTGAAATGCAGTACCTACCTTGACCCTTTCTGCATTCTTTCTTTTCTGTTCTTCCTGATACTGTGGCAATTTCTTCTCACACTGCTGCCTACCCACATCTTGCCAAGCTTTAAGAGCTAGAAAACTGGAGGGCACATTAGGCAATTACTTGCAAGGTGCAGAAGCAGCAGTTGCATTTGCCAATGTGGACAGATGGAGTACCCCTCCAGAGATGGCTCAAATGTCCATGGAATGGGATGCCTTCTTTATTGGATGGAGCCAAAATAAAGGAGGATAAAATTAGCATTTTATCCAAAAGTGTATTCTCATCTGAACACCACTGAAAATCTTTGAAGAAGTTAACATGGAAGTGTATCACATTGTAGCCTGAGCAAAAGCAGGGTTCAATGTTGCTCCTGAGGGAGAGGGATAAAGGAGTCAAAAATGGCGCCGAGGTTTGAATCAGAGAAGTTTATTCTACATCCTAGGACTGTAGAAGGCACTTGGGTGGTTTGGTTCACAGCAAGAGCACCAAATGCTGTTTGCATGAAGCTTTTATACACTTTACCCTGGAGTTCTGTAAACCATAAAAGGAAGTTCCTTCCTGCCTTGGCTGGGCCTCTGTGCGTCACGGTGGTAAGGATATGTGCACCCCGATAAGAGACCAGACCCCCTGTCTCTACTTGGGCTGACAAGGCCACCCATCCAGACTGGCAAGGCCATCCATTGTGCTGGAGGGTAACTGATAAGAGAGTCTTGCTGACATCCTGTGTCTGGTTTATTCGGGTGAAGTGCCTTGTACTGAAAAACATTTCTATATATATGAGAATATGGGGAATATGGGGCCTCACATGCAAAGGGCTCTCTGAAATAGGATTTTCAGGTTTTGCACTCTGTAATAGAGAAATAGGGATTTCAGGTATCAGGTTAGCATAACCTCCTGCTCCAACATGGCACTTGTATCACTGTATCACATGAACTCTGTATCACAAAGAACCAGCTGCTTGTTGCTTTGTTATCAAGGTATCAGAGAATGAACAATAGGTACAAGCCAAAGTGCTAACTCTCTTCCAACTAAGACAGGAACAGAAAAATGTTAGGTGCTAGATCCTATTGTATCCACTGTGTTAAATGGGGCTTATGTTCTAGCAGCCTTAGAGTTGCAGCCTTAAGAGTTCAACTATACAGGTAGCAAACCATTGAATTTCCCCACTTTTAGAAATGTTCTACACACAAAAAAAACAATTGGAAAATAAACTTCACTGGTCATAATGTTTGCATGGACAAAGGACGGGGGTGGAGAGCTCCAAATAGGCAGAGAGTTTCCAGGACCAGCTTTGAGTACACTTTCTATTCAACCCTTGAGCACTGTGCAAGAGATTGAGAGAGAGAGAGAGAGAGAGAGAGAGAGAGAGAGAGAGAGATCTTCTACACCTCCCATTGGGTTGACCAGCTCCACAAGACCTGGCCAGCTCAAGTGCATAGATTGCTCAAGGTTAGGCTGGTTGTTTACGCTACCAGCCAGAACAAGTTGCACAGGGTTGAAGCCAATGGTGGCTTTAGCTCATCAGAAAAGTGCCTCCGCTTTCAGAGGTGGCAACAGCAAATTTTATGTGAGCTCCCTGCTCATGTAAACCCCCATCCCATGCATGAAGTACCTGTAGTGCAGAATATAAAAGCGGAGATCAGTGAACTGAGTGCCCTAACTTGTGCAACGGGAAACACTTTGCTAAGGGGAAACCACCAATAGATACATTTTCTAATAAAATATTGATCCAGATCTACAGATCCCTATGTGCAACAGATGACTCACACTGTCAGCCTTGCCACTGCTGGTTACCTGTTGATGCAGAAAGAGGGAAATAATGGCCAGATTTCATCCTTACTCCCAAACATCAAGAGCAGCATGGATCTGTGGTTCTGGACCTCAGGCCTGGGGGCCAAGCATGCCCCTCCAGGCCCCTCTATCTAGCTTGCATAACTTTCCCCAGGCCACACACCCCACTAGTGCTTCGGGGATAAGGTACTTAAGCCCCAGGGATAGGGTTGCCATATTTTGAAGAGCAAAAAAAGAGGACACATTTGCCGACTTCTACTTTTAACTATGGATCACTAGGAGGACTCTACCCATGAAAAAGAGGATGTGTGATGTAAAAGAGCACATATGGCAATCCTATAGTCAGGGGCCAAATGCAGCCCTCCAGACCTCTTTGTCTAACCCTTAGAACTTACCCCAAGCCATATCTCCTCTTCAGTCACATTCCTTCTCCTTAGGCCACACCCCTTACCAGTCCTACTTTACACCCTCTTGGAATGTTTTTGCCTGGCTGAAATGTGCCCTTGGACTCTGATTATGCTTCTTGCTTGGCTGGATGGAGGACAGAGAGGAATGTGTGGGTGCATAGAGACTAGACTCCTGCACAAAGGCAAAATATATTGCTCCACCTACTTTTGCCTCTGGCCCTACCCATCCCTGGAAGGGTTCCAGAAGGGGATGTGGTCCTTGGGTTGAAAGCAGTGCCCTCCCTCTGCTATGCATGTGGCTTCAAATGCTGGGCATAGTTTTCCTCCAGTTCAGCACCCTTATGTTTATGCAGATATCCTGTTCATTAGGTGGTCAATCTGCACAAACCTGCTTTCATTTGCAGAACTGGGCAAGAATGCTTGTTTTCAAACACAGTAGGCATAAAAAAATATGCTTCGTGCTTGCTACTCTTTGTGTTTTAGTGAAGTTCTTTAGAAGCTTATACTCTGTGCAGATGATTGTTGGTTCAAATGCAAATACTACTAGCAAAACTATAAATAAAAAAAATCCAAGGAAGGGGGAAAGAGGGTATCATCAATAGACTGCCTAGATAATATATTCTGCCACTAAATATGAAGCACATTTCACTCAACATGACTCTAATTTGCTAACCACATCAAGAAATCAAATGTAATTTTCATTTACGCAATATATCTCACAACGATATCTAATTAGTGCATTCATGTTATGATCAGTGTTAATTTTGCAGGGAGGTGAGAAGGAGAAGGAAGCCTATTGTCTACTATCTGAATTCCCCCCAGTAAAATTAGTAATACAATAATATAATGGTTATCAATTAGTCAAAGTTATTTAGAGGATTTTAAGCAAATGAAAATCAAAGCTGGAAAAATTCCCATTAACAGAGAAAGTAATCAAGTGGGGGAGGGGAAACCATTCCAGGAAAAAAGGATTGCTTGCTTAAAAAAGAAAAGGTGGGGAATTGTTCTGTGAATATAAATAATATTAACTAATTTTATATTGGAATATAACTATGTTAGAACAAATTTTGTTAAAAAAAATTGACCTGCACATTTTCACCAATGTAAACTTTATTGGAATTTTCTGCAAAGTACAGAGAGAAGATACTAATAGAAGTTATTTTAGCTGCCAGCAATTTCTGACTATTGACTTCTACCCTCCTTTTGCCACAGGGTCATACATCCTTATGCAACTCTTTTAGTATGGCTAATATGTGTAATTTAGCTTTATCTCACTCTTGTTTTGTGTAACAATGGTAACTAAAGTGTTCTTTGAGGTCTAATTTACAATAGCTAATGAAAGCATAATTTTCCTATGCTATATTTAATACGATCCTTTCTTTTTTCATCACTCACTGCGTTTTTTTCTAATTGACCAAATTCAATTAGATTTCAATCATTGCCAGTTTATTAAGCCATTTCACTGTTAAATTAAAGAACATATTCCTCTGAGATACCAATGTGCAAGTAGGCTTCCACTTCAACAGCTGTGCTTTCAAGTAAGACCAACAGCTCATCAGATCCGGAAAAAGTGCTTGCCTTAGCTCATTCATAATGTGTAAATAAACTCACAGTGCCATCCGGATGGCATTAAAAGTGATAATGGAGCTTAGCTGAAAGTTTTATCAGTAAATTCCACTGCAATTGGAGCATAGCAGGAAAGTGTCTCGGTTGTCACAAGAGCAACCTAAATTGTTTAACTTAACAGTAGCTATAATCTCTTTGGTAACAGCCAATGCTATAAAGCATCGCTGGCAATGCCTGGACACCTCTACGGAAGAGCAGCTGAGGAGCAAAGAAGGCAGAGGAAGGATATGCATTGCCCAGTTTCGTCTGGATGGTGGTGGCACATAATCAGTTGATACTGGTGTATGCATTTATATGATTCGGCATGGCTGCAGGGGGCTCCACAAGTATGCCATATGAGGTTCCACACACATGTAACGCTTAAGATATGCTTATAGTACTACCAGGAGGACTTCTGAATGTGATTACCCTGGAAGCTCAGTTGCCTACTTATGAATATCAGAAGTAGCCATGTACCAAATCAGGGCACTGGTCCATTTGCCTCAGTATTGTCTACACAGACTGGCAGCAGTTCTCCAAGGTTTCAAACAGGAGCTTTTATACCTACAGTAAAAAATGATTTGGATGGTTGTTGCCTGGTGCCTATCTTCTCCAGTATAAGGCTATAGAGATACCACATCAGAAATTACCTGTTTTCCACCATTCAGCTGGCATAGGACAGGTGGTGAACCTTCAAAAGGGTGCCATATTTTTGAGGATGACAAACTAAGGCAGTTAGCTCATGTGGGTATGCATTCATTTCTGAGTTCCGCCTTCCCAAATTAGGTTGGCATAACAGGATTCTAAATAAACTTCACTATCCAATAGGTATCAGGTTGTAATCTGCTACCAGCAACTACCCAGTTATTGACTGTCGTGACAAGAAAGACTCTACCTGTTTCTGGATCCTCTCTGGGATTTCGTGCACACAAACCTCATCCATTTGTGCCCTCAACTAAGAGTTGTACCACACCATTTGATGGCCAAGGAGAGAAAAATAAGATTAAGCTCTTCAGTATTCATAGTACTATAGCCTTGTTACTTATATCCGAACAGCCTCTGTCCTTAAACAGTCTTGGGTTTCCACTGGTGACAACAAATATATCCAGGGTATAATGTGAAGTCCAAAAAGACCTGTAGCAAAACTGCTGTTGCTGCAGCTGATTTGAATGGCTATTAGATCACCCTCAGAGGATAAGTGAACTGAATAAATGTTGTCTACTGTGGAAGCTGTAAACATTCCACAAATCTGCATTTATGTGATCAGACCTTTCATACTTAAGAATTTATACCACTGGTATTTATTTATTCCCATAAAGTGGGTCTTTATTGTCCTAATACTCTGTAGTTTTATGTGTCATGAATAATAAATAATCAACATCTCTTTCTCGAGAGGTGGCTTGTTTGCAGTCCTGAATTTCAAATGGTTTAGATGGCACACACAAATTATCACAATTGTGTTATAGCTTTGTGATAAATAAAACAACTAATAAACAAGAAGCTCAACTGCAGCAGCAACGCTTACCAGAAGCTGCTGGGTGACACAGTCCTGAAGTTCTGCTTTATAACTTTGTGATCTAATAGCAGGCTATCCTTGCTAAGGAAGCCCACTGCATTAAACATCAGGAGACAAAAAACTATGTTCACAGAGAACAAATTATGCCATTCCACAGCCCTTATTATAATTCAAGGTCTACCACAGATGCTCAATCAAGTAAGTGTATTGCAAGCATTGCACATACTGTACAGCCAAGAGCTGCAGAGGTACAATGTTGGACTCTGTTGGTCACACTGAGAGCTACTGCTGTGTAGTGGATAGAAGACTTGACTAGGACAGGGAAACTCAGGTTTGTCTACACATAGCCATGAAGTTCAAGTAATAATAATAATAATAATAATAATAATAATAATAATAATAATAATAATAATAATTTTATTTATACCCCACCCCTCCCAGCCAAGACTGGGCTCAGGGCGGCTAACACCCATAAAATCACAACAAAACATACAAAACAACCAATTAAAATGCAAGTTAAAATACGATTTAAAGTTTAAAAGTAGGACAACCTTGGGCAAGTAACTGTCTCTTAGATTGACCCACCTCACAGGGTCATTATGAGGATAGAATAGGGAGGAACGACAGACCCCCTGGAAGAAAGGTGGGATATGAATGCCAGGAAGAAAAGAGTAAGGTTATATTTATTTGGAAATGTATAGTATGCTTTTCTTTATCAATATAAAATCAAACTGTGTTACAAGAATTAAAAACAAACCCAATTTAAAACTGGCTCTTTATCATCAGATTGATTTGGAGAATGTCTCCACCCCCACCCCACCCCCGATAAATAACCAGATGCATTCCAAATTGACAGGGTTTATATGAAAAAGAATATCTTCTTATTTGATTTCTTTGTCACCTTTCACCATGAGATCCAAGGAAGGTTACAACAATTTAAAACTACGGTACTGAAACAGTTAAAACAGATTACAATGAAGAGAATAGGGTAGGTCCTAAAAACTTTGTCTCAGGTGTCAAAGGCCAGGGTAAAAAATATCTCTCTAAAGCGTGTACACAAAGAGTGGCTGAGCCATTTTATGTGTTCCTCCAAGCCCTCCCCAAATTTGTAAGTTTTTTATTTATTAAAAATTGACTCTCTTCTGGAGTCCCCCCCAATTGTCCCCCATGTGCCCCCAGATTTGTCCATTAAAAATAACTTAAATAATGACTGTCCTCATGGGTATGTCACTATGATGGCCAAGGTTTTCTGTGGCTCTGTATCATCTATCTATCTATCTATCTATCTATCTATCTATCTATCTATCTATCTAAACACTTATTAAAAACTTTTTACTGACCACTCTCATGCGTCTCCTGATTCTGTGACAGCAAAAGGTTTTTCTGACCCCAACCCCCAAAGCGTGTCATCATCATCATCATCATCATCATTAAATGTCCCACCCATTTTATGCTTTTATGCTTTAGCCTCAGCCACTTTTACACTTCAGGCCCTAGAGGGCTGCCCATGGGTCAATGCAGTCCTAGGACAGAATGAAAGGTTAGCCAAACCTGCTGCCCTCTTCTTGCCCTCTTCCCTTCCCTTCCCCAAACATAACCAACTGTAGGGATGGCCTTGCACAGAAGCTTCCACCAGAGGTCCTGAGAACTAGAAACACTGGGAGACACTGGTAATATAATCTAAGGCAATGCCAGTGTCCCTAGAAGAAATGGTACACAAATCCAAAGGAGCATTATTTGTGTTCACAGCATTGCTCCTTGCAGAAAAGCAAGATATGGGCTGGGCTTCAGATTGTACCCACAGCTCCATGAGGATGGCTATTATTGCATGTTTATAGACGGAATTCTCCAGCCACTGCACACAATGAGAGATTCTCACTTTTTGCAAGAGGGAACATGGCTGGCTCTGTTTTACTAATATGTATATGTGAATACAGTTAGTTAATTATGCACATCGTTCTACTAAAGCCTGCACATTTATTCATTTTGATCAGGAGGCAAGCTCATCTACCCACAAATGTACTAAGATCTTGACAAGTCTTTATTCTAAATTCTAACCTTGTCTCTAACCTTGCTATAAAATCTATTTTTAAAAGTATACGGTTCTCATTTTCCTTTGATATCAGCATTTCATTGCATTCCTACTTATTGCTGCCTCTTCTTTTTCTTCTTTTGCCAAATAAGGATTCAGTCTCCTTTTATCTAAATTAGGTTTTAGAGCAAAGCATTATATGGAAATATCAGAGCCTTTGGTCTTTTTACAAACCTAGTTAGGATTCTCTTGCTACAGTTTTATTTCTCATAATACACTCTGAAACTAAATAACCACCTGAAATAATAAAAAGTAGCTTTATAAAAAGGGATTAAGCAACCACCCTGGCATCTGAGGGTATGTATTCTTCAGTTTTGTTCTAATGAAGTCCCACACATAGCTTATGCCTTCTTTGTCTGTTTCACAAGATTATAAAGCTGAAATAATAGTTAATATGAGGAACAAGTCTGAAATTTTCTATTAAAATCCTGTGTAAGGCTTCCTCTAGATTGTTTAAATTTGCATAAAACAGATACCAAATAGAGAGGAGAGGAATATGTCAGGATAGTTTTTATTGGACAGAACTTTCACATTTACCTTCAACTCGTTTAGCTTCGAATGCTTTAATGAATGGAAGTAAGATTATACTACCATACCAATGGCTTTACCACAACTGAGCAATGCTGAGCGTGTTTTTTACAAGTTTGGCTGGCAACAAAATGTTGCAGCATGGAGGACTCCTGTCCACTGCTCAAGCCAGCCAGCCATGGGGACCTCCTGCATCAAAGTCTATTCTGTTCCTCATTTTTCGTTTCTTCTCCAATAGTTACTGAGCATCCTCTGTCCACTGAACAGACTGAGGCCACGTTCACACCAAACATTTAAAGTACTTATCACACCCCTCTATTCAGTCATGCCTTCCTCCCAAGATTATAGGAGCTGTAGTTAAGGGATCTGAGCATTGTTCGGAGACCCTCTAGTCCCCTCTCAAAGTTACAATTCCCAGAGTGGTTTAACAATCAAGGATTTGTGGAATGGAAAAAAGGACATTCACAAACACTTCACAGCCAACTCTAAAATAAAGTAAATGCATAAAAAGAATGTCTGCACCCACCCATGAGAATTTCTTTCCCTTCTGCTATTTCACTCCTGGTCATTCTTTGGCTATCAAAGTCTCATGTTGAGGGTTTTTTGGTGCACTTTTCACCAAGAAGCAAGACATTGAAATGTGTGGGGGACCAGTTGTTTTTTTTTACAGTACTAAAACCTGTATGCTTACTACAAGAAAGTCCCACATTTCTTCCAGAAAATAAAATGAGAAGAGTCAAAACAGAAGCTGCCAAAACATGGAGGGGTGTTTTTTTATGCAACTAATTGGAAAAGCAAACTATGTTTTGCAGATAAGCAGGTCCGTGGGTTACCTAAAATATTAAAATGTCTAGGTTGGACACATTAGTGCAATGCTTTTAAGAATATATGGCAACTGCTGACTGTAAGAAATACCTAAGTCACTTTTAGCTGATGTGAATATCTTCCTTTGATCATATTAATGTCAGAATATGAGCAGGTTTTGGTACTATGAATATTATTATCTCTCCAGTAAGAAATTCAGTATTACCAGTGACAGCATCTTGTCTGATGAGCTAGCTGGGTTTCTGTGTAGACATTAAAAGTGCAACTACCATCCGCCATGATTGGCAGGCAGTATGAAGCCTCTGAAAAGGCCTGAAAGTTATCAGAAACCCACAATCTGCCTACCGCACTTCAGATGCCAGCTCAAATCTTCACACTGCTTGCAGTTCCCACAATTTTCCTCAAGAGCCATGAACCAGGTCTGGATATGAATTGTGTCACCCATGACCCTAACCAGGTTCCAGTGAACACTCTTTGAAGAACATAGTAGCTCCATATTAAGGGATGGTAACAAAAGTTTAAGGGATGCGGGTGGCGCTGTGGGTTAAACCACAGAGCCTAGGGCTTGCCGATCAGAAGGTCGGAGGTTCGAATCCCCGCGACGGGGTGAGCTCCCGTTGCTTGGTCCCAGCTCCTGCCCACCTAGCAGTTCGAAAGCACATCAAGTGCAAGTAGATAAATAGGTACCGCTCCGGCGGGAAGGTAAACGGCGTTTCCATGCGCTGCTCTGGTTCGCCAGAAGCGGCTTAGTCATGCTGGCCACATGACCTGGAAGCTGTACGCCGGCTCCCTCGGCCAATAAAGCGAGATGAGCGCCGGAACCCCAGAGTCAGTCACGACTGGACATAATGGTCAGGGGTCACTTTACCTTTACCTTTAACAAAAGCTTGTTACAGAACTCAATGGCATTAACATGAAATAATGGGATAAGGTATAAACCCTTACTGGGCTTATTTTCAAAAGGTCTGGAGAACCACCCATTTAAAAATTAGATCCTCAAATTGGTCACTTTCAAACATCACTATGCTTGCAATTCCCAACCTTGCCTTCCCATTTGTCTCCCACCCCCTTTTGGGGGGCCATAATGTAGAAAACTGGATTAGGCATTATATGCTCGTTTCTTTCATTATGTGATTAAGGCTGAAATCATACAAACATTTACCTGGGAGTAAGTCCCACCTAAATTAATGGAGTTTACTCAATGGGGTAGCAATACACTATTGGACTTCAAGAGTTGCCTGCCTTATAATACTATTCTAATAGAAATTCAGCTTCATTTCAGAGGACTTGGAAATTCAAGGTGATATTTACATGGTGCATACTATCAGATATATATGCTTTAAAAAGGTAAAGGTAAAGGGACCCCTGACAGTTAAGTCCAGTCGCGAACGACTCTGGGGTTGTGGCGCTCATCTCGTTTTACCACACCCTAAAGGCCTAATGCGAAGATTTCTAAAGTTTGTTTAAGCATTTCCTGTGCCAGATACTCATCACTCTCTCCATCTGTTTGCTTCCTTTATAGAATAATGATTAATTCAGCATAGCATAGTGCACTGTAATGTATGCAGAAAGCATATAAAGCTAACATAACCACTTGCACATTTCATAGACTGTTTGTACAACCTAGTGGGGAAAGCTAGCCAGTGCACCTTATTACTTACATGTTCAGTGCATGCAGTTTACTCATTAGCATTCAAAAGTAGACTTCTGCAGACACCATATGGGAGCTACATTTTCCATTATAGTAAATAATGAATTCATTTGAAGAATATTTCTGTACACTATTGCACAGATTAGAACTTCTCATATCCAAAGACCAATACGGGTTTTAATATAAACTAACCCTTACACACAATAGATTTAAAGCAAAGTATGTACCAAAAGACACAAGCTACTTGCTGTTAAAAGAGAAGCAATAGTGGAGTGAGTTTAACTCCTATTTCTCCTGGAATTGGTGAATCTGTTCTTGGTGATTCTGGTCTGGGAAGTGACCATATTCACCCTCTTAATCTGCTTCCTTCAGACATTACCAGACCAGTGTAAGAACAGCTATGTCGGGACTTGCATTCCTTGATGTGACTTGCTTTGTTGGGAATAGGATCATCTTTATCCTAAATTTAATAATTACCTGAGGTGGGAAGACCACTACTATTGAGGGTCCCCAAAACCACATGCATGCTGCAACCAGAAGCACTTTTGCAAGTCATTTCCTCAAATATAATGCATTTTTATGTGCATTCTCCTTAAAATAAGGCATTTTCATAGACATTATTTGGTTTTGCACTGCAAAATTCAGAGAAGTAAAATTTCAAAGGTTAATCATGATTCAGTTCAAATATTGGTTATAGAAGTGTGAATTAGGCAGCTTCTTATTAAAATGCAAACAGAATTGAAATTCTTCCCCTCCTCACAGACATGATCACCTAAATAACTGATCGGTACTGTCAAAGGTGGCAGTGCTAACCAGTTAAAGATCCATTACTGAATCCCTAGTGCTGCACACAATGATATATGCCCAGGAAATATGCATGCACTGTGATTTTTGTACATAGGTCCACATCTACCAGGGAATGACTTTGCAGGTGCCTGTTTCCACATTCACATCATTCTTCCCTGGCTCAAGGCCAGCTATTTTTATTTTCATAGTAAATCAATAAAAATATTAACTCCTCAGGTGTGTGTGTGTGTGTGTGTGTGTGTGTGTATGCATCTTTTAATCATAAATTCAGAAGCAGCTCACCAGGTGGGGCAGAGCCACTACAGTAGCTTGCTGGCAGATAGGTCACTGTTACTTACTGGGAGGGAGGTTGAGGTGGTGCAAACACAGCAGCAGGAGCACCAGATTGGCTCTGACACTGTGTTTGCACCATGCTGACCTCACTGCTGCTTCTCCCTCCATGTAATCAACAGAGACCCACCTCCCGGGAAGCTAGCATAGCAGCTCTGCTGTAGCTGACAAGCCACTTCAGCATGTAAATAGCTAGGCTAATTAATCTATTCTTGCAGTTAACAAACAATGCATGGCAAAAAGGACTTTAATATACATGCTCTGATAGTATTTCTCCCCGTTTCTCTTTTTCCAACATCTGGTGGTAGACATATTTCTAAATGCTCTCAACAGTGATAAATCTGCATCATATATGTCTCATAAGGTAATGGTCTAAATATTTTTTCTTTTCTTTAACAAGACAGCCTCTTAGGTTCTATGCTTCCAGTTACTGAAATTTTACACTGTAAAATAATGGTGCCATTTGTTTACATTAGAATCAAGGTTCCATTTTGAAACTTAATACTGTCATCAATTCTCAAAATAAAAGTGTGCCAACAGTGTGGAACAAGGCAAATTAGAACTATATTTTACTGATGTATGGTGTCTTGAAGTTTTGACAGCAGCTTCACAGTTTTTTCAAAGCAGAAAATAAGAATGTGACATTTAAGACTTGAATAAGTTCTATTTTAAAAAACATAGAGACTGTTATTAAGTTTCATGCAGACTAATTCTATGCATGTTTACTCAGACGTAAGGCCTACTATGCTCTGTGGACTTAACTGTTCAAAGAATTGGAGCAGTAGAAAAATACACATACAGGGACTGTCACTCAATTAGAAATACAGAGCTGGAGAAGGTCTTGCAGACTATCTAGCTCGGCCTCTGCTCAATGCAGGAAATCCAGAGCTAAAGCATCTTCAACAGAGGGCTATTCTCCATCTTCTGCCTAAAGACTTTAAATTGGTTTTGTGCAAGACTCAGTTGGATTTGAAGTATTCCATCACCTGGAACCCTGTTTCAATATTTTAATCCCTCAAATTAATGTGGAAATCAGAACTTAGATATCCACTAGATTTTTGCATGTATTCAAATGTTGCAATAAATTTTGTCAAAATATGGAGAAAATATATATGTTTAAATATGTATTAACTTATGAACTAAAATATGATTTTGGAGAGGGCATGGACATCAATAGGCAACTTCCTTAGAAACCCCTTAAAATCTCTGGAATCCTTAAGTCTCATAGATATGATCATCTTAGTTGCTCTGTCACCTTTAAGTACCTGACCAACTCAGCTAGAAACATAGAATATATTATGATAAAATAATCAGTATATGAGCATTAACAGCTCATCAGGTGGGATAGACCATTACAATAGCTTCCCAGCAGATGGGTCCCTATTGTTTATCAGGAGGAAGAAGGGACAGGAAGTGGGTAGGTCAACACGGTGCAAATGCAACAAGAAGGAGCAACAGGAAGCAATAGTATCCCTCCTGCTAGGAAGCATGTGTTGTGTCTCCACCTGGTGATATGCTTCCGTATATGAGTACTGATAGTTAGCTTTTACAAGGGTTTTTGTTTGTTTGTTTTTTAGGGAGAGAAATGATGAACTAGTAAGGCAAGAATATAAACACACACACACAAAGAAGATGATCTAAAAATTTGGGTTGGAACATATTAGAAGTGATGATGATGATGATGATTTTGCTAGTCTAGATTTTAACTGAATTTTTGTTATTATTTTATCAAAAAAAAGTTGTAAGGCGATAAACTGAAATGACAAAAAAAAAAAACATTTTAAAACTCCAGAAGAAGCTTGAAATGGAGAATTATGCAGTAATGGTACAATTAATAATACAGAAACCTTTGGAAAAGAATACCCATTACTGATAACTCGAGAGCTGGGACAGAGTACAAAACTTTTTGTTTTCATGAATATGATATACGGATACATTTTGTTAAAGTGATTTTGATTTTACTGAATGCAGCTATGTCTTAAAGCAATTGAAGATATCATTTTAAAAGATTACTTTTTTAAAAAATTGAACATGCTATCCTTAAAAAAACATACATAAAAGAGATGAATATCACATATTACAATCTTTGATAATGACAAAGAAAATGAAAATGTAGAAAATTGTGCTTTAAATCTTACAAAGGACAATTTTCTTGATGCAGCAATGTGATGAGAAATGAAGAGAGGACTATTTACATAGCAGATGTCTGGAAATTTTGCATTGATATTTTAGATATGTGGTGTTCATCAGGAGACAAAAGTTATCATGAGATGTAAGGTGCCTGCTTTGTCATCTAATTCTTCAGCAATATTAAATCATTTCAATTTTAGCAAGTCCCAATTATTAGTATCCTCTGGCAAAGAGATATACTGAGACTTTATGGCTCCAGACACAGAGCTCTAAGCACTATCCCTGTATTCAGCCTTCCCCAGCCTAGTGGCCTCCAGATGCGTTGGACTACAACTCCCATCATCCCTGACCACTCTGGCTGGGGCTGAAGGGAGCTGCACTCCCAAATATCAGGAATGCTGCCCTAGTTACTTATTTTCTTTTACCTCAGGATAGACTTCTTTGCTCAACCCAACCTGATATTCCGTCTCCTACAGGCCAGGACCACCTGTACGGCAGGTGGCTATGGAATAGCCAAAATGGCACAGTCCTGCTAGTTGCTCCTGCATATTCATGCAGAATTTTCAGGACCCTTTAAACACTACATAGTTTCAGTTGTGATAGATGCCCATTTGAAATGGCTGGATGGTTTTCAAAATGAACTTGTTAGTTTCCTGTGAATTTGCTTTTAAAGCCAGATGCAGAACAGTAAGTAATGATATATAAGCAGAAACAGAAATAACTCCTTTATTTGGTTGGAAAAGACACTTAGGAACCAACCCTAACTTAACTTTGACAAACCTTTCCCACAGTGCATTTAAGGGTCATCTGACATGTAAATTTGCCAGTAAATTTATACTGTGCTGAACTGGCAGGGAGTGAAATTACAATAATCTCTGATAATGACAGAAGATAGTGTAACAGAGGGGCCAAAAAAGAAGAAGGAAAAAAAGAAGATAGTGTAACAATTTAGGGTCTCAATAATTCTGCCATAAGAGCATCACACATTTAGACATTTAATTCAGGGGCAAAAACATGTCATGATGAAGTTCAGTTTGACTGATTAATTTTAACTGTGCAGCTCTTCACTTGGGAAAGAAGAAGAATGACTATGATAAATTGTTATATTACCTTTTTGATTAATGGTTACTTTCCATTTCATATAATTATCAGGTGATAGTTTCAATGGAAGATGCTGGGAAATGAAACTTCACTCTAGATAACAATATCCCTGTCTGGCAAGAAAAATGGGCCTCCATTTTCTACACACTGCTGTGCAGCAAGACCAACAGAGAGAAAACCTACGGTTTGTGAATTTTGAAGGATAAGATGGATTTGCGAAAGCGCCTCTCTAAATTAAGTTGCGAGTAGAGCGGGTCAACATGGATTCCATGGCCATTATAGAAATAAAGTAGAAGTTTAAGCCCAACATTTCTGAGATAAAGTCAAAGATTAAGAGAATACTATAGATACTGTGGTGCATATCTCCAGCTATACGACAACTACTATATAAGTGTGAAAGAGCTCTCTACCTGCCAATTCCCTCTGGCTGTGACATTAGGGGTAAATCAGCTCTAAACAGTAGCTTGACCTGCAGAAACCAGTAGTGAAATTCTTCACACCCTAGAGATAAGCATTATCATTAGGGATGGGCAAATCAGCCTGTTTCCATTCCATTCACACAAGGACCTCCACTTGCAGAATAGAACTTCCCCTTCATTTCCTCCCTCTGCATGTCCCCTAGCAAAATATCTGCTCTAGGGGTTCCTCAACTTGCTGGAGCAGATTTTTTTGGGGGGAGGGGGAGTTCAGGGACAGGAGACAGAGGGGAAGTTCCATTGTGCAACTAGGAAGTCCTTGTGCAAATGGGACTTCTTCTTTGGACACACCCCATGTTATATGTTATTCCTTTTCTAAAAATTCCATACTGACATGATGATTATTACATGTATGGATAATGAGCTGAAACCCCCCTTAAATTACTGGTATTGGGTTTATTGCATATTTATATACCTGGATTCTTCTTCTTTTTTAATATAAGGCACTTTGAGACATATTGATAGTTAAGTCGTCTATAAATTACTTTTATGTTTGTTTTTTGCAGATTAAAACCAACCATAAATTGCAATTTTACTGCATATATCTTGTATGCATCTTGAACATATTATTCCCCTAAAATATGTATTTTTTATTTTTGCAACTCTTTGTATTAACTGTTTTTTACCAAAACTGCATTACAAAACTTAAAGTATTTAATCCAACTGGTTGCTGCATTATAAGCTGTTTGTGACTGCAACCGACTAACTCAGTTCACTTTGAAATGCAGACCAAAGATTTTTTTTCCCCTTCTAATACCTGCAAATCAAACTGCTCTTAAAGCCATAGGAGGAAAGCTATTGATCACACCAGGACACCCTACTATGCACAGATGTGGGGAGTTATGGCTGTGGACTTTATAAATCAGTGATAGACATCTATCCTCCTTCTAGATTGTCCCTGCTCCCCCAAAAAGTCATATACAATTTTTGTTTTTTATAATGCACTTGAACTGTAATAAAGATAATTGCTGTTACTACTGCCCAGAGCTAAATCCTACGCTTTCTAGTGTATTTTCAACACTTTAATTATTTTCATGAGCTATTAAAAAATCTCAGTCCAACTCTCCCTCAGTTCACTGTGCAAACATCCTGTGAGAAAGTTACTTCTACTCTCAATTTTAGTTTTGCTGAGTTAATTGGCAACCTATTGACTGGTACACAGATATTATAGCCTCAATTAATTACATCTGCTACTATATTCATAATTCATTTTGATCATGTATTTCTCCTTTATTTTCAATTAGTCTTGCCATATGTCAGGAAAATTCCTGACATGTCCTAGTTTTCGGGTGTAAAAATGGTGTTAGGAGGGATTTTTGCCGAAGAAGCAAAACGTCATGGAAAACCCAGATGTATGGCAACATGATGGGGAAAGCAGCGAAAACAGCTCTAAAAGCTTAAAACCACTATTTCTGATGGAGGCTTCCCCCCAAAAAGCTGAATAATTTTGGTTGTTTCCTTTAAAAAGCTCAACAATTGTGCGAGTGTATTATTTTACTTACTGAAATATCGCAACCTTATTTTAATGACCTCCCCAGAAGCATGATCATCATTTTACATTCTTTCTCTGAATTTCAAGAGAGGGTGCCCATCATTATGCAAACAAAGTGGCACTACACACACACACACACACACACACACACACACACACACACACTGATTTGGGTGAACCCCTGAGGTTTGCATGAGTTTAGAGGGGGAATTCTAAAAGGGAAACCTCAAAAACAACCCTCTAAGTGTTCAGTGGCACAGAAAGCTGAGAAACTGTGGAGAGGGGAAATAGCCAAAGGGAGAGGGGAAGATAATGGAAAGGCTGCAAAGGGATCACGTTGATATAATAAAAGTGCCCACATATTGTATAGGCAGGCTATTGGCTGTTCTACACTAAATAAGTATTTTTAAATTATATTAATAAACCAGCAGTGGAAGTGTCTGTTTCTATTTTGGGCTGTCTTCAATGCAGCACTAAATTAAAGTCACTTAGTGGTACATACTGTATATGTATTGGTTGGCAAATTGTTTTGTGCAACACTTACAGGTAGGTAGCCGTGTTGGTCTGCCGTAGTCAAAACAAAATAGAAAATTAAAAAAATCCTGGTATGAGCTTTCATGTAAACTTAGTTGGTCTCTAAGGTGCTACTGGAAGGAATTTTTTTTATTTTTTATTTTGTTTTGTGCAACACTGTTGTGCAAGGGAATAAGCAAGCAGGTTGCTTGCAACTTTGTTGCACAACAGATTGTGCAACCTGTTGCAAAATTACCTTTGCTAAGGCAACTGTTGCATTGGATTATGATGTGCAACATTAAAACTCATCTAGCACAGGCCAACCTAACTTTCGTTTAGTGCAGTACATAAGTTTTTTTTAAAAAAAAAATGTCTGAGGGTGAGCAAAGTAGCTCCAAGTCCTTCTCTTGAAACTTTTGCATGGTTCCTGCAAGCGATAGTTTGGGTTACTGTGGCATGTGGACAAGGGCATTGGGATAATTTTTGTTGGTGAACATGATACAAGATTTGAAATTTAGCAAAGCCCTGTCCCATGAATGTGGAAGTTGAAAAGGTGTCACTGGGCTGTATCCAGGGGCCTATTTTACCATGTCTAATCTCATGTAAGAGTTTATGTATCCAAGCAATTTCTAATGTATTTAATTTCATAACAATTACCTGACTGAATGACTTTAGCCAATGGATTTTTAAACAATTAAAAACCCAAGCAAGCATATTTTTGGCACAAATTCAAATGGTTGAACACTACAAAACCATTCTAGGCTAGACGAGGTGCTTTAGCTTCCCCTGAGATAATGATTTTTGTATATAAATATTCATGCTGTCCTTAGTCTAATTTGTGGATAAAAGCACATTTTTCCCAAGAAAGGAAGGCAGAGGAAAGGATGTGAGATTTGTGGATTTAAAATATTTTGGATATGATAGAAGGCTGCTAATAATATAGTTTTTTCTGTTACATATCAAAGGAAACTTTAGGAAGACTAAATAGTGTTTAAAATCATACATACAGAATTACTAGTAATGTATGGCTCCATCCAGCTAGGGCTCTCCCATGAAGATATACTTGGTGACTGAACCCCCCCCCCCCAGAAGGTTACTGATCAATCCAGCAGCCTAGGTGTTTTATATGTAAAATAAGCTGCAACCATACTGATCAGATATTCAGAGGGTAAGTTGCAGACTAGATTTAGTTCCTCCTGCGCACCCTGTCCCCAAAACTGATTGGTGTAACTGGACGTCATGCTGCAGACATCAACATGTGCAGATCCAACATGCCATTGGATCAGGGCTGTTGTGTGTATATTTTGATGCACATCATTTGGAAGAAGAAGCATATGGGTTTCATCCACTTCACTTTGAAGCACCTAAATGCAGAGGTTTGTTCACAGAGCATAACAAAGCACTTGATGCGCAGGTTGTTTATGGGGAATTGGAGGCTTCTGTGTCCCTCCCCTATCCATTTTTAGCTCTCTCCTTTCTCCACAACAATTATGGCCTTGATCAAATGGATAGAGTAGCATGTGGGACAAACAAATGGCCTCAAGTGATGCTTATGCCTGTACTGCAGGGGAGGGGGACTTGCTGATGCCTGTAAAGATGCTTCTGCTCTTGATGAACTGGAGTGTGTCTCATATGTTTGATTACTAGCTCACTGTGCCATACCACTGGTGATATAACAAACATTAGTAATGTCTGAGAAGAAGATTATTTTCTGTATGAGGAAACTGTGGTTTAATTCTCCATTCATTCTGCCGGAGTAAGGAATTTCCATCTATACCCATATGCCAAGTTGCGATGCATAAACTATAGCTATTTATTACAGCACTGTGTCATTTGTCACTTTTATAGAATTCACCATATTTTCCAGGCTATAAAATGAAATAAAATTATGCAGCAATGATGTATGCCATCATTACTTCTCATTTCCAGTGTTTGGATTATATTCAGCTTCACAAAACAAGCTTGATTTATAAAGTGAATAAATAACAATAGCCTTCAACTCTATATATCTACTGAGGCTTCATTAGTGGCCATAAGATTCTGCAGCATTATTCAAAGAACACTCTTGGATCAAATTAAATCCAGCCTCCTACAAGTAAGAAATTTAAATGAAAGGGCACTCTCAAATGTAGTCTGATAGACTAATGGCTAATCTGCCTATCTGCATGTTTGCATTTGCTTTTTGTTTTGTTTTCTGGGGGGTGGGGGGTGGAAGGCGCTTAAAAAAACTATACAAAGAAAATACTGCAAACAAAGTGCCTTAGGATGAAATGCAACTCACCAGACGAAGTACAATGCACTAAAGCATGAATGGAAATGAAAGTAGCAACTAACAAGATTAGACAGAGATAGAAAATGGGGAAGGAAATAAGGTAAGACAGAATTAGATTAGATTTTTGGTAATATTTCCCAGCAAAGGTATATTATCTTAAAGGTTTCAGTACAGCTTACGGTATATCATGGTGTACCAGGAAGCAAAGGGGAGAAAGGATTTCATGTTTCACTCAAACACAAATTTGAGCATTACTAATGATTTTTTTTTTAATGGCAAAATGCTCAAGACACTTTTCTGCATTACATTACTGCTGAATAATTTCTAGCAAATAACCTCTCTGTAAGCATTTTGAGCCATCCATCATATGTCCTAATTTCTAAGGATTCCCAGAGTAGCAGATTGGTTCTTTCTAAGTTGCATGGGCTGGCTTGTTTTTACTCCCCAGTCACCTCTGGATAGCAGCCAAAGCTTTATTTTTGCCTCTGTGGGATCATGTTTACACACAGCTTTTTGGGAAAGATTATTACAATGTTTGATTTAGGTTTTCAATCTACCACCTGCTTCTCCCTGATAGGTCTAAAGGGGAGTAGCAAGGGAGGATGACAAAATAGGAGACCATCTGGAAACTGTCAAAGAAGCAAAGATATCACAGCCTCAGGAAGGTCGCCTTTACAATGCTTTATTTGTCAACTTTGTCAGGAACATCCCCCCACCAACTCACTGGAACTTCTTTAGCATAGTGGCAAGCACTTCATCCTTCACAGTGAGCCTTGAACATTATCAGTCAGGCACAGCATCTGAAGAAAACCATTCAATATCCCTAAGAAAAGAATCTATCTTTGTGGTCTGTTCCATGGGGTAATTTCTCATGGGATAAAATAATTCACTGGGGAATTATTCCAATTTTGGGAGAGGGGAGACTGCCCGCTGGGGAGCGGGTAGACTGGCAAGGCCCCCTAGATTTAGAGGCCCTAGGCTTCAGCCTACTTAGCCTATACAGTGGTACCTCGGGTTAAGTACGCTTCAGGTTAAGAACTCCGCTAAGAACAGAAATCGTGCTCTGGCGGCGCAGCAGCAGGAGGAGGTCCCATTAGCTAAAGTGGTGCTTCAGGTTAAGTACGCTTCAGGTTAAGAACAGACCTCTGGAATGAATTAAGTACTTAACCCAAGGTACCACTGTACATAAATCTGGCACTGATGATGGCTGCCAATTTAGGTGGCTTCAAAAGAGTATTGGATTAATTAATGTAGCATAAGATTATCAATGGGTACCAATCATAATCAAGTGATATGCTCTCTCCAGGCTCAGAGCAAGACATGTACCTCTGGATTGCAGTTGCTGGGAAACAACCCAGGGAAAGAGTTATATTGCCCTTGTATTCTGTTTGTGACATCTTGTTGGACACTATTAAAAGCAGAATGCTGGACTACAGCCGGACCCTTTTTCATCTCATTATGCTGCAGGAGTTAATAATAAACCCCTCAAAGTTGCATGAACAGCTATAAAGAATTCTCTTTTAGACACCCAGCATTTAGTGACAAGAATGGCAGCTTGCTTCCTCAGCCCAATCTTAAATTTAAGGAATTGTTATATTATTATAACAATTGTTATATTATTATATTGTTATTATATTGTTAAAGTGGAAAACTTGTTAATGAATATTTGATTTCATTTTTCTTATTGTTGCTGGTAACCCAGTGATCATTGGATGGAAGCATGTTTTTAACGGTAATTGCTTTGGAAATGTTTTGAACTGAAACTGCTTGTAGATGCTTTTAATTCTAATTGTTTTTAGAATGTTTCAACTGTTTTAGAATGTACTTGTTTTAAGTTGTTTATCTGTTTGCTGCCCTAGGCTCCTTGGGGAGGAAGGATGGGGTATAAATTCAATAAATTGAAGGATGGGAGGGAGTTGGCTTTTTCCAGCACTGTCCCTGCATAACTGGCTTCGCTTACCTGTTTGACATTCCTATTTTGCCCCCTAGACCTGCCTCTTACAAACATACCAAAACCTATTTCCAAAAGAGATGGGAAAATGGGGAGGGGAATAATGAATATGTGCCTTGTAGACTGTCTGAATGAAAACCAACAGAAAAGAAACAAGAAAAACTATGAAAAGGTGTGTCAGTAGGGGTGCTTTTTTGGTGTTGTTGCAGTGATGACTTTTTCTGTATTTCATATTATATTAGTACTTGTTTCAGCATGTCTAATGTGGTGATGGTAGTGTCCACACTATTGTTTAGGATAAGGCTGTGCGCCTCTTACTGGGAACTGCAGGTGGTGAGAGTGCTGCTGCCCTCAGGTTGTGGGCTTCCATTTGGGGTACCTGGATGGCCACAGGGAGAGAAAGCTTCTGGACTACATGTAGATGGGTGTTTGACGTGATCCAGTGGGACACTTCTTATGTTCTTATTAAACCCGATTTAAACAGAGAGAGTACTTTTTAAAGTGGTAGCCCAGACAGTAAGAACAACACAGAGCAGATGATATATACCTTATAAAAATCAAGCAATTCCTTCAGACCATTTTTCCTGCAGTCTAGAACATAGGGGCAGCAGGGCATTCTGCCACTCTACAAGTGTACTGTATGAAGTGGTTTCATCGTAACGATCAGCATTTTATTCACTTTCAGAAATGACAGGGAGTTCCCAACAGAGCACGGTTCAGTTATTTTCTTCTTGAGAGGTTTGTTTTCTTGTGTGATCTGACAAGAAGCAGTCAGGAGAAGCCAAGAAATCCTCTTCAAAGCCTTATTTTCTGTATGTAATGCTTGAAATAAATACAGTAATTGATTTGCTCAGCCTCAGATCACAGAACCTGAAGAATTTTTTTAAGTTATTTTTAAAAGAAAGAAGAAATCACCTGGATATGTATTTTGATTTAAAGAATGTGTGTTCTCACAATGGTAGAATGGGAAAATACAACACACTGTCTAGCCACTAGGACTGGACATCATTCATTGAGCACCAAAGTTGCAAACCACAAGGCTCTCTCAACCACTCAACCCTCTACACACACATATCATGTACAAACAAACAAACAAACAAAGCAAAGCAAAGCAAACACTCAGCAACTTTTCTCCTGGCCTTTTTGGTATTTTCCTTCCTCGATTGAGGGCTTTGGTGCCGTCCTGCCCAGCTGCAGGGCAGGGTTCTTGTTTATCTATGATAAGATCCAACGAACTACCCCACCCAGTCAACCTCCTCATGCTACAATGTACGTCCTCAGAGAGTACCTTGCTTTTCAAACTTGAAAAACCAAGCGCAATTGACTTTCAGAACTGTAACTTGTTCTGTTATTTGCATTCCCATTTTCAAAAATTCTAGCACAAAACTCAACCACAGTTTCACTGAGATTAAAGGGTATCATCAACATTACATGGAAAACGCTTAAGCAATAGCTGGAGCTTTTAGTGCTTAGTATGATAAATACAGCTCATGAAGGCACACCATTGGCACACATAAAACCCACAACAGTCTCAGTTTAAATTGTGAGCAGAGGAAGAATTTAGGGAAATGGAGCTCTCCATGAAATACATCCATGCCTTATGAACAGGAGGGGAAAAACTCAAACAGCTGTTATTTTAGAACTTCAGTGGCATCACTGCAATCTTAGCGACTGCTCTTCAGCTCAGAAAAGCTTTGCTATTTTTTCAATATGATTCAGTAAATCCTAAGGGAGGAATTCAATGTTGCATTAAATTAAAGTCCTTTAGTGCTATACTAGTTGTGCGAGGGAATGATTTTCACTAACAAAATTCTCTCACTAGTGCCACAGCCTCAACACTAACAGTCAGAGAATGTTGAATCTGGGCTTAAGTCTCTTTCAATTGTAACAGAAGACCTATCTGTTTAGGATATATTTATGGACCAGTTTTCTGTTGGGAGATTTATAATGTATCTTTAAATGTATATTATTTTATTTTCTTATTATGTTTACGTATTTAAATTAAATTTTAGACCATGATTACATGAGCCTGTAGCTACTCTCATCCTATGCCTCTTATTCCCAGTTCATGTCAGTGATCAGCCCTGAAATAACTCAGTGAAAGGGTGGCAGGAGTCAACCATACTGAATTTACAAGCTAATCCAGACCCAGTGTTCATCGTCCTCCTCTGAGGGAGGTCCAAAGGGTGTCAGCATGAGGACAGGCCTTTTCGATAGTGGCTCCCTACTTATAGAATGCTCCCCTCCCAGAGAGACATGCCAGGAGCTATCACTGGCTACTTTTAGGCACTAGCCAAAAACGTTTCTATTCAACTGGGCTTTAGGCCTTTAGAAACTGTGGACTCTCTTGATGAGTGGGATTTGTTTGTTTTTTTTATATGCATTAATATTTTAAGCTTTTATTTTGTTTTAGATTTATATCAGTTTTAATTTTGGTATTATGTTGTAAATTACTTTGAGTTTACATTTCATTCAAAAAGTGACTAATAAGTCCAAATAACACCTACAACTACAACTCAATGCATTGTTATCTTTGTTGAAATTCTCATAATTTTTTGGAAGCAGTTTGCAGTGTTGCACTTCAATCTGCTGTTCTGAAATCAAATACAGAATGTAATTAAGTGCCCATTCAATCTCACTCATGGTCACATGAGAACTGCTTCAGAACGCTGCTATCCCATATAGCTCTGCAGAGTTGTATGAATATTGCAACCACATAGATGAAGCAAGTTGAGTGGGAAAGACCCACCTGATTGGTTCCAGCCATGAGGCTCAGTATGCACTTACGGTAAATACTGCAGCTGCATGATACAAGAACACTGTGAAGCAGATACCATGCAGCTAGATGAATGTGCAGAAAGTCTTAATTTTGCCATCTAGATCAGGGTAGTCATGCAGAAATTGTGTACTACAGCTCCCATCAACCCAGACCATTGGCTACACAAGCTGTGGCTGATGGGAATTATAGTCCAAAAATATGTGTAGTACTGTACCCCTATTCCTGATCATGCTTTTACAGCACAATCTTCTCAAAAGTAAGACCCATTGAGTCCAGCAGGTATTACTCCCAGGTAAGTGGGTATATGATTGCAGCTTTGGAATTTGTTTTATACATTTAAATAAATGGCAAGGGGAGAAGGTTGCTTACCTGCTTTCCATTTTTCTATAACAAGCTGTGTGCAAGAGCAGCCACTTTTAAATTTCCTCGAGTGAAAACGAAAGCAAACTTTCCAGCATGATGGATAGCAGATGACTGAAATCATTCTAGCCTCTCTGTAGCAATGAGTTTTAAAACCCTTGGGAACAAACTGAGAAGTATTGTCTTTAGAGGAACAAGATTGCTTCTTCAGAATGAAATGACAAGACAGCAAACACACTTAGAGACCCAAGTAGGAAAGCTAAATTTCAAGTTTGAATTACTTTCTAAAGCAGGACATTATACACAGCTATCAAACAGGGCCCATGATTTCCATTGTGCTCACAGGTCTTTCACTCTGTAATTATGTTTAAACATTCTTCTCTGTATGTTTAAAATTTCATCTCCAAAGAAGTTGCATGGTCGTAACTACAGCAGATACAGCAATAAGTAAGACCAGTGCCTGAGCTTATGATAATCTTAGATGAGGTCTAGCTCTGTATACTATCTCCTACGGCTACTAGGAAGATGTGGTTATTGATGGCTCTGCCAACATTGCTAAAGGCAGTACAGTGGACTGTCCGGATACGAATTAAATTCATTCCGGGGATCCGTCCACAACCCGAAAAGTCCATAGGCAGAGGCGCCGCTTCTGCACACGTGCACGGTGCAATTGAATGCTTCTGTGCATGTACACAGTACGCAGAGCGCTTCTGCGCATGCGCGTGAGGCGAAACCCGGAAGTATACACTTCCGGGTTTGCCGCGTTTGTAACCTGAAAGTTACGTATCCAGAGCGGTACGTAACTAGAGGGTCCACTGTAATGCTTCTGAATACCAGTTGCTGGAAGCCACAGGAGGGGAGAATGCTCTTGTGCTCAGATCCTGCTTATGGGCTTTTCCACAGGTATCTGGATGGCCACTGTGAGAACAGGATGCTGGACTAGATGGTCCTTTGGTCCAACCCAGCCGGCTCATCTTGTGTTTTAACAATCTGTGCATACTTACCTTCATCACTTGTATATTCTGGTGCTCTTTCCTTCCTTCCTTCCTTCCTTCCTTCCTTCCTTCCTTCCTTCCTTCCTTCCTTCCTACCTACCTACCTACCTACCTACCTACCTACCTGCTTGCTGCATTACTCTGACATCTGTATCCCAGCTCACTGAGACTGCCACATAATATTCAGGGTTCTTTACAGATATTGCTACCTCCCCACTACCAATAAAGATTTAATCCTTTCGTTATAAGGATTATAACCTCCTAATCATTTTCTGCTACAATCCTATACCTATTTACATGGGATTAAGTCTGGCTGAAATTAACAAGGCTTACTTCTGTGCAGAGATGCACAGGATTGAACAGTTAGTTTTTCTCTTCTATGACATCATAGGGATATAGGGAAAGCTCCTCATGCAGACTTTTGGTCCACCAATATTGTCCAGCTCAATATTGCCTATACTGATTGGCAGGAGTTCTTCTGGACTCCAGACAATAGCTTTACCTAGCCTTACTTTGAGATGTTGGTGACTGAACCTGGGACCTTTTGCATGCAACACAGAAGCTCTACCACTGTGCTTCAGCCCTTCCTCTTTAGCATTTTTTCAGGAACGTCAGCATATATTTACACACACACACACACACACACACACACACACACACAAACAACTAGAATTACAACCAATTTTCTTAAATGTAGAGAGAATAGAGACTTGGGTAATAGCATTATTATATTTGACATTTTGTTTCTAATTCCTTTTCCTATTCATTCTTAACACTCCGTTTGCTCTGCTGATTGTACCAGATAAAAAATGTATCTCTTCCTGATCCAGCCCATCCACATGGAACAAAGAGCACCTGCCCTTTGCAGTCACTAATGATTCTTGCACCAGTTCTGACATTGCTAAACATCCATGCAAAGCCACAACTCTTCAGTACACACCACACATTGGCCCAGATCATGTGACTGATTTTCCATATTCTGTTCAATAGATCAGCTATGCAAAATCAGCCTGCACACTTTGGGTTGTGGCCAACTAAATCACTGTGCGTGCAGTATGACTTCTATGAGTACAGACGCTCAAAGTGTGAGTTACAGGTGTGTTGGTCTGCATGCAGACAAAAGCTCATACCAATAACAAACTTAGTTGGTCTCTAAAGTGCTACTGGAAGGAATTTTTTTATTTTGTTTTGCTCAAAGTGTGAGTTAGCCTCCCTTGAATCAATGCACCTGTAGCCATATTCATGTGTTATAAGCCTTACACATTAGCAGATAGCAGGCCCTGCCCTGCACCCAATATCCTAGTGCGCACACATGCACACACAGTGCCCACAGGTACAGTGTGAATGCTTGCATTGTGAGAACTGCCAGGCATCCAACTGAACAGGACTTCAGAATCAACCCTAAGCCTATCAAGCAAATATGATGCAATTCTGTGTGTTGTTGGGTTTTTTTTTTTAAAAAAGGAACTACAAAGTTATGGATTTCTAGTCTGGCCCTTAGTAATTTATTATAAGGAAAAGAACAGACATTTTTAATTCACTCAGAAACAGTTATTTGGCAGAATGATTTGAAACGTAGCAATTTCTGTTTACAGAAATACTTCTGTCAAGACTTCTTAATTGAATAAATACATCAACAATGCATTTATACATTCACTTCCCCAGCTGGCATCAGTTTCTAGCTGTCTGGAGTATATTTTCAATCTTTTTTTCTCCCAGGCATGCCTGTGGAACTTAACAAGGTCGACACACGTATATTTATTCACTGTGTAGAAAGCGTGAGACTCATTCCGATGACGGGAAATTGTAAGTTTTCTGAGAGAGATGCTATTCAGAAATGATTAATGAATGCATAATACATACATAAAACCTATTATCCTGCAAGGCTTTTAAATCCTGCTTTTAAACTAGTGTATGAAGGGAATGAGTAGTAGGGTATTTTAGAGGGGTCTTCTTACAGCTCCCATTCCGTTTAAAAGTTTACTAGTTTTATGGAGTGATCTGTGAGTCTTACTCAACATAGACCCACAGAGACCAATGAAGTTAAATTAATCATGACTGACTTTAAATCCACTTACTCCAGTGTGTCTGCTGCTCTGAGTGCCACTTAGTTAGATACTATATATGGTCATCACCAGAGAGGTAGTTGTAGAGACAGCAGGGATACCGCTGGAATTTTTTCAAAGTTGTGGATCACAAATACATTTGCAAGAAATATGACTTGTTGTGTAAAATCATACTCTGTGTTCTTGTTTTTCTTCAAAAGTAATTCTCTGGCCCATTGAGAAAGAAAGTTATGAAATATAATGTGCAGCTACCCATCTAATTAATTTCTGTTAAATGATCCAGCCTGACTACTCCTGACTGACAGTGTATTTAGCCAATGAATTAAGCCACAGCTGTGTTTAAAATAATAATAATAATAATAATAATAATAATAATAATAATAATAATAATATAGATTTTCTTGGTTTACAAAAGTATCTGCACTGTTTATTTTCTCAGGTTGTAAAGTCTTTCTATATATCAGTTACATATGATGTGAGATGTTGTATACAAAATAAGGTTGGGGAAGAGGAAAAGAGGGAGGATGGGGGGAGAGCTGTGATTGATAAGTAAATTGTTTGGACAACAGGCAATAAGAATCCCTGGGATTCTAGCAGAGCAGGATTTATAATAGTGCAACTGGAGTAAGTGCACCAAGCCCCATGCTAGCAGGGATCTTGGACTCTGAACTTTCATTTAGAAATAAAAATAAAAACACAAGTCTATAGCTCTTCTAGAAGGTAAGTTATGAAGCCTATAATGTGCAGGCAACCTTCGAAACCAGAAGTTGCCAACTGATGCAAACAGAGAGATGATTATACAGTAATGCTTTTTTGGCTCTGCAGTACAGACCATTGGTTGGGTGGGGGTATTGCTTAGGGTGGGTTGTTGCTGTTATTGATATTAATTTTTTGTGTCTTTATTTTCAATTCTCTTATGATTTATGTGGGAATTGTTCAATTTGCTTGTGTACTTTTTGATGTTTTTACTGTTTGTGACTTTTGTTATGTTTGTAATTACGTAATTTTTATGTGTTGTAAGCCACCTTGAGCATGGTTTTAACTTTGGAAAGGTGGCATACAAATAAAATGATTGATTGATTGGTGTTGGAAGGACCCATCCACTTCCAACTGCATTTGGCTATGATTTAAGTCCTCCCCTTCTTTCTGGGAGAAAGTATTTGCCTGGGCTGTTGTTTTTGAGGAGAAAAGGCAAAGGAGCAGAGAGGTAGGAGAGCTGCCACTGCTTTGGGGTTTTGAAGGATGTTGGGGCTAAGGAAGTGCTGAGACTGTTCCATTTCCTCTGCTTTGGCTGACCAAGGACTTTTTGAAAAGGGGGCAGAGCTAAGAAGTGCCTTCCCTTCCACAACTACCCATGGGAAGCCTTTTGAAAAGTGGGAGGAGAAATTATTTCTTGTCCACACAGACTTTAAAAGGGGAGAAGAAGCACAAGGGCCTGTTTGCCTCCTCTTTGCTTTGCTGTCTGCTAGACTTGTGGGGCAAGCAGCAGGCAGCTGCTCTGATGGAAGAGTCTTTTGAAAGTATGTGGGTGCACTGGTGGAGGGAGAAGCATAGGATCTGTCCATTTGCTGCTCTATGTGTTTTGTTTTGCAGCCTGCCAGACGCACGGGGTAGTAGGCAGGCAGCTACTTTAAAAAAAAAGAGTGAGGGGGGGATTATCATAGTAATCACACTTCAGTCATTTTCTACCAGTCAGCCACATGGCTGGCAGCTGCATGAGGGACCTTTTTTAAATGCAGGGAAGGAGGGCTTGGAGGGAGAAACATGGGACTCATTGCCTTGCTGCTGTGTTTGTTTTGCTGCCTGCTGGTACTTGGAGCAGGCAGCTGGCATGAGATGGATCTCAGTTGGATTTAAGGGGAGGATATGGCAACTCTTGTTTCTGCTGCATGTTGTACAGCAGAGGTTGTTCCAAAGCTGTTTGGGGTGGGGAGCAGTCCAGTGCAGAAGTGGTATCATCATCATCATCATCATCATCATCTCCTCTTTTCTTGTTCCCCAGTTGCTTTTGGAGGGGTGAGGGTGCAGTGCTGAGGTGTTACATTATTATTATTGCACCAGGGGCATAGAGTGGTGTATCGTCCTGTCGTTTTTTGCTATTTATCATTTGTTTCCAGATCCACCACTTCTCACAGTGGTGCCGGTCATGCTTTTGTCATATTCAGAGTACATGTCCAGACAGATGACAGGATTATCTTGTGTTCCATGTATCCAAAAACAAGAGACCAATATATTCTGCGCAGCAGACAAAGATAACAGACTCCACGTGAGAATGTGAAAAATGTGGCACTGCATAGCACATTTTTCATCTCACCTGCAGACTAATTACAATGAATTTGCCCATTTTTGCTGCTATATTATCTATTCAGCTTATAGTAACTATGAATACATGGTTTAACCACCAGGAGGCACCATGTGTTTTACAGAATAAATCTACTTGCTTCACTGCTTTGCAATGCTTCCCCAGGTAGTCAGATTTAATAAGAGTGCCATTAGAACACACATTCAATTTTGTTCCATCCAG
Source organism: Darevskia mixta (assembly GCA_034641385.1). Classification (NCBI taxonomy): domain Eukaryota; kingdom Metazoa; phylum Chordata; class Lepidosauria; order Squamata; family Lacertidae; genus Darevskia; species Darevskia mixta. The sequence continues at coordinate 12,843,924 of JAWWNH010000001.1, forward strand.
AGATTGTGTAGGGAGGGGATTAATACACCAAATTGGTTACTAAATTTCTCATTTCTATTAGCACTGAACTATAAACTTAATCTGCCATTCTGCTTAGGCTTCTGGGCAGCTGTGTAGCCCTGAGCTAAGATCTAAGTCCAGTAGGTAAAAGAACAAGAACAACAAAAGATTTCTGCTTTAAGCGCTGGTTTAAAAGATGAAGGCTGCTGATCACTTGTGAAAGACTAAAGAAAATTGTCATAAAATTTTGTGCAGATTAATCAAAATGATGGGGACATTATATGGAAAAGAGAAGGAAAATCATTCAACAGAAAAGAATTGAAAGGTTTATTATTACAGCTATTACTAATAACGATTTTGAACTTTCGATGCTGATTAGGAAGAGCTAAATTGTGTTCGAATCAACCATCCATGTGTCTGTATGATAATGGTTTTCAACCACACTATGCAGGTACCTGTAAAATAAAAAGGGATTCGCCTGCTTTGTATTTCAATTGCCAGTGATGGATGGCAACATTGCAGTTTGGTGCTGGCTTACAGATGTGGGTTAAGAAACATTGCTAGATCAAGAACAGTAAGAGACTGAGTTTGTAGAACCCTAACACAGGGCCAAACGACACGTTGCACTAAATTTTACATTACATTAAACTTTCATTAAAAAAGAAAGAAAATTGGAGTTCCCAATTTTGATCGCAATCATAGTACATGGGCTGCAGATCGGGACAAAAATCCTTCCAACACAGCTAACAGACATAGGAAAAATGTTTTCACTGATGCCAATGGGAATATTTTTAAGCCTTTTAGCTATGTTGCAGGATAACCTTTGTACAGTTCACATTAATTAATTAATTAATTAATTACATTTATATTCCATCTTTCCTTCAAAGAGCTCAAGGTGGTGCACATGGTTCTCACTCTTCCCAAATAATTCTCACAACAATTCTAGGACGTAGGTTAGGCTGTAAGATATAATAACTGACCCAATGCCAACTTGAGCTTCGTGGCCAAGTTGGGATTTGAACTCAAGGCTCCCAGGTCCTAGTCTGACACTCCAACTACTACAGAATATGGGCTCATTGGTTGGGGAGGAAAGGGATACACTTTCCCTTACAAAATACTGTGGTCTAAAAATCAGAATTGGGGATCCCACCATGCCTGTAATTTATTAGGAAAATTCTAAATGTAGCATCATACAATACATTTAGCATATTTTCCATTTGGCCCTAAGGTGAAAGTTATGAAACACCATGAGATAGCATGCGCCAAAAACACATTCTAACACACATGTGGGCTTTTTCACTGGTAGCACCTGTGTTGCAGAATGTGCTTCCTGATAGAATATGAGAGGCCCCATCAGTATTGGCATTCCACTGGATCTTGAATATACATCTGTTTAGACAAGCATTCCCCTGATCTCCTGACCTGAACATCCTGAACTAGTTGCTTTAATTGCTGTTATGCTGTTTTAATGTGTTTACTTTATTGTACATTGCAACTACATATTAAATTTTTTTGATGAAATCACTTTACTGAGTATTTTACTTAGGTGTGGATATTTTCCTATGATTGCTTTTACATTTGTGAACTGCTTAGAATCCATTTCCGCAAGCAACCAGTATATGAATAAAACAAAACAGGTCAGCAACAGCAACAATATTGCACACATATTTCTCTCTTCCAACAGAAGGGATTAGCCAGGGAATTTAGGAAGAACAGCAAAGCGGCAGAGGCTGCTCCCAGCATTTGCCACTGAGGTGGTTGCCTAAGTTTGCCTAATGGTAGAGCCAGCCCCAGTAGTATAGGCTGCAACCCTACACACACTTCCCTAAACTCCACTGAACTCAGTGGAATTTACTTCTGAGTACGCCCATATAGAAGTGAACTGAGATCCACAGGGATTAAAAGAAGAAGAAACATTGCAGAGTAAAGGTGGTTGGTTTTAAAGTTCAGGCAAAGCTGTGGGTATATTTTCAGGGATTTACACACAAAACGTGAAGGCTTATAAGCCAGCTTGCTTTAAAAATACAGTATGGCAGTTCTTCAGGCTTTTCATGAAGCCACCATATTTGGCTGGAAATATCCAGATTCCATTGTTTGATATCCCTTATTATACTTCAATATGCTTGTGTAGTCGGAGGTGCAGCTGCCCTAAATCCACCACAAATGGATGCAGACTTCATCTACAACATTGTTTCTTTTCACGGAAAAGCTGGGAATATAGTGCTGCGACTTAAGGCCTCATTTCTTTCTTTTCATAACTCCATAAAGTTTGCACAAAGAACAAATTTCCCCTAAGGAGGCAGGTGACGACACAGATGAAATGAGAAGTCACATCACTTGGCAAATTTAAAATTAGACTAGAAAGGCAGTCAAACAATCCTAGCCAGAAAGAGACAGACTAGATGAACTAATTGGTCATTTCCATCCCTCACTCCTCTTCTGCTTGTTATTAATGTGCCCAAAGCCTTAGCTCATCACAATACATCATGGAAAAAATACCTGAGACATCAAGGCAATTTATACACTTAATTGTCCAATATTCTCTTAAATGTAAAATCAATTTTGATCTGCAATTTACAAATGAATTGATTTTGCATAGCAGACAGTCATTATTTATTAATATCCACCGACCTTTTAGTAGAGTTATAGTAAACAAAGCAATGCTCACACATCACCTAAGATTATTTTTCACACATTTAATCATAATTTTGCAATAGGAGCACAGTTTTGTGCAGAGATGCGAACATTTTAAAGCCCACTGAAATCAATGTGGCTTAGCACTGTGCTGGGTTGTTCTCTAGGGCACTTTCCAAGATGCTATGTGTTCAGTGCACAGGTGAAGATACAGTGGTACCTCAAGTTACAAACGCCTCAGGTTACAAACGCTTCAGGTTACAAACTCCGCTAACCTGGAGGAGTTACCTCGAGTTGAGAACTTTGCCCCAGGATGAGAAAGGAAATCGTGTGCCTGCCGGCAGCACAGCAGCAGCAAGAGGCCCCATTAGCAAAAGCACGCCTCTAGTTAAGAACAGTTTCAGGTTAAGAATGGACCTCCGGAACAAATTAAGTTCGTAACTAGAGGTACCACTGTATATTGTTAACTTCTCACAATTTCAAGTGGGAGGAGAAAAGGATAGAGAACTGGGGCTCTACATGTAATATTTCTCACTTGGTTAGGGCATATGGTGTAGTGTACTACTGTTCTGCTTTCATCCATAAAGATCAGCTATCACACTGGGTGAAGTTGATCGTCGTAAAGCTATTTACCCCAGTAAAATGATATGTACACAGTGCTTTTCAAAATGTATCATTTCTCTCTCCTGTGAATATAAAGACCCTGCTTGGAGAATCGGAATAATTGATCCAAGCATTTCATGGTTTGGTGAGTGTGTGTTTTTTACACTTTGAATACAGCACACTCCCTGTAGGTAAATGGGGAAAGGCGCATTCGAAATAAGAACACATACTTATTTCCCTCCAAGTACTTTTTGCTCTACACCCACACACTGCTTCTGGTACATATTTTCTTCCCTGCTCAGCTTCACTCCTAGTACAAACCTCTGATTTATCTTTCATATCTCCTTTAACGTTTTTAAATGGGGGGGGGGAAATCACATTCAGATATAACGACAGCTTTTATGCACACTGGGCACTATGGTCTTGATAGGAAAAAATAATGAAGGCAATCACTCTCTTTCCTTCCTCTACTTTTTCTTTACTTTTCATCTTTAGGAATTACATACATTAGTGCTTTTTTCTAATGCATTCTACATAAACCAAGACTTCTGCTGGGGTAAGCAGATGACTGCTTGACAATGAGTTCATCATCCCAATTTTTGCTATTTTGTATGCCCACTCTTTCACAAAACTGTGCTCAATGTGTCTCACAACATCTCAAATAGCTTACAGCTGAAAATGATTAGAAGCAATTATAAATACTATCAACAAATACCCCAAAAGCTCACCAATATATACAACATAGTGTATATAAAACAATGCAAATAAGCAAACCAAACTTAACAGCTTCAGTTCAATGATAAGCAAGTCTAATGAGTTAATGATAGTGCCATGACTTCCTATCGAGGCTTATGGTAGGTGTTTGAGTGCTTACAGGCATCTCATCACCTGCGCACAATCAGCATTTGCACTCCCACTGACACACATGCCAAAAGAAGGCGGGGGTTCCGGAACAGGGCAGAGGTGGCGTGCTTGTGGGCTTTTCACAGGCATCCAACTCGCCACTGTGAGAACAAGTGCCTGGACTAGAAGGGCCTTTGGCCTGATTCAACAGGGCTATTCTTATGTTCTTATATCAATGATGGCCAAACTTTGCCCTCCAGCTGTTTTGGGACTACAATTCCCATCATCCCTGACCACTGGTCCTGTTAGCTAGGGATGATGGGAGTTGTAGTCCCAAATCAGCTGGAGGGACAAGTTTGGCCATCACTGTCTTATATGAATGTGATGGCAACCTGACTCATACACGTGGGTCTAAGATCACAATAAGGAATTTTGCCCTCAGTTCCTTCAAGCTATATTTCTAAGAAAACAATTACAGAATATTAAAAAATATCCCTGGGTATACTGTATGCCAATTTAAATACTTACCTTTTTAAGGCAAAAGGTAAAATGACAACATATTTCACCATAAAGAAGTGTGACCATGCTTATTTACATTGGTGTGCATCCCATGAAGCCCAGAAAACACACCACTGTCACAGGTTACTGAATTGCCTCTGCTGAAAACAAAATGCCTGCAGTTTACTGATAGCAAGTGGTGTGTATTAGAAAATAAATTTTCCTTTGATCTGAGTAAAAGTAAATAGCAAATATTTTACTTACTGCCAGGCAAATTCAAATAGTGAGCTACTCTTTTAAAAGTAGGCTATTTTTGTGGTGCATGCTTTTATTTTTATGCCCATCAGCAGCAGCTTTGATGTCTGTTCAAAGAGCTAGTGAGCAAGTGATAATATGGTCCTTCGTGCCCACTTTGTATGCTAGAAGAGAGGAGGTATGGAAACATCCCATGTTGCAGGGTTTAGAAAGAAAATCTCTGCTATCAGAGGAATGGGATTATCAATTTTTTTAAATAAAATCTTGCTATAAGGTCTCATACTTGAAACAAACACCAATGTTAATAGCAGATGGCGTGGTGGGGCAGGGGTGTTTGCCTGACCTCCCAGCAGGTTAACTACTGCTGATTACTGGGAAAGGATGGAGCACCGAGGTGGGGGTGGCACACTGTGCAAATGCATCAGAAGAGACAATCTACTGTATCTGCACCATGCCACCCTCCCTGCACCACAGCCCTTCCCCACTTTCTTCTGGTGAACAGAGTGATTCACATGCCAGGAAGTCAGGTAAGTTTATCTGCCCCACCATGCTGTCCACTACTGACCTACATGTGAACTAACTGGGCAAAATAAAGGATCTCAGCTGTTGTTAGTGGTATCATTAAGATCACCATCTATGAAGTTTTCTAACTTCCATATTGAAGTCCACAATTACAACCTGCTGCTCTCACCTTTAAACCCCTACTCGATTCAGAATACTGTATTGGATGTTTTTGAATCATTTTGGAGAACTTTTGAGATAAAATTTGGAAACCCCACCCTTGGATAGTTGCTCCACAACCTGATCCCTTTCCTTCCAGTCTGCCTCTTCCTACTTTCCCAAACTTGGCAAGCTGTAAGGAGGTTTGGTGGCACTGTCTTAAACTGTAACTTGAGGGACCCATTGCAAAAAAAAAGCTCACTGCTAATAATAAGCATGGTTACATTGTACAAACAGGTCATGTGATATAGCCCCCGAGGAACTGGTTCCTCATAAATTCCTGACAAATTTAGAGAATAGCCATTCCTACCCCTACCCTCTCCCCAACTCACAAACATATGCCCAGTTGCTAAACATTTAATATTTAGCTTACCACTTCACTAGACCAGCCATCAATAAAGTTAGTACAGCGACACAGGCAGTGGTAATAGAGTAAGTGGTCATCTGTTTACACACTCAGATTGTATGGAATGTGCCATGAATGCTAAGCAGGTCTTTCTGCAAGCCATTCTCCCTGGAAAGTACCATAGCTTGCACCAGCAGTGGTGGCTGGTGCCGATTCGAACTGGTGGGGTGTAAGATGGGAGGCTAGGAGTAGGTTGAGCCAGAGGCAGTTTGGGCCCATCCTCCTCCCTGTTGAGTTCTACAAGGGCAACCCTGAGACTAAGAAGGAGAAAGCTAACTGGCAGTGCCTCCCCTGCCCCGATTGTAAGAAGGCAGGCAGGTGGGGTTGGCTGAAGGCAGACTGAGGTTGATGAGGCAGTGCCTCATTTGCCATAATGAACCAGCCACTACAGACTCAACAAAGTACATTCGCTTGTCAAAAGAGGGAAGTTATCAAGCACCCAATGCGCTTCCTGATTCATTTATTCTTTTGTGAACGAAAAGTGACACATACATTAAAAAAACCAATACCCTGGAAATAGCAGATACTACAAATTCTACAGAAGCCTCAGCTGGATAAAATGTACTGTACTAAATATCTTAAATTTGACAGTATATTTTATACTTGCAAGCAACCTTTAAAAATAATAATTCAAGGACACCACAATTATTTTTCTTCAAACTTGGAAACCAAGAAGTTGTGATACACACAGGTCCATCTTTTGAAAACCACCAATGATCCCGGAGTCCAGACACATTATTTGTGGGCCAAACTCCTACTAGTCATTTCATTCTAGAAAACATTTGTACATTATCAACAAACCTCAGCAATTGATAAGCGACTTGCATTAGTGCTCCTGTCCCCCTCAATAGTCACTCAATATTCTATTAAAGCAAACATGTTGCTTTCATCTGTCACACTAATCTCTTCATTATGCTTCTCCTTGGTGGCACATATATTATGTGGTGCAATATAATTTGCCACCATAGGTTATTAAAAACCATTAGCCTGCTTCATTTTTAAATGGCAAGACTATCTGTCTAAATAACAAGCAGTGACAACTCTACAAAAGGGTGGGGAAGATGCGGTACCTGTCATGAATGCAGAAAAATAGAATGCTTCATCACTAGCACATTCTTGGAGTCTAGAGTGCTGAAATGGGCTTCTAACAGCAATGAAACCCAATAACTGATAAAGTACCTCTGTATTGTACCTTATGCCTTCTAATTGTCACCATGATCCTTATTTCCCCCTAGACAACTTATTCAATTATTTGCAGATTTGAAGGCTGTCACCAAAGTCTACTAATACTGAAACTCTGGTCAGAATGTCTATCTGGCCCAAGGCGTAGCTCAATTAAAAACAACAATGAGAAGCAAAAGCTTTAGGTTCTCATGTGGCTGGATCTATACTTGCACCCTTCCATGAATGGAAGAGCTTCTTCTTTTTGCATTAGGGACTGAGACCCAGTGGCAACTCCCATTCAAGGACTTGGGAAACAAATTTTTGCCAATTCCCACCTCTTAGGTTGCTCCATCCCCCAGCTCTACAGGGAAAACAGGTGGATGCAGGGATATTGGTGAAAATCATCCTTTCTCCACTAGGAGCATTCCATTCATATCATCTGCAATTATTGCAAAATAAATAAATAGAATTTATTTCAGGAGCTGCTGTACTGTGTGCCAACAGATTCTAAGCACCTATACAGAATTGATAGAATGTTGTGATTCTATGTGGACAAACTTTGAATTTGTGTGCACAAACTATGCCTTATTTTAATTTATACCTTCACACACAGTTTTCCTTTTAAAGTAAAAGGTATTTGCAGTGTCAGTGGAAAGAGATGAAGGGTTTGTTTGTTTTTTCTAAAAGAAACCAAAACTTGAAACAAAATGAAAGTACATATATACAAATGAAACAACAACAAAAACAAAATCCAGTTTAAACTTCACTTGTGGAAAAACATTCTTTAAAAAATAATTCCGAATAAGGAAACCAAACACATGCACTAATAGTGGGGAGAACATTCATGAAGGGAAGGGGGGGAGGAAAGAAAGGCAAACTAAATTCACAGAATCATGCTATAATTTTATTTATTAAAAAAAAACCCAAGAAGGCTTAACACATCTTAAAATCACAGCACAGATTCAATCACCAAAGCATCAGTATTAACAATTATTTAAAAGCATAAACCAGTTAAGGGATAAAATGATATAAATCTGAGCAGTAATTTTAAAAACTGTACATTTAAAAAAGTATTTACAGAGCTTTTCAAACAGCAGTCTATTGATGCCCCTTGAAAAACCTCTTTTGTAACTAAGAGAAGTTTCCAGTGCAGTTTGTTATACTGGACTGGGCTCCATTGTTCCATTAAATGAAGTGAAAAATTTATCTGGAGAAGCCTAAAGTTCCTGCTTCAAATAAAGCCATTATGTTTGAAGCAGCTGAGTGAAATTAATCTCACTGTTGGAAAAAGTAACCTGTGGAGGAGCCTATAAGTCACACCTTAAAAGATAAAATTTTCTCAATCCTCTAATTTTAAATCTGCTGAAAGGAAGGTCTGAAGCCATCTAAACATGTATTTCCATATAGTGCATTGCTTGCTGTTGCGGATCTTTCCATTCATATCCTATTGAGAATGATGATCTGCTGACAAAGCTACAGAGCTTGGGAAGGGTCTTTAAAAGCCTTTAAAATGTAGCACACAGAACTAAATAATTCAACAGTTTCTTGAGTGCTCCTTCCAAGGCAACTTATGACTTGATTATTTTCTGGAATGCCCACCTGTACCACAAGCTCAGCTCCTTGCATTGTGCATTCCCTACACACATGCACTTCTCTCACCACCACACTATTCCAGAAGTTCCCTCCAGACCAGATTTTTCTAGAGTTACAGGGGGCTGCAGAAGGGAAAAATGGAATTCATAGAAATTGCCTTCCCACTTTCTTTTCAGTGGGAACATTCAGTGCATGGGGTGCCATGTGCAGAAACTTTGGATCCAACAAAACATCAGCATCATAGTGAGGCTTTGACAATCACCTGCTGTGGTTGGCTGCCCCAGCAAACTCAGGGTGGGTAGGCAGAGAATTTTCATGCATGAGAAGAAATGTATTGTATATTCCAGGCATTATCTTAATGGACCAGTTTTTCCTCAAGGGGATCAAAGTTGCAAGGTCTTCTGTTTTTCCTTGCCTCTGTGCTGACTCAGGAACACGTGCTGGTTTTTCATTGATATACAAGTCTTATACCAAGTGCTGCCTATTGATAAGAGTCAGCAACAAAAACTTTGAAAGAAATCTTGGAGGAACAGAACTCCCCATATTAATTGGTAGTCCTGTTTGTGTTTAAAATTCACACCAATCGTGACAGAAAACAGTGAGTGCTCTCTCTCTCTCCTTTCTTTTTCCTTTCATGCCAGTATAAATTGCTTTCTTTAAAAAAAGGTCACCATTCTGCTAGTAAAGGCGTGATCCACTTTGACCTCAGTTTTACTGTGTCCTCCCAGTTTATAAGACAGAACATAAACCCATCTGTGTAGAAAGCAGCAGTGGAGTGACCAGATTTTTGTACAGTAAAAAAGAGCAGTATACAGGTTGAAGTTGAACTGCTGACTTTTATTACTGGTCCCTCATGAATACCGAGAGATATTAGATGTCAAAATATTGACAACACTGAGCTGCAATTAGGGATAGGTGAATCTGTCGATTTTTGTTTCTCAGGTTTTCCTTTTCTTTTCCCCTAGTCTAAGTTCATTTCTTCACATTTCCACTTATTTATTTTTAAAAGTCATCATCAATAAAATGCATAAACTGGGATTAACCTGGCTGCAACCTTGCTTTGAACAGAGCTTGGGTACTCAGCACTAAAAAAAAAAATTTTTTGTGCAATCTTCAAAGATCTATATATCAAGGTGGCCAAGTAGAGTGATGGTTGGCCACTGAGAGGACAGGATGCTGGATGGGCCATTGACCTGATCCAGCAGGCTCTTCTTAAACTTTCATAATCTAAAGGTTATTCCCCTTCATCTATAAAGTCATTGAACAAAGTATTAGTATATTCATTTGAAAGTTAATTTACATCTGAGGTGTGTGTGACTTTCAAGCTTTCCCCACAGCAACATGGATGTAATTATGATTTAAGAATGAATTCAGTAGTTTCTTAATTAGCAAAACGATGGAGCATTCTAATTGTTTGTGCATGTAGGCACTGGGATGAAAAGAAATTGCTTTTTCTTAAGAACTGTGTAAAGATATGGCTCTGTGGGGAACACACCATTCAACTGCGGGAGGGGGGAACACAGATAATCTGTAAAGACCAAATGCAATGCTTGTATTTCAACAATGTACAAGTTTAACAAAAAGATAAAACGACCCAATCCAGAGAAGCAGTAGAAAGTGGTGTACACAAATACAATCTGGGAACATAGGCAGTGAGAGGAAGACACTGACAAAATAAATAGCCATTCACATCTGATCCCAGCATTGAATTGAAAGCTATAGTGCACTAAGTTTAAATCTAATAACCTACACAAGTACTGTTCCTTCTGCATGCACAACACCTTGTGATTTACATGTAGAGCATTAGATGGGATCCATCCTATATGTCCTGCTTTCCAGTCACGTCTACCCTTCCCTACATGACCAAGTTTCTTTCTTTTTTGAAAATGCATATTAAGTAGAGAAGGACAGCTCCAGGGTGGACAGCACTGATGGGATCCCCACCGACCTGGCACTGGTCTGCCGATATCAGGTGCTTGCATCAGCACTGATGTACAGTACAAAACTGCAATTTCAGACAAAAGTTAGACCAGGTCCAAGAAAGAACTAAGGTATCTGGTTTAGACAGCTAGTATGATTGCCTTGGAGAGCCTTCACTTTGGCTCACAACTGTGTTGGCATGACCAAAGTTGCATTAGGGGTAGCTACCTCTCAATTATCTTCTCTTTTCTGAACTTTTACATTACCTGTTGGGCAGACCTGGGAAAACTGGGTTGTAACAATGAGAATAATGTGACTATTTGAGTGTCAAAAGATTGTTAAATGCACGCACTCTATGTAACTGATCTACAGGCGTGGGGTTCACTTTAGACAAACAGGAATATCAAAACAATAGGTGCTCATTTCAGGTATCCTGTCAGACCAGGAAACAATATGCTGAACCTTCATTTACAAGTAGATGCTGTATTCAAAGGGCTATTTCAGAAATAAAATCCTCTCAACGTACATGCTGTCATGACCTTTCAGATATAAACTAGATTTTCCCACCTAGTTCTGTCTTCTTTTTTGAGCCCATCCACTTATGCATCACTAAACCCTTCATTTTACATCTTTAGACTCCTTCTTAGTACCTACTCATCTGCAGAACTTTAAGATCAGTTTTTTTGCAATGTTTAGCTAGCTCACACAGCTCTAGTCATTTCCTGCTCCTATTACACTGCTCTCAAGGACCAGTCCTATCATCTTCCATTGTGCTAGGATTGCTCTATTGAGAGCCTGCATAAGTAAAATACACACACTTTGCTCCTATCACTATACTCTTGGGTTTCCATGATGAAGGGTTATTCTCAAACAGTTTTGTTTCCCTTTGTTGATCAGGGCTCTAATTCATTTAGATTTAAGTGTATGTGAATGTATTAGTTATAAGTGCTGCCTGCATATCTCCATAAGGTCAATTCACATTAGTTAATCCGGCGGTTAGTTCTGTTATTATTTTCTTCTAATAAACCTATCTGTGTGAGGCTGCGTTTGTTGAATATGTAAGGATTTGATTAGGGACACATTTGGAACAGTGCAAGGTTTGACTCCACACACAAGATGTTGTTGCTCCCAAAAATTGTGCATTAGGTATTGTGTGTGGGGTGGACACACAGAGGAGTTTCCCATGTACATGTGCAACAACTTGTATATAACACAGCAATGCTGTAGCTTCAAGAGTGAGGGGGATGCAATGCAGGGGGGGGGAGCTCAGCATGCTCCTCCCCACTCTCCCTTCTCATGTGTAGCTTTTACATGCAAGCAGGACACCCATTATTAGAGACTATTAATATGGTTTGGTGACCTGATTTCTATTCTCACCAAGGGAATTTTTCCAGAACATTAATGCATCCTTACAACTATTCTCATACTTTAGATAACTTGTGCTTGCAAAGTTTGTGACTGCCTCGGGCTTACATTATGTGTGTATATACACACATACATAAATGCAATGCATAAATGCTTTCCCCCTCCCCAGAAGCTAGGGCCAAATGCATTTCCAAGAGCACTGTTTCTTGAGATTCTTCCACATTTGTATTTATTTTAAACATTCTTTGTGAGACAATATTCTATACACACACCAATAAATGCTATGTGTATTTGTTCTGGTTTTTATTTTTGCTTAGCAGTTGTGTATTTTCATTTACGGGCTAAAGAACATTTGGTCCATTTCTGTCTCAGTGTTGTGGACATTTGTATTCCAAAGAGCTAATTACAGAGGTGACCTGAGGCTCTTGAAATGCATTATTAATGCATTTTCTTAGTGATGGAGAAACACTAATGTGAACCACTTCTTAGATGTTTGTTTGCCATGCTTCCTAGAGTGAATTAATTTGAGGGGAAAGGGGGGGGGGAGATTTAAACAACCCTCTTCTACCATCACTCTATAGTACCTGCAGCATCCAAGCAGCAATTCAGGGTCCTTATAGACCAACATCAGATTCTCATATATAGGAGCAGCTTGTAGAAGTTGTTGCAGTTGTTACCAGGGAAGAAGGGCAAGGTTTTGGGGAGATCAGCGCAGTGTAAATATGTTGGCAGGAGCACCAAATTGGTTCCACTGGTGTCTTTGCATCATACCAACCTCACCAGTGCCTCATCTCTCCCCTTCTTCATCCTGTTAGCTGCCATGTGTCAGTCAGAGAGAGGTAAGGTTAGCAGGGTAGCCCCACCAAAGAAGTACTGTTTAAATTGCAAAAAACAAAATAACAAGAAAGCTTGGGCGAGGAATATTTTTTAAAAAAAATATTCATGACTGTCGCAGGGAAAAGAAGATTGCAACTCCACAACCCTACCACCATAGTACCAAGACTGTCCGATGGTTACTATTTACATAACAAAAAAAATGTGCACACTAATTGCATTCATGGAATTACCATCAAATCTAGTTTGGACCTGTAATAATACTGATGCCAGTTTGTACAACATTTCCAAGTGTTCACCACTGGATGATTGCAGCAGCAAGTGATGCTTTTTGTGTTTGAGTGACCCATCACAGTTAGAACTCCAAGTGGAGTTGATACATCATTAAAATGCAAAGGCTTTCTAATGGTGTTCATTTACAGATTCAACTGATAGGACATACATATTCATCAAATGTATGTGTGAAGTGTAGCACAGTCAGAGAAGACTGACACAGAAGTGTGAGTGACTCTTCAAAGATAGCCACTGAATGACAAGTCCTCTAAAAATATACAAAACTTTGTATGCCATATCTTTCTGGATTGTGACCCTGTAGGAAAAGATCATCTTAGTGCTGTTTTTTGTAAGCTACTCTGAGAGCCTTTCTGGCAAAAAGGGAAGTGTACAGTATAAATGCCTAAAATAATTAAATATATAAATAACACACTAACACAGTTTCATAATAACATAATATATGCACATAACATAAGATTCATAAAATACACAAAATATTAGTACATAAGCAATACATTATACTGTACATAACAGACAGCACTGCGAAATTATTCACAGTGTCAACTCAGCAATAAACTGCACTTTAAATTGTACATAGCCTTCTCATGATTGCATAGAATAGCCTGCTAGAAAATAAGTCCCGAAGTACTCAACTAGAATATCTTGCTGTATCAGAATATCATCAGACTCACAGGTGCTGAAAACGGTCACTGAGTTGGTAATTCACCTTGATTCTATTTGACTTGCAGTCCCCATGTACCTAAATTCTAAGCTCTTATTCTTCTCATGTATTCCCTTGTAATTCTTACTAACCTCCTGTCATTGTAGCTAAAAGTATGTGCGCCTCTGAAGTGGTTATACAAGGTTTGAAATTTCAAAACCTTATATTTGGGGCATCCAAAACCTGTGGCAAACACTTGACCTTTGACCTGAAAGTCAAATATATGCAGTAAGCTATTGTACAGGTTTTTGCTTCCTGCAGAAAAAAAGTAGAGATTATGCAGAGAAATAGATAACCAGCTGGTGAAAGAATTCCCGTTGAGTCAGGCTTGGAACCTAGCTGAAAGATCCAAAGCATTTTCATTAGAACTCGGAGAATAGCTTTTACTTATTTCAAGTCCAGTTCTGAAACAAATCAAACTCTGTTCCACTCTCAATGATATCACTGTGAGTGCATCAGAGTCTGATCCCTTTGCCAATTCCCGGCCCCCAAACCCTCTCCCACTCATTCACTTACATGGCTAGCAGTGCAATGGAGTAAATATGGAGTCATTCTCCCCCCCCCCACCCACTGGAGCCTGGCATGCTGTTACAGAGCCAGCTCATCACAGACTCCATTTTGCAGAGCTCCCTTCCTCCCCTCCATTGCCAGGGCTGCAAGGGAGGTGAGTGGGTGTGTGGACTAATGGATAGAACAAAAGGAGGAGGGCAGATGAAATGGAGGAAGGAAGGTGGGAAGAAAGAAGGAATATTTAGTTTATCTGGATGAGATTTTATTCTAAACTTGAGAAGAACTCATCTTGTATTTGAGGCGAGCCTTATGAGCCACCAAAATTTGTTTTCCTGAGCCAGTAAACATAAAAATTTCAATAGATTAAAAGAAACAATAACGGTATTCAGTGCCCTCCTCGGTAATGTTCTGCTATACAATCCAGGAAGAATTACTGAAAGATAGGAAGAGGAAGAGAAGCTGCTGTGTCCTTTTGCTCTGTTCAACTGATGTCTTGTACTTGGAGGTGATGCTGGATTGGAGTTGTGCCATGAAGCTGGATTCTCAATAGATAGATGTGTTATGTATCTCAAGTCATCATGTCTGGGAGGACAGTCCCATACTTTGGGGGTGCTCCTGGATTCAACACTGTCACTGGAGGCTTGGGCTCAGTGGCTATGAATGCCTCCAGCTGGTTTGCCATCTGTGTTGGACAGAGTTCATAGGGCATTCTCTGTGGCAGCCTCTAAGTTGTACAACTCCATCCCACGCAGGAAGGCACCTAGTGCCTTCATTATACAGCTTTTGGCAAATGCTGAAGACAACCTGTTCACCTTGGCTTTTGACACCTGAGGTGCATATTTTTAGGACTTGACTGAATTTTGAAATTTTAAGTTGCTTTAAATTGTTTTGAAACTATTTTAAATATTGTGTGATCTTGTGCTTTATTAATAATATTGAGTGAGGGTGAAGGATGAGTGATAAATTGCAGCAGCAGTAGCAATCATAAAAGGGTGGTGGCACTGACTGAAAAGTGACAATAAATGTGGCAGCCTTCTTCTGTGCTAGCAGTCCCTCCTTTCAGCAAAACACACTATCCAAAAGAAGAATGCAATAAAATGAACTCCTTCCATTTCTGGTGCTTACTAGCAAGGGCTCACTGCAAGAGAAGTTTCATCTATCGATCAAAAAGTAGAATGGAATCTTCAAATACTGTGTGAACTAGTGCAGAACAAATAGTAGAACCATAGTGTCATTGTACAGTATAGCCAACCAATTTATTTGTTTCATGTCCTAAATGCAAAACAAAGTCTACATTCACATAGCTATTATCCGTTATTTATTAATTATGCATCACACCTTCAATGGATTTCAACAATTACTCCAACTTTAAAAGATGATGCTATCTATATTTGATAAGAGTGGGACCAAAGCTTACATTAATCGTATTTGTATCATTCTTCTAATTCCTTCAGCGTTGAAAAAAAAATGCAGTCAACCATGCTGGCATCACCCTCAAGGATGTTATTAGTCAAATCTATTATTGTCAAATCTAAGAACACAAAGATCTGACAGAGTTATCGTTTCACTAGCTTGCCTTTGATACCATCTACCCCCCTGAAGAAATGTATTTAGAACAAAGGATTTATAATTTAGCAGTATTCATAACTTCAAAACAGGTTTTTTTAATGACAGTCTAAGAGATGCATGGGCCAAGGTGACTGATAATCCATGCAGTCATCAGGGACCTGATATTTAGTGGAGTGGAGAAAAATTCACTTTTGGGGTGGGGTGGGGACTTCATTGCCCAGGTTCCAGTCTGTTGGAGAAACAACACATTTACCAGCCTCCCTCAAGATTAGGTCTGTTACATGTCATGAACAGTTTGTTTGTGGTTTAATTGTCTCTTGCCTTGAACAGTTTGCTGCAAAGGGGACATAGAAGCTTTATGAACATAGAAGCTTATACCAGCCTGAAACCGTGCAGTTTCAAAAGAAACACAGCACCATGTGCATCAGCACAATAGCCCACATAGGAACTGGGTAAATAGGTTTTCTCCAGCTTTGGATGGTGCACTAGTTGTGCCTATTTCAGGTACAACTGGGCTTGGCCAAGTTGCATCTTTGACTACTGGGGCACCATCTATGTTGGCTGCCCTTGAAAATCACTCATAAACTTCAGTTGGTGTATAATATACCACTACTAAAATCGTGTGTAGGGCATATAAAATAATTCCATTAGATGCCTTATTTTTCTCTTTACCACTTCTTACTTTGTTTTTCAGTCAAGACCAAAGAGTACTGTAAATTATCCAGATCATTTGCATATATTTTTGCACTACTTGTATTTTTACACACAAGAACTAACTTTTGCCCTCAAAACTGATAATGATAAGCTAACATTTTAGACGTATGAAAAAAGCTTTGGTGATAAATATTGCCACTGTCATTTTATTGTCACTGTCATTTTTATTGCCACTGTCACTGGCAATGCAAAATGTCAGTATCAGATAAAAAATATTGTGGCAGGGGAGGGGGGAGTGTGAGTCATCCAGGGAAGTATAATATGAAACAATTCGTTTGCTACACAACATGCCATTACTGATCTGCAACATTTTGCATTGGCTCAGATTTGTAATAAGGCATGATGTAACTTGAGTTATGAAGGCACTTCCAATTTCTGTCACACCATGGCTTAAATTAGGGTATCTGCAAAAATGTCCCACATGGCTTAAAGTGTACTATAATAAAGACTTTTAAGCCTAAAGTGCTATCCCCATCACCCCATGGCTATTTTCATTCACAGAATCACCTGCTGGTGGAATTTGCTTAGTGGCTCAGTGCTCTCTGTGTTATCATTCTCTGACAAACCCACAAGAAAACCCACATGGGAAATTAAAGCTAACCGCAGCTCATGCGTTTCCATTCCACTCTGCCAAATGACCTCCACTGTGAAGGGAGTAGGCAGCACGCACGAGTGGGAAAGATATTGACAGACAGGGCTACGCAAGGAACACATGGGCCTGGGGGTCACTTGCATGGTACCACAGCACCAGAAGAATGTGTGGGCTATAAGCCTCTAGAGAGGGAAGCTCTAGAGTTCCTCCACAGAGAGTTGACCACAAGTTTGGCAGTATTATTTTTACTGGATGGAAAATTTCAATTTTGAAAGCACTTGCCTTTTGCAAAGAAACAGAGGCCAATACATTCAACCCTAACTGAACAAAGGGTGCATTAAACAATCAAGCATTTCTGAACCTCTCCTGTTTTCATGCACATATAAAATCATATGCCTCACTAAAAGGTGTGTTATTCATTCACCCTGGAGGAGTTTCCAGCTCTATGGGAAATGCATCTTTCCCACTCTCCGGCTTCATGTTGTAGATGAGGTGCTGCTACCTCCCTGAATGAATGAATGAATGGACAATGGGAACTAGCACAAAGCTGCTCCTGAGAAAATCACTAAGTATTGGGGTTTAAAAGTTTCCTAGCAGTTATAAATGTTAGCATATTTCTACTAGGTAAATGTCAGACACTAATACAGCAGCTGCAGAAATTAAAAATAAGGAAAATGGGATGAGCAAGATAAACCTTGAGCATTGAAAGGAGACATGGTTCTCTAGTAAATCAGGAATGGCTCACCAGATGCTGTAGTAAAAACTCCTATCAGCCTCAGCCAGCACAACCAATGATCAGGAATGATAGGAAGTGGAGTCCAACAATTTCTATAGGACTGCAGGTTTCCCCACCTGTAATAAATTAATCAGGAGCAACCAAAAGTACCAGGAGTAGTCAGCATGCTGGGATGGTGTCATGCAGCGACCCTTCCAACAGTGGTCTCATTGCCACTTACCTGGGAGGTGTGGAGGGTAGGGTGTGGTTGGAGGTGTGTGGACACAATGTTGGGAAATTGGCTTCACCAATGTGGCCATGTAGCCCTGACCTCACTGCTACCTTCCCCTGATAAGCGGCAGTGACACTACTATTGGAATGGTGGATCTGCCACACTGCTCTGCTACACCAGGTTCTATTGAAACTACACTTCCCAAAGAAGCCAATGAAGGCTCCAACAATGCTCAGAAATCTCAGAGTGAGGAACAGTTTAAAGGTAAAGGTAAAGGTACCCCTGACCGTTAGGTCCAGTCGCGGACGACTCTGGGGTTGCGGCACTCATCTCGCTTTACAGGCCGAGGGAGCCAGCGTTTGTCCGCAGACAGCTTCCGGGTCATGTGGCAGCATGACTAAGCCACTTTTGGAGAACCAGAGCAACGCACGGAAATGCCGTTTACCTTCCCGCTGGAGCGGTACCTATTTATCTACTTGCACTTTGACATGCTTTCGAACTGCTAGGTGGGCAGGAGCTGGGACTGAGCAACAGGAACTCATCCCTTCGCAGGGATTCGAACCGCCAACCTTCTGATTGGCAAGCCCTAGGCTCAGTGGTTTAGACCACAGCGCCACCCGCGTCCCTTACAGCACGGCTTTTTTCTGTCACAGTATTTACCGGCGCAAACTACCAGCACTTCCTCCCCCCCCCCCGCCCATGGCAACCATTTGCACTGATACCCACAGCACTTCTATCAATATATGAGTGTCAGCACATCTTTCTTTTTTACAAACAAAGGAAACCACCCTCGCTGGTTTAAAGACTAAAACTGCAGTGTTATTCTTAAAAATACATTACTCCTCCTTGTGAACAATGAGTCAGATTTTACTTTGTCAATGTCTAAAGTAGTCCTCTGCTTTAAGCTTGGCTGAAATTTTTCCACCTCTGCCCTCCCTTCCCCTCCCCAGAGAAGCTGGTAAATTTGGGAAATGTCAGGGGAGAGAACTTGGCAGATGGGTGGGCTTGCTCTAAGCCTTTTGCAAGCCAAGGAGAATTAATTTAGAAGAGGGTTGGGTCAGTTCATAATTGCTCTGGGATTTCTCAACTGTGATAATTCATTTGCAGCCCCACTTTCCTGCAAGTCTTGTCCATCTCAATAAAGCTAAAGCAAACCTGAATATTCCAGTTGTGACTTTGTCCTTTGTGTCTGTCTATCTATCATCTATCTATCTATCTATCTATCTATCTATCTATCTATCTATCTATTTATCATCTATCTAAATCTCCCATGCAGAAATGGTGCAGTTATTGTGCTGTGGCCCTTAAGTCACACAGCAAAATGTACCAAATGAACAAGTGCCAAGTGTACAAGCCTATTTTGCCCAAGCCTATTTTTTCCTTTGATTCAAAACTGAACAAGAATTAACAGTCCAAATTATGTGCAGAGGTAGTACACAAGTACCTTTCCTTACTGATGCAATTTCTTCCTCTCTTTTACTTTGTGAATGGCACTATACTGTGGAGGCCTTGGAGACAGCACCCTGCTAGAACTAATGAACAAATTCATGGAATGCAGACGTCTATTTCAGCAAGCCACTGAAGTGGAGAACAGTAATGATCAAGTTTGAATCCTGCTTATAACACATCCTTTGAAATTTACAATAGACCGGATGGCTGATTTTGGCTTAGCTTTACATGATTTGAAAAAGGGGATCAAGGTACAGTATATAATTGCTTGCCTGTCCACCTGCTACGTACTCCAGATGCATGCTGTGAGGGTTCAATCAATTTGTTAATGTTCATAATGTCCTCTAAAAATTATGCTGCAAACTAATCTACTGTGCAGCCCTATCTCAATGGCTCTGTTTAAGTCTCAAGACCTCCACAGTGTGGCCCACTGAGTTGAGTACAGCCCACCAACCACATGTAGTGGTGTGCTGGTGCTTCCGATTTCCCCTGTTTTGGCAGTTTCACAAAGGCATAATCATCATCATCAACAACAACAACAGACTGGGCATCTGGTAGCCCCAAATATGTGGTTAGAAGTCTATGCTTGGTTTGTTCAATCATATGTGGTGCAAGCTATCTCAAATAAGAGACAGTGTGGTGTGGTATTAAGACCATGAAGACCTAGGTTCAAATCCCCACTCAACTATGATGAAGCTCACTGGATGACCTTGGGCCCATCTCTGCCTGTCAGCCTTGCCAACCTCACAGGGCTGTTGTGAGGATAAAATGAGGAAAGAGAGAGAGAGAGAGAGAGAGAGAGAGAGAGAGAGAGAGAGAACCATATGTGCTGCCTTGAGGTCCTTGGAGGAACGGTGGGATATGAATGTAGTATCATAAACAAAATTGCTTTCAAATTAAATTAAATGTTAATTATCTTGATTTACAAGCATGCAAATGTTATGCAAAGAGCTTATGTTTTGTAATTTAAAAAAGAATAAGATTGGGTTCATATGTCACTTGGCTTGTTTAACGCTCCTTACTGTATTCTAATTCGAGTACACTTGTAGGATACACAGTGCTGGATTCTGATGAACATCCATGGAGAGAGTGATCAGTAGTTTTAGCTAAAATCTTTATTTGCGTCAGCCACAAGCCACAGCAAAGGACTCAAATACAATAAAATACAGATATAGCTAGATGGTTGCTACTCAAAATGTGTTCTGAAAGTTTACAACTATAAAAATCAAAGAGCTAATATACAAATTAAAAAACTAATACAAATATATAAATAAAAGAGTTAGCTCTAACAAAGGCCTCTCACGATAAGGACACTTGCCTCTTCTGGCACACAATATCAGGTTTGCTAGAGAGTGCATATAATGCCCCACCCTCACCCCATGCACTATCAGACCCAAGGAATGGATGCAGTATTACTACTCACTTTACTATGTTCACGATGATGAGGCCAATCAAATAACAGAATATTTAGAAAAACTACCACACTGGCTTCCTGTTTCCATAACCAAGGCCAAGAACCTCATCTCACAGTTAAAAAGTAATAAAGCACCAGGCATAGACGACCTGCTCCCAGACCTACTGAAATCTCACACCGACTGGTGGGCTGCCCTGTTGGCGGTTATTTCCGTTAATTGACTCCTCGGGAATAATGCCTGATGTCTGGGCCACAGCTATAATTATCCCTATATTTAAAAGGGGTTCAACATCTGACTCAGCGAACTATCATCGAATCAGTCTGCTATCTACAATTAGCGAATTATATGCAAAACATCTCCATAATAGGTTGGTGGGCTGGAAGCTATCCGTGCCGACGAGCAGCCGGGATTTAGACAAGGTAGATCCACCATAGACCACTGTATTGTACTAGCCCATCTAATATGCTAAGAAACCTGGTGGTGTCTTATATGCATGTTTCATTGATGTGAAAGCCGCATTCGATTCAATTTCTCAAGCAAGACTGTGGGACAAGTTGAATTCTTCAGCTGATAATGACTTGGTGCCAGCCCTCTCAAATGCCACTTTTCCTCCTTTGCCAAGCTCCATGGGCTTGCAAAAGGTTGCTTTTCACATGCATGTTCAGTATTTTGATGTTTTGAGAGAATTCAGATTGACCATTATATGACTTAATCAGCCACATTTCTGGGGATGGATGTTCACTCTATTAGGCATAAAGCCATTTGGGTCTTCTTCAAAGTTGCCATTTAAGGAAAAGTCCAACCAACATACATTATCTAATAGTGCTAGATGGTGTGGGGGTGAGAGAATCAGCTGCCTTGCCTTGTGTACAATATTCCTCTTACCAATGCAGTCGTAATGGTGACAGTGGGAAATGCAAAGGCAGTTAGTTATCCCAGCTAAAATAATTATATAATTATATAATAACCAAACTAACTCCTATATAAGCATATACAATGGTACCTCAGGTTAAGAACTTAATTCGTTCTGGAGGTCCATTCTTAACCTGAAACTGTTCTTACCCTGAGGTACCACTTTAGCTAATGGGGCCTCCCGCTGCCGCCGCGCAATTTCTGTTCTCATCCTGAAGCAAAGTTCTTAACCCGAGGTACTATTTCTGGGTTAGCAGAGTCTGTAACCTGAAGCGTCTGTAACCTGAGGTACCACTGGACACACTAAAATATATGAAACAATGTGCATATATGCTAACATTTTCCCCCTTACAGAGTTAAAATAAGCTGGGAAAGTGTTTTCTTTTTAATAAATGACATACAACATCTTTCCTCATGCTCATTTCAAAAAACCTTCTACTTTTTCCCTGCAGCTGTCAATCACCTTGTTTACTGATTTTTAAAGTTTTTGACATGCTTCAATCTGGATTTGGTCTTTAGCTCAGTTTATAATTGTCCCTAGATCTGCACATCACCCTTTTTAATGTATTCAGTTTTGTTTATTTGATGTGTCTCTTAAGTACTAATAAAAAAAATTCCTTCCAGTAGCACCTTAGAGACCAACTAAGTTTGTTATTGGTATGATCTTTCGTGTGCATGCACACTTCTTCAGATACAGTAACTAATGTTACTGGGATCATTTCCCCTTTGGCAAGTAGTCACACACTTTGGCACACTCTGACCAGGCCCATGCAGTGGGGGTGGGCAGCAGGTGCACTTGCCCTCAGAGGGCAAATTTGCTCAGGGGGCCCCGCCAGCACTTATGCTGTCATGCTAAGAACAAGACTCCCACCTTGGTCCTCAGACAAGTTCTACACAGGCCTGACTCTGCCCAAAATGAGTTGAATGGTAGATGTCAGGGGGCTCCCTCCCCCTTCCAGCCCAGCGTTGAGTGGGTACAGAGAGCAGCTGCCGATTTTAACAACAGACTCCTCCTCTCCTTCTGGGAGCAGCAGTGGGGGAGAAACGGAAGTGTTGCCAGGGCTTGGGTTAAGCAGGGAGAGACCTCGGAGCTTGCAGGGAGGAGGTCCGGGGGACAGAAGGAGGAAAAGGAAACGATGTTTTCGTTTCCCCCGATGGGCTTTCTGGTGGGAAAATCGTGGCCACGCACTTCCGGATTCTGCTAGTGATTGATTAGACATGTTTATGACTTGCTCTGCATTGTAAAGTAATTAGCCTAGATAAAAGCTTCAAAGCTAGATGGCTCGGACTCTTTATTGAACGACCTGCGAAGGGGGGCAGCCCTGACAGTAGAGTTAATGCACAAGTGTAAATTCGTCCCACTGATGTAAGTGGGACTTAACTTTGCCTGAACTTTGCCCATTATGGTTCCACAATTTCAGATTCACTTTGTTGAGCAAAACATATGAAGCATAGCTAGTATCTTCTCACCTGGAATGGATTTGAAAGCTGAAAAGTACTATGTGTTAATTTCTCCCAGTTAAATAGTATTGCTCTTAGGTTTCATAAATCTAGGCTAGTAAAAGACAAAAGACCATTTCCATCATGATTGCTTTTTTAATGTAAGGAGTTTCCATAGATGTAGCAATGACAAATGCCTCTGCACTGTACCTATGAGATCTAAACATTGGGTGTGGGGATTCCAATAAACCTCCAGAAGCTATGCCAGATATGGATATCTGGGATTTACTAGTCACATCCCTTGAAATGAAACCTGCTTCAATTTTTAACAGCAGCAGAATGAAAGAAAAGAGCAGATAATAATGGAGGTGCAGTACTATTTTCTAGAGCTGTTAAGCTTTCTAGATGGGCTGTTTGAAAAATGTGTTTTTAAGCAACAAAACCACCAACTGCACCATTTTAAAAAGTCCAAAAATACTGCAGTGTTTGCAGGAACATTTCCAATATCTTGTGAGACAGGTTTTCTGCAGTGAGTGCAACATTCATCAAATGAAAGCATAAAGTGCTTCCTGGGTCTCACAGTTTAACAGTGAAACATGAACTTCTAGACTCTCAAATGTGCTTTTTGTTTTCTCAGTTAGGCATCCCTTTCTGTTCATTTTGCATTTCATCCACATCACACTTATGTTTATCTTTAGTGCTTAATGTTGGGCAGTCTGAGGATAGCCAGTTCTCAGTTATGGTAACAGACCTATTCATAGCACCTTCTGTGAAGCGAGGGCCCAATGGCCAGAATTGGTGGAAAGGGACAGTCCAGAGACAAGGCCCACCCTTCAGTTCCACAGCTTACCACATGAGAGAGTTCTTCACACATCCAGTTCTAGCCTGGAAACAGTAGATACAACAACGGCAAACAATCAATAGCCTTTAGTCAAAACTAAATGGTAAAATTTGGAAGGTTTTGTTTTCCTGGTCTGCACCGGGATGCCAACTTGAATAAAGTATTGTGGGGGCCCAAGTAAGCCCCACCCCGCATAATCAATCACATTACACAGTGCACACACACCTTTTGAATGGCAGTGCCCATCAACTTTGGGGAGGGGCAGCCCCCTCAAAAGTGTTATTGGGGGGAACGAAGCCCCCACGACTTCTAGGAGTTGGCTCCTATGGTCTGCGCTTTGTATTTTCAAAAGTTAACAATTCAGCTTGGGTGTTCAGTACTGACAATAGGCTCAATACGGTCTAGAAATCACATCGTTGACCTTGTGGTATTAGAGGTGTGGAAGGTGGCTGTAGTTAAAAGGGGACAGGTCTTCTGCACATGGCCAAAGGTGGTCTTTTTTATATGTCCTGGGGCCAAGTATAGATCAGGTCTTACAATTATACCCTGAAAATTGCTAACTTGACTTGAGTCATGTTCTGGCAAGATGGCTAGCAGTGTCCATTCAGAAGTAAGTTCCATTGAGTTCAGTGGGACTTACACCCAGGCATGTGCATATAGGATTGTATCTTGACAGAGTTGATCTCTACTTATTTTCATACATTTTTATCCTTCTTTTTTCCACCAACAAACCACCTGTGGTCCACAAGCTTCATTCAGGTGGTCCATGGTGTGTCAGTAAAGAGAAAATTAAATATGCATCTAGCACAGCCTATTGCAATTGCTACAACAACAGGAATAATAGTAATAAAGTGGTCCATCAAGATTCTCAGCAATTTTCAAGTGGTCTCGTTGGTGGAGGGGGGAACAGGGTTTGGAAACCACTGCTCTAGAATATCAAGTGTGGATCACATAAAGAGCACTCAGGAAAAAAAGAAGGAACATTGGGATCTAAGAGTAAGAAAAGGACAGTTTTACCATTTTCTACAGTTAAACCTCTAACTTTCCAACTTTTCATGGCAATCCTATTATTTCTCTTTCTGAATAAATATCCCACCCATGTACTTTGCCCCCTCTGTGCCCCCTCCCAGTAATTTTCAAGGTGTGCTGCTACCTTCTGTGTACAAAGAAAAAATGAATCTCATTTCCATGGCAAGCACATTCCCTTGTACTATTTCAGCCTCTTATGTTTATCTTCTCCTTCATTTCACCCTCACCCACCCTCCGCCAAAGAGTGCTACTATACTTTGCCCCCAGCCTTGAGATCCAAGTATTCTCCTCACAACTTACACTGTGCACTTTAGAGAGAGAGAGATTACTACACAGCATCAGGTCCTAAATTAAACTGCCTGCTGAATCAGGTGTAAGAGTCAGTCTAGAGGAGGCCAGCTAATTGCGGGAGCTCTGTTCTGGCTGTTGTGATCAATACTACCAGGACCTGAGTGCATTAGAAATAGATAGTGTGCTCTAGACAGCCCCACCTCACTGTCAAATAGGTCAGGCTCCTAGACAGCTAAAAGTTCTTGAGACTCTTGGCAAAGACTTAATGTTCAAAGATATAAATGGGCTAAGTCTTAAATGACCATGACAAATGCCACCTACCTTTGCAGTAGATGGTTTAAGTTGACTCATAAGTAGTTTCTAAGACTGGCTATGTACTTCCCAAAGCAACAGCAATAGCAGCACCCCTGCACACATTTTGATGGGAGTTTTGTGGCAATCATAAAATGTAGAACCATTACCAAGGTTTTCCAAGGAAAGTTTGGCCCTTATTTTTTAAAAAAAGGTTGAATTGTTTGTTTGCTTGTTTGTTTGTTTGTTTGTTTAACTGCCCCGCACAACTGAAGGCATGAAACAAGAAAGCAAATAAAAACTAGCCTCCTGGGTTTTTTATTTGTAAAAAAAAAAAAATACTAAGGAAACTGAAGCAAACATCCATAACCAATTCCATATATAGAATGCATATGAACTGCAGATTGGCACTGTGCAAACTGTTTTAGAGAGAAATGGCAATTCCTTTTAATAAAGGAATAAATAAGTTTTTATCATGCATAAGTCGGGGGGGTTGCATTATGGAGCCATTTCCTCTCATGAGAGAAAAAGACTATAACAGCTTGTGGCCTGCACTCTCGCTATGCCACCCATCTGTGGTTCAATAAAATTTTGGCCTGTTATTTTAAACTAGTGCATGCCTGATCTCAGTGATGGTCCAAAATGCTGGGTCCTGAAGCAGAAGTCCAAGTAAATCCACATAAGTGTGGCAAAAGTATTTCATTTTAAATAATTTCTGTACTGCTTAATACGGTAGTTTCTAAATAAACATTGGTTAAAAGTAACCATAAGATCAGAAAAACTTACTTAAAACAGCTACTAAAATAAAATAAAGTCTTCACCAAGTGACAGAAATTCGTAGGGGAGGACACTGACAGAGGAAGGGGGTGCGGGAGTCATCCCTGAGGGGGTTGACATCACTGTGGGCGGCGTCCCCCTGGGATGCTCGCCACATGCCTGGGATGCTCACCGTAGGTGGCGCTGCCCCCATGGGCAGCTCGCCACGCCCCCAGGTGCATAGCATGTGCGCTGCTCCAGGTGCCAGAGCAGCTAGCTCCACCTCTGAGGGAGGGTACCTGTCTGATCTCAGTCAGGAGACAGTTCCACAGAATTTGACCTGCAATACTGAATGCACAGCTACTGGTGGATATGAACTCTGCATCTGAGCCACAGTGGACCACTAGCACTGACTCCCCTGAAGACTTCAGTGATCAGACAGGAATATAAGCTATCCTTTTACAATAATGAACTGCCATCTGAAGTGGGCTGTTTCACTCTGCCTAATTAATCCTGCCTTTTTAAAAATAATAAAAGAAAATAGAGCTCAAGAGCTTTTCAGTTTGGCCAAGTACAGAACCAGTTCAGATGAAATGGATCGGCATGTCAAGACAATGATGGCAGAACTGCAGCAGCCTGGGCCACTTAACTAATGTGCTTGCCCCACCACCAAGATAGATGCTCATCTCTTTGGACATTACTCACAAATATTATCCATCATTCACAGGCCTAGATTAAACAGTTAGTTCCCATATATCATACTCTCCAACATTTCTCCAATTAAAATAGGAACAACCCATTCCATGATGATCATTTTACTATTTATACCCCACACATCTTACTGGGTTGCCCCAACCACTCTGGGCAGCTTTCAATATATATAAAAACATAATAAAACATTAAACATTTTAAAAAACCTTCCCTATACAGGATTGCCTTCAAATGGCTTGGGCGTCGGATAACTCCACAACCTCCAACATTTCTCCAATGAAAATAGGGACATCCTAAGGAAAAGTGGGACAACCTGGGATCAAATCAGAAACCATGACAGCTTCTCTAAATCAGGGGTGTCCCTGGAAAATAGGGACACTTGGAGGATCTGATATCTTATGAGCATAAGAACCACATAGCTCAAACCAGGCATGTAGGCCTTGTCCAAACATTATATCTGATGCATCATGATGCTGCACACAGGCTGCATCGCTTTTAGAATTTGTCCAAACCAACCTGCGTTTCTGCTCGTGTCAGATGTTTGGGTTAACCACAGCAGGCAGTTTTTCACATACTAGAATTCTAAGTAGGTTGATCGGAGGCATGAAAAATTATGATCCATGCCTATAATTAATTGTTGACGTCTGGCTGAAGCAAAAGCATTTTTTTAAACGCTCAGATGGAAACGAAGCTATTTCCAAGCAGCTTTACCATTCCTGCAGTTTGTAAATGTGATTCTCGAGCTACAGTATAAAGAAGGGGTGGGGAACCCTTTTCAGCCCAAATGCTGCATACCAAGGGGCTCTCGCACGTCTGTGGTGGGTGGGAACTTAAACAAAGACAGGCAGAACCAAAGTGGGCAGAGCAATGGATGATATTCTTACCTGTGTTGAATTCTTTCCTTCGTATAGTAGGCTACATCCCAGTCACACCAAGGTAAGAGGTTTCCAGGCATACTCATACCCACACATCTTTCTCTCCACACTCCATCCCAGGCAAGCAAGAGGCACTATCATATTCCAGACAGGGAAAAGCACCTGAGGAGGGTCTGTGAGGAGTGTGACCTGAGCAAAGGGGGAGCAGCTGAGAGAGAGTCCCAAAGGTCTGAGAGAAACACATGGAGGGCCACATCCAATCCAAGGCCTGAGGTTCCCAACCCCTGAAATAATATCTGTATGAAATGAAAGTCCCCATAAATTTAATTACAATTACACAAGAACATGCAGACTGATGCTGGAAGGTAGGCACAGTGAGTTAGCCAAATGATTCGACCCTAATTTCAGTGTTCCAAACAATTTATCCCCTTGCCCTCTTCATTCAAAGGGCAACATGCGTAATTATTGATATTTGAATAAAGTAAGCAAAGCCATTAGTCTGTCATTTCCGAGCTTCTAAAATGCTTTAATGATTTTAGATGAAAATGGTGGAGGGGTAGGGGACTTTTACAGGGAACAGAAAGTAATGCATCTCAGAAGGGAGAAATTCAAAGGCTTTATAATTTCCTTTTGACCTCCCAGATGAACAAGGTTAAGATACAGCTTTGATCTGGAATCTCTGTGTGTGATCACATCCAAGATTTTGCTATAAAAGAAACTATACTTTGTCCTGGAAACAGAGTTTCAAATTACATAAATGCATAGACCTTGGAACCACCCACCCCAGTGCCTCTGTCTTATCAGGATTCAGTTTCAGTTTACTGGCCCTTATCCAGTCCACCACTGCGTCCAGGCAACAGTCTAGGTTGTAACTGCCAGGGGTCTGAGGCACAATTACCCAATATTACTCACTGGAACTGGCCCCGGAACCAATGCAGGGGGACACCATGGATAAAGGTGTCAAAAGTCACTGAGAAATCAAGCAAGAGTAACTGGGTGGCAGCCTTGCTGTCCCTTTCCCAATAAGCATAATCTGCCAAGTGATCAAGGTCAATTCCAACCTAAACCTGGGCCTGAGCCCAGGCTGGAATGGGTCCAGAAAACTAGTATCTTCCTAAAACATCTTGCCCAAAGAAGGGGCATTTGTAGCAAGTGGTAGTTATTGTAAATGTCTGGGTCCAAGGAGGGCTTCTTTAGGAGTGGTCGCATAATTGCCTCTCATCTCATAATTTAAGGAGCAACCAAAATACTGTAGTAATGCAGGCATAGCACTGCAAGAAAGGACGACCTTTACAGAGATCTGTGCTGTTCAACACATTGAGAATACGGGGTGGGGGGTGGGGGGCGGTCTGTAAGGCTGTGACTAAATGCAAGGATATTCAAGCCTCAAAACTTTGGCAGTCTCAATCAGAAATTGAGCTGGCAGCCGCAACCTTCTTACCTGCATACATCTTCATTGTGTGGGTTTCCTGGAAAACACATTACTCATGTATATCGAGTCAGAGCATCCTAAAATAATTGGATCATTTTCAATGTAAAGTAAACCCAGACTTCAATAATGTTGGTCTGTAACCTTGCCACACTCTTGCTGCAAGGTTGTTTTTCTGCATGGCATTTACTGGATGTGCATAGGATTGAAGCAAGACTCCTATTTTCCACATGAAGCAGGATTATCAGTGATTGGTAAGTAGGGTATTTTTTTCATTTATATCTCCTCCTTCCTCCAAGCTGCTCAAGGAAGCATCTCTTGCTCCAATTTTCCCTTACAACATCCCTGTGAGGTGGGTGAGGCTGAGAGATAGTACACAGCCTAAGGTCATCCAGTAAATTTCATAGCTAAGTGGGCATTCCCCAGTTGTAGTCCAACTGGCATCACTATATTGCTGGCAGCTTTTCTTTCCAGAGTCAGTGTGATGTAATGGCTAGAGTGTTGGGCTAGGACGTAGGAGACCAAGGTTTGAATCCCCACTCATCCATGAAGCCCACTGGGTGACCTTGGGCCAGTCACCATCTCTTAGCCTATCCTCACAGAATTGTTGTGAGGATGAAATGGGAGAGAGAGTAATCATGTACACCACCTTGAGATCCTTGGAAGAAAAATGTGGTATATAAATGAAATAAATAAATATGTTGGAAGCCACCCAGAGTGGCTGGGGCAACCTAGTCAGATGGGTGGGGTATAAATAAAAAAAAATTATTATTATTATTATTATTATTATTATTATTATTATTATTATTATTATTATTTATTATTATTATTATTATTCACCAACTGGGGCTGAAATGCTTCTCTTATCTGCCAGAATTAAACAGTGAATTAACTGGGGTTGTCCAGGGGTTGGGTTTGACCTTTGAGCTATTGCCATATACTGTTGCAACAAACCATTTTCAGTACTTCTGCTCTGTCACAAGCTCCTCCGCCCACCCTGTATGTTGGATGCAATATTTAGGAAAGCAATTCAGAATTACTCTACAGCAAACCAACTGCTAAATAACCCACTGACAATCTAAATGTTGTAAGCCATTTAGTAAGGTGCATATCACTTGCTATCATTTTCATGTCCAGGAAATAAAGTGTTACTGCAGTGCTGTGTTACAATTCACTTACAGGGACAGTCATTAAGTGTGTGTGGTTAAAAAAAAAAATCTAAGAAGCTTTTGGCTATTTACTCATCTTGGGATTTCTTGTCGGGTGGTTTGCTTTCTATTTTATCACGTGTAATATAACACATAAGTGATTGCAATGAATTTGTAGTGCTAATCTTACGAGAGTTAACATTAGTGCAATACAAAAAGGTGGTCTGGATTAAAAACAGTTGTGGTTGATGTAAGGATCAGTTTTACCGAGTACTCAAAATGGAGTGTGGTGGTGAGAATGCCCATTGCCAGAAACTGATGCTAATCTTTGGGAATTCATTGAGGGCATAATCTCAGCACACCCAAAAACATCACCCCAGTTTGATGCTGTGACTGTGGTGGTATGGATCCGCAGGCAGTCACAATAGGAATCCAAGGTAGCACTAGAGGCACTTAACTCAGTGTCCCCTCTCTTCCCTTCCCTAGCAGATGACTGATTCTAGATTCTTAAAGTCGGGACACTCCTCTGCCCCAGGACCAGCCCAGCTAGACAAGAAACCATAGGGCAACATCATGAGAGTGGGACAGGTGAAGGCAAGACTTCTTATAATGTTTGCCCTAGCACGGCCATGGGGGTGACACTGGGCTCTTCTTCTTCAGGCAGCCAGATATCTTGGGCCAGCACCAACTTCCTCTCAACTCCAATTTCCATCCCACTTAACAGCAGACTGACTGGCACAGTGACAGTTTTTCTGCAAACCAGCCCTCTACTGGCTCCGCGATGAGACTGTGAGAGCAGCAACAGGCACGGAGCCTTTTATAGGTCTTTGAATTCCAGCCAATGTCTGAAATCATCTTTAATGAAAAAAATAAACCACTTAAGCCTGTTTGTTTAGAGCAGACACCATATATGCACACAAACACATTACAAGCTGTATAGGCATGCCGGGAGTGGGGGGAATGTGCTCCCCTAAGGCTCTCTCATAAAATAATTCAGTTTTGATCTAGAAACTGCCAACCCTGTAATAATGTGGCATGGCACTGAAGCATCCTTATTAAATTACTCTTATGTTGTGGCTGGGTTTCTTGGTGCTTTTTTATGGGGGGAAACACAAAATATAGATCAAAGCAGCGCTCGCTATTATATACTTTGGTGATTTTCTTTTTCAGGTTGCCACTGTTACTGCTTAAATTGCTAGATGATCTGAAATTAATCTGGCACTTTTTAGCAAACATGAGCCCAGATCTCTCGAGGCGTCCAAGGATGCAGGTTAAGCATTGTGAATACTTAACAGTGATTTCAAAACTCGTTTTAGGTACTGGACCTTCAGGACCATTTATCAACATAAACCGAGAAAACTTTAAAAGCAACAGACTTAAGACTCTCTCATGCAGTCAAGTTCACATCAATCACTTCAGCGTAGTACAGATGACAATGTCTTACGAGGATACAGTTTCACACGCTTCATACTACTTTACAGAGAAATACAGCTACACAAGGAGCAGTGTATTTCTTTGAAATACTGATATAAACTAAATTCCCAAAATATCTACTGGCTGTTCAAGAGTGATTTTAGCATTGATAGAAACCTGATTATGAAATGCACTTCCACTGGAAGCACAACTGGGATGGAAGATAAACCATACATTCATTTTCTCAAAAAATCCTGGAAACTGTAGTTTGTTAAGAGTGCTGGGAATTGTGGTTCTGTGGGCAGAAACTGTAATTCCCATAAATCTTTTGGGGAAGCAATGTGTTTTCAATGTATGATGTGTACACACCCTGGGGCCAAAAATGTTTTTGTTTCAACTCTAGGGTAACGACTCACATTTTCTGAGCTTTTGTCTCTTAGTTAGGAGCAGTGAACCCTCGGCCCGCCAGATGTTGCTGAACTACAATCCGCAGTAGCCCTGGAATCTCACACCACTCAGAGTTGGGTGGGGTGAAACAATATCATGGCTGTAAATTGTAGCCAAGAAGTACCCAACAGGATGCCTTGTAGGAGTGGACTCTCATCACTCCTTACCCTTGGACGTGCTGATGAGAGTTGCTGTCCAAACACATCTGGAGGGCACCACATTGGCTAGCCTTGCTGTATGTAGCCTAAGGCAGGGCAAATGTCACACAAATCAGCAGAACAGAGGAATCCAGTATTCCTTCTGAGGCATCCATCCAAAGAAGTCTCAAGCACCTTAAAAACACTTTGAGGTTTTGCCAATGTCCTTCAGTTCAAAATACAAAAGGAAACAGTGTGGAAACTGCTACCACATATCATAGCAAAAGTAATTATTCAAAGGTCATTTTTTATCTTTACAAAATGATTTTTTATGTTTGAAGGCCATCACTGCAGCAACATGAAATGAGTTTTTGGGAGTTACTATACTAGCCAATACCAGGTTTTTGTTTTGTTTTGTTTCTTACAGCTGAACAATCTTTTATGCTTTCCCACAAAAGCTGTTGTGCAGAGGAGACATGATACAAATGGTTTAATCAGGAAGACAGGCTTCCTCCCACTTCAGCAATTGATTATATTAAAGAGCTGTACAAAAATAGAGTTGGGGACAGGGCCAAATCTCCCTCTCCTGTTCCCCAGTAGGAATCTACTCTTC
Source organism: Darevskia mixta (assembly GCA_034641385.1). Lineage (NCBI taxonomy): Eukaryota > Metazoa > Chordata > Lepidosauria > Squamata > Lacertidae > Darevskia > Darevskia mixta. The sequence continues at coordinate 12,877,282 of JAWWNH010000001.1, forward strand.
ATTTGTAGCCAAAGAGTTCACCAAAATAATATAACTTTGTCCCTGTACAGTACTATGCAGCACAAGTGACTTAAATAGACAATAGGTATACTCAACAATGGTAAGCATCTCGTGAAAAAAAAAAACAAAATCCTCATAAATTACCTATAGAACAGATACTTAATCAACATTGATAGCTGGGATTTAGAACTTGCAAAATGGAGTCCCCATCATGTGTGCATCACAATAAGGGGACATGAATGGAATAGAACTGCAGGGGTATATTGCTGCCCCTGCACCTCCTGTCCACACACCTGGAAAGCTAAGTTTATGTGGGAAAGCCTTGGCTTAGTGGTTGAGCACACGTGGTGCCTACAACAGAGTCCCAGGTTGACTGCCCAATATCCCCTTGTACAGCAGGAAATCCTGGTAAATCCCCGGAGAGCCTCTGCTAGGCAGATGAGAAAATATTGAACTAGATGGCATAAGGTAGCATCCTAATTGTGATGACCTGGGAGTCAGATTCAGACGCTGAACCTGAGGGATCCCAGCCTGCACAGGATTCACTGCCCTCAGAAACAGCAGAGCCAGGGCTGGGGCCTGAGTCTCAAGGGGACTCACCTGTGCTGGATCCTCAGGTGCAGGCTTCGGCTGAGGTTGATCTGGCTCCTAATGGGATGGAGGACTTACTGCCTACAGGTGCTCCACTCCCCACCCAGTCAGGGGAAGCTGAGGTTGCCTCTGGGTCCGGTAACCCTCCAGCTTCTCCTGAGCTGCAAAGGCTAAGGGCAGAGAGGCGAAGGGAACTAAGTTCTCGCAGGAGGAGTGCTCACCTCCAAGCCAGGAGAGGCGAGTCACCTGGGGATCGGAGCCGCCCTTCGCCTCGGGACAGATAAAGCCGGCCAGTCCCAGTCCCAAGTCGCAGGAGCAACATCGTTGCTGCAGAGTTCTGCTTGCTCCCTGCCCGGTTGTTCTGCCTGAACTCTTGACCTGCCTTGGTTCCTGTTTATCCTTTCGTTCCTGTCCTCGCTGGACTCCTTGCCCTGACCCTGCTCCTGTTTATTCGGACTGCCTTCACGTACCTCGGACCTCGGACCGGACTTCGACCTCGCTTCCTGGATACTCCACGGGACCAGCACACTAATATCTACACATGTAGGTTTTCTCCACGTGCTGGAAGACTGCAGAATTGGTGTTCCAGGGCATGGAGACGTGTGGATAGTTGGTCCTTCTTCCATAGTATCCTTGCTCAAGTGTCAGGAAGAACATCTTAGTGCCCCTAAGCATTACAGCATCACTGAGTGCCACAAGCCAGAACAACTACATCCTTCCAAAAGTATTGGTCACAGCCTGCAGATCACCTAAAGATATGGGTACATAAGATATTTGGCAGTAACCAAGAGAACTGTGCAAACAACAACAAACAAATTGAACTCAAAGTCATGGATTCTGACTGTGTGCTTTGGAGAAGAGCATTATTGGATTTGTGAAGTACCCATAGCTCCCATCCGATGAAGCAATTATATTTTCAAAATGTATTTTGTTACGTTTGAACAAATGCAATTTGTTTTATTACAGCAGGTGCATATGAGTGCAGAAGCATTTACCCAGACATACATTTGATCATAAGCTGTCCAAAATGACATAAAAAATAGCAGCTTAGTAAGACAGATGATGACCTATTTACATCTAATATATAAATAATTCAACTGTCATAAGTCTAAAAAATATATATAATTTTGCATTCTAGGAACAAATCTGTCAATTTCCAGAGTGTGCCACTTTTGTACATTTTTACCCACAATTCCTCCCTTACCCACATTAATCTGCATTTTAAAAAAACATCTCTAAGTACCTATGTAAATAAGTATTTTAACATATCCATTACTACTAGTACCAGCTACCTTATAGCTGGAGTTATATGGGTTAATCTGTGCAGAGCTAAAGTGTAGAGATTCCTCTAGTTGAATCAAGTGTTTGGAAGAATGTTTTCTCCATCCCTTTCACAAATTCACTGTTTGTGAAATATCTCTGTATCCTGTGACAGTTTTGCATTTATCTGACAGATTAAAGCCACATTTTTAATTGCTATTGAAGTGATCTCTTTGAGAGCTAGGAAATAAACAAAAAACCCACTAAGAAGGCCCATAGCACTTAGAGGTGTAAACAGTCAGATACAAAGGCAATGCAAACGGACAGATTTGATACTTGAGCAGCAGTATAGAAAAGTTCACAGTCAAGGCAGATTATATTGCTTTGAAGAAGAAAATTGCAATCAAAATGAATCCAGATCGATATACCAGTCTCCACACAATATTAATTACTGTTGATATTACTGTCCACAAAAGCACAATACTTGGGGGAGGGGGGTTCACTGTAGTGTTGCTTTAGTATATTTGCAAAGAAAATATTTCATTGCCTTAACAACAGTTCTAGCATCTTACAAAGAAATGCAGTAAACTGAAATTCTCAAAATTCAATTTGTGCCCTCTTAGCAAACCACCTACAGACTCAAAATACCTTACAGTTTCTTGCTGTGAAAGTAAACACTCCAACTATTTAAGGACTCAGCTACATTAGTCAAATTACAATGCTATAAATGCATTATAACACTGTGACACCCGATGGTGCTATAGAGCTGAAATAGCAACTCAATGATATTTTCCATGGTGAGCTTTACAACAGTTTTTTCCAGAGCGTTTTTATAGCTGTGTAGATCTAGTGTAAGACTACCTGTCCTTGAGCATCAAACTCCAGCATGAATGCACAAGACATCCTGCCATTTTAAAGCCATTTCATTAGTTCATTTAAGTCAGGAGTGGTGAAACTTTTTCAACCCAAGAGCAAAATTCCCTCATGGGGAAACTTCTAAGGGTTGCATGACTCTGGTTGGTGGAGCCATAGGGAAATGTACATAGGTAGAGCCAAGGATGCTACTCTTGCCTCTACTTGTCTTCAGCAGACTACATTCCAGTCATGCACAAGTCAAGAGATGTCCACATAGGTCTTTCCATTCTACATCAATGCAACCAGCAAGCACATTATCATAGCTCAAGGCTAAGCAAGAGCTCTTGAAGAACAATGCCATTGAGAAAAATGCCTAAATGGGCACATTCAGTTCCCAGAGGTTTCCCACCCCTGGCTTAAATGCAGCTGCTGTCCACTGACAAAGAGAACTGAAGCCCCATCTTCACTATACATTTAAAGAAGAAACATTCCACTTTATGACTTTCCCCCAAAGGATGGTGGGAACTGTAGCTTGTTGAGGGTGTTGCGAATTGTTAGGAGTCCTCTATTCCCCTCAGGAAGCTACAATTCCCAGAGTTGAGAGTTGTAGCTCCATGAAGAGAATAGAGATATCCTAATGACTTTCAGCACCTTTAACAAACTACACTTCCCAGCATTTTTTTATTCCCTCAGGATTTTTTTTTGGGGGGGTGACCATGATACTGCTTTAAATGTACAATACGGGTGGTGGGGTCTTAACAGCTGAAGAGTAAAGATGACAAATAAAACTCCATTCCTCTCTCATACGGAGCAGAACTTTGTTTTATGGCTACTTTATATTCCCCATCATTCCCTGTGGGAAAGAACTGGCACATTTCCATGCTCTACTAAATTAGGAGTTTCTTCTTTCCCTGCTTCTGACTCCCAGTTTCTCACAAGCTTGCACATACCGCTTGTTTAATTCAACATGCAGTGTGCGAAAGGAGAATCTAGATCAGTGCCTAACAGAGCTGCCGTAAGTATATTTTACTTGGAAACAAGCACTGACTCCTGCAGGCAGGGGTCTTTCCAGGAAACACAGGAGGCTGCATTATACTCAGTCAGACCACTGATCCAACTAGAACTGATTGGCAGTAGTTCTCCATGAAGTCTTTCCCAGCCCTAACCTGTACTGCCATGGATTGAATCTGGGGCATTTTGCATGCAAAACACGTGCTTTCCCGCTGAGCTATGGCCTTCCCTCTGTAAATAAGCATGTTTTGGATTGCAGCATAAATCTGACTTTCAAGATGCTTTAGTGACAATAATGGGAGGAAAGCGGGGGTACAACTACAATCTACATTCCTCGCAGTTCAGGAATGGCACCTGGGCCTGTAACCTGTCTCCATTATTAGCTTGCACTAAATTGCTAAGAGAGTTGAACTGATGGGAAGAGATAAACAACAGTGGTTGCAGAATTTTCCTGCAGAATTTCTGGCAGGTGTTTGATCCATCTCATAGTTTTCTGAGACAGGAAAGCAAGGAACCCCATAGCCCGCTTGTCTGTGACCCAGCCACGTGCCCATTTTCATCCTTGGAAACTGACACCATCTGCACTTCATTTTCAGGCAGAAGGTAGGTAAAAAATAAAAGCTGGTAGACATGTTGAAATTCATTGTGTTTTGCATCTTTTGCTGCCCATATGTGAGGTACGTACCTACATCAGCAGTTCAAAAACTGCTTGATATGTGGACGTGGAAATATTGAGAACTGAAAACAAGTTTTAGCCTTTGCAAGGTATATTACTGTTAGCTGCATAGTTATTTTGAATCCTCTGAATTCTAAAAGTATCCTGCAACCATGAAAAAAAGTCTGTATTAATCCAGTCTAAAGTCAATTACACCGAGTTCCAAGCATCTGTGTGGGATGTAATAGTAGCCCTTTCCTTTTCAAATCCCCTTGCAGTTTCTGGACAAGAAACCAGAAGTGAAATGAAGCACATCTTTTACTGCTCCCCCCCCCCACTGCCAATGTAGAAATCCCCTAGAGAAGCAGGCATGATGTAGTGCAAGAAAGCCCAGCAGCAATATCGCACATTGATTTGCACAGTTTGCCCTGTCCCAGCTATGATCCATTTCTGATCATAGCTGCATTTCTGATCATCTGCAGATGGCAGGGGGCTGGTCCGGGCTACACTTAGAAGGGTGGTGTATTGCAGAGGACCAAAATCCATCAATCTCATCTCTATACCCCCTAAAAATGGGCTTATCGGCATCTATTCATTTATTGCTATTGTTACTATTATTAGTACTATTGCTACTATTTCTATTATTCATTAAATTTCTATACTGCCCCTCATCTGAGGCTCACAGGACAGTTTATAATACAAAAGCACAAAAATGCATAACATAAGAACAAACAAAAACAATACCCACACAGTTTAAAAGGCCATAGATTGTTTAATATTATGACCTTTTTTTTCTTTTCATCACACTGCAGTTCATTTCTGCAGCACAGATTGTATGGACTAAGAACCAAACTAAACACAATGTTCATTGTACGAATACAAGTAATATACATTGTTTAATATATTTTTAAAAACTCCCTTTAGTGAGAGGGTGGCTTGAGTAGGACTGGGACCATAAGGAGTTGAGATGAGAGTTAACCCTTCCTTACCCATGCTGTAGACTGCCTTGCCCCAAAGCTCTGAAGTACTGTGAGGTAGCTTCCATTAGAATCAATAGGAATTCCCACCCCCCAAAGCTAATACCAGCTTTGAAGGCACAGGACGTGTGGGCTGTTGTAGCCATGGCAGGGGACAAAGGCTTAAACTCCCTTCCCCAATCAACCATGATATTGACCCTACTCTGTCCCCAGCACAGCAGCTATTGCATTTTTTAAGTGCATGTTATTTGCTTTCATACAATCCATGTCACACCTGGCTTGGCACTTAACTCACAATGGAGGTCTGTGGCGACTGGGAATCAAAACAATGGAGATGTATCTAAATCCACACATATATGCAACAATAGGTGCAAGTCCTGACTCCATGAAAAAGCATATACCTCACAACATATACACCTTTCAAAACCAGGACTGGTTCCAGCAAAAGCATTTTTGCTCCACATAAGAATTCCTATAGAGCAGAGATGTTGATGCCACATCCTAGACCCGGCCTACCAACCCATTTTTAATGGCTTGCCAGTCCCTCTGACAAACATTTGCTGATTTTACCAGTTTTCACCCATTTTACTGATTCCAACTGTGGCTCTGGGCAAACCACTACCATTGTGAGAGTTGGTTGGGGTACTCCAACCTACGCTATTGTTTCACAACTGCTGGATTCCCCCCCCTCCCGTGGCTCTCTCCAGAGTGCTTTAACCAGCTGTCAACCACCAAAGTCACCAAAATGCCCAAGCAGGGTTGATGAGAATGGGTGGGTGCACTGTATGTGTAGAAAGTGGGTGGCTGTATGTAGGGCATGGCAGTGAATGTGCATTATCTTTGTGGGATGTATACATGTGGAGAGTGCACTGTGTGTCTAGCATGTGTGTGGATGTGCATGGTTATGGGTGTGCTGTCTGCACCCACTTGGCCTTACCCATCACTGACTTGCAGCCTTCAGAGAGTTAGCCAGCTCTCGATGCAGCTCTTGGACTAAAAAGAAATAAAGGTTAGGGGCCCTCTTTGCTATAGGGGAATGTACATAAACAGTTGTTGCTGTGCACTATCTATGTGGAGCTTACACTGTGACATATGTTTTCATACATGTTTTCTCAAATGATATTTCTCTACAGAGAGAAAAATGTAAGATTAGAATTAGCCTACAGAAGAAAGCAAATAATAATAATAATATTTTAATGTAATAGCTGTTGTTCCTTCCTTCAGTGGAACTATAACAAGAATATTAAATCATTTTCATAACTCTTTTGTACAGCTGGCAACTGCTCTGCATCCTTGGCAGAACAGAACCCTGCAAGGGGTACTTTAACATATTATAATTTTAAATCGAAGCATGCTCAAACTGCTCTGTTTTCTGCAAACATTTAAAACAGCGCTGAAAAACTCCTGGCTCTTCTTAATAGTGGGAAATAGTACTCCTGGTGGTAACGTTGGATTATTTATTCATGTTGCCATCACTATCCCATAGTGAAGTTATCCTATAGCCAAATCTGACTGGCTTTGGGGTGTTTTTAACAGTATCCCATTCATTAGCCCTAGTCAGGGGTTCAAAAGACTACACAAGGGCTCAGACTATATAGCAAGCCTTACAATCGGTTGTGGTGCATGTGGTGGCCCTAACCTAACTCTCCACATCCCTTGACATGCTGGCTCCACCTCTCCTCTCCCGACATGTGCAATGAACAGATCTTGCACAGCGAGTGGAAAATTCTGCAGAGAGTCTAAGCATGTTAGAATCTTCCTTCAGATCTTCACTCAAAGGTTGGGGGAGCAGTAGGGGTTGGGGGTGCCTAGGGATACTGGGGGCATGGCCAGTGAATACACTCCTGCCCCCCTCCCTATGCATGCCTAAATAGAGGTACTGAATGCTCCTTAACAAAGTGGGATCACACATTTGACTAATCCAGAAAGGGAACAAAAGCAAGTGGGCTTGAGGTAGAAATTCTACCATGCCAAAAATCCTATTTTCTGTCTAAAAGTTGAAATTAGAGTGTACTGAGTACAGCATAAACTTTATATGAGCAGATGTTGCAGACCTGCATAATGCATGCAAAACTTGTGTTTAAGGCATTGTGTCCATCTTTCACCTTTGTAGACCACAGGCACCAAGTAGACATGGCTGGCATCAGCTCCTTAGCCCATGGGTATGCAATGTACTCATACATTTAAAATGTAGGCACATATAAGCAACACTGTTCGGTAATTTGTGTTCACTAAAGGCATGATGTGCGGAACAGCTTTGTGGGGCCAGGAGGAACCCATGACAACTGAAATAGAAGAAAGGCTGGTGTTTGGAGAGTCATTTCATAAGTTCCATTAGAAAAGGCAATTATATATAGTCTCATACATTAGGCTTCTACAAATCACACAGGAACATAGTATCAATTTTTCTCAGTGGTAACAAGGATTTGTGAAAAGCAAATTTAGCTATGATTACATCCCAAGAAACTACTGACCTTGCTTTAAATAAGGTTTGTTACACCTTTCGTAAACATTTGGTGCCTACCTGCTTTAAAATAGCCTTTTTTCAACCATGCCATTAATCTAAAAGCTATTAATGACCAGGGCAATGCTCACAGTGCATGTAGTTCATGCCTAGGACAAGTAATTGCACATGGCCAGAGTAAAATTATTAAGTGCGCAAAAATCTCCAGTTATTTGACAAGGGTGAGGGCGGGTCACAGTGCTTTATTCTTTCTTTTTTTTTAAGTAAATTGGAAATATGTTTGCAAAAATAGCTAGGAAAGTTTAAAATACTCAAGCTTTACATTGACAAATGACATGATAGCAACTGGAAGATTAAAGCAAAACAAAAAAATGCCTTGTCAAAGTCCAACTAATGTTGATCTATAAGGATTTGATCCTATATCAGGTTGGGTCCACTTAAGCGCACTACACTGCCAGTGGGAACATTTACGTGCTCTTAAAATGCTAAATAGATTACTGTGTATTCATAGGATGAGGGTAGGGAGTTGCAGTATTGCAGTATAATCAATATTGCAGTATTGATCTCTAATAGATTAGGTATAGCATAGCATTGGAAAGAGAGGCGATGGGAGTGAGCCAAGCTTTTAAGTTATTTACAGGCCATCTTTCCCTTCTCTAGGTGTCCCCTGTCTCATCTATTTTTACATACCATTTCTATTTTTGCGTTCCCAGTGATGTTTCTCTGCCATTTGAATGCAGTCAAGGACCACAGCACTCAAAATAATCTCTATTTATTTATATTGAGTCCACCTCTAAAATACAAGAGATACTTGTATCATTTTGAAGATAGAAGGATTTCATGCATGGATGTGTCTGCATAGATAACGGTTTTACCATTTTCTCTTTTGAAAATTTTTAATGATGTTAAATTCAGACATGGACAACAATGTAAATACATCCCAGAATCTAATCACAACCTTCTTTTCCAAACTCTTTTTGAGTGCATTTAATTTTTAGATTGCAAGCCTTCGGGGAAAGCCCAGTGCCGTAAAATTACTTTTCTACGGCACTTTGTTAGCTGTAGTGGTCTCTAGAGCAAAAAACAAAATTAAGATGGTGCCCCACATGCCTAGAATCCTGCCTCCTTTCTCCTGAATCACCTTGTCCAAGTGGAAAGAGCAGATGCTGTGGGGAAAATGAAAGACCAAAGGGTAGTGAAAGCCTTGATATAAAGATGCAGCTAGCAGTGTGTGTGGTGGGGCAGAGACATTGAGCCTCCCAATCCCCACCACCCACCATGGCTGCTGCTGCTGCTTACTTTGATGGGGCTGGGCTGGGTCAGGGTTGCAGTGAGGTTGGAATCACATGGTTATACAGATGGGAGTTGCCACCAACAATCTGGCACTCCTGTAGCTACAGTAGCCTTCTTCATCCTCATGCCGCTAGATGAAGCTGCAGATGGGCAAGTAAGCCAAGGGATAAAGAGAAGGGACAAGGAAAGGTGAAGGAAAAGAAAGGTGAAATTCACTCATTTCCTCAACTCTAGCCCAGTTTTGTGGCCACATTTTTCATACATGCACCCCCACATTTGTTGTCCTCCTCGTGGATGATTTTTAGACATCAGCTTAAAATGCAGTCACAGAATCCTAGAATCAGGGTCATAGAATCATAGAATGGTAGAGTTGAAAGGTACCACAAGGGTCATCTAGTCCAACCCTGCAATGTAGCAATCTTTTTGCCCAATGTGGAGCTCAAACCCATGACCCAAAGATTCTCATGCAGGGATGGGGAAGTTTCCTGAACCTAAGGGCCACACTCCCTTCTGGGCAGCCACATGCCAATGGTGAGTGGAGCCAGAAGCAAATGTGGATAGAACTTTTACCTTTGTGTTGTAGGCTAGTTTTTCAACACATTCTAACACCCCTCTCTGTTCTCTATCCAAGCAAGCAAGGGGTGCTATCAAAGACACATTCCATCCAGACAAAAACACTTGAGGGGAGTGCAAAGCAGGGATGGCGAAGGCTACGGCTTGGAAACAGGTCTAAGGGTGTGATAGAGAGGCCAGAAAGCCACATTTCCCCCCTGGTCAGAGGTTCCCTGCCTCTAGTTTAATATGTATATTAACAGACATCATAATTTTATTGTTATGCTGTTTTTGGTTGTTTTGTTCAGTGCCCTATGATTGTATGGGATGAAGGGCAGCAATAAAATATAAATAATAATAAAATGCCACTGGCTCATGGCAATAAATGGGCATGTTTTGACCAGACCTGGTTAATGCCAACAAGAGATAAGCAAGACAAAATAACAGAGCAAGTGGAGGAAATGGAAGAACCACAGGTGATTGTCACAGTCAGCTGTTTTAGTTAGAGAATGGCAGGTTGCCGATACTGAATGCTCAAGTCAATCCAATAATGTATGTGTTTATATGCTTGTTTCTTCTGACTGTGTAGCATGATCCTAGGGGCATTTACTCAGATGCAAGTTGCACTGTGTTCAGTGGTGCTCATCCGTTAGAAAGTGCACCTAGGATAGCAGCCTTAAATTCCATGTTCCCAAGTGTGTAGGCACATTGTGGCACGTCTCTCACAATATTGTCTCACCTCTCAGAAAATTCTGCCTGACAAATGACATTACAATGTGCAAGAGTCAGGTTTATGGATAGCATCACTGAGTAGAAGAAAAGTCTAATTATCCAATGCTGAAAATGCCGACAGGGAATTGCATCGCTGCTGGGACAAAATAGAGCGGTAAAGCCTATACAAGGCCATTAGAGTGCTAAGCGCTCAGACAGTCTTCCCATTTAATGTCATTAGCTCATATTAGTGATGTGTGACATTTGTTACACACTGTATAGAATAATTCTTAATGGACCAAGCAATCAGGCTATTTCTCAGATATTGACTTACATTATAGCATGGTACATTTTGGCAATGGTCTGCTCCAGTTTATTAAACAGCTGGAGTGGGGGGATGTCATATATTTCCAAAAGGCTGTATACATTTAACCGATTTGCTCGTGCAAATCTTTGCATATAAAATAGAATTGTGGAGCTGAGAGGGAGAGACTGCATCCACTTCAGATATGCATATATACACTAGGGATGGGTAAATCTGTCAGTTTTTGTTTCTCTTTTTTCCAGTCTTAGGTTAAGGGCTTCACATTTCCACATTGGTCTGAATGATGCAATAATATCCACATCTAAATGCACCCTAGGAAAGCTGCAGTATCGCGTGGGCAGTTTGGCAGTTCCACCCCACCAAATGGGCCACTACTGTAAGAGTCTGACTTATTTGGGGTAGGAGTGGATTTATTGCACAAGAGTAATATTTAGCATTTGCTATCAATCACAATGTACCCACTTTCTTTGTGGTGTGTTATGAAGGTGCAAGATCTGTGCAGAAGTGCTGCAGTCTGACACAAAGACAGAGACCAGATCTAAAGTGCTTCCTATGATACCATCTGTTGAACTGTGTTGGTGTCCTACCGAACTTCAGACTCCAGTTCTGCTTAAAAATAAAATTGGTCTACAATCCAATCAGTTGCTTTCTTTCTTACTATCAGAAATATGCTAATAACTTTGGTACAGATTTTCTGAACTTGAACATATACATGAGCCATAAACTTGTGGCATATCTTGGGGGGGGGGGGGAAGAGTAGTCTTTATAATGCTCCTCCAGACAGCAGATTCTGCATTACCAGCTTTTTGCAGCTGCAGGTGAGTATTTCAAAGTAATTCATGTGCCTTCCCCAATGGATATTTTCTGATGTGCTGCTACAGTTCCATGCCATGCCCCTGTAGTCTAGCATTATTCCAGCTTGTTTAGTGTTCCTCATATGCCTGGACTTATTTGAAGCACTAATCACACATCCAGTTCCTGAAAGAAGGAACATTTTGGGGTGAGCCCAAGTGCTACCCAACCAAAGAGGAAACAACAATGCATGGTGTTCAATAACAACAGTAAAGTCTCCCAGCACTGCAAAATTATAGATTCCAACACCAAAACAAGAAAAGTAGCTTAGTTAATTGCTCTAACCACTCCCTATTCCAGGGTACCCCTTGATCACTTTCCTGCATGTAACACCAAGCCATATCCATTCACCAAGGGGTGTAAGGCAGAACCACCAGGAAAATGTCAAAAGTATGAAATGAACAAATCTTCATTGTGTTTTCTTCCAGGTAAATTTAACAGCTTGCTGCACAAACAAGGGGAAAATATTGCTACTATGCAGTGTTCACACTTTGGAAGATGTTATATATTCACACTTATGTTATCAAGAGATTCAAAGTTGTTGAATTTATCAAGCCCAAGCTATTGAATTTTTTTTAACAAGATGAGCAAAGCTTTAGCAGTTCTCTCCCTTTGTGACACAATCTTTCCATTTTGCCATTAGTAAAGCATAACGGTACACCCAACAGTGGTGAAATTCTGCCACAGGATCTAATTTACTTTCAGTGTTACAAGATGAGCCAACAGTGTAAAGAATAAAAACAAGTCATTTGCCCAAGGGGTGGCTTCTGAAGTCAAGGTTGTAATGAAAGAGAAATAAGGTGGGTATTTAGCATTACCAGCTAGACCCTAAAAAGTTTTCTGTATTACAGATCTAAGTGAAAAATCATTAATTCAGAGAGCTGCTTAGCTCTCTAAGATTTGAAAGTGTTTCAGAAAATGCAGTAAAATGAATCTCGGTTAAGAGAGGGTTTCATTAGAAGGCTGGGAACTTTATCTAAAGTCAGCTAAAATGTTTTTGCATCCTCTCTCCTGTTTTCATTGGAAGGAGACTTCACTGACAGAGTAGAGAATCTGAATGTTTTGTACTACAATTTCTATCATCCATGACTATTGGCAATGCTGGCTGAGGTTGTAATCCAAAACATCTGTAGGGCACCAGGCAAGGGAATGCTACCATAAAATGACTGTTTAAAAAAGAAATAAAGAAACCCAGAGCCACACATTATTCTTCATATAAATAAAATGAATTTTATTTATTGATGTTTAGAAAAAGTAAAAAATGCCCATAGTTATGCCTTGTAGTGAGCCAAACCAATGGTTCTAGCTGGTTCATCATGGCTTACCCTGTCTAGCAGAGGCACTGAGGCAAAATATTTTTCTTGGAATCATCTTCTAAGTTTAAGCTTCAAAATTTATATATAAAGTGCTGAGTTGACTCATGGGCCCTTTGCAAGACAGGTTCCCAACAATTGTACTTTTGTTTGAAAAAGAGCTATGGGTCAGTTTCTTCAAGGCAGCAGTCACCACCATGGCAGATTATAGATACAACTTGGAAATGTGCAAATTAAGTGAGAGATACAAACAAAATAACCCCAAGGTACATTCAAAATGTACTTGCGATATTTGATCAAGGTTGCATATATTTCCTTTCGTCCAGTAACCACTCAGCCCTTGTTAGTGTTCAATTACAGCTCAAACCACTCTCAGATCAGCTGCATCCAGCACCATTTTTTTAAGGGTTTATATTCAGACTAACAGCAATCATATATTACAAAGCTGTTGAACAGATTAAAATGGAGGTTTTTACTTTCAAAATATGGACCAAAATCTAGCCCCACCATCTGAGAACTGATCACGGTTTCATATTTTTGCAATACACAGGCATGAAAATTGGCAAATCAATCCCCTGCCAGTCTGATACAGGGTCTGTTTTGCCTGCACAAAAATATAGTTAATATAATAATCCGGTCTCAATGTGCTTCCCAAAAAAATGTATCCATTATTTTATTAGGTGTCATGTTGCACTTTCAAACAATATATTCAACTGCCTGCCAGCCTTGCCACTGCGTAAGTAAAAGCAAAACTTCACCTTGTTCTAGTACTTGCTTTATAGTGCTACACAGGGAAAAATTATTATTCTTATAACACGTGGTTCAAACTGGAAATTTCACTTGCAGTTCAAAGATTCTAATAATGACCTTTTTTGTTGGAGGAAGATTGCTCTTGCTTTTCTTATTTCCATGAAATGGAAGATGCTATACAGTTGACTGAAACTAATGAACATGCAAACAGCTCCAAGACCACCATGTTTCAGAAACATTGACATGATTTGTCTGTGGAAAGTGTGGCCACTTAAGATTTGAATTCATGCTGTCCTCCTAAGTAGATTTCCTTTTGATCAGGCTGTGCTCATGCACTGTTTGCCAGAAGCCCCCAACCTGATTTTCCACTGGGTGGTCTGTTTCCATGTTTTCTACCACTTTTTGCCCCCTTTATCCTCCCCATCTGTGTTGGATGGAATGTGTGGAATGGAGGTTGCACCTGGGAGCTTGAAAAAGATGATAACACAGGGCACCATGCACAGAAGTGTGAGGATGACAGTCTCAGGATCACAATGGCACAGGACATCCATCTCACATGATTGCAGACTATCATGATACACAAGGAATAATGAGCATACATGTTTGGTACAGCTTTTCCAGAAACACTAGGTGGTGGAGCCGGGGCAGAATCACTGCAGGCAGAGCCCTGACAGGAAAAGGAAGAAGGCACCATGCATCTTCTAACTCTCAGCTCCAATGCTGTTGCAGATCCAGTTGTTCCATCAGCAATTCAGGCCCTGACAGACAGCAAACTACCCAGAATTCATGTTCATCATGGCCAATGCCTATCCTCTCTCCATTTCATTTTGGATCCAATCCTAATTCCCAATGCACCCCAGTCTGATTCCACCATAGGGTACTACAACAAAACCTTTTCACAGTGCCCAGTAGCATGCCAGACACCCCAGATTGTAGATTGTACACCTACAAAGGCTGCATTCCTAACCCTGCTTGCCTGGGAGTAAGCCCCCTTGAATTCAATAGAATTTATTTCCAAACAGACATACTTAGGATTGCAGCCTAGACTATTAACTACTCCATGTACAATTTTAATGTTTTTGTCACTGTCTCGCAGTACATTCCAGCTGTTGCTGAAAAAAGGGATTAGCGCTTCCTCCCTACTACCAATTTCTATTGGAAACACTACTTCTAAGAAAACATGCTAAAGAGCTGGCGTTTTTTCAACTATTGAAGCATATTGTATCCCAACTTCATATTTATGTCAGCTTCTGCTACCATTTCCTTACCACTGCAATATCTTGAAATGTTTTCAAAGCACATAATACACCTGACATCATAAAGAGAGTGCAAAATATCAAAAGGTTTATCTTGGGCATTGTTATTCTTATGACAGCTGTAGCACAAAGGGTCCATGGCTAAACATAATTCACTGGTGTTGTTATTTCTTCTCTTCCCCTCCCCCCCCACTCTCTCTCTCTCTCTCTCTCTCTCTCTCTCTCTCTCTCACACACACACACACACACACACACACATATTGACCAATCTGGGTTTTTAATGTAACACTAACATTTTTGTGCTTTCTTCCTGGCATGTGGTCAAGTGCATTTAATAACTGCTGCCAACAGTGAAAAAATAGTTTCAGCTGTAGCAGATATGATACAGGTCCCATACTGCACTGCACATCCTTCATTTAGTACTCACAGGGTTAGGACTGCAGATCCTTAAGAGGAGTAGAGGGTGATTTTATCTTAACTGCAGTAGGATCGGTTTAAATGCAATTCATAGGATTTTGCTTACCTTCATATGCAAACATGAAACAAGTGGTCATTTAGTTTCTATAGATACCATTACCATTACCATTACCATTGTGTGGCTGATAATTACAGTCTTGTGAGAAACACATACCTTACGATTTACTCTTCGGAAATGTAGCCCATTTATACACACAAGAAGATTAAAGCTGAAATCCTATGCACACTTACCTAGGAGTGAGCCCCAGTGAACTCACCTGGGATTTGTACTGTATAGGATTTTACTATAAGTCATGTTTCCTATATTGTGTCCAAAACAACTAACAAAGCTAAATTTGTTTTAGAAACTGGTTTCGTTGTAACCGTTCTTTACATCATTTATTTCTTTAAAGAGCCTAGATCCACGCTGTTCATAAGAATGCAGGAAGCCGCTGGATTTTGCCATATCACAGGATGCCCAGCTGTGTGCATATTTACTTGCAAGTACGGCTACAGTCCTTCAGATACTTATTTGGGAGTAAGTAACACTGAATGCAAAATGCATAGGGTTACACTCCATGTCCCATTGCATTCAGTGGAATGTAGTTCCAAGTAAGACTGAGCCTAAGATTGCAGCTATAGCATTTTATGCCCCTTCTCGTAGAATTTCAAACTCGGCATTCCGTGTTGTGTTCTATATGGTCTTTCATATATATTGCTAAATATATAAAATACCTGCTTGTGGTAGAATGACTCCATAATACAGCCAAGAAAATAGCATTATGTAGGGTTCCCATACGCACATGCAATTGTAATGTAAAGGAAGTAGATTTAGAAATCGTTATCCCACCAAACAAAAGTCTGTGCCTTGCCTGAAAAGTTATTTTCACTGCTATACATTTACCTTACTGTAAAGGGTAGATAAGTTTATACAGAAACCACTGCAGTCCTTCTGTCAGCCCTTTTCATTGTAATATTAGCAATATCATTTGCCACACATCGAATATGTATGCATGTGGCTCAAATGCAGAGTAAGGAGAACACAAAATGATGAGAGAGCTTATTTCATGTTGTTTTTAGATCAATCCATGTCAGTCAAGACCGTTCACAGAATGACAGGGCCATCAATAAAAGTTCAGCTTTCCACAATATCTCTAGGCTATCCCAGCCACCAAAAACATTTTCAATTAACAAGCCAACAGCAAGCCAACTATACCCTATTTCATTTCAACTTGGCTCACATATCTATTCATACAACTGATCTGACCTTACCATTAAAATGATTGACAAGAATTCAAAATCCCGGTGCCTGGGGCATTCCATACAGTACTCAGAGAACACAAGAAACTGATGGAAAAAATCAAACAGGTTGCTAACTGTGTGTGTGGTGTTTTCCTTGGCTTTTTTGCTCTTCATTGTAGAAAGTACTGCCAAGCCTACCAAACTTGTTAATCATTATAACCCATTGCTAATATTTAAACTTAGAAAGCTCACCAACTTTGCTATCCTAAGTGAAAACTAGAAATAACAATGCAAGAATTATTCAAATATTTCAGAATCAAAAGATTCAGGACTCTTCTTATAATCCACAAGCAATCAAAATTAGTCAAGCAAATATGTCAGAGTTTCTTAAATATGCAAAATAATGAACACCACATATTCCTATATATATGCAAAAAGAGAGAGATGCGCACACAATCTGCAACAATAATGAATTGTCCATACCTTGATGGTCTTGGATGACTGGCATTTGACGTGATGGGACACTGTTGCAGTTTGGTTCATGTTTCAGCACCCAGGATAGCGCACAATTCCACAATGAGTTATGGAGCAAATGGCTAGAAATCCGTCCTTCTTGCTCAGACTTCTGCTGTTGCTCTCTCTCTCTCTCTTTTTCTCTCTACTCCTACGAGTGCTTATGGCTCTAGAGGCTGGGATGCTGTCAGATTTGTATAAGTCTGTATCTCAGCCTTAAAGTTGAGTATTCATTTGA
This sequence comes from Darevskia mixta, assembly GCA_034641385.1. Classification (NCBI taxonomy): domain Eukaryota; kingdom Metazoa; phylum Chordata; class Lepidosauria; order Squamata; family Lacertidae; genus Darevskia; species Darevskia mixta. The sequence goes on from JAWWNH010000001.1 coordinate 12,894,596, forward strand.
TTCATCGTTCTTTGCGTTTCTGAAGCCTCTGCACACAGAGAGCTCAAATGCTGCTTCCATTCACTTGCACTGCACCTCTCCAGCACTGAGAATGTGACAGCTCCTCAGCGCAGCCAATGATCTCGACTCACCAACCCTTTGAAAAGAACAGAATACCAGCAAACTGCATCAGTATTTACTGCAGCCCAGCACACTCTCTCCTTCCTTGAAATTAATCTAACTCAGGAGATAATTACAGATTAGCCTTCAAATCCTAACTGCACAAACACAACACACCACAGACACATACATACGCAAAATTTCAGTGTTATAAATTAATTTCAGTTTCCTTAGGTGGTGCTTTTCCAAGTAGCTGAAATATATGCAGACAATGAGACATCCCATCCAGCTGCTTGCATCAAAACTCCCTCCTAATTTCTCTTTTGGAAAATCTGAAGGTGTTATCATTTAGTGTTATCAATTAATTTCAGTGTTATCAATTAATTTCAGTTTCCTTAGGTGGTGCTTTTCCAAGTAGCTGAAATATATGCAGACAATGAGACATCCCATCCAGCTGCTTGCATCAAAACTCCCTCCTAATTTCTCTTTTGGAAAATCTGAAGGGAACCACCTGTACTTTAGTCATACCATGCACATTCCTGTGTTGAAATGGCCCCATCCCTTGGCATTAGGTTAGTACCTGGACTGTATTTTTCTACAGAGTTCTCATGTTAATAAGGGATGCTGATATTGTACCTTTGATCCATTTCAAGTAGGTATAAGGGGAGAAGTTCCCCACTTCTCCATTTCTCTTACAAGGGCTACAACAACTTGACTGATTTCCTTGTGGTCTTTTTCTACAGTTCCAATGGTACACAGAAATGCAGAGGTGGGAAAATGAGGCAGCTGTATTTGTAGACATGGCAATCAATGCCACATATGCTGAGTTACAGGTAGGTAGCCGTGCTGGTCTGCCATAGTCGAAACAAAATAAAAAAATTCCTTCCAGTAGCACCTTAGAGACCAACTAAGTTTGTTCTTGGTATGAGTTTTCGTGTGCAGATACCTGAAGAAGTGTGCATGCACATGAAAGCTCATACCAAGAACAAACTTAGTTGGTCTCTAAGGTGCTACTGGAAGGATTTTTTTATTTTGTTTCGACATATGCTGAGGTGTAAGTGTGAACATGACAGACACAAAGGGAGAGGGACAGTATAGTTTATTGTTGATGTTGTTTCTCTTGTAATGCTCTTCACTGAGCTAAATCAAGTCAAATATCTTGATTTTCAACTTCTTGAAAATCAGTTAAACCAGCTCATTCCTGCTTTATACATTGAGGTTTCCTTCATTTGATGCATTTATTTTCTTGATATCACATGCTCAGCTCATCACAATGGGTGATATGAAATATGAGTCATATTCAGAGCAGACTCTGACTAAGATGACTTAGTCAGATTATCACCCAACATCTACAAGGATGATCTTGAATATTAATGTTCTCTATTATGCATACAGTCATCCATATCTATACATGAGACATTCAATGAATGGGAATGTTGATGTAAATATTTTATCCACGCTAATCATCAGGTGAAGATGTAGGAATAAATAAGAAATTCTGTTGCCCATTTAGTAAAAATGAATGTTATTACCCTTTTATGTCATGAGCAAAAGAAATGTGGCAGAACAGCCTCAGCTTTGTTTTTATACAGGGTGGCCATGTTTTTAAAGCCCAGAGGTCTCCCATGCCTTGGGAGGTTGATGATGTCACTGCATGCAACGCTAAAAGCTCTAAGTGGTAAGACCTATCATAGCCTCACAACCTAACAGAAATCAGCTTTTTGTAAACTGCTTTGAGGCTTTGTTGCACTCAAGCGGTACAGAAACCTCGTGAAATTTAAAAAAAAGAAATTTTAAGAAATCAATGATCTGTTAATGGATTCTGATATGTCCTGGTCATGATTCAATTCCACCCATAACACGAACTGTATATTTTGGAGCAGATTCCATTTGTACAGAATTTGGCTGCATTTCTCCCTGGCAAAGTGACGTAATTCACTTTGGTAACACGTCACTCACTGCTGCCACTTGTAATACCGCACTAAACATGGCAGATATGTCAAAGCAGAATAGACCTCTGTGTGTGTAAATGTGTGTGCTTGTATGCGCAGCTAATATTTCCTCTGTGGTAGCCTATACAAAACAGACAACCTGAGAAACAAAGCCTACATTTTCCATATCACTTCTGTGAGAAATTACATGTCACATCCTATGAGGTTGTGCCTGTGCTGGAACCTTAACTAATAATACTGGGGGTAATAGTTTTTGTTTGTTGTTATGGTATGTATTTTTTGTGTTTTTATATTGTAAGCCACCCTGCGATCTTCGGGTAAAGGGCAGTATAGAAAAGTAGTAGTAGTAGTAGTAGTAGTAGTAGTAGTAGTAGTAATACAAGCATGCTGATTTCCTGAAAACATGAGTCCAATCAGGGCTGGTTCTGGATTCAAGAGGAATTGATGAAAGAGTTCCCACAGGAAAACCTAGATCTAGAATGAAGATCTGCCTAAAGGCACTTTCACGTGTACTAACAGGAAGAGCAGTCTAGAGCAAAAGTCTGCCCAGTTCCAATGAGTCCATTTGGAAGAGGTTTGACCAGTCCTGAGGATCAATGGGGGAAATTCCAGGCAGGTGGATAAGCAAACAGGGAGATCCAAGGGTGAGCAGACATGGCTGGAGTAAACTGCAGGAAGTTACTCATACGTGTCCTTGCCTTTGCCCCCAAGAAGAGATAATGGCTAAATGCTTTCCCCCTAAACTAGAAAAAACATCATTTCATATTTAACAAACTGTGGCACACAGTATTTGAAGCTAATGAAATTCATTGCTAAGAGTTTGAGGAGGACTAAATATGCACTGAATTTTATGAGACCCAATAAGAACTTTATTGGAGTCTTTATGTCTTGTTTCATGCTTTGGCAAAAACCAATTTTCTGTGCAAATTTCCCCAAAAAGGCACCTAAATTAGACACCTTGAAGCTGTCAAATAAAATCCTTCTTTAGACAAGAGATGAGTGGGTGGGGGAGCAGACAAAGACATACAGCATGATCAATAATTTGCTGGCGTTGTGTTTGGATGGACTTCTACAAAATGTTAATTTATCTGTCCCTAGGAGGCATAAATTTCACTGATTAACCTCTCAGTCTTATTTTATCTGACCTAATTATAATATAAGCCTAACAAGGGGTCTCAAGAATGATAATGACTCTTTAAGTGGATCATTTATCAAGATAAAACATCATAGGGACAACTCCAATCAATAGGATGGGATTCCATGAAACTCTGCCTAAAATTCTCTGCAGGGCTGTTGTGACACTCACTCTTTGGATAAATGCCATCCACTTCTAGTCCTTTCTTTCTTTAATGCAACTTTTAATCCTTCATAGTGCTTGTAATCCTCTTTGGTAACTGGCCGCTTAACTAAATTCAGTTCTTCTTAGCATTGCATCTCGCTTGCTGCCTGCTAATGTGCATATTTGCCGTTGGCTTGTTCCAGAAGGAGGAAGAGGACAGATTGAAAAAACATATCATAGCCTTCAGGATGCAACTAAATAACAAAGTGGATTCCAAAAATGTACTGGAGAGCATACAAAAGCCATGGACAGCTGCCTAGATTTCACATTACAGTACAGAGAAGGAAATCATAATGATGACTCTCCTCCTCCCAACAGCCCTAACAGGAACATAGGAAGCTGCCTTATCCTTAGACCACTGGGTCCTTTTAGCAGTGGCTCTGCAGGCAGGGTTCCTTTTAGCGGTGGCTCTGCAGGCAGGGTTCTCTCCCTACCTGGAGATGCAAGGGATTGAACTGGGTTCCTTCTGCATGCAAGGCAGCTGCTCCACCACTGAGCTATGGCCCCTCCCAAACAGAACCTCGAAGGGCAGAATTGAAATACAATTAATTAATCGATCAATAAATCATCAAACAAGCTGCTTCCTTTGAAGACAGAAAAATCTTTAAAGAACTCCCATAAGTCCAGAGGACAGCATCACCAAAACTTACGTTGTTCAAAGCCCTGCAGTTAAAACACATCAACAGCAACTGCAGGACACTAATACCATCATTGCAGCCATCTAATTAGAGAGACTATTCCCTGCAGCACTTGATCGTTATTCAGATCTCTCAGTACCCTGCTGTTAATACTCTAATTCCCAGTATTGTTCCCTTGCCACACATATTTGCCGCAGCCTTACTTCCAAAGCCTTATGTTCTTCCTTACCAGCGCTGCCAAAGTCAAATTTTTCAAATTATGATGCATCTAATGGATGTGATAGCAAAAGAGATGAGCAAACCAATATACTAAAGTTTTGATAGGCAAGGAGCACTCAAGGGATGCTCCCAATTGCTATTTTGCTTTCCTTCGACAAAATGCTCTCAGGCAGTATTTTTTCCTTTTATTGCTTCTTGTATGCTCTGTGAGCTGGACCATGGACTTACTAAACACTAGCAACTACTGATATCAACTGAGCATATTCTAATTAGAAGGGGTGGCAATAAGCTTTTATGAACAAGTGCAAGGCAGATTTCTGAGTGATTGGTAACCCCGTCCAACGGCAAAGAGCAAAACCTCAGAATCTTGACTAGTGTTAGAAATGGGGGGGGGGGGTTGTAGGGAAGTGGCCAAGTTTTGATCCTACATGTGTGGTGGGGGACGACCAAAAGAAAATGGCATTGTTTCCACTTTACATTCCTTCAAATCTAGACTCACAGTTCTAAACATGTGAGGGTAAAGTAGGAAATAGGAAGGCCAAATTATCTTTTTTTAAAAAAAAAAAAAAGGTGAAGTGTGTTAATTAAGACAAAAGTAAAACACTCACAAAGTTCTTAAGGTTGGTTCTGCTCATATCACATCATGGAGTACCTCACAAGAAGTGGCAAGGGAAGTGACCATCATCTAGCCTACCCTATTACTAGTGGGGCAGTATACTCCATAACCAAAACACACTGACATGCAAATAACAGAAGAACATAGTATACAGGTACTAAGATGACAGCATGCCACAAGAGAAGAGCAAAAGGAATGAAGTTTTACATGCCATAGATATATGTAAGACAACAAATAAGATTATTCCCAATGGATGTGTTGAAGACAGGCTACCACACATACACACACACACACACTTGGCAGATCACCAGCCAATGTTATACAGAAGGCAGAATAGAAATTGAATAAATAAATTAAAATATAATATTTTATATGTTATTTTGTAAACTGCTTGGCGAATGTCTCAGTGGTAAGTGGTGTGAGTGGGTGTAAGAGAAATTTATAAAAATGACACTTATCTGAGCTCTCCATAACACAACAAAGAGCATGCAGAGACCATTTATTTTGTCTTTCTGTTAAGTTATCCTGCCTTTTATCTATCAAACAAATGACCTTGTGATTTGATGGACTGCTTGTACATGTGACTACAGGGAAACACAGTACTTTTTAAAAGTGTCAGCTCAGTAAAATTTCTTAATTTGTCTTTTCCTTGTGGCTCCCAAACAGATGACTACTATTTAAAAAAAAAAACCCACACAGATAAATGTGATCCTACACTAGATTATGTTTGCATGGAAAGCAAAATAGATTTGAGCCAGTTGCTTAGAATTGGCTTCATGGTGTTTAACTTCAACCAATATTGAGGGGAGGGAAATAATGTAGCACTCTGACCTACTAGAAGAATTAAGTGGGGTGGGGGAGAAATAGAAATGGTTTGGATCCTTCCTCACTAAAAGATATACTGTCACCCAGAAAATATTCAAGGCACTTGGTACAATTCTAAGGTTTTCTCACATTATGCATTTCCACATTAAGCTTTTTAGTAATTGTGTTTCAGAAACACTAGGGCTTCATGAAGCAGCACCATTATCTAAGCACTTGAGGTTATTTTAATTTCAGCAAACCCTTATTTACACCAATCACCTATAGTTAGATTCTTCTTTATAGCTCTATTCAGATGTTATAATTCCCCAGGTGAGTAGCATTGAGGGGGGGAGCAGGGGTGAATGCCTGAAACATCACCCTGGTCCCCATTGTCCTCCACAAGTTGATTGAAGTGGGAAGAGCCGCTGGTATTTATGGAGACTATCTGCATGGTTCTGAATGCCCTTCTGACAGCACAGGAGACACTCTGCTTCAGAGGTTCATTCTCCAACTCATAGAGGGTGATGGTGATGGGATACAGCTTAGCACACACATCTGTGCTCCCACACATATTGAGATGCCCATGTGGGGGATTGCAGCACCTGAACAAAGCTAACTTCTGCATGCTTTGTGTCATACAGCACATTGCTGGCGTCTTCAACCCATTGCAACAGAACATTCATAGTGGAAAAGAATCCAAAACAATGAACCAAATTTCATGTAAGAGATGAGCTGCTACCAATATTTAAGGCACTCCTACATCTTCAGGCTATCGCGAATGGTCAAAATATAAAAATGACAAAAGAGGTCATTCTGTTTATACCGGTAGCCTTCTATACTTCTTCCAACAGCTAAGTTTAACTAATATGGGTGACAATGGGTCCAACACATTACTAAGTAGCATGGCAACTTTCCTTATCCACCATAAAATGAATGGAAAAATAGGTGGGGCAGAAAGACAGATATAATGTGTAGAAATTTTTGGTCATTTCTCCTCTCCTCCTTCCTGATTTCCACATGTTCCTTACATGGTAAGTGGGGGGGATGCTGAGCAAAACAATGCCGCTTTCCAAAAGCTCTCAAGGTGTGATGCTGGCCTTTTCCATAACCCTTTCATTGGGCCTCAGGTTGTTTGTTCCCCTTCCTTCAGCCCTGAGAGAACTGCACAAGCTTGTCTTGGAGATGATCGTAGAATGTCACATCCATTCCCTACACATAAGGGACCCTGGTAATAGATTTGAGGCAGGTCACTTGCTTCCATTTGCCAATCTCAGCTCCGAGTGTTTGCTGACAGAGGACTACAGCCCTGTGTGCATTTTTCTATATGGCAGAGATTTTCTCTGGCAGTGTGTTTGTATAAGTCCGCTCCACTTACCGTGGGGCGGGGTTGCAGCCGGCCGCGCAGCCACTCACTCTCTTCCAGGGGCGGGGGACGTTGTCCCACATCGCCCGGAGGATCCCGGCCACATCACCTTCCAGCCGGCCAATCGGCTGGATGGGAGGCATGGCCGGGTCCCATTTAAACAGGGGCGTGAGCCTGGGATCTCCCTCTTGGCTAACCCTCAGCCCATGACAGTTTCGAGTGTCTACTGAGGCAGCAGAGGAACTTTGATGAACTACAAAAATCTAAGATAAAGTTTGCCTTTTTGACAGAAACAATGGGCCCTTGAGAAAGGCAATACCTCTGGACCTTTATGACATGCACCATTCCACTGCCAGTTAGAGAAGGGCTCAACTAGTACAGAAGACATCTCTCCAACCTTCCTGAACAAAATTGCTCAAGACAACATTAAGGACTGTTAAGAGGGCAACAGGACCCCCAAAAAGAAGATTTTATATAAAGAGTCCATTCAAAATAAATGTCTTTAGTGGGATAGATAATTGGGGGGGGGGGTCAGGCATGGAGAACTCGTGGCACTCTACCTGTGGTTAGGCTCCAGTTTCCACCATCCCCATCAATGTGGACAATGCTCAGGAACGATGGAAGTTGTCATTGAGCAACATCTGGAGGACCACAGGTCTCCCATCCCTCCTTTAAACATGATCAGCAACCACAATGGCAGAGGGTGCAGCACAAACAGACATCCTATATCCAAGTTCATATGAACATACAAATGCTGCCTAATTAAAAACAAACACTGGGTTGGTCCAGAGAAACTCCAGGGGAGTTAGCCTTACACAAGGGTACTTTCCCATTGCCACCTTCACGCTTCAGCCCCCATCACCCTCAAAGCCTGAATAAAACCAACTCTTGAAGGTGCTCTCCAGAATGTCATGGAATGGGACATGGGAGGCTGCAACAGGAGAAGAGAATCAACAGAAGTGGGAAGTGTGTTAGATACCTTGGGATCAAACATATTAACTAAAACTAAGGTTAATTTATTTTAGATCTTTTATTGAGGGATGCATGTAGAGGCCCATCATAATACCAACCCAACTCAGTATGCTGCCCCAATTTTCCAGTAACTATTCCAGCAAATGGTTTTAAATTTGGAAAGGCAGCATACAAATAACATGACTGATTGATTGATGGGATTTCCAGCAGCTAGAAATCCCCAAGTGTGAAGAGTGCTATTGCATTCAGGTCCTGCTTGTGGGTTTCCTAAAGGCACCTGGCTGGTCACTGTGTGAACAGAATATCATGCCAGATGGGCCTATGCATGGCCTGATGCAACAGACTTCTTCTTATGTTGTTATGTAACACAATCACATCCAGGATACGCTACAATGTTTTGTTAAGGGAGTATAACTTGTTAGTTCAATTATCCAATTTAACTAATGGAAGGGGGGGAATCCCCGTTTCTTCCTAAGAAACGCATACAAACAAAATCCAGAAAACCTTTTGCCGAGCTGCAGAGCCGTTAGGAAACCCACAAGCTAGATGGAACAGGAGTAAATGTCCTCCCAGGAAACAGCCTGAAGCTGGAAATATTGCTCAACTCTAGCTAATTCTAATTCAAATGGTCTTCACCAGTGGTCCTAAAAATAAAAACAAATGTGAAGCCTGCTAATGGATGCTGGTCATACAACCAGGTTTCTTTCTTTCTCTTCTGCTTTTAGTGAAACAGATATTTACAGTCAGTTTAGGAGAAATGTTCCCTTGGTCTGCCAATGTAATAAAACAGTTTATCTGGGAGTTTTCCACAACCACTTCAACTTTACAATACAATTTTTTCAATATTTGCTGGTGGGTTGTATTTTTTATTTCAGGTCAACATCTTCTAATATATGTTTGGTGTCGTACAAATGGGGAGGGGGGAATGACAGATATTTATAGTTAGCATGGGAAGAGGGTATTCCCTTGCAATATATAGAGAAAACATAAGCGGTATATTTGGGATCCAAACACAAACACACCACCTCAGCCTTATATTCTAAATTTACCATTTATGTTGCTGGGAAATGAAAGTCGATCTGATGGAAAAAGCCTGGGTGGCAGGTGAGGGGAGGATTATAAAATCTCACTACTTGACAAGTAAATATAATTGTTTGTCCTTCCACAGACCTGTTTTCTTCACTGGTTTTCAATTGGTGGGTTGGGGACTCATAAATAGGCAGTGTCCCAACTTTAGGTGAGTCAAAGCAGTAGATTCAATGGCATTTTCATTTCTTTAGATTTTGTTTGAAGGAGTGGGATAGGCACACAGACCCAAAACAAAGGAAGACAGAACTAGTTTACTTTTCATACTTGTATAGAAAGGGAAATTTTGCCTGGTTCATCTTGTCATGTAGGAGTGGAAAGATGCAGCCTTCTACACAAATGCATTTAGTCACCCTACAGAGGAAAACAGAAAGATGACCATATGGCAAAACATTACAAACATGTCCTTGGATTGCTGTTGATGTCATCAATCAATAAACAACTGATTTGGGAGTGAGTTCCAGTTAGGGATGGGGCAGAAATTTGATTTTGTTTGTATTTTAATGGAAATTTACCTAATTCACACTTCCCAAACCAATACACAAACCAAAACATAGCTATCCTTTGAAATTTACACATCTTCACATTTTGTGCTACAGTTCTCTAATCAGCCAATGCGTGCAAAAATTCACATGTTAGGGGGAAATGTGCATTAAAATGAATATATTCATGTGGGGGATACAAAAGTGCAATATATAAGGGGGAAACTGCAAAAATGCTTATATTAGTTAAAACTGCATTAAAATTGTGTTTACTGGGATAAATTTGAACTAAGATGCAAATGAATTTTCATGAGGAGCTTTAAAAAAAAAAAGCTGAAGAAATATAGAGAACTGAATTTAAGATTGGAAAATAGAGAAAGCCAAATCTACAGTCCCAGAAAACTCAGTGTAACTAACTTCTGAATATAATATACATTGCACTGGACGTGTATCTCGGTGACTCCAGAAAAAAGACTGAAGCTTGTTGACGGACAAAACAGTAGACAGAATGTGAAAAAGAAACCTGCAGGATTTGTCACCTGCAGCACCCCCCAGTGCTAACTGAAGCTTTCTTTTGGCAGAAATATAATTTTAATTGGATTAGACATTATAGGCATATATAACAAGGCAAGCTGAAGAGCACTGAGACACAACAGAAAGGTACAATTCAGGAAGTGGCTTGTAATTTCCTTGAGTCTGTTGGAAGAAAGTGAATTTACATTTCAGGACATTCAAGTTAAGGTGCTATGAATTGGCAGCCAGAGACTGTAGTGTAGACAATCAACTGAGCTCATTGTCAGTTCAGTAGGAAAGAGATGAATGAGAAGATATGAAAAAGAGAAATGTGCTTGGTCAACAGGGTCTAAAATGTTGCAGAAATAGAAAGCTGAACTGCACCACACTTGAGTATGAGAATATTAATATTTCCTCTTTAACTTGGACTGCCAAAAGCATTGTAATGGAATTGGATATCAGTTTTAAAAGATCTATGTGGGAACTAGGAGGAACCTCACATGACACAGGAAATAACACTGACATAATTAACTCTTCATCTGTAAAATGGATGAAATATGGAATGACTACCTTGCAAGTCAATAAGGTTTATCACACCAATGTATGAATTAGAATCCAGTACCATGTTTCCTACAGTGATCAACCAGATGCCTGCAGGTGCCCCACAAGAAAAGCAAGAGTGGAATCATTTTCTCCTGCTTTCTGTCCCCCTGCCCCCCCCCCCAAATGCTGCCTCTGAGTCTGGATGTAACTTATTGTAATCATAATTCACTGCCGCTGGTGATCTTATCCTCCATGAATTTGTGCAAGCCTAAATATGCGTGATTGGAAATATGTCCTATTGAATTCAATGGGGCTTGCTCCCAGGTAAATTGAGTTAGGAATGCAGTCTAATAGTGGCATCACCAGGAATAGACAATGTAGTGGAGCAGTGACATACACCAATGGTGTCCTAACAGCAGTGCCACCGCTGCTTATTGTGATGGTGCAGAATAAGGGCTATGTGAAGCTGAGGTTGTGGTAGTAATGTGGACCCACAGGAAAGAGCACTGGATTGCCTCTGCCAGTGACCCCCACCCATTTCTGACCATGCCACCATTCTTCCCTGTTCTGCAGTGTTGGTACGTGGCACAATGCAGCTGCTAGGAAGGTGGTGCCATGGTACTGCCCTACCATACTGGCTGCTCCTGGGCATTATCTCTGTGGAAAAGTACTTCCTTTCTTCTGTTCTGAATCTTTACATAATTCATATTTAATAGATTACACCAAGTTCCCAGCATGCATAAATTTATGCACATCTACCACCACCACCCCACTATGCAGCTTTTTCTAAACTAAAAATCCTCCAAGGACATATTTTTCCCAGTTACTTCCTGTATAAGTGCAAAGAACACTACAAAAGCACCACACCAGGGGCGGAGCAAGAGGGCGGGGGGCGGTCCACCCCGGGTTCCGCCCTGGGGGGTGACACTCTCAGGGCCCCACCCCCACAATCGACGACGCAAGCCGAGCCGGGAGCCCAAAACCTTGCTCTGTGCACGACGGTGGCTGGCTTGCTTTATCAGTCGCTCTCTCAGCCAGCCGGCGCCCCGCCCGCTTTCCCCTTGGGGGATCACCCTGGGGGGGGTGACACTCTCGGGGCTGGCCCCACCCCTGCGATCGGCGAAGCAAGCCGAGCCGGGGGCCTAAAGCGAGCGCCGGCTCGTGGGGCTGTGTTTGCTGTGACGTCACAACGCATGCGTCAGGATGCCCTGCCCCCAGGGGGTGCCTCCGCGCGGCAACGCCACCCCAGGTGCCCAAGAGGCTTCCTACGCCTCTGCACCACACAAATGTAAGCATTCCTGTATTGCTATTTTATTTGCTTACATGGGTGGATTTGTAATCATGTGCCTCCTGCAAGCATCTCATCTTGCTAGTATTCTAGCAGTATAAACCTATGCAAACACTTGACACCCAAGGAAAGTATGATTCAACCAACCTCATGGGTTTATTTACCCCAATGGCTGCAGACTTTTCACTTACATTTGTAGGTTTTGCCAGCCACACACAAATGTACACCAGCCCCCTTAACATATTGGTGTTTGATGGTGCAAAGTTGTCAGTCAACATCAAGGATGGCTTACCAGTGCCAGCTATATTGTTATAGCTCTTTTGCATCCTGGCTACAAACCAGACTTACTAACTTGTGCATTTCAACAAACATGATTCAGCAAACTAGGTGGCTAAAATACAACTCAAAACAACTGAAGACTGCTTAGGTAGGTTTGCAAAAGCTCTCTGTTTCAGTGACCAAGATAAATTACACCACAGAAGCTCATTTTCTAAGTGTTCAAGCTGTCTGCCTTGCCCTCCTACTAGTATTCAAAAAGCAGAATGAAAAACCTTAAATCAAAGCCACAGCAAACACTTCCCCACCCCAAATTGAAACCATCTCTAGCTTTAAAACCCAAATGCCCAATTAAATGCAAGTGGAATGTAATTATTAGCATTCCTAAAGCAAAATAAAACCAAAACAAGAAGAATATGTTAATTCAGCAACCTTAAGAAAGAATCTCTATGGAAGTTCGTGGAAAGAAAAAATTCATTGTCTGTCAAAATATGGTTATTCACTGAAACAATAAATGTCAACTAAACCACAATTCATGTGAATAGCAATTTCCAACACACAGTTCTTTGGCATTTTAACACAAGATAGTTGGGGCTCTTTAACTGTTCATATAGCCATATGAGTGTTGTCAACTTAACTTTCAATGAAAAACAAAGTTTCATTTCATACAGTCAAGCTGGTCATCCTAACCTGGCTGTAATGAGGCATTACGGAATTCAACAGACTTTTTTTTTTTTTACTCCTAGCATATCTTGGTTCCACAGTGAACCTGAAAAGCACCTGCAGTTTGTGCCACTTGAAAATCAAAAAGCAAATTGATCAAGTATTACTTTTAATTCAGAGCATTCTGCAGGCTATGTAAAGAATGGTAACCAACTGTGCATAAAGGACTTCCATGAGCAGAACATTACTCCCCCTTTCTCTCCTGACCCTGCAACAGCAAGCAGGTACAATACCATGGTAAAGTTCTCAGTAAAGTTCTGGCCTTTTTCAACCAGTATTTGGACTCCTCAGCAGCATCCTGCCACTATCAGTAACAGCTTCCAGAACTACATATATGTATGCAATTTGAGACTTTTGCAGAACTATATACCCAGCTTGCAGAATCAGCTGAAGAGCAGCTAATGTCACTAAAAAAGTACTTAACCACAGAAGAAAAATCCAGAACGACATGCTTTCAGCACCAGCAGTCAATTTATGCTCTGAGCCTAAAAGCGCCAAGCTGAAAGAGGCATGAAATCTACTTTGCATGTATTTCCTTTGAACATTATTAACGCTGAATATATATGTCTTCCAAATCCACATCCTGTGGACTTCATCCCTACCTAACCCCACCTTGGCCCAATGTCATTTTCCAAATTAGAATTGAAATGCATACAAGTTTGTCTTGAGGGTGTGAATACTACTTTGACAGTGTGCTTACATGGGAGTCCTATTGAGTTAAATTAGGCTTACCCACAGAAAAAATAATGCATAGGAAATGTCTAACTAAAACTGAAATATGCATTCAGTTCATTTGGCAACTTCTTACAGGTGAATTCTCTAAATAGTTGCTCTGATTTATTTTATTGAATAGTGTGATAATGATCAGGTGGCACACAGGGTTGGTTCACAGATGCATGTTCTATTGCTTGTGCAGCTGGTTATCTGTGGCTAAGTGTAGAACCTTACATTTGTCCCTACTGAAATTCACTTTGTTCTGGCCCAGTTCTCCAATCTGTTAAGGCCATCTTGAATTCCAGTTCTGCAATAGCTACTCTTTCCAGTTTAGTGTCATCTGCAATTTTTATGAACATCCCCTCATCCACATCATTTATAAAGTCGTTGAACAACAATGGGTCCTGGACAGAACCCTGCAGCACCTCACTCATCGCTTTTTCCAGTTACTGCTGGGAATATTCCCTGCCTGAAACCGGGGAAAGTCACTGTCAGTTGATATAGACAATACTGAACTTGGTGGACCAATGATCTGACTTGATACAAGACCACTTCTTCTGCTCCTAAAAGTAGCATTTTAAAAAATGTTAATAATATTTTCTGTTTCTCAAAATTTCATCAAAATTGGTTAAAATAAGTGCAGGTTTATGGATGTCAGCCCAGCCTTCTTGGCTCCTACCCTTCTATTAAGTACAGACAAGTCAATGCACATTAAAGAAAATACCTAAATCAAACAAATTCCCCTCAAACAACCTCAGAAGTTGAGAAATCTCCCTGACTAGCTGTGTCTGGGAGCTTTTTTAGCTGAAAAGGAGGCTAAATGCGGGCTTAATCAATCAACTATAAAATGGCTATTTCTCATGCCAATATTGGCATATAGTCTCTGCCTTGGAGGTCAGAGTTTTTACAGACGTGCCTATATGCTGGTGGTTCCATTCAGAGCAAGCTGGCTCATTTCTAGCCATGTGCTCAGCAGATGGGCTGCACTTTGCTAAGCGTATTTGACACACAGCATTACAGAACTTGCTGCATGAGGAAAAACTATCTGCAGTGCCCAGAGAAGAGAGCCCAGCTTCTATAAACAGTGACCATCCTGCATTCTCATAGGATGGCAATTTTAGATACATTACTCTGTAAGTATAATGACTTTAGAGAAAATCCTTCCATCCAAGCTGTGTTCCTGTCACACTTCAATCATGCTGCTCCCTATCAGTTATGGTATACATATCTCTCAAGGCCCGATATTTATGGAAGTGTCAACAGAAAAGTGTGGGGATAGGGCTTTATATATGTAATTTCCCTGTTGGTGGAGGGTGATGGTGGTGGCCCAGAACTGTGCTCTGGCTGCTGCTGAATAATTCTGAATTGTTACATTGCAATTCTGTAAGTTCTGTAACTCAGACATAAGGTCTACTAAGTTCAATAAGACTTTGCTTCAGAGCTATGACTGCAATTTGTATAGCAGAGCTTTCCAAACTTTTCAAGTTGGTGACACAGTTTTTGGACATACATCATTTTGCATCACAGTAATTCAGTTTTGCATCATTTCGTGACACAGTAATTCAGTCTTACTAGAAAATCGGAGGTTAAACTAACCCTTTCCAACCCCACTGCAGCCAACACACCAACGTGTCATGACACAGAGTTTGGAAAGCTCTGGTGTATAGGATTGTAGCCTCCAGGGTGCTTTTTTCTTTCTCTCAATGCCATGAATTGTTTTTTCCTTAATGCCTTCACCCACCCCAACAATATACAATATTAAAATTATATATCTACTACCGATTTTCCTCAATTTTCCCCAAGTTTAGGAATTTTTACAATTAGCCAAGTGTAGGAAATTGTACAAATGATTTTTTTTTAAAGCACACATTTCATGTATTGCTCCAATGTTGTGTCGATGTGAACGCTGATGGTTTTCCCATACTGTGAAATCAGTCATTAAGTCCAAACTGGAGGCATTGTTATACCACTGCAAAATTCCTGAGTTAAAACCATGAGGTAGAGACTGAGTGCAGAAGAAATTGCAACATTTTATATTATATTAATTATATTATATTATTATTATATTATTATGTTATATTATATAATTATATATAATATAATTATAATATATATAAATATAATAAAAATATATAAAATATAAATAATATATTATTTTTATTATATATATATATAATATTTATATTATATATAACTATATTATAATTATTATTATGTTAATTAAATATAATAGATATTTAACCCTATCTTCAGTTGCCTAAGCCAAGCCTACATCAGATTCTTTATTTAAAGTCCCCTTACAATATTGCTTCCAAAAATGAGCTAACCAAAATGGCCACATCCAAAGTTTAGGCTTTGTTTGCTTTTTAAGGGGTGGGAGGGACCTGGAATACTTTTTCCACCTCTGGGTCTTTCTTTTAATAGCCTTTGCAGAATAGGAAAAATATTTCCGCTTCTGTGGTCCTCAGTAAATAGCTTTCCAGTTAATTGTAGAATGTTTCCAAATAATACTGTTTTGCTCCCTGTTAGCTTGGTTTCCAGCTTTTACACAATTAATTATGGAAGCATTCAGAGGCCTCCATTTTAGACCACTTAGTTAATAAGGAATGAATGTTTAATGGGTGCTCCTTTCAGACTATTTAATTTAATGAGAGAATTTGCAAGAAAAGGAAGTAAGGAGGATCAATTTAGCATGTAGCTACCTGCAACAGAAAAAAAGCAAGACAAGAATGTCAAGGGAAATAGCATATGCATTCATTTATTATTCAAATGCACCACAAGTCCCATATTGAGAGCTTGGGGTGTTGTATAATCACAAGACGTACAATTTATTAGGCCAAACAGGTTTTCCATCTATCAAAAAAAGAAGGGAAAACAACTTTAATTTTAATACATTCCATCAGTTAAAACTTGTAAACACTGTGTGTTCTGCAGGGGAATAAATGTAGACTATAGTAGGCCCTGGCTGAGTAAAGCAGAAGCCAAATTGGCTTTCTCTGGGGGTGATATGGGCAATGTAAGCCACATGTGGCACCATTCATCTCAAGGATGCAACCACACAGAGAAAAGAGAATCATACTACAAATCTGCACCCAATCAGAGAAATAGGATAGTGGTACAATTCTCTTCACAACGTGGGTGAATGCTTGAGTCAAATGGCCTGCTATGTCATAGTAAGTCCAGTACAGAAAGTTATCACTTAACTTCAAAGTTAACTTAAGTTAACTTAAGATTAAAAGCCACAGGTCTTAAAACCTCTGTCCATGATCCAGAGAAAGGCACAGCACACCCTCCTTCAGAATCACACGGCAGGCTACTTTTCAAAATAATTGTCAGAAGTATGTTTTGGTGCAGAGTTGTGGTTCTTGTTTTGTGTTTAAAAGCCGTAATTTCTGCTAGGTACACATACTGCCTTGATCCTGGTGTTGGCCCTTGCCTTAAGGCCAATACACACATTACTTTTTAATAACAGTTTTGCATACTACAAATCCATTACAAAGATCAGAAACTGTAATTTTAACTTCATGGTATGCATTTGATCACCTTGCTTCCAGGGCAAAGTTAAACCAAACATTTCTTAACTTACAAAATACATGTACCCCGTGTATTTCTGAACATGCACTTGGAAAACTAGCACAAGAAGTAGCCAACTTACAATTTTTTCTCGATTTTGTGCATCGACAAGGAAATGACTATTAAAAATTTGCCATCTAACCACTTAAAAAGTGGTGTTGAAGGATTGTAAGACACGGATCTTAAGAGCTCTCTTGATCTAAATGTACCTGCATCCTATTGAGCCTGTCATAATTTACCCTTCCAACTCCCCATTCAATACTTTCTACAATCATTATCCATGTGTACTCTCTCTTCTTGCAATTACTGGGCTGTTTGGGGATTGTTGAATTCATGCATTTCATTAAACCAGTAGTGCCAAAGGTGTGCAAGGGACAAGAAAGGACCAAGGAAACATCTTTGTACCATTGCAAAACAGCTAAGAAGATTGCCTCTTCACCATAAAGTTGGTGAATTAGTAAGAACAATGTGTCTGAGGGAGATGGATATAGAATATCCACTGATAGCAAGGGTAGGAAACCTCTACCTTGGGACCTGAATGTCTGGTGGAATGCAGAGAACAAGTGGGAAACAGTTAGGTATCTGTATATACATTATAGGGAATATGTACTGTAGGTGGTGTCACTCTGTACATCAAAGAGGGCATTGGGCAGTCAACTAGAAATCCCCAAGGGGTAGACATGTTGTGGGTGGTGATACTGGGCCCCAGTAATAGTTTAGTTCGGGGGGGGGGGGTGTTCTCATCCCTTTGATCAAAATGCTCAGGGAGGTCTTGAGCTGAGGAATGAAATCAAGGTAGCATCCAAAAGAGGAAATGTTGTAGTCAGTGCTTTTTTTCTGAGGGGACTCAGGGGTATGCATACCCCTAAACATTGTGTGAATCTAAGTTTGGCCTCATTGAGGGGCAACATTTCAATATGAGTAGGAAAATGAGAGTACCCCTAAACATTTTTTTAGAAAAAAAAAAGCACTGGTTGTAGTCATGGGTGACTTCAATTATCCTCACGTAGACTGGCTACATACCGTATGTTCCAGTCATGACAAAGATGTAAAATTTCTAGATACTCAAAATAACTGCACCTTGGAACAGTTGATCATAGGACCAAGCAGAGGGGAAGCAACCCTGAACCAAGCACCTACTGTGAGATATAAGTGTTGTTGAGCCAACTGGGAGCAGTTACCAAAGCACTATTGAACTAAACATACATGTAAACAGCCAATAGCCAAGAAAATCCAGCATGGTCACATTTGACTTTAAAATGACAGGAATGGGAAAAAGGGAAGTTGAAAGGCAAAGTCAGAATGGTCAAAACTGCCAGGGAGTTGTTTAAAATCACAATATTGGAAGCTCGATTGGAGTGTATAGCACAGATCAGTAAAGGTACCACAAGAGTTGAAAGGATGCTGATGTGGTTAACAAGCAGAGTAAAACATGGTATTAGAGTCAAGAATGCATCCTTCATGTAAATGGAGAGAACACACAAAAGTGCAAGCAGACAGTAAGCAATGCTAAAAACATTAAGACCAACAACCAGTGCTTCTTTTTCAGCTGGAACTCTGCGGAACTGAGTTCCGGCACCTCTCAGGTGGACACCAATGCCATTATAACAGAACAAGGGAGACATTCATGGTGAGTTCCAGCACCTCTTTTTCTAGAAAAACAGCACTGCCAACAACAGAAAGTTATTTAAATGCATTTGTAGCAGAAGACATTCTAGGCAGGGTATACAACCCTTGGATGGCAAAGGAGTAAAAAGTGTGCTAAATAGGGAGAAGGAGATTTTGCAGGAAAAGAGTTTGAGGAATGGAGGCAGATAATGGGCTTTTTTATTTCAAAAAAAATGAAAAATCTTTCTGACAGTTGAGGTGGAAAAAGGGTTATGAAATATATGCCTGGATTGTGAAGAAAGCGGATCATAATTACAGTGCAAAAATAATCTACAGTGAAGTTCTAAATGGGAGACTGACACAAGATTTTGTGTCAATTGCATAAGCTCTGTCTGGTGTATATTTATTGCAACAGATCATGCACAACATGTCAGAAGCAAACCCAGACTGCTCTACAGTACAAGATCCTGCCAATTAATATTTGGAAGCTGTTTTCTTGAGAATAAATCTAGCACAAGTAGAAACAGTGCCTGCAACGTGGCCAGTATCCAAACTAAAGGCGGAAAGATTCTGTCCAGTAAATATTAGTGCTTTTCCATGTCAGAGAAACAAAATGTACACAAGTGCTGCACTCCGTAGCTTAGCCTGTGAGAAGGATGAAAGAGAGAGAAGCAGCTTTTCCTTCATCCTTTGGATAGAGGCTAGGAAATTGTTGTTGTTGTTGTTGTTGTTGTTTATTTATTATTTTTTGCCTACCCTGCACTGACAGATGGTTGAAGTGGCACTGTATCCTAAGCAGGAATAACTGGAGTTTCTGTGCAGGATGAATGGGAAGGGAAAGGCATGACAGAACAATGAAGGGTAGCCTAACGTATTGGATGGGTAAAGGGAGGCTTACCTAAAGAAGGGCTCTCTCTTTTTGTAAACCGCATTGAGGGTTTATTACACCCACGTGCTATATAAATATCGTGAAAGAAATAATGAAAAGGGCACAACTCTTTTGTGCTCTTCTTGAGAGCAGCATGGAAATGAATGAACTTTAGCACTTTGATGTCCTCATTGGCCCCAATGCTCTGGACCAGTAGCTGAAATAGGTGGTGCCCTCCAGATGTTATGAGATGTGATTTCCATCAGCCCCAGTCAGCATGATCAATAGTCAGGAGTCAGGGGAGTTGTAGTCAAACAACATCTGGAGAGCATCACAGAGCTCTGGACTGCCCTGGTGACTTTCTTCTCATACAATTAAGTGTGGGGGCAAAGAGTACTGACTAGTGTGATCCTTGGAACCAGAGGGGAGTCACCCATCCAAGGTGATCGAGGCAAGTGGTGGGTTTTCTGTATGCTGGTAGCTCCCAGCCCTGCAAAACAAGTCACCCAGTCAGTACCAAGGCTTGTGACTCTGAATTTATTTAAGGCCAGGTATATCTCGCCTGCCTGGGGACCAGGTGGCGCTGTGGGTTAAACCACGGGCTTGCTGATCAGAAGGTCAGCGGTTCGAATCCCTGAGACGGGGTGAGCTCCCATTGCTCGGTCCCAGCTCCTGCCCACCTAACAGTTCGAAAGTACGTTAAAGTGCAAGTAGATAAATAGGGACTGCTCCAGCGGGAAGGTAAACGGCGTTTCCGTGCGCTGCTCTGGTTTGCCAGAAGCAGCTTTGTCATGCTGGCCACATGACCCAGAGGCTGTCTTCGGACAAACGCCGGCTCCCTCGGCCTATAGAGCGAGATGAGCACGCAACCCCAGAGTCGGACACGACTGGACCTGATGGTCAGGGGTCCCTTTACCTTTACCTATATCTCGCCTACCCACTCTGCTTTGGTGAAGACACCTAGAGCAGCAGGATTCAGTTTGATTTTCTTTCCACATGCATATTGCTCTTGTTTACTTGTGCCAGGTGTAAGTAACCTTGTTTTATGTGCTTGTTACTTTCTGTCACACTGAAAGCAGAGAAGCCTCCCTGGCCCCATCTGGTTGTCTCAGGGTGGGATTAACTCTTGAGTTAAGCTTGGTGTCAACTGCAAAAATAAAATTAAAAAACAGAGGAGTACTGAACACCTCATGAACACAGAAAAAATGACCCAGGATTTAGGAAAGGACCATGCTTAGTTTATTAGTAACAAATATTCTAAGACATTGGCAACAGCAAAGCTCTTATCCATTGCTATTAATCACTTTGTTAATGCTAAGAAATCCAACATTATCGATTGCTGGAATTCATCATGATAAGTACGTGGTTATGTGCATGTTTTTTCCTGCTTACTTTGCCCAACACATCCTGTGCATGTCACATTGAGTTGTGTCAATAGTATAGCAAAATGAATGGTTTGGCTAGGCTTAGGCAATACATCTGCCAACTTCTCGCAAGAAGAGATTGGCTGCATTGCAAGAACTAGCTGCAAATACACCAACTCTTAGGGTGCAAGTCACCTAACAACCTGTACCTAACAACCTGTGCACGGATTTGAAAAATGGAGCTTTCTTCTCCTCTCCCTGCACCCCCTGAAATTGGCTCAGGGAGGTTTGGGAACCCCCCAAAACAGCACATGAGGAGAGGAGAAGGGGGTTGTTCCAACTGTCAAGCTGAAATGCCAATTCATAGCACAATGTTGAATTCCACCCTTAAAAGTTTTATTTGCTGACTATAACTTAGGTTTTATTATGTTTTTTAAATGTTACCCCATCCTGGGGTTATTTTTAATGAAGACCAGGTTAGAAAGCTTCTAAATAAGCAAACTACCCAGAATAGATATCATGAGACCCAGCCAATGATAGCTAAATATCTGTAAACTGTGCATTAGGAAAAACCAGTGAGCTGGATGAACTTTAAAGGTTTTTTTAAAGCTTTAGTCAGCACATAAAACGTACTGGACATGCTTTCATCTGTATTTGCATTGGAATCATATGGATAGATGTCTCCACAAGGGATCAAGAGCAATGAGCAGGGTCTTTATGACTGCATGAGTGATGCCAGTGAAGGATTCCCCTGGTGCCTCTTTAAATAGAATGGTCTCTATCCCTTCAACTGCAGCTTTATTATTTACAGTGTGAGCACAGGAAACAGAGAATTGGCAGGAAGCGGAAAAGCCCAAAGAGCACTTTGTAAAACCTGAAGATCACTTTTAGGAAACACATGCTTTCATAACCACTATGCTTTACTGACTGTATTCAGTCCTAGAGGAATGGGTTTGTTGGCTTGCAAGCTCAATGAACTTACAATTACACACAATATTATTAGTTTAACTGATTGTGGCTCTGCTGCTCTGAATTAGTAGAATTGCTTCTTTTTACTATTCTTAACTATCTCAACTGTAAGGGGTGGCTATCTGGGCAGTTCTAAACATATTTCTTCTGATGTAGTTCTGATGTGAATTTCTTCTCATGCACCTTAAATTTACACCACTCCAAAAACAAAAACAATGGCCCTATTTTGCCACCGAAAAATTATGTGGGATGTTATTTGGCTCAGCACTTACTGTGAGCCCAGGAGGATTTCTGAATTTACCTGTTTATTATTTTTAAGTTATATATGGGATAATTGAAGAAAGACATTTAGAGAAGTGCATTTCTTTACAAGTAAAATCCCAGATGATATTTTGAACTACTGATTCAGTAGATATGGTCCCCAGAGGGTTAGGGAATACCTGACTTCCTTATTAAGTAGTGAGAAAAATGCATTCTGCATACATTAATGCACTTCCCTGCCTGAAAAGTCCAAAACAATGCTAACGCAGCTATTTTATTTTATTAGTAATTTATAGTCTGCCTGCCAGTCAAAAAGATTCAAAGTGGAGCATAGTTACAAAATTAACGCTATAATTAAAATCAAATTACATGGTCGTACTTAAAAGAAAGAAGGAAGGAAAATTTTGAACTAAGAAGTTTATTAATTCCAGTTCCACCTTACAAAGAACATTTATTTTTATTTTTTGAAAAAGCTAGTGATTTTGGTAGTGATGATCCCTGAAGGTGGTAGAGGATTTTATTTTATTTTATTTATTCATAAAATTTCTAACTGACCTTTCATCATTAAAAAAATCTCAGTATGGGTATCAACAATTTAAAACCCAGTAAGACAAGACAAACACAATCAAAAGCTAAAGCTGCCAATGTAGCTCATATATGGGTTGGCCCAACAATAACAAATGTTTGGCAGAAAAGGTAGGTCTTCAGCTGGTGCCAAACGATGGATAATATATGTGCCATATGTGTGGGGAAGAACAATGTGTCCAAAAGTATGTAGAAGGTACAAAGAAAATATACAGATGTGCTAAAGCTGTGCATGCTTGATGCATAAATAATACAGAAAGCACAAATATTCTTTCTACAGTGCTCTCCCTCCCAAAACTCCAAAATTTGCTAGCCATCACTGCAGTTTCACTGAACTCCAGAGTTAGAGAGAAGCAGGCAGAAAGGCAGAATCAATCAACTCTGATTGGGTGAAATACACAAGGCTTCTCTTCCTTTTCAGAGCAGGAAGTTGTCATCCATGAAATTGACAAGGCTTTCCCCTTGACCTTGTCAGAACTTTTGCCAAAGGCCAGAAAGATGAAAGGAATAATGATGAAATGTGTTGGCAAGTAGTGCAGGAAGGCTGTCGTGAATCACATTGTGATGGATTGCATCAAATCACAAGGAAATATGGCCCAAAATGTCAGGGTAGGTGTGGGGAGTGTCTTCTTCTGCATTACTTGCTGTGGCAATTAAAGGAGGAACAACGTAATTTCCAAATGGCAGAATGTACGCATTAACTGGAGTAGGGGGAAGATTCCCAAGCAATCATTAAAGCATTTGGATATGCGTATGTGATTTTGGCTTACATGTTTAATAAGTGAGCTGTTAGTAATGGGCTTTCTACCAATTTAGAAAGTAAAACTTTTGGGACAGAAGTTAGGCTGATAAAGTGTAGGCAAAGAAGTCACTAATTTCCTGGATCCCCTCTGGATCCGTTTTAAAAATTGATGTTAGATTGGTTGCTCCCCATTCCTCTGGTAAGGATGCTGGTTTTTAATGCCAAATTGCATATATTTGTTAAAAGATCAGCAATTTCACATCTGAGTTCTTTAGGAACTCTCAAGTGAATGCTATCCAACGTTAATTATTTGCTAATTTGTAATTTGCCAATTAGTTCTAAAACATCAGTATTCCTCTCCACTTGACATAGCTGCTCAAGTGCTTTCATGTAAAACTATTGCTCATATGTGGTTATTGCTTCAATATCTTCCACAGTGAAGACTGATACAAAGAATCAATTTAGCCTCTTTGTAATCTATCCTTCCCTCAGCACTCTTTCCACACTTCTGTTGTCTGAACAAGGCAAGCCAATGCAAAATTTAGAATGTTCTGTTTTCTAAAGACATTCAAACTTTGTTACATCTATAATTACCTATGAGTAATTACTTGTAATTGCAGAATGTTATCATTCATGCAATTACCACTTTCGCCTGAGTTTTAAATTGATATGAGTCATACATCTCCCATTTGGAATTTAATTTTCCATGTGCATAGTACTTGCCAAGTAGACTTCAGTCCCAAACAGAGATACATGGGGGTCTAATTTATCTTTAGAGTGACTCCATTAAGTCAATTGCATTTCCTCTCCATATAAATAGAGGTCACTGAATGAAGGCTTCCACAAAAATGTGCAGAAAAGAATAAATGGCCACATATAATCACAGGTATATAAATTGCCATTGGTTCTAAAGCGCAAATAAAATTTGAGAAGAAACCACTGGCCTCTCATCTTTTTTCCATTTGGAAAAGGTTCTCTTCTAACCTCTGGCTAGGATCCAGACTTTGCCTCCCATGAAGCAAAGGAGTCATTCTGTCTACAGCAGGCTTTTTGGTCCAGGGAAGAAATCTGGCTGGAGGAACAAGGAGGACGTGTTTTTTGTAATTCTTTCCTCTTCCTGTACCCCATTTTGTAATCCCCTAAAATATCTGCTCTGGAGTAAGGATGGGTCAATCTGTCAGTTTCATTTCTTTCAGTTAGATTTTCCTGCTTTCTCCCCACTCCCTGTTTTCTGTAATAGCTTGGCTGATGAAGAGTTCTGGAGAACTCGAAAGGTTACCATGATTTTGTGACTTTTTGGTGGTCTTAATCAGGAATAGATGAATTTCAGTTTTTCATTTTTCCAATTGTAGTTCATTTCCACATCAGTTCGCATTTTAAAACATGTCCTCATGAAAATTCATCAGCATATCAGGGTAAATCTCTCATAATCTATATACATTTGTGTGTGCAATTTTGCCAGGCAAACATGTTTCTGCAAAGCAATTTTCCCTAATAGAATGCATTTTTGTATTTTCCCCAAATATATGCATGTGTATACACATTTTACCTTAATATAAACATTGTGTACACAATGCTTAGCTGCAGAACTACAATTTAAAGAAATGTGAATTTCAAAAGGTGGCTGTGTTTCGGTTTGTGTATTGTTGCAGAAAGTGTGAATCAAGTTGATTTACTTTTAAATGTGAACTGAAATTTCTCCCTCATCCCTGCTCTGGAGGAGTTGTGGTGATGGGGCTATAGGAGGAAAGAAAAGTGGCAAAAATCACATTCTGTTTTATGCCATCCACTCACATGAATGTGTTCTGTTGGCATTGGGTAATGGTTAAATGCCTCTGTTGCATGCCTTGGTCTAAACATGTGGTGTGTTTTCATGCTGTTATTATAGCTGCCCCCAGGCATTTTGATCTTCCTCTCACAAGCAGAGTACAAAATAACTTCTTAGCATTAAACTGCAACCACTGGTAAATTGTGGGAGTTGCTTTGTAAATTCCTGTACTGTACCTCAGGAGTGTGTGCCTATTCTATTTTTATGAGCATTCCCCAATGGAAAATAAAGAGCTTTACTCATCTACCAGAGGACCAGCAACCCAGTAGAGGTATACAGGCAATTCAGTTTCTTTTGGCAGAATACAGTTTGTCACTGTGCCAATGATATTCTCTGCTTGAAGGGAAATAGCAGAGCTACAGTTCTCCAGTTCCATAGGAGACATGTGTCACACCGTGGGAAACACTAAAACTCCCTTTCCTCCAAAAGAAGTCAGAAGGCTGAAGTTCGGAAAAGAGCCATCAGCTGTAATTGGCACAGAGATCATGGAAATCCAGTCATGCCCAGCCTGATTGCTAACTTAGTCTGAATCCAGAGCAATGTGTAAACCAGACCTTATTTAAACATTAAGTCTCTTTTCTGACTATCTTGGCAAGGAGTATCTCTTCCCATGTCTTAGCTTACTCAAGCTATATATTTTTGACTCCCTGCTTGTGGGAGCAAGAGCGAAATCTGAAAGGAAAAAACATTGTCACTTTCTTCCAATATGACTCCAGGCATGTACAGATTTTCTGTCTATTATTTGAGAGAGTCCTCCTAAACTTTTGAATGTGGATTATGCAGGTGGATGTGTATATGTCATAAGTATGAAACAGCTTTTGGAAATAATGCTTTCTCTATCAGGAATAGATTTAGTCATAAGTATAGTGCAATGCATAAGACATGTTTAGACATTTGAGTGTACAGGCTGCAAAGGTCTACAGGGTTTTTCTAAGGCCAAACATATCTAGGTTCCCTTGCTCCCTTGGCAAGGAGAGGTATTGGCACCTCCAAAGCAGGAGAAACCATGGACCAGAAAGTTTGCTTTTCATCACCTTTCATGCTCCACCAGTGACTTCCTAGACAACAGCCATCAGGGTCAGGTCTGCTCTGCTCTGCTCCTCCCCCTCCTCCTCTGTCAGTCCATCTGCCTGCCTTCCTGCCTCCCTCCCTGCCTCCCTCCACTTGCTGCTTTCCCTTCTGTCTCCTTCCTTCCTTTTCCCTCCTCCTGCAACTCTCACCCACTCTCTCTATCTTCTTCCCTTCGAGCCCCACTGAGCACTCTGCTCACACTGGGGAGAGCCCCTGGGGAGATAGGACAGCCCATGACAGCAACTGGATTTCTCCACTGAGTAGTGGAGAAGTGGCCCAGGGAATGCACAGACTGGTTGCTAGCCACTCTGAGTCAGTTTTGTGCCCCCCTGTGCCTGCACCCTTGGCAGGGGCCAACCTGCATTCACGCCATACATTTAAGGCACTATTATACCACTTTAATCAGTCATGGCTTCCCCCAAAGAATCTTGGGAGCTGTAGGTGTTGAGCTGTTAGCAGACCCCCTATGCCCCACAGAGAGGTGCAATTCCCAGATTTTCCTGTGAAGAGGGACTGGTGGTTGAACCACTGTGGAAACTGTAGCTCTCTACGGGAATAGAGCTTTTTAAATCCTAGCAGCCAAAGAAAGAACACTTAGTTTTCTCAAAAAGTTTCATGTGCACAAATCATAAAATGTGCAAATATTAATTGAATATTAATTATTGTATTTTTCAATGACAGTTTTGATTTGTATATCATTTTTTCAAAGTAAGAAGCAAAACCCAGTCTTGGAGGGAAATTGCTTAATTCTGACACCAGGTGTTTCAGTGGTAGTATGGCAATTTTGAATGGTAATTGGAATTGTTTGGTGCTTGATGTAAGGTCAAGAATTTTGAATGGTAATTGGAATTGTTTGGTGCTTGATGTAAGGTCAAGAATCTCCATGCTGTAATACAGTTGCATGGGAATAAATGGGTTTTTGTTTTTGTTTTTTCCAGGTTATGCAGGATCACTCTGTGTATCCTATTATAGCCACCCACCCCAAGGAAACAGTGGGATATATGTAAGTTGTAACTACCTTGCCCTGTTGAGTTCAGTGAGACTTACAATGTAGTCTAATGCATTCTCACTCAGTATGCCCATGAGTTACTTCCAGGTAAGTATAAGCCTGCTGCCTTAGCATAACTAACATTCTCTGAATTACCAAATATTATTTGATAATGACTACAGAGTAAAAAGAATGCAGAGTTTGAAGCTACTCTCAATTATTCAAAGCAGGACATCAATGAGCAGGCCATGAGGAGAATTAAGTGCTCTGGTGCCTTAGTTTCACTCTCAGATGTGTTTTTAAAACTTTCTTCTTCCACAGTCCAGAATATTTATATATCAGCTGAGGGCTCCAAAATATAATGAAATCCAGTCAAATCAGAAAAAGCACCCATTCACTCCTGCATACACAATTGTTTCCTGGCTTTTAACTCAAATCTCCACAATGAATGCACAGCCTCTAATTTATTTGATGCAGTCATATTGACTATGTAAATTATCTTATCATTAGCTCATGCCTCAATTGTCAGATAGCACCTATTGAAATAAATAGTTAGAGAGTAGATAGTAGCTATTATGTACAGTAACTAATGGCTGTAGACATAAAATTAAAATACTTATCTCAGGGTCAAGTGCTCTACTTGTACCAAGCATTTGACCTCTAGAGCTAAGGTTTAAATTTTAATCATAGTATCCAAACTTCAGTATTTCATGCTAAGGAGGCTGCATGTCTACTTACATCATGGTCCAGGAATTTCAAGTAGAATTGGTACTTTCCATCACACACAGCTTTGTTTCAGCAACATGCTTCCTAAGCAAAATAGGTACTTCATATAGTTCAAACTTTTTGGACAAGTGGGCACATTTGGAATTTTGGGAGAGTGCTGTGGGCTCCAGTCATAAAATGGCTGCCATTTGCCTTTGAGGCATAGCATATCACAAAATGGCTACCATGGACATGACAAATATTGTAGGAAATGGCTGCCATGGGATATGGCATGACCCAAAATCGCTACTGTTGGGATAGTGTCTTCAATGTAGGAGAGGCTGAACCCGTGTAAACAGCAACGGAATATGAACATGAATTTTTGAGGAAATAGTTACTTTTGTGGGTGCCATAGGAAGTACTGGTGGGAACACTGTTATCTGCAGGCACCACACTGATTACTCTGATTATAGTTGCTTTTATGCATTATGAGAAGCATCACACACCCCTACCTAAACCTATAGACTTCTGGCATGCTAAGTAGAAATGTGAAGTAGTCCAATATTCATCCTTAGGATTATAATCAATCAGTAGCAGCAGCAATGAATAGGCCAGTAATATTATACTACCAAAATAAGTAATTGTGATTGTACCAGATTGCTGACTAGGACGGAGAGGTTGAGGCTGAGTTGTTCTACAAGATTTGAACCAGGGACTTCTCAATCCACACTATACCAGCTAAATGAGCAACTTTTACATATTAAATGTATTTCTGTTCTAAAGAGGAATTAAATGTAAACACTTGTTAAGTAGCCTTCTCTGAGTGACAAATGAGAAGAGACTGGCAAACAAACCAGATATCGGATTCCAATGTGTGGTGGCCCAGAGAATATTGATTGACTCTCTCATAGATCAAACTTGCCAATGGTTATTGGGTTAGAGTCACTAGAGATTCTGCCAGCATATCTGACCTCTAATTAAAGAATGAGCTGGTAATAGTGACACTCCATCACAAATATGCCACACTCTGGATGACATCTCAGGTTTGAAGTACAGTACCAAGGGAAGAAAAAGGGAAACAGACACAGATTCTCAAAGGGTGATATGGATGTAGTTTTGTGATATCAGTAGTCAGTGCTTTTTTTCTAAAAAAAAAAAATGTTTAGGAGTACTCTCATTTTCCTACTCATATTGAAATACTGCCCCTCAATGAGGCCAAACTTAGACTCACAAAATGTTTTAGGGGTATGGGCCCCCCTGCGCCCCCCCAGGAAAAAAGCACTATCAGTAGTGAAACATCTGGTACACTGCTATTCACTGCATTGCAGTGCTTAACAAAAAGAGACTTTTATCCTAGGCTGTGTGGGTCTGCCTCTTTCTTATCCTAATACTTATTGTCAGTTAAATAGTACCAGAAACAAAGTACAAAGATTCCTAGATAAGCACAAATATAATCCATTGTTACATATTCAGTATATTCAGTATATAATTAGGAGGTAAGGCATTGATACACCTTTCTTAAGATGAGGTAAAGGGACAGTGTCTGCCTAAGATTGGTGTTTAACCCACACACCTTTACATTGTTATGTTATTACTCTCTGCATTCAGATTTCACATTTCCAATCCTCAAAACCATGAAGTGAAGGATCAAGAAGCCCTGTGCTCACAAGTTCCCTCCTCTTCTCTCTTCTGTGCTTCTCCCTGCATGTGTGCAATTTAACATATCACTCACTGGTTTGATCAAACCATAGTTTACTGTTGTGTGTAAATTATGATTTGAGCAAGCCCTCCAAACCAAGACTGCAAACCACAGTTTGATCCTGGTTTGCCATCCCATGTTGAGGGCTCACTCAAATAATTGTTTTACAGATCAAACATAACTTCAAGCACATTGAATGGCCATGCCAGGAAGTATGAAGGGAGGAAGCATGGAGGATTAAAAACATGATGTCGGAACGCAGCTACTTGGTGACATTATTTATTGATAGTACTGGAGCAAGCACCAAAGAAGCATCATGTTTAAAGCACACTCTTCAGCCTCAATAAAAATCAAACCCATATTTATAATCTTGTTGTTGTTGTTCAGTCGTTCAGTCGTGTCCGACTCTTCGTGACCCCATGGACCAAGGCACGCCAGGCACACCTATCCTCCACTGCCTCTCGCAGTTTGGCCAAACTCATGCTAGTAGCTTCGAGAACACTGTCCAACCATCTCGTCCTCTGTCGTCCCCTTCTCCTTGTGCCCTCCATCTTTCCCAACATCAGGGTCTTTTCTAGGGAATCTTCTCTTCTCATGAGGTGGCCAAAGTACTGGAGCCTCAACTTCAGGATCAGTCCTTCTAGTGAGCACTCAGGGCTGATTTCTTTAAGAATGGATAGGTTTGATCTTCTTGCAGTCCGTGGGACTCTCAAGAGTCTCCTCCAGCACCATAATTCAAAAGCATCAATTCTTCGGCGACCAGCCTTCTTTATGGTCCAGCTCTCACTTCCGTACATTACTACTGGGAAAACCATAGCTTTAACTATACGGACCTTTGTTGGCAAGGTGATGTCTTTGCTTTTAATGATGCTGTCTAGGTTTGTCATTGCTTTTCTCCCAAGAAGCAGGCGTCTTCTAATTTCGTGACTGCTGTCACCATCTGCAGTGATCATGGAACCCAAGAAAGTGAAATCTCTCACTGCCTCCATTTCTTCCCCTTCTATTTGCCAGGAGGTGATGGGACCAGTGGCCATGAACTTAGTTTTTTTGATGTTGAGCTTCAGACCATATTTTGCGCTCTCCTCTTTCACCCTCATTAAAAGGTTCTTTAATTCCTCCTCACTTTCTGCCATCAAGGTTGTATCATCAGCATATCTGAGGTTGTTGATATTTCTTCCGGCAATCTTAATTCCAGTTTGGGATTCATC
This sequence comes from Darevskia mixta, assembly GCA_034641385.1. Lineage (NCBI taxonomy): Eukaryota > Metazoa > Chordata > Lepidosauria > Squamata > Lacertidae > Darevskia > Darevskia mixta. The sequence goes on from JAWWNH010000001.1 coordinate 12,925,692, forward strand.
CAGTCCAGCCTTTCGCATGATGTATTCTGCATATAAGTTAAATAAGCAGGGAGACAATATACAGCCTTGTCGTACTCCTTTCCCAATTTTGAACCAATCAGTTATTCCATATCCAGTTCTAACTGTAGCTTCTTGTCCCATATAGAGATTTCTCAGGAGACAGATGAGGTGATCAGGCACTCCCATTTCTTTAAGAACTTGCCATAGTTTGCTGTGGTCAACACAGTCAAAAGCTTTTGCGTAGTCAATGAAGCAGAAGTAAATGTTTTTCTGGAACTCTCTAGCTTTCTCCATAATCCAGCGCATGTTTGCAATTTGGTCTCTGGTTCCTCTGCCCCTTCGAAATCCAGCTTGCACTTCTGGGAGTTCTCGGTCCACATATTGCTTAAGCCTGCCTTGTAGAATTTTAAGCATAACCTTGCTAGCGTGTGAAATGAGCACAATTGTGCGGTAGTTGGAGCATTCTTTGGCACTGCCCTTCTTTGGGATTGGGATGTAGACTGATCTTCTCCAATCCTCTGGCCACTGCTGAGTTTTCCAAACTTGCTGGCATATTGAGTGTAGCACCTTAACAGCATCATCTTTTAGAATTTTAAATAGTTCTGCTGGAATATCATCACCTCCACTGGCCTTGTTGTTAGCAAGGCTTTCTAAGGCCCATTTGACTTCACTCTCTAGGATGTCTGGCTCAAGGTCAGCAACCACACTACCTGGGGTGTATGAGACCTCCATATCTTTCCGGTATAATTCCTCTGTGTATTCTTGCCACCTCTTCTTGATGTCTTCTGCTTCTGTTAGGTCCTTTCCACTTTTGTCCTTAATTGTGGTAATCTTTGTACGAAATGTTCCTTTCATATCTCCAATTTTCTTGAACAGATCTCTGGTTTTTCCCATTCTGTTGTTTTCCTCTATTTCTTTGCATTGCTCGTTTAAAAAGATCCTCTTGTCTCTCCTTGCTATTTTTTGGAAATCTGCATTCAATTTCCTGTATCTTTCACTATCTCCCTCGCATTTTGCTTGCCTTCTCTCCCCCGCTATTTGTAAGGCCTCATTTGACAGCCACTTTGCTTTCTTGCATTTCTTTTTCATTGGGATGGTTTTCGTTGCTGCCTCTTGTATAATGTTACGAGCCTCCATCCACAGTTCTTCAGGCATTCTATCCACCAAATCTAAATCCTTAAAACTGTTCTTCACTTCAACTGTGTATTCATAAGGAATTTGATTTAGATTGTATCTTACTGGCCCAGTGGTTTTTCCTACTTTCTTCAGTTTAAGCTGGAATTTTGCTATAAGAAGCTGATGATCTGAGCCACAGTCAGCTCCAGGTCTTGTTTTTGCTGAGTGTATAGAGCTTCTCCATCTTTGGCTGCAGAGAATATAATCAATCTGATTTCGATGTTGCCCATCTGGTGATGTCCATGTGTAGAGTCGTCTCTTGTGTTGTTGGAAAAGAGTGTTTGTGATGACCAGCTTGTTCTCTTGGCAGAACTCTATTAGCCTTTGGCCTGCTTCATTTTGAACTCCAAGGCCAAACTTGCCAGTTGTTCCTTTTATCTCTTGACTCCCTACTTTAGCATTCCAATCCCCTATAATGAGAAGAAAATCCTTCCTTGGTGTCATTTCTATAAGGTGTTGTAAGTCTTCATAGAATTGATCAATTTCAGTTTCTTCAGCACTGGTAGTTGGTGCATAAACTTGGATTACTGTGATGTTAAAAGGTCTGCCTTGGATTCGTATCGAGATCATTCTATCATTTTTGAAATTGCATCCCAGTACAGCTTTCACCACTCTACAGGTTTACAAAAATGAGCGAGTGAGATGCAAACATCTCTGCCACAAAGGAGGAAAACTATCCTTTGAATGCAAGGATTCTGTTTTGAACTTTTACAAGAACCTCATGTGGACAGTATATATCTAAATACATTTAATCAGCTTTAGAACTTGAAACTTAAGCACATCAACCTCATAGCTTTGGGGTTGCTTAGGTTTAAATGAGAGTAGGATATCGGTAAGAACTGTGAAACTGTTCACTAGATCTTGTTTCCACCCTAAAGGGGGGGAGGCCTCCATGCCTTCCAGGAGTAAGTTCTGCTGAAAAAAAGTTGTTTTCTAGTCATTTATAATGTATAGTTTATAGGGTGGAAAACAGGTTTGCAAAATTTATGACCATGGGGGCAGGGGCATTTTTCTGTTTAATGGATATGTTGTGATCTATAATGTGTCCTACACCTCAGATTTTGCCTTCTGCTGCATGCAGCAATATTCATCCCAAAGATACTCAGAATGCTATTAAAGAAATCCAGGAAATCCAGTAGGGAGTCGAGTTAAAACTGCCCCAGCTGTAATTACAGATTGGAAATATCCTAAATCCCTGCTTTGCATAATAGTGCTGGCCATTTCTAGACTGTAGAAGTGCCTGTGAATTTTGATGCACATAAAGCATTTATGTACACTGAGGCAGAGGTTCTTGTGAAGCAGCCTGCTAGGTACATTTGGGCAATATTATAATGACTGCATAGAATAGAATATTGATACCTGTGTTGTGTTTGCGTATATGAGCAGGATGATTTAGGGCACCAGCAACCTGTACTTGCCTCATTGCATATATATGAGCTTTGGCTTATGTAGACTAAAAATAATCACCTGCCTTGTACATCTTTGAATAAATCATTCAACCAGAACTACTATTAATGTTACATTTACTTTTGGTTGTTTTGAATGTCAAAGTGAATTTAGGCTACATACAAATTTTATTCAACTGCTTCTACTTAGCTCAATTCATTATCATGGGAGACTTCTGAAAGGATCTCTTCCAGCTTCAGTAGGATAGTGGCAACCACTTTCAATTGAAAAGCAATTCCTATAAAGTACTAGTCATCATTTTCCCCTCTTGATCATTTTTAGCGGCTATCCACAGAGCAGAATTTAATGAATCAGGTCACCACTTCTGGATGCTTCTGCATCTGATCAACATGGTTCAACTCCACTGAGTCCTAAGGAGGCACTCTGTGGTCCAGTTTAGCCATAATAGGTAGACATATTTCCCTGCTATAGAGACAAGCCTCTACTAAAAGAGATCAATAGCTTCCACTTTATATAATCGTAGAATTGTAGTTCTCAAACCATAGCTTAAATAAATAAGTGTAGGGAACTGTGGTTGTTAAAAGTGAAAGGGAAGTTTTCATCTGTCTCGTCTGGCATGTAAAAGAGGTGGGGAGAGGAGTGTGCAAGCTCAAAGAATGAACATTTTATTTATTTATTGGAAATTACTATTCATGTTGTGGGAAACCATGGATGCCAGCTATGTCTAAACTGGACCTATCAGTTGGTTTATGAATTACCTTTCATTCCTATAAATTATTATGAATAAGTATGAATTAGTCTATGTCTGAATCAAGCCTATGAGCTAGTTGTCTCATCACTCCACATTTTATGAAAGTTGAATGTGTGAATGAAACATTACACTCTACCTGTGGTCTGTAATTTGTGGTGGTACATTCACACATCCATGTAAGTCACAACTTGCTTTTATTTGTACATGATTAACTTGCAAGCATGAACTGTCCCTTCCTCAGTTCACCCTACTAAATCCAATTACTAAAACAAAACAATCTGCAAGTTAAGGGGTGGGTGGGGAATGCAGTGTTAAAGTTTGACTTGTATCCTATAGCAGAATGTTGCCATTTTAAAATTATGGTCTTTTCTGTTCCTAGAAACAAGGTGAACTAAGTATAGAAATAAAACCTTGCATTTCATGCTGTGCACAAAAGCTGTATTTCCCTCCCACAAAACAAAGAAAGCAATAATAATAATAATAATTTATTATTTATATCCCGCCCATCTGGCCAGGTCTCCCCGGCCACTCTAGGCGGAAGCAAAATATTCACAGCCCACTGTTCTCCTTAGATATATACTTCAGTTACAAAGCAAATCACCTGGATTCTGGGGATTGTCCAGTGATCACAAAATAACATTAAGACACATGCTAGATTCCTCCCTGCCACCGTCATGCATGTTATAAGACTCACTTGAGATCAACATTTTTTTTTTCTGTACAACCCAGTAATTCTCCTCAAAGTATTTTCTGTTTTAAAAAAATGTTTTGCTAGTATCCTAATTACACTGGCTGCTGAGTGGGGCTATAATGAAGTATTTCACATTGCAGACATGCCGGCTGAACATCCCCTGCATGTTCATCTCAACTAGATCATCTCTTGGGCAACTCATTGAGACTATGCAGGGAAACTGAGAGGCAAGGTAAAGAGGATGGGTGAACTAGGCCACATTTACTAATACAGCACAACAAATCTGCAGCCGGAACCATGGTGCAAGAGACAAACAGCTCATAACAAACTGTAGGTGAGAAACCCATTCCTGTTAGCTCTGCTGCTAAGTCTGCTACCAATTTAAAGCACAAGGGCATGGGAGCTATTGGTTGTCGACCTAACTCAGTATTCTCTACACTGACAGACAGTGGATCTCCATTTAGGAGACATTCTCAGCCCTATTCAGATATACTGGGAATTGAAACAGGTATATTCTGCATGTAAAGGATGTGCTTTTCCACTAACCTAAGGTGATTCATTGTTATCAGACAAGAATGTGCTATTAATTAAGACTGTCACCAAGCAAATTTGCATGTTTACAAGACAGCAGGAAGAACAAGTACGTAAGTCATTCATCCATTCACATTTTTTTGCTTACCTTACAGGATTGTTCATAAAGGATACCTAAAACAATTGTGAGTTTTAATAATAATAACTTGATTTATATGCAGCTTTCAGCTGTTGGACCCTAAGTAGTTTACAGCATATGGATAAAAACAGTACAGTATAATCCTAAATGTACAAATGACATTGATTGATTGATTGATTCATTCATTCATTCATTCACTGAATAACCAATATGAAGAAAACCAATAGTACATTTAAGAGGCTAAAATAGTGTTCTACTCTTAAAAGGGGGAGGACCAGTAGCAATAGAACTAAACGATATTATACGCTAAAAGCCAATTCAAACAAATTTCTGATGGAAATTATGTACAGAAGGATGGATTTAGATGGGGAAAGCATGCCAGAGCTTTGATACTTAAAACTCTAAAAGCACTACATAAATGCTAGGTAGTATTTATTTCTCCACTGCTTGAAACATAGAAGAACATCTTAGGTACCTGCATTATGAATCTTCTATCGAATCACAAATTTGGTGTATGCCAGCACCACCTTTTTGTAATCCCATGCTGTGCCCAGCAAGTGTCATAGCAGGAGTGCGGGAATCTGCAGCCCTCCAGATGTTTGGGGGCTTCAGCTCACATCAGTCCCAGCCAGCATTGCTGATGGTCATTGATGAGGGGAGCTTTGTTGCCCAACATATGGAAGGCCACATGTTCCCCATCCTTGGTCCTGAGGGATGATAGGCAAGGCCAATGGGAGGCAAAAAATGAATAACACAGAGAATTCTGGGGTGTGTTATGACTTCATATGATTAATGCAGAGCTGTCTTACCTGCTTTGTGATCAAATTTGGACTAGAGGTGCAACCCAACAAGCTTGAAAATCTAAACCAAGAAGGTACTTTCAACAGTGCTTTTAAGAAATGTCTATATTCAGTCGGTACTCTTTTAAGGCAGTTTCACCGTAGCTCCCAAGCTAGAGTTCCCTTGCATAACAACTTATCTTTAGCATTGACTGGACTAACCTAGACTTCCACCTCCTAGTAAAATAAGCTTCCAGTAAGGTATGTGGTAAGGTAAAGGTAAAGGGACCCCTGACCATTAGGTCCAGTTGTGTCCAACTCTGGGGTTGCAGCGCTCATCTCGCTTTATTGGCCGAGAGCCGGCGTACAGCTTCCAGGTCATGTGGCCAGCATGACAAAGCCGCTTCTGGTGAACCAGAGCAGCCCACGGAAATGCCACTTACCTTCCCGCCGGAGCGGTACCTATTTATCTACTTGCACTTTTACGTGCTTTCGAACTGCTAGGTTGGCAGGAGCTGGGACCGAGCAACAGGAGCTCACCCCGTCGCAGGGATTCAAACCGCCGACCTTCTGATCAGCAAGCCCTAGGCTCTGTGGTTTAACCCACAGCGCCACCTGGGTCCCATGATATGTGGTACATGTCTATATAATCAAAGCTTGACTAACTTGAAGCTCTTCACCTGCTTTATTGATCAAAAGGAGTTTCATTTAATACTGTCTGAAATATAATCAAATTCAGCCGGCAATATACCAAGATAGCACTTGCTGACCATTAGACAAATTAAACTGCAATGGCTGATCATTGATCAATACTGAATTTCTTGTTATGGGCTGGTAATCCAACTAACGCAAAGAATTAAAATGCGGTGTTGGCCTGGAAGGTGGTGTGATGGATAAGAAGGGCTAGGAAGAGGCCACCATTGCTGAATGGAGACTGAAGAGGAGGAGACCCCCAATACTTTATTAGTTGAGATTATATACCAGCACAGTCAGAGGATCACCAGAGTTGGCATCATTTGAGTGTGCAGCTGCTGACTCACTATGAGTCCCCAGTGTGACATTAGTAGCATGAATGTGTAAAATGCTCACAACATGCAGGCTGTCTGTTGATTGGCTAAGAGATCCCACTGCTGACATTAGCAACCTGCACTGGTGGGATCTCTTAAATATGATACAGGCAACCACATGCCTGCATGGTTGTGAGCATTTCCCATATTAACTGCAGGGTGTGCATATGCAACCAAAATGAATGAACATGCACGCACAGTCCCCAATATTGTTGAAAGCTAGGAATATTTATGTAAAAACCATACCTCCCTGCTTATGCTGTACATCTGTGCACACTACATGGTGTTTTATGCAGATTTTCTATTCAGCCCATTTTAACTACAACAGATACTAGATCAGATTCTTCTGTCCACAGGAGTCCTTTGACCCAGTGGCAAGATCCCACCGGTAGGAAGGAGCAACTCGTGCTGATTTCTGCCTCCCTGCAGAATTTTCATGAGTATGTTTTTTTAAAAAAATCACAAATTGTTGGTGAAATGTGGAGAACTGAATTTAAGTTTAGAAAAATGAGAGACTGAAATTGACAGATTATTTCATCCCTAGAAAGAGGTGACAATGGGATCTGAAGAGGGGGAGAATCAGAATGAAGTCTGGATCCAGCACATATTATATCTGTTGTACTGTCTTGACCATGATTTTCAGGAATAGTTTTCACATGAGGGTCCTGTCAGAAAATTATTCTGCATGGCAATGACTCTGGACATGAGTTTTAACCTTTGAAAGCTGCTCAGCAAATAGATTTCCCTCAGCACATGTGAGTATTTGGGCCACCAACAATGACCACACAATTACTAAAAAGGAAATGAAAAATGGCAAAAACTCACATATCTATTTCTATTGCATATAACAGGAAGTAAAGTGATGGCTGTATGTTGACAAATCCACAAGTGACATTGGGGAGCAGGGAACTGTCAACATCCCACTGGAGCTTGAAGAAAATATTTTTACCATGATACGGAATTAAGGTAAATGGTAATGGGTAGAATAAAAATTGTTTTCATACTAACTTCACTTTGACATTCAAAACAACTGCAAGACAATGTAACATCAATAGCAGTTCTGGTTGGATGATTTATTCAAGGTGTACAAGACAGGTGATTATTTTTCATCTGCATAATAAGCCAAAACTCATATTCACACACATAAGACAAATACAGGATGTTGGTGCTCTAAATCATCATGCTCATATACATAAACACAATGCAAGCACTAAAATTCAATTCTGTACAGTCATTATAACCTAGCCCAAATGTACCTGTCAGGCTCTTTTGCAGCATGAGCCTCTGCCTTGGTGTACACTAATGCTCTGTTTGCATCAAAACTCAAAGGCCCAGAGATGGTTTGAACTATTATGCAAAGCAGGCTTGAGAATATTTCCAATCTGCAATTACAGCCAGGGCACTTTTAGCTCAACTCCCTACTGGGATTCTTGCATATCTTTAATGGCATTCTGAGTATCTTTGGGATGAATATTGCAGAAGGCAACAGAAGGCAAAACCTGAGGTGTAAGGCACAATATATATCACATCATATCCGTTAAAGGGCAGGGTGGGAAAACTAGTCCAGGAAGACATAAATTTTGCAAACTGGATTTCCCACCCTGTAATTTGGCGTTCTGTAGTACTGTTGATCAATGTTCTCTGCTGAACTGATCAGTCCAACAGGAGAGTACAGGGACAAAACAACTCCTGAGTGTTTGGTACACCATTTCTAGATGCTTTCTTGTGTCAGCATAGTGTTGCTTTGATGAGGCCTACAAAATGCAACATGTGGTCCATCTATGGCTTGCAGTGCATTCCCAGTATGTTTACTTAGAAGTATCTCTCACTATTCAATGGCGCTTACTTCCAGGTAAGTATGCATAGGGATTACAGGCTTTATAATTTGTTTGTTTGTTTGCCCTGCAAACCCAGGAGGAGGCAGTGTTGGCTCCATACAATATGTGTGGCTGGTAGGCTGTGGTTGGCTTGGTGGTGCAGGACTGCTGTTTGTGCAGATGCTCACTCTTATCTCTAGGCACAGAGTCCACAGAGTTTTGAAATCCAGTCTCAGGTGTTACACAACATCAAGAGATCCCTTCCATGTCAACTTTTCACACTTTATGCGTAGCATGTAAAGTGAAAGTTTGCTGAGCTTCCACATGCATCACAAAATAGTTGCATGGGTTTCCCTTTTGAGGTGCACACTGAGGAAGTAGGGATGATGGGGTTCTCCTGTTGCCACAGATAACATCAAAACATCTATCCTAAGGCAGGGATCACTAACATGGTGGTTGTGAGTGTAATGTCACCCTCAATGTCTTTCCCTGTCACCCATAAAGACTCTGAGCCCTCCCACTCACTGTCCCCTCTGTCATGAGATGGTGAGGGCGGTTTCCCTTTTCTCCCTGAAAAAAATGTAGAGCTAGAAGAGGAAGTTGGAAGAATGGTGCTCATTTCCACCTTTTTTCACCTCTGTGTGTTTTCCAAGGCACAGGTTTGTTCTGCTGGGTCTGACTTCTACCCAGATTCCTTGGAAAGGTGAAGGAGGGGGTTGATCCAGGGGAGGAAGGAGAAAAGTCACCAGAGGGTGATGCTCACTCAAAAATCTAAGTGTGTCCCTGGGCCTAAAGAAGGTTGGTGCCCTCCCCCAAGGTTGAAGATGCCCCCCAAAGACTTAACACTCTCATCATCTCAGATGGTAGCCTGGCCAATGTAGGTCACAAATCTGACATAATAGATTGTTTCAGAACCTCTTATAATGACCACCAAACATTATTCTGTCCTCCTGCATCAGTTATTTCCTTCTGTTTAAACTGCCTGGTGTCTAGTTCTGTATTTAGCAGCCAAAAGGTCCGTCACACATCACCTTCTTATTTGAAAGTCATCTAAAATCTGCTCATGTCCCCATGTTAATTTTTGACAAGGTTGTGCAGCTATATGCAGCTTCCCCATTTTATTTAGACATCCAGCAATGACAGATGCAGAACTAAATGTCTGTGTTCAGGATTATATCTGCCTCTTTCCAGATGGACTGTTTTCTTAGGTTTTTATATGGATTGGAATTTGGAGATATGGAGAGGGAGAGAAGCATCTCTTACAGTCCCATCATAACACTTCAAAGAAAGAGAATTTAAATCAGGTTTTTACTACATCCAGCCTGCACTAAATCTGTCTAGGGCTAAAATATTAAAATGAAGGTAAAATTAATTATTGATCTGCATTCTTTATTCACTGACACTTTTTGTCAATTAAATCAGGCTGCATTTTGCTAGGTGCCCTATATTATATCCCATAATAGCCACTAATAATTTTTCTACACTTTTCTTTGTTGCTGCTGTGGATTTAGCAAATTCCCTTAACTCTTGGCTGACCAAGTTAAAGTGCCTTGAGACCATTAGGAACAACACAGTGTTATAGGGATGGTGTGAAAAGATAAATAAATGTAACAAGTCACTTCATTAAATACCTTCCACTTCTAAGGTGTGACTTATTCCCTAGTTGTAATTCACCTTATGTGGTCTAGCACAAGGATTACCATTCATATGTGTTTGAGCGCATGAGATAGAGATTCATACACACCCCACATAGTTAATCAATAATTTTGACACCACACATTTGCCATCCTCATGTACTTCTCACCTCACAACTTTTCAACAGTCTCAATATATCAAGAGCAGCTTCTCAACGCAACTTTTCCCCCACCAGTAAGTTCTTCACACAGACATTTAAACCAAAGTCATCCTGTTGTTGCCTGACAGCTATTGTTACAAAAACAAGCTCTCAAAGTAGCACCTAATGAGGTAGGAACAAGTGTAAATGGGGTTGACTCTCCTTTTACTGGATAGCTCATTTATAACCACTCCACTACCTCAGGAGAGATGACACAGTTATGAGGCATCCTTCACTTTGTCCTGACAAACCGGAGAAGCTTGTGCCCATTCATTCAGCAGATGGGCAGCACTGCTGAGAAAAATGGTGGGCTTCCTGAACAAATGTAGTATAACGGCAAGACAACAATACAATAGGAAGTTGGAGGGAAGCAGAGTCGGCAAGTTCTGGGGGATGGTGGTTATGGGGGTTAATGATGAGAATTAGCAATGGTTGGCAAATCAGGCTGGACCAGGAGCATAGTTTAGCACACCAGCACATACCTCCCAACAGTCCAGCTGTCAGGGCAGGCCTTTGGCTGCATTCACCTAAAGCAGAACTGGCTTACCACATTTTGAATGAAATTATATACATAGGTATCTCAAGAGGGGGTCCAGACTCTAACACTGCCCCTGTCTTTACTTCCCATGGCATTTGGAAAGTGCATTCATACTTACTTGCGGAGGCAGGTAGTATGGTGGGAGAGAGCTGCAGACCCCAGCATCTCTGCAGCTTACCTGGGTGTAGGCTTGTGCAGAGCTTGTATGAGGTCCAGGGCAGGAGTCCTGTTAGAATAAAGTTATAAATTCAAACAAAAAAGCAGTCAGCCCCTGGCAGGGCTCCCCATCCAGCTTTTCCCTCCAAGACCCAGGACAAGTTTACCTGGCTGCCCCACCCCATGCACAGACCTGCCTGGATGGGGCAGGGCAACTAGAAGTAGTTCAAGTGCATTTCTGCTAGTGCATCCACACAGCTATGACCCCATTGCCACTCTGGATTACTCCAAACAAGTCTGAAGTGCAAGGTCCAATTCATTTGAATGTTTCCATAGTCTATCTAGGAGAGAGATTCTCATTTACAGTGGTACCTCGGGTTAAGAACTTCATTCGTTCTGGAGGTCCGTTCTTAACCTGAAACTGTTCTTAACCTGAGGTACCACTTTAGCTAATGGGGCCTCCCACTGCCGCCACACAATTTCTGTTCTCATCGTGAAGCAAAGTTCTTAACCCGAGGTACTATCTCTGGGTTAGCGGAAGTCTGTAACCTGAAGCGTCTGTAACCTGAAGCGTCTGTAAGGTACCACTGTACATTCCCCACAGTTTGCACATGTATTGATGTGTCTTCTGACTTTTTGTTCCGTTTCAGCCAGACATCTCTGCATCCAGCACTTGTGATTTATTCCACTGATGTCTTATAAACCGGACTGTGAAAATTATACTATGTTTGATGCACCATACTTTCCAGAACTACAAAATCTCAAGGTAGTCTGGAAACTATAGAGACCCAAGGAGCACTAAATCTTACCACAGAAATAAAGAAGCTTCATTGCATTACTGTAAGCTCCAAATGATTAAGAACTGCAATTTGCTTTTAAATACTCATACACTTGCACAAGTTAATCTGTTAGCAGTATGATTCCAAAGCCTCTGTAAAATAGATTGGCAAAACTCTTGCCCACGTGTGCAATTCTGTACAAGATGTAGAGCAAAAGCATGTTTCCTCTCTTTCCAAGCAAGCCTGCCTCATCTCCAGTACAACTGGCCATCTATCTACACTCTGAGCATAATTTTTAATAAGGCGAATATGCATAAAATCAGACACACATAGGGTGCAATATGAAGGGTGAAATCTAGGGCTATGTATTTTGGATTCTGCTTTTAAGAATGTTACATACGTGTGTGTGTGTGTGTGTGTGTGTGTGTGTTCGCGCGCACAACTATTTTTATGATTATTTCAATTTGCAACTGTTAGTGAAGTGTACAAACTTTCTGGTATTGTGAACCACCCTGAGCATAGTTCACTGTGGAAAGGCAGCACACGGTACAAATAAGTACAATACACCCAGTGTGTTGCAATGAAGGGCAGATGTCCTAGCTGGTTGGTCAGAAAGCACATTTTCACTCCCAAGCAAGTGTAGGATTCCACATTGTCCCATATGTCTCTCTGTGATAGCTATCTTATGAACACTTTCAGATACTTAAGGGGAACTGGGTTATCAAACAGGAAAGAGTGATGAAACTGCTTATCTAGGATATGTGTGGAAGTGGCAACTTGCTGCATCAGAATCAGTCAGAGCCAAGGCTGTGTATACGGATAGCTAGCCAAGGTCATAGCAGGTAATGTGTCCCAAGAGTCATTGGAATAGGGTGGACAAGTAGGTTTAGCTGTTGAGTCAGAGCCAAGACCAGTTGGTCCTAGCATAAGACTAGTGAGTAGAAGATAGAATGCCAACATAAAGATAAGAACCACATTTGTAGGACTGTGCTCAGTACTGAAATGCTTGAACATTATCAAAACAAGGAATTAAACATAAGCTTAAAAGCCAGGCTCAAGGAAGTTTATGTGCATCAGCCCTAACTGAAAATATATATAATTTAGCATGAGAGTTATTTAAAGGAAAAAATTGTGTCAGTTCATGCATGCCAATTAGCCCCTAATTTTCCCCTTGAAATGGCTCAAGCATCGAATTGCTACACTTATTTGGCAATCCAAGGAAGTTTAAAGAGCAATTTAATGATCACTGCGAGGAAGAAGTCTTGAAAACATAGTAAACAAATAATAATAATAAGACATGCACAAATGGGGTGGGGGTGGGGTGGGGGTGTCCTGTGGATCACAGAAGTGCCAATGAGGAGGAGAGATACTAGATAACTCAGCACAAGAAAATGATATTATTAGGCAGGTGTCCAAAGAAAAAACGTTGAGTCTCAAAGGTTGATGCTATTTTACCAGGGCTCTAGCCAGTGATACACTATCCCATCTAGAGCACTGATTTATTTATTTCAAATAAAGCTAACTTTTTAAAAATACTTTTTAATTTATGGCATGACCATTTCCATTTGATGAATGGCATCTTTATTTTTGTTGTTTTAAAAAGTCAGTTTTTCACTAGCAGTTGATGCTTTTCTCCATCAAAATGATTATGCTCACCACTCCATGAAACCTGACCATTGCAGTTCTGCCCACACAAGATTCCCCTTGTTCAGCATGGATCTTTCATGTCTAAATGATGTTGTGGCAAAATCCCCCCCTTAGATATTATGGTTGTCTGAAAGGATGCTTAAAGGGGTAAATTGTGTATTTTAAGGAAGATGGTCACTACAAACAGACTAAAGCTTTTATTGTATGTTTCTTAAATAAAAAGAAAATTAATAGAAATATGTAGCTTAGTTGCAAAGCATCTGATTTGTATGCAGAAGGTCCCAGGTTCAATGGCTGGCATCTTCAGGTAGGGCTGGAAATGACTCCCTGCCTGAAACTATGGAGAGCCACTGCAAGTCAGTGCAGACAATACTGAATGAGATGGACCAGCAGTCTTATTCAGTATAAAACAGCTTCCTATGTATGTTCTGTCAGGATGTCCTACACACGAGTAGGACCTTGGCAGAGACACATGCTCAACTGACATGTTCCCTCCCTCCTGGGCGATCGTTCAGGAGCTTCAAAAGCATTCCTCAGTCCGAACATCACAGCGACTGATGCCAGAAGACATCAGCACACTTAGGGATCTGCAGAGGGTTGTGCAGTTGAGTAACAGAACTCAGCAACTCAGCATCTTGGCTAATCTACTTTATTTACATATAAATACACACGGAGCACTGCAACATGGCTCCATCTCTCTCTGTGTCATCAGGCAGCAAAGAGAAAGGACAAAGGACAATAGTCCCACTTCAGGGAACACAGTAAGACAAACATCCTGTCTACGTCACATCCCATTCCTGTGGAATCAAAACACATACCCAGTCATGTGATAGACAACAAACCCATGACTGCACACGGGGAATGAATCTACAACATATTTCTTTGCACAAGATTCTTGCCTACTTTTCAGTTGCCTAAAGTGAAAAGCCTAAGAGAAGTTTGGGACACTGTCATTGCTCCATGCCGTACTGCTGCTGCAGTCAGAAGCTAAATGGGAAAGTACTGTCCATGCCCAACTGGTTTAGCTCTAGAGCTAAATGTTGCTTTGCCCATGCACAAAACCCATATGCAGGACTGCATGAAGACTATGAAGAAGAATTGGTGTATAACTCCATCATTGGTCTTTCCCATATTTACCAGGACATTAAAGTGGCAGTCCCTAAATGTGATAATGCTTTTGCAATTAGAGTGTATTGAAGTGCCTTCTTGCCCTACTGCACAAATTCACACCCACCCATACAAAACCAGACCTTTTTTTCATTTAGGAAAATGACAAGGAAGTGTACTGAACAATTTTTCAGTGCTAATTCTACTCAGAGCAAAGCCAGTGGACATTACTAAGGTTCCTTAATTTCAATGGGTCAACTCTAAGTAAAACTTAGCTGAATGTGCTCAATAAAAAATGAACACAATCTAAGGAGCCTGTAAGCTTTCTGTAAGCAAATAAGGATAAATGCTGAATAAACAAGTAATCTAGAGGAATTCTAGAAAATGAGTGGGGACAATAACTTGTGATTTCTTCTCTACTTCTACAATCATTAGATAATTCCTTTTGACCTCCCCCTTGTACCAACAATAGGCATAAAGAATAAAAAAAAAATTAAAAATGCCAGAAATTATTTTTGCATGCTGTAAATTGTCCTCTCAGCTTTATGGGAGAATGAGTTTACATCTACACTCTCAGAGGCTGTGCTTTCATGTTGTGTTTGTTAACAGGAAATTCAATAAGGAATAGCCAGTTATGAGCCAAGCCACTCAATAAAGATGGAATTGCCACTTAGCTGCCAACTGCTTTCTATCTCACAAACGGTTGTTCAGATCTGGAGAAAAAGGTTCAGGGCCACTCATACTTCAACTCTGACAAATAGGACAAGGAAATTCCAAGGTACTAAATAGCTCCAACTGCAAACTAAAGTAAAATAAAAAAATAAAAAAATGAATCTTATATTAAGAGATATGGAAGATTTATTCTGCTTTCTGCTCATTTCTCTCCTTGCTCTCAGTTGATGAGAGCTGTTTTCTATGTTGCTGCTTCTGCCAGCAAAGATAATATGCTTGTCAGATTACCTGTGCCTTTGGTAGAAACACAGTTTGATTAAAAGAGGCTTATAACGTATTACCTTCAGCAAACACTTGTCTCTCCATACACACCACCCTCATGGTGGATGTGATTTGTTATAAAATCATCAACTCCTTCCTGTAACCTGGAATTTTCAGGATGTAAAACTGTCTGAGAGTTCTGGCACACAAGAACGGTTCAATGGATCAGAGTATACAAAACTCTTTAATGCTGTGCCATGTACCTTCTCCTCAACAATAACAGTAACAACCTTCCCCCTCTTCCCCAAAAAACTGTGGGGCAAATGTACACACACACACACACACACACACCAGTCAAGCTTGCATTATAGCATCATGCTCATGCCTCTATGTCTTGTTTCTTCTTCTGCAAGTCTGCAACCTAGAGAACATAGTTTAGTGTGCTTTTTACCATTAAATGATCTGGAACACTGGGCTAAGGGAAGCTGCTTTATACCATTAGTCCCTCTAGTCCTCTATTATTATTATAGTCCATCATTGTCCTTTTACTGGTTACACCCAGGATCACACCTGAATCCAAGCCTAGAGTGTGTTTTCTTCAGTCAAACATCCCTGAGATCTATTGTTGGCTCAGGCTCTGAAAAGCAGCAGTTACTACTAGCAGGTTCTGCTTTATTGAGGCAGCCTAATACTATCAAGGAGACCAGCCACAAGAGACTCACAATGCCTGTCAGTTACAGGTCAATGTTGTACTCTTCTCCTTTCCATATCTGAGGTGGGATGCTGCAATCCAATAGTTGTTCACTCGGCTAATTTCAAGCCTAACTAAGCTCCTGAGGTTCCTAGATCATGGCTCCAAGTCCCTGGCATTCCGAGAAGGTCTTGCTTCCCCAACAGACACAGCCTTGGAATCCCTCAGAAATCAGGTATATAGCTTTGTCTACCAGCTGCCCAGCCTGCAGCCTTGCTTCTACCTTCGAGCTCACATAACTCAAACTCTCAGCTCTAGCCTTTGTCTTTCTAACTACCAGCGAGTTGAGGAAGGGTGACCCCACCCCCCATTTGTCACCTGGCACCTTTGTTACCTTACTGGCTCCTACTCAGAGGGCCATTCCCTCACCAGGAAGTTAGCATGGCTATTCCAGGAATTGAATCTGTGCTGGATCTGGTCTACCATTCCCCCCAACCGCAAGTTTATAAGGAACTCCCAGCATGAAAGCTGCCCATAGCTGTAAACGGTGGGGGGGGGGGTTTCTAGAAAAAAGGTGCCGGTACTCACTGGTGGCTCCTGCGCCTGCCAGGGTCATCACGAGCACTGCCAGCGAGGCAACCAGAGTGCACACAGCCAGCAGCAGAGTGCAGAACCCAGCAGGGGAAGCACATCAGATGCCCACTCTTGCACTCCTCAGGGAGTGGGACTCGTACGTTCTGCCAGCCCTGGGAGGCAGCAGCAGTGGTAGGGCCCTAGCAGGGCTTTGTTCATGCCACGGCTCCCCATGAGGCTGAGTGTCTCGGGGGGGCACTTGTTGGTTCTGCATACCAGTGCACACCACGAGAGAGAAAAAGCACTAGTTGTAAAGCAGTGAGGTACAAGACCGACCTTATCACTTTTCTGGCATGTGCCAACCAAACAAGACACTGGACCAACCCAGGGCTTTGTTTTCTGGTCTGTTGGCAAGCCCACATAGATAGCATCTCTTCAAAGCTGCTCTTTACTCAGATAATAATTCTGCTTTCTTCAATAGTTCTTTAAAAGCTGTGTTGTGGTATAAAGAAATCTATTAGCATGCGTCCTTTTCCTAACATGATTTTCACTGGGTTGCTGCCTTCACTTAATTTTATCCTTTCTGTTAAAACACTCTTAAGACTGAGATAACAAACATAATTCAGCAATTTGTACTTCAGTTCGTTCTGACTGATAATTTTCTAATTAATTCTCTCACTCAAAGAAAAAAAAAACCTTCGCTGATTTTTATGTTTCAATTTAGCATTCAGTTTAGCGATTAGATTAGTAATAGAGTCCATTTTAAAAGATGACACTCTTCATGGAGAAGTGGGAATGCCTCCCAAATCACATCTTGGTAGATATCTAGCTTATTATTATCTTGCCTGCACTAATCTTGAGACATTTACAGGATCGCGAGCAGAATGATGTGGGCATAAAGTTACTAGTGGATTAGATAACCCCTGGGGTCCCTTCCAGCTCTGCAATTCTAGCCCTCTGCCCAACAAGGAGATATGCAATTATTTAATATAAGCGAGACAACAGACATGCAATTATTTTCAAGTGGCTCAGTGGCAGAGCATCTGCCTTGCATGCAGAAGGTCCCAGGTTCAATCCCCAGCATCTTCAGGCAGGACTAGGAAAGTCCTTGCCAGAAACCCTGAAGAGGCACTGCCAGTCAGTGCAGGCTATACTGAGCTAGAATGGACCAATAGTTTGACTCAGTATAAGGCAGCTGAGTGAGATGAACATAAGAAGAGCCCTGGTGGATCAGGCCAGTGTCCCATCTAGTCCAATGAGAAGCCTGTGGGAAAATCACAAGCAGGATCCAAGCACAAGAATACTTTCTCCTCCTGTGGTTTTCAACAACTAGTATTCAGAAGCATGACTGCCTTCAACTGTGGAGTCAGAGCACAGCCATCAGCAGCCTTCTCCATGAATCTGTCTACTCCTCTTTTAAAGCCACCCAAGTTGGTGGCCATCACTGCCTCCCGTGGGACTGAGTTCCATAGTTTAACTATGTGCTGCATTAAGAAATACTTTATTTTGTCTGTCCTGAATCTTTCAAAATTCAGCTTCATTGCTTTTCTCCATCTCTCACAACACTAGAACTCACGGACATACAAGTTATCACTGTTCACTTAAATCTAAAGCACCAGATGTATTTGTGCATGCAGTTCTACTCTCAGGTGCAATCTCATGAATGTATTTATCACATGCATGCTTATTTTGTTCTATGCTGCATCTAATATTATGGAATTTGGTGAGATTACAGGAGGCAATTTGTAGCAGAGCAGTGAAAACATTGTGAGAAATCAGATTCTGCAAGAATTCTTAATTGTTGTTGATACAAATTTGCCAACAACAAAGACTTCTTGGTCTTGAGTAAACATGCAGGACATTTATTTAAACTAAGCATGGTGTATATCACTGTAGCTGGATGAGAATTCAGATCAGCAATATTTGTTCTGCATTCTAGTTCTTGCTAACTTGGATGGCACAATTTTATTCTGTGAACTGCCCTAAGACCTCCGGGTATAGGGCGGTATATAAATTCAATTATATTATTATTATTAATTTAAAACCCAATTAGAGTCCAACACTTACTATGGATGATAAGTCATACTCTGAGTAGACCCACTGAATTTAATGGACTTAAGTAACTTAAAACCTATTGATTTAAATGGGCATTTTCTGAGTATGACCAATGCTTGATATCTCCCTATATTAATAAGTAATTTAGAGGTACTCCCGGTCTGCAATTTTTACAAGATGAGCACTCTCATCACAGTTTGCAATTACACATTAACACAATGAGGTTGGAGTAAAAGGACATATCATCACATACAAGCAGCCAAGGTAGCTCCAAAGTTCTTCAGGAAGAAGCAGGTCATTAGGCATTTTTTAATACCAGAGCAATTTCCCCACTTACATCACTCCTAGGAGCAACATCTGGAAGCTGCCTTAATCTCAAGAGATGCAGCAAAATGAAAGAAATAGATTAAATATGTTTATGTATATTTAAGGAATAATACCAATGAGCACCAACATACGTCTTTGAGACATTTCCTGACTTCAGGGAGAAATAAATTAAACATGCAATAAAAGTTTATTGCTGTTGGGAGATTTCACTTTGGAAAACCTGCTAGGGATAAATTTAATAGCATTGTAAATTTTATTTTGCGAGGAATGATTATTTGGGCCTGTAAGGACTGACAATTCTGTGTAAATCTAATCAGCTAGCTAGCAATTAATAATATTAAACTGCCTCACATATTTTGCACGCTTGAATGACCCACGATGTGCTGAGGAGTCTACCCCTTAAAAAGCCGATTATTCACAGACCAATTAATGCTTACTTGGCATGTTCAAAAAGTAAGCATTCCCCACCGCTATTAAAAAAAAAAATGAAAATCATCCCCTCCTGTCATAGCAAGATACTACTTTCCTTTGATGCAGCTGAAAGAGCTCCCAGAACCTTTTCCCAATTCAGCTTTCCCAGATTAATTTCTTACATTTTAGCAAGAGAGAAGAAAATAATTCATTCCTGAGATTTATCCCCTAGTAATGTTCCTCCTATTTTGACTTCTAGAGGGGCTTTAGGCTTTAAAGATTGTCAATATGCTCAGTTGGGCACTGGAGTTGCCATGTTTATGGTTTCAGCCACATGAAATCTACAGCCTACTGTGCTGTCCTTCCCCCACCAATTTTGTAGCAGGTTTGGAGGTGCAAGGAGGCTGCAGGAAAAGGGGATAATCTGTTCCATCAACTATGTCTATTTCACTGGTGGATAAACACCATTGGATGTCATGCTTTAAAACACACACACCATTACGAGAAGACTTCAGGATACTAGACTTAAAATGTTTTAACCACCATGAGCCCAGTGCATATGCATTAAAATTAAGGCACCACACATCATACATAGCCTCACATTTCACATGCTGAATCAATTCAGGCTCACTTTGAATGACTGAGAGTGGTGACAACAACAACAACAAACTTTATTTGCATAGCCTACAGGCCATTGCATCAAAAGACACATATTACAGATGCTGGTAAAAAGCCCTATATAAACAAATAAAATGAGCTGAATCAAGATTCAGCACAACACAATTAAAACAAGACGGATGAGATCTTAATTATGAATTCAAGCAGAGGGCACTATTGTCATTCAGCTGGCGGCCCTCAGTCTCATGGCCCTCTCAATAAATCTGGCTACCTTCTCCGTTGTCTGGGTATTCTGGTCTGCCAGGAGGAAAAACAGTATGTCCTCGGATGAACGGCCCGGAATGGCAGATATGAGTGGCGTGACGAGTGGTGACATATCAAAGGACAAAATGGGCCTTTAACTGGAAGAACAAGCAAGCAGGAGAGGTTGTGTGGTGCAGTGGTCAGAATGCTGGAGTAGGACATGGGAGATCAGAGTCTGAATATACAGTCAGGTCACTAAGCGGAGACCAGTCACCATCTCTCAACCTAGCCAATCTCTTAGGGATACCTATAAATATTTACATTGCAAGTAGAGGCCTCACCAGGAAAAAAAATGAAATAACATTTTTCCTAAGGTCACTAGGGCTGCTTTCTTGACTTTGAATGAATTAATAAATGACTAATCAGTTATGTGCTATTAGTCAACCAGTCAGTCAGTCAAATTTATTTGTTAGAAACCATTGGTCATCAAAAAAAAATTACATGCTACCATTATTCATACCTTAAATGTAAATGCCCACCACTTTCCATACTTAATGTCATATACCCTATATACTCGAGTATAAGCCTAGTTTTTCAGCAAATTTTTTGTGCTGAAAAAGCCGCCCTCGGCTTATACTCGAGTGAGGCAGGCAGTGGCTCCTATGGAGCTTTCCCAGGTTTTTTTGTGGTAAAATTGGGTTCCTCGGCTTATATTCGGGTCGGCTTATATTCGAGTATATACGGTATTTACATATTTAGAAGGACAAATGTAAGCATTAGCCAGTCATCAAAGATATAAAATTAATGAGCTGAACTAGGGCATTAAAAGGAGAATAATAAAATTTGTGCACTCATCACAAATTTTTAAGATGGATTAGTTGTGCAATAGACATGTATGCTGACAGCACAAACTCAGATTCATGCTTGCCGCACAATAAGATTTTTTAACAAAAGTACTGTTTAATTTGTGGTATTTTATTTTACATGTGTTTAACCTGCTTTAAACTAGACAAGGAAGACAGCATTTTTATGATGTTCTAAAACTGCCAACCCTGCTCCTTTGTAATTGTTTCTTAATTGTTTAGAGCATGATTTTATATGCTCTAAACTGCCCTATGTGGAAGGGGATCTTGCTCTAATAATAATTTTTAAAAGAAAAAATACACTGTTTATTGCCAACAGAGAAAATCACCTTGAGCAATTTACACTTGGGCAATACTTTAATTAGGGTAAACCAAAATGTCACAAAATACAGAGCAAGATTTTATGTTCACCACACCTTCTAATCAGGTTGAATGCTAAGGGTTAGGAATAAGAGGAATAAGAGGGTATGGCTAAGGTGGGGGCATAAAAAGGGGGGCATAGAGGAGGTAGTCTCAAGATAGAATGAGGAGCAGATTGCACACTTAATTGAATTAGTCTCTGTTGGTTTTAAGCAGGTGTCAGGTTACCCTCTAGAGAAGTATAGGGGAAAGAAGCATTGGCTGATCTCTACATTTTAAAAATGCAACAGTTACCCAAACCTGGATTTTGGAATTAAGCTGCTTATGTTATTATTTCAAGCTTACTAAATACAGTATAAACAATATATAAATAATTATACACATACATGCATACAAATGTTTTCTGTTGAAGCACCGAAGACTAAAATCTACTTTTTAAAGTTTGCTTTTGATAACACCTTCCTTTTTTACAACATTTTATTGGTTTTGTAATAAAATGATAAAATCTTCCGTTCCTAGGAAAGTTGGCAAGTTATTCTATCATTAAAAGAAGACAAAGGGAGAATGCATATATATTTTAAGACCAACTTGGTTTAGAACCAGCCAAAAAGCCAAGATAACTTGTTGGCACCCTAGCTCTAGGTATGCTTGGAGGAAATTGTGAATTTGGATTTCAAGTTTGGTTTTGGGTGTAATCCATTATAGTGCAATCTTGTGCATATAGACTCAGAGGTAAGCCCCACTGAGTTCAACAGGACAAATCCCCAGGTATCTATGTATAGGTTTGACCTTTAGTTTGCCTTGGACATCATGAAGAACAATGTACACTGGGATATTGGTAAGGAGAGTAAGATCCCATTGATTCTGGATGAATCAATGGCTTTTTCAGTATGTCAGCTTTCATATCCATCTGACCCACCTTGAACTGAAGGGCAAGAGCACCATACTTCGGTGGCTCCAATAATTCGGTGGGAAGGCATCCCAGGATCTCTTCTGCAGGTACCCAGAGTTTTGGAGGGCTTTGTCAGGGTGACATCCAGGGGAAACCTTAGACGATGGCCCAGGAGGTTCAAACTTCAGCCCTTTGGCACTGGTGCCCAAATTTCTATCCCCTTCTACCCTTATCTGCAGCCTACTGTGCTCACCCGCTGCAGCCCAGATTAATACTTTAAAAAATCATACAGGATTTTGATTTTTTTAAGAGAAATATTGCACATTGCTCAACTTCATACTATGTTAAGTATTAATGTCAACAAGAAATTAATACAGGAAACATTACACTTTGCAGCTGTGCTATTACATTAAATATTATAGTCTCAGCAAAACCAAACATAATATATCAAGTAAGTACCTATGATCATGTGATGAAGGTGTCCTGTTGTTCCACTAGTCAATGAATAAAACTCCAATTCTGTGCAAATCTATTACATTTCTGCTTTCTTTCTTTTACTTTTAAACATTGTAAGCTGAGCTATTACTGGTTATTTTTGGCCTTGAATTTTGTTTAACCTGTTCTTATGGCTATATATTTATCTTTGAGATAGAGATATAGATATAGATATAGATATAGATAGATAGATAGATAGATATATTTTACATATATATATGTAAAAATAAAGCATGTTCTAAATCTAGTGGTGCTTTTGTTTCTCTCTTATATTCTCAATCAGAAATCAATACTGTTTTGCCTTGTGCACAACCGCCAGCTATTGAAGTCGCTTCCAAGACTTGGCTCGCATTTCCAGCATTTATAATTTCTGCTTATCTGATGTGGTCTTTCTGGAATCATGTATCATCTGGATGTAACCTTATGACAACTTTCACATACATTTCCATAGAATGAAAAAGTTATGCACACTTTCCCATATATACTTCCTATATATACTCCTATATATACTACAGCCCCTACTGTAACATACTCGTTCTTCTTCACAGAATAGGGAGAATTAAACTTTAATTTTAGGCATCAAATGCTTTCCATCCGCCACAGTATATACGTATATTGTCAGAATTTGTAAACAGTGAATAGACAGCATCTTAAAAAGCAAAGACATCACCTTGCCGACAAAGGTCCGTATAGTTAAAGCTATGGTTTTCCCAGTAGTAATGTACGGAAGTGAGAGCTGGACCATAAAGAAGGCTGATCGCCGAAGAATTGATGCTTTTGAATTATGGTGCTGGAGGAGACTCTTGAGAGTCCCATAGACTGCAAGAAGATCAAACCTATCCATTCTTAAAGAAATCAGCCCTGAATGCTCACTAGAAGGACAGATCCTGAAGTTGAGGCTCCAGTACTTTGGCCACCTCATGAGAAGACTCCCTAGAAAAGACCCTGATGTTGGGAAAGATGGAGGGCACAAGGAGAAGGGGACGACAGAGGATGAGATGGTTGGACAGTGTTCTCGAAGCTACTAACATGAGTTTGGCCAAACTGCGAGAGGCAGTGAAGGATAGGCGTGCCTGGCGTGCTCTGGTCCATGGGGTCACGAAGAGTCGGACACGACTGAACGACTGAACAACAACAAAAAAGTTTTGCTCAGAATAGACCCACTGAAATGAATGAACATGATTATGTTAGGTCCATTGATTTCAATGGGTCTCCTCTGAGTAAACATTAGTTAAATGCCACCTAGTATACTTTTGGCCTTATCTTAAACGAAGGCTGCACAATTTGTAACCCACCAAACTGAACTCAGCCGTACTTTGGCACCTGCAAATAATTTGATTGCATCCCCTATTATTGCAGGTACAGGGAGACAGGAGGAACAGGACGTTTGTTAGGCAAATTTATCACCAATGATCAAACTTTGATTGACTTTTGAAGTTGCCATACTTTGGAGGGATTCTGAGTGTGCTCCCAACAAGGTATGCAGACTTTTAAAATTAATAATAATAATAATAAAAACAGGATTGAGGTCTTTCTACAAATGTGTGTGTAGAAAGTAGCCCACTGTGCAAAGGTAAAAATTGAATTCATTGCTCCACCCACTTTTGCCTCTGGCTCTGTCCATCAATTGCATGTGAGTCTTTGAAGGCTGCCCAGAAGGGAATGTGATCCACAGGCAAGAAAAGTTCCCCCACCCCTGTTTTAAGCCCTCATTGCTACATATCCCAAAACTTTGACAGCCCGTCTACCAATCCTTGCCTGTGCCTTTTATCATTCTGTGTTCAGCTCTCTTCAGAATAGTAGACAATATATACAGTTTTTAGTTTGCCTTGCAGAGGGCTTGATATATCCACTGCATCTAATTCCTTTGCTTTCACTTGAAAGTAAGTTTCAATTTACCCATCCTTTTGAGGTATGCTGGAGCAGAGGTGTGAGGAGCAATCTCTGTTTCCAGAGCTAATCATCAGAGAGAGGTGGTAGGTTGTGCAACCGAAGAATCTCTTAGGTTGAGATCTTATGGACTGACAAGTTTCTGAATTGATATCTCATGAATATCTTTTAGCCTAGTATTTGTTGTGGGTATTTGTAAAACTGCAAGGAACTCTGTAGTGATGTTGTTCAACTTTCTTCCAATGAATCCAGCTGAGTAACATATAGCACCCCCAACCATTTCAGCTGCCAGGTTTTAGATCTTACAGAATCAATAGGGCTCTTTCAGCAAAGTCATTCTCTGCTCCAATTAGATTACAGTGTTACTCCATTATCAATCACAAGCCAAGAAAGCTATGTTCATTTCAGGCACAGCTGCATATGGTATGCCATCTCTCTATCTCCTGCTCTGTAAATCAGTACTTCATGAAGAAAAATGAATGTATGTGTCTTCTTTCTACGTAAGAACCCCTCAGAGAATTGGTTCTGTCCCTTTGGAAATGCAATGACACTGCAGAAAACACAGCCATTCTGTTGATGTTACAAGCACAAAAAGCAATGTCATAAATGAAAGTGTAACGGAAATTGATGCACAAAACCCCTAATGACATCTGGTCTTAAAAGAGCCAAATATGTAAATTTTTCATGAGAACAGGCATTGCACCATCCAGTATGATGGTTCATCCTCGGACATCTTCCCTATAAACAGCAGTGTGAAGCAGGGCTGCATTCTTGCAGCAACTCTCTTGCAGCATATTTGTCTCTCTGTTGCTCTCCTATGCTTTCAGTTTGACCGAAGATGGTATGTACCTCCATTCAAGGAGAAACGGGTCTGATCAACCTGGCACGTCTCCACACCAAGAACAAAGTGCAATGGGTTCTTATCCAGGAGATGTTTGAAAATGATGCTGCCCTGATAGCGCACTCCAAGGAAGCTCTACACAGATTCATCGACCATTTTGCCCAAACCTGCAGGGAGTTCGGCCTTACCACCATCCTGACGAAGACCAACATCAGGATGTTGCCAGCACCCCACACATCAGCATTCAGGTGGTAAATGATGTTGTCTACCTGGGCTCCACAATAACCAGCAATCTCTCCATTGACACTGAGCTTCACATGCATATTGGCAAGGCAGCTATGGCAATGGCTTGCCTCTCCAAAATGCTATGGGAGAATGTGATGCTAATGACCAATACTAAGATGAAGGTCTACCAGGCTTGTGTGTTGAGCACATTGCTTTATGGAAGTGATTTGTGGCCAACTTACACCCACCAGCAGCGACACCTCAATACCTTCCATATGCACTGTATCAGGGAGATTTTGGGAATGGCAGGACAGAGTCTCAAACAAAGATGTGCTCTCCCAAGCCCTCATTCCCAGCATATTTGCACTTCTGTCTCAGTGATGTCTATACTGGCTTGGCCAGAGCTGGCCCAGTGAGCCAAAAATTGTTCCCCACAGCAGATGTACAATAAATAGTATACAATTACAGGGTAAGGTGGTAAGTCTGATAGAAGTTCTCTGCAGCCACCTTGAAAGTCACCTAGCTTGTATCCAATGGTTATGCAAGTGGAAAGCAACTCATGCAACCCATCCTGCCCTGCATCCCCTCTATCCTCCAAAAAGTCTCTCCCAAGGGTAACATGGGGATCTACTGAACAATGTAAACTGTATCATAAAAGCCTTCAGTCCCAGGGGCGGGAGGAAATTGGTCAATATTACCGGTAGGTGCAGGAAGGAACACTGGTCAAATGGAATGGACAGGGCCATCAGTCTTACTATTCTAGGCATCTTTTCAACAAGATGGAGGATGATAATGCTTTAATTAAATAAATGGTACATTTTTGTTTCTATCTGTATAGTGAATAAAGAGGCCCAAACAGAATTGTGGCTCTCTTACCTTAGGACTGATCCTGCTTAGCATATTTCTATAGTAAATTATTCTATTCGGAAACAGTTCTGGACCTGCTCAATTCATGCTACTTCATGTAAGAGATTGCCACATTTTCCAAAGAATATTCATTACATTTTGTGTTTGCTTTGTTTTCAGAAAGGTCATCAATCTCTGTTAACTCCTGTTTCGCTGCTGTTTAATAAAAGTCCTGCAGCTGCAATTCTTTGTGATGTGTGTTTGTATATGTATGAATAAAATATGTTATATAAATATCGCCAGCAGGACAAACTCAACCCTTATAGCACCTCAGCTTTGGAATGTGCTATTCTAATCTTATTTATTTTTATTTATAAGATTTCTTCACCGCAAGAACCCAGGGTGGTTTACAACACTATAATATGGAATATTAAAAAAACAAGCCAGATAAAGCTATTACAATTATGAAACAAGTAAAATCATTCCAGATGGAACAGAACAGTCCAAGTTCAATAAAAGAGATGGGCCCCATAAAACAAACTACCTCAGCTGACAAAGGACAAGATAAAAAGGTGTGTCTTCAGCATATGGCAAAAGCTGAGGAATGATGATGCTAGGCTATAGGCTGAGAAGTGAGGGAGCCAAGTTTGCTGATGACACCAAGTTGTTCAGGGTGACAAAAACTAAAAGGAATTATGAAGAGCTCCAAAATAATTTAATATATTAGGTATAATAATAGAGAAAACAGTGGAAAGAAATGTGATGGGGGTTTTATATTAGCAAAGCTACGTGTCAACTTAGAATAGAATAGAATAGAATAGAATATTTTTATTGTCATTGTCCCCTTAAATGGTGTACTATGGAAAAAGTCAATAGAAGCTTAATTAAATAGCCTTACCTGGAAGGAAGGTTCCTCTCCTTTACTGCACTGGAAGTTCTGAATACATTTGCAGATGAACAAAAGGATGATTGCCAGAGGTGGAGAATGGTCAGCAAAGAGCTTTGCAAAGACACAATTTGTGGATCCTTGATCAGAATATGTGTTCCCCTCGCTATCTTCCCTTGTCTTGTGTGTCTTTTTTCAGCATCAAGCCTCATGACAGGGCCTGACATTTCCTTTTCTTGGCATGAGCTGCTTTGAGAGATGATGATGATAGTCTGAAAAGCAGAGTAAAAATATCATGCATAAACAAACAAGCACAATCTATTTCTATATTTAAACAGTTGTTCTAGTTTTTCAGGTGGTCCTTTCCTTGCTTTAAGCCCTGTTTCATGCTCACAGAAATAGGAATTAAAAGGAATAAAATGTTCTTTTAATGGTCTTCATTTGAACCTGACTAGAATAGGTAATTGTGCTCCTTCCCATGCTACCTTGCTCCACCATAAGGAAGGTCACGTCCTCTCTAAAAATCAGGACAGATAACTCTTGGATGGCCTCACATGCAGTTTAATGAAGGGGACAGGTAATTACATAAAAGCCTCCCAAAAGAGAAGCAAAATATATTTTGACCTTTACATTGCCACACACTGCATTTTCTGGAAACAATGTCCTTACTTCTTAATTTAGAATTGAAAAAGATTTGCCAGGTCTGAACTAGTTATATTTCTTAACCATTCACCACTGCCAACTGCCTATAGATTTCCTATAAGTAAGACTCATTCATTGTGCAAATTAGATCAATCTCTTTGCTCCAAGGTTGTAATCTCAGCAGTGATACCTGCCTGTTGCCATGACAAGTAATTTTCCAAGTTAGGGGCTAGCTTCCAGAGAATTCTGTTACTCATTCGATTTATCAGCTCATCAGAATACTTTATTGGTTCACAGAGATTCGTTAACCTTCCGCCACTTGTTATTCTGCCCATATGACTATTACCACTACTGCTATCTCAAAAATGATGTTTTTTAAAAGGTATGAGAATAGACTGCAGTCCTGTCAAATGCAGCAAAACCAAATCACTGTCATCATTCCTATTTTCAGATCACTAGGTATTGATTACGTTGCAGGTAGGTATTCCAGAATAATTACTTCTGAAAAGTCGAAAATCCATAACAAGCACCATCACGCAAATTTACATTTTAATGCTACAAATATTTTCCATTGCATTGACATATCGGTGCAAGGGGTTAAAATAAACTGCTTTTACCTTTCCCATTAAAACTCTTGAAATAAGATATTAGACGCCGGATACATCTCAACATATGCTTTCTGGGAGTGAGGATAAAATAACATTTATACCCCTTCTGACCTTTCTATAAATATTTTTAAGTACTTCTGTTTAAAGAAAGGTGCAGTAGTGGTCTGGGTGACAGAGCAAATGCTAAAGCTTTATAAATTAGGAATGTGCAAAAGATTTGGATGAATCCCAAATCAAGTACCAAAGCAGGGCTGTTCTGAAAAGTTTGGGCTTGTTCAAGCCAAAGTGGAATTTCTTCAAAGCACCTCAAAGTGAGGCAGGAAAGTCGAAAGAAATTCCAATGCATTTTTTCCAGTGAATGAGTCTAACAGATTCAGCACATTCATTTCCCTTCCACACGCTGATAAGAAAAGGTAACAGACAGTGCTTTTTTCTGGGGGAATGCAGGGGTGTGCATACTCCTAAACATTTTGTGAATCTAAGTTTGGCCTCAGTGAGGGGCAGTAATTCAATATGAGTAGGAAAATGAGAGTACCCCTAAACTTTTTTTTTAAGAGAAAAAAAGCACTGGTAACAGGTAATTTATGTGTAGGCCAATTAGCTTGCCTAGAACAAAGAAAAAAGTTTGGGATAGGAAGAACAAAGCAATAATTTTAAGGTTTTCTGTGTTTTGTCTTTCTCCAGTCTTAAATTTGGCTTGCCACATGTCCACATACATTTGCTTGATTTGTTTGTTTTAAAAAAAGAAAGTCTGCATGAAAATCGATACATGTTTTCCTGGGCATTTCTGCTCAAGCCTGGATTACTGCAAATGCACTCTGTGTGGGGACTAATAAAGTGCATTTTTGTACATTATTTTCATGAATATACACATCTTCTAGAGCACATTTCACATAAGTAAGCATTTCTATGTGCATTCTTTGGACAGAGAACTACTTTGCAAAATTTAGAGAAGAGCTGTGTTTCAGTTCCTATAATGGTTTAGAAAGTACAAATTGGGTAGGGTTCTCATTAAAATGTGAAAAGAATTATTTTCTTCTCCATCTCTAACTGGGAATTTAATGCAATAATTCTTAGTGTCTGTCAGACCTGTGTAGGTGGGATAGTGTTGCTCACCTGCCTTCCCAATGCTGTATGCCGCTGCTTGTTACGGTGGGTGTGAGGAAGCGAGGAAGCAAGAAGCCTGGCACAGGGCAGGTGTAGCAGCAGAGCAATCACCTGCACCAAGCTCCCCACTGCCTTGTCCTTCCCTCTTGGTAACCTGCCATGAGGCATGGGTTTGCGAAGCCAGATGAACACTACCACCCCACAAGCCACCACTGACCATTCTTGGCTTCCTCATTTGTCAAGAGACATAATATAGAAATGCAAACTGTACAGATTTTAAGAATGGTGTAAATGCAAAACACTTCCATCGGGGAACCCACTGACCTGCACATACTGATGTGGCTCAGGTTAGCCAGAGCAATGAATCTGACACCACAGATGACTTGAAAGAATTGTCAATGTTTCTTAAAAAGCAACTAATTACCAGCTGTGACTCTGTCATCCCAGTATTTTTCTTTACAAATTAGGAACAGTGAGGTGAGGCAACAAGGGGGGGGATCAAAGAATGAAGCCACCTCAGTAATTATACTGATTTATGGGGTATTATATTTTTGCTTAAGCCATTGCTTCAAAACAATAACAGTCTTAGGCAAGAATGTATGGACATGTCAGAAGAAACAATAAAAACCAGAATGGGAAATCAAGTAGATATGGGGAGGGTGGCGAGAGACATGGCACTCATTTTGTGCTGGTCCCGAGGGATATCCGATAGGCGAGGTCTAGTCCAGTCCAAGGTCAGTCCAAGCCAGAAGTCACAAAGCCGAAGTCAGGAAGCCAAAGTCAGGAAGCCAAAGTAACAAAGCTGAGGTCAGGAACGCAGGAACCAGGAACTGGGCAGCAACGATGTTGCTCCTGCAACTTGGGACTGGGACTGGCTGGCTTTTATCTGCCCCGAGGCACAGGGCGGCTCCGATCCTGAGGTGACTCGCCTCTCCTGGCTTGGAGGCGAGCACTCCTCCTGCGGGAACTTAGTTCCCTTCGCCTCTCTGCCCTGAACCTCTGCAGCTCAGGAGAAGCTGGAGGGTTACCGGACCCAGAGGCAACCTCAGCTTCTCCTGACTGGGTGGGGAGTGGAGCACCTGCAGGCAATGAGTCCTCCACCCCATCAGAAGCCAGATCAAACTCAGCCGATGCCTGCACCTGAGGATCTAGCACAGGTGAGTCCCCTTCAGACTCAGGCCCCAGCCCTGGCTCTGCTGGTTCTGGAGGCAGGGAATCCTGTGCAGGCTGGGATCCCTCAGGTTCAGCGTCTGAGTCTGAATCCCAGGCCATCACACCATCCCCCCTCCCAGGCCCCCCCCTCAACCGAGGGGCCGGACCAGGCTTGCTGGGGTAAGTTGCATGGAAATCACGGAGGCAGGCAGGCGCGTGGACGTTTTCCGCCGGTTCCCACGAACGATCCTCGGGCCCATACCCCTTCCAGTCAATGAGGTATTGGAGCTTCCCCCTGCGGTATCGTGAGTCGAGAATGTGCTCCACCTCGTACTCAGGCTCCCCCTGAACCAAAACTGGCTGCGGACGTGGACGGTCTGGGTGGAACTCGTCGGGCGGGGCAACCGGACTGATGAGGGACCGGTGGAATACTGGGTGGACCTTCAGGGTCGAGGGTAACCGGAGACGGAATGCCACAGGCGAGACCTGGTCCACGATTGGAAAGGGGCCGGTGAAGCGAGCATCCAGCTTCCGCGAAGGCCGAGAGGGGTGCAGGTGGCGAGTGGAGAGCCATACCAGGTCGCCGACATGGAGTTCCGGCCCCACCTGGCGGTGGCGGTCGGCCTGGGCCTTGTAAGTGTCCTTGGCCTGGCGCAGTTGTTCCATCAATAGCTGTTGCTGAGACTGGAGCTCCTGGAGCCAGTCGGTCACTGCGGGGACAGCGGATGCCGGCAGCACGTCCGGGAACAACCGTGGATGGTAACCGTAAGTGGCCTGGAACGGGGTCTGTTGGGTGGAGGCGTTCACCGCGTTGTTGTAAGCGAACTCTGCCAACGCCAAGTGGTCGACCCAGTCGTCCTGCTGGAAGCTGCAATAACACCGGAGGTACTGCTCCAGAACTGCATTCGCTCGTTCCGTCTGGCCGTCAGTCTGCGGGTGGTGAGCTGAAGATAGACAGACCTCTGTCCCGAGGGCCTGATGTAAGGCTCGCCAGAAGCGGGATGTGAACTGGACGCCCCGGTCGGACACCAGACGCTCGGGCAGGCCATGCAGGCGGAAGACATGCTGAAGGTACAGTTGAGCCGTTTCCTTAGCTGTGGGTACAGATGGGCAGGGGGCACAGTGCACCATCTTAGTGAAATGGTCTGTGAAAACCAGGAGGCAGGTACAGTGACGAGACGAGGGTAAGTCCACCACAAAGTCCAGCGAGACCGTGTGCCAGGGACGTGGTGGGACTGGCAACGGCTGGAGCAGGCCAGGGGGTCGCCCAGTAGGACCCTTGGCCCGCCGGCAGACATCACAACCAGCAACGTAGCGTGCCACGTCAGCCTTCAGGCGGGGCCACCAAAACTCACGGCATACCAGATGGGTGGTCCGGTACCGCCCGAAGTGCCCCGCTGCTGGGGCATCGTGGGACATCCGAAGAACCTCGGCCCGCAACGGTCCTGGCGGGATGTACAGACGACCCTGGTGCAACAGTAGGCCCTGGTGCAGGGCCAGCCCCGGATATCGAGGGCATGACCCGTCGGACAGTTCCTGGAGCCGTTCTTGTGCCCAAGCATCGACCCGTTGCTGTTCCCGCACCCGAGCCCGCAGTGGCTCAGCCTCCCGAGTGGCCAGGAATGCGGCCGGTGGTAAGATCGTCGTTGGTACTGCCTGCTGTACCGTGTCTGCGACGTCCTCGGGTTTCCGGGACAAGGCGTCCGCCTTCCGGTTCTGGGAGCTAGGGATGTAGCGGATCCGGAACTGGAACCGGGAGAAGAACAGCGCCCACCGGATCTGCCTTTGGTTCAATTTGCGGGTGGTCTGGAGGTACTCCAGATTCCGGTGGTCAGTTCTCACTTCCACTGGGTGTCGTGCCCCCTCAAGATGATGGCGCCAGACCTCAAAGGCCACCTTGATGGCCAGTAGTTCCCGCTCCCACACGGTATAGTTACGCTCCGCCGGAAGGAGCTGCCGGGAGTAGTAGGCACAGGGTAAGAGTGGCGCATCAGGTCCGTGTTGCTGGGACAAGACGGCACCGAGAGCCGTACTGGAGGCATCAGTCTCCACCACGAAGGGACGAGAGGGATCAGGATGCTGCAAAATCGGTGCCTTCTGGAAACAGGCTTTCAACCCCTGGAATGCCACCTCAGCCTCCTCATCCCAGGAGAAGGGAGTCTTGGGGCGCAGCAGGCGGGTCAACGGGGTGGTGCGATGAGCGTAGTCTGCAATGAATGTCCGGTAATAGTTGGCGAACCCCAAGAACCGCTGTAGGTCCTTGCGGTTCCGCGGCGCCGCCCACTCTCTAACCGCAGACAACTTCCCGGGGTCCATCTGCACGCCGTCAGGGGAGAGTCGGTGTCCAAGGAAGTCCACTGACCGCTGGTGGAACTCGCACTTGCTGAGCTTAGCATACAGGCGGTGCTCCCGCAAGCGCTGCAACACGGACCGGACATGACTCTCGTGGCGAGCCGGGTCACGGGAATAAACCAAAATGTCATCTAGGTACACCACCACGTACTTGTCTAACAAGTCCTGGAACACGTGGTTGATGTACCGTTGGAACACGGCGGGCGCATTGCATAATCCGAACGGCATGACCAGATATTCGAACTGCCCATAACGGGTCCCGAATGCTGTCTTCCACTCATCTCCGGCACGGATTCGAATCAAGTTGTAGGCCCCCCGGAGGTCCAGTTTGGTGAACATCTGCGCCCCCTGTACCCGCTCCAGCAACTCTGCAATTAGAGGCAAGGGATACCGGTCTGGGATGGTGATCTTATTCAAGGCCCGGTAATCATGGCAGAGGCGAAGCTCCCCACACTTCTTCTTAACGAAGAGTACTGGAGCGGCGGTAGGAGACGTAGAGGGCCTAATGAACCCACGCTCCAGGTTCTTGTGAAGGAAGTCCTGCAAGGCTTCACGTTCTGGCTCCGAAAGAGAGTATAGGCGGCTCACAGGCAGGGGCGCCCCGGGCTGGAGGTCTATGCCGCAGTCGAAGGACCGATGTGGAGGCAGCTGGTCTGCTCCCTGTTCCTCAAACACGTCTAGGTAGTCCTGGTACACGGCGGGGAGCATTGACGCAGCCTCCCCCATGGAGGTGGCCAATAGCATCTTGGACCGGGCATGGGAACCCGGGTCTGGGAAGCATACAGTCCGATTGACCCAATCGATCTGAACATTGTGAGACTCCAGCCAGTCCATCCCAAGCACCAGGGGAAACCGGGGCATGGTGGCAATGTCCAGGGTACGCACCTCCCGGTGCTGCTGGTGGCACAGGACCAAGGGCTGGGTCTCCCGAGTAACGGCGCCCGACCGCAGGAGCCGTCCGTCAATTGCTTCCACCTGTACCGGTTCTAGCTTGTTCTGGAGCGGCACCCGATGCTGAGCGGCGAAGGCAGAGTCCATATAGGAGCGGGTTGCCCCCGAATCCACTAGAGCGTGGGTGAGGATCCAGGGCCCGCCAGGGGGGTATAGACGCACCGGGATCATGAGGTGTTGCAATTCCACCGGTGAGGGCCCATCATGTGACGCTTGGGACCCCAGGTAGCCTGGGTCATTGGCTACTGGGGTTGGTGTGGTTCCCTGTGGCTGGCATTTCTCGGGGCAGGTTCGGGCGTAGTGTCCACTCCCACCGCAGTAGAGACACAGGTTCCCCTCACGACGCCGAGTCTTCTCCGAGGGGGAGAGGCAAGGTCGCGCTGCCCCGAGCTGCATCGGCTGCTCCGGTAACTCGGCTCTGGCCGTGGAACTGCTGGGAAGCACCGGAGCCGGGAGCCCAGAGTGCCGGCGGCCCCGGGCCTGGCGACGGTCCTCCAACCGATCGTCTATCTGCAGACTCCGTTGGATGAGGGCATCCAGTGTGGCGGGGCGGTCCAACGTGGCCAGCTGGTCCAGTATCTCATCCGAGAGCCCCTCGAGATACTGGTCCCGAAGTGCGGAGTCGTTCCAGGTCAAGTCCTGCGCCAACAGCCGAAATTCCGTGGCGTAGGCAGCCACTGTGGACTTGCCCTGTTTCAACCGCCGAATCGTCCGATTGGCTTGACTCCCCTTCTGAGGGTTGGCGAACGTGGTTTCCAAATGGTTGCAAAACCCCGTATAGTCTGTCAGTAAGGGGGAGTCTTGCTGGAGCAGCGGCAACGCCCACTTGGCCGCCTGGTCCTTCAGCAAGCTGATCAGGAAGTGCACCTTGGTGCGGTCGTCGGGGAAATCCCGGGCTCGCCCCTGAATATACAGCTTGGCCTGGGCGGGAAACATGGGAAAGCTGGTTGGGGACCCATCGAATTTCTCTGGCAGGGCCACTGGGTACTTGCCTGGAGCTGGGGCGTCGGCACCAGGAGCCGGCAAGGCGTCCAAACGCTGCTGAAGCGCCGTAACCACGCTGCTTAGCTGCTGCACTGTGTGGGTCAAGACCTGGTTCTCCTGGGCCAATGCCACCAGCGCAGCCGCCTGGTCAGCCATGGCTTATAGGTTCCTCCCGAACGCACCCCAACGAAGGGGGAGTGCGGGTGTGGCAGGAGCAAACTGTGCTGGTCCCGAGGGATATCCGATAGGCGAGGTCTAGTCCAGTCCAAGGTCAGTCCAAGCCAGAAGTCACAAAGCCGAAGTCAGGAAGCCAAAGTAACAAAGCTGAGGTCAGGAACGCAGGAACCAGGAACTGGGCAGCAACGATGTTGCTCCTGCAACTTGGGACTGGGACTGGCTGGCTTTTATCTGCCCCGAGGCACAGGGCGGCTCCGATCCTGAGGTGACTCGCCTCTCCTGGCTTGGAGGCGAGCACTCCTCCTGCGGGAACTTAGTTCCCTTCGCCTCTCTGCCCTGAACCTCTGCAGCTCAGGAGAAGCTGGAGGGTTACCGGACCCAGAGGCAACCTCAGCTTCTCCTGACTGGGTGGGGAGTGGAGCACCTGCAGGCAATGAGTCCTCCACCCCATCAGAAGCCAGATCAAACTCAGCCGATGCCTGCACCTGAGGATCTAGCACAGGTGAGTCCCCTTCAGACTCAGGCCCCAGCCCTGGCTCTGCTGGTTCTGGAGGCAGGGAATCCTGTGCAGGCTGGGATCCCTCAGGTTCAGCGTCTGAGTCTGAATCCCAGGCCATCACACATTTTGAGCACTTGAAAAATAAAAAATAAAATTGATGCTCTTTATAATATTAAACGGGACGCGGGTGGCGCTGTGGGTTAAACCACAGAGCCTAGGGCTTGCCAATCAGAAGGTTGGCAGTTCAAATCCCCGCGATGGGGTGAGCTCCCGTTGCTCAGTCCCTGCTCCTGCCAACCTAGCAGTTCGAAAGCACGTCAAAGTGCAAGTAGATAAATAGGTACCGCTTCGGCGGGAAGGTAAACGGCGTTTCCGTGCGCTGCTCTGGTTCGCCGGAAGCGGCTTAGTCATGCTGGCCACATGACCCGGAAGCTGTAAGCTGGCTCCCTCAGCCAATAAAGCGAGATGAGCGCCGCAACCCCAGAGTCGTCCGCGACTAGACCTAATGGTCAGGTGTCCCTTTACCCTTTACCCTTTACCTATAATATTAAACAACTCCAAAGCAAAGAAGTAATGCAAAACTGTATTTTTCTAGATTAGTAAATATTTTTAAAATATTTACAAATATCATATATATATATATATATATATATATATATATATATATATATATTACACATACATGCATAACATTTTTAATTTTGTTTAAAATCACATATGTAACAGAATAAACTTGTGATAATCTATTTTTAAAGGCAGGACATAATTCCAGGTCAGAGATTTATTTCATCCTCCAAGCTACTTGCCAAATAAGGTGCTAAAAAGTAAAATATTTATTCAATTAGTTTTAGCTAATTGAAATGCAAACACGGTACACACTTAATCTATGCAGGCAGGAAAAGCAGCCTACTGTCAGATTTTATTAAGTCTTTTTGCTGTTCTGTGAATAGTCAATAACAAGTGTCTAAACCCAAGAAATGATGTAAAGGTAATGTTCAATGGCAAGGATATGATAAGGTAGTGTTTGCATTCAGGATAATATGAAAGGATCCAACACATTCCCTGGAAGATTTCTCTCCATGTCAACTAATTAGCATGTTTATTGGGAACATTAATTACTGTGACAGCCTCAGCAATTTTAAGCACATTAACTCTTTAAGCACTATCTACTATCTTTTTCACCAAACATTGCCAAACTCATTTTTTATTACATTAAATATACAACTTCAACATCTCAGCCATCTCTAAACCAAGCTATTAAGAAACTTTTTCTTAACTATTAAGATGCTTTTTCTTGGCTCCCCTACACAGCATGTGGTGGTGTGGTTCACTTACAAGAGTCACTCATCCAAAGCCAAAGGTGCTACTAATACCTGTGGAGCCTCTCTGCTCCCTGCTTGTGGCCCTAAACACTGTGGTCTGAACTGCGTAGCCAACTGGCAGATGCTTCAAAGCAAGGGTTTGTATTGAATGACTTCCAACTCTATAGTTGTATACAAACAGTTATTTGGAAATCACTCTGAAGCTTTCCATGTTAAGTGCCCAGTTAATCCTATCTTTGAAAGGTAAACCTTCTATAGATCCTCTTCTTTGTTGTTGCTTAGTCATGTCCGACTCTTCGTGACCCCATGGAACAGAGCACGGCAAGCGATCCTGTCTTCCACTGCCTCCCACAGTTTGGTCAGACTCATGTTGGTCTTTCCCAACATCAGGGTCTTTCCAGGGAGTCTTCTCTTCTCATGAGGGGGCCAAAGTATTGGAACCTCAGCTTCAGGATCTGTCCTTCCAGTGAGCACTCATTTCCTTCAGAATGGATAGGTTTGATCTTCTTGCAGTCCATGGGACTCTCAAGAGTCTCCTCCTGCACTATAATTCAAAAGCATCAATTCTTCGTCGATCAGCCTTCTTTATGGTCCAGCTCTCACTTCCATACATCACTACTGGGAAAACCATAGCTTTAACTATATGGATCCTCTTCTTAGTCAAACTTTTTTGAACTCACACCCAGTCTTGCAAACAGAATCATCCCAGGAGCAATTGCATCTTTTAGAGGCTGGCTGTGCAGAGTGTGCATTGGCTGGCCAACTTGTGGGAAGCAAACAGCCTCTCATCAAGAGCAACAAGCTTTGTACTGAGTAGTTTGTATTAACAGTAGTTTGGTGATGCTGTTTTTTGTTTGTTTGTTTTAAGTACCAAAACAAAAACAAACAAAAAAACAAAGATTTAACTGGACAAAGATGATGACTTGAGAAAAGCCCAAAAGCTGTCTTTTGGGGCAAGGGGAGAAGGGCATGCCATCATCAGAACCAGGTACACAGAGTTCAGCCCATGGCGGGGGGGGGGGGAACCCACCAACATCTAAAGGGAGATCTTCTCAACTCATTGTATTCCATGAAATACGTCACTATGTCCTAGAAGCCACAGAGGCCATCACCATGTTAGCAGAGCTAAAATTAAAAGGAAGAACCAGAACATTCTGAGAATCATGGCAGTCATGTCCATTTCTATGGCACAGGCTAATGTGGCCACTGCAGTAATAAAAGTCACAACTTGTGCTTCAGCGACTGAAAAATGCCTATTGAATCATCTAGCTGCCCATTGGGTCAGGAGGTATGCTGTGAGAGCTGGGTGTTCAGAAAATGAGAAAATATAAGCTTTGAAAAGTGGCAAATGCAAGAGGGGATAGCAAGAGCAAAGGCTTTGATGGAAGCAGTCCCAAGCTGAGAAAGGAGTGAAGTCCATAACAGGGCAAGCTCCCATTAGTAATAAAGTCCAGGGACACGTGTTAGCTGAAAGAGATGGAACACTTTAAAAATTACGTAGGAATCAATGAGTTGGGGTGTCATTAATAATACTGTGCGTAGGACACTCAGAGGTTGCACTGCAACCCTAATGCCAATTGTACAGATTTCCAAAATCCATGGATTGCAATGTATTTATGTCAAGTATTATTATTTCAAGGCAAACAGTTGAAGGTCAGCCCTGCAGTTCAATATTTCCTATCACATTTGTAACCTCAGAGTTGGCTAATGAACAAGCACAAGGGTCTGGTTATGAATCTCTGTGATTCATTACTGCGGGGAAGAGAAAGATGAACTGGGTGATCCTTGGGAGGCACATAATGGCAAACGACAGAACGTTTCCAATGTGAACATGCTGAGTATTTAAAAGCCACCACCACACGATTAGCAATTTAATTAATCTTGTTACACCAGACTTATTTTAATGTCTAAAGAGACTTGCAGCGGCACTTGCATTCTGCTGGTCTTGGAACTAGCGTTATCCTTACAATCCAAACACATACAAGTAACTTAACTTTATATGAATATAACCTTTGGATTATATTATAGAAAATCGTCTCTTTTAGCAATTCTGTAGAAATACAGGTTGACTTACTAGCTTGAGCTACCTATCTGCATGGTATTATTGTATTCTTCTCATTTTACAAAGGTCATGGATAGGGAGCCACTTCAGAAGTAGTAGTTGTACAACTCCCATAGTTCCTGCTTATTTGCCATTCTGGTTGGGACTGATTGGAGTTGGAGTACGACAACATCTGGAAAGCCCGTGCTATTTTTTCTAGAAAAAGTGGTGCTGGAACTCACCATGAATGCCTCCCTTGTTCTCTTATGATGGCAATGGCGCCCACCTGAAAGATGCTGGAACTGAACTGAGTTTCAGTGAATTCCGGCTGGGAAAAAGCCCTGTGGAGAGCTGTGGTTTCTTCATTCCTAACACTGGTACTTATCAAATATAGAACCATTTCTCAGTTTGTTACATACTATAATCTCAAGTAAACAAATTAATCTATGAGGTTAATATTGTTGGATTAGTGTATGCCAAGTCCTTTTCTGATGTGTGATTTTTCTAAAATAAAGATAACCCCAGCATGTGATCCGAAGACCTATGATGAAGCAACCTTGCTGGAGCTAATTGGGCTTGGCTCTTAGGAAACCCCACATCTACTGCCTTCAATGGTAGAAGCACAAGATAGAAACCATTGATCAATCTCTACATATGTAGCATTGGTAGCTCTTCTTTCTACTAATAAATCTGAACAGCAAGTGCTCAGATCAGGAATTTTTTCCCTTATATGATCACACCTGACCTCCACAAGGACAGACAGTGTGTGAGGAAAGGTATGTATTAAATAACATTGTGTCCCTCAGATTCAATCCCAATGCAATTTCCATGATTGGAGCACCTCCAAACTAAATAAATAATAGGTGGAACTTGCCTAG
Organism: Darevskia mixta; assembly: GCA_034641385.1. Classification (NCBI taxonomy): domain Eukaryota; kingdom Metazoa; phylum Chordata; class Lepidosauria; order Squamata; family Lacertidae; genus Darevskia; species Darevskia mixta. The sequence continues at coordinate 12,965,973 of JAWWNH010000001.1, forward strand.
GGAAGATCTGAATCTTGCAGCATGGTGTGGACGGGAAACAGTGCCGACTCGCTAGCTTGGGCACTGCTTCTCACACTGTGTGGACACTGCAGGTAAGGGATCCATGTATGCTTTGAACTGTGTTTGTATGGTTTGCAAATTTCATACAGAAAATTACTTCCCGATACACACACACACACCCCATCATGTTGCACCCCACCTATTGGGGCTTGGCATTGTCAGATGCAGGGGTGAAATGATACACAGACCACATGCACAACATGAAATATACAAGTCAGTTGATGCTCAAAGACCAGCTCTAATATTGTTAAATGATTACAGTAGTGCAAGACTGGAGACTCCCAGCACGTTATTGCCTTATGTATTACCACTTCTCTATTTACTCCCATAGTTATGATGGTTCAAATTTTTTATATATATATTGCTGTGCAGGGCACTCAGAAGAGCCATTCTGAGGAATGCTGCCCATTAAACTTTTCTCCCAGCAAAGGCAAAGGAGATTTGTTTTCTTCTTTTACGTTTATGTCATACATTTCAGCCTCCTTTGGCAGAGCAATAATAAATTATGAGGTTTTATACACTCCTTTATTTGCTTTCTCTTATTCACTTCCACTCTCTTCTTTTATCATCATTTTCCCCCCCTGCCAGCCTTCCTTTCCTCCTCTCATATTTTTCCAATTCTGCAAACCAATTTCCACCCAGGATTGGGTCCCCATTGCAGCTTTGGTTCTGACACTACATTTATCAATTTTCTTTTTTATATATAATATAAAAAAACTTCAAAAAAACAGCCAGTTCAAATCTTGGCACAGCCACAGCAAAAACTTTCTAGGAGCTTTTTAAGAAAGTATGCCGTCTTTCAGCAGAGCATTATTTTATGCACTTTTTTACTTTTATAATGTTTATGCAGAAAAGCAACAAGAAACATATTGTGCGTGTTTATATTTCTTTTACCTTTGCTGGCTTTAAAAATGTTATCCCACTTTTACAGTTCTTATAATGGAACTTCTCAAGTTGGCATACAAAATATAAGAACATTAGAAGAGCCCTGCTGCAGTAGGCCAAAGGCTCATCTAGTCCAGAATCCTGTTCTCACAGTGGCCAACCAGATGCCCATGGGAAGCCCAAAATCATATCCTCCAACATGTTGAATCCCCAAACCAGGAGGTGCATCTTCCTGGCCATGCTCCCTCGCGAATCACGTGACCTGCATGCAATCATAGTGCCCCAAATGGCTGCCATGCTCTTGCGGGAAAAACTGGGATGTCCCAGTTTTGCATAAGCTGGATCTGAGTACAACAGCACTCTCCCAACTTACAGTTCCCAGCAGTGTTAAATGGAAGCATGCTGCCTCCAACAGCAGAGGAATAACACAGACATATCCTCCATGAAAAAAGACCATCCAATTTTTTTCTTCACATTTTAAAAATCTGCTGGTCTAGCATATACATCTAATTATAGAAAATATGGGTGCTTGAGCCTTCTGTCGCACAGAGTCCAATTCAACAGAGATGCATGCAATATCAAAACCTCAATAACTAAAAATTATGTTGAATCTTATGGTGGGCTCAAAGTCAGGTTTACTAGCAAGGAAAGTTATTTAAAACAACCCTGTAGAAATGCAGATGGCCGGGGGTAACTGTTAACAAAGAACAGTGTTTCTTTTTAAAATGCCAGAAGCCCATCTGGGGCAACTACGCTAAGTGGCATTTCGATGGCTCTTTTCCACAAATTTGTGCAAACTTTGGGTATGGCTTAATGCAATTTCTAGTTAATAATTTAGAGACATTGCTTTGAAAGCCCAGGGCTCTTTTTCTGCAGCTGAGACACTCCAAGGATCAGACAAAGACTACAGCAGTTCTCTTAGCCTTTAACCTGTGATTATCTGTTTAGTCTACCCTTCCTGGAAAATGAATGTAAATGGCAACATAAATAAATGGCTAGCCAACTGTGGTCCTTGGCACAATCTCCAGGGCACAGAGGATGCTATCCCTCCTAGAGAGCTTACAGTCTACATTATTGCTGTCAATATTTGTAATGGCATGTCCGTATGCAGTCATTCCAAGGGTCTAAACTGGGATAGAGGGGTGGGTAGGGGAGGATGGGGATTGATTGATTGATTGATTGATTGATGGTTGTATTCAAGGTAGCACTAAGGAGCTCCTTGCATAAGTGGATTTCCACACGTGCAATGAGACTTTCCTCCTGCACACCCCCTAAATCTCTTCTAGGGGTGCCCACAAACTTTCAGAGTAGATTTCTGGATGGTACAAGAGGTATACGGGGAGTGAGGGACGAGGAAGGAAAGTCCCATAAACAAGCCAAAGTTGGTCTGCTCATGTAATTATTAGCTGAATTATTAGTTGAATAGCTGTCTTCTAAAAACAGTTCTCCGTGTTGTTTTCAGAATATAACCCACTGAGTTAGAAACAAAAGCAATTAAAAGAGAAATGCAGTAAGCCTGCAATTGCAAGCACATGTACTGGGAAGTAAGATCCACTAAGTTCAGTTGGACTTCCTTCTGAGGAAACAGGATTACACTGTAAAATACAATGCTGCATGAAAGGCTACAACAAGATTAATTTCTGTGGAAATAAAAAGACCTTTGCTTGATACCAAAAGGACATTAAAGTAAGCACCTGGCAGGGCTCCCCCAAACTGGAGAGTTGGACATTCGAAGGGACTGATGTGGGAGATTGGCAGAATAGGACCTTTGCTGCTCTACCATTGCGAGAAACCTCGTTTTTCCCATCGAGAAAAGGTGGAGGAGTCTGATTGACACCTGCCTATCTCCAAACCACCTCCATATGCAGGTTGCATATGCTGCCTTCCTTCATGCCTCTAGGAACTTTCTTAGCATTCTAGAATCATTTTCATCCTGAAAATCATCTAGTTCAGCCTTTCCCAGCCTGAGTCCCTTACGATATCAGGTGCTACAGCTTCCATCATCCCTGAACATTGGCTATGCTGGCTAGGGCTGATGGGAATTATAGTCCAAAACAACTGGAAGGTGCCATGTTGGGGAAGGCTGATCTAAGAAATGCACTCCTACACTATCCCTAATAAGTCTCTTTCCTATCAGAACACATTGCAGAAGCTCCAGTCCTGACTCAAGCCTTCAAAGTGTTTTTGCTGGGGTTTAGAAACAGCACACCCTTTGATGGGTTGTCTATTCCCAATGGTTGATTTAAACTTGAAGCAACTGCAGAGAGAGAGAAAACAACTGAGTTCCAAGACCACACATGCCCCCTTTGGTGCCATGCTTCTGAGTCCATTTCTCTGTCTCCCAAAGCAACCACTCTGGGGAAGCTTTATTGAAGCCTACAGCTCCATTTTGATTCATTGTCATGGGAATGGCAATATCTCCCATGGCTGACTTGGGATTCCTACTTGGCCCCAGGGAATGCATATGGGTTCTGGCATAATGTCAGTATGTTGTAACAAGTACAGTACATGTTGATTTATTTGGAAGCCATTAACCATAGTTCCCAGTTTGCACATAGCAGGAAGTGACAACTAACAAGACTTCCTGATTTGTATCTCTGCTTCCTCAAAGGGTGGTGCAATGGCGCTGTGTGCAACTTCTCATATCTTCATTTATTAAGTCAGGATTTGTTCTGACTAATGCTTAAAATGCTTATAATGATATGTACTAGGCAGAGAAAGGGTGGAGTGGGGTTGAGAAACAAAGAGAAAGGAAAATGGAAATCAGTGGCTGACAATGACTAGTGAAGACTCAAGTGGCATTGAAGATACTCCATCAGAGACCTCAGTGGTGCTGCAATAGTCTCCCTTAATGCTGCACTGATTGTTAAATTATTAATTTATTCTTTGTCTTTGAAATACTCTGTGGACATAAGCCCATAAAGATTGAAACAATCTTCTTCCCAGGCAGTGAGAGATACACCTCTGGGGAAGCACAGAATTATCTTTAAATGACTAATTCACACATAAGCATGAACTCAAAGGGGACTTGTGTGAAAACAAGTCCTCTTTGATTATCAGAGTGAATATGGATTCCCCCCTGTGCAGCATATTGGAAAGCTCTAAAGGCAAAGATAAAACAATATTTATAAGCAAAAATGTTCACACTTTTGAAGCAAGCCATTTACTGGTACTTATTTCACATCTGCCCTATACATTTAAAGCAGTACCACACCACTTTAAATCGTCATGACTTTCCCCTCCTCCCACACAAACAATCTGGGAACTGCATGTTTCAATACAAAACCATGTGCAAGGAGATCTGGAGTTTAGGACAACTTCTGCGTGCCTGTCCATTACATCATGATGGACTGGACTGGACTGAACTGGGTGGTGTAGTCACATTCTGGATGTGCTAGTTGTTACAGGTAGGTAGCTGTGTTGGTCTGTCGTAGTCAAAACAAAAATAAAAATAAATAAATTCCTTCCAGTAGCACCTTAGAGACCAATTAAGTTTGTAGTTGGTCTCTAAGGTGCAACTGGAAGGAATTTTTTTTATTTTCTAGTTGTACACTGGGTGTTCTTGTTTGGGTGAGGACATTGGGGTTTAATCTGTTTAATGCAGGCTGATGACTGATGGTGGCAGCAGAATGGCCTGGAATGCTATAAGGATGTCCATTTCATTGCTGTACAAGAAATTATGGTCACCTCTGCTTCTGGTTGAGATTAGGATTGTTGACTACATTTGTGCTAGCATTAGCCTTTCCAGAAGAGCTGCCCAGCATAGCAAGACTATAGGATTTCCATATTTAGAGTGTGATACTGGCAAACTGAACACATTAAAGGTTTTGCAAGTGTTAAGACCTTGCATTTATATGTGGTTCCAGAATTTGCATGTACTGATTTTAAGCAGCAGAGCCATTACTAATCACCTGAGGCTGGCCTTGTGTGCCACTGCATTAAATAATGTAGCATTGTGCTGAGGCAAGCAGGCCTGGTGAAAGATTCCCATCTCATTTTTTTGTTCCACTGCAAGACTCTTTTCTGCTCTCGCATCACAAAATGGACACAGTTCTATTAACCTAAGGCTGTATACAGATTATTATGTCGGCAGACCAACAAGAGCACTGCTATCCCGGCACTAGCTCAGTTCCACCATTGGTAGCTTGATAACTGCAAAAATGTAATGGCATGGGGAAACCTTGCTGCACTGCAGAGGAATGGCCGGTTCAGTCTGTTTTCCTCATTATAGCTACTTCCTCTTATCCCACACAAACTAATAGAGTGGTGAAATTGAATAGACTGGGTTGTAAACAGCTTTTTTTGTCCAATCAATTTCACTCCAAAGGGAATCTTCTAAAAGAGAGGGAGAGAGAAAGGGAGAGGGAGAAGAAAAAGAAAGAAAGATCTTGAGTGTTCTTCAGATGCACTTTAAGCCTTTCTGCACAAGTGACCTGTCAGACCAGCGTATCAAAAACTGGTTCACATCAACCAGTTGTGACCCTCCTGCTACCGGTAACTTGCTCCTGCTGCTTTCCACTGGGTGGGGAAAGGTAACATAACATTCTGCAACTGGTCTGATAACCCTGTTTGAAGGCAGCATCACAGCTTGACTGAAGAACACGCTGGGCATCTTTTTTATGTTATATCTGTATTCACATTAAGAACAACTCTGAGCAGAGAATTCTAAGACAGGGATGGGGAACCTGTGGCCCTCTAGATGTTGTTGACTCTGACTCTGCCCAGGAAGGCTGTTGTGATTTGTGAGAGATGATTCAGCGTGGCTCTGTGATCTCCATCTGAGTGGAAGAGCTGCCCTTAAGGAGCAGGATGCATAAAGCATGTCCTATTCAAATGACACCCCCCCCCCTTCCTGGGCAGCCTCTTCTTCTTCTTCCATGAGCACTCTTTTTTTTCTGATACCTTCCTAAGACTGCAAAGCCTAGGAAGACCTTTTGGTTGTGCTTTTAAGGGACACTGCACATTTGGCTTCCATTTTCCCCTCCCTTCTCCTGGCAGCTATCTCTCTCCTTTCCCCCCTTTTCTATTGTGGGTGCAGACTCACATTAGGTGTTGGAAGTAGGAAGGAAGATGAGGGCTTGCTTTCCCTCCATTGACACAAGTACCCTGTTTCCCCTAAAATAAGACGAAGCCATAAAATAAGCCGTAGCAGGATTTCTACGCATTTGTGAAATATAAGCCATACCCTGAAAATAAGTCATACCCCGAAAATAAGACATATGTGACACAACGCCTCCCTTAAGACAGCCTGAATAGGCGTGGCTATGCAGCGTACCGACGCAGAGCGGTTAAAATAAGACATCCCCTGAAAATAAGCCATACTGTGTTTTTTGAGGGAAAAAATATATAAGACGGTGTCTTATTTTAGGGGAAACACAGTAAATGAAGAGAGGTGTGAAATAGGGGGATGGCGGAAGACCCACAGACTCTCTTTATTTCCTTCTCAAAGCAAAAGATGGACAACTTTGCAAGAAGTGCAGCAACAACAACAGCATTGTGACTAACCTCAGTCAGTTTCCATGACCTGAGTAACTCCCATAAATGCGACAAGTTATTTTCCAGTTTTAAGAGCCTGGCAAGAGATTTCCCTTCAGGGATCCTACAGGCATCTTTGAACTAGTTTAGAATTTGTTGGCACCTATTGACACGTTATAAGTAGCTATGGGTGGTGCATAGACTATCTGTAGGACTCATACGTGTGGCAGGAGCTGCCCTGTCATCTTGGCCTGGACACTGTCACCTACTTTGATCCTGGATCTGAGTGGGAAAGCAAAAGTGCTTCTTGGAAGGACAAGAACACCATTGACACTGGTGTTCTTGCCCTCGTGAACACAGCCAGAACACCATTGACACTAGTGAGAACTTGTTGTACAGGCAGAATTATATAGCTCTGTTTTCCCAACATTTCCTGACCTGATAATTTTGAAATTTTATGTGTTATTTCATGAGATGTAAAAAGCTACTTCTATGTATCTAGTGGAAATTTGGCACTCATTTATGTGTAGATTCCGTGGTGCGGTGGGGATTCATTTGCAACCCATGAACTTGGAAAACCACTGGAATTTCGCATTGTAATTTCACATTATAATTTCCCTGTTTAGGGAAGCTTTTAATGTTTGATGTCTTATCATGTTCTTAATATTCTATTGTGAGCTGCCCAGAATGGGCGGGGAAACCCAGTCAGATGGGCGGGGTACAAATAACAAATTATATTATTATATAATCATTATTATTATTACTTTCCTGCCACTGAAAATTTAGCATGACATGGCAGTACAGCGATAAAAAAGCCAGTTCCATAACACAACAGGTATTGCAATGTAAAAGCTGCGTTAGAAATCAGGACATCTATAAGTGCTAGCATTATAACCAGAGAAACTAATGCAAGAAACCCCACATCTGACTACTGTCTATAAGAATTTGTGCTTGAGCTTACTTTTCCCTTTTTCCTTTTCAGATTATGAGCTGAAAACTGGAACCACCTTAGTACGGTACTGAGTTTTGTAAGCTACTCTGAAAGGCTTTTTGGCTAAAAGGCAGAGTATAAATGTCTGAAATAAATAAATAGAGTTAAACAAACAAAGATTTATCAGGCCCAGTCAGCATGGCTAATGGTTAGAGATGATGGGACCTGTCAGTAACATTTGGAGACCCAGTTTTTCCATCCTTGTTCTAAGATAAACCAATCAGAGTAATCAAACAAAGGAAATTGTCCCATGTACCCTCAAGTTACATTTGAGCCATGATTATATAAACTGCCCTGGGAATTTCTCTTGAAGGGTGGCATAGAAGTGTCTATAATAATAAATGGCAATGGCTGTAAAAATGCGTTATCAGTTTCTTGAGATAAGACTGCTTCTCATTTGACATTTTTTACCTGAGTATACACATACGCATCCCAAAAATATTTCTCACTAGCCATATGCTCATGGCAGCCATTTTGTGGAACTGTCTATAAAACTATTTTTCAAGATGTGCCAATCAGCCAAAATAAGGCTCTAGTGATTAGCTGTAAATTTAATTATTGGACCCCACTTATTGATACCCAGTTCCAAATTACCTACAGCTGAAATACATCTCCCATCAACCCCTGCAAGCATGGCCAATGGCTAGGGATGATGGGTGTTGCAGTTCAGCAACATGTGGCAGACCAAAGGTTCTCCATACCTGACTTACTGACGCTGCTTAAAATTACTTCAGCATATTCATAAGTAATCTTTCCTTCTCACCGTTAACTTTTTCCTGGATTGCTTTGGAGGGGTGTGTGTCTGTAAAGTGTGTTCTGTATAATGCATTAGGTAAAATGTCAAATGAAAAGACATCATTGCTACTATTAACATTCTGGAACAACAGGGAAGACAATTTCTTGCCTGATGAGCGAAAAGGTCATTTCATATTAATCATGTATTAAGTATAAAACAAAAGCTCATTTGTCAAGACGTTACAAAGTAATGGTCACAGAAAAAGCCTCTTTTGCAAAAGTGCCTTTTAAAAGAATCACTTTAATATCTCCATGAAGATAATGATTTAAACTGAGACAAAAGAGAGAAAGCTCTTGCATGCCTTTTTTTTCTAATCACTTTACTTAAATAACTGCAGATCTTTTTGAACATAGCTATGCAAAGACAGATTTGATTTTTCTTAAAGGAAGTGTGTGTTAATTATATGGCATTTTATTCAGGTGCCTCTTCTAAAAAATTTAGCACGAACCCTTAACTTCTCTTTTCCCTAAAGTACCTCAAGGTTGCTTTAGAAATCCCAAGGAACTAATTCTAATTATTTGTCAACTGGTTTGCTACAGTGGATGCGTCCTGAGGTGGTGCTGGTTGGCTGGTCAGGTCAAGTCTCCGAGGATCTGCTACTGTAAACCTCAAGACCTGATGCTAATGCTGATGTTTGCATTAAACAAAACAGGAGAAGTTAAAGTAAGGGCATTCCCCACCCCCACCCCACCTGCCATAAACAAAACCAAATATGTCAACTATTCATGTACAATATGCATGTTGTCATCAGCACCTTAATGTTTGTCCATTTCCCATATAATGCCCCCGAGATTCATTTTGGCCTTTCAGTGCAGGGGGGGGGGGGTCTTGAAATGGTTCCTGATTGATTAGTGGAAGTATGTTTCTTTTGAAAAGCTAAGCATTTCCTAGTGCCTTTGATGTCCTCAGGCTAGCAACAACAACAAAAATGGAGAAAGGGATGGCAGGCTTCCATTAGAAAGCAGAGTGCTCATTTTTAAGGATGAAAGGAGACAGATGACTCTCTTGTGTACTGAGTCATATATAGCACAGGCAGAGATGAAACAGCTGAGAGAAAATAACAGGAAGAGGAAGAAAAACAACAGTTGGAGACCCAGATATGGAGTTTAGAGTGAGTAAAAGGCTTGGTCTGAAGTATTATGAGGAGACAAGAGTCATTACTACTACTACTACTACTAATTACCCACCCTCTACTCTAAGGTCCCACAGTAGGTTACACGGTAGGTTACAACAATTAAAGCATTATTTAAAACACTATAAAACTTACAATCACAGAAATAAGGTGGGTCGTAAAAATAGGCACCTTAGGTGTCAAAAGCCAGGGTAAAGAAGTGCATTAGTAGCATTCACCAGAAGTTGCAATGAAGGTGACGGACACATGTCTGTGAGGGAAGAATTCCACAACTTAGGAGCTGCCACAGAGACTGCTTTCTCCCATAAGGCCTACAGCACAAGGTTACAGCATGTTTATTTATTTATGCATGGGAGGAAACAGAACTGAGGGGAAATTGTTGCCCAAGGCCTCGGAGCAGCTTTACCACAAGTACACATGAGCTGTCTTGAGGGGTTCAGCCTGGCACACAAAGTCAAATGTTTGTGGAGGAACTGGCCATGCCTACAAGGTCTGTGGTTTGCTCCGCCCCAGCTGCCACCCTCTAATATGAAGAGGTGCCAAGGCATATAAGTGCTGGCAAAACCACTTAAATAGCACAGAGTCTGGAGAGAAAAGGAATCCTGGCAACATTTTTTTCTGTATACTGAAAAAAGCAGGGTACAATATGAAGAAAAATAAACGAGAGGTTTTGTCTTCCTTACCTCAGGCCTTGTACACAGCAGGGGGGCATTCAACCAAGCATGCAGAGGAGGGTGGCAGGTGGGCGCGAAGGGGGCATCCAGGCTTAAGAAGAGGCCAGCTCTGCTGCCTGAGCTGACTGTCTCACTTCACCTCACAGGTGGGCTGACTGAGTGCAAATTCTGACCCTTCAAAATTCAGTGAATCAGCTTGAACTGAAAGTGGTCTCGCAAGGGGTTTTAATTGGATAAGGTTGCACATGGCACTCTCCTTGAAAAACACAAGGCCTCTTTCCACATCCTTCATAAACAGAATAATAACTCCTGGCAGTTAGGTAGCCCAACTCAAGTTTGACATGCTACATCAGCACAGCATTGTATGGTAGGTCAGGGACATGCCTATTATTTATGCAGGCATTGTAGACCGAAGCCAGGCTGTATGCATGCCATTGCCAGCCTAGGCCTTAAGGCCTCCTGGAGCTCAGGGATTTTACCTGCATAACAAAAGGCAGAGGGGATTCTAAAACCCTCCAATGATATTTGCTGGTAGCTGGCAAGCAGGCAGGCAATCCCTGCTGCCATAGAGCCAGTGTTCTGATTCGCTAGTCACAGCATGAGGCGATCTATCACAGGTAGGTAGGTGTTACCGTATTTTTCTGACGATCCCTATTTTTTTTGAACCCCAAATTAATAAATCAATTATTTATTGAGTTGTCAAGCTTTTTTGCAGAGGAGTTGAGCTTTTTAGAGGGGAGTTAGCCAAAGTTGTTTAGCCTTTTGTCGCCACCAATTGCTCACCCGCCTGCCTGCCCGCTCGCTGCCGAATTGCAGCTTTGTCCACTTGGCTACATCTTTATTTTTTATTTGCATACATTCTTCCATCTAAGCTACCCATTTTTGTTGCGTTTTTACATCTGTTTAAGCATAAACTATATACTTTTAATCAAAAAGGTGTATTAAAATAATTATCTTTTTTATTACTTTCAAAACCAGCATGAAAACCATTAGATCCAAAAAGTTGAATGACTATATTTTATATTTATATTTGTATATATAAATATAAAATATAGTCATTCAACTTTTTGGATCTAATAATGGGTTTAATAGAGCGGTGCTATTTTCCATAATGCCCTGCTAAGTCTTCAGATTTTCTATTATGATGGCGACATCATCATGAACTACATTTTCACTGCTTTGTCCTACTATGTTTGAGCTTCAAATAACTTTAGGCTTTTATTAACTCCGCTCATGAGTCCTATTCATCAGTTGGGCAGCTGTATTGCCTGATAGTGCAATAATCTCCCTCAGATGTATGAGTTGTTTTATTCCTTTTTATTCCAGTAATCAGTTCTGGGAGCATAATAAAACAAAGGTTTATTTCTTCTTTTCCTAGTAGTGCAGTTGTAAATTATCATCCATCAGCAATAAATGTGGCTATTTAATAAATAAAAAGTCCCTCTTGACTCTCATAAGGGACATAAGAGATAAAAATAAACACAAAATTTATTAAAGCTAATGACAAAATGAGGGATTAGCAGAAGGCAGAGTGAGCAGGGAAGTTATTTGTATAGGTAAAAATGGGATAGCATATTTTTAAAAAAACTTACTTAGATGTTGCAAAATGGATATTCTATATGCAATTTCTATGAAAAATCATGCCATTTCAATAATCTATCATTCTCTATTATTCATCTTTCAAATGCGACAAAGTTTTTTTGGGGGGAAATTGAAATAAAAATGGAAAATCTCCCTGTAATCCTTTAGTGGCGTAACGTAATGGTTAAGGGAATTAACTGGATGCCGCTGGTTATTGGCTCACCAACTAACTTACTGAAGGGCCTTAGTAAAATATATGCTACCTTTCAGAATAAAAATTATCTCAAAGCTGTGAAGTACAGAACAGAAAATCTCAATTTCACATTAAAACTGTACACCACAGAATACTCTTCCTTCCTGGGAAGAACAAGGGATCACAGTGTTTTCTAAAGAATGTTGCAGTTGTGTTCAATATTAAATATCTAAAAGGCATAGCTATGCAATTTTCATTCAGGTTTCACCAATAAAAGAGTTTTGTTTTAGCTTCAGTGCTGTTCCTATTTTAAGAAAATCATGAGCAGCGCCTGACAACAACTCAAAGTATTTCAACAATAAAACATTCTGACCTTAATAACTGTGAAGCAAATATTTATTGAGACTCAACCCTATTCTCAAGTTTAGTGACTACTTCAGATAAAAATGGAGTAAACAATATCAATTGATATCAAAAACATATCAATATGACCAGAGACTGTATATGGATCATTTCACACAATGGCCTGACTTTGGGAAGTACTTACTCAACAGGTTCTTTGTATCCTACAAGAGCAGATGGTTAAATTAACAGTACTAGGATATTTATCAACACTTCTTTGTGAATGGTCACTGTAATTATTTTATACACATTTAACACAGTGATCAATGTCTCTATATCTTGCATTTTGTTTCTCTCTGGCCTCACTGCTTTTTTTTATTATTTCATTCTTCCTATGTATGTGTATACATGCCAGCCAGTTCAGAATGACATTTCATGCTTCTGGTGAAGTGAATTTGAGTCTACACAAGCTTGTTCTGTATGAAATACAGAAATCTGTTAGTTTTTATGATGCTACAAGATTCTTTGTTATATTTATGCCACTGTCTCAATTAAAGGTATCCTCTACTCCCTGCCTGATTTCAGTACTGTAGAATATGATATACAGTACCTGTGATATTAGAAGGATATATACAATAGCAGGTGTGACTAACTTACCCCACCCCCAGATATTGTTGGAATACAAATCCCATCATCCCTGACTATTGACCATACTTTCTGGAGCTCATGGGAGTTGGAGCCATAAAACCTAAGGCCAAAACAGTAAAATTAGATTTCAATAATTTGTTAAATCTTAATAACAACTGAGTGAGAGATTAATAGCCAAAGTGGCACTACCAGGAGCCATTCTGATGACCTATGTCTTTGACTTAAGAAGTATGGTTGTCTTCCTGAAGCAAAGGAGGGAAGCATAAATGAGGACAAGAAGTGGAGCAGAAGATCCCTGTTAGCAGTTTGGAAGCAAAGGTAGCCCTGGGATCATTCCTATACCAGGGCTGGCGCAACCATTAAGTGTTGCCATCTCAGTCGGTGGAAGCTTCCAAGCTCATGGCATAAGTGCTGGTTTCAGGCAAGAATTTGCTGATTTCCAGTAAGATATTGCCCAAATCATGTGAGAACTTGTGGAGCATGTGAGATCTGGAAACTAAGCCTTATGAGGAGCACTTGAAGGAGCTGGGTATGTTTAGCCTGGAAAAGAGGAGACTGAGAGGAGATATGATAGCCATTTTCAAATATCTTAAGGGCTGTCACATGGAAGAAGGAGCATGTTTGTTTTCTCCTGCTCTGGAGGGTAGGACTCAAACCCATGGCTTCAAGTTACAAGAAAGGAAATTCTGACTAAACATTTGGAAAAACTTTCTGACAGTAAGAGCTGTTCGGCAGTGGAACAGACTCCCACAAGAAATGATGGACTCTCCTTCCTTGGAGGTTTTTAAACAGAGGTTGGATGGCCATCTGTCGTGGATGCTTTAGCTGAGATTCCTGCATTGCAGGGGGTTGGACTAGATGACCCTTGGGTCCCTTCCAACTCTATGATTCTATGATTTCGCCCAAAATCGGCAAGCTCTTATGTGAAACTGGTGCAATGATGGCAGCACTTCTTCAGAGGTGGCAGAGCAGGACAGCAGTTCTTGTTTCACCTTGGGCAGCGAAATGGAGTACACCATCCCTGTGCTATACATACTGAATCTAGTGACTTTAATGCGCGAATTGCCACAAACTGGGATGCACTTATCAAAGCTAAATGGTGGATAAAAACAGAACACCCAGTCCCTGATTTTTCCCCACACGCTCAAAGAATTTCAAAAGATAACAAGGTGAATGAGGCGGGCACTCTCTTTTATAAATTGATCTTGCGCTTGAATCTAGTAACTCTGAACGGGATTTGTCCCCCTGATGTTCCGGGAGAGTTTACTCACTTAAGTTTACAAACAAACAGTGTCCTTGATTACTTTTCGGTATCTAAGGATATTTTTCCAAAGTTTTCTTATTTTAAAGTTGAAAATGTCCACATGAGCGACCATCTTCCCCTGGTTGCTAAAATGGCCATCGACTGGTATCCAACCAAAGGAGAACATCCAACATATATGGGTATTAACGCGGCATTACAAGTAAAGGGCACAAAGTGGTCTGTAACACAGGCCCAAAAATACTCCAAATTTTTCCAACAGGAGATAAGACAAACATACTCAGTGTCTGGTATATCCATATATGGAAATATCCAACTTATCAGCCTATTTGCTAAACTGCAAGAGAAACTTACCTCTTTTTTTACGGTTCCAGTCCACCTTATAAATCGACCTCACCTTAAAACAGGAGCACCGTGGTTTAACCTTAATTGTAAACAAGCTAGACAATCGCTCCGTACCATCTACAAAGATTATAGGGCCTCCGGGGCACTTGCACTCCCCAAAGAGTATTACCAGGAAAAATCTGCGTACAAACAAGTGCAAAAAATGGCTAAACAGGAATGGCAGCAGGGTCGCTGGAAAGCACTTATAGCTGCCTCCAGCTCACGTAACTCCCGCCAATTCTGGACATTGGTTAACCAAAAAACCAAAAGTTACCCCCTAACAGTTATTCCTGCCCCAGTCTGGGAATCCTTTTTAAAGAAGTATTTTACTCTACCAGACTCCAATACCCATATACCAGACGGTCTACATGACCATCTTCCCCGCTGGCCACCCACCGACCCGGAAGAAATTCAACACCTTATTGCCAAACTTAAACCTGGCAAAGCCCCCGGTCCCGACCTAATCCCGGCAGAAGCTATAAAATATCATGCGGACTGGTGGGCAAAAGTCCTTGCTGCCATTTTCGATGAGATAAACAACAGCGGGATGGTACCAAAAATATGGAAGGACGCAATCATTATCCCAATTTATAAAAAGGGCTCGCCAGATGACCCTGGAAACTACAGGAATATCAGTTTATTGTCAATAATTGGGAAACTATACGCACGTTTTTTACTAACCAAGCTTACCAAATGGGCCGACGAAAACAATCTGATCGGTCCTGAACAGGCAGGATTTAGACCAAACCAGTCAACTGCTGAACATGTTTTAGTCTTACACCAGCTTGCCCGGAAATACTCCGCCCCAAAAAGAGGTCAACTTTGTGCGGCATTTATCGATCTCAAGGCCGCCTTTGATAGCATACCCAGGGGATTACTCTGGGAAAAACTAGCCCGATGGGGAGTAGACAGAAGGCTCTTGTGGTTGATAACTCAACTGCATGATGGGGCTGCTGCCAGGGTGAGGATCACTCCTGCCGGCGACCTTACAAATCCAATACCCATTAACAGAGGTGTCCGCCAGGGGTGCATTCTTGCCCCCTTTCTCTTTAATTTATTTATAAGCGATATGAGGGCTCCTTTGATCGAAGCCCAAGGAAAAATACACGCTCCCTGCCTGGCCCACTACCGTTGCCCCCTCTTACTCTATGCAGACGATGCAGCGATACTTTCCTTTTCGAGAGTCGGTCTTAGGCGTGCATTAAAAATCTTTAATTGCTATTGCAAAACAAACTTTCTTACAATTAATCATGCCAAGTCTAAAGTTCTAATTTTCTCCAAGAGTCGGAAAATGTACAACTGGAGAATAGATGGGAAAGCAATCGACCAAGTTTTCAATTTTTTTTTTTTTTTTTTAAATAATTTTTATTAATTTTAAAATTTTTTAAACATAGAACATTACATTTCGGTCAGGATTCATTACTCCCCATCTCTCACCTTGGGGAGTTATTTAATCTTACCCTCCCTCTCACAGAGGTAAACCCATTCATTATTTTCCCTGACCTTAAACAAATCATTATCTAGCTTCGGCCTAACCCTGTTCTCGGATAGGCCACTCTTGGTTACAAAACATAATCGTAGTGACTTCCTCCGCACCTCCCCAGTGGCTGCATTAAACAAAACATAGTTCTGGTTCAGGTACATAGGTATACTAAACATATCTTTAACATTATTTCAGAACATAATTCTAACTCAAATACAGTGTCTTTAATTCTTATTTCACCTCATCTTCTAATTCCAACCTCCGCGTCCTCCTCCCAAATCTTCTATAAATTTCCTTCTGACCCCCCTTAATCTTCAGGCTCCTAACTTCGAAAGATCCTAACATAATCCTAGCTCAAAACCATGTCCGGCATAGATACTCAAAGTCCACATATATAATCAGTCCCAGGTTGCCCACCTACCCTGCTCAGCCCTCCCCTCGCCGTTCCCCAGTCCAAGCCCAAGTGCTTGCTTGCAGTTGGGCTCCATCATCTCTGTGTCTTCTCCGCTGTTCCTGTTCCCAGTTTTTAAGGAAATTCTTCTTCTCCTTCATTGATATCCTCTTGCGCCGAGATGAGTTAACTTTCACAGATGTTGTTTTCTTGATTCTTTTCTTAAGTCTAAATATCTTGTGCCGAGAAGAGATTTTCCTGCAGCGAGGCTTGTCTTTAACCTTGAAGGGGATTTCTCCCCCTTCCATCCTTTGTGCAGCTGGGATGACATCACTGTTGTTTACGACTCCTCTCATTCTTGCAGTTTCCGCTTGGAACTCCTTTCTCAGTTCCCAGATTTTTTCAAGGACCTTCTTCCAGCCTCCTTTGTCCAAATCATCCTCCATTTTCAGAGACATAGCTATATAAAGTTCCACACCGAACCAAGTCCAAAGTCAAAATCCAAATTTCCACAATAAAAACCAACAGGTCCGATTCAAATCCTCACATATCAAAATTGATAGTTAGTTGCCCCCCGGATCAGGGGTGTCAAAAGGATTCAATCTCTGTTGCCAAGCCAAATTCCGTTACAGTTTCAACCGCGTTGGTAATAAAGTTCCTGATTTAGTGCCACAATAGCAAGGGACGGACCTCCGTAAATTGCATCCCTGTACTTCGCCAAATTAATCCAAATTCTTCGGTACTTTCCTAGTACTCACGTTTAAAATGTCCAATCTTATCCTTTTTCGGAGGAATCAGCGCGCTCAGAAGGGAAGGGCTCGCAGCTTCAACCCGGCGGGCAATGGCGATCCGAGGGGCTCCGTCGCCCCGCGTCTCACTCGGCAGCCTCTACTGTGGCCGCCGCGGGAGTTGGGGCGACGTTAAGAGCCTCTGCCGGATCCTTAGGTCCCGGGAACCAACTCCCGGGGGTTTTGGGGGCTGCGTTGCTGTCGCAAGCACCCCTTTAAGCCGGCCGGGTCGGGGAATGCCAGCAGCGGCATGTCCCCCGACCTTCCTTCCTCCGGCGCGCCGACCGGAAGCCCAAGTTTTCAAATTTAAGTACTTGGGAGTTTTTCTACAGCATAACATGGGTTGGAAGGCCCAACTTGAGTATGTCTCAAACAGAGCCAAGGCACTTTCTCTCGCGACACTGCGATTTTTCTTCTCAGATGGGGCTTTCCATATCCCATCTGTGCTAAAAGTCTTTAACGCCAAGGTGATCGCGACCATTGCATATGCGATCCCAATATGGGGGACCTTTGTAAATTTAAACCAACTGGAGGTAATCCAAAACCAGTTCCTGAGGATGTTGTTAAAACTACCCAGATGTGTGAGTAATTCGGCTATTCGCCTGGAATTAAACCTCACATCCTTAGAAAATGCATTATGGAAACGAATCCTCTGTTATTGGCTGACATTATGGCACAAACTCCCAAATCTCCACCTAATACAATGTATCTGGAGAGACAACTTCTGTAGCCCCTGGGCAAAAATAATACATTTGAAACTTGTGTCCCTCGGCCTTTCCCCTTTGGAATTATTGAATTTGGATTTAATTGCAGCCAAGAGAATTATAACCCTCAAACTAGAAGAGATAGATCTACAATATAATATTGCAACAGGGGGTGGTTCCTGCTCCCCGGTAAACCTTGGCTTAGTACCACAAACGAAATTTCCATCTTATTTAACTTCTCTATCTGTGGCGTCACACAGGTATGCTTTTATAAAGGCTAGATTCAATGCTTTCCCATCAAACGTTATGGGCAATAGACTCTCAAATGGTCAGATCTCACTTCTCTGCGACTGCAAAAACGGAGCTACAGAATCGTTACATCATATAATCCTCAGTTGCCCATTGCACTCGGCTGCACGGGCCAAATTTCTAACCCCCTATCTTGTGAATATTACTGATGAAATCCCGGAAGCAAAAGTAATATTCCTTCTGAACGATGAAGATGCTAGTAGATCCCTTGCAGTTGCAAGATTTCTGATAAATGTACTATCTCAAAAGAAGAGAAATGGATCACTGCAAGATGTCTGTTAGTTTATTTAAGCCCAAAAAATTTCAAAAACCAGCGTAGCTAAACCTAAAGGGTTACAAATAAAACTGTTTCAATCTGTTTCCGCTGGACCTAAATTCAGATTTTGATTTTGGTTTTATACGAATGGTTTCTACTGTTTTTACCGTGTACATAGTTTTACATAGTTTTTATTTAAATATTTAAATTTTATTTCTATTGTATAATTTTTTCTTGTTGTTTGTTTTATTTTGAATTTTTTATCTGCATTTGCTTTGTCTTGTTTCTCTGGATGTAATACAATGTATATCTATGGGCCAATGGCCGTAATAAACATTACCTTACCTACCTTACCATACTGAATCTGGGGGGAAAGCTCTGGAAAATTAAGACCTCACAGATTGCTTAAGGTCTATAGGCCTATTGTTGAACTGGCAAGGGGAAAGGGGAATCACGCTGGCAGAAAGGGGAAGAAAGGGGTGGCCTACCCATCGCTGGCTGTTGCTGGTTCTGGCCTCAATTACCCACAACAGATTATGCCAAGGGAAATGTGGCCTCGGGTTAAAAAACAAAACAAAACCTCATCCCTGCTCTAGGGAATCCACAACAAGAAATATTAATCCTCCGCATCCATTGCTGGTATTATTTGCATAACATAAACACACATCATAACAACACAACGGCTCAAACGCCATCCACTCTACACATTTTTAAAAGTATCATAACAATTTAAACATTTATAACAACCCCAAAAGGATCCTGGGGGCTGTAGTTTGTAAAGAGTGCTGAGAGTTGTTAGGAGACCCCGATCCAATTTTAGAACTACAATGTTCAGAATGGTTTAACATCCAATCCCTCTTCCCAAGAAACTTTGGGAACTGCAGCGAATTCTCACAAATGCCCCAGAGCGAACCTGGATTGAACCCAGACTACAGAACTGACCACCTCTGCTCATCAGCTGAAGCAGTTTGTCGTTTGCATGAGGGTAGGGGCCCATGCAAGGTAAAAGGTAAAGGACTCCTGGACGGTTAAATCCAGTCAAAGGTGACGCTGGGATTGCGGCACTCATCTCGCTTTCAGGCCGAGGGAACCAGCATTTGCCCATAGACAGCTAATCTGTGTCATGTAGCCAGCATGACTAAACAGCTTCTGGCACAACAGAACACCGTGACGGAAACCAGAGTGCACGGAAACGCCGTTTACCTTCCCGTCGCAGCAGTACCTATTCATCTACCTGCATTGGCGTGCTTTCAAACTGCTAGGTTGGCAGGAGCTAGGACAGAGCAATGGGAGCTCACCCCATCGTGGGGATTTGAACCGCCAACCTTCTGATCGGCAAGCCCAAAAGGCTCAGTGGTTTAGACCACAGCGCCACCCGCTTTCCTAGGGGCCCATGCATCTCGAATACACTGAGGTCAGAAGAATAGATTATTAAATGAAGGAAATTTTGCAAACGGTGGCAATCTACTCAGAACACGTGACTGAGCATAAAGAGTACAGAGACTCATTAATGTCATTTGTTTTAGCAGAAGATGATTCTGGTATAGGATTTTACACTCTGAGGTACAAATCTCAGTGTTTATATTATATAGCATTACAGTAAAATGGCTTCCTATAGATGGGCCACAGCGAATTCATTTAGCAGTTTCTAAAATACTACTGCATGCTTCAAAGATTAACAACATATTATTATTTTGGGGGGGAACACTCTTTCATATTTGCTGCAGCAATTCTCCTGTGTTATAAAAGACTTAATAAAAAAATACTCTGGATTTTTTTGCCTTGTAAAATGAAAGAGTATAAGGCAATTAGCTGCTATCTATGGAAGGCTTTGAAATAATTTGCTCCACATACCATTCAAGTTACAATTTAGATTAGCAGGTTGTAAGTGATCATCTTATCCTGAAACATCTAGCGAAGAATGTACGCTTTAATGGCTAAGACTGAGGAATAAAAATACAGCTATCAAAGCAGCTTCTCCCCACCCCTGCCCCACCCCCTGAGCACTGAAACTTTTTTTACTTACCACTGATGTGCCAATTGTTTTATGCTCAAGGAAACAAGCAATGGCGAAATGAAAGAATTATCTGCCTGCCTTGTGCATTGCAGCTGCCTTGGAAGCCAGAGGGCAAAGGCGTTTATATATGAGATAAGCTCATTCAGTAGAACAAATTAATGCTGGATTGTGAATTAAATGGCATGTCTTCGGACAGCTAATTAGCTTTGTGCTGCTCAATTAAGCTTTGAAAGGACATGTTGTGTTTCTTGATGGAAAGGGAAACATTTCAAGGCTGTTTCAAATTCTCAGTGTTTTTCCTCTTTGGAAAAAGCAGGAGGGGAATAGACCCAGAAACATCTTACAGAAAAACAGATCTTGCAGCATTAGCTCCCGTTTGCTATAATCTAAACTACAAAGGTTCTGTAAGCCAGAAAGCAAAAAAGGGAAAGTCTACTTAGTCACAAATACTTCTATAAAACTTTGATCGCGGGCCAAAGCATTTAAGACATGGAAAGCGGAGAAGCAGGAGTCCTAATTTCTTAACATTTGTGACATTATACAGTATTCTCATCATAGAAATAGCAGGCCGGATCCCACAAACCTACAGCAATCTCAGGGCACACAAGCCAGTTATAGGATGAAGATTTTCTCTCTAGCTTTTGATGTGCCGCTCTAACTGGATGGAGTTACTTATCATGCTTCCCAGCGCAGCTCAAGGGCACTACACGAAAGGTGGAAATATTTCCACATTTGGTTTTCTTAAGCAAGATTGTAAAGGGCAAGATTGAGACTTGATAACTAAATGTGGTCAACAAACTCGATCCATCAACAAACTCCAGAGGAACACAAAGTGATAGACAAGGGGTGGGAGGGACTTATTCACACAATGGCTCACCGAAAGCCAATGGAAGTGATTGTCCTTTTCACTGATTCATTTACCACAAGCTGGTGTTTTGCACCCCCACCAAACACGCTCCTCAAAACAGGCTGAATGGTGTGTACAGCCACTCATAACAAATTAGTCAGATGATCTCTTGGTTGTAACCACTGGAAGAAGATCTAAGCAGCTGACATGAGACTCATAGTCATGCATCCCCACAATCTTGACTAAACTTGCTTCAAAATATGTTGCCATCTGCATTTACTAGAAGGAACAGGAGATGAATGGCATACACATATCCATAACTATACAGCAGGGCTTTTTTCAGGGGGAACTCACCGGAACTCAGTTCTGGCACCTCTCAGGTGAGTTCCAACACCTCTCAGGTGGGTGCCATTGCCATTCTAAGAGAAAGAAGGAGGCATTCATGGTGAGTTCCTGCACCTATTTTTCTAGAAAAACAGCACTGCTATGCAGGTGTATATATTCTGTGTATTTTAAGAATTTAATGCATCAGCTATAGAAGACTGATTACAGAAAGATGGAAACCTGGTATTTATCTACTTTTTCAGAAATACCCTCCCCCTACACACACACAACTTTCATCACATGGTGTGATCCATGGAAATTACAGTGGGGATATTACAGTGCAAAATTACCACCATTTTCTAGCAGGGTTGCAAATGTAGCTTTTATGAAAGCAATTAACACAGAAATGGATGCTAAATTTCTGTTAGAATCCACTAGATTTCCAGAAGTGGCTTTTATATTGTGTGAAAGGTCACAAAAAGCACATCAATTTATCAGGTAAGCAAATATGGGGGAAATGGTATAAAGTGCTGTCTCAATGCAGCCAAAGACATTTAATCCACATTCACTATGTCTTTGGCTAGCTTGGACTCTCTTTCCACGGATGTTTGTAAGCAGAAGTTGGATGCCCATCTGTCATGGATGCTTTTGCTGATGCATTGCACTGGGTTGGACTATAAGACCCTTGGGGTCTCTTCCAGCTCTACAATTCTATGATTCTATGATTGATTTAAAGTATTTCTTAACTGCCGGTTAACAAAAGATGCCAGGGAGGGTGTCCAAAAGTGTGAATAAACAGTAATTCATGCCCAACATAGAAATGCAGCTTCAAAACCAACAAATAAATGTATTAAAATACAACAACAGGCAAGCAAATAAAAGCCCTGAAAAACAAAAAGCAAACCAAAAAGCTGCATCGGGAAAATAAAAATAATTGAATATCTAAAATACCTATATCTAAAATGCTTAAATGCCTTTGCAAATAGAAAAGTCTTCATCTGGTGTGGAAAAGCTTGTAATGTTGGAGCCAAGCATGCCTCCTTAGGGATTTGTAAACTGTCCCTGCTGCACCAGTATTCATGGGTATCAGCTCTAGTTGGACTATATTGGTTCCACTAATTTCTTAGTTCAGTTTTATTGCTGAGTAATTTGCTGCAGCTCAGGGTGGTGGGGGACCATGAACAAAAGAGCTTAATGCCTTGAAATGAAATCAAGATAGCCATACTGAGAATATAAACAACCACTTAATCTAGGAAATCAGCAAGCGGGCGGTCTTATACTAAAGCACCATGGTAATGATGATTCAATTCTTTTGACTGCTGTTGCAAAAATGGCCACAGCCGCAAGAGGGAGGTATGAGCAAACTTGAAGGTTTGAAGACAATACAAAAAATCTTCAGGGGCAGAGAAAAACCCTAAGTGGGTGAAACCCTCCAAAACAGCCAAATGAGGACTGTACATGGCCAGTGTCAACAGACCCCAGCCTACCCTGGCATTAAGAACTCCTGGAGAGTCCCTGCTCCAAGTACTGCTTTAGTAAAGATACACAAGGAGAGGGTGTTTCCCGTGGTGCCAACCAGACTTTGGAATGCCCTCCTTGAGTCCCAAAATCTTGGGTAGGGTTTCGGTTCCAAATGCTCACATCCACCATTATTGTGATGGTGCCACCACTTAACTTCATGGGACAAATCTGGTTAGTTCTTCCCAGGTGCTAATAAAACAAATTTATGTGTCATCCTTCCTCAGGGGTTCCAGGGTTAGTCTTGTGCTTGTTAACAGGCTTTTCAGGAAATCAGCACCAAGATAGCTCCACTTTCTGTTTCCTGAGTGAGCAGCCTTGGCTGCAGCAGCCATGCACATATCTTCCTATGCTTTTGCAAGATGTTGGAAAGTAAGGAAGAGACAGTAATGTATGATCTGCTGAAATCTGCAAAACTGCAAACAAACTGTGGTTGCTTTCTTTTTTCTTTTAGCAGGTTTGGAGGCAGCATGCTGCTGGAAATTACAGGTGGGAAGAGCATCACTGTACTCAGGTCCTGTTGTGGGCTTCCCATAGGCATCTTGTTGGCCACTGTGAGAACAGGATGCCTGGACTAGATGCACCTTTATGATCCAGCAGGGGTTTTCTTCTGTTCTTACAAGCTAATTTTTACTAGTTATCATTTCAAAATAATGTTTTAATGTTTAATGTTGTTTTTCATTTGCATCCACCACAAGGTATTTGTGATTACTGAATATCTGCCTGTCTGCTTTGGGCAGGAGTTGAATTGCAGCTATTTCTTATTTTGTGGGTTCCACAATAATTTTACTGTAAACTTTTCCAAAGTGAGTTTGTCGTGGTGAGCCTTCTTACAATCTTTTCCTGCAGTGGAACCCTGCCTGCCATGAAAATGCAGCAATCCAGGGCCAGGATAACCTACCCAGACACCAATTTGTCTTTTGCATGAATTGGCCCCATAAGATTAAAGAGGGCAAGGAAAGACACAAAACATCCTTGACTTCATCATCTCATCCAAAGCCATTGCTTCGTCATTAAGAGTAATGATACTTTCACATCCTTGAAACGGGCTTTATAGAGCTGATATAATAAATTAGCTGCTTCGTACAGCACTCTCTCGAATGACTTGACCTAATTTAATGGCCTTTTAAACTAATCACCCAGAAGGATTATACTAGAAACACATGTAGATCTACGCAAAATGTGAACAAAAAGTGTAGACCTGTCAAGGGAGGGGAAAATCTGTTTATGTATTATACTCCTGTGTGTCCCTGCGCTCCTCTATATTCCATCCCCTTCTGTTACTGTAAAGCTGGATTTTCAGATTCATATACATGCTATGTCTACAGTTTCTTTCCTATGAGTGCTTTTCTGTGTTGTGTTCACATACCCTCCAACATTTATCCAATGAAAATAGGGACCTAAGGAAAAGCGAGACATTCCAGGGTTAAATCAGAAATCGGGAGGGCTTCTGTAAATTTAAGACTGTCCCTGGAAAATAGTGACACTTGGAGGGACTGTGTTCAGAGCCAGCCCTACCATTAGACAGAGTGAAACAGTAGATGCTGGGGGTCAGTAGCAGCCTCAAGCTGTGCCTCCATTCCCTTCTGTTGCTGGCATATGACCTAATCTGGCCTGTTGCCTCAGGTGTGGTAGAGGGTGTGATGCCATCACCAGTGTTGATATAACAGTCAACTGCCAAGCCACTCTTCTTTATGTAATGAAGGGAGGACACACCATCTCGTCCTTCACTTCAGGTGGCAAAATGTATTGGGCCAGCCTTGGCTGTGTTATTAAGGATTTCACACTTGAGTGTTCAGTTCAAATACAAAAATGCCACCTTTACCTTATCACAGATAGATACAGATCACACCTTAGGTGTACCGATAATAAGCAAAAGCGGTTGATGTCCTGCAAGCCGCACTAGGCCTCACCATACATGATCTGGGAATTCTGGAGTATCACAGGGTCAATGAAATCATTGGTACATTAGTTTCCTGGGTGCTACATGTTTTCTTCATAACCATTGAGAAAGCACTTTATCTTGCTCCATTCATTTGAATGAAGCATCACACTTTGATGCCTTTGAATAGTTATAATTTTCCAGAGGCTGCAGTAGCTGCTTAAGCATTAACAGCAAGGCGCCATCAGGTAGTAAAATCAGAACATTAGATTTTAATTGGGTGAAGTCATTTACACAGTAATAACAAGAATCAAGGCAGAGATGGCAACAATACATTTTCATAAACCTTTAAACAGCTGGTAACACAACAGGAGTGATGGACACACAGCTTTCTCAACGCTTATAGTTTTCAGAGATATCTATTGTATTTTAACTAAACAGAGCAACTACTAGATTTTTTTCTTGTTTTCTGTTGTTTCAAACCTTGCCTTGTTTATTTATTGGAGTACTTTATATTTTTTCCTTTTCTCTAAGGAATTCCAGTTTGTCTTTGTGAGGATTATTCCATTTTAGTCTCACAACAGCTTGTGGCGTAGGTTAGACCCAAGCTCTTGGTGCCCAAGATCATTAGGTGAGCTCCATGGCTAAATAGTTCATGTCTCTCCAGTCACTGGCAGAGGAACGGGAGTGCGGAGGGAGCAGACCGCCCCCAGCACCACTATTCCAGTAGGGTGCCATCATGGAGGACCCCTGGACACGTGTGCGGCCCATCACACCCCCAGAACATGGTTCATGCCCTCGCGGGCAGCGTGCCACACCCCCGGGATGCGCGTTACGCCCCTGTGGCCCACACCCCCGGGGGGCTCCAGCCACACCCACGTCTGCTCTCCGCCCCCAGTAACGGAGCATGCAGCTTCGCCACTGTCTCCAGTTCAAGTGCAACACTTAATCCAGTATGGCACACTCAAATGGATGAGAGGCAATCTTAGGCTCTTAAATCAGTGCCAGATAGGAAACCAGTTGTAATGTGAAACTCGGCCTATAATGGTTTTGCACCTCTTCTTTTGACAGCAATCTAGAGAGTCACTGTCAGTCTGTGTAGTAGACCATTCTGAGACAGGTGGGCCAATGGTCTGTCTGTTTTTACCTTGGGTCACAAGATGTTGTTGGACTGCAACTCCTATCATTCTTAGCCAGCATAACCAGTGGTCAGGGATGATAGGAGTTGTAGTTCAAGAACATCTGGGGATCCAAGGTTGAGAAAGTCTAGTCTAAAGGATAAAGCAGGTTCTTCCGATCCTAGATGTAGCCACTGTGAATTGAACAAAGGTCCTTAGTCTTTAAACAGTATCCCTTTGGCCTGCATTTTTTGGGGACTTTTCCTAAGACAATTTGGAATGAGACGGTGGACTTAGTGGGAAGTGTTATCGCCCACATTTGTGCAAGAAATAAATCACTGTAGAATTGTGAATGCAGAAAGAACCCAAAATATTCATTTGTCATATCTGCACATACTGTTACCGGTATACGGGGCAGATTTTCTTCAAATGTAAGGGAGTTGTTCTGTGTCTGGTCTGCCAACAAAAGCTAAACAACAACAGCATACAACTAGCTTTGATACAAGCAACTCTGTTTGTCTCTTATCATCTGTTCTGATTACAGAGAACTCAGCTTGTGTAATATACACCAGCAACAGAAGCTGTTGTGTGCACGTGTGCCAATCAAAGATGGATTTGTGTCAGGCTTGTGCCATTTCAAGATGGCACTGCATGTGGAAGCTGGGTCCATGTCACACAGGAAGACTTAAGGCACTTGCACACCTCACATTCTAGCTGTTAGCACCATTATTTCATCGTACATCAAGCATCAAAGGAGGGGAGATGCATTAGCAGATGTGTTTGACAGCCCCAATCATTGCAGGCACATCTTTAGGACATACAAATAAGCCAACAGCCTGTCTGGGCAACCTAAAGTGTCACCTGCTCTTTATGCTGCCTCTTTTCATGCTTTCCTGATATTTCTGTATTACCAAGTGAGTAATGTGATGTCACATCAGATAAGGGATGTCACTAATGTATATAATGACTGAGAAAGGTGACGGTTAAGCACAGTTTGGAGCCAGCCTTCTTCACCCATGTATGAAAGTGGTCAGCAAATGTAAAGCAAAAAATTCATAGGAGTACCTTCTAATTTTCCCAGCAGGCAAGTCAAAAAGAAAATGGTACTCTTTAGTTGTTACTATTACAAAAAAGGGGGATCCTATCATGGTTTGAACTATTTATATTGTCTATACTACAATGCAAAAGGAGTTATTCAGTACCACCCTTGAACAATGGCAAGGAAAAATCCTGTGTCTTTGGGAACATGAATCAAATGTATTACAGTATATGGTTCTCCCTCCCATTTTATTCTCCAAAAACATCTGCAAATTGGGTTGGCCTAAGCACCCAAGTTCTGCTTCCTGGCCAAGTGATGATTATGAACCTGAGTCTGCATCTAGTTGAACCCTCTAACTACTACACTTGCTAAAACTGGGCCCTCCAGATGTTACTGGACTTTAACTCCCATCATTCTCCATTCTCCTCATAGAGGTACAATTTGCAGAGCACCACTACCCCCACCCACCCACCCACGTACACAGAATCAGAAGGGAGGCAGGGAATCTGTCTCAGAATAAATCCCCTCAGAAACATAACATGCCACAGAGTTTTTACATCATGGAATAAAATAAAATGTTCTGTGGTGGGGAAACACCCACAACAATCTGACAGAAATCAGATTGATTTCTGAGTAAGGTGTTTCTATAATATTTCAAATGCAATTTGGTATCAAGCAACACCCACTTAGTGTGGCATAAAAATACTCCAAATGCACTAGCAAGCTAGAAATAATCAATCTTCTTCACAACTGTTAACGGTTCAACAAACCCAAAAGAAAATGTTAGCAATACCTCCTATTTGCCAACAACCAGTTTTCCTGTTTTATAGGAAACAGGTTTTATAGGAAACTGGCGCCTGATTGCAAGCCTGCTGTCCAATGTGCCCTTCATCAGCATGGGTTACATATTGATTTGACAACTCCATAATAAGAGAAAAGCCCATATTACAACAAGAATCTGTCTCCCAACTTTATTCATGTGTTTAAAAAAATGCTACAGCATGGGGGAAATGCAAGTTTTCCAGGAATTCCCAACTATCTTCAGGTGTTCATGTTAAGTAAACATGTGAGGACAGCAGCCAGGATGGCCATGCTAGTTTAGACCTCCATTTCTGATTCAGTTGTCCTCCAAAAATTGGAAGGCAAACTTCTGAAGATGAGAGCCTCTAGTACTCATGGAGGCTCCGAGCACATTTTAGGAAACCTAGGAGGCTTCCTGCTTCAGAGGTTCACCCTCCAACTCAGAGAAGGGGATACAAATAACGATGAAAAGGAGCCAGTGTTCTCATCCCCAATTGTCCCCACTTCACATGTTTACTTAAGATGTCTGCCCTACAACTCTGAGAGGGTGACTGGAGACTAGCTGGAGACGAGCCCTCAAAAATATAACACCTGAAGAAAGTTCCTCATAACACAATTTCAACATCACCTGTTTTTGACAGAAAGGTACTGTATAAACAGGGTTTCAGAAGGATAAAACAATAACCCTCACAATCCCTTTTAAACGAATGAACGCCAAAGGGTCAATGGTACCGAACTGGCAAGAGAAGCCAGCACCATACCCAGAGAATGAAACTTTCAGACCACCACCCTTGCCAGGTCCCCACAATGGGTTTGGGAGCAAAGGGTGTGATAAAGTTGCACCCTCTCCTATTCAATTCTGAGACCATTGCAGAAGCTTGCCTTGGGCTCAAGGGGAGAATGTGGCATACCAAATCCAAAGAGCTCCGCCTCTCACAATTAGTTTGGTGTGTGAGAGAAAGCTAACTTCGCCCTGCCCACAAAAAAGAGATCCAAAATCCATACTGTTAGTGTTTTTACCAGGTTGCTTCTTGCTTACCTTCATCTAGCAAACTTCAAGCCCTGATCAGTGGCAGAGTACCTGTGTGTGCACTGTTTTCCACTGTCTTTGTGTCATCGTCCCTTTTTAGTGAGTGGGCATTAGCTGTTGGTTAATGAGAGTTTAGTGTCCCTTGCTGTTTGGAGGAAAAGGTAGAGAGAGACTGTACTGTGGATGAAGGCCCTCTTCTCCACCACCACTACCACTTTTTCCACCTGTGTATGCTGTGTGGAGGAGGAATTGGAAGTCTTTTGGAAATGCAGGACACTGTGCCTTTGAAACATGGAGTATATATTTCACAAAAAGCACATGCTCATTTAACCAGACAGGGTGCTTGGTATTAACACTGCTGCCTGCTTCAGAAACTAAGATTGCACCCATGAATTATCAATAAATCAATGTAATCCATCCCATTTGCTAACTTCCATGAGATTCCTGTGTTCCTCTTCATGAGATGAATATGTAGCCCACTTGCTCGTTTTGAGGACAATCTATTATTTCTGCAATTGGCAGTGACATTAATCCTGAAAAAAGTACTACCCTGAGTAAATAATGATCAAATGATAGACTAGGAAACTGTTTGCTGTGCTCAGCTAAACCTTAAAATAATGAAAATTGCTCAGCTAAACCTTACAGCTATTAAAACAAATTCACAGTTGAATATGGTCAAGAAGAATATACTTTGCAAAGCCTGAGTGCTGCAGCTTTGACAAATGTATAATACTTTGCAAGTTCAGAGTGTTGCTGCCATATTGATCCCAAAGGAGCTAATACACATAACTAGAACTGCTGATGTATTTCATTGGACGTATCTATGAATG
The DNA here is from genome assembly GCA_034641385.1 of Darevskia mixta. Classification (NCBI taxonomy): domain Eukaryota; kingdom Metazoa; phylum Chordata; class Lepidosauria; order Squamata; family Lacertidae; genus Darevskia; species Darevskia mixta. Next base: position 12,995,732 of record JAWWNH010000001.1, read on the forward strand.
TAGGGAGAAAATAATACATTTTCGTAGAACTCAGACATCAAGCTGATGATGAATCTGAACAGCAAATTGATGTCTTGCATCAGGAGTAGCCATTGTGGGGCTTTAAAGATGTTGCTGAACTACACCTCCCATCAATCCCAGCCAGCATAGTCAGCCGTGATGAGAGTTGCAGTCCAAATATATCTAGAGTTCCATAGGTTCCTCACTCTTGAATTAGACGGATGTGATTGACCTGAGGTCTATCAAAACCTGAAGCGTTTCTCCCCAGAAGGTTTCACAGGACAAAAAATAGTGGCATTCCAAATTTACACACATTATTATTATTATTATTATTATTATTATTATATCCCCAAACCTGCCAGATTTCATTGTTTGAATTACAGGTGGATATTAGGCATCTGATATATTCTTTTGTGGGCTTTGTTTTATTCCCCCACCCCACCCCTTTTATTACTTAATGTAGATGAGCGGCATTCAAGCCAAATTCTTTCTTCCTTTGTGGGAAAATATTACCGGTAATGGGACTATGTCCCTTAAATAAAATTCTAGTGATGCCCCCACACCATGTTTTACTTGCAAGCTGCAAGGAATGGATAGATTGAATTTTCCATGATGTAGAACTGGTTTCGAATATTGAATTAACCATGCTGCAAATGCTGCCCCAGGCCGTGAAGCATCTCCTTGTGATTTATGGAATTGTTCAAAGGGCCTGCAAGCGCTGGGCAAGCCTCCAGTTTTCAAACAGGAGGGAATAAGAGAAAAGGAGAAAGGGGGGAGAAGGAAGGAGGAGTGGAGCCAATAAGTTTCAGCAACATTTACAAAATGAGACACGGGTGATTGGACTACCACAAAGTGATCCCTCCCCCAGTATGCTGTGAAGCAATGGCAGAACCAAGATGGATAGGGTCCCCGCACATTCCTAATAGCTGGAGTCAATCGACCGTCAAAGCATCTTTTGGCTGAAATTTGAAATACTTTTACTAGGGAGTAAGTCCTATGGCGCACTCCTGAATAGGATTGTACTACACATTCTTTAAATATTCTGGATCTCTTTCTGAGGCTGCATTCAGACGAGGGGGGTGTTGTTGCATTAGTTATAAATGTTAGTGCTTCTGTCCTGATGGAGCTCTGGCATTTTGATTGCTATAACCACTATGCCGTGCTAAATTTCAAACAGTGGACAAAAACTATATGCTAGGATACCACCCCAAATTTCATCATGTTAGTGGTGGCATGATCATGAAAATTGTGGAGAAATTGCAACACAGAACTTCCATGATTTCCACAGTTAACGCAAATGGATTCTTTTCTGGAAAAACATGAGCACTACACTTCTGCTGGATTCCATTAGAGTTCCAGAATGGCTTTCATGTCATGTGAAAAGTCATATAAAATGCAAAAATTGACAGGTAAAGAAACATTGAGAAGATGGGGGGGAAGGGTCATCTGAATGCAGCCTAAGTATGGAAATGTCTTATACCTGCAACTTCTCAGAATTTTGCAATGCAGCTCTCCAAACAAGCAATGTGTAACACAGAGAGAGACCCTGCATATTTTAAGGTAAAGTGTGCATTAAAATGCAGGTGTTCATGAAAATAAAATATTAAAATGCATTACATTAGGGAAAATTGCTTTGCAAAAAGTGTCTGTATTCAGCAAAAATGCATACAATGTGTATATTAGGGTAAATTCACACTAATATACTAATGAATTTTCATAAAAGCTTTGGAAAACTGAATTGAAAAATGAGAAACTGAGAGAAACCAAAACTGACAAGTTACCCCATCTTTAGTCAAGGCAGATGAAATGCCTTTCTGAAGCTGCACCCCAATCGTGGAAGATCCTTAGTTGATCTCCTCTCTCTCTCTCTCTCTCTCTCTCTCTCTCTCTCCTTACCATCACTGCCAAGTCTAGATAATATTTCTCGTGAGCTTTTCTTTCTTTACAGTGCTATTTTTTAGAAAAAGAGGTGCCGGAACTCACCATGACCCCCTCCCTTGTTCTCTTATAATGCCAATGGCGCCCACCAGAGTGGTGCCAGTTCTGAGTTCCAGTGAGTTCTGGCTGGAAAAAATCGCTGATTCTTTTGATGTTGTTAGCCACTTTGAGTGCTATTCTGGTAAGCTGGAAGTTGGAATATAAATCATTCTAATAAATAAAACTTATTTTAAATAGCCTCTGAAATCAAGGGTAGCTCATATGGAGATCTCCATCTATTGTTGGCTCCTAAATCCCATTAGCTTCAACCAGCAAGGTCATTGGTTAGGGGTGATAAGAAGTGTAAAGTAAAAAAAGGGAGGGAGGACCCCTAGACGGTTAAGTCCAGTCAAAGGCGACTATGGGGTTGCGGCACTCATCTCACTTTCAGGCCGAGGGAGCCGGCGTTTGTCTACAGACAGCTTTCCGGGTCATGTGGCCAGCATCACTAAACCGCTTCTGGTTCAACGGAACACCGGGACAGAAGCCAGGGTGCACAGAAATGACGTTTACCTTCCCGCCACAGCGGTACCTATTTATCTACTTGCACTGGCGTGCTTTTGAACTGCTAGGTTGGCAGAAGCTGCGACAGAGCAACAGGAGCTCACCCCGTCACACGGATTCGAAATGCTGACCCTCTGATCAGCAAGCTCTAGAGGCTCAGTGGTTTAGACCACAGCGCCACCCGCATCTCAGTAAGAACTGTAGACCAACATCATCTAGAGGGCAACTCCTGCTCTAAACATACTAGTTTATCATATTCTGGTTTCAATTATGATTATTATGATGGTTCTATATCATTTTATTTTAAATATCTAGAAGCTCTGCCTCAACCTCAGGAAAATTTTCAAAGCTATCCCTTCCGAATAGTAATAAGAATATCAGGGCAGGTGGCTCTAGTTCCCTGTCTCTCTCCAGCTGGCACACCCCAAAAAAAACCTGCTTCCAACAATAGTAAGACATCAGGCTCTCAGTCTGGAATTGGCATTGCAAGTAAGAAGATCTGTCTGCTTGGCAAATATATTTTAAGATTAAATCTTTATATATTTTTATTATTTCCCCAAGCTTTTAGCAGCACAGAAATGTTATAGCTCATATCTTTTAAGAGCTGACATGCTGCAAAGCATTTATGGCTGCCTTTCTTTCTGTGACATGTCATGCAACTGACCCCAGAGCTGACAAGCTGCAGGGAATTTGAACTTTGCAGATTTACTGTCTGAAGTTGCCTGATCCACACCTCTCAAATAGGGATGGATGGACCCGTTGAAGTCTGGTCCATCCCAGTTCTAGACAGGGATGGGACTAAGTCTGTCCCGGACTGTTCCTGTGCAGGTGTTAAAGGGGAAATCCTTAACAATCCACACAGAAATGTGTAGTTTTTTTAAATAAAATATATAAATAAAAGTTGTGATATTAGAAAGGCAATCCAGCAAAAGGTGTGTGAACCCATTTCGGGAACGAATTAATTCAAGAGCAAGGTTGGTGGTGCACTTTGCCACTGCTGTGTGGACAAGCATTGCAACTCCCATCATCCCATTTAAGTATGTATCAAAGTCTATTCCGATGCTTCTCTAGATTCTAGAACATCAAGGCAGGGGCATAGGGAAGGGCAAATCAATCAATTTCTGCTTCTCCTTTTCCCAATCTTATATTCAACACAATCTTTGGTTGATCTGATTGACATCTTATACCCTTTTAAAATATGGTTCTTTTGGGGGGGGGTGTTATTGGGTGGTTGTTTTTATTTTGATTACATATATTGTGGTTTTTTATGTTGATCTTTTTTGTGAACTGCCCTGAGACCTCCGGGTATAGGGCAGTATATAAATTCAATAATAATAATAATAATAATAATAATAATAATAATAGTAATATACAGGTATTCAGTTTTCCACATTTCTGTATCAGTTTGCATTTTTTAAAAAGTCCTCATGAAAATTCAGCAGTATATTAGTGTGAATTTCTTCTAGCATACATATTTTTGTATGCAGTTTTTCCTACTAAAGATATTTTTTGCAAAACAATTTCCCCTAATAGCCTTTACTTATGTATTCAAATATTTATAAACTACACTTTCACATAAAATATCACTAGATGATATATAGATATGATACATTGTGCATTACTGTATATACTATTTTCACTGATATAAACAATGATATACACGCATGCATTTTTGTACATGTTACTTGGCTGGAGAAATACATTGCAAAATTCAAAACATTTCGAAGAATGGCTGGCTTTCAGTTTGCTTACTGATTCAAAAAGTGCAAATTCAGTAAGGTCATTTCTAAATGAGAACCGACTCATATTTCTCCCCTGTCCATGGTTGGGCCAGGTAGTGTCACAATCTTGGAATAATCAGGTCACATTTAAGTGTTCTTAGATCTGCTTGGTTGCATAGGAAAAGTAAGGTGCATGCTTAGATTTCTCCCACTGAAGTGCTTAACCTTGGCTGAATTGCATCCCTTGTTATTACTAAAATGAAGACAGTTAAGCAGTAAGAAGCGACATAGTAAAATATCACAGCAGCAATAAACCACAACAAGCAACATATTTCTTGCCGCCAATTAAAGCAAAAGGAATGAGACACAGTGGATTATGTGTACTAAATATTTATCACAGGGCCTTGTGAAATTGGAGCTCTTCTTTACACAAGGTGAGTGTTTTCTTCCCAAGTCTTCTTGCCAAATTAATTCACACAGAATTACATCCCCATTAATGCCTGTTGCAGCACTCAGTAGGCCTACTTCTCCCATGCAAGAAATTATCCTTGCCTGTGGATAATTCCATATCCACAGTGATTACTTACTTATTTTAATCGCAAATGTGCATACGCTATATAAAGTTCAGTGACCTGACATTACTGGAGTCATCTATCATATAACAGAAGATTACTAAAGTGTATGTGCCAAGTGTTGCATGGTTTCACTTAAATGCTTAATGTCCTTGAAGAGAATCTGTAACTCCTGTGAAAAGGAGATTATACAGGCATTTTTACACATAGCAGTTCAATCCCCTGGGTCTGCTGTGGCCAGTTAAAAGTGACACTTACATACTTAATAAACTTTCTGCATGAATACCTAGTGGCAGAAGAAAATGAAAGCTTGATGGTAAAACTGGAGCAGGAAAAGAAGCAAAAGATCCCAAGGATGTGTACCAGTTGTGAGACGCAAAAGAACACTATGGGTTAGAACCAGACTTTTGCCTTCTGTGCATAGGAGGGCTGCTTCCATCTACAGAAGGTTCCTGACTGAGTGGAAGGTTCCACTAGGAGAAGCAGGGAGGACTGAGGCAGTATAAAGCAGCTCCTGTGCTCCTGCTGTTCAGGAGGAGCCCTGAAATATCCTTATTCTTGATGCAAACTCAGAAGATTTGTATCCCGACTCATTTGTGTAAAGGCAGATATTTGTATGAAGATTGGTGTCTAGGTTTTCACCACTTCAACTTCTATCTTCTATGTATTAACACTACATACAAACAGAATGCCACAGAATGACAGAAATCAGATGAACTGAGAGAACAGCAAGGAAAGGTGTGTTGCTGCCACCGTGAATGATGAGTCCTGCCCGTCAATGAAATCTTGGAGAATTCTTCTTCCTCCTGGAGAATATTCAATGAAATGGTCCCACCCAACCATTTTGGCATCTGCTAAAAGGGTGGAGGATTTTGGGAGGCTATTTCCAATTAACATGAAACTGCATCAAAGTTGCTGTGTGTGCCCTACAGAGATTTTAAATATTTTACTTTGCATTGCATTTCTTTTATTTTTGTAAAGGGCTTTCTAGAATATTTCTTCTGTAATAATGGAAACGGTGTTATTTCCAAGTCAAAGCAATCTCTCTCTAGTTGATTTCACACAGCTGTTGCTTGAAAATAAAATTTGTATAATTGAAGCAGTGAAAGCGTCCCCTGTTCCCTAATTCAGGCTAGAAGGAATAGGTTCAAAGCTATGACAGAAGATGAATTTCAGAAGGTAAAGAGGGGATTTTTTTTAAAAAAAGGGCTAATATTTCATAGTTAAAATATTATTACTGAACTCTTCTCACTGTTTTAACAACACACTAAATAATCACACCAAATCATAGTTTAAAACAAGCTAGGGTTTAACATGAACAGGCAGAGTGCTAGCAGGGTCGGAGGAAGGGGGCTGTGGGGGTGGTTTGCCCCAGGTGTTACCACTGAGGGGGGTGGCAAAATGCCGGGCGGCACTCACCACGGGGCCTGCAGTGCGGCTGAGCCACGCGTATCTCCTGGGAGTGACGCGCTGGCTTGAGTGCCCACAGGCTCCGCGCTGCCCCAAACAGTCCACCCGCTGCCTCCCCCTCAGCTGCAGGGCGGCTGAGTGGGAGGAGGCAGGCAGACTCCTCAGAGGCCCCACAGAGCGTCCTGCCCCGGCTGGCCCCGCCCCCACGGGCGGGTGGCTGGCCCCAGGCGCCCAATCAGCTTGCTCCGCTGCTGAGTGCTAGTGCATGTTCGCATATCCCTTCTCCTGCACTCCTGCTGCCACACCACATTCAAAGCAAGCCAGAATTTGGTTTCTTGTATAATTTGAACCCAGGCTTTTTGTTTGCTTCCCCTAAACAAATCCTGAGCAGTAGTAACCAAGATTTGTTCTTGGCTGACCGCCCATAGTTTGTATTGGGTAAACAGACCACTAGCCTAAATTCAGATGACATGATTCTGGCTAGTTTTGTCTGGAGTGCAGCAGGAGTCCGGAAGGGGTGTCCATGCTTTGTTTTAAACTACGATTTACTATGATGGGCGAAGTGAGCTTTAGGCACCTATGACACCTGCCTACAAGGAATAAACACTACTGTCAGGCAGAACTTAGAGATGGCTTTCTATAAAAATTACTACCAGGAAACCTAATTGGGAATTAGATGGCAAAAGTGGGACAAAGGCTGACTGCCCCCATAAAAACTTCCCCTCCACCTTTGGTTTCTGAGCCTTAATCAAGCATGTCCACATCATGATATATTTTGTACAACAGAGGCACTAGAATATCTATTATCTTAGGCGGGAAACTAACTCTTGGTGTTTGCAGTTGAAGAGTAATTTGAAGATTGGCAAGTCCTTGTGAAATCATGAAGCAACTTCTCTATAATGTTTTAAAAGCAGTTTTTCAGGTTACCTTAAAAAAAAAAGGCTTGGATTCTTTCTTTTTCTTTTCTTAAGCCCAACAAAACAGCCAAGGTACTTGAATGTGTGTGTTTAAGGGGCAGCAAACTTCCTTAAAGCATGGGTTAGAGAATAAGAAAAAGAGTAAATCAGAACTGAAGCCTGCAATTATTACCTGAGATGCTTCTTCATGTGCCTCCTCCACAAGAATTCAGGAGGGTGGCAATCCAAGAAAGAGCCTTTTTTGTGGTGGCTCCGTTTGTGGAAAGCTTGCCAGGTTCCTTCGTTACATATCTTTAGGCGCCAGGTGAAAACGTTTCTCTTTTACCAGGCCTTTGACTTGGGGTGATTAACATTCATGTCAATTTAAATGTGTTTTGGGGGGGGGGAGGGTTATTGGTTTGTTTTTGTTCTTGCTTTTATTATGTATGCTCTCATTCTGTATTTTCAGGTTGCGAATCGCATTTGGATGGGCTTGCCATATTTCAAAAAGTAAAAACCAAAAGTTGTTGTTTGATGTAAGGCAGCCCTATCTTCGGAGGAAGGGTGATATACAAATTTAATAAATAAATATACTACAAGTGTAAGTGGAAAGGAAAAGTGGCAGCAAGTCATTTTAATGACAAATAGCTTTTTGCAAAAACTGTAAAAGTCATGCCACCAATTGCATTGACTTCCCTTTGGCAAAGGATATAACTGGCATTCCAGATTTTGTGCAAGGGGGGAAAATCAGCATTTTAAAAATATACAAGGATGTCATTCTCCAATCCTCTGAAATTTTTTTATTAGCCTTGAGTATCTTTGTAGTGACATCTAAATCAATTTGCATCCATTAGAATTTGAAATTCATCTGTTCTCTAGGCTCTTAGCCTTTCTTGCAGGGATGTAGCATTGTACCTTGCATTTCAATAGATGAATGCATATCGGATACAATTAAACATAATGGGGTCTGAAGATATCATGTATTTGAGTTAATCTGGATAGCTGTACAGTAAAAGGCTATTAGAGAATTAGAGAGGATGGACATGTTCAGAAGCTAAGATGGATTTTGTTTGAAAAAGACACCCATATATTAAGCCTATGGCATTGGTTAACAGCATGTCTGAAGGCAGAATTCTATCACTAAGTACCATGAGTAATAAAATAGATTTGGAAATAAGATCTTTATAATGCAAGAAAGTCTTGAATTTCATACACTTCTGATTTACAGCACTTTATTCCTTGGCTCTAATACTAGGAAGTAGTCCTCACTGCCACAACTGCTGGTACCCAATTCTTTGGAAAAGACACTCAGCTGCTGCTTGCAAGCTTCCCATATCAGCCTGGTTGGCCATTATGGTAACAGGAAGTTGGACCAGATGGGCCTTTGGCCTGATCCAGTTAGACTTTTGTCTTATTAAAAAATAATAATTCCTGAACAATAAATGTATCACTATTGTGCAGGAGCTTTTACAAAGCATAAAGAATGCAGAAAAGGAGATGGTACAGAACCATAAACATATTGGTTGTGTTCAGAGTTTCTAATAATAATAATAATAATAATAATAATAATAATTTATTATTTATACCCCGCCCATCTGGCTGGGTTTCCCCAGCCATTCTGGGCAGCTTCCAACAGAATATTAAAATACAATAATCTATTAAACATTAAAAGCTTCCCTAAACAGTGCTGCCTTCAGATGTCTTCTAAAAATCTGGTAGTTGTTTTTCTCTTTGACATCTGATGGGAGGGCGTTCCACAGGGTGGGTGCCATTACCGAGGAGGTCCTCTGCCTGGTTCCCTGTAACTTGGCTTCTCACAACAAGGGAACCATCAGAAGGCCCTCGGCACTGGACCTCAGTGTCCGGGCAGAATGATGGGGGTGGAGACGCTCCTTCAGGTATACTGGACTGAGGCCGTTAATAGAACCATAGTTAGAAGGGAGTTCCTACAATGCAGGAATATGCTGTTATCCCATATGGGGATTAGAACCTGCAACCTTGGCATTATCAGCACCATACTCCAACTGAGCTATCCAGTCTGATCCCCTTCCATGGATAGAACGCCCTGCTTCCATTCACAGAAGGGAAGGGAAGTCATCCAGACATCCCACTGGAGGAAAGGGGGAAGTAATATTTGCCGATTTCCCCTGCAGCTCCCCCATGCCAACACCCAAACTGTTCCAGAGCAGCTTTTTTAAGAGCTGAATGGGGGGGAGGGAGGCAATTGGAGGAAAAGATTGCCTTTTTTCCCTTTCTTCCAATGGGAGAGTCTCAGAGGCACAGTTTCCTCAAGCTTGTCTGGATCCAATGCAATAACCTTCTAACCGGGCATGTCCGCCATTATAAAAGCCCCCCTGGAAATGGAATACTGCCTCATGCATACAAGTTTCACATGAGTAGGTTTTCACATATTCGCAAGTTTGGTCATTTGAACATTTCTAAGCAGAACAATGAAGCTACTGCCATACAGACATTGGATTAGAACCAAAGTCAAGCCTTCATGGACTGGAAACAGCCTCTGTTCCCAAATTCCATCAAGTGCATAATTCAATCATGTAATTTCTCATTTTGTAATCAGTGTTTGGGAGCTTTATGTGGGTTGTTAAAATTGATGTTATTAGATTACTGTATTCTGTTCCTCACCCGTGATGCTTTGTTTTTTAAACCCTCCTGCATAGAACATTTATCTAAACTTTCTAAAACACTTCTCTTAAAATAAAAAATGGCAACTTCACCGCAAAATGCTATTGATTGATGGCAAATACCACCTCATCTTCTCATGCTATGAGGAAACATCCCAACTAATCCTTTTCAGAAGAATAATATATAGCAAAACGTGTAGAAGGGATTATCCTCTGGTCAGTCAGACTGTTCTAAACTGAATTCACTGTGTATTTTTAGTTTTATTGAGCCGAGCTGAAATAAACTGGAACAGAAAGTCCTAGCTTCATAAAACACATTGCAAACAGTGTGTTTCGGGGACTTTTCACAGTTTGGAAGGGAGGGGAGCTATCTAAAGCAGTGGTTCTCAATTAGCTAAGTACTGAGGAGCCCCTGTTTTTTCAAAGGCCAGACCATGGGCCCCCTACATTTGAAAGGCTATAGCAGGGGTTAGCAAACTTTTTAGCAGGGGGCCGGTCCACTGTCCCTCAGACCTTGTTGGGGGCAGGACTATATATGGGGGGGGGGTACTGAATGAATTCCTATGCCCCACAAATAACCCAGAGATGCATTTTAAATAAAAGCACACATTTTACTCATGTAAAAACACGCTGATTCCCAGACCATTCACAGGCCTGATTTAGAAGGCGATTGGGCCAGATCCAGCCCCCGGGCCTTAGTTAATAATAATAATAATAATAATTTATTATTTATACCCCGCCCATCTGGCTGGGTTTCCCCAGCCACTCTTGTTTGCCTGCCCATGGGCTATAGCATGGCTCCAAAAATGGGATGTTCCAGAGAGTTGACCCTGCCTGTGTAACCCATCCCTGGGTGGGTTACACAGACCCCCTAAGGTTCGTGGGTCGCTAACTGAGAACCACTGATCTATTGTATTCTGTTTACCTGTGGGTTCAGAGGTTGCATATATAGGGGGCTTCTAGACATGCATATTATGCATTAAATTATAAGTGAATTCATAGGGAGAAAATGCTGGAAAAGAAAACAAGCACAGGTGTCATGGAAACTAATGGAGCTGTTGTTTTGGGTGGTTTGCTATCCAGACACAAACTGATATTCAAGAATTGCTGACATTACATTATCATCCCTCGTCTACATCAAAGCATTATTAAAGAGTAGTTAGGGGAAAGGCTGTTCCCCCTTTATGTTCATTATTATACACTCTTTTTTTTAAACTACCTCTCTTCATACCAGTACACTGCATTCATCTTCAAAATCCAATTACCATACCCCTCTGCATCAGCTACTACCTATATGAATTGATCTAAGTTAAATAACCTAAACTTGGATTCAAAACTTTATTGCCTGTTGTTTGGTAAGAGGTGGACTATGGATAGCTTACAGAACAGACAGGAATGGAGCTCATATTTTATAAGCCCTTTTATAAGCCATTGGCAGAACTAACATGACAGCCATAGAAGCTTTATAGGTATTTAATGAGCCAATTCACTCAAACTGATGGTCCACTCAAGTCAGCATCATTTTTGCAATGGTGGACAGTTCCCAGTGTCTTAAGAGGAGTGTTTAAGAGCACAGGGCATCAGTGGAACACTCTAGCTCTTATCATCTCCTTCCAGTTTTGATAGGTGAAGTTTTAGGGACATCCTCACAAGATAATGTACACAGACTGCCATAATTAATAGCCACTTATTTTATCCTGAAATACACTTAGGAAAGCTCCAGTCCATAATCCTAAATCTTTATAGACAATGCATCTCTTCTTACAGCCTGCTAAGTCTTTCGGCTGTGTAATGTGGGCTTTACTACAACTTCAACACTGGATCTGTTAAGATAGCTGACACTGTACTACCCTCATCTGTAATTGCAATCTTGCCTCTACTAAAAGTGGTTCCATGCAGCCACTCAGGAACAGTATGTTCAAGTTGTGGGGGAGGAAAGGAGAAAACCAGTAGATTATTCTGCACTCTTTTTTACCAACTGTTGCAAAGCTACATAGTCTTCAAGCAAGAAGAGATTGAATTTGTTTTTCCACAGTTCCTATAGCAGCTTTAGAGAACCTGTAGCCCTCCAGATGTTGCTGGACCAAAACTCTAATCATCCTTATCTATTGGCCATGTCAGCTGGAGCTGATGGGATCTGGACTCCAACAAGATCAGGAGATCCATTAAAAAAAAAAGTATAACTATATATATATATATATATATATATATATATATATATATATAATTTTAAATTTGACTTAACAAAACACCTTAAATTGTGGTCCCATGCCAATGTCTCCTAACATATGCATTCTTCTGTGTAGTTTTGGCTTGTATGCATTTTAAGGCAATTTCCCTTAATATGCAATTTTGTATGTTATTTTTATGAATGCATGCATTTATATGCATACTGGTGTGAGAGTTTTTGTACACATTGCTTGGTCGGAGAATTGCACTGCAAAATTTGAAGAGCAAATTTTGAAACATGTCTTAATTTCAGTTTATATATTGGTTCAGAAAGTGTGAATTAGATATACTCGCCTTTAAATGAAAACTGAATCTGACCTCACTAGGACTCTGTCCAGCCCTTTCCCTTTATTATATAATATATATGAGTTTCTAGGGCTGATGTGCCCAGGTAGGATGCCTGCCATATTTTCCACTATAATTTTAGTCTCCCTTGGGAATTTCCAGGTCTTCTTTATATGCACAGCCACTAGCCATCCCCTCTAGCAGTGTCCAGCCACTTGAGATGCTAGGTTCTGGTAGAAAGTCTCACCTGATCAAGTAGCCTCAACAACAAGGCAAATCCTTTTGCATGAAGAAAGGTAGGCAGCAGAAAGGAAGCTGCATCGTGAACACAGCACAGAGCACCAGCCATGCAGCCTGCAGAAACAGATTTCCTCTATCAAATGCAGGAAAAGATGATTGCCATTTAAATAAACCTGATGTTTCAGCTTTATCATTAAAATATTGCTGGCTTTTGAAGATGCACCTGTTTACACAGGCATTCCCTTGATCTCTCAACCCAAATCTCTGACTTTAATTACCGTATTGTTTCAATGGGATTGTTTCATTGTGTTAATTATTGATGTTTCCATTTAAATAATAACAAACCCATTAGCTCAGGAAGCTGCTGTTTGGATGGAGCCTAAGTACCTCTTCCAGCCACCCGAACACCTCATGGTTGGTGGATGGTTTCATGTGTGGCAGCATTTTTCTTTAAAGGGATTACTTCACCAGAGTTTAAAATCACCTAACTGTACCATTGCTCCATTCCTGCAATGGCTTTTTAATGTTGACATTAAAGGACTGCAATTCAGTGACAAACTGCACCTATTTATGGTTACAGATTCAATCCCTAACACCATCAGGCAAAAAGGTAGCAGGACTGATAAAGATCTCTTCCTGAAACTATGGGTGGGCAACTTCCCTCGCCCTTAAATGTCCACTATAATTTTGAATCTGATCATTGCTCATGTCTACCACGCTTGAAACTTTAGATCCAATTTCTACATAAGGAGAAGGCCTTTAATTTTCAAACAGTGTTTTGTTGGCACCATGAAGAATCACTTTTTGCATATTTTCTTTGTTATAAATTAGATTGCTTTGAGAGGAGTTAATCTAAAACTGGGGCAACCCCTGCTGTGATTTAATGTTTCAAGACTTTATTTCTTCTATAGTAATGCAAAGACACTTCAGAATTCTGGTGTGAGGAAAGAGGGGAAATGAGATTTTTGCCGATTATTGCTTTTAAATTGCACACTAAATTGGAAAAAAATTGCTTTCCAGATGCATTCCTTTTGATCAGAATGGATAATTGTTCTCAATATGGTACAGAAGAAGAAGAAGAAGAAGATTAATATTCATAGAGTTGGATCCAGAAAGCACTTTTGTGTATGGAGGGACTCCTTTCATTTACAGAAAGAATGGATATGCAGCAGAGGTTTCCACACCCAACTCTCCAGAGAAGCTTTTCTGGAGACAGGTCCCCTGCAGGGGGAAGGAGGAATCAGCAAAAAATGCGTCATCATTTCCACTTGTGCAAGCATGCCATAAGCAGCTCTTCAGTCATTGTTAGACGGGATCTAATCCACAGTGCATTCCTTTTAATAATGTAGAATAAAAATGATATTAGGGAGAAATCTTAAGCTTCCAGGAAATGTGAGCGATGGGCTTTGGATCTGGTGTCTCCTCCTCTCCACCGATTAAAAAGAGAATGAGGTCTGGCACAGAGACATCCTTGTGGTGACAGCAGCAGTTTCACTGCTATTGCTTCGTGGCCGCGAGTGCTGACAGCAAGAGTGTGTGAAAAAGATGTATTGGTGGGTGACGCAAGGAAGGCTTTGGGTGTCCAGGTTGTCCTATCTGCACCTGACAATGGGGAAAACTATGCCAGAACCCTCCCATTGAAACCAAAAGAGAAATGAATATAGAAACTTAAAAAACAAAAGATAGACAAGTCGGGAGTGAGGAGGAAAAATCCACCCCCACTTGTAGGGGTTAGGAAGGAGAAATTCCTCTGCCTTAGAGAGTCCTTCCTCTCTCCATATTCAGTTAGATTTGAGACCCTCCAAGTGTCCCTATTTCCAGGGATGTCCCTGATTTAGAGAAGCCTTCTGAGTTTCTGATTTGATCCCAGAATGTCCCATTTTTCCTTAGAATGTCCCTATTTTCATTGGAGAAATGTTGGAGGGTATGCAGTTATCCGACCCCCAAGCCATCTAAAGGCAATCTTGTATAGGGAAGGTTTTTTAATGTTTAATGTGCTCTGGTTTCGCCAGAAGCGGCTTAGTCATGCTGGCCACATGACCCGGAAAAACTGTCTGTGGACAAACGTCGGCTCCATCGGCCAGTAAAGAGAGATGAGCACCACTACCACAGAGTCGTTTGCGACTGGACTTAACTGTCAGGGGTCCTTTACCTTTTTTATGTTTTTATATATATCGGAAGCTGTACGAGTGGCTGGGGCAATCCAGTAATACCCTGTTTCTCCTAAAATAAGACATAGCCATAAAATAAGCCGTAGCAGGATTTCTACACATTTGAGAAATATAAGCCATACCCTGAAAATAAGACATAGGGATGTGGCGCCTCTCCCTTAAGACCAGGCACCCCCAAACTGCAGCCCTCCAGATGTTTTGGCCTACAACTCCCATGATCCCTAGCTAACAGGACCAGTGGTCAGGGATGATGGGAATTGTAGTCCCAAATTGTAGATGTTTGGGGACTACAACTCCCATGATCCCTAGCTAACAGGACCAGTGGTCAGGGATGATGGGAATTGTAGTCCCAAATTGTAGATGTTTGGGGACTACAACTCCCATCATCCCTAGCTAACAGGACCAGTGGTCAGGGATGATGGGAATTTTAGTCCAAAATATCTGGAGGGCCGAAGTTTGCGGATGCCTGCTTAAGCTGCGTACCGACGCGGAGCAGTTAAAATAAGACATCCCCCGAAAATAAGCCATACTGTGTTTTTTTGAGGAAAAAAATATATAAGACGGTGTCTTATTTTAGGAGAAACACGGTATGTGTGGGGTATAAATAGTAAAATTATCACTATGGAATTAGGACGTCCCTATTTTCATCAGACAAATGCTAGAGGGTATGAGATTTTGCTGACTAACTAGAATTTTCATGTTATAATCACATATAATAACATCATATTATTATACACTGTATCATAATAAAAGTTTGCAAAAAGGAAATATCACATGGGTGTAGGTTGATATTAAGAGGGAAACGATAATAATAATAATAATAATAATAATAATAATAATAATAATAATAAACTTTTATTTATACCCCGCCCTCCCCAGTCAGAAACCGGGCTCAGGGCGGCTAACAATCATAAAAACCTCAACAAACTACAAACAATCAATTAAAACACCGAAATTAAAATACAATATAAAATTCCAATTTTAAAATGTCACCTCGTATTAGGCAGTCCACCAACAGGCCAACAGAATAACATAACAAGGCAATTAAACTCCACCCAACCCAAAAGCTTGGCAAAACAGTTCAGTCTTGCAGGCCTTGCGAAAGGATACCAGGTCCTGCAAGGCCCTCGTCTCCTGTGGCAGACTATTCCACCAAGTTGGGGCCAATTAGGATTAAAATATTAGGTGAACTCATTTTTATTCTGGTAGATTTGTTCGTTCCATTTTATGCTGTAAACTTATCATTTAGAAACCTGCTGACTTTTTCACCCCTGTCCTCTAAGCTATCTATTTACTTTTTGATTTAGTGTTTTGAAGCCTTAACAAGATTAGAGATGCCCACTCCAATCTCTATCTCTCTTGAAAGGATTAATAGAGCAGAACAATGGCTCAGATAAGACTGAAGTTGGCAACGATGCTAGCTAATTAACAAAAACAAGAAAGAATTATTTCTAAAGTTCAAGCAGGTTAGTATTATAACAAGGTAGAGACGTGAATTTCAAAGCAAGGGAAGTGAAAGGTTATTCTTGTGTTATAACCTGAAACTTGAACCATCCATTGTTTCTTTGTTTAAAGTGTTGTCTAGATAAATGCCTAAAGTTAATGTTCTTTATTTGATGATAAGAAAACTGTATAGAAGTAAGAGAGCTTCCAGATGGAGGCTTAATACTGCAACTGGACCGTTATGATATTGCAGACAGGTTTCTAGCAGCATGTTTTGTTTTGTTTTAATTCATTGGATTTCCCTTAGAAATTGTAAATTCAGTTTAAATGGAGGCGGGGCGGAATGGCATTTTGGTGCTGCAATGTCATGTGAACACTGGGGATTTGGGGGGGGGGCAATTAACATTTAAAGGTGTGACTACTTAATTGTTTGAAACGATCTGAGAACTAGAACAAAGCCATCCTTCAAAATCTGCAGCTCTCCAAAATTTGCAGTGCAGATCACCTGGCAAGAAATGTGTGCAAAAATGCATATGCTAGAGTAAAATGTCCATGAATGCATGCATTAGTGAAAATAATGTACAAAAAAGTGTTATATTAGAGGAAACATTTTGAAATCTGAATAATTAATATCTGCATCTTATACATATCCTTCATATGCTTCATAGCACCAAGAAATGAAGTCTATCAAACACTCTGATTTGGATAAAAACTAAAGTACTGCCTTTTAATTCTTTAATTCTTTTAATATTGTGCATGCTATCAAATGCCAACAGTGCCCTTCATCTCTCTATATTCGACAAACAGGCCAAACGCTACGCCAAAGGATAAATGGACATAAATCTGACATCAGGAATCACAAGAAACCAGTAGGAGAACACTTCAATCTCCCAGGACATTCTATACAAGATCTCAAAGTAGCTGTCATATTACAAAAGAATTTCAGAAATAGACTGAAAAGAGAAGTTGCTGAATTACAACTTATTACCAAACTTAAAACCACGGAGAGACCTGGTCTGAACAGAGACATTGGATTCTTATCTCATTATACATGACAAAGCTATTTTTGGCCATCTCATCCCTTGCTTTTTCCTGTAAGACCAATTGCAGTCATTAACAGTCGTCAACAGGTTTACCACACCTATCAGCCAATCACCCATTCCCACCACCCTTCTGAGTAATACCCCTCCCACCCTCTCACTATATATAAAGGTCTGGTGACTTCTGTTTCAGTGTATCTGAAGAAGTGTGCATGCACACGAAAGCTCATACCAAGAACAAACTTAGTTGGTCTCTAAGGTGCTACTGGACAATTTTTTTATTTTTTATTTATATATACTGTATTTTAATTCTTTGTTTCAGTTAAGTGATGATAATTTTCCCTACTTGTGTTAGGGTGAAAGTGTCCCACTGCAATGGCTTTTAGTGCATACGAAATAGATAAAACGGCTGAGAAAGAGTGCTCCACTTGATAAATCCTTACTGTAAAATTGCTAAATAACTTTGACAATACAGACTAGTGACATCTAGAGAGACATAGAATGCTACTCTTTTTGCTCACCCCCTTTCATTAAACGACTCGTCATTTGTATTCTATGACCACAAAACACATATTTCTGACAGTTTTAAGACTTCTGAAGGCTCTCGCCACCTTTTCCCCCTTTTTAATTTGTTTCCTGGATGAGGACACTATCTTTTTCCATGGCTCTTACTGGAATTGATTTTCAATTCAAATGTCTCCACCTCTGGGTCATCTAGTCAGCTAAAGAGGAGGCATTTCTGCCTTCTCAGTTTTTGAACAACTCCTCCCCAGTTGATGTGAATAGAAATTAGCTCCTTATTGCTTCTGCAGGTTGATGAAAATAATAATAATAATAATAATAATAATAATAATAATAATAATGCATTGTAAACCAAA
Organism: Darevskia mixta; assembly: GCA_034641385.1. Taxonomy (NCBI): domain Eukaryota; kingdom Metazoa; phylum Chordata; class Lepidosauria; order Squamata; family Lacertidae; genus Darevskia; species Darevskia mixta. The sequence goes on from JAWWNH010000001.1 coordinate 13,013,740, forward strand.
GCAGGGAGGAACCAAAATTCTGAAGAGATTAAGAGGCAGCTAACAGCACAGAAGGTGCACGGGTAGCGCTGTGGGTTAAACCACAGAGCCTAGGGATTGCCAATCAGAAGGTCAGCAGTTCGAATCCCCACGACGGGGTGAGCTCCCGTTGCTCGGTCCCTGCTCCTGCCAACCTAGCAGTTTGAAAAGCACGTAAAAGTACAAGTAGATAAATAGGTACCGCTGCAGCGGGAAGGTAAACGGCGTTTCCGTGTGCTGCTCTGGTTTGCCAGAAGCGGCTTTGTCATGCTGGCCACATGACCCAGAAGCTGTACACCGGCTCCCTCGGCCAATAATGCGAGATGAGCGCGCAACCCCAGAGTCAATCACGACTGGACCTAATGGTCAGGGGTCCCTTTACCTTTACCTTTACCTTAACAGTGTAGAGGCACAGCAAAACCAATGTAGAGGCACAGCCCAGGTTTCGGAAGGAGGTAGACTCCACCGTGGGAGCAGATCCGGGGCGGGAGAGTGCTGGAGCCCTGTCTAGTCATGTTTCATGGGATCAATTCCAATCTGTTACTTCCGAGGATGTGGACAGGCTGCTTGGACGAGTGAAACCGACCACCTGTCTTCTTGATCCTTGCCCATCCTGGCTAATAAAAGCTAGCCGGGAAGGGCTGGGCGATGGGCTCCGCGGGGTGGTGAATGCTTCCCTCTGCGAGGGAGTCTTCCCAAACCCGCTGAAAGAGGCGGTCATTAAACCGCTTCTTAAAAAAACATCTTTAGACCCAGCCAATATGGTCAACTATCGCCCAGTCTCAAATTTACCATTCTTGGGCAAGGTGATTGAACAGGTGGTTGCTGAACAACTCCAGGCACGCCTGGAGGATGCGGACCATTTGGATCCCTTCCAATCCGGATTCAGGCCTCATCATGGGACTGAAACTGCCTTGGTCGCGCTGGTTGATGATCTCCGGCGGGCTAGGGACAAAGGTGAGAGCTGTTTCCTAGTCCTGCTGGATCTCTCAGCGGCCTTTGACACCATCGACCATAACATCCTACTGGACCGCCTAGAGCGGTTGGGAGCTGGGGCCACTGTTATACAGTGGTTCCGCTCCTTCCTCCTGGGCCGTGTTCAGAAAGTGGTGGTGGGGGATGAGTGTTCAGACCCCTGGGCTCTCACTTGTGGGGTGCCTCAGGGTTCTGTCCTCTCCCCCATGCTTTTTAACATCTATATGAAGCCACTGGGAGAGATCATCAGGGGGTTTGGGCTGGGTGTTCATCAGTATGCGGATGATACCCAGCTCTACCTTTCTTTCAAATCAAAACCAGTGAAGGCGGTGAAGGTCCTGTGTGAGTGCCTGGAGGCGATTGGAGGATGGATGGCGGCTAACAGATTGAGGTTGAATCCTGACAAGACAGAAGTACTGTTTTTGGGGGACAGAGTGCGAGCGGGTGGGGGGGACTCCCTGGTCCTGAATGGGGTAACTGTGCCCCTGAAGGACCAGGTGCGCAGCCTGGGAGTCATTTTGGACTCACAGCTGTCCATGGAGGCGCAGATTAATTCTGTGTCCAGGGCAGCTGTCTACCAGCTCCATCTGGTACGCAGGCTGAGACCCTACCTGCCCGCAGACTGTCTCGCCAGAGTGGTACATGCTCTAGTTATCTCCCGCTTGGACTACTGCAATGCGCTCTACATTGGGCTACCTTTGAATGTGACCCGGAAACTACAATTAATCCAGAATGCGGCAGCTAGACTGGTGACTGGGAGTGGCCGCTGGGACCACATAACACCGGTCCTGAGAGAACTACATTGGCTCCCAGTACGTTTCCGAGCACAATTCAAAGTGTTGGTGCTGACCTTTAAAGCCCTAAACGGCCTCGGTCCTGTATACCTGAAGGAGCGACTCCACCCCCACCGTTCAGCCCGGACACTGAGATCAAGCGCCGAGGGCCTTCTGGCGGTTCCCTCACTGCGAGAAGCAAAGCTACAGGGAACCAGGCAGAAGGCCTTCTCGGTAGTGGCGCCCACCCTGTGGAACGCCCTCCCAGCAGAGGTTAAAGGGATCAACAGCTATCCTACATACAGAAAATACCTGAAGGCAGCCCTGTTTAGGGAAGTTTTTAATTTGTGATTTTGATGTATTTTAATATTTGTTGGAAGCCGCCCAGAGTGGCTGGGGAGACCCGGCCAGATGGGCGGGGTACAAATAAAAAATTATTATTATTATTATTATTATTATTATTCTGTTAATCAGATTTAAAGATTGTTGTTGGTTGTGCACAGGTTTCATTTCACTCTTAATCCCAGATTATTTGAAAGCCATAAAGACTTTAGCCTAAAGAGACTCTTTGTAATTCACATTGCCATCTAAAATGAGGGCATCCCCTTTAGGGTCCAGTGTCCAAAATTACCCTACTGCACCACGGAGCCTCGGCCTTGCTGTTCATAACCACATATGCCTTTGGAAAGGTGTGAACCTAGCACAAGAAACCCCAAGCTATATTGCACCTTTCCCACATCACTTTAAGAGACATTTGATTTGGCTTTTCATGACCTGTGCTAAGCTGGTACAGAAGAGATATGATCCAAAGTGCTTTGAAATTATTGCCCACCCCCCAAACTCTTGGGGTTGGATAAGCAAGGAAATTCAATACAATAAATAAACGTCCTTGCTTCTGAAATTTATGTTCAATATGACATTTTTAGACACAAGCACTGGCCTTTTAACAGGGCCAGTTAAGCTTTAATAGACCTGTCACTGGAGTGGTACCTTGTGATGGAAGATTCCAACAATGGAGTTGCTGTTCTTTAAGGACACAGTTCATAAGGAATGTGTCCAGCTCAATAATTATTGAAAATGGATAGGAGCCACATGAGAGCAGAACTATACTCTATTCCATCTGCTGCTTGGATAAGAGATTGTATCTCAGTACGTGGTAACTCAGTACTTTACTCCACTATCTGTTGATGAAAACTTCAGTGGAAAAGGTGAATCTGTTCAGTATTCAGTATATTTGTGAAATGTTGGCAGCACTGTCCTCTTCCAGAGGCTTCCTATGTTCCTTTGACTGGAAGAAGCATGTACATAAAATGTAATTCTTATTCTTTTTCTACTGATAATTTATTTTTGAAGACCAGTTCTATTTAACAGATTTGTGCATGTATTTTCCACTTCAATACATTTCCATTCAATGTCTTTTATTAAAGAAAAGATGCATCGCTGGTGCCACTTTCTGCTTCAGGTACTTACTCTGATCTTCAGATATGCTTTGATGATAGAATGGATCGTCAAACGTCTTGGACATGTTTGGATAAAGTGTAAAGGCATTGCTGAATACTTTCCCCTGTAGTCTACTGTGCCTGAAATCAACTTAATTATAAGTGCCAGCATACTTAATGTTTAAATTAAAAGGACACTTGATGGTGAGCCTGATATCAAAGTACTAAAATTGCTTGAATGAATTTAGCTGTAAAAGGTGGTCATTGGGAGGTGGAAATGCAGTAATAGCTTATTCAGGGCTGGAAGAATCTTCTTTTCTGGCTTTTTTTCTTCCTCTTCTGAAAAGCTCAGATAACAGAAAAGGGGGATTTAATGGGAGGGCACTAATGATATTTTCCATTAAAAAGTCTTGGCAGTTGGGTCTAAATCACTGCCACATTTGTGTAGGAAAAGAATTTTCCTTCCTGGTCAGAATGACCAATTACCTAAAGGGATTTTCATCTCTTTCAGCTTGAGGCATCTGTTTACTCAATTATATTTTCTCTGTGAGGGCCTTTGACACAGTGGACCTTGTTCCCTCTTCTATCTGTTTGTGAGACACATTATCAGCATGATATGGTCTAATCTTTTAAGAAGATTTGATCGTGGAAGATCCTGCCCCAGGCCAATAGGTTAGGCTAGAATGATCTAATCAAATATCATCTTTCCGCCCATTGTATTTTTATTTTTTTTATTACTTTGCTTTGGTATTAAAGATACAAGACAGGCGGACGGGCTGTGCCTCTGCATGAACTTATGCCAAAAAACACACAGTGAGATGAGGCTTTTGGAATCAAGCCCTCTGGAGTCAGTATGAGAGCGGTCAAAGTAGTTAAAAGCGTTCAGCACAGTGCCAGTAGTACCAGCCTCAAACTATATCCCGCTCAGTGTCTAACATCCCACACCATTCATTTGAAAAAGCCTGAAAGCAACATTCCACTAGGTTAGATAAAATAGCGATAGAAGTGACATCAGAATATATTGAAAATATTTCAGCGTCTGCTTATTTATTAACCTTGCCACCCAGGCACCATTGAAATGAACAGATAAGACAGAATCAAAGATAGCAAAACAATAACTCCTAGCTAATTACTACAGCCCATTCTGTCATTCCCAGGATGCCTTATCAGGTTCCTTACTTTCAAATAAATCACTGCATAGCAGTTGATTATATTTAGAGCTGAAGGTGCCACTGCTTACTGAGTTAGCATACCTCTATAAGAACAAAAAACAAAACAAAAAGGATCATGCCCTCACTATGAATTATATATTACGATTGCACCATTGCAGCTATTAACTTTTCACTTCCTCCTAGCTAGGTGTCCCCTCCCTGCTGATTATATCAGCCAATAGGGGCAAGGGTCCAGAGAGCAAGGGGGCCAATCCAGACATCTTGTCCTTGTCCTTGAGCCTTACTAACTGAAACTCTTCCAACATAGCATGACCAGACAATGCTCTAGACACCTCTCAAGATTCATCTGCCGTAACAGTGGAGTCAAGGTCCCAGCAGATCTAAGCAATTTTATCCTCAAAATGCTTTGCAAACAAGTCACTGAGAGCTCCCGTCAGTTCTTTCACCTCCTTTGGGCCAGACTATAAAAGGCCCCACACTTCCTAGAAAGGCTCTTCTGGATAGCACAATGAGGATGCTATGGAGACAGCCAGGGCTTTTCCTCGACTCAGAGTTCAAGCTGTCTCGCAGTTGAGAGCCAGTGTGGTGTAGTGGTTAAGAGTTGTAGACTCGTAATCTGGTGAACCGGGTTCATGTCTCCGCTCCTCCACATGCAGCTGCTGGGTGACCTTGGGCTAGTCACCCTTCTCTGAAGTCTCTTAGCCCCACTCACCTCACAGAGTGTTTGTTGTGGGGGAGGAAGTGAAAGGAGAATGTTAGCCGATTTGAGACTCCTTCGGGTAGTGATAAAGCGGGATATCAAATCCAAACTCTTCTTCTTCTTCTTCTTTACTCCCCCTAAGTTCTAGAGTATACCAGGGAGCCAAGCAGGCTCCACAAAGTAGAGCAAGCATGTCAATGGCCTGAGCCATTCAAATATTCCAGAGGTCAGCAAGGACTTCAACAGGAACACCAATCCTATCAGCAGGAAAATCCTCCAGAGCCATCTAGAAACCCATTGGATCAGCCTCCAAGGGCAGACCATCCTAATAGTTCCTAATAGAGGGGGAAAGGTGCTGAAAGCCTAAATCTTAACAGGAACTGATCTGATCATGACAAGGGACTGATGTCAATACCACCACCACCACCCTACTTTCAGATTACCTTCCTCCTGCCCAGTTGAGAAACAAGGTCCAGAGTGAGGCTGCCACATGTGTTAGGCTGATGACATGTTGGGAACTGTGCAACATGTTATGCAAATTATGGAACTATGCTATTTAACAAAATGTTACTCTTTTCTCAGGTTTGTCATTCGAATAGAAACAATGGATTGTTCTTCATAACACTATCAATTAAAAGTACATTCCAACAGTAGTTTTATGGCAACATGAGAGAGTGGAACTTTCACACACAAATATATGGGGCGGCTTACTTCTTTGGTTCTAAGATGAAAATACAACTAGTTTCCAGCCCTGAGTATAACCTTGCATAAATAACTCTCTTTCTGTGTGACTCAGTTTATCTCATGCTCAGCACTGAGAAAATGAAAGTGTTCCTACCCCATTGGGATGTTGTGAGAAATAATTAACAAGATGTGTGTCACACTCCCCATACCTTTCAGATAAAATGCCCCCGCCGAGCACCTTATCATTAGAACTGCACTGAGCACCACCTCCAGCCGATGGACCTGTGGTGAGCAACAGCTGGGATATGCAAGCCCCCAAATAAAATTGTTTCACTTAGTAGATCCCTCCTTCTTGTGAGTTATTAATTTTTGCCTGTGCCTTAGGGTACTCACAAAAAAAGGAGTTCTCATCCTATTCGGCAACTGCATGCTGCTGATAAGGGGATTTGCCGATAAAATGCATTATGGGTTGTTTTCTTTTACTCTGTGGTAGCCAGATGACAAGCACCAAGCCGAACGTCTTTCCATTGCCATTTATTTTATTATTCCTTTAATCAAATGGTTGGCGGCTACAAGTAGCCTGATAAATGGAACTGATCAATGTGCTTCCTCCCCACTCCTTCCTTGCTTAACGGACACATTCCTCTCTACATCGCTCAGCCACGTCATCTGCCCCATTATATTACAGAAACAGAAGGCTATGACATTTTGTCAGATTAGAGGGAGATTTACAATAACATGCATACACTTTAAAATTTACTACTTTACCAGCACGCCGTGGGTCCTACTGGATAATTTTCCTATGGTGGCATTGGTAGAAGTAATAATAATAATAATAATAATAATAATAATAATAATAATAATAATAATTTATTATTTATACCCCGCCCATCTGGCTGGGTTTCCCCAGCCACTCTGGGCGGCTTTCATTGTAAAGCGTTGTACAATATTAAAATGTAATGTGCTAATTTTGTCTGCAGGTCTACATACCTGATTTTGTCTACATACCTGATTGCAAAATATATATGTAGCCCGTTAATAGTGGGAAATGTCAGGACCGATAGAATTGTGCGCATGTCTCTAGAACACTAATAGCACATGTCTCTGCAAACCACCGTGGGATCTCTTGATGAACGGCGGTATATAAATTTAATAAATAATACACAATAATGATAACAGGGATGAGGAACCTGTGTTCCTCCAGGTGTTGCTAGACTACAACTCCCATCAACCTTGTCCACTGGCCCTGTTGATGGGAGTTGGAGCCACAGGTTGACAATCCCTGATGTAGATTACTACAAAAAAAGAGCCTTGTCAATAGCACTTTTGTGATCATGACAACATTTTAATTAATTTTAATTAATTTAATTTCACCTAGCTGTGAAATAAAAATCCACCAATACTAAGAGTACTAGCCAGAATCCAAAGACTCCATTGTACAAAGAGAAGGCAGCTGCATTCCACCCACCTGCTGAAATTGTGTACCATTCTGAAAAAGTCATCCAACTCTCAAAAGCATTTTCCCCATGGAATGTGAGGGTTTTCAATGGAACCCCAGTGTTCATCTGGAATTCAAGTACTTTGAGACCAACCTTTCTACTAGTGAAATACTCACTATCCACCTCAGTTGTAGACATAGCCCACAATCCAATACCCCCTTTAAGAGAGTAGGCAACACAACTTATCTCTCTTTGGTAACTCATTGTCTAGAAGTGACTTAACATGCTGATAGAAGCAGGAATTTTCATTAGGAAAGAGCCTAAAGCAGTATGCTCAGAACATGACAATGTACACGAAGGAGATGGGAGAGATAAATGCTTGGCTCAGACCAGAATTCAAAAGGCCATTTTTCTCTCTCTCTTTGACACATACTTTTGAAAAGCGCCACTATGGCTAAGATAAATGGGACACCAAAGGAAAGTTGACTTCCAGCGTCTAGCTGTTTTTGAGACCTTTTCTAATACTGCCACACTGTTGTAGATCACAACACAATACTCTTGTTTAGAAATGACCGGGGCCCTTTAGTAAATTTGTCAAGAAGACGTAATCAACGTATCTACAGGTACATGTGGCATCATTTCTGGTCAATGGTAAGGTGCATAAATAATGTATCTCATGCTTAGATACATACAGAGCTGAGCGCAGCATGTGTGTTTTTAAAAGTGATTTATTGGATCAAGGGGCGCAACTGGTGGTTCCCTATAACAGCTGCTGCAAAAGATGTTTTCTTCTTCAATTTCATTTAGCTTGAAGCAAACACAGTTGGATGGCAATGCAAATACTGAAACAACTGTCCTGAGAATACTAGAGTAGTAACCAGAAGGCCTTTTAGAAAGTATATTTCTTTTTTAATTCACAAGTACAAAAATCATATAGTGGGGGGTTTGCCCCACACACTGGGCTGAATATCAAGGAGGATTTACCATATCCTACATTTCAATCCAGTGAAGAGTTTAGCAAGCTTAAGACCATTGGTTTCAATTGGTTTAAATGTCTATCAACTCTGTTGGGCTGCAGCCAAACTATCTTGCATCTTTAATTTCTATCATATTCCTCCAAAGGCTGATCATAGGATTTACTCAATTGGATTATTTTTTAAGGCATTAACAAATCAAGTTTAGTATAATTTAATCATGGCAGGCCTTTGCATAAAACCCTACCTATAGTAGAGGAGAAGAGGGTGTGTTTGTTTTTTGGTCTGGACCTAATTTTCAGTTTGCATGTGTCCCTGACGACAATCGGAGTACTGTACATCTCTTGCCACCAGTGGAGAATATCTGCAAGACAGGGGCAATGGAGAAACAGCACTGTATAATGAGATTAATTATCCAATCATTCAAAAGCATGGTCAACAGGTGAACACTTGACTTTTAATGCTTGCCATAAAATTGCAGTGCTGTAATTTAATAGGAAAGTTAAGTGATTATCAGAATCATTGTAGCCTCTGGCTTGATAATTACACAGACCACAGTGCTTCACAGGCCGGTTATCAACAAGGAAGCTTGCCTTTCATTTTGCGTGAATTTTCCTTGCTTACAAGTTCAGAATAATTTAAAGTTTACAGACTTTAAAAGGGCGATTTTATGTGCTTTGTTTAGTTCCAAGCACTGCTTCTCATGCAATTTTGAGTTTTTATTAAGATAAATAAAATGTCACTATATAAAACTTAATTCAGTTTGTTTTATGTGTTCTACATCCCACTTTGTAGTGCTGCCTCTTTATCCAGAGCCTGACGTATCAAGGACCACTCCACTGATAAAATGTACTGAGGTTTATAATCTTCCTGTAGTTGAAATGACAAGTGATCTACATTGCATGGTGCGAAGGACAGCTATTAAGTTCCTATCTTTCAAAGTTGTCAAAGGCCCCCAAATAAAAAAAGAAAGAGATTGAAAACTGATGGCTGCCAAACAACCTTCTGAACAGAAAGTCTATGGCTTTGCAGTTGAAACTGCTGTGTTGATCCACCTGACATTCTAATATGAAAAATGCCAAAAGGGATTAGAAGGCAATACAGCAAGACTTTGATGCTTCATGCAAAATGCTAGCAAGTCCTAGTCCCTGAGGGCCAGTACTGTATTGTACACAAAAGGGAACTATTTCACATTACAGTCATACCTCTGGTTACAAACACCTTGGGTTACAAACTCCGCTAACCCAGAAGTAGTACCTCAGGTTACTAATTTTGCCCCAGAATGAGAATGGAAATCACGCACCAGCAGCGTGGCGGCAGCAGGAGGCCCCATTACCGAAAGCGCACCTCAGGTTAAGAACGGTTCCGGGTTAAGAACGGACTTCCGGAACGAATTAAGATCATAACCCGAGATACCACTGTAGTCATGTTCTGCCTTTCCATTGACATCCTTAAGTTAAGGGCTGTCTGGTTATGACCTGGAAATTACACTATCCTTTTAATCTATTAGGAAAACAAAGCAATTCAATTATCCTTCCTGTTCTATTCCCAATTCCTTCACTTGTTTTCCTGTTGCACAGCACACATGTAGCCTTGCATGCTACAAAAGGCAGGAGGGGAAGTACTGGGGAAAGAGCTTTCAATGGTACTGATCCTCAGCTGGGGACCTAGTATCAAAGGAACTTGGTTCTTAGTTATTCTTTGTGCTGCGATGGGGGAAGGAGTTTCAATTCCAGGTACCATCCAACCCAGGAGACAGAAACAGAGGGTTCTAAAGCATGGCACAAACCTCACCAACTGGGGCAGCTGTTGGTACAAGGGACACATTCCCCCAACCTCTGATGTAGTCTCCATTGCCATTGCTGGGCATTCATCCACCTTGTTTCCTACCAAGTATAGAAAGAAGGTGCGAATGGGTCACCCAAGCCAGGAAGCAACCTTTGGAGAAATTTACACTGTAATGCTGACGAGGGGAAAACTATTGAGTCTCGTCAGCAGAAACTCTGCACAAGGACTTCTGCTTTTTCCTCTTCTCCCACCCCCTTCATACAGAGCCCAAATTGGCTCTGGGGTGATGGTGTCAGGAGATCCTTCAGAACACTTGGTGGCCATGCCAACTCCAGCGTGACAACAACCTTAACATGTCATATTCAGGCAATAACTAATTTACGCACATCCAAGTGACTGCGCACTCATGCATTGCGCCGAACCGGAAGTGACTTTGAAATTGGCAAAAAAAGGGCCCTAAAAGAGTGTCTAGCACTTAAACACATGGTGCCTCAGAAAGTAACCCCCACATAAATGGGGAGTTGCCTGTACAGTCATACCTCATGTTGCGAATGCTTCATGTTGCGTTCGTCACAGTTTACGAACGCGCCAAACCTGGAAGTACCGGAAACGGTTACTTCCTGGTTCGGCAGAAGCACCAAATCGCACGGCGAGCATGCGCAGATTCAGCGCTTCAGGTTGTGTGCACTTCAGGTTGCGAACAGGCCTCCGGAATGGATCCTGTTCGCAACCAGAGGTACCACTGTATATATATGCGAAGACAATTCTACTATGACTCCTAGAGCTACTGGCATATTGACATATTGTTCTACTTGTTGGTAAATTTGTATATTCAGAAACACCGTTCATAGGCCTAACCATGCCAGGTTTTTCACATAATTCCTAGGGCTATTTATAATAGAAATATCAGCAGTATATGAAGCCATGCTATCCACAAAACAGTCAGCCTCTGTCCTTTAAATTCCTTTCACATCATTCCTGGCAAAAAAACAGCACATAGGTACCCTTAAGCATTCTGAAATCAATGAGCTTAAGTGCATAATTCTGTGCTGGACTGGAGATAGCCCATCCAAAGTAGGCATGTGATTTCAGAAGCACTGACCATTATAGTATAGTATTAAAGCAACCCTTAATAAATTGGAAGAATCTTTCAATCTTCTTTGAAATTTCTACAATTTTTGGTCACATAGAGATGCTGTCTGTTCCTCTCACCTCAAGGTTTGTTTTGTTTATTTCTTAGCTGTAAATTGATAGCATCTTCTCATTTAGGCTTGGCTTTTTAAAAGCATTTCATTTCATTTAAGATTACAGTAAGAAAGACCAAGCTGCCCCAAGTGTTTGAGAGCACTGGAAGCGCTTTTGCACAGCTTACATTATTAAAATTAAATTTCTTGTAGGAAAGTACCATCTAGTGGATATTTTGAAAAGTGCTGGTGTTCCAACTTCAGAAAGACAATTTAATACCCTCTACAGAAACACTTGGTCAGTAAATTTTCCCATTCAAATGGAAAATGCCATAAGGATTCCCTTTACACTAGATTCCTAAATGCTTCTTTTTTAAAAAAAATTATCTTTATTTAATTTTTCAGCAGAAAGATAACAACACTGGGATAGCTCAGCTGGTAGAGCATGAGACTCTTAATCTCAGGGTGGTGAATTTGAATCCCATGTTGGGCAAACGATTCCTGCATTGCAGGTTGTTGGGACTTGATGGCCCTCGTGGTCCCTTCCAACTCTTCAATTCTAGGATTCTACAACACAAGAAATGCAAATTGTAATATAACAGCTTGTGAATCAGTCTGCATGGATGGAATCAGAACTCATTTTTATAGTTCCAATCCTATGCACGTTTGCTTAGAAGTTCAATGGGACTTCCTCTTGTACAGCATATGCTGTTGCTTGAGAACAAGCAACGCTTTGCCTCCATTTGGTGCCTCTCCTCGTGGATGCTCTGGAAAATGGGAGTTATAGTCTGTCATCATCTGGAGAATGACAGGTTAGCTATCCCTACTACAGTGGTACCTCCGGTTGCGGACAGGATCCGTTCCGGAGCTTCGGTCGGATCCTGAGGTTTCTGCAACTACCGGTAGAGGTGCTTGTTCTGTGCATGTGCGCGGCACGATAGAGTGCTTCTGCGCATGCGTGAGCGGCGAAACCCGGAAAAATACTTCCGGGTTTGCCGCTTTCGCAACCTGAAGTTTACATTACCCGAGGGTAATGTAAGCCAAGGTTCTACTGTATAGACTAACAGAATTCTTTTTCTCCTTCACTGCAGGAAATTTGATACACTATTAATGTTTGTTTTCAAGATCTTGAGCAAGGATAATACTTGCCTCATAAAAAGTGTTTGCCATCCTCTAAAAGCCTTGTCTGGCACGTAAAATCAGTCCTCGGTCTTGGAAACTGATATGACAGTGGTCCTATTATTAATAGGAAAGAGCCTGGCAAGAAATTATCTATTCATACATCTACTATTATCAGTGAAGATGACATTTCAAGGGCATAATGTGGTCTTTTGGGCCTACGTCTAATTGGGACACACACACAAAGCTCTGTTTGATCAAGCCATGAAATATGCACTGTTTTTCCCGAGCTATATTAATTAGTTTTGGGATGTATCCCAATCAAATGGTTCAGAATAACTTAAAAACATATATGGTCAATTTTTTCTTTTTTATGTTAGGCAAACAACTGCAATCCAGCTCCTGTGATCTCAGAATCCACTCTGTTTGGCAGACACTGTTCTGTTTCTTTTGCTTCACAGAATGATCACACATAATCAGGTTCTATAATATAGCTGGTGACATCTAGCATTATGGGCTTTATAACTGCAGAGCTCAGAAGGAGCATTGTATACAAATATCTGTATGGAGCTCCACAAATATTTATTGACTTGACGGCAAGTCTTAAGAAAAAGTACCTACGTTGTGAGCACAAATATTTTTTTTAAAAAAAACTATTCCAAGGTACACATAAGATAATAGCAGCAGTAAAACATAACCATAAAAGAAATACATGACAGAGCAGTCTGTTCTCCTTTGTGGCAACTTGCAACATAAGCCCTTTTTATTAAAAAAACATTCAGGGAATTTTGTTTCCAAACAAGCAAAGTGAAACCACTTTTATGTTATCTTACTACTATTGGCAAATAAATGCTCAATTTTCTGGCCTATATGTGAACTATATACACTGCATACAAAATCTAGAAGAGTGATTTGAAGTGTAGAATATTGTGCTCGGTCTCTTCGGATCTGGTGACATGCCCCAAACACTACCAGTTAAAACGTTGGTAAAATATTTTATTGTTCCTTTGCTAAAATTTGGCGGGGTGCAAATTTGCTTCAAGAGCCAAAGCAATCTTTCTTCGAAAGAACACACAACAATCTAGGCAGTGCTTGATTATAAAGTGTGTGCAAAACCGATTCCTCCTTTGTTAAATGAAAAGGCCATTCAAGCCAAAAGAAACACAGAAAAATCAGAGGCTGTTCTTATTCACTGATGCTGACAGGTAGTTTTATCTTGCCATGCGAAACAAATAAGAACAACTTGAATGAGAAGAATAGAGAAATTCCTAAGAAATATCCCAAGACAAACAAAAGAAATGCTAGAGCTTTAAACACTTTGGCTTGGATTTCAGGATCAGTTCAAGGAAGGCAGGTTTCCCATCCACTCCTTTCTATTGCTGTCACTTGTGTCCTCCCCACAAGTCTCTGGAGACCTAGAGGGCATTCCTTGACTATGTGGAATGGGCAGTAGAGGACAGTGCAGATATATATAGTTTTAATATATTGGGTCTCTTAATGGAATACAGGCAGGATATAAATAAACATAAGAATTAAACTAGGCCTGAGAACTTGGCCTAAGGCTGCAGCTTCTTGCCTATAATAATAATAAAAAAAATTTATACCCCGCCCTTCCCAGTTGAAACTGGGCTCAGGGCGGCTAACACCAACAAAAATTACAATAAAATATAAATGAAAGAAAACCCGTTAATTAAAATACAGGTTAAAATATAATTTAAAATTTAAATGCAGCTTCATTTATCGCCCATAATCAAAACCATAAGGGGAGGAAACATCAGACTGAGTCCAACTCGAAGGCCAGGCGGAACAGCTCTGTCTTGCAGGCCCTGTGGAAAATGTCAAATCCCACAGGGCCCTGGTCTCTTGTGACAAAGCGTTCCACCAAGTTGGGGCCAGTACTGAAAAGCCCCTGCCCTAGTTGAAACCTTGTGGTTTCGGGACCTCCAAAATGTTGTTATTTGTGGACCTTAAGGTCCTCTGCGGGGCATACCAGGAGAGGCGGTCCCGTAGGTACGAGGGCCCTATCTATCTAGGAGTAAGCCCCATTGTACACAGTGGGACTCAGCTCCAAGGGACCATGTACTCTAAGTGTCAGGTTCCATGGGTTTGTAATATAACCTAGCTATGGATTCCTTGTGGCAAAGCGCCAAACCATTCTGTTAATATAAATTAGATCTGATAGCTTACTGTGTTGTGGTGGATAGGGGTAGATAAGCACTTGAAGTGGCAGTGTCTAGTTCCCTCTAGATCATTTGCAGCTAAGAGAGGAGAGACTCCCAACTCCTGAAGGTGGCAGAGAGACCTCCTTCTCACATGGTTGTCCCGGGGCCTTAAGGTACTAGATCAGGGGTAGGCAACCTAAGGCCTGTGGGCCGGATGCAGCCCAATCGCCTTCTCAATGCGGCCCGTGGACAGTCCGGGAATCAGCGTGTTTTTACATGAGTAGAATGTGTCCTTTTATTTAAAATGTATCTCTGGGTTATTTGTGGGGCCTGCCTGGTGTTTTTACATGAGTAGAATGTGTGCTTTTATTTAAAATGCATCTCTGTGTTATTTGTGGGGAATAGGAATTTGTTCATTTTCCCCCTCAAAATATAGTCCGACCCACTACATGGTCTGAGGGATGGTGGACTGGCCCACAGCTGGAAAAGGTTGCTGACCCCTGTACTAGATAACTACTGTCTGGTTGTAAATGTCCCCTTCTTGGAGTGAGGTGGGTTGATTGAAGAGGGTGGTGACCAGCCTACTCTAAGCACATTGAGTTGAAACTGATTACCTAGACCCCTCATAGGAGAGCAATTTTAAGGAAGGCAATTCGAGAATGAGTTATTAACAGTTAATAGCCTTTTAGGCTTCCTCTACGTGAATAGTTCACTTTTTGAATAATAAAAATAATATGTCACAGAGGGCGGGGATCAGGGTTTTAGAGATGCTTAGGTGGGGCATGGCCCAAAAAAAGGTTGAGAACCACTAATCTAGACCCACATCAATCTGGCTTTGGGTCTGGATTTGGTACTGAAATGGTCTGGGACACCCTGATGGATGACCTTTCTTAGGAGATGGAATGCGACCCTGCTAGTTCTCTTTCATCTTTCTGTGGCCTTCCGTGAAATCGATCACATTGTCCGTTCTGTGGGTTGGAGCCACTGTATTACAATGGTTCTGCCAAAGAGTAGCACTGGGAGGTTTTTGCTCTTTTGTGCTGAGGGTGGTGCTGAGGGTTGTCACTTGTGCTGAGGGTTCCTACAGGGTGTCACTCTGCCCATTATTCTTTAATATATATGTGAAGCCGCTGAGAGCTGTCGGTTGGAGATTTGGAACATGTTGTCATCAGGAGAGGCATTGCGTATATTGTGCTAATGCCTGGAGACAGCAGTGCGTCAGATGGTGACCAATCAAACAAAGCTGAAAACTGATGCGGTGGAAATGCGGGGTCACAGTCAACTAACCCAGCATGCTAGTGGAATCAAGGACTCCTATTAGCACAATAGGGATTCACCCAACTCCTCCCCGCATGCACCCCACAAACCTCCCCCAAATCTGCTCTGGGGAATCAGGAGAACAATGCATGAGGGAGAAGCATATCATTCTGTCTGGTAAGTAGAAACGCTTGTGTTGATCGATCAGAACGGTGGAACACTGAATTCCCCCCACTGTTTGTGAGCTGTTCCAAAGCCCAGGAGTGGGGAAGATGTCCTGTTCTGGATGGAGTTGTGTTTCCCCTAAAGAAGTGTGTTTGTAACTTGGGGGTGTCCTTGGAGCCGCCACTGTCGCTTAAGCCACAGGTGAGGTGACCTCAGTGGCAACAGACACCTATGCCCAACTCTGACTGGTTAGCCAACTAGGGCCCTCCCTGGACCAAGATCACTTTGCTATGGCGTTACATGTTCTGGTGACCTATTAACTATTGCCATTGTGCCCTTCAAGATGACCCAGAAACTGCAGTTGGTGCAGAATGTGGCAGCCAGGTTCCTGACAGGCAATTTGAAACGGGATCATGTAATATCTATCCCTTAAGTCTTCTTATTCGCTCCCAGGCCCAATTCAAGGTACTGGCTTCAGTCTACAAAGTTCAATACAGCTCCACCTGAAGGATCACCTCCCCTATTACATGCTTTCCTATGCCTTAGGTTCCATGGGAAAGTCTCTACTGTTCCATCAACATCCATAGCTTGTGGTGTGGCAATGCAAAACAAGACCTTCACCGTTGTTGTGACTCCCTGGACATAGAACTACCACCCTTTTACCATCTATCTGGTTAAGATGGGTTTATTTTCAGCAGTTTATGGATTTGGGTGATGTAAGAGAGAGATGATGCAGGATTTTTTAATGTGTGTGTTGGGGGGGGGAATTTATAGATTTGGTTTATTATTTTGGAGCTTTATGGTGCTTGTACAGCCCTAGGAACCTTTGGGCAGAATACAGGTTTAATAAACAACAGTGCAACACTAACCATGTCTACTCAGAAGTAAGACCTGTGAATTCTATGGGGCTTGCTGCCAGATTAGTGCAGTTAGGATTGCAGCCTATAGAAATAAATAGCATTTTATGAGGTTTACAGTATCATTGAACCTTCTTATGTACATTAGAAATCCCAGTTTAAATTTCAGTTTAGGCACAGGCTTTATGTAAACGCAATATGCTGTCTCTCAATCTCACCCTTCTCTCTGAAAGAGAGCTTCAGCTGATGGGAGCTGTAGTACCTTCGAAGGGCTGTGTTTCCCAAGCCTTTCCTGCAGGATTCTCTCCAGATTTAGAAGGGTGATGAAAACTTTCCAAAGTAGCAATCCTGTGCACATGTACTTGTAAACTGTCACTGAATGTAGTAGAAGGCCCCAATTCTGAATAAGCATGAAGAGCATTTCACTGTTATGCAGGAAGGCATTTTCATATATCACACAATTCTTTTTAGTGAAACAGACCTAAACCCAGGCTTATTTCAGCCAATATTGAAAGGCAGCTTCTGTGATGTGGTTCCAAGCAGCAAGAAGAGACTAGCCATCAAGTTACAGCACTTACAATGGACAAAGGGAGAGTTTTTAAAGCTTGCCTTTTTGACAACAGATAGAATTTGTTTTTAGCCCCTTGCACTGGTTTTACTTTGGCTTTATTATGCCCGCTTTATTGTGTTTTAGATTTCACGTTTTTAAGGTGTTTAAAAATACTTTTTGTTCTTAATTTTTTAACTTACAAAATGGACCAGAGAACTTTTGATATTGGATTATATGTATATGTAAATACTATAATTAAGTATCAACTTGAACTGGATTTATTTCAAATTCAAATTATGCCATTTTGTCTAACTTTGTTAATTTCCATCCTTAATCATAATTTAATGTGACATCATTCCAGCCTCTCTCTCTATTCTGCTGCCTATCTATTCTGGTATATTTTAATTGCGTCATCTATCTTTTTCAGCTAAGTGCCTGGAAGAGTGTTTTCACCTTACTATAAATGGGATTGAGACTATTCAAGTATTTCAGAGGGGATCAACAGGAACTTGCATTCCATCTACTGAAATTTTGCTCTTTATAGGAAGGTTTTGCTTCCTGAATAAGATAAATTTAGAACATTCCGTCACTATAGGCTTAATCTGGTTTAACTGGCATTTTCTCTTCTAAGGAAACCTAAGGACTGTACTTCTGACAGGAGAGCCACTGACCTCTTAGGATTTTCCATGAGTTTTCAGGAGAGGTGAGAATTCAATGGGTAGCAATAACAATGAAGAGTCATGTCATACCTTAAAGACGTAACAAATTTTATTACAGAATGTTGCTTTTATGAACTAAGAGTCCACTTCATCAGATGCATGGAGGGTCAGTCATCACATATATAATTCCCTTCTTGTTCCTTCTCCCCTTTCTTCCCCTCTTGGATATTTGACTTCATTGGTTTTAAAAAGGGTATTTCTTCATTAAAACCTTCCCCACATTGGGCAACCCAAAGGTCAAGGAGAGAGAACAGAAGACCCTCAGAACTACATTCTAGCTCTATCCTCGTAGAATGGACTGTAGCCACCACAGGATCATGTTCCCTCCTAGGTAGACAACACAAGGTACCTTGCTGCTGATATTGCAGCACTGGTCTTGGTGAAATGAAAGCTGAGATGGAGGGAGTCTTTTAACATCTCTGAGTACAATTGCTTTGCAAATACCATAAGAAAATTAACAGATCTGGACCAGGATACATTTGTATTTCCAGTGATGTAATGAATAGCTGGTGAAACATTATACCGGTATATATGAAAAATATCAACTTAGAAATCACTTTCCTAAACTGTTGATGGGCATAAATAATAATCTGAACAAGGCAATCATAATTAGGTTAATTTCTGTCCTATAACATAGCTAAGTGCCGTTATCTTAAACTGTATGTGAAGGAAAGCTTATGCCTATATATTCATAACTCCTTCCTGTGCAGTACTAATTACTATTCCAGGACATGCTTTTGCTATTTTTAAGTGGTTTCTGTTAAAAGCTATTTACCATTTCCCTTGATATGATACTGGTGGTTGATTTGAGGTGTTCATCGTTATTCTTAGACTTATGAGAATAAAATTCCTAATTTCTATCCTTAGAAATATTAGCTCTTCTAGACTGACTTTGGGAGGTGGGGGAGACAAGGATATTTCAAGGTTCAGGCAGAAATTCACAGCAACATCCAAAGACTTCTTCAGTATTAAATTTACAGAACAGAGTGCCTCTCCGTCACTTTCTGCAAAAGAGAGAACCTTAAAACTACCAAAGCCACAGACTACTTATTATCAGATAAAAGGTGGGCATTCTCACAAGACACAAGGCCACTTGGTAATAAGGTCATTGACCAATCTTGATCACCCTGGGTGAATACAACTGGCCATCTTACTATGGGGAAGTTACAGGTAGATAGCCGTGTTGGTCTGTCATAGTCAAAACAAAATAAAAAAATTCCTTCCAGTAGCACCTTAGAGACCAACAAAGTTTGTTCTTGGTATGAGCTTTCGTGTGCATGCACACTTCTTCAGATACCTGAAGACTGTGTATCTTCAGGTACACAGGTATCTTCAGGTACACACTTCTTCAGATACCTGAAGACTGTGTATCTGAAGAAGTGTGCATGCACACGAAAGCTCATACCAAGAACAAACTTAGTTGGTCTCTAAGGTGCTACTGGAAGGAATTTTTTTATTTTGTTTTTACTATGGGGAAGTTCAGCAATGCAAACAACCAAGACGAGCTTTGTGCTAGTTTTTAGTTGCCATTCCTCCTCTCCTAGTTACTTGTGCTGTAGCTATGGTGTGGAGACCTATCCCTCAATTCATACCTACCGGTATACTGTTTTGACAATTCTGCATGATGGTAATCCACATAGGGCTATAATGCCTGTGAACCTCTTACACATTTCTTGGTAGGCTCTTTAACACTTGTGTGGAGAGGCTTATGCCCATTTCATCTAAGCAAACAAAAGTCTACCTCAGAGGCACCGAGGCAATGTGCAATGAAACATCTTATACAAGACAGTAATTGCCAACCTTAATAAAATAAAGGCCAAAGGACATTGAAAATGTCAAGGTTTGTTATTTAATTTTTTTTATCCTTGTTTTTAGATCCTATTATGGTTCAAAATGTATGTGGAAATTTTTCAATTTTGTTGCGTACTTTCAGATGTGCTTTGTTTTACAACTTTTGTAAATTATGTAAATCATTTCATGTTGTAAACTCCCTTGAGCATGGTTTTAACTATTGGAAAGGTGGCATACAAATACGTAATATGATGATGATGATGATGATGAAGAAGAAGATGATGATGATGATGAAGATTGTACTATGTTAAGCAGTAGTGGAGAACTGCAATCCAGGGACCACTATGTGACCCTTTGAATGCTGCAGGCCAATTCTTGCTCTCCGGACCAGCCCTTTGATAACTTGCTACCACTTCTGCATTACATGCCACAGTGTAAGGAGGGGGGGGGGGGAGAGAAGGAAATGGGTCTGCCATGTGGTGAGCCCAGGAATGGGGCTGGAAGGAGAGAAGGAAGACATGAAGTGGTGGAGACCAGAAATGGAGAGAGTTGGAAGTAGGGAGAGTTGTCTGTAGTGCTCAGTTCCAATTTGTGTCACTGGAAAGGGGGAAATGGAGAGGAGCCAAAAATGGATAGAGTGGGGAGGGGAAGCACAGAGCTAGAGTTCGTGTACATGGAGTGCCACGTAATACTGCAGCGATGAAAAATCCACCTAGCTTTGCCTCTGCTTATTGCAGGCATGCAATTCCTGATTGACTGGCCTTGAGAAATGGCCCTCAACAAAAATGTTTTAAACCAGGATAGGAAAGGAGTGCTCTTTTAATGAACAAGGTAATCCACGATAAGCCACTTTACAAATCCAAGGGTACGAACAACAATTCTTTGAAACCTGTCCTGCAGAAGAAGCACCAGTGACATAGCCAGATCATTATTTCCTAAGTATCAAACATTTTAGCAGTCAAAACAAGGCTACACATAAACCTCAGGTCTTGCTGGCTTATCTTCCCAAACTATACATTGTACTTTTTATAGAGTCATACAGTTAAGTATAGGCTTAGATATTCCTTCCAAAAATCAGAAGAGAGCTCTGCACAAGAGATTAAACAAGTTAGCTTGATAGCTTTAGAGAAATACAATTGAAAAAGAGAAAATTGAGTTGACAGTCAAGAGTCTCGTATTGAGCCACCCTGTAGACTGTACATGCAGTGCGGAGGCAAGTGTCTTAGCATCCTACTCCAACCATGCATTGCAAGGACAGAGTACCTGTGGTCCTCTAGATGTTGCTGGATGATAACTTCCATCTTCTCTGACCATTGGCCATGATGGCGGTGGCTGATGGGAGTTGGTGTCCAACATCTGGAGATTCCCCACCCCAGACGTACAGAATGAAGTGGGAGACAGGGCATGTACACCCACAACTATGAAATCCATGTTGAGAAAAACCAAACCCTTAAGCTACCACACAGTACACTGTATATACATCTGGTAGGGGCTACATGATGTATAATAGAATGTGAATGCCAATAGTTTTTAAAATATTTCAGGCTTATTACTGAAGCATCATCTCAGTATTCTTCTTTGAATGCCAAGCCCTTTTAGACATGGAAGACATATCAATTTTCTTTTTTTGATACCAGAAGAAATGTCAGCCAAAAGTGGCATCACACAATCATATGGTCTCACTGTTGACATAAGGAGTGGTATTTAATAGATTTGAAGATATGGATGTTCAGGAGAAACATGATGAACCAATCTCGCCTACAAGCACAGACAACTTCACTGAGATTGCCAAGAGTTTTGCATTTACCGGGCCTCAAGCTAGAAGGTGGTTAAAAATTGTAGACATGATTTTCTAGTTTCAGCTGGGATGTAAAGTCACAGCAGATATTACAAAATATGTACAGGTAAGATAGCAGTGTGCAATGCTCTAGTATGAACACAACCTTTTTCTTTATAGACAATGGAAAAGTCAGAATTTCTAAAGTAGAGAGAAGAGGAAAATAGAGGTTGTTAAAATACCACTAGGTAATTAAAACTTTCAGTGAAAGCAGTAGGGACTTGAAACCATGTTTTTCTAACACCTGTGATTATCTAGTATCCTTGGAAACACTGATAGTGGCTAAGGACATTCAAAGAAGTCTATTGAGCCACATCAAGTTTCTAATGTACTGTTAATTACTATATCATAGGTGCTTTTTACAGTGTTAGATTTGCTCACATTGAGTTTTTGTTCACTGCCCAAGAAGCCATTAACTGAACAACAGAAATGAATGTTAAGATTACCTGTAGCAGAGAGCAGCAACATTTTATTACACAGCAGCATATTTGTACCATTTTGATATGGCAGATTTTTATGCTTAATGAATTAAGTGTGCATGCACACAAAAGCTCATACCAAGAACAAACATAGTTGGTCTCTTAGGTGCTACTGGAAGAATTTTTTTTTATTGAATTAACAGAGTTAAGGAAACAAAGAATAGTTCTGGATTAGGTACTTTCAGCATAGACTTTCATGTTTGGTACTTACAAAGAGCATTTTCCACAGAAACTTGGTTCGGGTGTATCGACTTTTCTTCACATACCTAGCTAATAGGACATGTCAGTATTATAGAAAAACTCTATATAAGCAAAAACCAATGGAATTTTGATTTGCCTCAGGAAACAGAAGCCAATTGATAAAGTATCAGCTACCCTCTGCAACATACAACTAGGTAAGCTTTAAGTGACAGGTTTGGTCAGTAGGATCCAAATATTGTCTGCATTTATTTGGATGACACAAGTGCAACTAAGCAGAGGCAGATCTTCATAAGAGCTATTCCATTCAGCATAATGCTGTTGTTTAGTTGCATAGTCGTGTCCGACTCTTCGTGACCCCATGGACCAGAGCACAATAAAACCCTCAGCATAATAAAACCCTCTAATAACAATATATACCTTTGATTGCATGGGTAGCCTGTGCTGATCTTATCTGCCGTATCCTATAACCCCACCTATCGTCATCATCACATGATACCTTATGACAATTGTATGATGTGTTACTCACTTTCTTAAGCAAAGTGAAGACTGAAGTTTCACTAACAGTTTTGCTAAAGTTGCCACTGTTAGGACTTGTCCATAAGAATGCAAAATATGTCCCAGATAATCACAAGACCTGAATGTTTGAGATGTATAGTGTATTACATATGTAAATATTTAGGAATCATATAGAATGTGCGCTTTCTCTCTCACACATTTTCAAGCTACTTCTCTATATCTCAAACTGACAAGTACAAAAGCTTAGGCAATGGTGTGCATACAGAGACAACTCACACAACCCAGCCCAGGGCATTCTCTGTGGTAGCCCCTAAGTTGTGCACCTGTGTTGCATCTAACACCTTTGTTATACAGCTTCCAATGAAGATGCATCTCTTCACCCTGGCTTCTGACACTTGAGGTGCATATTTTTAGGACCCACTTTATTCTTGTGATTGTAATTTGTTTTTACTATTGTGTTTGAATGTTGTAATCCCTATCCTGGGACCTTAGCACGAAGGGCAGGTAATTAGATAACAATATATTATTTAATAAAAATTAATGCATTTTTATACATACACAACAATCTCCTTCGAATCATGCGTAAACCTACATGATTCCTTCCCTTCCTATTATAGGAAAATGACGAGTTTCCCATACAAGGATTTAGTTAAATCACTATCACTTAAGCTTGGGGTTCTCTTGCGTCACAACAGGCACGCAGACCATCACATTTGTTCTCCAATTCCAATTCCTAGCACCTGAAACTCTGCTTCCATATCCATGACAGTTGTGAGATAGTCAGAGCCCAAATGATCAAATGTACTAAAACGATTGAGCTTCATAATTTAGGTACACACATTTTTTATAACTGAATACTGCACAATATTGATATTTGATTAAGGCACTGGGAAATCAGTTTTTTTGTTTTGTTTTCAATGGAAATATTCAAGCTTCCCATGGGCTTCTAACTAGGCAATATATCCATTGACAGTTTAGCTCCTGTTAGGAACCTACTACTCTCAGCCTAATTTAATGAAGTGTTGAGAAAGGGGGTGACTCAGAGCATGAGCAAGAGAGGAGTTGGCACATACACAGAGATGGGGTGGGGCAAAGATAAATACTACAAGGCAACTGTGCAATGCTGCAAACTCCACATGCTTTTGAATTTGACTTCACCCAGCCAGAGACTGCAGTCCTTGACTGATGTTTTTCTTGTGGGTCAATACACTTTCATAACAAAGTCTGTAGTTAATAATTCCATCTGTTGTTGTTTTTTTAAAAAAAAAAACATTGCAAGATTAACAGAAAACTAGCATAATGTTGGGTGATAGCCAACATTAGTCATACACAAAGTAACTTAAGCCCACTGATTTCAATGAGTCTGAATATGACTTAGATATCACCCTTAAGGAACAACTTATTAGTAAAGATTCAGTACAGTACAGCCATGCCATGGCAGAACTTTCCTTTCTAGTTGTACAGTGGTACCTCTGGTTAAGTACTTAATTCATTCTAACCTGAAGCACCACTTTAGCTAATGGGGCCTCCCGCTGCCCAGTGCCGCCAGAGCACAATTTCTGTTCTTACCCTGAAGCATTATTTCTGGGTTAGCAGAGTTCTTAACCTGAAGCGTATGTAACCTGAGGTACCACTGTACCTTATTAAGTTTTCGGATCATTGCCATGATTTTTTCAAAGTGTTCCTGCCCCAGGGGGCATGTAAATATGACAAATCCACATAAAATGCATTAAGGTTGATTATTTTTTTATACACAAAATGACAGAAGAGATCAAGGTGCTGGTCTACAAGCATGAAGGCCAACAGGTAACTCTTTAGATGCTGAAGTTTAGGAACTCTGCCTAAAAAATTGTTCATAGTTTCCTCTTAGCTGACAGCTTTCTTGGGGAAAGCAAGAAACAACTGTTACTGAGGAATCAATTTGATATCCTGATTGTTTAAATAGTTTGCATTACGAATAATCTTACATTTAGCATCTGTATGCAACATTTTATTAGTAGTAAAATTATCTTATTGTTTCGCAAAGCTGATTCCACTGTGATCCTTTACTACTGATATATAACACAAAGGATATTCACATATTCATTAAGCTACATTTCAATAGAAGAAATCCACACATCTTCGTTTGCAGACTTGAAAATACAATAAAAGTGTTCAAACCAATGGAATAGCTTTCTAGAACATATGCAGAAATGCTATTCAAGTAGTTCATTGCACCTGTGTTTAGTAGAGATTATATTCGGTAGTTACCTGAGCAGAAGGCACTTCACATTTCTCCCGGCCTTCTTTCCCTCTGCAGCCACTGTGGCTCTTGGAAAGCCTATCCAGTGAGTCTGGGGCCCTCAGAACAGTGTGGAGTATGTTGTATGAGGTGGCAGTGGGACAAATGGAAATCACCTGACAAGGGAGCTCTGCTTGTGCAAGGTATCCTTCACCTGATTTCTGGTGATTCTCTCTCACACCACAGCCCATGTATCCCGTGGAGACTCATGCTGCAGAAAGGGCGTGTGTGATTTTCATATATTCCACCTTCCTCTGCAGCTCCCAGAACCACCTCCCTTGCTGTTGCAGGAGGTCTCCCTATCTATGCAGAACAGCTTTTCAGGGAACACAGGTGTTGCAAATGAAAAGTTTTACTAATGAAATTTGCCTTCCCCACCTGCCATGAAGTGACTGTCTCATCAGCAGAAATCAGGCTCTGTGAAGCCTGGATCCAGCACACTTACTCTAACAGAAATTTCAAACCTTTTTAAAAATCCAATTTAATTTTTTTGGGAACATTCCAATTTTTCAATCTCCCTTTCCACTCAGGACCCATGGCTTCAAGTTGATCAAAAGGTGAACGAGCAGGGCTAAAACTAAATTGGCAATACACTGATCAGCAGCTACATTTACTCCACAAAGGCCAACGTATTTTGCTCTAAATATTTGTATAGTCAGCCATGCCATACCAGCTCCTTGTTAGATAATAGTATATACAGAAGCCATATAACTCACCCCCTGGATCCTGCAGTAGCAAATCAACAATACCCCCCAAAATGCAACAGCATTATTTACCAAAACATGAGAAAGTAAATGTGAATGAAAGCTAATTTTTTATAAATTGCATATGCATTTCTGTATGCTGTTGAATAGAAACTAAAATCACAGACACATGCACCACTTTCATATTTGTGCCACAATACCTGTTCCATTTTCGTCTCCTTAAAATTTAATAACTGCCATGGCAAACTAGACAGAGAGACCTTCAAACGATCAAGCAATGAGACTGAAAGGCCTCAGACAAACATTAAAAAGAATTTTTGTGTCTTTATTGGAATGGTGGAATACACCTATTTTGATAACTTGAATATTTGGTTGTAATTAGAAATGACACTACAGAACTGCAATACTGGTCCAACAGTCTTGTCTTTACTTCCCCCCGCCCCCAAAGCAAGAAATAGAATGAAAATGCACTGAGTAATCAGAAAGCACTAGCAGGCATCAGTTAATCCAAGATTCTAGCTCCTTAGTTCCAAAAGCACTTGCCAAGTTGCATTGTGTGTGGAACCCAAGTTTTAAGACTGGTCATAATTTGAAGTTACTAGAGATTCACATGATTAAGCTTCATGTGGGCATTATTGTTATTTTTATTCATTTCAAATTGGTCACTGGTATTTCTCTTGTCAAATATTACATTTCTTTCATTCACTGATATTTTTCTCAACGTATAAAAAAGTATGAAATATAAACAAGCTCTCTCATTGTACACGTGTAAGAGTACAATTGAAGAATTATAGAGCTGACTATCTACACACCATCAAATCCCATCAAATCTTGGATATTCCATTAATATACAAAATATCAGGGCACAGAAAGAACAAAAACCCACTTCTTTTGTTTTGTTTACGCACAGGATCAAATATTCAATTGAAAGGGGGAAAAAACACTTGGAATCATTTTGGCTTCCCACTACATCTGCATGTTGAGACACTTATTAAAATATTCCTGTTTAATGGTGTTTGGTCTTTTTTTTTTCTTATTTTCAAGTCATGTTTTGTTATCTTAATACCGGCCATCCAGACAAACAAGTATTGAGAAAGACCCTCCATCTCCCAGCCTCCCTAGATCCAACTCATGGCAGGTCGGATTTAAGACATAACTCCAAAAACTGGGTTGTGACGACAGATGCTAGGACCAATTTCTTCATAATCTTTTTTGGTGTGGCATACTTGGTAGAACTCAGGCTGGGGGGAAAAGAAGATAAAAGGGAATATTTTCACTAAAAATATATTTTTGTCACTTTTAGGTTAAACTTGTGATATATTAAAACTGGTTATTAAAGCACCTGTCTCCGTTTTGTGCCTGTATTATAGCTTATGTAACACAAGACAACACTGCCTTAAAAAGATGTTTCTGAAAAAAATTAGGGACAGATAGACAATAGACAGTGCGAAAAGCTCTTTTCCCCATGCATTTACATTTTTCAAGGAAGCTCCTCATAAGTTACAAACCTTTTGGAAAGTCTATTTATAAAAAGGTTCCAGGCAGTATCCCCCCCCCAAAGGAGCACATTTTAGAGCACTATGACTGGGCTTGTCCTATAAACATATACCATGGATAAAGTGGAAAACAGTGACAGTGAATACAGGTCGAAATATATGTGAGAAAAGTTCTCTTCAGATTTCTTTTTCCTTTTGTCAACTTACCGTGGAAGCCAACATTGATCCTCCAAACCAGACAGCATATCTTTGCATATGGTGTGTGATAACTTGTACATCAATAGGTTTGGGCTACAATAGAAAATAAAATCAGTACAGAGTACTGTTTTAAATAAAATGCCATTACGGACACTTCCTTTTTTCACTGGCTGTAGCAAAAACCCCGTTTTAAGAATATTTAACTGTCAGGCAGAACAGTTTTTAATCCAATTCTCTTAAATGCACTAATCTGAATAGGTTTCAAGATATATGTGTTTTTCCAGCACAGTGGAAGAGCACATGACTTTGCATGCAGAAGGTCCCATGTCCCAGCCCCAATATTTTTATGACTGGGTCATACTTGATAAGAAAAACCTCTACCTGAAACCCTGGAAAATCATTGTCAGCCATTAACGTTCTCTATATTACAAGTGTGAACTTTTCCCTTTCTCCCAAAAATGCCACAAGATACTTCTTGTGGGTTTACATGGTTGAAAACAGGTAGAATCTAGAAATCACTTATTCCCCAGGTACTAAAGTCCTAAAAAAAGTCTATATATTTCTCCCTTCTCTCACAGAAGCCACTATAACATGCCTCTTGCCATTTCCAATCTGTTGTGCCAGAGGAAAAGTACAGGACTGTAAAGTTGAAGTGGTCAGGCCAGTAAAGCACTCAGATCCTCCTTTCAGGCTTCCCACAGGCATCTGGTTGGCCACTGTGAGAACAGGATGCTGAGCCAGATGGGCCACGGGCCTGATCTTGCAGGCTCTTCTTATGTAACAAAAGTTAGTTTCCAATATAAGCACTTATTCACCAACCAAAAACAGTACTGAAAGCAGTTCTAGAATTTAATAAGCCTCATGTTGCCAGCAGACTTGAAATAAATGCTTTTTAATATTTTTCTGAGGAAACTGGCAAATTCTATTTGTTATCCATCTGCTGCAACAAACATTGAAACAGTAGTATCCACTCTCCACAAAGGTGGCAACAGCTGCTTCTCCAAAACCACTACAGTGGTACCTCGGGTTAAGTACTTAATTCGTTCCGGAGGTCCGTTCTTAACCTGAAGCATACTTAACCTGAAGCACCACTTTAGCTAATGGGACCTCCTGCTGCCGCTGCGCCGCCAGAACACGATTTCTGTTCTTAGCGGAGTTCTTAACCTGAAGCGTACTTAACCTGAAGCGTACTTAACCTGAGGTACCACTGTACAAATGTTCAAGATCACGGACACGATTAGTGCCTGCAGTCATAAAAATGAACCCTTCACAAATGTGGAAAGTAATTAAAGATGAGGAGATTGATACAGTTCAAAATGAGGATGACACAATTTAATGGCTTTCTTATGGGATTCCACTTAGAGATGTGATGTAAACTAGCACAACAAACTACCCATACAAGTGAAACGTCTTAACTAAAGAAACAAACCTTCAGTCTGCCACCACTCAGTTCCTCGCTGAGTTTCAGTCTGGCATCAACAGTTCTTTTCAAGTCTCGTTGTAAACGGCGACCAAAGTCCCTGAACATTGTGGAGCCTCCAGAGAGGACGATATTCTAAATTGTACACACAAAAATTGTATTACTTAACAACACTGGATGTTAGGAAGTAGGCAGAGGTATACTCTGAAAAAAACTCTTTCTCTTCCTCACACATACACACAAACATTATTTAACTTTACTAACCTTATATAGCGGACGTCTAACATCAATGGGACAGTTCTGAATAACCTCGTCTACTACTTCTGAGATAGGCTGTGTGAAGTCTGGATTAGCAAACTAAAAACAGAAGTAGGTATCAGCAGAGAACTGATTAGGTTACAAGTAGTTTTATTGCTTAATGCAGCATTTAAAAAAACAAATACAAACAGGTTTCGTTTTCCATACATAATACTGAAGCATCAGCCTTCTCTTTAACGTATTAGAGGCAAGTGTAGATTATTGCAGATTTCTAAAGAAAGGATTAAGAAAACTAGATGAGATGAATTGAGCAAGATGGGGGGGGGAACTAAGACACAACAATGTGAGAAACACTATGGAAAAAGAAGCACTAGTTTAATTGAAGGTAAATTCTAATTCAAAAAATATGTTAACTTAGAATCAGTATTTACTCTGAATAATAATCTTTGTTCTTGTCTCTCCCTCACCAGCCTCTACAGTCTTCCCCAATGGCTATTTTACACTGTAAGTCTGGGGCAGCTGCTGCCTGCTTATGTAACTCTGTAAAGTACCACTTATTCTCAAAGGTCCTGTGTTATAATAATAAAGATAATTTGAAACTAATAAAAAAATGAAAGGGTAAAAAAATAAGTACAACCATATACAGATACTGAAGAACAAGAATTCAGGAAAATGTAAGCCATCCAATCCCTTCACCCTTTCCGTTCTCCCTGCTGTTGCATTGTACTGAACACTTCGGAGACCGCCTACACATCTCAGATGCTAAGCACTGAATCAAACAGTTTTATTCAGCATGAAAAAATGGGAATCAGCTGGAAGAAATATTTATTCCTGTTCCCTCAGCTCACCACAGAAGCCAGATTGGTGGTTTCAAATTTGAAGTGGGAAGAGAGAAACTATTATACAAAGCATGTTGTGTGGCTTTAAGTTATAACGGCTAGATCTTCCCTCCCACCTCCACCCCCAGATTCTTCTTCAGCTGAGTATCATTTAAGAAGCAGAGGGAAATGCCTTAAAGCTTCAAGATCCTCAAAAGCTAAAAACAGATTCAGTTGAACATTAAAGCCAACATAATTTACTCGGCACCAAGAAATTGGGTTCTAAGGTTATTTTAAAGGTGGGGGTGCGCTGGCTTTTAATTCTAACTTTGAAAGGCACTACCTGCCCTACATTATGAAATGAAAGCTGCAATCATCAGTCACACTTACAAGGGAACAAGACTCATTCAAGCACAACAGTATTTACTTCTGAGAAGATAAAACTAAAAGTATACTTCTGTGTGCGTTATAAAGATCTGCACCAGTTTACCTCAGGATGAAAGAAGATCTCTGGCCCCAAGAATCTCTCATAGCCAACATCAATGGTAAATTCTTTCTTTGAGATTGCGTTGATTCCAGTATATTGTTTGATCCACTTGGTACCGTCTGCGTCATACTTGTTAAATTCTTTTACTAAATCAGGGCAGACATAACTAAAGCGTTCCTGGAAATCAGATGCAGACAGTTACAAAAGAAATTCCCAAAAATCTACTAAGGTTTTATATTTGATCAGTTTAAATGGAACAGGAATGAAACTTCCTTTAAAAAAACCCACAAATGAAAACACCAGAGAATTGTTGAGTTAGTATTAACTGCATACATTTAAGATCATTAGCACTCAGCGCTAGACACAATTCTATGCACCACTAGGCAAAATTTCTTGAGACCTGACAGCCTAAACCACAGGTGTCAAAGATAAGGCCCGCGGGCCAAATGCGGCCCGCGAGACCTCGTCATGTGGCCCGTGAGCGCGCGCTGATTGGCGGTGGGCGGCGAAGGTCAGCGCGCGCGAGAGGAAGGGAGCAGAGCGGAGAGAGGAAGACTCGGAGTCGAACGCTTATTGTTTCCCGCAGAAATCAACTTTTCTTCCCCCCTCCCCTTGCCTCGGCATCTTTTCACCAATTGCTAGCCCCGGTGGGCGGGCGGATGGCGCGGCTGCGCCAATCGGCAGCCCCAGCGAGGCTCTTTCCCTCCCGGCAAGGAGAGAGCAAGTTCTTCTTCCCCACCTCAGTCTCAGACCGCTATGGTCCGGGGAGGGGAGAGCGGGGCTTGGTGCCTTCTCGCCTCTTGCTCCGGAGGCGCTAGGACCCTGTCCCGTTCTGCAGCGCCTGTTCGGGGCAGCGAGCGAGGCGGTGCAGCTGAGGCAGCCGGCTCCAGGCGCCCTACGCGTCATGCCACCCCACCAGCCAATCCGGCTGGCGGGGGGCGTGGTTTGCCATGTTTGAACGGCAGCGGGTGGGCTGCGCAGACCATTCGCCTCCTCTCTGCCATCTACAGCGAAGAGCAGGCGTAAAGCTGGAGAACGGAGAGGTGGTCTTCCGAGCCAAGCTGGGTGTGTGTGCCCGGCTGGCTTGTCTGGGGGGAGGGCGCTTGTCTGGCGTGCCGCCCCCTCCCCGCCCCACCTCCTTTGGCTGCGCCACGGCCGATGGAAGCAGCAGCAAGATGAGGCAGAGAAGCAGGAGATGCAGAGGGCAAGTGTAAAGCTGGAGCACGGAGGGAAGAAAAGGTGGTCTTCCGAGCCAAGCCAGGTGTGTGTGCCCGGCTGGCTCGTCTGGGGGGAGGGCGCTTGGCTGGCTGACTGGCTTGCATGCCGCCCCCTCCCCTCCCCGCCTCCTTTGGCTGGAAGCAGCAGCAAGAGGAGGCGGAGAAGCAGGAGCTCCCGCAGCCGCTGCTGGTCTGCTTCGTTTCCCTCTGTTACTCCTCCCCTCCCCTCCCCTCCCATATCAACCCTGCAGTGGGGAGTGGAATCAGCAGGTAATACCGTAGGTGCAACTTTCTTTCTTTCTTTCTTTCTTTCTTTCTTTCTTTCTTTCTTTCTTTCTTTCTTTCTTTCCTTCCTTCCTTCCTTCCTTCCTTCCTTCCTTCCTTCCTTCTCTCTCTCTCACCCTTTCTCTTTCTTTCTTTCCTTCCTTCCTCCCTCCCTTCCTTCCTTCCTTCTCTCTCTCTTTCTTTCTTTCCTTCCTTCCTTTTCCTTCTCTCTCTCTCACCCTTTCTCTTTCCTTCCTTCCTTCCTTCTCTCTCTCTCTCTCACCCCCCTTTCCTTCTTTCTTTCCTTTCCTTCTCTCTCTCTCTTCCCTGCCTCCCAGGATTCCCCTGCAAGTTCTCAGGATTTGGGGTTGTTTTTACAGAAGCAAAGAATAGGAGAGTTGGAAGGAACCCCCAAGGGTCATCTAGTCCAACCCCCTGCAATGCAATATTTCCCTCCCCATATACTTTTTTTTAATGAGGGAGGAGTAGCAAGTGGGAGGGGACAGATCATATCCTTCAAGGTTATGAAAACCAAGCCTTACGAGGAGCGCTGGGAGGAGAGATGATAGCCATTTGCAAATATCTTAAGGAGGGTAGGACTTCATGGCTTCAAGTTACAAGCAAGGAGATTCCGACTAAACATACAGGAGGGAAAACACTTTCTTGTGCTCCAACTCAGTGGTAAACAGGGTGGATTTGATTTAAATCAAATTGATTTAAATCACGATTTAAATCACTAGTCAGTAAGACTTGATTTAAAAATCTTTTTTACAGAAAGACTCATTCTTGCTGGTATAATCTTAATATTTACAACCATATGAAGGTTTCATTTTTGGAATAATAAATGTTCAGAGTAGTTTTTACAGTTATATCAAAAACTGGGGGGATTACCGCAGCCTGGACTGTCCCTGAGAACCATAGACTGTCCCCGGGACAGGTGAGGCTACTGATCCCTGATTTTCAAATCCGAAACTTGACAGCTATGGGCAGATACTTTTGGCAAAACGTATTTCCCGGTTCGTGCACGACGAGAGCAGCAGGCACAAAGGGCACTCTTGCAAGCCCCCTGACGCCTCGTTCTCTGCAGTCGGCGCTGGGATGGATTATTACAAAAAACAGTAAGTGGACACATAGTCCTAGATACAACCGGCCCTTTGAGGGTGACTAAACTGCTGATGCGGCCCCCGATGAATTTGAGTTTGACACCCCTGGCCTAAACTGTCTTAGGTGTGTTTTTTTTTAGTTGGGAGATGCTAACTCTGGAAAACGTATGTTCAAATGTACTATTGCCATGGTTACATACCATACAATCATACACTTTAGAATTTAAAATCCGTCAGTAATAATAGAGCTGCTCAAAGAAAAGAAAAATTCATGAAAAGTCTCAAGAAAAGTAATTATTACTTTTCATTATGCAGAACTAAGTACTTTTTAGTACTAGAATACCTTCCTAGCCCAGAGAATTAATTAGATTACTGGCAATTTGTTACCAACAAGTTAGCATCTTGATTTACAATATATAAGTCACCTGCTCTGAATGGTTAAAGTTAATACCAGTAGTGGCAAGGAACATACATATGTGGTGTCAGTTTTTGAGTCTTACTGAGCCAATCATTAAGTATCTATTTGCTTTTTAAAATGTACATTACCTTCACCGCTTTAGCAGTTTCCAATGATTGTTCAGGAGGGATTCCTACTTCTCGTTCTCTTAGCAATTGTTGAATAAAGTAAGTTATATCTCGTCCTGCAATTGGAATATGTTTGATACAGCTGCCAATCACATAACCTTCAGCCTGAAAGTAAAAAAAATAAAAATAAAAAAATCCTTCAATGAACTTAATCCCAAAAGCAAACTTTAAGCTTCATACAGTATACGATAGCATGAAAAGCTGGTGCTCTGACTAGAGACATATTTGTGAACACTTGAGTAGGACATATCACAAGCAAGTCCCATGTTTCCATCTCTCTACTATCATTTCAAATCACACAGTTTCTGTTACATGGATATTTCCCTTTCCAGAATAGATAATGGTGGATTTTTTTACATGCCATAACTTATACCAGCACTTAATTAAAGCATCATCTACAACAACACAAAGCAATCTCTCCACTCTGGTTCCTAATGAAATGAATCCTGGAAGCATTAAAGCTCTTCGATTTTTTTTTGTAAAAAGGGAGGAAATGTGGTAGCTATATCACTGCTGCAAATAAAGGATCCAAACTTAAAATAATTCTGAAGATCTCTCTCTCTCTCTCTCTCTCTCTCTCTCTCTCACACACACACACACACACACACACACGGTGTGCATCTTTAACATAGTATAAACAGATAATGGGAGACAGAAAAATATAAGGGGATCATCAGTCTGGTACAGTATAGCCTTCCTCTTTCATCAGCTTGTAAGACAGAGGAGGAAGAAGAAGAAAATAAGAGAAGTAAATCTACAGTGGATGAAGGGCAGGAAGCTTAGTTTTTGCCCGCATGATTTTTGTTTAATGTGGTGGTGGCAGCATCACTTCCAAAGAGATCACCATGTCTTCCTTAAAAGCAACGAACCCCACAAAAGTTTCAGATTTAGCTGAAGGACACCTTCATATATTATACTGGGAGCATTGCAGATTTAATTATTAAAGGCTTTCAACATGCTATAAAGTTCAATTATAGACCTAAAGCAAAAAAAAAGCAGATTTTCTCTAACTTCTGTCTCCAAAATAAAAATAAGAATACGTTCCTAAATGCTAATTTTAGCACAATCTTGTGTGATATACAACACCTAGTTCACTAGGAAAATGCTGAACAGAGCTGCCAAGACTATCCTTCCCATAATAGTGATAGTTTTAGAAGCAGTGGTGTTCCACAAACCACACCCATATTTATGTGTACTTACCACAGGAATGACGTGAGTGACACCATCCCCACTGTCTATAACCGTTCCAGTCAGTGTTCGCTCTCCTACTTGTCTTGATGTCCAAGACGCAGCT
Organism: Darevskia mixta; assembly: GCA_034641385.1. Taxonomy (NCBI): domain Eukaryota; kingdom Metazoa; phylum Chordata; class Lepidosauria; order Squamata; family Lacertidae; genus Darevskia; species Darevskia mixta. Next base: position 13,048,664 of record JAWWNH010000001.1, read on the forward strand.
AAGGCAAGGACGGCCTTGTCCAAGGAAACAATTTGAGATTTAGTTAGTATCTCATAACCAGCCTAAAGGCCTAATCTTCAAGCAAAGATTGCCACATCAGAAAAAAACCATTTAACATAGTTACATTGCACCACGCAACAGAAGAAAACAAGAAGAAAACAGAACAAAAGAACTCTAAAATAAAAACCCTAAAAATATTCAAAAATTGGTAGATTTTACTTCCTATAATTGCAGCAGCACCCAAAAGTTAACAAGAAAATTGGAAATTTTTTTGTAATTCAAGCTTTGGGAAAATCTAAATATACATTGAAATATATAGGAACTACGTAACTGGTAGTATACACACTAGTTTTAAATAGTCTAAAAACTCAGGGCCCTTTCTCACACTACCTTGTAACGTGGGGACCACTGCAGCACAGCTCCTTTCTGTACCATGAAGGCAATAGCAGAAGATCTGGCTTCTGAAAGGAGCTTTCCATAGAAATTACACCCCTTTTTCAGGAGCTGACAAGGGAGCCATTTCGCATACTCAATCAATTACTGTGGGCTTTATCTTTCCTGTGTTGGTACCAAGGATATTATGGGTAGTAAAATATTATTGTGTTTCTGAAAAGCTTTTCTTTAAGCTAATATTATATTAAATTCAACAGTTTATTGCAAAGAAATGTCAAATGGTTGCTGAAGATCTTCTGCAGAAGGATTTAGGCACAGCCAATAAAAGTAAGGAGTGCAATGAAGAGCCATGCATTCAACAGAACATAATGAGGAGGAACTAAAACACTAATGTAGACACTCAAAACAGAAAGGTTAAGGATCCACATCCTCACAAGCATGCGCCTACTCAAAGAAGCCAGCTCTGTTTTCTGGAAGTAGGTTGAAAAGATTAGCTTTTACAGTAAACTATATATGCAGATTTGAATGGTGAAGTCTCTGAATCATTATCTGACTTTGCTCTTAAGAGGCAAAGTGCATCTTATTCCATAGATCAAACTGAGACACAGAACTATTCTTCCTGTGACAATTTTGCTGCTCTAAATCTAAACAGCTATATATACACATATGGACTTGTATTTTAAAAGAAACCTGAGGAAAGTGCTATTCAGAGATTAAATGTGGGGCAATGTATGTTTATGAAATATGTAATCTGCTTTTCAAAGCAAAATCTCAGAACAACTTTATATTTATGTGTTTGACACTGAATTTTCACTGGAATGAATACTTTTCTTAATGAATTTTAAATATTACCCTCTGTTTTAAGGTCTACAAAGGGACATTTTTTTGCTTAGAATAGATGTTTATAAATTTATTTATATCCCTTAGCCTTAACAGAGAGCCTTATTGCAAGTTCAGGAAATCCACACAAGTGTAGTAATTCAAAGAGCCAACAGAAACAGAGAGATGTATCTTCAAAGGGTTAAGACATTATGTTCATAATCATTATCTTCTAGTGCGTGAACACGGTTTTTTGTATTCCTTTTGTGGAGTAATTACGGCTTGTTGTTATTTGCTCATGTATTTCCTTGCAATAAAACAATTGGGATCACAATTAGAAATGATGGCAACAGCTCACAACCTTGTGCCAGCTTACAAAGAGGACAGGCGGGGATTGATTTAAAGCATAGCATTGGTTGGTGGGGAAATCAACCTGCTCATACTTCCCCACCAAATATCACTTTTTAAAAAGCAGCCACTCTCTGTGACTGGAAATAATGTCTGCCAGAACACCCATGGGAGAAAAATAGCATAAAAAGCTACGGGGAAGAATAGTTCAGATGGTGTAAGATTCAGCTTCCACACCAATCCAACCATGCAAAAAGTAAAGAGATTTGGCAGCAGACTTAATTCTGAACATGGTTGGTCGCAATGTGGCATCCAGTTTGGCCCCAAGAACAAGTTGAATTGTTCTGGTCCTTTAGCAGGCTTAAACCAGAAATTACTTTTTGATCATTTGGGTCAGAGTACACACGAGAGGTTTCAAATCCGGTGCCAATCCCAATTTCTGCACAAAAGTTTGCATATTATCCCCTTAAGGAACATTACTTAAAACATTTATGTCAACTGTAAACTAAATGATGTTTCACCTGAACAGCAATGTAAAGCCCAGGAACATTGAAGGACTCAAACATGATTTCAGCAGTATATTCCCTGTTTTCTGGAGTATTTAGAGGGGGTTCAGTCTGTAAAGCAAAATCATCCAGTCAGCTCAATCGAAACACAGCTTTTTTACAGTTGAGTTGTACTTGTAGAAAAAAACCCCAGAAGAATGACAAGAAAGAATAGCAAGGTATTTCAATATCCCATGTGGCCTGAACACCATTAGAGTACATCGTTGAGCTTCACAGCACATGGTTTATGGTTTCTTCCTCCACAAAAGGAAGAGGCTGCTTGAAGACAGAGGGAATGAACTAGTGGGAAGAATGTGTATACACACCCCCATACATGTATCACATATAGGTTGGGGAAGGCTGATAGAAATCCTTACCTGCAGTCTGAATACATACAGTCAAATCTAAGGACGAACAGCTCAGTGCATTTCTAATCTATGTCAGTTTCACTTATGTTCATCCATTTCTACATTAATATGCTATTTTATATAACATTGGCAAATATTAAAATATTTTGCAAAAATTCTCCCAAAATATATATTTCTAAACAAAATGGCTACCAAACTTACTTTATCTTAAAATACCCCTTCCTATACACATTTTGATGTGTTTGAGCATGAACTATATCACAAATTCAGAAGCGTGACAAATAATAACTGTGTTTCAATCCACATTCTGGTTCCGGAAGGACAGGTTAGACAAATTCATATCCTTCTGATATATGACATAGGGGCCATATAGATCCTGGGCCCATTGTTAAAATCAAAAATGTTCTCATGTGAGTTTGAGGCCACTCAAGGCCTATTTTCCAAGAATCCCAGCAGAAAAAAGTTGAAGAAACCAAATGTCACTGACTAATGCTTGTCTCTAAGCAACAGCAGCTGTTTTAGCAGTCTTAATTCTACTCAAACACCAGATATACCCCCGTTGCATCACTGGAGAAATACTTATGTAAAATGCAGTTGCCAGGACACCATTATTCAGCTCTAGAGAGAGCTGTTGCAAGTTAAAAGAAACAGAAACTGAAGCAGTCATCCAAAATTCAGAAGCTCTGTGGCTTTTAACACTCCAAAAAGAAAAGCTCCTTTAATCAGTAACTGCTACCATGCATGTGCTCAAGCTACTGCTTCTGCCTCAACTCTCTTGCAAGTTAAAATTTATTCTACACTGTGTGCTGAGAGGATGTTGTGAATTGCCAACACTTAAAAAATAGAAGATAGGCTGTACTCACCAATAGAAAATAATGATCTTCAGGTTCTGCCCTTAAATATTTAAAGATAACTTGTTCCATAAACCTCTCCATCAAATCCCAATCTTCAACTATTCCATGACGGATTGGCCACTGTGGAAAATGTCCCAATTAAAAGAGGCTTTTTAAAAAAAGGCATTTTAAGTTATGTTAGAGCTCCATAAATATAATTCTGTATGAAGATCAAAAGAACTAGTCTGCAAGGTATTTGTTCAACGTATAAATTGTTCAAGGTACTTATTCTTGTGTGTAGGATTTAAGTACTACATCTCAGTCTTTTCAAACATCCTAGATAAAAACAACAGTACTCTATATCCCAACTATATTTTACACAGCTATGTTGCTCAGCTGAATATCAACTTAACTTAACTCAACATAAAATCATAAGACCTGCCCTGTTGGATCCAAGTAAGGGCCCGTTTAATCCAACATCTCATCCACCTCCATTAGCAACCTCTGGGAAACTCACAATGAAACATAAAGGCCAAATTCAACTGATAATTATTTAGTTTCTGGATGCACTGTTGATGTAACTAAGATACAACATAACTTTTACTATATTGAAAAAACAAAACACTGGATTCCTTGAATGAGGAGGGCAGGCACAAAACTATTTAGGTGAAGAGCGCCACCAAAAAAATTAGTGACACAACTCACCTTCTTCATGTTGATCTATGCTATTTCACTGCCTAAAAGGATCTTTCACATTAAGATCATTTGTTCCTCTTTTAATTCAAAGAGAGCTGGGTGATCAAAGGTAGGCCCATATAGAGCGCATTGCAGTAGTCCAAGTGGGAGACAACCATTTTGTTTGGTGATGTTTCATTGACCAGGGGACCATCTAGTCCTTTTCATGTCAATAAGTTGATTTGGGAAGCCCTGTCTTCAGCGAGATGGCTGTGATCCAAGTGATGGCCATGACTTCCAAACTTTAGAAATTACTAAAGGCCAACACAACCTTCTTCATTCTCTAAAATATTGCTCTGAGATATTGGCTCAGCTACCAGCACAGAAATGTGTTAAATAAAAATAAACCTGCAATCTTATAACCACAAACCTTTTATATATTTTATGCATTTCAACCAGAGACTTGCGAGCTGCAACATTATCACTGTTTTATGGTACTTCATGCTTTATCATTCTATACAACAAACTCTGTAACGAGCAGGCAAAATCTATAGGGCAGGGTAAATTGGTTGTGGGTTTTTTTATTAAAAAGTAGTGAAAGTTCTAGCTTTAAATACCTTTGTTGCATATGTTGGTTTTTCTATTGCTTCATCCCCAATAAAGAAGTCTAGGTCATCCACACCTTTCATAACCCTTCTCTGTGCTTGATCGACAACCTTGGCAGATTCCTTGATAGCGATACCTAAAATGCAGGCGGATGGGGAGGGAGTTGCAGTCAGCCGAGATGGAATTGTATCCTAAACTTTCAAAGCGATATTCATTTTGTTGCAAGTACTGCCAAGTTTGGAGGATGTTATTCATCTTACATTTAGTGGGTACACAATCTAACTTTCTAAATAGATACATTTCGAATGACTTCAAGGAATAGACTTAAAGACACCAACAAGGAAAGTAATCTGTAGGTGCAGTGTGCTTCTGCCACATAAATCCATCATCATGAACTCTCCAATTCTGTAACACCAAGGAAGGAACTCTGTACCACCTACTGTATGTACCCTCATTGCAGTTATACATCTACATTACTGGAATTTTATTACATTTCTACAGCTTCCCTTTTCTCATTTAGTTTCTCATCCCTTTTCTCATTTGGTTTCTCATGGCCTCCTTTTCTAGCACATTGCATCAATCTCTCAGCACATTCCTCCACAAATCTCTCATTTTAGTTCTAAATGTACATTTTTACTGCATAAGCAGAAATGTTATAATAGAAAATTGAGGTACTGGGCCAATAGCACTGGCCAGAAAGTTTTGTTTGTTTGCTTGCTTTTTGCTTTTAGATGTCCTAAGACCTTCAGTCATTTCAATTCAGTTTTATTAGATCTCACCGTCACAACTTGAGGAAGCAACAGATCTTGGGTAGGCAACAATGCAAAAAGCCTTTCCAAACTCCACTTAATAATTTTGTCCTTGCCCAAATTAAAGATGTAGTGGAATTATTCTGGGCAACTTCAGAGCAAGAACAAAAGAGGAAAAACAGCACCCTAGAAAAACAGTGCCCTGGAAATTACGTCTGGGTAGAAAAAGATGGGAGTTGTGCCAGCAAGAAAGTGGTTGTCTTGGATTTGTGTGCTGCAAGAATAAAACGCTTTAAAAACAAATAAAGTTGTTTTTGTACTGTATTGGGCATTAGTGTGCACACTGATTAAGCTCTAGTTTAAAATCTTTAAAAGAAAATTCAGTGACAGCTTCTTCAGAATAGGTTATTCACAACTGCAAGTATGTTCAGTACTGTAAAAATCAATCAATCAATGGGATTTTGAGCCATATCACACCATCAAGAATTAAGGGGGGAAACCCTGAATATAAATATGACCAATAGTTTCCTCCAGCATTAGCAAAGAAAGCAAGAAAAGGCATAGCTAAATTTCTGAAAGCTCTTTTTACCACATTGATTACCTCAACCTCCTTCTACATGTTAAAAAGCCTATCTCTGCAGTAAGAAAATCCACACTTATGTGAGATATTTTTGCAAAACTACATGTCTAATGTAGATGTTACAAGTTGAAGTGTACCATCATTCCTTATGAAGGATGCCAGCAACGCCACCCTTCAGGATACTACAAGCTATAATGAACTTGAAGAACTTGGCTAGATGGGCAGCATATAAATGTACTAAATAAAGAACTCCCTCCACCCAATCCCCCAGGTTTTTATTTCTAACTATCAGCAGCCATTCCAACCAAGCTATCGAAGGAGAAAAGGTAATGCAAGGCCTCTCCATCGGTCCTGCCGAAAGACTAGGTTCCACAAGCCTTCTCCTGCGATACATAAAAATGACGAGAACAAGTTTATATTCTCATTTTCAAAGCAGCCCAGGATTGTTTAAATTAGTATTAAAAATCAGTACTTTTCTAATAAAGATAATCCTATTCTGGAGCATGAATTACAACAAGCAATTGCACTTAGTATAATTATTCATGAACTTGGCCTTTGGGGATGGAAGAGCAATACAGTAGATGTTTTCATTTCATCAGCTGATATTATAGCCCCTTGAGCAGTAGTTTCTTTCAGACTGAAATAATAAATTGGTGTGAGTTTTCTTTCTTGAGAGCAGCCTCTCTCAACCTCGGGTCCCCAGATGTTGTTGGACTGCAACTCCCATCATCCCTAGCAACATCTGCAGACCCAAAGTTGAAAAAAGTCTGCTCCAGAGGGTAAGAAGAGTGTCAGGGGCACTTCCCAGGGCATCTACTGATCATATGAGAGTTCCGTAACAGTTTTCCCATGAACAGACTTGAATTTCACAGGACACATAGAAAGAATAAGGCACACAAAGCAAGAGGAGCCAGCAGTACTTGCTAATCTAGGGCAGCCAAGAAACAGAACTGCTGGGGAAAGGTCCTCCCAGACTCAGCATTGCAGTGCTATATTCTAATTAGTGTATCTTTCGCTATTCTGGAGTTTGTTCTTCAAGAATGATTTGAAAACTACACAGTAATTTGCATCAGATATTGTATCAGTTGTATACATATGCTAAACCACACCATGGCTAAACATTAATACGCAAGTGTGTAGGTAGTTACAGGTAGGTAGCCATGTTGGTCTGTCATAGTCAAAACAAAATAAAAAATGTGCATGCACACAAAAGCTCATACCAAGAACAAACTTAGTTGGTCTCTAAGGTGGTACTGGAAGGAATTTTTTTTGTTTTGTTTTGTTTTATTTTGTTTTAAGTGTGTAGGTACTCATAGTAAACATCACAACCATTTCACTCCTCTCTTGGTTGTCTTGCTGCCATTCTACCCAGAACTTTAAAAACTTACATCTCATGGTTTGTGGATGAGGCAAACCACAAGCCCAGGTTCAGATATAACCATGGCTTAGCTCCACGTAGCACAGTAGCAGAATGACTACGGGACGAACAAAGTGGCTGCAATGTTTACTGTGAGGAAAAAAGCATTTTAAAATATACATCTATTCTTAAAACTAGCAACTGGATATATCTTTGAACACAAATATGAACTGATCAAAAACATAAAACTTACATGATGGAATGATGAACTGTGGCTCTGTATTACCAGCATATCCCAGTTTGGTATACCTGTAAAGGCCAAGAAACAGTAATAGGTTACGTTACCAGTCACCAAGCGAAAGGCAGCACTTACAAACCAATGTCATGAAAACAAATACTGATTCAAAAAAATATTCCCACTGATATCCCATCACTGATGACTCTTACTGTGAATCTTTACCACTTAAAACACCAGACCAATTTGAGGATTTGAATACCTGAAACATAACTGCTTTCTTGATAACAATGATGCCAAAGCTATATTATTCAACCCTTAATCCACAAGAATTATGAAGATGGACTGCTCAATGCAATATTATTGTTCTAGGCTGAAATCCTAAACAGCAAAGCCAAAGGTGCAAGATACATGAATGCAAAACCACTGTGTTTTTATGCGTTTTGCTGCAGCTAGTAATGTAGCTGAAAAGGTTAGCAGCTTCTTCATTTAGAATTTGCTTCCCTTGCTAAATGAGGTGATCAGCTTTGCTACAAGTTTCAAAACCCATCTAGTTCTATGCACATTTCTAGAATTGCAGCTTTACTCTGTTAATTAAGGAATGCAATTATCTTGCCTCCCGTGAAGAACAAATATCACCATTCAAGTCAAGAGTTTCAGTGTTGCAGTCCATATTTAAAATACAATGTTAGCTTATAAGACAATAAGGCTTCCTTAAGGAATTTTAAATTTAATCTTAAAATACCATTTTTAGCATTTCACAGGACTTAGGTGGTGCGTGCTGTAAAGAAGCGTAGAATGAGCTATTGTAGATAATAAGCAATTAACCATATTTTACTGAATCATAGCCACTTCATGTTCTCACATCTAAGTGATCACACTGTACTTAGTACTTTAACATACAGCAAAGCAATGCCTGGCAACCATGCACAAATTTAACAACTTGTTCTCCCTCTGTCTCTCGTCTCTGCATCAAACCTCAGCTCTCTAAATTTTTCACTTTTGCTCTTTTGCAAATGGTGCACAACTAATTGCTTTTCCTTCACACATTTGCCTTTATTTCCTATCAAAGGCAAAGGCTTTTTAAAGGTCTTTAAAATGCCTCCTTGCATTGCACTTACCAGAATCCAATTTGCCTTCACCATCTGGCAATCAATGACATGTACTTTACGCCTTGCTTCTTTTCCTCTTCTCCATACCCTATACTCTTTTAGTTTATAAACTGCTGTTTATTTTTAAAATATAGTACCTACTATAGCCTTTAGTCCTGCAAATGATGCAAGCAGGAGCTTTGTTACTGTTGGAACACCCAAAATATCATTTTGGGGAACAACTGCACTACACACAGCACCACTGACTGCTTAAAATATTAGTACAGCACCAGTCCAGAGGGGAGAGCTGGACCTTAGCAATGGAGAAAGAAGATAATCTACAACAGGATCACACATGTTGTCTGCTAGGCAAAAAATAAAAGAAAATAAAAATCACAACAGGATCCCTAGTGTTTTCAAGTATGTGTCATTTACTCCTGGCAGTGCACAGAAACTGCTTCTAAATAAAAATCCCGTTTTCAAAAATGCTATTCAATTATGTTTAACTCAGGTACCTCATACTTCTCCATCAAATTTGTTAAAATTCAATTTTAAGCATCATGATGCAAACCTAGGGGAATATTTATAGGATTCAGTAACTTGCTAAATACGGTAACCCATAAACTCATCATAAACATTAGTAAGAAACATACAATATTAACTCAAGCAAACAATGCTTGTGATTTAGAGAATGTTTCAATACTAGATTTTTTAAAAATGAATGTAGCAATTATTAGACATTGCTATGATCATTTTAATTTAGCTAAAGCTTTGCAACCCTTTTCTTGGTCCATTTCACAAAAGCACCATGAGAAAAGCTGCTGCTAATGTGCATTTTTACATATGGGAATGGATACTGAGCCTCTGCTATAGCACATTTGCAAAGCTGATCAGGGTCCAGTATGGTTTCAAATTAGATGTGGGACCATGTGTTGAGATTCCTTCATTGAAGGGTGTTGGACTAGATGACCCTTGAGGGTCCCTTCCAGCTGTACAATTCTATGATTCTATGACTCGCCTAGACTCACATAATGAATTCGTCACGGATAGTCCAACTACTAGTTGGTTGTCACTATTTGGTAAGTAAAAGCTAACAGATACCTGCAGTCCAACAAAGTCCATTGCAGCACAGAAGGCATTCACATGGGAATGGAGTGGGAGAAGAGAAGAACTATCAATTCAGCTGCTTGTACTCCCAGCAGAAGAGTCACAGGAGCTTTATTACAAACATGACTCTAAAACAACATGGAATTTGCCCCCCAAAGCTATCCAGATCAAGGTCTCATAAAGCATTACTCCAGCTCCCTGAATTAATGTAACTGGCTTATGTTCATGTTTATGTTCTCCTTATGCTACTCTGCCTTTATCCCACAGCCCTACTTACTTACTCTTAATATTATTATCTCTATTCCCAAATAACCTGCATAAGTATCAGAAAACTACAGCAGATGTCGCCAAGCATCACATAAATGAAACTGGTCACATGGTAAGCCAGACTGAAGTTCAACTGATTGTCCATGATTTAGACCAAATTTATCTTCATACCCAACATATGTGAACAAGTCAATCCAGGTGAGGGTTAACAATTACCATGATTGTGGCCAAGTGCAATGGAATCCCCAAGTACAGTCTCTATGAATACAGTACCTAAGGTGTGGGTGCCTTGCAGGTCAAGAGGTTAGACACAGCTATTAATTTGGAAGGTGTCCTGCTCTGCCACCACGCATAGACTCTACCCTGTGAGTGTGTCTGAACCACACCAATATTTGCCAGATTATATGTTAAAACTGACAAGATTTCACATGCTAAGATCTTGGAAATATTTTTCTTTAGATACATTCACACTAACTAAAAGGAGCTTTACTCCCTTTTCACCTTATTTACTTTTAGGCAGAGGCAGAAACACAGCTTAGACCAAATAAAAGTCTGTCTTCCAGACTGGCCCAAATCCAGATTAGAATGGGTGCTGCTTATCAGGAATGATAAATTCTGCAACAGCCAGACAAGAAAATGAACTTCATTGTATTGTAATCACTACAACAAGCTTATGGCTGGCATTACTCAAGTTTCAGAAAAATCATTCCTAGTGCATGGAACAGGGAGAACCTACACACCCTGTCATGTAGAGTTAAGGGTGCAACAGGTTAAAGAGTAAAATTTTGAGATATTCTTTAAGACATCTGACCTATCTTCCTATCTAAGAAGCAAGAGTGCATAGCTTTTAACACAAAAAGCTCCTACCAACGTTAGGAATAAAATAGAATTTTACAAACGAATGGATTAAATTTCAGTTTGTTCACAGTCATCTATATCAAAATTGTTTCCAGATACCTGCTCAAGAGTTCTACAGACTTTCTAGGATTAGTAGGTAAAATGTGAGATAAACTTTTTCAAAAATAAAATGTTATAGAAAATTGGTTATGGATGACTTCACCCCTGCCTTGAATGATAGTCAGAGGTGCCATGGGCAACACTGGCCTCTGTCCCTCCTCAGATGCCCTCTCGCGTCTCGCCTGCACAGCTGTTCATTGCAGCAGTCCTGGCTATAAGCTCCCCAGGTGAATGGTGCCTCTGGGGCTGGCCAGCAGGTGCTTCCCAGGCCCCTGTGGGCAGTGTGAGGAGCCACCTCCCTTTGGGGCAGCTGGGGGGGGGGCTGAGAGACCAGGGGCAGCCAGTATGGCTGCCCAGAAGACTCCCTAGGAAAGGGGTGAGGAGGCTGAAGGAACCATCCATAAGGGAGCACGTTTGAAAAACAGTGAGAGGCTGCTGGCTCTGCAGACAAGGAGTGACATAACTGGGCTCCTGAGTCCCACAGGGGTGTCTCAGAAAGAATGTAGTTGGTCAAGGGAGTCGTGGACTCAAAAAGGTTGAAAACCTCTGGTCTATGGTACTGAAAGCCACAGAGAGCCCAAGAGGGTCACCATCTACATCCCCAATCCACCAGGGTGACCAAGGCTGTTTCAATCCTGTAACCAGACTGGAAAACTGATCAAAATGAATATAAATGATCAGTTTTCGCCAAGACAGCCAGAATTTGAAATACATTTTGAGTACATTCTGTGTGGGAGTACAGAGGTGAAAAAACAGAACTGAGATGTAGGGAATGAGAATGACAAGAATTGTCTGGGGGCCAAAAGATAAAGTACCGTATGCTGAATGACAATAGGGAACAAGGCAAATAGGGAAGGGTTATGAGGGGCATTACATGAGACTATGATATGGGCAGGTGGTTACACGTAAGAGATATGGGACACAAGAGAATAGTGATTATAAGACCAAAAGAAGGAAGTGGTTTATGGGTCTAGATAAGAGGCAGAAATAGGGCCATTCATTTGTTGGTATAGAGAGGATTTCCCAGGTTTTCCCAGTTTTCTCTTGCTCAACAACAACATGGAAAATAGCAAAATGGCTTCCCCGTCCTTTATCTTAATAAATGCATAGATAAAGCTGAGCAACAGCCACTTCTTCCAATTTTCATATGCTTGTGCTGTAGTGATCTGGAACATCACACGTTTCTGGATTAATACTGGATTTTCATAACCAGCCTCTGATAACCAAAAATGCTGCAGATGAAGCATTTTATAGTCCTTTTTATGACAAAGCACATGCAAAATGATCATCCAACCAATTTCTGTCTCATTTCTTTCTCATGCAGACTGTCTGAAACATCTCCCATGAGTGAGCCCTTTGAGAAGAACTAGCATTAAGGTCCTATTAAAATTGCTATTTCTTGCTGCATTTTCAGGGCACAGTATCCCAAACACATTTCCAAGTACAGAAGCTCCTAAGTGACAGATTGGGAGTAGAAAGACCTTAATGCCATCCATTGTTTTAGCATTGTTGTGATGTGTCATACTTTGTATTGAGCAATAAAATAACTTCCAATAAAACAAATGCCTTCTGATTCCAAAGCCACTCACAAAAGAATCATCTATGTACTGTACATTCTTACTAAGAATAAGTTTTGAACATATTCTAAGACACTGTACATTTCGAATATAGTCCTCTATTTGGGAAGAAGTGCCACAAAACAGAGCCTATATACAAGGAACCATGCACAGGATTAGCCTGTTAGTGCAAGAGTACAGAACTCTATGAAAGAACACAGGTGAAGCAATATCCTAGCATTTTAAAAATGTAAGCTCAGGAAAACCAAAAACAGAAGACCAAGATGTAAAAGAGTGCTTAATAGCTTATGTAGGCAATGATCCACAGCATAAAAACATATCCTGACTGGAAGGAAAATGCTAAGATGTACTTCCAGTAAGTCTAAGCTCAAACAGTACAACTCAGCAAATCTAAAAATATTCATTGCTACTTTAGCAAAAATGCAGAAGAATGAGTCATGAAAATAAATAAGATAATTGGCAGGAACTCCGGCCATTCAGTTCTGAGCCTACACTACTACTCTAATTCTTGTTTGAAGAGGTAAATCTCATCTTCAGCAGGGTAATTTCAATACCACAATAACAAGGTGGATCATCAGTTCATAGTGTGAAACAAGGTAAGGAGAAATAGAACAAGGGACAAAAATAAACAAATATTGATACTTTAAAAGATTTCTAATTCCATGTTTAAACAGTGGGGAGAGAATCTCAAACTGTATCAAACCTACTCATTAAGTATTTTTATTCAGTAACAATGTAGGCAAACCTAGTTTAGGAATGCAGTAATACAAAGAATGCAAAGCAAGATGCAACTCATTCATGACTCAGGGAATAATGAGACACACCCCAATTTCAGTTCAGTTTACAGTAGGAAACAGTAATTATTATTTAGGAGACCTTGGAATCACCAATTCCAGATTCTCTTAGCAATGCAACTTTTAGGTGAATTCATAATTACTATACAACATACCAAGTAAAATGATTATATTGATATTTGCATAGTCCTTTGGAAGCCTACAGAAGGATGCTTGTTGTATACTATTCAACCCACTCTGTGACAAGAGTTATTCTCACAAATAAGGTATCTCCAGTACCCTTCTGCAATATGAGATTAGTACATACAAATCAGTATTAAACCTACTGACACAAAAAGGAAGAAAAACCATTCATGAACCAGACAATGAAATTATGCTACCTACCAATTCCTGTTTATAGTCTTGCTAACCTTTTCAAGTTCCAAAAAAGAAAAAGAGTCAGGTCATTCCTGTTGGGAAAATATGTGCTTAAAATATGGCTCTTGCTCTCTATACAGTAGGGGATTAACACATTAAACAAGCAATTAGATGGCTATACTGGAGAACAGTGACTAATTTAATTCTGGCTGTAAAGGTAGAACAAATTGTAATGAACATTTGATAGCACAAATGCTATACGATGAAGCGAGTTAAAATGAATGGGATGTATGCAACTAAGTAGACCCATTCCAATTAATAAACTTTAATTAATATACTCCTAATACTGTTTTGTTGGATACAAACCAATATGAAAATCAAATGTTTATTATCCAAGAATTGCTAGGAGGAAAAACTGGCATGCTTCTGCATGAAGTGCATACACAGAGCAAGCTGGTATAATTCACCAGGTCAAGAAAATTGTAAACAGGATGCTAGGTTAGATGGGCCTTTGGCAGAAGGCCAAAGCAGAACTCTTCTTATGATCTTAACAGAAATGGTATTGCTGCCCTTAACTTTCCCATTCATTATTTTTGGCCATGGCACGTGTTGATCAATATCAACTTTCAGTTTCTGTACCTGCACTTTTCCTCTTGAAGTTGAAAGAATAGCTAAACCTTGATGCCTGAAAACAGCAAGGAACTAAAACTGTTTGAATTGCCATTTGTCAGTAGTGTTGAAGCTGGAGAAAGACACTGATACTTCAAAGTTGCAGACAAAAAAATCCTTTGTTAGTCTATAAAAGGAACAGGGAATAGAGGAAACTCTAGGCAGACAGCCCACAAGCCAGTTCACTCAGCCCAGTAATTATTGTGGCAGTAGATATTTGCTTTGCTTCATTTAAACACATATATTTTATAACTAGCTTATGGCCCTCAGTATGACAGGTCTTCTGTTGGTTGAATTTGACTCCTGATTGTCATTCTGTCACCATTACTAGCACTGTGTCTCTTGCTGATAGCGTTTCTGGCTGCCATTGATCAGCTGCTATGATTAGCAAAGGGCCTTGCAAATCATGCAGCTGACTCCCTTTGAAGAGCAACTCATGCCTACATGGATCAGACAGTGTCAATAAGAAGCACGATAAGCAAAGGGAATGGAGGCAGAAAGGAAAAGCAATTGTTAGGGAAACAGGTGGGGAATGCAAGAATACTGAAATGTTTTAACAGTATTTGCTGTTGCTTATGCTGATAGGCCCTTGGCTATCTCTATTATAAATATTTCTAGTGATGTAATGAATAGCTGGTGAAACATTATATATGAAAAATATAAACTTAGAAATCACTTTCCTAAACTGTTGATGGGCATAAATAATAATCTGAACAAAGCAATCATAATTAGGTTAATTTCTGTCCTATAACATAGCTAAGTGCCATTATCTTAAACTATGGGTAGGCAAACTAAGGCCTGGGAGTGGGATCCGGCCCAATCGCCTTCTAAATCTGGCCTGCAGATGGTCCAGGAATCAGCGTGTTTTTACATGAGCAGAATGTGTCCTTTTATTTAAATTTCATCTCTGGGTTATTTGTGGGGCCTGCCTGGTGTTTTTACATGAGTAGAATGTGTGCTTTTATTTAACATGCATCTCTGGGTTATTTGTGGGGCATAGGAATTTGTTCATTTTTTTCTTCAAAATATAGTCCGGCCCCCCACAAGGTCTAAGGGACAGTGGACCGGCCCCCTGCTGAAAAAGTTTGCTGACCCCTGTTCAAGAGGGTTGTTTTTTAACTGCTCACATGTTATAGGTGCAGCAAACACTGAGCAGCTAAAGCACATGTGGGATGCATTGTAGCTATTTTCTCTTCACACACTCAAGCTGACTTAAATAGGATACTGGGACAGTGGTTTTTCTCTAACAGCCAGGAGCATGCAAAACAGGATAAATCATATTGTGGGTGTTTCCCCTTCATATACTTTAACAATCATCAATTTGTTAATGCGAACACACACTCTTTTTAAGAGCGAAGAATCAAGTAATGTAACTTGCACTGGGAGAAGCAACACTTTCCCCCCCCTAAAGAATTCTGAAACTAATAAAAGTTCAGGGTAGTCATATTTCATAGTACAAATTTGTACAGTTTAAGGAGTCATTGTTTGGCACATACTTTGTTAACTAACAGCTATGTGAAAACATACTGTAATTGTCGTTACAATGACACCTGCAATGATAGTTTCCTGAAAATTCATTGAGACTGAAATCCTATTACCTTTTGCACACACTAATGCTAAAATGGTAGAGTTCTCAAAATCTATTCAAAGTTTTTCTGTGAACAATAAATACTGTACTACTCAAATGTGAATATATTAGCCTACTATATACTCAAAGAGCCTGCTTTCAGTTTTATATGCAGGTCCTGTTTTATGGACACAAAATATTCCCTGGAAATGGTTAGTTAGGCAAATGTTCACATAATGAATCAATGATTTCCACTGATTCCTATGGGGAAATTTCTAATGCATTACCGACAAAGGAATCTAGGCCGCAATAGCGAGGTTTGGGTACTATTTCCTTGTGTTTGGATAAGTGAATTTGTGTTTGTAAAGCAGGACTTGTGTGAATTTTCAGGGACTTGAAAACACTTAGCACCTTCAGAAATTCTTCATAAAGCAAAATGAGATTAAATTTGTATTATATTTTGGAATTTCTAAGAATAGAAAGTTATTTGCTCAGCACTTATAACCCAGATAAAATATGTCATCAGTAGTCACTAATAACACCTAGTGCTATTTACTAGAGCACAACCTTCTCAAAACAACTACAGTGGTACCTCTAGTTAAGTACTTAATTCGTTCCGGAGGTCCGTTCTTAACCTGAAACTGTTCTGAACCTGAAGTACCACTTTAGCTAATGGGACCTCCCGCTGCCACTGCACCGCTAGAGCACAATTTCTGTTCTTATCCTGAAGCAAAGTTCTTAACCTGAAGCATTATTTCTGGGTTAGCGGAGTTCTTAACCTGAAACGTATGTAACCTGAAGTGTATGTAACCTGAGGTACCACTGCACCGTACATAAGATAACCAGACTATGTAAGTCAACTACCAGACATCAACTATGTACAGAGGCTGAGAACACCCCCCCAAGGGCCACATTACTTTCTGGGAAACCTTATGGGGGCCATATACTACTGGCAGGTAGGGGTAAAAGTGGGTGGAGCAATGTATGCCAATTTTATCTTTATACTATGGACTAATGTCTGCATACACCTCTTTCCTCCATTGAGGCAAGTCATTATCGAGCATCAAGAGCGAAGAAAAAATGCACAATGAGAGTATGAAAGAAGACCAGAGAGGGGTAGGACTGGTGCTCAGCCATGGTCTGAGAAGAAAAAACTTCAGGTTACTGTGAAATAATCTTACAAAACCTACACAAACTGAATTTCACTTCTACATCTCACACCAAATGCTTCTTGTATGCAAACTTTAAATAAATGTGAATATAGAAAAATCTGGTAGACAGTTCAGTTTTGAATTATACTTGTTAAGTATTGACTTCAAGGTTATATTATAATACTCCACAAGAACAATTTTGATAACAGTCATTGAGTAACCCTATCATCATCATCAGTATTCCATTGTTATCCCAGCTAACCCTCCAACAACCTTCATTGCCACATGGGCTTCCTACATACTATATTATATATTCAATTCTATTTTCTTATCTTTTGGAAAATTCTGTATCCCCATTAATCGTGACTGTTCCTCTGGTGTTCCAAAATTCTGCATGGGTTATCAATATCTCTCTGAATTAATTTCTCCTTCCCCTTGAAGCTCCCATGACTTGCCAGTTTCACTATAACGACAACCTCCCACACATTCCTATTACCTACCCCTACTGAAAGAATTTCAGAACTCTTCCAATGACAAGTGATTATTATTCTTGCTGCTGTCAAGTTGTTAGCTACAAACCTAAAAAAAAAAACCCTAAAAAAAACTAGACATACAGATAGATTGAAAATGCACTTGAGAATACAGCTGGTTAATTTCTCTTAGAATAACTTTGCCCTCATTTCTGTGAAATGTACAAGAGGAAGTGCAAGCAACTTGTATTTCCTCTCTGTGGACATGACAGTCATCAACCTCAGTCATAACCCACAGAAGCAATGCTGAGTTTTGCTTCTGATGTTACCCGAGTCATGCATAAAGAGAACACGGGAGTCATATAAGTTACAAGCTGTGTAATGTGTGAAACCCACTTTCAATTCTTAATCAAAATCCCTTGAGTTCTGTACTTGTTAAATGCTGTATAACTAATCATACCAAAATGGAAACTACCAAGCAAGAGATTAAAATAACAGTTCCAGTCAAGAAATGGCAACATGCACACTACTAAAGGAGAACCTGCCTTGTCAGGTGAACAGCACAAAAGACATTGACTGTCATTTATGGGCATATCATCCAAGTAAATATACAGATATACCATAGGTATAGAATTACTATACCCACTAAATTTATTTTTCCATTTGAGCACATTGTTTTTAATGCACTTTAAAACTGGAGTCATTCCAGTAACTAAAGTGGGTGATTGATAGATTGTTTTTTACTTCTATGGTGGAGATACATGATTACTTATTCTTTTATACTCAAAATACCACAGTTTGAAACATTTGTATTTTTAGAAGACAATTATTCTGTTACAGTAACTTGTGTCAGCTTACAACTTTATAGAAAACTATAAATATTCCTTGGCAGAGTAAGTTTTTAAAAAAACAAACCCTTAGCAAGCCAAACACACTGTCCATATCGTCACAAAAGCAAGAAAAAATAATTTTTACTTTATTTACAGAACTCCTGAGACATTTTTTAAAAATACTGAAGACAGCTTACAAATCGATATAATCTAACACACCTCACAAGTGTCCAAGACCTTCTGTCAAACTATGCTACCATGAGTACTGTACTCCTAAAAACAAAAGCCTGGCATAGACTAGAACAGTTATTCATAACAAACATGAAGAAACAAAGAGTTCAGCATAAGGTCAGCTCTTACTACTGAGCAGAATGATATTCAGCATTGGAATAAATTTCAGCATAGCTACAAAAGTAATGGTTAAACCTATTCAATATGGTAAATATTTAACATGACTTGGAGAATAGTTTGTTCACCCTCGAGATGCATAAAAGTGGCTTTTTTTAAAGTTTCCAGTAAAGAATTGAGCTAAAATTATGAGTTTCAGAGAAGGGAAGGGAGATAAACAGAAATCTAATGTGTCCAACATTTTAATATTTGTTTTACATGCTGTATGCATTTTTGAGTATATGAGACTACAAAAATAAAGCAGTGTCTTCTTGGGTGAGTGTCAATTAAGCTACAGAATTTCAAACACAGAAGTTTACACTTGTGCTGGTTTAGAATTGACTATGGGGAAACTTCTGTCTGAAAATCAATACTTTACCTTCTCTCTCAGTCCTGAGCTAGCAATTCAATATCACCTGTTAGGAAAAGACTCTATATAATTACATTGCTGCTTGAAATATAACTGCAAGGCCTAAAGATGAAAACCTTTCCTATGGTAGCTTACTGTACACTTCTTTACAAAAACCTAAAGCATGGACAAAATGTGGGATTGTTCTTTCAGAGACTTCACATACACTCCTAGAAAGTAAGATCCTCCTAGCTGCAAAGTATCATCTTGAACTGTATGAATTCAAATTTAAAGCTGGGTGGAGCACAACACTCACTACTACTGTATATGGAAAACTGGTCTTTCGAGAGGCATAGAATAAGCAGCCTTTTTAGAGTTAAAATGTATACCCCAAACCTATTCTTCTGCAGCAAAAACTGGTCTCTGTCATGTTTAATAATAAAGGTCATAATTCTGTTTCATTTACATGCACTTGAGTGATACTGAGATCAGTAGGACTCATGCATCAGTACGAGGGCACAGGACTACGCTGCAGCTTATTTAACTCAAATTATAAAATGTTTTAATAAACAGAATAACAAGGCTTGGTGAAAAAGCTACAACTTCTGAAATATTCTACAAAAAACCCACAACCCATAGTCCCAAACACATCAGCATAGTAACTAAGGCTGCAATCCTAAGCCCACTTACCTAAGAGTATGCCCCACTGAATTCAATGTGACTTACTTCTAAGTAGACATGGTTAGGCTTGCTATCTGAAACATTGAATAGCAATTAGATGCTAACTACATTTAACAATATACCGGTAGCTGATGGGATGCTTCCATTTGTAAATACAAATACTAAAGGCAAAATTAGAATAAAAACACACAATATAATCAATGACCTAAGCATGCTATGAGTAAGCAGCTGAACTAATGTGATGTGCAAAAAACATCCTGATAGACCATACAAATACACGTTATTGCACAAATCAAAACAGATTACCTAAGCACCTGTGTTGTACTTAGAGAAGTATGGTTTTCCAAATTATGCATGCTTCAGTGGGGGAAAAATTGGTTATGGTTTACCAAGATGTCTGAACTGACAGGTCATGCTTTTGCAATAAGCCATAATCAGAAACCATGGTTTATGCTAAATATAATTTGGCACGATATCTGAATTGACCAACATTAGTTACAGCTGTAGCTATGCCATAGAGTTGTGTGTGCTAAGCAATGAAAAACAAGAGCAGACGAGCAAATTTAAACCATGGCTTTGAAACCTCAAACCATAGTTAGTACAAATTGTTGTTTGGTGTGATATCTGAACTGAGCCATTTTCATTCATAACTCATCACATGCATCAGGTCAGCAGGATTCTAACTTCTGTCACACAATAAGGCTTCAAGTTCTTTTAAGAACTTACATACACACTTACTTAGCTGACTAGGACCCCAATGCCTACAACTTGGAACACCATCTTTTGCTGTAGTAAAGGGAAAATGTGTGTCCCCAAACATCCAGGAGCATCTAATAAACAGAAACCAGACAGATTGCAAGTCTGTAGTAAATGTCCACTGCATAATCGGACTTCTGTATGTCCCCTGTGCACTTCTGAAAGGTTTTTGGGGTAATCACACTGATGCACTGTACATCTGTGATACTATGAGTCACCTTTAACTGCAGCTGTACTAGTCAGTGCACAACACTTTACAGTCAGAACCAGGACCAGGAACCATTCATGTTATAGGAAATGTTTTCTGCAAACTTTTAGATTTCAGCCTGCATAGCTCAGTTGGATACAGCATGGTGCTGATAACGCCAAGGTTGCAGGTCCCCATATGGGACAACTGAATATTCCTGCATTGCAGGGGGGTTGGACTAGAAGATTGTCCTAGGGTACCTTCCAACTCTACAATTCTATGACTCTATGAAAGCACTGCACATAAGCAAAATGAATGAGATCTCCACTCCTCCCACCATTCAAGCCTCCAACTGTTCACACTGGCTGGAACCCATCCATGTTTACAGTGGAGGCAGATGCTGAGTGAAGTATCTCATATATAATACAGTACGGATGAGCAGAATGCGTCGGGTGCACCTTGACTTTCCCATCTTCACATGTGGCACGTAAGGCCTTGACGAAAAATTAATATTGTGTTGTCCATGACAAGGTTACTCTTCAATACTGTTATTAAAGCAGCATTAGTGAAAGAGTGTGATGCCAACTAAAGAACACTTGGAAATCCCGTTAAACTTTCAGAGCTTTCCACATTTCTTCAAGGTGGCACCTAGAAGTCTGACTTTTGCAAACCTATTGGTCACATTTGCACATCATGGTAAGCCACCATGCCTTACTGTATGATTGAAATTGTACTCTTAGCTCCTCCCCACTAGTACAAGCAGAAACCAATCACAATTTCTGGCTTTGTGCTACATTTGAACCAGGGATTGTGGTTTGTTTCTCTCTACAACTGTCACCTAATCTAAGGTTTGTGCTTGATTTATCCATCGTGCTGTGAGCAAAACAAACCACAATCCCTGGTTCAGACACAATACCAAACCTGGGGTAATGGTTTGTTACCTCCCTGTGGGAGGGGTGAAGAGGGCACAAATTGTTTGTGCACGGTAAAACATCACAACATAAAAATGGAAGGAATAGCTAGCTACCAATTAAAAGAGGATGTGCTCTGCAATCAAAGAGGCAGTTATGTGTTCATTTGCAGGACCCCTTGTAGAATCTGGACTTAAGTCCCCTTGTCCTCTTGCAGTTATCCTCATTTATTTCACTCACACTCAAGAATGCCTATAGTTGACAGCAAGGCCCCAAAGAGGTACAAAATGAAAGCTTCAGAAACAGTTTTCAGAGCAGGACCTGCAACCTACATGTCATTTTAAGTACTGCATTTTGTAGAATCATTATAGGTTTATCACACCACCAAGATATGTTCTAGGTAAGTGTGACAGCCCCAAAGCAATGAGTACAAAATGCATTTCAAGGCATTTATAACGTATTTAATTTAAAAACTGTAAGATATGTGTTGCTGTCAATCGTACATACTCTGCTCCCTTTATATTAACAACCCTTAATCAAATGTGGGTTGTTGTTCCTCGCCCCCACCTTTTTCTCTTTTAAAATCGAAAGGCAAGGTCACAATTTAAAAAGATTATGTAACTGCACATTTGATCAAATTCTAAAATCCTTTTTCCAAACAATTAAGGAAATTTGTAACTGGGCAAACAGGAGTTAAAGTTGATGGAATGACAACTGATTCTACATAAAAACTGTACAATCAGTCATGTTAAGTTACAGTTTCTGTGTTGGAGACTGCACATATGATCTGCACACTAAAGTATCTCAGTTCCCCGCCCCCATTCCAGTTATCTGAAAATGGTGGTCAAAAAGAGAACTTCGCTCAAAACCCAGTTCCCTAAGGCACTGGAACGAAGGCTACAAAGTATCTATTTGAGGAAGCCTTTGCTTCCTAAAGTTATACTGTACCTCCAACGCTTTGTTCACCACCTCCTGGAAAGAGCAGCAGAAAGAATCTCTGCAACTATCCCATAAAGCTCTTTTCTACTTGCACACATTAAGTATTAAGCATTACTATTTTCTCTCTTATCACCAACCAGCAATTGCTAAATAAGAAAAGCGGTTTCTAAAAAAGATTTGGTTCAGGTTTGACACTGAAAACTGCCTTATAAGGTATAAAAGCCTGAAAGAAGGAAGAGCCTTTGACAAAACTAAGGAAGTTCCTCTGCGCTTGCTCACAAGAGAGGGTGGACTTTTTTTTTTCACCCACACAGAGAGAAGTAAGGCTGAATAAATGACACATATGGAAAAATCATGGCACTGCTGAACAAAACTGCCACTCTAAATAATCCACATAGTATAAATGCATATTCAGATTTGGAGACAATTACAGATCACCCAGCCTGGATTTAAAAGAAATAAAGATTAGAATCTATGCTGATCTTGACTCTGCGCCTAAGCTCTATGAAAGTGCATTTTCCTTTCAGAAAGAAATGAAGCAGCACTGCTTCCTGAAAGAGCTAACCAGGCCGTTGAAATGAACTGAGGGTGGATGAGTTCTCTCTGAAGCAAAGAGAGTAAAAATTTAAAAAATCCTGATCTTAGGATATATAAGTGCCCATTTTCAGAAGCTAGCCTGTTCCCAGTCTGGAGGCCAGAGCCGGCCAGAGCCAATATATTTGGTCGCCCTGCTGCAACCAACACATTGAATAATATTTTTAATAATAATAAAAAAAAACTGTGGCGATTTGCAGCCTCAACGACTTTATGATGGTGAAGACAATGCAACCCCCACTTCCACAGAGGGCCGACGCCTCTAAAGGAATGAGTAAGGGCCAATCCCACATGTTTAAAAAACGGGAAGGTGAGGGAAGCTGTGCTGTTTAGGGTGTGACTCCCCTCTCCCTCCCACAAAGGCACACAGTTCTAGATGCTTAAAAAAGCAGGAAGGAGGGCCATTGGGCAACCTGCTCAGAAAAAGCCAGTCAGAGGAAAATGAAGGGGGGGACACCCCACCTCTTCCCCACTCCCATTCCTTCCTACACATGACCCTTTCTCCCCTTATTCTTTTCACAAGTTGAAGGCTAATATAGGCATGAGTAAGAGGGGAAGGGCTGGGTGGGAGAGAGGAGGGGGAGACATGCGTGGGGAGGAGGACAGATAAAAGATGCCTGGTGCGGGGGGGGGGGAACCGACGTCCCTTCCGCCGCCGCCCCCCCTTCCTTTTTTTAAATGAAAAGGCAAGCTACCACTCCCACCCGCATTCACAGCCCCGAATGAAAGGGAGTCGCGAGGCTAATCTCAATGGCTCCCTTCCCCGCCCTCTCCAAAACTGTCAGCAGCAGAAAAAGAAGCAGCAGAAAAAAAGATGCAAAGAAAAAAAATATTAAGAACAGTAGCAACGCAAGGCGCCGTCTCTCCCTTCGCCCATTCAATCTCTCCTCCCCGCCGCCGCCGCTCACCCGGTGCCACAGTCCACCACGCAGGCCGGGAGCCGCCCTGCCATCCTCCTTCGGGTCGAGACGGCGCTGGGGGAAAGGTGCGGAGGACCCCGCTGGGCTCGCGCTCTCTCCTTCTTCCTTCCACTCTGGGGGAGCGAAGCCACCCACTTCCGCAAAAGGGAGCCCGGCCAGCCAGCCCCTCCCTGCCCCAGACGCTGCTGCCTCGCTCCCGCCCCCCGCCCCCACCTCTCTCGCGCTCTCTCTCACACACACGCGCACAGCGCCGGCGAGAAAGCGAGCGAGCGAGCCCAAGATGGCCGCCTCTTCCGTCCCTCCCTCTCAGCACCCAACGCCGACGAGGGGAGGAAGGGACGTCCAGGAGGAAGGGGAGGGCGGGCGCGTCAAACCGAAGCTTTCGGTGACGTGCGCCGTTCAGGAAGCGAGTGGGTGCGAAGAAGTGGAGCGGGCGGGCTGCCGAGTTATATATATATATATATTTCTCCTCGCCCGCGTTGGCTTGCTGGCCGGCTTGCTTGCTTGCTTGCGCGCTCTCTTTTATAAGAAAGGTTCCTCTCCAAGTGACTTACAGCGTCAAGAGAGCACAGGTCGCTTCCTCACACCCCTCCCCCTCGTCCTCG
The DNA here is from genome assembly GCA_034641385.1 of Darevskia mixta. Taxonomy (NCBI): domain Eukaryota; kingdom Metazoa; phylum Chordata; class Lepidosauria; order Squamata; family Lacertidae; genus Darevskia; species Darevskia mixta. The sequence continues at coordinate 13,073,338 of JAWWNH010000001.1, forward strand.
TGATCTTAATGCTCGCTCTCAAAAGAGTGGCATTGCTGATTTTATCACGCCTCCTCGCCCCCGTAGGATCCTCTCTTTAAAGTCCCGACCCGGATGACAGCGGCGCGGGAACGTGTCCCTCCAGATTTTGTTTTCTTTTGCTGGACTGCGATTCCCATCATGCCCAGCCAGCGCGGCCAGCGGCCGAGGATCATGGGAATTGCAGTCCAGGAGACCCTGTTGGGAGGCCGCAGGTTCCAGCTCCGGCGGCCCTAGCGATTTCTTATAAGAAGTTCTGGCAAGGCTCGGGTTCTGCAAACCGCACGCCAGACAGAAATGCAGCAGCCGAGCGTTTTCGCAGCATAGGGGAGAAGTGACAGGGGAAACGCTTGTTTAAAAAGAGAGCTATACCTAGGGTTTACATCAGACTAAAAATGGGTATCCAGGTGTGCAAAGTAGGGTTACCATATTTCAAAAAATGAAAATCTGGACACAAAAGTTGTTCAGCTTTTTTTGGTTTGCCCAAAGTTTGCCCAAAATGAGATGCTGTTTCAGACATATGAGGCCTTACTCTGGTTTTCATCTACCCTGTAAGAGTGTAGGCAGGACTTTCATAGTCCTGTTTCCCAACCCAACCAGTGGCGGAGCTTCAGGCTCCGGCATCGGGGGTGGGGCGGAGAGCAGGCGGGGGCAGGGCTGTCGCACATCCCAGGGGCATGGTGCACCGCCTGAGGGGGTGTGGCACGCATCCTGGGGACGTGGTGCCCAGCACGGGCAGGGGGCAGCCGCGATGGCACCCCACTCCCCCCGCACTCCTCTTCCTCCACCAGTGAACCCAACCACCTGAAAGCTGCCTGACTTCATACAAATATTTCAAAAGTTTTGGAAGAGGGTAAAAGCTTTCTTTTTCCAGGAGAATATTATGGGAAAGGTTGTTTTAGGATAACGTTTGGTCTTAAAAAACTGTGAGAGATGCTTCAATTAATGTAGTTCTCTGTTGTATACTTTTCTAAATCTCTCAAAAGGTACAGAAAATTGAATTAAAATTATACTACAGTTTTGATTGCTTCCATATGAAGGTATGAAAAGGCCCAAAGATGAAATGTAATTTCTACCCTCATTTAACCATCCAATGTCTTATAGTCCTGCTATGCTGGCGGAAGAGTTTTTGGACTGACCCTTTCCAACGTAGCACATGTAACTCAAGGATAGGATTGTGCTTTTCTACCCTAGAACCTGAAACAGCTGGGCTTATCAAAATATCTTGGGATTCTGGGGGAAAGACCAGCTCTGAAGAATTACATTATTTAATTAGTTTTTTAATTTCAAATAATCCTGTTTCACACTCCTAACCATTCTCAACTTATCACCAGTATCCAACCCACAAGACTGCCATGAACTTTGGGTCCAGTCATCAGACATCTATTGCTGCTCAGCCAAATGTACCGGTATCTCACACCAACTATGTGGCTCTTTCTGCATCTCCCTTTGAGGATCCTTGCTTACTCCCCAGCCATTCTTTGCTTTCTTTGCAAGTATGCTAATGCTTTCATTATGAGGCCTCAGGGTAACTGCTGGTGTTGCTGAGTGTCTGAGAAGACCGCTCCTTCCTCCGGCCAACTCCATCAGGCCTACAATCACCGCGACATCTTAAGAGGCTCCTGAGAGGCATCAGGGTAACTGCTGGTGTTGCTGAGTGTCTGAGAAGACCGCTCCTTCCTCCGGCCAACTCCATCGGGCCTGCAATCACCGCCACAACTCAAGAGGTACTGAGAAGGGCAGCCTCGGCTTTTGCTCTGTAAAGTGTATTCTTACATTGCAATGTAGCCAAAGCTAATTCCGGGTATATTGAAAAATGTACTTGGCGAATAAAAATTATTATTATTATTATTATTCTGCTGTTCTTGAATAGCAAACATATGTGAACCAAGATGGCACTGGGGAAATTATTTCCATGTCCTGCTGCAGAAAAATTGCTATACTCTACAAATGGAGATGAAGATAGCCACCAGGAGATGTCTGATAGCAAGGTAGGCTCTCAAAGTTATTTGCACATATGAATGTATGCACAGCTTCACAGTGTCTGGGTTTTTATTTAAAAAAAAATAACCATTTTTAATAGGTCAATATATAATTTTATTCCCACCACACCACTTTACTATAAAATTATTAATGTTAATGAAAAATATCATTGCACTTGTTTTCCCTTCATACAGAGCAAATGAAATATAGTAAAATACTGTATAGAATCCACATCCGTGGATATTTAGTAATTTCATTTTTTAGATAAACTTTCCTATAAAACTGACATCAAGGACATGTTAAAATTGCTTCCTACATTTGCATGACTCCTCATAAAATGCAATCATTCTCTCTCGCCCCACCCTGTCCTGTAAATGTTTCAAAATAATTGTCCAACAAATGAAACCTATTGGATGTTTTCCATAAACTACATTAGTGTAAGTGCTCCTGAGGGCCAAGGTGGGGAGAGATGTTCCTCTCTAATGTTATTAAGAACTGGTTTCTCAACTGACAGCAAATGATCTATATCAAATTATATTTCTCCTTTCCCCACTTCATTTGAAGTCATAAACTCTTGATACACACTTATCAGAAATATATGAATTTTTACAAATCATTTAATCCATTATTACCTGGAGACTAAGACTAATGGCTACTTGCCATGATGGCTATGTTCTACATCCACCATCAGAGGCAATGTGCCACTGAATACCAGTTGCAGGGAATCACGAGTGGGGAAAGGGCATTTGTATTCAGGTTCCACTTCCTGAATTCCCACAGGCATCTGATCAGCCACTGGGAGAAATGAATGCTGGACTTGATGGGCCTTTGGCCTGATTCAGCTGGGCTCTTCTTATGTCCATATAGCTTCACAGTATCCTCAGCTTCTAAAATGGGTACTACTTATTTATTTGTTTGCCTGTGTTGAGCATGAGAGGCTTAATTTCAGGGTTGTGGTTTTGAGTCTCAAGTTGGGCAAAATTTTCCTGCGCTGCAGGGGTTGGACTACCGGTACTATATGACCCTCGTGGTCCCTTCCACCTTAACAATTCTATGATCACAAATCCTTTCTTTATGCTTGTCCATTTCGAGAGCACTTACTATATGGTCCTGGGATCTTCTGTTCAAGAGCAGTAAGTCTAAAGTGCACAAGGGCTTATGGAACTAGTTTCATGGTTATTTGGATTCTGGCCAGTGTACATAATAATTTATGGGTGGCATGTTGTGTACTCACCTCACATCTTTGAGGCAAACACAATGTAGCCTCTAATTCTGTAATGTGAAACAACTCCAAGGCAAAGGAAAAGAATGGCAAGATGTGACGAGTTAAGGAGCAAAAGTGAAAATACACAATGAAGTACAATAAGTACAAACACTTTGGTTGTGTAATTGCCGGAGTGTATTACAAACCAACCAACTTCTATAAATGCTTCAGAAGCAACAACTGCAGTCTTTTATTAAGCACTGTGGAAGAAAGTAGGTGTTCCTTATGCCCTGCCTTCAATTTACCCATAGCATGTATCTTACTTTCTTTTGATGGCTTTATTTGCCCAAGGAACCACAGCAAATACTTGTACTGCGTACAATAAGAGCATTGCACAATTAGGCTGCAATGCTAATTGCACTTCCAAGGGAATGAGCCTGGGAAGGTGCACAGAGACAGTTGCAATAGTTATACATTATAGCATGTGTTCTATATTCCCTTTATTATTTGTGTGAGGTGTTCTCTCCTGGCTACCCTTTCCCTCCAGTTGTTGGAAGTGGTGTGGGGTTCAGTGTTGGTTTCTGATGTCTCAAAGCAAGGTATTCACTAGAGTTCTAGGAGAACACATTAGCACTACTCACTAATTCCCCGATGTATTGTGAAGCCAAGCTGCTTTGTTCAAAGTCCTTCATTTGCGTGCAAAGTGTTCCTTCTCCATGTTTTCCATCTCCAAAGGTCCCCCTTGTGAGCAGCAGGTTTGTGCAACCTGCAGTCAGAGAGAGAAAGTCACACGGCCTATCATCTGAGTTATCTTCTCCCTGTGTGGAATTTATGTACCGGTACTTGGGATGCTGAGCTGTGATTGGGTGTTGTGTGACACCATATCCTATGTTCTGACAAGAAGAGGCAAATGATTTGCCCCAGGTATTCGGATGGTGTAACATTATGCCATCAAAGAGTGGTGGTGGCCATTGGTGGAAGGGCTATAGGTAATCATGTAAGTCAGTGATGGCTAACCTTGGCACTCCAGATGTTTTGGAACTACAAGTCCCATCATCCCTAGCTAACAGGACCAGTGGTCAGGGATGATGGGAGTTGTAGTCCCAAAACATCTGGAAGGCCAAGGTTAGCCACCACTGATGTAAGTGCTCTCCTCTCTTGTCTTCTGATGGCATATCTTTCATTGCAGTGGTGTTATCATTTAGCCCAAGGATAGCTACTACAATGTCCTCAAGTAGTTATTAGACTCCAACTCCCATCAGTCCCATCCAACATGGTCAATACCCAGAGATGGTGGAAACTGTAGACTAGCAATATCTAGAGCAGTGTTTCCCAACCAGTGTGCCTCCAGATGTTTTGGGACTACAATTCCCATCATCCCTGACCACTGGTATTGCTAGCGAGGGATGATGGGAGTTGTAGTCCCAAAACATCTGGAGGCACACTGGTTGAGAAACACTGATCTAGAGGGCATTCCATTGGCTAACCCTGCTCAAGCCTTTCATCCAATTGCCCAAAAGTAAAAGATTCTGCCCTAAAAAGTAGAAAATATAATTAAAAGCCTTTAAAACTTCTCTGAATGCCCTTGACAAGGAAGGTGTGGTAGGTGGTTCCTAGGAAGAGGATCCTTTCAGTCATTGCACTCCAGCTGTGGAATGCTCTCCCCTACTTTAGGGCTTTTTGGCACCATGAAAACACACTTTTATTTCCCTAGGCCTTTTTGAGAGCTCTTAAATATTTGATTTTTTTAATGCTATTTAAATCTACTGTTTTATTGCTCTATGGCTGATTGTTATATATTAATATTGTATTGCTTTAGAAGGTTTCAGGCTGTTTTGGGCTTTAAAGGCTGAGCTCAGAACAAACTAGTATCTAGCTAGGTTCTTTTAACCCCTCTATGATATTCTTGGCCATCAGTTTCAGTTACCAATTTGGCCGCCATGTTTTGCACCAGCCATAATTCTTGAAAACTTTTCAAAGGCATCCCCACGTACAATGCGTTACTGGCCTTGATTTATGCCATTACGGTTTGGCCTCTGTCGCCACTAGTGACACAGAAAGTTGTTGTGAGCCTGCTTGGCATTGATACAATCGACTGTTCCTTTCTTTGCTACATTTGTGTGCCAGGTTGCAGCCTGTAGTAATTAAACTTGCTTACCTCACAGGGTTGTGGCAAGGTTACAAATTACTTTTTACCTGTCAGTAAGCAGGCTTAATGATTACAGGCTGCAATATGACATTCAGGCATGCCTCAGTAAATTTGTTATTCTTGAACGGAAATTATGTACAGGCAAGTACACAGAATTGTAGTTATAGCAGGGGTAGGAATAAAAAGAAATGTATTTGTACTGATGAAAGTTTGGGGGGGGGTTGTTGTAAGAACAATTCCGACTTGTTTCCCCCCCCCCCTCTGTTAGTGGGAGTGAGGAAGGGAACCACTGATTTAATAGGACTACTCTGAACAATAGGACTACCGGTACTCTGTAACTTGTCTCATCAGCCTGGAATAATTTTCTCCACAGAACAGTTAATGAGTGGTGACAAGAGAGCCTTAAAGCACAATCCTACACATGCCTACTCAGAAGTAAGCTCCACTGAGTTCAGTTAGACTTACTCATAGGCAAGTAGTTGCAGCAGGGGTGAGCAACCTTTTTTTGACCCGAGGGTGGCATTCAGCCTTAGCCAGCCCTCCCAGAGGTGCATGCCCGTGGCCAGTGTAGCTAAAAATGGGTGTAACCACCCTAAAGTCCCTCATGCATATTTTTGCATGCATACAAAATCATGAGCAATCAGACCCCTAAGCTGTGGGGTTAGCTGCCCCTGAGCTACAGGATTGCAGCACCAGAAACTCACTAGCAGTGTTCATGTTCAAAGACAAAGTTCTGCACATAGTTATTTTGTTTTCCTTAGGCTTAGAGTAGACAAACCATGTGTTTAAGCTCATGCAGTTGAGGCCATCTAATAAAATGTAGTAAATCATTCATGGAAAGGTAAAGATAAGCTTCTGGGAAAGTATGAAATTCACCCACGTGAACAAATGCTGTAAATCATTTCATTCCAACTGGGGTGTGTTATTAGTTATTCAAATTTGTAAATGGAGTGATTTTTCTTCTATACTGCCACCCTGCGATTGCTCGAAGCAAATGCACCTTCCTTGCTGGGTAGAGTGTTCTGCTGCCTTCTTTCCCTCATAGCAGCAGGGAAGCACAGGCCTTTCATTGCGTCACATTTGTTAGCACATAGCCAAGTTGGCCCCGCTTTACCCACACTGGGAGCAGAAACCCACACTGGCTAGAAACATATGTTTATGGTTTAGTTTTGGGCAGAAAATCAGCTCTTTTCGTTGTGGTAATTTCCCAGGAAAAACCTGCTGATAGATTGGCACTGAAAAATCATGATTTAAACTAGGGTGTCATTTCAAATTGGGAGGAAGCAGGGAAAGAAAATAGATTTTACTGAGGGAATGTAAGGTTTTAAAAGGTGCTCTTGGATATATTCAGCTTAAGTTGAAAATAAGTAGTGTTATTAACAGCAGCTGTTTATTTTAAATTTTGTATATGATAACTGTAACTGTGTTATCAACAGAGAACTACCACCACCCCCATTTAAAAGTCTGTGCCTTTAATATAAATATTCTTTTTTCCAGAGCCAATGAGTTGTCAAAAACTATGAATTATTATGGAGAGGAATCTCATGAGGTCTAAAACTTAGGCAGTTTTCACTGAGGTGATACCGGTACATCTATGTTCTGGCTTGTACTACTGAAAACTATGTGCAGGGACTCATATGGATGAACAGTTTTCAATAGGAAAAACATTGCCACCATGCTCAAAGAAAACAAGATGTTAGGAAAAATGGTTGTAGTCCAGCATCCTCTTCACATGCACATTTTCTAGGTGGAGGTTTTTTGTCTTTTGTTTTTGTATTGCTAAGAACAATCAACTGTGTGAACTCCCACCTGCATTCTAAAATGGTACAGTCCAGAAACAGGTTTACCATCTCAATTAGAACTAGGCCTAAGAGCAAGTGGACTATCCTACTCCCTTCTTCCCTTCTATTGTTGTTGGCAGCTGTCTGTCTCAAGAGACAATGGAGTGCACCTCCGGGGGTGAAGTCAAAACGCTGGAGAATCACAGCACCTGCTGTGACTGCGGAGACATGTAACTCCTAACTGCTGCCTTCCACATTGTTGTTGCTGCATTAGCAGCACCAAAGTGACCTCTCTGGGGCACAAGCCTGGGCTGTGTGTAGAGAACAAGACTCCCTTTTCAGCCTCACTGATGTGGTCCAAAGGAAAGCAAAGAAATACATTTGGCACCAGCTTTTTGCCTGGATGGAATGTGTCCTTGAACTATGAAAATGACTTGCTTGCCTGGATGGAGGATGGATCAATGTGTATGTGTATATAGAAAGCTCTGAGTTTTGTGTGGTTGGACTGTAGCCTCCTGTGTGACATCACATTCATTGTTCTGACGCCTTTTTATTAGGCCTCACCCACCACTGGCATGTGGTCCCTAGATGTTTCTGGTATCTTAGCATGGCAAGGATCAGGTCCAGACACAGAGTCCCATGGCAGCATACAGCCAAAGCTGGCAAATATAGTCAGCTGAGCTTGTGCTTGCATTCTAATTTAAAGTATAGGGAAGTGGGTGCAAGATAGCTTTTTTGTCTTCCACAGCCAAATGCACTGTCACGTTGTTCTGTCATCACTCATTGCCTCAGTGGACTGTGGATGGCTTTCCGGAGGAGACACACACACTTTGTGACATCTTGTACCAGCAAATTGTTGTTGAGGTCAGTATCCTTAGTGCATGTGTACGAGTTGCAGAATTCAAGCATGCACACTAAATAAAAACACTTTTGTTGACATTTACTCAAAGGATTTTGGCAACCTGGCCAGACTTTAGTTCTGCCCACTGTTCCAGAGTGAGGATAGAGGGAATCACCCAAAATGGGTTTTTTGTAGACAGTAGGCAAACCAGCTGCCGTGGTATTTAAAGTTATATTTGGATTTACTAGCATCCATAGTTCAAATGTGTCTTATCCTAAAAGCCAGGGTGTTGTAGTAGTTAGGATGTAGGTGTAGAACCTTGGAGACCCAATATTCAAATTCCCACTCATCAACAAAGATCACTGGGTGATCTTGGGCCAAGCACAATCTCTCAAAAAATCCAATTCAAAAAGTCCTTAATACTTGTTTGCTTTAAATTTACTACATTTTAATCCCACCCTTCCTTTAAGGAGGAATACACAATACTCCTCCCACCCATATTATCATCTCAAATCCCAGCGGAAATATGATGACTGTGTCACCCAATGAGCATCATGGCAGAGTGGAAATTTGGACATGGATCTTGTGGTCCCAGTCCCAATACTGTAACTGCTACACTACACTAGTTCTGTTATAAAATACTGAGCAATAACTACAGCATGGTCTTTAAAATGAAATCTATGGGTCTGCTGCTAGGGGAAAATGGATTTTGAACAAGCAATTGATAAAGGCTCAATTGTTGTTTGGAGGAAGGATGGTTATTGCTGGGCATTTCCGTTTATACTTTTACTCTTTCCATGTTAAACGATAAGGATGGCTTCCTTTGTCAAGTGCTGGCATTTCAATTGCTGGCCTTTGATCTATAGCAGGAAAACCACATCTGCCCTTTCTGAGAGCTAGTTCTTGGTTTTGTGTTTTTTTAAAAAAGATAAAAATAGCTAAACGCTGCTCTTTATGGGGTTTTTTAACTGATTTTTTTCAAGACCAGAAAGAAGCATTCTGAATCTGTAGCAAGATCCTATGCCAATGCCAGCATTTTTCAAACTTTTGATATTTGGGGCACAGTTTTTATCTAGATTAAAGCTGGAAGCACACTTCACAATAATACATGTATATTAGTATTTTCTCAGTTAGTTTCCATAACAATGGGCTGGCATCCTTCCTGTCATTTATGGAATCTTAATTCATATTTGTTTCTCATCTTTTCATCTTTATAGGTGTTGGAATACATAAACTTTTTGAAGTAATACATTTGGGGGGGATTCTCACTAAAAATGAATTGTAATTTTTAAAAACATGTTTGAGTAATCACTTTGAAATCAATGCGTAAGCAGCACAAATAAGCAAAGATCTCAGTAAGGGTGCGCATTTCTCCTCCAGAAAACACACAATCAGGTTCCACTTACCTCTTGTTGAGTGAGCCATTATTCCAATAAAAATTCTACAGCGTTCTATTGAAAGGATCCGTAGAGAAACAGCATATAAAAAGAAATACTCCCATATTTGTGGAAACTATTCTAGCTCCTTCTGGAGGCATTGTGATTGAGACAACTCGTTCTACCTACAGAAATGAGTGATAGTTTATCCTTAGGCATCACAGCATTAAAAAAAACCAACTGTCAGTGTTTTATAATATATACACACACCCCATATTAATAGTTGGGGCTTGTGTTTTTTTAGAATGTAAGCTCTTGCATACGTTTCCTGTTCAGTACAATTCTGAGACATTAGTTTATCCTATGCAGCTCAAATAATAAGGAAATAACATACTTTTTAAACTGATAGATACATATATCAAGAACATCTGCATTATATGTTTTACCTTTTCAGTAAATTAGAAGAAAGGAATGATTGAAAATGTATTTGACTGCAGATTTGACATAAGTTCATCTTGTGAGATTGCGATGTACAGAAAAAAGGTAAATAAGGAGATAAAAATGTAGTTCGGAATCCTGTGATATCCCTTTGATTCACAATAGCTCTTTTAAAACTATCAGACTTATTATCACATTGACCCCATTTCCTCCAGATGCCTTAAGAACCACATCTTAAATGCTTCATTCTGGAAAGGATGAAAGTCTGGCACAATAGCTAAACTATTTCTACTGTTTGCATTTATTTAAGGCAGAAACTCTGTTTAGACAAATCTCAGCCAGCCAGCATTCCTGCTGCTTGCAGTTGGGTGACTAAGAGAATCTCTCCAAGATCAACATCTGGAAAATCTGAGAGAAGCAAATGTTGGCTTCTTCATCTAAGTTGGAAGTCTGCATGCCTCCCAGCCTCATCCCTCCCAATCTTTATGTCTCTTTTTCCAGACCAAAAGAACGATGATATGCATTTTACTGCAGCAGTCATATCCTAAACTTGTTAAAAGCAGGGTTAGTTGCTACACAGTAGTGTAGTTTCTTAAACCAGAACTGAGGCAGGAATGAGGACAGCGTTAGTTACCGGTAACAAAAGTGCCAAACTATGGGTGTTACATGACGCAGCCTTGGACTTTGCACACCCCTTTCTCCCCTCACCCCTCTGCCAAATAGAAACTCCCTGGTTTGCAGCAAACTATTTTCCCTTTTACATGGAAATTGCCAATTTATAGTTTAATCTTCCTGTTCAAGCCTGAATTGTGCAAACCAGCTTCAAACCTTGGTTTGCAATCCTGGTTTGGAGAGGAAGCCCAAACAATAGATTCCCCATGTATATGCAGAGAGGAAAGGTTGGTTTTCTGCAAACCAGGAATTAAATTAATTAGAACACATGAGGACAATAGGGAGGTGGAGTATGTATGTTCACCGAGATCAATGAATGTAAACAGCAAGTCTATTGATTTCAATGTGTCTATTCTGAGTTATAACCTACTTGGACACAACCCTCTAGTTTCCTCTCTTTTTGAGCATAACACTGCAATCCTAAGCATGTTTACTCAGATGCAACTCAACTCATTGTCACTGAACTCAACAGAACTTCCTCCCTATAAAATGTATTTAGGATTGTAGCCTAAGAATGACATACGTTTCCAATTTCAGAGCATCAGCTGGTAGAAGTTTGAGGAAGATGGGTAACTAGTGAAAAGGATCAGGGGACTGTGAGTCATAGACTTTATGCTCTGTGTTTAATTTTGCTCTTTGTTATCCAACCTTGGTTGCTTGCATATGCAATTGTTCAATGACTCAATTTAGCCTTTTAAAAGTAAAATAAATGTAATTAAAATCTAAATTTTAATCCGTTTCTTTATGCAACCACAGCAGCTTGAATGGCATATGTCCAGAAATGGAGGCAAGGAACAGTACCAACAAAGGAGGAATGGGAGACGAAGTTGATGGAATATGCAGAAATGGCAACTTTAACCAGTAGAATAAGAGATTAGGAAGAAAGAGCATTAAGGAAGAGTGGGATCATGTATTCCACATTGAGCTCCTTGGAAGAAAAAGGTGGTATATAAATGTACCAAATAACTAAATAGAAAATATATTATTTGCAGTCTGATCCTTTGATGTGTATGCAGAATTCAGTATCACTCAGTCAAAAAAGGAAATGTATATGAGATGAAAGAAGGGACATAACCAAGGACGAATACAAAAGTATTCTGAACCTGTAATGACAGTGTCAAGAAGACTAAATCCCATAATGACCTATGACTTGCAAGGAAAATGAAAAACAATTTAAAAACCTTATTTAATTATGTCCGGAACAAAATGTAGGTCCACTACTTGAAGAAGATGGTGAAGTACAGTGGTACCTCGGGTTACAGACGCTTCAGGTTACAGACTCCGCTAACCCAGAAATAGTACCTTGGGTTAAGAACTTTGCTTCAGGATGAGAACAGAAATTGTGCAGCGGCGGTGCAGCGGCAGGGGGAGGCCCCATTAGCTAAAGTGGTACCTCAGGTTAAGAACAGTTTCAGGTTAAGAACGGACCTCCAGAACGAATTAAGTTCTTAACCCGAGGTACCACTGTATTAACAAGTGACGGAGAGCAGGAGGAACTACTATTCTGCCATAGTCTTTACTCATAAGGAGAATTGGGAAACTTCAGAAAAGTAGAACAAATGACATAGAGGGATTTGCAGCCCAGGTGAGGTAAGGAGGTGTCCAGATCACAAGCAGTGATAGTTCCACTCAGTTCTGTGCTTGTCAGACTGTTTCTGCGATATTGTGTCCAGGGGATTGGACTACTGACAAGAGGTCGTCCTCCTACTCAAATTAAGAGTTCTTTCTAACTCAGAAATCCTACTGTTCAACTGAAATAGTTATTCAAAACATATTGTTACTAGCCACTCCATTCTCTGTTGAGCGGCGTGAGATTCCAAGTGTTTTGGCACTTAACCAGGGTTTGTGTTTCATTTGGAAAAAAATAAGGCACAACAGTGACTGTAGTGTCAACCAGGATCTTGGCTGAAGGGGTGCATAGTATGACACCCCAAGAGTGTCTCTTGTTGCTTTTCCCATAGCTTCAGCAAGCTTGGGTCCAAAGAAGAAGCCAGCCATGCTACCCAGTGTCTGGGTACAGACTCTCCTTGCCAGCCTGCATTGAGTTCTGCCCACTTCCTACTTCTTCTTCTCAGAACCCCTTGCCAGATGCAGCTTCCCTTTCCATTTACACCATCACTCACGGTCTTCCTGGCAGCCTCCGTTTTAAAAACTCACACACCGCCAATTGGTTACTTTTTCCTGTAGTGGCATCATGCCCCCTGTAACCCTGACAACCTCACCTTCCCAATGCTTTTCTGTCCATGTCTACTACTGAGTGGCAGAGGAAGGACAGTATTTGCATTGTTAATCTCTCTTTATGGCCCATTACTCTGCGCTCTTGGTTTCTATCAGCTGATCTCCCATACAGGAAAACCAGTATAGCCTGTCATTTTACACTATGTCACATCTTCCTTATTAAGCAAAATGTTGTTGTTGGCATCTGGCTGTTTCTAGAGACAATGGAGTGCGCCTCCTGGGGTGAAGTCAAAAGCGTTGTGTTAGAGGCATAGAGGTTACCTCCTCAGGGCACAAGCTTGAGCAGTGGTGGTATGGAGATCCTGGGCTGCCCAGAGACAAGACCCCACTCTTGGCCTTGCTGATGTAGTCCAAAGCAGCAATACATTTGACATCAGTTGGGCTGCAGGAGTTGCTGGAAGGAGGCATACAAGGCACCATCCAACCATCTTAGGGACTCCACTCTGGATTTCTGTAGGGTTTACTCCTTAGCCTTTTCTTCTCCCAAAGATGTCCCACAAGGCAGCGGGTACGGATTTTCCCCTGGGGTTACTCCCAAAGTCTTTCTCATTAATGAGTACAGCCGCAAAGCAGCAGAGGTTTAGGATCAGAGCTTCCATTCTCTGACATGGGTCTCCCATCTGCCCCTCACTTCCCTCTACAGCACATGCAGAAACCACTTTCTTGACCTTTGGTCCCACTATTGGTCTAGTAGTCCACTCAATCTGCCAGAGCCTGTCTTTACATGCAGGGGAAGTCTCCAACTCACAGAGGGTTTGAAACCCCTCAGCTACCCTCACCTGGTTCAGAAGGCCAGTCAAAGCTGTTCATGGGATGTGGCTCCTCAGAAGGAGCATGACGTGTCCCCCACCAGAGATACCACCCTCCCCTAACACCCCATACAAATATTAGCTAAATCATAGCGTCACTTACTAAATTTAGGGAGATCTGCCTCCTTAAAGCTGCAGACTTAAACTCATCCCACCTCCCATCAAATCATGGGGTCAATCATAACCCCTGCAGCTAAGTTTAGAATTTGCTCCAAAAGCAGAAACCACATTTCCTTTGCTACTTCCCCCTCCCCCTTTTCTTCTTTCTGCAGCCCTCTCCCATTTCCTACCCCCCTCCCTCAAGCTCTCTTAATTACTGTACTCTCCGCGGGCGTGATGCAGAGAGAGAGAGAGAGAGAGAGAGAGAGAGAAGGGAGGTGGCAGCAGCAGAGGGTTTAGGCCGGCGAGCGGAACCCCGAGCGCATCGATGAAGGGGTGTCTTCTTTCGGCGGTCGACTCACTCCGGCCCAGGCGAGCGGGCTCTTGAGCCGAGTCAGCTGTGGGAGCGGAGCAGGCGGCGCTTGCCACCATCTTTGGCGGAGAGGGGTTGTGGTCGCACGGGGGTCCGGCACGCAGGTACTCCTTCCTTCCTTCCTTCTCTCCCTCCTTCTGCAAAAATCGGGCTTCTCCGGGCTGTGCATGGCAGGATCGCGGGAGGGGAGCCCCGAAGAGGCGGGTGGGAGCGGCTTCGACGGGGACGCTGGAGCCTCTCCCAGCAGCTCCCTGTCAAAGCTCCCCACCAGCAAGCGAGGACACTTTTCGGTGCGGCGGCTTCCCGGCGGGCAGAAGGGAAGCAGACCCGTCCTTATTAGCTGTGCCCAACTGCACTTTTATTTCTCCCTTTAAGTGGCGTTGCGAAATGCGAGGGGCTGCACACGCACACCCCCGCACGCTGCGTGTGTGGTCGGGGGCGAGGACCATCTGCTGCTGTCCCGCCGCACCCACCCACCCACCCACCCACTTCCAGGGGATCAGGGAGCAACCGGGGTTGACGTCTGTGTGTTTGTGTGTGTGTGTTTATAAATCCTCCTGCTGTACTTCCTTCTTGGCCGCGAAGCCTGCGTGGGCGGAAGGAGCTACTCTATTTCTCCCCTGGCTCAGCTTCCCGACCACCACCCTCCTCTCCTCTCCTTCGGTGGGTTAAATGCCCTCTCCTTTCAATGAGGTGAGAAATCCTGCTTTCCCCTGGCCCACTTTCTTTCTCTCTTTTCATCCAGTAAAGGAAGAGGTAGGTTCCCCCTCCCACCCCCAGCTCTTGCCTCTCCTTCCCTGTAGTGAAATCTGTGGAATTCCCTGCCACTGGACTGCCTCTAGTTTTAGGTGGTTTGAAAATGAGGTTACACAGGTCCACTAAGGACTGACCTGTCGGGGACTGTTGGTCCTTATGGCTTCTACTTGGACACATTCCCAAGTTCAGAGATAATATGCTTCTGAATGACACAGCACCTGGGAAGCAGCAGCATGAAAGTATTGCCTTCCTATCTTGTTTGTCAGCTTTTCCCAAAGGTTGGCTGCTGCGAGGAACAGGGTGCTGAGCTAGTCTGGCCTTCTGACTGAACCAGCAAGGCTGTTCTTGTGTTGTGCTGTTTCCTCCCCTAATTTTTGTTTGGGGAAGGGCTGTATGTAGCGTATGTGGTAGAGCATCTGCTTTGCAGGTTCAGTCTCCCCCAGTTCCAGGTAGGGCTGGGAGAGACCCCCATCTGAAATGCCTCTGTATCTCAGTAAATGTACTTCAAAACCCACAGTGGCACAATACCAAAATGCCCCAAAATTGTGATCATTGTTTTGTGACATTTTGCTTGGTCCTAGTAAAAGTATTGCCCAACTTTCGATTCTGCAGTTGTTTTTCTTATGGGCCAGCATGGCTATATTTGTTACTCAGTAAATGCATATCATCATATAACTTGACAGTGCTGTGTCAGCAATAAGAAGAACCTGGCTTAACTTGCACAGAATATGTATGCCAATATATAGACACCCAAATGGAATATATGAACGTAAGCAACTGTCTTATAATAGAATGGACCACAATTGGGCTTACAGCCTTTCCTCCTTCATGTGTGAAGGTCTGAAATGGATCTGGTGCAAGCAGATGTTGAGGGTGAATCTTAATATGTATGCCTCTGTCCCTCTCCTAATTTAAGCTCACTTACTTTCTTGTGAATGTGTAAATAGGGCTATAATGGAATATGGCATGTACAGTACATGACTCCATGTTGGAAAGAAGCTACACATTATCCTGTGTGCTGAATCAGGTATATGGCTTCAGGAGGTGGTTTTTGTATAATTTCAGCATTCATCACGGAATGCAAACTAATATTTTTATGCATATAGGTGCTTTGTATCTTAAAAGTATAAACAGCTGTTGAATATCAACATTGACTTGCAGCTGTCTGTTTTCTTGGCAAGCACCAGCTTTTCTTTATTGGAGTAACGTGTTTTATTTGTTATTGATGGATCTGAAGTACATGTGATTTAGGCAAACAGGGGCAAAGTTTGTTTCAGTACAGCATTTGGAAGTGGCTCTTAGTGGCAGTGTCCTAGTTAGTAAACATTTCCAATCTGAAAAAATTACCACCAAACTCTAGTAATTTTGATACTGAATTAAACAAAATTTAGAATTCCTCTCTAGTTCAAAGTGTATATGGTATTATTTCCCATTCAAAGAAAACTGGATATCTATTTATGGATGAGCCATTTCCTAACATGCTACCATACTCAGTATCCAGAGCTTAATATGGTGCCATGCAGGTATAGGAGGCTTGATTCCTTACTGGCTAGAGTCTCCAGAAGAACAAAACAAATTTAGTCCCCACCACAATGGTACCCAATTGTTTGTTTTCCTTTTTGTTATGCTCTCACTCATAGCTCTGGGGGAAATATGCTGTTGCAGTAGAACAGTATGATTGTAGTTGCAGAACCTGCTCACACTTAGCATCTCAGACACTGCCATTAGCGACACTACTGGTACTGGGATCTTGAACATCTTGAACCTTCTAAAAGTAGATGCAGGGTTGCAAGAGATGAGAGCAATGGGTTTCTTAGCTCCTTCACTTAATAAGCAAGCAAAGCAATACCCAAGTGCCAAGTTGATGAGGAGGAAAAGTGAACCTTCTGGTTTGACAGATGTTCCTTTCCTTCTACTTGGGGTTTGGGTGTTATATTTGGTTTGAAGAAACAGGTAGATGGGCATTGTGCCACCTGAAGCATTCGCTTGAATGCTAGATTGGAAGGTGGGCAGTGAGATTGACAAGAACTCTCTATTTGCAGGTCAAACTTGGCATGTCTTTTTCCTAGTAGTGATTCATGATCATGTGTGCATGCAAATGTGTGGTAATTTAAGATCCATAAAGAATGGATTTTGTTTAACCACAAAGTAGGTATCATAATTGTAAAAGCATGGTTGTGTAATGGTTAAAAAAGGGAGACTAAAATGTGATTGACATTAATTTGAATGCTGAGAACTTCAGAACTAACGCCAAGTCTTCTTACTTCTTTAGACACTTGACAACTAGTTATACCAGTAGTGTTACAGAGAACACTTTGATGCCACGACAGTAACATATCCAGGTAAGAATGAAACAATAGAGATTTACAAAATCCTTTCATATTGTCTGAGCACGTTACATTTTTAATATTCAGCACACCACTTTCTTTAATGTTATTTGGGCAGATACAGCATGGTTTGAGCACTGAAGCTTGAGGCTTTGGGAAAGAGAACAATTCCTTTTAAATCGTTATAATAACATTTCGATGTTGCTGCTATGAAACCCTCCATCTGTATCTCTCTTAATTAGAAAGATAGTCAGTTATAGATGCTGTTTACACTGCCAGTTTACGTCAGACACTCAGAATTGGTGATGAAAAATATTCCTACTGGCTGAACACTTAGACTGTAAACCTCTACTTGCTTACCTGGTAGAGCACTGAACTCAGTTCCGAGTAGACATGCATAGAATTATGCTGTTAGGGTCATATAAAATGAAATATTTGAAAGATATTTCAAATTCATATCTTTGCATAGAATGAATTTATTTACCTTGGTCCTTAAAAGACAAAATAGTGCTTTATTGTTGAACTTTCAGTGGACTATTGGTGGAAAAAATAAATCCTTATGGAGTAATATGTAGTTAACTAACTCATCATTTTTCAGTAGCAAAGGTTTCTTTAAGTCTTGCAAGTATAGAAGGCTGCAGAATTGTTCAACCAGTTGCTATGGTGGTGCCATGATTGTGTACATTCTCCCTCTGTGAGGTCACCAAGGCATCATGAACAAGGATAACTGGCAAAAATGAGTCAACTTCTGCCTATTTTTAAGGTTGTTGACCAACTTTATCAATATTTCATGTTTCATTAAATTAAGAATAGATGTTAAGATATTGATTCAAATTTGTTGAAAGTGAACGTACAGAATTGAGTTAAAACCTATGCATATAGATGTGCTCAGACATGTTACCAGAACGTTTTTATGAGTGTTGATTTACAAAAATTGGCACAATTCATAACAAATAGTTACTAATTTGCTGTGTTTTATTATTTTCCTTAATAAATGGTAAATATGAATTTCTTTGAACAGTTTTATTATAATGCAATGGATCTACTAGTGCAGCAAAAGGAAATAAAGATATCGAAATAAAGTGGCATGTCATAGGACTCTGGTTGAAGTCATTTTTTATTTCAGCAGTGAGCAAAAGACACTTGCAAGCTCAAGTGTGTTCATTATTCTGCCATACAGTACATATTGTGTATTAATGCATCCTGGATAAACTAATCCTGTAATGAAAGGAGTGAAAACTTAACAGGTCAACATCTTATAAAGCATTACTAAGCAGCACAGTTGCTAAGGATTGGTTTTTCTTTTGGTTTTTTCCAGAAACATCACAAACCTATAGATAAAAAATATGATGCTTGAGATATGTCTGTCAGTTCAAGAGGTGAGAAATATAGTATAATGCCATGACTGTTTTTAAGATTGTGTTTTCACCATGCAATAGTTGTCTTACATTAAAAAAGAAAAGAAAAACATGCATTAAAACCTGTGGCTCCCACCCCTCCAAAATGATGAGACCTGAAACTCAGTTTTATAGTTTCCTTTAGTCCTTTGATTCAGTTTTTATATAGGTACATTACTACACTACACTATGTTTCACACAAGGGATATTTTATTCATTATCGGAAAATGATTTTGAGGAGTCTTAAGTTCTATGTTGTGGTTATATTTATCTCATGATATTTTTTTTTAAAAGCTGTCTTGGCAAACATCTGTAAAAATCTTTAAAGTATTATTTCTGATAGCGCTCTGGCTTGCTGTCTCTGTCCAGCATGGTTTGTGGACTTGACATGTTGCACTCTGATGTCATTGTTGTTAAAAAGCTTCTGCTCTCCATTTCTGCCTGAACCAGGAATTTACAGTCCATCTATGCTTCATTTCTGCTGCCCTTTACTGAGCTGCGGCTGCTGTATTTTGACTGAGGTTATTTGTGTTGGGTATACTTTGTTTTGTTTTGACTTTCACGCTTGTTTTACACAGAGCCAGCCTTCTACACACACTGCTGACTTTCTTAAGTGAAGGATGTGGGGAATACTTTGATTGTGGAACAGGTGTGTGCATAAGCTCAAATGGCAAACATAAAGCCTGGTGGCAAAGTTAGGAAAGCGTAGTCTCTTTATAGCCCTTGACACCCTTTATTTCTCTGTTTTTTTCAGGAGGCAGCCTTCACCTTAACATGATGCCATGAAACTTGTCAGAGTCCAGCTATTATTTTAACTTTAAAAGGTTACTGAGCAGGTATGGAAATAGTCCCGTGGATAGCTAGTGATACTTAGCATCCTTATCCAAACACATTGTTATCAATACAGTCAAACCTCGTTTTGTGAACAGGATCCGTTCCGGAGGCCCGTCCGCAAGCCGAAAATGATGCATGCTGAAGTGCCGCATCTGCACATGCACGCAGCACGATTTAGTGCTTCTGTGCATGCTCGAGTGGCAAACTCGGAAGTAACCCGTTCTGGTACTTCCGGGTTTGCCGAAGCGTACGCAAGTGGAGGCGGACGCAGAACGGTGTTTGACTGTATAATAAAGCAAACATGGATTAATTCCATTTCTTCTGTCAAACAAAATCCAAGGTAGTTGTGACACAAACATAGGTACATGCGCCAAAGGTTGTCGGTTTTTGTTGTTTTGGGTTTTTTTGACGGGTCTAGGAGTTACAACTCTAGCAGATTTATTATTTAAATGCTTATTTTGTCAGCTAGTTGACAAATCCCACTTTGTGACCTCATTCACATGGCACAGTAAGCCACATTATGGTTTGTAGCCATTTTGTTCCTGCCTGCTCTTTTTTGTTCTCTCATTGTGCTGAGCTAGGTCAAGGTATGACTTAGCATGTCCAAACCAATGCTTGTGGTTAAGCTGTTTCCTTGCTAAACAAGAACTGCAGCCAAGAACAAAGCCAGGCCAGTGTATTGTAACAGTATAGTTGATAAATGTGACTTCAAAAGCCCACTTCCGTCAGTGATTGCATTGTTTTGCTATTGGCTGTAATCCTAGTATACTTACAAGGGCACAAGTAGCCCTCTCTTTTTCTGCTAAAGAAACACCTGCTCCCATGCTTACCTGCCTGTCTTTCTTCCAAGTGCCCCACACCATCAAAAGTGAAAACTGAAATCAGTTGATAGGGGGTGTTGCCTGAATCTTTCCTTTTAATGGTTTTTTTTTAAAGAAAAACACTCTGGGACCAGGGCCCAACTCCAGTGGCAAAACAACATTCCCATGGGTTGACCACGTTTTTAACACAAACATTAGCTGAAAGAGTAATAGGCCAGTTGTAACAAACTGCTTCCGTTTTTGTTATCATGTGGATTGGCTATTAGTTGACATTTTAGCTGCATCTTATTATTTGAGTTTGTGCCCCATCCAGATCTGGAGCACAAAGCCTGTTGCCCGCATAGTTTTTAAAACTATTTATTTATTTATTTATTTATGCCACAGATTACAAATGGTGTGGATTTTTATCATGAACCGGATGAACCCACAGAGCAGTTCTCCAAGTCAGCGTAGGCGCATGGCTCTTGGAATTGTCATTCTTCTCCTGGTTGATGTGATATGGGTTGCTTCTTCTGAACTCACTTCGGTAAGTGTATCTTGGGGCTCATCCACCCTTCCTTACCTTTGCTCTGCATTTCTAGGCACAGGTCCAGGCTGTTTTACCTGTGAAAACCTGCTCTTTACTGCTGAATCAGAGCAAACAGCAATCTGTGGAAAACTCAAATTGCTGTTTGCTCTGATTCAGCGGTAAAGATCTGCTATTCCTGGGGAAAGTGGCAGGACAAAAAGATAAAGCTTTCGGACATGAACCGGGAAAGCGCAGGCCTGTGCCTAGAAAGCGCGGGGCAAAAGGTAAGTGTGGACAAACCCTTTTGTGATGTCAAAGTGTATTCACCTTGATGTAGTAGCACAGCATGCTCAAGGGAGAGCAATTAACACTCCATTAACTTTGTACAGTGATCTTAGTACTTGCTTGCTAGAAGCAGGTTGACTGGTTCTGGGTGAGCAGCTTTTCATACCTGACTAGCTACATTTCTGGTCCTGCCTGAGGCCTTTCCCAGCATTTATGCTGTCATGAATTATAATTAAACTCAATTAATCTTGCCAGTTCTATTTCATAATTCCAAATCCCCTATAAGTATAACTTTTAAACAGCAAACTCTTAACAGAACACAGTCTTCCATAGATATGCTGGGGCCCCAATTTTTCGGACAGGAATTCCTAAACTGGGAGAAGAATTGTAGCTTTCAGGGATTCCTATAATAATATGAAGCTGAATGAAAATGTGTGAATAGGTGACAGTGTAGAGATGAATACATTTGTAGATCCTTTTGATTGGATACAGAAATCACTGCCTTAGGGTAGCAGTTCTCTCTATATGCTAAATCTCTGAAGGTGGGCTTAGCAAAGTTTATGGGGTCATCCTTAGAATGTCTATATCCCTACAATAAAGTGAAAATCGATACTCCTCTAGCAGGCTAGGGCAGCATACATTGGATTATCTCATTTTTATCTTCACACCCACCCTATGATATAGCTTAGGTTGAGAGAGAAGTGAGAGGCTCAGGGTTGCTCACTGAGCTGTGTGTGCTGGTTTAAGCCCAGAATGGTCCAGTTCAAGTCAGAGAGTCAATTCCCTAAAACCAGGGTGGGCAGCCTGTGACTCAGGGGCCATCTTTGTTTGCTTCCTGCCTTCATTTTATGTAGCCCCCTATAGGCCGATTTTTCTTTCCATCAGAATTCCTTCCTTCATGCTTTGTTGGATCCTTATTTTCACTGGCTTTTTAAAATGGTTTGTCTCTGTGTCTGTGTAGTTTCAGAACAATTGGAAGGGATGTTATTCTTTTGATGAAAATAAACTGGTGTGTTTTCTTTGCTTTGCTTCCCTCCCTGATTGTGTGGTTTGAGGCGCGCATTGACAGGCTTCTCTCCCTTTTCTCTGCAGCCTGATGGAATGGCTGCCAGTAGGTGAAAATTGATTTTAGTTTCATCAGCCGCTGACAGCAGAACACATTGGTAGGGTTGTGCTGAGTCGGAAAGGATTTACTTTCAATTCCCACATATATAGGAGGAAACCTACAAATGTAGTTAAAAGTAACTGCATCAAACCTGTGAGGTTTACTTCTGAATAGACCAGTATAAATTCGTTATCTTCATCAGCTACAGAGCGGAGGGGAAGAGGCGATTCCATCACACCTACTGAGAGACTAGCTGCCTTTTAGCCTCCTTAGCTGTTCATTAGGCTACCTGAACTGTTTCCATCCTCGTTTTGGTGCCTCCCATACCCCCTTTGTGTCCCGACTTTCAAATTGTAAGCCTAAAGGTAGGAGCGTGTTTTACTGCTGATTTTCTTAAGTTACTTTGGGAGCATTTTGAGCTGCGATGGGGTGTGTGTGTAAATATTTTAAATAAATTTCTTAGCCAGAGTAGTCGACCTCCAAGCAGCTTGTGAGTTCCTCCTGTTTTCAAAAGACTGTGGTCTTCCCTCCCTAGGTGAGGGGAATAACTACAAATGTTTTGTAGCTTTTCTGTATAAATCTGTATTTCAGGTTTTGGGAGCAGGATAGTATTGCAAAGTCTGTCTCTCATTTAGCCTCTGATGCAGTCAGGTAGGTTGCAAGCTGCCATTCCTGCGCAGGACAACCCACTGCTCTTATCATGCCCCTCTGTACTTCCTCCCTTCCCAGGATTTGATGCTCTTGACATCAGCTGCCCTGCAGAAGGTTCCACCTCAGCTTTTTAGACTATTTCTGCTTTCTATCTAACATAGGTAGCCATTGGAATGCCATCTTCTCAGGTCTGTCCTTGAATCTAACCCACAGCAGGTAAAAGTTGCAGGGGGCCAGAAGCCTCATACCAGAACAGCATACTACTGTGTGCCAGAACAGCTTCCCACCCCCCAATTGTTAGCTCTCTTGGCTGGTGGTGTAGTGGGCAATCCTGAGATACACACCCAGGAACACTGCATCTCTTCTCTTCCTTTTCCAGGATATGTAGCTTTTTCTTGCTTGTACTACACCTCTGCTCTCTGTATGTCCGTCCATTAGAGAGGGCTAACTGGTGGACCTCCAGATGTTGTTGGACTCCACTTCAATCATCCACAGCCAGCATGGCTAATGTTCATGGTGGATGGGAACTGTAGTCCAGCAACATCCAGAGGGCCACACGGTAGCCCTCCCATGGTCTGTGACGGTCAATAAATTTGAAGTAGTACCAAAGAGTTGATCAGTAAGACTATGCTGGTCATATGACATGTCTTCATTTAACGGTCTTTCTTTTCCTTCCCTTTGCAGTATGTTTTCACTGTGTACAATAAGCCATTCTTCAGTACATTTGCAAAAACATCCATGTTTGTTCTTTACCTCTTGGGATTTATTGTTTGGAAACCTTGGAGGCAGCAGTGCACACGTGGCCTTCGCGGCAAACATGCGGCTTTTGTAAGTGTCTATTTTTCCATTTAATAATTTTGCCATCACTTTGGCTTCTGTAAATTACACAAAATCAAAGCTTATGTTGGAGAGGGAATCCTGCATAAACTAGCATAAGCTAAACCCCCAGATGTTCAGTGAGCAAAATAATGCTTTCATTAGTCTAACATTTCAAAGTGAATCATTGCATAAACAGAAGCAGTAATTACATCAATCAGTAATGCTTCTTAGTGGAATTGAAATGGAATAAATGATATAAAATTTAAGATGTGCCTAGAATCAGTATTTGGGCACTTGGCTTATATTTTTTGCTATGTACTGCCAGTTTTGAAATGTTTTTATTAATCTATTTAAAAAGATGTCAGTAAATGTTTTTGGGTTTTTTGAGATCTATTTCTCTTGAACTGGTCTACAAAGATGCAGCAGAGTTTTCTCTTTTGATAAAAGACAGTGGTGGTGGTGGTGGTGGTGAATGAATTCTTTATCGGACCCATTTTTCATGCTTTCCAAAATTGTATTAAAAAAGCTGGGAATTGGTTAGCTAATCCATGTTTCTCAACAAGACATAGTCAATTCATCACCCTTAGACTCTACTAGTGAGCTGGAAGCATTCCTACCTTGGCTGAAGAGTGCTTTCTTGATGAACAGAGAACAGCACAGCACATGAATGTGGAAACCCATAGTAATAACACTGCAAATCTTTGATTCTCTGATTTCTGATGAAATAGTTGGGATCCCACACATTGACCGGGTTTGCACAACACACAGTAACCCAAACTATGGCTTATCATGACCACACAAGCATGCCAGCTTCCAGAGCAGAGATTATGCCCTCCTCCCTGTTCCCTTTTACTGCCACTCTGAGCTAATGGTTTAATAAAGCATGTTGTCCAAAGCAGGACTCATTCATAAGCTCTTTACTAACCATAAGCTTTTGAAGATGGGGAAGGTTTTGAAGATGGGGAAATCACCTTCCTCCTCAGGTCTGTTTTTTACATTTTGGATTGGACAGGAAAGCTGGGAGCACAGGAAAATGATAGATGCTGTGTTGTTTTCCTATTCCCCTCCACTTTGAGGGCTGCTGAATAGAGTAGAAAAGGGTACAGTGTGAAAGTTTTAGGTAAACAAGGACTTCAAAAGCCCACTTCATCAGTTCTTGTTTGTGGTTCCCAAATATTACTTATGAGGTCTGAGATTGCAGAGTGATCTTGTGAAGGTTTGACTACTTATACTGTAGTTAGTTCTTAAGCTGTTTGAAGAGGAACTGTTCAAACAGGAAACTTAAATGTTTTCTAAAACTAGTTATTTTGTATAGTTGCTGGACTAAAGTCAATTCAGGCTGCCAACTGATTCCTGGTTAATCAAATGATTTTTTTTTAAATTTGTTTTCAACTGACCATAAGTTTGGCTGGTATTAAGCATATTCCAGAAAAGAGGCTAACTGGGAATACAGCTGGTGGTTGGCTGTCCGTTCAATCAAGAGACCTCTATCACACTGGTTTTGTAGAACTAACGTGTTTCTCTAGCCCTTTCTTGGAATAGGCTTCATGCCAGTATAGACTTGGTTTTGAAGCTGCAGCAGCTTGAAACTAGCCTAGCAGCAAGCCAGGGGGCAAGAATGGGGATGGATCTGTTTGTTCTTCACCAGTGGGCTAGCCTTCCTGAGTCCCATCTCACCTGAAGTTATTGATGACAGTGTCATCAGTGTGACCTGTTGCTCTGTCCCAGCTCCTGCCAAACCTAGCAGTTCAAAAGCATGCCAGTGCAAGTAAATAAATAGGTACCACTGCGACGGGAAAGTAAATGGCATTTCCATGCGCTCTGGCTTCCATCACGGTGTTCCGTTGCGCCAGAAGTGGTTTAGTCATGCTGGCCACCTGACCAGCTATCTGTGGATAAACGCCGGCTCCCTCGGCCTGAAAGCGAGATGAGCGCTGCAACTCCATAGTCACCTTTGACTGGACTTAACCGTCCAGGGGTCCTTTACCTTTTTTTTTTAACTCAATGTGGAATGTGTTGTTTTTACTCTGCACATTCATTGTATTGTCTCAGCTGAATTTTAAATGTTTAGTTTGCAGATGCTGAAGGCTATTTTGCAGCCTGTACAACTGACAATACTGTAAATAGTTCTTTGGTAAGTTCTCTCTCACTTAAGTTATTGTAATGTTCTGTGTGGCAACAGTAGCAGACAGCAGGGTGGGGCAGTGGGGTGCTTACCTGACCTACCTGCGGATCCATTTGTGCAGCACCAACCTCCCCACCATCTTGTTCCTCCCACTCTCCTTCCAAGTAAACAGCAGTGACCTACCTCCCAGGAGGTCAGATAGGTGCTGCTGCCCCTCCCTGCCATCTACTACTGTGTGGTAATAGCTATTCGTGTCTTGTCTGTTTTTAATTAGTACTGAAGATAAACACAGAGCTCTGAATAATGCAATTTTAAATAGGAACTGGATTAGGGAAAGTAAACGTGTCTGGCATGTGAGCAAAAATGAATCTTACTTACTAGGGAATGTTATGCTTGGCCCATGGAATTATTAAATACATGTGGTTCAAGCACTTCAGTCACTAATTTGCTTAATTCTGTTTCAGTTATAGTTAAGCATTGTTTGCCTAAAATGCCATCATATAATGCAAGATAAAGATATACACACACAGCCTTATTTTTTCAATATGAAGAATATAAAACACAGTGAAGTGCCCGGGTGGAAGATTTCTGTGGCCATGTTGCATTATCTTAATTTGTCTGCAACTGTAGCCTATATAGTCACTCTCTCATTAAGTTGTGGCTGAATATCCAAAACAGTAGAATCCATAAGGCCACCTTCAAAACACGTACCGGTAGTTATGCATGTTATCTGTCCTTTCCTGGAAACTCATTAGTGACAATCAATAAGGAGCAGAAAAAGGCAAAGTTGAAATACCGGTACTTGCAGTTGCATTTTTGTTGTTTTTTGGCTGAATTCAGTGATTATCCATCTAGCCAACATTAATATTATTACCTATGGCTAGTTTACTTCAACCCAGTTATTTATTCTACTACAAGAAACTTACCTTAAAAAAAAAATCAATTAGAGTTAAAGCTGTTAATCCATCAATCCAAGGGAATGTGGCACTCTGCTACTGGAAATATCAGAACAAGAGGAGTCAGTATTTGAATTCTCCCACATATTTCATTTAAAGGAGGGATACACAATAGGATGTTTTGTTTACCTTAAACGGTGAAATGCAGTTCATTTTCTTCTCATCGTATGTTCCTTCTTTCTGTTTTTGGTTAACAGTTTTATCGCAAGTTAGCAACTTGTGCACATTTACCTTACAGTTGTCCAGCTGTTTTGTACATTGTTTTGTATTTGTATATTGTACTATATATTAGATCAGTTTATGTCTGCATGTACTCAGTAAACATACATAGGATTGCACTGTTAGTAAATTTTATTTTTTGGTGTTGTTTTTTTATTATTTGGGTGTGTGTTTTTTATAACTATGATAACTGGGAACTCATTATGTTGCATTTCAGAGTGAACCATTATACGTTCCTGTAAAGTTTCATGACTTGCCAAGTGAAAAATGTAGCAACACTAACAGTGACACTGAAAAAAGTAAGTAAATGCTTCAAAATGTCAAAATACAGTTTTCTATATCAACTTATAAAAGTTTATGTCATGTTGAAAGTATGAAAGCAACTTTTCCTGTG
Source organism: Darevskia mixta (assembly GCA_034641385.1). Taxonomy (NCBI): domain Eukaryota; kingdom Metazoa; phylum Chordata; class Lepidosauria; order Squamata; family Lacertidae; genus Darevskia; species Darevskia mixta. Next base: position 13,100,516 of record JAWWNH010000001.1, read on the forward strand.
GTACCTAAAAACCTGTGTACCCACATGGCCTGAAGTACAGTATTTTCTAAATATGATAACAGGTAAAGATGCTCAGTAGTAAAATAGAGATAATCTGTTAAGATGCTTTTTTACTTTAATTTTTTTTATCAGAGAATTGACAATTACATCAATTTTTAGACTTCATGCAGAAGGCAAATGCTAAAATGAGCAAGTGACGAACACTGCATTGGAGAAGGGAGCATATCCCAAGTTTAACAAATTTTGTGTGGTTTCACAAATTCAGTGAAATTTTGAAAAAAAAATAGCTCATTATAATTTTGGGAAACTGAAACTTAGCAAATACAGCTTGCTATTTTTGCATGTTAGCACATGGTAAGCCATAGTTAATAGCTTTTCATAAACCCACAGAAGGCTTCCACTTCACTTCTGTCCTCTAGCTAATGGCAGAAACATACCACAATCCCCGATATAGCGCTATGTCTGAACTGGTGGTTGTGGTTTGTTTCACTCAAATCAAAGTTTGCTCTTGGTTAACATCCATAGTTTGTTTGAGCAAAACGAAAACCCCACTTGGACATCACACAATGATTGGCCATTATGTGCAAGGTGCGCCTCATTCTCTTTGTTGCACAATTTAATCTTTATCAAACTGCAAGGTGGCCAAAACATTGTAATGTAAACATCCTACGACATGACAGGTTCAGCCAATTGCTGCCAGAGGCATTACTGCAGCCTCAAAATACAATAGTGTGTTCTAATATAGATTCTATATGTGCCCCTTAGTGTATTGCAATGTGGATTTAGTCCTGAGATTATGTTGGTTCCTTTTACATGCATTGATCTGTATGTGATGAATGAAAGTTGAACAGCACAGTTCACTTGAAGCCTGGGAAATCTTCTTTGCTGTAGATAAGTTTCTCTAAGAAACAAGTACATAGGCCTAGAAATAGACTAACAGGATTTTGTAACCAATGGCTGTTCTAAGCCAGGCATCCCCAAACTCGGCCCTCCAGCTGTTTTGGGACTACAACTCCCACCATCCCTAGCTAACACAACCAGTGGTCTGGGATGATGGGAATTGTAGTCCCAAAACATCTGGAGGGCCAGGTTTGGGGGTGCCTGTTCTAAGCCTTTGGTTGGTTTTACCACAAGATGGTGTAGTAGCCAGACTTAAGCTAGTTTAAAGACAAAATTGTAATATTAAATACTTAACCTTGCCCTTCTTCTGAGAACATGTTTATGGAAGGTATCTTCTTGAAAAGAGAAGTAGCTGCACCCAAACTGAGGAAGCCTGGCCCATTCCTTAAATACAATGAATATGTTTAATGGCGATAGAAACTCTTAAAGCCACAATTTTCAATTACAACTCTTCTTTTGCACCAATGTTCCTGACACACACAAACCATTTCGCTCTCGTAAAACTAACTCTGCAAGTAGTTAAACATGGGTTCATACTCTGAATTGCAATTTGGGAGTCTTGGCCTTATCTTGAGGATTATTATTTTTGTTCCAGTCTGCTACGTATAATAATGACCTGCACCACTCTTTTCCCCCCCTAAAGCTCCCAAAAAGCCTCGTGTAAGGTTCAGTAATATTATGGAGATTCGACAACTCCCATCAAGCCATGCATTGGAAGCAAAGCTGTCTCGTATGTCTTATCCAACAGTTAAGGAACAGGATTCAATATTAAAAGCTGTAGGGAAGCTTACCGCATCTCAAGTAGCCAAAATCAGCTTTTTCTTTTGCTTTGTGGTATGTCACCTATTCTTTATTAAGTATTGTTTCTAAATATATATTATTGGGAAGTTGGTTATTTTGTATTCTTTTTGCCCTATTATTTATATTTTTGTTTTTGAAGGCTTGACTAAAAATGGAATGGATCATTTTGGTTGTTGAGCTAGTCATTATATTTTGTTCATGCCACTTAGAGAAAGGGATGATCTTTGGGGGCTGTCTGCTCATTAATTAATTGCTTATAACTGATTAATTGATTGACTTTAATTGTGGTTGTTTACAAAAGACTTCACCACAGGTGACTTATTGCAGGTGAGAGAGTTTACAATTTAATAAGCAGAAGCTGTCATTCATTATTAAAAGGAAAGGCTATCTTTAACATTTTCATTCTCTGTTGCAATAATTCACCCGAATGAAAAGAGCTTCAAAAAATGTGATTTTAACTTTCAGTTCCATTTACCAACACTGATTAAAATTGGCCACCAACAATCGGGCAGATTAAAGTTCCAGCTATAATACTTTATCTCTAGCCACATTTTGAAATAAAAAAAATCTACTGCATCTTACATTCTAGATGATGGTTTTGAATTTAAAGATAAAAGAGACATTGAAGTATTTTCCATTTCACCACTAGCACAGCAGTGTTAAAATTATTAGCATTATAGATAGGTGGGACAGACTCATGTGACCTTTTGGATCTTAAGCAGTGTTGCATTTAGTTTCGAAGTGTATTAGATATTTATATGTACATTTAGTTGATTTTAGTATTTATATATAGTATTTAGAATTAGGATGTATATTTGCAGACTTGATTTGTTGTTACTTTACTTATTTCATATCTGGTAAAGTTGGGAAATATGTCTAGCAGTTTCCAAAGAGGAACTTGAGAGTCATAGGACAATCATTTCTTTCATTGTTTTCAACAAATAGCATGTGATGTGATATGTATGCAATGTTTCTTTTGAACCACAGAGAAATATAGTGTCCCCCAATCCTGAGAAAGTTAGTAGCCCTTAATTTAATCATGGCTTAATTTGTCCCATGAGACTTAAGTCCAATTGAAATGAATGTACTTTGAGCATAATTTTCTCTTTCAGGTTTGGAACTAATATGTTGGTATTTTGATAGTTCCAAGCATTTTATGTCCACTATGTTCAAGGTGTTTTCAAAGCAACAACTAAGTGTCTGAAAGTATGTGAACAATCATTGTTACTTCTAGAATGTTTATCTACTTTTCTTAGCAGCTGCAAACCATTATGACAGAATTCAACATCACATGAGCAGATCCTCGCTTGTGCAACAGAGCTTCCTCTCCTCCACCCACGCCCTCCATCTGCTCCGGAGGATTGGGGATCCTCTGGAGTAGATTTGGGAGGATGGAGTGAAATGTGAATTCCCATTGCATGAGCGGAAGTCTGTCCTGCTTGTGCACACACCATTGGATTTCACACTTGGTATATAAATAACCCGAATTATTTTTTCATCTAACTGCCTAAGCCTTTCATTTCCTCTTAATATAAATTGAATCCCCCCCCACCTCCCAAGCATGCTCTCACTATATAGACAAAGACCTGATTAACCTTTTGAGTTTATTTTTAATGGTTTGTGAGTTTCTTCTAACTTTTTAAAACTAACACATGTTGTTTAATCTCCTAGTGGTTCTTGGCAAACTTCTCTTATCAAGAAGCGCTTTCGGACACCCAAGTGGCCATAGTTAATATTCTGTCTTCAACGTCTGGTAAGAAATGAAACTTCTTCAAAAGACTGTTGATACACTTAATTTTAGCAACTACAATTCAACAAGCTTTATCCAACTCATTGCATGTTTTAAGAAGAATATTCTATATTTTTGTTGCAAAACTATACCTGATAATTGACTTTCTTTCTTTCTTTCTTTCTTTCTTTCTTTCTTTCTTTCTTTCTTTCCTTCCTTCCTTCCTTCCTTCCTTCCTTCCTTCCTTCCTTCCTTCCTTCCTTCCTTCCTTCTTTCTTTCTTTCTTTCTTTCTTTCTTTCTCCTTCCCCCCACCCCGAACTTCAAGTGTCTTTTTCTGTTAAAAAACCAACCATGACCCACGCTCAAATTGTATTTCTACAAGCCCAGATCAAATAAACAGAATTTCCTCTAGCAATTTATTTTGTGGGCATTCTTTAAAAGATGCCCTGAATGTTTTCTAGAAAGTTGGGATGCACATTTTGATAACAACGAATCATTTTTAAAATGCTGAGTAGGGGTGGATTTGATAACAACAAATCATTTTTAAAATGCTGAGTAGGAGGGGATTCTGGTTATGTTCTGAACAGTCCCCCACCCACTGGTAACTCAGTATTGGCTCAGCATGAAAAGGCAACATGAACAAAGGACCCCGATAACAAATAATCTTTATTCTACATGAACCTAGTAAGAGCTAAAGGATTAAATACTTATTAGAGAAACCACCTCATGTAGTCATGCAATCTGTACGTTAAATAATTAATTGTGCTAATAGGGAAAGTCTTACTAAATAAAACTTTAAAACAAAGTGGTTTCCTAAAAAAAAAACACATTTCAAATAGTTTCAGTTTAACTCATACCATATAAATATTTGCTCTCCTTAGATTATTTTAAAAGCAGTGATGTTGTATTTTAAAAATTAAAATCAGATTTAGTTTAATTTGGTAGTAAAAATTATGTGCTATTACAGTCATACCTCTGGTTGCGTTCGCTGCAGGTTGCGTTCGTCACGGGATATGAACGCGCCGAACCCGGAAGTACCGGAACGGGTTACTTCCGGGTTCAGCGCTTTGCGCATGTGCAGAAGCACCGAATCGCGCAGCGCACATGCTCAGATTCAGCGCTTCAGGTTGTGCTCTTTTCATGTTGCGAATGGGCCTCCTGTAATTTAAGGGGTATTTTGTGATACTCAATATTAGTCATAGTATTAGAGCTATTGAAATCAATAGATGTAACTAACTTAAGTCAGTTGGTTTTGCTGCATCTCCTCTGAGAAGAATATTGGTTATTGCCATTGTGTTAGACCAGGCTTCCTCAGCCTCAGCCCTCCAGATGTTTTTGGCCTACACCTCCCATGATCCCTAGCTAGCAGGACCAGTGGTCAGGGATGATGGGAATTGTAGTCTCAAAACATCTGGAGGGCCGAGGTTGAGGAAGCCTGTGTTAGACCCAGGCTACCGCTGCAGTTTTAACTGTGTCTACTCAGAAGTTAGTCCTATTTAATTTAGTGGCGCTTACTCCTGGGTATAAGAAGTTAGGGCTACAGTCCTAACCTCACTTACCTGGAACTAAGCCCCATTTAATTTAGTAGGACTTACTTCTGAGTACACATGGTTAATAACATTCATTCATTCATTCATTGAGTTTATATACCGCCCTATACCCAGAGGTCTCAGGGCGGTTCACAATAAAAATCACAATATATAACATCAAAAATAAAAATAACCCAATAACCCCTCCCCCCCTAAAAGAGCCACCTTTTAAAAGAGTATAGGATGTAAGTTAGTAACAGCTAAATTCCACTGAAATTAATGAAACTTCAGTTGGTTAACTTTTCTACATTTATTTCAGTGGGGCCTAAGTGAGACTAACTTCATTTGGATCCCAATCAATTTTCTTTGACATGTTTTTCAGTGTAGTGGGTTTTCATCTGGTAAAGTGGTTAAAGTGTTTCTTTGTATTGTGTATTCAATGTTTCCTCCCCACAAATCTTAAATTCTTTCTTTTCACAGGATTATTTACCTTAATCCTAGCTGCAGTGTTTCCAAGTAACAGTGGTGATAGGTTTACCCTTTCGAAATTGTTAGCTGTCATTTTAAGGTAAGAATATAGACTCTTTAATCTCCAATTTTCTTCTCTCGCACAGACTTGAATTTTCTTACATTCTTCTAGATAGCTGGATTTAGTAGTGCAGGTTTTGTCACTATTTTTAGATGCAGCAGATCTTGAACAGCTGTAGGGAAAATAAGTTTGCAGAATACCTGCTCAAATGTTGCTCCTGTTCTGGAAGTTGGTCTGCCAATAATTGCTCATAGCCCCATTTTGCAACATGTAACACAAGATTAGAATTGTCACTGAGTCCTAACCTGAGCTGCTTTGTGTTACTATGGCCAGGTGAACCTTGTTAAATCAGATGACTGTGTGAAATTATCAAATGTTAAGTTTTCCATAGGGCATATGGATTGTCTAGTGTACTTAGTTATGAAAATGTTAACATATTAAAATAGCTTATACTTCATCCTAAGGGCTTCTCCACACATTATTCAGATATATGTGTATACTTTCTATAAACAAGAAATATAAGAAAATTATATTTGTTGTTGATTATTTGAACCATTATGATGCTTTGCTTTTCAAAGCATTGTTAATCCTAGTTTATATAATTCTGAATGACATAGCAAAGAAGGAATACAAAATATTAATATACTTAGCCTATAATTATAGATAGGCAATACTTTTAAGTGATTTCCATGCAGAATGTCTTACTAAACTCAGCTTGAACTATAATACTTTATTTCTCAAATAGCATTGGAGGCGTTGTCCTTGTGAATCTGTCTGGGTCTGAGAAATCTGCTGGAAGAGATACAATAGGTACATTTCCCCAAAAATCTGATTACTGTTTATTGAAATATCTGAGTAGGCATTACTGTACATTCTTGAGACAGGAACTGCAAGAAAATACAATAATTTTTTTATCGTAATATCATGTACGGATTGCAGTTGTAGAAGAAGAAGCACTTTCTTTATAAAATACTTTAGATGATATCCACTGTCCTCCAAGAGAATTTCTGTGAATGGAATGGGAATTCTCCTTCTTCTCACAACTTTAGTCCCTTGCATCCCCTCTATTCTAGATTAATTTGGGGAGCGCTCTAGAACAGATGTTGTGGGGCCACATAGGGAACTGCAGTCAGAAGTAGAGGAAGATCCATTCTGCTCAGGATTAGATTAGGCTGCCACCCTTTTATGTTGTTTTGCAATGCTTTCCCTTTTTGCTTCATATGGTTTGTTTGTTTGAGTATAAATAAACATCTTAACAGCATGTCAACTTGTAAGAAATTCAGTCCGTAGTATAGCGATGAATACTTTTTTTTTAACACAAGTTGTGTGGCTTTCTCCTCCCCACCCCAATCTACAGGGTCCTTGTGGTCTCTTGTGGGAGCTATGCTTTATGCAATCTACATAGTCATGATAAAACGAAAAGTAGACAGAGAAGACAAACTTGATATACCAATGTTTTTTGGTAAGAACAGAACTTGAAACAATACTATTTTCTGTTACCAAGTCTTGCTCACTAGGATCCAGTTTTGTAAAAATGTACAGGCAGCGACCGTTTTAGGCACATCCACTTGATGCGCGATCGCTGATGCGCAGGTCCTTTTGGACTCGGAAGAGGGCAGAATTATCACTGCCTTTTCCTTTAAGAAACTTTAAGGGCAAATATGGACAGGATATTGAATTGTGTGAATTTACATGAAATGCTTATACACCTCCTCTAGACCAGGTACAGTCTTAGGGTGTCTTTTCTGCCCGTAGTAGAAAGGATACCCTACCCATAAGTATCTCCTCTTCTTCTAGCACACACTGCTAGTGATGTGCTTTAATCAAACAGTGAAGGTATACCTATTTTAATAAATAAAGTATCTAATTCCAGGTTAGAGGACTATCCTAGCAATGCTACTTATTAATCTTTTTTGAAATTAATCCTGTTAATTTGACGTGACAATTATCTACCAAATGAATCCTGTAAAGAGTCCAACATACATATATACTAGAGAAGCAGTGAAGTTGAAGAGAAGTTCACTACTGTAGAGATACGGTTAATTATTTTGGCTTTGTTGCTAACACTTTATTATTCTGGGTTTTTGCAGGTTTTGTTGGTTTGTTTAATTTGCTGCTGCTTTGGCCTGGTTTCTTTTTACTCCATTATACTGGATTTGAGAACTTTGAATTTCCCAGTAAATTAGTCCTTATGTGCATTGTCATCAATGGCCTTGTTGGAACCGTCCTGTCTGAATTTCTCTGGCTGTGGTATGTGCCTAGCTCTGATTCATTGTTTTATATCAATATCAGGTAGCTGTTAAGGAGTCAACAAACAAGGCTGCATTTTACCGAAAGAGCTAGGACTATTTTTTACAGGGCACTGGTTATTGCAACATACTGTGTTAAAAGTTATCAACGCAGCTATCTTTTGCCATCACCAAGAAGCATTACATTTCATTAAGTGGAAGAAAGACTATGTATGTAATGCAGCGCTGAAATTCCTGGCTCAATCAGCCATGATGGGCATGAGCTGCATCTACCTGCCTCCCCTCCCCCTTTCACATGAGTTGCAAAGCAAACAAGTATTATTTGGTACTTAAATGTAGCTTCCCATGACGTGCAATTTGGGAACTATGGTTAAGGTCTTACGAACAAATCAAGGTTAGGCAGTAGCTTTGAACCAGAGTTTAAAGGTGATGTATGAATCCCGGCTTGTTTGCAGCCACTTAGGACTCAGCTTACAAGTCATGCAAGGCTATGCTTAAGAGCTAAATCCTTTCTTTCTTTCTTACTTACTCATTCAACCAGAGTAGCAAAGGCAGGTGCACTCTGCTAGTGTATATATTAGCTTATTAAGGCAGGGTTTGGGTGTTTTTTTTTACTTAGTGCAGTGGTGGGAAGCCTGTGGCCCTTAAGTTGTTATTGGATTCCACATCCCATCAACTCAGACAGCGTGGTGAATGACGATAGGAACTGTAGTACAGCAACACCTGAAGGGCCACTTGTTATGTGCAAATCAGGTTGGTATATGGACGTATTGGGGTTGGCTACTCAGGGTGGCCACACCACTTGCTCTGCTTGTCCAGAGCAAGTGACCATTGACCCCCAGGCTATCGCCAGAGTTCCCCAACAGCCAGTTGGGAGGCTTCCAGCACAACGCTGTGAAATGTGCACTCTTTCTCTCTTTAAGAAGCCATCTGAGCCTGCAAAAGTACTGTGAATTAAACCGGGTACATGTCAGTGCTGCGGCGGCAGCATATGTAGTTCAGTTCTCATTCTCCTGCCCAGTCTCATTGCCAAGAAGTCTCAGTTCTTGGCTGGGAAAAGGTTCCAGGTTTTAGTAATGGGAGAGAAGAAGAGCTTCATGGAGAAATAGTCAGAAGGAAATATGTAGGTACTCTGTGCTCATGTGCAGCTTTGAATCATATCTGTTGTACGTAGACACTGTTGCATAATTTTTCTGTGATCATCAACCCTGAGTAGGTATCAAGGGGCTGAATAGTGCAATGGCTTTTTGATTACCTAAAATAGTTTCCTTTGAATCAAATTGCGAATGTCCAGTTTGGAGGATCAAGGTCTCAGTATCCATGTTCACTTAGGCTGTATTGACAACAGATGATGCAGGTAAATAGTAGTGAGATCCATTAGTTAATTGATGGTGACTCATAAAGATGTGTGAGTCCTCACTTGATTCTTTAATCATTGAGTGAACTGCAATGGGCAGTTCAGTGAAAGACTTTTTTTCCTGTAGGACTAGTGTTGGATTGGAAATACATTATACATATTAACACTACTTGAGTCGGGCCACAGCTGGGAATTATGATATTTATTTATTTTTTAAAAATAGATTATTTCAAAGGTAAAAGCCTGGAATTTTTTAGTTAAATTTGAAAACCATGAGACTTGAGGTGTAGTGAAACTATTGAGCTGGTCTTTCTCTATTTGTCTTCTGAACTTGGTGCAGTTTGTGTTCTCAGTTTTGTCTCCTCAGCTAAGTAAGGTTAGAAATATTTATATTTAGAGTTTCTTTGTATTATTATTCGTTTTCCAAGTGCTTTGGCTTTCAGAAATGTGTTTAGCAGGCCGCAACAGGTCCACAAATTATGCTTATCCATGGTGTATACAACAATGAAACTTGCTTCTACACTTCCCCTGTTTAGTTTTTAAACTCAAGTGTTTTATATTTTAACATTTTCTTAGGGGCTGTTTTCTTACCTCATCACTGATAGGCACACTTGCTCTGAGCCTTACAATACCTCTATCCATAATAGCCGATATGTGCATGCAAAAGGTAATGTATTTTATTCTTTTTATTATTATTGATGACAATTGTAAGAACTACCCTGGTTAGGACTCTTAGCAATGTCACATGACCAGGGAGAATTAAAATAGCTATGGTAGGGAGAAATAAGTTGTACTTAATTGCAGGCGACTGCTTTTGCTTCTCCAGCAATATCATTTAATGTTCATTTCCTTAAATGCATCCTTCTCTTTTTATAAGGTGAAATAACTGGGTGGCTTTTTTGAAAAACGGAGGGGGGGATTGTAATGGGCACGATCCTTGCAAGCTCACTGATCACATAGGGCATAACAGAGGCCTGTTCCTTCCTTCCCCACCTATCTTGACACATAGAAGTGCCACCAGGGCAATCCAGGACATGAGATGTCTGTGCATGCCTCCCATTGTCCTCCAGGCTCATATTTCTTGACGGAGCAAGGGCTGCATGAGAATGCGGGAGGCACACATGGACCACCCATTTTCCAGGTTTCCTGGTGCCTGCGTTTGCAGGGCGGGGGAATGGAGCTCTATTGTCTCTTTCTCAACCTCTCTACACAAGGGCATGGAACCTGCATGGTCACTGAACCAGTGATTAAGCTCTTGAGTCTTTATATACCTTCTACAAATAAAAGACGTTTCCTAACTTGCTAGAATTCTGTATTATAGGAATTAGATCCTGATTAGGCGGTTAGAAGGGCTGTATAATTTTGTATGGGTTTAGAAGCCTCAAAGGCAGGCATAGGCAAACAGCCCTCCAGATGTTTTGGGACTACAACTCCCATCATCCCTAGCTAACAGGACCAGTGGTCAGGGATGATGGGAGTTGTAGTCCCAAAACATCTGGAGGGTTAACAGGACCAGTGGTCAGGGGTGATGGGAGTTGTAGTCCCAAAACATCTGGAGGGCCGGGTTTGCCTATGCCTGCTCAAAGGTCTTCAAAGGTTTGACTTTTCATAGAAAACCCAAGAATGTTGGTGGTTCTAGTTAGAACAACAGGAGTTAAAAGTGCATTAAGAGTTCTTTAAATGGGAGTAAATACAGCATGACCTTGGACTGTTATGTCCCCATTGCAACATGTCTCCATCACGGTCAAACTATCATGCTATTGCAGAGGATTTAGACATGCTTGCTCTTGTAAGTTGCCAATGAAAGCCTTGCTGGAAACATGCTTTGACTTTATCCTTCATTGCTGAACAGAATAAGAAATGGTGCTATAGTTGTTAGGGTTATTTGTCCATGAACAATAAGTTGAGTTAAGTTACCAGCTGTCAGAAATAAGATTACTTTGAGATACAGTTCGGGTTTAATTCTACAGCAGGAAGGATTTTATTGAATTCAGGTAGTTGTTGTTGTTTTTCAAGTAGAGGTGCAGAGATCCTATAGGAACATGGGTATTTTGACAAATGAAAATACTCCATCAGTATGTCAGGGACGCAGCAGGAAAACTGTTTAAGTAGATCGCATGAGAAATACCTAAATTACTTGATGAATGAAGCATACGGCAGCTTGTATTTTAGCCTGTCACAGTGGAAGTGTTGTCTCGTTTTCATATTCATTTTTAATGCTGGTAGAATTTGCCCTCGTTGTGACACTTTCATTCTAAAGTGAGACATTTCCAATATAGTGTGAGATTAGCATTTGATGCAGCTACTAGTCTTAGCTGCTAACAATGGCTTTGGATTGATGTCCAAATAACTTGAAAAATTCAGACCCACAAATTAAATAATTCACGCTTCTTTCTGCTGTATCCAATGCTGAAATGCTTCTGATCCCTAGTATACAGTGTTTCTTCCTTTGTTTTTTACCTTTCCCCTACCCACTGGCTTTAAGGTCCATAAACTACAGAACAGGTTTTACCACTTATGGCTCTGTGGAGCTAGGTGGCAGTAGCAAAGTCTTGGCATTGCACGATGTACCTAGCCAGAAGGAAGCAGCAACAAAGAAAGATGGGTGCCTGAGTGGGAAACTGGCACAAAACTCTTTCTTCTTCACAGTGGCTGTGTTTGGACATATTAATGAAATGCAGTTTATTGTTCCAGGAATGAGCTGCAGCAAGCTTAAGGCTTGCACACTCTCTTTCTTCTCTGCTCCAGCAAGGAGAGGAGATTGGAACGGGCTATGAAGCTGGCTTGCTTCAACAACCGTAGTTGAAATTAACTGAAGTTTAACTTTGGTTAATAAAAACTGGAAGCAAAAGCTTCCAATCTTCTCATGGCTGATTTGGCGGCAATTCCTGGTCCAGCTGCAGCTCCCTATGACACAACCCAAGCTGTTGAAACAGGACCCATGTCCCTCAGTTGAGACATTTGGAGGGCTCTAGAGGAGAAGGAAGAAAACTGGTTGTGTGAAACAGCCTTTCAACCCTTTGGGATGCAACCAATATTTTTTTAAAAAATTGATGTGTCCAACTTTTAATCAAATATGAGTAAAAATTAGTTGGTTGCAACACTTGGGCTTCTGATTTTGTAAACCGGGTAATTTCATTTACTTGCATATAAATAGTGTATGTGATAACATTGGCAGCTGTTCCAAATAAAGCGCCAATATGAGATGGATATTCCTATTATTGTGTTTTAAAACCTTACACAGATCTACTCCATCTAGGAAAATGTTTTCCAAGATTTCTGTAATGACTGAATACCTTTTTCCTTTACTCCACTTTTACTATTGGTGGAATAGCAAATTGATATTTTAAAAGCAAAATGCTATCCTTGTTCTAATTTCAGGTCCAATTTTCTTGGTTATTTTTTGCCGGGGCAATCCCTGTATTCTTTTCGTTTTTCATTGCAACTCTCTTATGTCACTACAACAACTGGGATCCAGTGATGGTGGGAATTAGAAGAGTTTTCGTATTCATTTGCAGAAAACACCGTATTCAGAGGTGGGATCATTTCTTTACAGCTTTATCTCTTTCCATTCCTACATGGACTTCTTTTGATGCATATCTTTATTATTCCTTTGTTTTGCCACTGTTGATTTGGGGGGGGCAGGTGAAAAGGTGGTTAGGGCACCTGCACTTTTAATAGTTCTACAGTACAGAGAATATAAACAGATGTATCTTGCATGAGTTGAAATTCCCCATTCTACACAGCTATGAAAGGGGCATGAAACTTCATCTACATGACGTTGATTAGTTTGCATGATCTGGTTTCAACTGTCTGAAATATATGTTCTTATTGGACATGGTTCTAAATTCTTAAATTATGAATCTCTTATTACAGCATACTTTTCTCAACAGTATTCTAGTTTGGGAAAACATTATTCCACTGACATTCCTTGTATTGCTCATTTTACAGATAATCAAGGCACAAATAATTATTAACATAAAACTTAGTAAGGACATTGAGGAAAACTATGTATATAAAAAAGTGCAAATCATTTATAATTTTTACAAAGTAACCCCTGACAAATAAACAACTATCAAAATGATCTGATAATTAAGCTGGTTTTTTTTTTTATAAACATACTTTCCCTTAGTTATCAATTTAGTTTTAGAGCCAACAAACTTGGAGTGAAGAATGTAAAAGGGTTCTAAACAAAATGCTGTGCGTGACAATTTCTCATAAAAGTCAAGATATTTTCCCTATCAGGACTAGCATTATAGATGTGCCTGTCTGCTTTTCATAATGCTGCGTATAAATACAAATTTCACAATCTGTATCGTTTTGTAGAACATCTGACGAAAGTGAGCAATGTGAAAGTCTCATTGCCATGCATAGTGTTTCGCAAGAAGATGGAGAAAATGGCTGTTCTTAGACAACAGGTATGCACAATTATAAAAAAGATGTGGGTTATATCTAAGTTATAAAAAAGAACGTGTTACGTTATCAACATGAAACAATTCCCATCTCCTTACTTTTGTAATGTTAATAATAAGCACAGATGTTATAGAGCCGGTTGTGTATGTCAATTGATGACAATTGCAGCAGCACAACTTCAGAGAATCTGTGAGCATCAGTTTTAATAGTGGTTTAACTTGTAAAGTTTCTAATGTTACATTGTTTGTTTGTTTTATTTAGTATAAAAATGTTTATCATTTAATATTTCAAAAATCTCTTATTAAGTGGTGTGCAGTCTAAAAAGCATACAAAAAAATCATGAAAACATGAAAACAAAATTATGTATGTGATTTAATAATTTGATAACCATGAGAAAAGACTTAATAACCACAGGTACTTCATAATGACACTGCCAGATATGCTTGTCCAGGTGTAAGTGCATGAATGTAATTTAAAATACTTTTATTTCCCAATAATCCATCTGCTTCTCCCTTTATGTATTAAAACGCTGAACAGGCTGCTATGTAGTCAGATCATTAGGTTTATTTAATCTATAGCAGCATGATTAGTTAATGTAGTTTATAAAGTCCAGTCAAATAAATGCAGAATGTTGTATGTAATAAACTAATAATACTTTCCCCATTTCTTCAGTAGTGCAAGATGGAAAGATAACTCAGCGAAGAGACAATCTCCTGGAAAGTCCTTATGGAACCATGTTTCAGTGCCTCTTCTGAATCTTTAATTGTTTCAGTTCTTTTGAAACTTAAAAATACACTCTCACTTTCTCAGTTCCAATCTTGAATCGGTTTTATTAAAGAGCTACTTTACTACAAGAAATCCCAGTCCTTCTAAGAAACCAACCTGCCTTATAGAACTCAGTTGGTGAAATTACTTGATACAATCAATGAAGTGAATGCTGATCTAGTGTTTTGTTTGTTTGTTTTTTTAAGCTTTCATATTTTCTTAAGTGCTGGATGACATTTTTACAAATACTTTTCAAATTCTGTAAAAAGTCTGTGTGAATCATAATTTTGTATAAACTTTCAAATGTAAAAGTAAAATACGACAGTTACCTGTAATAGGTACTGATTACCCTTGTATGATGCTTAAGCTCTACTTGAATAATAACAAAAGAGCAGAACATTATTTAATTTATTGAATAACTTCATTATTTCAGAAGCTATTATGGCTACTCAATACTATATAATATGCCATCTTATCTATATGAAAGACCTTGAAAGAGTTTGGGTGCCTTGTGTTTTAAATATCTGTGTCCTAATTCAAATTTTTGAAGAACTCTTAATGTAAAAGTATAACTTAACATCAGAACCCGTATAAACATGAACTACAAAAACTGATCTAAAGAATCTTCTAAAGAATTCCTGTTATTTCAACAAAAGTTGTAAAATGTATCAAACCAAATATAGAAGCTGAAAACAATAGAGTGATCTGAATTCAATGATGGAGAAGGGAAAAAGTTTCTAAACTTTTGTACACAATTTCTCATTGAAGTAAATATATTTTCCCTATCAGGACTAGCGTTATGGATGTACCTGTCTGTGACCAAGAAAAAGGAGGTGCCTAATTTCCTCCCTCCCTCTTTGTTCCCAAAACTGCTTTCGCATCTGAGGAGGAAAAAACACAGGATCTTATTTTTAAAAACCAAAAGGATTGATCATAGAATGCCTGTCACGTGTAATTGTGGACTAGAGAATAACACATGTATGTAATTTGGAGCTTGCGATGCAAGGCTTTCCTCCTCAGACAAAGGTCCCCTGGCTGCATGGAAGTAATATGTTGCAATGGTGCATGTTTTTTAACAAGTTAAACTCATTCTACACTATGTGGAATGGGTTCTGGTTTACAGAGAATTCTAATACATGTGAGGAGTCCATATAAGTTATCAGTTTTCAGTAAGACAAAAGGCAGAGGGCTCAAATGGTGGGGAAAGACGTGGATCTAGAAATTTGCTAGCAGAAATTCTGCTATTGGTGCTGTTCCGTCAACTATTGTGCTAGAGCCAGCTGAAGGCATTGTGTGAACTTGAGATGGAAGCTTATCTGGATTTCAGTTCTTGCGCAAGGATCTTGCACTAAGTCAGGAAAAGGCTATTCAGCTCATCAAGGAGGACTTCCACTTGCAGAAGGGCACCTCTGGACCCCACCTTTACATTGCAATCCTGTAGACACTTACTTGGAAGTTAGCCCCGTTGACTACAAGGGGAACTGCTTCTGAGTGAACACCTGGAAGATGCACTGCATATGTAAACTGATAGTGCTACAACAGTACTGTGCAACCCAGTAAATATTAAAGAATGGATTTCATTTATTAATTTAAGACTATTGGCTGTTTTAAACACACACGCATACACACACACACACACACACACACACACACGACTTAGCACATTAATTTCAATGTGTCTATTTAATGCCTTTGTTGGATACCCACTTCCTAGTTTCTAAACTTTGAAGTAGTATCTATGAGCCTTATCATGTATTACACTAAAACTACATGCTCTAAAATACAAGTTGTGGTTCAAATCCTCCATATACCTCTACTCTCAATGGCATTGTGAACTTGTACATTCCACTCTTAGAATACAGTAAAATGTAGCTTGGATCCTGAGTTGCCCTTCCACAAAAGGAAGGGACTGCTTGCTAGTGGAAGGGAGGAGCTGGTTTTTGCAGTTCCTCCATAGGCCCCAGTGCCAGGTCACATGCTGATCTGGAGGATCTTCCTACCATCAAAAGTAAATTTGAAGGAGGAATTCATAAAAATTTGTGCTCTCCTTCAATGGGCAGGAGCATCCCCTGAACAGAGTTCCGCTCATCGGGAACTTAGGCCAACATTTTTAGGAGAGAAATAGTCAAGGCTAGTAGTGCCCATACAAATAAGATGAGAACAAACAAAATTGTGTCAATTAAGGCAGCACTTTCACTAAATATTTTGTCCACTTAGTTAAGTAAACTATTTTTTTCAGAATCGGTATGTATTCCTACTTATGTCTGGCAACCATAGATCATGTATAACCTTCCATACCTGCACAGTATGTAGGTTGCTCTCAGTCATTGTCAACTATTGAGAGGATTGTAAGCTGTTTTGTGTCCATTTGATTTCTTGACCGCCAACTTGAATTTATTTGTGACTTGACCTTGCATAAAGTTTAGATCATTGGCAGGAGCAAGACTTATCTCCAATAAGATTACATTGCTTTAGGAAGGTGAGAGATTATGGGCTTAAGCCTGTCTGGAAATGGAAAAACAAACTATTAGTGCATCAGGCAGTGGAGAAAGTAAGCAACAATAATGATTTGCTTCATTAATGTTCTACTCTTTGAGAGTGTCAGTCAAGCTTGGTTAGTAAACGTTGACCACTAAATTATGTTTTTATAGCTACTGGAGCAGTAATTTGGTGGCTTATACAGTAATGTGCCTCCTGTGGCCAATTCTGCTTTCAGATATGTGAGTTGCAATGTTTATGGCAGGGAGGCAAGTGCCATTTCTACATTCGTGGCAAAAAAAACAACACCCCAGTATTTACCTGCAACAATTAGCAGGAAGCCATCCTAACCTTTACCTTACATAATCTGTCTTTAAAATACCCTGATGGAAGAGAGGTTTAAAAAAAAAAAAAAAACCATGAAGATATGATAAATATATTTATAATCCACACTTTATTTCAACATTTCCTGTATATCCAGCAATACCACTAGGTGATAGACATGTGGTTTATCCTCTATGGGCCTAGCATCCTCTCATTACATTGTTTAAGTGTGCTCAGAAAAGCTAGTGTGCAAGCAAAACTATTAACCATTTGGATTGTTTTTCTTACTATTATTTTAGCAATTGGGAGTACATTATAAAGTTAAATCTCTGAAAACTGTCAACAGTGATTTTAAGGTTTTAAAATGTATGAGTTACAGTACATACATATTATATATGGCATTGGACCTGCATTTAATAAACTATAATGATATTTTTCTACACTCAATTGCGTCTGCCTAGTCCCACCCTGAACAATAATTATGTCAACAGTCTTGCTTCTAGAACAAATTCTTAATGTCAACATTTAGCTTTATAAACTTGGCAACTGTCTATTATATATTGTGTTTAGGACCAGCTTATTAACTGCAGTAAGTGTGTGAAGGGGATAAATCGCCTGTATCGCCACTCTGGAAGAACAGAAATTTATCACTTTGCGTTTTCACAGTATCTGGAATTCTTAAATCACCTCTGGATCCAATCCAATATTCTCAAGACAAACTTACAGTAGTTCCCAGTGCCTCTCTGTGGGACATAGGGACAGAGTTGCCTCATTTTTTAATTATTTAGCTTGTTCACTGAAGTAAAGTAACTTTGTGAAATGTCACATAGTCATATAGTGGCTTAAAATGTTTTTTATTTGCCAACTTTTTAAATTAAAGCCCATCTCAAGTACCGGTACATATTTAATATTGGCCTTTCCCCCAGGTTAAAACAGATCACACCAAAATGCAAAATTAAAAGTAGACAGTGTCAAATTGGAGATGCTGGGAATTAGATACGGGGCCTTGCTGTATAATGAACAAATGACCCTGCTGCTTCTGAAACCTGTGCTTATCCTATCTCTACCCCAAGAGCAATAATTTGGTCTGTTTATTACAAATATTTTAATATCTCCCTTTGATCATATTCCCAGAGTGTTTACATGTTGATGTTGACTGGATATCTGATAATGAACCCCGTCCCTTGATTATTTACTCATTTCCCGTGATTCCTATGAAAAACCTTCCTAGTCAGCCATTTCATCTATATTGTTTCCTTGTTTCCTTTCTGCTTTGTTTTATTCATGATTTTGTTACCCCTGGAGAGGGTCCCTAGAATATGACCTTGGTAACAAACCATGCCTCTGTCTCTGGGTTTGCATTTCTGATTAAGGTGGTTGGCTTCCCCCAAGGCCAGAACTTTGGAAGGTGTTGCAAATTAACATTAGTAACAGCACCTGAGACAAAAGCAAATGCTTAACTGTAGGTGGATATCTGTTTGCGGAGAGATTTGGAAGATAACATAGTTAGAAGGAACATCTGTCACCTGCATTTTCTAGGGAATATGAATAGCTTATACTAGTCTTCAGCTTTGTGCATTTTTAAAAATGGCATAGTGCTAAAGAAAACAATAAGTGCAATGACTTTTAGCTGTGTAGATGAGAGGGAGGGGAAATTCCACCGCACAGCTACAACTCATTGCACTAGTGCAGTCCAACAGGTAGATCGTGATCTACTGGTAGATCACTGGACGCCAGTGGTAGATCCCCCCAAAGAAGCTCAACAACTTTGGCTCCCCTAAAAAAAAAATCTCATTTTATTTGCCCTGCACCCCCCAAAAATGGGGCTTTCCCCCCAAAAATGGGGCTTTCCTTCTCCCTAAAAAAAGCTCAACAACAACTTTGATCTGAATGCCTAAAAAAACGGGCCTTCCTCCTCCCCAAAAAAGCTCAACAACTTTGACCTGAACCCAAAAAAAGGGGGTAGATCACTGCCAGTTTTTAACTCTGTAAGTAGATCACAGCCTCTTGGGAGTTGGCCACCCCTGCACTAGCGGAACAGTTTAGTTGGATACCACCCATAATCTGTGGGGAAATTGCTCTGTTTCCCTATGCTCAAGAGTTTCATGCAGAGGAAATGTGGCTGGAATAAATGAAGTGGTACCTCTTGAAATGCCCTATTTTGGAGAGTGATGTGTTTGTATGCTGTTTGGCAGTGTACATCATAATCGGATCACAACCACCTTGAATAGTGGATTTCTTTGTCTACCTAGCCACTTGAAGTCTGCATGTTGGTATGTGTGAATAGACTTATTGTTGAGGAAAGATTTGGCAAATCCTTTTCAGCGGAAAGTTGCTATGAGCCACTGCTCAGGGGATATTCAAGACAGCAAACCTAAAGCTGTAACACTTTAAATTGTAGAGATAATGAGATGAGAAAGAGAGTCTAATGTTGCACAGATTAATTTTTTTGGCTTGAACAATGTACATACTACTTTTTAAAGAATGACCAATAAGAGTAATCTCAAATCTATACAGCAGTTCTCATGCACATTGATGGACTTGAGCAATTACTTGCTTTTCACTGCCTACCGTGATGGATACATAAACATTTCTAAATAGGAGCAACATGCCAAATGTGTACATTAGAGCTGAGAAATAAAAATTGAACACTAGGACACACAACTTAATAGCCAGATCCTGTACCTGTTGCATTCTTTTGGAGTCCAACTCATTATAAAAACATTACAATCACATTTTTTAAATTTATACCCCGCCCATCTGGCTGGGTTGCCCCAGCCACTGTGGGTGGCTTCCAACACACATAAAAATAATAATAAAACATCAAACATTAAAAGTAACGATCTGATCCAATATGAAAGTCACAATAACTTTAAAACAAACAACTTATATCAAACAAAGCAATATTCAATAATCCATTAGAATCCAATAGTAAACAGTAAAATTAAACATCAGCAAATAATAATTAAACAGTTTAGTAATTCTTTATTCTAACTGATAAGTGTAAATCTATAATCAATAAAAATAACAGCAAATCACAATGCTTAAAATACCACAAAACGTACAAAACCATGTAAAAGGGTCACATTGTGAAACAAGGACACACAACCTATAAAATTATTTTTTTTTAATATCTCTGAACTCCTCCCTTCCAAGCTGCTTCTGCTGTTCTCAAAGTCATGGTTTGGGAAAGGCTCCCAGGGCTGGAGGGTGGGGAAAGACAGGTGGAAAAGCCATTGCCTGCAGAAAGTCTCTCTCCCCTCAGTTCTTATAAAGATGTCTGAAAACGAACGATCTACCATGAAATGTTTCTACCTACTGATGTTTCATTAATGCTGACTCTTATGTCCTGACTCTGTCAGGATGGATGGTCTCATATAATATGATGAGTTTATCAATTAGGTTCAGCTGTATGATTTGAAGATTAATTGCCAGCCACCTGCCATTGCACTTAAGCATTCAACACTATATGGGTTTTAATAGTCTATTTCATTCTATTAAGGGACATTTTCTCAAATCCTTTGTGATTTTGTAGATCTGAAAGCAGAATCCTGCTCACAGCTTGATACTGCCATACTCTATTAATTTTAATCTGTCATAGTTTTGCTGTATATTTTAATTGTATTAAATTAAAAGTGCTCTTACACTGCTGGTCCGGAGAGGGGGGAAAACCCTTCTTCAAGGTTAAATGGAAAGACCTGTCTTTGTGTAAGCTCCACCCTTCAAGGTGATAAGCAGAGATGTACAATAATTATATTACCATGGCTAAAAATAATTTCTGAAGTAGTGATCATACCAGGCAATCATTCAAAGGCGACAGGGCTCTGTTGTATGATCTCATTTTGCAAAATTCCAGCTGCTCTTATTTATTTATAGTATTATTTGTGTACCTCCAAATAGCTTTGCTGTGAAATTTGCAAGTAAAAGTCACTTTGTGGTATTGATTCAAAGCAATTTGATTTAGTGAGATTTTCCGTTTAAGTTTTTTGGAGAAAAATGTGGATTCACACAATCATGGCATTTCATCTCTTGCATATGTTTATTATTTCATCAATGTGTAATTGGGCCCATCTTTGGGCCCATGGTTCAAAATTTCATAAACACACAAACACACACAGTATAGTATCCAGGGCTGCACAACCTTTTAACCCTTCCCCCTTGATAAAATACAGCACTTACATTATTATTCACCAATGCAGAATACATTTGCATGTATATAAAGCTTGATACTGAATTCCTGGGAAACTACCGTATTTGTACAAGGGGAGAAATTCAACATTTTCTCCTGATTTCCCCATTCTGTGATGGAGACATGCATGCAAAGAATAACATGCTAATCATGATGTCCTGTGAGTGAAGCAATTTTTTTCAAAACAAGGAAACAGCAGGGCAGATTTAGTAATTTTGAAGTCGATGCACAGGTCTCCTTGGGAACAGTACAGCCTCTTCTTCACATCCTCCCACCTGCCCTCCTTTTGTCCCCACTCTGAGTTCTCTTCCTTTTAATATAAACTTGAAAGATTAGGAACGGACTCTCAAAATAGTATTAGCTTTAGCATGAGATGGTTTAATGTCGTCTTTCATTAATTTTCATAGTGACTTCAGTTCAGATAAAATTATAGAAATGATTTAGTTCAGAACAAAGAGGACAAGATAATTGCTTGAGAATTTTATACTGTGATCACACATGCAACCAGGAGATATATCCTGGCTCTAGCTGCGCATTTGGCCTACACAATACAGAAGGCATTTGTGCAAACAGGATGGTGGATGGCAGGTGGGCCTGTGGGGGAGGGAGAGGAGATTGTCCAGCTGGAGTAGGACCTGAAGTGACCTTCATCCCACCAACCGTCCTCCTGGAATATGAGAAACTTTGAATAATCGCCCCCCCTTAAAAATGAGTGAGCTGTTTAAACTAGCACCTACAGAACTTGAAGTCTATTCTGTTGTATGTTTAGCTGCCCCCAAATATGGGAAATGTGGCTTAGGGATCCTATCCTATTTAAATATGAATATCTATTCTATTATTGTATCCAATGTTGCCTATAAGAGTTTGTAAAGTTTTTAAAGATTCAGCCTGCCGCCTTGATTCAAGATAGTGTCCCATTGTAGCCACACAGAGACGAAAATCTGCTCCTTGATTCAGTAACCATCATGTAAAATTTGGATATGATATCCGAAGAGATGTCTGAATGCAGAGCAGAAAAACATTATCATCTGGAGGACCATAGGTTCCCTACCCCTGCTACCAATGGTTTAGTGCACAAGCTAACTCAAAACATTTTGTTACCTAAGGTAAAGAGCAAGAGGATTATAGTTTATCTATAGTCAACAGAACCTGCAGCTGAATCCTAGGCCTTATCTATACTATAGATTTAAAGCAGAGCAAAACCACAGAGCTTCAATTACAATTTATTACAATTACTACTATTACTATTATATGCTGCCAATCTGATTGGGTTGCCCCAGCCACTCTAAATTCCATGGGGAGAACTCTGACAATTGTAGCCTGTGAGGGCAATAGGAGTTTCCTAACAACCTTCAACACCCTCAACATGCTACAGTTCCCAACAGTCTTTGGTGGGGGCCCAGACAGAGCCCATGGCAGCCACAGCAGGCCCCAACAGGCCTTTCGGAGGGAGCACCGGGGCTCCTCTCAGCGTACAATGTCACAATGTTGGGCGGAACCCAGCACACCTGGGGGAAAGCCAGGATTGTTCAAAGTGGTGTGATACTATTTTAAATGTGAATTACAGACAGTGGTGGAGCAAGCCGATTGGGCGCCTGGGGCAGCACGTGTGCCCTGCGCCCAGGGGCAGGGCCAGCCGCCCGTGGGGTGGGGCGAGCTGGGGCAGGATGCTCCGTGGGGCCTCTGAGGAGTTTGCCTGCCTCCTCCCACTCAGCCGCCCTACAGCTGAGGGGGAGGCAACGGGCGGACTGTTTAGGGCAGCGTGGAGCCTGTGGGCACTCAAGCCACCGCATCACTCTCAGGAGAGACATGGCTCGGGCGCACTGCAGGCCCCGCGGTAAGTGCCACCCACCATTTTGTCACCCCCCTCAGTGGGGACACCCGGGGCAGGCCGCACCTACCACACACCCCTTGCTACGCCTCTGACTACACATTGTAGTCTCCTTCGCTTCACCCAGGGACATAGGAGGCCGATGATAGATCACATGGCAATTATACCTCATCCTTCAGCACCTCACAGCTGCTGCCAGCGATCCAACATCTGCCCCACTCTGCCTAAAGCTGAGGCTCTCCTTACACAAGTACCTGAAGGAGCACCTACTCTCATTTCAGTGTGCCCATAAACTAAGATCATCTCCAAGTGCTTCCTCTAACAGAGGTGCAGCATATATCAACTGTTGGGTGACTCAATTAAGGAAAGTTGTGTCCAAGTAGGCTTGCCTGACCCAAACCACGTTGTCTTTTAGGCACCAGGCAGAATTTTTATTATCCCAGGAACTTTAAGTTATGTTCTTTAGGCTTCCTATTTTTTGCTTATTATTATTATTATTAGTAGTAGTAGTAGCAGCAGCAGCAGTAGTAGTAGTAGCGGTAGTGGCAGAAGTGTGTTGTGTTTTAATGCTATGCTTGTTCTTTTATATTGTTGTAAAACTGCAAGGGAATCCATTTTGATGAAGGGGGTTGGTATAGAAATATTTCAAGTGAAATTTTAAAATGTGGTTGCTATGGATTTTTTTATCATGGCAATGCTCCTATTTGTGTTGGGTTTTAGTATGTGTTAAATTTGATTGATTGTAAGCTTATATTGTTCAGCTTTATGCTTCATAAGCTGTCATGTGGGCCTTTTAACATCGTGCTGGCAGGCTAGAAAACAAAACCTGACAATCTACATATGCCAAGGATTGAATCTGGAGTGTAAGTCTCACAATTAATGTATGATTGATTACTCAACGTTTCCTCTTAGTTTTGGTTATAATGTTTGTTATCTGAATTGGTTTCTTTAACATATGGGTTTGTGTGTGTGTGGAATTTATGTGCTTAAAACAGAGGACCAGTTCTAGATTTAATAGCTATTCCTTTTAGCATCTTTAATTTAATTTAGCATCTATAATTAATTTCCCAATTTGCTTTTATTGCTACCTGCTCCTTCTTTTGGGAAGCTATGAAAAAATATTTCTAGTTGATTAGCTTGTCTTGAACTCCAGAGGCCACCTGTCAGCAGCAGGAGCTAATGGAAAAGGTACCAACACAAGCCAGACTGAATTCGCACTAAATTCAAAGCCAAAAAGGCAGAGACTTTAAATCCCTCATGTCTTTTCCCTCCCCACCCCACCCCCGCGCTTGTTTCACGGTAACTTAACTTTCTCTTGATTCGGCCAGCAGAGGGGGCTACCGTAATACATATCTGCCGCTGCAGTCCCGCTGTGGGAAATGACATTAGCCATACAAAGACCATGAGTCATCTCCCCCCCTGACCTTGGTTCTAGCGTTAATCAGCACAGTGGGCTGACCCTTGGGTGTAAATCTGAATGTGCGGTGTGATTTCAAATTATTTGTTGAAAGTCCTTTGCAGATTGCAGACCAGTTCCAAAGGTCTCGCTGAAAGAGGCATGTGTCAAAACACACACTTAGCCCAGGACGGATCAGAAGAAAGGGCAAATAAAGCTATGTTTCTGCGGCTTATTGAGGTTGAAGTTGTTAATTTCCCCACTGATTGTGCAGCGGCCTCAGCAAGGCTTTTCAAAAGGACAGGGAACAAAAATAAGCTGTGGCCAGCTTGAGTTTCATGCAGAAATGAATGCAATTTCCCGAGATGCCCTTCTGAGAAACGTCAGCTTTTTCTTAATGGCTACTCCATTGGGGAGGTAAGGTGACCATGCATCCTCCTTTACAGAGGACAATCCTCTATTGGAAGAGCTGTCTAGCCCAAGACTCATTGAAAGCTTAAATCATAAGAAGGGAGAACAGGGAAGCCTTGCCTTGTCCCATCCAGCACCTGGGCAGCAGAGAGTGAGCAGGTATGCACAAGTCACCTGTTCACGGTCTTCCCCACTGTGGTGAGATGTGTTTCTATTTAAATTATAGTCCTAATTTCTAAATCTGTATCTACACATGCAAATTAGCAAGCACAAATTTTATGCAGATCTCTTTTCCCACCAATAATGCATGTCCTCTTGGAAGGTGATGCCCCACTGTATGTTTCAAGTCCAGGAAAACTTTGGCTTTCATAAAGTAGCAAATGTCAATAAGATTATCTTTTTCGCTCCCCCTGCCCCTGTCCCCACCCCAGCTACCCCGCTGCATTTCTGTCAGCCTCCATGGTCTTTCCGTTCTAATGAACATTTTGCATCTTAAAAACATAGTTTTTTCCTACTGCTTTGAAAGCTGTTCACTCCTCCTCTTGAAAAGCTGCAGACAGAAGCTCTGCCCTGCAGTAAGGCTATGCACATCTGTTATATGAGATGCTGCTGGTACTGAATAGGGACTAACTTAATGATTGTGCAGAGACAGGAGCAGGGTGGGTAGGAAACAGTAGCTGGAAATGCCCTAAAGGGGCTGATTGGTGGTAACACTCAGATCAATGGGCTGTGTATTTGAATTTAGCATCAAGCTTAGCATATGTGTTAATTCCCTGTGATTCATATAAATGCAAAATAAAAGCAACCTGTTGCATAACTTTCCTGTACAGTTTTGGCTCCTTTCAGCCGTGGATGCTTCTTGTTTTCTGTAAACACTGACTACAACTGTAAACCCTCCTTATTCTTCACATCTTTGTCTTCTTCCTGTAGGAGTGCATACTGTGTGGTTGCCAGCTAGGTTCTTACTCAGTGTAGACCAACTGAAGTTACTGGGCCTAAGTGGAACTTTGTGGACTCGAGAAACCAACACTGCATCCACATAGTGACGGGGGGGGGCACAACAGGGACAGTTGCCCCAGGAGCAAAATTGTTAGGGGAGCAAAATTTCAACACCCGGTGCTGCCTCAATACAGCTGCAAGCTTCTTTTGCTGGGCTCTGATGAAAATGGCTTATCCATGCAAACCAGGAAGTGACCTCTCCAGATAATGGAACAACTCTTTCTTTTCTTATCTCTGTGGTTGTGACACAGACACTGTTAGGCAGTTCAATGCACATTTCCCTTCGCACCTCTGCATGGCCCCAGGTGCTGGCAACCCACGCTACACCACTGCATCCACAGCCCTGCCACTCAGGGCAGAAGTGGGGCGTGGCTTCACTGCAGCTCACAGGATGGCACAGCGGCAGGTACTTGGATCAGGCCCACTGCCATTGCATGACAGCAGCAGAGCTGGCTCAGGATCCAGTAGAATCTGTGCTGGCCCTGCACTCTTCCCAAAACACCTTGTTTCTGGAGCTTCTGCTGGCTACAACAAGTGAGGATGCAGCATGTGGTAACTTCTACCCACTGGCTGTTTAGGTGGATACTCCTCATCAGTAGAGCCATTCTGTCAACTTCAGAGCTCCCACGCCAGCAAAGGATGGTGGAGGGATATCTCTGCTTCATCCAAAACCCTCCAGTGTGGCAAATCAGGGACTTGTAATGCTCTGCCAGTTATGCCAATGAATTTAAATCGGTCTTCTCTGATGAGCAGTGGGTACAATTCACTGTCTGTATTGCAGTTTTCCTCACTTTAAGGTCTGGTGCCTGCTCTGCCTCTAGGAACCCAGGGGGCTCTGGGTTCTGTTTGCAACAAGTGCATATTGTGTTTGCAGAAATCTTTCTTACAGAAAGCTTTACTTCCAGATGCTTTCAAACGCATAGGGAAATTACCTAGATGTCATTCTGAACAATTTCCAGCAATACCTTAACTATAGAAGAAAGCAACATTTATACTGAGTGAAATAACTGTGACAACACTAAAAAAACACACCACACCCTAGGCTACCACAATCAATATAGAGTGATATTTTCTTGTAAAAATAGCTTTTAAGTAACTTTATCAGGAAAAGGAAAGAATAATGAGAGAAGTAACTTGAATTCCCCCCCCTCATTGTAGTGTCAATGGATAGCAATTTTTCTTTGACATGATGGCTCTTCTATAAATGTTGTTAAATTACTTAAATTGATAGGGGAGAGGTGTTCTTTCAGAACCTATTGGTGCTGCATCTCTTGCAATGTGTATTTGACTTAATCACTATAATCAAAGTGTTAACAGTGAAGAGTATAACCCACTATTACAATGAACAAATGTTTAAAAATTATTTACCCAGTATAAGGGAAACATTGGTGACTTGATAACATATTGAGAGCTCTCCCTGAAAAGGAATACCAGGCATTCTTAAAATGAAAGTTCAGGTATGATTTTTTAAAAAAAAATATCTTGTATTAGCAGTAGTAGCAGTAGTAGCAGCAGCAATTATTATTATTATTAGTAGTAGTAGTAGTAGTATTTTTATAACCCACCCATCTAACTGGGTTTC
The DNA here is from genome assembly GCA_034641385.1 of Darevskia mixta. Classification (NCBI taxonomy): domain Eukaryota; kingdom Metazoa; phylum Chordata; class Lepidosauria; order Squamata; family Lacertidae; genus Darevskia; species Darevskia mixta. Next base: position 13,127,999 of record JAWWNH010000001.1, read on the forward strand.
CCCAGCCACTCTGAGCTGCTTCCATCACATATAAAAACATAATAAAGCATCAAACATTAAAAAAAAACTTCCCAATACAGGGCTGCCTTCAGATGTCTTCTAAAAGTTGTGTAGAAAAGTTGTAGAAATAGAAAGTAGAAGTTGTTTTCATCTCTCACTAACTTCCCAACCCGTGTCCCCAATATCATTCCAATCTTCAAAACAACCAATCAATATGAAATAGAGACTTTTTATTGTGTTTTTACCTCAATGACTTGCATTGTATGACCAGGCGCTTTTGTATGGCACCCCCCCCCCCTTGAATATTGTTCAGAAGATTTGCAAGTCTTTCTCAGATTTCAGCCCTGGGGAGGCTTAAGAACATCCATGCTTCTATGCACTGGGATTTTATGACAGCCCTGGCCAAGGGATGGCAAACCACACATAAGATATGATAGGTGATGGAGAGTCAGGCTTATAAGAATGACCACTTGATAGATCGACTGAATTACATATTTGACTGTTTCAAAAAATGGGTAGCAGACTAAAAATATGTAGTAGTGCTACGTTATTTTGTGGCCTCGTCAACTTTTGGGTACAAAAAACCAAACACCCACACAAGAATTTGCCTTGTTTGAATACACACCAACCCCATGCAGCACACGCAATACAGGCACTACTGGCACATCTTGTTTTATTTGTTATCATTAGGAAATAGAACCATGCTGCAAAAAGGCTGGGCCAATCCTGTTATTTAAGTGCATATTTCACAGCTCCAGAGATTTACATGTTGTGAGCTCTCTCCCAACTGAGATTAGACAGGTACCTTCCCTGCTGAACTTCAGTTGCATGACAAATACTTCTAGCAGCCATTTTATGATAGTGTTGGGGGTTTTGTTCAGTTTTGTGATGACTTTTGATTGTGACAACAACAACAAATTTATCTATAGGTCAGTCCAATCTGTTGGTTCCGATTATTGCTTTCGCTTTCATGTTCACCCCACTTGACCAGACAAGGCTATGCTCTTTGAAATAAGTGAGGGAGCTAGGAGTGAACTAGGACCAGTATCAGATTCATTTCAGAGTTGAGCATCTGGGTTGCTACTACATCATGAGCCTGTGTAGGTATAAGCACCTCAGTTAGAACCGCTTCTCCTTTTGTGCCTCTGAAGTGGCGAAACAAGCTCCCTCCCTACTGCATTCCTTTCTACTACACAGCCATTCTAAAGGACAGAATCTCCGTGCAAGCATAAATATTCCTACCCTGTGTTGCTGAGGATGGATTTTTTGTCTGGCCGACACACCAGAAAGCAGCCTTGTCGAGCCAATATCCACTGGGTTTCCTAATGCAAGAGGGAGGCAACTTTGACAGAGAGGAAAAGCATCGGGTTTGAGATGTGAAAAGCACAGCTGGAAAGCTAACTTGGCTATTCATTATTATGTACTCAGAAGATGTTAATGAAGCTTGAAGATGGGCTTTCTGGCCAAATTGCCTTTGGCCAAGCCCATTCCCTTTCTTGCTTTGCATTCTGCGACTTGGCTCGCCTTCCTCTACCTCTACTGCACAGGCAAGCTGCCTGCTTCCCTAAGTTTTTAATGAGTCCCAACTGGCGAGGGCAAGAGTAATGCATCTCCACTGTTATGGCTGGGCCAGGCCCTTTAATATTGAAGTCTCCCTGGTGGCAACACAACAGAGATGAACAATAATGTGCAATCTCCTAAAAAGGGGAAGCCTTTTAGCTATTTAGATCAGGGCAGCTTCCTTCCAATAATTTAAGGCTGGGATATATGTGTGGTGTGGTGCTCCCCACCCGGGTCCCTGCTAGTACAACCAAGAGCGGTTTATCTTCATTGCTGTCACTGCAGAGTCATGTTGGTATCAAAGGATGCAGCCTAGCAGAAGCACATATATCTCGGTGCGGGCACCTCTGGCTGGGTCTCAAAATGCACTGGAGAACTGGCTGTTTGCCTGTAAGCTGCAGGGGGAGGTGATCAAAATGAAGACTTGAAATTCATATGCAGCAGCAGGAGACCCTTCAGCAGCAGGAGGGCATTGCCTGTGACTGGACAAACCACACAATGACTGCAAGAACAATGTGGTCTTCCCTCTTGAGAAGGGCGGAAGCCATATTTCCAGAGCTTAGGCTAATGTGAATTAAATATCCTGTGTGTGTGTCTCTTCATTTTTTTGAAAAACAAAAACTCTGTTCACTGTAGCCTAAATAATAACCTTGCGGGTTGTGATTTTTTAAAACCTTTATTATTTTTAATGGCTTCATTCAGTTACTCCTGGTCCTAACTTTAGTCCCTGGTCTTACTTCCTGCCAGCTGCCTAGGGACCCGAAAGGTTGATTCAGCAGTTGGAGATTGTCCAAGCCTAACAGCATAAAAACCTCTTGTCCTTCCTCAGTCCTCACATCTTTGCAGCAGCCTGATGTCCCTAAGTAAGACTACATGGGAGACCTTGGCGGCAGTGGAATCGTTGCAAATGATTTTTCAAAGGGAAGAGACCTCAGCGAATACACAATGACAGGATGTGGAGCCATGATCAAAAGTAAAGCATTTTGCTTTGTTAAAAATATGGAGTGCCTCTCCTATCCTTTTAAGTTGGGTTCTATGTTCAGGAGGTTGCGACACAATGTTTCCAACAGGGAGTAAAGGGGAGGGCTTAAATGATTTGCCACAGAACTGAATGTTTTTGTGAAATAGAATCATGGAGAACATATTGTTACAAAACAGGGGGAATCTTGCTACAGTTAGCTCACCTAGAGTCTGTGATCCTTTGAGAATCAAGATTGTTGTAGCTTTAAGAAATATGATTTATTTACATATTTACACCTGAGTTTGGAGGAAGGGAGTTTAGATCTTACAGCATGCTCATCTCAAGTAGGGCTTACTCCCTACAGCAGTGCAGCACTGGAGTCCAAAGCATCTCTCCCAGTCTGCCTTCAGCCAGCCTGCCCAAGATGGATCTCCTGTCTTTTTTCTCCTATTCCAAGTCTCGTGCCAAAGGCCCCAAACTTTTCCTGTGACATCATGCCTAGTTACCCTGGCAACCTTCCAAATCCCCTCTCTGTTCACACTTCAGGACAAGGCGGGGGGGCAAGGCGGAGGGAGGGCAGTTCTCTTGTTTCTTAATGACCCTAGTATCGTTTCTTAATGACCCTAGCTTGGCCAGGTCATTTTGCTAGCCCAGGAATTCCTCTGCAGTTTGTATTTTTCATTCATATCCCAAATAATCAAAATCTTACCATTATTAATTTCTAGGGTTTAGGGCCGTCTGTCCCCCATGAACCTAAAACAGTACAATATCATGTTCCTCTGCAGGGAAATCCCAAAATCTCTTTCTCCAAGCTGGCCTGTGGCTGTATGTGTGTCGCCCTGACTTCCACAAGGCTGTGGTGGCAGTTGCTGGAAGGAGAGGATGAATGATTACATCAGCTAAGAACAGCCTGAGAGGGAGAAAGTCCCCCCTCCATTCCTTTCTCCCCCTTAGAGGTTAGGGAGGGTGAGGCAGTCCAGGTAGCAGAGAGATTCCCTAGAAATGGGGAGGGTATCAACTAGCCAGGAGGAGAGGCTGGAGGAGGAGGAGGAGCAAGGCTAACCTCCATCCCATCACTGTAAACAATGGGTTTTGGTTTTGTAGATGCCTGACATTTGATACAAAACTGTATCTTAAATACAGGAAGTTTTATTTCTCTTACATTACTCAGACATCTGCTGGTTCAGCTGTGGCAATGTAATAATTTATTGTGGCTGTTATGCTCTCCCCCTCCCCCTTCCATTCCTGAGAGATGAGGAGTTCCAGGTGTGGTGCTACAGGGCTTAATTTCTTGAGAGTACGATCTTGTTTACAAAATATACAAGCCTATTGATACTCCTACAGCAGGTAGAAAAATCTGCTCCACTCCCCCCCCCCACATCAGAGTCACTGGGAGAGCTTCTCTGCCCCAAGGATTTTCACCTGCAGTCAATGCACAGCTCCCAAACACTTCCTGATTAAATTTAAACGGAAAGTTGCTTAAAAAGTGCTACCCTACACTTACTGAAGGATGTCACCTTTCCAAGTTTGAATGAGCCATTACATTCCAAAAGCTGGAGCATCCCAGCATCAGAGGAACATATTCAGATATTAGCTTCCATTGACGAAATATCAACTGAGCATCCTGGACCTCTAGCCAGCCCAAGGCCAGTGTCAGTGGTCAGTCAGGTCAGACAATGACTGAGAGCACCAGGGATTCAGAAGCCCCCCCCCATGGCCTGACCTGGCTCTGCCACTACTCACTGTACTTCCTGCAAGCTACCCAGACAGTGATTTTGGCAGTGTGTGCTGCTTTTGAAAGGCAGCCAAGCTCTGCTCCCATCCACAGCAGAGAAGGATATTTGATAGATTGATATTCCTAGCACATCCTGGATGTTTTGATACAGGGTCAATCTGTTATGTTCTGTGGTCTACTTGCCAAACCTCCGATTTTGCTCTCAAAATTGCTGAGAGGAATGTAGCAGTTCAAAGCAGCTATTGCAAAAATGTGGCATTTGCTTTGTTCATTGAGGACCAGGAGAAGATGGCCACAAAGATGTCTGAAGAGCTTTCAGATAGCATAATAAGTGTGTGTGTGTGTGTGTGTGTAAATGTGAAATTATGTATTATAGAGGTATTTTGTCAGAACAGTGTTTTAAAATTTAATTGGCATCTTTTCAGAGATATATCCACACTGTATAATTCATTGTTTGCAACTTTCCCTGCAAACAACATGTTGCATTCTAGAGACAAAAACAAACCAATAATGCACAACTGTATTTTCATTCATAGACCTTCAGGAAGGGTGAAGGGGCTGCATCTGCTAAAATGCATGTAGGCAATCATTGCCCCCAAGTGATTCTTCCTTTGCTATTAGTTTTAATATATTCCCAAATTTAGGAATGCCAAATTCAAGTGGTTTGAAGGGCCAAACTCTGCCTTAGAATTTGCCATGGGCAATACTATAATTTTTCACCAGCAATGGCCTAAGCAGGAGCAGTAATTGGCCTCCAAAAGAACTTTGCCAGTCAAACCTTGTTGAACACTGTCAGTGATATTCTCTCTCCTAGACAGAATTGTACCCGTGCTATCCTTTAACACCTCACAATGTAAAATCCTTTTTCGTGTGTCCCTAGGGCTGAGAGAAAAGGACTGTTTTTTCATGAACTTCTGTTGTATTGTTGTAGGCTTCTATGAAAATGGATTAAAACATCACCACATTGGCCATGTGGTTTTGCCCATTCAGAGTGGTGGTAGGTGGCAATAACCTCACTCTGAACAGGCTTTCAGTCACTGCCACATAGATTTGGCTATGTGTGAAGTTATATCTATTTTTATTTCTTTGTAATTTTTTTAACTGCTTAATATAATACAAATGCCCAAATGGTTTGTAAAGAAAACAATAAAGGTTAAAACCAATATCATTCAATACAATTTCTCATCCATATTGTGATATCATTACTTTCACTACATGATCCCCGGCTTGCTGAGATGACGTTCCCAGGAAAATGTTTCAAAGAAAAAAAATCACACGGAAGCAACTGATGAGCGGCCCTCAGAGAGTGAGCCACCTGGAGAGCTCAAATAATGTTTTTTGCTCTCCAGCAGCACTATTTCCAAACAGAGGCAAGCATTCTACCTTACCTGCAGCTGCTTATTCATCTATTTGCTACCATTTGTACCTCACTTTTGCACCAAATCGTGTTCCAGGTGACTAAGTGCTGTAAAATATAAAGAAAAATAATCATTCAAAAGATAAAAGGCTGCTTGCATTCCAAAACGTTTGTGGTGTCAGAACAGTTACGCCATATCTTGCCAGGCTGGACATCTGTCTTAATCAGCTGCTATGCCACATGCGAAAGCCAGGGGCGGAGGAAGGGGGGGTGCAGTGAGTGTGGGCTGCTCCAGGTGTCACCACTGAGGGGGTGACAAAATGCCGGGCGGCACTCACCGCAAGGCCTGCAGTGCACCCGAGCCATGCGTCTCTTCTGGGAGAGACGTGGTGGCTTGGGCACGTGCAGGCTCCATGCTGCCCCCCCGCTGCCCCCCCCCAGCTGTAGGGCAGTTGAGTGGAAGGAGGCAGGCAGACTCTGGAGGCCCCACGGTGCACCCCGCCCCTATGGGCAGCGTGCCCTGCTCCTGGGTGCGCCGCCCCAGGCGCCCGAGTGGCTTCCTCTGCCATTGGCCAAAGCTGTAACTTCAGGTGCCACCCTACACTCCATCCCAGTGAACTAGTCCAGTCCTTTTAATCCCTGTACTCCTTGGCACCCACACTGCTAAAATGGCAAATTAAAGGGGGTTACTCTAAGGTTACCAGATTTTTTTTTCAATGAATCCGGGGACACTTTTCAACTTCAGTAGGAATGCTAGGATTTTATCAGGGCTGATTTGTAAATCCGGGGACTGTCCCCAGGGAACGGGGACGTTTGGTAACCTTAGGTTACTCTGATGCTGAGGTAGGCCGTAGCAGACACGGGTAGGGCAGCAACCCTTCTGAACCATAGAGATGGTTCAATAATTTACATAGTGTTACAAAGATTGAAAACACTGGCCTCCATGTTTATTTTGGGTTACATAACGATTGGTTTATTAGGAAAGGTAACATGGCACATCAGAGCCTTATATGAGACAGCAAAACCAGACATATTTCAACAGCGTTGTGGCACCTTATCTTATATGTCACTGCAGAACAATTTCAACAATCTCTACCACCTGCCTCATTGGGCATTTAGACTATGTAACAAGCGCTCTGGGAACACAGGGGACATTTTTGCTAATTTACTTCAGTGTCTCATTCTGTACCCATATGTGCTTATGATAAGTGTGGAAAGGTATACAATATGCTCTGCATTTCCTCCCTCACTATATTCTGCATCTTGTATTTTACATTTTGCTTTCGGGGTCTTTTATTTTCTCTTTTCAAATTCTTGTTGACATATCTGAACATTAATAAAGACTGCTTTAAAAAAGGTAATTTATACAGAGAGTATTAGGGATGCGGAGGCTGACTTGAGGCCTACATAAGGTGCAGGGGTGGGGAACCTATAGCCCTGCAGATGTTGATGGTCGGGGGCATTGTTGGAGATGGTCCTGGGGCTTGAACCCTGGAGCTCCTGCTCCTTGCCCTTCCTTTAAAAACCTGTGTTACCTAGCTCACAGTGTGTCTGGGTGCACTGCAAACCACAGTGTGAATGGGAGCTGAGCCACCCACCATCTTAATTTGACCAGAGGCACCTGTATTAGTAAATGCAATTTTATCCAAGTCTTCCATGTGGGCCTGTGCCCCCAAGACTTTAAGTTCCAAGCAATGACCCTGTTGCTGGTCTACAGCTGCCATCATCCCTGAAGCTGATGGCAGTTGAAATCAATGTCATCTGAAGGGCTACGAGTCTCCCAGCTCTGTTATAAGGCATGATTAAGCTCATGTGCCTTAGGTGTGATGTTCCAGTTCAGCCTAGTTTACAAAACAGAGCAGGCTGTTCACTACTGCTACATGATTACTACGTGTCTCATGAATCTTCCATATATTTTTCCTGGAAACCAGACTAGGACATTGCATACCCCATCAGAGCCTTTCTTAACAATAACTTGTTCTGTTGAGGTTTACTCTTACTAGCTGAGATGCACCTTATTTTCTTCAGGTACCCCTTCAAGAAAGCAATGCCTCTTTTGCAGAAAAGGATATTGGGTGAGTGGTAAGTCAGTCAGCTTTGAAGTTATGACAGAAGTGAATAACCTGGGATCATAAATCCAATACTTTATCTTAAACTAGGCAATATTTATTTATGGACTCCTGTAATAGCCTGGACTCCATTAGAAAAATATATATATTTCTACATGGAATCCAAGATGCAATAAAACCATTCATTTTAAAAAAAATGTTTTACCCCTTTGTGGAAGCATTGACATTTCATGCTTTTAGCAGAAGCTAAAACTATCAACTTCACAATCTGAAACCTGAATGCTTCAGAATCCTGTCACAGGGTTACTTCCCCTTCTCTTTCAAGACAAATTGAGCCATCTGGATCAGGGCAGAACAAGTGTTTGTACAGGCACAGTTGTGTGGGCTCAGCAATTAGGATGCCAGGAAAAGGAGGGGAGAGAGAGAGAGAGAGAGAGAGAGAGAGAGAGAGAGGGAAGTAAAATAAAAACAAAATGGTTTCCCTGAGGGAAACCAAAGCTGCTTTCTTATCTGGGCTATATAACTGTTAATAATTGGTATTTCAAATATCTCTGTGTTGAAATAGCTGCTGTGGTTCCACAATATTGATTCACCCCATTCAGTCAGAATGTAAAGACAGCAGCCCATTGCTATACATATCCTGCTGCTGATTTCAATGGGGGTTTATTCCAGGTAAGTCAGTATAAGCCTGCAGCCTAAAAGACATTTGGAGGGGGCAACTACTGTATCAGAGAAATCTGGCTTCAATATGGTAAGTTGCTTTTTACGTACATTTCATCCGCAATTATTTAAGAACATAAAATGTCAAAGTTGGTCATGGCAACAAACCACATCCCATTCCTATTACTGTTCTATGTATTTTTGTGGTAGTCCATTAACCCTGCAGTCCTATGGTCCATGAGAATGTAGCAGAACTTCCCCTCTAAGGGCCAATAGAGAGCTCTGGAGACTTCAGAGAGGATGATCTGCCAGTGCCACCTCCCAGTTCCTCAACTCTCGGGGAGTGGTGGGGAAGCGATATTAGCCCAGGAGCTGATACAGCTTATTTCTGTCCCCCCCCCATTGTTCTCAATGGGAGATTTTTTTTTCAAACCCAGAAAAGGATAGTGACGAGCAATATAAGAAACTGCCTTTGGTTCCTCTCCTCAGCTTAGGATTGAACCCTAGGTAACCTAGTAACTGGTTGAAAAGTAAAATAAAATATGGCTATATTTGACTTTGGGTAGAACTTGAAATGAAAGCAGCTCTGATTTGAAACACCTTTTAGTCTTAATTCATTCCCTACTTATATTTAAAGGCACTATTAACTATTCTTTATAGGTGTTTCTAAAAAAGAAAAAGAAGAGATGCAGGTTCCGCAGGATTTCTTTGCTCATAGTTGTCTTAGAAAAGAATCATAATTCAAATCTCCATGACTTCATTTAAAGGGCTGAACATTTTCTAGTCATATTGGATTTTCTGCTGCTAACAGCTTAGTCTGATATTTAGATTCTATCTTCATTGAGTCAGTTCATTTGCCATTTCGCTTAAATTCATGGGAAATGAAGGGATAACCTTGCAAGATAAGTGTGTGTGCTGCAAGAACAAGGATACTAAGGCACTGAGAAATGAAATTACATTTTCAGTACAGTTCTTTGAAGACCCAGAGTTGCATGTTTTAATGCTAAGTTTCATTCAGGTGTTCTGCCGTATCAAGCACACTTTCCTTTTGGCCTGATAATATGGAAACCTATGCTTTGCAGAGATCTTAACATGCTAATAGGCCACATGCAAAGAAAAAGAAAGAAAGGAACACCAACAACCCTGAAGTTTCAGATAGAAGCAAGTGTGTGGTCCAAAACAATGATATCACACTTCAGCAACTGAATCTGTCTGCATAATCCAAAATGAAGAGGTTGATTTCCAGGGTAGTTTAGTCCTCAGCCTAGCGTTGGGTTACTCGGGGCAAGGAGCAAGCTTAGAGCTTTGCAAAGATGGAGAATAGACAGAGAATGTTGTTATTTTAATAATGGAAGAAAAACTCTATCACTATCATATGCAATAGAAATATAATTAGTTGAATTAATTAATTGTTGATAGCCGTAACATCGTGACACATTCTGCGTGGATATGCCCTTGAAAGCAGCTTGGAAACTTCAACTGGGAGTGTGAAGTTACGTGGGTTCTTATTAAAATAAGAAGTCAATAATATCTCACTCACCCGCTTCCCAGTATTATTGAGGGCTTCTTATTCCTGCCTCTGAACAATTTGGTTGTGCTTGCTACATTGTGGGGGAAGTTTTCCATTAGGAACAAGCAGAGAGGCAGGTTATTCAAACCTATCATATAAACATCCTTACCTTAAAAAGAGACATAACCTCTGCTGTGTGGAGAAACTAGCCTCTGGTCTTGTTTCTGCTAAGCAGCAGAGAGTTTAACGTCTGCTTGAAGCTTCCTAGCCCTTGGTTACATCTCAAGTCAAGATTATCTCCAAATAACGCAGCACGCTGAGATGTTTTCACTACATGACCACAGTGCTTTTGAATTCAAGGCAATGTGGTAGATTCTGATAATTTTCTTGCTGTTGTGGAGATTTATATATACATGTATGTATACTTTCCCCCCATGGTGGCAGCTTAGGTGTTTCAGACAGCAATCTTATGCACACATACCCGAAAGTAAATCCTATTGCGCACAGTGGGATTATTTCTGAGTAAATGTGTATTGGATCAGGATGCCCATTACTTCATTATTAGCTCTTGATCATCTTTAATACCCTGTTTGCATGCCATTTTTTTCCATTGAAACAAAACAGCATGCCACTGGAGCTGAACTGCCTATGGAAAGCCAGAAACAATTTAAGAGTGCCGCCACTCAGCATCCTCTGAGGGTGCTCTCATTTGCAGAAAGGCCATCGTAGCTCAGTAGTAGAGCTTGTCCTGGTAAAATCTCCTGCCTGAAATCCTGGAGAGCCACTGTTGATCTGTGTTGACAACAGTGAGCTAGAGAACCAATGGCCTTACCTGGGATAAGGCCGCTTCCACTTTCCCTATGACTCTGTACCTAAAAACAACTGCAAATGGTTATTTGATCACTTTGATCAAATAGAAGGGTTGTTGTTGTTGTTTAGTCGTTTAGTCATGTCCGACTCTTCGTGACCCCATGGACCATAGCACGCCAGGCACTCCTGTCTTCCACTGCCTCCTGCAGTTTGGTCAGACTCATGTTGGTAGCTTTGAGAACACTGTCCAACCATCTCGTCCTCTGTCGTCCCCTTCTCCTTGTGCCCTCCATCTTTCCCAGCATCAGGGTCTTTTCCAGGGAGTCTTCTCTTCTCATGAGGTGGCCAAAGTATTGGAGCCTCAGCTTCAGGATCTGTCCTTCCAGTGAGCACTCAGGGCTGATTTCCTTCAGAATGGATAGGTTTGATCTAGTTGCAGTCCATGGGACTCTCAAGAGTCTCCTCCAGCACCATAATTCAAAAGCATCAATTCTTCGGTGATCAGCCTTCTTTATGGTCCAGCTCTCACTTCCATACTCCTTCATGGATCACTGCCTTGTCATGGCGAAGGGGCTTGAATAACTCAGAGAAGCTATGAGCTATGCCGTGCAGGGCCACCCAAGATGGACAGGTCATAGTGGAGAGTTTTGACTAAACGTGATCCACCTGGAGAAGGAACTGGCATGCCACTCCAGTATCCCTGCCAAGAAAACCCCATGGACAAAGACAACAGGCAATAGAAGGGTAGCCGTTGCCAAAGCAGGGCCTCATTCATAAGAAGATAGTGACATGGAACTCAGCTATACAGCAGCAAATAAAAGGTTTTAAGTGTGTTTAAAGTGTAATATACAATGGCGATGGTGAGCCTTATGGAAAATTCAATGTATTTTCAAAAACCCTTTTAAAAAAGGCATTTTCAGAACGTTTTTTAATTTGTATGTAGATTCCACCATGATCTGTTACTGACCTGCCTGGAGGTGCCTAGATGGTTGCTTTCATCTTGCATCATGCCATCAGAAATGTTAGCCTATTCAAGCAGGGATCTTCCTTGAAACAGGCAGAATTGCCATGCCAACAATATAGATTGTCAAGGCAGACTTCAGTTCAATTTTACCATGTATCTGAAAGAAAGGATCCCATTGTGAATATAGCTAGATTTATCCCTCAAGGGCTCTACTCCACTTTCCAATTCAGTGTGTGTGTGTGTGTGTGTGTGTGTGTGTGTGTGTGTGTGTGTGTGTGTTGCAAATATGTAACTAAACCTGCTTTTTCAAGAATTTCTGTTCCGGGGAGAAAGTGCTTTTCAAATACTTCTACTTTTTCTAGTTGTTGCATCTACAACATGCCATCACTTCATTGTTCGGGATTTCATTTAGCTTTTGCACTGCTTTTCGAAAGAGTCTCACAGTTCCCAAAGGCTTGAGGATGCTGAACCCATTCACATGTCATTACAGCAGCAGCAGTCTGCTGCCTTGGCTAAATAGTGGTGATTTATGAACCAATTCCATTTAAACACCTTAGCGAGATGTGAGGAAGTTTGACCCTCCAGATATTGCTGAACTACAACTCCCACAATCCCTGACCAGTGACCGTGCATGCTGGGGCTGAAGGGAGTTGTAGTTCGGCAGCATTATTATTATTATTATTAATTACGCACTATTCACCCTCAGGTCCATGGGTGCGTTACAACATTAAAACACAATATTAAAAACAGTTAAAAACAACAGATGAAGGAGAAAAGCCAGATATGATGATCATGATGATGATGACAGACCCTTCAAGTGTCCCTATTTTCCAGGGACAGTTCTGGATTTACAGAAGCCGCCCTGGTTTCTGATTTGATCCTAGAGTGTCCTGCTTTTCCTTAGGACGTCCCTATTTTCATCGGAGAAATGTTGGAGGGTATGGAGTTATGTGACCCCCCCCCACCCAAGCCATGGAGATAAGTAATTATGCTACCTTTTGAAGACATCTGAAGACAGCCCTGCATAGGTAAGGTTTTTATTTTAATCTTTAATGTTTTATTATGTTTTTATATATGTTGGAAGGGATGCGGATGGCGCTGTGGGTTAAACCACAGAGCCTAGGGCTTGCTGATCAGAAGGTCAGCGGTTCGAATCCCCGCGACGGAGTGAGCTCCTGTTGTTCGGTCCCTGCTCCTGCCCACCTAGCAGTTCGAAAGCACATCAAAGTGCAAGTAGATAAATAGGTACCGCTCCGGCGGGAAGGTAAACGGCGTTTCTGCACGCTGCTCTGGTTCACCAGAAGCGGCTTAGTCATGCTGGCCACATGACCATTGCTTTATACTCTGTTGTATAAATGCCAGCTCCCTCGGTCTATAGAGCAAGATGAGCGCCACAACTCCAGAGTCGTCCACGACTGGACCTAATGGTCAGGGGTCCCTTTACCATTACCTTTATATATGTTGGAAGCTGCCAACAGAGTATAAAGCAATGCGCAGAGTATAAACAATATTTTTTTTTACTACTACTACTATTGAATTGGAAATCCCTAGTTTCATCTGAGAAATGTTGGAGTTTATGTAATGATAATGATAAGGGCCAAAGGCAGCCCACACCTGGTTCAGCCCAGGGGCGCTGGGTAGAGGGAACAGAAGGGGCTTTAAAGAAATCTTTAATAAAAATATATTTAAAAAAAACAAAATAAAATAAAATACCGTCCTTCCCACCTCTATTGGTGCACATGGGTTGTGGAATGCATCTACTTGGTAAAGCTATAGTGCACTTTCAAGAGATTCCAATTAATTTGACCTTTAAAACCACCTATTAACGGGTGCAGGTTAATCCCCCACTTCTTACACAGGTTAGTCAAGGCGCACAAGAAAAGATTTAACTGTAGTAGCACTTCACGTAGGTTTCTGATGAAGTGACATTTATTATCCTGCAGAACAAAAGCAGCGTTGGGTGTATGCAAGACCTTTGTTAAGAGCTGCAATTATTTCCTTAATTATTTCGCCCCACAGTATGAGCCACTTAGACAAAAGAACCCCATAAGGAAAGTCTTGTAAGTACATTAAAAACAAAACAAAAAGCAACCACCACCAAACACACACTAAAGCCACATTTCTCAAATAAATTGTAGTGTAATGGCAACTGACTGTTCTGAGATTACTGCAGTTTAAGAGGTGTGTGGATTGGAGCTGAAATTTGAAAATGCCCTCTGAGTCCATAGCTGTCAACTTTCGGATTTGAAAATAAGGGATTTTCCCAAACTTTCAGATTTGCAAATAAGGGATGCCGTGAGGGCGGTGCAATGGCACCAAGTAGCCTCGCCACCCTGTGCTCCAGAGGCTGCGCACGAATGGGTGAGCGAAAGAGCGAGAGCGTAAACGGCAGGCAGGCTGGCTGTCTGGTTGGGCATGAGGGTCTGGCTGCACAAGGCATGCAAGCTCAGACCGGTCTCAGACGCCTTATTGGCAGCCGAGCAACGCAGCTGAGGAGCCTCCCTGGCTGGTAGAGAGGGAGAGGAGCTGCTTCCTTTGAAATCCGGGAAATTTAAGGGATATCAACAATCCGGGATAGCAGCAGGAAACGGCATTGGAATAAGGGAGTTTCCCGCAAAAAAAGGGAGGGTTGACAGCTATGCCTCTGACCTGGGTTTCTTTCTTTGCTCTTTTCCCTTTCAATGGACTATAGTTATGAAAGGAAAGAAACACCTGAACTGGAAAATGTAAAGGAGCCCTGCAGATGAAATTGGGAACTGGCATTTCATAATGGAAACTGATTTTGCACTGGGCCTTTCAAATCGATGGCAAAGAGTGATCTTTTGTAACAGCAAAAATTGCACTCTTGGCTTTAATTGTATGCAATTATTCACCATGCTGCACCATTTTCTGTTTTCAGCTGTATGTAGTTTTAGCTGAATGCTGGGATAAGAGGTGGCTGTGTGCAGAATAAATGTTTGCCTCCTTTTGCCAAAAAAGGGAGCGGGCATGCTTCCTCCTTTCTTTTGTTAAATGCTTTTGGGGGGATTCTTCACACAATAATTCTGCTAGCCCACTAATGCTAATATTTCTATTTCCAGGAAGTTATCTATGCAAATTGGAAGAGGGGAAAATGGGTCATCAGGGTGGTGATGAAAGAAGGTGTAGGAAGTATATAGAATAGAAAGTAGTGCCCTCCAGATGCTGTTAGACTCCAATTCCCATTAGCCTCAGCCAACATGTCTGGTGGTCAGGGATGGTGGGAGTTGTAGTCCAGGAACTTCTGGATGGTGACTAACCCTGTTACAAGACATAGCTAAGGGGGTTGAGAATCTTTGTGGCAGAACAAGAATAAAACTTGGCATGCTCTATTTGTAGGGTAACTAGTCTCATACAACCAGCATGCTTGAGGCTGATTAATGCATGAAGGGGTTAAAATCATAGAGTAAGCCGTCCTGCCAGGCTTAGCCCATGTCACTTCCCCTCACCTTGGGAGGAAATAGGTAACAAAGCCTTTCAATTTCAATTACGAGTGAGATTATTCTCTCTGTGTGCTGCACAACCTGTGCCACACTCAGCTGGTTTCTTCATTTGTTTGCACACACCGCCCTCGTTTGCATGTACCGCTAAGCCAACAGTAGTTTAGTGTGAACGAGCAAATGTGTAGATTTCCAGAAAGGTGATCTCAGCTACTTAATCCTAATAGTATAAGGTAAAGGTAAAGGGACCCCTGACCATTAGGTCCAGTCGTGTCCAACTCTGGGGTTGCGGCGCTCATCTCGCTTTATTGGCCGAGAACCGGCGTACAGCTTCCAGGTCATGTGGCCAGCATGACAAAGCTGCTTCTGGTGAACCAGAGCAGCGCACGGAAACGCCGTTTACCTTCCCACCAGAGCGGTTCCTATTTATCTACTTGCGCTTTGACATGCTTTCGAACTGCTGTTTGAAACCCTGCTGGGACCGAACTACGGGAGCTAACCCTGTCGCAGGGATTCAAACCGCTGACCTTCTGATCAGCAAGCCCTAGACTCTGTGGTTTAACCCACAGCGCCACCTGGGTCCCTCCCTAATAGTATACCAGAATCCAATTTCCGTACTTACAGTTTGTTATTTGCACATGCTTAATTTTTGATTTTTTTAAAGGAAGCTTTTAATATTTAATATTTTAATGTATTTTTTATTTTTGTTGGAAGCCGCCCAGAGTGGCTGGGGAGACCCAGCCAGATGGGTGGGGTACAAAAATAAATTATTATTATTATTATTATTATTTTGATTTATACAAAATTATAGAGTTTAATAAATTGTCCCCAAAAAAATCCTTGGTGTAAATATTTGCAAATAAGAAACCATTTTAAAAGAGGTTTTTTAATGTGAAAATATACTCCCTTTGAAATACATGTATGGGGGGAAATGTGTAACACACACAAACACATACATTGTATCTTGGATATATATATATATTTAGCTTCCTGTTAGAATATTTTCATGAGAAATATTTTCAAGTGAAACCATATATGTTAAAATGAAATAAGGATGAGGAAATTGTTCCAGTTAACTTTGACATGTTTGACATGATACATCTGGACATATGGCAATAATTTTCTCTGTTAAAAAATCAGAGAGAATTGTTATAAAATGATGTACATATGGCATTCAACTCCAAAAAATGTGAATAAAAATCTGATTTATATAGTCAGATTATATAGTCAATATTTTTTTCCCCATACGTGGCAGACACATAAATCAGCAAAGTTTTGGAAGACTGCTAACATATGTATTGAAAAGACTGCAAATATTAAGTTTGTTTAGATTCTTTGTTTTTTTAATTTAAAAAATAACCTTTACAGGAAAATGTACCTTTGACATACTGACAGGTTATTTCACACGTACTTGTCGCAGCATGGATATGTTATGAAAGACACTGGAAAATTCCAGTAATAAATAAATTGTCTAAACAGGAAAATAAGTTACACGAACATGCCATAATGTCAAAACAAAATGGAGGCAGACTCCAAATGATTTGATTCACAGTTGGAGTTACTTATCTTATCTTCTGGAAAAACAAATCACATACTTCAAATAATATAAATTATGCTTTTGAAATGTTAGAATGTATATTGTGTGTATTTTAGAAGCTTATGTTTTGTTTAATAAGCTTTTTTAAAGGAGGCTGTTTAAGCTGTCCAGAATGTAATGGTCCAGTTGTGTCTGCTGTGTTTCCACACCCAACAAAACGCAACTGATCAGTTCATGCAGGTGCCTTCTAACAACTGTCTGCATTGCTTTGCACAAAGTGTTGGCTCTACAGCAGTGGTGTTTCCATGGGCGTGGGGATGTCCCTCTGTGCCAGGACTCTCCTCTTCAAAGCTCTCTCTTTTAACAGGTCTTCTAGATAATGGCCCTGAGGATTTGGAATGATCTGCTAGTACAGCAGCATTGTCCCCTATTATTGTTGTGTCCAGTAAACTGAGCAAGACATGTCTAAACATGGTTTGCAAAGGGTGGCTTCAAAACTTACTTCTAAGGCAAGGGTTGGCAAAGTTTTTGTGGCTGGGGCCAGTTCACGGTCCCGCAGACGCCGCAGTGGGCCTCTCTCTCTCTCTCTCTCTCTCTCTCTCTCTCTCTCTCTCTCTCTGTGTGTGTGCGTGTGTGTGTGCCCACACGCATGCGCAAACACTATTTCCGGCGCTCCTTCTGGCGTGGAGGCATCTGCAGCTTCCCATTGGCTGCAGGAAGCTCCTGCAGCTAATGGGAAGCCAGCCAGCATCGTGGAAGGCAGTCTCTGCTCTGCCCCGCGCCAGTTTAACACGGCACACAGAAGCCAACCGAGCAGGCGGCGGGGGTCCCTGAGCAGGCAGTGGGGGTCCATGGGCCGGTTAAAAGACCACAAGCGGCCCATGGGTCTTAGGTTGCTGACCCCTTTTCTAAGGGGAGGTGTGTACAGTATGTGTGTTTTGTAGTTTCCATTGACCTACTGCTATTCTTCCATTGATTAGTACCCTATATACTCGAGTATAAGCCTAGTTTTTCAGCACATTTTTTGTGCTGAAAAAGCCGCCCTCGGCTTATACTCGAGTGAGGCAGGCAGTGGCTCCTATGAAGCTTTCCCAGGTTTTTTGTGGTAAAATTGGGTGCCTCGGCTTATATTCGGGTCGGCTTATACTCGAGTATATACGGTATTTAGTCTTTTTGTAAGGATTTTATCAATGGGTTTGCTTGGATTTTTTAATTATATAGTGAGCTGCTTCAGCGTGTGGAGAGATGGCGGTAGTAATGTTTTAAACAAACAGATTCATGCCTTTGATTATTGGGTGGTTTATCCTGAGGCGTTTCCATGAATAGAAGCCCAGGCATCTCATCTGACGCTACTCAGGCCTGAGAACCACCAAGGTCCCTGTGACAGCATCCCAGGCAACTCCCCACTATCCCAAAAAAGCTGTGCCTTTGAAAACAAAATAGGTTTTTCATGCTTTTTGTTTAGCTCGTTGCTTTGTGGCCCTATGGCAGTAACCCAAAGCAAGCATTTGCATGCGCAAAACCGAAGCACAAACATATTGTTAAAGCCACCAATAGTTCCGTGGCACTGTGAACAAATGCATTGTGGCAAGAGCTGACTTCATTAAACGCATGCTAGAACATGTCTGTAGGAATATCTGTTTCTGCCACAGCAATTTCCACTGTTGAAGTGACCAGCAGCTGTTCAGTTGACAAAGCAGCTTGCCTCTTTGGCAGAAGCAAGCAAGTGATGCTCTGACTATTCAGGCAGCTCTCTCTCTCTCTCTCTCTCTCTCTCTCTCTCTCTCTCTCTCTCTCATAGGCAAGCTTCACTTCTTTGATTACAGCCATTAGCTTGACTTTTCAGTTGTGCTAAGGATTGATTACCCTGCATTGTTTATATAGTGCAAAAGAACTTCAAGTTGACTGTAGTGCTTATTTATAAACATCGGAAAGGCAAAATGATGCATTTCCAATATGCGCTAATCCTTTCTTACTGTGTAATGCCGCCACTATTGAAACAATAACAGGGCTAATAAAACAGATGTAGAAACCTTGCTCAATGCCTCACTTAAGAATGAGTTGCTAGATTATGATAAATCTGCCTCTGTAATTTACAATGGAAATTACAAATATGAAGACAAAGCAATTGGATGCCAGATATTTAAAGCTGGAATCCACTGCAGCAGCTGTTAGAGCTTCGAATCTTCACAACCATATATTATTACTATCTTACCTTGCCTTGCCTGTTTATTGTTTTGGTTTTTAATGTTTTTACTTTGAGCCATCCCCCCTTGCCCCTTTCAAATTGATAGCAAAAAGGCAAGGGAGCACCTAGATATTTTGGACTATTCTAATCCAAAGAATTGTATAAAGGTTTAACACCTAGCTGATTTTTATTCTTCTTCTTTATTTGCCACATGGACAGTTTTTAAACTCAATCTCAGCATTGGGCTGTAGGCAGTTTTTAAATATGTATTTAAATGCATTGACTTTGTACCATTTTTCTTGAGGGATTAATGGTATGTCTGACCATGAAATACAGCATTAAAAAACCAAGTACCAGTATGTACTTGGTAAGGGCTAGGGGATGTCTCGACACAAAAGTCTCCATGGTTGCTAATATGTATTTAATTGCATCACCAGAAGCAGGTTCAAAGTTCCACCTTGCTGATTTCCCCCTGTATTCACAATATGTGCAGCCTCCCACTCCTGCTGACCATTCCTAACCACACATTCACATTTTCTCAGCGAAATGATGTGACTTTGTAGCAAATACATTTTTCAAATCAACTTTTGCTGAGATTATGGGCGTTTAGGAATGGGCAGCCATGCCCATGGATTTCCTCCTTAAAAGGTTGCCACCGCCTCCATTTAATCAGGACTTATGTCTGGGTTTAGAGTCCAGTTTGGAAGAGGAAGTCATGGGAACCTTGCGATCACAGCTCCAAGGATCCATTAGTGCAGTGCAGATCTGCTTAGAAGGACACACCTTTCACTGAAGCTGTGTTTATTCATTTTGCACAGAGCAAGGCAACTCTTGATTGTAGAGGAAGAATAGGTTGGCACAACGTCGTTTCAGGACATTTCCCTAATCATGGACAGCTGTCTTGCAGGTTTCTTATTGGGGTTAGAAGAACACCCCACAAATAAAAAAAAATTCTGCCCCTGGGTGTTTGGGAATTGTCAAGCACAAATATTTTATGGGGTCAAAACTCTACCCCACCATACATGGGAAATCTCACTGAGGTTAGAAAATATACCCCCAAAACCGTTAGTGTGATTTATTTATTTTTATCCCTGATATTGGATAGAAAATTCTGCACTTTCTAATCTATACAATAAATGAAGAGATGCTGTTTGAGGAACACTTCAAAGTACCGTGGAGAAAACCCTCTAGACTGGTTTGGTACTGCTTAAAAATTATCCCCATTATATGAGGGTGTCGTGCTAGTTCCACATTTCAGGAGTGAGTGAGTAAACAGCAGTTACCAGAACCTGTCTCCCCAACTGCAGTAAAGCATGAACGAACATTCATTGCTATTGCCCAGTAAATCTACTTTCCTCAGAGCTGTCAGCTGGGCATCTTGGCTTATTTTAATAAGCAGTAAAATTCCCTTTAGAGATAAAGTATCATTGCTCCATTTGAAAAGAAAGCAGTGAATCTCCCTAGCAATTAGAAAGGATTGAAAGATTTGTATAGGACCGTTAGAATGGTTTTTAAAAAAAAACATTTAGAATTATTTTGGGTTTTTTAAAAAAACTTTGAATATTCTCATAGGATAAGGTGGAGGGAAAACCAATTTCTATTCCACATATTTGAGAAATAGCTTAATTTACAATGAGGAGGTAACCATGCACACTGTGTTCAATAGGCCCCATCCTTTTGAATTCCTTTCCAGAAAAAGTTCATTCAGAGGTTGCCAGGAAACCAGGAAGACTATAAATAATTACCTGATATGAACACAAAAAGCAAGGATCTTTTTTAAATCCCCCTGGGGACAAAAAGAGCTATCTGAGAAGATGAAGTGTTTTGCCAAATGCTGAAGGAGTAGGCCATCAGTATAGAACGTTTCTAAAGCGAAAGAAAATATGATGAGTTCTTCGGTAGCCCCATGAATCCAATTTCATATTCCTACAGCAAGGTATTTCCCCCCTCTACTTTAATCTGCATATTCAAGGTCACATTATAGCTCACTAAAGGGCCGCATCCTTTAGCTGCTCTTCCATGAAAAAGGTGTGGAAAAGGCAGTTCACTGTTTTCATTTGTATGGGTGAAGTGGGCTTTTATTGGCCTATGAACACAGTGTATCACCTCTAGTGTGACTTGCTCTACAGAGGCACCCAACTGCATAGGGCATGGGTAGACAAACTAAGGCCTGGGGGCCGGATCCGGCCCAATCGCCTTCTAGATCTGGCCTGCGGACGGTCCGGGAATCAGCGTGTTTTTACATGAGTAGAATGTGTGCTTTTATTTAAAATGCATCTCTGGGTTATTTGTGAGGCATAGGAATTCGTTCATTTTATTTTATTTTTTCAAAATATAGTCTGCCCCCCCCCACAAGGTCTGAGGGACAGTGGACTGGCCCCCTGCTGCAAAAGTTTGCTGACCCGTGGCATAGGGGAAGGAAATCCCCATAAAACAGGAAGAGGGGATCTGTGCCTCTCTAGGAGTTGTTGCGCTAATGCTCCCACCACCCCTGACCATTAGCTATGCTGGCTGGGGCTGGTGGAAGTTAAAGTTCTGAAATGTCTAGTGGGCCAGGGTTCCCCATCCTCCCAAAAAGCAATATGGACCCTTTGTACACCCTTCTACCATCCTCAGCTGTGGGAACTGCATTAAACCTGTCTATTCCCTTCAATTGCAGGTTTGTCTGTGCCTCGCGCAGAGAGATCTGATTGAGCAGCACCCTGCTTCTTTCCAGAGCTACAGAGCCATACTACTCAGGTGCCACACATAACTCTGTGGAAGTGGTTATGGATTATGCTGCAAACTTTTCTGGTTGTAGTTTCATTTCCACACACACACACACACATATTGGATTTATAACTACAGAGCAGAATAGGTTGCTCTCTCTATATATATAAAAAAACAGGAAACATAGCCTTGGAAGCCATCTATGTCCAACCAGGGATTCCTTTCATGAAGTGTGGTAATAAAGACGATATTGACTTCCCTTTACTTTTTCCAGTGACAACTTATCTCCTAATTTTCCAACTGAAATTGAGTTTTCCCCTGTGTGTAGTCAAGAGAAGTAAACATATATGGACAGAAGTCAGTGGCCAATTTTAACGGGGATGTCACCAGCTAGCAATCTGGACTTGCTGTTTTACGGCATGACAGTCCTTTTATCTGACAAAATGATATGTTTTACTGACTTATAAGAAATGAGGGGGGGAAACATGAATGCTTGAATACTTCTCTTGATCCAGAGGAGTATGAATGGACTTATATTCATGCCATTGGGCTTTCTCACTTAACCCTTTTTTGTCCCACAGCCTGGAAGAAGAAGAAGAAGAAGAAGAAGAAGAAGAAGAAGAAGAAGAAGAGGAGGAGGAGAAGGAGGAGGAGGAGTTTGGATTTGATATCCTGCTTTATCACTACCCGAAGGAGTCTCAAAGCAGCTAACATTCTCCTTTCCCTTCCTCCCCCACAACAAACACTCTGTGAGGTGAGTGGGGCTGAGAGACTTCAGAGAAGTCTGACTAGCCCAAGGTCACCCAGCAGCTGCATGTGGAGGAGTGGAGACATGAACCCGGTTCCCCAGATTACGAGTCTACCACTCTTAACCATTACACCACACTGGTGAGACTCACCAGAATGGCATGGGGGGCAGTTTCATCTGGAGTGGATTGCACTTCTGTTCATACAAGGCAGGACTTAAATTTTCATCAGTTCCTTTAACTCTCACACTAATCTAGAAGGTCTCTCTCAGGAGTGCCTGTTGGGGGGTGGGGCATGCCACGTAAGGGGCTACAATGATGGAGATGAATTAGAACAGCCATCAGGTTAACAGCTGGGGAGGGACAGTAAAGAGAAAAGGCCTCCAGCAACCATTATGGAAGATAATAATGGCCTGGCCTTCCTTGTTACTATGTGAAAAATAACCCCATCATACTGTGGACGATCCATCATACTGATGCTGAAGTGTGACAATCAGTCCTAGTGA
Organism: Darevskia mixta; assembly: GCA_034641385.1. Taxonomy (NCBI): domain Eukaryota; kingdom Metazoa; phylum Chordata; class Lepidosauria; order Squamata; family Lacertidae; genus Darevskia; species Darevskia mixta. The sequence goes on from JAWWNH010000001.1 coordinate 13,150,769, forward strand.
TACTACCAAATTGTTTCCCCAGCCACTCTGGGCAGCTTCCAGCACATATCATTGCACCTTGTATGGTTCCAACTTTAGGACTTCAAACATCCAATCACCTGATGTCACCATGATGTCAGAGAAATGACAGGTAGGCAGCCCTGCTGGCCCACCTGTCAAGTTTGGCCTGTGAGGCTCGATCCTGATAAGGATCTGGTCTGCAGAGCAAAAATACTTCCCTGCCCCTGGCCTAAAGATACCATCACTTTAAGCATAGGTGCCAACTATAGGGGGCCATGGGGGCCCAGGCACCGACTAATTTTTCAATGCGACTTCCAGTTTCTACCAAAAGTTGTGTCGGAGGCCAGACATGACCTCTGAGGTGATGTCAGAGGCCCTGCCAGGCCTCCAACACGACTTCCGGTACAAACCAGAAGTCACGGTGGAGGTCTCGCGAGGCCTTGGGCATGATCTCTGAGGCCTCGGAGATCACATCTGAGGTCCTGCAAAGCCTCAGAAGCACTGCTGCAGCACGTTGATGTAATGTGATGTCAGGATGTCATGTTACGTCGCAGGTGCCATTGGGCACCCATAACCTAGTGCCCAAACTGGTGCCCCTGACTTTAAGACAGTGTCTGTAACCTTGAACTAGATCACTTTTCCAAATCAATGCTATTTGCTAATGCTTCTCTTATTCCAACTCCTGCCCAGTCAGCACACATGTGAGTTCAAAAGCTTAAGCCTGATTCTGCTTTTGATTCTGGTCTGGGTGTAAGCAGTGGTGCTTCCACCCAGAAGAGTTATTTCCATTGTAGGTCCCTTCAGACCCAGCAGCTTCCTGAGCTCAGCTACTTATACCTCACAGATGTGGCTTCAGCTCTCTTGGAGGACTGCTACAGAGAATTTCCTCTCCATGCAGATCCCCTCAGCTGTGTGATTTCTGTTCCCTTCTGCCTTCTTCTCTTCCTCTGGACAGCCACTGCCTGCTTGCTTCCCAGTTGTCCCTCCACTGGTCAGAACCCTTCACAAAATCATAAATTACACTCTACAGGCTCATAGTCCATTAGCCTATAATTAAGGACCGATGAGAGGAGATAAGTCCAGGAAGGAACATTCAATCAGTGTTTTGACCTTTGACTGCATGTTTTAATTATTATTCCTGTGTGCAGCATAAAAGCAGAGGACTTCGATTGTCACAATGACATAACTGTAAACCCCTCAGGTGATAGGTACTTCAGTTTACCGTACACAGCAACTTCATCAGTTGTGCTGGGTTTTTTTGGCAAGCTGCCAGCTGAAGGCCATAGATGCATTGTATCTGTGACCCTCAGGCAGTAAACAAACTGCCATCCTTTTTTACCCCTAGACATTAACCATTCTGTGTCACAGAAGACATTTTTATTTATAAATCTACATGACATTCTGACAAACTTTTAAACTCAGGATTTGCTTATTCCCCACATGCTGTCAAAGATATACACAAGGCCAGCCTTGGTTACAAGCCAGTCTCCAACAGTAGAAATAACCTAAATATTCCAAGGGAAATATAAACATTGGACAATGTTTGTTCTGACTTTGGACAAATAAGTTCTTGAAACAGAGAAATTGAATCAGCCAGTCTTTGAATGCCATGGCTGCCTTTACTGCTATGTAATTATCCTTCAAATGGATGACCATTATTCAAACCTGGAGCCTGGTCTTGTAGAACCAAGGTAGTTTCTGCTGGGTTATCCAGATTATCTAGTACAGTACATTTACAGACAGTTTGGGTGGATTCCAGCATATCACCATTCTGTCAGTGCCAAGATTTCTGGTTGTGCATTCTCCCCCTCTCTTCTCTTTGTGTCCCCCCTAAATCTGTTCTAGGGGTGCCGTTACCCTCTTGAGCATACTTGAGGCAGGTGTGCGTTGTGAGGAGGAGAGAGAGGAAAGTTCATTGCACAGGTGTAAATCCTTGCACTGATAGGTCCTATTTGTAGAATATGGCCCTTAGTCACCTTAGACCAGCCGTGAGGGTAACAAAACTGTGAGTTGCATTTGTTTCCAATCTGATAACACACACACACACACACACACACACACACACACACACCCTTCACCACACACACACACATTGTACCTGCTCACACCCTCACTCCCTCATACCCTCACAAAATAAACTGTGACTGGATTTTCAATGCATTTGGGGAGCGGCAGTATTGTTATATTGAGCTGGAAGCAACTAAGGAAATTAGTACTTTGAAATCAGTCCTTGTGGAGTGTGAGTACATCCTCAGGTAAAAAGTTGTCCAGAATGTTATAAAAGTATGTAAACAAGTCAACTGGTGTGAAAAAGAGAGTCATTTGCTGTGTGAATAGTTAAAAGGTGATGTTTAAAGGCTGATAGCTTGCCTCCAAGCCTAGGTTATGAGCAAGACCCTCAAAAAGGAGTCCAAAGGACATACACTTTTAGTTCCAAGAGCATATCTTCTACTTCCATTCACCGGTCATTAATGATGGGCCAGGGAACTATCTGTCAGCCATAGTAACATTGGATTGGGAAGAGTCTTCTGGAATAAAGGCCAGGCACAGCCATATCCAGCTCCAAGCTGGTTGTTGGTTGGGACAAGACTCAGTAAGAGAGGAAAAACAGAGGGAAGAATGAAGAAGCCAACTCACAAGAGTGGAGGTGAAGGCAGAGAGAGGACACTAGGGAATGGAGATCATGAAGGGAGAAGCTGAGAGGAGCTACTGGAAGTGGTAGGGCTTTTGAAATAGTCCTTCATGAGAGCTATAGCCAGGTTGTTCATCTGTGCTGTCTACAGGCAAGCTAAATGCAACTTATACAAATTATTTCGTACTGTACATTCACCAGCATATTCCTAACCAGAAGGAAATCTCGAGTCTTAAACCTCTGAACTGATTTGTGATAAGGGGGTGATCTGTCACAGCCCCATTTTATATTGCCGCAACAGAAAATAGAATTTGAAGGTAAGCTCTCTTTTCACACAAGTTTCTGCCAGTGAAGACGTCTGTGGGTCAAATATTCAATGAGAGTCTCATATGGCCCCACTTTTAGGTTCCTGACAGGGTTATATTTCTCATCAGCTTATGCACCAAGGCTGCATTTCACAGGTAGGTATGCATAGAAGGTGTACGATGCTGCCCCCGTCATTCATTGGAACACAAGTGCCGCATATAAATCTCGGTTGTGTCACAGATCACTGTTCAATTAAACATAAGTCCTTTCTGATAGTTTATGAATTATACCTTAACATGCCATAGATATATAATTGAGAATGTGTGCTTTCATATAAGAATGTCAGTGTTAAAAAGATCAGCGTTACTCAGCTCCTGCTCATTTAGACCAGTGCTGGCTACTTAACTGCTTTAAAAATAAGGGTCATTTCTCTGTCTCTATTTTTTCTTGAACCAGCTCTGCTGAAATCTCACCACTATATAATGATGGGATCTCATCAGAGCTGCAGTAGAGCTGTGTATTGTACCACGGAGGGCGCTTCCAGACTGTCACTATTGTCAGGTGTAATTCAATCATATCCTAGCAAGTTCAGTTTGTACAAATCAAGCTGATTTGGAGCTCCTGTGGTACAAAACCACTTTCCCCAAAGACTGGGCTTTTCTCGATAAGGAAAGTCATAGGAAAATGCACTGGGAAATGTAGGAAGCAAAGGGAAGGAGCTATCGGAAGACTTTTGAAACAGTCCTTCAAGAGAGCTACAGTTTGATTGTCATCAAATCCCTCTGCAAACAAATCAGGCTGCAACATCATCATCATTAGTGGCTGCTCATTAACTATAAAAATGCAAATACTTTCCTCCAAATGATCATATCTACTCATGTAGTGGGGTATACTGCAGGAGAGTTTTGCCAACATGGATATTGCACCAAGGCAGAATTAAATTCTCAGTCTGGCACAGAAAATTTAAACACCTCCAACGCCAAAAACTGTTTCAGTTTGCTGTTCAAAATCAGGATGGTAGATTTGAGATGGGCAAATCTGTCAATTTTTGTTTCTCTCAGTTTCTCAGTCTCAAGTTTAGCTCTCTGCATTCCCACATTAATTTGTGATACAGGTTGTTCTTTTTTTGTTCAGTTGTTCAGTCGTGTCCGACTCTTCGTGACCCCATGGACCAGAGCATGCCAGGCACGCCTATCCTTCACTGCCTCTCGCAGTTTGGCCAAACTCATGTTAGTAGCTTCGAGAACACTGTCCAACCATCTCGTCCTCTGTTGTCCCCTTCTCCTTGTGCCCTCAACCTTTCCCAACATCAGGGTCTTTTCTAGGGAGTCTTCTCTTCTCATGAGGTGGCCAAAGTACTGGAGCCTTAACCTCAGGATCTGTCCTTCTAGTGAGCACTCAGGGCTGATTTCTTTAAGAATGGATAGGTTTGATCTTCTTGCAGTCCATGGGACTCTCAAGAGTCTCCTCCAGCACCATAATTCCAAAGTGATACAAGTACAAGTTATGAAAATTCACCAGCATTTAAATGTGAATATATCCTTGACTGGAGAGCATGCAAGGGACTCTTCATTCTCTCATGAGCTAAATATCCCAGTGCACATGTACAGGTTATGTTTCAAGCTTTTGCATTAGATAAAAACTTTCACTACTGATTTTTACTGAAAAGCTTTGGCCACCAACCTAAAATACTGGCTCTTGCACAAAAGCATCTGGCAACAGGCTCCAGCAGACCTAAAGCCAGCCGGATTATTATTTCCCCCCCTCCTGACAGTTGGCAACGATACATGTAGGAAGCATACAGTATTTGAGGCCAAGGCCTCCTAAGCTTAGCTCTGTCTAATAAGCATTGTACAACTTGGTCTCTCTTAGCACCGCTAGCAAAAGTATGATTACTGACAGAGTTCAAAATGTCCAAGTGCAGTCAAATCTCACTACATATCTGTCCCCTTCTCTTAAACCAGGAGGACACAAACCAGTTCTAACTAAGCAGCTACAGGTAAACAATGAGCATTAATCAGAGAGAGCTCACCCTCCAACAAACTCTGATTATAACAGCTGGGACTGTCAGGACCCAGAAACTAAACTCAGAATGACATACTGTTACTAGAATCACTGCTCAGTGCGCTATGAGAAACATTTTTAATGGAATAAAATTACAGTGAGGCTGTGCATATATTTTTTTTTTAGCAACGGCACATTGAGACCAAAATTAATCACAATACAGAGAATGATGCAAAAAGTCAAATTCAGTGAGTCGGAAGCACACAGTTTTCTAGTTGCTTGTATGCCTATATCATGTGCCCAACTTACTGCATTTGGGAATTGAGTTGGAGCCCCAGCAGTCCATGGGGAGGTGATCACACGATCATTGCCAGTATTCTGTGTTCAGTACAGATGTGGTGATATTCTAAAACCAAACACATCGTCATCAGTTCACAGAAAGTCATAAATATTAAGCTGCACAACCTGTGACTTGCCAATGCAGCCCTTCAGCCATGCTTTGTGGCTAAAAGCCAATTTACACAGAACTCAGGCTTGTGTCTCCTTGGTGCATTTTGCTGGAGCTAAAACACAGCACAGGCTGTCTTTGGTGCAAAACAGTCACTGAAAGGGAATAGAATAAAGGAAATTGCCTTCAACCCCAATTCTAGCATGCAGAGAGGGTGAGAGTTTGATGTTGTTGGCATCTGTCCGCCTCAGGAGACAATGGAGTGTGCCTCTAGGGGTGAAGTCAAACTGCTGGGTTAGCAGCATCGAAGTGACCTCCCAGGGGTCCTGGGCTGCCTAGACAACAAGACTTTGCTCTCAGCCTTTCTGATGTGGTCCAAATGAAAGCAGAGTAATACATTCGGCACTAGCTGGGCTGCAGGAGTTGTAAGGCGGCGGCTTATAAGGACCATCCAACCATCTTAGGGACTCCACTCCAGATTTGTGTGGGGTTTACTCCGTAGCCTTTTCTTCTCCCAAAGATAACCTGCAAGGCAGTGGATCTTTAGGATCAGAGTTTTCCTTCTCTTAAATGGGCTGCCTTCCCAGGTTGGCAAGCCCCATCTGCCCCTCACTTCCCTCTACAGCATGTGCTGAAACCACCTTCTTGGATCCACTATTGGTCTCATCTGCTCAATCCACTGCAGCCTGTCTTCACATGCAGGGGAAGTCCCCGATTTACTGAGGGTTTGAGACCCGCTGGCTGCCCTCATCTGATTTAGCCAGCCAGTCAAAGCCATTCCCATGGTATGGCTGCTGTTGCATGCCAACAGCTTCTAGGAACCACAGGTAAGAGCTGAGTGCAGGTGGGCTCCAAAGGTGGACAAACTACCCCAGAAGGAGCATGACATGTTGCCCACCAGAGGTACACTTAATAAATGTATTTGTTTTATATAACTCCTATCTGAGTCTTTAGTAGTTTATCTCTTCTACCATTGCCCCACTGCTTTAGGTTTTCCTTTCCATTTTTACCCTTTCTACCCTATTGAACTACTTTTGAGATTCTCCTCCACTCCTATTAAATTAGCCCAAGAGCATCATGCAATTTGCTCTTGGGCAGCAAATTGCTCACCCCTACCACAGTTGGGATTTTTTGTAGTGCTTTTCAGAAATAGGACCTCCCCGCCCCCCAACCCCAGCAGCACACCTAGGTTCCATACACATTACGGGCTTTAAATGCAGCTAGGCTGCTCTTTTTCCCTATTCGGATAGAAGCTAGTTTGGAGAAAATGCATCAAAATGCAGTTTTTCATAAGACTAGTATTTCACAGGCTAGATATGGATTGTGACTAATGCCATGTGTACACCAGTTCCCAACCAGCAGTGGGAGTGCCCTGGATGGAGAGTAAGTGGAAGTGTGTCCACAACCTCACATTCATTGCAAACAATGAAATATTACCTGTATTAGAAAACAGATGCTCATTTCTCTATACACAGCTGCTCCTTCTTTCCATTCACAGGCAGTTTTGTATTATGCAAATTTGCAATGGGAATTAGGATGCAGAAATACAAAAGTCTCAGCACTCAACCACCCAACTTAACATGTTCTAGGAGGCACATGTTAAATAGCTGGTGGATAAATGCAGAGCTTTTTTATCCCTAGTAGCTTATGTGGAATCCAACACCCAATTGACGGTCTGAAGAGCAGAGGGCTGTGTTAACCTCCTTGAGAAGTAGAATTTAAATCGCTGTGACTTTATTTCAGTTTTAAAGCCTTACTCAGCATTGCCTGCAACCCACCATAATCCAATGGCTTCCCAAGAGAATATAACATTTCCATAATATGCTGCAGATGAATTTACTTTACATGGTAAAATCTGGTGCCCACTACATCCTGAAGAGCTAATGAAAACAAATGGTCTGTGAGAAGCGGTGAGCTATCTGGACTCAACCATGTGCAAGTGCTACTTAAGAACTTCCCAATGGGCATGTGGTTCATCATGCAAAATGGCATGGAAAGGACCCAGATTGGGGTGGTGGTGGTGGAGATTTGGGGAGGAACTGCTGGAGATGCTATTTAGGAAGCTTGATTGCCGCAGGGAGGAGCGAAGGAGACTGAGAATCTTGAATGGGTAGGAAATACTCCATGCAGCAAAGTAAGACGGCGATGGCACGGCAGTAATCAACATGATTCTTGTGTATAATAATAATAATAATAATAATAATAATAATAATTTATTATTTATACCCCACCCATCTGGCCGGGTCCCCCCAGCCACTCTGGGCGGCTTCCAACAAACAATAAAATACATCAAAATGTCACAGATTAAAAACTTCCCTAAACAGTCATTTCAACCAAAGAGACCTTTTATAATTCCTGTACATAAGTATTTGTATACTAAAATTGAAAGTGGTGTTAGATCCTTTAAAAAGAGAGACTAAATAATGAAAAAGATATAGGAAATCCTTTTGTCTCCTGGATTAGTCAAAATTTGATTTATCTTCTGTTGCCATTAAGAATTGGACAGACCAGGATCCTTGGGTTGCAACATTCTTGCTGCATAGTAACAGTGTAATGATGGTGTATCTCATTCTCCTTGGCATACCAGAGTATGGGACTGCTTTGCTTCTTTACTTGGTTTGAATGAAACCCTGATTAACTTTTCGCTTCTATTTGTTTTGCCAGAGAAAGAAAATCTATGCTGCTCAATTGGTTTGCATCCTCCTTTCCCAATAGAAGTGCATTCAATAATAAATGTCACCCGCTTGACAGGTCTATAAATGAAGGAGATTTTATTTTTGTTTTTTAAAAGGCCAACTTCAGCAAGACACAACGCTGAAACAGGATTTTTCATATGCTCAAATACACTGGTGCGCTTAACCAACATACAATCATTCAGCATAAAAAGCACAAAGGTGTACTACTACCGGGTATGTGTGAGGTGCCTTTGTTAGGCAAACCAGAGGTAACACCTTACCTCTGATTTAGTACACACAAACAGCGAGAAACTCTCCATATGGAAATGCCCCAGGATGTTGCCAGGTGCCACTACAAAGGTCACACGATCCATTACCCAATTCTAATGTTCAGATTTCACAGTATAAGATTTTGCAGTGGCATTTTAAAGGTGAAAGTGTTATTTTGGAAGTCTGGTATATTTTCCCACAAACTAATACTTTAGGATTTGCATTAGAAGTTTCATTAGCGTGATTATTATGAAAGTCTACTGTCTGCTATGAATGTTGCAGTGCTTGGAGAACAAACAGGAGGAGAATACACAATGTCTAGCATTAGCTCTAAAAATAAAATTAGCATTGTAATGCAATCTTTAAACAAAAGTGGCTCCTTTCTACCAGCATGCACCTTTTAATAACAGAATTCTAATGATGCAAACAGCGTGTATTTTAGGCTTTTATACCTTCAAACATTTAAATAAAAGAATTTGTGTTCACTGCCCCCCTTTCCAGACCCAACACTTCCACTGTTGGAATTCACCCCCTACCATGTAAGGTGGCTGCCCACCCTCTAATCTTGATCCCATTGTCCTGACCCTTTTTATAGAGGGTATATTCAGTTTTTTAAAAGCTACTAAATAGCCAAGATAGCACCCATAGTTAAGACGGTTGCTTACTCGCGGCAGTCATTTTTAAAAAGCATGGGTATGTGTGGGAACACTGTAAGCTAGTGGCTATGTGTAGAAAGAAAACAAGGAAACTGAACAGTACCTGTTCTTTCTACAGAAGCATTACTAGGGATGGACCATTCTACAAATCTTGATGACATTTCAATCTGCACTGATGTTTCTAATTCCCATCTTGCTCCTTAATCCCAGTTTGACTTTAATTTCCCCCCAGTTCCATTAAAGCACACTTTTAAAGAAACAACTGCAATTGTGTGTGTCCATATTATATACATGCAATGTGCGCATAGTGTGATGTACAAATTTTATACACCATACAGCTTGAGCCTCTGTAAGTAATACACTTCGTGGTCTGTCAGTGTGGCATAGTGGAAAGAACTGGAAACGGACAGAGCCATAGGCAGAAATGTGGTTGGTGGCTGAGTGAATGGTCTAGCATACAAAGGAGGAATGCCACCGTAGTTCAATGAGAATCAGCAAAGGTCAACTAATTGGGGTACCAACTACCCCTTGCATATTCCTTGCTTACCATGGAGGTTAATGGTGGATAAGACGTTGTTGGCCCAGTGCAGTTTCAAGATGCAGAATTCAAAGTGAGGGGATTAAGAGAGGGTCATGTGTCACCCATACCAATGGTCTAATTAGCCATGCTTAAAGTCCAATGCAATCAGCAGGTTAGATAACTGTTTTTCTTTTATTTGTACTGCTGTTACAGCAGACACCCTGAGCATGATTTGGTGGGAAGGTGGGATACAAATCTGACAAGCAAACAACTAAAATATTAGTCTATTGAATGGAGAAGCAGAGCATTTCATGCACTCAGTACAGGATACTTTGTAGATAGCAGGTATGCATAAGGTACATATGTATGTGTAATTGTAGAAGTGACACAGCTTGAACATTTTACTTTGAAGCAGGACAAAGTGCACTATCTTTTTCTAGCCTCTCTCCTCCACCCCTAGAAAATGTTATTAGATTATTTTTGAAGTGAAGGCTGAATGGCTCTATAATTATTCAAATTATTCTTGGAATTATTGAAATTATTCAAATTATTGAACTTGAAACACAAGTTTCAAGTACAGAAAGTACTGTAACAAGAGGTGAAATACAAGATTCCCATTAGCAATGATTTCCTTCCTTCAGCAGATGTGCAGTGTATCACTGAAGCAAATAACATTGCACAAAATAGAGAATTCAAAGTCTTGCCTAGGACTTCCACAGGATTAATTTACCCCCTGCCCCCAAATTCAAACACCCACTACCTTTCAACAACAATAGCTGCATGAATTGCAATACTCTTCCACTACTGATGAGAAACCTCTGCATACCCATATTCCATTGAACTGAATGCTTAATCCTATAGGTTCATAATCAGAATCTGCAGAGATCAAAGCACCTAAGATGATGGGTTTTAAAGAGTGACTCTATTATGTCCTGTGGAGGTGATAAGCTGAAGTTGTTGAACTTACATTTAAAGGAATTAAAGGCAAGATTTTATAGCCATTTATGGAACAGCTGAAACTCTGTTAATATTAACTGAGAAGGCCATGTTCCCTGTTATTAACACAGCTATTCTGTACTGAGGAAGGATGTATTGCAGACATTGCAGACATTCTGGATAAATGTTTTTGACATATAGCAAAGGAGGAAAAAGCATCATCTCAAGCAGGTGGACAGACACTCTTTTAATGCCAATAAACATCCATCAGGGCAAGCAGACAAATTCGCCATCTGGAACAAAACTAAGTGTGATTTTGGATCATAGGTCATAGGATTATAGAAGAGGAAGGGGCCACAAGTGTCCAACCCCCTGCAGTGCAATAATATTTTGCCCAACATGGGTCTCAAACCCATGACCCTGAGATTAAGTGTCTCATGCTGACCGACTGAGCTACCCCAGCTTAATAATAATAATAATAATAATAATAATAATAATAATAATAATTTATTATTTATACCCTGCCCATCTGGCTGGGTTTCCCCAGCCACTCTGGGCAGCTTCCAACAGAACATTAAAATGCAGTAAAATGAAGGGGACTCAGGTGGCGCTGTGGGTTAAACCACAGAGCCTAGGGCTTGCTGATCAGAAGGTTGGCGGTTCGAATCCCTGCAACGGGGTGAGCTCCCGTTGCTCGGTCCCAGCTCCTGCCCACCTAGCAGTTCGAAAGCACGTCAAAGTGCAAGTAGATAAATAGGAACCGCTCTGGCGGGAAGGTAAACGGTGTTTCCGTGTGCTGCTCTGGTTCGCCAGAAGCGGCTTTGTCATGCTGGCCACATGACCTGGAAGCTGTATGCCGGCTCTCGGCCAATAAAGCGAGATGAGCGCCACAACCCCAGAGGCAGACACGACTGGACCTAATGGTCAGGGGTCCCTTTACCTTTACCTTTAATCTATTAAACTTTAAAAGCCTCCCTAAACAGGGCTGCCTTCAGATGTCTTCTAAAAGTCTGGTAGTTGTTTTTCTCTTTGACATCTGGTGGGAGGGCGTTCCACAGGGCGGGTGCCACTACCGAGAAGGCCCTCTGCCTGGTTCCCTGTAACTTGGCTTCTCGTAGTGAGGGAACCGCCAGAAGGCCCTCGGCACTGGACCTCAGTGTCCGGGCAGAATGAAGGGGGTGGAGACGCTCCTTCAGGTATACTGGACCGAGGCTCTTCCTACTACAATGAAACCAAAGAGCAGACACAAACATGGATATCTGATGTCATTTCCCCATCAGTGAGGGGAACTCTGCTGCTGGTGTAAGAGAACTGACCACACAGCCAACTGAGAGGGGCAAAGCATTTAAGAAGTATTATTCTTAAAAGTTACACAGCCTTGTCTACTTCCCTGGATCTCTGATCTGGCTTCAGTCCAGGCTGGTACACATAGGGATGGATGAGAAATCCCATATAGTTCAATATAAAAATGTACAAACATTACTGGCAGCTTCCCCTTGTGACGATTTTGTCACAAGTTGCTAGAGCCAGAAGCGGATTTAGGGTGTGGAGCCTTGGAGCCACCACAACTAGGATTTAGAATTTATAACTATTTAAAATGGAGCACAAGAAGTGCGGGGGGAGGGGAGGCGCCAAATTTTGGCACCGCACAGGATGCTGCTGAAATTTGAAACCCCGAAGTCCATCACTGCTTGAGTAAAGTGTCAGAGTAGTTGTTGCCATCCTGGTTACGTCAGATATAACCCTAGGAACACTTCTTCGTATGTGGCACCAAGCATACCGGTAGCTGGTTTTTGTGTTCAATCATCCAAATGACTCTTAGTTCCTCATTTCCAAAGGTGTTTCGCAGAATGAATGTTAAGCTCTTGGCCAGTTTAAACCGCAAGTTAGGACATATATTCTTGCTCCATCCTCTTCCCTTCAGTCTAGCACAACTATATACCCTGTGAGAAATTGTCTGTCCCCATTGTCCCTCTGATGTGGCCTTTTCCCTTAGCTCAGAACTTAGGTCTCATTCCAGTCCCGGGGTTTCGAGAGTCCTTCAACACTGCAGTGGTGCATTATTTGCTGTGCACACAAATAACAGTGGTATTTCTAAGGCTGAAAGCCTTAGAATACCAACAAAGTATAACCGCAACCTCTCCAGGTTTTCAGGCAGGCTTACATTATATTGTTGGTTGGATATAGCTCATAAGGCAGAATGACCAATATGTGGTCAGACCATCTTACCTTACTATGACCTGACCATCTTCCACCTCCATATTTCCCTCTGCCCCTTCTCCATTCGAGCAATGGATGTGTCCAAATCCACACACTGCCCTGGGGGACTTCCAGTCTGTTGCTATTCTCTTATGGAATTCAATTACATACAGTAAGCCCACAACTTATGCATATTTAACTTGTGAGTATTCAGCTTTACACACTTGGCAAAAAAAAAAAAAGGTGGAAAGGGGGCTGGCATCTGGGAAAAAGACTTTGGCAATCGCGCCTGCCATTGCACTCAGTGTGTTTTGAATATGCACGATTTTGGATTTAGACTCAAACCCTGTAATGGATGCTTTAGTTGAGATTCTTGTATTGCAGGGGATGGGACTAGATGACCCTCAGGATCCCTTCCAACTCTACAATTCTATGCATCTAATGAATGCTAATTGCTAGATGATGTATAATGAATAATTGTAGGATGTTGCAATACACCAGGGGCAGCAAATATTTCACAGCCAGAGTGCCACATCCCCTTCCCAGAACCACATGACAGTGGTAGGTGGGACAACAAAACGTGACTCTTATGATTGCATTCAAACCATGCATATTTACACATACACACACCTTTACATCCAAGCAAACAAGTTCACATATTCCCACCAGACAAAATGAGTTGAGTGCGAGTGGGGACAGAGCAGGGCAGGTGAGAGGAGTGTGGCCTGTGGAGAGACCAGAGGGCCAGACAGAGAGGCCAGGAGGACTGGATCCAGCCTGCAGGCCAAAGGTTCCTAACCCTGCTAGGGCACTCTGCTTTTAGGCCTCTGAGAGGCATCAACTTGGCCATGTGGAAATGAGATGGGTGTTCAGTCTGATCCAGCGAGACAGTTTCAACTTTCTTAATCCGTTACCTTAAAAGATACAGAGAAGGATAAATCACACTGTCCCAAATGAACCACTGATCGTTTAAGCAGTTCCACAGCTTTATTTTTGTCTGTGTTTCTGAGATTTTTCACTTGTGTCCTATAAGGTTCCACCCAGAAAAAGAGAAAGATTAAGGTGGACTTATTGTCACTGTCAATTTATCTGAGGATGGTAGACAAAAAAAGCCAATCAGGGCAGGGAGATTAGCAGAGCCAATTAGGGTACATTTGCATATGCACAGCACAGCTATTGAGAAACAAATATGAAGACAATGGAAAATTAATAATCTCTGGGAGCCATTCTGAGGCAAGGGATTCCCAAGCTGAATGGTAATTGAGAAATAAACATACTGTGCTTATGCAGATTTGGATACCAAGAACCCATAAACAAGGATACAATAACACAACTGGGGGAGAAATCTACATATATGAGTTAGTCATGTAATTATATTCCAGTATGGTGAGAGAATGAAATCTGTAAAAAGGCACCTAAAATGGGACGGCATCTGTCAAATTATGTTGATGTTCTCCATCCAGTTCCTAACGGAAACTTTTTAAGGCTCAAGTGTAGACTATGCAAAGTTAGGTCATGATGAGCCAGTTGATTGATCAGGGAGTTAAGAGTGAGGAATTAGGGGGCAAACGACAAAATATATTTTGTTATGAGTTGGGGGTGCAGTAGGCTGTATGCCAAGGCCCTTCTAATTTCTCGATTCAACAAATGTCAAAATCTAAGCAAGAATGCAAATTCCTGGAATAGCCAGGCTAGCTTCCTGGTGAGGTAATGGGTCATTAAGGTAACAAAGGGGCAAATGGGTGGGGCCCCTACCTCCCTTAACTCAATGGTAGTTAGAAAGACAAAGGCCAGAGTGGAGAGTTCAGTTATGTGAGCTAGAAGCGAGAAACTGGAAGCAGCAGGCTGGGAAGTCAGAGAGTCAGAGGCATGCTTGATTTCTGCTGGAATCCATGGGAGAAGCAAGACCGTCTCGGGCTGCTAATGCTGTGGGCCCCTCCGTCATAGGCACAGGTTGTATATATGTGTAAATAAACTATATGTAATAAAGACACCACAGTCTCTGCTGTGCCTCATTCCAAAGGAAGCATGAACCCTGGGTAAACACTTGGAACCCCCAAAATCTCACACTGCTCAGAGATTAGGATGGTGTACAACAATATGCAAATGTATGTAACAAAGCCCATATAACCCTCCCACCATAGCCTCTGGAGTCTGCCATTTAGAGCAATGGAGCAGAAGAGATGGTGAATACTTATCCCTTTCCCTACCATCTGATATTCTGGTTGTTTTCTCTCTCCACCTACCACTAGCTTTGTAAGCACATCCACTCTTTCCTCCTCCCTTGCTGAATATGGCAGCTCCCCCATTATGACTATTTTTAATGTTTTAAATTGTCGCCACCCAGAAGTTACTGGACTTCAACTCCCATCAGTACCAGAAAGCATGGCCAAGGTACAATAGGAGTTGTGGTTCAGTAGCATGTGGCACGGCACAGGTTCCCTACTCATTTTAAATGAACTACATTAAATACATTTGTGTATAATTTGTAGTTTCACACATGCATGTTCAAAACTTGATAGCTGCAATGTCAGCTAACAACTTGAGTATGTGCATGAGCCACTAAAGATCAAAGGCAGATCTGCTAAGAATTATTAATTAAATTTGTGTCCTGCTTTTAGACCAGCCTTCATAGCATTCATATAATACATCACTTCCAATAAAACTCTTTAAAAAATTAAAAATCAATTAATGGATCCATGAGAGATGACATCTGAGAATGGAGAAAAGAGAAGAACTGGGTGAAAAACAGAATTTTGAAGCAATGGATTCAAAAACAAACCAATTTCCCCCTCTTCACACATGAATAATGTCAAGTTCCTCTGAACATTGGGTACAATGATAACATGTGGAGGGACCCAAAAACACCACTCTGGCAACAGGAGGTGCAAATATGAGTCAAGCAGGTGTGTGTAATAATGTGTTCGCCTGCTTCTTTCCTTCTTCCAGTTCACTCAGATTAGGCAAGTGTTGTGAAGTGTTCACTTTGTATGAATTTGCATAATCTTTTCACCAGCCCTGAAGAGTCACATACTGAAGATGCGAGGCCAAAAGAGACTGTCTCTCATAATGACAGAGGTGAGAACTGAACCAGGAAATAATTGATGTGTAGCTCACACATTCAGCCAGTATGCTACACTGGTTTTTCACTTTGACTGCAACATGCCCTAAGTTGCCAGTTCTCATGGCTATCAGTTATCCCTAAAATAATATGTATGGCATCCCTCATGCCACAGCAGTCAATCTTTATAATGTTCCATAGACCAGAGAATGAACATTCCTATTATTCTTCATTCCCAGATTTGATTTGATCTAGCACACTTGCTCAACCCAGTCCACACTAATACTAAAAAAGAAGTTTATACATAATTCAAAAGGAATCTGCGCACATGTGACCACAGGAATGCTAAACTATTTTATCTCTTTAGAAAATTGATGTGTGCTTTACAGCCCCTTCTCTACTTTATAAGGCAAATGTATCATTAGAGGAGTTAATGTTGACTGGCCTGTAGGCTATGGGCAGAATGAGATGCCACTGCTAAATCTGCATTGTGTGCAAATAATCTCCATTTTTATGGGCTTTCTGCATTATCTTAATTTCCTAGTTTATATATCACTTTCCTTTCTGATTGATGGCAGCCTGCCTCTATAGTTGGATGCTAATGAAACAAAATCAATGCTTTATTTTCAGTCCCTTCTAGATAACCAGTGCAGGCGCATACTTACCTTAAGGACTGCAAAGCACTTCTGGACACATTTTCACTTCCCTGCTGTTTGCTGAGAGTGCAAACTATTATGCACCCAAACATCTTCCTATCTTTCTCCAAATAGCAAGGGGAAGAAAAGAAAACACTGCTCTGGTTTTTTTTTTTAAAAAATAATAATTCAAGGTCTTCTTAGTTTCCCCCCCAAAAACCCACCTCGGAAGCTAATGGCCTATGTCGCAAAACATTAAAATCATCTAGGTGTTTCTAAGTGCCATTTACTACTATAGGAATGTGATTCCTTATTACAACAGGCACAGATTTTGCCATTGCAATCGTATACACGAAATGCTTAGCTCGCACAACGTAACTTATGGACTCGGTTTCTTTTTTAAAAAGCTCAGCAACATTAGTCATATTAAAAAAACACAGAGACATTAAAATGCAAACAACCATTAAATCCACTAGGCTTTAAAATATAAGTATATTCCCCCCATCTTTTTCTCTTCAATTATCCCCAAAGGTACAGATTACCAGTTTCTTTTCTGACAGAGGCTCATGTGCCTGCCTATAAGAACCAGAAGAGTGTGAGATATTTAGCAGGGGCTGCATTTCTCATCAGAGAGTTATATGCAGCAAGAAGAGAGGTCGTACCTCTTGATTTTCTCCCTGTTAGACATGTCCAGAAAAGAGAAGGGAATAGTGGTCAGGGAAGGTAACGGCACTTTGAAACATTATATATATATGTAAATTACAATTAGGGAGTTCAAATAAGGTTGACACTGCAGAAAATGCTCAGGTTTTGTCAACTTCCAGAAAAATGGAATTCTTTAACTGTGGAGCAGCCACGCCGTGTGTCCATATATGTTGAATTTGGTGTTTTTACAATATTCATAAGGTCAGTGCTTCCCCCCCCCCTAAAAATATGTTTAGGGGTACTCTCATTTTGACTCAAGAAAATCACCATTTTATAGTTCAAATTGGGGGAAATAAATACAATAAATGGACAAAAGTACAAAGATTCACAAAATGTTTAGGGGTATGTGTACCCCTGCGTACCCCCAGAAAAAAAGCACTGCATAAGGTGGCTCTAAAGCTGCAACTATGCTTATATTGCAATTAACTGAACTTAATGAGGGAGAAACGTTTCTTCACCAATTACAGAACTGTTATTACAAAATTATTGGCACCTAAAGCTCATATACCATAGGTAAACAATGGCAGAGAAGACCATTGTTGATTAGCATCACAGCAATTTACATATTTTGAGACAGAATAGTCATAATTTGAATTACTGTTCATATGGTGGTGTTTGCTTTTGCTTTGTATCAGTTCCACAACACATATTTGAAGGTGGTTATTGCTCAAGATTACAAGTTATATATATATATTTTCAGGCTCTCAAATCCTACACAAAATTATGCATGCTTAGGTTGCAATCTTTAGCCACTTACCTGGGAGTAAACTCCATTGAACTCAAAGGGAATTGCTTTTGAGTAGAACTGTGATGATGAAATGACTTAAATCGTTGGGCTTAAGCACATCTGAGTTGGATCTGACCCACATTTAGATTCTAGACTGCTGTCAGTCAACATAGTCTGTGGTCTGGGATGATGGGAGTTAGAATAAAAAAAAACCTGATCTTGAAGTTGCAGCATATTGTTTTCTTGGAATTATATTACAAGAAATATATTATTACCTCCTCTCAAGTCAATTATATCACTCCTTCTAATAGCAAACACTTATGGTGGGTATCAACAGGACTGTAGCTAAGTCAGTTTGGGTGGAATATCTGTCTGGAACCCTGAAAATGAGCACTCTTTTAAGAGAGAGAATATGTTGCAACAATGTGTTGCTTGTTCCACTTGCCAGCCACTATGTTTGACTATGTGCCCTGGTATTTATAACTACCAATATTCAAAGCCCTGAGCTACTCTCCTTCCCTTTTAGAACCACACACTTTTCTTCCAAACCTTTTGAATGCCTTCCTCCACAATATTTGGTGGTAGGGTAGACTAAGTGAAAATGGCTATACAGAAACAAATTTAGGTTTTAACTAGCTGTCATGCAGTGGAGAAATGCCCTGTTTCTTGAATATGGAAGGTCTTGCTAACTGAAGATGGCCATGGAAGCTGATTAATGGGGAATTAGCAATAACAGGAAACAAGATATACACAAGCAGGACTTAAAACAGGCCCAGTGCATCCAAGTACAGTGGTACCTCAGTTTGCGAACTTAATCCATTCTGGAAGTCCGTTCTTAAACCAAAACCGTTCTTAAGCCGAGGCGCACTTTCCCTAATGAGGCCTCCCACCGCCAGTGCCCTTCCACAGTTCGGATTCCGTTCTTTGACCAAGGTAAAGTTCTCAAACGAAGACACTATTTCCGGTTTTGCGGAATTCGTAAACCGAATCATTCTTAAACTGGACTGTTCTTAAACCAAGGTACCACTGTACTGTAAACTCATGTTTATAGCTATTCCTAATGTCAGTGATTTTTTTTTTTAATGTTTAGGAGTACTCTCATTTTAATGTTTAGGAGTACTCTCACTGCCCCTCAATGAGGTCAAACTTAATACACAAAATGTTTAGGGGTATGCGTACCCCTGCGTACCCCCAGAAAAAAGCACTGCCTAAAGTTAATAAAGGTGGTTTTCCTTCTTGTAACCGGTCTCTTATGAAGACAACACACCTTTCCCAATTGCTGTGGGGAAGAAGCTAGTAGAGGAAGTGATAAATTCACCCCATACCTCTCTCTTACTAGAAGACATGTTAATAATACAATCTGATTACATATGTTATCATACTGAGATTACAAAACTGGTGCTTTTTAATATAATTGGGTAGGAAAGTATGTCTGTGGGGGAACCAACAATCTTCCCTGGGCCTTTATTTCCTCTCTTTCCTCAGCCCCTGGTAATGGGCAAATTTTAATTTGTTTCATATCCATAATTCAGCCATGCATATGTAATCTTTGTTCACACTTTTATAAAGTAAAATTAAGTGAAAGAAATTGGGCAATAATAGAAAGCTTGTCTGAGCAGAACAAATTTGAATTATCAAGCACAAGGAAGGAGGATTGGGGCAAGAGGGCTTGAAGCGGCACAGAGATTGGAGGAAAGAGGTTTTTCTCCGAAACAGGGCTGCATGAATAATCAACTGGAACAGGTGCTGATTTTTTGGCATCTTTTGTTCATTAAGTTTTTGGGTGGGAGGATAACCACCTTGAATATGATGAGAACTGTTTATTAGCTATCTGTTGTTCCACTCTTGTGAATAACTAAAAAGCAAGCCCAGCTTTTCTAATTATAACCATTTTTAGTCTGGAACTTGTTGCTTTGAGATTTTGTAGTAGATTGAGCCTAGTAGTCTGGAGAAAGTCCTCTGGAAGTGATTCTATTTAGCTGTGAAGTACCCTGCACTGAAATGTGAAGGTATGCTAATCTATAAATATAAAACTCTGGAGGTTACCATGAGAGGTTCTTGGAAACAAAAAATATAGTGTGCATTAAATTCACTTCCCCTCTAGGGCTCAGAGGAATAAGCATGGTTAGGACTGCTATCTATATGTATTTCTGTTATCTAGCAGGAAAAGAAGGAAATCTTAAAATAATGCTATTAAGGGTTTGTATGCACAGTTTATTCCACATTACACTATGGGCAGACCCACACCCTACATTTGAATCACATTCGGTAGACATTTAAAACATGGCCCACTCCAAAGAATCATGAGAACTGTAGCTTCCCCCTCACAGACCCAGAATCCTTATCAAACTACAGTTCCCAGGATTATTGGGCTTCAAACCTGCACTGAAAGTGCTTTAAATTTAACTTACCTGGGGGTAGGTCCCATTGAACTAAGTGGCACATAGTTCTGAGCAGACATGTCTAGAATTGCACCCAGAGTATAAAATAATGGATTTTGGAAATTATTAGTGCAATTTATTAAATATGACTTCTGTTTAGAGAAGGCTCTTAACTTGCCTTTTAACAACAATGTAATTGGGGTTTAACGTTCTTGGGAGTAGGTGAGAGTTTCATAAGCTAGACCCCTATACGTCTTTTTGGGGGGGTGCATGCTGTGTGCTGCAGGAAGCTTTTTGTACTTTTAGGCACGTATGTCTTCTAGAACCCTGTGTTCTAAACCAGCAATGGGATCAACCATCACAGCCTGGCAGAGTTCCCATTTTTCATCTAGTCCTAGGTTCATATGGCATTTGAAACAATAATCGTTTCTTTTTCCTCTGCTCCTTGGTGACGTGAAAACCTGTAATCTCCCATGTTGAAAAGACGAGGAAACGGATAGTAATAACTTCCACCCACGAGAAGTGCTGTAAACAGAGGACATTGCGAAAGAGGGCTAAATCAAATGCCCTAGCAGACCACGTAGATTCCTTCTACAGCAGCCACGCCCTGCCTTTATTTAATTTATTTTTTTTCCTTGTCAGGTTTCACTCCACAGTTGTTAAGAAGGAGTAGAGATCAGATTTCAGGGAGGGCAGAGGAAGCTAACTGGCTTGAACCAGACTTGCCTTGTCCCTTTTTTTGGGCCGCCTTATCTTTTCAGTCACTAACCACATCCCACCCGGCTGTTCAGCTGGAAGTTAATGTTTGACGGATGTGGTTGCCTGTCGGCCAGAGGGAACTCTCGTCACTCAGAAGCTGGCGGGGCAAGTAACAGGGAGTGCCTGGAGAAAACCCGAAGGGCTTAGCCTTCCTTCCACCAGGGAGAATTGGATGCATCCTGAAGCGTGTGAGGAGGAATTAGGTACAGAAAAGAAACAGTACTTAGAAGAAAGAAGCATTTCCTTCGTGCTTCTTTTTCTTCTTCTTTTTAAAGCGAATTATGGTTTGTCTCATCTCTTTCCTGGATTGACTAATCCACTAATGTGACTGGTGTGAGGTGCTGATTCAGAAAAAAAAGTTGCGTTGCCTGTTTGGGTGTAGGTGAGTAATTGCTATTACTTCACAGCTTCTAACCTATGTGAAATAAGCTTCCTAGAATGCACTAGGCCTTGGCCTGTGAGTAAACTTGTAAGCTTTAACAAAATAAAATAAAAAAATTCCTTCCAATAGCACCTTAGAGACCAACTAAGTTTGTTCTTGGTATGAGCTTTCGTGTGCATGCACACTTCTTCAGATACGAAGAAGTGTGCATGCACACGAAAGCTCATACCAAGAACAAACTTAGTTGGTCTCTAAGGTGCTACTGGAAGGAATTTTTTTATTTTATTTTGTTTTGACTATGACAGACCAACATGGCTATCTACCTTTAACTTGTAAGCTTTGTTAGGAAGGATGTTTGGATCAATGACATGTTCTGACCCACCTTTTGTCTCTCTTTCCTCCATTGTGTGTGTGTGTGTGTGTGTGTGTGTGTGTGATTAGCTCTGCTCATGGAGACAGGAAACAGCCAGCAGGATTGTTCGGATATAATTGACGAAACCCACATTAAGGAATTCGAAGTGTCCCAATGGATCAAGATCACCCTAGCCCTTATCTATGTCGTCGTCTTTGTGGCAGGCATTGTGGGCAACAGTGTCACCATCAAGACGACCAAACTGCTGCAGAAGAAGGGGTACTTGCAGAAAGAGGTCACAGACCACATGGTGAGCCTCGCATGCTCAGACCTGCTGGTGCTCTTGCTGGGGATGCCTGTGGAGTTCTTCAGTATGATCTGGACCCCTTTTTCCACCCCTCAAGGCAACCTCGCCTGCAAGCTCTACTGCTTCCTTTTTGAGGCCTGCAGCTATGCTACGGTGCTGCATGTGGCCACTCTCAGCTTTGAAAGGTACATTGCCATCTGCCACCCTTTCAAGTTTAAAGCTGCTTCTGGGCCCTGCAAAGTGAAGATCCTCATTGCCTTTGTCTGGATTACATCTGTCCTTGTGGCCTTACCTCTTCTCTTTGCAATGGGCACAGAGTACCCATTGGAAGCCATCAAGGGCCACCGAGGATTGGTTCCCTGCAGCAAACCCAAACCCCGGCACCAGATACCTGACTTCACGCTAAATGTCACCATATGCACCAACTTGTCGTCTCGATGGAAGGCCTTCCAGTCTGGTATCTTCACTGCTTTTATTGTGTATGTCGTGGTGTTGGTATCTGTGGCTTTTATGTGCCGGAATATGATGAAAGCCCTGATGATCCACAAACAAGGGACCTTAGCCGTGAGAGGGGAGAGAGAAAGCCAAAATCAGTACCTAAGGAAAAACGAGAATTCCGATGGCAGGAGTTCCAGGAAACAGACTATCCTCTTCCTAGGTAAGACCCTGTGCATGTACATGTGTGTGTGTGTGTGTGTGTGTGTGTGTGTGTGTGTTGGTAATGACTGCAGCTACAAAAGGAAAGACAAATGGCAAGGTGGGATTGATTCAGGATGAAATGATGGGAAAATGAGGTGGGTTTCATCTCCCTTTTAGTGTTTCACCATTCCCTATTCATTATGGAAATAATTCTGCTCAGCGCAAAGCAAATGGCATAAATTGCATGGAACCTGTGCGGTGGTGATATTAAAGTAAGCATTAGTGCTTTCAGAATGTGCATTTGAGAGGAATGGTTTTCATTTCAGCTGCATTTCCCTTTTCTTTATGCACAGAACCAAGTAGCTCAGCTTTTCAACAGGCTCCTCTACCCATCCTGTCTCACTTTCCCATCATCACTTAAAGAAAGCGCTTTTGATTTAAATATTTCAATTTTAAAGCTAAATGCTTATCTTGTGTAGTGTTATAATTTTTGTCTCGTTTGAATTAAGCGGGGGATCCTAAAATTCAATTTGCTTTTACTAGTCATGCTGCTTGATAACATCTTATCCCTTTCCCATTTTTAGATAAACGAAACTAGGTTTTTAAAAAAATTTATAGGCAAAGTGGGGGAGATGTATGGAATGGGGTTCAAGGGAAGGAAGCTTTTTACATTTTGATCTTGCTGGAAAGAATGAGGAGCCCTTTGCAAATCACAACCTTAAGCTGCAATCGTAAATCCTTTACCTGGCGAAAGTCCCACTAGCATCACTAAGAATTATTTCTGAACAAATAGGTTCAGGACTGGAGTGCTGATTAAAATACTTTGTTTTTAAACTGTTCAAAAACAACAACCCCAAAACAAACAAACAAGTAGAAACAAATAATGAGCCTTGCAAGCTCCAAATGCTACTCCAAATCTGTGCATTCAGAAAGCTTAAACCTGAGATTTGGGTTGTTGCCAGGGCCACTTTCATTTACTATAGCCCTGCTCATGTGCCTTTAACAGAATCCCTAGTAGCTGAAACTGTCCTGGCAAAGATTAGGTCTGGCTCATGATGACGCCCAGCCCTCCCGATCCCACTCCACCCTCTGGGCTGGCATCGAGGTGGCAGTTGTGGAGACACTGGTTTTCAGACGTGTGGACTCTCCAGACTACTTCCAAGAATCAGCAGCCTTTCCTTGGGCACTATGATTCCTGCCTATTTTGCCTCTTTACAAGACTGTTAGCCCGAGTCAGTCACATGCCTGGCAGTAGCCATGCATATTCTCAAGGAGGTTGTCACTAAATGTGAAGACAGTGTTATGCCATAAGAAACCTTCAGATGCTGAAGTTGCCATTAAAGGTATGAGAGCAGGGGCTCTTAAAAAGTTGGTAGGCTTTATTTCAACTTATTTGAATTCACTTTGTTTTTGCTAGGCCTTGATCACTTTAAGCCAGCCAGATAGTTGTCTTTCTTGGAATTTCCCCTCCCCGCACCTAGAGCTTATTAAAAGACCAATAACTTGGGAATTATGTTTGATTCTGATCTCTCTTGCCACATTTTTCAGACTAAATCTAATAAAGTTGTCATCTCACCATCTTCAGAATCTTTCCAGGCTGTGATCCATGTAGCCTCAGCATCGTGTTGAGAGCTCTTAGATGTGCTTTTCATCATGTTCTGCTTGAATTGCTGCAATCCCTCGTTTTCACTGGCCTGCTTTGTACAGTGCTAGCGCTACAGTAAACGAATCAGCTAACATACCAGAGGAGATTTTAAAATTGTTTTTCTAGATGTCCACTACATTGGGGGGGGGGGGTAAGGGGTGTGACAAAGGGTGCACAAATTACATAGATTAATAACTGCGTCCTCTGCTTTTTTTAGCTCCTTGTGCTTTTGCTATGATGTGTGAAAAGCCCCTTCTCGTTTCTTGTCTATAGAATGAATTTTCCAACCAAAAATCCCAGATGCAGTAAATGTCAGTGCTGGCTCTATTTAAAAAATAGATTGTATTGGAGAGGCCCTGGTAAGTTTTGAACTGTAGCAGGGGCTAGTAATCTACCATCAGTCAACAGAGGTATGTTCAGACGAAATAGAAGCCAGGTGTGTGTGTGTGAGAGAGAGGGGGGGGGAAACAAAAAAATATGGGATGAGAGAGTGGCGAATATAATATAATCAAGGTTGCTTTATTGTGACCTTTTGTTTTATTTAATAAGTATATTTGTAGTCCATATTCATGGTTGTGCAAAGACGATAGGACTTAGGATGGAAATGTGTGCTACACCAAACAGGCTGGTTCAGGGCCAGTGGCTGATGAAAAATGCCATACTACTTGTTGCTGTTTTCGTTATTAAAGCTAACAAGAAGAATGCACTCCACATACATTATATTAGTAAGCTTTGTGAGGAAGGTCAGTATTGTTGTCTTCTTAGGTAAGATCTGCAATGGGAGAGAAACAACTAAGAAATAAAGGCTTGCCTAAAGTGCATCTGGTCAGTTCCTGGTGGCTGCCATGATGTGAACAACAGAAGACTTGATGGCTGAGTTTCTAAGCCATAAAGCTATACTCACACTGGCTTAGTTTTTCTTACTTGCAGCATATTTATACATGATTCCAGTTTAGTACTGCAAAGTTAAACCAGGCCTGGAAAGAAGAGCCATTTCAAAAACCCAAGTGTGATTTCATTGTGGTTTTTGGTTCAACACTTAGGTCTTTTTATGTGCTTTCTGGTTGTTGTTTTTAACCTTAACCTTTTCTAGTGTTTCCATATACTATCCGGATGCTGTGTACTTGGTTGAGTCATATGATTTGCTTTCGCCCCTGGGTTGGTTTGTCTGTTCTTTTGGTGAGCAAAAACACTGTGACTAGATGTGCTACAGCCGTTGAACATTATTTCGTTGCCTTCCCAGGTGACGGTACCACAATGCACTTCATGGGAATTTAACAACTGGACGTTAATCTGTGGGTCTCTACAATGGGCCATATTCTAGGAGCTGTTACCTTCCTGTCTGTCAGGCCATGTTCTTTTCCCTGCCTGCATTTGGACAGACATTCAGAAATATCCACATACTTTAACAGGACAGAGCATAGGGACTTCAGTTTTGTCTCTCTTATCTTCCATAGTATAAAGCGGGGTGGGGAGACAGCAAATCCAAATTGATTGGAAAATCTCTGGGTGATTTGTGACAGATTGCAAAAGATTTTTGACTCTCAATTGTTTACCAATAGTGGCAATGAAATAATGCCCCTCTCCCACAGATTATATACCTTTGAAGTGGAAAAAAAGCTTAGGATAACCTAAGTGGATTTTTGTGTGGAGGAACTCTGCGCTACATTCAGTTCTGATGCTGAAAACAGTTCTGGGCTTAAAATTCTTTAATTCTAAGCACATGTATTTTGCATCTGGTTGATCTCAGGGTTCTAGTAAACCCTGGCCAGGTTAAGGTTGCATTACGACACCAACCATGTGGTTGTGATGAAAAAGCATACTTCTCCGCCATTGATGCATCTACAAGTGGTGAATGGGCTTTGTCATCTGTGCAAGAGAGCATTGCTCTGCCACCCTTGACTGTAACAAATTTGCAAGGCACTTAGAGGGGGGAAATGGTCTTTGATCCAAACATAGTTGGATGCCACAGTTAGAGCAAGTCTACTGGCAGCATACAGAGCATTGTCTGTTCCATCTGTACTGGATTAATTTTGATTATTGCGACCAAAGGATGTGGACAAGCTGCTTGAAGGAGTGCATCTGGCCACCTGCTCCCTTGATCGCCACCCATCTTGACTTGGACAGGATGTACCTGAACTAGAACTAGTTCCTTTTTAAAGTGAACTTTCCAAAGACTGAGTCTACCCACCACTGGCATACAGAACATTAAGATTTTTTGAAAGATTCTAATATCTGAAAATACGATACTGTAATTTTGTCAAAAGTCAGGAATGACCCCCTTTTCTGTAAGATGAAGACAGAGACTTCAATTTCTTCAAGATGAAGACCCTGTTATCTGTTATCCTCATATGCTACAGCACTATTAGCATATGTGATTCTTCCTTGGACCTATCAATATACCAAGTTCTCAAGGTATATTTGTTTTTCTTTGTTTGAAAAACTTTTGTTCAAAGAAGAAAAAGAAGGCCATTCTGTAACTTCTAGTGATAATTTTGTCTGCAAGCAAATTTGAATTAATGCCTACAAGTGTCTATTGAGGAAGGGGGGAGGAGAAGGGTGTTTAGTGTCCTCCTCCCTGACTTCTGTGCTGTATTTCAAATGACTCTCTTAATATGAGTCTCACTAATTAACTTTGGTTAGAAAATAAATTAATGAACAGAAGACAGAAACCATGGCCTGCATCCATGAGAATAATACATTTTGAAGTGGTGGCTTTCATAAGAATTATGCTTTAGGGTGCTTTTAACCCAGGCAGAATGAACAGATATATTGTTTACAAATTGCTGAATTTAAACATTGTTATGTAGCAGGCCTGTTTGAATTTCATTTAACAGATGGGTCAAATTAAAACAAATATTTGCTCATTCCAAATGTATTTCACATTTAATGTGAAATGTAAATGACAACACGGAGCAAGATGTGTTGAGGAGTCTAGCAGCAATAAAAGCAATTTAGAGTCTCTCTCCTCTAGTTGTTAAAAGTGATAACTTCTATAAAGCAGAAATTAAATTCATAAATCTAGTACTCAAGAAGGAAGAGTGTACGTCGAAAAACAAGTGGTTTTAGTGCTATGCTTTGGTGCAATGTTTGAAAAATAATGAAAACAAATTGAAAACATTATAGTATGTGTGTGTGCGCGTGCATGCACGCATATGTGAAGAAAT
Organism: Darevskia mixta; assembly: GCA_034641385.1. Lineage (NCBI taxonomy): Eukaryota > Metazoa > Chordata > Lepidosauria > Squamata > Lacertidae > Darevskia > Darevskia mixta. The sequence continues at coordinate 13,178,175 of JAWWNH010000001.1, forward strand.
GTTTTCTATATGATATTTAGAATCTGCCGAAGAACAGGAACATAAAAATGGCAGGCAAGGGTATAAAAAAGCCTGGTGAAAAAATTCTAAAGTGGATATTGTAATGTATGGGAGAAACTTGTAAGGATAAAATTTGGTGTCGCTCCTACAACATTTGTCCCATAATTTCTACAGTTTTGCAGTACCCTTTTAAACTAGCCATGACTTACCCATGAGTTGCCCCATAGATAATCAAATAAAACAAATCATAGTTTGTTTCTCTGAAGTTTAGTGTGTATCACAGCTCCTTTTATCTTGTGCATTGGTAGTTTAGTTAGCATGGTAAAACAAACTATGGTTAAGGAAAGATGCTGAGTTCACACACAACACCAAGCCATAGTTAAATCAAAGCAAGGTTTGTAAGCCAAGCAACAAACCATGGCTTCAGATCATGTTTTTTTGAAGGGCAGTAAATCCCAGCAGGATTCACATATAACACTAGGACATGGTTTAGAAAACCATAATGTATTAAACCATGATTTAATGTTCTGTGAGAACCTGCCAGTGAACAAATGGGAGATTCTGGCCACAGGAGGTCTTCCTGTTCATTGTATTGCTGGTTTTAGGCAGAGTTTGAGGACCACTTTACATGTTTCATTAAAACCTGGAGTGTATCTGTAGTGCTGGGGAGGAGAGTGCTAAAGGTCCCCACAAAGCCAGGGAGCATCATGGGGTCATGAATGCTATTTATCTCTCTTCATCTCACCATTCCATAGTGAAGCCAGGGCCCTGACAGAATCCCCAGCCCTCTCACCCAAGACATGGGCCATTATAACTAATTCAGCAAAGGGACAGCAAGGGTTGGTTTGATTGCAACCAGATGGAAGTGGAGTGTTTGCATGCTAGCTGACTAGTGGAAGGGGATTACCTCCTTGTCCATGTCAGTAGAGTGAGAGACTATTAAATTTGCCCTGTGCAAACTAAATCTTTACTTGCTTGCCGTTCCAGACCAAAATGGACTCTTTTGGAGCCAGGGTGCTAGGAAACACATCAAATGGCAGTGGAATTTTGCTCTTCCAACCACTGCTCAAATGTCTGGCTAACTCCTTTCATTTTTGTCTTTGTCTGGTCTTCTCTCTCTTTTTGAAAATGTACAGGTACTGATTAATTTCTTCTTAACTTAAAAAAACCCCAAAACCTTTCAGCATTGCCTGTAGCTGCTGCCTCACAGAAACAGTTTTCAAGAACCCGAATTTCTTAAAAGCACCGACACCTGTGTGAAGTCAGAGGTTTTCCACAGGAAGACATCTGTCTACTGTATATAGAAATATTCAGTGTGGTTATAAACCAAACTCTTGACCCCATCCACAGTAAGAGAAAGTGCTGTAAATTTTGCAATGTGGGAAGTACACAGTGTCGGTGCATGCTATGACCAAAAAAGTGCATTGGGAAACCAAAAGTTAAAATTGCTACAGAGGTGGATGCCGCTTAGAACTAAATTTCCTTTAGTAAGGCTGCTTTTAAGTACACCAACAAAAGAAGGTTTGGCATTGTTGATTGCTTTAAAAAGTACTGAAATATGTAACTTATTTGTGAAGGAGCAATAAGGTGTTTCACATGTGGGCCTGAAGCTAGTAAGAGGGATCAAAAACATCAGGTTAAGTATCACAGATGACAGCTTTTGGCTCTTCATACTGGTGCATGTAATACTTTTCGACAGTAAACCACATACTGTACAGTGATTGCCACAGCGTGGTTGTCTGAGAGATGAGAAGGAATGGCAGATGGGGAACTGAAAAGAGTCTTCGTTGGACAAAGTGCATGCTGAAAGAGAGTGCTGTGGTATATTTTAGTCTATGGTAAATGCAGTTTTGTACTTGTGGCTTTCCTCTGTGTTGCTGAGAATCCGGAGGCCAGCAGAGTGTAAAGGGAAACTGTGTATGCACTAAAGATATTTACCTGGAAAGAAGATTCACAGCTTTTGGTAAAACCAGTTTCCATTTTTTAACCATTATTATAGTGCAGGCTTGCAAACCATTATTCCTGTTGCCTGCTCCATTTGCTTGCCTCTTTCCCTCTGATTCCATGACAACTACTACTGCTCTATTGGACCAAATGGGACCTCCCCTGCAATACAGATGTGCCCCATCCCCCGATCCCCAGACCACAGCAGTGGGAAAAGGGTCAAAGTCTTCCCACAGTCACAGTCCAAATTGTAGGCTTGCCCTGAGCTGTCCATCCCTTTGCTCAGACTTCCACTGTGGTTGGGAAGGAGGAGAAAGTAGGAAAATGACCTTTTCCACCAGTAGGAGACGTTATTTGGCAGCAGAAATGATCACGAAATTTCTCTTCTTCCATCCTGGCTTCATTCTTTGCTTTTGAGGCAGGAGGGTGATACCTGGTGTCCACCCGCTCTCTTTCTCATTCTCTCTTGCTACTCAGGTGTTTGAGTGGCAAAAGGCAAGGCTATTCATAGTATAATTGCATATCAAGGATTAAACACACATACAAAGCAGGCAGTCATTCATTCATTTGCACAGACTTTAACAGGACTTTAGTAACATTTTCCTCTCCAAGGCTGAACTGTTGTTTGTCGTTGCCATGAAACTCCCTCAGTAGTACGGTACATACATCTGCATTTTAAGGAAAACTTGTTCAAAAATGCAAGACATTCACTCCAAACATAATAATTCCCCAGCTCCACAAGTAGCCATGGAACAAATTCTGACTCCATTCTAGTTCTTCAAAAATAAGCCTGCAGAAAATTATTATTCAGTAACATCAGGAAGTGTGTGCTAATTGTTTTGCAGCTGAGACTTTAACTTCACAGAATGGGCTACTTTCACATCTCAGTTCAGGCTTTGGTTGAAACATTTGGTTTGGGCCTTAGATCATATCCCTCCTAGTGGTGCTGCAATAAAACTGCTAGCACATTTGCAAAGCTAAGTAGGCTGGTATGGTTTCAAATTGGACAGGGGACTGTGTGTTGAGACTAGATGATCCTGGGGGTCCCTTCCAACTCTACAGTTCTATGAGGCATAGAGAAGAATATATGTTGGTACTTGGCTCAGAAGCTTATTTGTTGTGCCTGTGACTAAAGTTCTGTTCCATCTCCCAAAGTGAGCTTGGTGACCTTCCATGAGCATGGTCGTTACGGTTGTGGCCACTCAGTTCTGGAACATTCTTCCTTTATCCAAACATAACAGTCCATCTCTTTGACCTTCAGAAACTGAATATGTCTCTTGGGTTAGCTTCTAATATGGGTTGATGCTGAAGGCATTTAGTGATATTGTTCTGCTACTTTAGCTCTGTATACATTCTAGTGATAACTTTAGATTTTTACATTTGTAAACCATTTTAAGATTAAGAGACCAGACTATAAATATTTCAAGTAAAATAAAAATAAGATTTCTTTTTAAAAGAAAAATAGTCTTTAAAAAGGTTTCTTCAATAAACAAGTTGTCTCTAGAGAACAATGGTGATAGAATTTGATTGTGAGTGCTTTAAAAATGGTTTATAGTGTTCTACAAAAATAATTTGACAGAATAGTGCTGAAAATGAAAACAACATTTTCCTGCCGTGGCAGCTGTTAAAATAGCAGTTGTGGTATGCAAATGTCTCAAGTGCTTTCTGTGAAAAATATGTTGGACTTCAACACAACAAAGTTTCAAAATTAAGCAGCTTTTAGTGGATTCTGCCCATACAGACACAAGGTGTGGTGAATAGGGTAGGTGTCTCCTCCCTGTGAACAGGCAGCCTGTTATCACAGTAAGGGAGTTAACTAATGTTACGATGCACTTTTTAGAATTAGGCTATGTGTGCATTACTGCAGCTAGGTTGCTCTTTTTCTCAGTTCGGATCAAAGCTGGTTTGCGGGGAAGTGCATCAAAATGCAGTATTTCATAAGAAGTGACAGGATAGATGCAGATTCTGGCTAACGTTGTGTGCATACTGCTTCCCAAACCAGAGGTGGGGGTGGACCAGATGGGAATGTGTACATAGCCACTGTGAAAGCTACCACACAGTTATTTAAGCATTCCTCACAAAGGGGGGGGGGTGTTAGTTGTATAAGCACAAGGGCCAGTAGATGGCACTGCGCAAGGAGGTCAGAGGTCGCAAATATGAAAATAGCGATGTTTTACCTGTCAACGAAGTGTCCTGGCTTTCTGCTAATCCTACACTTACCGTCTTTCCCCCTTTTTAAGACACCGTCTTATAATTTTTTTTCCTCAAAAAAACACACAGTGGCTTATTTTCGGGGGATGTCTTATTTTTATTACGTCAGTATGGTACGGTACAGCCTCCCCCTGCAAGCTTAGCAGGTGGGGCAGAACTCTGCAAGAGGCGCGTTTCCCCCCTGCGCCTCTCGCTGGTTCGCTGGCTCCCTGCGCACGCAGGAGGGGCTGAGGAGGCGACGGGAACAATGGTGGCACCATGGCTTACTTTTGGGGTACGTCTTACTTCTCACAAAGGTAAAAAAAACCCTGCCATGGCTTACTTTATGACTACGTATTAAAAAAGGGGAAACAGGGTATGTGCATGCAAACTGTACATGTGTAGACTCTTGTAAGGAAGTCTTGCACACAGCTGCCTTGTGAGGCAAGCCAGTTGTGCACACATCTATCTTTTTACTAGGTTTCTGCCACAACTTCTCTTTTCCCTCGCAAGGAGGAGGGAAGGACAGATCTGCGAGCAAACATCTGTCTGGGTGAGGTAGCAACCATATTTATTACGTTCTAGGTCGGGTGGTCTTGATAGACAGCCTGTCATTTGCCAATCAACTGAGTTTCATGTAGCCAGGAAGGTACTCATAACACCTTTTTGAGCCAGGAGATGAGACTGGAAAGGTGTTAATTAAAAAGGATATTGCTTGGGCTGTCCTTAGTAGACTTGACATATCAAAGGAGTTTTTAGATTGTGTACTGGAAAATAATGTAAAAAATGGGTAAAAGGATTAAAACTAAAATCGCCAGTACTGTATCATAAATTCCGTTATACAAGTCCATGGTGTGTCCACACTTGGAATACTGTTGCTTTATCTCAAAAAGGATATTGTAGAGCTGGAAAAGGACAACCAACATTATCAAAGGGTTGTTGCAATTCCTTTATGAGGAAATATTACAATATTTGGGGCTTTTTAAATTTAGAAAATAGGCAATTAAGGGAGGGTCATGTATAAAAATATTTGCGTACCCAGGCACTCTGAGCTCACCACCTATTGAGGCTGTGTTTGTGGAAGCTGAAAAGACCACAATACAGTGTTTTCAGTTCAAGTCAGGTCACAACTTTATTGTTTACAGATGAAAGTGAGTTTGGCTTAGACATTGGGTATCACCTGTATCAACCAGCCCACCTGCTGGAAGATTTTGCTGGGGGTCAATCCTGCTATGGGACTTACCTAAGACATACATCAAATAGGTGCAACCTCAACAGGATTTCCACCTTAGGAGATACTATGGCCCTCAGTCCCTGCCTGGACATATGGACTGAACCACTTTAATGGGATACCCTGATTCATTGCAGGTGAAGGCAAAGGCTTACAACCTTCCATCCTTGATTAACGATTTTACCCAATGCCTTACCCACCAAAGTTGTGACAGTTGCTATAAGGTAGGCAAAACCCCCAGACAGAGCCAATTAGTCCAAAGGAGAAATTCCTCTCTGGGCCTGAATATGGCAGTCAAAAGTTCCATAGCAAGGTCGTATGGAAGGCACCATCCCCTCTGGTGGGTGGGTTCAGCCATACAATAAGGGTGAGAGATCCATAGGCTAACTGAGATACTGAGGCAAGGAGATGAGCCTTATTTAAGCCTGGGGAGCAGATCTGAGAGAAGATTCAGGAAGGAGTCCTAGGCAGCTCTGCCTCCACACATCCACACTCTTTTCTCACCAGGGCTACAGGTGCTGGCTACTTGCTTAAAATGGTATTAAGTTGGATGAGTTGCCATATTTATGCATTCCCATGTCTGTGCCATTATGGAGTCTGTTGTATGAAAAGCTGGAATGATTTAGGGACTAGGAAGGGTTTCGATGTTTAGCCCATTCATTAGCAAGGAACACAAGCTAGGATACAGGAGCAAATATGGAGGAATCCTGGCAAAAACTGGGCCATTTCCGTGTGTAAATAGGTGTTTATGACAGATTCCTAACTGAATAGCTCAGCACAGTATGCATTATGCCATGTATACTACATCTATGCTTTGGCAGTTAAGTTTGTGTTAACAGTGACACATGAACTCAATCATTGGTTTGGTATTTGCAGTCACAGCAAAAAAAGAAAAAAAGAAGGCACCTTAATTTGTTGCTAAATAAAACTTTGCACTTCCTAAATATCTATTAATATTGCAGCAAGCTGCTTTGAAGGCATTTTGCAGGCCTGACCTATAAAATATATTGCTGTAAAACATAATTAGCGACCTGTGTTGGATCTTTTTTGCCTTCCTATATCTAAGACAAAAAAAAGACCAAAGCCCAACACTCTAAAGCTGAACATCTAATTTTTGCACAATCAATCTACTGTTGGCAGATTAATGTGTAGCTCAAAATAAGGGTGTCGTGCGTAGAAAGAAATAGCCTTTCAAAAGATCACTGAGGAAATATATTTTCTGAGGCACCTGGCAAATGGATTTGCAGTAGGACAGATTACTTCAAGCACTCTGCTAAAAATATGTGCTTGACATCTATGGATGACTCGAGCACTGTAAAACTTGACAATGGTAGGACTTCTGTTACAGGAAAATTAGATGTTTCTTCGTAGGCTGAAAATTGTCTGTGTTTGGGTTGTTGTTGTTTTTCCCACTTCTTTTACAGAAAAAGATACAGCTTGAGGACAGAATGAAATTGAAAGAACAGTTTGATTGATTGGTTTTCAGAAAAAAATATAGCTTCAGTTCATGTACTTTAGTTGACTTCCTTGGAGTTCCTTGTTACACTCTATTGCGTTTCTTCTTAGGCTTCACTGGAGTTATCAGAGATGTAGATATTTGTGTCTTGGAATTATTTTCATCTGGATGTCCCATGCAATAGTAATCATGTGAGAGATTAATGGATAGAATGCTTGATAATGGACAATATTTCATCATGCGTATGAATCTCATGCCAGTCTAGGCAAATATTTATAATTGATTGGTAGGCGCATATGGGATGTGTTGCCATTTACATGAAAACTGTTTGGCTGCCCTGAAGAATGCCTTGAAAAATGGGTCACAGTTAACGGTGCTTTATTTTTTAAAGTGAAAGGTGCCAGGATTTAAACTAGCATAGAGGTCAGACCTTCTGATTGGGCAGCGCTGATCCCATGTGGCTTAGGACTCCAAAACCTGGCCAATGATGATGGGAGGCCCTCCTCAGTATCCCATCTGGCTGAGCTGCTGAGGTCCTTTTCAGTAATGGCTTCCCATCTGTGGAATGCTTTAACCCATGAGGTCTGACTGACATTATTTTGGCATCAGGCAAAGACTTACCATCTCTCTTGGGATTGTTAATTTTGCTGGTAGTAATATGTGCTAGCTAGTTACTTTAATGACTATGCTGTTTATGTAGTGTGGTGATTTTTTTTTTAATGCACCACTGTTTTTCGGTTTTTTTAAATTAGTTCTCTTAATTTTGTCCTCCAGATTTACAGTAAGTTGCCATGAGACTGCAACCCACCCCCCAATATAAACCATCTTGAGCTGTACAATCAGCGGAGGAGACCCTGTTGCTAGTGCTGCCTCTGGCTGCTGTTAGGTTGATGTTGATTCTTGACAGGGCCTTCTTGGTGGAGGTTCTCTGTTTGTAGAATGCCCTCCCTTGTGAGATGACTTTCAGGATAAGTTTTAAAGTATTCCTGTTTTTATCCAGGCATTTTATGGCTGAAATGTACCAGACACGCCAACCGTGAAATTAGGAACTGTGAAGGGGATGTGATAGTTTTTAAATATTTTTAGATGCTCTAAATATTTTCAAATGTTTCTAAACTGTGTTTAAATGGGCCACTATCTTTAAATTGTATTGTTTAGATATTTAGATATTTGCTGTCTTCTTCTCCTTTGGGAGGAAAGGTGGGATAGAAATTCAACAACAACAGTCTGAGAAGAATCGGGGGGAGAGGGTTACGTGTAAAATTTTTAGTAGCTATGGCTAGAAAGATAGACATCATAGTGGCAATATTATTTATTTTATTTCATAACCTTTATATTCCACTTGATTGGGAAAAACCTCAAAGCAGATTACAAAAGGATAAAACGAAAACAAAAAGATTGGAAAGAATTCACAACCATACCTTAAAACACACAAAAGTTAAAATACCAAAACAGATTAAGATCACCTCAACTTTCTAAGCATCTGGGTGGGCTTGTCTAAACAAGAATGGTCTAACATGCGCTGAAAAGAGTAAAGTGATATCACTGGGCAGGGTAGTAGCCTAAGTAGCCAAAATATCTAATGAAATTTTAGAGTTCGAGTGTGTTGTGTGTGAGGGGGGAATGAATCAAGATTTCTGATTAGAGGCTGAAGCATAAGAATTCTGTATGGAAGCCTTGCCCATAATTAGCAGCGGCATAATAAACTGGGCTAAGTAAGGATATGTGCACATCTAGTTAGCCTGCATAATTTGTACAGCTCATGGAATCTGTTTTTGCTGGGTGCAGAATTTTTAAACTTTTAGCATAAGCCTTCTGTTTAGAGCTGAAGGAGACCTGTTCCATAATCTTCTGACTGATTCATATTCTCATTAATGAGTAATTAATATTCTTAAGTGCAAGGGAACATCCTCAAGCTTATCTGACCTTGGGGATATGCTAATTTTATATTGCATATAAAGGGATTGCAGATAAAAATGCTACCTTTTCTGTAGTATTCGGCTATATAGATCAAATCTGGATCTTGTAAATACTTTTTAGGTTACCTCTGGGAAGATCTAGAAGGACATGCTGCAGCTATTGCAGAGTTTTACCCAGAACAACCTAGTTATGGCTTGAATATAAAGTGCAGTGTCGGAACAATCCTTCAGTAGAATATAATATTGTGGGGTTTCTTTTTAACTGCTGTAGCTACTGATTTAGACCTTTGGCAGAATACTGCTATAGTGAAAAGACAGTTGTTGTGACTTCCTCTTATGAACTTTGCCTCTAGATAACAAGTGCATTAGAGAGTGAGCAGAGTTGCAGCGCCAAATTGCTAGGAACTCAGAAGACACCGTATCTTCGTTCTATTAAATTTTGAAGAGCAACAATTATTGTTTTCTTGCAGACATCAGAGGCATTATCTTGACACAAAAGGTTTAATTTTGTGAGAAGTGGTATAATTGGAACTGGAAACAATGGAAGAATAGATAATGGATTTAATATTCATAGGTGAAAGCTTTAATAAATCAGCTGTGAAGGTACCGTAAATGGGTCCTATCTTTTCTGAGTTAGGATGAGATAAGCAAGAAATCATGATTTGAAGAACAATAATGGTAAAGTACTTCAGTTGTGGTCCTTTCAGTTTTACGTGTTGGAAAAGAATAGTTAGTACCATTCCAGGGTCCTATCTGGAATCCAGAGTGTGACGTTGTTAGGCCCGTGTATTGAAAGCACATAGGCAACCGTATGGCAAATGGAGGCTATGAATGTCAAATCTAGCCCCCAAAAGTCTTCCTAGTTCCCCAGCAGAAGCTTGGGCAGAATTATTCCTTTAGAGAGATTGTATGTTCACTGCTACCGGTATTTGCCTGCATCATGGCTTGTGTTATGTATTAAGTTTGACTGCAGTACTCATTCTGGCCACCGTGGCTGCAGTTCTGACTCTGCCCACCATGGCTGCAGTTCTCACTCTGGTCCACAACATGCAAATGAAGGATTGAGAGTGCCGTTCACAGATTGGGTAGCTAGAGGGAGTTTGTTACTGTTGCAAGTTACTTAGTACTATATAAGCCAGGCGAATAAACTGTTGTTCAGTCCAGGACTCAGAGCTGAAATAAAGAGCTGTTTGTTTTAAGAGCTGTGTCTTCATCCATCTTTCCCACTATTTAACAGCTTGATCATAGGAGTGAACAGTAGAGGTAAATAAAGAGAACACATAGAGGCTTTTTTCCTGTTTGCTGTGAAGGAGATGGATGTAAAGAGCTTATGACACTACTTAGGAGAAAGTGGTTGAAATGCATGCTTTTGTAGGGGTGAGGGTTCATGAAATAAAGGTCAGCCACATGACCTGGAAGCTGTCTGCGGACAAACGCCAGCTCCCTCAGCCAGTAAAGTGAGATGAACGCCTCAACCCCAGAGTCGTTCGCGACTGAATTTAATTGTCAGGGGCCCCTCTACCTTTTACCTTTAAGCCATACTTGGTCTTTCAGATAGAGGACTATCCCCTGTAAAGTAAGATACACAGACACCCTAGGTAGGTGTACACATAGAATGAATAGTTGGATCTGTGTTTCCCTAAGACTGGAAGATTTTGGGGGGGGAGGGACAGAATCAATGCTATTTGGTGCTACACTCTATTGTTGCAGGAAATAGTGAAGGCATATCGCTTTAGTCGAATGGTGTAAATAAGCCTACAGTTGAATTCCCTGTCTACCTCACTTGCCTCTAATAGCTATGCTTTTCCTTGAAACCTTTCACGAGTTCCTTGTGATTTGTAATTATTTTCTGCATGTTTTAATGAAAAAGTAATAACCTCTGAAATGCTTAAGTGGCCTTTGGCCTCTTACAGCTTAACCTGCTATTTGTCTGCTCTGGGTACCACTTTACTATCCCCAATTGAGGGAGAAGAACCTAATTATAATGTGAAGAAAAGCTCTCCTCCATGCTCTAAGAGGCCAATTAAAAGTGACAGTATCTGCAACAGTTTATAAACAGCTGGTTATGCAGTAGGGAGAAAAAACCCCCACACTGGATTCCACTCCTCTTCAGCTTCAGATGATTCTGTGAAAATCCGAAGGGTTAAATTGTTTGTAAAACCCATTCTAAATGAGATCGTGGGTTTTGTTGTATGTAGTTTTTGCCGTATTCAAGCATTCAAAACAACAGAGGATGACATGAACCACAGGTGGGTAACCTGTGGCAACCCAGCTTTTTACGTAGTTTCACAACAACCAGAATGGGCAGTATATATTTATTTAAATGAAAAGAGATATTTAAAAAACTTAACCCACACCTTTTTGGATGGCTTGTGTTAAATAATCCCTCACACCTCACCACTGGCTGTCTGATAACAAATTGGCAGCCTTATATAGATCACAGTAAAGTCAGAAAGGAATTGTTTTCCTTTGTTTTCCAGAGAGGTAGCCATATTGATTTGCTGCACTGGAGCAGGGGGATTCCTTGGTATAATAACATGAAAGTAATGGAAGGAAGTTCATGGGAGGAAAGTTTTCCATCCCTTTCTCTTTCTGTTTCCCTCTTCCCCTACTTTTCCCTGCAAAGCCAGACTATACTCCTGAGTGGTGTGGATGAGTCATACAGGTGTTGCTGAAGGAGAACACAATTGCCCCTACCGGTAGTTGGGTCAATCTCTTCTCGATTTTGGGCAATTCCTTCCTCTCCTGGGTCCTGTCTTATAATGTCCAAGTGGGGTCTTAAGCCTCCAGAGAGTCTTTGTGGTGGGGTTGTAGCTGGGGGAGGGCAGGGAGAGAAAAGATGTGAAATACTTCTACTGTGAACTCATTTATGTTGGGATCCAAGCCATTATACTGTTAGTTGCCTTGAGCATAATTTTATGGGCAGGGATTTAGAGAGGTCAATATCAATAAATAAAGTATCCAAAGTATTGGAAGCTGGTTTCCTGGGACCTGTTCCCATTCATAGTCAAAGGCAAAAGTGTGAAGATAAACAGCACCAAGACACGCAACTGTAGGCTGCTCTTTGCTTCAGGTGTTACACTTCATGACCTGAGTGTTTGCAAGTCTCCTTGTGCACAATTTAAAGTCCTGCACTGAGAATTCTCTATGCTTTGGTAGGGCAGATTAGTTTAACCTTATCAAACTGCTGTGAAGTTTAAAAGGTCTGGATATTTGTTTACTGACAGGGAAATGATGATGCCTTCCAGACAGGCTGTCAAGAGTGTGAGCAAAGTACTGTAAAAACCAAATCATAACCTCTTGTTAGCCTTCAATCAGGCTGTATTATGGGTTGGAAAGAGAGATGCTTCTTCGACCAGCTTGGTTCATGCATAGGATTCCCATTTTGAAGCGTGATGCCATGATGAAGGGCGCATTAGGTATCTGCATAATTCAGACGGATGGAGTCCTCTAACAACCTCACAAGTTTCAATTTCATTAGCTTCTGAGAACGGCTGACTGTTTCCAGCCTTTCATTGCAGAGGGCAAATTCTTTTTCACTGCAAGTGTTCTTACAGATTAATTTCTTTCTTTAATCAAGCAGAGAAATTCTACTCAAGGGAACCCAAAATTGATTTCCCTTACTGATAAAATGAGTAACGTTTTATCATGGGCAAAAGCCTCCCCCACAGTCACAAAATGCATGGTCCAAACCCCTTTGCTTTCTGCAAATCAACTGCAGTGAGCTCCTTTGTGCTGCAGTGATATACAGTCATACCTCATGTTACAGCCGCTGCGGGTTATGTCTTTTCGGGTTGCGCTCCGTGCCGAACCCGGAAGTACCTGGAAGTACTGGAACGGGTTTCGGTGCTCGTGCATGCGCAGAAGCACTAAATCGCTCTTCACGCAAGCGCAGAAGCGCCAAATTGCGTCATGCGCGTGAGCAGATGCGGCACTGCGGGATAGAAACGCTGCGGGTTGCGGACGTGCCTCCGTCACGGATTACGTCCGTAACCTGAGCATCCACTGTAGATGGTCTGCATGTGATAAAAGCACCAATGTTAAAAGGCTGTAAATGGGCAGAAATACATTATTTGAACTCTATGGAATTGCAAGTGGGTGGACATCCTAGGAGATGCTAGGGGTGTCATTGTGGATTTTCTTCTTACTCATTAAGTGCAAATAGGGTGCTAAGCTGGTTGTTGAACCAGGCACACAACCATACCCTGGTTTCAAGAGACTGTCTAAATAGATGTGTGTTTTGCTACTGTGCAGTCTGACATAAGGTGAGTTGGATGTAGGGATTTTCTGGAAAACTGGAGAGCAAACAGTCTTTTAGAAAGTCATTTGAATAACTGAGTAAAGACTTGCTTTGTGTGATCAGTTTCTTAAACGCCTCTCCATTCACCCACTAAACGCCTTCCATAAAATGAGCTATACTGGTGGCAGAGTAGAACAACTTTGGAAGTTGGAGAGAAAGGTTGCCACTTGCCCTAGAAAAGGTTGGGAGAAAACCACTGATTGATGGGTATATGTTAAGACACTTAAATGAATGTACTCCAAAATGAAACTCACACTGATTCCAGGATAGAAAAAGTTCGACTCTACTCTTAACTCATTCCAGTAGCAAGCTCCAAGTGAGGTTAGGTTTGTTTATTATCAGGGCTAAAGCTGGAAACTTTTGTATTCCCCCCGCCACCGCCACCTCCTGGAGCAAGTTTTAATCTAGCTTTCCACTAGTGCCTTTCTACAATTCCTTCATAGAATAATAGAGTTGGAAAGGGACCAGATGGATCATCTAGTCCAAGCCCCTGCAATGCAGGAATATGTACCCATACGGGGTTCAAACCCATGACTTTGGCATTATCGGCACCACAATCTACCCTATTGAGCTTCCTCTTTAGGTCGTAAGTCTGTGCACAAAGTAAGCATTGCTCTCAAAGCTTTACAGCCATGTAATTAGCACACGCCTTCTTTAAGATTGTTTTTTTGCATCTTGTCAAGTGTAATTTTATTAGACCAGAGTAGCCCTCCAGGTATTTCTTGACTACAACTCCCATCATCCTTGACTATTTTCCCTGCTGGCTGAGGCTGATGGGAGCTGGAATCCCACAACATCTAGAGGGCACTACATTGGCTACGCTTGCCCTAGATCTTACTTCCTTTATATATGAGTGAAAGGGTCTGAGGTTGCTGATCGTATTTCCAATGTTCTGAATGTTTGATTCTCTTCATTTAAATTTAATGGCCATGCATATATACTGAATGTCACAGTTATTTCTTATTAGCTTTCCTTTGTTTATTCTACTGACTCTGAAACAGCACATCAGCTCAAAGTCTGGGGCAACATGAACATTCTCGGTAATAGTATTGTTGTAGGCACCTCTTGAGGCAACTATGAGCAAACAAAAGATGAGAACAAATATTATGTATATGACTATTGTTATTTGTGCTGGTCAAAGAAATGACACCATCAATTTGATTTAGACTTCAAAGCAGTCTGGGGGATTTCTGTGTTTAAAGGTGGTTTACTTCAGGAAGTGTGTATAAACTTCTCTTAATATCCCCACATTCTGTGTATGCATTGATGAGAGACCATATGCTGTTTAAACACAGACTAGGGGAAAATAAAAAAGAGAAGCATCTCTTTGAAATGTTTCTTCTGAGGCAAATTTACCTTAAACTTAAGGGTACTTTTCCCAGGAAAAGTTCTGTATCCTGCAAACTTTATGACAGAATTTTTTACCTCAGAGCAGTTGTAAAGATCCTTATGTTCTTCTTTTTAAAAAAAACAAAACAAAAAGCATTTATTTTCTCCAAGCCCTGAAGTGCCTGTGAAGCTATCCCTACTACTTTCAGCATGAAACAAGAACAAACTTCTCTATCCTGGTGCATCAGTTGTAAATTTTATAATTTAGTGCCATTGAGTACAGTACTTGGGTTTCTTTAGTTTGCATAACTTCTTTTTAAGGTATAAGTCGTCTACTGTTTTGCGGGAAAGCCGCCTTGAGAGGCAAGCCAACTTTCCTCTTCTGGACCCAAGGATCCTTTCATCAAGCCCCATTACCATAGCTGTTCCAAGCTTCTCTCTCAACTCTGAGTTGGAAACCTGGAAGGGACCAAGCGGAACTCCCTCAGTGACTAGTAATGGTTCTGAAGATGCCGTTACCAACCCCCTACTTTAAGAAATCTTTGAGATGATAATAATTCCCTCCCTGGTATGGAGGTGAATTGACTTAGCTTTTGCAGGGAAGTCAAGATTTTGTGCAAATATTCCCATAACAGGAAAGATAGAGTGCAGATCCACATTCTGTCTTTTCAGCTTCCTTAGTTGCCATTTGCAGTAGAGTGAATAACGTTAAGTGGACGGCACTCTCTTACAATGCGATTTCTCTTCTATAAAAGGCAGCAGGGAACCATGCTGCCATGATGAAACACCAGCAGCATCAATAAAACAGGTTATTATGCTCTAAGAGTTGTCCACACATACACACAAACACATAGACACATAAAGCAAGTGTTTTTAATATTCTCACTATTTATTGCAGAATCTCTCTCCCCTTTTGGAAGCAGCATAGAAAAGAAGAGCTTTATTTCACCTCCATAGATCCCCCCCCCCCAGTTTTCTGTGAAAAACAGCCATCGTTTTCTGTGAAAAACAGCCATTGACTGACAGAAACTTATCTATACATCAGTTTTTGTTTCTGGTGCCCAATGCTTACCATACCAAGGTGACATATTCTCTGTTCCGTGTGGTGGCTTGCTTTTTATTGACTTAGTCTCTGCTTTGTTTTGATGCCAGCACAAGAATTATTGCTGGCACAGCAGGATTTTTCCTGTCCTCCTCCCGTGCCATCCCCAGATCTATTTCTGAGGATTGGTGGAAGCCCCAGAACCCCAGGAGATGGGGTTACACAAGGAAAAATCCTTGCGCTGATGGAACGTTTTGCTTAGCACTGCATTGAATACAACCCCAGGACTCCATTTAAAAGTTTCTGTTCCACTGAAGTGATAGAATATATTCTCCAAAAAGGCAAATGGAAAGGACCCAAATTTGTTTTGAGTCATTTCAACTCTGTAATGCCGCCTTGTCCAAGAGCCTATAGTGAAGTAAACCATGTGCAAAAAATAGTTTCTTTTTCGTTAGTTTCATTGGCTATCTGTAAGGAATTACCTCAATTTATACTGAAATAGTTTTATTCAAATACTGTCACATCCAGCATGCATATATATATATATATATATATATATATATATATATATATATATGAACATCTGTCCCTCTCAACATACAACTTATTTTCATTTAAAATTAGTTGTGGCCTTCTGCTTAGGAAGATTTCCAAACAGGATTCTGAAGCAAGAAAATGGAAAAGGAGTGGTGTGTGAGAAAACTGGAGAAAGAGTGGAACAATCTCGAATACTTCTGTAAATCAGTCCTTGCTCTTTGTGCATTCCTGGGTAACCAGTTTCCAATAATTTGATGGCTGTGGGTTTAATTTCTTATAAATCTTGTGATTTCATGGGCAAAGTTATAAGAAGCGCCAATACAGAGCAGTGAAATTGTACAGCTTGATTCCGATCCAACTCTCTCCACGTAAGTAATAATCTACCTACCTGAATGGTGTGACTTGTCAGTTTTCATTGCCACACCAAAAACAGACTAGTGAACGTTTATAACTGTTTCAAAATTGATGCTGATATCAGGATTCCATTTTGTAGCCATCATTTCTCAGTCTCTGATATCAAGATGGAGCTTTCATCGCTTGTGCTGGGGAGCAGATTGCATGACAGAGAGTTTTAATGATGTGTCATTTTTAAAAACAAATGGCCTAAATCTTTCTATCTGGATGGGTAGACCAATGTCCTTGATCTCTGCTTCAGGAAGCATTTTGTAAATGTGAAATAAATCCGGGTTTCTGCAGCAAGGAACTAGTCAGGGAACAAATGTGGTTGAAAGTTGGAAATGTTTGGGCTTTAGATATTACAAATTAAAAAGTGATGTGGTTTCCACTATTGTAACCTATATAATACACCACTGCACTATGTCGCTGTTACCTTCTAGGTTTGATTTTGTATATGGGTGAAACCATTTCAAAAAGTTCTGCAGCAGAAAACTCACTAAGTAATGTCTTCTAAGGGCTTATCTACGCTTACTTTTTCTCTGCTCTTTTAGGCACGGTCTGCACTTTAGAGCTCTGTGTCTGAGCTTGTCTCCCTTTGACCAACCAGATTAGAAAAAGAGTTCATTTTTGTGGTAAACTTACGATGTACAAATAAACCACAAGAATGGTGACTCGGTGTTGCGGAAGAATCCTCTGTATGAATTTGTTTGAAACACAGGTGTATGCATTTCATTGCTATACCTAAGGGTGGTATCATAGGCTGTATATATGTATAGTAAACATACTGTTTTGTTCATGGGTTTTTCTTCATAGTTATACTTGCTTAGGTTGACTTACAAGCTGCATAACTACGGTCAAAGTTGCTTCCTTTGAATCTTCTCAGTTTCAAAACTCAGCTAAAGAGGGATTCTCAAAGGGTAGGGAAAGACTTTTACTTCCGCATCCTCCATTAAAACAGCTGCCACAATGTGCAACTTAGAAAAATATTCCATTTCTCGTATTTGTTTTGCCACTCATGTGCCATTTCCTAGAGTCTGTAAGATCAGTCTGGAGTGCGGGGGTGGGGGTGGGGAACCCAGAAAGTAAACTTCTCCTGAGGATGCATAGCATTATGGATTTCATATTAATATAATCCAATTATACTAGACTAGGCTGTGCAGTCTTATTTTGTCCAAGGAATACATCAATCCAGCGTAAGTAGAAAGCGTCTCCAGCTATTCTTTAGCGGCGTAGCACAATGCAGTTGCCAAGGGAAGACTCTACTTCTGTTCTGTAGTAGGGTTTGAAGTGAGTAATTTGCAAGGAGTGGGGGATAAGCGACTTTGGGGAGGCAGGGTCATGGAAGTATTCTCTTAAGGGAACAGGGAGTTTTTTATAACAAAAATACCATCTGGTGCATTCAGAGTATAAAAAGGTTTTCTCTTCAGAAGTTTGAGCCAAGGATGATAATCCTTCCTTTGCCAGGGGTGGCTTAGTGGTATCCAGAGAGCAGGGATGAGTTTCAGAGGCAGGAAAAAAATTCCCTCCCATAACCTCCAATTCAGACATCAAATACGGATCTAACTGCATTTGGTAGCTGCTTATTTATACATGTATCTGGAGATGTCAGCAGTCTACTAAGAAATCTTTCATCTTTTTTTCTTTTTCTTTTTTCTTTCCTTCTGGAAAAGTCTTTCTAAAGCAGCCAAGTATGGATAAGGTTGTGTATGTGTGTGTCTGCAGGAGGCCAGCTGTATCCCTTATTTTTATTCCCCACAAGGTCTCCGAACATACATTTTTTAGGAACAGGAAAGAGTAAAAAGAGGACAAACAATATTAATGCAAATAGACAAACCTCAGTTCTTTTATAGATGAGAGTTCATAAAGAAGTAGACTATTCTAGAATGCTAGAAGAAAGCTGCTATTCTACTCCTTTTTTGTATAGGCTACAGGTTGACTCAGAGTTGTGTGTGCTCTCAGTCTTAGGTCTATTCATTTTGTTCAATAGAGCTGACGGTTCTACTGAAACTAGGACAAACCACTTGCAGATAATCTAAATTTCTACAGGCATTCAGGTACAAGAGTTCTTGGATAATGAGGACTTACTGAAGAATGGAATACAGTGGAGGTGACCTTCCTTAGTAACAACTTGCCTTGAATAGGAGAACATGACATCATCCAGTAGCCCACATGATTGGCCTTTTCTGACATCCCAGACTAGGATGATTATGGACAGCAATGCAGGAACCATCTTATAATTGCCTACTTTGATCAGCAATCCTGTGGGGTCAGAAACCTAATGTCTAGTCCACAGGGTTCATGGTTCAAGTAGAGCAACACCTGGCAGAAAGCTCATGTGTGCTATAGAAACCTTTATGACCTTTCTTTCCTTCACCCTGCTGTAATTACAAGTTCCAAGCTTTGCATGTGGGTGGCCAGCATATCATAGAACAGCGTTTCTCAACCGGTGTTCCGCGGCACACTACTGTGCCACGAGACGTCGGCTGGTGTGCCGCGGGAAAACCGTTGGGGACCCACGCCGCAGGCGCGTGGCGGTGGCTCCAGTGGGGGAAAGGGAGCGCAGAGGGCCACCGCCGAGAGGAGGCACCGCGGAGAGGCTGCCGGGCTCTGCCGCGCATGCGCAGGCTGGGAGCTCGCCGCCGAATCTGATTGGTTGCCAGGGACCAATGGGAAGTCGGAGGAGGGAGACGCGGGGGCTGCCGGTAGCCGCCGCCATTTTGCTGTTGGGGGGCGCTGAAGCCCGGCGGCCGCCGCCAGAACAGCTCAGGAACTTCAGGCGGGGAGATGTTGCGGCGGCGCTGTGGAGCCCGGAGCGGCTCCTGTCCGCTGCCCGGACTCACGGCACACTCCCGCCTGCGCGAGCTCCGGGCCGCGATCGCTGCCCTCACCGGGGTCCCCGTCCAGGCCCAGCGCCTGCTGCTCGGTTTCCCCCCGCTCGGCCTCGACCTCGGCGACGGGGAGCGGCGCCTCGGAGAGCTCGGCATCCACTCTGGTGGGAGCCGGAGAGAGGTGGCGTGGGGGGGCTGGGGGGCGCTGGGGGGCGCGGGTCGGGAGGTTGGAGGTTGCTGCGCTCGGGAGCGCGAGGGCGGCGGGGATCCCCGGGCGGTTGTGTCTTCCTGGCGCTGCCGGTTGGGGCTGTGGGGCTGCTGCTGTGGCAAGCCGTTTAGGCTTCCCTGGGCCGTTTTACTTTGGGCGCATAGCTCCGTGATTTCCGTTGCCATGGCGACGTTGCCGCCGCCATTTTGTGGGTGCACAGCATCTCCTTGTGATTTTTTGACATTTTCTGGTGGTGGTGTGCCGCGAGATTTTTTTCATGAGGCAGGTGTGCCGTTGCCCCGAAAAGGTTGAGAAACACTGTCATAGAATCATTGGAAGGGACCCTGAGGTCTTCCACTCCAACCCCCTGCAATGCAGGAACATCAGCTAAAGCATCCATGACAGATGGCCATCCAACCTCTGCTTAAAAACCTCCAACGAAGGAGAACCCACAACCTCCTGAGGGAGATCTTGTTGCTCACCCCATCACAAACATTCCTTTTAATTATTATTAATATATAATTTTAATTTTTCTGTTCCAAAATTGTAACACATAAATAATAAAACACGACACGACTGACAAAAAAATCTGTCACCAGGGGGGGTAAAAGACTAAACATATTATTTCACAGTACAAGATAATAGGGTGATTAGAGTTCAGTGAATTCTTCAGTAAATCAACTTGGAAAATACAGAAAATAGGAGTAAGCTAATGAGTGCCTGCTTATCTACGCCATATTGCAATATATGTTGTAGGTATTTCTCATCTCTGTGTTGTTTCATTTGTATATTTAATAAAATCGCACCATACAGCGTAAACATTATCTTGTTTTTTCTGTCCCTTTGCCTCCTTCAATTTTAGCGACAGCTTTTCCATTACGGTTGTTTTCCAGACTATATTATACCAGTTATCAATATTCATTAATTGCAAGGTTTTCCAGGTTCTGGTTATTATCGTTCTAGCTGCTGTTAATAAATGTGTTATTAATTCCTTACTTATTAATTGTTCTATATCTGAAGTATATAAATTAAATAAAGCTAAAGGAGGCGTGCTCTGGTCCATGGGGTCACGAAGATTCGGACACGACTAAACGACTAAACAACAAAGGAGGCTTAAACTTACATTCTGTTCTACCCTGTTGGTCCATCTGCACAGGATATAGCTGTTTGCCACGTAGAATATACTTCCTTTATAGTTCCTACTGGCAGTTTTGAAATGTGAAAACTTTGCAGTAGTTTCCTTCCCAATTGCTTGTAAAGCTTTTCTGTTGAAATGTTCTTTCAAAGTGTAGTCCCCCTTTACTTACCATTCTAATATACAAGGGAGATCCAGCTTATCATCAACTCTCTTCTTAGTGATTCATGTTGCATATTAGCTCTTTATCATCTTTTTTGCATTTTTTTATGACTGACGTCTAATAAAATCATCTCCCCCTTAGTCTTTTGTTAGACAGATTTTTCTGTATTCCTTGTTTTTCAGTGAATCAACCTTCAGATGTTTTTTTAATTAGTCATTTTATCTTCATTTTTTTCAATTTACACCTCTGCTTGATAGATACCGCGTGTAATGCTGATGGAGATATCCAAAGATAGCATAGATCTTTTAAAAAGAACTCTTGTTATTGTGCTGAAGAATATCTCATTGTATTTAGGATAAAAGATGGATCGTGCAGTTCTTTGCTTGATGCCGTGTGTCTTACAAATCCATATAAATGATTTTTGTTTTCATGTTTTGCAGTTTAACCATTTCCTCCTGGTGGCTCTGGTTTTATGGATGTAAGCTGGTGTGTTCATAGGAAGCAAATAGGACAGGGAATATACAGTAATGGCAAGGAAGGTCTGCCGTATTATAAATGCTAATTGTGAAGTGGTGTTATGGCATGGCTCAGGAATCTGTGGGCCTCCAGATGTTTTAAGAAATATTGCTGAAAATTACTAGTAGTCTTTACGTCTTTCTGTTAAAGTTCTACAAATGAAATTGAACAGTATACCATCTAGAGCAATAAAGTGCCAATAATAAGTGCACAATGTAGCTGTTTCTGTATCTCACATTTAAGTTAAATTACTGACCAGCTTTTAATGTCTCTCTTCCACTTAGAACCTAAAGCCAGCAATGGGTTTGGTTTTTTTTGTCACTTCATGATATTCCATTATCTAACTTTATCTGGCCATTATTATATTCACTTATGTGTTCCCTTTTTTATAGCAGTTCCAAAAAGTAAAAGCTAAAGGATCCCTGGACGGTTAAGTTCAGCCAAAGGTGACTATGGGGTGTGGTGCTCATCTTGCTTCAGGCCAAAGGAGCCTGTGTTTTTCCACAGACTGCTTTCCAGGTCATGTGGCCAGCATGACTAAACAGCTTCTGGCGCAACGAGACACCATGACAAGTGCTAGAGTGCACGGAAATGCCGTTTACCTTCCCTTGTGGGAATGGATGGCGCTGTGGTCTAAACCACTCAGCCTCTTGGGCTTGCTGATCAGAAGGTTGGCTGTTCGAATCCCCACGACGGGGTGAGCTCCTATTGCTTTGTCCCAGCTTCTTCCAACCTAGCAGTTCAAAAGCACACCAGTGCAAGTAGATAAATACGTACCGCTGTGGCAGGATAGCTAATCCACATGGTATCATAGTGAAATCATTGCATTCCAGTGTTTTCTTAGTTCTCTCTCTCTCTCTCTCTCTCTTTCTAGATCTGACTAGTGGTAATGCCCCACACCCACACCTATAAAATTCAATTGCTGCAACAGTTTGTCATGTGTGGACAGCAAATGACTATTAGTGGTTTAAGGGAAACAGTCCTTAAAACCCAAAGCTTCCTATTTGCAGGTTTTGCCCATGTTATTGTTTCCTTCATCAGAGTGGTTGTCAGAATATTGCTGAACTGTCCTTTAATCAATCTGCTTTTGTTCCTGTGTGTGAAGGAGATTTTATATACTGGTATATACCATATTTTCGTATTTTTCCGTCTATAAGATGCCCCCATGTATAAGACACCTCATATTTTTGGAGACTCTGATTTAAGAAAATGGGGGGAGATGGCCCAGAATATAAGATGCCCCATAATTTTTGAAATTATTTTTAGGGGAAAAACCTAGTCTTATACACTGAAAAATATGGGGTGTGTGTGTGTGTGTGTGTGTGTGTGTGTGTATACATACATATACAGTGGGACCTCGACTTACGAAGATAATGCGTTCCGACGCGATCTTCGGTAGTCAAAAACACTCGTAAGTCGAATCCCCATAGGGATGCATTGAGCGAAAAAAAACCGTAAGTCGAAGAAATCCTATTCAAAAATTCGTAAGTCGAAGAAATCCTATTCAAAGCGGTCGCGACTTCCTTTCGGAAGTCGAAAAATTCGGTTGCCATTTTTTTTCTTCCGGAAGTCATTTGGAAGTCGAAAAACACGTAAGTCAGGTCACTCGTAAGTCGAGGTCCCACTGTACATATACCGGTATACATATATATACACAAACATACATATTTCGGTCAATGACCAGTAGATGTGTGAAGGAGCTTAAATTACAAGTTCTCCCACTTTCATATCTCATTTCTTCCCATTATATCAAAATAGTGTAAGAAATGCATAATATAACACACACCCCATTTCAGGAACAAATTGCAGTGTAAGTGTGGCAAGTGTGTATATTCCCTCCACAGCTGTGATATTTCTTCCATGATTGTTCTCTTATATCCCTGCCTCCAACATCTTTGTGAAAATGCGTACATGAGTACCAGAGGATTTTGTGGCCCCAGCACCCTTCAGTGGGGGTCGTATCAACCCGTTTATTAAAGTTGTGTGTTTCTGAAGTCCATGCCACAGACTCTCCTGGCCTTTTGGTGGATGGTTCTTCTAAAACCTTGATCTAAGCATATTAATGCCAGAAAAATTAAGTGTTTTTGCTGCTGACGAACCTGTGTTCATCAAATCTTTTTTATTTAGGTAGAACTATTCTCCTATGTGCCAATAATAACCCATTACTCTTGTGATATCCAGCTGCTTATAGCAATGATTCTGTGTTAGCCCCTATATTATCCCTCTTCCTTCCCATACTGACTCAAAGTATAATCTGCCACATCTAGTGTATATAAATATGTGCGTGGTATTTTCGTCCTACAGCTGGCTGTGTGAATGTGGCTTTTCCTTCTGGGTAGGATGACAGACTGAAAAATGACATTGAAAGTTGCAACACTCCTAGAAATAGCTTGATGTCATGTAGAAGCAATACTAAAGTAACTAATGTGTTGTGATTTTTCTTTTCAGCTGAAATAAGGCATGCAGACGGATATTTTTCTAAATGAAAATGTCAAAGTATCACTAAGTAATGTATTTTGTTAGGATTTACAAATATTAATATTTAAGGTCTTTGACTATAATTTGCTACAGCAGCAGTGGAATGTGATTTTTGTTTTTGGAGTAGGGTTTTGAATGTTTGTCACTTGTGTTGGAAAATTTGCAGACTTTATAGCTGTGTTGATAAATGAAACCATTATGAAGTTTAACTATGGAAGGCTGGCACCTTTCAGCCTCTCTTCACTGAGCTTCTAGAAGGACTCTTGCATGGCTAAAATTGTCTCCATCTATCAGCTTAATACAATGCCAGATAATGGACAGCAGCGGGCTGTGGTTCCACAAACATTTGTAACAGATGCTCAAGCCTCATTGCCATCTTGCCATGTGTTGACTCTGTGATTACTGAATACACAAGGCATAAAGCTATCCCCAGGGCAGCTCAGTGTCGGACTGATCCAGAACAGATTTTGATGGTGTAAAAGTGCCTATGCCGTACCTGTTTAGCCAGGGCTGTGAGGATTTGTTTCCTAGAGTAGCTAGGAGCCACACTAACTAAATTTACTGGCATACTGCACAGAGTATTGGGCTGTGAGCTGTTAGTATTATAAGGGTCATTTCCCCCTTCTAGGCACCAGTAAGCGCCCTGTTAAAAGCCATTGACCTGTTGGCAATGAGGGGGAAGTGAGTGACATGCACTGTTTTAGTTGTGAATTCCAAGGCTCGGAGCATGCTGAGTTTTTCTTTCTGCCTTGTAATGTCTGAAGACAGCTTGGATGCTTCAAGCATGCTGTAATTTGAAGGCATTAAGCTTTTACTTGGCTCTGTTTTTAAAAGTCTGCAGTCCAAGCACGATAGTTTGGCTGCAATTATATATTGCTCAGTTTTATGGCTCTGCACACGTAAACTCTGGAGCTTATTCAGCCATGAGTAAATCCTAAAATGTACAGATCATTAGAGGAAGTATTGAACCATTTACTTGTAGAATGGGCATAGATTAACTGGGAATGGATCAGTGCTTTTTTACCACATAACATCAATTGAAATGCTTAATGGTTTCTCTCTTTTGGGTGGGAGAAAGGCCTAGTCTTGGATCCTGAAGACTCTTTCTAAGTTCTTAGACATACAAGCAGAGCTTAACTACTTCGGGAAATGAACAATAATGACACTTAGCATTTATATAGGGTTTTTAAAGAGTTCCTCACAGACAGTTATCTCAGCAGTCTTTACAACAAACCTGTAATGTAGATTGGCATTTTCATTCCCATATTGCAGATGGGAGATAGTGAGAGAGCAGTGGCTTAACTAAGGACAGCTACTCAGTGCATGGCTGGAAGAAGATTGGAAGTGGCCCATAGCCATAGAGTGCCAAATAGGTGGGTCCAAGGACTTGAAAATAAGAGAGAAGCAGGAAAAGTTCACTAAAGGGGGGGGGGGGACAGCAGCTCTTTAGGACCCAGGGGGTTCCTATTGCCTGGTGACCAAGCAATCTACTTAACAAGCACATTCATTGGATAAAAACACTGACAGGTGGGTTCTGGTGCACTTCAAAGAAATTGCTTAGAAGGGTACCTGCACATTTTTGCTTCAAAATCTGTTCTAGAAGGCTAGAATTTTACTTTTTTAAAATACGGAAGCTCAGAGTCGGGGGGGGGGCTGTGTTGGGACACCTTCTCAGGCATCCCATTTCCCATGGGCACTTGGTCAATGACTGTTATATAACAATGGGATACAGAAAAAAAAGATGTATCTGTTATAACAATGAGATACATCACTTTTTGATGCCTGCTGAAGACCTTCCTCTTCCAACAAGCCTTTTAAGTTGAGATCTGTCCTAGTCTGCATCTGTATTGGAATTGTTTTAAAGATGTTTTTGTTGTTTCCTCACTTGTTGTTTGCTGCCCTTGGCTCCTTTGGGAGGAGGGGAGGGTTTGGGAAGTAAATTGAATAAATAAATAATGTTATACCACTCTATTGGAATATGCCTCTATATGGGAACATCATTAATGCAGTAGTTTCTGAGCTACATTTAGATTGGTTGAAAACCACGGAATCCCCAGTCCTGAGTTCTTTCATCCTGTTGGAACAGCTGTGGCCAGAGTTTAAAAGACAGGCAGTAATCTCCGTTGTTTTAATGAACATTTTGCCACCCTGCCAGAATTGGTGGACATTCCGGAGCACGGCTATTGATGGTATATCTTCAGTACCAACCTAGATTGAAAAAGCAGACAATTTCATATCTTGAAATTGTTCCGTATAAACATAGATGAGCTTGCAGTAACGTGCTCTTTAAGGAATTCTCTCTTTCCATTTAAATTGAAGTGGGAATGAACTGCAGTTGATCTGCAAAACCACCTGGGTACTGGCTTTTCTCTTCCCAAACTGTAACTTGCACAGGTGATGCCTCCAAAAATATGTCGCAGTCACTACCTGTTAATGGTGCACAGTAATATTTGTGTATCTTTGGCCCTTCAAATACTTTGGCCCCGCTAGTAGGCTTTTGCTACTGAACACATTGTTCATATCCTGTTAATATTCACTTTTTCTAGTTTTTATTGTGTGTATGTGGTTGTGTGTGTGTGTGTGTGTGTGAACTGCTGCAAGAGTGGAATTAATTGGAAATATATATTCTAAGAGTGAGAAACAGCCCATTTTTCTAATAGTCTTAGACTTGGACATTATTACTGAAATACTGGCAAATTCACGCATCAGTGTAAATTGTCTAGCTGCATCTGTCAACAGGCACCTAAAGTGATAATAAAGGGAGAATAGCTCCTCATAAATATCCAATATCCTAATTATCAGAGCTTGACTTAACCAATGGCAGGGTAATAAAAAATGAAGTTTTCTTTGCCATGAAAAATGCACACTTTACTCTTCGAAAACTGACTGCTGTGTCACTCCCTTTTTTGTTGCAAGCAGAGCATGAAGCGTATTGTCAAAAATATGGTTGGGGAATATGAAGCCACTAAATATTTTATCACATTGGCAATGCAGTCGGCAAAAGTATGAGCCCTAAATCTATCAAGTTCTCCCCTTCCACCTCCCAAACTCTTTTTAATAATATAAAAATTCAAGTTGTAGTGAGGTGTACCATCCACTTCTCAATGTGCTGTGATATATATAAGGCATACCATGAATTATGTAGTGGTTTTCTTAACTGATATTTTAAGATGTCACTGAGAAATGCTTTGCAACTTTCTGCTTACAGACTTTGGCTTGATTAAGGCAGGTGCGTAATTGGAAATTTTGATGGGAAAAGACTTCAGGTACATATGATCTCCCATTTGTTCCCATCCTCTGGCATGGTCGTGAGAAAGAGAACTGAACCCTAAGCTGTGGCTAATTAATTATGGTTTGATCACAACCCATCAAATGGAATGTCATGATTGATCATAAATGGAAGTAAAAACCTCTGAACTTCCCCTCTTGGCCATGCCAAGGAGGAGGATGGGAAAAAGCACAAACGTAAGACCTCGCCTAGATTCATCCTATCCCAGAAAAACATAATTTTTCATGTCTAAATGCAGCCATAACTGTAGAGGAAACATGATTGAACTGTAGAAAACATCATTTGCCTCCTGGTCTCTGTATATTGCTTGCAAAGTCTAAATTCCAACCTTCATATTTGCTTCAGTCTGATGTGCATGTTACGTTTTCCAAGATGCACAAAAATGAAAATGTTGCTCAAAATTCTCTTGAATCTTAAGAATGATTAAAATGGTTTGTGTCACTGTATGTAAATATAACGCAATATTTGGGCTCCTGGGTAGATTGTAGCCTGGTGACACAAATCTCATATTCATTATTATGGAATAACGCTGATCCAAACATAACCTGCTCAGGTTACTCAATTCTACTGTGCATCAGTGGGTTAGGATTTGTACAGAAAATAGAAGCAACATAGTGGAGTCTCCTGTTCACCTTTTCCAACAGGTTTTAGCATTTCAAATTTAGAAGTCTTGTGTGGTTTGGGTGATGCCTGGCATGCATATCTCTCATACCAACAAATAAGTTGAGGCCTGACTTGAATGTCAGAACCACTGCCATATCTTACAGGTATGACATCTCAATGAGGTGTGCTTGGAAAGTTCTGGGCCCAGTTCTTGGCCCCATTTTTTTTTTTAAAAAAGAACAAATCTTTATTTTATTGGCACTCTGCCGCAAAGCACTTTGCAGCCACCAAATTGAATTTACCTCCAACACCCCAGACACTAGATCATTCCAGATCATTGGGTTAGAGGGAGAGAGGGTGTTATCACAAAGATGCATATTTTTTCTCCATAAAGAACCAGAATAACTCGGCTTCTAAGGCATGTGGCACAATAAGTCAGTGTGTCTGGCTGTTTACCAGAAGGTTGGTGGTTTGAGCCCATCCAGTGATGGCTGTGGGCAGGATTCCTGCAACACAGAGGGTTGGACTATAGATGACCCTTGGGGTCTCTTCCAGCTCTACAATTCTGTGAAAGAGATAATTATTTTAACAGTGGGCCAATGCAGGTGTTCCCTTTGCTATGGAGACCTTCAACCCTGGAGCTGGACCATGTATGCAGAAGCAAGAAGGGATTTTCCCCCCATCATGAATATATCAGTATATAACACATTTATATATTCCTTTAACATCAGCTTTACCATTTGCCCTACAAGTATCACTAGCATGGCTTTACCTTGACCATTTTGCACACTGCAGCCTGGAAGACCTAGGCCAGGGCGTGCCAACATGGCACCCAGAGGCACTATGTCAGCAAAAGGCCTCAGGAAATATCCCCATAAAAATCCAGAATGTGTGAGAGATGATTTGGACTTCTGTTGGCACTGGTTCAGCCTCTCCTACATTGAACAGACACACTTTAGCTTGCCTAGAGCATCACTTTGTGAGCAAGTCCAGTGGAGGCTGATGCCTTCTTCCCCATTGATGCGGGGGCATGCCTGCACCATTTTGTCATCCCATTTTTTGCTCTTTTGTACACCAGTGTGGTGTAGTGGTTAAGAGCGGTAGTCTCATAATCTGGTGAACCGGGTTCGCATCTCCGCTCCTCCACATGCAGCTGCTGGGTGACCTTGGGCTAGTCACACTTCTTTGAAGTCTCTCAGCCCCACTCACCTCACAGAGTGTTTGTTGTGGGGGAGGAAGGGAAAGGAGAATGTTAGCCGCTTTGAGACTCCTTCAGGTAGTGATAAAGCGGGATATCAAATCCAAACTCTTCTTATTCTCTTCTTCTACGTGGAAGCCATTCAGTTTATATTCTTTGCCACTGTGACACCCATTTTGTGACTGGTACCCATGGCATTTTCTCACAACAAACACCCCATACCTAAGTTAATCTGTTGGCTTTGGATCTGAAGGAACTTGTATTATTCTTACAGTTCTTTGATACAGTAAGAGAAAAATGGGATAAATTGGTTAGCAGTATAATTTTTTATTTTGTATACCTTGGACCAGAACCCAGGGCCTTTTTTAAAATAACTTGTAGGGGCGATGCCGCTGTATGAACATGAGAGTTGAGTGAATCACAAGCTTTGTGTCGGGCAGGCTCTGATGTTTGATACTTCACTTTATCAAACCAAGGTATAAAATGGTTGGCCAGAGTGCATCATATGCAATTTCATTTATATGGAATGAAGAAAGAGGAAGCGACAGCACGAATCCTCAGAAGCCAGCATTTGGAGAATTCCAGTTATATAGCTAACTCACTTAGATTTTTCTCTCATCCTAGAGATTGGATTCAAATTATTTCGCCAATGCAGAAACAAATTATTTCAGGGAGAGAAATCGATCGCTGCTTCACTAGCAGGAATCTTCAGATTTAAAGGCTGCGTTTTTCTCCTCGATTTCCTTGAAAGTGTCAGATGAAATTTCAAAGGCTTATTTATTTTTTAGTTATAAATTAGCCGTGTTTATCAGGGTGAAGCCCAAGCAGATGCAATTGATCTATTGACCTGATTCTATAATAAATGAAAAAAGGGCAGCCTCCCCCCCCCCGAATGCAATCTAAACTAAAATTATAGCTTTCCATTGATGCTTCAGAATTATATGCACAGGCCAGTTGTTCTCAAATCTTGATTCTGGTCTCCCCAAGATAGTAGCATTAGATGTTTGCAGTTTCTCTCCCTGCTCCCCTCAAAGATCCCCTATTGTCTCTCAGAGAGGAGCTTAGCAAGAAGAGCTCAGTGGATTCCTCAGTGCATTTTTTTGCGGTTGGCCCTGCCTACTCAAAGGAGCTGGATGTGTTCTTTTAAAGAGACCTTGTCCAATTATGAAACTGCTGACTGCTGTGAGGCTGAAAGTGATAGAGATGCAACGTGGGACTCATCCTTGGAGTCAGAGGATGGCAGGGAGAGAGCAACATTTTCTGATTAGAAGGGCAAGGAAGAAGTTGCTGAAGTGCCCCCACCCCCTTCCTCAGGTGGGCAAGCCTGTATCTCTTCTTCATCCAAAGATGAATTGGCCATATAAGCAATTCCCATTTTCCTTGGGACAGTGTAGTGACCTGGTTTTGGGGTTATAGCAGTGTGCCCCTCTGTAAAAGGTTTCATATTTCTCATTAAAGTAGTTGGCATGCAAGCAGGTGCATTGTGATTCCTTCCATCTTGCCTGCTGAAAGGATGTAGTGGCCACCACGTCACTGGTGCCAAAGAATTCTGAAGGCGTTCCAAAATGATCATGAGATATTTAGAGGATTAGAGATGCTACCTGACAATTAGCATAGGAAGCTGCCTTTTATTGAGTCAGATAATTGATTCATCCATCCATTTCCAGCATTGTCCACCGGCAATAGCTCTCCAGGTTTCCAGACCAGGGGTCTTTTCCAGCAATTCCTGGCAATGCCAAGGATTTAACCTAGGAACTTCTGCATGCAAAGCATGTGTTTTACCCGGTGAACTATAGCCCTCCATTCATCCAGTTCGTTAGGCAAAAGCAGCAGTTTGGTTTTGGTTTGTTTGGGCACGAAATCTGCAGATGAACTAGACTAGAATCAGTGCCAAGTACTCTAGGTCAGAGAATCTGTAAACTGTTTGTTAACTCTATCACAGCCAGATCTAAATAGGCAGATGAAAGCAATGCAGAAGCTATGAACAGCCCATGAGTATCTTGAGTTTTTCTCCTTTTGTTTTCTCTCCTCTTACCCTTGAATTTACCCTTGGCCATATAAGCAATTCCAAGACTGTGTTAATTGGTTTTAGAGATTTGTCTTTTTAGCTAAGTTACATACACAAATTGTCTGATCTGTTGCAGTAATCTGTATGTTCAGTGCATTTAAGATTCTCTGGCTGACTTCAGAAAAGTAACGGCCAACCTCATTGATAAATTTGTTTCCCAATATTTTGGTGAATGGGCATTTGTCAATGAGGAGCATGCATTTTTCAGTCTAGTCAACAACGCTAGGGAGAATTCACCCAGTTACATATGCACTACTCTAATGTGTATAGACAGAACTATGCACCTGCATGATTATATTGCTACCTGCTGTGTGCCAAAGCATCACTTGCATTTTACAGCTCTCACAAGGTAAGAAGTAGGGCAGACAGCTTTTTGCTGAAGATTGTTTGAGATTATGTTCCTTTCACTAGTTCTTCATGTTAGTGTGTTTCAACAGAAATATACCATGATGTGATGGTTCTTCTATTTTTGGATTGCTTTCAATCATGCCGGGTGTTGAACAAAGTTTCAGTGAAACAAAGCCAATTTTGATGGGGTGAGGAGTTGTTGCTTTTATCAAGCTTCAGGGTGCTGTGGCATGGACACTTTTTGGTGGGGATTTTTTAGCAGTGGGTTCTTTTATGTAATTGCACATTTGCAGATGTTTCCGATTAAAAAAATACAATAGAGCTGAAGAAGGGGCTTCTAGAGTTCCTCTCCTTCTGCCTGGTCGAAGAGCCCCAGAGCAGTTTATTCCCATTAAACTGATTAAAGCTTGCAACCCTAATATTTTCAAATACAGTACAGAATAGGGCAGGAAATACATTTCAATTAATAATGGAACATGGTGCTAAAGCATTGAACCATAGATGACTAACCACTACAGCAGTAATCTCGTGTGGCTGCAGTTACCATAAAAATGTAGATGTTGTAATTTGAATAATTTGTATTCAAAGTGTATAATACTTGACTTTGGTCATAATGCTGCTTAAGAAATACACTGCATGCATACATACAACAGTCACAGGCTGTGCTTATGATTACATTACAAATGTGTTCTCAGTGTTCTTCTGGCAAGCCACATATATTTCAAAATGCATTAAAAAGTAGCCTCCTATAAAACTTGTTGGCCTGATCTTTGGGTTTTTTAAAAGATGCTTTCTCACATGTTTCTCCAGTAATTTTTGCCACTGGCTTAATGCCTTCTTGCTGTCAGACTTTCATACTGATCTTCCAGTTCAAATACATCCAGCATTCAAAATGCACCTTGGTACACTACAAATCTATGCAGATTCTAACTGTAAATCCTTAAAACTCAACCAAAGCTTACATTTGCCCTTTTATGTTAGCTCTCGTATTCTTTAAAAATACAAACAGGAGTGAAAGCAGCTAAATTTTTTTTAAGTGTGTGAACATAAGTGAGCCCTGCTGCATCAGACCAAAGACCCATCTAGTCTCGCATCCTATTTTCACAGTCGTCAATCAAATGCTTATGGGAATCTCACAAGAAGGAAATGAGTGCAACTATACTCTCTCTGCTTGTGCTTCCCTGCAACTGGTGTTCAATTGCTTACTGCATCCCAATACCAGAGGTATTACACAGTGTTTGTGGCTAATAGTAAATGATTGCTTCATCGTCCATGAATATTTCTAACCTCCTTTTAAATCCATCCATCTTCATAACCATTACTGCATCACATTGTAGCAAATTCCATAATATAATTATTTGTTGTGTTAAGAAGTGCTTCCATTTGTCTATCTGAATCGTCCAACATTAAGCTTCATTGGATGGCTTTATCAGATGGCCATCATGAGAGAGGGAGGGAAGAAATCCATCTATTTTAAATATGCTTCTTCTTCTTCTTCTTCTTCTTCTTCTTCTTCTTCTTCTTCTTCTTCTTCTTTTTAGACTACCTGTTCAGCGTTCAACCTGATTTGCTTAAGCAGAGGTTACAAAATATCCATACTTCATTGAGGATTTATCCAGATTTGTTTGTGTAGAGCTTATGTATCTCATTCTTCTTAGTGCATTCCCTGTCACTTTCCTAACTGCAAAAGTTCTGTTTCTTTTCAAGTCACTTTGTTACACTAAAATGTTTTAATACCCTTTTAACTGTACAAATATGAATTTCTAGTATGTGATTGAATTCCACCTGCAAAATAGTGACGTTTTGGAGGTGGCTCATGCATAATTCTATACTAT
Source organism: Darevskia mixta (assembly GCA_034641385.1). NCBI lineage: Eukaryota > Metazoa > Chordata > Lepidosauria > Squamata > Lacertidae > Darevskia > Darevskia mixta. The sequence continues at coordinate 13,211,188 of JAWWNH010000001.1, forward strand.
ACATGTTATCATATTCTTCCTTACTTGCTTTCTCCCCCTATACTAGAACACCCCACACATTGCAATATTTCCTCAGCGGGAAATTGTTCCTGGCCCACAATCATTTGGGCTGCCATTTTCTGTAACTTTTCCAGCTCTACAATATCCTTTTTGAGGTGAGGCAACCAGAACTTTACATAGTATTCCAAATGTGGTTGCACTATACAGATTCATATGACAGCATTATTATATTGGCAGTTTTATTTTCCATGCCTTTCTCAATCATCCCTAACACCCCACCTTTTCTACAGCTGCTGCACACTGGGCTGATGTTTTCATTGAGCTATCCACCATGATTTCAAGATCGGTTTTCTGGGCAGTCACTGCCAGTTCAGACCCTATAAATGTATATGTGAGGCCTAAACTGGCAGTTTCTGTCCAGGAAAGATTTTTGTTGTGGTGGTGGTGGATAGTTTGATGACAATATTGATGGCTGGTTTGTTTTTAGATGCTGCTGTTTGTAAAACACACACACCACACACAGAGAGAGAGAGAGAGAGAGAGAGACAGACAGACAGACAGACATTCATTCATTCATTCATTCATTCATTCATTCATTCAATTTATATACCTCCTTTCCTCCCAAAGAAGTCTGGGATGGCTTGTGTACAGCTGTCTTTTCTTGTTCATACATAGTAAAGCTTATATTATTTGAAGTGACTTGTCAGTAATGTGTACCTCAGCTCTTTCTTGCTTTGTTTGAAAAGAGATGAATTTGATGGAATTCAACATCACACTCTTCTGATCGTTTCATCAGCGCAAGCATTTCAGCTTGGCAAGTGGAACAATCTCCCCCTCTTCTCCCCCTGTGCACAGTTCTGGAGGTTCTCATGACTTCTCTGGAGACAATTTTGGGAGGGCAGGACATGTGTGAGGAGAAGCGAAATCCCCATTGTGCAAGCAGAAGTTTTTGCACAGGGCGTCCGCTGACAGGGCTTGTTAGGTGAATCCCACCCAATTTAAACTTTTATGATTGTATGGTGCTGAATAGTATGATGCCAAATTGTAGCCTTCAGCAAGCTCCTGGTGTTTACTAAAGCTGAGTCCTCTTAAATCCCAGCATGTATAAATCTACTCATTTGAGGTATGTTAATGTACTGGAGGTCCTGAACTACAGACTCAGGCAGCTAGACCAGCTGACATACTCTCTCTCTCTAATGATGCAAGGGCTGGCTTTACAGGAGGAGAGCTACTGGCCTGCTGTCTGCTGTGCTTTAGATCCGTAAGTGTGGCTGGCCAAAAAGATGCCATTGCAGCTACCAGTTCAGTAAGAATTAAGTTGCACAATAAATCATAGAAGTTCCATCTGGTCCCTAGGAAGTCTGTGACTGAGCTTCTGGGGCTGGGGACCAAATTGAGCTCATTTATGTGCCAGGACTATGCTTGTCACTGCCTAATTTGCCTGTAGACTTCCAGCCTTGACAGAAGGATTGCCAGAGTTGTGGATGCATCTGTCTGTCACACTAAAAACATAAGGCACCTGTCCTGTTAGCAATAAGGATTTCCTTTTACACAATAGAACTTCTCTCTTTTCCCTGCATGTGCCCCATGTCCTACCCAAATATTCTCCAGAGGGTTAGGAAAAAACCCACAACAAATTTAGTGGGTTTGCAAGGAGAGGCAGGGGAAGTTCTTGCACTGGTGGAACAAGTGCATTGAATACCACCCATAATCTCAAACAAGCTATGGTTATCTTTAAACATGAGCTGGAATTCTGAAATATACTCGGAGTCAAGTGTGAATTTCATGCTCTTTATTCAGCTCATAGTAGCAAGGAAATGAATCTTTCTCCAAAACGTCTGCTATATATACATTATTTACACAATGGGCCCCACATGATTGGTTAATTCCGGGCTACTCCTGTAGGCCAATCAGGTTGCGGATTCACTTCATCCAGGAGCCTGATTGGCTGCTCTTGCAGGCCAATCAGGTCGCTGATTCACTTCTACTTGGAGCTGGATTGGGTGGCTCCTGCGGACCAATCAGACTGCTGCATTTGGATCCTATTGTTCTAGGATTCAGCTCAGTACATAACAAATTCATTCCCCATTTTAGTGGGTTCCTTCTTCCTGTGGAAAATAGGAGGTGAGTTTCTGCAGTCAGGAACACAGCCTTGAAATTTTTTGAGGTGGGTGCTTCTTCTTCTTTGCTTTTGCCAGGTTTATGAGGTGGGTGAAGTTTTCTTTCCTTGCTGAACTGGTAACTGCAATAGCCTTGCGGCTCTCTTTACCTTCGGTTGCATTTCCTGGAGGGCCTGTGAAAACTCTTGAAAACTCTTGGAAATACAGCTGAAGCTGCAAAGTAAATAAAGACCGAGATAGAGAGAATGCATTCTTTTTTTCTAATTGCGGATCAAAATTCCTGTACATGACGGAAGGAGAAAAAAACCTATCCTACCTTGTAACTGAGATAAGGTAATATTTGGATTTCACACTTCTTATATTTATAGTGCTTTGGATAAAAGACACAACATTTTGAAATGGATACACTGGAAAGTCCTGATTGAAGTTGTTATGCTTCATAGTTATACTTTTAAAAAAATTAATATTCATCTATGCATCTTGGTTGTAATTATATATCAGCTATACCCGATAAGCATTTTTGTGATATACCAGGCTTCGCCAACCTGGTGTTTTGGACTACAATTCTCATCAGCCCCAATCAGCATCATACAACAAGCAAATATGGAATGCTCATGCTAAAGAAAAACAGAAGTGCTCTCTGCAGAACTATTCACAGTTAGCAACCAGATTTCCCCAGTCATGAATATTTAGGGGAAAGTGTTGGGAAGAAACAGAGTTTAAGGGGCTTGGCAAAGTGAGTCTGAAAAGCTGAAGGGGCTCAAAGTAGTCACATCTAAGAACCGTTTCACTTAAGGTTGTGTAAAACTGCCCCTGCACCTGTACTACGCGAAACTATAGGTGTTAAGTGACATTATTGAATGCTCCTTCATATACAAAATCTTCCCACATGGATAGCTAGATTGCTGGAGAAGAGTTGGCGTTTTACTTGGTATGCTGGTTTTGTTAGCACAGGTCTTCCTTTCTTTTCTTTGCAGAGAAATGTTTAAATCATATAATCTCCCAGTCTGGAAGTAGTACAGTCCTGATACAATTTTACCAGCTTGTTTGCCCTTTTTGTGAACTATACCAGACATGGTCAGGTAAATATAATTAGAAGCAGCCCTGGAGAGAGAGGTCTGTTTCAAAGCTTGAATGTGAAAAAGGACGCTCTTACTCTTTTGTCCTATTCTCCTGCATGGGTGCATGGACGCGATCCAAACCACTGAGCCTCTAGGGCTTGCTGATCGGAAGGTCGGCAGTTCGAATCCCCGCAATGTGGGTGAGTTCCTGTTGCTCTGTTCCAGCTTCTGCCAACCTAGCAGTTCAAAAGCATACCAGTGCAAGTGGATAAATAGGTACTGCTGCAGTGGAAAGGTAAACGGCGTTTCCATGCGCTCTGGCTTCCGTCACGGTACCCCAGTGCCCCAGTAGCAGTTTGGTCATGCTGGTCACATGACCCAGAAAACTGTCTGTGGACAAATGCCAGCTCCCTCGGCCTGAAGCAAGATGAGCGGCGCACCCCAATGTTGCCTTTGACTTAACCGCCCAGGGGTCCTTTACCTTTTTATGTGGATGCAGTATACCGGTATATATCCTTATAAAAACTTGGGTCTGTCAGATATGGGATGATAAGCTGGAGTGCGATGTACTGTGTTAGGATGGCTCTTGTTTGCTTTCCTGCCCAGATCTAGGGTTTGACACAGTGACTTTACAACTTGTGCTTTCTACTCTTGGGAGTTATGTTTATAAAATACAGTTGGCTTTAAAAAAGAAATGCCGTTGGTTTCTTTGCTTTTCCATGTGTCCAAATGGATTTTACACAAATTGTATGTCTGTGGGTGTAAAAAAGAAACTTAGCTGTTTCGTGCCTTGCACAGACCAAATTTATGGACTACTTGGTCTATAAACTAGTGAAATAACTTAAGGGTTTTTTCCTCTCTTTAAAGTTCCGTTTCAGACAGAAGGGGGCAGCAGTGCACAAAAGTAACAAGGCTAATGTTAAGAGGAAACAAATTTCATAATCTGGAGACAAAGCAGCATCAAATTAAACAGAGGAATGCGCAAGGTTTGCAATCTTCACCTGTGATTCCTCAAAGAAGATATTGGCAAAGCTGCCCATATCTAGTTGTTCCCATGCACCTGGACCTCCCTACACTAAATTGCAAAAATATAATCAACGATTAGTACTTGTCTAATTTAAAAGACCCTTTTAATCATCATCCTGCTCTGTGTGACTTGTAAATTGCACAGCCTTCCTGGAAATTATATAAAAACTTGGAATAAAAGGCTGCATTTTATTACAGAAATAAGCTTTGTAGCAAATTATTTCTTTGAGCCACCTGATTAGCTTTCCCTGTTGTTGACAATCCCCCCCCCCCCGCTCCATCATTTGCCTTTGCAGGCAACTTGCATCTGGGAATGCACACCTGCATATTTTAAAAGTAAAATGAAACTGGCCTTCAGCTAGGAGGGCATGAACATTTTAGCTTATTTGTTTATACAACTTGCAGAAATAAGATAGGAAGCATAAACCTACAGCATATATTATCCAGTGAAAACGTTGCTGAGGTGAATTCTCAGAACCAGTTAACCCAACTGTTAGGCTTTTTTAGCCACTTATCTGGTCTGACTAGCATGCCTGTGATAAAAGTGTTCATCTGAATCTTCTGCCATAGGCAGCAAACAGCTTCAAGGCTGGGAAGCAGGGCTGGGCGGTGTCTGGTTTTCAACATTGTGATATATCACCAGCATTGCAATATACCGATATATCACAATGTCTGAAATAAAGATGATATCAAGTGCTGTAGAGGCAAATGAAGCAACGTACTGGCAACTGCTACTCCTTAGAGGTCTAAAACTAATACCTTTAACATATTGTTACAGCTGTTATTTTATAGTACAGAACAACAGGGGCAGCAGAAATCACGAAAGAAGCGATGACCGGCTTCACGATTTCCCCCACATCACAATTATTCACATAACACATGCACACATCGTGATTTGCGCTGTATCACCAATATGTTGAATATTATGAAACTGTTGCCGCGGTGTGGACTTCAAACCATTTTTGGTTTCCTACTGGAAAGTGGGATAATTATATTGAGTGTTTCATGATAGAATACTCACATGACTATTTCTTCATGGGCCTGTCAGCAAATACCCCGCCTGGGTCAGTTTGTGAGACTGCCCCAAAGCCAGAGCAAAGCCGTGTGCGCACATCCCCGGCTACTAGAGTCCGGTGGTGCAGCCATATGTGATTGTTCCCCAGCATGAAGAACAACACACACAAGCCATGATTAAGGCTAAACTATTTATTGTAGGAAAAGTGCAGAGAGAGCTGGCATAAAGTGTCCGTCCGGCATCAGGTCTAGCCAGAAGAGAGAGCACAAAGGCTAGGATTACAATAGTACAGTGAAACATAAACATCACATGTAGGAAAACAGATAAGGCAGCTTTCTCACGGCTTAGTGAGACAGGCAAAAGTCAGACCAGCCTCGCTGCAGCTGTTTGCCGCTCGGCTTGGACAAAAATCATAACAGGGCCTACCCATCCAGTGATATCTGCCCAACTTGTGTGAAGGAGATCTGCTTGTATAATGGGAGTTCTGATTTCTCTTTTCCACCTTCATCCCTCCAGAGCAGAATATGAGGGTTTGTGTAAGGGGAAGAAGAGGGAAAGCCCCACTGCACAAGTGGATGTGCCTGTCCACTCTATATTGAATCTCACCCCATAAGTGGCTATTTACAATTCCAAGAATTCGGTGAACAGGATCTCAGCCCCATAAAATTTGCCATTTTCTTTGTACTACGTTTCTGTGGGGCCAATGTGGCAGCTAAGCCTTGCCAATCACAAGCTGTTTACCAAACAGATGGATCACAGGTTCAGTTTAGCTATGCATGTCAAACTTATTCCTTAATGTATATAATACTATATTCAACCATTAGCCTCAATAGTGATTTGGGAATGGCACAGCAGTATACTGCAAACGAAGATTAGAGAGTCAAAAATAAAAAGGTACCGGTATGTTTTGACACTGGCATCAAGCAGGAAATGTAAAAGAGGCAGCAACACAGCCAGAGCTTAAAATAAGAAAGAAAAAACAAGAACATTTTAAATGTATGGCCCTGAAATCCCTTTGAGCATTGCTAAAAGGTTTTTTCAGAGACCCAAAGGCAGATCAGCAAAACAGACTATTTAAGTTTTGTACTTATTATAGTGCTAAGCAATAACTAATTATTAACTGATAATTTGAAATTTTTGTTCTTGTGTGCTTTGTAGGGGTGAAGTATTTGATCTAGCGTTGTACAAGTTTAACCTAAAGGTTAGCATGAGAAGGTTTAAAAAAAAATAAAAAAAATTAAGTCAAACTAGTTCAGCTCCTTTTGATTTATGCAAGCATGGGGAAAATACACTTTTCCCGTATCTTCAGAGCAAAAAAAATTGCACACTCATAAGTCAGAGCTGGCTGAAGCAAGAAATGTCAAATTAGCTTATTTATAGTCCTCACTGGGGAGTTCCAAGTTCATAGAAAATCATTTCCTTGTTTTTTAAGTTCTGTTTATAAAGTCAGCATTTTCGTGCATGCACATTGCTACCCCCCTCCCTGCATAATGCTTTTAACCTAGATCAGCCTAGAGGATTTAAGGAAGTCTTGGTTAACAATTTATTTTGTTGAGACTTGGCTTTCTGAAGCTGATATCACTTTTAAAGCATTTTGGCCATGCATGCATACCGGTAGGTGCTTCTGGAAGCAATAAGCAGCAAGTGACATATCTAAGAAATATAGTCCCACACAGTTTTTATTATTACATGGTTCTAGAATAGCTCATCCAGTGCTGTAACAATAACCAGGATAGAAAATATATGTTAGTGAAAAACTTGCTAAGATCTCCCACTCACATGGGTCTATACACAATACACTGTAGCAAGTTCTGCAAAGCTATTTATATAAGTAGCATATAACTTAATAAAAAATAAGTAATAATAACAAGTACCCTAACCAGCGAGCATCTAAATAGGTATTTCCAAAAAAAGAGTAAATTTCTGCAAAAACAGTGTTGCAACCCAAGCTTATATCACAGTGTTATGCATTGCTTTGATATCTTCAAATTGTGGTTTTAATTAAATGCACCAATTCATTGTTACAATTAATATTGTGACTTAATAGCTTACTGCATGTATACATGGACAGAGATGATGTAAAAGGGCTATTTCTAATGTGATGGAAGCTTCTGTCTCACATAATGACCAGATGATCATCATGGAAGAAACTATAGGCTGTCGTTATGGTGCACTTGTCAAGTCTTCATATACGTAAGACTTCACCTAGCTTCTTTTCTACAGGACTAAAAGTAAATATGCCAAATGTATTAAGAAGGTGGGGATCAAATGCTCGGATGTAATACAATCATTCTTTCAAATAATAGTGCCCCAATGCCCGTGGTGTTAGCTTCAAACCTGAGAGAACAATATGATTCTGTAGATGTGACTGTAGCTTCTTACTAAGGTAAATGCCTATTCAATGCCCTACCTTGAGGAATTGCTAGAGAGTCTGGGGCTAGCCCTCCAGTGATGATGACAATTCCAGACCCAAATATATATCTTTATTTGTAACTACAGAGAAATAAAAGCATCACCCATACTAGCAAATTTGAAAAAGAACACAGAAGGAAAATTGCCATCTCTACTCTAGTGCTGCATTGATGAAAGGCATGAAAAGTTAGTCGGTTAGAAATTTAGCACACTAGCAAATTGATTTAAAATATACAGGCAGCATTTTTGCCAGGGTGATTTTCTGACCCTACGCTTCATCCCTCATAGTAAAAGCCTCCTATCCCCAGAAGGACACTTTAGGTGGTGGAATTTTACTTTGAGACTCTTAGCTAATGAGGTCTGGGACCCAGGGATTTGTGTCACTTGCAAATTTTGGACTAGCTGATGGGGAAGTTAGCTATGAAGCTGACCCTTCCTGGTGTGTTGTTAATTGCTAAAGACAAATAGGGCAGGAAACAAATGTTATTTTCTGTTGTGGAGAGGTTTCTCTCCTGGGGCATTAGTTTTTCATGCCAATTACTGTAGCCTGATCTCTGGATCTGCTTGTAACCACACACTGACTCTGTGGCACAGTCCTGTTAAGACTCATAGGATCTAAGAAAGAGAGCAAACTTAGCTTGGCTCTGAGGTAGGCAAAAGCCTGCTGGGAGACTAAATTCAGGCTGCTTTATTATAGAAATCAGCAAGAGAAACTGGTCTACAAAATATCCAGCAAACCAAATACTAGGCTGCACCTGTTTCTTGGGGCCATTATTCATACTTGGGACTATTCAGGTGTAACAGTTTGCTACCCAACCCAACAACTGAGATAAATAACTTTACCCAGGCCAATTGGACATCTTCTGCCTTGACTGTCAGCCCGTGTTTCTAGAACTTTCCAGGAAGGTCTGAAAATAGACATGTCATCAATGCTGAGTGCTCCGAAAGCACCAGTTCCATTTACCTTGGACCTGATAATGTTGGCTATTGATTGTGTCTGAATTGGTTGAAGAAGCAATGCAAAGTCCGAACGGCAGCACTATCAGTTCAGTAGCCTGAAATGTTAGTAAAAGCATATTCTTGTTAGGTTCAGACGTTCAATCACTGCCTCCCATACTCAAGTAACGTAAGTAAAGGGAAGTAGCTCAGTGGTAGGGCATCTGCTTTGCATGCAGAAGTTCCCTGGCTCAGTCCCTGGCATTTTCAGGTAGCACTGGGAAAGACCTCTGCCTGAAACCCTGGAGAGCAGGTGCCAGTCAGAGTAGGCAGTACTGCACCAGATGGACCAATGGTCTGACTCTGTATAAGACAGTTTCCTATGTTCCAAGGGTCCTCCCTACTTGGAGCAGAAATAGCATAGAGTAGCCTTATAGCAGTGAATTAATTCTGTGGTAAATCTGAAGGGTTTACACAAGTTGCTGTGTAAAAGGAGGCAATTTATGGTAAATCTCTAAGGTGAATGGGTTTCAGACACAAGAAACTGCTTTCCCACATTCCTATGGAGAAAAGCAAAGGGATATATTTCTGCACATTATTGGTCTGGGAGCAGCTGAACCTGCCTTCTGACAGAGTTTGGATGAAGGAAGTCACTCAGCAGGGAGCTATTGAGAAACTGCCACCACTGCGCCCACAGTAGTTGCTGAACTACAACTTCCATCATATGTGATCATTGACCATGTTTGCTGAAGCTGGTAGGAGTTGGGAGTCCAGCAACAACTGGAAAGCCATAGGCTCCTTCACAATTGATGTATGGAATTAGAAGCACGCTCAAAATCCTTGCCCTCAAAACGGGAAAACAAGCCAAAAGTAGCTGTGGGAGTCAACATCCACAATACAGATTCTGAATGTGGACTAAAAATCTACATATACAAGATAATATGCCTTTCCAGGGTGAGGCATTAACTTTAGACCAAACAAAGATCACAGCCAGTTGGCTTTCACCAGAGCCAGCCCCAGAGATTTTGTTGCCTGAAGTAGAAGACAAGCTGCCACACCCCTGTACAGAAACTAACCATAGTGGTAGTTGAGACTTCCTTCAACATTGGTCTTGAGACAGTGTCTTCCTCTGCACCTGAGGGCTTGCTGTATGGCACAAAGCTCTGTCCTTCAGTTCCTCCTCGGTGCCACTTGAACCCAAGCTTGTGCTGACTGAGGCAGCTTCCTTGCTCTAGATAATGATAGGGCTGGCCCTGGATTTCACCAGCTTGGACAATTAATAACTGGCCACAGTTTTAGTGCAGTAGAAGTTGATTACTGAAACCACTCCAAATGAACAAAGCTGAGCCTGTAACATTTTATTTTACTTTATTTTCTTCTGATCATGCCGTTTTTGTAACCTTTCCTAGGACAGTTTGGTGAAGGGCAGAATATAAATACAAACAATAAATAAACCTTGAACTTTGAAAATGTTGGGAAGTGGTAGCTCCCAGTTTTAGCTCACTGCGAATTACTGTGTCTGCAAAGTGATTGGCAAACTCATCATAGATGACTTGGTCTCTGGGTGGAAACTTCTATGGCTTTCATAAAAATACCTGCATAAAGCCCATCTGCTACAGAACACTTAGTGCTAGATTTTTCATGTGTATGAAAAAGTGAAGCTGCTCTAGGAGAGATCTATTTCTATGCAAATAGATCTATGGCCCTAGTTTGTTTGTGCATTAATCATCATTAACTAAATTACATACATTTAATCATCTTAACCTTGATGTTACCCTAGGCAAGAGGCCCAGGAGATATCTGCAAAGAAAACAATGAAGCATTTGATAATAGTTCAGGGAGAAATTAGAGGTTATTAATTTCATTGCAGTTTACAATTAAGAATTCTGCAAGTAGGAACCTGCAACAATACCGTATATATATAGCCACTATTCTGTGGCTTAGCTGCCCTCAATAATAGACTTCCTAATGTTAGTTTCAATATAATCTGCATAATTTCTAGTACCTTTAACTCCTCTCTTTTTAAGTTCCACCTCTAGCCTGTAGTAGAACCATGGACTACCGTACCTTGTCTTTTTAAAAACACCCCAAGTAAGACATGATTTAGAAAGTGTTTCTTAGTTTTATTTTGGGTGGAAGTGTTGATGTCCAATCACACCATCATTAATTGCAAAGCTGCGTAATGACGTTTATCACATCACTTGCTCTTGAGTGTGAGCCTTTTCTTCCACAAATTGTCAGTGCAAGTTCCTCAGTCTGGATCAGGAGGACCCAGATGTAATTGAGGGACAGCTGGGGCACATTGCCCTCTCTGTGGTCTTGATCTGTCCATATAAGGTGTGCTAAAGCTTTCATTTGCATCGGTGTGGGTGGAAGCTTCCATTTGCTCCTATGGGAGTTCCTCTTTTGATGGAAAAAAAAAATCCAGCTCAGTTTTGATGGGGGGGGGAAATACAGGTGTGGGATCCTGAACTGGATTGGGATCACAGTGGGAGCATAGAATAAAAACATCCCTGTCCCACATGACAGGCACAGCATTTACCTGATAGGCAGTGCTTTTCTTCTAAAAAACCGGTGCTGGTTTCACTATGAAGTTGAAAATGTGTCCATGCGTGATAGGCACAAATGGAATACACATCTGGCAATTTGTTAAAGAAAAAAACATGTATATAAATTCAATAAAGAAATAATAAAATAATAAAAAACAATAATTTATTTATACCCCAACCATCTGGCTGGGTTGCTTCCAACACATATAAAAACATAATAAAACATCAAACATTAATAGTAACAATCTGATCCAATATTTAAAAAATCACAGCAAGGGCAAACTGCATGAGAAATAACTATCAGACATAATTTGGCCCTGAAATTCTGTATTTTGTTTCTTTGGCCCATTCTCCCTTCTTCTCAGGATGAGAACGAAAATATGGAGTTGAATGTAAACCCTTAAGTTTCCTCCCTGCAAAATGAGACTAATTACTTCAGTATTGTGTTCTCTCTATGCCCTCAACATTTTGTGGTTCTTGGAAGCTCACAAGACAAAATTTTGGAAAAATAAACAATTATTTTTCTTTGAATTTACAAATGGGTATGCATATTTGTAGCTGGACAGCTCTTTAAGTATATAGAAACTGCTACCTTTATATTTGGGTTGCTATGTTTTACATCCAAACCAGCAGGCACTTTGATTACCCAAGTTTGCTATTAAAGGAAGTAGTGATGCTGCAGTGGGTTCTGTATCCATCCTGTATTCTAATGCCAACCTACAATTCCAAACACACTTACCTGAGAGTAAGTCCCATTGAACTCAACGGGTCTTTCTTCTTAGTGGATGTGCATAGGATTGTGTTGCCAGTTGTGTATTCCCATTTGTATCTATTCCATTTGTGTCTATCATGCATGGACACATTTTCAACAAACAGGGTGTTCTCTAGCAGCAATCCTGATTTGGCATTTAATACAGTATTGGTGTATTCAATACAAAATGCATTATTATTTCTGAACCATTATACAATGTGAAGTAGCATGGATATTTATAGCCACTTGGGTTATCTTGTCCCTGTTTATTTTTAAAGTAATGTAGGCGCATAATGTTCTGTTCAAGTTGCCTAAACTAAATATCATTCACCTTGTGAAGGTGTTTAGCTGCAATGATTATATAATCAATTTAGATAAATGAATTATGTGACAAGTGACTTTTTAGAATGCCAGATGCTTACTCACATATAGAAAAGGCCCGAATTAATGGTTTTATGTGCCGTACTTTCTAAATGGTAAAGCATAAGACCCCACACTTAGTTGGAATATCTGCTCAGTTTGTATGATAATAAAATCAGGAAAACATGGGGATAAATATTTGCTGTTCTCCTTTGGCAAGAGCCTACTGACAGAAGGATGGACAGTTTCTGCTTATCAATCCACTTAAACTATACAGTACATGTGAACTGTTATTTAGGGCTTTTTCACACATTTATGGGGATCCGCATGCACTTCCAAATATGTATGTGAGGAATGTGTGTGTTCTGTTCACAGATTCTCAATAATGTGCAGAGTGAGGCAGCAGAGACAGAGGGTGCAACCTCATAATCTTTATGCGTTCCTTTTTACAAGTCTTGTATGTCTGTATGTACTACCAGGCACCATTGTGCATGCATACATGTATAATAAAATTCTGATAGTTGCTTTCCCTAGGTTTGGAACACCACTGTGGGGAGGGGAGAGTGCATTCGATTTTGAATGGTGAAGTGGATTCTGTATCCCTATAGCCTCTGTGTCTTAAATAACATTTTTCCTTATGAAAATCAGTTGCTAAGCTTTTGTATGCAAGTGGCATGCAGTTCTGCTCTGAAACAAAATGGATACAAACAATTTGTCACAAATTATACAGTAGTATCTTAAGCCATATAGCTACAGATAGATGGGAGACACCTAGATTGCCAGTAGTACATGTGAAAAGGATCTAGAAGTCTTAGTAGAGCACAAGCTTAACAGGAGTCAACTGTGTGATGCAGAAGAAAGAAAGAAAGAAAGAAAGAAAGGAGGGAGGGAGGGAGGGAGGGAGCTAATGCTATTATAGGCTGCATCAACAGAAGTGTAGTGTTCCAATCAAGGAATGTAATAGTCCTATTCTATTCTGCCTTGGTCAGACCACACCTGGAGAATCGTGTCCCGTTCTGGGCACCACAGTTTAAAAAGGACACAGTTCCTTGGTTCTCGAACACTCAATCCATTCTGGAAGTCCGTTCGACTTTCAAAACGTTCGAAAACCAAGGCGTGGCTTCTGATTGTTTGATTTGCCCCGGAAACAATGCTGACAGCTGAAACGGATGTTCGGGTTCCGAAAAACGTTTGCAAACCAGAACACTTTCTTCTGGGTTTGTGGCATTCAGGAGCTGATTTGTTCATCAATTAAGCCATTCGGCTTGTATTGACAAACGCTGGAACATGTGGAGAGGAGGGTGACCAAGATGATCAGGAGTCTGGAAACCAAGCCTTATGAAGAACAGTTGAGGGAGTTGGGTGTGTTTACTCTGGAAAAGAAGAAACTGAGAGGAGATATGATAGCCATCTTTGAATATCTAAAGGGCTGTCACACGGAAGATGGAGCACACTTGTTTTCTCCTGCTCCAAAGGGTAGGACCCCTAACTAATGGCTTCAAGTTACAAGAAAAGGGATTCCAACTTAACATCAGGAAGAACTTTCTGACGGTAAGAGCTGTTTGACATTGAAACAGACTCCCTCGGAAGGTGGTGGACTTTACTGGATGTTTTTAAGCAGAGATTGGCTGGCCATTTGTCATGGATGCTTTAGTTGTGATTCCTGCATTGAAGGGGGTTGGACTAGATGACGCTCTGGGTCCCTTCCAGCTCTACAATTCTGAGATTCATAGGTGCTGAGAAGCCCATCTGGAAAGGATATCCCACACACCCAAGAATAAATTGGGCTGTTGGTCTTTCTTTTAATCAACAAGCAACCATTGCTACATTATTTCTTCAAATCACATGATCCAGGGTTTCCTGGAACTCCTTCTAGTATTTTTAAATTGCTACTTGGTGCAGGTATGGGCAACCTTCCAGTTTGGAGCCCTTTTTAGGTACTGTAATGCTTCTCATGATTGTACCATTTGGGATAGCTTGATTGTAGTCAGTACCATAACAGCTTGTCTCTGTAGTGCTCATTTGGAAACACTAGCAGAACTGGAAACATTTATTTTCCTTTTACTTTAAAATAAATAAATGAAAGTGTTTATGTTTCACAGTGATACTATGTGGAGTGATGGTATGGTGCATGAGGTTAGGCTCCTATAATGGAATCAATTTTAATTCTTCATAGCTTATAACTTGTTATTTGGATATTGTGGTTCACTTTGAATGTGTGTGAGAGAATTCCAAATAAAACGTTGATAGAGAGGCCTACACTTATTAGGGCTGACTTTACATTTTCTGCTTTCATCTACTGGAAATAATGAGTTCGTATGCCTTACAATATGCTTGTCTCCTCTGAGAAGCAGAGATGGGGGACTGGATAAACACAAAGCTTAATGGTTCCCTTTAAGGAAAAGAGATGATTGACAGAAGCTTGCAAGTTGCCAGTAAGGTGCCAACTAACAGCAATTAATTCTCTTTGAGTAAAGAGGCTAGTGAATTTGCAGCTGCTCAGAAGTGGTTTAAAGATTCTGCAATGGTCTAAGATTAAATTAGTATAGGGACAAAAATCAAAGAAGATCTAGAGGCCATTATAAAACTTGTGTATGTTTAGTTTAGTTTTGCCATCTTTCATCTGAGGTGTTTGTAGTTTTAAACTGAGATTTGAAGGCAAGGATTATGTTTTAGTGGTGGTGGGGAGACCCTGGGAACATAGTGGCAGGTGCCTTGATTAAAAGACTGGCCTAGAGGCATGGTCTAGAGTCCCCACTGAGCTATGATCTGACCATGGAGTTCTGTATGCTTGAGATTTCCCCATTCACTTCATTGGTGGAGGTAACCCACTGTGTATAACTTGGCACATGCAGAGACTCTACACTGCTGAAGCGTATATTATTTGATTGTGTGGGCACATGGGTGGCGCTGTGATCTAAACCACCGAGCCTCTTGGGCTTGCTGATCGTAAGGTCGGTAGTTCAAATGTGCACGCCGGAATGATCTCCCATTGCTTTGTCCCAGCTCCTGCCAACCTATCAGTTTAAAAGCATGCCAGCTTAGAGATTCGCACCTGTAGCGAAAAGGTGAATAGTGTTTCCGTGTGCTCTGGTTTCCATCACTGTGTTCCATTGTGCCAGAAGCGGTTTAGTCATGCTGGTCACATGACCCAGAAAAGCTGTCTGCATGCAAATGCTAACTCCCTTAGCCTGAAAGTGGATATGAACACTGTACCCCATAGTCAAATTCGATTGGACATAACTGGCCTGGGGTCCTTTACCTTTACCTTTATTATTTGATTGTGCTGACTGTGTTCTGTTAATAGCCATGAAACACATTGCATTTTATAAATTATAATATATATATTTATATATTATATGTTATATATATTTATTTTTATTATGGTGGGATGCTTGTGGCGCTGTGGTCTAAACCACTGAGCCTCTTGGGCTTGCCAATCAGAATGTCGGCAGTTCGAATCCCCACAACGGGGTGAGCTCCCGTTGCTCGGTCCCAGCTCCTGTCAACCTAACAGTTAAAAAGCACACCAAGAAGTGCAAGTAGATAAATAGGTACCGCTCCAGTGGGAAGGTAAACGGCATTTCTGTGCGCTGCTCTGGTTTTGGTGTTCTGTTGCGCCAGAAGCGGCTTAGTCATGCTAGCCACATGAACCGGAAAAACTGTCTGCAGACAAACGCCGGCTCCCTCAGCCTGTAAAGCGAGATGAACGCCGAAACCCCAGAGTCGTCTGCGACTGGACTTAACTCTAAGGGGTCCTTTACCTTTACCTTTTTATTTTTATTATATTATAATTTCTCCTAAACACAGTAAAACTGTATCAAATATATGCATGACATATGAATTTGTAGGTCATCCAACAACAACAACAACAACAACAAATTTATACCCCACCCTTCTGGCTAGGTTTCCTCAGCCACTCTGGGCGGCATCCAACAAAATATTAAAAATACAATAAAATATCAGACATTAAAAACTTCCCTAAACAGGGCTGCCAAATCCAAATCCATTGATTTTCCAGCTCAAGAGCAGTTTCTACTACAGTCATATCTCATGTTGCTTTAGGTTCATGTTACGTCTTTTTGGATTGCGAATGTGGCACGTGTGCACACGCAGAAGCGTTCTGCACGCTTCACACATGCGCAGAAACGCTCTATCGCTCTCCACACTTGCGCAGAAGCACCGCTCTAGTTGCGGACTTTTCCGGGTGCGAATAGCACCCCGGAACGGATCGCGTCCACAACTAGAGATACCACTGTATTTCTTTTAATTATATTTCTAAACTACCTTTCCCTCCAAGGAGCTCAAGGTGGTGTACATGGTTCTCTGTTTCTGCTTTATCCTTATAACAGCCCTGTGATGTAGGTTAGGCTGAGGGAAAATGACTGGCCTAAGCGAAAGTGACTCAGTGAGCTTCTTGGCTGAGTGAGGATCTGGTCTCTCAGGTCATACTCCAACACTCTTAACCAATATACCACACTGGCTCTCTTTCAGCAAAAATACAGCAGCCACACTCCTTTTGATTTTTAGTCATCTCTTGAAAACCTTTCTATGCCATTAGACCTTTTAGCCACTTTGCTGCCTATTTGTACTGTTTCTTAATGGTGTTTTACTTTGTGTGTGTGTTTTTGTATTATTATTATTAGTAGTAGTAGTACAAGTAGTAGTACCTTAAGAACTGGTGACTTCAAAATTTCTCCTCTGTTTATGTTGTGTGAACCAATGTAAATATTGTATCACTATTTTAATTAAATATTAAGGTGGCATAACTGAATAGTCTCTTAAACCTCAGCGAGTCAGAAAAATTGGTTATTACAGTAAACATCTTGGAGTGTTTTTAAAGGTGACCCCCCCTGCAAATAAACGATGTATCAGTGAACATGGAAAACCCCCTGTGTTAATTGTGAATTGTACATCCAGCTATGGGCCTCTGGCATGTAGTGAAACACTGCTCTCCAAGGGGGTACAGCCCTCTTTTGCACTGGTCAGAGATGATGTCCATAGAGCCATTTCTCTTTCTGACACAAGATGCATGGAACAATGTAGACTGTTAATTGAGTAATGGCCCTGTTATGCTTCATGCGCCTTATACCATGTGTACTTGTATCTTTATGCTGCTTGCATGTATTTAGTTCTAGATTCTTAGTTTTTGGAGCGCAAGCAGAATGAACTAATTCCTTGAAGCAGCCCTCTGCCAGGATATAAAACTGATTTGTTTTCATGTATATTTAGCATTCCTCTGTTTCTTCCACTAAGCGCATTTAAAAAGGCCTGTGTTTCTTCAAGGTTAGTGCTTACGCTTCCAAGCTGCTTGTCTGTTTTCTGTTTCCATAAAACTTGAACCCTACAAGGCTTGGGATGGGTCAATCAAATGACATTTCCAAGCATTCCTATAGATCTGGGGCAGGGAACTTATGGGTCTCCAGATGTTTTGGGGCTTCCAACTCCCATTGCCCTCAGCCAGCAAGGCCAGTGGTCAGGAGTGATTTCAGCTATAATCCAACAACATTCAGAGGGCTACAGACTCCCCAGCCTTGCTATAAATATTCTGACAATCCTGATTTTACAGATTCTCATTCCTCTCTTCCTTAGTTTGTACTACAGCCCTTTTGCAACAAACATGAGCAGTCATAATGGAAAAAACTGACTCCTCCTATGACAATTCAGAGGGGTTCACAAAGGGGCAGGAAAAATAATCTCAGGATTTACAATGCTAATAGCAATGTGTGATGGAGTTCATTATTATGCTAAACTTTCAAATAAAGCAAGGGGACAAAAATTGCCACAGGCACTGACCTGTGTGTTGGTGATAATTGAGTCCATTAGCCTTAATTTTATAATTTCTAAATTAACTTTGCTCACTTACAAATAGCTTTAATTGCTTGATGGAAAAAGTTAGAGAAGGGGGAGGGCAGTCTGCTGTGTACTAGTCAGAGCAATGTTGTGGGTTCATTTATATGCAATGTACTCAATTTAGATGGAGGAATATCTTTATCATTATGTGATGACCCATAAACAAAGCTTCACATCAATCCTGGGAGACTAGGACTCCTATTTTTGCATTACTTGTATGTTTAATCTAGAGTGGGCCCACAGCTTTAGTGTTGTTGTTTCTTCTTCCTCCAACAACTGTGTGTTTTGCTCAGTTATCTGTAAAGAAACCCAATCGCATGATCTTCCATGATGGGAACAACTGGTTGCACAGGCGTGCGGATTTTATGGAGCCCACACAGACTATTGATGGCTTGCATGTTGGGATTTCTTTGCAGACATCTGCATGCAACATGCAATTGGTGGAGGAAGAAGAGACATGACAGTGAGGCTAAAATTATGGCAATACCCAATATATTGATTGGGTGGGGATTGGAAAACTATGTTGAACTGTAGTTCCTATCATCCCTAACTGTTGGCAATGCTGGCTGGCGCTGATGGGAGTTGGAGGCCAAAACATTTGGAGGGTCACAGGTTCCCCATCTCTGGCCTATGGTATTGCTTTGCATCCAAGGTTAAGACTTCTTGCCAGACCCTTCCGTTTTCTTTTGGGTCCATGCCCCATGCAAATCTCCTAATGCTGCTAAATTTCTGCCCAACTGCAGTTTGCAGGCCAAGATAGAAGACATTACTGACCATTATCACCCAACCTTGAAACTGGACCGAGGGAGACACATAACTACAGACAAGAGGAAAACACTAGAACTTTCTGCTCTCTGGCTTGGCTCATGTGCTCTGTCTTGTCTCTCTGCAAACCACTGCCTAATATTTGGCTGTGATTATAGCTTTTGCCTGCCTCATATCTGAAGTCTTTTGAATGGGGTGTTCCAACAACGTATCTAATTTAAAGGTGACTTTTGCACTTGAATGAGTAAGGTTGAACGGTATTGACTGGCTGCTGACTTCTGAACAGAGACAAAACACTGATTATGAGGCCCCTCAACAAAAAAGTTTGAAAAGCTTTATGTATTACTGTGATGGATTGAAGAATATGATTAAAAGTGCAATCCTGCTCACATTAAAGCCAGTGACAAAACTTCCACCGAATTTAAGAGAGCTGGACGACAGTATAAATGTTGCAAGTTAAGTGCCTTGGAACTAATCCTGTTGAGGCAGATTAGATGAGTCTTCAGATATGAAGACGAATGCCTTAGAAGCTTGCATATTTTGCTGCCGTTATATTCAGCAATTACTTCTGTGTTCCCGCAGGCCTAAAATAATTGATTTTGCATTCCACAATGTTTTAGTTTATGTTTAATTTTCTAGATCTACTTTTATATAGATATAAATGGCCTGCTGCAGTATCAAGGGGTACAGATGGGAAATAATAATGAGCACTACACACACTTATCTTTGAATAGGTCTTAATGAACAAAAGGGCTGGCTTCTGAATAAACATGCATAGATTTAGCCTGCCAATTGAACTGTGTTGCGTAAACTATGTTACTCATTTCTTCATTGCATTTATATTATTCCTCTTGTCCAAGGAACATGTGGGGAACCTGTCCCCCCCCAATGTTGTTGGACTTTAGCTCCCATCAGTCCCAGCCAAATGACCAATGTGCTCCACTCCCTTTTATCCCTACAACAACCCTGTGAAGTAAGTTAGGCTTACCCAGTGAACATCATAGCAGAGGAGAGATTAAGACTTGGGTTTCCTCAGCACTAGTTTCAAGCTCTACCTACAGGTGTAGAGAGACTTTGACCACCTAGATGATCCTCTACAACTCCCATCATCCCTGCCCACTTGCCATGTTTGCTGGGGTGGATGGAAATTGTAGTTTAGCAGCATCTGGAGGGTCAAAAGTTCCCCACTTCTACACTGGCTGGAAAAGACTCGCAAAGCAGACTGGCTAGAAGAAACAGATGTTCTACTTCCTGTAAAACTTGCTAAAATCCTTTCTGCACTTCACAGGAAAGCAAAGGTTTTATGGCTGTGGAATGGGTTAATGGAGCCATGGAAACTTCTCTGCTAGTGGGTGGCTCTGTCATCTATGACGAGCCATCACAAATATCACTTTGTTGTCTTGGCACCTCAGAGCTCGGTAGCAGAGCTTGCCACAGTCAAACCAAGCACAGTTCATCTGGTATATCCCAGCATGCAAAGTTGGCTTCTTGAACTCAGGGGGGGAAACCCATTAGAGATCAGTCACTCTGCTTTTGTTGGAGTTTCTGGTGCTGAGAACATGCAGCGGAATGTTTCTTTTTCTTTTTCTTTGCTACTGAGGAGCTGCTAAGCTAGCAATATCTGAAAGAGTAGACAGCCAAAACTTAACTGCACATTATCCCAGTGTCTTGATCAGTATCTCAGACTCAGGCCCTGCATCGCTGCTTCAAGAATATAAAGGTGGAGGGTTTAGAAGAGAAGGAAGCTGACGGGATGCCTGGAGGTTCTGTTAAAAGATTGTGCAGTGCAGAAGGGCAAATGTCATCCAGCTTTTAACTCTGCTGTGAAGCAAATGGGCAATAAAAGGGAAAATAATTGGGCTTCTTGCTGGTTGCATTGTCCTTGGTGCCTTAAACCAGGGCAGCAAGCTTATTTCCCGTGCAAGGAGAGGAGAACCTTTCTCACACTGACTTTTCTCACCTTAGCAAAGCTTTTTTTAAATGAAGTCCATTTGTCTCTGATAATCTGGCACATTCTCTTTTGGGAAACCTTGCTTTAGAGTCCAATGGCTTTCCTTTGTCAGTAGCTAACTGTTGTGGTTCCATTGACTACCTTGTGGAAAGTCATAATTTTCTCTGGTAATCACTTGCAAAAACAAGAGCGGTCTCTGTAACATACATCCACCACATTTTCTCTCAGCTCTTGAACTATAACAGCTGGTGCCTTCGTATTAGTTTTGCTATTTTAATTTATCCAAAGATTAAATTCACCCAAAAATCACAGGGTAGTTTACACTATAAAAACACAAAAATATATAACATATATAACATGATAACAAACAAAACAATACCCCACCCCTGCCTCAGAGTTTAAAAAGTCATAGATGAAGATGAAATATATCTGATGTCGAAATATATCTGATAAAGGCACCAGGTGAGGCTTTCTGGGGAGAGCATTCCACAAATGGAGAACCACTGCAGAAAAGGCAGTGTTGTTACCTTCTGGATTTCTCACGGAGGGGGCACACAAAGAAAAGCCTCGTGTGATGATCAGTAGCTCTGTTGGATTAATTTGTGAAGTATTACATTATAATTTGACATATTAAAAAAACAACAACAGTGAATATTGGGTTACTTCATTGGACCTAAAGCTCAGCCCTAGGAATAACTTCCCCTTTGAGGGGTGTCTTGCATCATCACAGGCCTTGAGCTGTGCAGAAGTCATTCCTCCTCCTGCATTGCTGGGCACTGTGGTTCTGTGATGCTGTTGTGTTATTTTGCTGTGGGCTGTTCCATAGCATTTTTATTACTTTAATGTAAATGGTATTTGTTTTAATTGGCAGACTTTTGTAATCCACTGTGGCACCATTTGGTGAAGGGCGGGCTATAAGTACAAAAAATACACCTTTCTGTACACCTTTCTACATAGAAGTAAGTCCCGTTGATTTCAACGAGGCTTCCTTCTTATGAGGATTTGATGAGAACTGCAGACTAGTGTGACATAATATTGGCAAGTGGTCTGTTGTCTTTTCAGTGCTTTAAGTGCTTTTCAGTGCTTTAAGGACCTGTGGTTTCGAGGATTTCACATCTAGTTAGTGGAGCTAGGGTGACCATTTTGGAGGTGGTATGAAGTATTCAAGGAGGCAGTGGAATCAAAGTCTAGGAGTTACATCTAATGGATGTGATGGCTAATGCATGCCCACATCTAAGTGACAAGAAGCTAATCATGACTGCTTGCCATTTCCCATAGAGGGAGGCACCTGAAGCAACCGAGAAAGCAATTTCTTTACCTATAAATGGTTTTTCTCTTTTTCTTTGAGTATCTAGACACGAGATCCCTCCTTTCTGCAGTGTGATTGACACTTTCAATGGGAAAAGTAGTTGACCGCTACAGAAATGCTCTGTTTTATATATCTGAGGACATTGGCTTATAAAAGGAATCCTGTGAGGCTAATTGAATAAGATTGGCATCTGTTACTGATACAGTGAGTAGAAGAAAAGGCATACATTTTGAGCCGGTGGAAGCAGGCTGCTAAGTAAAAACCATAAGTGGTAAGAAGCTACCATTCTTTCATTCTTCATCTTTTATGCTCTCTGGAACAGTTGGAACTTAATGGAGAATGAGAATGCAGTTTGCTGTGTGAATTTCAAAAAATGCACAGAAATGGCTTTGGCCTTCCCAGAGCAAGAGGTCTGAAGGAAATTGTTTGGCTTAATTTATATATCCCATAAACTTGCTATAACCCAGAATTCTGTGCAGCACTCATTTTGTATGCTCTGTGAACCAATTTCTTTGTTCATTTGCACCTGTTATTCCATTTTAAATTGAAAGAGGTTTCTGGTTGTATCCAAGGGGCAGAGTTTATTACACCAATTTGGTTAAACTATAAATACAGAAATGGACTCTGAAGGTATTGTAGGTGGAGAAAGCTGAATGAAGTCTTATGCTTTGTTTACAAGTTTTGGTTGCATATTTTCATGAAAGCTTCATCAGTTTTCTAGCTTGAAACTGTTACCAAGTTTTAATATTTTGCATTCAAGACCAGGATCATATATTCTCATTGGCAGTCATTGAAAATTCCACCACAATGCACCTGTGCAGTAGTTGTCTGTCACTAGAATGGATATGAGCTTATAATCCCTTTGTATCTATGCTGTACACTGAAACTAAGTGCCCAGGCCACCACATTGTCATTTGAACAGCCTGAACACCACTGCCGTTTTCATGCACAAGGCCAGCTGAGCAGGATTTTCCAAGTGGCGGGTTTTCAGTTCCATGGTCAGCCATGATGGGCTTCAAAGGTTGCAGAAAAGAAGTAATGGTTGAATTGTGAATTGTTCATGCTTTTCATATTCCTTGTGAATTGTGCATGAATTGTGTGCTTGCATGTTGAGTTCCTCATTTGAACACACAGCTGAAAGTATGAAAAGAGGATGGGCAAACTACCCATGTAGTTTGTCATTCTGTGCAACACCTCAACTTATTACTGTGCAGGAGACTGCACAGTTCCAGAAGCATGTGGTTCACTGTGAGCATTTTTCTAATGACATCTCTATTTTATATGACACTGGATATGAAATGTGATTTTTCTTTTTCTTTTAATGGAACCCTACTTGGCTGAGGTGAAGTTTCACTAATGGGGAGGAGCATCACACCTTTGCCCTCACTGGTTCCCTGGTTGGTCCTGCTAGCCATTTTTATTCCTGATATTGCTACATGGTGGGCAGTCTTATTTCATCTCTATTCTTGAAGTTTGATGGAGTGAATAGGTAGGAACAGGTAGAGCCTGGCTGAGCAACTGTGAAGCACCACACATAAAGAGATATACTTATGGGTCAGACATCAGGAAAGGATGTGAAATGAAGACTGCGTAAATAAAGAACTAATTGGTTATCTGCCGATGGCAACAAGACTGACCATTGCACATTTTTGGAAGTATTTGGAAAAAAACCTATGATGAAGCATAGCTTCTGGCTATGTCAGAAAAGCTCATCCTAAAATTTCATTTTAACAAGTCAAAATGGACATGTTTTATCGAGTTTTGTTTGATATAAGAAGATCCAGCTGGATGAGGCCAGCAGCCCATCTGGCCCAGCATCCTGTTCTCACAGCAGCCAACCAGATGCCTGTGGGAAGCTTGCAAGCAGGACCTGAATGTAAGAGGACATAACACAGCTGTGATTCCCGTAATTGGTATTCAGGAGCATACTGCCTCCAACGGTGGAGGTAGAACATAACTAATATGGCCCATAGGCATTGATAGCCATGTCCTCCATGAATTTTTCTAAACCTCTTCTAAAATCATCCAAGTTCGTGGCCATCACTGCCTCTTGTGGAAGTGAGTTCCATAGTTTAACTATGCTCTCCTTGCTTTTATTTGTCCTGAAACTTCTAACAGTCAGCTTCATTGGGATGTCCATGAGATATAGTAATATAAGAGAGGGATAAAAACTTTTCTCCACGCTATGCGTAAATTTATAAACTTCTATCATGTCACCTCTATCTCACCTTTTCTTTAAGCTAAAAAGTCCCAAATGATGCAGCCTTTCTTCAAAGAGGAGTTGGTTCATCCCCTTGATTATTTTGCTTGCCCCTTTTATTGAGTTAGTTAATTTTATTAAGTATATAGATGAAGGAGCAAAGACCCTGAATTACACCAGAAAAAAATATGTAGTTTTGTGGAATTCTTAACTTCAAAGAGACATGATATTGGAGACAGTATCTCTTGCTGTGTCATCATGACACTGTGAAAAGAATAATTAGAATAAGGAAAGATCAAAGTTTATTTTAACTTACTTTTAGTGTATATTTTTCTCCCATTTCCCTTGTTAATACTGTTTGCATTCCAATCCATTTCAAAAATCCTAATTAAATTGAAAAGGACAATAAGTCAAGCAAGCAAGTAGAGGGAGGAACATACCTTTGAAAGGCTGGCAGCAGGAAATCTCAGAAGTTTATCAGGAGTTGGATGTGGGAAGGGGAATGGCATAATTCCTCCAATAAGTGGCAGAGGCTGTGTGGTATTGCAGGTCCTTGAGGAATTAAATATGGGCATTCATGCATTCCATTGTATGATGCTGATATTGAAAGGTGAGTCTCTCATCTGGTTTGGAGCTTGATTGTGCCATGAACCTCAAGCAATAAGGCAGAGCCTTAACTGCCACTTGACAATTGAAATAGACGTGAACATGCTTTCCTTTATTTCAGTGTGTGGATTTGAAACTGACCCCACAAGCTTCAGTGTTTCCTTTGAAGCTTGATTCCATAATGATAGCAAATTGGGCTTGTCAGAGAATCCAGCATTAGAATTCCTGTGCGATGTCTTCCTGAGAAATACTGAACTATTTCA
Source organism: Darevskia mixta (assembly GCA_034641385.1). Classification (NCBI taxonomy): domain Eukaryota; kingdom Metazoa; phylum Chordata; class Lepidosauria; order Squamata; family Lacertidae; genus Darevskia; species Darevskia mixta. Next base: position 13,236,365 of record JAWWNH010000001.1, read on the forward strand.
GCTTTGTAGTTTGTGTTTCATTTCAGAAAATGGATGGTGGGTTTGCAGGGGGATTTGAGAGGCTGAAAAGGAAGCAGAGTGGAATTCTATAAAATTGGTAATGCTGTTTTGTACAGCCTTCGAAAACAGCCCATGCTACTTTCAGGGATGAGGGTAAAAAACTAGCCTATGCTTTGATGATGCAGGTGAGGTCATGAAGCCCAAGCTCAGCATTATCAGACCCTGCTCTCCACTCCTCTATTTCTGAGATAGCTACAGGAATTTAGTAATAGGAACATGGTAATGGCTGCCTTCAAATGGTTAGAATTTCATTTCTAACCTTATTGATGCAGAAGCTGAATATAACTTAAAACTGCTTTACTATAATTTATTAGTGCAGGCTAAATTGCATAGGACCATCTTAAATGTTTAATGCAAGCTTTCTTATCAAATGGTGTAAATTCTAGAAGAGCAGGGGTGTTAGCGTACAGTATAAGCATTTTATTCTGGCATGAACTGAGAAAGGAAATAGCTAATTCATCTGATCGTTCATTACACGGTAATGAGCAAACAGGAGCAACACTGAGCAGTTCAGCCCAGACAGACAGTTACATAAAGAAACATTAGTATTTGCAACACATTTTAGATTAATGTAAAAAGTACTGTAAACAGAAGATGAATGAGAGATACAAACCTATTGATTCTAGTAGACTGGCTGACATTCAACTAAGTTTTACTCAGAGTGAAATTTACTCTGTTGAAATTAGCCATGTTCATTAATTTCTACTCTGAATAAAACTTTGTTGAATATCAACCATTGTTTTGTATTGCGCTGTACCAACATTAATTCAAACCGTCTGCTTTTCATCATAAAAAGTCTTATTTGAAACATGTCTGCTCCCCTCTTTCTTCCAAACAGTACTTTTCCTTGTTACCAATAAGCACCACTGATTACCTGTATGTTTCACAGGGTGATATGTAACATTTGAAACTGCTCAAAGTGTGTTGGTTTGCTTAAAGAAACCAATATTGCATTTTGATATGGAAGTGTGATGTGATTTATATTCTTTGACAAAGGACCAAGGGGTCTATGTGTGTGCTTTTAATAAGTGATGCTTAAGTTTGAAGGCTTGGGGGAATCACTTTTTAGCAAGGACCGTTGTTTGGATGCAGCACTGCAAGGGTTAAAGGGGCATGTCTTTTCTCTTTTCCAATGCTTCCCTGCAAGGAGGACGAGTAGGGTGGTTCTGATTCACAGAGTTCTTTCTGCAGGGAGTGCAGCCTGAAGCTCACACATTTGCCAGCCACTGGAGAGGGGGTGGGGAGGCACAGGAAAGAACCTCATCCCTCGCTTGTTCAGAATCCTTTCAAGAAAGGAAGGGGGGGAGATCCCATTCCCCTGCTTAAAATGTAAAAATTGCATCTGTGGGGGATATTTTCCTTAGCAAAAAAGGGTGTTAGGGTGATGGTGAGGAAGGACTCTCTCTGTGTGTTTTCTGGACTGCTTTGCAAGCTGCATACATGAGCATGGAATGAGCCAGCTGCTTTGGCTCTGTTAGACTCCCTACCTTGCCAAGACTCCCCCCCATCCACATCCTTTTTTTTTTTTGTCTTCAAGATATGGCAACCGTAACTCAGCAAGTTTGGTAAAGGAAAAGCATTTTAATATGCATTGTACCGGTATATGCAGTTATAACACTCTGGCACCAGATGGCGCTGTAGAGTCCCATCTTTCTTTCTGTAGAGTCCCATCCAGAGTCCCTACTGGATTTCCCTGCATGAGTTTACAACGCGTTTAACTTACCATATTTTTCGTGTATAAGACTATATTTCCCCCCTATTTTTTCAAGTTTAAAATTTTGGGGGGAGGGGTCATCTTATACATGGATAGTGCATATGGGGGATTTCTTTATTTGGAGTCCCAAAAAATAGGAGTCGTGTTATACACGGAAAAATACGGTAATTGCTTCTTTGACGTATCTACCGGTAGATCCAGCCCTAATTTCCTCTAAGAAGTGGCAGAGGTTGTGTGGTATTTCCTTCTACATAAACATAGTTAGGATTAAGATTACAAAAGGAATTCTTTGTATGAAATGATGGCAATGTCTCGAACATATTACCATACTTTTCAGTGTATAAGACAAGGGTTTTTTTTACTCTAAAATAATGTTCAAAAACGTGCCTCATCTTATACATGGATAGTGAATGGGGTGGATGGGTGATTGGCTGCAGCTGCAAGTAGGAGCTTGTCAGCGACGACTTGGTGGGTGATTGTTGGCTGCTAGAAGGGCGTTTTTGTATTGGCTGCTGCTGCTCTAATTGGGTTGGTGATTGGTTTCTGCAGCAAGGACTGCTGTGGATTGGCTGCCGCTGCCGTGATTGGCGGCTGCTGTTCTGGGACGCGCGTGATTGTGAGCGGACAGCTTTTCTCAGGCAGGTTTGTGATTTTCAGCTGGGGAAGGGGCTGTCGCTGTGGGAAGTGGGTGGTTGATTGGCAGCTGCCAGCGATTGTCAGTGTGGGTGCTGCGGGTGAGCGATTTTTGGCAACCCCCCCCTTCAAGCTGTACAACTCTGTGCAATCCCCTCCCAAAAAAGCTCAATAACTCTGAGCCATCTCTCCCCCCCCCCATTTTCTTAAATTTGAGTCCCCCCAAATAGGGGGTGTCTTATACATGGGGGCGTCTTATAGACGGAAAAGTACGATACTGGTTTACAATGGGGAGTCCCTCTAGTGAAGGATGTATTATTGTGGTTCTACAATTACTATGAGACATTTTAAATTTCAGGGTAGCCTTCAACATTTCCTCGTAAATACAAAGCTGAAGTGTCAGGTTAGGCCACTTTGAATGTACAAATGCTACCAAGTGAAAAACTGGGAATTTTTGCTTTCAGTGACTAGTTCAGTAGCCTTAGCATTGAACTGCATCATAATTGGAAAGTGCACAAGTTCAATAACCGTGATGAAAATGGTAATAAAAGTGTGTGCACTTAATTCAGCTAAAATTCATAAAAATCCCGTTTTCTGATATTATATAAGCAGCTGACCTTTGCCGCTTTAAATATCTTTATCATCTTATCATGGTAAACACAGAAAGCTGCAAGTAAAACGTATTTTGAAATTTAAATGCATAGATATCCCTTGTGGTTCCTCCAACTCTACAATTCTATGAGATCTCCTTTTTACTTTTGTAGCTTCTTCTACCAGTACCATTCTGAAAAAACAAATGCATCAGTGTATTGTCTTCTACTTCCCCTGTTCCCCATAGTAACCCACAGAGTAGGTAATTCGATAAAGTCACTCTGGTGGCTTCTGCATACTGTAGATTGCCACTGCCAAATGGACTATATACCTTTCCCCCCCTCCTTTGCAATAGCTGTGAAAATCAGTGACTTCCCTGCTGGAAGAGTGATATACTGGGGAGAGGGGGGGACTTTATTATAACGCGATTGCTGCTGAGAAACTGAGGTTTTTCTCTTAAGAGAGATTTTCAGTGACTGTTGCTCGTTGCCATATTCACTGTATGCTACCGTGGTTGATTCCTGTGATGTTTTGCTTCTTTCCTGTTTTCTCCTTGCACTGCTACGTGCTTGATTTCAGAGGTGGTCTTCTTGGTTTCTCATATGCCTACACAATTTCAAACATATGCAGCAGTGGCTCTTGAGTCAGTGAACACTGCACACTATATTAAGGGCAAGAAAGCTCTTAAATCACCTGTACAAATGGATTCTTATAATGAAAAAGGTGTGCGAGGGGAGTTGCCTTGAAGACCATGGTCAGGAGTTTGGGGACCTATGGAGGTTCTGAAGCTCTAGGTGGTGGAAGGATCAGCCCTGGTGCAGTGCATAGTTCACTGTCTGCCAGGTGGTGCCAGAACACCTGCTTCATAAGGGATGCTTAAGTATGGAGGCAAACAAGTTCATAGGTAGTGATGGATTGGTTATCTTGATCAGCATGAACTTGGCATGGGCACTGAACCCACTTCCCTCCTAATGAGAGCTCCTGGACAATCCAACAGGACTGAAAGAGTAGGCATGGTTGATTTGCCTTTCTTTGCAGGTTTTCTGGAAACTATTGCTTGGGGAGACAGTTAAAATGAATATTTGGTGGGGGAATAATCTCTATGTGTGGAGAGGAATCTAGAAAGAGAAATATATTATATTCCCACAGTGCAGAGTTAAACTGGATCATGGGCACCAAGTCAGGTGTCTTTAAAAGGGCATTAGGCAAATTCATGGAGGTCAGAACTATCCATGGCTACTAATCATGTTGGCTATAGACAACCTCCAGAATCAGAGGCAACATGCCTCTGAATACCAGTTGCTGAAGACCACAAGGAAAAACTCTCTGGGAAGCAACAGTCTGTTTATCTTCATGCTTAGCTTCTGGGCTTCCAATAGGCACCTGGTTGACCACTGCAGAGGGTAGGATGTTGGCCTAGATAGATCTTTAATATCCTCAAGTAGGGCTCTTCTCATTTTTTCCCCATTTTTTAATTAATATGACAGGTAGGATTGTGGAAATTCAGGGTTTGATTGCTGGATTACGGCATAAAGAAGATCCTTGGTGGTAGACAGCAAGGTCTGTCTAGTTTTGTTACAACAACAACAACTAGCCAGATGCCTTTGGAAGCAGGGGATGAAGGCAATACTGGCCACTGGTTCTGGACACCAGTGCAGCTGTCCCCCATCTTCCCAGAGGTCTACCCCGATTGTGAGAGAAGCTGTGGCTTCAGAGGGAACTCTATCCACCTTTGTCTATGCCCAATAGTGGCATTGTTCCGGACAAACGTATCCCAAGAAATAACTACAATTTTGAAAGACTATATTGCATTAACTCTGCAGTTGGGTTTAACTGTCTTTGAAGGCCCAAACTTGGACACTAAATCCAATGAAGTGTTGTCTTTTGTAATAAAGGCAGCACGTTTATCAATAGCTCAACTTTGGAATAACCTGAAAGATTTGGACTTGTCTCTGTGGTACTGCAAAGTTCGGACTATAGCAGTAGCTGGAAAATTAACCTATCATTTATGGACAATAATAGGACTGGACAGCCTGGACACATATTATGAACCATTGCACAGTTTCATTTTATTTTCACACTATATTGATCAAGGTTATGTTCCAACACAGTTACAAAGACAGTTATGGTTTTCAAGATGAGAAATTCTTGAGCCACTTGGCATCAGAACCTCCTTGATAGTTGTCTGCCTTTCCTGCCTTGTCTTTTGTGTGAGAGCTAAGAGAGAAGGGCTGGTGGGAGAGGTAGTAATATATAGCTGCTGCTATCTCTGTTATGTTACTATTATGAAACCTCTTTGTTTGTATAATGTCCCACTGTGTTTATAAATACAAAATCCCTTTAGAAATAACAATGATCATCATCATCTGGTCTTCAGATCATACAGCTTCTGAACATTGAACTCCCAGTTGAGCAATAGCTGTCAATAGACCTTTCGTTTTTGAATATGTCTTAATAGTGTGTGTGTGTGTGTGTGTGTGTGTGTGTATCTCAAAGCTAAGGACCACATCTTGCAGCAGCAAATCTTTTGTTAATTATGCTTTGCAAAGAGAACACATGTTTGCATCATTACAGTGGGAATTTATTTTTCCCTTTTAGTCACTGCAAACTTAGAAAGTCTGCAGGGAGGGAAGAGCAATTCAGAACATTTCATATCATGGCTTGACAAGAAATATTATTCCAGAAGAAGTACTACCCTGTTTCCCCTTTTTTAATACGTAGTCATAAAGTAAGCCATGGCAGGGTTTTTGTACCTTTGTGAGAAGTAAGACGTACCCCAAAAGTAAGCCATGGTGCCGCCATTGTTCCCGTCGCCTCCTCAGCCCCTCCTGCGTGCGCAGGGAACCAGCGAACCGGCATGGGGGGGGGGAAACGCGCCTCTTGCGGAGTTCTGCCCCGCCTGCTTAGCGCGCAGGGAGAGGCATGCGGGGGGGGGGGGAGACGCCTCTTCCTGCCCCGCCTGTTCCCCGTGTGCAGGGAGCCAGCGAACCAGCGACAGGCGCGCGGGGGGGAACGCGCCTCTTGCGGAGTTCTGCCCCGCCTGCTCAGCGCGCAGGGGGAGGCTGTACCGTACCGTACTGACGTAATAAAAATAAGACATCCCCCGAAAATAAACCACCCTGTGTTTTTTTGAGGGGAAAAAATTATAAGACGGTGTCTTAAAAAGGGGGAAAGATGGTAATATCAGGAAAGAGAAATGATTTGGCACTTTGCTGTTTAGGGCTTGGAGCCCTAATCGCCTTCTAGTTCAGCACTGTGCCTTTATTGCTGGCTAGTCAAACACTTCTGGGAAGCATTAAAACAAGGCATGAGGGCAGCAGCATTCCCCCGTGTTTATCCTAAATAGGGATGGATGGTTACAATGCTGCTTCCATTAGAATTGCATGGGACTTTTCAATTATTCTAGGTGAAAGCCCCAAGCAGCTGGCCTGCCTGATGTTGCCCTCTGATTCTCCTCCTCCTCCTCTTTTTCCCTCTCCAGTTGCAAACAAAAATGATCTCTGGGAATGGAAGGGGGCAGCGGACAAGACCTCTCCCACAGACGCATGGAGAGCTATCTCTTCCTGCTCAGGATTTGGGGTGTCAAGTTGCAGAATTCCCAGTAGGAACGAGTGTCGTTTGTTGTTAGGGAGCTTCATCAAGAACTGATTTGGGCCTCATCTAAGGCACTGCCATCTCTCCCCCAAGAAAAGGTGTCCCTTCCTTTGAGAAGGTGGGGTGTTAATGGACACTCGAGGGCTATGGGCAAATTTGAGGTGGGGGTCCAGCTTGCAGAAAGCTATGCCCTCACCTTGCACCTGTGCACAGAAAAGTATAGGGATGCATGTGTTAATGAGAGCTCACTTCATCCTAAAGGTTAGGAGGAACATTGCCTCTGAGTACCAGGCATTTAGCTTCTATGACTGATAGGGAGGGCTTGCCGGGATAAAACAGAGCTTTAGGCAGCTGGAGCTGATGGAATGTGTGATGGGGATGGCTTAGCAAAGTGGCTTGGATTTGTTGTAACCACCTTGCTTTGGGGAGGCAGTGGCAATCCCTGTAATTCCTATCCGTTCATTCACTCGGCTTAGATTTCTTTTCTTCCTGCCCCCCCCCCTGCGAGCAGTTAAAACAAATTCTGTCTGAGTTATGAAGCTCTTGTTTTTAATTAAAATGCAGAAATAGGATCTGGGCTATGTGTAATAAAGAAGAGAGGATCTATTAAGAAGGTTACTAAAAGTGAGCTAAATTTTTTAAAGCAAAACAAGAAAACAGGAGCAGGAAGTTTTGATGAAAGGCAAGCAAAGGTTTGGCAGCTCAATCCAGGGCAGACTGGAGTTGGCTGGTGTCCACTTGGAATCAGTTTCCTAATTAACTCGAATCCTCTTTTCACTTGTGCATTTTTGGAATGGATAGTTGCTGCTCTTCTCCCCATCCTCAAAGCCATTTGCTTATTGTGAGTCCTGGTCCAGAAGAGGTGCAAGCCAGAAAGCAAAGGAAGTAAATGAAGAAGACCATTTTGAGTTTTCAAGGGTATTGGATATGCTTTCAATACCCCTTTCCAAGCGGCACATTCCACTGCAGGAACTTCATTAACTCACTCATTAGTGTTATCTGATTCACTGCTGCAGCCTCTCATCTGAACGTGGAACAGCAGCTGGAGGAAGAAATCAGCTCAAGCTAATGTATATGTTAATAACACTAATGTTTGTAGCATTTGGTGTTAGTAAAAGAGAGGCAGTAAAAAATCTACAGTGTATTCCTCCAACGAAGAGTGGCGGAGAGGGAGAGAAATATCCTCGCAGCCATAAAAGTTACCAGCTCAGAACATTTATAGTTGGTATTTATAGATTAGTGGAGTATGTTAGAAATTCCGACAGTACAATACCCACATGAAGATCCACACCATGAATTATTCAATGAGATGGATTGCAAACCAGTCTAGTGACAAACAAAACAAAACTGATGTTTCACAGAGTTGAAATGAACTTGCCCCTATGACCCTGCCAACCCTCCTTAGTCAATAGACTTCAGCCAGCAAAAACTTCATATGCTTTATGGTTCCTTGATCTTTTCCCTTTAGTAACTCCTAGAATCTTCTGGTCTTTAAGTTAATACTTGAGGAATCTCAGTGGAAATTCAAGTAGAATCAGATGAATTAGCAGCCCTGCTTTTTACAGGGGTAGGAATAAGTAGATTTGTTTTGCTTTTGTAGAAGTGTTGCATTAACTCAGCCTTCCCCAATCTAGAGCTCCCGATTTGTTAAGTTGGAGCCCTAGATAGCATGGTCAGCAATCAAGGATGGTGGAAGTTGTAGTCCAAACCATCTCGAGGGCCGCTAGGTTGGGAGAAGGCTGCATTAACCAATATGAACACACTGCCCAATTTTTCAGAGGCACACTTACTCCAATTATAAGCGTAAGCCAAGCTCCTTTGAATGGAGGGAGTGTGACTTCCTGCCACCATCTACTGACAGGTGATAGCACTACTTGTAATAGACTGTCAAGTGGGATGTTGATTTACAAAAGAGCTTCTATTGATCTGTGGTATAAATGATTACAGAAAAAACTCTTGCAGGATCTCCTCTTGACTTTGTCAAAGGCAAACTGTTACCCGCTTCTGTTCCAGAAATCCCATCTAGGCGCCAAAGCCTTACTTTGACATCTCCCCACAAGCAACTTATGGAACACTCTTGAGTTGTTTTGAAATGTGTGTGTATGTGATTTAGGCTACCAGCTTGCCTGGGAGTGAGTCCCACTGAGTACAGTACGGTTTACGTCTGAGTAAACTTGCCTAGGGCTGCACGGCCAAACTCATTTGCTAAAAATTCCATGCTGAACTCAAACTAATCCCCTAGATAAAATTTTGGGTTTTTGATATCTTCATATTTCTGAATGTATCTGCTATAGCACTTGGCTTGAGTGATGTTAAATTCCGCCCCCCCCCCTCCCGTCAACTGCCTCACCCTGCAGACAGGCTTCTGTGCAACCATATGCAGCATGACTGGGAGCCTATCTATTCAATCTGTTAAAGCCTGTGGCACTAACCATTAATCCCCATGCTGTAGCCCAAAGTTGTGACTAAAACAATAGCGTATTCTCCCCCTGTTTTTCCCAGCTTTAATTTTAATCACATGTGCATTTTGACATTGCTATAACACTAATAAATAATATTTTTATTAATAATAAATAGTAATATTTCAATATCTGAAAGGGTGGTACAGTGGTACCTTGGTTCTCAAACTTAACCTGTTCCGGAAGTCCGTTCCAAAACCAAAGTGTTCCAAAACTAAGGTGCGCTTTCCCATAGAAAGTAATGCAAAATGGATTAATCCGTTCCAGACTTTTAAAAACCCCCAAAACAGCAATTTAACATGAATTTTACTATCTAATGAGACCATTGATCCATAAAATGAAAGCAATTATCAATGTACTGTACTATAAAATAAATAAGACAGTATTGTAGATGATAAGAATTAACATTTTTTTTCTTACCTGCACTGATGATAGTCATTGTTTGGATGGGGGGGCTTTTATCCATTTCCGCAATCACACCATCATTCAATCAGTAGCTGAACTGGGTTCCACACAGTCACAAAAGCAAATTAACCAAAAAAGCCTCAAAATCAAAAACGCAAAATAAATAGCAAAAACAGAAGTGCCAAATTTAATCCATTCCGGAAGTCCGTTTGACTTCCAAAATGTTTGAAAAACAAGGTGCAGCTTCTGATTGGTGCAAGTGCCCCAGAAACAATAACTGACAGCCACATCGGACGTTCGGCTTCCCAACAACGTTTGAAAACCAGAACACTTACTTCTGGGTTTTCGGTGTTTGAGAACCAAGGCGTTTGAGTACCAAGGCATTTGAGAACCAAGGTACCACTGTACTACATACATGAAACACATAATTAACCGTTGTGTAACATCCAGTGTATTAAGGCTATGCACGCATTGCCGGCTTAAAATGCAGCAAGGTCATTTTTTTTCTTGCTGATTTTCATGTTGAATTTGCCTGTCACGGTAGTCATCAGCATGGGTTGATGTGTATAGAAGTGACCCGCTGTTTGTGCATACCAGTAGATGGAGACTGGGCAGTGATTTCTTTGCCTGAGGGAATTGCCTGGTTGCTTTTCCTGCCCCATCTCCACTAACAGAAATCTAGAAAACAAGGAAAGTTTCCAAAATGTATACACCTGGGGTTCAGTATGACTTGAATAAGGATTGAATTAGATTGACGCTGGCTTAGGGAAAGCCCCCATCAAAATGCAGTATTTCACCAGAAACTCCGAGATAACTCTGGATCCTGGGTAACATCATGTGTACATGGATTTTAAAAATGAGCAGTGGATACACACTGGAGTCAGAGTAAATGACAATGTGTACACAGCCTAAGAGGGGCTGCCAGTCTTAAGAGTAAACAGGAAAAAAATGGAGGTACTCGTGCTGATAAAACAACATGACTGACTTGATCTAATCAGTGCCGAAGATGTGTTACTGAGCTGGATGAGCCATTGATTTGACACCCCCGGGTTTCACATCAGTGAATAACATTTGGAGGCATGCCCTTGAAAGAACAGCAGAACTCTGATAAGCTGTATGCTAAGATGGACAATGGGTATTCCAAACTGCTGGAATGTATTGCACTGTCAAGATTGAAATTTCAGTGGAGAGCTAAATGTGTTCTACTCTGGTAATTCCTTCCATCATGGTAAGTCACTTGAAGTTGCAGAAGAGAAAACAGTAGCATTGCCTTCCAAAGTCCCAGCATGACTTCTTTCTCACTTGGCATTCTTTTCACCCATCGTCAGCTGGGATAGCTCAGTGGGTGGAACATGAGACTCTTACTCTCAGGGTCGTGAGTTCGAGCCCTATATTGGGCAAAAGTTTCCTGCATTGCAGGGGGTTGTACTAGATGACCCTTGTGGTCCCAGATTATGAATTTCCCCTAGTTTCTCTCTGAGTACCTCTGCTCTGGTATCTGTTCATCTCCCTAGAGACCACTTTACTCACCTCCCTAGCCAGAGTCTGGTGCTTCTTTAAATCCCTGTTCTATGCACCTTTAGTCAAACTCTTCAGCCTTCTGTTGAGGATCTAGAACAGAGAGCAGGCATTGGGCTTCTATGAACAGGCTTCTATTCTTTCTCAACCAATTCAGCAAGCACTTGGAACAATCTGCCCCTTATCTGCTTTACTGTGGTGTGAAACAGAGCAAGCCCCTTTGTAGGCACGCTTCCAGAACCAATCAGCTGTTTGGGGCTGGAAGTACACTTTCAAAGGAGGTCATGGGGATTGCCAACCAGCTGATTGACAGTTATGGCAAGCAACTTTAAACATTGACAGATGTCAGTCACCTGACATCATTATGACATGAGGTGATTGACAGGTGGGCAGGACCACTCACCTGTCAAAGTTGACTGAAGGGTGGGAGAATGAGAGATTCAATCTGCTGGACAGATCCATTTCCCCAGTTCTGTCCTACAGCATTGTGTTGTCACAACTCACCTGTGGGATAGATGGTGGGTTGTTTATTTCCAGGCATGGTGACTTGACTATGCACTGCCCTTGAACTTGGCTGCCTCTCTTCCACTGGGGTTAGGAGATACTCTGCTACAGGTCTGTGTTAAGATCCCTGTTAGGGAGCTGTATGCATATGGCCCTGTTTAATAGTCTCGATATATTATCAATATTTCACAGAGGGGTTCTACAATTTGATTTGGGTCAGTATAAGAGACCTCCATTTTCAGAGGCAGTCTGGGGCAATAAAGAAAGTGTTAAGAGTTGGGGTGAGGACCTGGGTTCGAATCTTATTCAAGCAAGAAACCTACTGCTGATCTACTACTTAGGATTATTGGAATGTATAATACAACAAAGGAGACATGTATGGCTGAGCTTCTAGATGGAAAGGCATGATAAAAATGTTATAAATTATAGATTGGGAGCATAGAGGTTTAGAGTTACAGTATTTTGGGGCCATCAGTTGCCCATTGTTCCCACAACTGGCATATGTGTAAATAAATGGATGTTACATAAATTCTGTCTAAGGAGACATGGCATGGCATGTTTGTTCTTCACATATCTTCTATATTCACATTGAAAATGTTGACTAGTTTTGCAGTGCACAGGTGAATATCCATGTGAATCCTCTTTCTCTCCAGCTTTCCCTTTCTGCAGTCAGTATTGGCACTTTTTCACCCTACCCAGCTGTTCCTGTCACCCATACATTCCTAAAAGTAGACAAAAACAGGGCAGAACATGAGATTGAACAACATGAGCCTTCTTTTGGCCCTTAGTTTCTCTCTAGTCCAATGGCATCTATACTTGTAAAGTTTCCATGGGGAAATGGGAGAGAGCATCTCATCGCTGCATGAGAAACATGGGCTTGTCAAAAGATGTAATACTCATGAGTTAGAGCAGTGGAAACTTAGCTCTCAGTAATGGGATTGTCATATTATTATTATTATTATTATACACCTGAATTCTCTTTTCCTGTCCATAGTGTCTGCTAAGCACCAATATAATTTCAATTAAATTTTGCATCTGATAAAAGGCCTTCAGCTAATTTCGTGTGAGTTAATAAGTAATTCTTCTTTCCAAACTGCATTTTCAGATGTCTTATCTGGAATTCTGATCTCTGCCATGCACACTCTGTATTCTGAACATCAGTTCTGTGCATTGAACTGTTGCAGAGTATTATTCTGTCATTAACTCCTACTTGGAGGTGTGTAGAGAACTCTGACCAGCTAGTACTTTTCCTCCCTGAATTTCTGTGTGGTGCATTTGGCTTTGCAGATACTGTTAATATGTGCTTTTAGTTGGTTTAGTCATGGTCCGTTTATCTACATACAGCATTTCCCACAAACAAATAAAATGTTTGCTCTAAGCACAGAAAACAAGCAAATAACCACGGTGCATAATAAAAACCATAATATCTGTGCAACATATTGAGCATTCAACAATTAATAGTTCATTTTAAATACATCAAAAGCTCAAGTGAATCTAAAGCTTACCAATAGGCCAATTATTCAGTACATCCCCAAATAGTCCCAAAGCTAACGGCAATAGTGCTTAGCAACCCCCAGTCCATTTTTATATCTAGACCTAGAAGGTCAGAACCAGCATTACCATTTCACCCAGAAGCTCCCTTGTAAAGGCTCCTAAGGCTGGTAGATGGGGCAAAGCAAGTAAAAATCTCCAGGCATCCAAAGCAAACACCACCTCTCTCTCTCTCCTTCTCCCTCTCCCCTGAGTAAATGCTGGTACTTGGGATTTATTTTAATACACAGAGCAAGCCCACAGAGACTAGAAAATCATGATCTTGTCTTTACAACGCACTTAACTTGTGCAGTCTATATATTATGTGTGTATATGCTTTCTTGTGTCAAGGATAACAAATTATGTTTTTTTAAATAATAAAAAACACAATAAAAGCATAGGCATCAAGAGTTGAGAATGGGAAGTGAAGCATGAACAACATTTAGATAAGTTTTGCTAGAGCTCATTGGATATGGGATCCCAGCAGGAAAAGCATAACCCATAAATAAAAAATTATGGCACTGACTGTAGTAGTAGTAGCAGCAGCAGCACAATGTTCCACTGTGAAAGTAGAAACTCATTAAGTGCCTCTTGCCAGTTTTCCTTAGCACATCCTAGCTTGCTTGCCTTTCTATAAAATTTTCTTAGTATCTTGGTCTTATTAATTTTATACATTTTCTCCAAAAAAAACTGCAATAAAAGCCTATTTTGAAATTCATTGCAATATTTACAGAAGCATCAAAACTCTCTCAGCTTTTTAACTGGAGTTGTCACCTGCCTTTTATTTCCTGGTGTTAAAGTATTAGAGCATTGGCAATTCTAAATCTGCATATATTCATAGGAGTATATATACTGAAAGAACAGGCTTTTAAAAAATAATTCCTGGAGAGGTAGCAGTAGTACGGTACTGATTTTTTTGAGACAATCCAATTTATTCATTTATAAGTAAGGGCTATGGCTAAAGGGAGGTAGAGTCCAAAATATCTGGAGGACACCAGGTTGGCAAAGGCTGAATTACATATTATGAATAATTTCAAGCTCTTTGGCCTGGAATCCTGTTTTGCCTTAACCTTGGCATGCAGAGGCCTGCATATATCCTTAACAGCTTCATATAGCCCTTCAAGTTGGAGGAGGAGCCCTTGGTGCTTTTAATCTCTTCTAACATTTATATTGCATTTTATGTTCTCTGCGTGTTTATTTTAGTATTCTAGATTTAGCATTTTAGATTGTAAACCACCTTGGCAGAAAGGTAGGCATGTAAATAACCCCCCCAAAAAGCGAAACAAAAACTTGTAAAGGAAGCAACTCATTATTATCAAATTAAGTTTCCATTGATTTCCCATGAGTTCTATTTACGTCACCACTATTTCCATAAAAGTAAGCTAATTGTGAGGTTAAAAAAGTTGTGTGGTGCACGTGCAGTGATGGTGCTGTATAAAAATAATAAATAATAGCTGTTAAGTAACGAGGCTGCCTGGCTGGGAATGCACACAAGCCTCCCATGGATAGCTTGATTAGATTTCTTTTCCTCTGTGGATGTTGCTATGGTTTCAAGTTTGCACTCTCAATACATTTCTGCCTTGGGCCACATAATATTTAACCTGAAATCACCTGCACTGGTACAAGATCTCAGAGTACCTTTACATGTTCTCTGAAGAAACTGGGACAAACCAGGTCCAAGTAACCCAAACCTAGCAAAGTGACTCTGAGGAAGGTTGCAATGTTAACAGTGATCACCAATACTAGGTATTCCTGACCTGTAATAACAGAGCCTGCAATTTATTGACACTCCCTTAGTGCTCTGCCCTGGGTCACATGGCTGGGTCACATGACCTGGGCAGTTACTTAGGCCTTTAGTTTTGAGTTCTAGATTCTTCTATAAAACTGCTCCTCCTTCATGGTGCCCAGAAACATTACATGGTGTCAGAAACAGGAGAATGAGGAGTAAATTGCATTGACCAGCAGAGGTTTTCTGGCCAAAGGGCTACAAGCAAAAGATAAGAAGCTGTGAGAGCCACGCCCAGAGAGAGCATTAGGTAAGTGTTGTTAAATATTTGCTTAAATGGAAAATCTGCAGCCTGCATTCGTCAAGGGGATATTGCAGAAAACAGGAGGACGTGAAGACAAAGGTTTGAACTGTACAGACATTGCTTGCGGTCGTTCAGAAGCCGTGATCTTGTGAACATCCTGGGTCAAAGCGCAGGTGGTCTGGAATGAACACATTATCAGGCTAATTGCATTTCTTCTGTGATTATTGTGGTAGTAGTCTGTAAGCTCATGATGTGGAAACTTTGGTGGTGCTGTCTGACTTCTGCTTGGTTATAGGGCATGGGCAAAATGGCCTCTCCTCTTGACTGAATGCTACAGGTGAGCAGGTTGCCATGTAGTTCTGTGTCTATGGTGAGTTTACTTACAAGAACATGCCACGGTCAAATGACCATTGTGTAGAAAGGTCCAGAGTAGTACAGCTGGGTGTAGACTGCTGATATGTCTTTATAGCAGCTTCAGTAAAGTTTGGTTTTCGTTTGGCAGAGATAAATTAGAAAAATAGCAGGGAGAGCTAATTGCCTTTCACAAGGAAAGTGGGAATTCGAATATTGTGAGAGAGTATCTTGTTTGTCCTCCTTTCTCCCTTCCTCTTTCTCTGGTTTTCTCAGTAAGAGAGGCAGAGAAAGGCTTCACTTGTCCTGCAAGCTAGAAATCCATAATGAAAACCTGCTGAATGTCACAGGAAGTGTGAAAAGCACAAAATAATGGCACTTGTTATCCCTGCAGAACAACACAGGCAGGAGAGAGGAAATGAAATATTGTTTAAAGGAAAGCTATTACAGCCCTCTCAAATGATACCATCTCATCCCAATTTGCAAAGCAGTTCCACCATTTAGAGCCATGCCAGTTGGTAATTTGATTGGGATGTAGAAGTGTAAAATTATAAACACAATGTGCTATAAGTACAGACATAGGACTAAATTGGATTGAGTTGGGGTGTCTGGAGCCAAAGCTCAATACAATACATAGATAACCCGGATAACCTAAGGAAAGCGAACACTTGCTGATTAAATTATTCCCGTTAGAGGATGTTATGAGGATTTCACCAGTTTTTGGAGCTAAAAATACTTCCATTATTCAAAAACTAAAACGAACAAAGTCATTAAGTTCCTTTTTCTCTGAAAGTTTTCTGTTAAAAAATGTTAATTGGAAGCTTTAGATTACTGTACTTAAATGATTGAGTGAACCATACATGTTATTCTTTGAAGGATGGAAAAAACTCTGTATTGTCTGATGCTTCTATATGTCCCTTTATTTGATTTAGTTTCTGCCACTTGTCACTAAACTGGGGTCATGATAACTGTTGAGAAGTACAATTCAAATCATCTGGTAACAAGTCCATTTGTCCCATTTCCAAGTAGTAGGAATCAATGGATAGTTCAAGGGGCAACTCTGGGAATGTGTTATGAGCTGCTGAAGAGCTGCAGTTGCTCATCTTAAATCCATATGATCAACATATTTATCACTCTCACAAATATACAAAAGTATGAACATAAAAAGAAACAAACATGAAAGACATCCAGTCCTGAACAGTGCATTAAAAATGGATTAATACCCCTTTATTAAATATGGGAGCACTCATTGGAAAAGAATTGAGGACCTTTGTTCAGATTTATTGCAGAAAAACATGATTCTACATGTATTGTTTATAGCTTTGATGCTTTTGTTCCTGAGCATTTTACGCATACACACAGAAGTGATCTGATCTGAAATGATCAACCAAGCTGCCTTATCTATTAGTACAAAATAGCCCATCAGCCCCTGATTGTACTGTATTTAAAACGAAGTGTTGCCTAGTGTTAAAAGCAGGTTTGAAATCAAAGCTGCTCTTGACACCTACATAAAGCCCAAATGCTGAGCACAAAAGCCATTTTTTAGTGTAGTGGTTTAAGCCTCAGAAACCAGCTCTATAATGGAACTGATAATGAAAGTTTAATTACAACTGTTCTTGCAGGCTCCCTCAGCATACACATCCCATTAGACATTTTCTGCCACGATAGTGCTGTCTTTCAACCTCATTTCTAGGAAACATTTGGCTTTACCTGAGACTAGAGCTCACAGCGTTCGTGTAGGTATTTTTGGCACACCTAAAGGAGGATTAATATTTTAATTTGAAGTCTGACATGCAACTATTCAGATTGGGGGAGGGATAGAGAATGAAAATTACATTTGTGTAGGAGAGACTTTGCATGCTGAAAATGCCAAAGGGCAGCATTCACCCCCCCAAGCCCCGCGATATCATTATAAAAAGCTAAACATTAAAGGCCAGGAAATAACCCCAAGAAAAGAGTTGACATGTGGCAGTGCTTTGTTGTTGGTTGTGTTATAAAAACATTGCTTTCTTCAACACAACCTAAGATGGCTGTTGTATTCCAGTTACCGGTATATACCAAGCCAAGTACCCCCTACATTGTTCATATGCATGTAATGTCCATCCATTCACTCCAGAAATGTTGCTGGGTACTTGAAGATTTGTGGCATAGACCCACGACACAAATGTTTATTAAATGTGCATATGCTAATGTATTGATATTTCTGGGAAATTAAGATGGTGGGTGGGTGGTGTCTCACCAGCATGGAGCTTCTGCATTGTATTCACTCACCATATAAGCAAAGTAACTTAGAAAGGCAGGCAGGCAGGAGATTTCTGCCCCAAAGTTGGCAGCAGCAATGTGTTGTCTGAATTTACCATAGGGCAGAAGCAGTTGGAAAACTGGATGAGATTTCTGAAAGACACATGATGTGTCTTGAATATTTTAATAAACATTTTATTATCATTTGAATAATAATAATAATTAAAGTGTGCTGTAGAAGTGCCATTTTTAGTAATTTTTAAAACACATACAGAAGAAATTACCAATCAAATGATCATACTTCATAAAATGGTGTCAGTTACAGATTTAATGGCGTTGGTTTGCACTTAAAAGTACACGTCTAATGAATTTGGGAGTTTAAAAATTGAAAATGTTCTTTAACACCGGAGTGTCAGTTTCAGTAGTGCTGCATCAACATTTGATGTTGGAGACTGCATAACCCAGAAATCTATTCCAGCCTTTGCCAACTACATTCAAAATGGTACATCTTTTAGAGATTTCAAGGTGCCACAGAATCCATGTTAGGTCCTGTCACTTATGAAAACTGATGTCTTACAGCATAGATCAGTCTGCCAAACTAGTGTTCTCCAGATGTTTTGGATTTCAACTCCCATTCCCAAGCTGAGCTGATAAGTGTTGCAGTCCGAAACATCTGGAGGACACCAGGTTGGTGCAAGCGGTAACACATTGTTTTTGTTACACATCTGGGTTGTTGTTGTTGTTTTTTAAGTGACCAGATTTGGTGTTGGTTTTGTGGCACCTAAAGACCCCTACAGCTAGTACCATCTTGGATGTAATGCCATTGAAAGGGCTGTGTTATAGAAAATGTGTCTTTGGGATTGCAACTGGCAGTGGATCCTTTTAAAATGAATTCACCAATTTATCTGCTGAGAAACTTTTGTTGTTGAAGAGTAATAGCGCACATAAATAACTTTTATTCCAATATTTGAATTTCAGAATCCAATAGTAAGTGGGTATCTCTGATCAAGGTGCAAGGTTATGTTTTCAAAGGTTTCATCCCAAAACATGCAAGTGTGTCCAGAATAGTGATTCCAGGTTTTGTATTGAACCGGGATATAACAAAACACCTGGCAAGGTACTGACACTTAATTTGAGTATGTTTTAATGTAATTTATATAGTTTGCCCTCTTAAGCAGCCCACCTCACTGAACCCTATTGTCAATGCTGTGTTTAATGCTTTGAAGCAACTGTAAGTGTGGGGTGATAAATGTTCATCTGCATAAATCCAGCATCAGTAATAATAGCCTATACCTAGAAGTAGATGCACCATTGCTGCTTAGAGAAAGGATTCATGATTTCTATGACATTTCTAAACGCTCATACCTGCTTGAGGATGCTTCCATTCAGATACACCTTCCAGTTTTGGAGAGGTTTTTTTCTCCCTTACATGTGCTTTGTACAAAAGAACAGGTGTTAAGAGCTTTCTGACCTCCTGGGTGCTGCATGAATAACAATCACTGAGTGACTCTGGTACTGCTGAGAGTCTTCTGAGAGTGTGCATAAATGTGAAAGGTATAAGCATTCGAGCCCATTGATGGCATTAGCTAACGGTGAGGTCTGAAACCTTTACACTACTGCAGCAAAAAATGTAGACATTCTTCTTACCTGATTGAAAAAAGATCTGCCAGTAGTTGAGATTATAAAAACCTTCAGACCAAAGGCATTTATTAATAAGATTTCCAAGGAGATGTTTGAATCAAGTGTATGCATAATACCATGTAGGTACATTAAAAATGCTGTGTGTCTTCCTGTTGAGAAGGAAAATAGTTTCTCTGCAAACTCACATTTGAGGTTGTGATCTCTGCAAGAATCTGCAACTTCCCACTTCACTAACCGCCCACTCCATTCTGTTCAAATACAATACTGCTTGCATACGAGTTTAAATAATTAGTTCTCGCTGGCTGGGAACATTTCCACATGCAGATCTGATTTTAAAAGGCCATTGCCATGTATGAAGGGAGGGGAACTATGTGGATGAGAAAAAGACAGGGAAGTGCTGTTAGCAAAGCCATTGTATTGTAATGCCTTCTAGCAAATGCACCACTGCTCTCCTTCCTAATTTTTATTCTTCTGAATCATGCAAGAAGAAGCCTGTTGTGCGTACTCATTTTACCATTATTAAGGTTACAATCCTATCCATACTTGCTTGGCTGTAAGCGCGATAGGGCAAACTGAGATCATGCATAAGACTGGGTATAAAAGTAGCAATATACACTGAGAACAAGACTGTTTGTGTGTATGCTGCCTTAACATAGGAATGAAGAAAAAGCACATAATGTTTTGTACATTCACACATGAATGCAAGTGATTTAGTAAGAATTGGGCATAAGGGACACTTCATTATAATTGTTAAGCAACAATCGGAATTTGATCCTGGTGTGTTACTATGACAAACCTAATTTTTTATTTCCAGCAGGGTAGGTATGAAAGTTCTCCTCCTCCTCCTCCTTGCAAGCCTGGTACATATGATGCCATCCTAATTCAGCACTGGAGGCCAAGCTGTGAAATTGTCCCATAAGACAAAGAAGCAGCAGCATGTGTTGGTGGGATTGACCAGTGCTGCAGAACTCCTAGGAAGAGACTTACCTAACTGTCTGTTAGCTTGCCACTTTAATATGCATTATATATCTTAATAAAGTGAGCTTGAATGCCAGCAGTGTGGTTTATAAAGAATAGGCTATTTGGTTGCGCCTGTGCTTGGGGAATGTTTTTGATGCAGCATTTAAATTGACATTGTACACAGCTGCATTCATAATAAATGTAAAAGCTCTTCTCAGACCTTACTTGATTTGTACTAGAATGCTGCCCATTTAGACTTCGCCATGGGCAGTGAACTTATTTAGCGTGATTCATGGTCTACTTAGAGAAGATGGCTGAAAATTCTGTGTAGAATGCCTCCCCTCCTCCCCAAATAGATCATTCTTTATTTCACTGTTTCAAAATAGTAAAACCCCTTTTTCCATTGTTTGGCTGACCTCTGCCTCTTTTCTGCACTCTTTTCCCCTTCATTGTCAGTGCATCATACTTAATACGTGTGTCTCTAGGTTCTTCATGTTGAACTTTAGTAAGGCGAGTGTCATAAATTATTACCTTTTTTCGTTTTTGCCGTTCGCAGTGTTTTCTGCTGCAAGCAGTATCCACTTTGCGCTGAGTTTTACAGAATTATTTGTTTTATTGAAGGGGGATATTTATATCCCGCTTTTCAGGGGAACCTCACAAAGTGGTTCACACTGAAATAAGCACCAATTAAAACTACATAATACGGCAACCCCGACCAGGGTTGGGGTTGAAAACTACATCTCTCCTCCCCTTAGTGAAACCCTGTGATGATACTTGAGGGAGATGCCACCTCAGTTAAATTGCCAGAAGCTAGATAGCAGGTGGCTCTCAAATGGGCTGGTGGTGGGGCTCCAGCCACATTTGACCTGTGGGTCTCTGTGCTACACCTGACTGCTTATAGCATATCAGGTGTGGGGCAGGTAAAAGAACAACAATGTACTCCCACTCCTTCCCCCTCAAAATCCCTGGTCGTCCTCATCATTATCCATAGTTCATATATGTATATGGGTGGTGGTGATTGGAAATATTCAGCTCACAAAATCACGTTGGAAAGGTTAAGGTAATATTTTTAAAAACTCACTTAATTATTTCTAATATCAGAGATCTTCCCAGTTGCTTTTAATAGTATAGGGTTTATCCACATGCTTGCAAGATGGTTGTTTGCGATTGGGGACTGTTAGGGGCTGATGCACATCAGATTGGCTTACCTTTGTGGTTGTTGCTGCCCTGGCATGGTAGCATTTGGGCGTTGGCTGTCACAGAAGCTTGTTGTTTCAAACATTTCTGAGTGACTTGGATATGTTTGTAGTTCTCCCTTCTTATTGTGATTGAGAATTTGCAGTTACTGTTTGTGTATTTTTGTATACACTCAAAGCTGGTTTCAAAACTTGGGTTTTTAAGTTCTATCCTGAGGTCTCTTTGCATCCTCTTGACCCTTTCTGTTTGTTTCCAGTGGTGAGCAAAGTTTTTCAATATTGAAGTTAATTAAATCATTCATACATTTTTTGATGTCTCAAGAAAGGCAATATTGATAGAGCATGAAGTTGCGGAAAGCGTAGAGGTATCTGCACAACTTTAGGCAAGAAGAATTATATTCTTAATGTATTAGAGATGTAAAACTTTTGTAAATTTGTTCTGGAAACTTGTTGGAAATTTATGGAATTAACAAATTAAAACAATTTATTAACAATTTATTATAATAATATTGTTTTATGGTGTCAACCACATTGAGGAGACTACATAGTCCTGAAACGTGGCATACAAATCCTGGAAAGCAGGTAAATGGCTCTAGTAAAGGAGCAAGTAGAAGCTTGGCAGTGGGTTTTCTTCCAGGCTTCTACTTTTTCTTCTGAAGTCAGAGTCCTCATTTCCAGCTCACCCAGCTGTACACACTTCCTTTGATCTGGCCCAGAGCTTTGAGGAGGCAGCAGGTCAAAGGGAGAGTGTGTGTTTGGCTGTGCAGGAAAAATGGGATGAGACTTGGGAGAGAGAGTAGCCTTAAAAGATTGAGGGGGAAGAGCAAAAAGGGGCAGAAATGTTTGGCCTGAAGCTACTGAGGTGAAGAATCAAAAGTGGATTTGAAATAACCAGTCAAATCTTGGCTACAGGCTTGCAGTAGGAAAAGAATGCTTCAAAGTTCAAGTTGTATTGATTTTTCACTGCTTGTTTTCACATTCCTCTCATTTCTTGCTGTGCATTATTGGGCTTTTTCCATGAGATCAATAGGTTTTGTGTGGTGACATCACAGGTAAAGGAAACGCAACAGCTCCGTAACTTGATGGAGAAACTACCACGCAAAACACTATGGAAATTGCTTTGATTTAGGCTGGAGACCTCTGTCTCTTTTGATTAAGAATGTTTCAAACTTGTGGCCTTTGTGATAGTTGCATCTGTTGAGAATGCAGGAAGAGTTCTGCAAGGCAGAGAAAGATTGTACTGGACAGTAATTAAAAGAAGGAGGAGATTGTCTGAAATGAATTCAAATGTGGCTGCATTTATTTCTACCCTATTCATTCCAAAACACTTTTGACTGGTTGGGTACAATAATTTTCACAGCTCAATTTGGTCTGATGGCCATCTGGTACTTTTTAAAGCTTACATCTTATTTTCTGTTAAAACTGAGGCACTAGATTTGCAAGCCTGATATTAATCATTTTATCTACACAATTTTCCTGATAGCAACCAATTGCTTATCCTGGACAGTGGGAATAGAAAATCAAGACATTGATTCATTTCCAGGTTAACCTGTACAACGTGACCAAGAAAATATTGTAGGAATGCCATATATTCACTGGAAGCCGTTCTTTCTTCAAAAGGGAAATTATTTTAATTAACAAATACAATAGGTCCTGTAAAAGTTTATATATCTATGCAATGTGTGGATAGAATACCATTACAAATGTTAAGGCAACATTTTTTTTTTTGCAATATCAAAGGAATAATGGATCTGTCTACTCTGTTAAGATGTTAGCATAATCTTAATTAACATATTTATTAGTCTAATTATGTGACAACGCTCTGATAATAAAACTTGCTGTTGACGTTCTTCAACATCAAGGATGGAATGAGGATATGAAAACCAAATTGATTCAGAATCCACACCTTAACGCCCTCACAGAGTTATTTGGTGGTGGTGGTGTAGAACATATAGCTGGTTATGAAGACAGTGTTCATGCATAACACTAAAATAGGAGTGGCTAACATTTGTACTTGCATATGTTGCTGGACTACATATTCCATGAACCCTGGCTATTGGCTCTGCTGCCTACAGCTGATGGGAACTGGAGCCCAACATTATCTGAGGGGGGGGGTTTGTCACCCCTCTGTTTAAACATGGTTTAGCCTTATGTGTACACTTGTACACTTCCTCCTCCACCCAGGGGCAGACTTGAAGACTTTCCCATGGTGTCTGTGCGGGGAGAGGAGGATGGCTCAAGAACGGATGAACCAGAATATTGGAAGGAGCAGCAAGTTCTGCTCAAGTAGGCACCTTGCTAACTCCTCTCTCTACTCAATATTCATATTCTGTTTCTTTGCGTGTTTGAGTGACAGTATTGGCCAGAATGCGTTGCCCCTGGGACAAAAGAAGAAAAAAGAAAAAATTAAGCCAGGTAAGACACAGAAGGCATATAGGATTGTGACATACACGGTGTGTAAATCAGAGTGTTAAACAAGAACTCCGCTCCTGGCTGGCTCAGATTTCAAAGGAAAACATTTCAAAACACTGGGGGAGATTGTGCTGTTAAGCTGGTGATGCAATTACAAGGCTGTAAGCTGGAGAAACGTTTTCGAAGTGGCACATATTAAACCTTTCGAAGGTAGTGCTTTGATTTTTAATTTTACACTCTTGGCAGGCAGGCAGGGTCTTTAATAGTATGAAGGCCAGAGGGAAAATGTTTCAAAACAGTGAGGATCTTATCATAGTGTGCAATTAATGAATAATTATTAAAAACCCAGAAATAACTGGGAAAAAGGAAGCAGAAGTGGGCAGTGCATAGCTCTGGTTTCTAGCCTATAATGAAACCTCAAGAGGAGAGAATTACGATATTTTTTCATTCAATTAATTCCCCCCTCTCATACCGCAGTTAAAAGATCAGTAAAAGATACATCAGTCACTTCAGTTTGGTTTTCAGTGACTTTACCGTCATGTGGGATGGTATTTTATATATTTGACTAGTTAAGAGAAAATCTACCATCTTCCTTCATAAGTAGGTTCTTTTTTATATATAAAGTACGGCAGTAGAAGTCTAAATTGGAAGACAGTCACTCTGGCAGGCTTATTATATATGATTTCCTTTAAATCTTTAGATCAGATTCAAAGCTGTAACAGATTAAACTAATTAGCATGTAATGGCTTCGTTGAAGTAGATCCTTTGCCCTTTCACAATACTGTCTTTTGATACATGTAAATATTAAGCAGTTTCAAACACTGGCCCCATCACTTCCTGGCTAGCACACCCAGGAAATAGCTTTGCTTAGGCCGGGTCCTCAATGAGCATAGTCACATGATTGGTCCAGCTAGTCTTGTCTACCCTGACTGGCAGTGGCCAGTGTTCTGAGTTACATTGCCAGTGTGAACATGGATTGGAGATGCTCCTTAGCTGTGGTTACTATCATCCCTTTGATAGAACTATCCTCCACGAACCCTTATTGAAAACCATCTAAGTTAAGGCTATCAGCACATCTTGTAATTTACCAATTCCAGTGCTTTTTTCCTTAAAAAATGTTTAGGGGTACTCTCAATTTGAGAGTACTTTTGGACTGTGACATACTCTTCACATGTATTTTTCAAAATACATATCCACATTTGACTCACTATTTTAAAGAAGTGGGAATAGTCAGTTTCTTGGAAACGTCTTAAAGGTGTTTCTTTTCTAATGTGTATGCATTTACTTTGTTTTAGAAACAAATTAAGCTCTCCCAGTTGCATTATATTAAGGGGCGGCGGACATGATGACAATATCATGCAGTGAAAACACTTAACAAGATGGACTGTATGTAAGGGGATAACCAAAAGAATCTGTATGTGGCATTTCCCAGGAATTGTAACTAGGAGACAGCGTTCAAACTTCTCCGCTTTTTACTATTGCTTTCCCTTTTGTGTGTGCATGCCCATTTTTAAATCCTTTGTGTCATTTTGAGCTCTCCAGCACAACCTTTGACATAGAGTGAAACAGAGAGGTGCATATATAAGCCATGACAGCTAGTTTATGCATTCCCCGCTACAGAAATTTATCTGTGTCAACATCGTATCCAGGTGTCATATTGCCATAGTGAGGGAGAAAGCATTTTCAGGAACTTCAGTTTCTATGTGACGTGTTTCTTTTGAGAAGGATTGTCTGTTGAGTTAGAGCAAGATGGCTGCAATATAGTGAGGACGTAAATGTAAAACAAATAAAAGTTTTTGAGCTTTGTCAAGTGGTTGTCAATTTACCACAATATACAGTTGCTTGTGCAAGTAGAATCATGTGCCTCTGGAGAGGGCAGCATAGACTATGCCTTGCTCACAGTTGGATTCTCTACGGACCAACCAGAAGTGTCGTTTCCTCCAGGACACCTTTGAGATTGCCAGGTGGTAACAGTTGCACGATGAGAATGGTGGTCCCTAACTGAGGTGCTGAGCATGGAATGAAAACATCCTTGTTTCACCATTCCTGAAACAAATGCCACTTAGTACAAGAATTCGATGCAAATATATTTTTTAACTTCAGTGGTAGCACCAAAGGATTTTGAGAAGCCTTCTATTTATATGATCTTGCACAGTTCGGTTGTCTACTCAAGTTGAATGAGTAGTCATTGGTGGTGGCTCCCTCAGCAGAACATTTGAATACCATAATCATGAATTTCTGTGTTGATGGGTTCAATGCGCTTTCACAAATGATATCAGAGCTATCCAGGTGTTCTTACATTCTGTCTGTAGAGGAGGACTGGAGTCACAGTCCTGCTAATTCAACCTCCCTATGTTGAGCAGGAAGATCTGGAGGTGTTCAGTTAAACACAGGTATAGTCTTCTGAGTGGGCATGGTTATGGTTGTGCCATGAAGTACCAAGATGAAAGATGCAATTTTTTTACTTACTACTTTATAACAGAAATTAGAATGAAGAACATCTAGATCAGAGGGAAACGTGGGTTCTTTCTAAGAAATTAGCCACTGTGACTATACCGTACTTTTCACAGGACCTGGAATTATAGCAGTAATTGAAGGAAGAGGTACTGAGAAGCTTTGTGTGATTTTTGACTGTACTACCCACACGTAACCTGCTGACTTTAGTCTAGTATTTATATAAACTGGCTTCAGCACAGTCCCCATGTGACTTGGGGGTATTTGTAATGCTGGCTCTGCATATAGAAGTACCTTAGTAGTGTCCGTCTTTAAGACATAGATATTTTCATGAAACCATGGAAAATTGTTTTCTCCAAATAGTCTTAAGTTTAGTTGGGGATTGTAATTAAGTAAAAATGGATACACTAGTCAGGAACGGACTCCCTCAGAAGGTGTGGACTCTCCTTCGTTGGAGATTTTTAAGCAGAGGTTGGAGGCCCATTGCAGGGGGTTGGACTAGATGACCCTTGGGATCCTTTCCAATGCTACAGTTCTATGATTCTGTGTCCCATACTGCATGCTCTATTTAACCTAACTCACTTCTTGAAAAGGCACTCTAAACAAACACTCATGTACATTCCAAGGTTCTTTATTTTCATATATATATGGACTACCTTCTGTCATCCTTTTTACCTTTCTCTGAAAAGCAAGTACAGTGGTCCCTCAACTTACGAAGTACTCAACATCCGAATTTTTCAATTTACGAATGAAAAAAGTGGCCGCACGCCTACGAATTTTTCGACATCCAAATGGAAATGGTTTTAGATGCGGTTTTTTCAACTTACGAATTTTAGATGCGGTTTTTTCGACTTACGAATTTTTCCAAATATTTTTTCTCCCAATGCATTCCTATGGGAAATCACTTTTTTCGACTTACAAACTTTTCGACCTACGAGTGTCCATTCGGAACGGATTAAATTTGTAAGTCAAGGGACCACTGTATGAATAATGCATGGAAGAGGAGGAGGGTGTTGTATTGTTTTTAATGAACAGACTGGTGCCATGTTGTTTTTATTCTAATTATTTGTAGTGGGTGTGGTTTTAATTTCATCAGTGTTGAATTGTGGTTCTTTTAAATGTTCTTTTCCTGTGTTTTCCTTGTCAGGGGAAAAGGTGGTGAATGAATGAATGAATGAATGAATGAATGAATATTGTTCCTGCTTTTGCCTCTGCCCTATGCAGTCCTTGTAACTTCATGATTAGAGCCAGTGTATGTGCAACTTGTACACATAGGTTCTATCCATATGCAGTTGGAGTCCGAGCTAGTTCAAGTATCCAAACTTCAATGCACATAGGCTCTGTTTACATAGAATAATGTGTGGACAACAAGATGGGCACAGTGGGCACGAAGGGCACATTTAGTGTTGGTGGTTTTAGACTAGGTGAAAAGGGATATGTTTTGTGTAGGACATACCGGTAACTTCTCTAACTACAGCAAGGTATAACTTATCAACTAGATGTCCATTCCTCCCCCTTCGAAAGTGTATAGGCTCTTCTTTGCCAGTGAGATTTGCTTAGCTGTCTTGCCTGGCCTTTTTCTACTGTCGTTAATTCATAATCTTGCCAGATAAGCTTTAATTTAGTGCCAACTCAGCAAGTAACTCATGGGTAAAAGTGCTTTACGTGTCAAGCCCACTGGTGGCAGTTCATCACTTGATTTATCTCTTATTTCCATGTGGAGTTAAATGTAAACTGCCACCGTAAATCATCAGTGTGAATGGCGCACTATTTGCATATTTCTGTACTACCCAATTTTTAAAAATTGCCCATATGTTTATCCTCTTTTGTCTGCTTTCTGGCTTAGCAAGGCTTATTTCTTATCTTTAATTCCAAATCAAGAAGCACTGGCTTAATTTTGATTTCGAACTGACTTGTTGATCACAAAATGGCTTTAGTAATGCATGTTGCTGCCCACAGAGAACCAACACAAGAACGTGTGTTTCCAGGTCCTTTCCCTAACGTTTGCCCATGCTAATAATTCTTACATATGAACCACTCCTTCCTGTTCAATAGGGATAGTCCTGATTTTCTGGTGTCCATCCATCATAAATTACTGTAACTGGTTCTCTGGACAGTTTTTGGAGAAGAGTAAATTGAATTCACTGCACATTTTACTCTGCTTCCCACGAAGATTTATAGAGATCCAAAGAGTGAGACTAAAATATAAAGACTTCAGGGGAAGGTATGTATGTATACTAGAGCTAGCTTAAAAGGTCATCCCCCAAAACTCTCCAGATCACAACTTACAATAACTTATGATGGATAGGACATGCCATTGGGTTCAATCAGGAATTCCAAAAACTTTTCTAAATTCCTTTTCTTCCTTACTTACAATTTCTTCGTATAATTTCTCTTAAAATTTGGGATGTATCTCTTTGGTAGGGTGATCTGTTGATGCACTGCTTCTAGAATGCTCTTATATCCTGAAATCTGATGTCAGATTTTGACCGACCTTGCTGTGGGAAAAGAACCACCCACTGCTCTGCTGAGCCTGCTTTCCCCCAGATAGCAACATGAGTGAGATCAGGAGAATTCTCTTCAGGAGATTTTTTTTCACACCTGGGTGAGAAGCGTGCAGCATAGATCAGAGGCTGAACCCTGATTACGTTTAGCAGCGAGCTTTTATACTATTGACTAAAGAACATCTCAGGAGGAAGATCCCAGGTGGAAAGTTCCTATCTGTCAGTCCAAACTGTCAGGAAAACCACAATATCTATTTGCAAAGATGTATTTCCTTATCTAAAGGTCATTTAAGCTTTTGCTGCTTAGCTCTGTGCTTAGCTGCTTCTTGTTCTTGCTTTAAGCCAGGCATCCCCAAACTTCCGCCCTCCAGATGTTTTGGCCTACAACTCCCATGATCCCTAGCTAACAGGACCAGTGGTCAGGGATGATGGGAATTGTAGTCCAAAACATCTGGAGGGCCGAAGTTTGGGGATGCCTGCTTTAAGCGCACATTTACTGCCTTCTCGGCAGAGGGCCTTCTCGGTAGTGGCGCCCGCCCTGTGGAATGCCCTCTATTCGGGTGTCAAGGCAATAAGCAGCTATCCTATTTTTAAAAGACACCTGAAGGCAGCCCTGTTTAGGGAAGTTTTTAATATTTAATGCTGTATTGTTTTAACACTCAATTGGGAGCTGCCCAGAGTGGCTGGAGAAACTCAGCCAGATGGGCAGGGTATAAATAATAAATTGTTGTTGTTGTTGTTGTTGTTGTTTATATAGAGATGGGCTCAGACTTCAACCAAAATGGAGTCAGTCCTGCTTCACTTACATCAACCTGCACATGGCTGGTCTTACCAAAGAATATGCTAGCATGAAGAAAAGGTTAAACAAGCACTCTTTCCTTGTACTGCTATCCAGCAACTTGTCAAAATTCGACAATTGATTTTTTAAAAAAGGTAATTCTGATCATATTAGGGTTGCCAGAGAGGGTAAAAACCATATATTTCAAAACTATGAGGAATGAATTATGGAACGATAGGGAACCTATGGCCCTCCAAATGCTGTTTTAACTACAACTTCCATCATCCTTGACAATCAGCCATGCTATCTGGGGCTGATGGAAGCTGGAGTCCAACAATATCTTGGGGAGCACAGGTTCCTCATCCCTGAACTGTGGAGTCTCTAATTTTTTCTATGGTAATATATGGGTATAACATGGTTATTTTGTAGAACCTAGAGATGTCATTCAGAATAAAGGCTGTTTGGTGATCCTATCTTGGCTGAACTCAAGGGAAGCGACTAATATGAGCCATAAGGAGGCAGCCACAACTTAATTTCCTCTCTCTGAGGCCTTATTCCAGAATATTGCTAGTGCTGCTGCTTCAGCCAGCTGCTTGAAAAAGGGTAAGCACTTAAGAATACCACACAAAGTCTGTTTTTGCAACTGTCAAAACCCAGATCAAAATGCATATAAGCATTTACTTTCACAGTTTTGAAGGGAAGAAAATAGTATTGTGCTTTTTGACAAGAAAGTATAAATTGTGCCACTTGATTTGTTACCAGTAATGCTTCAGTGGCTAGCAGTGCGTAATAACTTTTCCCTTTATGGCTAGTACATTGCATTGTTGTCTCTAAAATTTTCATGTTTGGATCAATTTACTGGATTTTCATTTCATGTTGAGGTGGTTCAATCTATGTCTGAAGGCCCATTTTGTTCAGACTCATAACTCAAGCGGCGTCCTGTAGCTAGAAGAGATTGCTTTTGAATGGTTATGTTGGTTAATCATAAAGTGTTGCTTTGGTGTGTGAGTAAGTGAGAGCATTTTGCTGATGATAAAACATGAGTTTTGAGTGCAGTTCAACTGCTACCTTGACCAAATGCACAAAAAAGGTAAAAAATTAAGTATATAGCTCCTGTAGCCTAATCCGATGCTTCTGCATTGCTGAATGTGTAGAAGATTGCACTTTTGGGGAACGAACCTCCCATAGTGCTTAGTAATAGGATTTACTGTGGACGGAATCACTGTGCTGTTGAAAGCCTGTAGCTTAGATATAGATAAAGCAAGACTTCGTACCACCTGCTTCCATACATGAGAACACTGCTGTTGTTGATCATCCATCTATAATTAATGTGTTCTTTGCTTAATTGGATATAGAATATGACCCTAGCATGCTGATCTGAATGAATAT
The DNA here is from genome assembly GCA_034641385.1 of Darevskia mixta. Classification (NCBI taxonomy): domain Eukaryota; kingdom Metazoa; phylum Chordata; class Lepidosauria; order Squamata; family Lacertidae; genus Darevskia; species Darevskia mixta. Next base: position 13,267,329 of record JAWWNH010000001.1, read on the forward strand.
GATAGGGGATTAAATCATTAACAGTATGAATAAAGTGAAAACCCAGAATGTATTGAAAATAAGTATATTTTTATACTGCAGAAGTCAGCAATGTTTCAAGCGGTGCTTCCAATTTGCTTCTGTTTACTGATCGCTGCGAAAAATGCTTTCCCATTTGTCCTTCTTGCCCTCCGTTACACTTCAACATTTTGGGGAGTATAAATTACATTCATCCAAATTAAAGGCTCCAGATAAACTTATTTTAACACTTTTTGGGTCTGTGAAATTGGAGAATTTACTGCAGAAGAATGAAATCTATGGAATTGAGTGAGGATCTTTAAACCCATAATAGAATAAATATAATCTATAAGTCTGTTAACATAACATAGAGGTGGATTTGTAACACCCCAAAATGCTATTCATTTGTTGATTTTGCTTGCCTGGCATTGCTGAGGAAAATAAATTGCTATCTGGGCATTACTAGAAAGCTATCACAACATACATTTAAAGTGGAATCTAGCTAGCTTCTCTGGAAATCTGTGGTGAAACTGGGCGTTGAGGTAGCTATGATAATTACTTTGCTGTTTTCTTGTTTTGGCCTAGTATTTGTTGCATAGTAGCCTATGTCCAGTCTTGGTTTGCAGCTGGTATGTATGCCTTTACTTGATGTTCCAAGTAAATCATCCTAGCCTTCCAACAAATGCTCTGCACAATAGTCTTATAACCCACATTCAGAAAAGATCAGGGTAAAGTCTTTAAAAAGTAAATATATGATGGAATTTAAGGCTACTTCCACCTCAGTTAAATCAATATGTGATTATTTGGCTTACAGTTTATCTGTGTTAAGACTGCAGTACTAAGCATTAGTGTGTGCAGCAACCATAAGATTTCCCTTGTGTGGATCTGTAGAAAGGGATAGCAAGTGGAAGCTTGGAAGAACAGTTTGAGAAGCATCTGAGCTCATAATGATTCAGTGTGTTGAGGCATTTGACAGTCACAAACTTCTGCTCCTTAGTCTCTGTCTCTGTCTCTGTCTCTCTCTCTCTCTCTGTCTCTCTCTCTCTCTCTCTCTCTCTCTCTCTCTTGTGTGTGTGTGTGTGTGTGTGTGTGTGTGTGTGTGAAAGAGAGAGAGAGTGAGTATGTATGGAGTGGGAGCAAGGGAATGAATCTGCCTTTATCTTCGCTGGTTTCATGGTTCAAGGTGGACCTGACCCAAAAGGCTATGAAATGGTGAAGGCCCTTAGAAACCACCTTTCAGCAGGAAGCAGGAGTGATTATGCCTATATTCTACTTCCACTGTGGAAGATTGTATGCCTCTGAATAGCAGTTGCTGAGAATCCTATGTGAGTAGAGCACTGTTACACTCGGGTCATACTTTTGGACTTCCCGTGGACATTTGGTTGGCCACTGTGAAAACAAGAGCACTGGGTGAGATGGGCCTTTGGCCTGATTCAGCAGGGCTTTCACGTTCTTGCATTTCTTCTGTTAGAATCTTTTTTATTAAAACCTGTTCAGACACCTGTTGAATATGCTTTAGATTTGTATACTTTTAGCAGCATTGCTGTTTAAATATAACTCACTCCATCTTTCTGGCTCCTAAATTTTGCCATTATAATTTCTCCAGAATATTATTCCTTTTCATTTCTGTCTTTTTGTACATGGGGGTTTGTGTGACCCATAGGCAGGGGGTGGGGGTAGTGAAGGCTGTGTTCTAACTACTTTTATCTGGTCTTCATGAATGTCGCCCTGCATATCCTGGGGTAACAGAAGCTGGGGTGAACCTCCAGTTGAAACGCCAAAGCCTCAGCCATAGGTACTGAGTGGAGCCAGGGAATGTTAACAGAGATGTCCGAACACAGTGAGACTAATTACAGCAGCTATTGTGGAACTTGAGACATAAACCATCTTACCCTCTTTTTCCTTTGTGAGAAAGGGATGACAAGGAAATATAATTGCCAGTTATTGTTGCAGCACATATTTAGTCTGTTCAGTATTTTGAATTGTATCCAGAAAGCTTTCACGAAACGCCTGTAGCCTTTTTGCCTTTTCATTAATGTGGTTTGGATGGGAAAGCCAAGGGGAGAGGAATGGGGGAGAGGTTTCAAAACAACTATAGCTTGTTTCCTCCTCTTCCCAGATTTGATTTCAATGCAATGCTAGGTATTGGCCTGCTGTGGAAACGATCCTTTCTATTCCCTCCGCTGCATAGAATTGAGGATCCTGAGAATGTGCGTTAATGAACCGTCCCCTGTATAACTTCAGGTTGTCAACCTCATCTCTTAAAAAGGGCTAGAATTCAAGCCTGTCTGGAAGATCAGCCATCAATGGGAAGCCCAGATCCCTAGCTCAGATCTGTGTAGGGTTTGGCTGCACTTAGAATTAGAGAGTTGGAAGGGGCATGGAGGTCCCACTGCCCAATGTAGGGTCTGCAATGCAGTTTACAACTGCAGCATGCCTAAAAATCATCAGCCTCTCCTTAAAGACAAACAGCCAAGAAGAGCCTACTGTGTGTGGTGGTGTGATTAGAGTGACAGACAAAGCCTAAGGTGATCTTGGTTCAACAGTCCACTTAACCACGAACCTTGCTGGAAGACTTGCAGCCAATGAGAGTTTTTAAAGAGTACTTGCAGAGCAGGGACAATAAGCAGGTCTAATCAGACAACCCAATCCTAGTCAGTTTTAGAACGAGCTAGAAAACTTTGCAGCCTGGTTTTATTTGCTTGTTCATTGTGTTGTGGTTTAAATAAAAATAAATAAACAAAGCATTCGTCAAAGGGTTTGAGATGGCACGCTTTCAGGGTTACAGCCACAACCTACATTCTGTACTTGCAAGCAAGCACTGCTGTTTTCAATGAAATCTACTCGTTAAATAGCTAATTGAAGTGTGTGGGTTGAGGAATCCTAATTCCAGGAAGCAATTAATTAAGGATGAGAGCCAGTTGATCCATGGAAATGACTTCGAGGCCCAGGATATGAAATAGCTCTGAAACCAGAAATGCATATCAAGTAATAGAGAATGTAGGGCCATTCCAAACATGCCATCCACCTCTCCCAGGGATAATTCCTCCCTCTGTGCCTCAGCTGCACATTTTCCTATTCACACCTGAAGAGGTTGTCCTGCTGTTCTGCTCTTTATCTCTTTTATGGAGTTACTGCAGAAAGAAAAAAAACTTGTAAGAAGCAGTGGGAAAACACAGGTGGGTTACAATTGGCTTACAACATCATCTTGACCCCTCTGAAAGTTGCAGGAAGAAGCATTGAGAGCCTGATCTGAAACAGCACTCTGGTATGTGAATTAAGTGTATGAGGCACAGTTGCCTGTGAGTGTGTTTGTAATGTATTTTGTATGTCTAATCTTCCTCTTCTCACACATAGACAAAGAGGCAGAGGAAGAAAGGGGGCAAAGAGATGGAAGGCAGGCTTGAGAACCAGATGAATGTTCCTAACTATTGTTTGATTGTGGCTTAGGACATGAGTTTTGCCCATCACAAACTCTGGGTCTACATGCAGTTGATATACTAGTTATATTGGTGAAGATCTTGTCTTATCTTTCCTACATAGGCTATAATCCTATGTCCATTTGTTGTTGTTTAGTCGTTTAGTCGTGTCCGACTCTTCATAACCCCATGGACCAGAGCATGCCAGGCACTCCTGTCTTCCACTGCCTCCCGCAGTTTAGTCAAACTCATGTTGGTAGCTTCCACTTACCTGGATGTAAATCTCATTGAACTTTGTTTGACTTACTTCTGAGTAGACATGTATAGGCTTGTACAGCATATCTTTCTGGCTGTCGTTCCCCACCCCTTGCTTTAATTCATTAACTTTGTAATGATTTCACGTTTATTGCTTGGTTACTGTGTGAAAAATCTGTTACCCCACCATTGCTTCATTTGATGTTTATCAAGATGGCTGACTGTCTTAAGATGATGCATTTATTTCTACTCTCTTTGAAAAAGCTTTGTTGAGTCCTACTGTGGTGATTGGTTCGGTATTAAAAAAGAAATATCTCAAGCCTGTCTTTCTGGCAGGAATCTTTATGACATGACATCTCATATCATGTTTTGTCTCATTGGGTATATGTATTGAGCAATTGATTATTCATTGAATTCTGCAGCCAGCTTGCAATAGACAACATCTGCTTTATTTGGCTTATGCTGTGCTGGCTGAATTTTGTCTTTAAAAAACCCCCAAAAACTTTGTTTGCACACCCAATTGAATGGTTGCACCTCTGAATTTAAATGTGGATTTGTTTTGGAAAGTACATTTTCAACAATGAAGACATATCCTTTGTCAAAATAAAAGGCAACTGGACAAAAGAAATAATTCTGCATAAATCTTTGGAGCATTGCTTGTATTTTATATCTGTATTCTTTCTTCTGTCTCATGTCCTTGAACAGATCTTTTATTTTTATGGCATTAGAGTTTGGGGCAGTTTCTTTGGTAAGGAGATATTGAGCTCTGAATTTCATTTAACTACTTTGTGATCTCAAATGTCACAGGTATTGAGACCTTGGCTTTAATAATCTGTGTTCACGAATAAGGGTTTGATCATTCTTCATTGATTTTTTAAAAAACCCCATAGATTTTAAAATGAATTTTAATTTTTAAGTTCTAAAATGAATTGCAGTCAGTTCATCTTTAGTATAAAGGCTGTATCAGCAGGGAGGATGAAATGAAAAAGTTTTGTTGTTGTTGTTCAGTCGTTCAGTCGTGTCCGACTCTTTGTGACCCCATGGACCAGAGCACGCCAGGCACGCCTATCCTTCACTGCCTCTCGCAGTTTGGCCAAACTCATGTTAGTAGCTTCGAGAACACTGTCCAACCATCTCATCCTCTGTCGTCCCCTTCTCCTTGTGCCCTCCATCTTTCCCAACATCAGGGTCTTTTCTAGGGAGTCTTCTCTTCTCTTCTCATGAGGTGGCCAAAGTATTGGAGCCTCAACTTCAGGATCTGTCCTTCTAGTGAGCATTCAGGGCTGATTTCTTTAAGAATGGATAGGTTTGATCTTCTTGCAGTCCATGGGACTCTCAAGAGTCTCCTCCAGCACCATAATTCAAAAGCATCAATTCTTTGGCGATCAGCCTTCTTTATGGTCCAGCTCTCACTTCCGTACATTACTACTGGGAAAACCATAGCTTTAACTATACGGACCTTTGTCGGCAAGGTGATGTCTTTGCTTTTTAAGATGCTGTCTAGGTTTGTCATTGCTTTTCTCCCAAGAAGCAGGCGTCTTCTAATTTCGTGACTGCTGTCACTATCTGAAGTGATCATGGAACCCAAGAAAGTGAAATCTCTCACTGCCTCCATTTCATCCCCTTCTATTTGCCAGGAGGTGATGGGACCAGTGGGCATGATCTTAGTTTTTTTGATGTTGAGCTTCAGACCATATTGAAAAAGTTACTTCTTGCTTATTTTTATCTAACTATGCTACACCCATCACTGTCAAGCGGCCTCTGGAAGGTTGCCCATGCAGGAATGTGGCCCTCAGGCTAAATGTCTAACCCCGACCTACATGGTACCAGGTGGCTGTGGAGTTGAATGCTGCACCATGTGCATATTCTGTCTCCTGGGAGAGGCAGAGCGCATGTACACTAGGGCTTCTGGCACTACCTTTCTAAGTAAAGACTTGTGTAGTGTATATAAAATGGCCAATATTAAATAGCAATTTATGTTACTTCCAGTGCTGCTGGAATATCTTTTTGAAAGGTACTGGTACATTCATAATATTGAAAAGAGAAATCAATAGCAATGTGTGTCTGTGTACTGTAAGAAAAAACTTTGCAAGCAAACGAAATGAGCTAAGAACATACTTTTAGCAGAGCCTCTCTCAAAGTAATAAGTATGCAACGTACAGCTGAAATTAATATCGAGGAGTGCAAATTTAATTTTTTACCGATTTCACACAATTGCAAATTCAGTAGTGATGTTCATTAAAGTAAGCAAATGTTTGAGTATTTGCTTTGAGAGTCATTACTTTGTGTTAGCTCTGTTGTAGCTCTATTTGAGATAAAGGAGTTTAGGGATTTTCTAAGCAAGCAGTTTATACTGCAAACAAGATATGATGTTGTTACTCCCTTGTAGCAAGCATCTGTATGCTACCTTTCCTTACAGCAGTGTTTCCCTTTCAGTGATACATTTTATCACTGAGAGCATGACACTGTCCCCAGTTTATGAACTTGCTGTGATTTGGGGTGAGATGCAGAATGCGGCTGACAAAGTGACATGGTGCCTGTGGCATCGCATTTACAGAATTCTTTAATGCCCCAGCACTCAGTTGTATGTGTGTTTATACAGCCACAAAAAGTTGTAAATTCCACACTTTCCACTTCCTCTTCATTTCAACCAACAGCTATTTCATTGACCTTTCTTTTTCTTTTTATACAACACTGGTAAAAAGAAAAAAAGCTGTATCTAAAATTTATAAGCTTTTGACGAATGAAACCTGGCAAGAGCTAAATTTATACAAAACAATGGGAAGCAGTTGGGTAGATCGGTAACTGGAAAGACCTGGAGGACCTTCATTTGGATTACTAGCATTTTTGGACGGTGTGCGAAAATGTGTGCCGGGAACCACCGGCCAGTAAACACCATCCAAAGACAACCATTATGACTTTGCTATGAACTTTGCTAAATCAGAAATTCTTAGGGAAAACATCTGTCCGTTAAACGCTTTAAGCTAATCACAATTATGGTACCGATTCTATAATTTTGCTGGCTTTATGCACACAGGACATCTAGCCCCCGAGAGCTGTAGTTGCATTTAGTTCTATCATCTGCAGAGCAGTTAGTTATGCTGCAGTGGCTACATTCTTCAGATACATCTGTGCAGACCTGAACATTGGCAACAGAATTTTTCCTGAGGCTGTCATGTAAAGGTGGTTAGATTGCAAGAGGTAAGGAGAACTTGGCTGGACAGGAGATGAGCACACACGGATGTACGTAGCAGCTTGCCCTAATTAACTCTCGGATTCGTGTGAATCTAAGGAACCAGCAGATCAAAATGGAAATTATATGACATGGAAGGAGGGACTCATTGGCATTCTGGCAAATATAACATCATTTACTATACATCATCATCATAATGTACCTCTCCCCAGCTCACCATGGAACATGTGTGAAGTTGGAGCTATTACCAAACAGCCAACAACTACAGTCATACCTTGGTTCTCGAATGCCTTGGTACTTGTATGTTTTGGCTTCCAAACACCGAAAACCTGGAAGTGTTCCGGTTTTTGGAAGCTGAACATCCGACGCGGCTTCCACCCGGGTTCAGGAAGCTCCTGCAACCAATTGGAAGCCGCACCTTGGTTTTCGAATAGTTTCGGGAGTCGAATGGACTGAGTTCAAGAACCAAGGTTCCACTGTAATTGCAGGGTATGCAAGTGATGCTGACCCTGTGTAGTGGTGTGATTAGAGTACCAGACCAAGCCTAAGGCGATCTTGGTTCAACGCTCCACTCAACCATGAACCTTACTGGAAGGCTTGCTGCAAGCTGCAGTCTCTCAGTATAACCTAAGAGGACTGTGATGGAGATAAATGGAGCAGGGTGTGTATGAACCAGATATGCTCACTGATGTCCTTGGAGAAAGGGCAGGATAAAATATAAATAAATGCTTCCTTTGCAGCTATTTTACAATATGAATTTTGGGAAGGTGCCAGAAGAAATAGAAGTGCAATAATATAGCAGTTTTATATATTCTATAATGTGAGTCTCTTTCAAGGAAGTTGTGACATTTGAGACTACAAAGTAGTTAAATGAAATTCAGTTTTTTTAAATATAGACACAGGCATAGACCCGAGTGTGTTGATAGGTTGGTTCAGTTAATGCACTAATTTATTTTCCTTTGTAAATATTGACAAAGGTAAAGCAGAGTCAATAATTATGTCTCTGATTAATGAATTGTGATACTTCCAACATTATCAATATAATTTGCTTCTAATTAGCTGTTACAAATATTTGTCCTTGAGTAAACAAAGCATAACCTCTGAAAATAAATGTAAAGGGATGATGTACCAGCTCCATTGCCATCATTAGATGCCTTGTTGTTTAGCATATATATGAACTGTAGCCTGATAGCCAGTGAAGTTCTTTGTAACTTTGACTAGGTTGAAGCATTCAAGGTGAGATACAAACTGGAATGGGTCAGGTATACTATACACATGATTTAAAGAATTACATTACAGGGTGTATGGGGTATTAGGGCAGGGGGGTAGTACCTCTGGTGGGGGACATGTTGTGCTCCTTCTGGGATAGTTTGTCCAGCTTTGGTCCCTACCCTGCATTCAGCTCTCACCTGTGGCTCCTAGAAGCTGTCAGCCTGAAACAGTAACCCCACCCCGGGAAACTGCTTTGACTGGCCAGGTAAACCAAGTGAGGGTAGCTGATGAGTATCAAGTGCGGGTAGCTGATGAGTATCAAGCTGATGAGTTAGGTACTTCCACTGCATGTGAAGACAGGCTCCAGTTGATTAAGCAGACAAGACCAATAGTGGGTCTAATGGTCAATGAAGTTTTAGGAGGAATAAGTGAAAATTACCTCCTTCTGTTCAATTGACCATATAGTTCATACAGAGTCTGTAGGGGTTCCCTCAGGGCCAGCCAAAGAGGTGCCCTCAAGATATTGGACTACAGCACCCATTATTCTTGACCATTGGTCATGCTGGTGGGGGCTGATGGGAGCTGTAGCTCAGCAAAAGTTGCGGCGCCACAGGTTAGCCATCTTTGTTATCAATGGTTCACCTCTATGGTGACATACTTCCTGCCTATATGATAAAACGTATGTGAACCTATGAATCTACAGGTCTGTGTTGTACTGTTCGCCTTGCCCAGTGGCACTGTCGGCTTTGACTGGCAGCAGCTCTCCAAGGATCTTATGCAGAAATATTTCCCAGGGCAATATTGGAACTTGTATATTCATAGAACATGCTTTACCATTGTATCCCACCCCTATATTGGAATATAGGATTATTGGGACATAGGCTGTGTGCATTTCTGTATTGGAAGTAGGATAGTACCGCAACGGGACACAAATTTTTATTCAACCATAAATTGAGCCCGTGTAATTCTTTATTCAGATTCTTTAATTCAGATTCCTTCCTTTTCTTAAACAGTAATCCAGTATCCCTAGATCTTTGTTTCTACCCTTTTCTTCTGATTTCTTTTCAAAGTCTTTTCTCCCACCACACTACCATGTCTCTTTGCTGAAGAACATTCAGTAGCTGCAAATGAAAAGTGGCCACATGGTAAAGGTAAAGGTAAAGGGACCCCTGACCATCAGGTCCAGTCGTGTCCGACTCTGGGGTTGCGTGCTCATCTCGCTCTATAGGCCGAGGGAGCCGGCGTTTGTCCGAAGACAGCCTCCGGGTCATGTGGCCAGCATGACAAAGCTGCTTCTGGCGAACCAGAGCAGCACACGGAAACGCCGTTTACCTTCCCGCTGGAGCGGTCCCTATTTATCTACTTGCACTTTAACATGCTTTCGAACTGCTAGGTGGGCAGGAGCTGGGACCGAGCAACGGGAGCTCACCCCGCCGCAGGGATTCGAACCACTGACCTTCTGATCAGCAAGCCTGTGGTTTAACCCATAGCGCCACCTGGTCCCTGGCCACATGGTACGGAACTGTATAACATTTTAAAAATAAACTCCCCACTGGGGGATTTTATGACGCCGGTTTTATAAATACAAATAATGCAGAAAGGTGATAGCAGACTAATGACACAACTTATCCCTAACTATGGTATGTAAAGCCAGGTCAGGTAAATGAAAAGCTAAAATTGTAAAACTTAGTCATGTACATTTTTGTCGACCCTCCACTCGGAACGCAACTAGCCATATGCTTATGTTCCACTGACAATTACCATTTAAATGTCAGTGTATAAACAGATGCTGGGAATCCTCTTTTGTGCCATTAATTTAATGACAAAAAAATCCTTTTGGTAATTAACCTTGTTCATGCCAGTACTGTTTTTGTAAATGAGTTGGTCTTGGTCCCAATGAATCACCTATATCCTGTGACTCATACAAGTAATTGGGGTACCTGGGAAGGAGTCTTGAAATATGTGACTATGGAAATGGTTAACAGGGGTCAGCATTAGATACAGATATAAATATTTGAGCACTCCTACAACAGCAGTCTTTAACTCATCAGATGACTCGGGTTCTATGGGTTAATTGGTCTCTCTGGAGAGGCTGCTGTGAGACAAGGTTTGCTTAGACCTTAAAACTTAACATTAAAAAAAAAACACTTAACATTTTTAAAGCATCATAAGATAAATGCATATTAATATTGGAGTGAGTAAATGATCCGGTGTTCTCTGTGTTCTCCGTTGTACTTTGAATGCTGCTCTCTAGAATGTATTTTAAAATCCTCAATAAAGATGCAGATAGTAATGAGCTGAGTTTGGAATCCTGTTGCCGGAGGGAGTGTTGTTGAGTCATAAAAAGGAAGAATTGTTAAGGGGAAAGTGACTGCCAAGTTTCTTCTGCTCTGTGCCAGTGAGGCAGAGTTATGCTGTTGGCACTTAATACGCTACGTTTACTTTGCTGCGACTGTTTTGCTGGTGTGAATGCTATTTAATAAATTGTGATAATTGTTTTTATTTTAACATGAGCACTGCCATGGATTTTTGCAGTAAGCCGGCTTGGGTGTAGGAATATCTGGTTATATGATGTCTTAAATGCTGTGTGGGGCAACAAGGCATTAGGATAATCAACATTTTGGATACATGTGTTTTACGCTGCATTACTTCAATATGCAATATTTTTATTTGCAACCATGATTTTTGAATAATGTAGTTTCTGCTGTAACCTTAGGAAAAATGTACAGTCTCTGTGTACAATCTATGGTTTTGTGCTTCTATAGAGAGTCTAAAAACTCAAATCCTTTGGGACTGTGTAGAACAAAATCCAACCTAATCATGCACTTTTAAGGCTGCAGTTTTAGACCGACTTACCTGGGAATAAACCCCATTGAGCTCAGTGGGACTTACCATCTGAGTAGACATGTGTAGCCGTGCGCTGAAAGTCTTACTAATGTGTATGGAAAGATTCAGTGGTGACCTTAACTCGTTCTTGTAAATTACTGGGACTTACTGATAGTGGATCTTTATTACTCAGAGCCATAGGCAACCACAATTCAATATATATACTGTATAGAAATATACAGCACAGATAGAGATACAGATCAGCATATTTTAGAACTTAAAAGTGTTTATGTTTGGCTGGACCATGCCAGCTTTTGCAGACAGGAGGAGGGGGGAAAGTGTAGAAATTTAAGTGAAAGACTGTTTGTTTTCACTATGTTAAAAGCTGAAGCTATAGATCAGGCATCCCCAAACTTCGGTCCTCCAGATGTTTTGGACTACAATTCCCATCATCCCTGACCACTGGTCCTGTTAGCTAGGGATCATGGGAGTTGTAGGCCAAAACATCTGGAGGGCCGCAGTTCGGGGATGCCTGCTATAGATGGATGGACACTTTGCTTTGTTCCTGCAAATGCTTCTGTTAAAATTATGTGCCATCTAATGGCTGTTGTGGTTTGGGTACAGTAATTGGGTGGGGGGGAAATGAAACTACCGCTCTCCTTACCTTCTGATTAGATTTGCAGTATTCTGAAAGCACACTAAGCCCCTGACCACTGAATAGGTTCTAAGATGGAGCAGCTGCTCGGTCTAATAGAAAATATTGCTTCCTGTTTTATAAGAGCATTTGCTTTACTGGCCTACATAAAAGTTCACACTGCATTACTTAAGCCCACTCTGCCCATTTATAAAGCAGTAGTAGTTGCTATGCATAGCCTATTCGGTCTCTCTCAGTTTGTCATACTAAGGTTTGTATTGCTTGTACCAGCACATTAAACAGAGTGGAAGGATTTTATGCACTATCGTATTATGGCTTGAATGAGAATATAACAGTTTCCCTTGGAGGCTTGTGGTAATTCCTAAGCATCTGAGCCAAAATGTTTTGGGTTGGGGTTTTCCTGCCTGCCTAACAGCCTGCCACCCCCTCCCCCCCGCCATGTTTATTCACATCTCTGCAAAAGCAAAGAATTTTTTTTTCTGAGGTAGAGAGATGAGCAATTACTTGTGCTTATAAAAATGACAAAGTTTACACACACAGCCTTCCTTCTGCCCCATGAAAGACTAACCTCTACAGTATCGTGCAAGGTTACTAACAACTCATTTTTCACTTGCTGAATGTACAACCAAGCAGTTTGGTGCCTTCTGAAGAATCTAAGGAAGAACCTTGCATGTGCAACATTTCATACTCTCAGTGAAGGTCAAAGCCAAGAATATAGATAAGAACAAAATCTGACTGTAATGCAGTGTTTTTGTCTTGTTTTATAGTCCCGGATGCTAATTTTGGCACACAGTATTGTCCAAATGGTGTGTTTTTTTATTTTGTTTTTAAATTGTTATTTGTCCCTGTGAATGTCTGTAATACCTAAGAGACAGCCTGCTGGAATTTTGTTCCAAAACAATATTTTTATTTAATTAAATGTATAACCCACACAACCCTGAAGACTCAAGGTAGATTAACAGTAAATTTGAGAGACGGTGTTTAATTTAAAAGCCAATAAAATACCTTGTTGGTGCAGAATAAAAAACTCAGATTAACAGGCATTAAATCTCCCTGCCTTCTGTTGGCCTAAACCAATTGCCGCAAGATAGCTTGAAGTTATCCTATAGCTGTTATAATGTATTGGATACTATGGAAAACTTGGGAGGGGCAGTGTTCTTAGTAAGAACAAGGCAGTGGTACTGAAAACTTCTTTCTATATATAATTCAAAATAGTATAAAACTGGTATTATGATGGGGCATTCTAGATCATTTTAAATATATGACAGATATGCAGAACCAACCCATTACTAATAACCTCAGCAATATCTAAATCTAACTTAGTGCCAGATCAGATTTTGAGGGGCCGTCGGAAAGATACCTTCAATGATTGATCCCACATGTCCCGATGCTTTTGTCACTATCAATTTGCTGGACTTGTCCTCTGGGCCCAATCCACCCACTCAGCTACCTGGATGGAGAGGGAAAGTTTGCTGCTATTTTCTTTGTTGATCGCACTGCACTTCCTTAGAGTGAACAGCAGCAACAGCAGGTTCCTTGAGCTAGCTGTGTGCCTGGCTGGTCCTGCTACTAGCCCTGAACTGACTGCATACAAAAAAGGGAAATTGTATAGTGACTTTCACAACCCTTGTTTCATAGCATAGTAGTTTGTAGATTAAAGCAGTTTCTTGGTTTGGAAGTCACAGGAAACTCTAGTGAAACAAAACTCTGGAACTCTTACATCACAGTATATGGGACAACAATCATTCTTCCTGCTATGACAAACACCATTTTTAAAAATGGGGGCTCCAGGGGTGATCCTGGAAATTACAGGCCAGCTAGCTGGAAAAATTGGTGGAAAGTATTGTTAAAGATAAAATAACAAAGCATATAAAAGAACAAGATTTGCTTAAACTATGCCAGTGTGTCTTCTGCAAAGGCCAGTTCTGTCTCACAAACCTAATATTCTGCGAGTGTCCAAACGAAGATAGAGATGGTTCAGTTTCCATAGTGTACTGTGTGCTATTGAGACAAGGTGCTTCACCAAAGTCTCCTGAGTAAGCTTAGCAGTCAGGGGAATAATGGGAGATGTTCAGGAATTGTGGACCAGGGCAGCAAAGAGCAGGAATCAATAGACAGTTCTTCAGGTGGAGGGATGTAGAAAGTGGGTGAGCAGTGAGGTAACCAACTTTGCATATGATACTGAACTGCGCAGGGTTGTTTAAATAGAGATGATTGTGAAGAGCTCCCTTTCTTTTAGCATTAGAATTTGTGGACGCGCAAAGAAAGTACTTCTTCACACAGCACATAGTTAAACTATGTAACTCACTGCCACATGAAGCACTGGTGGCCAGCAACTTGTCCAAGGATGATTGGAGAACATTATGGCTATGCTTCATCGCCATGGATGGAGGCAGTAATGTTTCTGAATGCCACTTGTTGGAAACTGCAGGAGAACATAGTTTGCTTGTGCTCAGGGCCTGCTTGCAGCTTGGCCACAGTGAGAGCAGGAGCTAGACTAGGTGGGCCACTGGCCTGATCCAGCAGGCTCTTATGATCTTCTTTCCTTTGCTTCCACTTTTCCTGCTTTTGTTTTTTTACAATAGCCACAGCGGTGTGGCCTCCTCATAAACATCCTAGATTAGGGCCCTAATGTTCAGCTTTAATTGAAAAATAGATATGTATATCTGTATCACTTCTACTTTTGGGAAAGGCATGCATGGCTTTTTCTCAGTTAAAAATGACCCTGCCTTCCAGTGTTTTCGTCATTGAATACAGAGGCACTAGGGTAGCCCAAGGCCCTAACTTTATAAAGTTATTTAATTAAATAATAATTATAACTTTAGTTCTCATTTTGTTTTTGTTGTAATGCAATGATCGTGCATCTTATCACAAAATTTCTGGCTATTGGCCTAAATTGAAAGTATTCTAAAGGTTCAAAAATAAATTCATTGGCTCCACCTTTTTTTCTTAAAAACAAACAAACAGTACCTTTCTTAGATTTACATGCCTTCAGTGACTTCTATGCTATGCCTCATTGATCTTTAGTTCTTGTTAATGATTATGACAGCACAGAGAAACAAGAGTGAGGGCATGACCTCATTGTGCTTTTTACATGAGGAATGATCAAAGAGCAAGTGGTGATGAAATGCCTATTTAAAAGCAGGTCTGTTGTAGTAGAGGGAAGGAAACAGACCTGAAGTGAAGCAAGTGCAAAGGAGGTAAAGAGACTCACACTGCAATCATTCATACCTACTACAAAATAACTGCTACGGAGTGAGGCTTACTCCTAGGTTAGTCTGCATAGGCTACAATCCTGTACACATTTACCAGGGAATAAGTCCCATTGAACTTCCTTCTGAGCAGACTTTTATAGGATTGCATTGGAATGGAACAGGGAACACATGCAATCAGAACCATCACCTGGTTCAGTTTCTGCTATTTAAACAAATAGGTAAATTTCTAAATATAGCTAGGAAGCGCTTGTTTGAATAGGTAAGTGTACACACACGTGTGTGTGTGCGCGCGCGTGTGCATGCTTGCATGTACACAGACTTCCTGCATGTTAAAAACAAGGCCTAATTTTGTTAATTTTGCATGGTCATGGGAACATTCAAAATGCAGTTCTTTACTTTCTGATTCAATTTAGACATCAGAACAAGCCATGATTGTGCTAAACATAACTAACAGCTCACACCAGCATTTGAGCTTCCACACTATAACAGGAAACCATGGTTTAGAATTACCGGTATTTAATGCTTTTGTTTTCCATTTGCTCAGCATTCAGAGTCAAATACATTCCTATCACTGGACAGCAAGCAGCCTTTTGAGGCAGAGCAATTGTCATAACTATGGTTTTTGAAATCACACAAGCAAATCTCAGCAGACACACTGGTTTACAAAGAAGCTCCAAAAAACATAGTTTTGCAGCCCCTTGCAAATTAGTTTGTGAGTAGTGATGGTAACAAGTACAAAACAAACCATGGTTTAGTATTGTGATGTGTGAATGTGTTTTGTATGAAATGGTACATACAGTCTAGTAAAAGCAGTCTCCACATGACTCTTCTGCTTGTCTGTTTGGGCTCCAAGATTTGAAGTAATTAAGCAACTTCTCACAATCCCATCTTCCATGTGCATCACATTCATTGTTAGGGCATTAGGAGCTGGAAAAGAAACAGTGCACCTACCTTAGGTCTGCTATGGGCAGCTGTTGCCATGAGGATGATTGAGAATAATAGGAAGATGCAAAACAGGTAATATACCGGTAATATGTACAAACTTAGTCATGTGTTAGTGAGGAAAATGACAAAATGACATTTTCCTTCTGTTTAAGTCCTTTTAACCTTGCTCACCAGCAGGGGGGTGGCCCAACTGTTAGGCAAACAGCTGCCAGGGGAGGGGAGGTGTTGAAAGATAGACCTGTGCATGCTATATGACCTGCTCTGCACCCTCTAAGCCAACCTATTACCTTCAGGTGTGGTGGAGGAGGGTGCTACCATGTCACCAGTGGTCAAGTAAGATGCAACTACCAGTCCAGTTTGATTTTGGTTAGGGAATGCAAAGGGATGCTGTTTGCTCTTTGCCTCTGGCAATCTTGTTTACCAGCTGTTACTTTCCTGTCTGCAAAACCAAACGCACCAATATGTCTGCTGTTGCAAAACTGTCCCTTGGCATTAAAACTGTACATATTTGTGTGTTTATATACGGTGTAGTAATGAGCACAGCAAATACAGAAAGGTTTTGATTAATGGAAAATTCTCACTCTTACAAAAATTAATCTCTTTTATTAACCAAAAGTAAACATTCAAAACAAAAAGGTTCACAAAACTACTATCACACAAAGGTTATGTTCAGTCCTGGCTCTTCCAAGGTGCTCCCCTACTTCAATATACATTCATATTTATTGTTCTATCGGCATTATCAAATTCCTTTACATTCCTCGAGACAACAATCTTCCTTTTCCATTTAGAATCCTGGACATCTCAATTATTCTAACCTTTTTTATTTTAGTGTTCCCATATAATAGTGATTAGATACAAGTCCAGATTAATTTTGGCAAGAGTAAATGAGCATAATGCTTGTGGCTCTTGCCAAAGAAGCAGGCCGAGTTGCATAACTAGCCTTAGAGCAAATAGGAGCTTGAGTAAACGGCATGGTGCAAAATGCACAAATCAATGAAAACATTTGCAAGGGTTGGGGAACCTCTGTTATGAAAGTGTTTTGTTTTACACATAAGGCACATTTACTGCAAAACAAGGAACACCATTGCAGGGTGAAGAGGCTGAAAACTTTGGAATTGCATTATAGAGGAGTTTAATAATTAAATAGAATTTTTTTAACACTTTCCCCCATACCACTGAGTGCATCCTTGAAAAAAGAAAATAGGCTCCAAGTACATTCATTTTAATACTATCCAGTTTCTGGGAAGAGATTCCTGTTAGAGAAACATTATCAATCAAAATTTAAAAGCACAATCCAATGCATTTTTACTTGGAAGTTGGTCCTACTGTGTTCAGTGCAACTTGGGCTGCAATCCTTGCATACTTAAACTGGAACTAATAGACATTGGCTGTTATCCGCATGCGTGTGTTCATCAACTCCCATTGTAGTCTACCAGCTAAAAGCACGATCAATGGGGCCTCCTTCTAGGTAAATGAGGTTAGGATTGCAGCCTAAGAGGCTGAACTACAATCATGGTTCAAGACTCACCACGATTATGAGCTTCAAAGCAAGTCATTTTCTGTTCAGTGGCAGCAATAACAGCGACTTACCTCATAGGTTCCATTGTATGCAAGATAATGAATGGGAAGGACACTGAATATTTTTAAAGCTCTATATAAAAGTGTTTTTCTCAGCTATAGCAGATGAAGCACTACAAGTACCTGGGAGTCTTTCCCCTGTTGCAACCAGCAATTAGCTGTCATTGTGTGGGCCTGGTACTGGATCAAGGACAAATCTAACATGTTGAAAAACAAAACAAAACGCTGGGGCCTAAGTGGAGAATACATGTTTATAGGTGCATGAGATATCAAAGTTTTGAACATACTTCATATTAACTGCAACTATTTTCCATTTCCATTGTATGCTTGAGTGTTTTTTTCCTGTGCCATATTACTTTATATTTTAATTTAACTGGATTTTTTTCCTGGAAAGCCCCATTATATGCTCCTTATCATAAAGAGCCATTCACACAGTACGTAAAAATATCTTCTGTAAGAGAAAAGTTACCAAAAATAATGCCAAATATACAGTTGTATGCATATTTGTATTGTAAAATATAAACAGAATCTGGTCATCTTTTGGGTATTGCCTGCTCTAATATGGCTGTAATTTTTTTTTAATAATTGAGGGGGGATGAAGGAAATGGGAAGGGAGCAGGAACAAGAAAAATATATATAATTTTTTGAGGAATGCACTATCGCTGAAAGACAATGTCTTTGAACGTAACCAATGCCAAGGAGTAAAGAGAAATGCTGTTTTAAATATTATATAATACTTATCGGAGCACAGACTGCAGTGACCTTGAATCAGTGGCTTGCTTCCCCCCCCCCCCTCACTCTGCTCCTTCTTTTCCTCTTCCTTGGAACAAATTTTGCTACTGGCAGAAGAAGCTGTCAGGCAAAACACTGAAAAATTGGTGTCATTTCCTAGCCGGTAAGTGCAGAACTGATACTAAATATTTTATGATTTGTTTTCACATGCTTTCTCTTTCCTCTTTCTTTGCTTGCAGGATTGATCGTTGCCTCTCTGGCAATATGCTGGCTGCCAAATCAAGTTCGAAGGATCATGGCTGCTGCTAGACCTAAGCAGGACTGGACAGTCCCCTACTTCAGAGCATACATCACCCTGCTCCCTATATCAAATACGTTCTTCTACCTCAGCTCCGTCGTGAACCCGCTCCTGTACAACATCTCCTCCCAGCAGTTCCGGAATGTGTTTGTTCAGGTCCTCCGCTGTCGCCTGACACTGGAACACGCCAACAAACAGAAGCTTTTAAGAGCCCATTTGAATTCTGCAGCAGATAGTGGCCGCTCGCGGCGCCCATTGATCTTCGCGTCATCCGCCATGCGCAAGTCTTCCACCAAGAGCGCTAACAAGGTTTCCTTAAGTACTTTTCAGAGCGAAACCAAGCCTGGCTGCAGTTTGCAGAAATTGAGTCTTGAATCACTGGAGCTGAATGTGAAAACGATGCCACTGGAGACTTGCACAGATCCTAGCCCTGCTAACCAAAATGGACTTTGTGAACACGAACTGTGAGTCCACATTTAAAAAAACAAACAAATGATGCAGTATGCTAAAAATTGGGATTTTTTATAAAAATAAATAAAAAAGCACCACAAAGGGTTTTTTGCAACCTATTTGGTTGCACCCTTCAAGTTTAAGTGCTTTGTTTCGATAGACTACGTTCACAGTAACATAAATGAATATGGGTTCTACATGGGCGACGGCTTTTTTTTTTTTTTTTAAGTGCGTACCAGAAAGACAGGACAACTAGACCTATTCTGCTGCTAACGAAGTTGCTGAGGATTTTTCAAATCAAACTCTTCTTTTAGCAGTTGGAAGCAAACAGCAACATTACAATGGAAACCAGCTGTGTCTGGACAAAATGACGCCAACAACAACAAAATCTTCTATTGTAAGTTCAGCAGCGTACTGATGTTAAAAATGCCAAGCTAGAGAGCAGCATGGTTGTTAATACACCAGCCCTGGGCATGGTGCCAGAGTTTCCCCTCTTCTTTGGCCTGGGCCCATTGCAGAGTGGAGTATTGCAGCAGCTTATACAAACAGAATTTATCTTCCCTGGAGTACAGAAAGTCTGGTATCCGGCAGAGGTCATGAGGCAAGCTGCAGAGGATGCGCAGGACTTGCGATACAGGATCCCTATGACACAGAACAAAAGTTTATTTAGCCTCATATGAACAAACATGCTTTCTACTGTATGTTAGCTCTTTTTTCTATTTAAACAGACTGCCAAGTTTCCCTGTAATAGTGGTTCTGATTCTCAGCGCATTTCCAAAGGATTTAGCCCACCATCACCTGTTGTGTATCTCAGCAGGAAATGCAGGGCTTTAAATAAATGGCACTGTTCTTAAAAAAGCACACACACACCCCGCCCCACTTTTGGTTTCCACAAAGCCCGGAAATTGCAAAATCAATACATTTGGGGTATACAGAACTTTATTTAAAGAGAGGTTTTAAAACGTTAAAAGTTGTACCTATTTAAGATTTGAGTACATGGAAGTTTGATCACATTCCAAACAGCATTACGGGAGCTTAAGGAGACCCACAATTGTTTTCATGCTTCTGATTTGCAATGTGCTTTTACACACTTTCTGTGGGGAGGAAATCAGCCCCAAACGAAGAAAAAGCTCATGGGAGAACAAAGATTATAAATATTCTCTCTTTCCCCATCCTTGTAACTAGGCTGCTATAGAAAGTTGGATAAACAGAAGTCAGAACAGAAGCCCTCTAGAGACTGTTCTGCACCTTTTTAAATTGAATTTGTGTAATACGTTCATTAAATATGTCTTTTAAATGTTGTGTGTGTGTGTGTGATACAATACAATACACACACACACACACCAAAATTGGTTCAGAGGGAGTTAAGAACAGCACACAGGGTGGGGGCGTTGTTCCATCTGGCAAGCTGTTATGCGGACAGAATGTTTGTATTAACACAGTGTTGAATTCCACCTGATCCATAGAACATGTCTGCATGGAAAACCACATTTTATGAGCAGGGAAATGGAACAGAAGAGTTTTACTAAACTTAGCAATGCCTGTGAGTAAAAGCTGTAAGTGGCACTGCACACACTAATATAAGAGTGCTACGTTTAGATATTCCCTCACTGTATTAGAACCCAGGCAGGGTACCCTAAAAGGTTCATGATTTTGGAGACAATTATCTTGGAGAATAAACAGCTTCCGAAGCTTGTGGGAAATACAGCACGTGAGAAGGTTGAATTTAATGAAAATTGAGTGGATCCCCCCCACCCCCACACATAGCAGATACTGTATACTTATGATTAAGGTTTATTCACTTGAATTGGGTTAGTGGACCAGCCTACAGTCAAGTCTCTGGTATTATGTATATGGACCATGTACACAGTGCAATTAAATCTATGAAATGAGAAGTCGGCCTGCTTTACTAATTTAAGTCTTGACAGCTGTTTATGCTTATAATAATTTATTGGTTTCCTTCATTTATGTAGCTGCATTTACCCAACCGTTTTATTCCATTTCCCCAAACTGTTAATTCCCACATCATATTTGAGTTTCCACACAACATAGAAGCCATTTCCAGAAAACTAATGGAACACAACACACATTAAGTGCTCTTTCTATGTTACTTAGTTCCAGGGGAGGAAAATCCATTTATAGCCCCCCTGACCTAGAAAATCATGGAAGTGACTAAATTTGGGGAAGTATACCAGCATATGGTTCTTTCCTGCTGTTTTCATGGTTGAATCATAGACAAATAGAAGTCCACAATGTATGGGAAGGGTGGTGGAGCAGTGAATGATTCAATGACATTCATTGTTGGGTCAAACCACAACCGGTGTGAATAAAATGTAGCATGACATACTGGTATAGAGGTCAAAAAGCCACAGTTCCATAACAAAACTAGTATTGCAGTCTGAAATGAACACTGGAAAGCAGGACAGAAGCACTAGCATTATAATCAGGAATTGTAGAGTTGGACTAGATGATCCTTGGGGTCCCTTCCAATGCAGGAAAATGCAGCTGTCCCATACGGGGATCGAACCTGCAACCTTGGCATTAGCACCACACTATAACCAACTGAGCTATACAGGTTTTATGCAATATTCATCATGTATGACTACACCAGTAATCAAGAAAATACACACATATAATTCATAGGGTGGCTTTTTCTATTCTCGTAGTACAGTAAGTATCTTCTTTCTACCTTTTTTACCCTACTTAGTGGATAAAGATTGAGACCACTTCCAGACACATTTCTAGCAGAACATTTGCAACAGCCCCATACACCAGTTACTGACTATATCAACTTCTGCCTAATTGGGTTGGCTTTGGCATGGTGTGGATTGAGATTAACCCCGCTGTAAATGGAAGGGCCTCCTTTCATTCGCGGAAGAGACCAGGATCCAGTAGGGGTATATGTCGGAGGAAAAGATGGAGCAATTTTTGCTAATCATGCCTGTCTCAGCACTACCCTCCAGAAATGTTCCAGAGGATTTCCTAACTTCCCATAACACCTTTTCATGAGGCACAGGGGTGTGGCAACTGGCAACAATTGCCTCCTCAACCCTTCAGAATGAGTGGAACTCTGCTCATCACAAGTCCAAATCCAGACAGTGTTAGAAACTCAGACATGTAAGCTAGGTGCCAAATGGTTCCTTAAACCAAATTTACACTCACCAGAATGTCTAGTTGCCACTTTAGGGCAAGATGGGTCTAAAGTCTTATTTTTCAAATGATGGACTGACTCTGATTGATTCTCAGTTAAACACCCAGATAGCTCAGATGACAAACTTGAGCTAGGTTAAGAACTTTGAGAAGAAAAGTCACTTTATCCAGGGGCAGTCCACATATATATGGCCTATTCCTACCTCTTTTTCTTAATGGTGTCACAGTCCATTTATAACGTAATAATATTCTTCACAACTCCGAGCATAGCGGTGGGGTGGGGTAAGCAAAGACAAGCTACAACATTTAACTATAAAGTTACTCCCTGTTCCTGCCCAGGCTGCCCAGAAAAAAAGCATTTTGGTTCCTGAAATTCATTCTGATTGTGCAGATCCTACAGGATGTGGTATTGGTGTGTGAAAACAGTCAACATCCAATGTTCTCCAGATGGCGGAGATGTCAGGCACCATGCTAGTGCCCAGGCATCTTCACTTGGTCGCAGGTGGCCAATAAGTCGGGTGCAAAATGCACTTTGCTAATTTCAAACACTGAATCCAGACCATTGTGATCAGCATCCATGCAGAACATGAATTTTACAGGAGATTACTATTTCCTGCATAGTTGCTGGCACATGGTCATGGCAGCTGCAGCAGGCACAGCTCTTTACAGCAGGGAAAGAGAACCTGTGACTCTGCAGATGTCGTTTGGCTCAAATTCCAGTCACTCCCGGCAAGCCTTGCCAGTTATCAAGGGTAGGAGCTGTAGCCCAGCTGCCTTTAGCACATCTGTGAGATTTGCTGCAGCCATAATGGCAGAGGGCCTGAGATGTAAAGGAATTCAAGACCAATTGCTCTGCAAGAAATAAGATTCTCAAAAAAGGCCAAATCTCCTAATTGCTTAAAGAGTTCACTATGGACTACCAGAGCTTGTTACACATGCCTCACTCCGCAGCAAAACTCACAAAAACAAAGTAACTAAAGGATCAAAATGCTGCCACATAGCTATGCCTCTTTGTGTGCAACAGATAATAAGGCTTTTCAATTGTAAAAACAAGTCATGTATTTATTTCCTTCACATTTTGCACAGTAACAGCAGATGAAAGAGACTGTATCAGTCCTTGAAAGCTGATGCAAACTGAAAAACCTCAGGTGAAAGGTTTCATATCTGCCTTTCAGTGGTAACAATCCTGCAGCTACTTAAAAATCTGAATAACACAAAGAGCCAAATGAGGTACAATGCTCATAAAATGTAGCTCAATGCCAAGCTTTTCATTTAGGACACTGGGATGAGCTGTGTTTAATCCTTCTATTCAAAAGACCAAACGGTGCAACAGCTGAGCGTCCAATCAAACCTGCAGGAATTCATCTTTCAGTGACAAACACTTTGAAACCATCAGTTCCATGCTGGCAGTTCAGACACATTGAACAACAAATGCAGCAGTGGTAACTCACTAATTTGCCATCTAATGTGACTTTTATCATCCATTACCATAAACTGAACAGCTCATGTAGAAACAACTCATAGAAACAAATTATCACAAGCTAAACATTCTGCATTTCACAGTTAGGACAATGATATGGCACATAGTGTCTATGGTCACGACAACTAACAAAACTTTGCATTTGCAATGTCTGGTGGAACAATTGGCATCTTCCCACACAAGCTGCAATCCAGTGCACACTTACCTGGAAGTACCGGTAAGCCCCACTGAATTCAGTGGGACTTGCTTCTGCATAAATGTGAATAGGATTGTGCTGGTATAGTAGCTCAACCAACCTGTCATTAAATGTGTCTGCCCATTTAATACCTTCCTTGAGAGACTATGGAGTCTTCAGTGCCCCTGGGTTAGTCCCCTGATCTCTTTCCTCAATGCTGTTATTTCTAGAAAATAATTCCCAGGAGTGCCTCTGGGCTAAGCAATAGTTTAAAAAGGGAGCAAGTTGCTTCCTTTCATTGCCTCTTTCTCTCTTTTTTGTAGCATAGCACCAAACAACACGTTCAGGTTGCAGAAACCAGAATCACATACATTGGAGTTTTCTTGATTTCTGTCAAGTTAGCACACTGAGTTGGGTCCATACAAAGTTAGCTGCTCTTGGGGCTTATTGTCATCAGTATGAAAAGTTAGTAATGATTTAACTTAAAACTCATAGATTGCAATGGAAGCTAAATGCAACTTACTTAAGTTTAGTTCCAAGCCACTGGAATTACAAATGCCATGATTGTTTGCATCTAAAAAGACATACCGGTACTTTGTGCTCCCACCTGAAATGTCACTAAAAACCTGAAAGCTAGGTGTGGCAGCTCCAAAGTTATGCAACTTCCTCCCCCAAAGATGCATCTAACATCTTCATTATGCAATCCATGTCATATGCTGCAGGTGCCCTAGAACTTCATTGTGAATGGTGGGTAAGAAATCAAAACTATAAAAGAGTACCAACCAATAACTTTTCATAAATTACCTGTGTTGTGAAATAAATTTTAGCTTATGCAAGTTGGGCTTCACTAGTGATTGAATAATAATCAGTGTGTACTATGAAGAAGTGTGCATGCACACAAAAGCTCATACCAAGAACAAACTTAGTTGGTCTCTAAGGTGCTACTGGAAGAAAAAAATTTTTTTTTTATTTTGCTTTGACTATGACAGACCAACACGGCTATCTACCTTTAACTAGTGTGTACTATGTTTCTCAACTACATTTCTAAAAAAGCAAAAACTTTTTACCAAATGGTGCTATCCTAATACTACGGAAAAGGTAAGGACTGGATTCCTAACAGGAGCTAACCCATCTTTGTATTCTTGACTTGGAATTAGATGAACATCCTTTGGCTTTGATAGTTTTGCATTGCTTATACTACAAGTAAGTTTCCACTCAGAAAAGAATCTGTCACTTTGTAGCTAGTCTACTGGATGTGTTGAAATGACACAGAGACCCATTTGTAACCAACCGTTGAATATATGTCATGGGATATTTTCCCTCAGTTCTGACCTAGCCAATCTCCATCTGTGGCCAAGAAACAGGTTAGCCATACAATGACCAAGTCACCAAGTAGATTCTAGTTTCCAATGTCTACCGTTTTCCTTTATCCCTCTTGCTCTGTGGTCATTATCCTTTTATGATTATAAAAGCCAATTCATGAAATTCTCTCTTTCCCCATTATGTATTGCACTGGTGACAGCTCATTTAGGAATATAAAATTGGTGGCACAATCTTTTGTTGGGAACCTCTGCACCAGGTGATACAAAAAACCAATCTGTGTCTTAATGAGAACTAATTTGAACCAAATAATTATGCTATATATATATATAGATAACTGCACCACATAATGCAATAAAACTGTTAGCACATTTGCAAAGCTAATGGGTCCAGTACGGTTTCAAACTGGATGGGGACCATTTGTTGAGATCCCTGCATTGCAGCGAGGTGGACTATATGACCCTTGGGGTCCCTTCCAACTCTACAATTCTATGATAATATACAGCCTCCATCATTCCTCAATAAAACTCAATGAACCTCCTGGTTGGATTGTGCCCTGTGTTCTACTCCAGGACAACCCCACCAACAGAAATGTTTTTGTTTTTTTTAAAGATTCACCTTCCTCACTGGCAGACTCCTCTACAGCATCTCAATTCCATTCACACACAGAATTAGTCCTTCCATTTGTGGAAGTCTAATTAGGATCCAAGCCCCAGCCTTTTTACATGGAGAAAAAATTACATTACATTTTCTCTCTCACTCTCCCAACTCCCTCTCTCATTTGCAGACTTGGTCATAATTCATGTCAATCTCTGCTGCCTCCATTAAATTTAATTTTCAGCACATCATATAGACAGGCTAGTAATTAATAATTATTCTTTTCTTAATGATACACTTTTGTGATTTATGACTGTTTTCTCTTGGATGTTATTCCCATTTGTTTGTTCATAAAGACAAGATTGAATACCTTGTGCCTAAACTGATAAAGGCTTTTCAGCTCACTCCTGATAAGGGTCTCCTGTAAATGGGCCCATTTATCTCTCCTTTCTCAAACTTTCGTGTGTGTGTGTGTGTGTGTGTGTGTGTGTGTGTGTGTGTGTGTAAGTTAATTTCTTTTAAAGCATTTGCTTTGATGGAAGTGTCGATCTGCACTTACAAACTACCTGTTCTTTCTTCCCCTCCAGATAGCATTCCTTACCTCCTTTCAAATTACATTGTGTTTAGTTCTAAGTAACCAAAATTTTAATACACATTTGCAGAACCACACTCAGGTCTTTTTAAAATTGCATTTATATGCCACCTTTTCGCTAAGGCACTCAAAGAACCATGGTGTACATTGTTTCCCCCCTCCTGCTGGGGGAGACTCAGCGCAGTAGACTGAGAGGCAGTGACTAGCCCAACTCTAGCGAGTTTCATGGCTAAGTGTGGATTTGAACTCTGGACTCCCGGGTCATAGAATTGTAGAGTTGGAAGAGATCTGAAGGGTCATCTAGTCCAACCCCCTGCAATGCAGAAACCTCGGCTAAAGCATCCATGACAGATGGCCATCTAACCTCTGCTTTAAAACCTCCATACTGCTGGTGAGTCCAAGCATGTATGGACAGCATATACAAGTTTTGTCTTTCTTATAAAATAAATGTACTGTATGCTGATAAATTTAAGAATGTAAGGAGAGCCCTGCTGGATCAGGCCACAGACCTATCTAGTCCAGCTTTCCATTTCCCACAGTGGCTACCTCTGGGAAGCCTACAAGCAAGCTATGAGAGGAACAGCACTCTCTGGCTGTTGTCCGCTAGCAATTCAGAGGCAAAATACCTCTGATACTGGAAATAAAAGAACCTGATCAGGATTAAGAGTCATTAATCTGTCTAGTCCCCTTTTAAAGCCATCTAATTCTGAACCAATTGCAACATCCTGTGGAAATGAACTCCCAAGTATTTCCTTTTGACTCTCTCGAATCTCTCCCACCCTGTAGTTTCATTAGCCAAACCCAGGTCCAAGTAGTATGAGAGGAGAGACCCTCTCCTCTCCACTTCCTCAACACCATGAATTATTTTACACACACATCCTTACTCACATTTTTTAATATACCATAAACATTGGAACCTTTTTTCATAAGGGAGTTGTCTCAGACCGGATCACTTTGGTCATCCTTTTCCCAACATCTACAATATGGAGAAGGTATGTGCAGAAGAGGGCATGTTTAGCCCGGAAAAAGAGGAGATATGATAGCCATTTTCAAATATTTGAAGGGCTGTCACATGGAGGATGGAACAAGCTTGTTTTCTCCTGCTCTGGAGGGTAGGACTTGAACCAATGGCTTCAGGTTGCAAGAAAGGAAATTCTGACTAGACACACGGAAAAACTTTCTGACAGTAAGAGCTGTCAGAAACAGTCTCCCTTGGGAGGCTGTGGACTCTCCTTGCTTGGAGGTTTTTAAGGCAGAGGTTAGATGGCCATCTATCATGGATGCTTTTAGTTGAGATTCCTGCATTGCAGGGGGTTGGACTAGATGACCCTTGGGATCCCTTCCAGCTACCCAGAACAATGTGGAGAGGAGGAAAGGATTGTACCACCTGGCATGCAGAAATGCTTGCACTGACAAAATAATCATAAGAATGCAATGCTGAATTACTCCTCACGGTATTCCAAGACTTTATATAGATTTGTATAAAGGCATTAAGATACTGCTTGTTTCATTTTCAACCATTTCCCTAATGATCCCTGACATGGAATTGACCTTTTTAATAGCTGCCACATAGGCAGTGTTTACACTAAACTGACCACGATAACCCCATGATCCCTTGCCTGGCCACCCAGCTCAGCCGCCATTGGTATATATATGTGAAGCTATCATTCTTTTGCCTCAGTGTGCAACACTGATAGTTTTCTTCTGTTCCCAAATAATTAATCATGTGAGATGAAACTTTAGTACAAAATTTACAATTGTGTAACTATTCAGTCCTGAAGACGAAGACTCTGTTTTCTGTCACCTTTTCTATTCTGATAGTTTGATCCATTCTTTTAGGTCCAAAAAACAGAGTAGAACAGACATATTCTCAGGTATTTGACCTACAAGGAATCTTTAAAAACATTCCGAAATGACTCTGAAAAGCAACCTTCCCTATTGGATATATATATTATTAAAGGATTTTTAAACAACACCTTTCATAAATTAGTAATCAAGGTAGTGTAAAAACAAGACCAAAGAGATCATACCTATGTGGACACAACCATAAAAGAAAGTAAGTGATGTGTCCTCATTTTACCAAATATATTCTCATAACCTTTGCTATAGCATTTCTCACAAGAATCCCTGTCTATCATTGTTGACCAGTCAGAGGAAGCACTGTTTTCATTTATTTTAGCCAATGGAATTCAAAATGTATTAGAAGTGGGAGTGAGGTGGTAGCATTATGTATAAAAAGCAGCACACTGTTTAATTTGTATAATGTTTCACTAAATTATTGCAATTCTGCTTTAAGAGTGAGGTGTTTCTAGTAAATCTTTAACATACAGGACAATTATACACACACACACACACACACACTGCATCAGACCAACACGGCTACCTACCTGAATCTAGAACAAATGAAGTAATCCGTCACATAATCTGTTTTGGCAGGAGGATTTTTTTATTAGATAAGATGCTACATCCCTCTAAGGGCTGATTTATGCAAAGGTTGATTATATGGCAAGCATTTCTGTTGTGTGTACACTGATGATTACACTGCCTAACACCATAAGCAGTAAGCAAAATGTACACATCTCCAAAATGTCAGGGGTAAGCAGTGAATAATCCCCAGGAGGCTGCTGTGGGACTACTGCAGTTTCCCAGGAGTGTTTTAAGATATTTGTCTTCCCTTCACCAGTTTGCTGTATAGTGTTCAGCACTGCAAACATGGGTGTGCAAGCGCATCTCGTGTAGAATGAGCACATATATATTCTACACAAGATGCTCTTGCACACCTATATATTCCTATATGCATAAAAAAATGTAAGGTGTCACCACACAGCTCACAATGGAGTTTTTGTTTTTTTTGCTTGCTTGCTTCACTACTAGATTTGCATAAAGTCAGCAGGAGCAGGGGATAAAAGAGATGGCAGGTTGCGCAACAGCAGAGCCCATGTGATGGGAGTGAGAAGAGAGATCACTGAAAATGAAAAGGTGGTGGTTTAAAACAACAGCAGAATAAAGCAGAGATGGAAGGAGACAGAGGAGATTGGTGGTTTTAAACAGCAGAGATTTAAATAAAGCAGTGATGGAGCAACACTGAGAGGGGAAAAACATTTGAAACAATGGGAGAGATTTGAGTGAGCAGGAGGTGACACGGGGAAAGGGACAATGTTTTCATACAGCAAGAAGGGAGTTGTAAAAGTCTCCGTTAGTGTTTTTTTTTTAATCTTAGCTTCTGTGTTGTACCTTTTTCTGCTATTCCACCTTAAAACTGGTTGTTGCTGCTGTTTTGTTTTGTTTTTTTAAAAAAGCCCACAACCCTTCAGCACCTCTCTGTCCTTGCTTTACTTCAATTTCAACCATTATTTTAATCTACCGGTAAGTGTGCCTCCACCTCTGCTTTACTCAAACGTATGCCATTGTTTGAGTAAAGCAAGAAGGATGGAATGCCCGGGGGGGGGGGGAGGCTCTCCTGAACTTCTCCCTCTTCATCACCTGCCTCATGTGAGAAAGATAAAAGTTGCATGAAAGTGGGGAGGAAGGAGATATTGGAATTGGGTTGAAGATTAAAGTAGGGGTGTGGAATGGCCCAAAGAACAGGAAGGGATGGAGGCTTGTTAATTGGGAAGATGAACAGGGTGCTTAGTAGTTGCATTGTGTGGGAGGGAAGAAAATGCAGGAGCTCAACATGGGGCAGGTTTGGGGGGGGAGTCTTAAAAAATCAGCTAAAGTTTATGTTGTCTGACTATCTCCTTCCCAAACGTCCAAGTAAACCATATATGGCACTGACTTAAAGAAACGTGTATGACTCATAGTGTAATTAATGCCACAGATAAATGGCTGTATCCATGATATTCCTAATGCAGTTGTAGAAATGCAGCATTTCTACTTTATAATAAGATCCAGCTTTGGAGACAGTGTGGGGATTGGCATGTTCTTTTTATCTGTGGAGTCATTGAAGCAAAGTTTAGGCATGTTGTTTTTCTCAGTTGTTCTTGAGCCTTCTTGTAAATGGTATACGGAAGCATTTTTATGTGCAAGCCATATGTGAATAAAGTCTGGAGCCATACCCTGATTTTCCAATAACGTTTAGGAAATTTGGAATATGCCATTCAGGCACACACTCAATTAACCTCCCTGCTACACAGATTATTCCTCCTTTCCCCTTCCATGGTTTTCTTTAACTGTGGTGTACCTACGTCTAAATCAGTGCACCAGCAAGGATTGCTCTTATCAGATTTGCAAACCTCAGTGATTGGTGTGTGTGTGTGTGTGTGTGTGTGTGTGTGTGTGTGTGTGTAGAATCTTGTTATAGTTAATCTAAGCACATATGCATATTTAAAACAACACTGAAGTTAAAACAACAATGGAAAGATGGAATTTATGTAGGAAAGGCTATGTGAGCCCATAACAAAATGTCTGAGCATCAAGACTGAGAATATGACACTGACATCTACAGCCACCATCGTTTTATGAGACAGCTTCCTTATATCATGGTTTTGTCTGCAAACAGCACCCTACCACTGATTGTTTGAAGTGCTTTCAGTTCTTTTTGACAGCATCATTAGCAGTAATAGTACTATAAAATTTCAAGCCCTTTGGTGTTTTGGGTTTAGCAGTGGATAAGAGTACTCAGATGCTTGCTCAGAGATCCTACCAATAAAATGTGAAGGGATTGCTGGCATTAAATCCACTTGTCATTGTAATAAACTTTTAGAAGGGAAGGGGAGTGTAGTGCATAGATCTGGGTAGGTCACTGCAAATTGTTCTGGAATTTATTCATTTATATGTGAAATTTAAACCACACTCTAGTAGTCTGGAAGCTTAGAACTGAACTGCTAAGATAGCAGCCTGTGGGCACCACATCTGATCATTGTATATCCCCTCAGAACAAGTCCAAGAAATGGAAAAACATAAAAAGCTATTGTCCATATCATTGTGAGAAATTAAAGTCGCTCAACCAGAAATTGCAACTTCCTTTAAAAATAATCCATCAATTTTTTGCATTTTTATTCTTTTCATGGTTTTTTTCCAAATCATAAACTACTTCCAAGTCAACTTCTAGCTCCATCACTGCTTTACTGTGTTTAAAAGTACGGTACTAAAAAAAAAAGCAATTTATTATAAGCTCTCCATGGTTTCACCTTATCTAATGCACTTAATTTAGTTCATCTCCTGCTTCCTTTGTAGTGTTACAGGCAACCGTAAGATTGGAAGCAATTTATTAATAAGAGAACATGCCCTACAGCTTTAGCATCTGAAAACACTTCCTGAATGGTAATATATCTGAAGCTCTGAATTTATAGCATATAGTGAAAGTTAATAACATATACCATAATTCTTTTATTGCATGCAGCCTTGTTTATCATCAACAGAAAGGAGCTGGGTGCTTCAGATATGGGTAACTATAAAGTTATTCCAGACAAACACTGACAGTAAGAAACTAGCTACAATGCCTCTCCTCGGCACAGATGTCTAGGGGCCAAGGCACCAAATGCCCCTGCTTCTCCCTCTGGGAAGCCTATTTCATTAATAACTTATAGGAAGAGATGCACATCTCCTCATCCTTACCACTCCAGTACAATTGAGTATCTTGTCCAAACGCATTTTAAACTGTGTAATATGGAATGTATGTCCCATTACTTTTAAAAGGACTGCATTAAGGAGAGGATTGCGCTTTTAAACAAAAAAGTCCTCTTACCAGTGCAGAGTCCTGGGGGAAGTACTGCCCCCCCCGGTAGAGTCACATCTATTTTTATATATTAATTTTCATGCCACCCTTCATCCGAGGATCACAGGGTAGTTTACAATATCTATACACACAGTATTTAATACAGAGTTTAAAAGTTAGTGTGAACCTCAGGCACATTAGTGTGAGGGCCTCCCAAGAATTTATTCTGATTCCCCCCCAAGCCCCCGCCCATTGATTTGGTGGCAATGGTGAAAAGAAAAACCGTTGAAGTAGACACAGCACTGAAGTAGGTGGACACAAAGATGTGGATACAAAGAACAATCTCTAAAATCATCATGTCAATCATTTGATGAGCAGGGACTGAAAAATAAACCTTTCTCAACTGATCAGAGGCGTACTTAGGCTCCCTTGTGCCCTTGGCAAGAAGACATATTGACGCTCCCCCTTGGGCTCTTGACAATTGCTGTCCATCTTTCTCGCCGCCCCCCTACTCCCGAGCCCCTTCTAATAGCGCCAACCAGATTCCTCCGAGGTGCCTAGAAGAGTCTGCAGACCTGGTCTGGCCCCCAGAGAAGTTGGGGAGAAGTTGGGGGAGCACATCGACAGGCTCCTAGCCACTCTGAGCTGCAGTCAAAAGGCGTGATTTGGCAAGAGCCAACCTGGCCAACCCCTAGTTATGCCGTTGCGGCTGATCTACTCAGGAGGGGGAAACTGTGTTCCATTGTGTACGAATAAATGAAGTTGTGGGATAGCCACTTCCCCCAAGGATTGGGTGAATTAAGTCCTTGTGCCAAAAAAAATGTTAGCCACCCCACTCACTGTACTTTATTGGAGTATTAAGAGTCAATTTTACTTTCTCCCTTGACCTCTTATGAGCAATGTGTTGTAAACAGGATTGAATCTTTTAAAAATGTGGAAAACGAACAGCCAAGTTACAGACCATGCTGCCTTTCACAGGATACCAAAGATAAAGCAATTAGCTCTGAATATTAGTGACTGGAAGGTTCTCACATTGTTGAAATTTTTCAGTTTTTAAAATGTTGTAAATACGCGAATGCGAGTACTATACAATTTTTCAGCCTTTCTTAACTAAAGTAAGGGGGGGGGGGAATGTGCAGATTTGACATTGATGCAACTAGTATGTCACCTTTTTCTGGAAGAGGCTCCTCTACCTTTGACAAGTGGGTGAAAACAAAAACTCAGCAATTGATTGTTTTGCACTGCAGCTGTATTGTAGTAAAAGCTTCACTATATATGCGCTCATCATGGTCATAGCAAGGCAAAACTGAATGCGACAGCCGTTGAATTACACATGCAGCAGATCAATGAGTTAAATAATTAAGGGGAACTTTTTCAAAATTAGTTTTTCTCTTGGTTTCTGATAATTAGTACGAAAATAACTTGTTTTGCAGAGCTTTAAAAACAGCATTTATTAATCTGCACTGTACCCAGTTTCCTAACATACTAGCTGAAGTGCACAATTACAGTAATTGCTTTAATTGCACTGCAGCATTTTATACAACCTTGCATACACAGGAAAACGCCACTGTAAACTGAACAAATGTATTTAAAAAAATCCCAAACATTTTATTTAAGGGAATCATGTTGCTGGTGAACTCAGTTGCAGTAGAAATTCAGCTCTCTGGACAGTTTGACATTATGGCTTCTAGCTTTTCACTTTATTATTTTCTTTTAAAAAAAAGTAAAGTATCTAAGCCCATACCACTATTTTTCAGGTTCACTTACAAATGGTATAGCACAGCTTATACCAGAAGAATGGAGTAGAAACAATGGGAAATATGTGCTTAAAAGCCGCATAACAGTAAAAGTTCAGAAACCTTATTTTAAAAAAAGCATATATATATATTCCCTAGAAGTTGGATAGGCACCTAATCCCCCCCTTTTTTCCTTCCTTCCTACTCTCAATTTCTTTCTCCATATTCATTTGCCATGATAGGGA
Source organism: Darevskia mixta (assembly GCA_034641385.1). Taxonomy (NCBI): domain Eukaryota; kingdom Metazoa; phylum Chordata; class Lepidosauria; order Squamata; family Lacertidae; genus Darevskia; species Darevskia mixta. The sequence goes on from JAWWNH010000001.1 coordinate 13,301,058, forward strand.
AACTGAATTTAGACAACTAATATCAAGAGCCAAGCTCCCAAAGTGCTCTCCATGGGATATGCTTTGCACTCCATGCTGGGATGAAGCAAAATACTGTATATTGATGGCAATCACTAACTACCACCAGCTTTGTTGCTGAATACTTTCCTCAATTAGCGATAAATATTCATCACAATTACAAAAGCTAGTTTGCACTGTGTTTCTTGAGCCACAGAAATTGCACTGACAGCATTATTTCAGGCATGCCTACTTATAAGTCCTACTCAATTCAATGGCAATAACCTCCAGGAAAGAGTATATAGAATTGTAGCCTACGTCTGAATTCTTGCACCCTTTTGCTATTCTGATCATGCATTTCACTAACAGATTACTTCCTTGTACTTGTATGGTAGCATGTGGTGTATTTATATTTTATCATTAGTTCACTTATTTCTTATTCAAAGCAGCTTACAAAGGATTCCTTTACGCCCAGACTTGAGCCCTCCTTACCTTACATGTAAAAGTACATGCTTGTGTGGCTCGAGTTATTAAATTTGCATTGAAATGTAAGCAGCTTTGGAGGCAAGTTCTCACATTTTGAAAATATCATTGTCAGATAACCAAGTTTTATTGAAATGCCATTAAAATACGCAACTCTAAAATCACTTGGAACCAATTCCCATTGAGTTCAATGGAATCACTTCAAAATATACATAGTTAGAATTGGACTTGTGCAAGTATGTGTTCCTAGTGACACTGAATTTCATTCAGCTCATTCAGCAACAGAATACCCTTATACTCACATTCTTGTCCATGATTTGGCTGTGTCCCTCCGTTTTAAACGTAATAGATATCCTGTGCCTCTCTTACAATTTAGAATTTATTTAGGCATTCACTGCCAAAGCTACTGTTCCATCGACACTACGTCGCCTTCCTCTCTGTTCTGCTGGTTTCCTACACACATCAGTCTGAGGTTTCACACATGCAGAGTATCAACCAGAATATAATCCATAACGTGTTTACCCTCAGTCACCCCATATACCTCTCAACATGTATAATCTAAACTCCTTCATCCTCCATTATCTCTGAAAACTTTGGGTTGCGTCCAACAGCTGGCTTTGAACAGCTAAGCAGAAAGCGCTACCACTTATGTGAGGCAGAGTATCCCATTTTAACCAATTTCCTCCACACATCTACTGCAGCCCATCACACTCCTTATTCCATACTATTCCAGAGTGTTCCACAGCCGTCAAGAGCAGCTTTGCATGGGACAGCTTATAGGTGGAATCAACAAAAATCAGGTGTCTCACTTTACAGAAGTGCTTTTCGCTAGTGAAAATCCACTATTTGTACAACCATTTCGTTCTCTTTAATTAGGCAATGAAAGTACGTTATGTTGCATTGTTTGTAGAAATGTCTACACAGTAAGCCTGATGTGATTATTTTATGGGTTGCTTAGTATCCACACTAAATAATTTACAATCCAAGCTATTACTCTGTTCTTAAATTTGGATTTTCTGAAATTTCTCTGCCGGTCATATGTTTTGTCTATGGACTGATTATGATTTGGACACTGCTAGAAACTACTCTAGTAAAGGTCTGAATGTTAGCTTGTATAACTTACAAATGGGTCTGTCTTGACCAATAATCATGTTCAATGAAGTACATTCTAATTCATTTACATGGCACTTAATTATAAATTGGTTTATCATTCTTTTTTAGCTAACTATGTGAGCTGAGCCACACCAATTCTGTTTCCAAATGAAGAAATGGTGCTGGGAGATCTAAAATTGCCTGGGGGGATCCCACAGGCTAAGATTTCAATCCAAGTCAAATATGCTGATATCTTCCTCTTACTCAAATATCCTAAAAGGCGTCAAGATGGTGAAAAGCCAAACTACTTCATAATTACAAAAGGAACTGAAAATAATGCAGCAAGTCTTAGGGTGTTGTTATATAAACCTTTTGGTGCGCACGCATTTAGTGTATTCAACATTATGTGTGTGGGAATCTATTTGCACAAGAGGGTTTTCCTGACCCTTCCTCTCTGTAGCCCCCTGCATCCTTCAGGGAAGAAAACCTGGTATGTGGTGTATGGGCTTCAACAACACGCAGAATCATTAAAAGTTAAGTGTGAGGTAGTTGGCATAAACAAGCTGCTTCCATTTGACTGTCAGCATTTCTGTCTCCAGCTGCAGCCTCTGAACCATCTCCCATGCCTTTCCTAAGGATTGTCAGATCCACAGGGGAAACTTATCATGGCCCGTGGGACTGCAATGGAGGGGGAGGGGGAATTGGGAAAGCCCACTACACACATGTAAGTCTGCCCATATAACATTGGCTACTGTATACAGTTTTGGTTGCACTGTTGCTAAAAGGACAAGTTGAAGAAAATTAATGCAGCTTTTTGGACTACTGTTTTAAGACCTTCCTATAAGAAAAGACAGAAGAGCCTAGAACTTGTTGGTGTGTGTGTATGGGGAAAGGGATACGAAGATTGGAGGATGGTATGAGAGAGATTTGCAAAATTGTGAACAACTGGGCATAGCATTTAAAAAAAAACAACCCCCAAAGCATTGCTTCAATGCTAGGACTTGGGGGTCTCCTATAATTTGTAGTGGTTCACACAGTGCATAATTAATGTATGGGAAGAGTCTCTCTCTCTCTCTCTCACTCACACACACACGTTAATGAAGAATAGTTCTATCCAGGACTGTTAGCTACAATACCTAAAATCAGGGGCGGAGCAAGGGTGGGGCGATGGGGGCGGGTCACCCTGAGTTCCACCCTCTAGGGGGCGACACTCTGGGCGCCCCCCCCCCACAACTGGCAACTCCCAAAAACCTTGCTTGCCGCCGCGGCTGGCTTCGCTCGCTTGGCTGCCGCACTTTTTTTCCTCCCTTCCTTCTGTGCCCTGGTTGGGCATAGCTGCGGGGGCGAGGGGCGGGCCAGCGAGGTGTCCTGCTTGTGGCTGGTGTGACGACGCCCTTCACTGGCCCGCCCCCGCAGCTCCGCCCAACCAGGGCACAGGAGAAAAAAAACGTGTGGCGGCCGAGGAGCAGACTGCTCTCCGTAGCGCATGCATCGTGACGTGACGACGCATAGGCTTCAGAGCGACGCCCCGCCCCCGGAGGGTGCGCCACTGCCCCCGGAGGGTACGCCATTGCCTAAAATGATAGCAGTATGCCTTCTGAGCCCCTAAGAACAAGGGGGAGGGGCATTGAGTTTGACTTTCCAAAAACATCATTGGCCACTCTGTACATTAGATGGATGTTGGTCCAATCTAAAAAGGCCATTCTTACATTTTTTACTACAAATGAGAAATCTGTGGCCTTCCAGATATTGTTGGACTACAAGTCCTATCATCCCGGATCATTGGTCATGTTGGCTGGGACTGATGGCAGTTGGCAGTCCAACAACACATGAGAAGTCACAGATTCCCTATTTTATCTGGATTAAGATAAAAGGGAGACTCTGGTGCCCGGGTACTGTGTAACAAACAAAAAAATTCAGTACAGAAATTGACCTGTGTAGGTGTCATCATTCCATTTAATGAATACTAACAAACATGTGTGTCACATTGCCACCATTAGCATGTAGGTAATATATATATAATGGGACGCGGGTGGCGCTGTGGGTTAAACCACAGAGCCTAGAGCTTGCCGATCAGAAGGTCGGCGGTTCGAATCCCCGTGACGGGGTGAGCTCCCGTTGCTTGGTCCCAGCTCCTGCCAACCTAGCAGTTCGAAAGCACGTCAAAGTGCAAGTAGATAAATAGGTAACGCTGCAGAGGGAAGGTAAATGGCGTTTCCGTGCGCTTCTCTGGTTCGCCAGAAGCGGCTTTGTCATTCTGGCCACATGACCTGGAAGCTGTACGCCGGCTCCCTTGGCCAATAATGAGCACTGTAACCCCAGAGTCGGTCACAACTGGACCTAATGGTCAGGCGTCCCTTTACCTTTAATATATATATATAACTGTATGTAAATAAGTGATCCTATATATTGCAAAACAGGAAAATAGACAAATGCATATTCAAGTGTGTGTTTCAAGTGTGTGGATCCATTGGCTTACTGATTTGGACCATTAACATGGTTTCAATTAAATTATTATTATTTTGCCTGCCCTTAACCCTAAGGTCCTAGGATGGTTGCAACAATTTAAAATACAACATTGCCTTTAAAAAAAAGTACAAAAATATGTTGCATTTCACTCTGAAGTAAGATTTACAGAAACTTTAATCATGCGCACTGAGAGAAATGCATATCTTACTAAAGAAAACAACAACTATTAAATCTATACTAATTTGATTTTAGCCCTAGTAATCAAAAGGAGAACCTGTAATTGCAAGATTGCAATTTTATTTATTTTATATATTGGGTTAAAATTCAAACTGAGTGGCTCTCTTTGGAAAAAAAAGCAATCTCTTCAGTGCTGAACAAGTGTAAAAGTACCATTGGAAAAATGGTATGTTATATGTTGAGCTAGACACGTGCTAAAACGCAGGAATGTGGCATTTAATTTTGTACACATTTTTAAGTATCTGTAAGCAAACAAAAATCTAGCTGAACACAATCACACTAATAAACATAATACTAAAGAAGATGCAGGCAGCACTACTGAAATCTATGGACTGCTCTAGAGGTAATTATTTGAGCCCTGAATTGTTTCACAGTACCCTGTAATCCACCAACTCTTGGATTTAGCTACTCATAACCTGATCCTAACCACATATATGGAACTAAGACTTACTGGTGTGAATGGAATTTTCTTGTAAGAGTATCACAACCTTGATCCCATTGATTGCAATGGGACAAAACTGATTTAAAATCAAAGTGTTGTTGCCTTGCCTATTGGGTTAACTGCAGACTGGGATGTCTTGGATATAGGTAAGAATATATAGAAATGTCATCAATCATGGAAACTCCTGATCAAAGTTACAAATATATTTACGTATGAAATTAAGCAGACCAGTAAGATAATACCTGTACTGCTGCTTGATATGCATGGGGAATGTTCTGCTGTTAAGTCGGGTACTATTGTTACAACTTAGTACAAGATTCATAGGTTGAGTAATTCAAAGAAAAATATCGTTTAAAATGCCTCTCTATTACTGAAGCCATTACAAATCAATTTCTCTCCAGTGGGGAAAGCATATTTATGTCACTCTAAATGTTTTAAGATCCAATTAGAACGGTTCTTACTTTGAACTTAACATAGTCATGGTAGCTTTATCAATCAGTTTGAAAATCCAGTAGTAAATCTGATTTTTTAAAAACTCCAACAAATTCATCACTTTAAAAATCTAGGTATCCCAAAGGTTTAAGCAAGCCATTCCCAGATAAAGGCCTACTGCTAGCACAGATTTTTCTGCCTCGCTAACCTTCAGCTTAAAAGATTACCAAAATGGTTTCTGGGAGGCTGTTAAAAGTTTTAAATTGCAAGTTGAAATAAAAATATTATGGCCAGAAGAAGCAATGCTCGAAAAGCACAACTAAGGAAAACACTTTAATATTTCCGCTGGGATGTTTTTAATGGCCTTTCAGCCCCCATTCCCATTCAACCCACTGAAGTCTCTCTGTAGTTTTACAATAATATGAATGTTGTGTTTTGTGTTATTGTGGGAGTCTTTAAAATTGTATTTCAGATTCCTTTCCAAAAGTGCTTTTAAGTTCTAAAGAGCATCATAATGGTATTAAACTTCTCTCTAGCAGGAAAATTTCCAGGTAGTATGAGGATTAAGAGGAAATGTTTGCTCTGTGTTGTGCATCCAGATGTTTACGTGTTGACTTGGGGGTATATTTTTATTGCATACTTTCAGAGAGCAGAGACAGATCTTTCCCCGCCACCACTGTCCAATTCTTTACAACTACATAGGTCATTAACAGTGCATTTAGAAGATTAGTGCTTTTATTTACAGGATTTCTACCTGGAGTAGCAATGTATTGAACTGACAATTCTCATCCATCCATTTTCACAGGTTTTAAAGAGGAAACAAATTACAAAAGCAGATGCAAACACTGGTAGCCAATAATGGTTATTGTGGCACTTGTTTCATTTACCACAAAAAATGCCCAATTTACTACACAATCATTGGTTTGTTGCTGTTATTTTTATGATTAACAAACCAAATATATTGTAATTATATATTTATGTCTTCCATTATCAGATAGGTCCCAGTGTTACTGACATGGGTACTGAAGCATTCCTAGTTCAACAGGCATAACTTGTTGATCTCCTTAGCAAATATATTCTACTCTTCCCAAGATTGATGATAATCCCCAATGTCAGTGATACACAATATTCTCCACATCTTCTATTGTCTTGCTTTTATATGTCACAATTTCACCCCCTAGAGATTTCAAAGCCAGATATTATTTCAGGAAGGGTTAGAATCAGTGGTTTTATATGGGCTTTCCCACAGATGCCAAATACCATTTTTCCCCTAGGTACAACTGTAAATCCAAAACCTGTTTGATAGCAACCAGCATTAAACTCAGCAATGGGAGTTTTGTGGATCACTTGATCTATGCTGCTTAAAAAAAATATAATCCTTCCAGGTTGCATGGTTTGGTACACAGAGGAACAATTTATGTCATCAACATTTTCAGCCAACAGACTGTCAGCTACTTTTGCAAAGCATGCCCTTTTGTGTGAAATTCCACATGGGAAATTCCCAAGACCAAAGCAGAGCCTCCTAACCTTCAGCCCATCCTATGTAATTCCATTATATTTAATGGCCAAAGCTCAGTTCACCACATCCGCTCTCCCTAAAGATCAACCACTGGGTATGTGACTTGCTAGAGTAAATAACGGCAGCTACTAATTCAATACATTTCCCTCCAACTGATGGGAGAAGGCCCGTGTAATTAACTGTAATGAGATTAAATAAACTTGTTATTAATTCCTGAGTATTCTAAAGAGGTCTGAAGCTTCAAGTGTTGTTTTATTGTAGTTTTGATAACTTAAGTAAGCTTTACTTAAAAGATGAACCCTGTGACATACATCAGAATAAATGAATGGCACGGTTAACAATTCAAATCAAAGGTGTTATAAACATGCATTTGAATTACCTATGGAGTTGAGTTAGACAGGAAATAAAATGAAAAGGGAAGAGACTTAATGAGACAGAACTGATACAGTTTACCCTACCTGTACTTTGTTCCATGACTTCCTTTTGACACATATCTTGGACATTCACAGTGCAATTCACTATGAACTCTGGGGACGAGCAATCATTATTTAGCTGAAATTCCTCACACTGATAGCACTGTATTTGCAAAGCAAATCCTAGAATAGAAAGAAACATTATTTACCATGTGCTAAGAATAATTTTTAATGCAGAAATTCTGTATTTCTATAGGAACAAGCCCCATGGAACTTAATAAGACTTATTTCATAAGCATAAAGACTTGCAGTAAGCAAGCAAGTCCCATTGATTCAGTAGCACTTACTTTTGAGCAGTCATGCTTAGGATTGTGCTGTATATTAAGTTTCCTTTTATTTAATTTCTCTCATATACACACACATACACATTCATTCTCTATTTGGCTGTAACCGCTGTCCTTTTCGCTAACACCATGGTTTATCATTACATAGTATCCTTTAATAATCTGCCAACTTCATTCCACAGCAGACCTTTAAACATGGGCAAAACTCATTATCAGTTATGTTAGCTTCCAAGTTTTCAAACCCTTCTGGCTTCATCAACCTAAACTGTATCCAGCAGGGGGCAGAATGAACAATAATGAGCAGTAGCAAAATTGATCTGTTTTGCTCACCATCTTGTCCTCTCTCCTTTTCCTTCTTAAAAGGTTTGGTGTAGGTTGTTTTTTTTTTTAAGCACTAGGCTTTTAAAAAGCAAATGACCGAAAAAGTAAACCTCCTAATAGATGTGCTCCAGAGCTTTTCTGTGCCAAAGGGTTTACTTAACTACTAATTAATTGCAATGATTTAATTACTATTTTGCCATGCACAATTACAGCTGCAAAGCATCCTTAGCTTCCCTCTTTTATCATGCAAACGAGGGTCCCTCTGGAAGTTTAAGAGTTCCCCCATATTTACTGTCTGCTGGAGCTGCGCCTGAGCAAGGGCACCCATCCTAGATCTCCCAACGCTCCTGGAGGATTTGGGTGCTATGGAACAATCCGGACGGGATAGTCAACGCGATTACTGCCGCCCCACACCCATTGACAGTCGAGGGCACTTGGGTGGGAAGGGGTGATTTTAGCAATGTCTCCTTAAAATAAAGAAGTGCGATCATTGGAAGGAGCGGTTTGATCGGGCAAGCACGCAGGGAACTGGCCTCAGTGCGGTCACAGCGGAAAATCAAGCTCAGCTGCCCAAGGATGGCCGAATAGTTGCCATTACTCAGCCCAGTTTCCTCCCCATTCAACTCGTGGGGCCAGGCAGTAGGTACCTGGGCTGTTTTACTTAAACAGGTGCGTGCTGGCTCTTGACGGGCAGCCCTAGCGTTGTTGCTCCTTAAGGTAGTTTGCAGGAGAACTACTACCGGTAAGTACACTCCCCACCAAAGGGCTCAGTGAGGAACACGGGGGTTAGGAGGGTAACCGAGACGCACAGACAGAGAAGAATCCTCTGTTCCGAGGGTTGCTAGTTGTCTACTAAGCGGAGGGGTTCCCGGGCAACCGCTTGCCAATGTGAATCGTCACCCCTCCCTGGGAAATAGGGGGAAGGAGACTTGCGGGAGCGATGGGGCGGGGGCTGCTGCTCTACGGCTTGCTCCGATCTGCCCGCGGAAGTTCCCTGGGCTTGTCTGGGGAGCTCGCCCCGGCAGCGTCCCTAAGGCAATGCAAGTGGACTGCTCACAGACGAGTTTTCCTTGGAAAGCCGAGTTTCTCTTCCAGAAATAAGCGCAGCAGGGATAGGCAAGCAAGCTTTCCTTGCTGCTGTGAGCTAGACCTCTGGAAGCGGAAGGGTTCCAGAGGCGGCGATGACCACGGGTGGGCTGCGTGACCCCGCGCATTTCTCGGGAGAGGCACACAGAGAAGCCAGGGTCCGGCGGTGGCTCAAGCTGGAGGGCAGAGCTGCAGGCGAGACGGGTAGCAAAAGGAGCAGCAGCCGCCGCCGCCGGCTTCTTGGCTAGCTGGGGCGGGAGCTGCAGAGTTGGTGCCAGCAGCAGCAGCAGCAGCAGCAGCTGTTGAATGGCAGGCGCGAACTTTGCAGAGTGCCGCCGAGGAGTCCTTGCTTGGCACCGGGGGCAGGCACCGATTCGAGTCGGCGGGGCGGGGGTAGGGGGTCGGCTACGGCGGGCGTCCCCTCTTACCTGGCGCCAGCAACAATCCCCAGAAAGTTGTCGCCACGGCGAGGAGCCACATCCTCTTGGAGCCGTCGGAGGTGCTGGCGGTAGGAGACGCTGGCCAAGGCACGGCAGCTCTCAGCAGAAGCAGCAGCCGGGCGACGCCGGGAGAGCCGCGCACCTCTGCCTCGTCGGACTGGTGCGACTGCTGCAGCCGCTGCGGAGAGGAGCTCCGGGGGCAGCAGGCGACGCCTCAGCCCGCATCGCCCGCCCGAGCCCCGGCTCCCTCTCTTCCTCCCTGCGAGAGCTCCCTCCAGCCTCGCCGGAGTTGAGAGACTGAAACTACAGCGGAAGACGCCTAGCCAAGAAGAAGAGGGAGAGGAGGGCGGGGAGAGAGAGAGAGAGAGACCCATCGAATAACCCCCACCCTCCTTCCCGGGGTCACGTGATGCCCCCTCCCCCACTTTCCTGGAGGGGGGAAGGAGGGAGAAAGTTTATGGAGACAGGCAGAATCCTTCAGCTTGGAGAGGCGAAGGGGGAGGAGCCCCTCCCACCCTCCAAACACCTGCACGCGCCGCAGCTGCGATGGGGGAGGAGGCCGGCGGTCAGCCACTCAGTTCCCACCTGCGGGGCTAGCGCGGAAGCTCCTCCGACGCAGCCGCGTCCCCAGTTGGATTGGTACGGAAAGATCGACACTCATCTAACACCCAGCAGTACAATAGCCCCTTCGTGGACCAACTTTAAACAGCTGCTTAATCTTTTGCTCAGGCTTCTCTCTCTCTCTCTCTCACCCCACACCAGGGTCTTCTCTCCCTCTGCCACTCACTCTCACTTTCAGGCTGTCTCTCCCCCTTTCATACTCTCGCCAGATTCCTCCGCCGCCGCCGCCTTAGGACGGTGTGTGGTTGTGAGACTCGCTCTCCCCCACTTGAAACAATGATCAGTTTTCCCTAAGCAGCCTTTAAAACGAACGAATGAATAAATAAAACCACACAAACGCTGTGGAGATGCAATAGTCAAAATGACTCATCGAGAGTGGATTAGTTGGCTGCTACAATCAATCAACCACTTTCAAGTAATTTTGCAATTAGTGGTTAATAGGTGGGTTTCCTCCGCTCTGATTGCCGCCACCTCCCCGCCCCCCGCGCTTTTATGGGCGCGATTGTGGTTGTGCGAACACATTAATTGGCCGTAGACGACGTGAACTGGAATCGAGGCCGAGTGGGAGTTCGCGCTCTGACTGAGAGCCGACGAGGCAGGGGAGTCATTCACTTACCCGCCCGCTGCAGGAGGGCCGCGGCCTGTCCCACGCCGATAGCGCCTTCCTGCGGGCTAGGAAAGCCTCCGGCGTGATGTCTGTATTGGCGCGTCTCGTCTCCGGTGTGCCCAGGGTGGGCGACGTTTCTCCCATCCTGGTCTATGTACGTTGCGCTTTTGCCGCCTGTTGTAACTGCCTGAGGCACTTGGAAAAGAAGGGGAGCCTCTCTTGGGCGCGGGAAAAAGGCCGCCCTTTCCATACAGAGACAGCCGCGAGGGACAACAAACGGAGCCGTGCAGAGAAAGGAGCTCGTTTTGGTCTGGGCGATGCCTTCTGCTCCTAAATAATCTGCACATATCAAGAAGTAGCGGCTTCAGTGCCCTGTCCCCAATAGTTTCAACCTGGTGCAGGGACCGCAGGGCCAGCTCATGTTGTGGAGCAGGTGAAGAACAGCTTGAGGAACAGCTTGAGGTTGCTGGGGATGGGTTGGGGTGTGTGTGTGTCTAAGGGTAGGCTAATACCTCAGATGTCATGATCGCACAGGTCACAGTATAGGCGTGCACACCGGCACACAGTCATCTCTCCATTGGAGAGGGATGTGCTTGGTGTTTATGTTCTCCTGTCTTTCATGTGGCGCTTTGGCAGCATTTGAGGCGGCAGCTTGCTGAACTGACTGCAGAGAAGGTGAAAGGTGCTCTCGCGGGAGGCCGAGCGGAGGCACCAAGTCGTCTCCCGGCCAAAAGTATTTCTGTACTTTCGAGAGAGAACATACCTGACACCCTTGAGGACTAGAAACGGACTTTTAAGAAAACGAGAGAGGGACGAGTTGTAAAATGCGCTAATTTGCGCATGCATCCTGATGGTGTGGATGCACGAAATGCTCACCTAAGGTGCTCCCCCCTCCCAAAGAGGGGAATCTGAGCAGTTGCTGAAGGCTACATGCGTTTACTTGCATAGAGGCTTGTCAAGTTTTGAACCAGGAAGTCAGTGTTCAAATCTTGTCTCTGCTCTGAATTTATGCTAAATTTAACCTAAGCAGTTTCCCCTCATGCAACACAGGGGATAATAATTCTGACTTGCCATATAGGATGAATGTAAGGGTCACAAAGCGTGAAGCGCTTTGAATACTTGAGAGCGATACGCAAACATTTAATACAATTAGTTTACACAAGTCAGAGAAAAGCCTCTTGCTGCTTTTTATTCCCTGGATACATGTTCCTGAAGCAGAGATGGGGAACATCTGGTCCTCCAGATACGGGTGAAGCACAACTGCCACCATTCTTGGCCATTGACCATACGGACTGGGGCTCATGGGACGAGGAGTCCAAACAGATCGGATTCCCCATCCCTGTTCTGAACTCTGTCTAGTAACAGTGGGTGAATCAACAGGGTGCGTGGGTTAACGTTTTGCGCGCTTCCCGTGTGCATTCAGAGGCATGCGTGGGCAGCCTCTTTTCTCAGGCACTTTAAAAAAAAAATGTACACGGACAGTGTGTCCACTCACGCTACTCCGAGGCAGCGGGGAGGAAGTGACGCTGTGCCGTAGTGAGGAGGCGTCAATGCACTCTAGCCAAACAACCAAATAGGCGAGTTTAAACAAGGGAAGGCTTTGCGCAAGCGTGTGTGCGTGTAGGATTAGGCGGTCAAAAGGGCGCGCGCTCAGGCACGCACCATCGCGCTCGAGCCGCCCCCCCCGCTCGCTCATATTTTTGGCGGGAAAAATGAAGGACGAGGCGCGAAGAGGGTCTTACGGAACGGAGAAAGCACGCCGTTCAGCGTTTTCGGCCAAGTGTTGCTGAGCACCGGGAAAGCGCTTCGTTCTGCGGGAAAGCAACGTGCCAAGCGCGCCGCCTACTACCGGTACCTGCCTGCCGCTCTCGCGCTCTGCTGTGCTCCAAGGGCGCGAAAACTCGCTCGCTCCCATCGCCACAGCCCGGAGCGTTTGTGCGCGCTTGCTTGCTTGACTCGCTGGAAAGCGCCGTCTGCAGCCCGCGCAGCCTCTTCCAACCTGATAAAAAATGAGCCAAGCAGGCAGCAAATGGGAAAGGGGGACCGGCAGGCAGCTTACCCTTCACAGAAGTTTAAGCTTGATAACATTGTGGCAGCGCCGGGAATAAAAACAGCCTTCAAGGTTCAAAAACCCGGTGCCCTCAGGATGTTTTGGACTACAACGCTGACTGGGGCAGTCGGGAGTTGTAATCCAATACAACTGGAGGGGGCGCCAGGTTGGCGAAAGAAGAGTTAAAGCCTCTCTCATGCCTTACCTTAGTGCTGCAGAGGGGGCGGCAGTCGGGGATCGCTTCTAGCCTTCTAGGATTTACCCCGCCCCCCATCCAATTGAAGTGAGGTTCTGGGCGTCGCCAGTGATGTTTCCAGGCAATTTGGGGACTCTTCAGGGCAATCCTATACACGTCCAACAAGAAGCGAGCTTGATGGAGCTCAGTGGGACTCTCTCTGGTAACCGAAGCTTAGGCTTCACCATGATACACGGTGACACAAATGCCAGTGACACAAAGGACGTAAAAAATAAAAATAAAAAATAAAAATAACGCACGTGCCTTATAAACGGGCAGCCTTCTTTTTATCAGGGCTCAGGCCACTGTCCCATTTATCTCCATGCCTGCAGTTCTGTGGAGGCTTCACTTTGTTGCTGGAGCACTTTATCTCCCATAAGATTATGTGTCTAAAGCTGTTCCATTACCACTTGCACCCGCCTCTGATGGCTTTTTCCAGCCTCATCTTTCCGAGACCTTTCTTTGCTTTTCATCATTCACCCAATCTTTTCTCAGAGAGAGAGAGAGAGAGAGAGAGAATGAGAGAGAGAGAAATCGCTAGAGAGGTTTGAATTAAGCTTAAATTACTTCTTAGTTGCCATGTAGAAAATTCATTTGACTGATTTTGCATCCTATCTGCACATACATTAGCAGAGGAGCATACCAGGCAAGCTTGGTTTGAGAAGGGAAATGACTGGAGAATCATTAGTATACAGCTGTGTCTTTTGTTGCACTTGGTCCTCTTGTCTATAAATATTGCTTCTTTATATTTACATATAAAGGTAGTTTTAACCATCAATTTCCAGGTAGATTTTTAATGCCCACTTCAAATCAACCCTTACCACTGTTAAAACATCTGTTGATGTGTATGTAATATCATTGTTTGGATAACCATATATGATATGACTTTTATTCAGAAATAAACTTCAAAGGAAATTTCATAAAAATCAGAAACAACCAAACTCTACCCCAACATTATTTAAAACAACATGAAATGTAACATTGCACGAAAGTATTAACCAAGTAACACTGATAGTACAACATAGTGGGTGGAAATCAACAGGCTTATGCTACAAACATAGTAAACGAGTTAGGAAGTATTGTAAATATAGCTAGCTTACAGGCTGCTGTACAAAAGTTGTTATAAATATTCCACATCTAAAAAAAATACGCTCCACCTTTGAAATAGACTTCTCCCTTACATATAAAGAGTTTTTGTAGGAAACCCCCACCCCCCATAATTTGTTTGCTGGCACCAATCTTTTTCTTGATTAAAAAAATTTAAATTGTTGAATACAAATCTAAATCAATTGCATTATAGTCCATGATTCCCGAATTAACAGAATTAACATGAAATCATATCAAAGTTAAATCAACACAACATGTATTCATGGTATAAGGCTACAGATTATAGGGAAGGCGGGTATCTCTTGGATGTTTTCACCAAATGGCATTAAGAGAAATATGCAAGTTCACAGAGAATCTTTTCAAAATTGCACAAATATATGCATTTTAAAAAAAATGTATGTTGTACAATGTGGTTCAAGGTGATTCATTATAGACCATTTGGCAAGTTCAATTTTGCGATAAAGCAGTGTTTCTACATACAGTTTTAAGACTAGAACGTTCATAAATCTTTATTTTACAAAAAAAATTACTAACTTTGTTAATATTAACATCAGTGTTTAAAGTTAGTAGCCTGCTATTTCAGGAGCATGGCACCAATTAGTATTTATTGCTGTCATGTTTTTCTACAAATATAATTTTCTTTCTCTTCCCCAGAACATTTTTTACAACTTCTGTACAATAATTCATAAAAGTGCAAAATTAAGACTATTTCTTTTTAGTAACAACTGTGTTGTACTGTCAAACTTTCAGTCTTTTTGTTATAATGCAGATTTTTCTTCGTTATTGCTCTATATGAATATATCTGGATATATCCTATCATGAGTCTTAGCAACTTACTTTGAATATTTTCAACAGCTCTTATTTATTTAGTTCTTCTGTTCATTAAGTGCTCCACTCAGTGGCCACCTGTGTCGAGTGTCCTCTTTATACATCATTTGAGCCTTGGCTTGCACAGGATGAGAAGCTATCATATAAAGAATCACTCAAGGACTCCAAGTGGTCTATATCATGCCTATCAGAACTATTTAGAGAAACTTCTTCATTCTTCCCATTTTCTTCTTCTTGCCCTTCAACCTTGCTCTCCTTTTCCAATAAAATGCTTCTGCTGCTGTTAAATTTATTGAGAGACTCCAGGGAAATTTTAGATAACCCCTTTTCAGAATCTTCCTTTGCTTCTTCAGGTTGCTTCAATTTCTGTAACAATTTAAGAGGAGAGGGAGTCAGAATTAGAAACATACTCTTCTCCAAAAACAAAAATAGTTATCAAAATTGTAAATAGTCAATTACTGCCTGTCCAAAGTTCACAGCAGAAAAGAAATAGATAGTTAAATGCTTTGGGGCTTAATCCTCCATAATAATTAAATGCAAGAATAAAGTTCATTTTGGGATAAATCATAGCTTTAATGATTCTGCTGAGACAAATAGGACTCAATTTGCAAAACAGTTAAGTGCCATTTACATTTTAAGCAGCTGATTTTGGAATCTGTATGTGTAAAATATCTCCAGCATCTCCAGAGTAATTTACATTTCCCATCCTTTTCCAGGAATCATTATTTAAGGACAACTGGATGTTCGTCCAAGTAGCTGACGCTATTATTTCACTTGGACTCTGGTGAGTGCACCCCTATTCTGAGACCCAGTAACAGTGGAAATATTAGGTGAAAGCAGAAGACAAGACAGGCATGGTTAAGTTCTATTAAAATCAGTGGAACTTTTGTATACAGACTAATGCTTATGTCTCACTTATTTCAATAAATCCAAAGTGCACCTAACTTGTCAGGGTCGCACCAGAAAGAATAGTGAAAGCAAAGGTCCCCCCCCCATTTCCTACCTGCCTCCTCCATCCAACACTCTATCAGCTTTAAGGCAGGCGTAGTTGTCTCCTTGGCTTGGGGGCATGTTGGTGAACTCCAAAAGCCCCTAAACTGCCACAGGTATACCCACTTTCTGCCTCTATCGACACCAGTGAGGCAAGAACCAGGAACATTTCTGTAGCAGCAGGAGGGGGCCCTACAACACTGGGTCTCCCTCTCCATACTTGGGAGGATACTGTCCAAAACACCCAATGGCCACTGGAACACCTTCCCAGGGACTACAAGACTGCAGGTAATGTCTACAATGTTATATACATGTACCTGATCCCACTGGAACATGTTTTTGTTGTCAGATTTTGATGTCAGTAGTGTAAATCAGATATAAAAACTATGCATTACTTTGAGAGAAAAATGCTGGTGTACAAAATATTTAAACGTGTATGGAATGGTGTGGCCTATACCCAACCAGTGTCAGAGGAAAAGAAGCAACTTCTGCTATCCAATTAATCTACAGATTACTATACCACCTGTTTTATTTGGAACTTTAGTAAGGAACCTGGAATCTGAGGGAAAGTATCCCAATGTGTACTGTATATATATTTACTAAAATAAATCTGTATAATGCAGACATTAATTAAATTTACTAGGAAAGAACCTCGCATTTTGCATGTGTATTGATTTTCATGAACTAAAAAACCTTTCCAACAGAAATGAAAGCAACAGGAGAGGAAATTACACTGAGCTGGTCCAATCCCCTCAGGCAAGAATCAATCAGATATTGGCTATGTCTACTTGGAGAAGTGTTGTAATCTGACAAAACTACATAAAATGAAGCACTGGACAATGTATCAGCATATTATATATTTTTTAAAAAACACACAACTGGATTGTACAATACCAATTTTATCTCTGCTTGAACACTTTTAATCAGCTGTTTTAGGGGGAGGTTCAATATAAAAATGACCTGGTTTTCACACACAGCTGGTGTTTTTTAAAAAACCAAAAAACCCACCTCTTCTCAATAATATCATTAAAGAAATACATGAAAATACTGAATGCATTAGGGGCTTTACCAATATTTAAGGTTTTTGCAGTATCCATTGTTAAATGAGGTGTGCTAAAGTTACACTCATTCTTCATTTTCAGTATTAGTTGCAGGCAGAAATAAATGGATCAATAAGCTATTGGCAGTCCAAGAACAAACATTTTTACTTTATGTCTAGTTGGCAAGTGACATGGCTGATTTAGTGGTCATTCAGAAATATCAAGAATACAATACAGACTACCAAAGGGGGGGGGAGATATTGTAACGTAAGAGCAACATAACATGAGGATGTTTGACTCTGAAAAACTTAGGGTTCTGTTTAGATCCACATTATGTGTGCTCATTTTTGCAATATTTTTTTAAGCCACAATGCTAATTTTTACAGTTGAAGCCCAACCCATAACCAGCTAGGCCTGGTTAATTTGATTTTTAAAAAATGCTTTTAAGCCCAAGTACAAATTCTGCAAGTCATTTTTAAAAAGGTATAAGTAGCCAGGATGATGGGCCTGCGTTCGCTACTGAATTACACTACCATTTCCACAATCAGACTATAACATCTGCACTATCTTATTCCATTACAAGAGTGAGATAAGCCAGCTGAAACGTAAGCCTTACATTTATTGATTCAAACCACCCAGTAATTCATGGAAAAAACCTCCACTAAAGTCACGGGATTTCCAAGTGGCAGCCATGCCCCAGCAAGACATATGCTCATGCATGAACTGAATAAACCATGTGTAAAGGGAGTAATGCTCATGTATTCATGAGAAACGTGTGTTTTTGTGGAAGAAAATGGAGCACTTCTGCATTTGTAATGCTTTGGATCATATCCAATGTAGGATTAGGTATTCTAGTTCTATTAGTATTCTATTGGTCTGAATCCTAAGGGCCCCATGCATGTGTTGAAAGCAGTTCTACACACTTGCAGGTTGTGGGCTGCCCATCTCCCTCTGACTGCATCCCTCCTCCCTATGCCATATGAACCCAGCTACAGACAGGCGTCAGGAATGCTAATTTTGGGGTTGGTCAGTGCAGGGATGTAGCTGGAGAGCTGGAAAACACACAGCCCTTTGGAGCCACCCACACCCACACCCACAGAGAGAGCAAGAGCAAGAGAGAGAGAGAGAGAGAGAGAGAGACTACTGGTAGTTTGATTTTTGCATCTCAGTCATATAGGCCACTGGATTATTGTCAGCTTGATCCTACAAAACCACTTTCACTGTCAAACATGAAACAACAAAATTCAGTAGCCCCAAAATGGCCTGCAAAGCAGACAAACTACCTGTGGCCCTATTATGTCCTGCCTTCCACGCCTCATTAGCATGGACAATATACTAACAGGGTATTGGCAATTTTGTGTTGTGGAACCAATAGAGCTGCTCCAAAATCCTTTTTTCTGAAATGGAACTAACGTTGTTCCTGGCACTGCTACAAGAGCCTTTGTTACACATCTAGGTTTGTGTTTTGGAACTTAAGCATTATCATATGGTCTTGGTTGCAAAATGCTAAACCACGGTGGGGGGGGGAGCACTCCATAATTTTCCATTCATTTTCGGCTATGCAGCTCTGTTTTGAATACATTTAACACAGCCAAGAAAAAGAAAATCTCAAGAAAAATATTATAATTATTAATAATTCATATAAGGCTGTTTGTGGTACAGAAATCTGTGTTGCAGTCATTTTTCTCACGAAGATCCTTGGTGGTATGTCACTTTGAGTCCCATGCTGCAGGATATGGGGAAAAGGTTTCTCAAGGCCACCTAATTACACCACTGCTGAGTTTTGAATGGAATCCAGGCTTCCCAAATTAGCAAGTAACACTTCAGTTCTCCTGGACTTCTCAGCAGCTTTTGCAACAATTGTCCATGGTATCCTCCTGTACCATCTGGCTGGATTAGGGCTTGGAGGTAAGGTATTATAGTGTCTGCAGTCCTTTCTGAAGTGACACATCCAAAAGGTGGTGCTGAGGGGGGCTCATGAGCCACAATGCAGCCATCGATCTCTGGATTCCCTAAACTGTTTGACACCTGCAAGTACCTCAGGTGTCACCACTATGTGGGTGTTAATACAATACCATTCTTTTCCATCTGTTCATCTCAGAGAAACTGTTGAAACCCTGAATGGGTATCTAGAGGGAAGTTTTGGGATGGATGACCTCAAGCAAGCTGGAACTAAATTCAGATAAAATGAATTATCTGTGTAAGAAAATATGCAGATCTGGATGGAGGTATCCAGCTGGTTCTGGATAAGGTTGCACTCTCCCAAAAGACAAAATTCTCATTTTGGGAGGTTCTCCTGGACTTGGCACCGTCAACTGATGCCCAGGTGGCTTCAATTGCTAGAAATGCTTTTTAGCAGTTTAGACTGATTTGCCAACTGCAATCCTATCTAGAGAAAGCAGACCTTGTCACAGTCATGCAAGCCTTCAGAACATACTATTGCAATGCACTCTATATGACACGAATGGCCGAACTGTTCGTATGGGCCTGGTGATCAGAGCAATTGACATATATTTTATATCAGGTGTACCAGTTACCAGTTTGCTTCAGGACAAAATTTAAAGTGCTGCTGGCTACTTTTAAAGCCTTAGATGGGTTGGGATCAAATTATCTGAAGGACTACCTGCACTTGTAAAAACCAGGCCCTAAGATCAGTTTCTGATGTTCTTCTCATAGGCCCACCCCCAAGAAATATTAGGTTAGCGGGAACTAAAGACTGTCTTTTCAGCGGAGACCCCATATTTATGACACTCTTATCCATATGTACATGGTTCTTACAGTTTTAAACCAGCCCTGAATACTTTAACAGTGAAAAACAGCTTCTGTGCTTAAGATGCAATATAGTACTTTGTTGTATATGCCCAACCCCATAGAAGCAGGGGTCTTCATCTCAAAGAACTTGCCACAAGGCACTTTACATATCTTGAGATACATGGAAGGTTTTCCAAAACAGTAGGAAGTGCTTGAGTGGGATGCCAGATTCCTTCTATCAGAATTTAAGGAGGTAGCTGTAAAAGGAGCTAAGGGTTTCACCTCTAACCTTGTGGGTAGAACTGATAGACTGATCTAGACAAAGATAAACTTATGCTGATTGGACAAAATAAATTGCAGCTTTCTTCTATTTATCACTTTCAGTGGTAGTATTACAGTTTAGTTAATAATTTAATATGATGACATCAATTAATAAAATATACTGGATTAAGGTGGGGGGAAACATTAAGGTCAAATTCTATGATGTTAAATCAAGGAGCCAAATTAAACCAAAATGTCGAGCAATAAACAGTATTCAGTAGTGAAACTAGGCAAGGGATTTAAAATTTAATCCAAAGTCTACCATAGTCAACAGGAGTCTTCCTGCTAACTGTAATGAGTTTTGGATTAGGTCATATTGTCATCAAACTGGGTCTAGTTTTTAAAGGTAATAGCTGTCTGGCTGTTACCATAAACACCGGAGGACAGCTTTGGTGGCGAAATGAGTTCTTTTTGTACTTGTACTTGACAATACAATAAATAAATTTAATTCCTGTGCTTTAGCACCAAGATTAGTGATCTGAGGGGCACTTGACATACTGCACTGATAGTTGTACACCTAAAGGCTTTTAAGTGTGAAGAGGATAAACATGTGTATCATTAAGGTACAATAGTCAAAGAACTGTGGTTGCAGTTTGAATGAACATGTGGTGGCAAACTCAGGCTGCATTCACACGTGGAGTTTGCTGCATTAACCACCACACGGAAACATCAGGAAAATGGAATAAACTGTCAGGTGAATGCTGTCCAAATCCAACATAGCAGCATGTGAATGTTATATTGCAGCAGGTGTGGGAAAACGCTGGTCTTCCATATTTTGCTTGACTACAACTCTCATCATCCACTGCCCATGCTTGCTGGGGCTGATGGAAGTTTCAGAAACACCTGGAAGGTTAGAGCAAGGATTTCTGCTTGTGCAATGGAATCCTCCCAGGTGCCCTCTAAATCTGTTTATCCTCTGGAGCAGATTTGGGAACGGCGCAGTGTATACACATGGAGTAGCAGAGAGGGGAAGTCCATGTGCGTAAGCAAAAATCTATTCACTACCATGATCTCCAGATGTTGCTGGACTCCACATGCCATCAGATCCAGTGAGGTTGATCAGTGGTCAGGAACAATAGAAGATACAGCCCAACAACACCTGGGAAGTTAGTCATCAATGGCACAATAACAGTAACAATTAATTATTTATATACCACCCATCTGACTGGGCTGCCCCAGCCACCCACTTAGCCACTCTGGGCAGCTTCCAACAATTATGAAACCACAATGTGTGAAAGGTTCTTTAACTGATCATCAACGGTGGAAGAGAATCTGGTTTTTCTTTTGTTTAATTAACAGTATTTTATCATACTACAGCGAGGCAATGGGTGTGCTGTAATGAAAGATGTTTGGTAGTGTGCTATTACTCTTTGAACAAATACTCATGTAAGCTATTAAAAATAAGCTTTTTTAATTTCTGGATTTTATTTATTTTTACTTAAGAGAAAAATTTCAATTACCATTTAAAGTCAGACTATGAAAAAATGCTCACGATGAATTTGGTAGACCAATGAATATGAAGACACTCACCTCTTCCCCCACCCTCAGCATGGCCCTTAGTTTAATCTTCAAAACTTTATTTGCAGAATAGATTAACACCTGCATCCTGCTGTCTCTGGGATAAGAAGTTATGTAATATAATACTTAATGCACATGGGCAAATCATTACAAAAGTGTGTGCAATTAATTGTAAGCCTAAAAATAAACTCAATTATATCTTAGCTTCCTTCTGAAATAAATGTGTCTGAACAAAACTTATGAAAATGAACTGTTCTTCTCTCGTGTTAATGGAATAAAGTAAGGATTGCCAAATGGATGGCAAGAAACCATCACATCTGCTCAATTCAGTCCTTATTTTGATTACTTTCTATTCCAACTTTTTATCAGGTTTGGGTTTTTTTAATCAGTTAGCAAAATGTCCAAGATGTAGTGTGGCTGATATAAATTTGGCTATTACTACCATTATTATTATTATTATTATTATTATTATTATTATTATTATTACCTCTTATACTTTAGGAACATGCAAATCTTTCCACTAATACCAAAGTCATATACAGGTTTGAGACTGCCCTAAATACAAAATGCAGAAATGCTTCCAAAGAGTTTTTTAAAAAACAGCTTTGGCATAACATGTAAAACAAAGAAAACAAAGGAACTGACATTATAAGCATCCAGTTACACAATGGAGAGATAGATGGTGCAGGTTTACCCATCACTACAGTGCTTCTAAATCCACTACTGATTTCAGCCACTAGGAAGCTCAAAACCTCTGCTCATGTTTAAATCATTATTTTACTAATGCACTTTTAGTGTGAATCAGTACCTTTTCTTGCTGATAAGGGCCATTCTGTAGGATATCAGATATATATTGTATCCTGGGGAATTGGATGGCTCAGGGATTTGGTAATAGTATATGAAGCCTTTAACCTCTAGGTCACTGGTTCAGATAAAATCTGGCCTACACAAGTGACTGAAAATCATTACTATCAGAAGCTTGCCTGATGAACCCTGACTAACTCCTCCAGATACTTAGTTTACCTGCCAAGTATTCACATCATCATCACAAAGGAAAGGGGAGAACAAGCAAAAAAAAACCCCACAAGAGAACAAAGTTCTACCACTACTTCTTAGCTGATTTTCGATGGGATTTCCTGATGATTCACAATTATGTTTGCACATATATACATGTCTGTACACACACATGCTGCTTCATTAAAGATTTAATTAAAACATGCTGCATCATTAAAGATTTAATTAAAACTTAATCACCAAAGTAATGATTACATATTGTTTTGGGTATACTGGATTCCAGAAACAAACAAAAAGGGTTAACATGCTACATGTTGTAAGTACAAATAAATAATAAAATGCAATACACACTGCCCTTTACCTGTCAATTCACTATGGCAATTCTTCTACTCCAATGAGGATGTATTTATGTTGACTTGTTATACACCCTCAATTGCTAGGAATTGGGTATATTAATACTGTACTACTGTATTAAACAGACACACAAATGGCAAAATCTATTCCCGATACCTGAGTGAGCTCAGCCTCAAGTTTATGGAGGAGGTGACAGAGATGGGTACATTGAAGAATTGGGAGGTGAGTAGATCTTCCATCATAAATAAGAGTTGTTTTGCTACAAGCCATGCCCATGTGCCTGAGAGCTATCTGGATGGGGAAATGGGGAAAGCAGCACGTGCAGACCGAAGGACCATGCACCAAAAATATAAAGATGAAAATCTGAAAAACTACAACAGGTGTCACATCCAATCTAAAGCTTAGACTTGGCCACAAAGAGAAGCCAGCCCATATATAAAATTCTTTAATACAACTCAGGCTCAGGAACATTTAAATTTAAGGTTCTTCAATGCTTCCAATAACAACTCAGGTTCAGTTATGGGAGTTCATAACTGAGCCATCCAGCATAGATGTCCTTCTTCATATCCATTGCCATTTGATCCTGCTGACATGGATTAATTTAGAAGCCATCTGTGATAAGTCTGAAAGATTGTGACATGCGAATGGAGAGAAAATTGTCTGTAAGGCATGCCCAGCAACTGAGTGGGAGCAGTAAAAAGGGTGCAGGGGAGGAAGATAGGTATGGTAAGTATTTTTGTGTTTTTATATTGTAAGCCACCAAATTGCTATGAGAATTAAATATAGATCAACAAAATCAATACTTAATTGCATAACTCAAGGTCTTTCATTTCACACCTAATCCCTGATCAGAAGTAGCAAGTATGCTGATTAAAAAGTAAAATAAAAATGTTGCTATGAAGTGGAATAGTTTTCAAGCTTTTTGCATGTTTAAATCTGCAAGTTACTCTGCCTTTGCTTATCCAAGGTCATATTGATCCAATAATCTATACTATTTATCATGTTAAATTTCACATTTAATCAGCACTAGATGTCTTAGAAATCACTGAAGGTACTTTGTATTTATGATATAAAGTAACTAATGGACCATTGAGTAAATTACATAAAAACATCATAGTGCACGCTATTAACATTCTGTGGCTCCCCGTTTTTTAATTCAAATTTTCTATTGTTGACAAGTTCCTTGGAAACAGTAGAGCTGAATCAAACAGTAATAGAAATCAGAGTTCTTACTCCACTAATGTAACTGGTGATAAATTAGTCAGTCCTTTATGCATAAACTTGAAAGTTTGTGTGTGCCCAAGGAATTTGTTTTATAAAAAGGTTCATTTAGTTTTCAAGCTGGAATCAGCAGTTTTCTGTCTGCTGAAAACCAAATATACATCCAAAGGAACAGTATTTTGTGTGTGCAATCTGCTGCCAAAAATCACATGAAAAGAATGAGATACCCATACCGCTTCCTGTGATTGCCATCATTATAGCACATTCCTAGGTATGTATTCAGAAAGAAGCCTTATATAGTTAAACTGGGCTTATCCCAGGTACCGGTAAGTGGGCACAGGGTTGCAGCCTGAGGCTTTACATACACTCCTGTTTACTCTGCATCCTGTGTACTCTCACTGCTGGTTTGGGAAGTGGTGTACATACAACATTAGCCACGATGCATATCTAGCCTGTCATTTGTAATGAAATGCTGCATTTTGATGTGTTTCCCCCCTAACCTGATACTATCCAAATTGAGAAAAAGTACAACCTTGCTGCATTTTAACCTGGTAACACAGCCTTAGCTGATCTTCAGTGCACTGCTTCCAGATTTTTATTTCTTCTTTCATATGAAAGCTATTACTTTACAAAGGGGGACGGGGACGGGACATTCCTACAATTTCTTTTTCCTGCATCTTATTATTCCCCCTCCTTTCCATTATCAGCATTTTGTTAATTTCATTGGATGGTTCCTTTTTGCCAGAGCTAAAATGGGTTCTTCTCAAGTCCAGAAGCCAGAGGCTTTCAAAAAATTAGGAAGAGTGGATATAGCTGGGTGACAGGTCAGTGACAGGGCTGTTGCAGGCCGTACCCCAACATATGCATTCCCAACCTGTGCAAACTCATTTATAAGTTGGAACAGAGCTTACATAAAACTGGGAATGTCTCTCTCCTAAAATGGAGTGAAATGGTCAAACAATGTAAGGGATAGCATGTGTGTCGTCACAGTGCTATTTAGAGCACAAACGAATACAGAATGCCATAAAATGAATATAATCCCATCACTGATATGGATGTGGACCAGTCCCAACCAGCAGCAGCTGCTAATGAATAAACATGGCCAGCAGTGCCCTTCTGCCATTTACATACCGGTAGTCCAAACAGGTCAGTCTGCACAAGAGGGCAAATGGATAAAACTTAGATGTTGTTGTTTTTTTAAAAAGGAGAGCACTCAAAGCACCGAGGGAGCATTTTGACCTCTAGAACATCCAGAAACAGGCTTTAAGCTCACTGCGGCTCCAACAAATAAGTTTCAAAGGGAGATTCAACTGTGAAGCTCTCTCACTGAACTTCATTAGCAAATTTGACATGGTGGGATTTGGTATGAGCTGATCCTAGGTATTCCTAGCTTACCACGGAAGTAAAGAGTGTGGCTATGTGTTATGTGCAGTTCTTTTTATTATTTTTAAAAAAACCCAGCTGCTGAAGCATCACTTGCTGAAGCAAGTGGAAAACGAATGTAGGGGAGAGGAGCTTATTAGATAGAATCATAGAATCATAGAGTTGGAAGAGACCACAAGGGCCATCCAGTCCAACCCCCTGCCAAGCAGGAAACACCATCAAAGCATTCCTGACAGGTGGCTGTCAAGCCTCTGCTTAAAGACCTCCAAAGAAGGAGACTCCACCACACTCCTTGGCAGCAAATTCCACTGTTGAACAGCTCTTACTGTCAGGAAATTCTTCCTAATGTTTAGGAAGATATTTCTGCTTTGGCTATTTTTCTGTTGCAAAACATCTTCCTCAGCTGCTTTTACCTCCCACTAGGTAACAGATGGTAGCTAACAAATGCAGAAGGGCACTGTTGGCTATACCTGTTTATCATCTGAAGTTTCTATTTGGCAATGGATCATATCCATGTTGCAGATTTGATCTAGTAATTCTGTATTCACCTGTCTCTGCCTAGGTGCCATTCATTTCCTCCTCTCTTTTCACTTGGTAACAAAAACTTTCCTCTTCTCTCTATATTCATATTACAGTATATACCGGTACCTGCTTACTTTGGTGTATCTGATAAGTGATCTCTGGACCATGATGCTTTTGTGCCACAGCTTTTTAGTCTTTAAGGAGCTACAAAATGTTGTTATGCTGCAATAAACTAACATGGGCAACACTTCCAGTAATAAAAATATTTATATAGTGCTTCAGCAATTAGCTGTTGAACAGTTATTTTACTGGGTGGTATCCAAGACTGGGGACGTGGGTGGTGCTGTGGTCTAAACCACAGAGCCTAGGGCTTGCCGATCAGAAGGTTGGTGGTTTGAATCCCCGTGACGAGGTGAGCTAGCTCCCGTTGCTCTGTCCCAGCTCCTGCCAACCTAGCAGTTTGAAAGCACGTCAAAGTGCAAGTAGATAAATGGGTACCGCTTATGCGGGAAGGTAAACAGCGTTTTTGTGTGCTGCTCTGGTTCGCCAGAAGTGGCTTAGTCATGCTGGCCACATGACCCAGAAGCTGTCTGCGGACAAACGCCGGCTCCCTCAGCCTATAGAGTGAGATGAGCGCCGCAACCTGAGTCGTCCGCAACTGGACCTAATGGTCAGGGGTACATTTACCTTTATCCAAGACTGCAGCTCTGCTGTTGCACTGCACCTGCATCATTATTATTTTTATTTATTCAACTTATACACCACCCTTTACCCAGAGGTCTCAGGGCGGTTCACAACAAGACCACAACATATAAACATATAAAATCAAACCAAAAGCAGTAACCCAATAAACCTACATGCAACAGAACTTCCCCTTCCTCTCCTCTCCTGTCCCCAGCCCCCTCTCTGGACATTTGGGAGACTGTCTGGAGCACATTTTGAGAACTCATGGAAGAAGGAGAGGAAAGAGAAGTCCCATTGCACCAGAGGAAGCAAGCGCATGGAACTTTGGTTACAACCTACCAAAAGGAATAAACCTTGGCTTACACTCTTTAAAATATGCATGTATGTAAATGTACAAATTCAACATTATTTTTAGGGAAGGGAATAATTTTAAATCTAAACATTCCATTCCAGGTGGAAGAAGTGTGCATGAACCAGAACCACATGCCAATAAATACAGGGACACGGAAGAACAGTGAGGAATGAAAGAAAAGTTAAAGGTATCTTGAGTGCAAGTCTGGACACAATCAAGAATCCCTCTACCCACCAAGAACAGATTCTGAGAGCAAGCAGGAGAAGAGAGGAAGGTGAAGTCGAGCTACATTTGTTTACAGACAAGTTTGGATGGAATCCTTTGCCAGTTTATACTTTCCTCCTAATTCTTCAGATGTTTAGCTCCAGTGAAAACTTCCATACTGGCCCCCCAATTTCACTTTAGGCAAAATTTGATGCCAACTCTCAATAATAGTTTTTCAACAGAGTGGAGTAGAGTCCCCAGATCTCATTTAGCCAAATGAAAGAAAGTGTATGTGGATAAGTAAAGCTCCACAGTGAAAATAGTTGTAAAATCACCTCCTGGAAACTACAAAGGTGAATGCTGTAACTGCATGACCCCTGTTATATTACAGCTAAGCTAAAAATGTAACGTTTGAACCTTTCTCCCCTTTAAAGCGTAACCTTAAATAATAAGTAAAGCCTTTCTCTCCCTCATATATTGTGAGAAGCTTTCATCTATTTTCTAGACTGGCAGTAAAATAATTTTTTGAAATAATGAATCATTTTTCTCTTTCCTGCTTGAACAGAAATCCCATGATTATTTTGCTGAAGCAGACAATGACCTTCTCAAAGGAACCCCATCACATTCTCAGGATAAATAATGAGAGGCCCTCTCTTTTCTGCCTCATGAAAAAATTGCATTGATATGAAGTGCTTGTGAAATTATCGATCTGTTCATCATTTTTATAAGAAAACAATAT
This sequence comes from Darevskia mixta, assembly GCA_034641385.1. NCBI lineage: Eukaryota > Metazoa > Chordata > Lepidosauria > Squamata > Lacertidae > Darevskia > Darevskia mixta. The sequence continues at coordinate 13,328,874 of JAWWNH010000001.1, forward strand.
ACACTTAGCAGAAAGTAATCTACATAGGCATTATGCTTAACCAAAGTATGAGAGGAGAACAACTTTCCTTATTTGAGATTTTAGTTACAGAAAGGAAGGGGATATATCAAGAGGATATTTTTTTTGTAAGTAAGTAAATTGTATAGGAGGAAAGAACAATTCATTAGCATGAGCTGTGTGAATGGATCCCACCTGTTGGCCTGAACAAAATGGTTATTGATGAGCAAATAGCTAGCTGTGAAAGGGAGAACCAAAATTGTCCATGCTTTGAGTCTCTGAATAACACAAAAAGAAGAAAGTATTGAATGAACAAGCCTCACATATTTAAATACAAAATTGCTATAATAGGGTCAGGCGACTGATAACGTGTTTTTTTGGGGGGGGGGGGAGCTTACCTAAGGTAACTAACTGGTAAGCAAATATTTGTTTTATTGTGTTGTTGTTTTTATTTTGATTATGTATTTTGTGGTTTTATATTTTGATTTTATTCTGTGAACTGCCCTGAGACCTCCATGTATAGGGCAGTATATAAATTCAATAAATAATAATAATAATAATAATAATAATAAATAACATGATCAGAATTATGTTTAATCCATATTTAAGATTCACCATAACAAAATCTAAGTTTGTACAATTAATACAAAATTAAGCTTCGCATTCTTTTGTGTGCAATACTGCACCACAATTAGGCAGTTAAAACTATTGGCTTTGATAGGATATAAGAATATACCGGTAGCACTGTAGCAAGCAATTGGCTTCCAGGAGGAAGGTGCAGGGGAGAGTTAAGGAATCTGTGGGACGGAGGGGCTACACACGTAACTGAAAGTAAGCCCCACTGAACACAGTGGAATTGCTTCTAAGTAAACATGCACATAACTGAGCTGTTAAAAGTGCTTAGTCCTTGCTGGATAGTGTCCTATGTTACTGTGTTTGAAAAACAGCCCTTGTGGCTAGTAGCCCTATCATCCATTAATTCATCTGATTTCCTTTTAAAGGGAATGGTTGGTGGCTATCACTATACCTGGTGGTCCCAAATCCACGTTTTAACTATTGTAAGCCACCTCAATCTCCAAGAGGCATGAGATTCCAGGGGTTCCAGGCACTTAATCAGGGTTCGTGTTTCCCTTGGCATGCGGGACAGCAGAGACTGTGGTGTCTTTATTATATATATATAGTTTATTTCCACATATTCTGTGACTACTATGCAGGAGTTCACAGCATTCACAAACCAAGAGGGTCTTGCTTCTCCCATAGCCACAGCTTTGGATTCTTGCAGAAATCAGCCATGACTCTGACCCCCTGGCTTCCCAGCCTGCTTTCTTCAGGGTTGCCATATGTCCGGAATTTCCCGTACGCAGCCTGCAATTGGCTGTCGGAAGTAGTGTCTGGGGCAGAATGCCAGCAGCGTCGTTTTGGGTGATCTTCCTTAAAACAGCTAAACATTAAAAGCTCATCAATTTTTCTGTCTGGATTTTCACTTTTTGAAATATGGCAACCGTAGCTTCCTCCTTCCAGCTTCTAAGCTTAAACACCCAACTCCCAACTCTGGCCTTTGTCTTTGTAACTACCAGCAAGTTGAGGGGCACAGAGCCTATTCCTGTTTACCTTCCCACCGGAGCGGTTCCTATTTATCTACTTGCACTCTGACGTGCTTTCGAACTGCTAGGTGGGCAGGAGCTGGGACCGAGCAACAGGAGCTCACCCCGTCGCAGGGATTCGAACTGCCGACCTTCTGATCAGCAAGTCCTAGGCTCTGTGGTTTAACCTACCAGCGCCACAAGGATTACATTTCAGGAAATACTACATATACAGAAGCAACAGATTCCCCTCTCCCAAGCAGATGCACCTGTGCAAAATGAGGTTCGTTTCCAAACACCCTGTGTGCAGAAATAGAACTGGTTTACCCCTGCTCCCATTTTCAAACAGAAAATGCAAATGTAAAATACAATGCAATACCTGCCTTGAGCACTGAGACATCTCAATGGAAGCTTGTGTGTGTGTGTGTTCAGGATGCCACCATGAACCCCACCTATTTTCCACGGGCAGCAAGTATATCCCCCTTGAAGACTGAGAAAGGAAAGGAAACTTGGCGTACAAGATTGGAACACAAACTCTTGAACTATTGCGGCACCTGTTTTCAAAAAGGTTAGGAGTCAGAGAAGCCTCTAAAACATTCTACATTACTTAGTTAACATACTATAAGAGAGAGAATGGTCACATACTCTCAGTCTCTCCTGTATAATTGGAGCCTCCAAGGTGGTAGAAAGTATTTGCAGGAATAGGCCAAGAGTTGTGAAAGCTTGTGGACTAAGCAACGCAACAGTAACTCCTAGGAATCTAGCCTAAATGATCATGTCTAAGATAGATAACAAGGCAGTTCATAGCTGAGAAGACAAGCAAGAAGAAGTTAGCAAATTCAGCTAGGGGGACTCACACAAAATACGTGGTTGCAGGCAGAATATATATATTTAGTGCAATCACACTGATGAGGGTGGAGCAAGATACAGTGACGGACCTTGGAGTCTAAAATTTCAGCGGCACCCTGCGCAATGCCAAAATTTGGTGCCCCTCGCCTCTTGCCTTCCATTCTACATCATAGTTGTGGTGCCCCCTATAGTGCCCCTGAGGCTCCATGCCCAATGCGACTGAACTATTTGTGTTCCCTTAAATCTGCCTCTGCAAGTGGAGTTACTTGGGTCCAGGGGTCCCACAGACTACAAGAAAGCAAAATTCTGGCTCTAGCTCCCCCAGTGGAAGATACTTCCTTTCCAGCAGTGCTTGAGAATTTTTGGATCAGATGGTGCAGACTTCTCAATCTTCTACTATTCACAATTATTCATGTGTAATACAGTGGTACCTCTGGTTACGAACTTAATTCGTTCCTGAGGTCTGTTCTTAAGCTGAAACCGTTGTTATCCTGAGGTGCACTTTCGCTAATGGGGCCTCTGCCGCGCAATTCCTGTTTGCATCCTGGGGCAAAGTTCGCAACCAGGAGCAGCTACTTCTGGGTTAGCGGTGCTCGTAACCTGAAGTGTTCGTAATAACCAGAAGAGTTCGTAACCAGAGGTACCACTGTAGACATATGCTGGCTCCAGGATTCTTGCTCTCTGCTCAGACAAGGAAAGTTTGACAATGAAAAAAATTATTTTCTTTTTTTTAACCTTTCATAGTGCTTACTACAGGAGCTTCATTTAAAGGGGTTAATGTCTTTTACCCACCCTGGCATTAATATGCCAAAGGAGCCTCTGCAGGCTGCCTAGTAGGTCTGCATGGTAGCTTAAAATAACAATGAGCTGGCTTGCACTGGGTGAGTGTTGCCATTTGTATATTTCTCTCTGGGGTGTGCTCTGATCTTTACAATCAACTAGATAAAAAGCGGAGGGAGGGACTGAAGTCTAATTGTTGATGATGGCTGAGCAACACTTCTTTCAGAATACAAGGAACAGTGTTCAGTCAGTATTTGGCTCTCTGATCAAATTTTGAAAGACTGAAAAGGCAAATGGCTCAGCCTCTATTAAAATCTACACCTGCCTAAGCCATCAGTTGTCAAATCCTGCATACTTAGCGCAAAATGCCCAAAACCCTGAAAGCAAGTTGGAAATTTCACTTTTGTATATTGTCTTTGCAGAATTCAAATGATACATGTCTACATCTGGAGCAGCAGATCTTTGCTGATATCATCTGGAAAAATATATTTCTAGTACACACCTGTTCACCATGTTTTGCCCTGATCAGTACTCCACTTCTGGACCACCACAAGCTATACAGACAATTCCCCTCTACATTCTTTTCTGCTTTATGCAGGATTTTAAATGTATTTTTATTTTGTTATGTTAATTTCAGCATGTGTGCCATCTACAACAATTCACTGATCTTTAAAAGGATAATAATTCATTTTTTAAATGAGTTAGAATGCACTCACCTATTTTTCCAGGCCTTACAGACTTATTTTCTGCTTTTTTATATTTGCTCACCTTGTGCACTGGGGTGAGTGTTAATCGGGTTGTTTATCTGGGTATGAACATATCTGGCTTTTGGGGGGGGGGACTTTATTGTTCTCCCTCTGTGTATCACTATTAAAAGTACAGTGGGACCTCGACTTACGAGTGACCCGACTTACGTGTTTTTCGACTTCCGAATGACTTCCGGAAGATAAAAAATGGCCGCCGCAACCGAATTTTTCGACTTCCGAAAGGAAGTCGCGGCCGCTTTGAATAGGATTTCTTCGACTTACGAATTTTTTTCGCTCAATGCATCCCTATGGGGACTCGACTTACGAGTGTTTTCGACTACCGAAGATCGCGTCGGAACGCATTATCTTCGTAAGTCGAGGTCCCACTGTAAAGGTAAAGGTACCCCTGACCATTAGATCCAGTTGCGGACAACTCTGGGGTTGCGGCACTCATCTTGCTTTACTGGCCGAGGGAGCCAGTGTTTGTCCGCAGACAGCTTCTGGGTCATGTGGCCAGCATGACTAAGCCGCTTCTGGGGAACCAGAGCAGCGCACGGAAACGCCGTTTACCTTCCCGCTGGAGCGGTACCTATTTATCTACTTGCACTTTGACATGCTTTCGAACTGCTAGGTTGGCAGGAGCTGGGACCGAGCAACAGGAGCTCACCCCATTGCGGGGATTCGAAATACTACTCTTAGAACACAGAAATTACCGGTAGATAGGTGCCCATGCATCAACTGTGGCCAGGCTCAGTGCCCCAGTTGTATCTGTTTCTGGTATTCTCACTTGCATCTATCACACCTTGACCTGATGACTCTTTGCAGGAACTGCCCTTTAAAACAACTCAGAGGCTTCAGTTGGTGGAGAATGCTGCTGCCAAAATCGTAACTGAGGGCAAGGTGCTGGGATCATGTGACTCCCTTGCTTTGTCAGCTGCAGGCTGTTGCCTATAAAACCCTTAACAGTATGGATCCAAGCTACTTGAAGGGCCATCTTCTCTTATGTGACTCTACCTGTTCTCTAGGACCAGCTGTTGCACCCCTCTCACAAGTGCCACTGCATAGAAATGTACGGTACATAGTTGCTATTATACAGAGACTATGTCATCCGCACTTCTGGCTGTGTTCTGTGATACAGAATTGGGGACATGGCAGTAGCTGATACAAATGTACTTCTACTGATAAATGTTCAGCTCCAGCAGACTGTTCTTGGATTTTACTCTGTGCACAGTAGGTAAAATTCATATATGGAGTACCCTATCCTCAAACAGTTCTCTCATTCATTTCATCAATGGAAAGCCATGGCTAAGTACATCCCTTTGTGCAGGGGGATTAGCTTTTACAATTGAAATGAATGGGTACCCTGCATGCATTTCTAAAAAAGAAGACAAGGAAGAAGTGCATCTATGAGCATATGGGTGAGTGGATCAGGGCAGAAGTGTGAAACTGGAATAATTAATGCTATGGTAGAAAACGGCTTGCATCCCTTTTTAAAAAAAATAAAAAATAAAAATCCAGCTTATCTAGTTATGTCAATGAAGAACTCATGGTACTGTAAAAGAAAACTAAATGGCATGAAGGATGTTTCATTTTATGTGGTTTGAATTTGATTAGTGATTAGTCTTGGCAGTTGAAACCACACGGGAACAGTAATCAAGGTTTCTCTACTGCAGCTCTGTAACAACCAGAAAACATTCTCTTGGCTCTTATCCCACACTATGATAGGATATTAACCTAAAATCTAATTAATCTATGAATGAATTATGGCTCCAGAAATATAGTGCATTATAATCAATTTTAAGTGAGTTCCTAACAGAAGATAAGATGAAGAAAAAGCTGTAAAATTACCAGAGGTTGATACATTCTGTTTACTATGACTGATGATTTTTAGGGGGATAATTTTACAATCCATCAAACTTTTGTCAGCTCAAACATCACGCTGCCAAACATATGCAGTAAATTAATTTTTAAATTTACATATTTATTAAAAATCTTATTGAAAACAGCAAGAAGTAAGCTGTGTTTGAATAATAAAAGAACTTGTTATTCTGCTGGATACAAAAAAAACCCTGTTCTATTAAAAAAGCTTTTATAGTCAGGCAATAATCATATAAATTGCTATCTGAATTAACTAAGTAAACAATTTATTAAGTTGCCCACTAAAATTACATTAATAATTAAGAGACTGATAGAAAAACAGTCAACCCAAGAAAATTGGTAAATAAGGATAAAATTTGCAGCATGCTTGTCCCCACCCCACCCAACTAGCCAATTTTATCTAAAGTTACAAACTGAAGGCTAAGAGCCACTGTTACCTTAAACAATATAAATAGGGAAAGACAATATAAATAGGAAGTATCTGAGTCTTGGAAACATAAATTGGGCAAGTTTGGATTATATTTTCTTTCCTGATCTGGCCGAATGTGTGGAGGTGAGTGAGTACACAAAGCTTCTCTGGGGTACATTATGTGCATGCCACCCCATTTTCGCTGGCTCCCTTTCTGCAGAGGTACGGACAAAATGTCTGACTGCTCCCTGTGCGTATACAAATTGCTTTCCTGAACTGAGTTTGGAAAACGTAATTGTTGTGTACGTTATGTGACAATCAGACAATCCATCCCTGCATGTACAGGCGGAGGTGGGGACAGTGCACTGAGTGCGGGTCAATGCATCCGATGGGAAGAGCAGCTGCATGCCCTCCTTCCCACCTCACTTTGGCCAGACTGGGGTATCTTCCAAACCAGCTCATTGACTGAGCAGAGGAATGTAGACTTTCCGGAGTGTTGTTAAGTTGTTATTTCTTGTAAAACCTTAAGGGTCTATGGCCAGTCTACAGTAGAGTGACAAACTGAATCCTGATTGTGTCCTACATTTGTAATAAAGTTAGTAATATGTAGCAGTATGTCCCTACAGTGAATATTAAAACCTTTGGATTTCTCTGCCATTGCTACTGACCTCATAGCTTCTGGGGACTAATATTTCAACTGGTATTGGCTTACTACTTGCTCAGCTTGAAATAAGTGGATGTTACAAACGAACCTATAAGTCTGCAGTGACCCCTCATCCAAAGGAAAGGAAATCTATAGCAATGTTCCATAACTTTTCCAGAACTGGGAAAGCAGAGCAATATAAAGAATGCTGCAAAAAGACTACTTGGCTTCTTCACTTTTGGAGTTCTTCTGGTACCTCTAGGGCACTGGCACTGTAGATCCAGTAACCACATTAAGCTTTATTCCTTAAAACACAGCCAGATTCAACAACTAAACACTGTTCTGAGAAATGCACCAAGCACATCAAAGCTGTGCTGTGGCTTCTATCAACCCATGCAAATGTTTGGAAGCGGTATACATTGCACACCAGAGCCAAACATAGACAATAGCTGCCTCCCAAAAAGCAGATAAAGGCTGCTTGTGAGCTTCCTAGGGCTATATAGGAAGGCATTATTGGAGACTGAATTAGATGGAGCTCTGACGTGATTCAGCAAGGCACTCTTCTGCATCTCTTTCCTTTTGCCTCAGAAATTCATCAGTGTTTATGGCAGCTGCTAAAGAGGAGGTCCTGTAACACTGATGACTAATTGTAGGCCTTTTTGAATGGAAAAGCTAATGCTATTGTGGGGTTATTAAGTTTCAGTAGCAGCATGGATGAGTTAGCATTGGAGCCAGGGACTAGGTTTGGGATTGCAAAGAAGACTGGACACATGAGAGAGCTGACTAAGACAAGAATTTTATATTAGGTATAGAGAGTTCTATGAATGGAATAACATGGGAAAATGCATCTCCTTAGGAAATTTAGGGTTCAGTACAATTGTAAATGCATCTAGACTGTAACAAATAACAACAGTTAAATAGGATGAGGAGTGGAATGCTTATATGAAGATCTATGTTTTAAAAGGTAAACTCAGCTACGGGATTAAGTATAATTGGGCAGGGCAGACTCGAAGATCTCTGAGTGACTGTCAGCAGGTTCTCTACTTCTATCTCTTTTACATCTAGCAGTGGTTGGTAGATCTTGGGGTTTTACTAAAAAAAGTAGTTCTGACAAGTCTGAAGTCTGCACACTCCTGTTGTACATATAGGCAGTGCTTTTTTCTGGGGGGAGGAAAACCCCTAAACATTTTATAAATCTAAGTTTGGCCTCATTGAGAGGCAGTATTTTAATATGAGTAGGATAATGAGAGTACCGCTAAACATTTTTTTAGATAAAACCCCTAAACATTTTATGAATCTAAGTTTGGCCTCATTGAGGGGCAGTATTTTAATATGAGTAGGATAATGAGAGTACCGCTAAACATTTTTTTAGATAAAAGCACTGCATATAGGCATGGATACATCCTTTTATTATACAGTCGTACCTCAGCTCCCAAACACCTTGGAAGTCGAACGTTCCAGTTCCCGAAGGATCGAGTGTTCTGGTGAGTGTTCTGGTTTTCAAACATTCTTTTGGAAGCCGAACATCCGACGGGGCTTCTGCGGCTTCCAATTGGCTGCAGGAGCTTCCTGCAGCCAATCAGAAGCCATGTTTTGGAAGTCAAATGTTTTGGAAGTTGAACGGACTTCCGGAATGGATTCTGTTCGACTTCCGAGGTACAACTGTACAGGCTAATTGGTAATATTTTGTTGGTATGGGGGATTCTAATCCAATATAATTAACTGGAATAGGGGTTATTGAGTTTCAGCTGATTAAATGTAATCTGTAGCCTGAAGCACATCTGTGTGAACACAAATATAGATCAAAAACTGAATTTTACACTTGCAAGGAAAGTCAAGGGTACAGTCTCAGGTTGTGACCCATCTGGCGTAAACATGCAGAAAATAAGAAACGGAGGACAGGGTGTGCAGCGAAGGTAATTCATGACAGATACAAAACCAGACTGCAGGAGACACCCACTCCCTTCTGGAGCATTATAAATAAAAGCAATAGGTGGAACATACTAAGAGCAAAATGTAAAATGGAATGGAATGGAAAGGAAAGGAAAGGAAAAAGGAAAGGAAAGGAACACATGTGTGTTTGGGAAAACTGCTTGGATCTTTGTAATCGAACATTTAAATAATGTAATTTTAATGCCTGAACACAAATTGCCTGTTTCAGTTGGGGTTTGTTTTTTTTAAACCACTGAAACAGGATTGAAACATTTCTGTTTCATCACATATGGTGGAACTGTAAAGTAATCAAAAGCTATTGGGAAATGATTTATAATGAAATTGAAAAAATGTTTAAGATAACTTTTGTCAAAAGACCAGCTTTTCTGCTAGGCATTACAGGTCAAGACTTGCCAAAAAAGTGGAAGAAACTATTTATGTATGCTACAACAGCGGCTAGGATATTACTAGCCCAAAAGTGGAAAGACGACAAGATACCAACGAAATAAGAATGGCAAATAAAATTGATGGATATGCTGAAATGGCGAAGCTCACAATAGAGGACAATAGAGACTTTAAAAAAGACTGGGAACAGTTTATGATGTACTTACAGAAACTGTGCAAAGAAGTGGACTCACTAGCAGGGTTTGAGAAATTAAGAAAACAAGTATAAAAGTTAAGAGGCAATAACTGGGAAAATAATAAAACGTAAGATGTAATTTGGGAAAATATGGTATAAAAATGATAAGACTGCAATAACATTTAGCTAAAAGAATACAAAATTAAGGTAGAACAAAACAAGCAGGAGAAACTGATATTTAAAGAACCAGAAGAGGAAGCTGAGGGAAGTCAGGGGAGGGTGGGGGTGGGGGTAGACGGGGATTCGCATGTTTTTCTTTCTATGATAATGATGATTGTGTTGAATTCAAATGTAAAACTTAATAAAAATTATTTTAAAAAGAAACATTTGTGTTTCAATCCTAAATAAAACATATGCATCACCGTACTGGAGAACGCTGCTCTTCCAACTGCAACTTGTCTTTGCCTTAGAGCTGGTCGAGGCAATTTTAAAGGCTGCAGATACCTCTGAAAATTGACATTCAGACAATCAAGTTTCCCTACTATACTACTTACTATACTACTTCAGATTACAACTGGGGGTGGGGGTACGGTTGCCTATTTGAAAATGTTCCTAATTAAAGAAAAGAGAGCACCTTTCCAAATGCAGGGTTGGGGGTGGATAGAACTTTTCACCCTGATATGTTCATGTTTTTAATTAAGAAAAAACGTTTTTTAAAGCAAGAGTAGTCAATATAGAGGGACGCGGTTGGTGCTGTGGGTTAAACCACAGAGCCTAGGGCTTGTCGATCAGAAGGTCGGCGGTTCGAATCCCCATGATGGGATGAGCTCCCGTTGCTCGGTCCCTACTCCTGCCAACCTAGCAGTTCAAAAGCACGTCAAAGTACAAGTAGATAAATAGGTACCACTCCGGCGGGAAAATAAACGGCGTTTCCGTGTGCTGCTCTGGTTCGCCAGAAGCGGCTTAGTCATGCTGGCCACATGACCCAGAAGATGTACGCCGGCTCCCTTGGCCAATAAAGCGAGATGAGCGCTGCAACCCCAGAGTCGTCCGCGACTGGACCTAATGGTCAGGGGTCCCTTTACCCTTTACCTTTAGTCAAATATACAGCCTCTAACTTGCAACCTAGATTGGTACTGTCCAGAAAAGGTGTGATTCTGCTAAACATATAAACTGGGTCTTGGAGTTCAAACAGTTATTTCTGGCAGGTTTCATGGTCCAAATATTGTACTTTCATTCTTTTCTTATTTCAGTATTCAATCTGTCATGGAACCATCTTAACCATTCTGACAGTCAATAGTGAATAAGTGAGACCAAAATATATTTTATGATAGATCTGTGAATGAACTTGTGTTTGCCTTATATAACAAAAAACTATTAGGAGGACTGAAATACTACTGAAATGCAAGGGTAGTGTATACGATTTCTCTAAAATATATTACTACCGTATATTCCAGCATATAAGACGACTGGGCATATAAGACGGCCCCCAACTTTTCCAGTTAAAATATAGAGTTTGGGATATACTTGCCGTATAAGAAATACGACCCGGCGTATAAGACGACCCCCAACTTTTGAGAAGATTTTCCTGGGTTAAAAAGTAGTCTTATACGCAGGAATATACAGTATATGTTTTATAGATGAACTTCATTTAAACCCCAAATAAACATGACATAGTAGCTATATTAGAACTTTGGGTTCCAATCTATAACAAAGTTAGGAACCTTTAACATTTACTGTGGTTAAAATCATTCCTAAAGTGGGTGGGGTCAGATCCCAAAGAAGGTGTGGGCCAAGTCGAAGTGGGTGGCCCACAATCACACACTTTTCAAACACCTAATACACAACACAAGTTATTCGCAATTACACACAGACAAACAACCACACACAGACTTATCCCCCCCCCCCCCGCTCAGCACCCTCTTCTGCTCTCAACAGCTCAGTTGGTGGAGCATCAGGCTCTTAATCTCAGGGTTATGGGTTTGAGCCCCACATTGGGCAAAACTTTCCTGCACTGCAGAGGGCTGAACTAGATGGCCCTCGTGGTCCCTTCCAACTCTACAATTCTATGATTCTCGGCTCAACATAGAGACACTCATTGTGTTGTCTGTGGAGGCAATAGCGGACAAAGACAGACATAATGTGTTCCCTGATGCTCTTTCCTTCCACTTCTCTCCTCCATGGTAGAAGTGGGTGGACCAAGTCCTCCAAACTGCTCTGATGATTGCTGAGTGCTCAGGTGTGTGTGCGAAATCTTCCCATCTGCTCTGATATTTCCAAAGTGCTAGGAATGATTGCAGAGCACTTGGGAAGTATTGAAGAAGAGCAGAGCAGGTTGGAGTGCTCAGTCTTGCCTACTTCCTCCATGGAGGTGATAAGCAGTATGGAACGATGTGGGAAATACAGCATGTCTGATATTTCATTTTTTTAATATTTTGTTGGAAGCCGCCCTGAGTGGCTGGGACAACCCTGTCAGATGGGTGGGGTATAACAGTAACAATAATTATGTCATTCTTTGTCCATGGCTACTACTGCCAGTGATCACAGCGTGTGCCCTGGGAACTCAGGAAACATCAGAGCAGACTGATGCCAGCAAAACAGACTCGGCATTTGTCACTTGCCACATATTTGGACTGAACACAATCTAAAATACAATTGTAAGCTATTAACTGTTTATACCTGTCGCTGTTTGGTGAGATATGTCCTTCAGCACCCTAACAAGGAGCCATGGCTGACTTCTTACAGGTTTCATGAGAGAACTCCTCACACACCAGATTTATTATTGAAAATCTTTCATTATTAAGGAGTGGGTGCAGAAAATAAATACTGGTGTTTTTTTAAAATCATAATTAATTGACATTGTGCCACATAGACGTAAATCAGTAGTCCCATACAGTTAATAAAGGGATACAGAAATGGAATTGCTTTCAGGAATAGGTTATTAGTGCCTACCTGAAACAGGTATTATCATTTTAGCCCCAGCTTTCCCTAAAAGATCCATAGATGAATCTAGGCCTATTCTAAAGCTACAGCTAAGTTAAAACATCTCAGTAATGTTGTTCAGTTATTAAGCACCACCATGACACATGTTTCCTTCCTTATCACTGAAGAAACTGTATATCAACAACATTGAATAATATCTGCTTTTAGCCCTTGTTTTAGTTATGCATAAATGAAATGTGGTTTTATGATATGCAAACATTTGCAACATAAAAATACCAGGAGGCTCGTGGAACCATTGTTCCCTCAGTTTTATTCCTTGGTACTTTAAATTCTTGGGGCATGCAGAGATGATTTTCTTTCAGCCAAGAAATCTCCCTGAAATAAAATATCACTTTAGGATTAGTTTTTACTAGATTATTTCCTTCAGAAGTTCAGTATTAACTAAACAATTGCCAAAGTTAAAACAAACCTTTCTGATAGCTCCAGAGGACTTTTGATCATGCAGATTATGGGCCACACATATAAGTGATTTAACTTGTCCCTCTTTCCTTGAAACAAAATACCACGCTGCAAATAAACTAGCAATCACCAAATGGGATACCATCTGGTGTAATGAACAGAACACAACCAACTCTCCATATCTGAGATCCTTCCAAAGTAAAATCTGAAATGGATTTTCATTAGATTCCCAAGTGGCTCACAAAACTGGCTCAACATTGGTTAGCAATTAGTTTAGACATGGGCTGCCTTAAAAACACATTTGGAAATATTGTGCAGAACTGGCCAAAGCTTTAGTGCCATTGGAGCACCCTTTATAATTATTTCTAAAATCTACACAAATTCACAACACAGAGTGTTTGCTGTTCTTGACCACCAAAACTGAGAATTAAAATTTAAATATGGTGCACCTACTCATCTATCCCCAATTTATGAACTGCACAAGGAAGCAAGAGGGGAAAGAACTACAAAATTGGTACCTGCTTTGACTAAGTGAATAAATAAAAGGAACACATAGCAGAGGTGTGATCTTTATTAGCACTAGATCTAGGAAACTCTGAAATTCAGTTCAATTTAAGATTATTTTACTTGTTACAGAAAATGCAGGCACACAAATATTTAGCATGTGACGTGCATTGCAGCTGTGTTTACCACCTCCCACTGCACACAAACCATATATACTCGTGTATAAGCCGACTTTTTCAGCACATTTTTTATGCTGAAAAAGCCCCCCTCAGCTTATACTCAAGTGAGGGTCCCCGCAGAGCTGTTCTTGGCGGCGGAGGAGGAACGAGCAGCCCGAAAGCAGCCCTTTCGGGCTGCTTGTTCTTCCTCCGCTGCTGCCGCCACCAGTCTCTGCCTCTGGGCAGCACCCTAGGTAGGCAGGGGGACGGGAGGGGGCTGGGGGGAGACAGAAGTCCCTCTGCTGTGTGCGCATGTGCAAGCACTCTGGACCACCAATTAATGCAATTTTATTGGTATCTATTTTTATTTTTTGAAATTGACTAGTAGCTGCTGCATTTCCCACCCTAGGCTTATACTCGAGTTAATAAGTTTCCCCAGTTTTTTGTGGTAAAAGTAGGTGCTTCGGCTTACATTCGGGTCGGCTTATACTCGAGTATATATGGCACTTCAGGGAGTCAGATCTATGCCTCAAAGTCTTCAGTGCTTTCACTAAAAGTGGTCCCTTTTTGTGATAGGAATGGGAACATCTTAAGCAATGTTCACTGACATTTTTTGACTATCACCTCTGAATCATTCAAGATACTGATTTAATAATCTCCAAATGTCTTAGTATCTAAGGCACTAACAAATGTATTTGAGTCTTCAGAAGCACATTGTAAATAGCCTTCCATTTAAATCTAACTCTTCTGCATGAAGACTGAACAGGGAGCTGGGAGTGGTAGGTTAGTATCTGTTATGTCCTGGGATAATGGGGTTATCAACATATCACATGCAATGTAAAGTGCTTAGAGGTTTTACTACAATAAAGTGGTACATAAATTTTATTTTTTAAAAAACAAAATGCTGGATCTGGGCTTTTCCTGTGTAAACTGGGTAGCTACTTCTAACTTTTCGGCAACTGCAAATCCATCAGTAGGCTTACGTTCATGGACTGCTGTTGCTTAATCAAAGCAATTTATAACAGGATGGTTCCATTCTAAGGAAGTGTAAGTGTATGCTACCTTCAGTTATGCCAACAAAAGCTTCAGTAGTTCATAATCACTGTGAAAAGCTCTACTGATAATTCATGATACTTTATATGGCTTGAGTTGCCTCAGCTTCAAAAGCCCCCCAGGCCTGCTCTCCTGGCTTTTCAGATCTGACTTCAGGAATGGCTGCATTGTTTGGCTTTAGCATGAAAATTATTCTTGCAAGTGTGTGACCAAATTCCATTTACCTTCTGCTTATCGGCTAACCACTTTCCAGAAATTCTAATAAGCATAACTCTTGTGTTTCTAATTCCATTTTGCAGCTTTATAAATGCATGATCCCCGACTTGCCAGATATATGATCCTGGTGAAGTTTAAAGCCCTCCTGACATAAAAATGTGTCATGTACTATTAATGTGAGGTTACAATTTTAATTTTAAAATTCCCTCTAATGTAATTTATTCCTATTTAATTTCCTCATTTCCACCCACTTGTGTTTTATTTGACATTTACTGAAATCTATTTGAGGTCTTGTTTTACAGTATGTTCCATGTTACCTTTCATTTTTGTTGTTGTGTTGGGTGCATATTTTAAAAGCATATCTACTGGAGAGATCACTTTTAGATGTTTGACAGCAATTATTCAGTAATTCTTTAAGTAACCACTCAGGCTTTTATTTACTATGAATAACCCCTAGAGTTGTTAAAAGAAGCCCTTTAAGTCTGCAGTAGTTCTAGGGGGCTTGCCAGTGATTAAGCAAAGAATGGAGTAATCCAAAGCAGCTACTTACTGGAAATACAGCAGTTAGGAAGTGTCCGAAATGATTAATAGAGAGCAATTCAAGCTGGGCGGACTCTGATATATGCCACTAAAGCTTACATCACTCTTATGAGCCTTTGTAAAATGTTATTAAAAGATGACTAAATTATATAGCTGCAACATACAGACATCTCAAATGGTATTTGTCATTCATTGCTCACTGCTATTAGTTCTATGGCATCCCCCTGTTGGTTTATCACAGTAGATACAGATATTGCTTTTCAATCAAAAACAATACATGAATATTGCATGGGGTACTGAAAGCCAAGTTCCAAGGGAAGGAAGACAAGCCTGATGTGAAGAAAGGAAGGAAGGAGGGGGGAAATGGCTCAAGTAAAAATTAATGGCATGGGCTTCCATTAACCCTCATTTTCAGTTCTTAAACTGATATCATTTTTGAAACCTTACTGTAATATGGAAATTTTGTTTTTCATCAGGCTGCAACCAATTTGTTTGTCAGGTTCAAAAGATGACATAAATATTAGATCATTCTGGGAGAATTAAGCTGCAAGCCTATGCACACTTACTTTGGGAGTAAGCCCCACTGAACTTTATGGGTTTACTTCAGAGTAGACCTTGTATAGGCCAAGTCTCTCAGTTCAGAAAGGAACTGGACTAAACTCTCTTTTTTGGGGAGAGAATAAATAGGAATCTTTAAAACATATCAATCATTTCATAAATTGAGCCTGGTATTTTATTTTAAGTATGTTTAACCTTCCTTTCCCACAAGAAAAGAGGGTGGTTTAGAGGAAAACAACAACATCCCTTCAAGTATAAAAGTAATAAAATAAATACAATTAAATATTTATTTGTGACAAAGAAATGAGTGGGCTCTAGCAGCAAACTGGGCACCAATGAGCAGCATGCTGCTCATTCATTTCAAATCACAGTTGATGTTTAACTACGGTTCAACGATATGTGTGGAATTGGGCCACTTTCAAGCAATATTTGAAAGCTGCAATTCTAAATGTTCTCCACTAGGTAAGCAAGGTAGCTAAACTCAGTGAGGTTGTACACTTTTGTGACCTCTTCCAATAGCTGCTTTGTTGTGTAAAGGATTGTTTTGATAGGTCTGCTACCCATTAGGGAGGCTGCTTTGCGGGCGGGAACCGGGTCTCCATAGTGACCCTGGAGTGGGCGGAGGTAAGCCGCACACATCAGCAGGTTCCCTGGCCGCGTCACCTTCAGCCTGTCCAATAGGGGCTTGCCTGGGGTGGGGTTACTCCCAGTTGAATGTTGGCACGGCCAGGGGATGCTGCCTCTTTTGCTTCCAGTTGTTGGATCTCCCTGCCCACCCACCCTCTTTTACGTGGTTCGACTATGACCTTGCTATGACTTATGTCGGTCGCCTGGTTGTTGGGGTCGGGTAGGAATTTTTCCCCACTTGGCATAATTGGCTCTAGCCACTTGGTTTTCGCCTACCTAGTAGCAATTGTCACAACTTTGTGCGGTTAGGCATTGGGTAAGCCTTTTATGGGAGGTGAGGTTGTTGCTTCCACCTGCCCTTCCACGGTAAGGGTATCCTGTTAAAGGGATCCGGGGGTGTGGTTCCTGTCCAAAGCCTGGGCGTGGACTACGGCCAAGACACATCCCTAACAGTGACCCGGGGGGGGGGACTCATTTGATGTACATCAGAGGGTTCCCCCCTTCTGGTGGTTAACCCTTCAAAGAGACTTCCTGTGGGCGTGCAGGAGTCAGGTTATAGTCTTGCTTCACCCAACTGCCTAAGCCAATACCGCTCACATCTGTAACCAATGAAGTTGTGGCCTTATTTATCCCATTAACCCAATATACTTGTGTTCGTGTGTTTTATTCCGGGGAAGCTTGGGGTCCGGGTCCTTGCCATGCAAAAGGCTTTTGCATTGTTTGTGTGTGTGGTAAAAAATCATTTAAAAAAATAAACAAAAACTATATCGGCACATTCCTCCGGACTCAGTCCCGTAAAACACTTTGACCCACATCCATAGATGTGAGCACGCATTAGCAGAGTAAGCGAAAAGTAAGACTGTGCTGGATATGTAGCATCAAGTATTTACAGCAAAGAAAACAAAAGCATCATGACGAGCAGTGGGCTGCGTCTTCTCACACACAGACAGTTCCCTCAGAAGAGAGAGAGAGAACAAAGAACGGAAGCTTCTCAGACTGACTTCTGTTCCCATACACATAACAGTACAGAAAAGTAAACACAGGATCATATGATCCAGCAATGGGAGAATGAAATACTAACATTCAATATGAACCCCAAATATCTCTCTGATATATCCTATGAGTGGTTGGTGGTTTATGTGGTGTGCTTTCTGTGCTAACATACATAATAAAAGGGGAAACCACTCCCTCCACCCAAGTATCTGATTCTCTGGTGGTCTTGTGCAGTTTTATCAGTTTCTCAGCAAGTGCAATGATCCATAATTGCTGACACCACCTGCCTAGGTTAAGTTCCTATAGGAAACCATCAGTTTCGCTTTGCTTTGCCTGTTGGCATGCATTTGAGAAGAGTAATGCTGCAAGACTATGTTGTGTACTATTATTATGCTACTGACTCCAGCATTCAAATTAGCTGAGAAACTCAGTTCTGAGTTCATAATGAGGAATGGAAGGAGAAAGTAATATCTAGAGGCCCTTCCATATGTTCAGGTTTTTTGTTTGGAATAAAGGCACATTCATTGCACACAGTCTGCATGTCCTCTCTCAAAGTTGCTGTTCTGTAGAGAAGAAATGCCATTTCCCCAGTCCTAAAACCTGCAATATTTTGAATGGACAGGCTATTACTGTCTGGAATGCTGTTGTTTAAATGCTATTGGATATTGTTTGTGATTCTGATCAGCACAGAGTAAGTCAACTCATTCCCATACCTGCATGACATAGTTGTGTGTCTATATCTAGATCTGTATGTGTGTCTGTATATTAAACTATTCTCAGGGAATGTGCTCCTTAAATTTTAAGGTTTCAGAATGAAAGGAATAGCATAGCAATAAGATGTGCATGCATGGACACAAGCACGCACACACATGTGTATCATGTGTGCTATTTATTGAATGATTTATACTATTTCAGCTGCATGTCCTCTCCTTCAATAGCAGAAATACACCCAGAGGCATGTGGCTGTTGACCATGTGATGTAGCATGTTGGAATGCATAGGACCTTGGTCTGATCCCAGCTCTTTGTTGTAGGATAGCTATCCATCCTGCAACAAGGCAGGTATTCCACCTCCACCCCACACCACTTCCATGCCCACTGCCCAATAACATTTTTTTTGGGCCTGGTGCCTGCATATAATAAGGCCTGCTGCTCTCTCACATGAACCTTAGTTTGTTTTGATAAATTGCAAGGCTGATCAATATCCTCCACCAACCTCTTTTCATTCACACTGTTTACCCTCCTTACATTACTGGCTTCCTGATTTGTATTAAAATGAAGGGCATTATGACCAGAGGCCTAACTCATTTACTCGCGAATGTTCTGAGACCTGTAAATCCTATCAGCAACATTGGATCCCACTATTCTTCAAATCCCATTGCCCCTGATTATTAGAGATACATGAACGTCCCTAGGCTCTTCTTGGGCTTAACTGGAAATAAACAGATTTGTTTTCCCCAAAACTGGAAACAAGTTTCTTGAGACAATCTGAGAGTGTCATGAAATGAAAGGATCCCTTCCTCATGAGCCCCAAGGCATTCTTTCCATCCTTCCCATTATTAACTTGAAAGAGAAGATGGTGGCAGTAGCAGCAGGGGGAAAAGTTTCATTCCTTCCTCTCTTCCTCCACTTTTCTGAAGAAGTGTGCATGCACACGAAAGCTCAAACCAAGAACAAACTTAGCTGGTCTCTAAGGTGCTACTGGAAGGAATTTTTTTTATTTTGTTTTGACTACGGCAGACCAACACGGCTACCTACCTGTTTTCTGACACTGTTAGAAGCAGCACGTCAAGATTGATAGAGCACTTGGGAAGCCAAGTGTCATGGACCACTGTTCTTTCCAAAAACTCAAGGGGAAAAACCTCTTCACCTTCTGCCAATCTCTGCCACTGTCCTCATTTGCAGGTAAGTAAATAGAAAGGTGCAGAGAGTCTTTTGGAGGCTGGTAGGCTGGTACTAAGAACTTTGGGGGATGGCAGGAACAAGGGGAGGGAAGTTTGGAACTCTTATTCAGTCTAGATATTGATGCTATCTGAAAAAGTATTTTCAAGGAGGGTCATTCCTTTGAGATCACTGCTAGTTCATTTGTGAACCAGGATTGGCCAAACTTTTCCAGCATAGATGGTCAGGGTACCTGTCCCTTCCTCCTGCCAGGAGGAACTCTGGAACTTTTAGTTCTTGAAAGAGCATGCCACCTGAGGGGAATACTGTTTCTTGGCCTACTAGCCCCATAACAACTTGTTCAATTTTTCTTTCTCTCTTTTGAAACACCCAATCAATAGCTCACTGTTTAGAATGTTTTTTTCTTTCTGTTGAAACATTATTTCTATTTAGATTCGGAAGACCACCAGTTTCTGATTATTACATGCGAGATAAATTTTTCATCCTAAGTTTATATTCAATTTCTTCTTCAGTGCTTTATGTGTGTGTGATGGTACTGTCACCTCTATTTTTTGCTTTCCATGGCATCCATCTTTTGCTGGCACCCACAGCCAAGAAATGAATACTGGTACCTCCTTTTTTAAAAAACAAAAAAAAGCACTGACTGTATCCAATCTCCCACAATCTTAAAGCATTCTTGATAACACATCTTTCTTTAGTATTGGCAGAGGAGTTGGTGAAATATTATGAAAAACCCAAAATGCAGTTGGGGGTTGTAAAATACACTATCCTAACAGCAGAAGAGCAAAGTTGATGGAGGGTTGTTAGGACTATGTATTAAAAAAACCAAGAAATAAATACCCATTGATAGTGCAAACCTATAATTGTGTGGAAGAATAAACTGTGCACAACCCACAGGTTCTCTAGGAGTTTGAAACCTATAACTATAGCCCAGATATTGACTTTCAATGCTCTGAAAATGAGAGAGGAAAACAAAAGCAGCTAAGATTGGCCAAATCTGAAGCAGAAAGAATCCTACAACATGCCACTGAAGAAATACAAAATGGTTTGGCAGTTCATTTTCGATGCTGTACACAATTCTCATTAATGCAAGCTATGTAACATATTCCCCACTCATCATGCCGAGAACATAACTCTCATATTAGTATATCAGTAATTTCCTATTCCTTTCTTCATAATATTTAACTGCGTAATGCAGAGCATATCAATGTTATAAATGAAGAAGGTACATTTCGGCTATAAAGAAGAAAAAAACCAATTCCCTGAAATACGTTAGCATTATTCATGTAATTTAACTCGGCTGATCAGATTCTCCTTTTGGAGTCAAAATATTTTTCCAATCCTGCATTATAAAAAAGGAGGGGGTATGTTTTTGAGCATCACTCCTTCCCAACTTCTCTTATCTTGATTGAGTCAATGCCATGTTTATTGCATTCAATTTAGTTTTTATCTCTTTCTTTTATTAGTAATGACGTTTGTACTGTTATAACAATTACACTGTCTTACAAACTTCCTAAGTAATATTTGTCATTTGTTGCTTTGAATGCCCTATTCAGTCCTATGTTGGATTCATTGTATCAGTTTATTATAATCCACTCCTAGGCAACAATAGGAATGTGAAGGGACATAAAACGTCAATTTCATTTCTACAGCTTCAAGACTGAAGAGGTCATGATGACAAATGGAAGAAACTTTACTGTACTTTAGGCGATGCTGCAAGTTGCAGTGACTGCATCCGTCATTTTTTGACAAATGGCTATGAATGTCACACAATTAAAGTGAACCAGGGATCAACATTTTTCTTTTTATCCAACATATATTCCTTAGTCATTTATCCACCTCCTAGAAAGACCTATTACATATGGTTAGTTGACATAGCATCCTTTCAACCCTCTAATTTGTTCTATTTTGTTTGGAAGTGAAGGAATCTTTAAGAATGCACCACTATTTTTGAGGTTAATTGAACCTTGAAAGTAAGAAATGTGTAATGCTGATACCTTTATAAGGCACATATGTTTGGCCTTTTTCAGCCTATTCAACCAATGGCTTACTGAATTATACCAAAGAGAAACATGGGCTGCATATAGAACAAAAATCACAGGAGCCCTGCTGGGATCAAGTCTTCTACATGCAGAACTCTACAAAATATTTTAGAAATTTCTGTAAAACAATTTTGCCCCAATGTTCAAAATTTGGTGTTCTGCAAAGTTCCTGTACAAAAACAACCAAACAATTTATGGTCCAAATTGATAGATCAGTGTTTCGCTATCAGAAATCTCACAAGTCAGCTTGCTGGTGCAAACAATCTCTATCTGCAGCATTATCACCCCTAATAGATGCAGGATCTGCATGTACAGATGGGATGCTTATATGTCCCTTACTGGTTTGGAGGGACTATTAATAGTGAGGTCAAAAATTGAAATGCAGTCTGTTGAATTTTGCTTAGAGTTCTGCAGATTTACAATGTGGCATACCTTTCCTCCATTCTGTACAACAGGGGTGTCAAACTCAAATTCATCAGGGGCCGCATCAGCAGTTTGGTCACCCTCAAAGGGCCGGTTGTATCTGTAGGACTATGTGTCCACTCTTTACTATCATAAATTATTGTCACTGCATTCAATTATTACTGCTTTTTGTATTTTAAATATATATTACATATATATGTGTGTATGATTATATATAACATATTTCATTTTCAACTGCATATTACTCAGTATGTGTGTGTATATATAATAATAATATAAGGTTTCAGGGGGAGGGGGGCATGTTCAGGGAGGAATTAAGGGGCAAAGGGGGATATTTTAGTAAGGTTTCAGGGGGAGGGGGATGTTCAGGGAGGAATTAAGGGGGAAAGGGGGATATTTTAGTAAGGTTTCAGGGGGAGGGGGCATGTTCAGGGAGGAATTAAGGGGGAAAGGGGGATATTTTAGTAAGGTTTCAGGGGGAGGGGGGATGTTCAGGGAGGAATTAAGGGGGAAAGGGGGATATTTTAGTAAGGTTTCAGGGGGAGGGGGCATGTTCAGGGAGGAATTAAGGGGCAAAGGGGGATATTTTAGTAAGGTTTCAGGGGGAGGGGGCATGTTCAGGGAGGAATTAAGGGGCAAAGGGGGATATTTTAGTAAGGTTTCAGGGGGAGGGGGCATGTTCAGGGAGGAATTAAGGGGGAAAGGGGTATATTTTAGTAAGGTTTCAGGGGGGATGTTCAGGGAGGGATTATGGGGGAAAGGGGTATATTTTAGTAAGGTTTCAGGGGGGATGTTCAGGGAGGGATTATGGGGGAAAGGGGGATATTTTAGTAAGGTTTCAGGGGGGATGTTCAGGGAGGGATTATGGGGGGAGGGAGCATGTTCCTCACTCGTTTCTGAGGGAAGCCGGAGAGTTGCTGGCGAGTCTGGCAAGAGGCTTCCTTTCTGCCGGTGACTCAGCTCACAAGATGAAGTGGGAAGGAACGTGCAGCGAACGGGAGAGCAGCTTTGGAAAGCCCGCGAGGCCAAAACGGCCGAAAATCAAAAGCCTTGCCGGGCTCACCCGGCAAGGAAAAAATGGTGCGGGGGGCTTCCCCCACGCAGCAGAAAGCCGCGCGGGGCACCCCCGAGGCGGCAAAAAGCCGCGCTGGGCCAAAACGGCCCGAAAATCAAAACCCTTGCCGGGATCTCCCGGCAAGGATAAAATGGTGCGGGGGGCCTCTCCGACGCGGCAAAAGGCCGCGCGGGGCGCCCCCAACGCGGCAATAAGCCGCGCTGGGCCAAAACGGCCCGAAAATCAAAAGCCTTGCCAGGCTCACCCGGCAAGGAAAAAATGGTGCGGGGGGCTTCCCCGACGCGGCAGAAAGCCGCACGGGGCACCCCCGAGGCGGCAAAAAGCCGCGCTGGGCCAAAACGGCCCGAAAATAAAAAATGGTGCGGAGACGCCGCAGCCAACCCCAGAGCTTCGCGCCTCGGCTCCCCCGCCTACTTCTTGCGAGTGGCCACGCCCACCGCTCCCTCCACCAATCCGCCTTCCCGACTCTGTCCCTGGCGGGAAACAATATGCACTCCGAGTCTTCCTCTCTCCGCTCTGCTCCCTTCCTCTCGCGCGCGCTGACCTTCGCTGCCCACCGCCAATCAGCGCGCGCTCGCGGGCCACATGACGAGGTCTCGCGGGCCGCATTTGGCCCGCGGGCCTTGTCTTTGACACCTGTGCTGTACAAGGTAGGTGGGCATCCAACAGGGCTGCTTGTCCTATTTTTCAGGGAAATTGTGAGGAAGTTCCTTAATTCTTTATACATATATGTTATGACTGATTATTCTCATCTACCAGAATGTGTTCACTCTGGATCTATGTACAGACCACAAAGTTAAAGGAATATGGGATTCAATGTAATTTATTTCAGTGGTGGGAACAACGCACAACAACAGCATCACCAATTCTTCCCTGACTTGCTTTTATTTTTATGCTACAGTCCCACAAACTGATAGAAATCTGTGATTCCTACCCAGAGCAACATGCCTCTGCATATATGCAGCTTTAAATTTTATATTGAGTCCTCCAGCTATGTATGGATTCTATAGATCTTTTCCCCTTATCTGAAATATTTCTTTTCAGTACTGTGTTTCTGCTACACTCGGTTCACAGGAGATGGCAAAGCATATTCATTTTTTACTTATGGTTTTATTATGCATTCCTCCTTTTGCAGCTTGCTTTTCGTATGAGTTATCATATCTGGTTTCTTTTTCAGTTTGAGTACAAAAATCTTATGATTTATGAAGAGTATCTAATTTAGCAACATATGCAAAGACATTAGTGCCTGCAACATGTTACAGTTTCTGATCTAAAATTCCAGATCAATGAACACATCAATATAATGCAATGAGTGTCTAGGGTGGTGTGATAAACCAAACCACAGTTAAGGATGAGTGCTGGGTTTGTATGTTAACAGCAAGCCACAATTATAACAAAACATGTTCATATGACAACAATAAACCATGGCTTCATATTGTGTTTATTGGCAGCAAACATACCATATTTAAGCTGCTGGACAGGGTTCATACATGACACTAACCCATGGTTTAATAATTTGATAAATCATGGTTTAATGTTATATGTGAACCAGGTCAATTTCTGCACACCCCTAGTATGCAAGCCTTCATGCTATCCTAAAGCTATTCTTGGGGATTGCAGAGAGTGACATGTAACGCAGTATAAAGGTGCTGCTTCTGGAGGAGGAAAAACTGGTGACACTATTTACAGGGATCTTTGGATTCAAGCTGTGCTTGCAAAGTGCTTTGGAATGTTTCAAGGTGGTAAGCAGTATAAGTATCACCAAATATAATCATCCTTTTGATAGGCCTAATTTGGATAACAGTTTGTGCTAATATGATACATCTGAAGTCTCACAAGCCCAATGAGACATGTTTATGCCATTAATTCCAAATCAATTCACTCAGTCAAAAAAAAAATAATTAAAAAATTCCCGAGTTTATCTGGGAATGAAGCCATTTCAATTCTGTTCAAAACCACAGCCAAATCAGCAGCATCTCCTTTCTTAGTGGAGTGTGTATGTTTTAAAAAAATCTGCTCATCCCTGCTAGCTAGTTCTTGAATTGCAATGC
The DNA here is from genome assembly GCA_034641385.1 of Darevskia mixta. NCBI lineage: Eukaryota > Metazoa > Chordata > Lepidosauria > Squamata > Lacertidae > Darevskia > Darevskia mixta. The sequence continues at coordinate 13,353,813 of JAWWNH010000001.1, forward strand.
ACGGTAATATGAGCATCAAAACTCCTTAATGAATCATCTCTACAATACACAAAACCACTCTGCCGCACGAAGGGAAAAACAAAACAAATGGAAAGCTACATTTAGGTGAACGTAAGTCTCTTTGGCTAACTGAGCCTAGCAGTGGAATTACTGACGTAATAAAAGAATGGAAGGCTTATAATATGATCTGAAGAGAAACCAGGGTCCTCAATGTAAGGTGAAATAATGTAAGGTGAAAAGTTACTGGTACTTATGCCACTGCATGTTGGAAAGCACAAGTAGGTCAGCTGCAGCACAGCCAGGGGATCAGACTAAGCATTTTAGGGTATACCCTCAGAAGTGAGGAAACATATACTTAAAATAGTAAATACAAATATGTTCTCCCCATTTCCTGAAACCTTCCTCAGGTTTCAAGTTCATTAAAACAAACATATGTCTCTTTGGTTTCAAGGGGTTTCTGGTAAAATCCTATGAAAGCTAAATAGTCAACCTACTAAATGCTGTTCTTTCACTAACGCCAATGAAATATCCAGAAATTGCAGAAGAACATTGCTTAAAGTCATAGCCCCTTAGGATTCCATGTGTGCATGTGCATGAAACAGAGGAAATTTTACTGTGGCAAACCAATAACATTTTTGGACTTGCACATAAATTGTATTATTCTACATGCCAAAAGCCACATTTTGTTGCTGAAAAGTGTGATTTGCGTACTTTGGACTGTAGCATAGTGCCAAGCAATACAGTACATTCTTCCTCACTCTCCATACCAGTGCTACATTGTGACCTTCCTTTATTGTTTCTATTTTTTAAAAAACCCCACTTTTTAAAGAAGTTGAACACTCTTCTACTGTAAAAGTGCAGTAGTTAATTAATTAATGAAGCAATTTTAAAAAAGTGTTAAAGACCAGCAAGAGATGCCTGTTCCTACTTTAGTACAGTACAGTAACAAAATATTATACTTTTTAAAACCCATCTGTAAGTCTATTCTCTTCTGCAGGAAAGACACCCCCCCCAAATCTATATGGAAATGACATCATACCACTGGCGCCCGATAGAGTAAATAAAATAGAGGTGTGTTCAGGTGTGCTACCTGCATGGACATCCCACAGGGGCATAAGCCCTGCCTCCAATGTCCCCATGCACTGCGCCATGCACAACAAGTCCCTGAGCTCCTCTGCACTGAGCAGGGAAGATGTGCAAGGGACTTTTCATTGTATTTGCTTTAAGACAAGGATAATGCCTTGCTCTATCTACTCAAGTGAATGTGAGTAGAAGCCTCCTGCAGCAGGCCTTTGGGGGCAACATGGGGAAGGTCAAGGACAAGCACCAGGACATCAGGGATGGGACTTACATGTGTGCTCTGTTCCTGTCCCCAAATGCCTGAACACACCTCATTATATTTCTCTGTCATCTGCAAAATCCCCCAGAGGGTACCTCAAAAACAAAGATTGGATCTATTTTTTAAAAAATATTCTTCTCTCAATTTTGTAACACCACAATCAATAACAATGCTGTTGTATCAGGAAAAAAAGATATAAATGGTGTGATAATTCTGATGTAAGGGCAATAATATGCACCCTTCAATTAACTTTAAATGCTTTTGCTTGAACTATGAGCGGAGCTGGTCACAATTCTCAACTATACCCTTGGGTTACAAAGAACATGCATGAACAAATCAATTGCTAAGAATTACAGACCATAAAAATTCAACATCAAACCAATTTGCCAACAAACCAACATTTTATATGTGGGAGGCACAGAGCCTAAGAATTTTTGAGGTCATGCAGGGTTGATATTTATATAGAGTAGATAACACTCCAAAGTAAGGAAAGACACAGGCTATAGGAATTAAGCACTAGAAAACATCTGCTCATTTTATCCATAAGGAATTATGAAGCTGAAACAGTAGTAGACCTGGTGCTGGCTCCAAATTATTGGTGTCCTGGGGTAGGATGCCCCGAGGAAGCCCATTTCCTTGCTCCTGCTGCATTGCCCATTCAGTGTCCTGTGCTGCTGCCTGCAGGCCCAATTCCAGATGCTCACATTGGTGATTAAAACCCTAAATGACTTAGACCCCAAATATCTGGAAGACTGCCTCCTTTCCTACAGACCATCTCAGATGTTAAGGCCAGTAGAAGGAGACCTTTTAGTAGTTCAGTCACTCTCAGACATGTGGGAGATGGCAGCCCTGAAAAGGGTCCTCTCTAAGATAGCCCTTAAATCATGGAACTTCCTTGCCATGGATGTGCGTCCACAATTTCTGTTGTGTACCTCCTGCTATACACTGAAGTAGCACCTCTTTATCCTGGTTTTTGACACATTAGGTATGTTGGTTTGTAGGACCCACTTCTTATTCTTTGTTTAGCCTTCACAGTACTACTTTTGCTGGAGACTCTTTTACTGGCTCTTAATTGCATAATTAGACCAGCCGTCTCTCTGCAATATGAGACCAGCTGGTTGTTGCCATAATGCTGGGGCCACTGACTGCCCTCCTGCTTAAACATCAGTGTGCATGTATATCAGTGGGATGTAGTGACTTTTCTCCCCTCTGGAGAGAGGAAGAAGGTGGAGCCGGCAACCATCCTGGTCATGGCCCACTGCAAAGTACGTAGCAGACTAGCAATAGACTGACTGATATTTCCCCCAACTGTATAATAAATAATACATTATATACAATCTTGGCTTCAGTACATTAGCTTTGCACTAATAATATGATATATATTGTGATTTATTATGCTACACTACAAAGTGCTGCCTGTTTTCTGGCAGGCTTCCTATGCTTTTTAACATGAGTTCAGCCATGCCTTCAGCTTCTCCTGACACTGAAGTGCAGTGATGGAAAGAAAAATGCTCCTGCCACAAAGCAGCAAAATATGTAGGAACCCTGCCAAATAAAACAAACAAACAGGGAATTGGACACCTTAGCAGAGGTTCCCTCCAAAATGTCTTGTTAGAGAAGCAGTCTGAAATCACCATTTTATTATTTTATTCATGCTTTAAGATTCTCTTTAATTGAGTTAACTTACACAGAGCCACGGCACACTGCTCTTTTGACAACAGAGTAAACTCATTCTGTCCATCGTGATACCTGTGTTTCCTTCCACTAAACCTTCACTTTTTCTTAGAAGTGGGATTACAGGCACATAACACTTTGTTTCAAACAGACCCCATTATAGATCTAAATTGCTTTGTGGAAGCCATGACTTTTTTTTTTTTGCCTGTGCAAAATTTCAGGGGCAGTTTGCTTATCACAGGCACTGCTCCTCATTGGTCATCCTGCAGCGTTAAATACTAAAATAGGTAAATCCCATGTGCTTTATTGAGCTCTCAAGAGTCTGCTGTCTTCGGGATGGTAAATATTAAAAACCAACCCAACTTGCTGCTGCACAACAACGTGCTGGAGAAAAATTATCTACAACCCAACGATTGGTGTATTGCTCCCTCATCAGCCTCTCTCCCAAGCAGCACTGCTTTCTGATCCCTTCAACCAACATTTACCCAATGCTGCATTTACACATTCCAGAAATGTTCCCCTTTATTTAAGCCATGCAAAACCAACCACCCCAATTCTTCATATCTGACATAGAACAAACCAAAGAGATTCATGTATTTGTAGCTTGAGATCTTAGATGCCACAAACCAAGGTTGTTGCTTTTCATAGCATTTATCTTCCTCAGATAATTGTGATTTCTAAGCATTTTAGCAGAGGAACATCTAGTTCCTTTCCTTTCCTTTATTCCTTTTGGTGTAGTTGTATTGACATCATTCTTTAAAAACTAATAATAAAAAGTAAAGCTACTTTATGTTTTTCCACATAAACGAAACACTTTTCAAAATGGCATTTATTCTGTTTTGGCTTGAGAGGTGTTAGGACTGTCTGTCTGTCTTTGACTGCACATATATTAAAAGTATTGATGTACCCTTTGTGTCTTTCCACTTCAATGTTTACTTTTTCAGTGATGGAACAACTAACACTCTGTTCCACCTAGAAGTGTCCCTTCCTCAATTTCTCCCCCTCTGTATTATGCACATTGCCATGACTACTACACTAGACTTGCCAGACATTGCTAGACACAAGGCTGATGGACATTTGTGAATGACAGACTTTCAGAGTTACACACAACACAGACCAGAGCCTGGTGTCTAAAGCAATCCAGTATTTACAGCCAACTCCAAGCAAGCTTACAGTAAAAACAGAGTGAGTAAAAGGGAAAGCAGTAATCATGTAAACAAGGCAACACAAACACTTTGACAAACACATGGCTTTAAATTAAAAATACTGTAATAATTAATTTCCTGATTTTTTAAATAAAAACCCCCAGGTAGTTTTGCTTGACCATAATTTTGGCAGGACATGTGAGGCTAAAAACTGAAAGAGCAAGGACAGAAGAAACAGCAGCTGACAATCATTTTCAAACACTGTGCTAAGACTAAGGAAAATGCCACACTGTAGAATATCAGGCCAGGACTGGGAAGGCCCAGGTTCAATTGCTGTGAAGCTCACTGGAAGACCTTGGGCCAGTCAGTAACCCAGTGTGCACATAAAGCTACGCCAAACCATGGCTTAGCATGAACAAGCAAATGTACCAGCTCCTGGAACAATTATCATAGCTGCTGTGCTCCTCTCCCATGTCCTCCTGCTGCTGTGCTACCTGGTGCTAAGCTGTGTATAAGAAGGATGCAGGAGGTGATGCTACTTTCCTTGTCACTGCTCTCCCTGCTAGTTCACACGAAGATGCAAGTGAGCCAGAGGTGACAGGATAGCAGCAGCTGTGGGGCATTACAAAGATGCTCGCAGCAGCTGCAGAAAAAGGCAGGATGCTACAACATCAGGGAGAGGTCCCGGGCATAAATAAAGAGAGAAGAAAGAGGGCATTTGAAGAGTTTATAGGATATGCAGAGGCTACAGAGCAATGAAAGTGAAACCAGGAGAGAAAGAGTTGGATTACCAGGAGAGATAAAGGTATATAGAAAGGAAGCAAGCCTCAGTTAGTAAGCCCCATGGAGAGCCAGGGGAGAGAAAGGAAGAAGTGCAAAGGCGAGGAAAGAAACCACAACATGAGACTGTGGTTAGGGACTGTTAGGAAGGTGCAGGTCCTGCAATGAAAAAGGCATGTACGCCCAACTGGCAAAGGTCCCTTCTGAGGTGTCCAACAGGAAGAGACAGGTGCTCTAATCCTTGGGTTTGTGGCTTGTGCTGCTGCAGACAAACCACAAGCAGTAAGCCAAGAACAAACCTTGGTTACAGATCATGGAGTGAGACAAACCATGGCTTAGCCCCTGGTAACACAGCAGCAGCTGCATTAGGAGAAGAGCACAGTGGCTGTGATCTTAGCTCTGGGAACTGGCCTGTTCATTCATTCATGTTATGCCATGGTTTGGGTTTGTGTTACACGTGAATTGGGTCAGTACATTTCAGTTTAATTTACCTAGCAGGAAAGCTGTGAGGATAAAATGAGGAGGGGAAGAGAATTGTGTACTCTGTCTTGAGCTCCTTGGAGGAAAGGCAGAGGATACATTAATTATATAAATAGGCTCAGAGCATGCGGCTGGGCTATATAAACTCATCTTAAAACCTTGGCTATATGTAACTGTATTTCTGTAATCTGTTCGTTGTTTTAAAAAATAAACCAAGTGACTCTGGATCTTAATGAGGGTTTCAGTTGTGCACGCACGTTCTCTCACTCTGCATATATTTTAAAGAGCAGTGCTGTTTATAGCCAGTGCATTATTTGATGCACTGTGGTTTATTGCAAAATGGCTCAAAGCAGCTATAAGCAACCTTCCAAATTTCCGCTTGTAAAAACTGACAACACTGAACGCCAGCCGATCTTTAATGTTCGGCATTCGCAGGATGTTGCTATGAAAGTCGCTGCCACATATATATATGTAACTTGCCTCAAGGAAAGAAAATGCTTAAAAGTTCCTTTTACTCTTCCCTGCAGTCCATGTGACATTTTCAATCTGGACATCAATAAATAGTAATGATGTGTGCAGAAAAAGAAAGCAAACCAGACATATCCCTCAAGAAAGAAGAGAGGTAATAGCATCAAAGAAAGCGAGAAAACTCACACTAGGGATCTTTTTGCTCTTGCCATCTTTAGTGGAAGTTCCATTCAGCTGCTCAATAAAACTGTAATGTGCTAATTGTTCAGGTCCATCCTCTCCATAATGGCCACAGAGACTGTGCTGGTATATATCCAAGATAGACATGGGCCTCCCCATAAAGGACTTTCTCACACTATTTTCTTCTTGCTCAGCTAAGGACAGATTTGAAATAAGAATAAAAAGCACACACGCTTTGTACATTTCTTCGAGAAAAAAAGCCTACACACTGCTTGGCATGCTGTGTATTTGTTCAACGTGAAAAATGGCGCAAGGCAAGTGGAAACATTAAGGCTAAGGCTATAACATCCAAAATGATCCCCCATCCAAATTTATGAACGGCATGGTGTAATTTAAACTCACAAAAGCAAGGTGATTCTGGGTTACAATTCAAGCTAATGATTCATGCTTTACAAAAAAAGAAAAAAAGAAAAAGGAATAAAGAAAGGAAAGTATATGAGATAAGCATTTCTATTTTAAATAATAGGTAATTTCCTTGAAGTGAAATTGCTAATTTCACTTTAATATAGAGTTTTGGATGTTAGTTTAGCTTAAATCTCTATCTTAATCGTAGTGGCTCATCTGCCCTACATACCTTGAGGATATGCCTAGTTTCTAGTTTTAAACATTCTTTTCTTCCTGCCAATTACATTTTTAGTTGGTCATCTTGCTAATCTTAAATGCTTAAGTGAGAAAGGCATAGAGAGATTGGCTGCTGAGTTGATACCTCATTTTTATGGCCATCATGAATTTCACTATCTACATTAAATAATGTGCTATTCTTACACATATATTCTCTATTTACTGAAGAAGAAAATCATTCAGTTTTAGCATTTAGAAATGAAATCAAGTAAAGTTGAATGAGAGTATTTTTAAAAACCTATTTAGGGGAAGGTCCTCTGGTTCCTGGGATGATGTCCTGGGGGCCAAAGGTTTTTTTATACCCCCCTCTCCATAAACAGAGGGGGAGAAACACAGCTGGAGCAGGAGGTCTAAACTCAGAGGCCTCCTTATTGCCAATACGGAAACCTCCACATTGTTCTTCCTACGTTCTTGCTGCTTCGGTGACCACAAGGGCAAAAGTAAGATTTTCTGATAGTGTATTGGGGCTGCTGTCAATGTATACTATTTTCTGGGGGTTCTTTTTTGTGTGTGTGGGGGAGACTGTTGATGCAAGGTCCCCTAAAAGAAAAGAAAAAAACCCTTCCCCTTCCACATACACACAGAGCTTCTTCCTTGGCATTGGCAGCCCAAGTTCTGTCAACTCATCCACTCAATCACACACACACCCCTCACCAAATCTGGTAGAATTGTTCTGCCCAAAGGTTCATTTTTATAGATTTTAGTTTACCTAATTGTGCAAGTTCCATTCATATATTAGTAAGTAGGTTTAAATCTTGAAATTCTGCTTGGGAGAGTAGACATGATCTGGCCCAGCTCGAAGATTGTGCAGCCTCATTATTTTTTCTTTTTCTTTTTAAAGCAGCTTCCACTAAATTCAGTGAGACCTGCTGGTAAGTATGTTTAGTATAGCAGACTCCTGATGCACCATGTCTTCCCAAATGTGTTAAAATACTACCAAGGAACAAGGATTATGGTTACTATGAAGACAATGACATACATTTTGGTCAGAGACATAAGAGTCTGTCACTACAGGCCTGATTCAGTGATCTGTTTAAACACAGTAATCTCTAAACGAGTCACCTTATGTGCCTAACCTTCCATGCACTTATTACAGCTGTCAATCCCAACAGCTGCTCCAGGCACTCCTGGCCCTTCCAGCCCCCTCTTTGCCCCACACAAGCAACGAGAGCCATGTGGCTACCAAGGCCCAAGCACCCTCCCAGAAGTTGCTCATTTTAATTTCAGCCATCAAGAGAAGGAAAAGGGAAGTGGTGCTTTGGGGCTGTTTTGTTTCATTTTTTTCTCTCTGGCTTGGCTGCTTGTCCCTGCTCATAATTGCAGAGGCTAGTAGCTGAGCTAGAAAGCGAAAAGGGGATTGGGGGGGGGGGGGAGAGAACAGCCCAGCAGCCTAATTTCCTTCTTCCGCTCTGGTTGATGGAATGAAAGTGAGGTGCTGCCAAGGAAGGTGAGTGACCAGAGGCAGCAGCAAGAGCTTCTGAGCTTGCAGCAAAGCACTATAATTTTTGACTGGGAGCTTGAAGGGATATTGCAGGAAGATTCAAATGTGGGTGGCATGAAAGATGCCCACAGAATTATTCTCATCCAAATATCTCTTTTGGGTTTACTAAAATCTCATTTGCAGAGTAACAATGTGATGATGTTAGCCAGCCATTCTCCTTAAAAACAACGGAGTCTTGGGGCACCTGAAAGATCATGGTGGTACAAAACTATTTTTTCCTTTTATGGTTACTGCTCTGGAAACCATTTTTATGTGTTGTTTTTTACTGGAGTATTTCAGGATTTTCTTCAGACTCTTGTGCATTTGCAGTTTGCTACAAGTTTTCAGTTCATCTCTCTCTCCTCCCCCCCTCCACCAATTATGGGGTAATAATGTGCACAAGCGTGTATCTGCATTGATTAAATCACAGCACAAATAAGGAGCACGACTTCAATCACACAGTCACTTCAGCATTTTTTTTTGCACTGCGATTTAATGAATGTATAGAGATGCTTTAACAGAGAAAGGAAATCATATCAAATAACCATTCCTTTTTGCACCTTGTTTAAAATAATGTGCATGTGCACACCAGTAACATGTACTGGATAAACAGCACATGTACGCATTGGGAAATTAATTTTAGAGACTTTACAGTTTAAACTGGAAAATCACACAGCAGAGCTAGCCTGCAGATAGTTGTTCATTGTTACATAAACTTGTATTAGGCGTGGCATTTGCACCCCTACTCTGTCTGAAAAAGCACTCAGAACCATTTGAATGTTCAGCTGCAGCACTCTCTGACATCTCTACCCCCTCCTTACCCTTGGCTATAAAACTTCCCAAAAGCTTACATAGAGCAAGTTGGGGTGGCAGCAGTGGGCAGTCCCTTCACTGCTTGTAATGCTATCTTTTCTGCTGAGTCCCTGAGAACTGACCATGAATCCTAGATCATTGGCAGAAAAATGTGGACGCACCCACCACCATTTCCCCCAAGGTAAGGTGCTGGTTCTTTTTAAGTGTGGAAGCGAACTAAGAAGCAGGCACTCCAGCAGGGAGTGTCTGCTCTCAAGAAACTAAAGCATGTTTATTCGCATAGTAATAGTTGATCACCCATACATTGAATTCCCAAGCAATCCTCACTTGCACTCACTATAAAATGAACTTTAAAAAGCTCTGATTGGCTTACAAGCTCTGGTGTATATACAAGAACGCTTGGGGGTATGAATATATGTTGAGTATGTTTGATTTGATGCACCATGGGTGGTGTGTGTGTGTGTGTGTGTGTGTGTGTGAGAGAGAGAGAGAGAGAGAGAGAGAGAGAGAGAGAGAGAGACCTGTGTTGGTTTGGAACTGGTAGTAACATAGCAACCTAAAGATAGAGCTATAAAACCAGGAAGTCCCAGGTTTGAATTTTTCTTTTGTCAAGGTCTTACGCAAGTCACTCTCTCTCTCAAACAGTCTCCAATATGAAAATATGGGGTTAATCTACCTTACAGGGTTGTTGTAGTGATTACAAGACAATCTGAGTGAAGCGTTTTGACCACTCAAAAGCATTATGTATGGTCTATCCATCCATTCACCCATCAATCCTTAAATTGATTCTGGCATCAGTTCTAGAACAAACAAGATACTGTATAGTAAAAAGTCTTGATCCCAACATCTGGGTTGAAGGGGGGGTGTACCACTATGGACTATTTACATCCTGGAATCCTCTGCCTGAAAGAGCACTGAATTCACATCTGCAGTCGGTGCATGTTGAACATCACAATATTTGCAAATACGTTGCTATTCCTCAAATGAGAAATAGAATATTGATTCTGGAAACATTTCAGGAGTCATTAAGTCACTGCAGAATCTCAAAAAGAGACTGCAGTTGTTTTAGCTATAAGGTAAAATAATTATTCCTCATTTCTCAAAACAGTCTTCCTTTGATCAGATCTCTTCACTACAGCAGTGTCTGCAATCTGCATATCACTGAAGTTCTGTATATGTCCTTGGGTTAGTCACAGAACTTAAACAATTTCATGTAATAGTACTTGCTCAACCATGCTTTCCTCTGCCACTGCACAGACTCTGGGACCTGTCTGTGGAACAATTAAAAGCAGTAAGCAATGAGGTGACATGGTGACTAGGTGAAAATACCCTACTGTTAGGGGGTAGGAAACCTTGGACCAAATGTGACTTTCTATGTCTCTTTATCTGGGACTCTCCTCATGCCACACACCCTCCCCAGCCAACACTAGCCCTCGTTGGCCTAGTTGGAGTGCATCCTTAAACTCTTGTTTGTCTGATGGAAGACTGACAGGAGTGTGTGATTGGGTGTAAAACTAGCCTAATGTTCAAAGGTAAAGTTTATATTTGCTGCTGTGCCCACTTTTGCCTCTGGCCCCACTCGCCACTGGAATGTAGCCCCCCAGAAGGGTGTCCAGAAGAGAATGCAGCCCTTGGTTTGAAAAAGGTTTTCCAACCCTACCCTGTGCAATCTGCTGTCCTCACGAACTTTTACATTAAAGAAGAAAAGGAAAATGACAAAATCAAATTCCGTTCTCATTCTCATACTCTGGGATGGATTTGTAGTCAATGCCTACACACTGCATATCAGGGATGAACTGGATGATGAACTGGGGTTTCTCAAGATGTTGCTGGACTCCTATTCACTTCAGTCCCAGTCAGTATGGCTGATGGTCAGTTGATGACAGTTGTAGTCCAGGCATCCCCAAACTTCGGCCCTCCATATGTTTTGGACTACAATTCCCGTCATCCCTGACCACTGGTCCTGTCAGCTAGGGATCATGGGAGTTGTAGGCCAAAACATCTGGAGGGCCGCAGTTTGGGGGTGCCTGTTGTAGTCCAACATAAACTGATGGGAGTTATAGTCCAACAAGTTTCCCACTCACCCCTGATCTACATTTTAATCTCACCTTTGCACTAAAAAAAAAGGATAAAATCCTACATTCTTTAAAACTGTATGCATATCTGTCTACCACTTGTTCTAACACATTTTTAGAGAGACTGCAAATTCATCAAAATATCACATTGATTTTTTTTGGTCCTAATTTTAGTAACAATCAACAGGTATTAACTGAAATGGAATGGGTGAGGACAAAATGGTTATTTGTGAGGGGAGAACCAGAAACAGCTTTAACTGTATGTAGCAGTGTGAGCTACATAACATGGAGGCGAGGAAATTAACTTCATGGCTCATTGGGTTATTTTAAACTACCTACAAATGCAATATATATACATACAAAGAGATATATTATTGAAGCTATAATCCAACTGAAGACGTTTTTAGTTTCAACACAGGGATTTACAACTAAAAAAGTTATAGTTTGGCTTTTAGTGTCAAACATAGCATAAGAGGCAAAAATTGATGTACATATACAATAAAAAGCACATAATGGAAAATGAGATTTGGAAAGAGATGAGAAAACGTAGACATAGTGCAAGCAAAACACAAACAGCTGCCATGACAAAGGTGGGATCAATACATCCCTGTGTACAAATTTTAAATTACCTTGCTTGTTGTTTTTCATTAAATCTACCAACTTTTCCCCTCCGGTTCCAAAATCGTTTGTTTCGTACTCCAGCTCTGTTTCGGTATCACTGCTACTGCTAGCAGAGTAAGTGCACACTCTCAGCGCCCTGTCCTGTACACAGCAACATTAAAGGACAAATCCATGACTCAGAAGAGAAAAACATTACACTGAATACAAAGCATCTGGAGTGCAGCACAATAGGTGAGCCATTTCGTCTCTCTAGCCTATTTATTTAGCTGCTGCAATTTGGCATTGATTATGTAATTAAATGTCACAAATCTCTGAAAACAGATTTCATCCTCCAGCAAGTATTGTCCAGGCATAATCTATGCCCACAGTCCCTATTTTCAAGAAATCCAGCCTGGGTATATGCATAGATTCTTGTCAGGTTTATTTCATAACAAAGCATTTGAGAAAAGGTGATCTATGAGCGGTGACAAACAAGAATTCAGACTGGAACATTTACCTGCCATTACATTTGAGGACTGAGCAAGGCATTATCTCAGCAAATAAATATCCTCCAACCTGGGTTTCCCAGCATCAGTCCCTAGCATATCTAGGTGGAAGAGCTTGATAGACCAATGGCCTGACTCAGTAGAATGCAACTTCCTATGTTCCTAACAGGAATATGAGGGAATGGAGATACTCACAGATTAATGTCAGTGGGCAAGAGGGAAAGAAATTGTATTAAATTAATTTGGTTTGATCTGCAATAATTTGGAAAATAAATAAAAATAATTTGAAAAAAAGAGAAAAGTTTGGTGTGGGGCCTCATCTCTTAAGGAGACATATTATAAGCCCTTATGTCACAGATTCCTCCTCTGTAAACTTATTGTTGGCCTAATAATAACAATTACCATTTATTTATACAGTCGGCAAATTAAGGGGTAAAACACACACAGTTTTTATTAATTATGAATACTCACAATACATCATTAGATGGAAGGTGATAATTGAGTATGAAGTTATTTCTGTTAGGTTGTTAGACTAATATTACACAAGGTACTTAGTTACTTTACTACTCTTCCTGGTACCCAAAATCTAACATTTACAGTGGTTGATATTTGCTTCCCATTGGTGGCCTGGACCAGTCACACTCATGAGAAAATGGAACATAGGAAACTGCTTTATACCAACTCAGACCATTGGTCCTTCTAACGCAGTACTGTCTACTCTGACTGGACGTGGCTTTCCAGGGTTCCAGGCAGGAGTCTTTCCCAGTTCTACCTGGAGATGCTGGGGAATTCAAGCTTGGACATTCTGTATGCAAAGCATGTGTTCTACCTACTTCACACGTAGGTAGAGCAAATGAATCTATAGCCCCATTATCTGTTGCCTGAGCTACTTAAAGGAAATTATATATGTGTCCGGTTTGTCTCTTTCATTTGTACCTTGGCTTTAATAGCTTTTTTGCTGCTCCAATCCGGAAACATCTTGTTGCCACATTTTTCTTTTTCTGAATGCTTTAATGATACAGAAGTCAGAGAACTCTCTTCTTGTCCACTTTTTTTCACAGGGCTCGTTATTCCTGGGTAAGAGAAAGTTGCAGCAAAAGATTTTGAACATCAGAGTGTGAAAAATAGCGTTTGATTCCATTTCCATGAAAGGGTCAAGTTCTTTCACTTGATCCACCCTGAATGCACTGCACTTCTACAAAGACTAGTTTTGCTTAATGTGTTAGGAAAGCAATATCTGAAATGGTTACCAGTAAATGGAGAAGAGACATCCAATGGACAGAAGAGGAAAAGGAGAAATGAGTCTCCAGAGCCACATTGCTTAAATAGCCCAGAAAACATTTCTGAACCTCTATTGGATTTGGCTTCCATGCATACATTATTTTTATTTATTTATTTATTTATTTATTTATTTATTTATTTATTTAGCAGCAATGGCAGACTTGAAGAAAAATATCTGAGCACAAATGCTTTCAGCCAACTCATTTCTTTCTTTCTTTCTTTCTTTCTTTCTTTTTGAAACAGCATTGTGTAGAACAAACATGCAAGTAAATCCACTGTGTTTTGTAGAATTCACTGATAATTGCTGTTTGTGTGTATGAGAGAGGGGGAGGGAGGAGATGGGTCAGATGATAAAATTTGAGAATGGGAAAGTTGACCTCCCAATCTGCTATATACTACTTTTTTACATTCCTTCAAGACAATTTAATTAAGAAACAAACCCTGGAAGCATGGTGCAGTGAATATTAGCATTAAGTTCGGGACAATCTTATTGCTACTGACTTCTTATGAAGCAATTCAGTGCTTGCAGTTTCTATTCAATTTGTTATAATGACAGTGTTTAATCATGAAGTCTACTGCATAGCACACTGCTGAATTGAGGTCACACATGTAGCTATCCAAGCATGTAGCATATAATCTATAACTAAGATTTCTCTTCTGAATCTCCCTTAGTTGTGCTATTAATTAACAATACACTTTTTAAAACACACACACACAAAATAACGTGAATTAAAAATATCTTTTCTTTTGCTTTGATTTGAAATGAGCAGGGGAGTTTCCAATGAAGGGTGTTTGCATTCCATTATAACTACGGTGCAAAACTGCACTGGGAATATTGCTAAATCAACTAAATTCCAACATGTTTAATTAGAATACTTCGCATAAACTCACAAGAATTTTTAATGCTGCCTATTTACTCCTTTGCTCAATTTAAATATTGACACATTAGCAAAACATTATTTGGTACACTTGCCATAGACTTCAGCCAAATCTCTAATTCTCACATGGGTGTGGGGGTAGAGAGTGATTCTGCTTCATATTTATGGAGGCTAAATATATTACAGTGGTCCTTTTGCATGAGTCCCCCCCCCCCACCTCTCCTTTATGAAGCACTTAGAAAGCCCGAATCAGAACTTAGTCGAGTTGAAGTTAACAAAATCTAAGCAGATTCATTTTATTCCCATCTAATGGAAGAGTAAGTGGGTGAGTCTTGGTCCTAACATGGAGGCAGGGACATGGGAACTAGCCAAATGTCTCACAGGTGACATCAACTACCATGTTTAAACAGGCTGGCAAGGCCAGCTCCACATCTTGTCATTTGCCTCAGGCAGCAAAATATATTGGGCTGGTCCTTCCAGTGGAGATAGGTTTTTTGGTCCAGATCTTCAAATCATCTACAGAATACAGTACAGAATGTTTCAACAGGTCTTGTCCTATATGTCTATAAAATTGCTTGGCTTTGGACTTGTAACTGTCATCCTTGCATAGATCTGGGTGTTCTTTGCATGCTGCAGGATTGGATTGGATGGCTGTCTTTAAAGATTTCTCAATTTAACTTTAAATACTGTTTTTATTAACAATAACAATTAATAAAATTATGGCCTCAGTTAATGTTCAAATAATGGGTTGGTACCTTGATTTTGGGTTCCTAAAGATAATAATTATATTGGATCAACCCCAAGGTGCTTCAATTTACCTTGGGTTGTGGATTAAGCAATGCTAGCCTTATCTGATTATCACAAGTCTTTACTTTCCCCGTTTGACTAATCACTAATGCATCTCTGCCAGAGGTCACATGGCTAATGTATAGAAAAGATGGGATTTTGACACATGGTTGTCATAAGGCAGAACATAATACAGCTGATCATTAATAAAATACATTAATTCTAGAGAGACTGGGGAAAGATATACATGAGAAAGCTGATAACTTATCGTATTTTTCCGTGTATAAGACGCCCCCTATTTTGGGGGACTACATATTAAGAAAATGGGGGGAGATTGCCCACAGTTGTTGAGCTTTTTGGGGGGGGAGGACTGCCCAGAGTTGAGCTTTTTGTAGGGGGGTATTGCTGAAAATCGCTCAACCACCTTACCTACGCGGCCACTCACACGCGTCGCAAAAACCACCTATCATCTGTCCCACCGCCAGCAGAGGCCGCCAATCGCCCGCCCTATTGCCGCAACAACAGCAAATCAACACCAGCCCTTGCCGCAGCCACCAATAACACACCACTGATCTTAGGCTCACAGCAGCAACCAATCCCATAGCCCCCCTATGCACTATCCGTGTATAAGACGACCCCCAATTTTTAACATACTTAAAAAACAAAAAACCTTGTCTTATACACGGAAAAGTATGGTACTCTCCTGTGCTTTTCTCTTCCAATCAAATTCGGAACACTTCAGCCCTATCTTTGTGTGTAGAAATGAGATTTTTACATTTCATTTTCCTGTGTCCATTCCTATCATTCTTGTCCAGATCATTTTTTTCTAGCCTTTGAGGGCCCTGAGTGTTGTGTCCTATGTGTTTGAAGTGTTGAGGAAAGGGTGGGGATATCCATGCATGAAAAATGCAGCATGGTTAAACAGCTGATGAGCATGGCTTAGTGTTCCCACAGTCACTGCCTCCTCTATGAGCTACCCTGAGCTGCCACTCCTTAGTAAAAGGATGAAGGGAAGAAAAGGAGATGTTAGTACTCTCTGCCCTAATTTTTTCTACTAAGCTGGTTCCCTGGGGCTGGCTTTCCAGAAGAATGTTGGAGAGCTGAACAGAGGAGGAAGCATGAGGAATGTGTTGAGAATGGCCTGCAGGCAACCATGAGGGTGGGGAGTCTAGCCTTGAGCATCTTGGCCTATATTTCATTCAGAAGCCACTTTGAAGGAACATCAGGGCAACATTGGAATAGATCTCCCCCTCCTTCTCTAGCCCTCAGTTCTTAAATTAAGCTGCTATCTCCGTAATCACAGCAGTGTCTTGAGTGAAGTTCTGAAAGTCAGGGATATGGTAAGCATTCTTCAGGCAAACCACTGTTGGTACTGGGGAATGGAGGGGAATAGGAGGAAATAGACAATATAACAACAAAGACAAGCGCTGCTGTGCTTCAAGCATTCATTGTAAAGGTATCTTTTCAGCTCTGAACCCCATACATAATGCAACAAATGAATAGCTTTATGCATTAGGAACTATACTGAGTTGAGATACATATAATAAAAAGTACTCCTAAGAACAACAAATGGACTTGATATGCCACTTCTATTTCAAGTTGTTACTGATTTATATGTTTTATATATAAGGGCACATGCTCCTTAGCCAGATTTCCAGCATTTTGTGCTCCTTGTATAGTGATGTATTCTTGTGTTGTACTCATATTTATAAAAAACTTACATTTATTGTTAGGTTGCTTCAAGCTTTATGTTTATTTCACGATGTTAGCAATTGCTCCAGTGTAAATCTTGTTTGACCAGGGGAGCAACCACTATCCAACACGTTATGTCGTAAGCATGTACCCCTGGACAATGTCTGAAAACTGTACTATCCACGAGTATCTCTGCACATGATTTTGAAGTGTCATTGCCATGCTACCCTTTTCTGGAGTCAATAAGGTAAGCACATCCATGCTTTACAAAATATACCTCTATTCTAAACCACCCTAACAGTGCCATAAATTAAACAGGAATCTCAACAACTACACTTAGCAAGCAGTGGGTGTCTTAATATAAGCTAAGCATCACACAGCTTGCATCCCTTGTAGTAGCCAGCCTGATTATGATAAAATGTCTATTATATTGCATGAAAGGTTTGGACACATCAAGCTGGATAATGTTAATTGCACTTAGGTCCCGTTTAAATCTATGTAAAAAGATACCAGAACTTTAATACCACTGAAGTTCAACTAACTTAATATGGATCCAACCCATGCTGATCAACAAGAGGGCAGCTGTCCATTAATCCCTGGGACTGTGGCGTATTAACCTTGAAAGTGTAAACATCATATTGCAGGAGTAATCATGGGGATCTGTCCTTTCATTGGAAGAAAATTTCATTCCAACATTTATCAGAAGTCACCACATTCTATTAGCAAAGTAACTGCAGTTTAACTTTCACAATACAGTCATATCTGTATTTAAAGAAAATTTAGGAAGCAAAAGTTGTGACATTTCTGAAGCCTCTTGGACTTGTTTTTGGTAAATATTCCTGGTGTATGCTTTAAATTTATCACTGGGCTGCTTATAGACACGGTGTGTCATACAGCAATTGTTGTTTTATAGATTAGTATTTTATTTAACAAGATTTCCACGTCAGTGCAGTCTCCAGCTTGTTAACCTTCTGCAGTGACTTGAAGAGTCTTTTCAGCTGTACATTTCATATGTCTTTCATCCAATGTCATTAGTACAGGTCTCCGCTAATGGGAACAGGCACCAGGGCACAAAAGATCTAATTTCCAGTACAACTGTCATTTTACCTGCAGAAGCTGGCTTTGGAAGGCGACTCTGAAAAGTCTGTACACCCTTAGCAGTCATGGCAGGATCTGATGTTGAATGTGTTATTATGCTCTCCACAGATCCCTGGTCCTTATTAGCTGTTGAAGGCACTTCTCGCTCAAGGGTTTTGGCTTTCTCAGAAGAAGCCGGAGGGAAAGCTTGCACAGGTGATATGAAAATGTCAGCTTCTAAATCCAGTTCTTGTTTAGAAACGTGTCGTCCAGTTGAGCGGTTTCCTGAGTCTGGGAGAGGGAAGGTTCCTATCCCACTGTCCAGTGTCCTCATTTGGCAGCAGGATTCTAAGAAAGAGGAATACAGTGTAATTTGGAAAACCTCACAAAAACTACAAACAACAAAGGACACCTTGAAGAAACAACTTTTGTGAAGTGGTGAGAAAACTGCTTCACCCACAAAGGGCATCAGGTTCAGCCTCTAGCATCTCTAGCTAAAACACTGGAGATCTTAGAGGCCTACTGTTGGTCATAATGTACAATATTGGTCTAGAACAGACTCAGTGGATCGTAGGCTCAAACATATTTGGTACCGAAGAAGTACTATGCTTATGGTAATGGGATCCTTCCAGTATTTTGCCATAGATTATTTTTTTCATTTGTAAGAAAAAAGTGCCGTTTCTCAACTGAAATAAAATACTCAGCACAGAATTAATCATAGCTGCATGACTAACTTGTGTCTGTTTGATTAGGAGACATACATTATAAAAGGCCCAATTCATAATCTTCTTAAGCAAAGTGCTTAAGTATGCAATTGAATTCAGTTTAATCAGGAGCATTTGTACACAAAGCTCAAAGAATAACACAGTTGGTAAGATGATACCTTTTGTTACAACTGTAGTATTTTGGGTTTTTTTCTAGGGGGACTTTCATCACAGCTTTTTTATATTATTGTTTAGACTCCACATACTGCTGTGGGCTGATTTTATCCACAACAATATATGATTATGTTCACTGTCTTTACAGAAGGCATCTCAGTCCAAAAGAGTTAGCTGCTACCAGTGATTATGTCTGCCTGTTTAGCCAGTTCATTAATTATTTGTGGATGTCCCAGTCTTCAATAGCTGGGACTTCAGCAAGAAATATTGCCCCTGTTATATAACTCAAGTATGGGCATCCAAATTCATTTGCACCTCACTAGTATATAGCACAGAAGCCTCAACCCAGTATAGGAACTCTATGGGGTTACAGGCTACACAAGGTAGAATGTGAATATCTTAAATCATAGGCCTCTCACTATATATAAGGGTCTGGTTATTAATTAATTTATTTATTATTATTTTTATTAATTTATTATTTATACCCCGCCCATCTGGCCGAGTTTCCCCAGCCACTCTGGGCGGCTTCCAATCAAATATTGGAAATATAAGTCTGGTGACTTCTGTTTCAGTGTATCTGAAGAAGTGTGCATGCACACGAAAGCTCATACCAAGAACAAACTTAGTTGGTCTCTAAGGTGCTACTGGAAGGAAAAAAAATTTATTTTGTTTTGACTATGACAGACCAACATGGCTATCTACCTGTAACTTAAATCATAGGGTTTCTTTCAGGACCTATAATATAAATATTTTAATATATATATACTGTATAAAGAAATAAAAAAAGGTAAACACACCTTCTAGCTATTACATGTACCGGTACTTAACTTCAGATAAAATTTGGTTGAGTAGGCAAACATTTTCAGTTTACAAAAAGTAAGATTAAGAAAGCATTGGAATAACTTTGGAAGTAATTTTGCTTCTGCATAACAGATTGCCATTTCAGCACCACGGACAGCCCCCATACATGGAACTAAAGCTCAGGGTGTGTGATCAGTTGACTCAGCTTGCTTCTTTTGTGCAGAGTATTAAGCCAGGCTTAAAAAGCAACTCTTCCCAAAGGGTGCTGGCAGTGGCAACCATAACAGCCCTGCAGGTACATTCAAATCTAATCATGCTCACCACATGGTCTGATCTATATGTATTCACTAACATTGCAGGGAGGTGGAGATGGAAGTCAATCCAGAAAATATTCTGCTTTCCTAAGCCTTTTGTTTTCATTGATGAGTTTTGTTTTGACATTTCCATGTCTGTCAGTGGAGTGGTAAGGCCTCAGACATTTTATTATAGACCACATGATGTTGTAGTCTATGAATCCCTCTGACCATAGCATCCAACTATAACAGAAGCCTTCACTATGTCCAATTTGACTTAATTTATTTTCCTTTTGCTGAATACCATTTTAATCCTCATTTCTAGTTTCAGCAGGTTCATTAGTTTTGTACAGTGAAGAAAACAAATACATGACAGAATCTTTCTACTTGTACAAATTAGATGCCCACCTCTTCAGCTTGTACACTACATATAATATCAGAAATATCAAATATTCCAGAACTGGAAGGCAATTAAATCAAATTCCCCCTTAAAGCACTGATAATGGAGAAGACTTTACAGCAGAGGTTTTCAACCTTTTTGAGTCCACGGCTCCCTTAACCAACTACATTCTTTCTGCGGCACCCCTGTGGGGATCAGGAGCCCAGTTATGTCACCCGTTGCCTGCAGAGCTGGCAGCCCCTCACCCTTTTTTGAACACCCTCAACTTGTGGAGTGTTCCCTCAGCCGCCTCTTATCTCCCCTCTCCCTGGGAGTCCTCCGGGCAGCTGCTGCTGCTGTCCCTGGTATCTGAGCTTCTCCCCACCCCCAAATAAAGGTGCCTCCCAGAAGTACCATTTGCCTGTGGAGCTTATAGCCAGGGCTGCTGCAATAAACAGCTGTGCAAGCCTTTGGAAGGCAGAGATGCGAGAGGGCATCAGAGGAGGGAGGGAAGGAAAGAGGGACAGAGGCCAGTGTTGCCTGCAGCACCCCTGACTATCATTCGAGGCACCCCAGGGTCCCACGGCACACTGATGGAAAACCACTGCTTTACAGAAATGAATTCAAATGTCTAGTGGCAAAAGGGAATGATATAGACAAAGAAACCGACACTGCTATAGGGAGCCATACAGAAAGGCAGCACACTCTTTCACAACCAACGCTTGCAATTCTCAAAAGATTTATTTCCAAGGGGGAAAGACTCCAGCCCGAGCCTCTTTTCTTCTCTGAATTCTAGAGTCAAGACAGCTACATGCTGTAACTCTGTTTACGCCAGCTCCTTCCTCCTCCCTCTCCCGCTGTACAGTTTGTGTTGGATCCCTGCTTATGGCTGTCCATGGAACTATAATTTTGGTTCCTATCATCAATCTACATTTATGGGGTTTGTGATGGAGTGGGAAATGATGACTTATGCACTGGGTCCTTCAAATGAAGAAATTTCCTCAAAATGGGACTGGTAGAAAGGAGGTTGAAAGGAAGAGAGTGAAATCCTTCAATAATTCTTGGTGGTTATTCAAAACCAAAATAATAGAAGCTTGGCTAATATGTATACTGCAGATCAGGAAAGGTACCAGGAGGGCCAAGAGGATAACAATGTGGTCAACAGACAGAGTTAAGGAAGTTATTAGAGGCAAGAAGGCTTCCTTCAGAAAATGGAAGTCTCCTCCTAATGAGGAAAACAAAAAGGGTCACAAACTTTGGGAACAGAAATGGGAACAGACTATAAGTGATGAGAGAAAAAAAGAATCTGAGGAGCACATTATTAAAAACTAAAACCAACAAAAAAACACCCCTTTAGATATCTTAGTAGCTGGAAACCTAGGGAGGTAGTTGGAACTTGGGGTGAGATGGTAGTTAAAGTTGTGCTAAAGGTGGATACGCCAGTCAAACCTCCAAAGGGAGTGCCCCCCCCCACATTAATGATGCAAACACTGAAAAAGCTTGTTCTCTTGTAACCACATTACACACCAACAAGATTATAGCCAAAAAACAAACAAACCTCAGCACCAGATATGTTACATTAAACATATGGCTTGTAGGATGTGGGATCCTGCTTTTATCCTGGGTGTGCTCAGTGCAAAACATGATCCCACCCTTCACATGTGAAAACTTGCTAAAGTAAATATTAATTCTTTATATTTTCACATCATTTCTATATTCTCTTTTGGGTGAAGGACAAGTTAGGAATGCATTTAGGTATACAAAGCATGAACAGCACCAAACGGAAGGCACAGACTTCTGATTAACTCCTACTGAAGGACCTAATGATATTTGCTTTTGTTCACATGAACACAGCCTCTGTCACTTAAATATATTACCCATGTGTCCTGGAGCTAGTATCTCCAAATAGCGGTTAAAAGGATTGTAATGGCAATTTACATGTAGCTTAAAAAGTAAATACCCAAGAGACCGATTTAAAAGTGCTGGCTTAAATCTGAGCAAAATTTAGGCTAAATGTCTGATAACATCTCCCAATAGCAAGCTCTTTAAAATTGTGGCAGATTCCCTCAAGGGAAAAGTTAGAAGTTCCACTGCTTGGGCAATTTAAAATTAGACTGAATAAAGGACTTCAGAATATACTGCGGTGAGCTATCTCATATTGGCTGACGATACTCAAAATGATGTAACAAATCTTTTCCCTTTCAATTTTATGTTCCTATGTATTGATGTTTTTATAATATTCTCCATTTGTTATTTAACTCTGCCCTAGTAAGCAAGGCTCTTTCAAATTCTGTTTTCATTCTTTCAAACTGTGAATCTTAAGAGGTTCTCCCCATATGATCCCATATAAATATTTTGCCTTAAAAACAATGCCTTTAACAATGCATTGGTTTCTGAGCCAAGGCTGGTGGCAACATGAGAGAGGGCATTTTCTGTGATGGCACCCTGTATGTGACCCTGCAACTCTGCTCCAAAAAGTTAGGTTAGCTTCCCCTATTTGTGTTCTGCTGCCAATTCTATTTCTCTGCTTATTCATTTATACTGACATCCTCTATGCTGCTTTTCAGGATCACAGATCCTCCCAAAGTGGCTCACAATAAAAATCACAACACTATAAATCATTATGAATGACATAATTAAAACGAATACATAATTTAACTCCTTATATATAAGGCAGACAATCAGGAGATACCAAGACTACATAAAAATACCATAGCCAGCACCCTCATTCCCAACAGTGAATATGAGCCACCCCAGCTCATCTTAACCAAAAGCTGACCGGAATGATTTTTTACAGCTCTTCTGAAAGAAAAGGAGAGTGCTACATAAAACTCACCGGGAAGGGAGTTCCATAAACAGAGTGCCACCAATGAAAAATCCCTATCGCATGTGGCCACCTATCTAACTGCATCTACTGGTGGATCCAAAGCAGAACCTCTGATGGTTCACATGGATTCACACTGTCCTTTTACTTAACTTGGTTTCAAACAATTTGGGGCTTTAAAGCACTTTGAACTGAGCCCAGAAATGAATTGGCAACCATTGCAGCTGGAGTAATAGGCTCAGAGTGTCTTGCCCCAACTAACACCCAGTTGCATTCTGCAACCATATTCAAAGGCATCCCCATATAAAGTGCACTGCAGCAGTCTACTCAATGGAAAAGTTTCCCTTTTAAACAAACTATTGATTCTGTTGACAATCTTCATGCTTTTGCTTTTCTTGAATTTTTAACTACTGCTGTGCGTATGAGTGACTACTGCTGTGCAGAAGAACAGAGTACACATTATTAAAAATAAACATTGCAACATCATTTGGATTCACGTTTAATTAATGGACCCTAGCCACTCTGTTCCTCTGCTGTTCAGCCCCTGCTATAATATTAGCAATTTTGTTCTGCAAGCTGTAAGTGAGAATGGGACATGCCTACACCTTCAAAGTTGCACTGAACCTTATAAAAAATAGGTGGAGACCATAGCAGTCCAGGCTGGCCCAATAATTTTTAAATGTTCTAACTTCCAAATAGTAGTCTCTCTTTTTCATAGCACCTCCAATGCAAATAGGTTTTTACAGCCTTTTTTGTTGTTGTGTGCTGCTAATGAACACTTTTAAGCTACATGTGTTGTTGGCAAGACAATCTCAAACTACAGATGGCAGAGCAGATCTCTTTATTTGCCTGTCCTTTCCATTCTCGGAAACGCTAAAACAAGTGAAAAAGCACACACACTAATATATATCTGCCAAATCAATGTCAGTTTTAAAGTGGATTATTTCTTTAGGGCTATAGCATCATTTGATCTAATTAGTCAAAGCTGAATGAAGCAGTTGTTTATAGTTTTCTTTAAAAGCCGAATCATGTACAAGCCTGAGAAGCAGTGAAACCACCTTCAGTAATAATTTCCACAGGGAAAGTACAGTGAGTCTCTTGCAGCAGAAATAACAAAAAGAGTCTTGTGGCACCTTAAAGAGCTTAACAAATGTTATTATAACACAAGCTTTCATGGACCAGATCCTTCAGATGCACAAAGTGTGACCCTCGGTTGTCAGGTGTAAACTTGACATGGCTGTAAAAGGGTGAAATATAGTTCAACTAAGGCTTCAGCTACTCAACACTACTCATCTGAGCCTAAATCAGCCCATGCAGTTCATCCACTTTCTGGTCACTACTGTGCAACTACATAATGGACACACAAGCACCAACTTATATCAGAAACCTACTACAGATATTTACATGCTTCTGTCTGGTTTCCATCAAGGAATAATCTACTATGAAACAGACCCAGACCACTTCTTGTTACCTATGACTCCCAGCTAAAACCACTACAAAAAATCATCAGAAATCTAAAGCTTATCCTGGACAGTGATACTACTCACAGTCCTTGGGTGACAATTCTGTACTCTTCTTTTTTTACCGATGACCCCACCCTCAACCAAAAACATCTAAGCAGCAGCAAGAGCAGGCAACACAACAGAGAACTAAACAACAAATCCAAATGTCAACTCTTGTCCCCATGTCTACTCTGGCAATAGTATTACAGGACCTAAATACATCAGCCACAAGATATACGGGACAATCTGCCAGAAATGTCCTTCTGATTTCTACATAGGCCAGGCCCGACACAAAAGAATGAATGGATACAAATATGGCATCGGAAATGGCTTCCCCTCCTTTTCAGAACACAAATTCACCTCCCCCAGACTAAATGACATTCTAATCTCTGAATCTGAAGCGAGCGGTAGCTAAGCAGGAAGCAGCAGTTAGTAACAAATGGTGATGATTTAAAGCCAACATTCGAATACTGATTTATTTGAAGAAGTGTGTTTTCCATGTAACAAATGTCTGAAATATAAAAGCTAGTTTGAGCTTTGGAGACAGAATTCTGGAATGTAAATTGGTGGGTAATTAATACTAATTCACTTGATGGGTCTTGCATGATTTAGGATTCAACAGTGCAACCTTAAAGCTCAATCGTAAAGCACACGCTTCGCATGCAAAAAGTTCAAGGTTCAATTGCTGGCAGAGATAGGGCTGGGAAAGACCCCTGTCTGAAACTGTGGAGAGATGCTGCCAGTCAGTATTGACACTACTGAACTAGAGTAACCAATTTTCTTACTTGGTACAAGGCAGCATCCTATGTTCCTATCAGATCCAGGTTACATGTTGGTGGACATCATGTAACATCTACTCTAAAATCTAAATGGCCTTCACTCATTTCCTGAATAGGGAGCTGGTTCACATTTTAAGCTTGCCTATATCTATATCTATATCCAATGTACAGACAATGACCGATTTGCGCCTGTCCAATTGATGTGTGACCATGACCACGCATCATGGTGACCCAGAAGTGGCTTGGAAAGGGGGTGTAATGGGAGGGAGGGAAATGGGAGGGGGGCATAACAGGGCATAGCAGGATGTAATGGGGTGAAACAGGCTTATGCATGCTCCACTGATGTGTGTGAAGACCTAGAACACAACCCCTGCACAAATCCGAGGTGGCCTGTATAACAATTACAAAAACCTTGACCCTTTCAGGAGTGGAAGCATACTATAAAAAGCCACCTAAGCATTAAGGTTTCTTATGAAGCATATCATATTACATGCAAAATCTAAAGTAGAAGACTAACTTTAAAAGTAGATACTTGTGATCTGGCCACTGGAGCACCCTGGCGTTTGAAAAAACGCTTACATGTCGTACTGATGTTGCTGTCGTGTGGGAATCCCTTGCAGACGAGTGCAGTGCCTAGACAGTCAGGTTGTGTATCCACAGCAAGTGACCACAGGAGGAATGACTGCTGGGAGGAGTGCAGAGAAAAGTAACACCATTGTGCATCTGCATTGTGCACAACCTTCATCCACCCCAGCTGCAACAAAACATCTGTCTCCTGTATTGGTTTCTACAGGTGCTGTAACCTTCCAACAGTTTGACTTCACCCCCAAAAGCACACTCCTCCATTCTCTCCTGAGACATATGGATGCCACCAAAATGTGGTTTCTAATTGAAAAGTATATTTGGCACACAAAAGCCTGGTTTGCAGTCACACTAAACCAACCCTAGCTTAGCACAAATGTGCAGGCTCCCAGAGAGGAGATCAGTATCATTTTGCTCTTGAACAAAGCAATGGCTAGGCTTAGGGTGTCTTCTGACCCCAGGCTTGTGGTTTAGCTCTCTCTAAACTAACTATGAAGTGTGACCAATATTTACCCTATGGGAGAGTAAAACCACGAGTCTAGTTTTGGATGGCACAGTAAGTTAAGCCTTTACTTTGCTCAAGCACAGCACAGCAGCAGAACTACCAGGGAGGAGCAAAATGTCTGCAATCTCTTCTCCAGGAGCTCTCACACATTTGTGCTAAGCAGTGGTTTGGCTTAGTGTGACGTGCAACCCAGGCCACAGTCAAAACGTACAGAAACCCTGGAACAAGGGAAGCCTGAAACAACAACACCGCATAGAGAACATGTTCCACCATTATTATTGGCCAAAAACATGGGGGAAGCAGGCAACAAAACTACTTGCAAGCGCATATATTTCACTGAACTTAATAGAACATACGGTAATTGTGAATAGGGTCTTGCAAACAAACAGAAACACTTTCCTTTTTAAGAAAAAGCAAAACAGGCTAAATTACCCAACGTTCAAATAATCAAATGGTACAAACTGGTACAATATCATTGACTTATATCACATTACTATGTACAATCATTTCTTCAAATGTTCATCAGTTAGGAAATACACACACATATTTCCAGACAATAGTCATTATATCATCTGCATGTAGCTTAAAGAGGATACTAGTTTTTCTGGAATCCTTGTTAACATAATACAGTATTTTAGCTTTATATAAACAAAAGGTTAAAAGTTTTTTTGTTTTTTTTTAATACTTTGTCTAACAATGAAGTTGAGCCAAATGCTATTGTGTTCTCCTTAGAGGAGGGATAACTAAACTGCATGCCACAGTAATGCTGCAGAAAAATTGGCAATTAGACAAGTGCCATGTGTACTATCTCTTAGAAGCAGAAAGCAATTATTTGTCTCCGCCAGACTGTGACGAACAGTAACTTGACATTATTTAAAAGATACTAATGCATGGTAGATTCTTATTATTCAGGGAGGACAGGGTTTTATATAATCTTCAAGTTACAACGATTTATTATTACATGTGTATATGCCTGAAGTGCAGTTATTTCTATATGACACCATTTCAACAAGTCCCTGTTAACTATGTCTATTCGAAGTACTTTCAGAGTTTAGCAAAGATCCAATCATTCCCAATATTCCCAAGATGATGCCCAGAGTGGAGACTAATTTTCTATCACATAAAGTTTAATTGTGCTTTTATCTGCTGAATATGTACAATTTTTGTAAACTGTACTGAAATCAATAAAAAGATGACTATAAATGATTCCGTGCGCTGCTCTCGTTCGCCAGAAGCAGCTTAGTCATGCTGGCCACATGGCCTGGAAGCTGTCTGCGGACAAACACCGGCTCCCTCGGCCTATAGAGTGAGATGAGCACGCAACCCCAGAGTCATCCGCGACTGAAGCTAATGGTCAGGGGTACCTTTACCTTTACCTTTATAAATGATTAAATAAATAAGATTTTTTTAAGAAATGAAAGCTGACTTTTAAAGCAAGAAGATACTATGCTGCATTTCTTTTCAAGATCAGACCTGTATGTTGATTTTGAACCATTATTTCATGTTCCCCTTTAAAAAGTTGATAAAAGGAGGATCATTCTTTAAATGGAAAGACATTTAACAGATGCTTTTTTCAGGTATTCAACTACTTCCATGAAAAATGTACTGGCACGTATGCTACCAGTGTCAATTTTTCGGTTACATTTCAGTTCTCTAGTCCTCTCTTCAAAAACCATAAAGCGGTGACTACAAAGAATGATGTCTGTGTATACACATGCTCTTGTTAGGTCTAATACATTTTTTAAAAAACCAGGTTGTCTCTTGGATGCCTTAGGAAACAAGCCTCCCTCTGGAAGTGCTAGAAGACGTGTGATTACAGGTAACATTGTGCACACATAAATGCCTGCTGAAAAACTTGATATGCTGCCATTCTTCTTATCAAACTGCAACACCTCAGAATAGATACCTTTTTTTTAAAAAAAAGAAAGCCATATATATATATATATATCCCACACGAGAAAGAGAATGGAAATTGATTCAGTGCTACTGGTTTTATCTGACAGTGTTTTCACAGCTGGCAACCTACTATATGCCTGCAAAAACATTTAGGGATTCTATAGATTTCTTTGGATGGCAAATGAGGAGATAAAGCAAATATCATTCCTTTATCTGATCATGTGTAAAATGAATGGTTCAAACACTACAGCAGTGATAAGATGATTGCTAAATGTTTCTTCTCAATTTCTATCAAAAGGGTTGATGGAAGAAATTAAGACTGACATTGATAAGTTGCATTCTCAAGCACTGTGAGATTTCATGATGAAAGACTACTTTTGGGAGGGGGCGGGAAGTAGAAATACATCTACTGCACACAGCTCTTTGTTTCACATGGGAGGAACTTTTGGAATTATTTTTTCTCCCATTTTCTCTCCCTTGCCAAATCAATGCCTTTTGGTTCTAAAGCAAACCTTGTAAGTGTGATCTATTTGTACTTTGTCATTCAATCCCATTTAGTTTGTTGCACGATTCTGCTCTATCTCAATAATTCATTAAAGCACTCACCTAATCTGACTCTGGTTTTTCAGTTCTTTCTAAGGCGAACATTATTTACTCAAATATGTCAAGCTTAATAGAGACATTACAGTATGACACGTGCCAGACTTAATGCATAGACCCCATTAATCATATCCTTTCCGTCCATGCAATGCATCTGGCTATATTTTTTCAGAGGATATTGCGAAACCTTAAAAAAAACCCAGAGTCTAAACCAGGAACTGATACTCCTAAGTATTGGCCATGTTGGCTGGGGGCCGATGAGAGTTCAGGTCCAACAACATCTGGCAGGGGTGGTGGTAGTACGTTTCCCCATACCTGGGTCCAAATAGTAAAGTAACAACAAAGAATAGCTGTTGTAATACAGTTAAGAAATATTATCATACATATAAATACTACTAACTGGAGAGCCATTTGATACAGTAGCAAAATATGACTATACTTGGGTCTCAGGTTTCATTTAAAAGCTGGTATAGCATAGTGGATGGCTAGAGTTGGGAGGTAGGTACTTAAACCTGTGGTCATGTATGAACTCAGTATCATTTCTAAGATCTGTAAAGCTAATGGCCTAATATGCAGTGGGTATAACTATGATCTACTATGTAAGGATTGGGAAATTTGAATAATTGAAATCATCACCATCACCACCATCCAAATAGAGTCAGCTGCATCTCAGTTGTATTAGAATCAATGGGACTGCAGTTGCAACTAGCTTGCCTCACTGATTCCAGCAGAACTTAGGTTTCATGCAAAAATTATGGTCTCATGAATTACACTTTCTGAGTAGGTTCAGGAATGTCTTGGGTACAAGACATGCACGCTGTCTACCACTCTGGATGTGGCTCACTATTGGGAGTGGGTAAGGAACTCAGAAAACCTGGGTGGTCGGGAATGGAAGAAGGCATATCTAGCTGGCAGGCAAAGGAACATTCCACACTATCATTTTGATGCAGGCCACATTTATGTATACTAAGGTGGCGCTGTGGGTTAAACCACAGAGCCTAGGGCTTGCTGATCAGAAGGTCAGTGGTTCGAATCCCTGCGACGGGGTGAGCTCCCGTTGCTTGGTCCCAGCTCCTGCCCACCTAGCAGTTCGAAAGCATGTCAAAGTGCAAGTAGATAAATAGGTACAGCTCCGGCGGGAAGGTAAACGGCGTTTCCGTGCGCTGCTCTGGTTCGCCAGAAGCGGCTTAGTCATGCTGGCCACATGACCCGGAAACTGTACGCCGGCTCTCGGCCAATAAAGCGAGATGAGCGCCACAACCCCAGAGTCGGACACGACTGGACCTAATGGGCCTATTAAATTACATCTATTAAATTACAGTGCTTGTAGCCCACTCTTCATTGAATATTTTCAATCCCAGAGCAGGGCACAAAAGTAATAGAGATAAACGGAGCAAAAACAGTATACCAAAATCATATGAACAGGTCCAATGAACAAATTAGCAATTCTACCCTAAGGCAAACAAGAAAAACAACAACAAGGACAAAAGCTATCATTTCCAATTTAGCCAAATACCTAACAAATACGAACACAGGGTATACAAACTGATTAACAACCAATGGTCTTATAGTAACAGTTCCCAGCCCATTTTTCATTTGTGGCAACTCCCTCTCTCACACACACAGAGGGCCCCACTCTATGGCTTTTGAGCAACTTAACACCTTACACCCTCAGACCCACTCTCCAATCCACCCAGGCTCTCACCCTGAATGGTATGAACAATTGTCCTTAAGCATCCACAGCAAAGGCCTCCCACTTCTTGGTTCATAGTGACTACAGAACAGAAGGCAATCACAAAAGAAACGGAGGGAGGCAGTGAGCAACAGCTGGCATTTTTCTCCCCTTCCCAGTCCTGACAAAACTCATGGTGCCTAAAACTACTATTGGGAGGGACATGCAGGTGGATTTTCTGGCTTCGCTCACCCTTACCAGATGTCAGGGATGGTTCAGCTGCAGTTCAGCACAGAAACTCAGGGATGAGCAGTAAAGTTTTTTCTTTATTCAGAGAAACAAAACCCAACAGAGAACTCCACAGGTAGGACTAGCCCGGTGAGACCGTTGCCAGAACTGAGGATCTGAGCCTCCCACTTCCTCCTAAGGCTCCTCCCCAGCCAGCTGCCTACCCAACAGTCACAAACTCCTTCAAGGAGAGGCTCTCTGTGCCCTTTGTTCTGCTACAAGTAACACCCTTCTCGTTCTTGGGGACAGAGGAGGATGGGGGAAGGAAACAGTGGAACAGGCAGGTGGCTGGGGATCTGCCTCAGCCTCTTCCTCCTCCTCAGCTGCCTCAGTCTCACTTAAAACTGTTGATTGCTCAGCCTCCAACCTAGCTGCACCCCATTCTTCCTCTGATCTTCCTCCTGCATCCCATCACTATTTTCCTGGCTCAGAACCTTCCCTCTCTGATGCTTTTTCGGGGGTGGGGGGCTGTAGCTAGACTGAAAACCCAAGGCTTACTGGGTTTTTTTAAGGGATTCCCTTAATAAAATCCCCCCCCAGCCCAATAAGGACTAGACATGCGCAGAATGCATGTGATATTGACTGTTGTTGGGCAGTCGGGCAGTTGTTCTGCAGTAGGGCAGAAAACTGTGAAGAAATGAAATGGAGAGGCTGAAAACAAGGAGAGGCGTATTCCATGCTCCAAAATTTGTTGTAGTTATGTCATTCAAAAATTGTAAGGAAATGAGCTACAAATGACACTTCAGACAGCTTTGATTCCTCTGGTTTTTCATTGATTTTGTACCTGTCTAGTACTATGACTTGTAACTTAATCAAACTTCTAGGTTGGGTACTTATTAGGTTATGCTGAATAGACAGATACATATTAGAGAAAAATATTGACACTGTCGTAAGTGTGGTCTCATAAGAAATAAGCCTTCACTTGTATTTGTGAAGGTAGTATTATATCATTAAAACTTAAACTCACCAATGTCTTTATTACTTAATAAACACCTGGGTGGGCTGATAAGGACTGAAGAAAGACTGTTACATTAATTTAATATACAATCATTGCCCATTTAATGTTTCTGTTTAAATGAGAAAGCTATAGAGAACTGAATGAGTGTAATGCTGAATTAATCAGCATTAGAACTAGTGAACGAAAATGCTTTATACAGATTTTGTTGCCATAACCAAAGTACTTTAAATGCTGAAACTTCATTCTAACTCTACTGTTTATAGCCATTATCTTTACTAAGCATTCTATCAAATAATACATAAAAACTCTCTTATCAAGACAATTCCAGTCTCTCATTGAAATTTATTTTTTCATCACTTGTCTCCCTTTCTTTATAAGAAGACCAAAGATGGGGATTGAAAAATACCCTCACCACTATACAATACCAACAACCCTCAATTTCAAGAACATTTCAAGATCCATTGAATTCAGCTCAACATTTTCACTAAATAAGGATACCTACAATAACAAAGGTATATGAAAAGAGAGACCTTTCTTTTCTGATCAGATTGCTTTTAAATTAAACTGCAGAACCTTTTGCAGAGTTGTTCTTGGAAAGCGAAAAATGATGTTATAAGAAAGTGCTTGGCTATAAGCTAGATGATTATCAAGAACTTTAATGGACTGGAGTGCCTGGATTCAAGACTATAAAATAAAATCTTCACCTTAGTGTAAAATTCTAGCACAAATAACTGTATTTTTCTGTGCACCCGAAGAGTGAAGACTCAACACACATGGAATTGGTGTAAATACCATAACTTTAGACGCCTAAAGATGCAGCAAGACATAACAAGTAGCAGTAGGCTTGGGATTTGCATAGAGAGCGTAGGGCACGATCTTGGGTGGGATTCACCTAATGCAGGGGTCAGCAACCTAAGGCCCATGGGCCGGAGGTAGCCCACGGAGGTCGTTTGACTGGCCCACGAGCAGCCCCCAAACCGTGTTGCCCACTCGCGTGCTGCGCTAAACTGGCACAGTGTGGGGACTTACTTCAGCGGTGCTGAAAATCACGGGGGCGCGCACGATCCGGTCATGGAGGGATCTCTGCGGGATCGATCCAGCCCAGGCAAGATAAACCTTGCTGACCCCTGACCTAATGAGTGCACAATGTCTGCACAAAGACTTCCACAAGGCTTTCTCACCTCTCTTCTTCCTGCACCCTGTGGGATGTATAACACTGGTGCAGTCAATCACAACATTCCTAGAGTGTACACAAAGGGGACTTGGTCCTCCAGGTAGAGTTTCCTGTGCCAAGACTGAAATCACTTCCTTTGTGTGACCAGAAGTGGGAGTGGCCTTACCTGTAGCTATTCAAAGATACAGGTGAGCTGCTACTCTCCCTCTCTTCCCACCAGGACTCCGAGGATGCAACATCTCAGGAGATGCTCTCTTGGCTTCCAGCCAAGAGAGGCCCACATGGAGCCTTTCTCCCTTAAGGAGAATCTCCACATGTAAATACATTTAATCTAAGCTAGCCTGCCTTTCTGAGACTGTAGAAGCTTGAAATGACTGTGAGTAAAACCTTTATACTTTTATAAGCTTATGTGTCGTGTATTTTCTTTTAAGAGGGAACCAGGGGAAATATGTGCCAGGATCTGCCTTATTCTAGAAGTTCATAGGAACTTAAACGCCACGCTTTGCTGCGCTTTATTGGGGATGAGAAACTCTGCTAGTTTGGAGCTTGTTAGCACAAGCTGGGATAGGAAATATTAATCAATATTCCCTCATCCACATTCCCTCTCATCTCCCACAAAGGGTTATGGGCCCAGAACTGCGTATTTTGTGTATTTTTAAAGGATTGCTTTGGATTGTGATTTTTGGCAGAGTAGTATTTTTCTGTTTGTACTTCCTGGTAAGCACATGGTCCTTTGTTCTCCATTGTGCTGTGAAAAGGGGGATTAGCGACCCCTCCCCTCCCTCAGAGCTCACAGACCTCAGAGGCAGTGAAGATTAGTTTGCATTTTGAGATTTTTAAGTTTTGATTTTTGAATTTTAGCCATTTTTGGGAATTTTGAAAATTTTTCAATTTTTGAGGATTAAGATGGCAAGCTCAGGATTTGATAGTGAAGCAAGATCAAGCTTTATGCTGCTGAATGATCGTAATTTTGTGCAATGGAAGCAGCGCCTTTTAGTGCATCTTGGTGCAAAACAAGTGCTTAAAGCGGTGAAAGATCCCAAACCTGATTTTGCTGATTTAACCAAGAAAGCAGATTGGGAAAGGCAAGATGCAGAAGCTAAACACATAATTTTGAGCAGTTTGAAAGATGAGCATTTATCTCTGATTGACTATGAAAGTGATGCATCTCAGATTCTAAAGGATATTGAGAGGGTTTATGCACAATCATCAGAGAACTCTTATAGACATTTATTGGATAAACTGCTGAAGTTAAAGATGAATTCCAGAGAACAATTTACAGGGCATTTTAAGGACTTTAATGAAATTGTTCAAAGGATTGCCCTAACTCCCAGAGCTTTTGATGATGCAACCAAAGTGACTTTTATGCTGGCATCATTAGGAAAAGAATTTACTTCATTTAAGAGTATAATGGATCACACCAGAGATTTGACTTTTAATGAACTAGTAAATCACTTAAGAGAGGAATGCAGAGATTACCTTGATTCTCCACAAAGGAATCCAAGGAGGGACACAAGTTATGTTTCTAAGCAATTTCCCAAGTCTAAGGAAGTGTCCAAAGAATTAATATGCCATAACTGCAATTTAAAAGGGCACATTGCAAGGAGTTGCCAGAAGCCCAATAATAAGTCCCGCCCCTTTCAACCAAAAGGTGAAAAGAAGGGGGGTCACGAGCGTACATTTCTACTGCAAGAAAAGAGTTTAAATGTGCAAAGAAATGAAAGGAAAAGTGACCAATTTATTTTAGATTCGGGAGCTACAAGCCATTTTGCGCATAAAAGAGAATATTTCAGAGAAATTAATGATAGTGAATGGACTGAAATCCAGATTGCTGATGGAAATGTTCTAAAATCACAAGGTGCAGGTTCAATGCGTTTGAAATTCAAGGTGAACAATGAATCTCTTGAAACAACTGTGCCTAACGTTCAATATGTCCCAGAATTAAATTGTAACTTGCTTAGTGTGTCTGCTTTAGACAAGAAAGGTTTCAAGGTTACATTTGCCAATGGAGAATGCAATGTAACGAAAAATGATGAGGTTTATGCTCAAGGGAAACTAATCAATGGTGTTTATGAGATTAACGTTTCAGAAAACCAATCAGCACAAGTCGCCCAATCCAAGCAGAAGCATGAAGCAGATCTGGAGCTCTGGCATCGAAGACTGGGTCACCGGGATATCAGAGTCATCCAGGAACTGCAGAATGGAGATCTTGTGAGAGGTCTACAGGTAAACAAAAGTAACACACCCACACCAAAGTGTATAACTTGTGTAAGTGAAAAAGGAGTCAAACCTTCTTTCCCACGTTGTGCAGAAAAGAGAAGCACAAAAGTTCTGGACATTGTGTACACTGATTTAGCTGGACCTATGAATATACCTTCCTTAGGAGGAAATAAGTATATTTTGATATTTTTGGATGATTATTCAAGGTTTTGTGTGGGATACCTTCTCAAAGAGAAGAGTGAAACAGTGGAATTGTTCAAGCAATACGTAAGCATGGTCAAGAACAAATTCCATCGAGCACCCACCACCCTAATGTCCGATAATGGTGGGGAGTTTTGCTCACGTGAAATGGAAGCCTTCATGGCTCAGGAAGGCATAGCACATGTGACCACAGTAAGCTACACACCTCAACAAAACTCTATTGCTGAGAGGAAATTTAGGTCCATCCTAGAGATGACAAGGTGTATGCTAAAAGGATCCAACTTGTCGAAGAAACTTTGGGGTGAGGCAGCAAATACTGCGATTTATATACAGAATAGGCTGCCAACAAAAGGCACAGAGCGCACGCCATTTGAACTTTGGCATGGAAGAGTCCCAAATTTGTCACACATACGTGTATTTGGAAGTTTGTGCTATTACCACGTGCCCAAGGAGCACAGACACAAACTTGACTCCAGAGCAAAGCCTGGTATCCTAGTTGGATACGCTTCTGGAGGAAAAGGCTACAGAGTTGTGGACTTACAAACAGGGAAAACAAGTTCACATCACGTGATTCATTTTGAGGAGTATGAAAAGGCTGACACAAGGAACACAGCAATTGACTGTTCCAATGAGCCACCAACAGAGGAGTTTGTAAGTTTTCCTTTTGAAGCCATACCAGAAACTAATCCACCTCCTAGTATTGTACCTCCTAGTGTTGTAGCACCCCCTACAGATGACACCCCAGAAGACGCGGAGGACCAGATGTCAGAAGGCTCCAGAGACGAAGAGGACCCGTATGCAGGGATGCCGCCATTGGAAGGAGATGAGGAAGCTGATGCGGTTCAACAAGAGCCAGAGGTCAGACGTTCCTCCAGGTCCAACAGAGGCGTTCCACCACTACGACTGTCCTACTTTGCAGGGTCGGCGCCACCACAGGAACCTTCCACGTGGGAACAGGTTCAACGGTTGCCAGCTGCTGAGGCCAGTCTCTGGAAGCAAGCCGCGCAGGAAGAGATGGATGCACTGCATCGCAACAAGACCTGGACCCTGACAGAGCTACCTCCTGGTAAGAAGGCAATTGGGTCCAAGTGGGTGTTCAAGCTTAAGAAGGGGTCAGAAGGGGAGGTGCAACGCTACAAAGCTAGGCTTGTAGCACAAGGATTTTCACAACAGTATGGCGAAGACTATGATCAAGTATTTGCGCCTACAGTGCGATACAGCAGTGTTAGATTACTTCTAAGTATTGCAGCATCTAAAGGCCTATCAGTCCGTCATGTCGACATAGCAACAGCTTTTCTTCATGGGACGATTTCTGAACAGATTTATATGAAGCAGCCCAAAGGCTTTATCAAGCAAAATGAGGCACATCTTGTATGTAAACTTCAGAAAGGAATTTACGGTTTGAAACAAGCTGCAAGAGCATGGAACCAGAAATTACATGAAATGCTGGTTCAGCTTGGGTACAAGCAGTCAACAGCTGACAAGTGCCTGTACACTAAGAACAGAAATGGACAATTCTCTTACATTCTGGCTTTTGTCGATGATTTATTAATATCAACGTCCAATGACAGAGACTATAAAGACATAGTCAGACATCTCAACAAAGAGGTGGAAGTAAAGGAATTGGGACTTGTCCAGTATTACTTGGGAATTCAAATTGAGAGAGAAGAAGACGGCTCATTTCTTCTCAGCCAGAAGCAGAAGATAATAGAACTGATAGAAAGCATGCAGATGCAAGGTGCACACCCTGTCGCGACACCCATGGCCACAGATTTTCTAAAGAATCAGCAAGATTCGAAGCTGCTGCCAGACAACAGCGAATACAGGTCAGCGATTGGTAAACTTTTGTATTTGGTTACTACCAGCAGACCTGACATAGCAAGTGCAGTGGGGATCCTAAGCAGAAAAGTGAGTTCTCCCACTGAACATGACTTGGGTGGGGTCAAGAGGGTGGTGCGTTACCTCAAGGGTACAATGAATTGTAAATTAAGATTGCCAGCTGTAAGGGACCCTAAGTTGGTTGGGTACAGTGATGCAGACTGGGCTGGGGATAAGGCGGATTACAAATCCACAAGTGGTTATGTTTTTATGTTTGGAAATGCACCTATCATATGGGGCAGTTATAAACAGAAATGTGTAGCCTTATCGTCCACAGAGAGTGAATATATTTCAGCTTCGGAAGCATGCAGAGAAATCATCTGGCTGGATCAACTCCTGACAGACTTTGGTTTGCCGAGAAAAGGACCTGTCAGCTTGATGGAGGACAATCAAGGCTGCCTGCAGCTAGTGCAAACCGAAAAGTTCCTTGCACGTTCAAAACACATTGGGGTCAGGTATCACTTCATTCGCCAGATGATCCAAGATGGACTAGTAGAAATGTCCTACTGTAATACTCAGGAGATGACTGCGGACATTCTCACGAAACCCTTGCCACGAGAGAGTTTCCAGAACCTGCGTGTCAAGCTGGGACTCTGGGTGGTTGAATAAAGTTGTTTTATGTTTGTTAAATGTTGTTCAGACTGAGAAGGGGTTTGTGGGATGTATAACACTGGTGCAGTCAATCACAACATTCCTAGAGTGTACACAAAGGGGACTTGGTCCTCCAGGTAGAGTTTCCTGTGCCAAGACTGAAATCACTTCCTTTGTGTGACCAGAAGTGGGAGTGGCCTTACCTGTAGCTATTCAAAGATACAGGTGAGCTGCTACTCTCCCTCTCTTCCCACCAGGACTCCGAGGATGCAACATCTCAGGAGATGCTCTCTTGGCTTCCAGCCAAGAGAGGCCCACATGGAGCCTTTCTCCCTTAAGGAGAATCTCCACATGTAAATACATTTAATCTAAGCTAGCCTGCCTTTCTGAGACTGTAGAAGCTTGAAATGACTGTGAGTAAAACCTTTATACTTTTATAAGCTTATGTGTCGTGTATTTTCTTTTAAGAGGGAACCAGGGGAAATATGTGCCAGGATCTGCCTTATTCTAGAAGTTCATAGGAACTTAAACGCCACGCTTTGCTGCGCTTTATTGGGGATGAGAAACTCTGCTAGTTTGGAGCTTGTTAGCACAAG
The DNA here is from genome assembly GCA_034641385.1 of Darevskia mixta. Classification (NCBI taxonomy): domain Eukaryota; kingdom Metazoa; phylum Chordata; class Lepidosauria; order Squamata; family Lacertidae; genus Darevskia; species Darevskia mixta. The sequence continues at coordinate 13,392,365 of JAWWNH010000001.1, forward strand.
CTGGGATAGGAAATATTAATCAATATTCCCTCATCCACATTCCCTCTCATCTCCCACACCCCCCCCATTGAGTTGGGAGGGGAGAGGTCAGAGGAACCTCCAAATTATCACATGGGGGAGTAGAGGAGGGTCATTCCTTCTGGCAAGCTGAAATGCTTGCGCTGATGGAAAATTTGTCTTAGTGAGACACTAAATTCTTCCAAATATTTCTTATTTTGTAAACCACTTAGTAAACCGTCTTAAATATTAAATTATATTGATTGATTGATTTATTACGGTTCTTGACCAGCACATATTAAATTATATATATAAATATATTAAGTTCAGTGGGGCTTATTCTCACGGGATTGTGTTACTGTGTACAGGATTGCAGTCTTGCAGTGTTCCTCCTACTTTAGCTCTGGCTGTTGTTATCCCTGACTCCCCCTACCAATAGCTAACTGTCTCCCTGCCTCACCAGCCTCAATGGGCAACAGCTGCCACCACCTCTGGATTTAACTATAAACATTTTTGTAAGGCAGGTAGGTACACAGAGGATGGGGACGAAGCAGTCAAAGAGGTTCCCTGATATCCTTGCTTCTACAACTCAGCAAAAGAAAAATGCAACTGAGACAATTCCTTGTAGCATCTTAATATATATACCAGATTTTATAAGATTTCTGACTATGCATATATACTGTGTGCATGAACGGACCAAATAGCCAAGCTGAACACTGAATATGATGAGAGACAGAGAAATGGTACAGCACACAGATGGGAAGTTAAGAGTTAAGAATTCTGTTCTGCAATTTCTAGATGAATAACTTCAGCTGTGTTGCATGATGGCTTTTCTGTAAGCCAAGGTTTCCCCAGCCGTAAAAGTATCTTGTGAAGGTGCAGTGTCTGAGATAATATCTTATATGTTTATTGATATGTATTACATTGTCTTCTCAGGGTCTTTTAAAAGAAGACTCATCCAGGAAGCCATTAACTTATTTAAATCTATTGGCTTGCTAAGAGCACTTTTGAACAGAATACAAAGCAACTAGAACATGCATGATAAGAACTAGGAGTACTTTACTGGGATAAAATACCATTGTGCCACATAATGCCATACCTGTAGTCCACTGGCTATTATTTAACCTGCGTATTATCTAACTTTATAGACCAGATACCCATTTGAGGATCTTACACTGACAACAGTAACAACTGATTCTCTCACATTAAAATTATTAGCTTATTCATTTATTTATGAATCTATAAGTCCCACTTTCATAAAAATATAACTGGGTAGAGTACAAGGATAAAATCAACAAAAGATCCATAAAAACATCAATAATAAACACCAATAAATACACATTGGGTAAAAGAAAAAGAACAGGCATGTTGTAAAGACCCGTCTAAACAAATAAGTTCTCAAAAGACGTTTGAAGGGAGGGAGGGATGGTTTTTGAAGAACCTCTACTGGTAGAAGCAGGACCTGCTGCACTAAATGCTCTGTCTTTAGTGAAGGTGAATCAAACCTCATGAGTGTTGCTGAGATCAGAGCATCTCAGCAACTGAAGAGGAACATAAGGAATCAAGATAGTCCTTAAGGTACTTTGAGCCCAAGTCCTTAAGGTACTTTGAGCCCATGTGGATTAGCACATGGGCCTTGAACCTGGTCTGTGTACTTGCTCCTTTAGAGGGAGTGCCACCGTCTGAACAGACAACTGACCAACTTCCTGGACATCAGAACCACCCACCCCAAAAGCGTCTTTCTCCCCAGAATTCAAACTCCATTTGTTGACCCTCATCCAGCTCACCACTGCATCCAGGCACCACTCCAGGGATTGCACAGTGTATCCTGAGCTTTCTGCCATTAGCATAGTTTTCCCCTACCGTCACACTATACACACACATTCCACTTTGTTAAAATGTTAGTTTCCACAGTGAAAAATTAGGTGGCAGTGGGGAGGGGAGAGAGAGAATGGCTCGTTAAAATGTGAGTATGTAACCATTTATCATAATAATCTTTAAATTATAGTTTCGAAGCACCTTCTGTGATTGGGAGGAAGTTTGAAACAAAGCACACAAAGTCATATCAGCTGGAGCCTGGCACTGAGAGAGAGATTGCTGTGAGCTGGCAGCACAGATGTATTCATATGGAGTATAAGCAGGAGAAAATGAGCACAAGACACAGATCCTCTCCACAAACATTTTGGTTTACATTTATGCCAACGCTCAGCCTCCCAAAATGTGAAGCGTGGTACATGAATGTATTTGCACTGCCATCTCTTGATAAAGAAGGAAACAATGAACAGCTGAGAAAAAGAGACAGAGGAATCCTAAGTATGGGAGAAACAGGGAAAACGTGCCTGTTAATTCTCCTCAACCTCTCAGCAGCTTTTGATATTATTGACCATTGTATTCTTCTGGATAGCTGGTGACACACAGTTCTACTTCTTTAAATCCTACTGGTGGGGGAGTGGAAGTGCTGGACCATTATCTTGCCTCAGTAGTGGAGTGGATGAGCGCCAACAAACTGAAGCTCAATCCAGATAAGAAAGAGGCACTGTTAGTTGGTGATTTCCTAGGACAGATGGCTGGGAGGGTGCCTGCTCTTGATGGGGTTATACTCCATCTAAAGGAGCGGCTATACAACTTGGGAGTCCTTCTGGATCACCCGTGGCCTCAGTGGCACGGAGTGCCTTCCATTAGCTTCAGATGGTGGCCCAGCTATGCCCCTATTGGGGCAGGAATAACCAAATTTCTATCATCTATGCTCTGGGAGCCTCTAGGTTAGATAACTGCAACACTTCGATAACATGTAGGGCTGCCTCTGAAGATGGTTTGGAAACTTCAGCTGGTGCAGAATTCAGCAGGTTGCTCATCAGGGTAAGATGGTTGAGCATATTATACCAATCCTGGCCCGACTGCACTGGCAACCAATTTGTTTCCAGGCCCAATTCAAGGTGCTGGTTTTGACCTATAAAACCTTGCACAGCTCAAGACCACAATACCTCAAGGGCCACTTCTCCCCATATGAACCAACCTGCACCCTGCATTCATCACCTGAGGCCTTCTTCATATGTCTCCTCTGTGAGAGGTCCAGAGGGTGGCAACAAGGGAACGGGCCTTTTCTGCAGTGGCTCACCGTTTGTGGAATGCTCTCCCCAAGGAGGCTTGCCTGGCATCTTCATTACCTATCGTTAGACACCAGGCAAAAACTAAGCCTTTGGCTGATTAACATTCTATGACCCTTTAAATGTGTTTACTGGTTTAATAGTTATTGGTTTTGGGTTTTTTGCTTTTGTTTTATTATGTGTTTTATGTTCTCATCTTTTATTTTTACGTTGTGAACTGCCCTGTGATCTTCAAATGAAGGATAGTATACAAATGTAATAAATAATAATGATATTTTATTCTCTGATGTCAATCATGCTAAATAGTTCTGTAAATAGTATTAGAAATATATAAGCAGCATAGTAAATGCAATCATTTTATGTTCTTACATCTGACAATACTATTCAACATCCTAATTTATATTCCCATGAACCTTTCCTCTACTGAGCATTCATCTTGGAGTGCACATAACCAGGGTGGGGAACTGGATATGGCTGGCAAGCCAGATCTTTATCTCCTCTATCCTCTGTGGCCCAATTTGATAATCGACAATAACACCCACCTGCCAGTCACCTGATCGGTGCTGGGAACATGCCTTCAAAACGGCTGATCAACTTATATTCAGAGCATTGGAAGAAGAGCTTTGAATACAAGCCATTTTCTCCAGTCTCCTCATCAGCACTAGGCAGCTCTTGATCCCAGATGATTGTCAGTGTTTTGGCGGTGTAGCACTCTTTTCAAGCCTCGACCACCAACTGACCCTCGGTGCTTGCAGAGAGGCCTGGGCTGCACTTTGAAGCCCTGACATTCAGCTGATTGACGGTGCCTGCACATTCCCTTTTGGCCCAGCTGTGACTTTACCTGATCCCCAGCAGACATTATATACAATGTCAGGTGTAGGGCAGGTAGCTGTGGTCTGGCCGAAATAAACTGATAGGACAAATGAGAAGGCCTGCAGAGACTAATTAGCTTCATGAGCTGGAGGTTCCCATCGCTAGCAGTGGCATATAGCATCCAACTTGGTAAACTGGTATGTTCAAAATGCACTGGTACAATGATGCACAAATAACATAGCACTAAAAATCAGGATGATTTGTGTAGCCAGGAAGTATGGCTATTTAGAAGACTGTTCATAACATTTCCACAGATGGTAAAGCTACCTGCATTAAGGTAATAAATTTATCACTGAAAAGAAATATGATTTGAATGAAGAAAAGTAAGATGATTATGGTTTAAAGGCATTTCTGATGAGAACCAACCACAGTTTACACTTAGGCAAACAAGGAAAGGCACTATGGAACTAACACGTAGAGGTAGAATATTTGTGCTCATGGCATATTTTCGATCCCCAATATATGATTACATTAATTTCTGTACTGATCCATTGAAGGAGAAGTGTCTTGTTCCTATTCGCACAGATATCTGGTAGGCCACTGCAAGTACTCAGGCTGCTGGCTGAGTAAGATCTTTGGCCAGATCCCCTAGTGCTGCCTGCTAAAATATATAGAGAAGAGACTCATCTAGTTTTACCTTTAGTCTAGTGTGATTCAATGGGATTAATTGTACATAACTCTGTTCAATTGCACAGACTACATACTGTACTAAGAGAATCTAAGTCACATATTACAACATTGTAATTTTTTTGTTGATGTTACCTATTAAGTGGCTTTGACAAGTTGAGTCAGCGATGGCGTTCTCTTCATCTTCTTGGAAGTTTTCTGTTACCACTTTGATCTGTGTTGTAAGGGGGGGGGGACACAGTAATTGTAACTGCTTACATATCTCTCTTTTAACAGAACAAAAACAGTGTATTTCAAAACAAATCTGTTTAACTTTTAGTATCTTTGCTATCACCCTTTAGTATCCACCTTAATGCAACTCCCACGCAGTACAGCTTGCACAGTGTCCTATTATGAATGACGTTTAAATTGTTTCTAGATGCTTTGCCAAGAGCAATACGATGCAACTGGCAAGAAAAATTAAGCCTTTGTGTGATACAATTTCTCAAAAAGATAAAGTAATATTTATTTTTATAAGATTAAAGAAATGCATTAAGTTCTCATGATCCTGTATTTTTTCTTCCTCCTCAAATGTTGTATCTTATTAATTTATGTTAAAGAACTGAGGAAATAAAATTAATGTGTGACATGGCATCTTCATTCAGTGCTGCAGTCACATAATTCTGGCATCTTTTCCACATCTATATAAATAAAATGAACTGCCACCTCCGCTGTCACTACCACCTGGGCTGAAACAGATTTTGAATTGAAAAGCTGTTGGAAGAAAAAAGGTTAAGAACTCTCCAACCCATTTCTCTATTCAGCTACCAACACTATCTTTCATTGATAACTGGTTTGCTGCCTTAGATACTATTTTGTCAACCAGTGGTTTAAAGGTGCATGGGCAACTTAAATACTTTGACACCCAAGGCAAAAATATGGGAAGAAAGAATAAGCACTGCAATCCATTGTGCCCTTCCCATTGTACCATATTAGCTTCAATGATGTGGCTCAGTTCTAAGACAAGCAAGAATGCTTTCATTATGGCAATCTGATATTCTACTCTTACACACCTGACTTCCCAAGGTGCTTTTCCACCTTGGCTGTGGTATGCACGTAAAAACTAAAACCACATTGGCTTTAGTTTGGGGGAGCATAGTATCTTTCCTGTTTTTCACAAAATACTCGATTGTTAGGTTCAAAATGGGGCTATTTATGTAAGCAAATAAGCAAGATTTCCAGCAAAGTCCTTATTTTGCATACCCTATGCAAACGATCTGTTCCAACGATGCTAATGGAACATGTTTTTCTTAAAAATGTATATAAAAATCGCCAGGAAACCACAGTCTGAGATAAGTGTTTAAGTGATGGCATAATAGAACCCTAAGCCTTTAATTAACATACTGAAAAAGAAAAGACTTAATTCTATGGCGCATGAAAGATACACTTTTGAAAACCCACTTTAGAGGAGCATTAAATGTAAAAGGCACATTTGATTTTTCCATTCAGATGAATTTTAAGGCATGCATTCTTTATCAACTTTTGCAAGTGTTAGTTACTGGTTTGACCCTCATCTCTAAATGCACCTTGTATTGTTACAGTGTAAAAAGAAAAAGAAATCATCTCTGCTCAGGGCTTTTGAAAAGGTTTGTGCTGTTTTTCTCAAAAAGGCATTTCTCCCTCCTTTTTTAGGGAAAAAAGAATGCACAATGGGAAATGCTACCACATGCTAGTGTTTTCAATCACAGCTATCTCTTTTTACTGAATTCTCTGCAACGTGATTCAAAGTGAGACGCCAGTAAAGGGAGAAAAGGACATGAAGACCAGGAAATAATATATGCATTTTAAATGAGATTGAGTTTAGAGGACAAACTGAAATTCCCCACAATTTTGTCGTTATTAAAAAAAAACACAACAGATTCCAAAACACAGATTATAGGCACTCATTTTTCTTTCAACCCAAATGGCTTCAACATGGTAATGCAAGTTATTTCATTTACAGAATAAAATCAAGTATTGGAAAACCCACAAAGATGTAGCATATAATATAATCCAATCTTCAAAAACAATGTCCTAATAACACTTTGATTTTCAGCTTAACAAAGTGCAGTCTGGAGAAGGAAAAGGTAATGCCTTTGCAGCATGACTAATTTGTCCTTAGAAGTTAAAGAGAAAAAAATTAACATTTCTTCATTATTTATGTAGATTCAGAACAATCTTTGTACTTGCCCGATAAAATGAAGTGTGTTTCTTGAAGATATACTTAAAGTCCTAAATGGCTATTATTGTTACATTTGCAAAGACTTCACAAAATGAGACAAAAACTTCTGCAAATTACTGTGCCATTAGACAATAATAAGGAAGTTAAAAAAGGAAATTGGTAAAGCAGCATGCTTAAAAAATACTTCTGTACAGTGAAGATATACCCTAAGCTGTCAGCACCATATTAAATGGGGCATAGTTAAATTGAGTGGCTGTGATAAGGGGCTCTGCTTCGCTATCAAAGTTCTAGATCAGTTGGATTGAATTTCCTGCATATTGCACATTTCCAGACTTTCATTCTCTCTCATTCCTTTCAGTGACATTACAAGGGCAGACTTAGATATGCTTATAATTTGTGGTTTTATAATGCAGGGGACATCTACATTTTCAAAGAAAAGATGATACTATAGCAGCTACATGCTACAGAAAGGGGGAGAGGGGAAAGGGGGGAGGAGAGATAGAAAAAGTTTTCCAAAGCATATGGATTCAGAATGCAGGTTCTGAGATGTTTTTAACAAATGACCTTGTATATCTTATAGTTAAAGCTTGCTTTACATGGAAGCACAAATGCTTGCAGACATTTGCCTGAAGTTGAGAGCAAGCCACTGATACTTTTAACCTTAAGCACCCTAAACATCAATACTGAGCTAATAGATTTTTCAATTCCCATTATGAAGGGCTTTGAAAATGTGTTTTACCTTTAGCATATATCCCTGAGAAATATGTAATTACTTCACAATTCAAGCTTTCTCGCAGAACGCAGTAGCATGCACACAGGATGTTAATCACTCACCTTTTCCTTTTTTCAGAGCAACAACAGAAAAAGCTTAAAAGAAACAACTGTGATCTTAGGGCCAACCCAGATGTGACATCCAGCACAAAGTTATCCCACCCCACACAAATTGCCAGTGCTGGGGACCTGATTCAGATTGGGGTCCTGGTCTATGGGGAAGTGTGGTGGTAGAAGAAAGGCTACAGATCAATGGCAGAGCACTTGTTTTGCATATGGGAGGTCTTAGTTCCAACCCTGTTGCTCCAAGAATAGGCCACTACTATAAAAACCTTACTTCTAGATATGGAGGGCCTTATATCACAGAGTGAAGGATATGAAGCAAGGCTTAGTTTTTAGGGAACAACCAGCAAGGTAGTTGATATATCCAGAAGGAATGTCTGGGGACATGTGGGTCTCAAACCATGGAACAACTGAAAAGGTGACAACTAGGACCTTGAAGTGGGCTTGAAAGTACAGGTAACCAAGTGCAAATTGCCATAAAAAAGGCTGAATATGTTTCCATCCAATGACAGCTATGGGCATTAGTATAATCGGATTCCTTAATCAGGCCATCAGATGCTGACATTAATCCACCGTTTCCCAGCAATGACAAGCATATTTCTACCCTGTGTTGGAGCAGTGACAGTATGGAAAAAAAGTAAAAATTAAGGACAGCAGGGTCTTGTTACGTACCACTGCATCATTTGGTATTTCCATATCAGCCTTTGTTTTGCTGGTTTTCTTCTGGTTTCCTTGAGTGCCGAAAGAGTTGTTGGGAAGAGAAGAGCCCTGGGAGCCGCCCTTCGACACGCTCCTGTAGGAAACATTATGTGATCCACTTTCTGTCGGCTGGGCTGCTTTCTTATCAACTCTGTAGGTGGAAAGTGATTCCTCTGATAAATTACATTGCCCTTCTTCAATCACTCTACTTTCACCATTCCTTTAATGTTTAACGTAACCTCCCTGCATCTTTCTCCCCGTAGACCTGTGAGTGATAAATGTTTCTAACTAGCCTTGATCAAATCTGTCACTTGCAATTTCAGGTACTATATCAATTTAGTCTTTCAACATATAATGATTTATTTTAAATTTTCTATGACTGGGAGGCAAATTGGAAAACACACTGAACCATTATTGCCGAATGTCTTTGTGGTCTAAGGGGGCCATAAATGTAATTAATTCTGGTTGGTTGCTGTATGTATTTACTAACAATTAACAACAGCAAATTTTAGAAGACCTTAAAAACAAAACAAAACCAGGCAAAGCATTTCCTCCCATACTGCTATGCCTACAGGTTTCTTTCCTAGGGAAAAAAACACCTTCTATGGCTTAATATTTGTATTAGCTTTTATCAGTCTTTCTATTCTTTAATTTCAGAGCCCACTGACCTGGTTAACAAAGAGCAGATACAAATGATTGGAGCAGCCATGTGGTGTAGTTTTTACTGGGCTATGCTATTCTAGGAGGCAGGTGGTAGTAGAGGGGTTTCAATTCTGAATGCATGGCCATATGTTTTTTTAAAAGCTCTCTTGCTATAAAAATAGTATGCCACGGAAAAGTCTAGGCTCCTTGACATCCAACTCTCTGACATCCTAATATTGCCTGATTTTTCACAAAAGGAATGTGAAAAAATCTTTCAGACTCTTAAAATGATTTATTCATTTTATATTCTATATCCCAATTTTCTACCTCACGTCAGCCCAAGTAGCTGCAATGAAAAACAATCAGACAGAACAACTAAAAAGCAAATAATAATCAATAAAGTGGACTAATAACAACAATAATAATAGAAGAAGAAGAAGAAGAAGAAGAAGAAGAAGAAGCAGCCACGAGAAAAGTGACAAATTAAACAAACCATTGGTCTGCTGAAATCCTGTGGGGGTGGGTGGTAGTATTGAGGTGGTATAAAAGTGGGAGCTGCTAAAGTGAGAGCTGAGCTAATCTCACCAAGGAAGGAGCTTCATATCCCAAGTGCTACCAGAAAGAAAGCTCTCCCTTGTGTCATCACCAGTCAAATCCCTGGGATTGGCAAGACATGGAGAAGGCTGTGCAGATGCTAGGCCATATAGGGTGTTACAGGGCTCCTCATCTACAGCTGGAATCTAGAGACAAACAAGAGTCAATTTGTGGAAAGTTTGTGGGGTTGTGTTTTTTGGGATGAACAGCTTGCATGCTCATTGCAAGGTGCTTCCAGCTACTGGGCGCTCCTTGCAAGATACTTTTTAATGTCAGCAGGATTTTATACAGCAGCTTGTGATGTGCCATAGTAAAAGGTGTGAAAAGGGATGCTGTTTGGAAAGAGAAAACAGCCACATTGTACATATTGCGAGGACATGCTTGATCGTGGCATAGTAAAGTGTGTTCTTTGTGCTTTCCTACTAAAGAAACTAAGATGGGAGTTTGAATGAAATGAAATCTACATGCCTTTACAATATCTATATTTCAATCTACATTTCCAAAAACCTTACCTGTGTAAAAGCTCTTTCATAAAGCTGTCTTTTCCTGAGTGTGTGGTGGCAGAGCTGTTCTTTTGTTCGCACCCAGTTTGGCTGAGGTTATTGTGTGTGGCTTTTGTCATTTTTTTCCCTTTCGGAACACTGTCTAAAATACCACAATTCAGAGTTGTCTTATTTATCTCGTTTTCTGCTTCACAGTGCTGTTCAGTCTTCTTTTTGTCTTTTCTTTTTTCCGATTTTGTTTGCTTGCTTCCAAAAGCTAAACCCTTTGGCTCTTTCTTTTCTATTTTTACTTTAGAAACATCAGCTTTTCTACCACTCAAGGCTGGGAGCTTACTCTTTCGAAAACCAAACCAGCTAGCAATAGAAGGCCCCCCACTCTTTTGTTTAGTCTCAGTGGTAGGGCATTTGCTCTGCCCTTGTTCCTTCTGCATATTTTCCTGGATGCACAACATGACTTTTTCTTCTATCGTGGGCTGTAAAACTGATGAAGCTGAAACCTTCTCCGAGGCTTCAGATGCCTTTATGCAGGCTTCTTGCAATACTACCTTGCCTGCTTCGTGTTTATGAGGAGATTGTGTGCTGTCCAGATTTTTCTGAAGTGGCAAAATTTGTTCTGATGAAATACTAGTTGATGACTCCAATGCCATTTCTGCTTGTGTAACACTTTTTTTGCTTACTAGTTGATGTTTGGAAATTTCGCTGGCTTTTTCATCATGGAAAGATTTACTCTGGACATCTCTCTGAGATGGTGATTTGTTGTCCTCAGTTTTTGAAATACTGCAGAATAAATCCGCCTTTGGAGACATATGGAATGGTAGTTTGCTTGGGCTACCAACTTGACTGCTGGAACTACTCATGCTTGCAGAAGAACCCTGTCTAGAATAAGAAGTTTCTGGAACTTTTGTCATGTTTGAAACCGTATCTGACATCACTGCTGAACCAGGAACAGCTCTGATTTGTAATCCTTCCACAGCTGAATTCTGCCTCGTTAAAGAATTCCCTCTTTCAGATGTGTTTGTTATGATCTGGGTCCGAACTTTTCCTAACCCTTCTGTGGAAGGAATAGGTGACTTTTCCCCTGTGTGAATACTGAAACTCTGACTTCGGGCCTTTGCTCCATTCATACCAAGAGCAGGCTTCAAGTATGCCTTACTACTAGAAGAAATGGATCTCTTAACTAACCTGTTTTCCAATCCATCTCCTCGTTCTATTAAGAAGCAAGTCTCAGGTGAAACAGAGGAAGCTGAATTCATACCAAGATCCCCAGCAAAACTTTCTTTTATTCCATTCTCAGCACTCCTTAATTCAGTGTCAGCTACATCTATGGTGGTTTGAGCTAAAGATTCACCCTGCCTCCGTTTGCATGAATTCACACAGCTTTTGGAGGCTGCATTCATACTGTCCTTTTCCTGCTTCCCTGGTATAGTAGAACTCTTTCTGAGGAGCTGAGGAGATTTTATGAGTAATTTAAGTCCTGCAGGCAGATGTGGTTTCAGACTCTTTTCTGGTATATTTCCAGCATCACTTCCCTGAGAAAACAGTGATAATGGGGAGTGATTAATCTGAGGCAGAAAAGGTTTCCCAATCATTGCTGGCTGACAATCTGGTGATGTGGAGAATCTGTTTGGAAATTTATGTTTCTGAGGTACTTCAGTGTCCTTAGGCAGTAGTCCATTTTGCATTAGATCTGTATCTTGTGACGTGCATTCTGGGGACACATCCTTGGAATTACGTTCTATATTATTGCAGGATACTGATTGGTTTGAGGTTTTAGGAGGAACTTTCTTTGTAAACACTTTGGGAATGACTTGGCACATTGTGGAGGGTTGCTCTGATATGCATTTGCTTTGTGTAAACATCTCTCCTTTCTCATTAAAGTGATTTAATTTGACTTTAGGTGTTGAAGGGACCTTGTTAGTTGGCATTCTATGCACATTATGAAAAATGGACATTGAGGCTGTTTTCAATGGTGACATGACTGGACTTTTTACTGTCTCACTGGGAATGCTTGCTCCTGGCTTATTGGGTACAGGTGGTGAATGTTCATAGTTTGGTCTTATCAATAGTGATGTTGACCTGCCTGGAGGAGGTGGTGGTGATGGAGATCTGGCTTCTACAGCAGGCAAATCACAATGGATATCTCTAGTTGGTGGTTCTTCACAGTCAATTGACTCTATAAGATGTTGAGGCAATGAAGTTGATTCTGGGACCTGATTCTCGTGCCAATCTGGTCTGTCAAGCATTTTAGAATTTTGCAGAGGGTGCACCCTTGAAATAAGCAACTCTACTTTTGAATCAGCATTCTTAGTGGGACTCTGCACTTTTTTGAACCTTGAACATTTTACAGATTTCTCCAGTGTCATAGGACAGTGTGAAGAGGTGCTAGTGGAATATTCATTCACCGTGATGTTTGTTTTTTGTGGCGAGAACTTATCTCTGCTTGGAATTTTTGTCAGTTTTTGGTTACTACCTGCCTGCATACAAGATGGAGACCTAGGCTTGGAAGAAATGCAAACTGGCTTCATTAGCTTTTGCTGTGGGATGTTGTGAAACATGGGGCTTTTGGGGAGTAAAGGAGACTGACTGTTGAATGTAGTAGGGTCAACTGCATGCTCGTTCTCTAAGTTATTTGGGAGAGTCTTTCTCTCAATTTCATTATCAGGTGCTTGCAAAATGCTGTAGTTTTTAGCTTCCATTGCTTTTTGGAAATTAACTATTCCCTGAGGTAAACATTCAGTGTATTCTGCATTGGGCCTAGTACATGAGTGGTTGATTGAAATTTCATTTCTAGTTACAGTGACAACTCCAGATTGATGTGAACTGAATTCAATAGGTTTGCCATCTTCAGCATCAAATATAACAGTAATGCATTCTTCTGAAGAAGTCTTCTTTATAACTTTTTGTTGCTTAATGAAATTACATGCCTGTGGCCTAATGCCCGAGTGAGTGAGTACCTGACTTGCTTCTTTTTCAGAAGATACATGCTGGCAATTTTCCTTCTTTACACGCACATCAGAATTCTCTGTGTGCTTGTCAACAAAAGGAGTTAATGACAAATCTGATGGGCTTTTTTCATCACTGCTTTCTATATGTAATTCGTCCAGGATTTCATTGTCATCAGTATCTGAAAGGTGTAAATTAAGGTCTCTCCAGCTTATGCTAGCAAGACTTTTATCTATTTGCAACACAGGCAGCTTCACATTTGTGCAAGATTTTCCTTTTGACTGAAATTCATTGACAAAACTAGTCAGTTTTTCAGGCCTCTCTTTTGAATTAAAATAAGAACCTCTTTCTGGCAAGTGCTTTCTATCAGGCTCCCAACCAAATAGGCTGTCAGAAACGCTGTGAGTTAATTTATTACAATAGTGCCTACAGTCTTTGCTCGGTACTTCATACAGCAATGCTAAAGATGAAGACTCATCATCCGCATCCTCATGTGAATCTGAATCATACACAAAGTTTTTCTGGTGCTCAATGCAAATGGCCCCCATTTCCTCTGGTGTGCAATGTACCTCTTCTTTATGACTGCTGCACTTAATGCCAGGGGAGTAGATTCCTTCATTAGAGTCCATGCAATCTTTGTATCCCCATTTGGATATAACAGAAGAAGGCGGTTCAAGTAATATTTTTCGTTTCTGTAACTTCTTTAGCCCTTCCAAAATGTGGTTTTCCTTGATACGAGTTGGAGGTAGATCATCAGCAGGACTGGAAAGGTTGCTGGGGAGCGAAGAACCAATGCTTATTCTTTTATCCCAGTTCACTGATGACTGATTTTAAAAGAAGTAAGAGAGAGTTATTACCACAGAAATTAACAAACATTACTAAGAAAAAAGGACAATGTTGAGCTAGTGACCCCTCTCTCATTGCTATGGTTGTACATTGTACAACCATGTAAAAATGGTCACATTGTGGAGCTTGAGAAGGCCTATGGTTTGTATAGTATTTTTTTTCTACAGACAGTTCTGTTACAATCTATATATATATAAATGTTCCCATTGCGCGTTTGTCCGAAACACCCTTGCTGCATAACTGCTGGACCAAATTAGGACACAGCGTTCCATTACCATCTCAAAATAATCTGGCATAATAAAAATTCATAAAAACCACACCTGACATACCTAGAATAAAGAAAAAACGCAAAAAAATTGGCGCGCACATATGACATCACCAGCAAAACAGCACCCTCTAGCGACGGCTATACTGGTACTACAGCTACAAAAGCAAAAAATTGGTGCGCACAAATGACATCACCAGCAAAACCTCGCCCTCTAGCAACGGCAGGCCTGTCTCCAATTTCACTCCCAAACTGACAAACTGTTTCTCTGCAAGGAAGTAGGAGGTGATTGTGTCAGTGGCTTCCTGATACCTGAGTGCCAGACAAAAGGGTGTGATTAACTTGGCTGGGATACAGGGAAATGTAAATATCTCTTTTGTCAAAGGTATGCTGGGAAATGGAGGCCGCCGCCTCTCGCAGTTAACTAGACCGGACCAGCAAGGGACACTGGGAAATGGAGTCAAGGCGCCCTGTGGGTGAACTAAGCTCTTTCGCCCAAACCGCAAGGCATGCTGGGAAACGGTGGGCTTATTATCCCAACCAACCGCGCGCTGAAGGCACTCTGGGAAATGGAATCAAATCCTCTCTGTAGAGGGTTACTAGCACTTTTCCCCTAGAAAAGGCCACAGGCAAGGCACGCCGGGAAATGGCCACTGTGATCGTCCCTCAGTGATCTCCCGATGTGTGTTTTTTATCTGTACGTTTCCATAGTGCTTTTCCCTCAGACGCCGTCAGAGGCCTCCTTCCTCGGCTTTTTCTGCCACAGGCCGCGAGAGGGCACCTGAGTGCGTGCAGAGTGCACACGACGCCGGCGGGGGTAGGTGGGGGTTTATTTTGGCTGCGGCTGCTACTGATGGTAATAAGCATAAAATGAGCCACAGCAAGGCGTGGCCCGGGTCAGCTAGTGCTATAATAAAAAGAAGACCTGGCATACAAGGGATCAAGGTCTGCAACCCTCCAGATGTTGTTGGACTACATCTTCCATCAGCCAAAACCATTGCCTATGCTGGTTGGGGCTGAAGAGAGTTGGTAGTCCAACAACATCTGGAGAGCACTGTGTTGGCTTCCCTTGTTGCTCTCATCAATTTCGTGTTCGAATTATGTGGCATCACATACAAATATCTTAAAATATTATAACCTACTAAACTCATCCTGCGCTCCTCCATCTGGCCCATTTCCATGAGTCCTGGGAATGTAGACTCTAGCTAAAAGATTGCTTCTGTTGCTGGAGGTTCCTACAGTGTATTTCATATGTTTCAGTAAATATTAGTAAGAACAGGTGTGGGGAGTGTTAATGAGAGGGGTAGTACCTCTGGTGGGGGACACGCTGAGCTTCTTATGGGGTAGTACCTCCACCTTTGGTCGCTACCCTGTACTCAGCTCTCACCTGTAGCTCCTAGAAGCTGTCTGCATGCAACAGTGGCAACACCCCGGGAAATTGCTTAGATTGGCCAGCTAAACCAGTTGAGGGTAGTAAATGGGTCTCAAACCCTCAGTGAGTTAGGGACTTCCCCTACATGTAAAGGCAGGCTTTGGTGGATTGAGCAAACAAGACCAATAGTGTGTCCAATGGTCAAGAAGGCGGTTTCTGCACATACTGTAGAGGGAAGTGAGGGGGCTCAGTTAACTTGGAACGATAGCCCATCAAGGAGAAGGAAAACTCTGATCCTAAACCTTTGCTGTTTGTGGGATATATTCGGGAGAAGAAAAGGCAAAAGACTAAACCCTACATAAGTCTGGAGTGGAGTCCCTAAGATGGTTGGATGACGCCTTGTACGCCTCCTTCTGGCAACTCCTGCAGCTAAGCTGGTGCCAAACGTATTGCTCTGCTTCCCTCTGGATCACATCAGCAAGGCTGAGAGGGGGGTCTTGATGTCTGGGCAGCCCAAGACCTCCCTACACACTGCCCAGGCTTGTGAGGAGGTCAATTTGGTGCTGCTGATGCAGTGGTTCAACTTCATCCCCAGAGGCGCACTCCATTGCCTCTCAAGACAGACTGATGCCAACAACAAAATAAGAACAAAATAGCATAAAGGCTTGCTGGATCGGATCAAAGACCCATCTTGCCTAGCATACTGTTACAGCAATGGTCACACAGATGCCTATTGGAAGCCTGCATCATATTTTGTTAATTTGCAACTGTGAATGTAAATATATATTTATGAAGTGTGTTTTTGATAGATTATTTGCCGATGTTGTGAGCTGCTTTGAACTGTTATTTGGAAAAGTGTCACATAAATAAACTTGATGATGACAATGACAATAAATGAATGTGTTAATGACAGAAAGAAACCTATTTCATTACCCTTTTACTGCATGCCTTCCCATCATTCCAAGTGTAGGAGGAGCCACTGGAATATTCACTGCAGGCACTTGACAGAGAAAGCTCACTGCTGCTGCAGCTGCTTCGAGGATAAACTCGGTGAGGCCCTGTCATATTTAACTGGCTCTGGCACCTCAAGGCAGGTACTCCAGATCTGATATTCTGCTGACATTCCTAAAACAAGAAAAAGAGAGAGATTACTTTGTTTTATGGGTTAAAAAATTCCATACCATATTCATATAAGAAAACAAAACAGAAGCCCATATTTGCTGTTCATGCTGATATAAATAATTATTGAATAAATATTAAAACCACAGTGCTCATATTTCTTACCTATTATGAGATTAAAATATCTAGAAACTTGCCAGTTATTATTATTATTATTATTATTATTATTATTATTATTATTATTATAAAAACACATGCACATCCTAGTATTCAAGCTAGCCTTTCAATGACAGTCTGTTTGAAATATGCTGTGTTTATTAGCAATGTGCTCCAGAAAGATACTGGAAACAAAGTTAAGCCAGTACAAGAACATCTTGACAAGTGCATTATATCCCCACAACGTAACAGATGAGGCCCTACAAAGTGGACAAGGTAAATTAATTTAGTGTCCCAACCAGAATGTCCACGGAGAATGGAATCTCTCCATTACAGTCTAATTTTGGTTTCCTATCTAGTTCAAAGCTTTGTCTAAGAAAGTCTCTGATGCAGGACAATCCATCTTTGTGTCACCGTCCGACAGCTGAAGCCTCCTGCTTATGCTATTTATTGACACTTTATGGCTGCCTTTAGTACTTGTGCAGTTATCGGCCCTCTCCAAATGCAATCTCAGCTGCTGTGACTAAATACCAGCTTCAAGGAAGAGAATAATGAAGAAAGAGAGTGGTGCTTTAGTAAAAACATTAAACCTTTGCTGGAGTTTGTGGAAGTATTTAATTTCTTTCCAGGCAAATCTTCTGCTTCCTAATATGGCAAAATATTATTGAAAGTTCAGAATCTTCATAAATATGCAGCTATGAAATTCTTTCAACTTATGCAGAGGCATTGCATAAGTTATCAATAACAACAAGACTACATTTCCTTGACATTTTGCAACAAATTTCATTAATCTCAAAACCAGTTTTTCTCAACAAGAACTGAAAGCCGTGGAGGTGGATGCTTATACTTCTCTATCCCATTAAGAGTAGACACAAACAACCTAAATCCAGAGTCCCAAAATGGATCTTCTGCACAATTAGGATTCCCTTCTTCATTAAAATGTTTTTCTTTCCCTTCCCTTAGAGGTGCCATTCTGAGTTGATGGGGTGAATGCTCACAATCCTGAAAAATCACTCAGGTTTGTCATGGACAAAAATACTCAAGGTGCCTTGTGTGTAAACATGAATTTCAGTCTTCATAGGCAACTGTGGGAAAATGGTGGACATGAAGTCCTCAGGATTGTAGGTTTTGCATGCAATCAGCCTATTGAGCAATGGAGGAAATATGCATGGGTGATGACAGTGACACGACCTAAAGGCTACAATGTTCAGCCTCTGTCTTATCAAGGGTTAAAAGTCAGTTTATTGATGCTCATTTAGCTCACCACTGTAGCCAGACAATGGTCTAGAGCCTGCACAACTACTCCTGATTCAGATGTTATGGAGAAATAAAGCTGTGGGTTATCAGCATGCTCCAGATTCTCAGATGACATTCTCAACGACTTCATATAGATGATAAAAAGCACTGAGGACAAAATAGTGCCCTGCAGCATCCCATAACATAGATGCCAAGGGGCTGAGGAGCATTTCCCCTCTGGAGGACTCTCTGGAGCCGAATCTGCAGGAAGGATCAGAACCACCACAAACTGCCTGACAGTCATCCCACAGAACTGGTCTAGGAGAACACTATGGTCAATGGTATCAAAAGCTTTTCCCTTGTCCATCTCCTGATCAGTGTGGCCAAGGCAAATTCAGTCTCAAAACCAGGTCTAAACTTGACTGTAATGGATCTAGATAATCAGTGCCATTCAAGAATGTCTGCAGTTGCTCTGCCACAGCCTCTTCAATCACATTCTGAAGAAATGGCATATTAGCAATCAACCAGTCAATAACTATCACAGACTATGAGGTCCGAGATGGGCATTCTAAGGGCGGCATCTGAATGCTCCAACATTCATTCTGAGATCACAACTGACCACATCTTGACAAACCACAAAAATAGTGGTTGAGTTAGGAATTGATAAGTAATGAGCCCAGTTCCCACAAGCAGTATTTCTGGATTATAGCACTGCATACTTTAAATCAGAGATGTCATCACATGGCTGAATGCTTTTCCATACAAAAATATTTTCTAAATATGAAAAACTAGGTATCAGGGAGGAGGTTAGGCTCGAACCTTTCTCCCTGACCTTCTGTTTGAAGGCATGTATCTGCTTCAGTGGAACATTCAACCTTTGAGCCCTAACTGCAGTAAGATGTGCCATAGTCCTAACATAAGTTTAACACCTCAGTGACAAATTTGAGTGGACTCAACCAAAGCCTTAGAGAAGCCAAAATGCTCATACACCTGGAAGCGCTTTGGGAAGCATTGATCCCTGCTGATCAACATATTTTTTTTGCTAATGTCAAAAGTTATTCCAGCTTGCACATTTTCACAATGAGCAGCCTGATCAATGCTACTGACCTAGACACCTTCCCCAAATTGTGCACATTTGGATTGAGACTGTAATGCTACACACTTTCATGGGAATAAGTCTCACTGAAATCAAGGGGATTTGCCTTGCATGTATAGGATGGTGCAATGCAAATCTTTTACATACTCCCTACACCCAAATGCTCTGCTGAGAAAAATCAGCTACTGGGCTCTGAAAAGATTGCGTACTGTATTGTATGACTTACATCGGTATGTCTTGTATTGAATTTAGGATGTTTTGGAATGGATTTGCACCAGTGCAGGTTTGGTGGCCAGATTCAAAAGAGGACAAGACCCCTGCATAATTAATGATTAAGTAAATGAGAAAATTTCAGCAGGTACAGCTTGCATGACATTCCTTCTTCTATCTAGGACCTTCTGGTGAAGGGTAGGTATTAAATCTAATAATAATTGTCATGTAACTATTAAAAGTAAGGGGACGTGGGTGGCCCTGTTGTCTAAACCACTGAGCCTAGGGCTTGCCGATCGGCAGGTCGGCAGTTTGAATCCCCGCGATGGGGTGAGCCCCTGTTGCTCGGTCCCAGCTCCTGCCAACCTAGCAGTTCGAAAGCACGTCAAAGTGCAAGTAGATAAATAGGTACCGCTCCGGCGGGAAGGTAAACGGTGTTTCCGTGCACTGCTCTGGTTTGGCCAGAAGCGGCTTAGTCATGCTGGCCACATGACCCGGAAATACTGTCTGCAGACAAACGTCGGCTCCCTCGGCCAGTAAAGTGAGATGAGTGCCGCAACCCCAGAGTCATTCGTGACTGGACTTAACTGTCAGGGGTCCTTTACCTTTACCTTTAACTATTAAAAGTGTAGGGGAAACAGCAGAGCAAACTGATGGGCTAGGGTGAGCTGCAGGGATAGTGAGCAGAACATGAAGACAGAAGCTATGTAGAGTCCGGTCCAATCTGCCAAGGTCTCCAATGTCATGCAAACTATCAACGAGAGAATATTTCTTCACTCAATTATGGGAGAATCTGGGCTGAAATCCTATCCACATTTGTGTGAGAAAAAGACCCATAGAACACAGAAGTATTTGCTTGTGGATAAAAATAGAAAGGATTATGGTAACATATAACTCTTATTTTTAAATTGAGGTCTTGATGTGCATGCATGAAATGCATCTATGCATGCAGCATGCATTGTTTAGAGAAGATGAATACTGGATCCCAACTTCTCTTTATGACCTCCCCCAGATTCTTCTAGTAGAGAGGATATTTCCATCCTTTCTATAAACATAGAATAGATATATAACAGATGGGATACAAAACAACACCTAGCTTTTCTTATCTCAGAAAAAGAAAGAGAATGACTAAGCAAGATAATATAATACACAAACATTAAAGACAAGTCAGGAACATTGGAACAATATTCCATGCAACAGTGGATGTCTTCTTAAATTGCAGATTTAAAATGGCAGCCGCTTTTTTCTTTCCCCCCCTTTTTTTTGGAGGCTGAATTTTCCTCCTAACAGCATCCTAATCATTTTCTTACATTTCCTTTAAAAGATTTCAAAGATCACCTTGTGGGGCATTAATTACATATATTTAACTTGTTCATTGGTTTATTAATTTGCTTTTCATGACTGCAACCCCCCTAATCATGGGTTTTAAACCATCAACTTTAATAAAATCAGAGTACAAAAGCTGGCGCAGGATTATATTTTAAACACATAATTGTTAGTAGGAAGAAAAGACAATTGTCTAAATCTAGCTATTGCCAAGATGAAACTGGGTAGTTAGAATAATCTAACCTGAAGGCTAAATTACATATTGCACGGTAGGTCATTAACATCTTTCTGAACTTTTGGAACAATTGCTTCTCTCCCCACCCCACCCCACTTAGAGACACTTTATCATACTTCAGCAAATTGCATTTTTGTTGAATTTTCATATTTAAACATAAAATGAATGCTTCCATTCTCATTTGCTTTAATTCTGCCTATATGCAACTTTTGTTTTTTGAGTTACATTTTTCTTTTTCAATGAAAATGAAAGGCATACTAGTTAAAGTTTTGCCAAATAAGCACAAAAACTAAGCCCATCTGAAAAGGTGGTGTGTGTTTTTTTCCAGAGCCCATGAATTTTTAACAGTTCATACATAATATATCATAAAACAAGGATGAATGATAAAGTGCACCAGCTTTAATAAAAAGCTCGTTGACCATTTCTCAGAAACTTTGAGATGTAATCAATACCCCAAAAAGGTATCTTGGGGACACTGCCAAGATTTATGCCTTTTTGCAAAGAGGGCACTTTTTTATTTCCTATATAGCCTGGGAAATTATAGTGAACTTCAGAGAAGAGAAGAAAACGTTGTTATCTCTACTTCCACTCTGTTTTAGGTTCAAGGATGAGTGTTATTTGTTCCTGCTCTCTCTCCCCTCCATTAAATCATACTTCACGGAGAGATAAGAATGTGCTAAATGAAGAAATCAAATTCAAGAAAACTCACATGAACCTGAACATCAGCACTTTGCAGCGGTATCAAACTTCTGTTCTTCTCTACCTCTAAAAGGAAATCCCCAGACGACAGATCTAAGATGCGCGAATGAAGCTTCTGGGGGGAAATAACAGAATGACCAAAGCATAACCATTTGACAAGCATGCAGAAGATCAGCGATTTTGAAAATCCCAACCGCTGCAGTTAAATTCAAGGGGAAAACAGACCCTAAGGTAAAATAGCTTTGTCCTAATTTCTCTGTTCATTGAGTCCAGAACTTAACAGTATAAAGTGGAGTTGGTAATGCATGAACAAGTAAGAGCATTTTTAGCTTACAAAGTTTGATCACTTATCACAGCTTTGTACATAACGATGATGCATTCATAGGAATAAAATGCATTTATCTATAGCCACTGATGCCTAATATAATAACGCATTATATTAAACATTTACTAAGCAATCAACAGGTTAACTTTATTTTATTTAGCAGTTGCTATAGCTCGGGTAAATGATTATAAAAGTGACTCTACTTCAAACAACATTGATCTTGCAAAGCCCTCCCTTGCACACATTTAAACTCAAAGTCATTAATGTCATCTGTTAGGAACAATTAATGTGAATAGAAAATAATTGCATCGGGGAGGTAGGGACTCAAAGGATTTTGTGCATTAAAATTCACATGCTGTTCGATTACATACTCAATTCTTTCAGTTTTGCTTGGAAGGAGTGCTAAACTGGTGTTATTTCCCCATATTAATCTGTATACTAATTACTAAGGTTTTTATGTCAGTGCTAAGCCTGGTCTCTTTTAATTGCAAATACAATAAGTTTTGCAATTTATGTAAACATGGCTCCTTGCTGGATAACTTCAAAAGATTCCAAATCTGGTAATATATATTCTCTTGCCAGTCATATAGTCTGGGCTGTGTAAACTCTATATTGAACAAAAATTAAAAATTCCACATCAAATTCTGCATGAAGAATTACTTAATTGCGCAGCCTGGAAAAAAATGCAAAACAAACAAATTTGAGTACTGTGCTTAAGTTACACCATTTATTTTGCTTCTGCTAGTAATTACAAAAGGGCCAAGGGGTGAGTCCCACCATCTAATCCCTGGAGAGGCTGGGCTAGCCTAGACTCTGGTGATCTCCCACCAGCAGGCAAAAATATTTTTTTATTTGGACAGGCCTTTGGTTAATAAGCTGACTTGTAAAAATGTTAAAATTGGGTTTAACTTGTTGTTTTTAATGATGTTCACTTGGCTTGCTTTTCTTTTAGAGTTTTTTTTACTTGTATTTTATTCAGAAATGGGCAGAGCAATCTAAGTTTGGATACAACATTCCACTTTACACATTTGGCTGGGGATCTGGAACATAAGGTGAGTTCAGTTTAGAAGACAAAATTCAAGTGTGCCTAATGTTACACTGTTTTGCACTTGCACTATTGATTATAGCTATCTTGAGCAACACACATTCAACAAACAAATGCTATGTAGGTTGTAACCCCAGACACACTCGCTTGGAAAGGATTATTGAGATTTTTTTGGCAAAGCTCATATTCCCTCGCATTACTACTTTCTGTTGTTCTTCATGCATTGCAATGGAATCACAGAATGTACAAATTGCTTACAGATACTGTACAGTTTCCAGAGACATTATGCTAAGCATTTTGTCCAAACTCCAAGAAGAAACCAAACCACAGTGCAGTGGAACTATCAAGCACATGTTCCACTAAGACTATTTCCTTGCATAGTGACAAGCTGTTAGTGAGGGACCAGTTTAGATCTATTGGCAGAAACACTCACTCTTCTTCAAATCACCCACCACTGCTATGTGTGAGGACCCTCACTGAGCACAGCCTTTATGGCTCATATATCAGTGCTTCTGCTTGAAGAGGGACAAGGACTACAAATACATTTCTAGGAAAACTTAAAGAGTTTTCTCTACAAAAGCATCTGAAGTACTAACAGGAGTGCAATCTGGAGATGCTATAGTGAAGCAGGTTGTTTTTTTTTTAAATGTTGCATAACCACTGTTCCTTTCTAAGGAAAGCAGATAAAATAATTATAAATGCAACCGTCAACTATATTGTTCACTCACCCTTTCACCCCTGCTAGAGGAAATCTTTCTAAATATGCAGTCCTTTAGTTCATATTCTACATTGGTCATCGCTAACTGGCTTCAGTTCAAGGCCAATTAAAGACTTAAATACCACTAGATATTAATTGGGGGCTTATTTCACAGTTCATATTCCACTCCATATCCAGCTTCCATTATTTATTCTCTGTCACCTGACACCACCCTGTTCCAGTAAAAATGATATAGCTGTTTGAAAACCCTAAATTTGTTTTCCATGAATATTTTTCATTCAATATGGTTTTCACTCTAAATATTAACCTTCTTTTATAATGTAACATCATCTATCTATCTATCTATCTATCTATCTATCTATCTATCTATCTAATTTGTATCCCCCACTTTTCTCCAAAGAGCTAAAAGTAGCTTACATGGTTCTCCCCTTCCTCATCCAAACCCCACAGAAACCCTGTGAGGTAGGTTATTTTAAAACATATTTTTTAAAAGCATCTGTTCTTCAGTTATTCAGAAGACGTTGAGCACATATCTACAGTCAATTCCCCACACACTCTGTCTGGTGCAGGGGAGCAGGGATTTAAATATTTCCCTTGGCACCATCTCCCCACTTGAAATTCTACCCTTGAAATTGGTATGGGCCACAATGGGAAGGAATTGTAGGATAGCTAAAATGGTAATTCAAATCATGGAAAAGATGGAGGGGTTAACTGCTATCCCACATCATTACAACCCTGATCCAAATTCACCCCTCCTGCACCTGCTTTTAAGAGGAGAAAAAGAATTTGGGAGATCAGATCATGGTTCTCCCATATTACCACTGGAAGAAAGTCCCCTGTGTACTGGGGCCTATCATGCCCCCTTCCTATTTTTCACCAAAGTTCTGTTGTATAATGTAAACAACTATGACTTAGTCACCCAAATTTTACAAATGTGTACACTAGCAGAGAAGTCACAGTGAGACATAGGTCTGGACGTTTTGTGACAAAACATTGCTAATTATGTTAAAATTGTTTCAAAAACATCATAGGAATCAACTAGAGACTGCTGTGCCTCGTTCACAGTTGAGTTTGTAGTTCAAATATGGAGCCTTATGCTCACTTCTGAAGGGTTTTCTATGAGAAAATAAATGACTTGCTAACATCATGCCAACACTACTGGTCCTGCTCAGAGTCTAGATAAAGTGGAAAGGTCAACAGAGACACTAGGCATTGCAGTAAGGTGGGAAAGAGAACAGTGAGACAGAGTGGGTAAGCTCTGAGGAGAAGTTTAAAAAATGAGACTGTGTTCATGTGGGAGGATAAAGGAAAAGCTTACTTAGTCACAAGGACAGACAATTTGGCAAAAAGGTGCATAGTTGGCCCAAGGCTTTTGCTGCCTGGAAGGACAAGATGGTGTGCCTATTCTATTTACAGATGCCAACTGGACTGGCAACTGTAACCTTACTTCAGCAATGGTGATGGGACAGCATCCCCTACCACACCTGAGGGCAGCAGGGTATTCTGGGGTAGGGACAGTGCAGGCCATCGGGTACACACAATGTATAATATTTACCATTGCTTCTGCCCACCACCACCTCACTATGCCTAATGTCATTAGCATCCCCTATTAAAATTCTCTTGTGATTCTCAAGCATAGTAACTAGCTTCCCTGTGGAAATGTAGGCAATGAGCAATAAAAGAGGTCACACCTCTGCTGCCTCTCCAGGTTAGTTCAAGTGAATTGGACCAGAGTACACAGTACTCTTAAGGCAGTGGTTATCAAAGGGTGTGGCACACCACACTGGTGTAGCTTGAGAGGATGGCAAGTGCTGTGGGAAGATTCAAGGACAACCAATATTATATTTTGGGAATGATTCATGTTCTCATGTAGCTGCATTGTTTTATTCTTTCTGGATAGTGCACGATCATATTAATCAGTAGTTGTGTTTTATGTTATAAGTCAAGCACTGCTAGAGGTTTCTTTTTGTTTTCCAATGTATTTATTATCAATTTTAAAAAATGGTGTGCCAATTTTTTTGTTCTGAAAGTGTGGGTCAGAGAAAAAGGTTTGAGAGCCACTGTCTTAAGATTAAAAAGAAGACTTTGGCATTGACAATTAAAGGCCAAGTCTGCCTATCTACTGTGAAATTTCCTATCTATGGGGTATCATTCCATCTCAAATTCCTTTTTAAATGTATCATGGACTGAACAATTTTCCAGTAGAGTTTCCAGCTATTTATTCATTCCAAAGAGAACACAACTCTCCAAGTACTGATTGTATTAAATATCAATTGCTTTAATTGCCTTGATTCTCCCCCTACCCACCCAGGATCTTTAAATTTTGGCACTAGCTTAGCTTAGTATCCAGAAAAGAGATATGCTTCCCTTCACACATTGTGAAGGAATACCTTCATGTATTTGTCATAAGTGTGGGAACAACAGGTCTTCTGCTATCTCTTTTGTGTGTCAGTTATCCAAGTAGAAACTGCAAAGCAGACAAAATCTACTGTGGATGTCTTCTACCTAGATGAGTAAAACACAAGGTAGAAATCTGGTGTCTTTTTGTGGTCCTTGCCTTAGATCCTTTGAACAGTTTCCTTGTCTACCTGTAATATTATTTTTATCTTCTTAGCCACTTCTTAGCCAACTGTATCCTGCACAGTATGAAAAAAGCGAAGACCTCTCCCCTTTGCTTTCTGTAGCTGAAATCAAGGGAGAAGCCTAGAGGCAACAAGGGAATAAATTGGTAATAGTTTTCAAATGACCCCTGGATTATTATAATGTCTAAATTTAACATGATTAGCACCACTACCTGCATTATAATATAAGCAGGAAGAACTGTCATATCAGAGACTGTCTCTTTTCCCTTTTAAAATCAGTATTGGGGAACATCTGCCCCCCAATTCCTATCAGCCCCAGCCAGCCTGGCAAAAGGTTAGGGATGGTGCGAGTTGAAAAACATGTAGAGGGTCACAGGTTTCCCATCCCTGCTTTAAATGTACACATGTATCAGTGTATAATATCAACCTTGAATATTATGAATAATGCACAATAGTATTATAAGCCAAAGCACAGGAACACTCATGTAGACTATTGTAGTCCAAAATGGTTCTAAAGGAGCATGCTACAGTACCACTTGCTACATGTGGTTCACCCATCATAGTAAAGATTAGCTAAACCTATTCTGGTGGTTTCCACAACCTTTCAAGGCCTATTTAGGGAGCACAGGAAGGGGGAGATGGGAGGAAATCCAGTTGCACAAGCACACACTGTTTCACACACACAACCTTCATTGAATCTTGTCCAATATGCTTAGGAAATTTATTTGGGAACAAAATTGCTTTAGCTCTCAATTGGAGATTCAAATGACCTAATCTCTACCAATATTACAGAGGAGAGCCAGTGTGGCAGAGTTCAAGCATCAGGCTAGGAGTCCCTATATCAATGAATTACCTTGGATTAGTCACAATCTCTCAGATTAACAACCCCCCCCCCCAGTGTTTCGTTTGTGGCGATAAATGTTGTTTTAAAATGCTTGCAGCTTAAGTTTAAGGAAATTCCCACAATAGAACATTGAACAGAATACATGTTAGATTTAAGGGGGAAATTTTAAAAAAACACCATCATAGTATACACATAAAGCCCTAGACTAGGCATAGGCAAACTTGGCCCTTTAGATGTTTTGAGACTACAATTCCCATCCCCTGACCACTGGTCCTGTTAGCTAGGGATGATAGGAGTTGTAGTCCCAAAACATCTGGAGGGTCATGTTTGCCTGTGCCTGCCCTAGACTGAGGTGGAGAACAGTTTCCAGCTGGTGGGCCAGATTATTATTTTCCCAGCCCTTGGTGGATCAAATCTGATGGGGAGGCTGGGCCACCCAGCTGTCAATCACCTGATGTCACAGTGATGTCAGGTGATGCTGCATTTTGAAGCCCCAATTGTTAGGACTTCAAAGGGCAGAACTGGGATGTCTGAAAGCCTTCTGAAAGCATCTTTGCACCTCCCACATTGTGCTCCTCCTTAAACCTCCAATTTCTGAGGTTTAAAGGAGTAGCATAAAGTGGTTTCCAAATGGCTTTGCAAGCAGCCCCACACTGATGCTTTAAAGCTCTGGGACTGGAGGTTTAAGAAGTAGCATAGGGAGGGGGAAACAATTTCCACTGAATAGAAATCGTTTCCTCTTCCTTAAAGCAAGGTTGGGAACATGCCTTGCTCCTGCAAAGAAACAAATGGGGGCCCGGTGTAAGCTCCTGGTTATTATTTTGAAGCCCCACCCTTACCTGAGACACACCTGATGTCATTTATGAAATCAAGTGTGAGATGGGCATGGCTAGCAGGCGAAATGGGAAGGTCCAGTGGACCAGGTTTGGCCCAGAGGCTGGAAATTCCCCTTCCCTCTCCTAGATAAACAAGAGCAGATATGGAAGATGTTGGCGTTATTTGAATAGGAGGCCAAAGAAATATTTACCAATTTATTTACAAATTTAAATTTTTGATCCTGGTTTATCCAAACACTGATCACCTTCCTTATCTCCATTCTCTTCCTTCCACATTTATTGATCCGATGTCTCTCTGTTTCAAAAGGCATTGGGTTGGATTAAATTGTTGATAATCAATGAGCAGGTTAAAAGTAGAATGGTTCTGTAAATATTTTACATTTTGTAATTATGGCAACTGTATTGCCATTTTGTAAATAATTGAATTTTGCAAATAGGAAAAAAATTAAGCAAAAGGCCCAAACTGAAGGCAACAAACTTTTAAAAGAAATAGGTCTCCAGATTTGCTTGGTCAATATCCTGTACCAAACATTAATCACTCAAACGACCTTGATCTGAAAGAAGCAACGTAGGGAATAAAATAAAAATGGTTTTGCGATAAAGATTTCAATCACTGAAAGTGTTCAGACAGACAGACCATTACAAATATTAGACTTCTGCTGCCACACATATATTTGGCATAAGAAGTAGTCTGCATTTCTGAACTGCAGGACACACACACAAACACACACATTGTGAATTGGACTTTCTTAAGATGTTATAAATTACTTCCTTAATAGTTACTGCCTTTGAGAGCTTATTGTGAAGCCACTGCAGAATGTTGAGCCTTGTACTTAAAGAATACTCTGTTAGAGCTCAAGAATGTTATAATCACAGAATTGTAGAGTTGGAAGAGATCATGAGGATCATCTAGTCTGACCCTCTGCAATGCATGAATCTTCCGCCTAACGTGGGGTTCGAACCCCCAACGCTGAGATTAAGAGTCTCATGCTTTACTGACTCAGCTATCCCTCAGTAGGATCGTTCCTTCTATCCCCCCTCTTTTGCCATGAGTGTTAATACATATGTGGCTAAAACAGCACCAGACAGGCACAACAGGGAGTAATCAGCAGGTTTGTCATGGCCTTGAGATTTTCAGATGTACAAAACAATCTTCTGGGGAGCAAGTTCTTCCCAAATGGATCAATGACAACTGAAGTTGCTCAGTGGCCATGGGGTACTGACTGGCAAAGTGATTGACTGACTGACCAACTGGGGAGGAGGAAAACTAGGCAAGCCTCCTTTGCAGAGCTTAGTGATTGAAGCTATACCTTCTCCTGTATAGATCTGCCCAAATTCCAGAGGTTACTCTAAATTCCAGAGGGCCCCAGGATTTTGTTTTATTGGCTGTACAGAAAAGGTTCAAATGAGATTTGTATCCCACTGAATTTTTATACGATTTTGTTAATGGTAACACAAGTGAAAAAGAAAGGAGACATTAAGGTACATTAAGTTGCCACCTTGCTGAATCTAATTGGGTCTTGATGGTTGAATATTTCAGAACCACGTGTACACTGCCTTGGGTTCTGTGGTGGAAGGCAGGTAAGAAATAAGTGATAATTAATTGTATCATGTCCTAACAACATCTGTGTCCCTGCAGTAAGGTGCAATGCCTCAGCTCTGAAATCTTTTTCATAGCAAACATGCAAGAGATGCCCCATCTCTGTATCAAGAAGCTAATTTTCTAACGATGAGAGTAATTTTCCTGTGTCAAAAACCAAACTTCAGCCAGTCATTGGTTTACAGGAAAACCACAGTAATATGCCCATTTACAGCAACCAGACACTAGGACTACAGCAGTACCTACAGCCATCTGTAAGCACGTCTTACAACAGATACTTGGCTCAGACTTGCCTAGTAATACTGGATTAAGAGAGTGCCAGTCCTGGAGATCTCAGTGGGCTCTCATGCTCTATTGTCATTTGTTTTCATTTTTGCCTAAGAGTCCTATTCCCACACCGATCAGCCTGGTATTGAAAGATGAAACAGAGAATGATATAAAGCTCTTGTTACTAGTAGCCCCATGTCCTGGGGAATAATATATAGACTTGTTTTATTGGCTGTACAGAAAAGGTTCAAATGAGATTTGTATCCCACTGAATTTTTATACGATTTTGTTAATGGTAACACAAGTGAAAAAGAAAGGAGAAAAGCAAAACTAAAACCTTAGCACTATTCAAAGTTGCACTATGAAAGATCCGAGGACATCAATAAGAATAAACCATATTATGGGGAATGAATACTGTGATAAAAAGCTACCTTTTCATTTTCTGTTTTATGGTAACTCTCTGTATCACAATATAGTCATCATCGTCATCATCAAAAATCCACACCTTTATTGGGATCAAACCAAATGCCACAAAAAGCATGGCAAGCTTTTGAGTTCTCCAGAACTCTTCATCACACAACATATTACACAAACCACCTTAAAGAAACAGGATGGGTTGTAAGCCAGACTTTTAATTTCCGACAGATGGGGAGCAGCCATTGCTTCTTTATTACTATCCTGGGTGACATCTGTAGAACCCGGGAGTGGATTTTTCAGCTTGCAATCTCTATCTTGGAACTATATCTACAATATGACCTTATGGCTACAACAGCCAGCCTATTTCCACCCCCACCCCAAATATTTATTTATTACTGTTGCAGAGTTCTGAAGAACTCAAAGGCTTACCACACATCTGTGACATTTTGGTTGATCCCAATAAAGGTATTTCAAAACTGTGGATTTTGGTATTTTTTTTTATGGCGATATACATGGCTATATTTGCTTTTTCTGTGCCTTGAATAATGACAATATAGCTTTTGGGTCAAGATGACAAGATACAGCAAGATCTTGAGCGTCATACAATATTTTGCAATCTTCTGAATCTATTGCAATTTTCCACACTGTAGTTTATTCAGTACAAGAGGAGTTAAGATCTTTCTTAAGAGAAAGATGAAAAGATCAAGTACCATAGATGAGATGAGAATCAAGCTCCCTAGTCAGAATCTTTAACATGCTGAAGGACACAAATGTCTATTGTGCAGGCAAATTCAATCATTAACTGCAGAAGCCTTCCCCTTTTGCATTTACTTGTTTTCCTATCCATTTCAGAACAGCAGCAGAAACAGATGGAAAACCAAGGACTGGCTTCAAAAGAGTATACAGAAAGTCTATTTTTGTGAGACCCACATTCAGTACAATGACAGCATGTTAGGCAGGAGTAGCCAACCTTTATGGCCTGTAGCTGTGTGCCTTATTAGCTTGTAAGCATCATATGACTTAGCTGGGTGATTATGACAGCCACACCCTTAGAATCGAGAATGCTATTTTACATTTGCTACTACAAAGTTTTCTACATTGCTGATATGATACTGGTGTTGTTCCAGTCAGCAGATGCTGTTGGTAGAGCAGTCCCAACTACAAGCTGGGTTAAAGCATGTCCTTCA
This sequence comes from Darevskia mixta, assembly GCA_034641385.1. Lineage (NCBI taxonomy): Eukaryota > Metazoa > Chordata > Lepidosauria > Squamata > Lacertidae > Darevskia > Darevskia mixta. Next base: position 13,423,765 of record JAWWNH010000001.1, read on the forward strand.
ACAGCTGCTACGGTATATTGGACAGCATCCTAAACCCCTGTTTACTGCTGCAGAGGATCACAGTAACTAGGCTATTAGCTTTCTTGCTTGATAGTTTAGATATTATTAATTTACTTCCTATGCAGGAACATCCCTTCATTTATGCTCCTTTTTTATACCATGAAGGTCCTTTGAAAATATCTGTTGCATGAGATTCGGTGATTAGAGGGTTAAAAAAACAGTAGGAAACTTATTTATTAGTGTTTCCAAAAACAGTTTAAAATTTGGGGCAGGAAACCTGAAACATATCATTTTGCCCAGTGTTAACAGCAGGAAGAAATATGCATAAAACAAATATTAAAGGATTAACTGCAAGCATACATTCAAGTAAGCCTCATCATTTCCAAAAAGCATCATCCAGCTATTAGGTAAAATTTATCAAGCCCAATGGATTCAATTCTCCCCCACCCCCACTTTGTATTACACCAAACAAAAATACTCTTCAGCATGAGTTTTACTTTGTTTTATAATTTCCACTCACTCTACATACTGTTATCAGGATAAAAAAAAAATGTAAAGGCTAAACTTGTAAGCGCCTTCCAAGTGGAAGTGGGGAAGGGAGAGAAAAGGGAAGGGAAGGAATCCACCAAAATCCAAACTTCAGCATTTAAATTTAAACTTTGCATTAAGAGATGCTTGCCAGTTTTATGGGCAAATCCTCAGGCGGATTTACTGAGACTTAACTGACAACATCCAAGACAAAGAACAAGGAGATGATATTACAAACATTTGTATGGAAGATTAGCAAGTTACAACTACATCAGAAAATCCTGTTAACAAGGCAAATCCGCCACAAAATATTAAACAATGACTTAGAGAGCCTGCTTCAGTTTCCACAGGCTTGTTATATTTGGTATAATCAAGCCACTTCAAGATATGAACAGTGAAAATTCAAAGTGTTTGGGAGGTTGCAGTACAGAAATTCATAAATGTCCTAGGGTGCAAATTGTGCAGTTTTAAGCAGATATTCAGAGCATAAACATAAATGGCATAATCTTCTTCTACTATTCTAATGTTTCCCAGCAAACAGCATAAGCCTAAAATTATTCCTTTTCCAATCCCTCCCTCCAAGTTTTATTAATGTTTATAAACCGCTTTACATAAAAGATACACAGAAAGAGCAAAGTAATCCTCTCTGATCCTTAGTTTTCATTTTATAACTCTGTCAGTGTTTGTTTTTAAGAAATGCAGAATGTTCGTTCTTATTTTAACAGCAGTAAATTGTGTAACTGTTTAAAAACTGACGAAGGGATAGAACTTATTTGGTACAGACAACCTACTTTATAATTCGGCATATATTCACAGCAGAATCCAAGCCTAGAAGCTGCACTCTCTGGGGCAAGTGCTTCTGAGATCAGGTGATTACTCTGGAAGCTGAAATTTTTGAGGAGTATAGTAATGAACTATTCCATTAAGCAAAGAAAACAGGCCAGGTTTCTATAGCTGGTCAATCATAGCACACTCCTGCTGCAGATGTTCATGCAAAAATATATAGGCTAATTACTCAAGATTTACTCTTGAGTAATTGCCTGTAGGCAATTCTGTGTATTCTGTGTATTTTTGATACATAGAAAGCACTTGAAACTGATGCATAGAGCAGCTGATTCAATGCACTGAGCCATTCATGTGCTTTTTGCAAACAAACAAAATAACCTCACACCCACAAATGGGGTTTTGGACATTTTTACCCAGCTTAAATAAAACACTCTAATTTATGTTGTGTGCAAAACAGCTCACTGCGTAGAGAAAACTGTCACACAGCACTTAAAGTGCTCTTACTATCTGTGCAGTGTGCTCTGACTCTACACATCCTTTGCAGAAGATGTACTCAGTGTGTTGTTCGCCAATGTAGGGCCAGGATCAGGAAGCAATTCTGCTTCTCATGCACATCTTTATCCACCCTATGCATAGGCAGCAATGTCAGAAGATGACGCAAAATTTTAGGATATTTGGAATTTCCATTTATCCTTGTTTTTGGAAATGTCCTCCTAAAATGTCCCTTAGCAGATGGAACATTGCATAGCAGGTCCTTCTCATAGCAGATGCCTATCTAATCTGGAAGAAAGGCAAAGGAAAATGTACTGTCTTTCTCTGCTTCCTTTACTGGCTGACTGCATCTTTTTATATCAACAGCATCTTTATTCAAATCAAAAGTACTTCTGAAATATAAATATTGAAGTTGTGCACTCATTTTATTATGTATGAAGATGAGCACCTTCTCCTTAGAAATTGCTTCTCTACTGATCAAATGATGGCCAAAATAAGATAAAATGTCCCTCAAACCAGCACAACCTAAGAGAAATTAGCATCAGGAAGTCAGACAGTGCAACAACACAGGATTCTACACATTATGGCACCTTATCTTTTTGCATTACTCACATGGTTTCACAGCCCTCACCTTTAGATTTCAGGGTGGTCAGAATCATTTCCAAATTCCATTTTATATTTCAAACTTTTGTGACAAGGGAGAATGACATCATTAATCTTTCATGACCCATCTCACACAAAATATTTGCACTTTAACACTGTAAGGCATGGCTATCTTTTCTAACCCTGATGTGCCAAGAGACATAACCCAAAGGCTTCTAAAGGAATGCCACACTAATGTTTTCAAGTGCCACCAGCAAAATCCATGCCTTGTCATTTTCTTTTGATTACACACAATTCATTGTGCCGATATAGATGTATACCTAGTGTCCAGAAATATATCACTCAGACCACAATATATCTTTGGCCCTCATGGCTTTGAGTGCCTTATAGTTCCAAACTTTTCACATCTGCTTCTTGAGTCTGTCACTAGAACCAAAAAAATCATCTAAAGGAATTAGGCAGACCTCAATACGATCCTGTTATTGACATTTATGTTGATCGATGTTGGCTCTTACAGAATTGGAATCTGCAGATCAATTCCCTTATTAGATTCTTTCTCACTGCTGCCATGATCATTTTATCACACAAGCTGTTGCTATCAAATGCTGCTTTATCACTTTATAATGGGAGAAGCGAAAGGTTTCCTCCAACACTGAGACAGAAATAAAAATGGTCACAGACCTAAACAGAATTTCTTTAAACCGTGAAAAGTAAACTAGTAATTACACATAATATATATTTTATACACCATCACAAGTATGTGAAATATTTAGATGATATTCACTTAAATAACATTTCAAACTCTTTCAATAAAATTATAGCCAGTCCTAAAATGAGGTTAAAAAAAACTAGATTATGATAAGATCATCTACTAGTGAGGTCAACTGCACATGACCTTTAACATGTCAAGAAGAGTTTTGAAAATGTTTTTTAAAATGATAAATAGGTGTGGGGACTCCAATCAGAATCATAGTGTACTAGGAAGGCAGTTTAATCTTTTACTTCCCTATAATCATCTTGATGAAAATTGTTGCTTTTGGAGCTGCTATTAGACCAGGGATGACAGTTCCTGTAGGCATCAGCAGCTGGAGTTAACAGTAGTGGGCTGGGGGCATTTTACTTGGCCTTGCAGTGAGAAAGGAAGGGTTAACCTTCCATCACAGCACACCATAATCCTGTTTGAGCCCCCTGCACTTGCTATTTACAGTTCGAGAAGCATCCATATGACACTTCTAACATCACTACAGTTTGGCCCTCCAGCTGAAGACAGTGAGGAACAGCTCTGAGATAACATAAATGTACTCACAAGAATGCCTTGTACCTACATCATCTGAATGACCAGTTTATCATCATCATCATCAACATCATTATTATCATTTCCCACCTTTTCCCCTGACAGGAATCAAGGTAGCTTACAGCTAAAACAGAAACAGCTAAAAATATGTAAAAAAGCAACCATTACAAAAATTAACATTAATAGAAAACACACACACACACACAGAGAGAGAGAGAGAGAGAGAGAGGGAGGGAGGGAGGGAGGGAGTTCATAACAATAAAAACAGCACAGCACAGCACAGTCAGTTCCCAAAAGCCTGTTGGAATAAGAAATTTTTTACCTGCCAGCAAAGGACAACAAAGAAGAACCCATCTAATTTCTCTAGGAACACTACTGTAACATGAAGACCAGCATGTTTTATTTTGATGAGAGAGGGTCCTAAAAGAAGGTGTTTGAACACAGGATTCCTGATGTCCTCTTCTGAATCCAATCTTACCTACAAGTCTCCAAACTCTAAGCCAGTTCCTAACTAGATCTTTTCATCTACCTACTGTCATTCCTAACTAACCTAAGACCTACTCATCACTTCTTTCCCCCTTACATTACTGGGGCAGGGGGTTGATTTCAGTTCAAGCGCTCTCAACATTAGGTGTTGCAGTACTTACAATGTTGCGGTGAGCATACACAGCCGTGTCCATACATTCTGGCAATAAGAAATCCAAGTTTCCATGGTTCCTACTGTCTGTGGACACTTGTGCTGAAGTTTGCAGCAGAACAACTCAAGCCTAACATGAGTTGTCCCTGCCCCCCTGGTAAGTTAGGGATTTGGCAGGGAGGGGCTCACATACAAAGCTGTCTCTTACTTTACAGAGGAGAGTCCTCTGTTTGAAGGTATCCACTATTTGTTCGGTTCAAGTCAAAGACCCCTAAGGAAGTACAGGGGCTTAGAAGTTGCCCACCAACTGTTAGTACCTGGACTGCAGACTGAGAAGAGACACGTCACCTGATCACAATCTTCGCCACTATGGTGAGATATATTGTAACTCTATTTGAATTGTAGTTATTTTTTATGGATTGCTGCAATTGTGCTTCCCCAACAGACTTATGCTTATGCAACAGAACCTCCCCCTTCAATCCTCTCCCCTGCAGCCCCCAACACACCCTCAAAGTTTGCTCCAGATGGTTACAGGGCCCTTTGGACAAGATTTTTTTGGGGGAGGTGTGGGCATATAGGGGAAGAAGGGGAAAGGGGAAGTCCCGTTGTGTTAGCTGAATGCTGCTTGCACAGCACTAGATACAACCCCTCTATGTTTGTGGAAGTGTGAGATTGTCCACTCGTGATAAAATCTTAGTAAAAGCCCCACAACTGTGAACCTCTGTTTCTCCAGAGATTCACAAGTCTGAGCCTGAACATGATTTTAAAGTACTATGACATACTTTTATTTGGCCTGCCTGTTAATGGCTGGGTTTAAATAGTCCTTAGCAAAATCTGCCTCTGGTATTGTACTTCAGTGTTTACTTATTCCCGATTTTGATATTGTTTTCTCATCGTGGGAAGGCGCTGGACCTCTGGAGCCTAGACATTCAAATAAATGTGAATACACTTCTATATGAACGTGGACAAACACGTCCACGGTGTGAGTTCTGTTGCCGTTATTATGCCTTATATAAAGAAGATATTGCACATGCAGGAGATTTACTTTTGCAAGGATGCCATGCGGGTTCCTGCTGAGAGAGAAGTTCATCACATTAATTTAAACCTCCAATAAAATAAATTAGTTTTTCATTGCCAGGTTGAACTATGTGGCTGTGATTGTAATGTATTGCTACAATCCAGGCCTTAACGGCATTTTAGCCCTGTGGTGGTCAAACAGAAACCATTTGAAGCCTTCTAAAGGCTATTAAAACATGTGCAGATGTCTGGAAAATTAATACTATTATCTGACTTTAACCTCTTGCCTGTAGGAGAGTCAAGGCTAGAAGAAGATAGATCAATACGTTACAATGGAAGAAAAGTAACAAAGCTCTCTCCTGGCAAGTTCAGTAGCGATAAAACAGTGTCCCAAGAACATGCTATATTCGCTCTTCTAAAAGAGAATCCTTCTTGCTTGTTTTTTTTACCCGAAATCAGTCATTTACCTCTATTAAAAATCAAGGGAGATAAGCTCCATTTTCTACAATCTTTGCTTATTGCTATTTCTCAAGGTTCAGAATGCCAGACACTAGAAAGGTTCATTCATTTACATGACAAGAACATGAATTTGTCAAGGTTAATGTTGAACAAGCCATATTTCGTTTTTCCCTTCTGATCTTTTGCATTTTGAAAGGCTCTTTTTGTATATCACTAAAATATCAGCTATGGAGGGAGAGGCGCAATAAGATCAAGATTACGGCAAAATGCCTTCATTACTACTTTCAAAGCCAGCATAACTTTCTAATATATAAAGAAATGTGCTTTCTCTGGGACTGCACAGATGTAATGAGTCTTGGACTAGTAAAATAGTTTTTACACTATTCAATTTTTGTAAAGGTTCCAGTGAAAAATCTGAATAGGAAAGTGCAATAATGAAAACGTGTTCAAAAATAATTTATTTTTGAGAGACTAGAATCCTCCTTCTCTCTAAAAATTCCAAAATATGAGGGTGGGGACAATTTATGGCAATGAATGGGTATCTTTCAGATTTGCAGGAATATGGAATAAATGTTTTAATAAATAATCAGGATGAAAAGTAAGCTGCATTTTGAGTTCAGTTATGCAAAGGTTTTGCATTAGAGTTGGAAGAGAGAGAATAGTAATCAGTAATGAATGATCAAGCTACAGCTTTATTAGCGGGTGTTTCAAATATGCAGTGGTTACGAGTGGTATTACTAACCTGGAAAACAATAGCCCCTTTCATATATTACTGGAACTGTGTGGTGTTTCCATTTTATAAAGCAGTAGTAGTCAGTGTGTAGCCCTCCTGATGTTTTTGGACTACAACTCTCCTGACTGTTGCCCATCCTATATAATAAAGTGCCTGTGTCCGTGCGTACTTTCCGTGTGTCAGTGGAATTCGCAACTGCGCATGCGCCCCACTGACACAGGGATTGGATAGTACAGACCAATAGGCGATGGCCGCCATTGCCGTGTCCGCCTCCTCCTCCTCCTCAGGCCGCCCTGAGGGTGCCCAGTGCTGCCGGAGCTGCCTGACCGGCTTTCGCGCCGCAGGTGACCGGGAGGCCGCCGGCCTCCCCGCGGGCCCACAATGCAAAAAGAGAGCCGTCCGGGGCCGGCCAGAACGGGGGGCTCCGAGGCCTAGCGGCCTGGGACGGCCCATCCAGCGGAGCGCCAGTGCTCCGGAGGCCAAGGAGGGCCGCCCCATCCCCGCCGCCGCTACCGCCGCCGCTGCAGCCGCCCCCGGAAAAAAAAATAAGAAGGGGAAGGGAGCCCCTCTCCACCCCCCAGCGGCCTGAATCGACCCGCCTCACGGAGCGCCGGTGCTCCGAAGGCCGAAGAGGGTCGCCGCACACCCGCCGCCGCCACGTCGCCCGCACACTCACACACTTGCGCGCGCGCACACACACACACAAACCACAACCAAGCCCCCACCCCCCCGCGCGCTTCCCCCCCTCTCCCTACCTTCGCAGCCGGGCCGAGGGAAGCCGCTTGCAACTCTCGCGGTATTCCTCCCCTGGCAGCAGCCACGGATCGGCGCCTCCGGCCGCTGCTTCTTCTCCTCCCGTGCAGCCCCGGCCGCCGCCGCCAGCAGCGCGTCCTCGCGCCCCGCCCCCTCGGAAGCGGCCTCCATGGCCCGCCGGCTAACCTTCGCCTCGCAGACGCTGAGGCGGAGAGGAGGAGGCGGCGGCAGCGGTGAAGGCGGAGGTGCTGGGAAAAGCGGGCTGAGGCGACCGCTGTCGACTCGCCTCAGCCCTGGCTGCCGGGAGAGGCGGCAGCGGCATATATTCTAGCGCCCGTTATTAACGGGCTAAATTCAACTAGTGCTAATATAATTTATGAATCACAAATCCTGCATGTTACCATTCTGGCTCAAAAAGGAGCTCAGAACCCTGGTTAAAACAAACTATGGTCTTAATGTGAGACAGCTCTCTACCACCTGGTGGCCACACTACTTTGAACACCAAACCCCCTTGGATTATTAACATTTCTGTCCACCAGTTGGCCACATCACCCAAATGTGGGTTCATTACACTATTCCAGTGTTTCTCAACCAGTGTGCCTCCAGATGTTTTGGGACTACAATTCCCATCATCCCTGACCACTGGTATTGCTAGCGAGGGATGATGGGAGTTGTAGTCCCAAAACATCTGGAGGCACACTGGTTGAGAAACACTGCACTATTCATTTAGGAACCAAGCAAAAACGTTCCTCTTCTCCAAGGCCTTTGGCTAACCAATCTATTGCCTTCTAAACTGTATTATTTTTGCTTGTTACTATGTTATGTATTCTTGTGTTTTCATACTGTAAACCACCCTGTGATCCTCCGATGAAAGGCAGTTTAGAAATTTAATATGTGTTTATGTCTGGTTTAGAGAACTGTATTTTGTTTAACTGTCTATGTTAGATTTATTTTATTTGGAGACTTACATTTTAAGGAACCTATATTTTGTGGTGTGTTACATTAGAAATCTGTATCAAAGTCTTGAAAATCTATTTTGTGTTTATGTTTCTTGGGTCAACTAAGAAATGTCCATTGTTTCTTGGGCTATTTAAAAGAGCTCTATATAGAGCAAAACCTGTCTGGACAACACTGTTATCTAAAATTTACCAGACATTTCACCATAGAGAGGAGAATATTTACCAACTGTCCCTCAACACATCCAGATTCTATGCAGCTACAGTAAAAACAAAACACTCTTCGATAACAAGGGTCACACATTTTGTTGTGGTAATATGAGCTCTCATTGGAAAGATGGAAAATGCTGGCTAATAGTGGGGAGGCTGTTGTCAACAATGCTAACATTTCCCGGCTAATCTTGGGGTAAAACCTCCACAAATAGGAGGTAAGGGAGAAATTTAAACTGGAATAAGCTTTCCAGTCACAGATAACTTTATACAGAATTAAGAAAGGGTCGCATGTCCAGCTATACACAGTGTAAGATGTCCAAAAAGATGTGGAACAATATTTGCTTGGGTGATTTGAGTGGATTCTAGCTGCCAAGTGTTCATAGAATCATAGATTGCAGAGTTGGAAGGGACCCTGAGGATCATCTAGTCCAACCCACTGCAATGCAGGAATATGCAGCTGTCCCATACAGGGATCAAACCTGCAACCTTGGCATTATCAGCACCAAACTCTAACCAACTGAGCTATCCACTTGGGCCTACCTGTAGTGCTCTGTTTACACAATGTGATATTTCTTTTCCCTAGCAACTATCTCTCTACTTGAATTAATACAACTGAGAAAGAGTGCATTAAGAAGAAAAAAAGGGGGGGAGCATTGAGGAGTGACTGGGAAGCATTAAGAGGAGTGAGCATGTGGGAAGCCTATCAGGGAGTGGGGGGAATTTGGAACAAAAGAAGTGGTGGGTGGGGGGAAAGTTAAGTGATCCCTTTACTCTCTGCCACTTCTTCACTGTAAACGCTTGCTTTGGAAGGTATTTTCATTAAACTCCCCCCCCCCCAGTGTTAGGTCCTAAATTATATTACATTGCATATAATGTGTACCTAGTTTGTCTGTCCAGAACCTTACTGGTTGCCTAATCCCAACCTCTTGTCACTTCTGTCATTTTTATCTCCCTTCCTTCCTTCCTTCCTTCCTTCCTTCCTTCCCTCTCTCTCCCTGTGTGTGTATTTGTGTAGGGAGAAAATAATCAAATTATTTAGATGCTAAACTCTGAATCTGAAAGTAAAGCAAGTTCACACATACCAACTGCTACTGAGGCTATATATAAACCAAATAAAATACTGTATAATCCAATTCCAATCAACTTTAAAAGTTTAGAACAGATGTAACCTCTTGGCAAAGAAAACACAAATGAGAGTAGAAATGTGTTTGTGACTCATTAAGTACCGTTGTTATTAATGTGAGACATTATTGCCCTGGCCCTCAGGATTCCATACTTCAAGATCCAGGGAGCTTAATTCATAATGTTCATCATGCCCTTGTACTCCCATGCAAGACACAGACAAATCACCACTTCTCCTTGTGTCCTGACATAGGTGAGTGACTAATGAAACATGGCTTGCTCAAGTTCAGAGACAGAAAATGAATATGAATGCCCAAACACTGTCCTGCTAAAAATATTCTCAGTTAAGTCTGTCAATATCATGTTGCCAAGGTTTAACAATGAAGGTTAATGCTGTTCTCTTGCTCAGGCTCATCAAGTATGAAGGCCCAGTAGAAATGCAGGAGTTAAAGCACTGATGGCCTATTTGGTTACACAGAGCAATTGTGTGTTGATTTTATCTTGCCGTACAGTATTTCACATCCTCAGCAAAGTCAGCAGAGATTTCAGTCAATAGTATCAGAGCTTTTGGCACAGGACCCAAATTCTACCAAACAACAAAAGAGGTAAGCTCACATGAAGGGAGCAAGGAGACCCATGGGTAGAATTCAATGCAAAAAAAGAGGTGATGCAAAAATTATCCAACAGCTCCCACCCTGCCTCTTAGGACACTTAATGCAATTTGTCTGCCAAGGCATGTAAGAGGTATAATTTGTAACCTCCAGCAAATTATAGAGTTGATAAAAATCTAAATGCCTCAGAATGCAATGCATTGTGGTATATATTGGACATTTCAGATAGTACAGGCATAATTTAATGCTGCTTTATGTCCCCAAATTCTGCCACTTCATGATGTAAAAATGGCTCCAGCAGTGAAACATGCATAGCTGTAAGTGAACGTATTAGCGATTAACTTCGTCTCGTTTTCTGTAATGATGCTTACAAGCAATTAAAGTCATTAGCACTAAACCTATATATCACATGTGTGTGACAGTGATACAAGATGGATCCAATAGGTGGGCCAACATCTGGTTACAGATGTGATAGGACTGAAGAGCTTGAAAGCTTGTTTCAGCTACCAACAGATGTTGGGTCCATAAAATATATTAACTGACCCACGCTGTAGCTCTCATCTCCTGGAACAAAGACAGCTGCAACTACTGCAGCCTCATACAAATTCAGCTGCCTATAATCATACGAGCTGTCATCTTATATTTAAATGTTAGGCTAAACATTAGCCTAAATGTTAATAGAAATGGCAGAAGTTCTAGCCTTCTTCAAATTTCAGCTTTATCACAAAGAGCAGAAAACCTCTAAATCTTTGAATCATTTAATTTTATGCATTCTTTTTGGTATTTCATTTGGGAGTTATGGAGTGTGTAATATGCACCATGATGAGAAAACAATTATCTCACACACCTGCTGTTTATGCATATTATATTTAAGAAAAGTCCTGCAGTGGCTATTACTTTACCTACTGCAAAATTTCAACCAAGGGAATGAAATTGATCCAAAGAGATAGAATCACACTTTTACATGTTATTCGCAGTCAGTATTTTACCTGCCATGATTATGGCGAAATGATTTCTGTTTTCAAACCAAACTCATTTTTACAACCCTGCACCTGACAAATTAAGATTGCTCGATTTTACAACAACAACAACAACAACAACAACAACAACATCATAATAGTGAAAAAGGTAAGGGACTAAATATAGACTATAGATGTTGTATAATGAAAAAGAGGGATAACTGCACATAGACCATGGGAGCAGAGGGAAGGCATCAACTGTGATATATTTACTACCTCTATTAAATCTTTGATTCTGTCCTTGCCATAAAACCAATGATGATAAATCATTTCACTTTCTAGGTTGCATTTATTATAAAAAAAGGTTTCAATGCAACTGTTTCTGTGAACCTTCTGTGAACCTGAACAAAGCAGAAGCAAAAGAGAACTATAGGTAAATACTCTGCTTTTCATTTCATTAAGATATTTCACTCTAGCTATAAAGAGCTAAGTCAGCACCATCCTCTCAAGGGATGAGGAAAGGGTTTGGAGCTGGCTATGAAAATAACAGAAAAACAAACAGAGCTCAAACATTTTTATGAAATTTAGAGCCGAAAATACAGCCTCCCTTTAGACAACTTCAGCTTACTCCTTGACCATTTGTACAGGGATTTAGATGAGAAGGTGACATCTTACTCCTGTGTTCTGTAAACATAGCAGGTTGAAATACCCATCAGCCCTCTTGTCAAAAAGACAATTCTCTTTCAGTACAACATACTTTTTAAACTTTTGTATATTACATATTATTATTATTAGTAGTAGTAATAGTAGTAGTAGTAGTATTTTGGTATATTTTAATGTAAAGACATATTTTGGTTGACACTTCCTCAGTATTGTATTAGTGTATATATTTTCTTTTCTGTGGTTGACATGATCATGATTGTCAAAACAACAACAATAAGTGAAGTATGAGTAGTCAGGTATAACAATAAAAAGATTTTTTGTATTTATTTATACGCACACTCTTTCTCGTGTACACATATAGTGATAAGAATTTGAATTGTAAGCTGTATGGAAAGTGACTTTGAGAGTACCATTACTTTTTTATCCCACTCCTAAGGGAATCTCCATACATAAGCAGAATTCTACCCGTGTATCACATGGCAAAATAGACAATGCAAGTGTAAATTGCATCCACTAGATTGTTTTTGATGTAATCATTATTATTACATTTATTGCCCACCCTTCACAATCAGGCCCATCCACATTCTGCTACAACCAATACTTCACAAATACTGTTATAAACTCAAAGAACTATCAGGGGTCAGCAAACTTTTTCAGAAGGGGGCCGGTCCACTGACCCTCAGACCTTGTGTGGGGCAGGACTATATTTTGGAGAGAAAAAATGAACAAATTCCTATGCCCCACAAATAACCCAGAGGTGCAATTTAAATAAAAGCACACATTTTACTCATGTAAAAACACCAGGTAGGCCCCACAAATAACCCAGAGGCGCATTTTAAATAAAAGCACACATTCTACTCATGTAAAAACACCAGGCAGGCCCCACAAATAACCCAGAAATGCATCATGGGCAAGCTGAACAGAGCCTGGACCACTGTGGCTGTACCACAGCAGCACCAAATATTATTAAATTTGTAAGTTTAACAATTTACTGCTGCGAATAAAGTATTGGCATAGGGGAGCTCAAAGGAAAAGTAGGCCAGAATTCCTCCCTCCCCTTGCTCTCCAGAGCAAGATATTCTGGTACTCCAGTGTGCAGCACTGGAGAGTCCCACAGGAGGCACTGCCAAGTGTTTGACTGCTTTGCTGCAGCCGTAAAGTGGCTATAGCACTCCCAGAACATTCAATGGCAGTAGGTAGGTGGGTTGGTGGCCAGTTGAGGGCATGCAAAGTCATCTTCCTTACCGTCCCCCAATCTGAGACAAGACCTCAGAGTGACTAATGGACAGGCCAGTCCTGCAAATGATTACAGAACGGAATTTAGTATATGGCCCTGGTGATAAATACAAGAATGGATTCTATGGCTATGTCAATTTTAGGGATATAAAAATGATTGTGTAGAAAAGCAATGCAATCACACCACTGTCACTAAGGAACATGTGGAGAGCTTTGGTTTCCTGGTGTCAACATTGAGCTACCGGTATATCTATCTTCATTCTTCAAACCTAGCTCATACCCTTCTTTCTTCCAGCTGTCACAATAGATGGCAACTCACGTTTCAAAATTATTCATAAATATTTCACTAAAGACCATTTATGTTTTGCCTCAAGACAGTTTCTCGATTTGATTTATTGCCGGTGGCCTTTTCCCCAGCACTGTACTGTCATTTGGGTAGCAGACTAGCAGCTTGTGAAAAGTGACACCCTTAAAATATCAAAGGCTCTTGGTTGTGATAAGGACCAAACTGTTTTTTCTTCCCTTTGGCATACAAGGAACCCTCAGTCCCCTTCCTCCATCACTGGCAAACAGCCATGCCTCCTGCTCTTAACAAATAGCAACAATTGGCAGTAACTACTCTTCCCTTCAACTTCACCCCAAACTTCTTCCCTAATCCATTTATCCCACCCCTAAAAGCTGCTCGAGCACCTTGAAGCAGTCCCTGAAGTCCAGGTAGCAATGCAGCATTACAGCTGCTAGAAGCTGTAACACATGTGCATTTGTTATTGTGTGTATTTAACTGATTAAATACAAAGGAGAATGTAATTCAGAGAGTAAGAAAGCTTTTAAAGCAAATCCAAAGTGTGCTCTTCAGATGTGTTGTCAGACCACCTCCACGGTGGAAGAGACAAGCATAGCGGCAAATAAAATGTTGGTGTCAAGCTTTCATTCTTCCTATTCTCTGCCTACTCCTGCCCTTCCTCAGTTAGCTTCTTCCTTTTTTTTATTATCTAGGGAAACCAAATGCCTGAAACAAGAAGCTCATAGCACATCAGGTTCTCTTTGCAGGTTGTGTATGTATCTTCTTGCTCAGAAGCTGAAGGGTACAGGTGTCAACACCCTTGGCACCAGCTCAACAGGGAGAATATGCCAGCATTGTACATTATCTGTAATTTTTCCCTGCCTTTCAAAAGCATGGTGAGAACTGGAAAAATTCTCACAAAAACAAGGTGAGAGCTTGGTGGAAAAAAACCTATCCAGTCTTAACACAGCTCATCAGTCATAGTGCCAGGTGCCCCTCAGCAGGTGTATTGTGTCCCTAGGAAACTGAATGTAACCCCGCAGTTGTAGGATTGGATAAGTGTAAAGGGGAAAGCCCTGAATGTATCTTGCTGGTTTTGCATATCTTGCTAATAAAAAGAGGTCTGTGTAGCTCAAAGTTAGCTTGCTCTTGCACAGCTCACTTGCATTCAACTCCCGTGTCGTCTCCTTATTTCTACACTATCCCTTCCTTAAAGAATGAAAATATAGAAGAACTACTCTAAATGTTGCTCATCTAGGTCCCTCAGCACTGGCCATATTGTAAGTGTTAACAAGGCCTGGCTACCTTTTCTTTCTGTCAAGGGCCATATTCTCAGGGGAAATCTGCTGGGGCTACATGTTGGCGGTGGGTGGAGCCAGTGCGGATGACAGGAAAAGTCAGAAACAAGTGGGCTCTGGATTAAATAAACCAGAATAAATACCAACCTGCTACCTCAGGTTAAATTCCCAATCCTACGCCACTCTACTCAGAAGTAAAACCACTGGGCTTGATAGGGCTATAGGATTACCTTCTAATGAGTATACAGATGATTCATTTATTATTGTTATTTTACTACAAGAGACCAATGAAGCAACTGTTTTGGATATGAAGTGTAAGTAATTCTTTCCTGACATAAGAGTGCCACAACACAGAGAGGGGGGGAGGGGGAGGGGGGAGGGAGGGAGGGGAGAGAGAATTGGGGGAGGGAGGGAGAAGTAAAACATACCCCATCTATTTATTTCTATCAAAAAAATCAACGCTCTCAAAAGTTCTGAAAGAACACATGAGGGAAAAACACTTTGAAAATCCAGAAAACTAAGGAGGATAGTGAGGAACTTTGATGGGATTGAATAATGGAGCAGTTTCAAGAAGCATGTGGAGCTACATGAGATGAGACGGGGGCTGCACGTGGCTCACACCCTATACATCCATGTGCCAAGCCATTCAGATAATTCGCTGATATTTGCATACAAGTATTTAAAATATTCCTATTGAATTCATACCACACAATGTCCCCATCCCATCTGCCCCCATCCCAAGTTTCAAATGCAGTGCTGTGTTAAAATGACCCACTTCTTGCAAATGTGAGGCTGGTTCCCAGAAGATTGCACTGTTTGAAGGGTCCCACTACAGAATGGACTTTCAGATAGCTGCAGTTTTGCAGACTGACAAAGGCATAGTAGTTACAGAGTCTCAAGGTGACACATTCCCATGGGAATTTCATGTCACATAGAAAACTACTATAGAGTGGGGGACGACGACTGGCTCATAAAAGTCTCATTTCTCAAGCATTCTCCTGTAATACGTTTTCTGCTGCTATAAGGATTTATTCGCAGCATTGATTCTGACTGCTGGGCAAGTACAATCTCCCTTCCACCTTTCTTGGGACGATAATCTCATATATTCAAAATTATATAAAAGGGGAAACGGGATAGCATATATAGGCAGGTGTTGGCATTCTCCAAGCTACTGTGAGCTAATTTCCTTAAAACTAGGACCTTTCCAGTTTTGCCTCTGCTGCAATCATGGAAATTGCTGTTGACTTTATCCATGATGTGTTCTCCACATTAGGTGTGTCTGGGGAAGCCTAGGACTGCTTGCATTAATTAAAAATATATAGTATGGCAAACCAACCATTATTTATTTATTATATCTATACTATGCCTCAAAACATATATTCTCTAAGCATAGTACAAATAAAAAGAGAATAAAAACCTAACATTAAGCCATGCTACAACCAAAGCACAAAAAGCTTAAAAGCCAATGTGTAAGAACCCAAACAGAAAACCACAATGAAATACTGCAGCCAGCACAGAACTAAGGCTACATTCAGACATGGGGTTTAAATGCATCGGTTTTACTGGTTATAATGCTAGCACTTTCTAAAATTCTTTTAAACTGCAGTACCTGTTGCATTATGGAACAGTGGGGTTTTTCCTATCGATATACTGTCATGTCAGGTAAAATTTTAAAGCACAATTTTTGGTCACATGAGCAGTGGTGGTGTGATCATGAAAACCATGAGAAAATTACAACGGAAAACATTTGTGGTTTTCTGAGTTTTAAGTGGATTTATCTGGAAGCAATTAACATGGAAATAAGTGCTAAATGTCCACTAGATTCCACTAGATTCCTAGAAGCGGCTTTTATGTCATGTGAAAATGAGAGAATTAACAGCTAAGGAAACATTGGGAGGATAGAATATAGTGCTGCCTGAATGCAGCCAAAAACAGCCATCGAATGCATACTTTCAAACCACCATCTATACCACAAGGACGTTTGACCAGATCTTAAAAAGTCCTGGGAGAACAAGGAAGTCTTAACATGGCACCAATGTGCCCACAACATGGGCAATAGACAAGTTTCCTGGGGGAGACCATAGCCAACAGGAGGGTGTCTGTAATACAGGCATGTACTTACCCACTTCTGAATATTTTATCTCCACTACAAAGACATATTTTTTGGGGGGAAAGATGTCAACATGTTCGTGCTGATAGAAGCCAACATAATTCTTTATCTTTCAACCTCTTGTAATGTTTAATGATATTTGAATCAGAGGTCAGACTCTAGGGTGACCTACTCCATCTTATTCTGTCAGGTACTGAACAATTAATTGCCTAGAAGTGTTGCCATATATAATAATGTCATGGAGGCAATTTACCCCTTCCTGCTACACTGTTAACTGCTTCCATCTAAACACAGCTCCTTTAAACATATCTCTCAAAATTGCTTCCAAAGATAATGCCAGAATCTATAGGTTAACCTTTATGGATACCTAAAAAAGTTAACTTGGCAGCAGAAGACCATGCAAAATGCAGATTAAAATGAAATGATGTGAGACATCCAAGAGAATTAATGAATTGAACCTATCAAGCCAGATACATACCATTAATAACTGGAATGGTGTTTGATATTCATCAGTTTTATTCAGAATGCGATAAAAACATATGAGATTGGCAAGCATGAAAATAGCTACTTAGGCGTAATCAGGATTCAGCAGATTTTATTTTTTTGAATTGTTGACCAGTGTTGGGGACCATAGGATCAAATAGGGCCAAAATTTGTCACTGGCTGGGATGATGCAATGTGATAATGTAGTGTCGCTTTTACATGGGGAGCTGAACAGACAAAAGTTTGGGAAAGCTGAATGACAGGTTCCACTGACATCCCTCAGCCACTCAGCTCAAGAATATCAGTCAGCACATCATAAAGTGCTTTTGAAACACACCTCAGTTTCAAAATGGTATGTCATGAAGCACAGGGGGAACAGTCATTCAGAGAAAACAGTTGTAAAACTTCATTAGGCTTTCAGGACTAGTTCCATAGCTTTTTGGATACTGGCCAACATGCTCGGAGAATGGTCTAAAATACAGGCCAATTTCAACGCTCCAGAGGAAAGAACAGCAACCTATAAGCCATAAGGCTACATAATAGCTTTTCACATTCACATATTGCAAAATGTTTTTCAAATGTCAGTATATGTGGGAAAAGGATAGAATATCACATTAACACGAAGTATTTCAGAACAGTTCTAAAATATTTTCATCATAGGACTCATTAAGAGTTTTTAAATTTTAGTTCTGAGCTGGTTCTACCTGCTGTCCTATTCTAGAAAAGAAAGAAGTCCGCAACTCATTGTAATCATGTTGACCGGGTTCACACATCACATTAACTGCTCTGAGTTACTGCTTTGTGTACAGTATAAGTTTCAACCAAGTATGTATGTATGTATGTATGTATGTATGTATGTATGTATGTAAACCAGAGGTGGGAAAACTCAGGCCCGGGGGCCAAATGCATCCCTTCAACCAGGTTCGTGTGACTGTTGGGACTTGTCCAGGCTGTGCCTCCGTAGGCCACACTCCTCACATGCCCTGCTCCATGCTCTCTCTGAGTACTTTTGCTGGGCTGGAATGTGATCATGTCTCTTTCTTGTCTGGCTGGAGAGTGATGTGTTTGTGTGCACGTGCATGCATGTATATGAATGTGAACATGTGTGTGAAAACCTCTGTCTTTCATGTGGCTGGAATGTAGGGCATTGTACCAAGATAACAGTTGCATACATTGCCGTACCCAACTTTTGCTTCTCACCTCACGCACCCCTTCCCAACTCCCAGAAGGTCACCCATGAGCAAATGCTGCCCTCAGGCTGAAAAAGTTCCCCCACTCCTGCATTAAGCTGTAGTTGAAATAAAACAATGCAGCAAACAATACCTACTATGATGTCCGCAGATGGTCTCAGGAAACAATCCCTTTAAAAATCCACAATCCACAACAGACTTTTGGCTCTTTCTGATCTGTTCCTGTTGGCACTCGTCCAACCTCTCCTACGCTGAAATACAGTGGTCCCTCGACTTACGAATTTAATCCGTTCCGAATGGACATTCGTATGTCGAAAAAAATCATGTCGATTTCCCATAGGAATGCATTGGGAGAAAAATATTCGAAAAAATTCATAAGTTGAAAAAACCGCATCTAAAATTCGTAAGTCGAGGAAACCACATCTAAACCGGCAACGATTTCCATTCGGATGTCGAAAAATTCGTAGGCGTGCGGCCACTTTTTTTCATTCGTAAGTCGAAAAATACGGATGTTGAGTACTTCGTAAGTCGAGGGACCACTGTAGTCCACATTTCATTGAATTCCAGCATTGGACACCCATCCTCCCTTCCTACTGCTGGGAAATAAATGATGGACTGACTTGTAAAGTAGTCTAAATTAGGGCTCGTGTTGTGTTTTCTCCTAATGGATGATAAATCAAGAACAAACTTGGGGGAAATTCCTTTGCCAAATCAAGATCTCAAAAGCACCAGAAAAAGAACGTTAAATGTAGATCTATGCACATTCATATGTACATGTGACCCTTCTGAATGCAAAAGTTTCCATTAAATTCAAAGAGTGAGGCATTGATTAACAAATAATATAAATACACTCATTTATCACCAACCTCTCTGCTCAAAGGACACATGCAATATCAGGGGGTGCATCTAAAAATGGTGACATAAAAATACACTAAAAAAAACAAATAATCAAAACAGCAGCAATAACTATGAACAAAAATATCAAAAGTAGGAAAAACCTAATCTGAGTGAGCCATCTCCTTGTGGTCACTGGAGTTTCTATACTCAGATCAGATTACCAGGTGGAGTCCAATGTATTTTGCTGTGGAAGAACGTAGTGTTTCAGAGACTGAAACTCTAGTTATTTTCAGAAAGCTTGGCTCTTCTGGGTCAGAATTTGGTTTACTTAATCTCTTCATGATGGGAATTAGATTTCCCTTGTGGTGACATCCACTGCCAGAAATGGATGCATCAAATTTCGAGTGCCAAGGAATTAATGTACCAATCTGCATAATCAAATCCCTGAGATAAACAGCAGCATTTCTTTTTCAATATTATCAGGCTCTAGGTTATTGCAACTACTTTGTATATATGTATATATGCGTATGTGTATGTGTGTGTGTGTGTGTGTGTATGTGTGTGTGTATATATATATATATATATATATATATATATATATATATATATACAATGTCCAAAATTCATGACACTGTAATTTTTAATAATAGTTTTATTGTAAAGCCCTTTGAACATAGTTATAGAAAATTTCCACTACATGAAATTGAATTGACTAAATCTGGAGTAATCGTTTTTTCTTTTGATCTGTGTGAGGAATGTGTATGGGGGGGAGCTGAACAGAAAAGAGTGTATCTATATAAAAAATGGAATGAGTTATGTACTGAAATTTTTCATGCCACACTTTTCAAAAATAACAATTTATGTTTAACTTCTTTGTTGTAGAATAACTACATGATTTTGAGTTTTGCTCTGAAGCTGAAATGTGACAAAAATGAGTGATAAGAATAACTAATTTTCAAAAGATTACTTCTGTGTCCATACACAGAAAACATAGAGGAAATCCATTCTTCAGATGGGGCTACCTTTGAAGGTGACTCGGAAACTACAATTAATCCAGAATGTGGCGGCTAGACTGGTGACTGGGAGCAGCCACCATGACTATATAACACCAATCCTGAAATACCTATATTGGCTCCCAGTACGTTTCTGAGCACAATTCAAAGTGTTGCTGCTGACCTTTAAAGCCCTAAATGGCCTCGGCCCTGTATAACTGAAGGAGCATCTCCACCCCATCTTTCAGCCTGGACACTGAAATCCAACACAAAGGGCTCCTGGCAGTTCCCACACTGTGAAAAGTGAAGTTACAGGGAACCAGGCAGAGGGCCTTCTTGGTAGTAGTGCCCATCCTGTGGAATGCCCTCCCATCAGATGTTAAGGAGATAAGTAATTATATAACATTTTGGAAACATCTGAAGGCAGCCCTGTATAGGGAAGCTTTTAAGGTTTAATGTTTTACTATGTTTTTATATATGCTGGAAGCTGCCCAGAGTAGCTGGGGCAACCCAGTCAGATGGGCAGGGTACAAATAAGTTGTTTGATTTTCAAATGGGTGCCAATGCCTAAATGAAAACCATTTGTTCCTCTTCTTCTGGAGAAGGATAGCAAAGAGGGGTAGCAGTTAAAAGTTTTCAAGGAACAAGTATTACAGGGCATTTTCATACCCTCACCTATTTTTTAAGTAGGCTCCAGGGGCAATTAAACAACATTGGAACTGAAATATGTATAAGTCAGGAGCCACATCATTGTGACAGACACTAAAGACCAAATTGCTTTCACTAGAAGGAGTATACAAGATTGGAGTGACTATCAGATAGGAAAGCTATACTGAACAATAAACCAACTTCTTTATCTGAACAATAGACCACTTTATTGTTTGCTCTCCCTTAACCTCAAATTGTCAAAACCAATTCAATTACATGCATATTGTACATCTATTGAACCATGAAGGCTGCAGAGACGACACACTCAAGATCTCATCATACTTGCTCTAGTATCTATGACCTCCTATAATACTTACTGTACCTAATATGCCTCCCACATAACAAGCCTTAGTTTGAATGATTCCAATTTTTTTTGCCTTTAGATTTCATTGTCATGACACTGTATGGAAATTTCCAATGCACTTTTAAGTTTGTTGAGTTCTGTTTGTTTGAGAAGTACACCTAAATCTAGGGAGTCACTGTGTATACATATTATATCAGTAAAAATGTTCTGTTACTCACATACCATTATATTTTTTTAATCAAAGGGTTGTTTTGATATCCAGATCCTTTTTAATTGTGGTTGTATTATATAGTCTCATCATAAAAAAACTTTGTTCTATATAACTGCATCTCTCTAATTTGCCTTTTATACTGAATATGCTCCATGTATGGTCCTGTAATTGTTTACATGACTATGTGTTAGTGTGTACATATCTTTATGACAAATCAATAAGAAATGTAAGGAAAAAATGATGTAAGGTCTGCAAACCAAGTAAATACTAAACTGTGTAAGAATATGCTTATAGAAGGTAGAATAAAGCTAAAGGATAAAGGGAACCCTGACCGTTAGGTCCAGTCGTGGACGACTCTGGGGTTGTGGAACTCATCTCGCTTTATTGGCCGAGGGAGCCGGCGTACAGCTTCCGGGTCATGTGGCCAGCATGCCGAAGCCGCTTCTGGAGAACCAGAGCAGCGCACGGAAATGCCGTTTACCTTCCCGCCGGAGCGGTTCCTATTTATCTACTTGCACTTTGACGTGCTTTCAAACTGCTAGGTTGGCAGGAGCTGGGACCGAACAACGGGAGCTCACCCCGTCACGGGGATTCGAACCGCCGACCTTCCGATTGGCAAGCCCTAGGCTCTGTGGTTTAGACCACAGCGCCACCCGCGTCCCAGAAGGTAGAATAGGAATAGTTAAAATCTGGAAGGCAGGTAAACACAACTTTGGTTTGTTATGATACAATAAATTAAGTTCTTTGGCATACTTGCATGATACATCATTTCATACTTAATTTTTTATGGGATTCATTTTTTCAGTACTAATTGGTTACTGAATAATGTAGTTTTAGATATTTTATTGATAGAATTAAAGGGGAAAGGTCAAGTGCAACAACTTCAGCTTATGGACAGAGGCCATTGCTCAGTGGCTGAGCACCTGCTTTGCATGCAGAAGGTCCCAGGTTTAATTAATGGAACCTCCATTTAAAAAGGATCTGATGATGTTAAAGTCTTTCTGCCTTAGACCTGGAGAGACAATATATGTCAGGTAGACGCTGGATAAAAATCCTGACCTGGTAAAACACAGCTTTAGAATATTATTTAAAATTCTGCTGTGCATTTATCCTTCTTGATCTCCTGTCTGAATTTGATTGTTTTAGTACTTAGTAGATTCAACATTACATTAGTTTTACTTTATTTACTTTTGTTTTCGTTTAGCATTACCCAGCTTCTGAAATATTTTATCCATTTTAATCATTCTGCCTCATATATATTTAGATCAGGAGCCTGTGAGCTGAAACCTATTAATTTTTATTTCTGCAGAACACCCTATACATTTAATGTGATTTTTTAAAAAATAATAAACAAATATAATGTCTTCTAGCTGATGGCATTACTACTTATTTAGAAGCACAGTTTCCATGACAATATGTACTGTAGATTAAAATAATAAATATGATGAACTTGTATAAAACTACAGAAAAGCAACTGCAAAAACAACAAAATCCAGCAAAGCCATAAAAACAAAACTAAAAAAATAAGGAAAACCTGACACTGATAAACCATGAAAGTTGGCACCAGGCGGGCTTATTTGAGGAAGGCGTTCCTGAGGTGGGGTGCCAGTCCTCTCGTTAGCTGCCACCCACCACAGTTACTTTCAAAAATACTGTCACTTCAGGTTAAATACCTGGCCACTAAGATATTAGAATGATGCCAGATGAAGGACAAGGTGGCACAGAGAGCAAGGTAGCAAGTCAAGAGAATTTTGTAAATTTATATAAATTAATTTTGTTAGATTAGAAATCTCTTATTCATCCAATAAGATCCAATAAGTTACATGGCTGAAATTTTCCTATTACAACATACTTCTTGTTGCTCTGTTTACTTATTATTCCAAAGTGACTTAGATTTCGTAGTGTTTTTTTAAAAAGCATACTGAGCTCTCTCTCTCTCTATCTTATTCTGCTTCAATGTACCTCCAGAATTTGTACATTTTCAATTTCAACAGTATCAGATGGCAGATAGCCAATGTCCCTCTAATACACTGTGCCTTTCAACTGTCATACTTTGCTTGTTGAAATTGCCATAAGCTGTCTAATGTTACGTAATTTCAGTAAGTATAACATGCCACATATTTAAACTGCAAAGGTGTTTTCATGAATTAAGTCTACCTGAAGCAGCAAGCCAGATGTTGGTTTCATTCTTTGATGGAATAGCACACTAAGCGTTCGGTTCTGTTGTTCCAGGTCAAAAACTCTTGTTTTTAACTTTAAACACTCCTCCCTCAGGTCCTAGAACAGGGAAGGAAAACTGAATTAGCAAAGAAAACAACCCACACAATTCAAATATTAACTGAAAAGTCAATGAATATTATAATGCATGTGACAGAACACCACCCTTCTGTTAATTGGAGGAATCCTGTTTGCTAGAGGCTCCTTGATCTTGTGGAGGCCTCTGCTGACAGGAGGGGGCAAAGTGCTTTTCACTTATCCCCTGCCCTCCTGTACCTTCCACAACAACTTCCACACAGCACAGCAGCATCCCTCAACCACCTGGAGCAGATTTTCAGGTGTAGAAGGAGCTACAAGGAAGAGGTTAAATTGGCAACATCATATCCCTCCTTCCATCACTAGAAGCGTCAGACGGATTAAAAGTCCTCCTGCCTGTAGGATGAAACAAATGGATTCCTCCCCAGCTTTTAAAATTAAGCAGATTTTTAAAAGCGCAATTTCAGCACTAGCATCTCGTAAGAAATTAAAAGGTAGTATTTCTAATTACCCAGTATATTTGTTTAGACTGGCAGTTTTCAAGTATTTATTAGCTTAAGAAAAGTTTTAATTAGTTTCATTTTGTCTGGATACATAATAATAAATAGAAAACATGAAAAGTAATGCACTTTCAGAAAGCTGTATTGTCATTTCCCCAACCAAGAGGGATAACCAACAGCACTCTAGAAACAATGCTATGTGGTACTGTGTGTCAGAGAAAGATGAACCAAGCAAGACCATATTTCATCGCAATCACAAGCAAATAGTGGGAAAGGCAAACTGATAAAAACTATATGCAACCACAGGAATAGCTATGTTTGACATGAGTATATTACATTCATCTTCTCAATCGCTTCATTATAAATCAAGTAGCATTGACAGCATATACATCCCCTCTATGGATATGTTCCTTCCCAACAGCAGTTGGATGCATTGGTTGTGATGATATTCCAATGAGACTTACCGGACACAAAATTATATCTCAGGTATCATCTGGGTACACAGACACTGAGGTATTAATCACCACACAAATATGTATGTGATATATGAGCAAGATACTGAATCTGCTTTCCTATCCACTTCTTCCTTTTCACAGTAGGCATGCATGTGTTGATGCAGGCTCATTAATCTGTTCTGTTGTATTAAGGAATGGTGAGCTTCTGAATTCTTGAAGGCCACTCCATTCTCCAGACAGTTGTCTAGGAGTTGTAACAATTCATCCCTCCCATTGGGCAGTCAGGTTCTTTACTAAATCTAGCATCCCACATGCCTATCCTTAAGGGGATTTCATTTTGTTGGGAAGTGAGGGAAGAAAGGGTTTAACTCCTGGCAAAACACACCCTGCACTTCAAGGGGGAAGAGGAGAGAGGGAGGACTAGTGGGAAGCTGTGGAAGCAGCTTTGTGCCACTTCCCACAGACCACACTTCCTAGAACACACTGGAAGCAATGCAATGGGACATAGTTTGGCATCACTCCAAAGACAGTGCA
The DNA here is from genome assembly GCA_034641385.1 of Darevskia mixta. Taxonomy (NCBI): domain Eukaryota; kingdom Metazoa; phylum Chordata; class Lepidosauria; order Squamata; family Lacertidae; genus Darevskia; species Darevskia mixta. The sequence goes on from JAWWNH010000001.1 coordinate 13,448,985, forward strand.
GTGAGTACATAGGTGTAGAGTCCTAGGGCTCATCTACACTTCCCCTTGTCCTGCTGCTTTCCCCCAAGGAAAACTTCTCTTTAGCACTCAATTGGAGCAAATGACAATTCAGGTTTTCTCTGAATTGATGTTTGCTCTGATTGAGCACTAAAGAGCAGGTTTTCCCTGGGAAGGAAGTGGGAAAAGAGAAAACCTCTTGGACCCATACATTCTGGGCATGACAGATGTAAGTGTGGATGAGCCCCTAGAAACTAGGGTTCCAGCAGGATTTTCTGGGCCCATTACACTGTATATGCTCAGCCCAGAGCTCCATCATGCCTACAATCTATTGGTAAGAACTGCTGCTTACATACACATTACAAGTAAAACAAGAGCATATGGGCAAAGGAAGGTGGGGGGGGGGTTGTGGTCTCAATGGCACTGTGCTTTAGTGTATGCTCAGTCATTCCACGGGCAAATTAAAAACAAAAGTTATTTAAGTTTAAGGAGATCTGCAGCTTGGGCTCCTTGACAACCCACCTACAATGCTCTTGAAACTAAGTAAATAAGTTTCTTCTGCCCATACTATGGGCAGGAGTCATCATTTTGCCCATATCCATCCAATTGTCAATTTCCGTTTCAGACCTACAATGGAAACTGCTGAGATGGCTCAATAGCATGGCATTTCCATTTCCGTTATATGCTGCATTAATAAAAATAAAATAAAATAAAATAAAAACATCAGTTTGTTTCTCCTAAAAATGAGAACAGCTGCACTAACTACCCACATTCCTGTATTTTAATTTTTGAAGGGCGCAAAGCACAATGAAAAGTCTTGCAGCTTCCCACATATTTACTTTTTAACAGAATTAACAATATATTGAGTTATATGAACCTATTGAAGTAGCAGGCCAGAATGTTCACAAAAATAGTCTGTTTTTGTCTGTTCTTGGTCTGCTGTGCCTAAGCCAGCATGGTGAACAGAGAAGAAGAGGTAACACAATGAGACACTTTTGTTAAATGAAAGTTGTAAAAATTGTGGGTTAGCTTTAATTCAAAGGTAAGGCTGGATGAATTAAGAAGTCATTTTGCCTGAGCACATTACGAGTAGAGTGCTTATTTAAAGTACCCCTAAGGCGAACCAAGTTATACATTCTCTGCCTTCCAAAGTGACAAGGAGGCAATGATATCTTTTATTTGAAGTGTAGCAAAATTCTAAATCCTCTAATTCGGCAAACAGAAATCCCTGTTTATAACTGCATCATGTCAGACCTTTTATGGGGAGCCATTATATATATATTATGTAACCAAGCAAAAGCACTAAGGACAGTCCTTATGAGGTTCTAACAGATAAGAAATTCACTGTAAGACTAGCTGCTCCAATTGAGACTGAACCCCACAGTCAAAAGAAGAAGCGCTTCATGAGAACTAGCAATTCAAACTAACCACAGGCCAAGCAACACCTCCTCCGCACCATCAAAAGCTAAACTCTCCTCTCCCGCATTTATTCTAAAATAAAGAATAAAACGCACGCTGTTGGATTGCCCAATTATTGGAAAAAAGTGCTTTAGCACCTACGGTTGTAGGAAGATTTATTTTTTTAAAGGCAAAAGTAGATGTAAAATGATTCCCCTCACATTATGAGGCAGATGCTTCCTAGGCTCTAGAACAGAAGTGGGGGGCCTGTGACCTCCAGATGATGCTGGACTACAACTCCTATCATTTCTGAATACTGATCATGTGGGCTGGGGCTTATGGAAGACAGAGTTCAACAACATATGGAGGGCAACGGGTTTCCCATAACTTTTCTAGAACATCCAATCTCCTCATAGGAATAGTTTCTCTTTTAAGGCCACATAGTTTCTAGCTGCAGAAGTTACTACTAAGGTGTTGAGTACTGGAAGATCTGAAAAGAAGTGAGTATGAACTGGGGCAGGTTATAATCTTGCTGGACTTACTAGGAAGAGTTCAAAACGTCTGAACTCAATATGGATATATATTTCATCTCCCTTCATGCCAATCCTCTGCTATGAAGAGCTTTCAATATTCATCTCTACTGTTTCCCGCAATCCAGAAGAAGCAGGAACCTGTATAGCACAGCACTTCTTCTTAGTCAGTACTGTATTCCTATTACACATTTCCTCCTCCACCACCACAGTCAATAGTTTTTCTTGGGTGTTAAAACAACTCCACATTTACCATCCTATTAGGCCGTAAAACAGTCCCCTAAGATATGGAGACAAACTACTGTCCTAGTATAAAAAGGAACATAGGTCAATAATATAATGAAGGTTACTATTATCATCATTGGAATTAGATTTTATTATACCATAATAGTATGCTTGTAATTTATACATGGCTGGGCTCCTTGCTACAACAGTCGTGAATATAATCAGCAGCCACATGGGTTATGTGGATCAGATGGAATCAGTTTAGATTATGTAGTTAGGCCTACCTGGCAAAATACATGGAGCCAGCAAGGGCATGCTAGTCTTCCCTCCACATGGGGCTGGTAAAGGTAGAGCTGATGAACTGTGTGGGCAGGTAAGAGCTGGAGTGCTTTTGTTCTGTTTCGCAGAATGGAGCCAAATTTGGCTTGAAGGTAGCATCTGAACCAACTCACGATTTTATCTAATGTCACAATGTTGATTTTACTAGGAGAAACGGCACTAGCATGGGTACTTCCACATAATCCATCTTGCTTCCACTGAGTTGCTAATTGTAGATGTTGCTGCTGAGGCATGACGCCTACATGGAAACAGCAACTACATTACCAGGCTTCAGGCCTTAAACTGAATCTTAAACTATCAGGACAGTGGACCAATCTGATCTCCTGAATATGGACATGCAACTTTCAGGTTCAAGTTGTATGCCTCAAAGAACCAGTTGCCTGTAAGGAAGTTTTTTTTTTTTTTTTTTTTTTTTTGCCTTCCTGTCTTACTTGTGGCCTACCTAGAGGTGTCTATGAGAAATACAATGCTGAATTGGATGGCCTTTTGGTTTGGCCCAGCACTGTTCTAATGTTTCTGTTTCAGTGTGAGAGGAAACTACAGAGTGAAAGTTGTTTAGACAGGCAAGTCCAGCTTTAATTTCCCCTCAAAATTATCTGCAATGTGAAATAACATGGCAAGAGGACTCCAAAGAAGCTCCCGGCTAGAGGCTGAATGAAATAAGTTAGAAGCTAGTCTTAAAACTTAAGACATGAAATATTTTCTGGAAATGTTTATGATTGTTTGCTGGTCTGTTATTCCCCCATCGGTTTTTAGATGCCTCTTAAGTAAAACCGTAACTTGTGGAAATGATGGAAACAAAACAACAACAAAATGCAGTGCTCTGAGGCAGAACTCCCAATTTAATATATTTTCCTTCATATTTTCACTCAAAAACTGGGCTCACTGGAGGAGTTCCATATGTCTTATAAGGAACGATCTCCTCCAAAAGTACCCACTTCAAACTATAAATTTGATCTCAAGGATTCAGTGACATTGATAAATCACTCAAGGTTTTGCTCTCTCAGTTGGTGTCACCATGATCTCTCAGCGGAACAGCAGCTTCTCATATACTTCTGGGTATGCAGTACTTCATCCCTTACATTATTATAGTATGTATTTAATTTAAACAAAAAATGAGTCCTTGAGGGGTATTTCCAAATTCACAGTGTAATATACATAGTTGGTGTTACTGCACAGTATTATTCTTCTGGAGTCTTTGAGAGTTCTTCAGATTCCCTCTGTATCTCATGATGCCCCTGAGGTGTGTTATCTCTTGGTGACATTACTTGTTCCATCTTGCTGCAGTGTGGTAGAAGACTTATCTGTTTACCAGTTATTACTTAGATTTGTATAGGAGCCATTTGTGATTGACCCGAAGAGCCTAATTTCCTTTTTACTGTACAGTATTGTCTTCCTGTCCTTTCTTATAAATAGTCTAAGTCCAAATGGCATTAGGAGGGCTGTAACAGTTAACATTCATTAACATTTAGAGTGCTGCCTTGTGTTTCCCCTTCAGGATATTAAATTAAGCAGCATTACTCAGCAGTAGGCTAGCGTCTGTTAAATTTCATCAATACTAAGCAAATCACATTATTAAATACATTTTAATCTATATCCTTAGTTCGTTCATAAGGAGTCCTTAGTACCTGTGTCTTCCAATATTGACAAAAGGGGTTGTCATGGGAAAAAATTGTCCTAAAGGAGTTATAAATAACTCACGAAACTCTCCCCACTTCAACTCCATTTTGTATTTGTTTGGTTTTTTTAAAAGAAAACATGTTGTTTTCTAAATAAGGTATAAATATATTGAGATCAATATACCAGCGAATATGCCACAACATATGGGCTTTTATATTGCAGAATGCTAATCTGGTTTGTGTATGCACTTGTATTCATGGCCTGTTAAATTGCATAACAAGAGAAAATGAATACATTTCTGATTTGTTTCTAGGGTTGGTTAGTCTGTTTTAATTCTCAATTGAGACTTTAGAAAAACAACACTGAAATGACAATTCCAGCAACAGACCCCCCCCCCCAGCTATATTATACAACAGTCAGCAACAATCCTGCTTGCCAGGATTTCCTGTCCTAGTTGGCTGGAACTTCTCCTGGGATTAAGTGGCCATTGGGACTGCTCAGCATGCATTTAGATTTACAGTCACAATACACAGTGTGTAGTGGGGCAGAGCTTGACTCCTAATACCAACATCACTGCTATTTACAGGGTGGGGTTGGGGCCATAGCACTGCACTCACAGGAATACAGCCACCAATTCAGCACTCCCACCAGTGCAGCAAAACATCAATCTTGTTGCTCTCATGCACCATCGTCATCCAGGTAAACAGCTGTGACACTCTGCCCTACCCACATATGCTGGTACTGATGGATATGGAAAGAATCTGCAACGTATAATAATGTGTATTTGTCTGCACTTGAAGATATCTAAACCTTACCCAGTGTTGATGCCTGCAGAAAATAACTCACAATACCTCTATACCTCTCCCCCCGCCTCTGTCCCTGCAATACACGCTCACACCCAAAGGCATCTCCTCACTCCTTCTAAGATGCCTCTCATGTTTTACATTTTATGGAGATGAAAACAAAGTGGGACGAGGCATGTTCATTCACAATCACGTCCCAGCACCACAATAGACACACGGTCGCAGACTGCAGCTCTGGAAAGAATGCATACTTTGTAGAAGGTCCCAGGTTCAATAATGAAATGAAATGCTTTATTGTCACTTGTACAACTTGTATACAGTGAGATTACACGAGCATCCTCACTCAGCTCTCTTAGTCTTAATTCACCTCGTTTACTGACGCACACCCACCTAACCCGAAAGTCAGTTGCCCTGTTGTTATCTTTTCATTCAGTAGCCTAACAGCCCACGGATAGAAGCTCACACATCTCCCATTAAAAAAACACGAAACGGAAAACCTGGCAGAGGATGATGGGAAATATCTCTTTCTCTGACCAGGTAAAGGGAGGCCTTTTATGTTTCATATGAATAAAATTAAATAGCCCTCATCTGAAGAAATGTAATAACCACTGCAGGCTGTATGTCTGCTACTGCACAAACACAGAGAAGGTTCTCCTGGACTAGGCCAATGGTCGATGTAGCCCGGCACCCTGTGGTGGCAGCCAACAAGATGCCTTTGGAAGTGTTTGAGAGGAAAAATGCTTTCCACAGCTGTGATACTCAGAAACAGGTATCCAGAGGCATACAGTCTCCAACAATGGAGATAGACCATAGCTATGGTGACAAGCAACCATTAATAGCCTTATCCTCCACAAAGTGATTGGGACTAGAATCTCTTTGATTAGCTTTTTAAAAAGCTGTTTTACTGATAGGTTTTATTACAATCAAGCAGTATATAAATTTTGTTAAATAAACTTTTAGACAGGCAGTAGATCCACCTCTTTCCTGTCATTCTTGTGTTGAATACAATAACCACCACCTCCAGAACACCAGTTTGCTCTTGTTTGGGCTTGTGCATAGAGTCATCAGACTGTGCACTGCTGAGATAGTTGTGCTGGCATTTCCCCCTGTGCAGTAGGAGGGTAACTGGATGCTGATGTCCCAGTGTTATACTACCTATTAGACACACATGCACACTCTGCGGACAATACTTTTAAGTAGAAACTGGAGCCACAGAGAGTTAATTGCTGATCAAGAAATGCAGCCAGATAGCTTTGCAGAAAAATAATTTTTGAGGCAGAAGCACCACTCAAAAAGCTTAACAACAACAAATTCAGCAAAGCTTACAGCAAAAAAAAGAAAAGTTTAAAAGCCTAATATTGGCAAATGGAAATAGAGGAATATGTAACTCCCACTCTCCCAATAACAAAAATGATGTGAGACCAGGAAAGACAAATAAATGGCAATCTGTACAAAGTTTTCTCTTTGCCAAGTACCTATTAGTGGGATCTGCAAGGAAATGCTGCAATGTGGAGTACTTCTGTTCAGGTTTTCAGTTACTCAATTCCCTTTCCCTATCCAAATGTTGTATGTCTGTCAGCATTCTCAGTTCTCACTCTGCTCTTTTTGGATTCCACACCCTTAGGATTTTTCCTAAAGTATTTTGTTTGTATTTCAAACTTTGACATTGCCCCTGAACATGCTAATCTCTCTCTTTCTTGTGTGTAGCAGGGGTGGGGATACAATTTTGGCATAAGGACAGGCACTTATAGAATGAGTTCATTATGAACATGTCAACTACTGGACTTTGACAAGGAAGATCTAGCTTCAAATCCACAGTTGGTGACTTTGGGCTTCTCTTTCAGCTCAAACCATTGCAGGGATAAAAGGGATTGAGTAGCATACAATTCTGATAGAGATAATTAATATAGAATAAATTCATCTAGTAATAAATGCACTTACTATAAAAGATGAAAACAACAACAACAACTCTGCCTTTTCCCCTGACAGGACTCAAGGTGGCTTACAGATAAAACAAGAACCACTAAAGCATAGAAAAATCAAGCATTAAAATACAATTAAACATTGATAGAAAACATGCCAGTATACAAAGGGTCAAATACATGTCACAGTATACGTGTCTTTGTATCTAATATGCATGTTTTGAATTTCAAATTCTATTAGTTGAATATGAATGTATGTGCTAATAATTAATGGGATCAGAGAAAACATGGAGAGGGAATTTATCCATTTTCTCCCATGTTACAGTCCTAAGGAAAATCCTCTGGTTAAGCTGATATTTCATTACAGAGTAAATCTCTAATTAGCACAAATTTTATTGAATAAAGATCTTTGATAACTCTAATTAAGTATCCTTGGTAACTATAATATTTAACAGTGTCTCATGAAAAGGAGAAATTACTTACCTTCTGAGTAAGTAGTGCTTGTACAACTTGGTTGGCTACCTGTAAGAATAAATAAAGGACATTTTAGCAGTGCATCAGATTGTGTTTGTGTGTGCTTTCTAAGGGTCATAGCTGAGTAATACAGCATCTGCTTTGAATGCAGAAAGTCGTGGTTCAATCTGTGGCATCTCCAGGTAGACCTGGAAACCCTGGTATAGACTAGTATTTATCAAACTTGTGTATTCAGCTGCTAGCTAGGGATGATGGGAGTTGTAGTCCAACAACAGCTGGCAACCCAAGTTTGAGGAACACTGAAGTTCGAACATTTGCAGTTTGAATCTGTGCGATGGGGTGAGCTCCTGTTGCTCTGTCCCAGCTTCTGATAACCTAGGAGTTCGAAAGTATTACCAGTGGAAATAAATTGGTAATGCTGCGGCAGGAAGGTAAACTGCATTTCCGTGCACTACGGCTTCCATCATGGTGTCCCATTGCACCATAAGCGGTTTAGTCATGCTGGCCACATTACCCGGAAAGTGGTCAGTGGACAAACGCCGGCTCTTCAGCCTGAAGTGAGATGAGCGCCGTACCCCATAGTCGCCTTTGACTGGACTTAACCATCCAGGGGCAGTGGAGTAGCACGGGGGAGGTGCTAGCCACCCACTGGGCAGAGTGAGCCAGGGCAGGGGCCAACCACCTCCCTCTCTGGAGGACGGCCACGACCGGGATGGAGGTGGCGGCTAGGGCGCCCTACAGGCCACGCGCCACACGCGTCCCGTGCCGCATCCCTTTCTCCACTACTGTCCCTTTACCTTTTACCTTTACCTATATACAGTGCAGAACAAGATGGATCAATGCTGTGATTGGGTGAAAAGCAGCTTCCTGTGTTCCTACGGATAATCTCCTTTAGGCACACCTGGAGGGATTTTTTTTACTTCTCTTATCTTCACTAGAGTTTCAGATTCTACCACTTCCCTTGAAAATCTCATTTTGTCCCAAAGCTTACAGTTCTTAGAAACCCACAGTTTAGCACTATTCCCCTACCCACTCCCATACCGTCTAAGGCAGGGGTCTGCAACCTTTAAGACAAAAAGAGCCACTTGGACCCGTTTCCGAAGAAAGAAAAAAAACTGGGAGCCGCAAAACCATTGCGACATTTAAAACAAATATAACACTGCAATCACCAGTTTGTTGTTCTTTAAATAAATTAATAAAGACACAGACAATGAAGTTCCCGGCCAATTTGTGTTTAAGTACAAAGCTGACGTTTTCAAACATTGTGGGGGGTGGGGTGGGTGTAAAATATTTTTTTCTGGTTTTCCTGCTCTAAAAGGCTGGGAAGGGAGGGGAGAGAGAGAAGGGAGGGGAGGGGAGGGGAGGGGAGGGGAGGGGAGGGGAGGGGAGGGAAGGGAAGGGAAGGGAAGGGAAGGGAAGGGAAGGAAGGAAGGAAGGAAGGAAGGAAGAAGGAAGGAAGGAAGGAAGGAAGGAAGGAAGGAAAGAAAGAAAGAAAGAAAGAAAGAAAGAAAGAAAGAAAGAAAGAAAGAAGGAAGGAAGGAAGGAAGGAAAGCAGGGGTGAGAGAGAGAGAGAGGGAAGGAAGGAAGGAAGGAAGAGAGAGAGAGAAGGAAGGAAGGAAGGAAGGAAGGAAGGAAGGAAGGAAGGAAGGAAGGAAAAAAAGGGTGAGAGAAGGAAGGAAGCAAGCAAGCAAGCAAAGGGTGAGAGAGAAGGAAGGGAAGGGAAGGGAAGGGAAGGGAAGGGAAGGGAAGGGAAGGGAAGGGAAGACCGGCAGCCAGCCACCCTCCCTCTCCCACCCGATTCAGCAAGCGATGGCACGCAACAAACCTCTTCCCACCTCCTCCGTTTACACGGGAACCACCGCTCCGCACCGGGCCATTGATCCGCCCACGTGCGCAAGCGGCGCTCCCTGGGACAAGCAGGGGAGAGCGGCCCTGGCGCCGCGATGCTTCCTCCAGGCGGGGGCGGGAGCTTCCCCGTAGAGGCTCGGCCCCTTTTCTGGGCTGGCCTGGCCTGGGCAGCTCTGTTTCCCCGCTTCTGAGCTTCTGGGCCAGCAGCCGGCAGCGCCAGAGCCAATTTGCCCTCCCTCTCGGCGACATGGCGGACACCCCTCCTTCCCACACACGTGTCCCTCTGTGGGGCAAGGGCAGCCTCGACACCTGAGCGCTTCGGGAGTCTCTCCCCAGAACCCCGCGAAACAGAAAAGTGTGTGTGCAACGCCAGCGTCCCGGTTAGGTGCTCCATTTTGGCGCAAACCCAGATGTAATCAATAAAGTGAGTTGGCAGCAAGAGAGGCAAGTCAGCGCCGGGGTACTTAGAGCCATAGCGTGGGCGCTGCAAGGCCGGCGAAGAGGGCTCCTGCTCTTTCATCGTCCGGCAGCCGCCACCGCGTCCGGCAGCCGCACAATGCGCCTCCTCCCCTCGCTAGTATCCGCCCCGGAGCCGCAGCAAAGGTGTCAAGGAGCCACATGCGGCTCCGGAGCCGCGGGTTGCCGACCCCTGGTCTAAGGTATAGAAACAATTACAGGGGCCAAATTCTGGAGTAGTATAAGTCACAGGACTGGAAAAAACCAGTACCATTCAACTGATTTTGAAAGAGATATCATCAATTTTGCTCAAGCAGAAGGCCTGGCCCTGGATGTTTTCATGAGGTCTAATTGTTTCTTGATTCAATATTGACAAAACAGAACATCTGTCATGACAGCAAGATACTGTTAAGTGCTACTAAAAATTAAAATGCCTACAGTCATCAAATGTGCTTGGATGGCACTCACGCCACACTTTATATTTATTTGCATCAGATTACAACATTGATTAGAAGAATTGTGTATACAAATAGATTAAAAAAAAACCCACCTGATATTAACATTTGTATCACACATTTAATTATCTAATACCTTATTTTGTTCAAAAAATGACCCATTTTTGTACAAACTAAAAAACCTTATGTTGTCAAAGCAGAGCCCTATTACATCTGAAGCTTATTCATTTGAAAATAAGCATACCTTGCAATTATTTAAAAACAAAATTCCACTTTCTTCTCAACAACTTCATTGGGAAAAAATGTAACCTACTCATATGAACTGAAGCATGAGCAGAAATTTCAACCTAAAGTAATTCTGCTCCTGTATGATCCAAGAGTTTGATTTGATTCATACACTTATAACATGACCCATTATCACTTCTCCCTTTCCAGAACTGGTCTCTAACCTAAGGCAACTAGGGAATAAACCGTCACATAAAATAGTTCTGTACATGATTTAACGCAAGACACAGACTAATACTGCAGCCATAATAACCCACAGCAGTAAATATATTGCATCTCTGAAATCCATGTGTGTTGCCCTATAGGCTTTAAGAATTGACATCCAACAGCACTCCTTCTAGCGTGTACTTTTAGTTGTAACATTGTTTGGTGTACCTGAAAACTGAACAAACCCATCCAATACATTACTTCTTTATGAAATGACATGACCTGAAGCCACTTATTAGTAAAATAAATAAATAAGCAAACAAGCAAGCAAGCAAACAAACAAACAAACAGCTATGTTCAAAACCCTACAAGGTTCTGCAGACTGTGTTCAAGTCATTTGCAGCAGTTCTGCCTGCATAGTCACTGAGAGCTGTGCCGAGTGGCATAAGCAGAAGAGGGAGCAGTGCAAGCACTTCTGATCTGAATAGCTGAAGGTAAGGCAACCTAGTGGCAAGGGATGTTGGAGAATTCTGATGAAAGTGGAAACAGGAAAGGGAAACTGCTGATGTTCGCTTTTTCGTCCCATGCCCAGAATGGAAATAAATCTAGGAAATACAATTAGTATTCATGTTGTTGCTGATTTCAGTCCACCAACAACATGTTAATTGATTATGGCTCTCTCTCTCTCCCCCCCCCCCTTTACAATGCATTTCCTTCTTACTGAAATGAATGGGGTAGAATAACAATAATCCCTTTACCATCATGCAGAAATCCAAGATCTTTATACTTGGAAAAGCTGAAGTAGCTCCCCATCATCTTAATTTAAAGAAACTCACCATAACAAATTTGGAGGATTTCTGGCCTATCTAAGAAAGAATAGCAACAGAGGTAAAATAATACAGGATATATTTCCAGTGACCTGGTCATGTTTTCGACTGACAAAGAGTAAGAATAAGAATAAGCTTTTATTATCTTATTTGCATGGCATGTTAATGACAGCTTTTAGTTGCTTTCAAATAAAAGTTAAACATTGGTGGCATCTTTATATTTTGTGTGGCTAATTGCAAATGCTAGTATAGTAATTTTAAGATGTTGAAGTGTGGTGTATCACATTGCCCTGATAGAATGCAGCTGAGTCTGACATAAATCTTTACTGGCATAATAACAGGAATAAATATTATACCACCTCTTGACAAAAAACTGACAATCAATTTCCAGAATAGGAAACTAGGATTAAGCATTTAAACCTCAGGCCCCTGAGGTAGAAGAAGGTAATCCTGTTTCTTGCATTAGGTTTCCTAGAGACAAGGAGATGGGTTTAGAATTTATAGATATATGTATTGAATTTTAAATAAATGAAGCTCATCCTTATATAATGCATTGCAGTGCTATTTACTTTCAAGTTCAATCCAAATGATTGATCTATCAACTTTAGAGGAAATAGCAGAGATAGACAACTAATTTCAAAACAATTGTTTGTTAGGATTACTATCAGAATTTATAAGCGGCTATAATTGTCTCACATTCTGATCCCCCCCCCCTTTACAACGACTGAATTTTATGGGTAGATACACTTACAGAATATTAATTTCTTTATAAGGGCAAGAATTTGTATTGCAGTTATGAAGGTTAGGTTTATAATAAACAGAGAAGAAGGCATATGAACAAAAGGGACATTAAGGTTTTTAGAAAATAATAATGAGGGCCTGAATCCAGCAATTTTGCACCTCAGCTCTGTCTATAAGTTTATTTGATGAGGTTTTTGTGCCTATACACAAAGTCTAAAACATCTGAGTAATCCCATGCCATCAAATCAAATTAAAGTTTATACAGCTGATATTATTGAGATGGGGAATGCCACTTTTGAGATCATCTACAACTGCTCAACTATCCAATCTATGTTGTCTGCCCAGCAGCAAACCCTTGTGCTATTAATCTGCCCATAAACCTATTCCAAAATTCATACCGTAAACCTGGCATCAATATGGGCTGATCAGAAGCCTTAAAGTTTTCTGCCACAGCCACTGGAAAAAATAAAACAGCCCGCTTGTGCATGTGATCAGAAGATTTGTGTGTCACTTCTAAATATGCGGTACCATAGTGCTGGGAACACTTTCACCTCAAACTACATAGAATATAATTCTTGTGTGAGCAAAAGAATTGAATTTTTGTAGTTGTGGCTATATTTTTCCCTGCTTGATAAACCCCAGAATCCATATAATCAGAAGCAGCAGTTTATTAAATAGGTCTATATCCTCGCTGAAAAGTTTCAGTAGAAACTTGCTCCAAAACAGCAAGTGTTAAAATTGCTTTGATTTCTTAGGGACACCCTCAACCTATATGTGGTACTTAATGGTAGTAGGTTTCTTGGTGGAAGGGATAGTGTGGAAAGTCTACCAGCTGGGGGAAAAGGTATAGCTGGACCTGGTTTTATAGCCTTCGACATAGGAAGTTCCCAAGAAAATGTATGTCTAAAAATATATTCTTCAAAGCTACTTCCGACAAATATTGTAAAAAAAGGGGGGGGGGAATCCCTACAATCTCTATTTCAATTTTCAAAATTTGTTCTTAGCAGAGCAGGCTGAGAATGTCTTAAACTCAGGTGGTTAAGCAGGGGTTTGTGAGACAGAGACCCACTAACTTTCAGTATCAACAGTTTCCCAGCTGATCTGGGAAATACAAACTTGCAGATTGAGCTAAGGTGACTTGGGGGCGGGGGAGAAGGAAATAGAACTAGACATGGGTCACAATCCAAGTTGATATTATTCTGGGATGTAAAATCTCCAAGTTGTCTGGAATGCCTTAGATTGTTCATGCCTAATTAAGGCCAACAAAAGAAGAAAATGGTTTGGAAAATCCTCTTTCATTTGGGATGCAGAATGTGTCATGGCTAAAAAGGATTATTACTATTACAATAATCTATTGCTGTACTTCTCAAAATGTAAGTCAATGGCATCACAGAATTGGTTTGTTCAAAGTGAGCATAGTTCTTGAAGATAAATGCAAAGATCCAATTACTTTTCAGTGTTGCATTATGGATTTAAATCAACCAACCCATATTAAAGACAAACTTCCTTGGGTATAGAATCATAGAATCATAGAGTTGGAAGAGACCACAAGGGCCATCCAGTCCAACCCCCTGCCAAGCAGGAAACACCATCAAAGCATTCCTGACAGGTGGCTGTCAAGCCTCTGCTTAAAGACCTCCAAAGAAGGAGACTCCACCACACTCCTTGGCAGCAAATTCCACTGTCGAACAGCTCTTACTGTCAGGAAGTTCTTCCTAATGTTTAGGTGGAATCTTCTTTCTTGTAGTTTGAATCCATTGCTCCGTGTCCTCTTCTCAGGAGCAGCAGAAAACAACTTTTCTCCCTCCTCTATATGGCATCCTTTTATATATTTGAACATGGCTATCATATCACCCCTTAACCTTCTCTTCTCCAGGCTAAACATACCCAGCTCCCTAAGCCGTTCCTCATAAGGCATCGTTTCCAGGCCTTTGACCATTTTGGTTGCCCTCCTCTGGACACGTTCCAGCTTGTCAGTATCCTTCTTGAACTGTGGGGCCCAGAACTGGACACAGTATTCCAGGTGAGGTCTGACCAGAGCGGAATACAGTGGTACTATTACTTCCCTTGATCTAGATGCTATACTCCTATTGATGCAGCCCAGAATTGCATTGGCTTTTTTAGCTGCTGCATCACACTGTTGACTCATGTCAAGTTTGTGGTCTACCAAGACTCCTAGATCCTTTTCACATGTACTGCTCTCAAGCCAGGTGTCACCCATCCTGTATTTGTGCCTTTCATTTTTTTTGCCCAAGTGCAGTACTTTACATTTCTCCCTGTTAAAATTAATCTTGTTTGCTTTGGCCCAATTCTCTAATCTGTTAAGGTCATTTTGAAGTGTGATCCTGTCCTCTGGGGTATTAGCCACCCCTCCCAATTTGGTGTCATCTGCAAACTTGATCAGGATGCCCTCAAGCCCATCATCCAAGTCATTGATAAAGATGTTGAATAAGACTGGGCCCAAGACAGAACCCTGTGGCACCCCACTAGTCCCTTCTCTCTTTCTGAGTGGGTAGATCCACTCAGTAAAAGAACAGGAGCACCACTGGACCATACTACATGGGAATCAAATCTATCATTCCATCCAGGATTTGTAGGTGAAGCTAATAACAGTATTTAACTTTGGACCTTTTTTTAAAAAACAAAAAACTATTTTGTCTCAAAGGGAGCTAATTCCACTGCTTCTAATCTACTTCTGAATTTAGTTATTTTTTAATCCTGTGTATGTCCCAAGGGAAATCTCTAGAATCCTAAACAAAACTACAAAAAATTGTTCATAATTAATATACTTGGGATTATTTTATTATAAGCTGACTAACAAATAAAAACGTAACCTGATAAGAAAGGGAAGGGTTGCTTATTGGAAAAGTGACAAAACACTGATCCACCTTACTTCATCAAGGCAACGTTCATACTGTTCTCTCTGATTTTCATTTTCCATAGCCAGTGCGGAATTCTCTGCCTGCAAGACAGAAAAGTAATGCAAATTAATCAGTGGGCATGGTGTGAAACATGACAACCTAATCAATACATTTACCCTATACACCTCCTCAGGATCCAAAATAAACTGAGGGTGGGGTGGGGTGGATAAATAAATAAATAAACTAAATCTATGTGCTCTCATTTGCTGTTACAAATAACACAGAAATTCTATTAGCTTTATGAAATTACCACAAAATACATTACAATTTAGAGAACGACAGACATTGCTATTCTACACATCTCTGTAATCTATTCTTGGCAGATGCAGAAAACAGCCTTTAGTATAAACACTGCAGTGGATATTTTGCACATCAATTTTCTTTTATTCAAGCTTGCCAAGCTCAAATGCTTGAAAATCATGAGTCAGGGGCATTCTCTTCCCTTTCCAAACCACAAAGCTTAGCTTAATATTAAGAGATTTAGAGATACAATAATAAAATGCAATTTCTTTTTATCATCTTAACATTGCAGCATTGATGGATAGCAGAGCCATATTTTAGGAGTGGTTTTTCTTTCTGATATCATAAAATCTAGAAATGCAGCACACACTTTTCTCTTACACTGGGTGCAATGGCTCAAACCTATTTTGTCCAGTGTAATAGGTGGACGGTATATAAGCTCACCTCCAATTATCATAAATATATATAAATTGAGTTCACTGCTGTAAGACTGGAAGAGTTGGTAAAAATGCAGGGCACAATCTAGCCAGTATGAAACCTCTCCTTTCCAACTAAATAAAGTCACATTGAAAGCAGCAGAACTTTAACACATGGATGGTATAATATACAAATTGTGAAATGTGGGAGTTTATCAGGGAATCCAGAAATAGAACTTGAAATCTCATTATCTGAGACTGGCACTTGACCTAAAGAGTAATCTGTGACTGTCTGCACAGTTCCCAAATCTTTGATCATGCACAGATAGAATAGGGGCATCTAATGTCAACCCTTTTTAGTGACATCAGCATAAAGTCTCTAGATTGCACAGACTAACTATAATGTACTAAGACCTTGACCATCTCATGTTGCCTGATAAACATAGCAGCACCTCCTCTCTGCTGCACCCTGGGCTCCATCTCACGTCTTAGCATGGGTAGGGAGGGGAGGAATTATAGACAAACAGCAAATATAGCCTTTAGTGTTATGAAAACAATACAAGCCATTGTGATGTCAAACTTTCACTTCCACATTGAATTACGGTCATCTTTACAAGTAGAAGTTCCTTATGCCATGGCTAGTGACTGTCTCCGGATTAGAATATTAACCTATTTTAATTTTCTAGATTAAATCAGATTGTTTTTGATCTGCCACTCTGAAAAGAAATGTCACCACTAATCAACACAACTGAACAATGGGAGCTATAAGAGGAGCTATTTGAATAGGCAAGGAGTGCTGGTTTGTCAACTATGGCTGTCCTGGACCAAGACAGCCTTTTATCAATAACCCATGTTCTGGATATCTCATGGCTGTGGGACTGCAACGTGCTCTACATGAAGATGTCCTTGAACATGGTCTGGAAGCTGCAGCTGGTGCAGAATACTGCTGCCAGGTTAAGTAACTGGGTAGCGAGATGAGATAATGTAACACCAATGCTATGTGTTGCCTATGTGCTACCAGGCCCAATTCAAGGTGCTGATAACAGTTTACAAAGCCCTAAATGGCTCTGGTCCTGATAAAATGCAGAAGTGCATCTTCTAATAGCAGTCACTGCAATCCTTAATATCGGGGTGGGGGTAGGGGAGTGAGGCTCTGTTTGCAATCCCTACCAGGATTCATGGAGAGGGGATGCATAAAGGGCCTTCTCTGTGGTGGGTTCTTGACTTTGAAATAATCTCCCTTTAGTTATGTCTGTCTTCCATATTTTTGGTTCTCAGATTCAACTGAAGACACTAATTTTCCCAGGCATTTGCATTTCATTTTTGGGACTCTTATCCCTAGCAGGGTTGCACATCATACTATCTTGTTAATTAAATGTTCCGTTTGGTGGGGGTTTTTTTTACTGATGGTTGATGTATTCTGTTCTTATGTCGTCATATTTCACACTGATGTTCTTCGGAGTTAGGGAAATTCAAAAACCAACCAACCAACAAAATCATAAATTTAAACTATTCATTATTTTATTTCTGCAAGATATAAAGCCTTGTTTCACTCCTGTAAAATATTTGCTTGTATCTTGGGAGAAGTCTTTTGGGATATGGAATCCCTTTCAAATGTATTAGGACCAAATAAAAGTTCTAAGCCATCTAGGCAGCAGTGAGTCTAAATATTAATTCCTCCAGAGGCGGGAACAAAATAAAATAAACGCTCAAGCAAAAACAAACGCTAGCCTTGGGAATCCAGGCGTGATACCTGGTCTCTATGCATAACCTTCACATCACGTAACCGTGACACCACAATCAATACCACACATAATTACAACCATTACATAGTTTACATTGCTTGCTTCTCTTTTAATGTTCTGACAAACTATGAAAAGTGTTGGGGGCTTTTTTTGTTATTGGTAATGAAATCAAGTTACGCTAGGCTTGTGCTTACACATTAAGGCTGTGATCCAAATAATTAATTGGCATGCAAATAAGAGGACCAGATGCACAGCTCGAGCTTTTCCCCAAGTTTTCTCTGAAACACTGCCCGTTCCCAAAGAGGCAAGCTGACATTCATCTTTAAAAAGGGGTCACTTCCCTCACACCAACACCCATACATCACTTCTTTGTACCATATCTACTTTGGTTAAATGATGAAAGCTACAAAGTGAAGTAGCATTACAAAAGCTACCATACTCGTGTGATACAACCAAATTGTTGTGATAAGAGGAGGGAGAAAATCTTCATCATATGCTCTGGAATAATCACCTCCATATTAGTGTACAGCCAGCACACACTGAGCCTACTCAGGGCCAAATTAATAATAGAGGCGAACGTTGCAACTGTATTCCAGGGCAATGGATTCAGGAGAGTAGGCACAGCTGAAAAGGAGATGAAGAAAAGAAGTGACAGCAGAACTCAGAGTGGGAGGGATTGGTGTTGGGTGCCACCCCACTTTGTGGCAGACAGATAACGATGCCACTTGTACATGTGAAATTAAGATATATATTTTTGCCCGTACGTGTATCACTTTACACTTGTTTACACTGAATTGCATTTGCCATTTTACTACCCATTCACTCAGTATGCAGAGGTCCTTTTGGATTATCATGATCTCATTTTTTTTAATGATCCTTAACTGTTTAGTACCATCAGCAAACTTGATCACTTTGCAGCTCACCCCTAACTTCATAGATCCCAATACCAATGCTTGGGAGACTCCACATCTCCCCATTCAAAGAACAATCCATTTATTCCTACTCTCTGCTTCCCGCTACTTAACCAATTCCTGATCCACAAGAGGATCTCTCATCTTATTCCTTGACTGCTAAGCTTACTTAGAAATATTTGGTGAGGTACTCTGGCTTTTGAAAGTCCAGGGACATAGTGTCAACCAGACCACCTCTATCAATATGCTTGTAACAGAAAATGTTAAAAAGCAAACTTGATATATCTGAATGTTGAACTTTTAAGTCTGAAAATGGATTTGAATTTACACAGCTGGAGACTCTTCTCCATTTTGCTACTGCAGTGATTTAGATACTTATACATTTTTTGCTGATTTGTACTCCCTGATCAGAGAAACAAGAAAGTGGTGCTTGCTTGCATATTTTGTTGTTTGCCCATGTTCCCCAAATACAAAATTAAGAAATAAGGATATGAGAGTCTTACAACTAATAGTATAATCATTTGATAGGACAAGTTAGAGAGATATCCATAAGGATTCTGATCCTAGAGGTTTTAAATATCAACTAACTGGATTTTATGCAAGTTTGGTGCCTATCCTTCCCTTGATTGCTGAGCAAATCATATCCATTTATTTGACATTTTGTAATAGGGACTGAAATAGGAAGGCAACGCTTCAATGACTTCATTTAAGACCCTCCTGCCAGCCCCCTAAGGATGAAAAAGCAATGGCTAAATACATTAAATCATCAATAATGTAATAGAGCATTGGAGGTAAAAATAAACTGTAAAATATAAGAGGGCCTATTTTCTGTTTAGCGCCTTAGCCTAAAAAATAGGATTTTATGTCACTCTTAGCATGTATGCTTCATACCTTTCTTCATCTCTTTGAAATCCATGATTCTACATGCTTGTGCCTAGATTATGCTTACCTCATGTACTGTCACATGTTTATAAATGTATTGAAAGAGTATCTCAACAGCTTAAGATGAGCATCATGAGAAAGAAAGTTTGAAGAATTATGTAGGGGAAACAAGTACTGGTATGTAAAATTTCTTCATGGCATCAGTTATCTCACAATAGGCTGAGATTAACTTTTTAAAGTCTCAGTGTTTTCAGCAACATTTACATTTTAAGCAAGTGATAGAGTTGTTTTTTGAGCATCACTTCAGATTACAAAATAAGCAAGTGTTTTCCTTTTGTACACCTAAATCCTAGACACCAAGCACTATAGATTCAGCTCAGCTCTTGCGCCAAAGCTGCAGAAATGTATAGGAAGATGTAGCATGATAGAAGCACCATGAATGCTTCTATGCTGTTCTTATTTTCTTATAATCTATGCTTTAAATTTTGTATGTGTTTTTCTTCTTTTGTTTGTAAGCCACTTTGAGATACAAGTGTAGTATAAATCAAACAAACAAACAAACAAACAAACAAACAAACAAACAAACTATACAACTGAGAAGGAAAACAAAGAGAAATGTTTGACCCAAGTAGTTTGTCTATAACTTGGGCTTGCAATATATTTTCCACCCAAGTCCTAGATTTCATACAATCTTAAGCATGGGCTGGTCATGCAATGCTTCCAGGTGTCCTATTCTAGTCAACAGGAAATGGAAAAAATAGGTATAAAAGAAGAATTCCTGGATGCCAATATGCAGGTTTGGGACAAGTACTCTTTGGTGAGAAAACACCAGCAAAGATTTAAAACCACAAAATATATAGCAAAGCAAATTGAGGACATATAAGCTGTTAGACCTTTAAAATATGGGCTTAGTCAGTGGAGAAAGCTCCTAAATTACTGGTATAGGAAATTGAGAGGCTTGGAAGAGCCATGGGGTTTGAGCTTGGAGCAAACAGCTGAGGCCTCTTTACACACTGAGCTTCTCAGGTAGACTGAAGAACAATATGCTTGATTGCCTTCCTCTCAATGTGATGGGGGATGACCTAGCAAAGGCTGGCAGGACAGCTTACTCTATGGCATTAACTCCTTCATGTGTGTTGGTTATATAGGACTAGATATCCCACATTTTTTCCTGGTCACTGACAGCACAACAGCCTGAAACATGGGAGGAAAAGGCATAAGCCTTACTTCTACCAACACAAGAGTCCATCAGGAAATGAAAGTTTTCAAAATCTTTGATGATTCTACATGGTTGTTGTTGTTGTTGTTGTTGTTGTTGTTGTTATACCACTAATAAACACATTCTTATGGTTTGGTGCTTAATATGTACCTTGGAGGCAGTCTCCTTTCCTATCTTGTTAATTTTCTTTAAACTGCTGAGACAAGCACTTTATGTATATAAGCAATAGTAAAAACCAATTAAATGAGGGGGGAAATTAGTTTGGAGAAAATATACTTTGGACTGATGTCCCTCCGCTGATGGAAGATATCTATCAGCGGAATGAGGAAGGGAGTTTTAAAATAAAACAACAAATTCTCTTCCCCAAGTAGTTCTCTGCCCAGATCTGTTCTGGAGAGTCTATGGAACAGGTTTTTTTTTTAGTAGGGGCAGTGTTGGGAAATCACCAAAAATTGTCCCCTTCCACATTCCACTGGTGGATGCTTTGTCAGTGGAGGGACACCAGTTGGATACCACCCACAATTTGAAAGCTGTATAATCTAAGTGACTTGAGGGTTAATATTAAAGGTTTCCAGTTTGGTCTTGTCTTTATACCAGGCAAATCTACAATTAGGAAATCATTTTTAAAGAAAAAAAGCAGTATTATGTGTACATAATGCATTGCTTCTAACACAACCACACAACCAAAATATGTGGTTATCTTTACGTCTTCTTCACAACAGATTTTGGGTATCTGAAAACTGCCACAACGACTACTGTCCAATCACTGTTCTCTTGGTTAAATTCTACCTAGCTAGTTCAGACCCATATAATACAGCTTACATTGTACAGTAAATAAGAAGCCATCAAAGATAGATTATTGTGGTTTTCAGTCACTGCTTCTCATGACATAACATATGGTTGGGTGTATGTCCATAAATCAAAGGAAAGGAAGGAAGAAGATTGCTTACCAGTTTTAGTGGTTTCTCATTTTGACTTCAGTTGGGCCTTTAATGAAGGAAGAATTCACAGGTATCTGTGCTATTACAACTAAAGCCTCACAGCAAACTATTTCCCATTGAACCATTACCCACAGCTATAGCATCAAGTGAGCCAAATACACCATGTAACACTATTCACATTAAAGGAGTCATTTACATATCGCTCCAGTGACTATTAAGATACTAAAAGATCTGACTGATGTGCTTACATTGGCAGGTATTTCTGAAATAGGGGTGGGAAAAGAAAAGACTCACCAACCACAAAATTAAATATGAATTTTGTTTTTGACAGCAATGCGATAATCTTAAGAAACTTTTATATGCCTGTTGTCTTTGTCCATGGAGTTTTCTTGGCAGGGATACTGGAGTGGCTTGCCAGTTCCTTCTCCAGGTGGATCATGTTTGGTCCAAACGCTCCACTATGACCTGTCCATCTTGACCTGTCCATAGCTTCCCTGAGAAATTCAAGCCCCTTCGCCACGACAAGGCAGTGATCCATGAAGGGGAAGAAACTTTAAATTACCTTCATTAGATAAGCTCCCCCCCCCCCCAATCTACAATCAATTCAAAAGGAAACACATTCAAATCATTTTGAATGAAACATGCACTGCTGGTGGTTTGAAAAAAACAAAACACTTAGGGCTTAAACTCTTTCATACATACCATATGTTGCATATGTTCAGCTAGCGATGGCATCCTAAGACCAATTCTGCCTTTCTAACACCCTGCTCTGGCTTGCCTATTTATGGCTTGCCTAGCCTGAACTGATCTGATGTCATTAGGCCTCATAACCCAGAGGTTTTCAAGCTTTTTGGGTTCACAGCTCCCTTGACCAACTACATTTTTTTCTGCAGCACCCCTGTGGGGCTTAGGAGCTCAGTTATGTCACCCCTTGCCTGCAGAGCCGGCAGCCCCTCACTCCTTTTTGAACACTCTCCCTTGTGGAGGGTTCCCTCAGCCTCCTCTCTTCTCCCCTCTCCTTGGGAGTCCTCTGGACAGCTGCAGCTGCCGCCCCTGGTCTCTGAGCTGCCCCTCCTACCCCAAAGAGAGGTGCCTACTCACACTGCCCCGCAGGGGCCTGGGAAGCACCCCCTGGGCAGCCCCAGAGGCATTATTTGCCTGGGGAGCTTGTAGCCAGGGCTGCTGCAACAAACAGCTATGCAGGCCTTCGGGAGGCAGAGACACGAGAGGGCATCTGAGGAGGGAGGGAAGGAAAGAGGGACAGAGGTCAGTGTTGCCTGTGGCACCCCTGACCATCATTCAAGGCACCCCAGGGTGCCATAGCACACAGGTTGAAAACTACTGTCATAACCCAAGATCCCTGATTTTGCTGGACAAGAAGCATGAGGTATTGGGCTAAGTATGCAATGTTATCAGTAAATATATGTGAGCCAGTTTTATAGAAAGATGCTTGCGAATCACAGTCAGAGTGATGCAATGTTATTATTTTACCACCTCGTAAGAGATATAACTAAAGGACTTAAAGAGGTGACTCGTATGTTCAAAGAAATGAAGGAGAAGGAACTGAAAGGACTAAGGCTTGCATATCCAGGAGGAACAGGAACAGCAACAACAACAACAACAACAACAACAACATCTTGCTGACCCTTCTCTTTAGAACTTAGTTGAACTGTCAAATGATATTTTGTAATATTCTTCATGATATTATATGATTATTTATTTATAAATGTAATTATATACTGTAATTTCATAAATATTATCTAAGGTAGTTACAACTACTAACATGCAATAGGAATAATACAGAGATAAAACATCAACTGACTATTATGGAATATGTTTTTCTTAATTGTTTACATAAGCTTGGCAGCAAATGAAATTCTTCAACAAACACGTGAGATGTAAAACAGACAGTGCCTTCTGAAACTCTATTGGAAGAGCATTACACAGGAGTGGGCCAATAGCACTGAAGGCTCAGTTTTGTGTTGATATTGAATGAACCTCACCAACTCGGTGAGACAACAAACTGTGATCCTTCTCAGTTATCGCCACTTACGCAATATATGATACGACTATGGAATTTCACTGTCACTGAAGTCACTAGACCGTTTACTTACCACCAAGGCAGAATAAGTCACACCAGATGCAAATGGCAAAGCTGACATTGTATTAGGGAAGATAATTAGCTAGTGCATGGAAAGCTTCAATATTCTAATGAAAACTGAGAAAAAAACAACCCAAATTTCCCGCAGGAGGAAAGAGGAGGGAAGCATGCAGAGAGAAAATTCTGCTTGGCACACCTATAATTACAGAGGAACAAAAAGCAAAAGGGAAGCGAAAGTGGTAGATAAGGAGCGGTCAGTATATTAGCTACTGCATCAGCACCAAGGGAAAACGAAATGAGGGTTTAAAAGGTCTTGTGTCAAGTTGAACCTCAACTAGCAACTAAAAAATCTTTGAAGGTATCACTGCTAAAGGTCAAGGCAAACAGAGTTATGACAGTGAACTTTAAAAACACTGACAGAATCCTAGAACACTAGTTACCATGTACATTTCCTTGTTATTCATACTAAACTATTAGTCTCTTTATAGAGAGGATTATTGATTTACACAGAGACTCATTTAGCATAGCCCATTCAGTACATTAAAGTTGTTCAAGTACTTCAAATGTACTCAACATCTTTAATCTTTTTTATTTGTAATTCCCTACATTCTGTGCTCCGAGGTACAGACACTCCACCATTTAATGCTTTCAACAAGAGGCTTGGAAATTTTAAAGAAGGGAATTCAGTTCTCTTCATTTTTTTTCCAAATATTCAAGGCCTGCATTACTAGCTGCTTGCTTTACCCCCCTTCTCTAAAGAGAGACAACAACCTTATCCTGCTTGTTTTAAGTCCTGGTAAACACTTGGCCTTCATTTCCCTCTGTCTGGATTGATGCACCAGTGACAAGGTGTACTCTCAGATGTCACCTTTTTACTGCTTCTTATTTCAGCAGGTAGAACTCAACCACCCACCCACATCTGATTGAGCTGCTCTCCCATCTTTATCACAGGACAGCTGTTTATAGACACTACAAATCAGTTTGGATCACATACACCCCAGGCTGGAATTTTAAAGGCGACAAAAGTACCCAGAGTGTCTTCTGGAACACTCAGCAAGTAAAAACACATCAATTAAAATGTGACATCTATTAGCAATTGAACAGAGGCTATAAGGCTTAAATTTAACAAACACTATACTGCAACTACAGTAGGAGCACAAGATGCCCATGGCTCAATTTACTTTTTGGATAGTTTTATACTATAGCCCAATAGATCTTTGTTCTACATGTATTCTTGATAAATTTGTACACTTTGCTATTAAGGAATATATCTATAGAGGTGGCACATTAAGAGTAGGCAATGCTACTGGACTAGCATGGCCCTGACTATTGGCCATGCTAGTTGGGTAGTTGAGGCTGATGGGAGTGGAATTTCAACAACATGTGGAGGACCACTGGTTCCCTATCTCTGTGCAACATGTAGGTTAGTTTTAGGGACAGTGATTGGCCCAAGGCTACCCAATGTATCAACCCAATGCTTTCCAAGCATTTTGACCAAAACAGTAGGTAAAAACAGTGATTTAGAAAAGAAGCAACCAATTCCCCCCTTTTCTGTGTCTCACAGATGGTTTTACTTAAACCTATGTAGAACCAAATATTGAGTTTTCATAATGCACATCATAGTATAACATATCTACCAAGAAACAACACTTATCCTGATTTGAACCTAAACACATAGGGTTGGGAACCTGTGGAAGCTCTCACAGGAAGAAAGGGGAAGCTGATTTTTCCCAAGTCATCCATCTTCTGGTGCCCCTTCCCTTGCTGTTCCAGATGGTCTCCAACCACCCAGAGCAGCATTCCTGGGAACAGGAGCTGCCTGGATATGAAGAAATCCCAGTCCCATACCCCTGCAGCAACATTTCTACACAGAAAATCTCTAGGTCCAATCCTCATTCATATATAAGGGAGACAGCATCTGTGTGCCCCACAGCTGGCAACTAAACACCTTCCTCTCCTTATACACAACCAGCAACTACTTTAGCTCTGGGTTCTTGTTTACCATGATTTGCCACTTTGTCAGATGACACTCATTATTTTAACATTATATCTGAACAGTCCACTGTGTACAGTTAGGCTAATTGGGAGGTGGTACATAATCAGAGGGACGTGGGTGGCACTGTGGTCTAAACCACAGAGCCTAGGGCTTGCCAATCAGAAGGTCGGCAGTTCGAATCCCCGCGACAGGGTGAGCTCCTGTTGTTTGATCCCAGCTCCTGCCCACCTAGCAGTTCGAAAGCACGTCAAGTGCAAGTAGATAAATAGGTACCGCTCCGGCGGGAAGGTAAACGACATTTCTGTGCGCTGCTCTGGTTTGTCAGAAGTGGCTTAGTCATGCTGGCCACATGACCCGGAAGCTGTCTCCCTTGACCTATAGAGCAAGATGAGTGCCGCAACCCCAGGGTCGTCCGCGACTGGACCTAATGGTCAGGGGTACCTTTACCTTTACCTTTTACATAATCAAAAACTTATAAGCCATATTGATAGGACGACTAAAGTGCTGAAATAAAATTGTAGAGGTAATAAATATTACAATATGGATTTAAGAGTAAGAATAAATTAAGAAACCAGAGTTAAAACGAAGCCTAGGTGGAATGAAAGCCAGAATAACAGGCATGGTATACATAATTTAAGACTAGATCCTGCTGCAAGAAAATTGTGAGTGATACTGCTAGTGAATTATACTTGACTTAAATGAGGAAGTCAGAATAATCCATTGGTCATCAACTGAGAGAAAGAAATTAAAATGAAATATCAATCAAAATCAAATATGACTGCTCTGACTACATGCAGGATCTTAAAATGTCCTTAGTAAAGATTAGAACAATTAATGGATTTGTGTGTTTGTGTATTTTTAATATGAAATTTGACGTGTCTATTAATATAACCAGCTTTACTCTTTAACTGCTAGTTAGTGAATGAACAACTTCTTTTTTAATTTCCAAATCTATACATTGAAGCAAGATTTATAAGATTGCAATGACTGGACAAACACACACCACCTGTCTTACAGCTGTCTCTGTAAAATGTTGAGCCTCAGTTTTTCTGAGATAATGTTAAGCATTTCTGCTGTGCTTGCATAATATTTTTCTCAAAAGAGGCTCTGATCTTTTAAAAATAAAACTTGTGCAAGAATCATAACATCCTTTATTGTCTTTCTGTTTACTGCATGATGGCTAAGACTGACAAGCCTTTAAAACCTTCAACATTTTCTTTCCTGGAATCGCCGAAATGTCTGGAACTGACATTTCAAGAGAAGGTTAAGAACAATCTCTAGCAAAATAGAATGTGCCACATGCTTGGACTCTTCTGCCAGAAAACAAGTGATCCTGGCTTCAATGTTTAAGCTGTTTGGCCAATGCAAAGTCCATCCATGTTAAATAGTGTTAGTGATACAACACTTGGACAATTGAACACTATGTGGATCATTAAGGGGGGTTTGTTTAGTTTGTCTAATTCTTTGGTAAGTTTACAAATGGAAAATTCCAGCACTTAACCTACGTACATAAAATAAATAGCAAAAAAATAAAAATAAAAAATAAAAAATGACATGCCACAATCTAACATGCAATATTAAGAAACTCAATATATAACTGTAGAACCATTTTATGCTGATCAAGGAGTATATGTAGAAACACAAAATGGGTAGCATACATATTTAAAACATATTCTTTAGATGGAGTGAGAGGCTATAATGATATTCCTGCATTGCAGGGGCTAACTGACCCTTAGGGTCCCAACTCTGCAATTCTATGATACTAATAGATGAAAATTAATGTTGTTGAATATTTCTAAAGTATAAAAGGTAAAGGGACCCCTGACCATTAAGTCCAGTCATGACCGACTCTGGGGTTGCGGCGCTCATCTTGCGTTATTGGCCGAGGGAGCCAGCGTACAGCTTCCGGGTCATGTGGCCAGCATGACGAAGCCGCTTCTGGCGAACCAGAGCAGCGCACGGAAACACTGTTTACCTTCCCACTGCAGCGGTACCTATTTATCTACTTGCACTTTGACGTGCTTTCGAACTGCTAGGTTGGCAGGAGCAGGAACTGAGCAACGGGAGCTCACCCCGTCGTGGGGATTCGAACCCCCGACCTTCTGATTGGCAAGCCCTAGGCTCTGTAGCTTATTAATAATACACAGATACCCAGAGCACAGGATTTGGAATTCTTGGGCTAGGTATCCTTGAAAAGTCAATGGAGTTCTTCTGTAAGATGATCAAACATGGCAGACAAACTTCCGTGAAAGACAGGTTGTCTTCCATTGCCAACCTTCCCCTGTAATGTGTAGTCGCAGGAGATTATGAAGAATATTCAAGGGTGTACTCACAGTTCATGTGAAGCAGTCCTATGGTCCGACAAATGTGGAGAATGCCCTGAATAAACTCAATTACAGTGATACCTCGCTTTAAGAACAGCCCTGTTTAAGAACTATTCAGTTTATGAACTCTGCAAAACCGGAAGTACTGTCCCGGCTTGTGAACTTTACCTCAGTCTAAGAACGGAACCCAAATGGTGGAAGGGCACCGGTGGCAGGAGGCCTCATTAGGGAAAGCGCGCCTCAGTTTAAGAACGGATTCGGTTTAAGAACAGACTTCCGGAACAGATTAAGTTTGTAAACCGAGGTATCACTGTATACCTATGCAGGGTCCCTTGATAAGTAGATGTAGAAAAGATTCCTTAAAGTTAGGAATCTGAAAGCTCCTGGTCTAGCACAACAGAAAGCCTCAAAGTAAAGCTAAGTACTTTCCTAGTTGGAATGGAATAGAATGCAAACAATAACAGGAAAAACAAAATAAAATACCATAATTAAAATGTTTTTTCAGACAAAATCTATATCTGCTAACACAACAGTGTTGGAAGGCATGCATGATACCCAAGAAGGCAATTCCATTGAGTAACTGTTCTGCATTTTATGCTTTTTAACTATTGAATATAGCTGTCTTACTCTAAATTCTGATTCACACATTATATCCCTCAGTCACTTTAGCATTTTGGACCTCCTTGCCCTAGAGATTACCTGTCTTTCTTCTTTAACAAAGGAAAGGAGAGTTGGGGGAGGGGAAAGAAGCATCACAAAACACGATCACTGCAATGATATCTACCATGAAGTCACAGTAGGTCATCACAAAGATAAATGTGCTATATTTTCAGCAATACTTGATAAATGTGGACTCAAAACCAGAATGGAACTCCATGGCTAACCTGATTTTTTTTAAACAAGTGTTCTGCAGGGATCTAACTTCCCATTGCTATTTCAAAGTGCTGCAATGCAGCCCCCAAATCTTGAATGACAAAAAAAGGGACGTAAGGGTGGATTCACATACAGTGGTACCTCGGGTTAAGAACTTAATTTGTTCCAGAGGTCCGTTCTTAACCTGAAACGGTTCTTAACCTGAGGCTTGCTTTCGCTAATGGGGCCTCCTGCTGCCACTGCGCCACTGGTACGTGATTTCTGTTCTTATCCTGGGGAAAAGTTCTTAATCTGGAGCCACCACTTCCTGGTTGGCGGAGTTTGTAACCCAAAGCGTCTGTAACCCGAAGCATCTGTAACCCGAGGTACCACTGTATTACATTTTTAGTGTGCACTTGGCCAGACATTTTACATTTGCATGGATGTAACAGTGCAGTGTACACATGCAACCTAGATGAGTTTACAACCACATATATCATATTGGGGCACTGTGAATGACTCCCTACAGTATGTACACAAAGTGGTAAAAGACACATTTGCCTCAAATAAAATGTATGAAGTGACTCTTCAGATGCAATACTCAGATAAAGAAATGTGGAATAGAAAATGTTTGTTTGCTCTTGTTTTCCTTTAGCACACATTTTCTTTTAAACCTAGCATGGAACATGAATGTTTAATCTTAATTATGTCACTGGGGCCAATTGTTTGCTGAAAGCAAAAGAACTAAAAGGATGAGCATTGTGCAGTGAGAGAACCTGAGCTTGGATTCACACACTGCATAATTATCATTTTGTTTTCTTCAAATCCCTGTTTCCTTATCTAGCCATCCCTTATTAGCATACTCATCTTTTCCTTAAATCTGCTGTTAGGTTTCAAGAGGATAAAGCTATTCTGATTTATTTATGGAAATTAATCTGTCACCAACTTCACTGAGATAGGATCGGTTTTCTGATATTTCACAGCTGGTCTTTTGGAGATGTTCAGAGTAAACACGTGGTTAATAATATCTTCCATTTTGTGGCACCCTGGAAGAATAAGGACTAGAGCTGCAATACCAATTTTCCTGGCACACATCAATTTCTGTAAATAGAACTAAAGTACTGTATAACAGCAGTAAACCTAATTGCTTCCTCTAAATAACATAGAACAGATATATTTCAGTCAACTATCAATTTAAGTTAGTTCCTTAAAGTTTCAGAAGCTGACTCAGTCTTCAGACAATAATTTCATTTCATTTCTGTTCAGAAATCCCAATGATATATCATTCGGAGATAGTTTTTAAAATGTATCACCACAAAACTCTCTCATTAATAGCCTTAATGGTTATCTACATGACAAACAGGATTTAAAGGATTTGCCATTGACCTAAATAGGGCCAAGATTGTACCCAGTGCCATTTTGCAGCATGGGAAGAAGCACAGGAGCCCCACAGCTATTAACGGGGGCGGGGGCAGGTTTCCTAAGGATTCTGACATTTAAAATATTTTTGAGTTAGCCCCATGCACTGCTAAAGGTTTCCTATATTACTTTGGTCAAATCACTTGTGTCAAAGAGCTACAGAAATAATAACACAGAGACAGTCAGTCATCTTGAAAGATAGCTCACTTACAGATGTGTTGAGTGAAATGGAAGAAAATACAGCTCATATGCTATCTTGCAGCAATAAATAAGTCCATGTGCATGGGTAAAGAGGAGCAGAGATCATAGCCAGGAAATATTTCCTGAGTGAGTGAAATATTCCTATAAATGGGTATATTTAATGATACCCTAAACAAATCACAAGTCATAAGAGAACACACATCAGATCACTTTAGCTGTACTATGTGTAGTCTAAGTCAAGGGCACAGAGGGAGGAATTCAATGTTGCACTAAGAAGATGGTTCCCAATGACAAGCCAAAATGGAACTATCTCCCTCCCCCCCCCCACCCACACGGTTCCAGGCTTCTCCTGCCTCCCACCAGAGCTAATTTCAGGAGGCACTGGAGATGCATGGGAGGAGGGGAAAGCCCTGTTGCACAAGTGGAATTCCTTGCACCAGGCTTCCACTGACGGGACAAGTTAGTTGTATTCCACCCACATACCAATCAATCAATCTTTATTATAGTCAAAGATCAGACAACAGAAATAGCAATAATAGCACATATACCTACATCAGCACCAAGGGGCAGAAGCACTAGGCCACAATTTTCAAATTACAAATCCTAAAGCAACTTACAACATCATTTAAGACTATCTAGATACTGTATACTAATCACAAAGAGAGCAATAATCAATACAGTAGCAAAACCAGACAAATTAAAAGCAAATGAAAACACAATGAAAACAAACAAAATATTATCTTCACTTGTCACCCAAAGACAACCAATTTTTACATCAGGCAAATAATTAAGGGAGGCAGTTCTGTATCTGAGGTACCACTACTGAAAAGGTCCTATGTGAGCTTTTCCAAGGGAAAAAAATCAATGCCTTGGACATTCCTAAAGTATATGTCTGGACTGTAGTCTAAGACACTGAGCATCAAAAAAGGGCAAATATTATAGCCATTTTCAGAAGCTAGAACTCAGGTTCTGATTGAACGTGTGAGCGAGCAGTATTCACGATTGCACTTATCCCCACCCCAAAAAGCATGCACCTTCCCTTGATGTATATGCAATGGCACTGACATTTGAAAAGAAGAGGAAGATATTTGCAAAGAGGAATCAGGAACCTTGTGTGATGTACACATGTACATGTGGCAGCATGCATATCAGCAAGGGCGGAAGCATGTCACACAACATGGGGGGCGGCAGCAAGGTTAGCCAGTGTGGCCCTACGTTTCGAAACAGGACTTATGTCTAAATGTAACTATCTTCAGGGGAATCTCATCCACTAGTCATAATGTAGCCTAGGGAAGCTAAACAATGGCATCCACCATGAGGAAATCATGCAGATACATTACTCCCCATGGCATTCTGCAGGTAATACCAATGAGTAATTTATTGCTTAGAGGGAGAAATGTTCACAAGGAACGATGAATAAATTAATGTACGGAGTGCTATGCAATGTAATATATATCTAGGGTCGATCAAATTTGTTCACACAAATACGCTGGTGATGAGGATATAACCCTCCATATAAGAGGTCACAATCAGGGCAAACAGACTGCTTGACAAAATATAACATCTTCACAGTTTTATTCATACCCTATTTGTCAACTAAAATAACACTGTATGCACCATGACCAACATATCTAAAGGGACATTGATAGCTTGCTTTTCTGCTTATAATTGGAAATATTCAGTGTTGAACTGTTAGTCCTCAATTTCTCCAAGGATAACAAAGGGAGTAAAACAAAAAAGTAAGGAGAGAACTAGATAGTTCAAACAACTGAAATTAGAGAAAGCTTGTACCAACAGAGAATGACTATTTTGTCAAAATGTGTTAACGTGTTAATGCCTATCTGTATTTATTTTTTATAAACACTAAACATGCCACATATTGATCAGAAAATAACTTTAGAAGTCTATGCCTAGAGATGACTTGGATGAATAAAAAAATGTTCAAGGAGCACTATTCTGTTCTCATTCTATCAGAGGGGAACAGGACCATTACTATATAACAAGGAATAGGATGTCAAGTTCGCAATACATGATGGTTAATGGCTTAAATGCCAGTACATGTTGCTGAATCACTTCCTCTTCACTTCTGCCCTGACGTGTAAGGGAGAAACAAACCAAAAAGCCTTTGCTTGTCATTGCATTCAGACAAGGACTGTGGTTTGTTTCTCCCTAACAAACAACAATCAGAGAGGCAAAAAGAAACCATGGCTTCATGGCCCTTGGTTTGGGAAAACAAGCCTCATACCCAGGCTTGGACATACCTAAAAGCCAACTCCCACTCACAGAAGTGTGTGCAGTAGCGTGCTGCTAAGTCTTGAAAAGCCATTAACCATGTCTTAACTTTATGTGTGAAGAAGGCCATAGATGAATACTTACAGAAACCTTTATGCTACAACCAAGGCAGAGATTAGGAATCTAGTTAAGATGCTTCAGCAGAGTAACTTGAAGCCAGGGATGTGGGAGAATTCCATTGTAAACAGAAACAGGAGTGAAAACTGCTAATGTTCACTTATTTATCACATGTCTGGAACAGAAATCAATCCAGTTAATACGAATGTCCACTGTTGCTGCTGCTTTCCATCTGCAAATGATACATAATTGATTGTTTCCCCCTCATCTGTACTGCATTTCCTTTACACTGAAATTAAGTAGGATAACATAACAATTTGAAACATATGTAGGTTATATAATTTCACTGCAGCAGTGAGATGAATGACATAGTTTTTGGCAGAAAATGAACTGCAGCAAAATGGAAACAGTATTGCAAGGGCAGAATGGAAAATGATACTTCCTTCCCTCCCAATTGGACCCACAGTAAGGAATAGGGTCTAAATTAATGTAACTATTAAATTATCAATTTTACTGTCTTTATTTGGATTTCATACCTGGAAAGAAGTACATTTCAGAGAAATAGTCTTTAATATCATTTTCAAACTGGTAAGAAAAATGCTACTTCCAGTCTGCAAAGTAATGGTTCTCCCCCCCTTCTTTGCTTTCAGCTTATTGATTGAATTGTGTCCCTTTTGATCTCAAATGGTTTTCTTTTCTCATGTTTGAAGTTGTATTTGCGCTTTCCCTGGAAAATTCAATACAGCTAATAATGGGTGGGGAAAGAGAGAAAGAAAAACGCCACATTGTAGTTTAGATGGAAATTCCGTGCATTAACTCTCACAACACATTAGAGCTCTAGCTGGGTAAGGATATTATTCTGCAGCAGAAAGGGTTTGGGCAGATCAACATCACTGGAACAGGCTCAAGAAAACCTCACCAATGAAGTTCAGTTGTGTTGCTGATAGCAACTGGGGCCAGAGGCCTAGATCTGAAATACAGTCAAGTAATAGTACATGTGTTTCAGCCATAATTCCCTAATCACACAATATTTGTATCACACTATCTGTCAATAAGGAGCTCAGAGCAGCAGTACTGCTATTTTTAGTTTTACAATTTATTTATATACTGCTTTTCAGCCCAGAGGCTTGCAAAGAGGTGAGCAGCTAAAACAAAATATACAACTAAGGACAATAAAATGTCGTGGCTCCATCAGTAAGCAAACCAATGTAATACAGCAAAATCAAATATTAGAGAGCCAGAAAAAAACCATCCCAAGCTAGAGGAATATAGGATGTTCTCACCAACCCTGTATCTCGTAGGGCAGGAGTAGCCAACACTGTGCCCTCCAGATATTTTGGGACTCCAGTTCCCATCACCCCTGATGCTGAGCCATGCTAGCTGGGGCTGATAGGAGTTGTAGTTCAGCAGCATCTGGACTGTACTACATTGGCTAACTCTTCCTTAGGGACTAGAAACCTGAACAGACAATGAGAAATACTAAAAAGAAAAGAAAAAAGCAAGCTTACCCCAGCTAGAAGTGTGCTCTCACCACCCTTGCTGTAACCATTCAAGGAGAACAAGTACTGTACTCAGTGTACCTAACTGCCAAAAATCTTTTTTTTTTTTTAACTAAACTAAAAATATATTAGGAGTACCTGAAATATTAATAGTTGCCATGCAGACAAAAAGTTCCAACTACCTAACATATGCTCTCTAGGCAAGTACACTTTCCTTAGGGTGAAATAACATGACCCTTATGCCAACCCAACTGAATGAGCCAAATGTGGTATTTGATAGCAATATACTCTGAAGTACAGTGGTCCCCATATGTGTGCAACAGCCTATAGAGATATACATGGCTGAAAGATAACAAAAGATTGTGGGTAACCTAATAACATACACAAACTGAGTGGGAATTTGAATTAAGGGCTTTATAGGTCCAAGCACAACACTGTATCCTCCACACCACACAATATACGAACTACTGTATAACTGCTGCTGGAGAGAGAGGGGGGGAATGCAAAGTAATTTGTACACTGAAAATGTGACTTTTTAAGTAAGAGAATGCATTGAAAAGTGCTTTAAAATAATGTGTGTAAAAGACCTGGCTCTGAAGGTCCTAAATCCTAAACATGCAAATATCAGAGGGTATTAGGGAAATTTCCCCTGAAATTTCTACTTGGCCTGAAAATGATTCAGCTGGCACAAATATAAAGTTAACTCTGACAGAAACCAGAAGATCAAAACAGATGGAGCTTGAGAAAAGCTGTGGTGTTCCTCATCAGTGAGAAGTAGGCCATGAGGGAGCCTCAAATATATGCTATAGCTCTGCACTTTCAATTTTTGTTTTTTATCAGTTTCCCAGCTTACTCAATATTGACATTTGAATTAATCTTATCTGAAAACTTGGAGAGGCCTTTTTCAATCCCACTTATTTTGCATGGAACTACCTCAAATTATCACAGAAGAAGCAAACGTTTTATTAGTGGTTATAAGAACTTAAGAAAACGAGTAGAGACTTTTTGTTGTTGTTGGTAGGATTAGCTGGTTTTGATTGCCAATAACAGCGTAGGCATTAATCAGTAAGAATTCTTTTTGTTAATAATTGAGATAAATTATTGCCTTGTGGGGGGGCACTGTGGTTATGCAGCTAAAACTAAGATCTCTGATCTGCAAAACAATGTCTCCGTTCCAGGAGATGGATAATGTTCTCTTATGGAAAACATCCAAACTAACAAAGAAGTGCATACTCTGTCACAAATCCCTCTAGGTGGCAGAATTCACTTGAGTATGTCAGATGATAATGGAGACTGAAAGCCAAGTAATAGGGAGAGTATATACACCTAAGTCAGAAAGATCAGATGGCACTTACTGGCCTCTAGGGAAGGTGACAGGTGCATCACTCTAGCATCCAAAAATGGATGCTGTACTAAGAGACTGCTACCTCTGTGGCAATCTGACAAATACTCAATTTTTGTACTTCAGGATTTGGTTCTCCCCCCACCCTCTGAAAAAAGTAAGTATTCCAGAAATGGGAAAATGCCATACATAGAGGTGCTTATACATGATTTCATATGTGGCTATGAGAAACTATTATGAAACCTTATTTTCAGGTATGCTTACAGTAAAAGGGAAATAGTTAAAAGCAAACTAGCCATAGCAAACTTGTTGTAAAATGCGTAGCACAAATAGACATCAACCCAACTTACTTAAGTAATTTTTTCTCAAATGATAAATTGTATTTTATCAATGTGGTTTAATATTCATTGCTAAATATCAAAATTAATATTTGTGAAGCAAAAATCCAACATAATTGGAAATTATTATCTCCCTTTTGGTTGTTTGCTTTCTAATAACCTATTATTACAAAGAAAAAGGACAAGTACAGAAGGGACATCTATCTATATTCAACTGTAGAGTAAAATGCATGTCATCTTCCATGGAATTAAGAAATATTTCAAAATATTTCTACATGCCAAATTACTTAGAGTAAATCAGTATTGAAGCATATCTATAAAATGGGAATCTACAAACAAGAGTTTGGATCACTATTTAAAACAAAACAAGATTCATGAAGTCTACATGCATATACTCTCTATGCGGAGATAATGCTGTTTGTCAAAAGGACATTTTCTTATTCACATTCTAAAATAGACTATGAAAGGTAATTTACATCAAAAGTACATTAACACTTCACCATTTTACAAAGCCCATATGCCATATATGTGTGTTACATGAGTCTAAGTATTCGAGTAAATTAAATGGGATTCCCTGGGCAGCAAGCAAAACATTTAGAGACATAAAGCTCAATTTGAATTTTAACTAAAGTGTCTATTAGAAATCTCTGAACTACTTATTTCTTCATCTGATTACAAAGCATAATAGAGAAAATGAGTTTCATCCTACAAAGACTTTTCTGCATAGTTTACTGTCTCAGATACAAAGGTCTAGTGCACATGTCATAGTAAGCCGGACTTGGCTTACGATGACTATCCAAATGTACTGGTTCATGGAGAGGAGATCACACCCGCTTTACTCTTTCCTGGGCTTTTTAGGACAGTGGAGGATGTCATCTGATCCTGGGATTGTGCATAAGGTTTCTCCTTATTAACCATGACCTATAACCATGGGACAAACATTTTGGCTTAGCTTCTGCACTGCACTGACCAAAATTGCCTGGGGAAGAGCCCAAAGAGATGCTTGAGGAGAAGCAAAATGACTGTGATTTCCTCAGGAGCCAGCATGTCCATGCCATTTCATTAGGATCACACTACTCCCCCCCTCAATCCCTGCCCCCCTCAGCAAAGGTCACACCCCCTGTAGCAATCCAGCAGGGAAGGGGTTTGGATATCTGTGTGGTAGCTGGCAGTGCACCTCAGTAGCTCCTGCCCACAGGATCCTTAATTGTCCCCTCTTTTGGGGCAGTGCCAAACAACAGTGGGAGCCAAAGAGTGCAGAACCCAGAGTGTCTCTGTAGATGTTCTAGCCCCTGTGCTCCGTGGTTGGGAACCTGAGCCAGCCAACTGGCCTGTTTCTTCTTGTTCTTTTTCACAGTAAAATAAATAAAGAGAGGAGATATTACTTTCTGTGTGTGAAAGAGTGTCTGTGGGGGATTGTATGTCCCATTCTTGCCACGTTTAATCGGGTCCTCCCTAAAAGACACATGTTGCGGTGCGACCAGCTACCTGACCCTGTGTTGTGGGGGTAATTGGATATACAGGCCACAACCCCTGATAGGTGGTCATGCGTTGCTGGGGAGGAATCCAACCAATGGGACGTCGTAAAATTGCAGCAACACGGGACCTATTTAAGCCCATGCGAGGCCGCCGAGCATCCTCTTTAGGGCCTATCGCATCAGAACACCCACCCACCGCTCCCTATATTTAGGGCTTGAGTTGACCTTGCTATGCCGTCATGTGTCGTCTGTCGTTGGGACAGGGGCACGGTAGGAATTTTCCCCATTTGGCTGATTGGCTGTTGCCACTTGGGTTTCGCCTGCCGCGTAGCAAATAGTCACAACTTGTAAGTTGCGGATAGGCTCTGGTTCAGGTGATAGGCATGGCACGGTGCGTGGCCACGCCTATGAAAATGCAGGATATTCCGGTACAGGAATCCAGTGACTCATTGGTTTGTCGTTCCCGAAAGGGTACAGCCTATGGCCGAGTCCCGGGGACATCAGGATGGCTGGATGGTAATCCTACCAATAGTCGTCCCTGGTGTTCATCCTTGTCTGTCCTACGAATGTGGCTCTGGGACAGTTCTGCCTGCAAGGGTGCAGGGAGATAGTCGAACCAGAACCTATGCAACCACTCACTTGGTTGTAATCAATAAAGTTGTGGCCTAAATTCTGCCAAAAACAAAACCAAATATCTGTCTCTTGTGTGAGCTTATTTTGGGGAGGGTAAAAGGTCTAAACACACAACTAGTTCTTGCCATTCCCACTTTAGACACTGGTAAGGTCCACTTTGCTGGAACCTTGGACCCAAACAGGATATGAACAAGATAATATGGACTTTCACTGGAAAACGAGACCTTACCTCTGAAATAAATCAATCCTCAAAATCTGCAACTTCATGATAGGAAAGGTGCTTCAACTTTATGATAATTTTACTTGTTGTCCTATATCACTTTCCCAACACTGTGACTTTTTTATTTTATTTTAAAGGGAAAGCCCAAACTGTGCCCACTATTTCAAAACCAGATGCACCATGTTTTTATTCAAAGGCCTAATCATACTAGTGGTTCTGGTTTTAATTCCCTTTCTAATAATTCTTAGCACAGAATTTGCTTTTTGCACAGCTGCTGCACATCCGATTGACATTTTCACCGAGCTATCTATTACGACCCCAAGATCTCTTTGCTGCCAGTTCACATCCCAACAGCTTATTTATTCAAAATATTTCTATACTGCCCTTCAACAAAGCTGCCAGGGTGGTTTACAAACAAAACAAAATACAAGAATCAGAATAAAATTTAATAAATTGCACCATAATACATTACATAGCTGACAGAATAGAAACGCCTTTGCCTGGCTATAGTAAAAATATTGGAAGGTTCTCTCTCTGGTCACTCACCTCATATGGCAGAGAAACCTGGAGGGAGGCCTTTGAAAATTACTTCACTTCCTATGGGCTGGTTGGCATGGAAGGAAGAGGTGTTTCTTCAGGAAAATGGGTCCAAAATTGTAGGGCCTTCAAGGTAAAGTGCCAGTTTTTTGAATTGGGGTTGTAAGCAGAACAGAAGCTGCTGCTGTTCTTTCAACATCAGCAAGGTGTGTTCCCACCAATATCAAATATGATCAACAGAATTATTAATTGTTATTGCCTCAATGTACATCATTTTACTTACACCGAGTCTCTTTTTTGCCATTGACCCAGTTTGGACAAATCCTTTTGGAACCTTTGCAGAATTCACAATGCCTTTGGTATTAACTGATTTCAACAACAATTACTAATGGGCAATTTTCAAAAAGCTTCTCACCATTTAAAGAAACACCCTGGATGATCAAAATTAGATGTATGTTTTAATGTTAGAACTCAACAAGAGCCCACTAGAGAATGTGCCTGGCTTTTAATATAGCAGGCAGCTCAAATATATCGAAAGGTAAAGGTAATTTTCTGTGACTCCCTGTGGTCTGACCTTATCTTGTGTCCACTGACTAGACTATTAGCCAAGAACCCCTGACACCAGACTATTATGCCTGAAGCTTCTATAGCCTGAACAAACTCAATTGAGCAAGATTCAAAAAGCTTTGGATACCTGAACCAAGAAAATGCAGCAGATAAAAAGAAGTCCGTAGCCATCATATTGCTTTGTTTGCAATGGTATGAAAATACTGCTGAGGGAGGTCAGGTGCTCTCTTGCAAAAAAGTAGAACCTTTACACAATCATGTTAAGCTGTTTCAGAGGAAGTGTCTACTCATTTGTGCTTTTCTGTCAATTTACTCTTCCATTGTTCAGAACATAATAATCGATGCTGTTTATATTTTTAGCTGTCTTTTCATGCATAATAGTAGCACTGAAAATTCATAGAGTAACAGATATATATAAAATAAATATTAGGCTATCTTAAGAAGTAGGCTTCAAATACAACCAAAAGACACTTGGAAACAATCTTTTTCATAAGGGGCCCTTGAAAAATAACAACAATAATAAAAGATTTAACTTGCATTGCATGTCAAACACTCTGGGCTTTTAAGGAAGGTAAGGGATTTAATTTATGGCTTGCTTTTATCTGCATTTGTTAATTGGATATATGATTATTGTTTTGGTTTAAAGTATTGCTTTCCACATCCGGATAATATATTATGAAAGGGTAGTTTTAGAAAGATATTAAATGAGTAAGTAATATATGAAGGAAGAACTCAGAAATTGTAAGCTTCTTGTGGCAGGACTTTTAAAATGTTTGTAGTACCATACACACTATATATAAAGTATGTAATAAATAACTGTAACAATTTGATCACTTATTAATATAGCAATTAATTATTTAGTTTTATTTTATTTTAATTACCTTAAAAAAAAAACATTTGGATTATATTTTGTAATTTGCAATAATTTCTAAACTGCCCAGAGGATGATGGATGGTATATAAACAAACAAACAAACATAAGATATTACATGCCTATTTAAATTCTAATATTTATTTTTAGGTATTGCATATGCAAACGTGATAGGTGAGAAATGATATGTTTAAAGTATTGCAAGAAAATAGCAATAGTTTAAAAGGGGGAGGATCCCAATTCCCCCACCAACCTAACACACAGAATACTTTCCTCCCACCTTTCTTTCCTCTTGTCTCTTTTCTTTTGCAACTGAAGCTGAAGAATGAGAGCCATCTCTTAAATACCAGCTAATTATCAGGATTTGGACAGCAGTGGAATCTGTGACTATGTTCTCATTACTGCAGGGACAATTCTCTAAACAGCTCAGAATCCTATTGGTAAGAATCTCCCTGGAAGAAGAATTAAGAGCAAAGGGATCAGATAATTAGGATTAAGTAGGTTGACCTAGGGCAGCTAAGCAGTTAAAAAATTCTAATCATGTGAGGACCCAATATACTAGGGTGAGATGGGGTTTCTATGAATCAGATTAATTGGAATGAGTGGACAATTTCTACAGGTTCATTTGATAAAACAGAAAGGTTCTGTAGGAACTTTGCATAATTATACTCTAAACTTTTGCTGGATGCAGTGCTTAAAACCACCAGGCAGATGTTCTCAGTGAATTTAGTACTGGCACTGTTCCGAACTGTATCTTCAGGAACAGAGAAGTTACCTTCCCACAAATACGCAAAGCAACAAACAACTTTATCTGCTTAAATTTACATAATGCATTGAATCTTTTTTTCTTTTCTTTTTTGAAAAAAAACCCCCCTATATTCTTTAAATTGACCATTTAAAGGATTACATGAAAGTAATCTCTCTGTGAGATTTTGGTTCATCCATGGAAGGTAATCATCATTACAAACAGCATTCCTTATTATTGGTGCAAGGTCAACAAATAGCTACTTTCAAAAAATGAATCAATAGAGCCATTTCCTATGGGTATTTGATTAAGATTAGAGAGGATTTTGGAAACACACTATTAGAGTTCTGTGTAGACAGACAGAAATTGGTATTTATTATAAGAAGGAATATTTATCATAATGATTTGCACAGAGGGCAGCAAACCACTATGCTGGAATATCAGTAAAGGTGTTTGGAGATTATTCTCTGGGGGGAAAATAGGTCAAGTGTAGTTCAGCAAACTTTTGCTGACTTTAACTCAGCCAGAAGCAATGAGATTTTTCACACATAAAATTAGACTTTCACTGGAAACCTTCAAGATTATACATTTTCACTGCTTTCCACTTTTTTTGTAATTTGGTCTGGGAAAGCCAGGTTGAATACAGCCTTCGGTCACTTATATACAATCACTTTGTATCCTTTGCAATGGGACGAGTATAAATGTGCCCTTTCCTATTCCCTCATGTAGTCATATATAAACTAGTGCCTAGCATAAGCAGGTTTGTCATTTCAGAAGTAACTGGTCAGCACTGAATGACAAGGTAGAAGTAGATATTTAAGTTCCTTCTGGTCGAACAAAAGGCATTGGACAATGTGCAGTTATATCATTCAATGCCTCATTTAGGGCATGTGCTGGACCAGTATCACAAGTGACACAGCTCATGAATGATGCAGAGTTCATATGCAAAAAGGAAGCCACTTTTGTAGAAACTTGCTAAACAAGAGGGACAAAAGAGCAATATTTTGTTAGCTTGAACATACCTTCATTACTTATGTTGACTAAATGACACAGCAAAATATGATTTAGGATGCTTTCATGACTCCTGGCAAACAGCAGTGGAGCTTGATGGACCAGTGCAGTCAGCACTGCATATACAGCTCTGGTGCTCACATCAGCTAGAACAGAAGGGCAGGGGTGAAAGGAAATACCCTTTTGCTGTGCCAGCTCCCTTGTGGTGCTCCCCTTCCCCTAAATGCCTGTTTCTGGGGTTTCTACTTGCTAACAGCCAGCAGTGATACTACCAACAACGTATTTTGCCCACAGTATGGACAGGCACATTGGGGTGCTCCTTATGGGCAAGACTTCTCTATTGATGGCTGAGCTCCCCCACTGGTGGAACTGGGTAGTGCAACAGGCAGGACACCCATGCTCTACCAGCACAGCAAGTCATTGCTCTGCCTACTACCAGCACTGCTGCTGCTACTACTGTCTTTTTACTATTAAGTAACTTGGACTTAGTCAGTTTGTGACAAACAGTCAGAATGAATCTTGTTTCATGAATAGACCATGTGCTACTTAGTGGGTGGGTGGGGGAAACCACCCCAAAGCTGCAAGTTTCAGCATGCAAAAGAGAGGGACTAGCAGCTGACGCAGGTGGCACTGTGGTCTAAACCACTGAGCCTCTCGGGCTTGCCGATCAGAAGGTTGGCGGTTCGAATTCCCGCGACGGGGTGAGCTCCCGTTGCTCGGTCCCAACTCCTGCCAACCTAGCAGTTCGAAAGCACCCCAAAAAGTGCAAGTAGATAAATAGATACCGCTCCAGCGGGAAGGTAAACGGCGTTTGCGTGCGTTGCTCTGGTTTTGGTGTTCCGTTGCGCCAGAAGCAGCTTAGTCATGCTGGCCACATGACCCAGAAAAACTGTCTGTGGAGCGGACAAATGCCAGCTCCCTCGGCCTGTAAAGCGAGATGAGCGCCAGAACCCCAGAGTCGTTCACAACTGGACTTAACTGTCAGGGGTCATTTACCTTTACCTTTTTAGCAGCTGACAAAGATCCTGACTAGGCTATCTAGTGAGTTTCATGGATGAGCAGCAGTAAAGCAAACAACAAAAGAGTGTTGCTTAAGTTCAAACAACGTTTGAAGATCTGAAAACTCAGCAAGCTGTTTTTATGAATTACTCTTTTTATTGAAAATTCATAAAGAACTTGTCACTGCTATTTGGTGAGGGGCACTTTCATGAAGTAGTTTTAGATTTCCCATCATGTTTGTGCTGGTATTTTAAGTGGTCAAGGGGCTAGACGATATTGGGTGGGTGGAGAGGTGTATTTCATATTCACTTGGAATATCTATCCAAATCTCTGTTTAAAAATCACTTGTGTTTGTATGCAGGCAGCTGCAAGGCCACTGAATGCTGGCAAACATTCTAACTGCTATAGGGACACAACAAGTCACAAGATTTTGACAAGGAATGAAAAACAAACAGTTTGGGGAAAACATCACACCTAGGTTAATGTAAGATCTGGGTGCTGGAGGACAAATGGGCAGGCAGAGAACTGAGGGCTGGTGCCAGGATGGGACTGGATGAAAATCTTACAAAGGCCCTGAGGATTGAGTGTTGATGACAAAAGGTCTGGATGGGCAAGGGAAGGAGAGGAGAGTGCTAGGAAAACAATGTTGCTAAGGGCTGTGTAAGCAACTGAGAATG
The DNA here is from genome assembly GCA_034641385.1 of Darevskia mixta. Taxonomy (NCBI): domain Eukaryota; kingdom Metazoa; phylum Chordata; class Lepidosauria; order Squamata; family Lacertidae; genus Darevskia; species Darevskia mixta. The sequence continues at coordinate 13,492,485 of JAWWNH010000001.1, forward strand.
ATGCTTAAGGAAGTTAAGGGTGATACTTTTTCAAATAGATCTCCTTCTGTTGCTGAGTATCTGCTCTACCAGATATTTATTTTCCAATAACTGCCACAGATCCTTAAGGTTCGTCTTCTTGTTTATGTATATATTTAATTATAAAGGTTGCCCTGCAATATCTCTCCTCCTTTTTCTTCCTTGTGTTCTATCGCCTGATTTAAACAAGAGGAGGCCATATAAACCACTTTGAGATTTTTCTTTACAGTCAAGAGTTAAATAAATAAATAAATAAATAAATAAATAATAAAAAAATAAAAATAAAATATATAGAAAGCCTTACATGAGAGGAAAGGGTTGCAGCTTGGTGGAACAGCACATACTTTGCATGCAAAAGGTCTAAAGTTCAGTCCCCAGAATCTCTGGGTGGTGCTGGAAAAGACTCCTGTCTGTTCAGCAACTGGGCCTCTCAGTGGAATTTCTGCGTTCAATGTCCTTACTTTCTGCCAAGGCCACATTAAAAACTAGGTTGTGGGACATCGAGCGCCAAGAACTTATAGTGGCAGCAGGCAAAACATGCTCCCCTCTTTATTTCCATCTTCCGTGGGCACATGAATCAAAATGTAACTATCTCGATTTTCTGCTGAACCCCCCAGAAAGAAGGGCTTTTTCGTTGGCCAGGTTCAATGTAAATCCATCGAACCTCCTATGGGGAAGGTTCTCAGGCAGGGCGGAGGGTGAGAGGATTTGTCCATGTGATGACCACCAGGTGGAAAGCCTCGTTCATGTGGTTTTCCATTGTAAACTTTATGATGACATCCGTCTGCAATTCCTGGATCGGCTCTGCATTCCTAGAGGGAGACCAGTGCAGGAGGTCTTACAGTTCCTATTATCAGGGAAAGACCAAGAGCTTACCAAACTGGTGGCTCAATACCTACATTTGCTTTTCTCTCGCCGTAATATTCTGCAGTCGGCTGAGTCATCAGGAGTCCCAGAGATGTGACGGCGGACAGCGGAGTCTTTTCACTTTTCCTTTTAGCATGCTTTGTACCACTATGAAAGTATTAATCCAGTTCTGTTTATATGTGTGTCTGTTTTATGCCAATAAAGGTTGATGGATGGATGGACTCCTGTCTGAAACTGTGAAGAGCTGCTATCATTCATTGTAGATAGTACTGAGCTAGATGAAGCACTTGGCCGACCTGGTGTAAGGCAGATTCCTGTAGTAGTATCATGCAGCTGCCATCACACTAAAAGGGCACCTACTGCATGACCTATGCCTCTAGAGTCTCTTCTCCTCCAACCTCTCTATTTATTTGAATACAGGTAACTTGCACAATAAGTGAGGGTTCGGTTCTCGGGGGTCCATGTGTATACACAAAAACGTGTAAAGCCAGAAAGAAACTCCATTTTACTCTATTTTTTTATGCAGGAAATCCCAGTTTACCATCAGTGTCCCTACAAGAATCATGTCCATTGCCTACCATGTGATGATGTCCTTATATGTGGAGGTTTTTAGATTTTTTCTTTTCCCCATACAAAATAAGAACTGAATTCAGTAACTTTTGTTAAAAGACAACAATCAAGAGAAAAGACCATGAAAGAGCTACTTCATAAAAGTTTTATCTCCTTTAGAAGGCCATATACACAGGGGAATATTTTTTACTTTGTATAAACTATAAGGTTTTTATTGTAACTAGTGAAGTAAATTAAATAGGCTTTTCTAAGCACTGCATGTTCATGACACAAGGGAGCTGTGATATCTAAAAAATCATAATTTGACAAGAATTCCGGGCATCGAGAGTATAAGTGAGTAGGAACTATTTGTTAATTATCATCTGTTCCCTTTGATTGCAAATGTACAGAATTTATCAGTCACTAAAGCAGAAATAGAATTGGCAGAGGGAGATAAAGAATAGAAAAAGATGACTGACTGAACGTCTAAGAAGGGCAAATGCTGAACTTAAGTCATACTTTAGTTTTATCTGTGCTGCATAGAATCACAAAATTCTAGGAGAAAGAATGGCTACCTTTGGGAAGACTTTCAAAAGTATTTTTTTTAAAAAAGAAAAAACATGAATGGCTTCCACTCCTTTCACCTCAAGGGAGTAGTATATATGTTAAAGATGATACCCACCTATCCTCTATGGGAAGGCAATGCTCACCTAGTGACAGTGAGAGACTGCTGCAGTCCAGGATGGATAGCTCTCCTCAAGCGGCTGCATTAACACAATTTATATGTAAAAGAGTATGGTGATGCTGTTAAATTAATACAACGATTGTTCAAAAACTGGGAAGTCTGCCATACTTGTATACTTCATATTCTTCCTGATGGCTGTAAAGCAGTGTACTCAAGGGATTCTCCCTCTTCCTAGGCACATAAATGTCCACCTTCAATTAATTATTCCTCTGGGAGAAGGGCACCATATATACCCCAAACACACTGAGCATCATGTGTTAACCAACCCAACAGAGAAGTATAACAAAGACTTTAACTGAATATATAACTAAGAGCAGAAAAAGAAGAGGGAGAAAATCAGGAAAAGATGTATTTCGGAGGAAAACCCTTAATCCAGAACTAGTAATGAAGGGTAGTTCAGATTTCCTACTTTCACCAGGAAAAACAGAAACTAGCCAATTCCAGTTTGTTCCTTTCAGGAACCTAGAGGAGTCTGCTCACTGGGATATAAAAATAAAAGTTCCAGTCAGGATGTGTTGTGCTCTGCCTGTGGTTCTCAGAATTATCAGGATTATGTTATGATTTCCATGTTTAGAGCACAAGAAGTGCAGTGTCTGGAAAGCTGTGGGATTTTAGTAGACAGAGACAATCATCGCTCTCACCCATTGTGCACGACCACTTTCTTGATAATATAGGTCTTGCTCCCAATGTTCACATAGAATTATTTAAGCTGTCTAGAGGATGTGGCATAATTCTCCATTCCACCTTGGAAGACTGGTACAGAAAGAACTGTACCATCTGGCCCTGAGGGTCATCAGGCCGGGAGATAATATTCATCATGGTATCAAATAATGACTATGAGTGCCCACACCCATATATTATAATTATAGAAAGAGAGATGAGAAACTATGTACATCTCATATATGTTGTGCAAGTGAATTAGCTGCCTACTTCCCCATGCCTGAAAACATTTTGAAAACATGATACCAAACCTACAACATCCACACTAGAGGAATTAATGAATAACTATTTTTGTTTTTTTCAAACCCACTAATTAAATACAAAGATTAATTATTCTCCAAATACCAAAGGATTAAACCCACTAATTGCACAACTAATAAAATGTGTGTCTCTTGATTAATAAACCTCAGAGCTTCCAGTGCACGACATAAAAATTTATATCTACCAAGCTCAAATACACAAGGGTAAGGGTATATAACATTAAACCAACATACAATTAGCAACACTTTATTTTAATTATCTTTGGGTACTATTAACATTGGTCCTGTAGTTCATTTTTCATCATGGATTACTCCTTAAAACTGCTTGTGTAGATTAATTCTGGAAGTATTGGCACTTTTTTTTTTTAACCAAGCTGTAGCACAAAACTGGAATCAATGAAGAAATCCTATTCTGTGACCTTCCAATAGCCAGGTTTCCTGTGGGCTTCCCTCCTCCCTCTTCAAGGCAATTGACTATAATTGATAAAAAGCTATGACTTCATTAAACAACTTTCTATCATCAGAAAGGAAATGAAGAACTGAAATAGCTATACGGACACAGGTGAAAAACTAGGCTAACAGAACTTTTTGGAAATATATTGGAAAATATATTGGAAAGAAAGGTCTGCATGGAACATCAACCCACTAAGTAAATATTGACCTTTAAAAAGGGGGGGGGAGCAGTCATACTAGTAAACAGCAGAAGTGGTACATATTCTGTGAACCTAAGTTATGATAACACTTGCAACTTATGAACAGATTGCTTACAGACATAGACTCTGTAAGGACAAATATAATGATATTTGGAATATCATATAATGATATTTATCCTATATAATAATTCCCTAATGTCCCTGTGTCCGCGTCCGTGTGTCAGAGGAAATTTTAACTGCGCATGTCGGAGACGGACGCAGGGATTGGAGTAGGGATTGGAGAGGGGGCGTGTCCGAGAGGCGGCGGCGGCGCATGCGCGTCGTCAGTTGCCTCACTGCCGCCGCCTCGCATGGAGCTGAGCGCGCTGCCGGGGTGCCCCTGTCCGCCTGCGCTCACCCGCTGCCGCCGCCTCCGAGACTGCCGAGGCCCTCGCCCAGCCCGGACACTCTTGGCCTCGGCTGGTGGCAGTGGCGGCGGTTCTGGAGCTCCCCTGGCCGCCGCGAGGAGCCTGCCCGGCAAGGAGCTCCGCCCGACGCGGGACTCTCGCTCGCCTGCCAGTGGCCGGGGAAAGAGGAGCAGTGGCGGCGGCGGCGGCAGGCACAGGCCGAGCGAGCCCAGCGCCAACAGCCGGGACCGAGCAGGCCGCGGCTGCCCCGGGGGCCCAACGCCGCCCCGCAACCTCCTCGCCCCGGCTGCTGCCGCCGGGCGCCTCCGCGCCTCGGGTCCCGGTCCTTTCTTCTCCCGCACTTGCACCACCACGCCGCCGGAGGAGGAGGCGGCGGCAGCCCCTCGAGCGGCATCGCCAGCAGCTGCCCCGGCCGAGTCCCCTTCTTTGGGGCCGTGGTCCATGACGCCTGTTGAATCAGGCTGGCGAAGGAGGGAGGGGGCAGGGAGAGGCTAGCGGGCCGCGCCCCGCGGAGGGTCTCTGCCGGAACAAGGAGCCGGAGTGCCCGTCCGCGTCTGCCTGAGGAAGCTCCCCTGCGCAAGTGAAGGGAGAGCAGAGCGGCGCGCCCAGGCTCCTGAGTGAGCAGCTTAAAGAGACAGCGCGTGCGCGCTCCCCGTCTCCCTCGCTCACGCACTTTGCGCTCCCCCTTCTCACACACACTGCCTCGAGCACTCCCAGAGAGAGATTGTGAGGGATTAATGTCTGTAAGTGTGACAGAAAGAGTGTGTGTGTGTGTGTGTGTGTGTGTGAGAGAGAGTCAGAGTATGTCTCAAAGGGAGAGGAAGGTGTGTGTGTGTGTGTGTGTGTCACAGAGAGAGAGAGATTGTGACAGAAAGAGTGTGTGTGTGTGTGTGTGTGTGTGTGTGTGTCAGAGCATGTCTCAGAGAGAGAGAGAGAAAGATTGTGAGGGATTAATGTCTGTAAATGTGTGTGTGTGAGAGAGAGAGGTGTGGGGGGGGAGGGGGAGGGAGGGAGAGGCGAACTGTGTGTGGAGGTGGGGGAGATGGGTGGGGGGATGGGTGTGGGAGGGGGAGGGAGAGGGAGAGGGAGGCGAACTGGGAGTGGAGGTGGGGGACATGGGTGTGGGGGGATGGGTGTGGGAGGGGGAGGGAGAGGGAGCCGAAATGTTTGTGGAGGTGTGGGTGGGTGGGGGTTTGACCGCGTGTTAACATGTTTCAACACATATCTAGCCCCCGTTATTTCAACGGGCTTAATTTACTAGTAGTTAATAAAAATATAGTAGGTTATAAATAACCATATATGTATTTGGATAATAATAACAGTTATATGCCTATATACTACACAAAAATGCATGAAATAGTAGTTATTTGCATATATATTGAAATACCTTTCTTTCTTTTCTTCAATATGCAATTGTAATTTTTACTTTATTTTGTTCAACTGAAATACTCTCAATAATTTCTTTTAGAAATAATTAAGTATTGACTTTACAAAGTGATGTACACAAGAGCATGAAGCTATGTAATATAATTATTTGCAGCATGATAAATGGGCAAGAAATGATCAAGTCTCTTTAAAATGGGGTGTTAAAGATTTGGATACAGAATCTGCGTTGTGTGTGTGCGTCCAGTCTATCATTCTCAGACACATATGTTGAAACAGAACTAGTATTTTGCTTGGCAAGCCGCCCTTGGATTAAGCAAATGGGCACCTCAGAATCTCATAGGCTTGGTCCCCATTCTCCATCAAAATGATTATCATTATTTATTAAATTTGTATACCGCACTTCATCCATAGATCTCAGGGAGGTTCACAACATAAAAATGCAAGATAAAATCAAAACATACATAATAAAAACAAAAACAAAGCAGTAACTGTCCCTCCCCCTACCACTCCCAGAAACCCATTTAAAAGGTATCAGTTGTTAATCAGTCAAAGGCCTGGTTGAACAGGAACATTCCTGCCTGACACCTAAAGGTGTACAATGAAGGTGCCAGCTGAATCTCTCTTGGGAGAGCACTCCACAAACAGGGAGTCACTGCAGAAAAGGCTCATTCTCTTGTATCCACCCTCCAGACCTCTTGTGGAGAAGGAACACAAAGATGATGATCTCAGGGTCCGGGTAAGTTCGTATGGAGAGAGGCGATCCTTGAGGTACTGCGGTCCTGAGCCATTTAAGGCTTTATAAGTCAAAACTATCACTTTGAATTGAGCTTGGAAGCTAACTGGCAGCCAGTGCAGTCAGGCCAAGATCAGTTAATATGCTCAAACTGTCTTGCCCTGGTGAGCACCCCAGCCACTGAATTCTGCACCAGCTAAAGTATCAGAACCATCTTCAGAGTATTCTAACCTAAAGGTTACCAGAGGATAGACAACATCCCTGCCCAGATAGGAGCACAGCTAGGCCACCAGCTGAAGCTGATGGAAGGCACTCCGTGCCACTGAGCCCACCTGAACCTCAATCAACAACAAAGGATCCAAAGCGACCCCCAAGGTGCATACCTGCTCCTTTAGAGGGAGGGTAACCCCATCAACAGCCAGCCAGATGGGCGGGGTATAAATAATAAAGTTGTTGTTGTTGTTGTTGTTGTTGTTGTTGTTGTTGTTGTTGTTGTTGTTGTTGTTGTTGTTGTTGTTAACATCCCCCATCTATCTGTTATAGGGAACCAACAACTAAGCCCTTATTGAAATGGATCTAGAAAAGCAGTTTCCTCCAAGAGCACGTTGATTTGTTCCGCAACCACCCACTCAAGAACCTTGCCCAAGAACTACACCACACAGCTCTGGGAGCAAATACACTAATACCACCTATTAAACCCCAGGCATACTGTTGATGTGCAACTGGCAACACTACTGTGACTTGTGGGATAAATTACCATGGTTCTCAAGGCGGAAACTCAAGCCCTCTGGTTGATGGATGCTTTTAATACTCCAGTCAGTTGCAGCAGCATTGGTAGCAGTTAAGGAGTATAATTCCTAGACCTGGGTGCATCAGGAGTTTGCTGGGGCCCTCACTCCTTGCACTAAGAAGACGGGAAGGTAGGGAGGATACAATGGAGCCCCTTTGTGATTTTTGCCCTAAAATGAACACCTGAAACTAAATCGTAAAGACTTAGACTTCTGTATTGTAGTCTCTGTGGGTTTGAGCTAGCCTCAAGCTTGAAACAAGTTAAATTTATTTATGAAGTTTCTTTTTAAGGATATATGATCCTTGACATTAGAGAGAGATCATTTCAGTGGTTCCAATGCAAAGCATTTTGCTCATCCTGGTTTAATGAATCGTGATAAAAAAATACTTTGTAACAAGTGCTTAGGTGAACTGAGAAAGTTAGATTTATACTGCTCTACGATTCAGTAATACAAAAACTTCCTTTTTATCCTACCTCCAGAGCTTTCATCCGTTCCAGCAATAATTTTGTCTTTTCCTTTTCCTCTTCAGCGCTGCTGTTTTCATTCCTTGAATCTTTATCTACTGACATGCAAATGTCTTCCACCGCTGTTTTAGGAATCTTGCTCTCGTGAGTAAAGGTTTCCTAAAAGATCAATGTATTTTTTCATCAGTAAAATGGTAAAAACAAAACAAAGAAAAAGCAATGTAATTATAATATCACACGTATGCACTTTGTAGGCATGTTTCAAAGCTTTGTGGAAGTGTGACATCTAATATACATGGAATAACATCCTGCATATATTTAAATATATACACAGTGTATACCCTGCAATGAGACATTGTGTTTTCCTGAATTATCATTTAAAATGACAGTACTGTACTCATTGTCCATTGTTTCTTTCCTTTCCAGAGCTTTCTATTACAGCCACCACACAGGTACCACCAAAAACAATGGCCCTTTGTCCTCTCATCTTCTCTCCAATGTAGTAATCAGAAATGCAAAATAGAAGCCATCATCATCAAGATGTGAAGTCCTCCCTCACCCCACTGTACAACCGTAGCTGCCACTTACAGGAATAAAGAAACTCACAATGTGAAAAGATAACATTACACATTTAGAATTCCTAAGGTCAAAGGTTATGTTTTAATCCCGCAGTTAGCCCATGAGTGCATGGTGTTTTTTGGTTTGCAAAGTAGCCAATGTGTTCCTCACCTCCCCACAACTGAATTAAGACCTTGCTCATGCTCAAGTTAGGTGGAAAATTTGCTTGGCTCACATTTTAATGTGAATCTACCAAATTTACACTTTCTGAACCAACATGCAAACCGAAACATGGTTATCCTTTGAAATTAATACTTCTCATAATTCTGTAATACAGTTTTCTAGTCAAAATATGATTGCTTACAAAAATACACTTTTGACTGAAGAGCAGGGTACAAATGCTCTCAATAAATAAATAAATAAATAAATAAATAAATTTCAGATGCAAGTGCTGTAAACAACTGTGCCCACCCACTGGCTAAAGTCTCTTTGATCACATGGTGGCTTCTGCTTGTGGTAAATAGACAGGCAATTTTCACTGATTCCTCTCCTCTACAGTCCTTTATACACCCCACAAGAAAAAATCAGTTGCAGAGGATTGGTGGACTCTTTCAAATAGCACAGAAGGTGCTCTGGGGAGCTGCAGAGAAAAGGGAGAATCAGCTAAATCACTTTCTGATCCTCGAAGCCTCAACTGGATTAAAGAGCCTTCTGTCCGCAAAGGAACATAACTGGATACAGCGTAGTGTATTTAGGTTTCTAACTCCTTCTGTATTATGATAGGTATTTCTGTTAATTAAACCCTGCCATACAGATGCCTCCCATGTTTAGCCTATATAGTGTGTTTCCTCCCAGAGGTACCAGCAGAGATATTAATAATTCCTATTCACAAAATATTTGTATATGCTTCGAGCTACAACTTCACTTGCCTCCATACATACCAACTTTGGAGTCAAATATTAGGGGAGTGGGGAAGTGTTCAAAATTCTCAGAATCATATATATTCAGATAACTTTTGCACATGGTTAGAGTGCTGGGCAAGGACAGTGGTTCTCTTTTCTTTCCCTCTGGGCCACACTTTCAGAATAAAAAAGTGCTCGTGCCGCACCAAATTTTTTATTGGTAAGAAATATATTGGAAACAAAAAGAAACAACAACTAGCAGTGCTTGATTTATAACACAGAACACAGCTACTTTATAATATGGTCATGGGACATCCAGAAAGCATAAAACAATGAAGCTACATAAGAATATGAATCATTCTCAAAATTAAATTATAAACGAGTCTGTTACATATGAGCCTTAAGTATGTATACAAGCTCAATGAGTTTGATTGCCCTTGAATCTTCCCAACACACTTCCCATTTCCTCCTGCTACACCAATGTGGTGTGCCACACCCTTTGAGAACCACAGGACTAGGATCTGGAAGACCAGGGTTCAAATCCCCGATCAGCCAGGAAGCTCACTTGGGTGACTATGGGTCAGTCACTATCTCTCAACCTAACCTACCTCACAAAATTGTTGCAAGGGTAAAATGGAGAGGGGGGAGAGCTATGTAAACCACCTTGATCTCCTTGGAAGAAAGGTGGGATATAAATGTAATAATAAATATAATAAACAACAATCCACGCTAGAAGCTGCATTATGCACAAATGCTGATCTATACATAAACACTTTCCTTGTGCAATCAAAACAGTCATAGTATTCCAAAATACTCCCAGGCCCCTCACGTTTGATCATGAAAATGTTTAGAACACCCCATGTCCATCTCTTGCATTTCCCCCCCATCCCCCATCCCTCCCCTTCCACTAGCTTCCTTTGCTGTTCCTTTCTGTTGTGCAAGTTCTCGTCAACAAATGCACTGAACAAGATGGCAGAATGGATTGTTGAGGGGCACACAGAAAGAGACCAAGGTGGTACAGTCTACCACCCCAGGATTCTGCCCCATGTGTTTACTCAGCATAGCTGTCATCTCCCTGGATAAGGGCTTGCCTTCTTTGCTTATATGACCTAATGCCACGTATACTGGTAATTACATGGTATTATCATGCTTTTCAAACTACCACATCTCCAAAAGGATATTGTTATTCAGCACACAAACAAAGCTGTTAAGGAAGAAAACAACATGACCAAACATAGCTGCATGGTACTCTGAATTGGAGCCAATAATTAAATCTTGTCTGACAATCCATTTATTGTAAGGCAATTAAAATAAGCTCATTCATTCAGGCATACATTAAAAAATAATAATCAAACAACAGTTCATAGTAAGTGCTACTCAAACACTGACCACACTTTTTAGGTACAAGATAGAAAGCCAAAATGAATAAATGCTAGTGTTGGGTAAAAGTTCTCACAAAGACATTTCACTGAATTCATGTTTTTCAAATGATGGCATATACCATGACCCCAGAATTTTGCCACAGAGTTGGGATAAAAGAGACTTATTTTCAAAGTACATGGCAGATACGTATGACTTATGGTTTTATAGAAAGCAATCCTTAGACAAAGTATAATAAATAAATAAATACTTCTAGGCCTTTTTTTTGGCACGTAGCCCAAGTTAGCAGAGTTGAAAATTCACACTGAATGTCAACTAAATAAGAAATACATTGGGGGCGCATATGGCACAAAAGTAATACTAGAAAAAGTTGATGCTGAACAATTTTATAGAAAACAAACAGAACAGAATGAAATAACAAATCAAAAAAGAGACACAGGTGAGCTGTGAGCTTTCAATGCCAATCACTTTTCTCAATAAATCAATAGAAGATGTGCAACTGTGTTCAATATGCGTATGTGTAGATTGATGGCAATTTGCCAGTCCCATCATTACCACAATATAGATCTGTGGCCTGACCAGGATATTCATTTTTCAAATTAAATCTCCAGTTGTACTAAAACAACTAGTCTCATTTTAATAAAACATGAATAGTATCAGGCTATAAGAGTATTGGTTAACTACTAATGGCTTTTAAAAGATATATAATATGTGTGACATTGCTACTAGATTTCTCTGCAGCAGGATGAAGTTTCCACGGGGATAAATTTTGTAGGAGAACATATTGTCCACTTGTATATAACTGGTCCCTCTGACAAACTCTTAATTAATAGGAGAGCCCATGGCCTTCACTGTGACATGTTCTTCTGGCTCATCAATTAAAGACAAAACCATCTCAATGCACTGAAGACTATAACACATGGTGTAATGTAGTTTTTTATTTGACTTATGGCACACTTAGTAAAAAGGATTGGTCACCACTGAATTATTCTGATTATTAGCATTTGAATGTCAATCAAGTAAGAGACACTTTCATCTTAACCAAAGACAGCTTCTTAGACAGTTAATGTCACACTATTTAAGATGCTATACTAGTCAATGCCACTTAATCATCTTGAAAATTTTCTCTTTAGCATATTTGACAGGATTGTTACATTTAGAGTAATAGGAACTGTAATTCTGCCCCAATACCTTCTGTTGTTTTAGAACTCCATGCCATTCTTAAGTCATATGGATAATCTACCATGCAGACCAAAGAAACAAAACAAAAAAGCAAAAGCAAACATATTTATCAAAACAGGCCAAGGCCAAGTCATAAATTGTAAATTAGTGTAAAGCTACAAGGTAAAGGTAAAGGGACCCCTGACCATCAGGTCCAGTCGTGTCCGACTCTGGGGTTGCGTGCTCATCTCGCTCTATAGGCCGAGGGAGCCGGCGTTTGTCCGAAGACAGCCTCCGGGTCATGTGGCCAGCATGACAAAGCTGCTTCTGGCGAACCAGAGCAGCGCACGGAAACGCCGTTTACCTTCCCGCTGGAGCGGTTCCTATTTATCTACTTGCACTTTAACGTGCTTTCGAACTGCTAGGTGGGCAGGAGCTGGGACCGAACAACGGGAGCTCACCCCGTTGCAGGGATTCGAACCGCTGACCTTCTGATCAGCAAGCCTGTGGTTTAACCCACAGCGCCACCTGGTCCCTTGTAAAGCTACAAGTTGGTATAATTAAGTTCTGCTGCTCAGTTTTAAGGGGGTGTAAGTCAGTTTTAATGAGCTTGTGCTAATGGTGATTGTTGTATTTTTATGAATTCCTGTTTGCTGCTTTGAAGGGGCTATTATACTCTAAAAGGTTGGCATGTAAATCTTGTAAATAAATAGCGACTGCAAATGAACACCAATGAGAACATCTACACAATTAGGTTGTAATGAAAGAGTGACACCCCCCTTTCAATGTGATTATCCTTTTCTTCAGAAAATGGGAATATCATAATGTTTAGTTATAATTTAGTATTAAAGGGCCAAATAATATTTGGCTTAGGTGGAGGGAGATCAGTGCTCTGCAGTTTATGACAGTCAGAAAAAATCCTGAACTATTTCAATCTGGGCCTGAAATAGCGACATTTCAGAATTTAACAGTAAAGCTACAAGTTACTGTTAAATTCTGAAATGTCGCTATTTCAGGCCCAGATTGAAATAGTTCAGGATTTTTTCTGACTGTCATAAACTGCAGAGCACTGATCTCCCTCCACCTAAGCCAAATATTATTTGGCCCTTTAATACTAAATTATAACTAAACATTATGATATTCCCATTTTCTGAAGAAAAGGATAATCACATTGAAAGGGGGGTGTCACTCTTTCATTACAACCTAATTGTGTAGATGTTCTCATTGGTGTTCATTTGCAGTCGCTATTTATTTACAAGATTTACATGCCAACCTTTTAGAGTATAATAGCCCCTTCAAAGCAGCAAACAGGAATTCATAAAAATACAACAATCACCATTAGCACAAGCTCATTAAAACTGACTTACACCCCCTTAAAACTGAGCAGCAGAACTTAATTATACCAACTGCAATTAATAATAATAATAATAATAATAATAATAAAGCACAATGAAATAGAAAGGTTTAAAGTTTTTTCTTCATGAAATATCCTCTACTGATAGCGTGAACAAAGATGAGGAAAGGGATAAGAGCTTTAGGAAGAAACTAGATCAGGAATGGAAGTTTGTTACTGCATCACTGAATCTTTTGAGCACCTGTAAGGGGCAACCTATTCCTGACAGACAACTGTGCAATGCATTTTCTATATGTCTATTTTCAACTCTGCACAGATTTGCACATTTTAAAAGCTTGCCCTTCTTTATTAACTTACAACGCTTCATTATTCAGTACCAGATGGCTACAATTTGTACCGTCCCTTTTCTATCACGGTGGAGGAGCAAGCAGTTTATATCTAAAGCTGAAAAGGTTTTCGGGTGGGGGTGACGATGCAATTGAATTAAGGCTATTTTAAAGGCCACTGCCAGCTGGTATCTAAATAGCTGAAAGGGACAAGAAGCACGTTTATTCTCTTCCACTGTGCACTTTTTATAAGGCCTGCAATACATGCTACTTTGTCCTAGTCCTAACCCTGTTAGCTCCTCAGCATCCACACACTTCCAATGCAGCTTGGCTTGAAGTGCCATAGTTTTATACCAAACTGGACCATTGGTCCATCTAGCTTAGACTTGCCTGTACTGAATGGCAGTGACTTTCCAGGGTTTTAAGCTGGAGTCCTTTGCAGCTCTACCTTGAAATGCCAGGGATTAAAACTAAGAAAGATCTTACTGGGATCACACTGTTTCTCTGCATGAAGACACGCCTTCCAAGAGAAAATATGATGCTCAGCAGCTCCCCCCCCCCCCCGATACTTTGAATCACTATGAGCTTGCAAAGGAATTTGTTTTATTTACATGCTATTCTGTTTAAATATTATGTTGATTTACAGTGCTATTCCTGCTGTTGTGAGCTGCTTTGAGCTCAACATTTGTTGTTGGAAAAGTGGAAAAGAAGTAATAAAATCAAAATCAAATCACCAATCATTTCAAAAGATCTTCTGAGGAATATATCTCTGTTATTGTCTCATAAAAAGTTCATGAGGGTAGACAGAGTGTAGGGAGAAGAAATAATAAGAGCATATTCAAAAATCATGTTGTGGGAAACTGGGGAGCGAAGACGAAACCCCAAAGCTGAAACACAACACAAAGTTCTTAGTAGCAAGCAAAACCAGCAGACTGTCTGGTATTGTACCCCTGTGTGAAAAGCATGCGACTTCATTTTCTATGAAGGCTTACTCTATAGTTAGCTTTCTCTCTCATAGGATCCTGCCCATGATTTATTTGGTGGGTAGAATGAGGAATGCAGGAGATGAGCTCCCAGTGTGTCCGTAATAATCATGCAATTTCATTGTGAGGAATTCTCATATTGCTGTAAAGAGAAAGCCCACATAGGTAATGTAGGTAACTGTCTTAGCCACTGTGGTGTGAGAGCCAGTGTGGTGTAGTGGTTAAGAGCAGTGGGCTCGTAATCTGGTGAACTGGGTTTGATTCCCTGCTCCTCCACATGCAGCTGCTGGGTGACCTTGGACTAGTCACACTTCTTTGAAGTCTCTCAGCCTCACTCACCTCACAGAGTGTTTGTTGTGGGGGAGGAAGGGAAAGGAGATTGTTAGCCGCTTTGAGACTCCTTAGGGTAGTGATAAAGCGGGATATCAAATCCAAAGTTGTTTTCTTCTTCTTACACTGAAATCAGACTGTTGGCCCATCTAGTTCAACACTGCTTACATCAGAAGTGAGTAACCTTAGGCCTGGGTAACAAATGAAGCCCTCTTGACCTAAGGAAGGCTCCTAGGCCACATGTTCCCTGGCAACACCCCTCTCCCCAGGCTACCCCTCTCACTGGTCCTGCTCTGTGCTCTCATTTAGTGGCTTTGCCTGGCTGTAATGTACATTGAACTGTGTTAATATCTCTTACTTGCTTGGGTGGATGCACATGTATGGCTGCACCTCTGTTTTGTGACTGGAATGTAAGATACTAAACAAAACCAAGAGTCATAGTTCTTGTACAATCCACATTTTGCCTTGGACCCCTGCCCACCACTGGCATGTGGCTGTCTGAAGGTTGCCCATGGGGGAATATGGCCCACAGGTTGAAAAATGTTCCCCAAACTTGGCCAACAATGACTGGCAGTGGCTCTCAGATTTTTAGACAGCAGCCTTTCCCAATTCTGCCAAGAGATGGAGAGCTGTGAATCAGCTCTACCCATGGAGCTATAGCTATTCCCCTGATACACCTGGAGGCTTTAGCAGTTTGCTACTAATTCTCAAGTCTTATTTTATTCTCAGAATCATCTGTTTTGTTCCAAAGGTCTTATTGTCCTTAAGCATTGCTTAGATTAGTTTGTTATGGCCTTGTACAGATTTTTCAACCTGAGATATTCTGATGTGCCTCCTGAATTTTTAGCTTGTGGACTTTTAATCTCCCTTCTTACCTATTCCAAATCAGGGACACTTGAAGTGCAGAAGTACATTTTATGCACTCCAATCCAAGCTATGCATTGGAATCTCTGGTGAATTTCAGGGCTGTCTTCAGTTCAGTTCTTTGCAGTATATGATGATGAGGTTTCTGCACCCTCCATGTTTCTATTTTCTGAGTGAACTTAAAATTGTAACCTTTTCTCTTTATTAAAGGAAAACCTTTCAGACTGCTAACACTATTATCCAGGGCTAAATAGTGTGTTGTTATTAAAATGCTAAACTAGTTATGAGCACTAGCTAACTTGGAAATAAAAATCAGAATTCACAGTATAAAAGTCCACAGTATAAAAGTACTGATTTTACTTACCTATTCTGAAACCTGTGTGTGGACACCATTGACTTCCTTTCATTATTATTATTACTATTCCCTTCACATTCTTATGGCAACAGAACAGAACACAATATGTGTTTGCTTTAGACAGCCTATCACAGATGCAAGAATAATGTTTTGTTGTATAGCTAACTGTTTTTGCTCAACACAAGCTGCTGAAAATTTGAAGCAAAAGAAAAGGATTTAGATAAATCAGAAGGTTTGAGAGAAACAGTCTAAATTGTTCACAGTTTAACATTACTGCTGTCAGGCAAGAACACATAAAACTCCTCTTTTTCATCTCTGCATTTGACTTACAAAGTATACACAGAGTGAGCAGTAAAATCTCCCAGATTAAACGCCTGTGATGGATAAGAGAACAAAGTGTTTTCTTTATGTCTCTAATATGAACCTACAACCACTGGCATATCAATCTAAATCTACTTCACATTAGTCTTCACTCAAACCACTTCTAAATATTGCAGGGTATCATCCTTATTGAACAGCTCTGCAGAGCTACATTAATAAATTTTCTGACGATGCTTTTATTGCCTCTTCCATCCATCAGCAACATTTATTTCTGTTGAAAAACGTTCAGTCCTAAGAGGTACTTTGACTAAAAGGAAGCAACAGTGTAAAATGAAATATTTAGAAAAGTTCAATACTAATGTTAATTAAATCTGTTAAACAGGGAACAGCTCTTATTAATGCTGATAGTGAAAAACACTTCTCTAGATCACCCCTTCAAATGCAGCTATAATGAGCATTTACATGACCAATGGCCCCAGGAACAGTCTGTTTCCTAGTGCTGTCCTTTTTTCTGCAGGAGATAATTACTCACATCAATGGCAGTACCATCATTGTATTTTGTGCTTATGTAATTAGCAAAGAACTATTAAGACAACATGAAAACAGAAACAAAACAAAACACAATGGCCACCTAAATGAAGGTTCAGGCATGAGAGCATCATGTGTACCATCAATAGCAGCAGTGATGAGGCCTGATGCGTGCCAGTGAATGATCACTAACAGGAGGCATTCTGCAATGGAGTCAAAGCATTGTTTATCTGTAGAAAGACTTCAGAAGGAAGAAAACTATAGACAAAGCAACCTGGTAGGTCAACTGTGCTGTTTTTCTTCTAGAAGCTTGGATTCTCTAGTTTTTGACTTCTTTCATTCAGCACATAGCTTGGATTCCGATTTTATGCCAGTGCCATAACTCATCATTTCTACTTTCAGGGCGACTCTGCTCTGTTCCCTAAACCAAACTCCTCTCTTCTGGAAAGACAGCCCCTATGTGGGAGATTCTGAATGCCTGAGATAATCTTCTATTTTTCATCTACCATACTGAGAACAGGCCTAGTAATTACACTGTGTTTGCTTCCTTTCTATTTCTTACCACCATCAGCAACAAGTCAGAATAGTGGGTGGGAAACCTGAGCAAGATTTGCAATATTTTGGTACAGCCTTTTCTGTTTCTGTTCACAAGAAGCAGAAAGAAGCAGGTTCTCCCAGGGTGATTAAAGAATCTATGGCCTTTTAATATGGGGTCGGGAGGGGCACTGGTTGGTTCTGTTTCTTACTATGTTATGCATTTTTGTCTTTTTATAATGTAAACTGCCCTGTGATCCTCAGGTGAAGAGCACTATTGGTATTTAATAAATAAACAATTTCCTAACAATACTACTTACAGCCTCATTCACTCGTTTTCTGCTCTCTCATATTTCCTAGTTACATACATTCTCCTTGCATATTTATGTGAAAAGATAAAACTATTATTTTATCTTCTATCCCACACCAACACCATCAGTCCTGATGCTTAAAATCAACTATAAATATGAAGCAGAGAGGTGCCAAATGAACAGCTTTTGTTTCCATGTGTTTTGCATATTAAATGTGAATATTTATTTAATTCAAAACTGAAAGCAAGCTCATTTACCTTTTTAAGCTTTAATTTTCACTTGAAGCTGCCTCATTTTTAATCAGAAAATTTTGCATACTGCATCAAACCTCTGTGAACAGAGCCACTTTTCAAGTTCATAATGGAACATCAAAGACCCTACCATGAATATATTTGCACAGACACCAATGAAGGTACCCTTTTTTCTATTCTAAGAGGTGTGAAATAATATTGTCTTTCTTTTCAAGATAGGGAAATAAGTTACAAAGAGGCAGAAATTGTATGGCTTGTCCAAGATCACAGGGGAGATATGCACTGGAACAAGGAATTGTTTGCACCAGAAAGAGCTTCGAAATGAAGTTGAAAACTATAGCTATGAAATCATAAGCAGTAGGTGCTAGGGGCGGTGGCGGGGGGAACTAATGCTCAGTTGCTGCTCCCTCTATAGCTTTAGCTTTGCCTGAGAAGAATACTTCAGCAAAAACACCTGATGTGCTGCCAAACATTTTCAGAAGCAAAACTTTAATTCCAGTTTTCAAAGCTTAGCTTCTATACCTAGTGGCCTGGTTAAGCTTAACTATGGTTTAAACATGAATGCACAACATACTGGCCCAGCAAGCTAACATCACAACCACTATGCTCCCCCCTCCCCCCCCACTGCCAGAACCTAAGCCATTACCTGAATCTGAACCTGGACTCCTGTGTTGCTTTTCTCCTAAGAACCATGAGCTGTAACTAACGTTTGTTATTTGCTTACCACTTCTGGTTCCTTTGGTGGAAACAAAACCATGCCCATTTTCAGATATGAAGTTAAGCCATGGTAGGAGTGGGGGAAGAATGAAGCAGGCCTGATTTTAGTCCCATGGACCAGCATGCTGCACATTCACCTTGAAACCATGGCTTGGCTCCTTGCAATGTGGCAGCGAAAGAAGTGGGGCAGAGTGATTTTAAGCCTCAGCCACCATGCTGCATGCTCATCTATAAATGCTTAACTCTAACTTAAAGTGACACACGGACTAGGCCAGGCTTATGGATAGAAGTAACATAGACTGCACAAGACTATGTGCTACTGGCATGTTGCCACTGGGCAGTAGTTGTGAAGAGCCTATGTGTATATTATTTGTATTTAGATGCAGCAGATGCACTGCTGCCTTTGCCTTCAGGAACCCATTGCAGTCAGTGACATCTGCACCAGGCCCAGCACTAGAAGACACATCATCTTATCCTGACTCATCTGGTAATTAGGGATCCACATTCCACTCCATCCTTGACCACAACGTGTTCACTAGCCTACTAGGGTGGTATTTCAACCAAGTTTTACTCAGAGTACACCTATAGAAACTAATGGACCTAACTGAGTAATGCTCATTAATTTAATGGGTCTAATGTGGGCAATCCTTAGTTAAACACCACCCATAGTCCAGCTCGTACCCAAGTGCCCAGCTTGGACAATGCTAGATGAGCTCAACAAAATGTAATCAATATATAGAAAATGTACAACATGCTGTATTTAATCTCTCCGTTTATGTTTATATTCAGGTAACTTTGCTCTTAGTTACAGTGCTATACAAAATCAATCCAGGAGTAACTGAACATTATATTATTTGCACCCATGACTCAAAAAATAATGTATATGGCAAAAGCGTAGTTTATAAGCTTATGTAGTTACCTGTAGCAACAACCTCTGGGCAAAAGCAGAGGCTGCGCTGCAAATGGTGGGCTCTCATGAAAGGAACGAAACAAGACCATTGCCAGGTGCAATCAGTCGTGGGATGAGAGCAATGGGTACTCCCGGTCACCACATATTTATTGGAATACAATACACGTGCATAGATACAACAACCAATCACAAGCATCAGCTAATCACAGCCAATCATTATTATCCACCCATCTAGCCTCATCCTTGCAGCGTCCAATGGTAAGGCAGGATGCTTCAGTGCTTGCATGTGCTCTGATCTACGTCATGCATCTATCTATCATGTCATAGCATGGTTTGCTTATTGACACATCATTTAGCATGGCTTGTGTATTAAATCCGGGAGTACACCTTTGAGGAGTGTATTCATTTATCATGAACCTTTGTAGTTATTGTGTTGAGGGATGCGGACTTGGGAGACATAGTGCTCATGGGAGAGGTATGTGCAAGTTATGAGAACACGGACTTGGGGTCATGCAGTCGTTCTGCCTAGCCGCTCTTAAGCAATGTTTGCTAGAGTAATCCATCTGCGTCGTCAGGGCCACTCACCCCATGCTTCCATGTGATGTGTGGTCAAGAACAGGGCAGACTGTACTCTGTAGGTACGGCTTGCGTTAATCCCGCATGTCCTCTGTTTTAGTTTTTTTGGACACTCAGAGAGCTGGTCCGAGAAACCTCTTCCCATGAATCGAGAGCAAGGAAATCCTCCACGGGGGAGGGAGGTGGAGCACAAGGTTGCTGGGCAAGGATGGTCAGAACTTGAGCAATTGCTTTACATTCTGCAAGCAATGATAAGCTATTTGTAACTACTTTCATTAATATAGGTAATATACAGGGAATCAATATGCATCCCATAGCTATAAGGCCAATGAGGGCCACAATGGCCTGAAGGCCTGGAAGCTTCGGAAACCATGATCCGAAAGCATCATGTAAGTTAAGGCCTTTCCACACTTGATCTGGATTGTGTGTCAGCTGTTGTATTTGTGTGGTGAATGTTTAACAACCTTAAGACAGCAATTAGATTAAATTTACCACATACCCAACACATGTTCTGGGGGGGCTGCCCAAGGAATGAGGGCAGAGGAGTTCAAAAAAGGAAGGAGGGATGTGTTATACCATGGGGGGCACTCATGTCGCTGGGGGAGGCCCATGAGGTGTAAGTATTGTCCCAGAGGCCCAAGCGGATGAGATCACCTACAGGGATGTAACCGTTGCGAGTAAGGCAGTTATGTCCAACTAGGTTTGTGGTGAGAGACCAAATCATGTCTTGATTGGAGAGGCGGGATGTAATGTTGCTTGCATTGGACATGTTGTTGTATGTTTCTGGGGAGGCTTCAAGAGATTCCCATGGCCATTGTTCCCCCATGTTTGTCCCCCCCCACACACAAAACAATTTTTAATGCTGAATTCTTTTGCAATATCTTCTGCTAATTCTAAAAACAAATTAGTGGCTTTTGGCTTATTTATAACGGGTTATTGGTAAATTTTGTCAAAGAATCATAAACCGACCAATGTAAAGAGTGCTGAGACCCCTCTAATATTTCAGAAACAGTCACTATGATGTACGTGAGGGGGTCGGAGCCGGTGCCATCGATGCCAAACCCATGGCTAACAACTGGTGGGTGGTTTCTGCTGATGGATAAGGAGACCACGTTGGCTTGAAACCTACGGAAGGAAAAAATGTGAGGGCAGCTGGTGAAGCCGCCACCAATGTAGTCACACACACATTGCCAGCCGTTGCAGCGGGAAGAGCCGGCACAGGGAAGCCAAGCCTGGGGGGAGCCATACTGCCATTGTAGATTGGTGGCACGCAGGTACTTGTGGTTGGTGGCATATATGGCGACCCAGGAGGCGGCACCACAGGGGATGCCGTTACCCTTGGAGAGGGCAATGCAGGAATCAAATGAGAGAGAGAATTCCTCTTTTCCTTGTTTTAGGGCTGCTGTGGAATTCAAATAATACAGGCAGCCATCACCAGCAGGGTTGGGGCGCGTGGATGTTCTAGCCAGTCCAGTCCATATGGTGACATTCAGGCGAACCGGGACCTCAGGACGATAGCAGACAGTTCCGGAGGATGAGTTGCAGAGGTGATACATTGAGGAATTATGCAGGCAGTACGATGAAGAGGGCGGCAAGCACGAGGCTGTTGGGTATGGTAAACCAAGGTGGATGTAAGCGTGCTGCCTTTTCGAGCCATAATAATGCAGTGGTAGCAGTCATCAGTACCTGCAGTGGAGGAATCAAAGGGGCAGGAGAAGGAGAAGGGGGAGTAGAGGAAGGAGGGGGTGATAGGGCCAGACGGCCCGAGCAGGAACCCATATGACTTCATCCTGAAACTGGACCGCAGCATAGCCTCTGGCATGTGTGATGAGCTCTCCAGGGCCTTTCCACTTCGGATCCGGAAGATGGCGAAAAAGAACCAATGGCTTGACTGGGCGTGCTGCTGGGGAGGTAGAAAAATGACGGGTGGCCGCAGATGTGGCTGGCGAACCCGTGAGATTTAAAAAATTCAAAGTAAAAAGACACAAATTGAGACGGTTTTGGAATTCTGGAAGAGTGGGGGCACCCTTATGGGGTTATCCACTGAAACATGGAGATATTTCCAGGGAAAAAAGGGTGCATATTGGGTGACATCCATCTGCCAGATTTGGCAGGCGGCTGTGCCTTTAGGATTAACTCCTATGGGGACTGAGGCAAACTGCCTACTGCAGGTGGGGCACTGTTGAAGAATAGCAGTTGCCTCAGCCCCTGTAATGCCAAATTCCTTGATGAGGGCCTTTTTGTTTTGATGAAAAAAGGAATGGCTTTCCCATGGGGTGATTGCACTGAGTGGAAGTGCAGAGGGACCCTGGGATGCAGCTTGATCTGCATGGTCATTGCCTTCCTGCAGAGGGCCTGGGAAGGGCTGATGACTTCTAATATGCGTTGCAAAAAATGGAGCAGAGCGACTCATTAGCAATAAAAAGGGATAGAAGATCAGGCTCAATAGAAGGGGGGAGATAGGCAGCATAAATGGTAAAAGGCTGCTTTGGAAAATGCTGGAAGGCAAGAAGAGCAGCAGCCAGTTCTGCACATTTGAGCTGAGCGTTGGGATGGTGTAATTAAGGTATGCCATTTGGAATCAGCAAACCAGACGCAGGAGCCATACGTCTTGCTGCCATCTGCAAACAATGTAAAGGCATCAAGAATGGGACCCTGAGAGAAGGAGGGTCCCAGGCAAGGGGGACATTGCGTGTGAGTTGGAAGCGGAGATCAGAGGGGTGGTGACAACTCACTTTACCAGGCCAGTCAGCAAGAGCAGCCTGAAGGGCTTCAGAATTAATGAACAATGTGTCCCAAATGGTCAGGGAGCAGGGAACAAAAAGGGTTTCAGGTTCGCAGCCAAGAAGAGCTTTTGCACGAAAACGGCCTTTGGTGCAGAGCTGGGCAAACTGAGAGGGTTTGGGATTGATAGTGGCTCGGGGGGTGTGGAGTAGATGCAGCCACTCCAGAATCCGTACGGAAGCAGGAGAAGGGGATTGGATGAGGGCGGCTGTGGGCAAAGAGGGGGTGTTCAGAAATATGAGAGAGAGAGAGACATTAGAAGCTGCACGATCCACCCACTTGGTTTGCAAGGCTTCCTCAATCAAATGAACAGCGTGCCATTGGGAGGAAGTAAGAATAGTGGGGCCAAAGGAAAAATGAGGGAAGGAAGGGATAGCAGCAGATGCAAGGACCTTATGTCCCAAATAGGAAAAGGATGAAAGGGGATAGTAAAGAAACAATCCTTAAGATCCACTACCATCAGATCATAAGAGGCAGGGATGAAATTTGGATTTGGGAGACCGCACTGTAGCGCCCCCATGGATTGAAGAATAGAATTCTAAAGAAAGCACCATTTTTTCCACTTTTCTTTTTTATTATAAAAAAACCGGAGTATTGTATTAACTGAGCATAGATTCAAGATGCCCTAGAGACAATTGTTCCTCAACTAGAGAAGTGAGAGCAAGCAATTTCTCAGAGGGAAGGGGCCATTGATCAATCCAGACTGGTTCTGGAGATTTCAAAGACAATTTCAGAGAGAAGGGATGGGGGATATCTGCCATTATACAATTCGGGGAAGGGGAAGCAGGTTCACACAGAAGCTGCAAGGGGAAATTGAGAGAATTGCAAACTGGAAGAAGGCCAGGGGGTTGGGAAAGGGTAACAGAGCAGGGGAGATCACACAATAACTGCAAAGGAAAGTCAAAACCATCATGAACATCAAGAAGACCTGTGACCACATGAATGCCCTTTCTTTCCGCAGCGGGGTGTGGGAAGAGAAGGGCTTGGAAAGGAGGGGAGCAGGGGGAAGGAAGATGGGCCTTTAAGGCAAAAGGCGCATTGGGGAAGGTTAGTTCTAAAGATTCAGCCACCAGGATTTCCATGGGTACAGGCAGTGATGTGAGTGGCTTCAGATGTGCTGCAGGAGAGGGTAGGGAGGCAGCCTTTATAGCGGGGCTGGCTACATACCCTAGAATCAGTTTCCCTCGTCCTGGGATGAGCCAGACGCATTAGCAAATCAAAATGAGCCTCAGAAGTAGATATTTGACGTTCAATAGAATGTTGGAGACACTCAATAAAGGAAGAATATGGCTCTGAAAGGCCCTGAACAATATTAGAACGTGATTCAGTAGCTTTTTCAATGTTCTCTAAATTCGCAAAAGCTTGCAAGACAACTGCATTGATATGAGCAAGGAGCGCAGGGGGGAGGAGACCCTGAGAAGCAACAGTTTCAAATTGTCCCGCACCATAAAGATGGTCTGGTGTGAGGGAAGGATATCGCAGATGCAAGCGATTGGCCAAATCAAAAGCACTGTGACGATATTCCTGGTCCCAAATCACATTTTGCGCACCTGTTAGGCACATGCGGGCCAAATCCTTAACGGGAAAGACAGAAAACACAGGCAGCTCAGCAGCCGAAAGACTGCCATCGCGAGCGGCTTTAAAAAGAGCTGCTCTAACGTTCCTAATGGAATCACAAGGAGGGTCTGACACAGAGGGATTTGATGCAGGCAGGCAAGAAGGATCAAACACCTTTGCAGGCGTGATTGGAGCGCAAGGGGGGTCAGGCGCAGGGGGGTTGGAGGCAGGCAAACAAAAAGGATCAGAGACCCTGGCAGGATTGAGTGGGGGGGGAGAGGTGGAGGGGGTGGATCTGAAGAGGGGGTTGCCTGCGCAGGGGCTGACGAAGCACCAAGGATAAGGGTGGCAGAGGGAGCAACAATGCGGACAGATGAATTATAAGATGGGGGGTCTAGCAATGGTTTAATAAGAGAATGGTTATGTGCCAAGAGGCATTCAAAAACTAACTTCCAGGCATTAAGAATTTTAGGCGGTGCACGTGGAGATTGATGAAGAACATCCTCAACCTTTCTCCACGTACATGGTTGAAGAGAGCCCCCCTTAGGGGAAGCGGGGCAATTTTGCCACACATATTGCAATAAAGAAGCAAATTCAGATTTGGAAATATTATTCTGTAAGAACCTGCCATTAGATTGAAAAATATAGAGGGTTTTCCTGGATAATTCACGCAGCTCAGATAAATGGTTCTGTTGGAGTTGTGAAAAACCCCCTCCCATACTCACGAGGGGATCACGACGACCAGCGACGAGATCGGTGCACAGCCTATTCCAGGCGGTGGATACAGGAGGGCCAGGGACGTCCCAGTAGAAGGCACGAAGAGGGCACGTCGGGGTTCACCAGATGTAGCAACAACCTCTGGGCAAAAGCAGAGGCTGCGCTGCAAATGGTGGGCTCTCATGAAAGGAACGAAACAAGACCATTGCCAGGTGCAATCAGTCGTGGGATGAGAGCAATGGGTACTCCCGGTCACCACATATTTATTGGAATACAATACACGTGCATAGATACAACAACCAATCACAAGCATCAGCTAATCACAGCCAATCATTATTATCCACCCATCTAGCCTCATCCTTGCAGCGTCCAATGGTAAGGCAGGATGCTTCAGTGCTTGCATGTGCTCTGATCTACGTCATGCATCTATCTATCATGTCATAGCATGGTTTGCTTATTGACACATCATTTAGCATGGCTTGTGTATTAAATCCGGGAGTACACCTTTGAGGAGTGTATTCATTTATCATGAACCTTTGTAGTTATTGTGTTGAGGGATGCGGACTTGGGAGACATAGTGCTCATGGGAGAGGTATGTGCAAGTTATGAGAACACGGACTTGGGGTCATGCAGTCGTTCTGCCTAGCCGCTCTTAAGCAATGTTTGCTAGAGTAATCCATCTGCGTCGTCAGGGCCACTCACCCCATGCTTCCATGTGATGTGTGGTCAAGAACAGGGCAGACTGTACTCTGTAGGTACGGCTTGCGTTAATCCCGCAGTTACCACAAGCAAGTCCTCAAAACTTCCTATTTTTAAAGAGGAACTCTTGACAAGGCCTAACAGAACAATGATAACACATGCATGTTTCTATGCACATCTGATTACTATTCCACTGACATGACCACCATGCAACATTTAAAGTTCATTAGCAGCAATATTTATTCTGGAGTCAGGGATATTGATATTGTAATAAGAACTCAGTTTTATATATCCCAGAACAATAATTAGGTTTGAGAAGCAAAAAACAAATATGCAGCTGGTGGTCAATAGATCAAAAGTGTTTATTGCAAAGAAGTACCTTTTATGACTACTCAAATATTAATTTGAACAGGCTGCACACAGTAAAACTAACCTAGCATGGTGTGAGGTAATATAGAATAGTTTCATCAGCTCTTGCTGAGAGCCATATTCAAAACGAACACCCTGCATTTCCTCCTTTCTTCCTATAACACTTGATCAAAAACAAATTGGAAAACTGGTCATCATAATTTAACTTAGAGGTGCATTTTACTAATGTTCTTCATTATGGCACTGATAAGAAACATTATGCAACTTCTAAAAGGCAGCACTGACAATTAAAATTATAGTACAATCCTAGGATCCCGCAAACAGTCTTCCAGGAGCTACAGAAAATAGCAGATCTCTTTCACTGTGAGCAGAGAGGGAGGTCCACCTTTGGCCACCTCCTTATAGCATCAACTGTTACTGCTGAAGGTAACAGAAATGATCTTGCTGTAAATCAGGAAATACATGCTGCTGAGGATGCGTAAGGGCTTTTGTAAAAAAAGTAAATGTTGTATGCCACCATGAACATGGTTTACTATGGAAAGGTGGCATACAAATAAATGATGGTTATGATTATTGGCAGAAATATCCACCACTATTTCTTCTCCACTGGTGTTATGATGAAGGGCAACAAGGGAGCACTCCAGGCTTTCTGCATACTTTCTTATACATACTTCTGCACATATGACTATTTATACATCCACTTGTGTGCACATGGTCCATATAAACACTTGCAAACTACACACTATCTGTTTGCATATACATGCCAGAACCAGTGTTCTCTACATACATATGCATAATCAACATGCTTACTCATACCCATAAAATGCAAGCCTGCTTTGGATGGTAGTGTACTCTCTTTGAAACAGCAAGTTTGTAGTCTGGGAGTGCTACTGTTTGTTGCTAGAGGCCCAGGTGACTATTTTGACTAGGAATACTTACTGTCAGCGTCAGCTGGCAAGATAGCTATGGTTGTTTCTGGACCAGGATAGCCTGACCATTGTTGTCTATGCACTGGTAACCTCCAAATCAGGATACTGCTTGTTCTGGTGAACAATTTGGCCACCAAATTTTGCACCAGCTGAAATTTCTGAACCATTTTCAGAAGCAGCACCATGTATAAAATACATGCATATGCCGCAAGCCCCACATCCCCACGAGCATCTGCATGCATGCACTTCACACACAGAGATATTAATAAACTTAAATACATGTTCATGTGAAAGGGCTGAAGACTTCTTCACAGCTACCTCCTGTCTTTGCCTAGCCGTCACGTTAATTCCCCTCTGTCTCCATGCATACTTTCCCCATCTGTCTGCCTTCCTTTCCCTCTTTCTCTCTCTATTCTCCACATGTCGAAATTGCCTTTCCCTTTCCATGTCATGCAGTCTCAAAAAAATCATGACTTCTGATAGCTCTGAGAAACAGCCTTTCAGAGAGGTAACAGTTCTAACCGTCACTTTTAATCAACTTTTCTTTGGCTGTATTTTAATATACTTCTGTGGTTCCCATGGCCAACACCTTGCCTCTCTCCCACTTAGTTCACACTTTGTGGCTAGTCTTCATAAAGGGTACTTTCTGCCTCAAATATATTTTTGACAAACATCTGAAGATGAAACTTTGTATCAAAGCCTAAATCATCTGCCTCCAACCATACACATTATATTATCCAATTATTATATCAGTTACCATAAGAGGCCAATTGAGCTTACTGATATCAGTATTACCTGATAAGCTTTTATTACAGTAACAGGTTTTTCGCCGTTTGCCTCTGGTGATCCTTGACGTTGCAGTAGATTTCTCACCGTTTCTTCCATTCTATGGACAAGGGGTGGGAGAGGAGAAGGGATAGAATTTGTAATAAATAATCTCATTGTAGAGGGATCATTTAAAGTACTGTTTCTCAATCAAAGGAAGAACGGATTCTTTCATGTCTGTGAATGTACATATGCAAGCACATATCATGCAAAATACGAAACAAATACAGCATTTTTCTTTATTTTTATCATCAATATGCTTGACCCCTATCCAATCGTGGTGCCCACTAATGGAAAGCAGCTCCAAACCGTTGGGAGATCCTCAAGAACCTGGTGGGAAGCAGCATGGGGCTACTCAGAGAGAAGTAACCATCCTCCCTTCCTCTCTATCATGAGTGCAAGAACACCACACGGATTCCACCCGAAGTTATGAGCCGTGGGATGTACTTCTTTTGTGCAACCAATCACCTCGCTCAAGTTGAGAAACATATTAAAAAATAGAAAGCCATAATTATAGCAGCTGCTCTATGAAGGGTGTAGTGGGGCAGAGGTGCTTACTTGACCTCCTAGTGAAGAATCACTATTATCTACCAGGAGGGGCAGGGGCAAGGCAAATGCAACAGCACTCTGGCTATCCTGCTGGTGTACATGCAACATGCCACCCTCCCCACTGCCTCACCTGTCCCCTCTTTCAACCACTGAGCAGCAACTCACCCACAAGGAGGTTAGGTAAACGCCTCCACCCCACCCACTAATGCAAAATTATTATTTATAAAAGATTCTGGTAGTTTCAGGGGCATTTTTGTGGCAAAGCATAAAACTATGCTCCTAAATGCTCAATACTCCTGAGTATTCCTATCATACAGGGCCAGGGCCATCTATCATTAGGACAACAAAGTTTTTTTCACTATGACTCCATAAACACAAATAAGCACTGGCGAGCTGAACAAGGCTCTGAATTGAGGATTTCTGATTGAAACCCGATGCTCTGTTCAGTACTCTACTAGTACTCTGGCTGCCAATATAGATAACAGAATCAAAAAGTTGAGAGGGATCCCAAGGGTCATCTGGTCCAACTCCCCGCAATGCAGGAATCACAGCCAAATAAGCCCTGGCAGATGGCCGTCCAACATCTGTTAAAAAAACTCCACTAAAGGAGTGTCCACCATCTTCCACTGTCAAACATCTCTTACTTTCAGAAAGTTCTTCCTAATATTTAGTCAGAATCTCCTTTGAAAGAGAATTTGAAGGTTTTTTTCAAGTGACAAAAACCTTGGAATCACATTGCTGGGTCAGACCAGGGTCCATTCGTGTCCTCAGAACCTATCAAATCTACACTTCAGGTAAGACCAATCATCCTTTCTATTCTAGAGACAGAAGAGTTCTGCTGCTCACAAGTAGCACATTAAAGTAATGGCCTTCCACTGTTTATTTCCAGCATGCAATATTCTTTGTGAATTTAGGCCTCATCTATTATGCCAGTCAGAATTAAATATAGTTACTTTTGATAACATTTCAATTTGTTTAGTGCTTTACATTAAATTGACATTTATCCTACTTCCCATTGCAAGAAATTCATTCTAATCAGATGTCCAGTGGAAATTGTTATTTTTAGCATAATCATTATTTACGATATGCATACTTTTTATCTGCCCGAATGCAGCTAGTACAGTTACACCATCTGTTGACCAAATGTGAACAAAAATAAACCAAGTATCATCTTCAGTTCAGACAGGAGAACAGTTTCTCAGCAGCAGATTGGAATCATTTGTGTTTTATATCTTGACCTTATTCGGAGCCCTTTCTCATTCCAAATCTTTTTCTTCTCTAATATACCCTCCATTAAAAAAATACCATGGAGCATACTTCTGCATGTGGCTTCACAAACTTGCATTAAAACGTAATTATATGCTGATTTTCCAATAGCACAGTAATACTATTGTAGAGGCTTAAAAGGCACATTAAAACAAAAGTCAGTTCAAGCATGGTAGCACCTTAACCTTATCAAGCTTGTAGCTGACTGAGGCAAAGCCCCTCTTAATTTTTTTTTATGAAGAAAACTCTGGCTCTTGGAAACTTACGGGAGTTAAACAGGAAAAGGGTTTATTTTGGTAAACCTAACTGCTGTTTCCAGAAGATCACTCCCCTTCTGACTGAAATGAGGCCCAGGTAAATAGTGTTTCCTCACACTTCCACTTTTCCTGTCTCAGTTCAGCTTCCTACTTTTCTCGTCTGAATACTCTTAATACCCATCACTGTCTTTCAATCTCTACATGTTTTCCTCAAGAGTGGATTTTACACACCTAGCTCAGGAGCTATCTTCCTGACCAAACCCCAACCCTCCAAATGCCTTTCCTTTTTCCCTCCCAAAGTGCTGTCTCCACCTGCCTTTGGCTAGCTGTACCCACAGCCAATCAGAGAGAAGCCCCAGCCCAGCACCCTGGTGGAATTCCACTGCACTGCACCAACAAAGTCTGGCCTAGCTGAGTTTCTGTCACACTGACATGGCTAATGCTATCATGAGGCCAAGCAAGAAGCCGCCATGGGTACAGACCTCAGAGGGGCACAGTAATGACCTTTGAGGGGCACAGCTTTATAGAGATTAGTTTTTCTTATAAAGTTCTGATAATATTTTGCTTTTATTTTATGAAGAAATTTATTATTTTTGAAGTACAACGAGAGTTGTGTTACTTATTCTTGCAATTTACAATAAATTTAGCAGTTTCAAGTTTTGTGTTTTTCATTTTTTTCTGCCAGACATTTGCTTTTGAAGTTACCATTGGGGGGGGGGGAGTGCAAGTAGTTAGGCTTGCCTAGAGTGCAAAATAGCCTGGCACCAGCACTGCTGGCGAGGCACTATTTATTTGAACTGGCAAATCCAAACGGGAGCCGTTCTGACAAACAGAGGTATGGAATTAGCTCCAAAAAGTGCTGATGCCATTATGTAAGTCTGCATAGCATTCATATGAATCATACCTTCATGTAAGTACAGCCTGGCTGCAAACCCATTGGTGGCCCCACAAATTTCAGTGTTGGAGCCACCAACCTCTATACATCATTTTATGTAGACATGAAGTTTCCTTTACTGCCTTCTACTGCAATGTAACATTTCCATTAATAGAAGTCAAGGATTGAGAAACTGGGATCTCTATCTATTGTCGGACTCCCAATTACCTAGTCATCAGGGATGTAGTCCAGCAATATCTAGAAGGCCACGGGTTTCTCATCCCTGATTCAAGTGATAGCTGAAACGTAGGTCACAGAATCACAGAACAGTAGAGTTGGAAAGGATCCCAAGGGTGATATAGTCCAACCCCCTTCAATGCAGATATCCACGTACAAATAATAAACACCAGTGCTTATCTCTATTTTAACTGGCTGGTTTTAACTACCGGGTATGTGTCTTGCTTTTAGTGATTGCATGATACATCCAGATTTGTTTTCATTTGAAATTGTATTTGCAATAAAGAGCAGGTAGTAATTGTTTTAGGTTATTATAAACTCTTGAATCAATATTCTAGATTGAAGCCAAGAACACATTTGTAAAACACAAAGTTAAATAAGTGTAGGGCACTAACTCTCAGAACAGCATTGCATGTTACAAGTTTTTGACAACAGAAAATTGTGAGTTTTGCTCACTATTACAAAAACAACCACAACACCTCAGAAACTCATTTTCTTTAATGTCTTTGCAGAGATCGATTGTAGCCTCAGACTACACTGCTCTTTGTTGAATGTACAGATCAGATCCCACCTTATGGCAAAACAACAATTTCTAGAGACAGTGTGAAAAACTAATCCAGCTATTAGGAAGTGTTGTTATAACAGAAAACTAAATGTAGGCTTTGTTGTAGTTATTTTTATTGAAAGCATCTGTAGAGGTTAGATTATCTATAATGCTGATTCAGCAATGTAGAAAGATATTACTTTAAATGCTGTAAGATGTTGTGCTCATTTGGGCAGACATGCACATAGAGTATGTACAAAAAGTAAAGCATTCATTTTTGTTTACAAATTTTATTGGGAGAAACTGGATCAGACTATTTATCCATCTAACTCAGAACTGTCTACTCTGACTGGCAGCGGGTCTCCTGTGTTTAAAGAAGATAAGGTCTTTTATATCACCTGTTACTGGATACTTCTAAGAAAAGATGCCAAGGATGTGCTCTACCACTAAGCTACAGTCCCATCACTGCAGGAGATGTTCCTTCAGACCATCCTCTGGAGATCCTGGATGTGGTGTGAAATTTAGGCTTTCTTAGGGTTTTGTCCACAGTGTATGGTTTCACAAATGTAATTACTAAAACATGAGGATTCTGGTTCAATAGGCATCCCCCAAACTCCTACAATAGCATTAGTACATTCAAGTCTGCAAAAGAACATTTTAGTAATATCCATAAGTAACAAAGCAGAATAAACATAAAACCAGAATTGAAGCAGGTTGTAGTGCTGCCATAGGACATATAATGAAGAGTAATGGAAGTAGTGCAGAAATAACTAAATAAAGTGATCAGGTGGAAGAAAAGTAGAACAGAATGCAATTAGCACTCATTCGAACTTGGATCATCCTCACAAATTGGTATTATTCATAGACCATGAAGTGCCAAGACAGTCCTTAGAACACGTACAATGTACTGCCTTTTAAAAGGGGGAAAAAGATTTCTTATATGTTTACCCATCTGTTCAAAACTTAAAACACGTTATAAAACAAATCTATATAGAAAGCACTCACAGAAATCAATCCAAATATCAAATCAGTGGCAAAATAATATTGTGGTCATATATGGATGAGGGTATTAGAATGAGTGTTTTCTGAACTGGGCCAAGTTTTGTCCAGGGCAGACAGACAAACAGGCTTCAGGATCTGTTCTCTATCCCCCCCAACTCTATTGATATTTCTTGCCTTTTAAATAGAAGACTTTCAAAGTGCTTCCGAAATAAAGGATAAATTCTCTTTTAGTGAGACATTCAGACAACCAAAGGCAATAGAAATGGTACATGTAGCTGATGACAGATTTGCCCTCAATTAATCTCTATGGCACCCCTGTGAATAGTAGTATAAAAGAACATATTTAATTCACACATATTACCAGGAAGTTCATTGTGAATTATTGAATTTTGCAAATTAGTAATGTGAGCAAACACAATAAAAGAGGCAAGGATGATCCATCACTAATTCTACTTTGTTCATTTATCTGACAAATGTAATTTGACCATAGTTAATTACTACTATGGTTTGTAAACTTGCAAATGGAGTGAAGAACAGTTTGGGGGGAAATGATGCCTCACTGACTACAGCACCAGTTTTTAAGTCTTGGCAAATAAATAGTCACATACTGCAAAAGTATGGAGTCATGTGAACATTGTCATTTTTTGTGTCAAATGAATAAGATAAAAGTTTCAAATTAAGGAACTTTACATAACTACACTAGATCAGTTAAGAAAAAAAGCACCCTCTCCTCATTTAATATGCCTCATTCTAACCTGTTCAATTAATAATTAGGTGTGGCAAAACTCTCTGACCTTCCAAGTGAAGTATGTGCATCCAAAGCATAAAAAACGCATGTGAATATCTTTCTGGTATTGTGCAAGCATTTCCTACGAGTCCTGAAAGAATAAAAATTGTAACTGTGAATGCCTGAGGGGAGGGGAGAAATGAGGACAAAACCAGTAGGGTGGGAGGTGACAGAAGATTTCATGTTTCTGATTAAAACCAGAAACAGTTAAGTCTTAAGGGCGAAGTTGAAAGAGGACAGGAAAAATAATGAGGGACTCTACTTCAATATCTTCCTTTTGTTATAATTCACAGAAGATAGATTTATGTAACACAATGTATACAGTAGAAACATCTGCACTTGAGGAGCTAAGTTTTGTTGAAGATACACAAGGAGAAAATATTATTGTAAACGTTACCTACACAGTACCACTAACTGTGTGTGGTGTTTCACAAACGACCAAGAGATAAGCAAGTCCAAGCACCAATAAACCAATAAACTTAACATCAAAACCCTTGCATATGGAAAGCAATGTAAGGAGGAGCAGGAGAAGAAGAGATGGAGGCAAATGTAAATACAGAAGGAATATGTGCTCAGATGAGTGTGGTGATGAGAACGTAAGAGAGGGCAAAGACAGGGACTCATATTGAGTCTAAGATGGCAATGAAGAATCTATATTGAAGTTATCAGTCAGGCAGCTGAAGAAGAAGGGCTGGATAAATAAGAAAATTTCTGGGGTAATGAGGATAGTGTTGTCAAAAATCCAGGCAAGTGATAAGGTAAATCAAGAACAGGGAGGTAATAGGAGAGAGCTACAGAGAGACGAGAGAGGGAGAGCCTCATTTGCACTATCTAACCAAACAGCAAAATTGGACAGCTTGGTGCGCAACCATCTCTATGGGCTTAATTATCTGTGTCCTGTTAGGCAGCAGTTGTATCTTTAAAATGATACAACAGCTCTTCTATTGCTCAGCAATTGAGAATAAGACAGTGAAAGTATAACCACAATTAATTAAGTTATCATATTGACTAATTCTAGAATTCCAAGAGGTATACAAATTGCAGAAACATGGAGAACAAAGTATAAGATATGATAATAGTTTTTCTTGTATTTGTTCACAAAAATAGACTGAGCACAATTACTTATAAATAATTTGAGTCTAAGATTCTATGAGTAATATTTTATTTTTAAAAATTTTATTTTTAAAAATGTCATGGTGCTCAAAGTCTAATGAAAACAGAATACTTGTATTGAAGTATTTGCTCCTGCTAACTCAGGATGGAATATCAATTAATCAATCATTTTATTTTGATTGAGTAATTGATATTCCGCCTTGAGTTAGCAGGAGCAAAGACTGCTGCCACTTCCAGTAGCCTTCTTGGAACTTTGTTTAATATAAATAATTATTATTGCATATTTCAGTAGGTACAAAACAAGGAGACTAACTGCAAAATCGAAGAAGGCGACATTGTCTTAGGCATGCATCTATATATATATAAATGTTCCCATTGCGTGTTTGTCCGAAACACCCTTGCTGCGTAACCGCTGGACCAAATCGCATCAAATTTGGACACAGCGTTCCATTACCATGGCATACTAATCTGGCATAATAAAATTCAGAAAAACCACACCTGTCATACCTAAAATAAAGTTTAAACACAAAAAAAAACTGTTGCAGGTATTAGAGGTCATCACCAAAACAGCGCCCTCTAGCGACGGCTATACTGGTACTACAGCTACAAAAGCAAACAACTGGCGTAGGTTTTACGCATCACCAGCAAAACCTCAGAGCTCCGTCAGCCATTTGCAAGCTTGCAAACCTGTAATTGAAAGGGGGGGGCGAGAAGAGGGTAATAGAAAAGAGGGGGGGCGAGAAGAGGCTAATTGAAAACGGGGGTGGGGACAGAGAAGGGGCAGACGGAAGTTGAACAGGGGAACTTCTTCAGTTTCACAAATTCAGCCACAGCAGACCATCTTCCTGCTACGTGAGTGACTCTGAAATAGCTAATGACAGGCAGGCTGGTCCCAACCGTCACCGTCGTACGAGGCAGGCCGGACCTCGCCGCCGCTGCAGTTAGGCCGGCACTGTCACCACAGCCCGGGTCGCCGCCGTTAACACCATCAAATGCAGGCCCAGCCCAACCGCCGCCCATGCCCCTTAGCCACCCCGCCACCGTGAAAGGCAGGCCCCGGCCCTTCTCCACAGCCGCTCACGACGATGCTGTCAGAGCCAGCCTGGGCCGCCCGCTGCCCACTTCCCCACCGCAGCTGCCATGAAAGGCAGGCCAGACACCATCCCCACAGCCGCTGCCAGCCCTCTCCTCTCCTACCACCACTCACAGATGCAGCCATCAACACCACAGCATTCATACACATAGCCACAGCAAGGCGTGGCCAGGTCAGCTAGTAACAAATAGAATAATTGTTTACATAACTTTCTCTGAAATTTCACTTCCCTTTTTCACTCCTATTGAAAATCACTGATGTGCAAGTGGATACTATAAGTAGAGTTGCATTTTGGTTCTGCCCAACTCAGGTCCAAGAATTGCATGTAGGGTTGTGCAGTGGGATTTTCTTGAATAGTTATTTTCACTGAAGCCAAAAACCTATTCCAAAAAGCAACATGGGATGAGAGCCTCAGTTGGACAGAGGCACTGGTGGAAATTGGAGACCTTCTCCATCAATGTGCCTTCTGTCCACACAAGTGGATCTTTGGATTAATCCAATGACACCAATAAAAGAAATAAAAAAAGTGATTTATACAATAGTCAATTGGACATGTTCCACTGCTTTCTTCAAAGCATTTGGGGCCAAACTCAGAGCTTCTTCTCAGGGGGTACTCAAGGATATGCAGTACTGGCACAACTTTTTTGTTGTTAAAAAGTGTGGCACTTACTGTAACAACTTCATGGTGAGTACAGGCACCTATTTTTCTAGAAAAAAGCACTGTCCCAACTTATCATGTCAGGTTTGTCCACAGGAACTACAGGAGTGACTCGATCTCTAAGTTCCTTTAACCTGACTATCACCTTCACTTTCCCCATATGATTCAGTTCCATTTGAAATCTATCTATCTGCCCACACACATACATATGTGTGCTCCTCTATATCCCTATTCTCTGGATTATAAATTGTTTTCAACTGATCTAATAGTGTTTTTACATTGTTGCAACATGCGTTGAATCCTTATGGTGAAGAATGGATAAGAAATCCAATTACTATAATAAAATTAATTATTATTATTGGTGATGATGAGGCCTATGCTGCATCCATTACAGGTAGCACCTGTTGTTTTATTTTTCTAGAGTTTTTCATCTGGTGAACAAACTAGACCTTGAAGCACAACTTTGTAATTGTATAAGCATCCCATTGATCTTCCAGATCAGTTTCTATTAAATTAGGTCTTCTGAATTAAATTTAAATTAGTCACAGCTTGTATACCCTCTGCAGCTTGCACACCGAAATGCACTACTGGAATTCTAGCTGAGATGCTTTGTCTTTATACCTCCAATTCAGATTACAATTACCAAACAAGTGTAATCTTTTCCCATAGTTTGTAACTTATCTTGTATAATGGTGCTATTCAAATTCCAGTAAGTTTGTAAAAAAAAAGAAAAAAGAATTGCATTAACCTGTGCCTTCATTTCCATTTTAAAATGAACTATTCTGTGATCATTTACGAGAATTTCCCAGAGAGCTCATCTTTTCAAAGTTGAAAAACGATGTGCGCCAATGAAGAAATCATGTGGATTTACATATTTCCACCAGTGTGTATAGTGTTACCTTGATATTCTTTTTCTCTCATTCAAATATACTGTACTTGCAATTTTTGTGCATTCTTTTCCAGATGTTGCACAGCAGGGGTTCCTAAACTCTGGTCTGTGAGGTTCATTCAGGTGTGTCTGTGGATTTGTAATTGGAGATGGTTCATTGCATTGGATATTCATATTGATTTTTAATTGTATTTTTATTGTTTCTTTCATTTCTTGTTTTGTGTATAATTTATTACAGTTTGAACTCCATGGAATTACAATTGCTACAACACAGAGAAAAATCATTAAGTGGTCCATAGGTGAAAAAAGTTTGGGGACCATTGTATTTATGCCACATTTGTAGCAGGCCTTCTTTTCTTTTCTTTTCTTAACCTGAATTTTTATTGAAAGTTTTCAGCATAGAACACAATAAAAAGCAAACTAATCTAAATAAAAATAGATAAGAAGCAAGAAATGCATGTTACTTAACACAATGCAAGTTACAACTGCTCTTAAAATGGATGCTAACCTAAGTTTCAGTTTTCTGCTGAAATTACATCGCTCTATGAGGCACACACTTATAGAACTCTCACGAGACAATATGACTTCCCACAACATCTTATGATGTTGCCCACTTTGAAACTGTGGGCAAGATCTAATGAGAGCATCTCCATCTTGAAATTGTGCAAGTTATATGTATGTGCTGTCTGTATAGGAAGAACAAAAGTTCTACAAGCATGTAGAGGGAAAGAGAGTGAAGGCTGGAATGCTATCAACACTGTACAATGCAGACGAAGTTTGGTAATGCTTAAAAGCCATTCACATTTCAGGAAAGCTCATTTCTCATTGCTTATATAATAACCGATAAACCTCTGATAAGCTTCTGAGGAACCCTAGGATTCCTGTAAACACAATTTGAAAATGGCTGCCACAGAGTAAGAGAGACATAAACTTCAAACAATAAAACAAATGTAAGAATTTTAAGGAGGCAGGAATGAGAATATGTGTGGACTGGAGAAGAGTTGAAAGGAGAGGGCATTTTTAAGAAGACGAAGAGGACATAGCATCATAGGACAGGGCTCTAGCAACGTAACAGGACAAAATGAAAGAAGGTAGTCGCTGCTCATGCACCAAAGCATTTTATTTCAGTACATTTCCTCCCCAATAAAAGGTGGGAATAAAGGGCAGAGAAACCACAGAGAATGACTTGTAAGGAAAGCCAGGGTGAAGGAGGGGTGAGACATAATGGTAGTCCTATAGTAAGTGTCACACCACCCTTTATTTACCCCTGCCTCCGCCACTTGTACTCCACATCTATCTTCAACACAGTCAGAGGTACATTTTCAAGCCACTGTGTGGGTTTTTAGCTATAAAGCTCCCATTGAGCTTAATGGGAATCCCGTGGCTAAAACCCCATGCTAACGTTTGAAAATGTACTCCAAAGTGTCTAAATAATGTACTATTTGAACATTATCCTGTTAACTTGTGATATGATGTGACTGAAGGAAAACAGGTTTTTTTTTAAAAAAGCCATATGTTTTTAATACTGCACACATAGCAGGGGTCTCTAAAATGCTTACCTGAAGGTGAATTTATTTTTTGCTTACAAGTATTTTGCACCATTTTGCTGGCAGGAAAGGCTGTTTGCTCCCGTTCTTCTTAATTTTATTTTTAAATTACAAACCCTTGGTTTGCATAATCACTACCACAAGGCTGCAGAAAATCATCGGTAAGCCTCTTCTCTCAAGTGCAGGCACTATTTTATTAATCATAACTGATTCACCTATAAGATAATCTAGTAAATGTGAACTGGCATTGCTTATTAATAGTTTTAATATTCAGTGATTCCCTATTCAGGAATTATTCCAAAAGTGGAAATGGGAAAGGTAAGGGGAGGAGGCAGCCACCATCATCCACATTCTTGCTTGTTCCACCCCAGACCTTCCTGCATTGAGCACAAAGAGCTGAAGCACCTGTTCAATGCAGGAAAGCTGGGTTGTAACAGACAGCGGTGTGCACATTGTTCCACAGCCTCTCTGTGTGTTCTTTTCACACAGTTTTAACAGATCTACAGTAGGCTTTTGTAAATGGCTTCAAAGTGGGCTGCTATTGGTCACTACACTGCACTAGCTTGTGCAAGGAGTAAAATAAATACTGGAACCTAATTTTAAGAAGATGATACCCACTTAAGTTCAAATGTTATCTACCCTGCTTGCTCAATTTTTTTCACCATCACAACCATCAATCAATCTGTACACTTGGTTACATCTATAATTACTGTTCCCAGGAACAGCCTTAACACACTTTTAGGAGGAAAAGGAGGAGGAGAACAGATATCCCTCTAAAAGCAGCAGCATCCGACCAGGTATGCATCAGCAAAATAGGCAAACCAAGGAGAATACAATTTATAGAATAGCCACATATACTGATATTCACAGAATGCCCATACATATGTTAAGGGAACTTTTTGACACTAATGAACATTGGTTTATGCCAGTGATGGCTAACCTTGACACTCCAGATGTTTTGGAACTACAACTCCCATCATCCCTGACCACTGGTCCTGTTAGCTAGGGATGATGGGAGTTGTAGTTCCAAAACATCTGGAGTGTCAAGCTTAGCCATCACTGGTTTATGCTAACCAACCTTTTAT
The DNA here is from genome assembly GCA_034641385.1 of Darevskia mixta. Lineage (NCBI taxonomy): Eukaryota > Metazoa > Chordata > Lepidosauria > Squamata > Lacertidae > Darevskia > Darevskia mixta. The sequence continues at coordinate 13,532,220 of JAWWNH010000001.1, forward strand.
GCAACCTTTTATGTTAGCCAACCTTTTTTTAACCAATCAACCTTTATGTTCTTAGTTGAAGAGGTGGGCAGAATTTTTTTTAAAAAATACGTATATAAAAATTCTTACATTGTTCTTACATTGCAGACGTTATATTGATTAAACTCAAAATAAATATTTTATTTGTGAATGATAGGTATATCAATAGTTATTAGCCTCATTGCATCTGGCCGACACCAGCTTAAATTAGGATTCTGGACTAGATGGATCCTTGGTTTGATCTAACATGCCTCTTCTTACATTTTTACATGTTATTTAAGATGATGAATCTTTCTTCCTGGAATTTCCTTTCAGTAAAGCATGGCTACAGTTTGGAAGTCATTCATCAGCAATTTAAAATAAATAGGTTCTCAAATAACAACAAAATTGTGTTCTGCTCAAAGTTGCATTGACTGAGGAAGACAGAACAGAATTCACTATTGAAGCAGAATCTGTGAACACGTCTCAGTATAGGCAAACTGGTTAAAAAGTCAATGATCTTACTTTCTATTGAAGAACAGCAACTGTCACACATGTCAAGTCTATAATCCAAGCAAACCTAATCCCTTTTCATACAATCTTTTCTACATTCCTTTAGCATATTGTATGCTTCAGTAATTCTTTGGTATGGTGATTCTTCTTCTTCAACTCCAAATCTAAACACTCTGACTACAGTGCTAAAATTCACTAATGTGGTATCTGGATGTACAGTCAGGTTATCCCATTAATTTTTGCCCAAACACCTATAACTCCCAAAGTGCATTTTAGTACTTGTAAGTTCAGCAGTTTTATACTAGGTAAAGGTAAAGGGACCCCTGACCATTTGGTCCAGTCGTGTCCGACTCTGGGGTTGCGGCGCTCATCTCGCTTTATTGGCCGAGAGCCGGAGTACAGCTTCCAGGTCATGTGGCCAGCATGACAAAGCCACTTCTGGCGAACTAGAGCAGCGCACGGAAATGCTGTTTACCTTCCCGCCGGAGTGGTTCCTATTTATCTACTTGCACTTTGACATGCTTTCGAACTGCTAGGTGGGCAGGAGCTGGGACCAAGCAACGGGAGCTCACCCCGTCGCAGGGATTCGAACTGCCGACCTTCTGATCAGCAAGCCCTAGGCTCTGTGGTTTAACCCACAGCGCCACCTGGGTCCCTTCTAGTTTTATACTAGAGCTGCTAAAATGAAAACTAAGGGGGAAGCCCTGACTGTGTGTGCACAGACATACATATACACTCTTTGGCAAGGTGGTTCTGAAGTTGAAATAAGACACCGATTTCAAGAGAACCTATTTCTATGCAGTGAGTTGAGCTCAGTCTGAAAAAATACTGCTATTATACATTGAAATTTAAATAAAATTAAGCATAGAATTTTTGCATTGCTCACTGTTGGGTGAAACAACTTCTGCAAGCAATTTCTCTCCTGAGCGTAAGTTTAAATGCCAGCTCACAAGAATAATTCACACTGAAGTAAATACATAATTGTAAATAAGTCTTTCAGATCAATACGGATGCTCTCTCTGGGCTTCAAATTGTCTTGTAAAATTATTTGTGCATAATGAACACTTTTCTGAATTGCTACACATTCTTATTTATAAAAAATACATAAATATAGATCATTTGAATATTAACAATGAAAAGCAAATCCATTAGATTTCTGAAGGCTCTGAGGAAATTTCCCTATTACATGGCGGCTGCTGCTGCCAAGGCCCTACTTTCACAATGGAAGAGTAAGAGGGTAGAAGCCACTGACAGGATTGCTCATTATTTTCATACAATATCAGCTCAGAAACAACCAGCTCCAGCCCTAACCTAGCAGAGCTGTGTAAAGTAGTAAACTGGTTGGTCCAGACAGATCAGTCAATAAATAACCTGTTGTAAGAGATTTGTGAATCACTTTTTAGTGAAAAATCACCTGGAACCACCCTGAATTGGATATTACAATTGCCACAGGTCCATTGGAGCACCACTGAAATACACCTCATGGGATTAAATTCAGTGGTTGCAGCCCAAGGATGTTGACAGGATATTTGTGGCATTGAGGCCAATGTGCCCTATTAATCCTTGCCCAGCATGCCTGATAAAATCTAGCAAGAGAGGAATGACTGGATGGGTGTGGGGAGTGGTTATATTGTGAAGGAGTTTGAAAGAGGAGGTGATGCTGCTCCCATAGATTTTAGAAAACTACCATCCAGTATCTAATATTCCTTTCCTTGGCAAGGTGATCAAGAGGGTGGTGGCCAGCCAGCAGCAAGTATGCCTGGACAAAATCAAGTAAGATCCACTGTAGTCTCTCCAATTCTTATCTCTCCATTTCATTGCTACCAGGAGAGGCTGTGAAGGTGTTGGAAACAGTGATGGGCTGAATCAGGGCTAATAAATTGAGGCTGAATCCTGATAAGACAGAGGTCCTGTGGTTGGGTGGTACCTAGGGTACCTAGGTACCTGCTTTCTGAGTTGTATTTCCTCTTAAGGGGCAGGTTCATCATATGGGACTACTGCTGGATTCCAACTTCTCGCTGGAGTTTCAAGCAGCTTCTATGGCTAGGAGCGCTGATGCCCATGTTAGACTGGTTCCTAGATTGGTATAGGTTGGTCTCAGTAATTCATGCTCTCGTCTGAAGTTGGTTTAAAATCCTGGCTTGTTCTGAACATGGCAACCATACTTTTCCAAGACAAATATAATAAGATGCTATGGTTTATTGAAGACTTCCTAGTTTAATTATGATATACAGTACTGAGAAGGGAGGAGTAAAGGAGCTATATACACAATCAAATTTTAGTTTACTAAACTGAGATGTGATAATCTGAAGTAGTTCAGTATGGCTAAACAAGCTCTCGATCTGACAACAGATGTGAGATCAAATTCTTTCCAAATTTTCCAGTTAAAATGTAATTTGATAGATAAAGCCACCATTTATTAAAATAGCTGCCTGTTATAACTACATGCTACACATATTGCATGTGCATCAAAACCAAAATGAAATGTTTGGCAACGGTCCTACCTCTCAAAGAAATCCTAAGAACACATGTTCCCAAATAAGAACATGCACTTAACCCAATCACCTAACAAAAACTGTTTTGGACGTCTTTATGAAATTAGAATCAGTACTCCTAAAATCCTGAACATTAAAAAAAAAAAGTTTGATCCATGGCACAATTTTCATAAAATAAATGGTAGGATGCAAATGCAAATGTGGGAGCCAAAAATATTCAATGCAAAACAGATCAAGTTTATAACCAATTCACTTTAAGCCAATATATCCCAAGCATTGAGAACTGATATGCAAGAACAGTTAACATGATTTAATACACATTAATAATTCACATCATCTAGCTAATTTAAAATTTTTCACAGAGTATATTTGTCTGCTTTGGACAGGCACACACGAGTTAATCTATTTTGCCTCATGTTTCCTTTTGTTTTCTCTACAATCTGAGCCCTAGAATACCAGTGCTCATAATTTATGAAGATAATACCTCAAGAATGTCCCCCACTTTTCTGTTATTATTCCATTATTTCTCATCACAGATGTTTTGTATATGTTCATAAAAAGGCACATCATAATACAAGACTGATCAAGCATACATCTTCCTGAAACGATAACTTGATTTGACTACACTTCACATAAAAATGATTGCAGGTCTGAAAAACAGCTACATCTTGTTCTATTCCGACTTCCTTAAAATATATCTTCCTGAGAGGTTTTCAGATTCAACATTATCATTATGATAAATTGTGTTAAAGGGAAATCTCCTTTTTGGTTAAGGCATAAAATAGTTTTCAATATTGCATCATATTATTGCCTCTATGTGACATTTGATAAAGGAACACATGCTTCACTTAAGATACTGCAAATGTTATGTAATGGGTATGAGCAACAGGAATAGTCAATATTTTTAAAGAAGAACTGCAAACTTCCTATAAAGGAACTGTGAAGTACTGACCCTGTGGAATCCAAAGCTGGGTTCTTCCACAAGTACAGCCCTAGTGCACCAGACCAAAGGGTCATCTAGGCCAGCTCTCATGGAAGCCAACAAGTTGAGAGACTATGAGGTTAAGCAGTATACAAATGGTTGAAATAAATAAATAAAAACAGAAGCCCATAGGAAGCTGGCAACCAGGACCTGAGCACAACAACACTCTCCCTCACTTGTGAATCCTATCAGGCCTTATTCAGAGGCATACTGCTTCCACTCTGGCAAAGAAGACTTCCGGCTCTCCATCAGCAAAGATTGACATAAACAAGTGGCAAAATATGCCTTTAGTGTTCTTTCACTCTAGCCTAACTGATCCCTGGCCCAGGGTGGCCATGTGTCCTACGGTACAAATGATAGTCTTTTATCTGTAGGGCTGTCAAAGGACAGCTGGCCATTTGAAGGGTGTCTGATTCCAGCCTGGTTTGAAGATATAGAACCATAAGAAGGGGTATGGAGTTGCCTGTAAATACTTAGCACCAGGACAGCAGCAAAGGGGAGGATGACAAACCAGTACCTCATTTCAACAGATTATCAGACTTGGCTACTGTTTGTAACCCACCTTTATATTCTGTCAGGAGTGAAATTTTCCTTAAGTGTCCTGTGTTATATATTGCTCTTAGCATCTACCAAGTTAAGACCTGAGACTCATTCATAGATGCATGGCCAATTCAAATGTTTGCAACTCAAGTAGCACACCCCTCAAGTCTTTTAAAAATAAGTAGTCAATATGAAATATTAAGGAAATTTAAAAAGATACCAATTAAAATGATATAACACAAATGTAAATTCTGAAGGAAACTAAAACAATCTCAGCATGGACACCTCATGCTTCAGTCCGAAAAAGATTAGAAACAATGACATTCAGAACTGCAACCCAAACTGCCTACAGGCCTTTTCCGTGTTCTAAATAGCTACCTAAAGAAATTGTCAAGCTAGTAATTGTGTGAAACTTCTGCTCAATGACCCATCAGATGAGAAAATAAAAGATCAAGAATAAATGCTTTGCTGAGCCATGAGGATTACCTGCAGCAAAAAACAAAACAAAACTTGTTGCTAGTGATTTATGGGCTTAAAGATTTATTTTGAACAGGTGTCTGTTGTTTGAAAGGGCATGCCACTGCTCCAAAGGTAGCTGGCAACTACTGCTGCTTAAAATGGATTTTCCTTTTAATATAAATGGAACAACTGAATGAATACCAAGTTGCATATTAGGAAAATCTGTAAGTGAATCAGAAGTGCACAAGCCATGTTTCATTCAGCTAAATAATTTAAAATGCAACTTCCATGGGATGGTTCCATACAATGTAGTCAGGTCATCTTCTAAATAAAAGCATATCATCAAGGTTCCATAGCAAATAGTCAATAGCCTTCTAATTAGAAGGGATACCATATACATCAGGTGGGTAAAACTGTGCCAGGCTGCGTCATGCCCTGCCCTGAATGAAATTGGCTCAAAGAGCAGAAAGCAATTGGCAAGTTGATATTTCTTGGTTTAGCCTACTGAACAAAATTGTTGAGGGCATAAACTAGGATAATCCCATAGACAGCACTCTGAACTCCTTGGAGGAAGGACAGGTTAAATATGTAATAAATACGTCAAATAAAAGCTTATTTCTGTTCATGGAGTAGTGAAGTGTTTTTGACCCCTAATATAAAGAACTATTTATCATGTTACTCTCAGAGGATAGGACTATTCTATTCTGCATGCTAAGTAGGATTTCCTCTTCCATAAAGTCTTTGGTAAACATTCTGATAAATAGCAACCATGTATATAATTGCTTTGATATCTTTGGAGTGCTGTCACAAATACCTTGCACGAACAGTGCTTATGTGATCTATGCTGCAATGCATAAAAGAAAAGCACGCAGGAGCCAGTTTCTTAAAAAGAAATCCTTCTCAAGTGCACCATATGTTATTAACCTGGACCAGTTGTAGGTATCTGGACTATTATGGAAACTAATATAACAGGGTTGCAATATGTAATAAGTGTGACCGGCTAATTAAATAAAGTTTTAGCTGACTAACTGGTTGGTGCCAAATATTAATTGGATATGCTCAGTGCTTTTTTTTGGTAGAAAAAGAGAGGTGCTGGTCCTCCATACTTGTGAGTGCCGTCACAAAAAAGCACTGGATATGCTACATTTCAAATGGCTATTTTAGTGTCTGTGTACTACAGTTATTAGGAAATGAAAAACAACATACGTTTTGGGGCACCACACAAGATCACAGACCCAGGTGAGATCTTGGCCCAAAATTTCACAAGAGCAAGGCGCCCAAAATGGCCGCCGTGCTCCCATGGAAAAAAACAGTATGTTTAAAGTGGATGAATAAAGGAATAAGTTAAGTTAATTTAGAATATGCAGAAAATGTAAAAAAATAAATTTAAGGAACAACAGAAAGAGGAGGAAGGAAGTCGAGTTTTGAAATGTTAGAATGATCATAAAACTATTGAAATGTATATAACTGAAAATCATATATATATATTTTTTAAAAAGATACACAGAAAATGAAATACAGCAAACTCTGGTGGGCTTCTTCAGGCAGAGTACAACAGAGTACGCAAAATATCTGCTATGGTTTCAGATTCACCTCTAAAGAGGGATTCTCTTCATAGGATGCTGTATATATATATACTGTATACAGTCATACCTTGGGTTACGGCCGCTTCAGGTTGTGCGTTTTCGGGTTGAGTACCACACCGAACCTGGAAGTACCGGAACGGGTTACTTCCGGGTTTTGGTGCTCACGCATGCATAGAAGCGCTAAATCGCACTTTGCACATGCGCAGAAGCGCCGAATCGCGACCCGCACGTGCGCAGACGCGGAACTGCAGGTTGCAAACGCTGCGGGTTGCGAACGTGCCTCCCGCACGGATCACGTTTGCAACCCGAGCGTCCACTGTATAGGTTTAAACATTCTAGCGCAGGCATAGGCAAACTCAGCCCTCCAGATGTTTTGGGACTGCAACTCCCACCATCCCTGTCTAACAGGACCAGTGGTCAGGGATAATGGGAACTGTAGTCCCAAAACATCTGGAGGGCCAAGTTTGCCTATGCCTGTTCTAGCGGAAGCTCATACAGATGTGTTCCAAACCAAAAACACATCTGGTATCAAAGGAGGCGAAACTTTCAATCTACCGGTACTTCCAAAAGAAGCTCATTTCAGCCATATCCCCCCACCCCCCAAATTTTTTTTGATGTATTAAGAACAAACTTAGTGAAGCTTATGCAGCTGTAATTGCACACCAAATTGCAGTTATCAGTCTGCCCGCAATTTGCTTACACACCTTCATTCTTAAAGCTGTATTAGAAAGCTTTTAAGGGGAAACGAGGCTTATTAACCAAGCTAAGTATGGGTTTGTACATGTATTTCACCAACCACTTTGGGTTTTGCTTATTATCATTTTACAAATATGATGGCAACTACGGATGATGGCAGACCTGAATGCATGGTGTGATGTCATGCATTGGAAAATATGCCAAATATAGTGAGATACAATGAAGCAGTTATTAGCCCTTGGCCTAATGTAGTTTTGCTTTAGAGTGCCTCATGACAGGACATTGAGGTTTTTATCTAGCATTACCGGAAATAGATTCCAGCCTGCTTCTCCAAGTATGCTGAACAGATATTCAAAAAGTGTACACAAACCAACCCTTCTGAATAAGGCAAATAACCATACAAAACAGGAAGGCAATGGAAGCAGGAAAAATAAATCATATAGTTCACTGCACCATAATGGGTAAAAGGAAATTAAAATCTGCCCGTAGATAGTGTTGATTATGAACTCAGTAGAACAAGTCTGCATGATCAAGGCTGTCTGTAACTATATGCTCTATGATTGGGGTGGTCATCAGGGGAGAAATTGTCAATATAGAGGATATATTATAGCAAAATAATATCATTATTAGTGATTACCGGTATATTAAAAATCCAGTTATTAACATTTCATCACACTCGAGCATGACCAAGAAACATAAAGAAGAAAAGGAAAATCCAGGAAAAAGGCAAAATTTCACCAACGAATTAATTCACGAGCAGAACTTCATATAAGAGGATAGCATTATAGAACAGATAATTGGGGTGAGGGAAGCAGGTAAATGGATAGGCTATACACTGTTTGGTATGCATTGCTGCAAGCTATGGCTTGTATCCAATGCAGTGTTCAGCACTTCAGCACAAGGATTTGTGCTTGTGCAATGGGACTTTCCCCCCTCCCACTATGCACCCCCTAAATCTGTTCTAGGTTTTCCCCAACCCTCTGTAGAAGATTTGGGGAGGAAGATCCAATCATCTTTCTATATTGAATATGAGTTTTGGCTTTGGGCGGCGAACATTATTTGAGACTTGGAAGTAGTGGCTGGTTTGGGGCAACAAAAGAAGTGTGTTGCTCTGCCCACAACAATATCAATGATGGACAGGAGGTAAGGGAACGGATGAACAGATGAGTGGAAGAACTTTTCACCCCCTTTCTCACTGAGACCATTGCCATGTAATGGATGAAGAGCCACAGGTAAGAAACATGTTTTTGTTCATCAAAAAGTATGGCAAGGCGATCTGAAAAACAGCATAAGTTTGCATCTCTTGCCCACTTGCCAAGCTTGATGAATCTATTTTAGCATTATTACAGAATTTGGCTATGATGAAGACCAAATTCAAGTACCCAAGTACATCACAGCAGAAAAAGTAAAGTAGCAAGCATGGACAACCGGTAATTATTTTCTGGCACAGAAAGTCTGGCTCTTTGGAAAAGGTCAAGACTATTCAGTTCAGCAAAGAAATAAAATGATAATATACAAATATAATGAACACGAACTTCAAAAGAACTGTAAATGCCAGGATGCACTAACCTATAGCTCAAAACAAATGCTGAAATCCAGTTCCAAACTAGATTATAGGTATATACCCATAAAAAGGTAGATTCAACTACATAAACACAAAGAAAGAGAAGATTGTATACATACTTTTATCCAGTGCTTTTATTGTAAAAAAATGTTTAGGGGTACTCTCATTTTGACTCAAGAAAACCACAATTTTATAGTTCAAATCGGCGATAATAAATATGGAAAAAATGGAAAAAAGTACAAAGATTCACAAAATGTTTAGGGGTATACGTACCCCTGCGTACTCCCCCCCAAAAGCACTGTTTTTACCTGCCCAGAAAAAAGAGAGCAACCCACTAACAAAATAGTGTGTGTGTGTGTGTGTGTGTGCGCGCGCGCGCGCACACACACACACACACACACACACATTTATTGGTCATTTTATTGGTATTTATTTATTGTATTTATTTATTAAATTATTAAATTATGGGTATTTATTGGGCATAATCCCTTCCCAAATACAAAAGTTTTAGCTCTCAAATCAGCATTACCATTTTTACAATTCATCTAACTAGAGAAATTATGCAACAATATTTGCAGCAACCACATAAACAACAGCTTGCTGAACTGAAGTCCTAATTTGCATGAGCATGCTTGCTTTTTGCAACATCACCCACCAAAAAGGATGGAAAAGCCAGCATAATCCAGAAAATACCCTTTCCATAGAATACAAAAATCAGTGTAGATTTATACACTCAATTATATTAGAATTCATAATTAATTAGAAATTCAGAACTCTTTAGTTATAATTTACAATTCTTTTAAAAAGGAATTTACACATCAGCAGAGTGCCTCTCTTCCAAAATAATGTAAGAAATCTTCAGGATACTCAATACAGGTTTTGGCACTGAAGTTCAGGGTTTCTGTTGGCACCCTTTTCTTAAAAAAAAAGAAAAAAAGTAGAGGAATACACAGTTAAACAACCATCAAAATCACATGATTGCAGAAGTTAATTTTTGATTAAAATAGCCTAATTTACTTTGACATATTGGACCCCAACCAAAGATATACAGACACACACAGGCTGCCCACATGTTGATATGCACATATGGGTGCCAAAAGGATAGATGGCAGAGTCAGGTTTGATAGAAATGATCACCTACTGGCAGAGGGGATGGGTCCCTATCACACAGGGAAGGAAGAAAGGGATGGACTGGATTCAGCTCCTAGCCTTCAATTCAAACAAATAGTGTTGTGAAAGCTGACACAACCAGCCTCCACATCAGCACTGTGTATGTGGTCCATAATCTAGCTATCAGGGACTGAACACATCACCTTAAGCACTGGGTAGGAACTATACATTCAGCACTCCCTGACACACACACACACACACACACACACACATGACCAAACCTAGATTTAATGACACCCCAGGTGTGGAGCATCTTCTGGACCTGCTCTGATTTATTCAACTATTTAGTACAGTATCTCCAAAACCAGACTTTTCACGATAAGGAAAGTGACAAGGACATGTGCTGGAAAATTTCAGATAACATTTGCTTGTTGCAACACAACACAACCTCCCCAACAAACAAACCAGAAAGAATGTTCAGTAAATAGTCAGCACTGTCTAATCTCTCACATTAGGATAAATACTCAACAAACTGGTCATCTGGAGGACATTTTATTTGTTGTTACACTTGCACACTCCTTACAACATGGACAGATTTTTTGCTTGCATGAGTTATCACTGTCATAGAATGACTAAATCTGCAAGCATGGATTCTGACTGAATGAAACGAATGAAAAACAAGCAAGCACATGTTAACACTGGTCGCACAGGTTAGCATTGCCAGCTTTACAAGGGAAGATGAACTGTTTGCACTCTTTGTTTCAATTGCTAAGTGGACAGTTGAGTAGATAGCCCATGACAGCGCCCCTGAAGCCTGGAGCCCAAGGCAGTTGCTGTCCCTGCTTTTTCATACGTGGTTTCCAATCCAATAGGGAATATGCGCTCGGCCAGAAGCCTTCTTCTGCATATGTCCTGCCCTCAATTGTACAACTGAGCATTTCTTCCCCATCTTATATTGTACCATAAGAGAACTGAAGTATCTTCAACCCTTCTCTTTACCCCTGGAAGATGAAATCATGACACTGAAATAAGTACATAAAATTTACCACATAATTTGGGCTAAAGTCCTAAATACTCTTACCATGGAATAAACAATACTGATCTCAGTAGGACTTATTTCTCCGTAAACAAGTTTAGGATTTCTCTGCAGGTCCCACTGATTTCAAGCATGATTAACTGTGCTGGGATTCATTTGCTGAGCAAAAGATAGGTGCAGCCTGCTTAAGTGTTTAGCTATGCACTTTAGTTTCAAATAATTTCAATAGAACTTAGGTATGCTTTATACCTGCTGGGTTTCCCCTGCTGCTCCCTAAATAATGGCTTTATCCTCCAAATGTAAAGAGAGACAGTTAAGCACATGGATTTCAACAGCCCTGAAGTGTGTTTAACTGTGCACTGTCTTTATATTATGAATTCCAACGAAGAATGTGTATTCAGGGGAATGTCAAACATATTTATAAATATATATCTGTGTAAAAGCCGAGCAAAGTAAGCCTTAAATGGACTTCCTTGGGTGCCCTGAAGGCATAGTGCTTTCAAAAGGCCTAATGTTTATTTCGACTCCCCATGTAGTCTTAGATGCCTCCCCACCACCAAAGGACTACAAAAAAAGCCATGCTTTGGTTGACTGACTTTTCTCTTTCAGTTTCAATCATTCTCATTACCAGACACATTCCTATCAATCAAACCCTTTGTATGAAATGCTTCACACCAGAAATCCATTTCAAACACCAGGAGTGTGTCAAGTAGACTAAAAAGAAAGAGCCAGTGGGCTAAAAATTGAACATAGGTGCATTATTTTCCATATCTAGTATTTATATGTAACAATAGGGCTTGAAACTGGAGAACCACAACCAGACAGAATGCAGGGATGTGTGGTCCACATCCAGGCCACCACATCCAAGCGCTAACTTGGTGGTTGTCAAAATAAAACAAAAGTTTTTAGTAGCCTGCACAGTTGAAATTATGTTAACTGAGTTTTGCCTGCACAGGCTGCTAGCCAAGTCTGATATAGCCTGGATATCCGTTCCCATAACCTGTGCACACTTTCTCAGTAGTCACTTAGTAGTCGTAGCTGGCGATTACATGGAACCTTCCCCACCCTTGGTTGCCAAAAGTGCAGCTCATGCCCTGTATAGCTTGCAATTGTCACCTAGCAAAAGCCACACACACATCAAACACTTTGGGGTGCCAGCTGGTATATAAATCATACAAAGCTGGAAGGGTTGAAGTTGAACACCAAAGCTAATTTTCAATCATTATAGAATACATTTATTGCCAGATTAGCACTTTTAAAGAGCAATACCAAAAAATAAATAAATGCATGGCTTCAAAGATGTACATTAAGACATGAATATATTGTCATAGCAGAGTCATGAGTCAACCAAAGTATCAAAAGCAACCATATTTTTCTAAGAATATAAAAGGTGTTTGTTGTGTGTCTGAATCCTGCTATCATTACAGTAGCAATGTACTTAATGTTGCCTAACATATGGGGTTGTAGAAATCATTGGAGTTCCAGTCACACTAGAAATGGGAGGTTTTTTTGCAGAGTGACCTCTGGAACAGCATAAGAAGTGGCACTGGGGAATTCAGAGGCAAAGAGAGATTGGTAAAAACTGCCTCTCTCTTTCCCCCTCCAGTGGAGAGCTTTTGCCGATTCCTGGCTCCCTCCTCAAAGGGAAGGAGCAGTTCTATTCAGTGAGGGGGAAATCAGCACCCAACCTGCCTACCTGCCAGAAGTTTACTTACCTTATCATGCATTCAAATGGTGAGTGGAGATGTCCGAATTTGCCACGTAAATGTTAAGCATTATTTTAAACTGCTTTTTATTGTCAAAGAGAACACTTGCAGTTGCTTCTACAGCTCTGGAGACCTACATACACCAGTAACTGGCGTCTAGGCAGCTATTCCCAGGTCTGCGCTCTATGGAGTAGTTGTAGCAACTCGGGGACCACTCCCCCTCCACCAGTTTATGTACCTTCCCCCGACACACTGTGCACGTGTAGCTGTAGGCTACACCTGCGTGGAAGCTGCTTCTGCTCTTCCCACTTCAATTCTCTCCTGGTTCTAGGAGACAGTTTTTCAGGGGAGGGTGGGGGAAGCACATAGCCCTTCACTTGCCTTGCCTGGCCTGCCTCCTCCTCCTCTTCCTCCAGCTCTGAAACTTCCCCTGCCTCTGATTCTTGCCTCTTGGCTGGTACTGCTCCCCAAAGACCACTGCCCTCCTCTCCCACGGCAGACTCCAGCCCCTCTCCTCCCAATGCACACTCATCAGCACCCTGCCAGTCCCTGACACCCACCAAGCTTACATAGAAGATTTGGGTGTCATACGGCAGGCGGCAGGCAAAAGAGAGGAAAGTGAAACCTCACTGTGCAAGACAAAGTTGGGTCCTCTGGCAGGCAGGCACACCTGGCTATCACACACTGCAGACAAGAGGTTTTGCAAAACTCTCATTTTAAATGTAAAATCTCAACATTTAATAGAATTTAAGAATCAAGAGACTGTAAATGTAGTAAGAGGGAAAAATAGTTTTATGCTGTAACAATAAAGCATGATCAAAGAGCACATTATGGCCTTGAGCTAAGATATTACCGGATGATAAGTAAAAGTTAAGTAAGTCTCTGAATGACTTTTCTCCTGTAGTATACCTGGGCCCATAAGATCCAGTGGGCAAACAACTGTAATCATCTCTCTGCTGCCTCAATCATCACACATTCCTCTTCACATAATTATTTAAGCCTCAGGTTTCAAAAATTAGTTTTCCACAGAGAAATATCACAACCTTCAAGGCACTTGATACAGGTCTGATAAAAAGGTTAATTGTGCACTCTCATAGGATCACTGGCATCATTTGAGAATGCCATTTGACTGGCAAATTTCATCGTGGCTTTCCTTTCCATTTAAATTCTCCGTGGCTGAGCTGTTTTATCTTAGTTTCCATTGTATATGCTGCCTACAGGGCAAGATTTCAAAGGAAAACTCCTGTTTCAGGTTATGCTTTGGTTTCAGTGACTAGGAAGCCTGCTTTGCTCAGTGTAATCTTTTAATTCTCCCTCCTCCTAATTCTAAGTAATCTTTTTAAACAATGAGAGAAAACAATGACATGTTCCTCTAAGCACCCAGAATGAATAACTCATCATCGGCACAATAGAAACTTCAGGGCTGATACCAATACAAGCCACCAAAATGTACAAGCATACTGCTGAATGATTTCCTTACTTAAATTATGCACAAATTGTAGTGAAAGGTGTATGCTATACAAAACTTTTGACAGTCAGAAATTCACCACTCCTATAAACCTATAGGTATCAGTGGAATGGGGGGGGAGGCGGGTTTATTGGTTTGTGGGTTTTTTGGTTTGGGTTTTTATTATGTATTTTGTGTCTTTATATTGTATTTGTTATGTTTTGAACCACCCTGAGATCTACAGATGCTATTACCATGAGAAGACAATAGACAAGGAAGCCATGCTGTTTGGGTGTTGCAGCTGCCACTGGAAGTAACCCTATTATTATGGCTAGGGGCTTTTTTGGGGGGGGGGAATTCTGAAATATTTGGAGGTTGAATGTTCATTTAAAGGACCCCTTCATTCTTGGTACATGCTTGTGTCAGTTTCAAATGTTCTCAGTTGGAAAAAAAGTAGATACTCAAATCGTCTTTTAAAAAACTGTTATGTATCTGACATCAGAATTCAGAGCAGTAGTATGTTGAGTTTATGTCTCAAACACTGAAAAGAAAGGCTTTGTTTCCTGTGGACAGAAGGCCCTCTTCCATCCTGCAACCCTACCTTTTCCATCTTAGTCCATCACTTCTGGCTGCCTGCCACCTGGCTGAAGTCTTGCTCCCTTCTGAACTTGGTACCATTTCAAATGCCAAACCTGCTCTCTGTTCTATTTAAATTAATGGTGTTCTCATCAAAGAGTGTGCAAATTTGTGAGTATGTTGCAGTCAAGGGGAAACTCTATGCAATGGCCTTCGATCAGCAGAAAAAGAAAAGGATGTAGGGATATGCAGACTGGCAGGATTAGCAAAAGCACCTATTTGGAATGAGCTCGGAAGAGAGAATCTTTTGTATAGCTTTAGAGTGTTCAGTCTAGAGACAGAAAGTTGGCAGATGGGGGTCATTTCTAGCACTGGTGGAGGTATTTTGACAGGTATGATATGGCGGAGAGAAAAAGTGCTAGCCATCGGTCATACTGCTGACACTCCAGCCACCATCTAAACAATCTCCAAAACTAGAGGTGAATGTAAGAACACAAAAAGCGTCTGCAGGATCAGGCCAGTGGCCCATCTAGTCCAGCATCCTGCTCTTGCAGTGGTCAACCTGTGGGAAACCTGCAAGCAGGCCCTGAGCACAAGAGCACTCTGTTCTCCTGCAGTTTCCAGAAATTGGCATTCGGAAGCATTACTGCCTCCAGCCATGGAGGCTGAACATAGCCTTCTTGGCTAATAGCCACTCCATGAATTTTGTCTAATCCTCTTTCAAAGTCATTAAAGCTGGTGGTCATTACTGCCTCCCCGTGGGAGAAAGTTCTATAGTTTAACCATAGTTCTTGGAAATGTGCTTGGCAGGAAGGTTAATCTCTAAGGTGAATTTGAGTCTGCTATTTCTGATGAAGTATTAAAATCGCATATTAAAATATTAGTCAAAATAAGTAATATAAACACATAAACATAAAAATTATCCTGTTTATGAAGAGACAACAAGAATAAAAGCACTCTCGTACGTCTTCTTTAATAGATGGTAATTATTTGATCAGTTCTGATAAGTCTGAAAATAAATTAAATTCCTTGCTAACATTGGCTTTTTTTCTATGCAGAAGCACCAGCAGGAAAGAAATAAAGAAAACTGCAGGGCTTTCAGAGCAGAGTGACAGCGTATCAAGTCAGCCACCCCTTCCTATTCTACACTGAGTTGGTTATGTAGTGCATAATAAGTCACCATGCATTAAATGTGCGAGGCATTTCTAATAAGCTTTTGGAAAGTGTGCAGCTCAACGAACCATTTCAAGTCTCATCACAACACATTAGGAATGCCAATTACAGTATTATACATATTAATGCAAGTACTGTTACTCATCTCGAGGAAGCACTTTACAAATCAGAAGAGAAAGCTTGCACTGGGTTTCAATACTTAATCTTCAATACTTAAATAAAGGGAAGGATTAATCTGAATGTCAAATATGCTATGTCACAGGTCTAAGTTCACTAGTATAGTGCAGGTAAGTTGAAACCGGATGCTTCCAGAATTTGATGTTCGCCTTTTTAAATACATTTTTTGGTACAGATTTTTCTCTCACACAAAAGCACACCAATAAATTATCCATTGTAGTGGAAATGGTACAGGATGGACTTAACGGTAAACTGCTAAGACGTTCTATTTACTGTTAGGTGGTATACAAATTATGAAGAAGAAATAGGTGAACATATGCAAAAGTGACCAAAAATAGATGGCGTCACCCATTCATAGTTGAAACCCACAAAAGTGTGTGGAAATTTTATTTTAACATTAGCAACACCTTTTTTCTACAGGATTCAGCCAACACCCCTCTAGCTTCAAATGACTTTCCTGTATCCAGTGCTTTTTAAACATTTTTTTTAAAAAAGATTTTGATACTGCCTACCCTTGAGTACCCCCAGAAAAAAGCACTGCCTATATCTGTGGTGGCATCCTATCAGTGAATCCTCTTCCCCAATAGGGCACAGGAGCACAACACATGGCTCACAGGTGGTCTTTGCCCTTGGTCTGTGCAGCCTGCCAATTGCTACCACTGCTACCACTAATTAGGCCACTGTCCAATTAGCACCTGCTGCTGCCAAAAATCAATATATTTACTTCCCTGCCACACAGATGGTCCTTTTTCCTGCTGGTTTGCTTTGCTCTGTCACACTGCTCTTGCCACCCTGGCTGTTACCTTATTTTTTCAGTCTACTTGATGCTCTACTTTTCACCCATCCGCAAAAACTGACTGCACATTGGTACGTGCTGTTAGAAGTCACAGAGGAAATCCCTTTTGGTATATGCTTCTTTACCCACCCCACCTCCTTTTCCTCATTTAGATGAACATATTAGACAAATAGGTAACTTCTGAATGAGTCCATCAGAACACCCAGCAAAAACCCATTTGTCTTCTCTTCACTGGGCTCAGTCCTGCATCCCAAACAGGCTCTGCTGCATCCCAAAGGTCTCCAACATCCCTCTCATTAGACCCTTCCCATATTTTAAGGAGTCATCTCTCAACTCCTTCAACGCAGCCTCAGATGCTCATTCCAGTTGCACTGTAGCACAGAACCGCATGAATGCTCCATCTTGAAGGGCAGCTCGTTAATTAAATTGCCGTGATTAATGAATGCAAACCTACGTCTAGTTTTTCCTCTTTTGAAATAAACCGTGTGCCTACAGATGTCAATGTAAGAACAATATTAAGTGCTTGACTCATGAATTTAAGTCCTTTTATTGAAACCCCAGAGGCAAAAAGTAGTAAAACAAAAAGGAAATTTAACAGATTTGCGTTTATACTTGAAATGATCTTTTTCTGAATGTGTTAGGAAAGTTCCACCCCAGGGATGTTACGAAAGGGTGCAAGGGCAACTCCATGCTGTGTTGGGACCAGGAGTGCTATTTGCAGCTGGTGCAGAAGGGGAAGGAGCACAACAATGCCAAATGGGCATGTTGCCACCTGCATTGGAGGGGCATGACTGTGAGTTTAAAAGCTCTCTTCTTTTAAATTATAATTTCCCTATATTGACATGGAGACAATCAATGCTATGCAATGTCTCCTAACTACAAGTGGCACAGAACAATGAGTGCATCCAATGTGGTGATAATTTTTCAACATTTCAGCTCTCTCATGATGTCAGCTAGTGTGTCCTAGCACACAGGTTGGCAGTTTCCGATCGAGAAAATTTCAAGATTCAGTGCATTGGAAATAGTACCGCACAGAAAACACAACGGCTCTCATGAAACCAGCCTTGTTGATGAGGAGAACACATGAAGATGAGTTGTGATTTTTCAGGCAGTATTTAGGAACATTGTCAACTGTGTAACACTGAAACTGTCAGGCAGCAGTCCTCCAGAATTTCAGGCAGGAAAAATCCTTCCCAGTCCTACATAGAGATGCCAGGGATTGCTTTGCATGCAGAATTTGTGCTCTACCACTGAGCTCTGGCTCTTCCTCTACGAGAGAATTGGAGCACCAGGCTATTATTTTCCTTCACTATTTTATCTACAAATGGCAGCTTCACACACTTCTACCATCTGACTTTGTAGTTTGCAGCCACAAGGATGGGAACATTGACACCACTGAAGAAATCTAGCAAAAAGAAAGGCCGATTAGAGAATAGGTTTTGTTTACACACAAAGGGTGTTTTTGTTTTGTTTAACACCTTGGAAATCCTTGATGGTTCATTAGATCAATGAGGTGTTGAAAAACGTTTATAGAACTAATAAAGTAAAAGTAGTTTGGGCAAATTATGCCTAGGCAGGTCTAGCTGTGGCATCATAAACATTACTAGTAAAACAGGTGAGGGAATCCTATACAAGTAATTTCTTGTTAAAGCCAGTAGAAAAGGTTTCCAAAGAGAATAACAATGCATAATGATTTAAGAAAGGAAATTAATGTCCATGACATTGTTTGCAAGTTCCTACTACAGAAAGGGAAAATATTTCATTCACCTGGAGGGGAGGAAGAACACAGCATTTAGTGCAGAAAGATTGAAATGGAGTCTAATCCTTAGGAGTGACACACACACACACACACACACACACACAGAGAGAGAGAGAGAGAGAGAGAGAGAGAGAGAGAGAGAGAGAGACAGACAGACAGACAGACAGAGACAGAGACAGAGACAGAGAACAGTTGGGCCTGTTCTTGTGTTGCCCTGGGGTAGAAATAGGTAATGCCGTTGGTTATAAAAGATGTGAAAATGTCCACTAGGATACTTGTCAACAATGGGCACAGGCTTTTAGCCTCTGTTGAGCTTGTTTAATTCTTTCGTTTTGACTGGCTTTTTAAAAGATTTTCTTGATTTACAAAGGTATGTGTGTATCTCGTATTTTTTCCATGTAACATTTTTACAAATCAGTTTTGTTTGTTGAGACATTAGGAAGAAAAGGGGGAAAGAGGTGGGTGGGATGGGGAGATGGGTGGGGTGGGGTGATGGTGTTTCTATTTTACTTAGTATACGTAGGGTTTGGTGTCAGCGTTGTTTGTGCTCGCTTCGGCAGCACATATACTAAAAATGGAACGATACAGAGAAGATTAGCATGGCCCCTGCGCAAGGGTATATGTTTTAAAGTAGTGTTAACACATAGAGCCTATAGGACCAAGCAGGCTAAAAAATCAATGAGACAAACATAAAAACGAGTAATTTCCTGTCTTTTCTGCTCTCTTTGTGTAAACAGATAATGGGATCCACCCCTCCCCCCCCCCGGATCTAGTGCCTCAAAACTTCAACACTTTGTAACGAAGTAATACAATACCATGAGTGGCATGTACTACACTTCCTAATTATATAAACAGAATGTTAAGAACCACACTGCTGAATCAGGCCAAATGGTCTGTCTAGTACAGCATCCTGTTCTCACTGTGGCCAACCAAATGTCTATGGAAACCCTGCAAACAAGACGTGAGTACAACAGTGCTCTGCCCACTTGTGATTCCCAACAGCAGCAGAAGCACCAGCAACAGCAGCAGCAGAAACAACCACCACCACAATTTAGTTCTTTAACCCCAGCCATCTCACTGGGTTACAGCAACTGGCATTCAGAGCCATACAGCCTCCAACTGTGGAGGTAGAACAATGTTGTGTCATGTACATAAATATTATGTCACGTATACTAACAGCAATCTCAATTCTCTCAGTGCCACCCCTTATGTTGCCAAAACAGCACCACCTACCATCTGCTAGTATGAACTCTGAGGTTTACAAAATACAACAAATCTTTAGGGGAAAAACAAGGATAGATAAGTAACAAGTTGCTAAACTAATCCCTTTGGTATAGGTTTTTAATCATTGGCCCTAACTAGGCAGATTTTCCTGGGATTTACATTAAGCTTTTGAGCCTTCCTCTTTTTGTTCAAAAGGTATTGCAAATAATCTCACTTGCTACCTAAAGGCCACTAGCACCTTCACATTATACATGCAAGTAACTCTAATGTATATGATAATATTTGGGGCTGTGCCCATGCTCACTCCATTTACCAACCTCCCTGCCATTCTCCCACGTTACCCCCTGGAGCAGGGGTCAGCAAACTTTTTCAGCAGGGGGCCGGTCCACTGTCCCTCAGACCTTGTGGGGGGCCGGACTATATTTGGGGGGGGGGAATGAACAAATTCCTATGCCCCACAAATAACCCAGTGATGCATTTTAAATAAAAGCACGTATTATACTCATGTAAAAACACGCTGATTCCCGGACTGTCTGCGGGCTGGATTTAGAAGGCGGCCGGGCCTTAGTTTGCCTACCCATGCCCTGGAGTATCCCCTTCCCACTCCACTCCACCAAGACTGCCTTTCACCTTCCCAAACCCATTTCTGCAGCCACTTCTTTCTTCTATTCTGCAGCCCCCCTTTGCACCCATTTTCACCTTCACCTCCATGTCCATGCCTCCACCTCTTTTTGTGCTAACCCCCTCTTGCACACCAATCCCCCATGATGACCTCTTTTGTTTTCCTCTTCCCACACACTGCAACTACTACCGGTAAGCACCTTCTGAAGTCACCACCCCCTCCTGCTCTGCAGATCCTTTCATGCCCCTTCTTTCATCTTCAATCCCATTCACATCCCTACTTTGCACTCCTCGTTGATGGATGTTGTACATATATGGGTGCTTGCTTGTTAACAAAAGGTATTTCCATATTACATTGAATCTAGAAATACAGTGCATAAAGGTACCATGGAATATTTAAGGGCCCCACATCTCTCTCACACTCATGAGCAAGCTGAGGAATTGAAGAGGGACAAGTTTGAATACAGTGAGAAGGGAGACACACTGAAAGGGGGAAAGTGGCTGTTTTAAGCAATAGCAGAAGTTTGAGTTAAGTGGGGGTGGAGAAACACGCTAGATTTTTTAAAACTATTTTAACAAGGAGAAAGAACAGGAATGGGTACAACACAAAAGCCAACATCATAAAGCTAACATAACAGAGCCATCCCAAGCTCCCATCTCACGCAAACCTTCCTTTAAACTACCACTTTACCACTATGTCACCCATTCATCACTCTACTCAAACCTCTGCCATTATTTTAAACCACAATTTCCCCCTTAATGCTGCTCTAACCACCACTTTGCCCAAGCTCCTACCATTGTTTAAAACACCCGCTTCCCCCCTTTCAGTCGTTCTCCGTTCTTGATGTACTCAAACGTTCCCCTCTTTCATTCTTCAGATGTGTCATATAAAAGAGATAAAGGCTGTGGAACTCTCAAATATTCAAATATTCAATAGTCACTGTATTTTACTCAAACATCTGCCATTGTTTTAAGCCACAATTTTCTTCTCAGTTCTCTCCATTCCTGCATTACTCAAACTTCTGCTGTTGTTTTAAACCACTTTTCCTCTGTCACTGTCCCTCTTTGTTCACTTCCATGCCATGCCCACTGCTGTTTTGCAACCTGCCTTCACTTTTGCTTCCCCACCCCTGACTTCATGCAAATCCAGGATTGTGATATGACACTACAAATCTTCTAATGGGGGCTATGCAGTGACATTCTTACAATTTTATTATATATAGAGAGAAATGTGATTGGTGGGCAGATCAGTTTTTCAAAGAGTTAACATTTACAGCTTTATGTGCTTCAGAAATGGAATTTCAACCCCCAAATTCCTGAAACATGCTCTGTAGGCACCAGGAATTCTAATTTGATTGGATTTAGTCAGGGCTTTTTTCCAGCCAGAACTCACTAGAACTCAGTTCCAGCACCTCTCAGGTAGACTCTATTGCCATTATAAGAGAACAAGGGAGATGTTCATGGTGAGTTCCGGCAACCTCTTTTTCTAGAAAAATAGCACTTGATTTAGTTAACTAATGAATAAATTTAAGTTATGATTCATTGAACACTTGAAAAAGTAAATATTAATTGCAGCAATTCAAGAACAGGAATTTGTGTAGTGTTTCAGACCAGCAATATTGAAGAGGTTTACTAGTTATGGTATTTTAAGTTATCATTAAAATAAGCTATTTCCCCACATATCTGCAGGCCCTGCTTACAAAAGGCTTAGCACAGGAGTGCTCTGAATGTGAAAAAACAAGCCTACAAAGCAAACTGTCATGTTCACACACACAAAAATGTATGCACTTCGGTAGTTGTCCCCCCCCCCAGCAAAAAACTTCATTGAAGATGAAAGCACCCCAACAGAGAAACAGAAATGTGGGTTTGTGCTGATATCAGCAGTATTTTCTCTAGGGTTGCCTTTCCTAGTGCTTAAACGAAAAATTCTCCAACTCTAGGATTTTTTAAAGGCAGAGCTGTGTGGGACATACTTGCTACAGTTGCCAGATTGAACTTTCAAAGCTAAGACAAACCAATATGAACCATAATATACTGTATGCCTGATAAAGGTTAATAGATTTGTATATTTTTGGTACTTACATAGGAATACAGGAAGCTGACTTACACCAAGTCAGATCATTGGTTCATCTAGCTCAGTATTATCTACTGTGATTGGCAGGATTATTTCCTAGTCCTACCTGGAGATGTTCAGGATCTAACCCGAAACCTTCTGCATGAAGAACATATGTTTTCATCCTACGAAGGCTCTGACGAGGTAACATGGTTTGCTTGTTTATTTATTTATTAAAAAACACTTTAATATATTTTATTTAATGTTCTAAGAGGCCAATTAAAATCTTAGAAATGAGCATCAAATACGGCAGATGATATAATGATTATATATTATATAAAAACCCAATAATCATCCACAGCCACAGAACACTTATTTGACAGAAAAAGATTGTACAGTGCATTCAGAAATATGTTTAGGGTTAGACTTTGTCCAACCTCTCAAAGAAAGGTGGTATTACTACTACTACTACTACTACTACTACTACTATATGGCTCCATTTCTCTACATTCCACCAAGGACCCTTGGTTATGAGTCCATGGAATAAACTACCAAGGGTCTGTTCTTGGATGGTGATAGAGTATCTAATTAGTAGTTAACTGGTGTGGCAACAAATCTCAAGAAAAATGCTGTACTTCTGCCAGATTTCAGGCACTCTGCCCTTCTCAGCAGAAGCACCAGGAATCCCCAGCTAGCAAGTATTAACTTTTCCTGGCATGAGAAACATGCATTAACTTATCTGTTGGTCCTACTCATCTCCAAAAAGATACTGTACTATCTGGAACTGATCCATAAAGATAGGTTAAAGTTGGATTTTTAAAATGCTGTGTTGTTACTGTGGTAATTCAGCTACCGTAAGTTTTATTAAAAGTAATGCCACACCCACATACCTCTCAACTGACCCCTAATTTTATTTAATTTCTCCTGCACCACGTGTGTGTGTGTGTTTCTTCCCCTCTCCCTGAGTGACTGAAAAAAGTTAAGAATTAATGTGAAAATTGTTTATGAAACATATTTGTGTGTGTGTGTGTGTGTGTGTAAACCCAATAGCATTAACAATTTGAAATGGAACAAGAAACTCTGCCCAAAGCTATGGAATGCATCTCAGGTTCAAATTAAAAATCTTACACACATACAAACATTTCATAACTTCGTTGGACAAATGATAAATTAAAATTTCAAAGCTGGCTAGTAGAAACTAACACATGGCTACCAAGTCCAGCCATAATTTGTGGACTCCTGACCAAATATTTATCTATGACTGCTAATAGATAAACCCAGGAAACTATTTGCTAGCTAGAACATTTTACAGATGTTATGTATGACTGCAGGAAAACAATATTACTAGGAAGATGGAAAAGAGGCATTATCCATAATCATGGTTTAATTCCTGAATGATTTTTGCCATTAATTAGCAATGGAACAAAATGAGGGCACTGTAATGGTGCCCTCTCCAGGAAATAATAAATTCCCCACTCCCTCCCCCCCCCCATTGTGGACTGCAGCTCAGTGGTACAGCATCTGCTTACCATGCAGAACGTTCCACATACAATCTGATAGGGCTAGGAGCCATTGCCAGTCAGAATGCAGAATACTGAACTAGATGGACCAATGGTCCAAGTTGGCATAATGCAACTTCCTATGTCCCTATGACATCCATGGTAACATAAAGAAAAAAACAACACTCCCAGGCAATTATGACTGGAAGATGAACTAATAAGGGGAAATTAGGATGGCAGGGTTACAATGAAATATATCCCTATTTCTGTTTTAGAAATCTAAAGCTCATCTCAGAGATTAGTGTCGCCCCACCTTCTCTTTTCCTCTTCTGTAACTGGCTTCTCAAAGTTATCTGTTTCTGTATTCCATAAAATAAAAATTCCACTGCAGTCATACAGGTTTGAAAACAGCATAAATCTACCCTGAAAAAATATCTTGTTCCGCTGTCTTTAAAAGCTATAATTATACATACTATTCTTACAGTAGCACCTGCTTCAGAATATATATATACATACAACTGCTTTACCTCTTTTTGTCACTTCAGTAAAGGCACAAATAGAGACAGAACTGAAGCAACAAATATTGTTGCTAGACTTGTTTTAAGTGGGGAGCTTTCTGTCCCCTTCTCCTCTGTCAATGTCTCATAAGCCACAAGAGGCCACCCAATACTCAAATATGAATGTGTATGTGGCTGCCCCTAAGGTTAATGGGACAGAAACACATGTATCTGGAGGCAGAATTTGACCTTATGCATTACCGCTTATAATCAGCAAAATCTACGCAAGCAAGCCTAATACTAGAAACACCATGAAGCAATAGATTTGCTTCAAAATTAATTACACTCAGCAGGAATGACTTAATTTATCCAGATTAGTTGCTAAGATTCCTAGGGGGGAGAATCTAATCATGCTATTTTCCTCAGGAATGGAATGAAGATGTGATTCCAAATGTCATTTCTTGGGCCCACACAATCTACATTTTTATTATCATATCATTCTCAAGAGTACAAATGGGTTCCAATTCGTTTTCATAAGCTTTTCATATTTCTGAAGCCTGGCTGTATATGGTAATTTATGGGGTGTTTTTTTTACACATACTGAACCTGGAGAGTTTCACTTTGTTTGTAGACAAACTCGCTCAGTACTAGACATAAAATACCTATGGGCAGGAATTCAACTAAGTTGTTGATTGCACAGAATGAGGTCTGCTTGCAAAACAGGATGCCACCCACCCTTATTCCTAAATCTGCTCTGGAGGGTTGGGGGGGGGGGACCCAGAACCAGTTTAGGGGAATCACGTTCTGGCCTACAGGCACTCAACCATTATCTCTTAGCTCAGAAGGATGATAATGGGGCAGGGGGGAGGAGAGGTTACTGCAGACACATATGCTGCTTTCTGAATCCTATTCTGTAGAATGAATCAATGAATAGAAAACCAAAGGCACATCCAAGTAGAAAATGATCATAACCATGTATTCATGGTTATTTTCCTAAGCTTGGGTTCAGACTTTGCTCCCACCAGCAGGAGGAACATCTCTTGAACAGGCCTATGCTTATTTCCCATTTCCCCAGCAGCCTCCAATGACATCAACCACACTACTTCAGAGGGTCCCCCAACTCACCAGATCAGATTTTCAAGTAAGCAAAGGTAGCTGCAAGAAATGGGGGAATGAGTGAAAATCAGCTCCCTGTTCCTTCTGCAGGTTCCCTCAAAAGCCTTGTGTCGACAGAAGATTCTTTTCCATTCAATAACTCATTACGCATGCAAGTGAGACATATTTTCCCCAAGGAGTCTTCAATCTAAGGTTGCAGTGCTATATACATTTACCTAGGAGTTTCACTGTAGTTTGTTAACAGTACTGAGAGTCATTAGGAGACCCCGCCCCCATTCCGCTCACCCTACAATTCTCAGAGTGGTTTAACTATCCATCTCTCTTCCCATGTAACACTGGTAATGTTAGCTTTGTGAGGGGAATAAAGGTCTCCTAACAACTCCCAGCACCCTTAACAAAATACAGTTCCCAGGATTCTTTGAGAGAAGCATTAACTGTTTAAAGTGGTAGGATACTGCTTTAAATGTATAGTTCTGATGGGAACCAAGTTAGACAATGGAGGAAAAAAATCAGAAAACAATGTGCATTTAAGCATTTAGTATGCACAATGTCTGAGAGGGTAAATGAAAGACGAAAAAGAGTAGGTGTTTTTTGAGGAATGATTTGAAGGAAGGGAGAGAAATGTTTACAATTTAATATTCATAACTGCAATATACAGCAGCTATTAAAAATCATCTCACTTCCTCACGTTACTGACTAGGGTGTTCAGGAAATATTTCCTACCATTAGCACAGAAGAACTGGTCATTCATAATTTAGGAGGTCCAGTTACAACACACACTGATTATTTCCCTTTAGCAAAACGTTACACACTGTATAGCATGCCTCAAAGCATGGAAATATTTTATCTACATATGAGCTCTGCATAGCAACAGGTCATCTATTTCCAATGTAAAGTCTTCTAGAAAATTTATACGATCAATCATCAATCAGCAAAAGAAACAATTACCACATGATTATGTTGAAACAAAAGGGTAAAACTTCCACTTCTAGCTTTTTGTTTGTTTTGTTTTGTTTTTGGCATTCAGCTTTATTTCCATGTGCTTGGGGGAAGAGTAGCCTAGGATACAATCCAGCTCTCCCAAGGGCTAGGCTGTGTCATCCAGAAAACAAAGGTCTACCTTAGGATCCAGCTCCAGAAGCTCCTATGCTGCAGCCTTGCCAAATTTACTTGGGGCTGTTCTGTGGGGCTGCACTTTCACCCTTCGGGTGAAAGTGCAGCCCCACAGAACAGCCCCAAGTAAATTTGGCAAAGACAGAGTGAATCTTTCCATCTGTATTTGGTCTGATCAGCAGCTACACTTCACTTCTAGTTTGAACATATCTTACACCACAGACACAAAGCATCAGTGGTAAGCCACACACAATAGTGCCTTTCATCTTGCAAGTGCAACCTCAGCACTCAATGAGAGGAGAAGTAAACAGTGAAGTCACTGCATCTTGCAGATGATTGTCCCCTATTTTTCCAGAATGCTGAATTAGTGGCTGGTGGTCTTCCACTTTAAGAAACCTGCCATTTCACATAATGTTCTGCCATGATTGACATTTAGAACGACTTATTAGCAGGCCAGGTTACAGAACAGTTCAGCCTTATGGCAATGCTGGTACAACAATCTTCCAACCTTCAAAATCAGCACAGAAATGCCAATTATTCTGCAACACCTCCTGACTCAGCCTGATCTGCTCTTCTGTTTCTGGATGGGATTAATAGACCTATTCAATGGGTTTCAATGCTCAGAACATGACACCAAGCCACGTGTAATTTGGATATATAAACGCACGTAGAAGGGGAATGACTGACAGCCTGAAAGACCTACAGCCACTAACTGTCTCAAACAACATCTCTGTAATGTCAGTTATTCTATCAGATACATATGTTCAAACCTGCTACCATTTAAGAAATCCTTATAGAAGCCTAAAAACCTTTTAAGGCTTATTCTTAAGACATCAAGGGTCTTTATAGTATGCCTCCTTTGCTGCTTTCATTGCCACTAGGAAGGTTCGATGATGAGCCCTCACCAGTGTTCAATTGCATTTGACTGGAGTTTTCCTCCAATGCATTTGAGCCATCTCCCAGCTTGTTTCATCGCTCTAAGCCCTACCCCCCTTAATACCACCTTCACCACAAGCCTTGTACAAAAAGATTACTATATAGAAAAGGAACCAAAATATTATCAGCAGGTAACAATGTAGAAAGGAAGCAACAACTTCTTGTGTACAAAACACTTGAGCATTGTGAATTTATTTATAACCACGCTGTCATGAAAACTGTCCCAAAGAAAATAATGCAACCCATACAAAAACAAAAAAGTACTTCTGTTTCTTCCAGGCGATCGCACATGTAATAATTGTGGAAACAGGAAACAATATTAAAGAAATACAGCATTACATAGACAACACGGATTCCAAGGAGCTAAAAAAACCTTTCCAAAAAGATAATGACATTTTCTCATAGCTACGCAACTGGAAAAGTGGATTAGGAAAGGTTATTAAGCATTTTAACTTCAGCAGAGCCAGCTCAAATACCTGATAAATACATAAAACTATTAGAAATACAATAAAGCCTCTAAAACTGCTAAGCAATGTCACTTAAACCACAAATGGTAGAGTATATGTAAACTAGGATCATGCTGCATAGAAAGTTTAGATTCCACATAAAATATTTGAAGTAGCCTTATGATAAGACATATCAAGCTTCATTGTAAAAAGCAGTTTTCAAAACTATTGCTTACGAAACACCAACTCATAAAGCATATTCCAGGCTTAAATTTAGCAGCTGGCAGCAGGGGTGGGCATGACTTTTACCCAAATTATTATTACCTGTTATCAGTCTGTCCTAACATGAAGGCAGAATCATCTAGATAGGAACTCGGAGTGATGTTCCTCTTGCGGTGTTCTGGGACCCTGTCAGTTACCTGCCATGACTGGGATAAATGACTTCTCACAAAAGGTTGCTCAAGAACTGATCTCCTTTTCAAAAAAAGCATTAGCATAGCCCCACACTGTGTGTCCAGAGGCTCTTCTGCATGAAGCCTTCATTACTCATAAGTTTCAGATCTGTTACACAGCACATGATGCATCCAATCATTAACATATTGTCCAGACATTTCCACTACGTTGAAAAGACCTGATTTTTCGAACTTTCATACTTTCTAGAGGAAAGAAAAATTCCTGACTCAACATGTCTTGATGAGAGAGACCAGTACCACACAGAAAGTTTCCAAATCATAGTATTTTATTTCCTTAAAACCCCAATGATGACAGATTTGGTGACTGACTTATTTCCCCTTTACTCTTACTGTGGTTTACGCTTTTGCATATTTCATGATATAAAAAGATTATTAACAGTAGCTTAATTCAAAAAGAGAGCAATTTGCAAATTTAACACACATTTGTGTTCGGAGAATGAACTAAGCAATGCTCAAACCACCGAACATAAGATGTTCTTTTACAATACCAATTTCCTGTTAGGGACAAAGAGGCAGCTTTCAGACAATTCCTTCCACTAAAATCCCTTTCATGGGATGGGATGCATTAGACCCCCAGGTCTGAGCTTCCCCACCCTTGTGCTAACATATAAGAAGCAGGGTTTTGTTTTGTTTTCTTCCCAATTTCCCCTTCCACCTGCAGCTCCCCATGCCATTTTCCATACTATTCTGGGACACCCTACCCCGCCAAACAGTAACAGAAATAGTGTGTGGGGGGAGAGGAAGAATCTGAGGATCATGTCCTATGTAGTGCCTCTTTACTCTCTCTGCTCACGTATGCACACCCTTATCTGTTTTGCAGGTTTCCCTAACCCTCTGGAGCAGATTTGGGGAGGGCACAAGGCACACACAGAGAGCGGAGAGCGGGGAAAGTCCTCTAGTGCAAGAGAAAATCTTTGTGCTGATGGGATGTGGTAATTGAATACCAACCGCAGTGAAATCACCTCCCTTTCTCTTAAATTAGCAGATGCATCCCTGCAGGATGAAAACCTATTCCACAAGCGGAACAGAGGCACTTGATTTCAGCCAGTAACAGCAAGCAGTTTTGTGAATGTGTTTATTCATATGAGTGCAGCGCAGTGTTGAATGGCCGAGTGTGATTCTCATCTTGCTAATTGGTATCCTCTGTCTCACAACCAGCAATCACTGGTTGGTATTAACACCAATTGTTCAGGACATATTGAGGGGTGGTGTGTGGGTGGAGGAACAAACCCAAATGTAGTGACACTACATTGCTATAGCTTAAGAATCAAATACTGGAATAGACATTAACCAAAAGACCAATTCATTCATTGTGTCATTTAAGAATAATAGGGTATATTTTTATTTGGACCAATATATCAGTTTAAAGGGGGGTGCATTGTATCAACAAGTACCGTATTTTTCTATGTATTTTTCTATCTCTTTGATCTTAAGAAAAGGAGTAAGGCACCAGTTGCCTGGAGGGCTGAAAAATTCAGCACAATACAGTAGTCCAAAACAGGAATGAATTGGCTGGTGGTGAAAAATGGGTTAATTTGTTTCTTTAAGTCTGCTTTTTCCTTACCTTACAACTGACTCTTCAACTTATCTCAACAGTTTCTGGAGATTTCCTTGGCTCTTTTCCTTTCTGCCACCACAAGATCATGAGAAAAAGGGTTTCTGATGACATGCCAACTGTATCGCTATATGGCCTGGGGTGTATGTGATTTCTGGAATGTTACAGACTCAACAAATATATATGAATCTTGTCTATATAATACCGTGACTATACAAGAGTCAATAAGCCTCTAGCTTTACAACCAGCACATGGAAAAATCCACAGGTTGGATCACACAAGAACACACATTTCTCACACATGAATAGGGTTTTAAAGTATCCAAACTACGCACAGGATCACATATTTGAAAAGGTGCAAACCCAGTTAAATTGGAAGATAAGGAAAGTAAATCTTTGCCAATATTTAACATGTTGTTACTTTGATCTACTGCAACCCTGCATTTAATTATGAGGTCTAAATCGACATTCTGCCACAGTATCTATTGCTTTGCTTCACTCAGTTTGGCCTAGTGTATTGGAGTGAGTGCAAGAAGCCTGCCAGGTTTTGCTTATCTCTACCCTGCTCAACAGTAAGAGTCTTGCATAAATATTTGTTATTATTACTCTTTGACTACCAGGGTAACATGATTAGCCCTTGTATATTCTGCAGCTACAAGCCAACAGAATGCTAAACAGTCTGCAAATTAGTTTATTTAGTATACCGAAGACCAAGGACACAAACATAAAAAGCAGCCAAAAGCCAATTTCAGTCAGTTCACAGGATTAAGGATAAAATCCATCAATAAAGACAGAAAATTAACCCTTTGACAAATTGAGATCAGGAATCAGACCCTGATGTGCTCATTCAATTAATAGACTCCACTGTATGCAAACATTGATAAGTGAACAAAATGAGCTACACCTTAACGATCTAATC
This sequence comes from Darevskia mixta, assembly GCA_034641385.1. Classification (NCBI taxonomy): domain Eukaryota; kingdom Metazoa; phylum Chordata; class Lepidosauria; order Squamata; family Lacertidae; genus Darevskia; species Darevskia mixta. The sequence continues at coordinate 13,563,283 of JAWWNH010000001.1, forward strand.
TGTATTCTCTCAGAATCCAGACAAAGCTACATCTTTTCTTTTCTGTTTTCCACACAGCTATTTGTTTTGGCAACCACAAAAATTAACATATGTGCACTGAAAGACCTTCTTATTTGTTTAAACCACCATCCATGTACAGTGGTACCTCGCGTTACATACGCTTCAGGTTACAGACGCTTCAGGTTACAGACTCCGCTAACCCAGAAATAGTACCTCGGGTTAAGAACTTTGCTTCAGGATGAGAACAGAAATTATGCGGCGGCAGTGCAGCGGCAGTGGGAGGCCCCATTAGCTAAAGTGGTACCTCAGGTTAAGAACAGTTTCAGGTTAAGAACGGACCTCCAGAACGAATTAAGTTCTTAACCTGAGGTACATGCATCTCCCCTCACAGATATGCAGTTCTCAGAGGCGTTTAACCCCCACTTCTTAGAGAACTCTGGGAATTGTAGCTTGTGCAGGGAATAGGCATCTCCTAACAACTCTCAGTGCCCTTAAACTACAGTTCCCAGGATTCTTTGGGGAAAACCATGGCCCTTTAAAGTGGTAGTATACTGCTTTAAATATATGGTGCAGATGGGGTCTTATTCAAGAGATTGGAATAAAAATTTGGAGGACAAGAAAATGGTTTTTAAAATAAATAAAATTCTGCCACAATATCAAAGCCATGTAAAGGGGCACTTTCTTATGCATGTTTACTCAGAAATAAGTGCCACTGTGGTTCATGGGGCTTATTCCCTGGGTAAATAAGGGCAGTGGTTTTTTTCTGGGAGGACACAGGGATACGCATACCCCTAAACATTTTGTGAATCTAAGTTTGGCCTCATTGAGGGGCAGTATTTCAATATGAATATGAAAATCAGAGTACCCCTAAACATTTTTTTAAAAGAAAAAAGCACTGAATAATGGTAATACTGAAGCCCAAAGCGAGATGAATTCCAGCTAGGCATTGTCAGCTCCCAATACCTCAAAGCCCTTGTTGCTAGCCATAATGGTTCTGTTGTATTAGCAGACACAATCAGTTTTTCTTCTGCACAATGTTTCTGAGGGTGTGAGTGTCTTACCTCATCCATTTTTACAGAATGCTAGGGGAAGCATGACCCAGCATTTCTGAGTCCTATTGATTGCAAAGAGAGAATTAAGCACGTGCTTTGCTTTCCTACTGAAGTAAACAGGCATTTCTGTCTTTAAGTCAATGAATATGAAAGACATAAAACTAGGGTAGATGGCTCTATTAAACACAATTTACTCAGATATGACAACCCTGTCACTTAAGTCTGAATGATAAGGCTGGGGCGGGGTATCTGCTCATTAATTTCTGCTACGTTTCTACTGAAGTACTTGGGCACCAGCTCTAAAAGACTTGCAGTGCAGTCCCAGGTATGTCTACTCAGAAGTAAGTCTCATGATGTTCAATGGGCCTTACTCCCAGGTTTATATGACTGAAGCTTGGGAATCCAGGCTGAATGGAACAGTAGCAATGTTTATAGACTTAAAATTATGATACAACAGATCATAGCACACACATCCTGACATTTAGTGATTTACAGCTTTACAAATAGTCTCTTACTTTAATAATAAAGCAAAACAATCTCTATGTGGAGCATATTGCTAATCCTGCAAAGAGGGAGAAGTTAATGAAATATTTGTTCCAGTGTGTCTATGCACGCACGTGCACACACACACACACACACACACACACACACACAGAATGTCTAATAGACCCCCCCCAACCTGATTACTCTGTGGTATTCATGAGTCATGCTGAGAGAAATAGGCAGTTTCTATTTGTATCCTAAGTATAGTTCTCTGACTCCCATAGGAAAAACTCCATTGCTTTCGGCAATGTAACATACTGCTAGCATCCTTCAGGCACTCTTTCCAGCATTGCCTGTCAACAGTTATTATTGTGCCGCATGATTGGTGGAGAACATCGGTTTCTCTAAATAATTAAATGCTTAATTAATGACAGTGTTGTGGTTGGAACTGCAGCAAAGTATAAAGAAAGACCGTACAGGAAAAAGATAGTACAAACTGAAATTATTTCCATGATAATCTGGTTTTAATCACAAACATCCATATGCATTTTTTAAGGGCAATATCTGTAAATGGATGTACGCTACACCCTAAGACCAAAAATAGTAACATCAGGGTTTCCCGCCCCCAGCAACACATTATAATAAGCAGACAGTAATTGTTGCTAAACTGCAACAGAATCTCCATGGGACTGATATTACATCCACATTAGGATCAAGTGACTTCAACATGATTAATAACTTCACAAACACTACCAGGAGAATGTAAATTATTAGCTACTTAAGGACAGATTTGTATGTCTAGCTGCACCAAGAGTTCAATGAATACGGATGCCATCGCCTGACCCGAAAAGTACTTGTATTGCTTTTTAATCATCAAGGAGAAATTCGGGGGTGGAGGGTGGGGTTATACATTCTGCTGTCAAAGTGCTGCAGCAACAGGAGAGGCTGCACCTGCTAACGCGTTTCCCTGACACACAGCTGTTAAACTCACAACAGCAGCTTCTGGGCACTAGCATCTCTGCCAATAATGTTGCCTGGGCAAAAAGCTGATGGCTACCCAAGGGGTTCTCTTATATGCAACACTCATCATATTGAGAGCAGCTACTAAGAGCTCTACCTGTTGTGAATTCTGCTGTGAACAGGCAGAGAAAATTGGATGGCAAAGAAATAATGCACATAGTGAAAGAAGAGCCACTGGCTGTCATTTCTCCATTGTTTTATCTCTCCTGCTCTCTTAGTGGCTGATTCTCTTTCTGAGTTGGGAGAGGAGTTTCAGGTTTGCAAAGGTAGCCAGATGTGTGATTTATGCCCTGTGTAATAAAACACTGCCCCATATTCCTAATTCCACAAGCCATCATATAGGTATATTTTTTAAAAAAATTAATGGTTCCACAGCTCTAAGACACAGAAAGAAAGAAAGAAAGAAAGAAAGAAAGAAAGAAAGAAAGAAAGAAAGAAAGAAGCCAGTTCACAATGCACCCCATTATTTAAATTTTAGATAACATTATTCCTGTGTTGCAAGGAATTATTCCTGTGTTGCTAGATGACCCTTGGGATCCCTTCCAACTCTATGATTCAATTATTCTAACCCTTTATGGAACCAGACCAGGCAACAATATTAATTCTGTAAAAGAAATCAACTATTGTTAGTACATCTCTGGTTAATGCCTAATGGCACTATTATTTTTACAACTGCCCAAATGAACGAAAATGTTCTGCTTAGGATTAACTTCTGGTGTCAACCTGCCTGTGCGATGGAAATCTGCTCGCCCAGTGGAACTTTCATTTTCTCTTCTCTCCCCTCCATGCCTCCCCATGTCCTGGTTGGATGGGGGCTACTGCAAGTATTTAATTAAAATCACTTTAAATAATTATATTAGGAAAGGAAAAAAGGTTAACTAGATTTTCTCAGCAGTACTATTCAATTCCAACTATTGCTAAGAAATGAACTACAGTACTATTATGCTATACGGTATAATACTCTATATTATTAAAACAATAGTATAAAATAATAATTGCATGTTCCTCAGCAACATTTAAATTACCATAATAATTCTTGCGTAAAAACAATGTAAAATATGCAAACATGAAAAACTACATTTAAAAACTGCCTATAAAAAGTTCTCAAGGCAAGCAATATAAATTATTCAATTTTTATTAGTTAGTGTAGCTACTTATAAGATTGCACAAACAAAGATGATAAACTGATCATATTTAGAAAATACAAATTAGCCACACTTAGTGAGACACTATTTCATGGGCAATTGGGGGGTGGGGGGTGGGAGGGGAAACTAAGGAAATAAAAATATGATTCTAACGCAAATATATTATGGGCTACTACGGACTTGTTTGGAACATACAGTGCCCTATGGTATTTTTTTAATATATGAAAACTCATGAGAACACAGCTACAGTAACTCAGTTTTCCTTGGAATACAAAAATATACATACAACTCAACATAACAAGTGAACAAGTATTATTTCACACGTATTCCGAGCCGAAGTCCATACAATGAGTGCCTATTGGCCCTCAGTCCTAACGTTTTCTGTGTACAATTTCACAACCATCCTTTTTTCCTGTGATATATTTAACTGGTTTTCTTTGTCATAAAACAAAGCTGTGTAGTAAAATGCTGGTTCATTGAAATGTTAAATAACTGTAGCACTTACACAATTACAGAGCTGCTATTCAAGAAGCTTAATTATGCAGCTATATCCTCATGCAGAATGAAGACTGTGTTATTGGCTCAACATACCATGTATAAGCCAAAGTGGTGTATGTATAATCTACACAGCATGCAAAGTTTATTTCTTTTTATCCAATACATTTGGGAAGAGAAGAGTACCATTTTCCAGTCCTCCTTCACATTGGCTATAAAGCATAGGTACACAGCTACACAAAGCCTCTGCACCAGCTACAATCCTTTCAAGGAGGATAGTCAACACTCCATAACTGAGATTCAGGTTTTAAAAATAAATAAATGTGGGAACAGCAGTCTCATTCCAGATGTTGCACCACTGCACATATACATGTGCCCAGTGTGGTGCAAAGAAATAACACCACATGATTCTATTCCGTTTGGTGGAAGCTACTGAGCAGATGTGGCATCCACTTTATACACCTGGCCTATTACAGGTTTTAAAAACAGTTGTTCCGCTTTTGGTCACACCAGTTACAAATTTCATTGCCTTAGGCCTTGAAACATTGTAAGCTTATGGGTGGGCAGGGAAATTTAATCAGTCCTCATTAGTAAACAAACCTACCTAATTTGCACCTTCACATTAATACACACATCTGAAAACCATTATTTTTCAGATTTTGCATTTCCCCAAATTTTGCATTTCAGTTCTCTGCTCAGCCCTATGTGTCAAAATGTTGTTTTTTTAATGTGCATTTTAGGATTCAATGCAAGTTTTAATATGAATTTAAATATTATGTTTTAATTTAAAAGAAACCCACACAAATCAATGCAAAAATGACAGGATGGACTTATGAATGAACACATGCAAAACTGAGATGGATTGGAAATAGACAGCCATCCTTGATGACAGGCAATTGCTTTATAGGGATACAATGTCATAAGGAATTTGTTAAATATCTAAAACAATGTTTCAACTCAAGCTGATAATTTTTTAAAATTAAAAAAGGTTTATAAAGTTTATCTCATCATAGAAGATATTGGGTCTCAGCCCAACCCCCCCCTTTTCTCTTGTCCTTATCACCATTATGTTTCTCTAGTCATTTTAGCACAACATAATGTGTAGCACAAAGGGCTTCGTATTAAAAATTGTATTGTTGGATTCTAAGATGTAAATGACTTCCAGTCTCAGAGGTGACTGTGTCTGCAATGTGCTTCATTGTAAACGCTCGAGATTTTTATCAGAACATTACATTACTTTTGGGTATTTTTTCTAGGTTTTTTTTTAATAGTTCTTTGTTGCACAAATGCTATAAAAACAAATGATATTATTTTTGGAAGTTCAAGGTATTAATTCAGTTCCTAAATTAACGATGTCCACCCAAGACAACATTGTATTGCAACTGTAGCTTAATAACTTAAATATATGGAATCAAGTATGCTGGAAAAGAAATTCACACCCATGTGATTGATGACATTTTACTGTGTCTTACTCATCTACAAAATATGACAAAAAAGGGAAAAAGAGTCACAATCCACTACACTTTAGATGAGAACAAGAAAATATAGGAAGGGCCTTTGAAGATGACCACAGGGTTCATAGCAGGTGGCCTTTTTGGCACCTGGAACTCTTGCATGCAAACTATTCCTGAGAAGTGGACTTGGCTTGTCTATAGGGATTTTTTTCTCCATGCTTTTATCTGGCTATTCCCAACTATGGAGGGGAGGCGTGATACCTCTTTTAAAAAATGCCACACATAGATAGCAGGTTTGTACCATAAGGTCATATCTAGCTCTATTTTCTGCCACCATACATTCATTCTGGTAATTCTACAGGGAGCTCATAAGCATTCATTAAATACAATATCCTTTTCTTGCTTTAATTAGTATTAAGGCTCTCCACAGTATACTTCAACATATACACTTTATCCCCTGAAACAGAGATAACAAGGTGCAAAATCTTTAGCCTCAATTCTTAAAAGACCATACTCTCAGAACAATCTCTCTGACCTTGGCTAACAATGACAATATAATCAGTCCAAGACTTTATGTGTAAGGCTGTTACTGGGCTGCATCAATGCAATCAATCTGTAATTCTCAGTTTTCATGGTGTATTGCTGTAGGTGTTTCTAGCAATAGCAATCAACCCAGGGCACCTAGATCACACATTTCCTTTCAGGGTCTATATACAATTACATAATCATAGGCCTCAAGAGCACAGCCCATCTCTGGAACTACTTCAATGCTACTAAATAATGAAATCAGGGGTTTCTGCTAAGTCCAATTTGTAAATTTATCTCTATTACATTTCTGTACTCCAAATGTAACACCCACTCCCTTCTAGCTCAATTGTGAATACCTGCATTTAGCAAGCGGCAAGAGGTGATAGCCAATGTTAGTCATCCCCAAGAGTAGACCCAATGAAATAAAGTAACCTAAGTGTATTGATTTTGATGGGTCTACTCTGAGTATTACTTGGTTGGATACTTGTCACCATTCATAACACAAATCCTATGGGTTTATTGGATCTATATTCAGTCCATTGAGCTGACAGCATTTCCTTCCCAGAAGAAGCATCATGAGTCAAAACCAACTCCTTATCAGGCTGTTAGTACAGCAGAACATCTGAGGTCTATAGTAATTACTTAAGAGTTCTCAAAAGCTTTTTCATTAGAAAATCCCCAATCCCACTTGACATTTTTCTTAATCAAGCTATACAAAGACTAGAGAACTGTTGATAAGTTAGGCAAAAACCTTCTGCATAAATTGAAGAACCTTAGTCAGTCTCTCTGACTGCTCAGAAGCATTATTAGGCATAAGAGCCCAAAATAAGGCATAGTAGTTATGACAGTAGTAGTAGTTACGCCTTGACTCTCTCAAGGCAAATCTTAAAAAATGTAGTATAAACACCGACAACTGGGAAACACTGGCCTGCGAGTGCTCCAATTGGAGAACAGCCTTTACCAAAGGTGTCATGGGCTTTGAAGACGCTTGAACTCAGGACGAAAGAGAGAAACGTACCAAGAGGAAGGCACACTTGGCAAACCCTCATCATCATGCCAACTTTGGCCTTCAGGGCCAGCCCAAGGTATTTCGCTGTCTGAGGCAAAGGACAATATGGCATCCCCTCCCATTCCATGTACAGAAGTCTGCACGACTGGATGCTGACTCCGATTTCAATGCTAGCAACAGGGCAGTCTCCTCCACTGCACATGAGGGTAGAAAACTAGTTTAGGGAGTAAAAGACAAGCCTGTGGCACACTTAGCTCTAATCTCCAGCACAGAGCAACAGCCAGGGGGTTCAGGAAAATGGCTGGAGGGGGGGGGGGTTGCTACTGCCCACCAGCATCTACTGCATGCTGCTATTGCCTCACTTCGTCTAATGGTGCAGCCAGCCCTACTGGCCTTCACTTTGTCTTATGAAAAGAGTCATATTGCTGGTTTCTAGTAACTTAAATGAGTTTCTTCTGTTATATTTATGCAATTCTAGCTTGCTGTTTTGCATTGAAAATGCCCCTCTGTGTTTCCATAAGTCTTTATATGATGTCTGAGTCATTAAGTCAGCTCAAATGTTACCTCCTTATTGTTCATATCCAATACAACAATCCCTAGGGATTATGGTTCCATGTACACTGTAGATAGTATAGGCCACACTTCATCATTTTCAGGATTTGTCTCCTCTAATACATGGGAATTCTATGAGAATTAAATTGCTTTTCTCATTGTTTGATATAGGTGCACCCTTTTATTTAAAGCTGCGTATTTTTCTAATTTAAACTGTCAGACCACAACGGTGATATTTCACAGGCATTCCTCCACAGGGCATGCAAATTTCCTTCTTCAGGTATGTTTATGCATTAAAAAAATTTCTTATTGTCACCTGTGTACTTTTCCCAATTCCCATGTTCCCAGGAGTGGGGCCTCTAAATTCATACCCTCCAATATTTCTCTGGTGAAAATAGGGACATCTTATTCTATCATCATCATCATTTTATTATTTATACCACACCCATCTGACTGGGTTGCCCCAGCCACTCTGGGCAGCTTCCACCACATATAAAAACACAATAAAACATTAAAAACTTCCCTATACAGGGCTGCCTTCAGATTTCTTCTAAAGGTTGCATAGTTACTTATTTCCTTGGCTTGGTGGTCACATAACTCCATACCCTCCAACATTTCTCTGGTGTCAATAGGGATGTCCTAAGGAAAAGCAGTACATTCTGGGATCAAATCAGATACCAGGACGACTTCTGTAATTCCAGGACTGTCCCTGGAAAATAGAGACTCTTGGAAGGTCTGTAAATTTCAAATAGAGTTACTTGCTGATTTCTGAGCCAGTGTCAGTTCTGAAGAAAAGCAAAAGTTTAACTGTTGTTCAGACAGCAGTCTCTGCATTTTTCATCATTACTTCCACATAGTACCCAGTCCCTTAACATCTGCATCAGAGTTTAATCATAATTACAATTCTGAGAAAGTTTCCTCAGTTCTTCCTCAAACTACCCTACTGTCTCCACAGGCCTCCTTGACCATGCATTAAATTTTAATCACTCTACTTTTTTCCACTGTGAGTTGGGTTAAATATTACATTTCATCAGGTTTACCAACTACTCAGAAGTTCAGGTCCTGGCTCTTCATAGGTTAATTGATTTCTGTTTAAACCGAACATGAGAGATCCCATACTAATTTATTTAAAACTTCATCTAGTGTAGCATGAGCAATGAAAAAAGCAGATATTGTTCCCCACGCCTGTTGTTGTTTGTTAAACTGTGAAAGAGGCCCCTCTAAATACTGGCAAGATAAATTTGCACCCTCTCTCTGTTCCTTTTTCTGAACAGACTCAAGGGCTCCGCTCCATGTTGGCATCAGTTCACTCTGATAATTAGCAGTCTAGTGTGTTTTCATCAGATTGGTCACCAGCAAGCCACACTCCATCTCTAGGGGAAGCTTCTGCTTTGCAAGTTTGTCTGTCCCTCCTGTGTTCCTGTACAGTCTGTTTTGGACTTTACAGAACATCACAGTGTGGCTAGCTTACAGCCAATTTCCAATAAAACATACTTGGCTGCTAACATACATTGCAAGTCCAATACTCAGAAGCAGTATTGCTTCATTTAGCAATCATCATTACGGTTAATAGTGTGGTGTGTTTTTCTATACACTGTAATTTAGTATATGCTGCTGTCTACTTTTAACTGTTGGCTTTAGTCGCATTGGGCAGGGCTGTCAGATTGTATATCCATATATTTCTGGTGTACTGTTATTATATAGTTGCAATTTTTGTTGTTGTTTATCTATATAAATAAAATACTTTTTAAAAACCCGCTATGGCTAATAGCAGTTGATTGGTTTACAATCCTTGAACTAGTCTTTGAAACCAGGGGGCATCACTATATCTTGTGGCCATGAAATCCATAATTTTCCTGAAAGACTGCCTTCTCTTGCACAAACCTTCCCATTAAATGAAATCAATATTTGAGACTCCATTTCATGTGTCCCTGTCTTCAGAGATTAGGTGGATAGCACCTCAGAATAGAACATGTCAGTGATGCTGCTTAAAATGGTGTTCTACAAAGAAACATTTGTGTAGTGCCTATTTATTACTCCCATATTTTGTCCAATGAAATGTTGATCTTTTACTGTTGTTGCTTCTCTTGCTGGTTGCAGTTTTTATAAAGTTTTTATATTGTTTCTATATATGAATTTATTTTACTTTTTTTTTTTGTAAGCTGCCTTAATCACATTGTGGAATGAAAACCAAGTTTCTCTTTTGCATATCTTGAATCTACTTCCAAGCCTATTTAATTTGTTGCCCCCCCCCCCGTTTGAATGCTAAAGGGCAATTCTACTTTATCCACCATACACAGTTTTATATCTCTATCTAGTCTCTCAAATCATGTCAACTTTTCTCCGAGCGAAACAGCTCCGATCGCTTCATTCTTCTTCCACAGGAAAACACATAAGTGCCATGATCACACTGAGTTTCTTATTTTATGTGAATATTCCATCACAAAAAATATCTCTTTCCTGGGGAGTCAAAGCCCAGCTAAAACCTTAAACTCTATGAACATATATGTGATTTGTTTAGGTCATAATGCATAGTTTTGTACTTAACTTGAATTGAAACTCATCTGTTATTTTGCTGCCCATTCACATATTCGAGAGATCCTTTTGGAGTACTACACAGGGTGCTTCAGAATTCATCACGCTGAATAATTCAGTGTCACTCACCATTTTGACAAGATCCCTTGGTTGAAGATCCTTAAGTAGCCATCTGGATTAAGTATTGGACAATATCTAAGTTTGCCAATGCTTTCTTTCCTCCACGGAGAAGCTATCATCCCTTTACTCTGCTTAGTGCATTTTCAAGCAGTTACCCATCTAAAATAGAACCTGTCCCCACCCCCTCTGTGAGTGAGTTCTCTGTCATGCTTGGAACTTTCCCTCTTTATGCCTTTTAGCAGACCTCCTCTTTATCTTCCTTTGCTAAACTTGAGTCAAAATTCCTGTTCCAATTTTGCAACCTTAATATAATGAAACTAGGAGACAGATTCTGGAATTGTCGGTAAATATGTTGAGTGAAATTGGGGAGTGCAGGAAAAGTTAACTACAGTACAACAGCATCCTTCCATCAAAATAGAATGATGGACATATCATACCGATGACATATCATACCGATGTGGACATATGGGTTTAAAAAATCATAGATTGCGTTTTCAAGCAGAGACCCATACTAGTGCAAAACTACATCAACAAGTATCACTATTCTAGGAACACATTTTTGGGGGATGTGGTGGGGGAAATGGTGGCTGTCTGGAAATACACTGATGTTACAGCTTTCCCCCCTCACCATTTTACCCACCCCACCATTCGAATTTCAATGGGGATTTCAGTCCTCTTCTGCTCCCAACACCCCAAATTTCAAAGTGAAAACTTTAATAACAACAATTTATCCGTTGTGGTGTATTTCGCTATGGGTGAGGAAAGTTCTATTTCTGAAATTCTTTTCATATTGTTAATTATCATTAACATTTTATTGTAAGTCTTTTAGCTTCTGTGCACCACCAAGTATATACAATACTCTCTGACTTCCCCTGCATGCAAAGACAGGCTCCGGCGGATTAAGCAGACAAGACAAATAGTGGGTCCAGTGGCCAACCACCCTCCTGTTCTTCAGTAATGGCCTGCTTTAATTGATAGCTTTTAAGAAAGGATTAGACAAATTCAAAAAGCTATTGGTGGCCACTACCCATTATGGCTCCCTCCATTAATGGAGGCAGTATGCCTCTGAATACCAGTTGCAGAGATGTGTAAATGGGAAAAGAGCTGCTGCACCCAGGGCTTCCCATAGACATTTGACTGACCACTTTTAAGAACAGGATGGTGATCTAGATGGGCCTTTAGTTTGATCCAACATGGCTCTCCTCCTTTGGATATCATGTGATATATATATGGGGGAACCTTTGGCCCTCCAGATATTGCTGAACTATGACTTCCATCAACCTAGTAGGCATGGTCAATGGCCCGAGGGCCAGAGGTTCCCCACACCTGTTCCATATGGTCAGTAGTTCTAGCTTTAATTATGCTTTCTAACACTTTACAGGGGAAGTTATTTCCTCTCTGGTGTGAGTAACCCTAACTTTTCCACACTTTACATTAACCTTTTATTGAGACGGTACCTCACTAGGAGCTCTGATGTATTAACTAACTCTAATGTAAAACCCACCACCCGCCACTGACAGCAAAATTGCTAACATGGCACACGATTTGATTCCTAAAATTCTATACTCTTCTATAGGATATAAGCAGACGTAACTATATGCTCCAGCCTTCAAATTCAAGAAAGTCCTAAAATTCATGTGTTTCAAGATTAGCTGTATCTTGGCCTAGCTAATGTTACAGCCCTATAGACTTCCCCTAATCTTTGTAAAGTAATTTGATTAGCTCCCAAAGGGTGAATACATATTTTATTATACCGGTAGTTCTACTGATAGTTGCATAATTCCTACTGTATTTTTTTCAATTACTAATGTTCTCATAAAAAATTCTTTTATATTTAGACCTAAATATAACCCTGTCGCCCTTTTATGTACATGCCATTTTTAATTAGCAATTATAGTGTCTTGGATTAATCTCACTGGATTGGATAATTACTCTTGCTTTCTTGCCTACTTAAGTAGAGAAAATGTCTCATTGCTTTTGAATATCCTTTACATTATACACTAGTCTGCAATTACAATTTTGTTCAGTCATCTTTAATCCAGACTAAACATACCCAGCTGACTTGTATTTTCCCCCTAAATTGTATTTTTACTGTTCTGATGTGGTCTCCCTCAAGTCAATAAAAGTAAAAGAGAAACAGTAATGTAGTTTGTCCCACATTGCTATCTTAAGAGCAAAAAGACCCAAAATAAGTAGTGGGATAAAACTTTTAGCAGAAAAAAAATATTTATGGCAAGCCCTGATGTCTGTCTGATCTGCTTAAACTAGGACAGGCCTGCAAATCTTGTGACTTACATAATGTTTAGCACCCAACCAAGACCACAAACTCCCAATTTTGTTAACTTCCTAAACTAAAAAACAAGGGAGTGTCATCCACCATGATGCAGACCTCAACTACATCCATGTCATATATGCAGTGTACATCTAGTGTGCATCTGGAAATGTGCAGCTCCATGCTGCAGAATGTTCTTCCAGTACTATTATGGGATCAGTGTGCAGCGGGGCATACAATAGGCAGCAGAACAATGAAAGCAGCACCCAAAAGCTTCTGGTTCTGCATGAAACTTGCAGTCTCAAGGACAAGGACAAAACTTCAGAGAACCATCAGCACCGTAAATTCCATAAGACTGAATGTAAGAAGTGTTATCAGTTTATTTTATGCCTTATATTTAACTGATACATAGGCCAGAAGCCAATTATTAGTCTTGATAGTAGCCAGTCTGCGCAGTTGGTAGACTACTGGCATTATAATCTGGGTATACTGGGTATGTCCTTTCTAACAGTGATTATCAAATGTTCAAGTGTATAACAAAAAATGTGGCAATATTCTAGGCAGCCTATTTCTAATATTGACCTTACTTATATTACCTTCTCAGTTAGACCATTTCATTAAAAAACACACAAAAGTAAATTGCATCTTGTAGCACGTTTGCATAAATGATGGCCAGAACAAGAATGCTTCCTTTCAAATTTAATTCATTAATTAAGCGTTGTCTTCAGAGACTTGAATCAAACCAAATCATAATCCAAACCAAGTGTAGCTAAACTAGAGAGATCTGACAAAAACACGTCCCCACAGTGTTATGCCTGCAGGCACCTGCTACGTATCTTGTTTCTGCAGCATAAAGGAAAGCTAGAGAAATGTGAATTGCCCCATGAGAACACAATGTAGGACCATGTCAAATTCTGGAATAAAGTCAAGCTGCACTAAGCACAACACACTTCCTTCAGTTGTTAAGCTCATGATCCAATCAAAAAATGAGATTAAGTTGTCTCGACATGGTTTGTAGATAAACCTGCCTCACCAAGAGTCATGCACCAGAATTCTTCCCACATGCATACAAGAACTACTGTTTAGCTATGTCCATCTGGAGGTTACATATCCTTGCTGATGCTTGAAGTTATAATCCAGCCAATTTAATGAATACATTGTTCCATGAGCACCAACATTAATCCTGAACCTCTGTTATGTCCAGTTCTACTCAATTTCCTGTCCACTGCAGAAATAATGGTAGGGTAGATGTACAAAGTATCACCCAAACTCGACAAAGGTAGGGATGTATTGAAATGCACATTTAATACTGGTGCCCATACACAATGAGCTGGCACACTGTGATAATGTATGTCTGCTTTAGAAACACATAGATGTACAAGCTGTTTGAAATGAAATTAAAAAGATATTCAAAACAATCCATGGGCTATCTCTGAATATACAAGAACATGAGAGGGTATCAGGCATTGGCAGGGCTCTGACAAGTCTGTGACAAAGGCAGAGGCCAGGGGATTAACCCAGCAGAGGGGACTAGCAATTTATGGGGCTTGGTGTCCCCCATGATGCAGGAGCGAGGACAGGGGGAAGGACTTTAAAGCTGCATATTTGAAGACCTCTCCTCCTCTACCTGTGCCCCACTCTAAATCTGTCCTGGGGTTCCTCCGAATCCTGTGCAGCAGATTTGGGGAGGGTGTGTGCAGGAAATTCCATTGTGCAGCTAAAAGCTCTTGCACTGGCAGAACTGTTTAGTTGGATACTGCCAAATGTCACTAATCCTTTTAGGGAAGTCTGAACCAAAGTAGCAATTAAATAGTTTAAGCCTCTTGCTATGTTATAGCTTCTTTAAGTCAATTAAATGGAACACTCATACTGTCCTTTGTCTTTCTCCGTCTTCTGTGCTCAAGACTTTTTCTGCAGTGTTGACCATGCGTTCTGCCTTACAGGATGGTGTTGACAGAATACCATCATATTTATCCACGGTGTATTTTTTTCCCTATAGCTTCTCTACTTTTTAAGGTCACAAAAATCCCCTGAAGCAACAGATTAAGCAAAGTCTATAAATTGCTCATGTATCACCACAGTCTTACAAAAATAACCCAACCATCTTCTGGAGGTGCCAAAGCAATTAATGTGGAAGACTGACAAGGATAAATTTGAAAATATTATTGTCACCAAACTCATATGTATTGTCATGAAACATATCAAACTTGTAATAAATATCAGGCTTGATGGATACTTGATTTTCACACTCATTTGTGTATAGTTTCTATCCCCAGTAGCACATCATTATACTCTTTTACAGGACAAATTGAACCAGCTCACACACAGCATTAAGCCAATCCACAGCTTAGCATGAGTGCACAATTTCTTAGAGAGGAAATGGCAGCAGCTACACTTCTTCTCCAGTACTGTTGCTGTCTTGCTGCCTGAGGATAAGCCATGGTTTGGCTTGTGGTTTGTCTCTCTAGACAAACCATGAGCTATAACCAATGTTTGTTTCAGACAATAGGTAGAACATTTCCAGTTCTATTTATCTGCAGTCTAGGTATAGAGCTGCAAGATCCTGCACTGGCAAACATACTTGTACATATTTATCAGGTAAATAAAATGGAGAGCATAAAAAAAAATAGCCATAGGACCAATTCAGTCATTATTTAGCTTGATAACAGCCTATATGCGAAAGAGTTAAGGCTGAATCTTTGGAAGCACATATTACATGGTCTGGTTATCTCAAACTACTTATTTTAATTATTTTGGCTTCCATATGCCGTATTTTACTATTAAATCTGATTTGAGACAGTAGCACAAAGCAACTAATGAGCTTAATGATGATGAACCTCCAGGCTGTATACATGCATCTCTGCCCACAGAAGTCACATCTGATCTGGAATCACAGGCATCTCATTTGTATGTCTTTTGAGAAATGAAGGAGTTGCTGAAACTGGACAAATCTCTGGCTCCATGCAACTTGACATATATTCTGGCAACTGTAAAGTATTCGAAGGCTAGCCCATGACCCACAATGTGTAGACTGTGATTGTGCTGTGTTACCAATGTAAGCCATATAAATTTATGCTGGCTTTGAATTTAGTATACACATGCAATAATGAAAAGCTCATGGTTTAGAATGAAAACCATTTATTTTAACCTGTGAATATTTTCTGATGTGACACTGGCATTATGCAGAGATTGCGGGTATAATTCTGAGGGTGACTCAAGAATTAGACACTTAGACAAGTCTAAAGGATTTCCATGCCCCAGAGGAAACCAGTACTAGACAGTATGATTACAAAAGAATTTTGGATTTGAAAGACTAGGAGAACTTTTTTTTTTTTTTTTGCTCATCTTTGTGACTAAGGTACTTACTTGTCTGGCAAAATAATCTTTTTTAAAACAACAACAACAACAAGAATGTGTCAGTGTGTGAATATGAGCTATGTTAGATGAAACATGAAGAAATGCTACAACAACACATGTTCAGTATATGATTCTCCTGCTCTGGCGCTGCAAGCAATTCACAACTACACCCATTTCCTATTATGGAAAACTCTCTGTATTACTGGCAAAAGGAACTCGAAAGATATTACATGAGAGTCTGAAAGCAAGATGTGACACAATTATATTGGCAAATAAAAGGTTTAAGCTTTGTTTTGTTTTGTTGTTTGAGAACCTGGAGGACTTGAAGATTGTCTGTTTTCGTAAGGTCAAACTTTTATCATTTCTTTTTAACCTTTACAAAGTTGTGTTCAAAACATTCAATAGCTCCAGAAAATAACAAATGCTTATTTCTTTTTCTTATAAATTTCAAATAACTTTAAATTATGTCAGTTTTTATTCAACAGGAACAGACCCCCATTGGGGGGAAAGCCCATTCACTGCTCTCCTGACATTTCTTCTTTGGTTTAGGCTCAGAGCAGAAACTGAACTTATGCTGCATATAACAGGTGAGCACTTATATAAGTAAAAATTGAACACATACACCTTCTCCTTCTTGAAGCTGAACTGTACACAGCACTGGTTGGCTGGCCCTTGTGTCACTCACTGTCAGAGCCAAGCAGATTCAGACACCTGAGTGGTTAAGGCTTCAGTGTCTGCAGGTGGCATTAAGAAGACAGACAAGAATAGCTAGGCCGAGGACAGACACAAGTCTGAGAGAAAACAAGATGAAGGATGGGAAACCTTTGGCACTCTAGAAGCTTATTTCATTTATATAGATATTTATAAACCACTATACAGGGTGGATAAAAATCAATGATTTTTTTAAAAAAATCAAAAAAATCAGATTTTTTTGATTTAAATCGGATTTTTTTGATTTAAATCGATTTTTTTGATTTAAATTGGATTTTTAAAATAAAATGCTTTTGGAGGAAAAATCTTTCTAAATATAGTCTTCTTTTTAAGTTACATTGTAGTCCAAAGGCTATTCATCAGGAAATAAGGATTTGTTTTAAGTTTATCAAGTGTGCTAAAACTCAGTCTAAGTTTTTTTTTTAAATGTTTAACCACATCAGTTAACAAGCATGGATACATATGCTATCATGTTATTGTTTTAGTTAAATAAATTGTTTAAATGGTTATTAAGGAAATGATTATTTTTCTCCTTCCAATAAAGTACAGCAGAAAAGTTGTCCAAATATAAACAGTTAACTTATTAAACCTCACCATAATTTCATAATTATCTGTCTATGTATTTCTAGTAGTATAACCAAATCAGTAATTTTTGATATAACTGTAAAAACCACTCTGAAAATTTATTATTCCAAAAATGAAACCTTCATATGGTTGTAAATATTAAGATTATACCAGCAAGAATGAGTCTTTCTGTAAAGAAAATATTTAAATCAAGCCTTACTGACTAGTGATTTAAATCAAGCCTTACTGACTAGTGATTTAAATCGTGATTTAAATCTTGATTTAAATCAATTTGATTTAAATCAAATCCACCCTGCCACTATATCATAAAAAATGACAAAGCGGTTTACAATAGCAAAACCAAATAAAAATTGAAAATTAGAGACCATCAACTAACTGTTACAGAAATATGTTTTCTTAATAGCCTGCATAGGTTTGACAGCATAGAAAAATTAGGAGGGTGGTCAGAAGCAGACCTAGGGCTACATTCAAGTACTCAAATCCTGTCAACACAAGGATTTCCACTTGCAGAAAGGACCTTCTCTCTCTGTTCTATCTATAAGCTGCCATGCCCAAATCTGCTCCAGAGGGTTGGGGAACACTCTAGAATAGATTTAGGGGATACGCAGGGAGAATACAGTGCTATTCCACAAGCAGAAATCCTTGTGCTGACTGAACAAGAGACTTAGCACTACGCTGGATTCCACCACTAGCTCCACAGCATTTAAAAAACCTGCACCCATTGCTTTCTGCATGTATGCAACCTAATTGGCAGCCAGGTTAGGCTTTGTCAGGGAGAAGACGCTGCTTCACACTGGTTATTTCCCGTTCGAAGTTTAGCACCCAAGATGTTTTCCACCTACTAGTATATACTAGCACTAGTATATTTTCTCCTGGGAGTGCACAGCAATTTGAGAACAAACTTTAACAGAGGAGAAAGAGTTAAGGACATATTTCTCTGCTCTGTGCTATTCTGCTCAAATCTCACTGCTTTACCCTGATACACTTTATTAAACATAACATACAGAGGCACACCAGGTGATTGGTACACACATCTTGCTGTGTAACATCTAGCTTGGTCCTCAGATACATAACTAAAGTTTGTATGCTGGGTTTATTAGGTATTTAGAATGCATTCTGCCAGATGAAGATTTCAATACAAACTAAAGCTTGCGTAATTATCAACCTATTGGTTAGTCTCTCCCGTGTGTGTGTGTTAAATAAAAACCACCCACTGCCTTTATAGACACACATATTCTGTGGATCTACAAAATAGTTGCCAATTGACAAGATTGCCAGAGTAATTATATGATAGGGTTGAGCCAATACTAAATGCTCACTTTCAAACACGGAATGGAGAAGGAAAGAGAGAGAGAATTAGAAACCAAGCAAGTAAATTATTATGTTTTTGCCCACGGCAGACACATATTACTCATTTCCCAGTACCTCTTTAAAGAAGCTTTCAAAACATGTAAAGAATTTAACCAGACCAGCAAAGGCCTATTATTCAGTTGCATATCTCCATGCTGAAACTGAACTTGCTAATATTGCGTTTTTATATGCCTATGGGTAGTATTCTTGAAATGCATGTCCTATTGTATCCCTTCCTGAAAGCAAAACAAAGATCACAAATATGTATTAGAAATTAGCCACTTATTTCAGCACCTACAAGGTGCTCCAAGGGAGCAGAAAAGACTTTTTATGTATGCGACAACAGCTGCACGGATGTTGTTAGCCCAGAGATGGAAAGAAGATAAAGTCCCTACCAGAGAAGAATGGCAAAAACTGACTGGAAAGCTCAGAAACCAGGAAGACCAAAACGTTAATAAGAAATGGGGGAAATTTATAGCTTATCTAGAAAACCACTGAAAGCAGCTGAAAACACTAGCAGGACTGCAATAACACTTGTAATGTAATGAGAACTATGATTATAATGGAGTTATAAAAAAAAACTTGGATTATTGAAAAAAGATGCAGTAGAAAAGGGGTAACAACAGAACCCATGGAAGGGAAGGTGGGAAGTCCAGAGATTCGGGGCAATCTTTTAACTGTGGATTTGTTTTGGTATGATTATAATTTTAAGTTTGTAAAACCAAATAAAAATTATTTTGAAAATGGTGGGGGGATTAGCCACTTATTTAATTGGACTTCTGATTTCTTACATGTATTTTCTACAAATGCATTATTTCTGTGTCAACTTAAGACTTTACACTTTGAACAGGCAGAATAATAGGTTACTTTGTACAAAGTATATTTATATACATTTCTGAATTATTAAAAAAATACAACAATAAAGAATCACATATACAATAATACAAAATGCATACTTTAAAAAAATGAAACACTTTGGCTTTTAGGAGAACACTAAATACTTTTTTTAGTCTGGTCAGCTTTTGAATGAGATTGCTTCTGTTTTATTTTGCTGACAATGTAGCTGCTGGTAGCATTATATTTTTAGACATGTGGAGTTTTGCATTTTGATTTTATGCTTACAGTATTTTGTGTTTTAATAAGATGTGAGCTGCCTTGGAAGTGGCTACCTTCCTATATATATTTGGAATTTCACATCTGAACTGAAAATGTAGCCGGTAACAATGCTGGTTTGTTCAATGTCCTCCTAGCCTCCTGGGCCACAAATACTTGAAGAAGCAATGCTCCTGCTGATGTAGATGAGACCAGGTGCTATGGAATCCTCAAAGGTACCTATGTAAGCATTAAGATTATCACTTCCATCCAAGTAATGCACTCCAGGATGATGTACATGCAAAATAAATAAAATGAGTAATCATACAGGACACCACTTTCTCATTAACCAAAAGTTCACATCCTTATTTTCCATTATAAACCAATGGAAGGTTCTTCAGCTACCATCACTTAACTCTTAAAACTGTAAATGTTCACCAATGGCAATCAGTGTTTACTCTATTAAAGTTGCTTTGGCCTGAAATTCTGATTCCTGGATTTATGACTGGTGGCTGTGTTCACTATCGGAGATTATTACAGAGTGGGTAGAAATTTGATTTGAATTGCATTTAAAGGCAAACCTACCTAATTCCAAAATGTGGGAATGGAAGCACAATCATCCTTCAAATTCACCCTTCTCTACATATGAGTATTGTTTTGCGGCCATGTAATGTGCACAAAAATACATTACATGGGTAATATGTGCATAAAATTGATCTATTAGTAAAATAAGAAGCAAAAATGTACATTACACTAAGGGAATGCTATTTTTTTTAAAAAAAATGCAAGCATATTTGTGTATAATTAGGAGAAATTTGCTGATGAATGTTTATGTGGAGTTTAAAATAAAATGAAAACTAATGTGGAAATGTGGAGAACTGAACTAAAGATTGGGGGGGGGGGGGGAGATGAGAAACTGAAACTGAAATAGATACATCTGCTCCTCCTTAGTGTGTGTTTTGGAAACAAATACCAGGATGAAAGCTGGGAAGGCAAGTCTTGGCAGGATGTGCTCTGTGATGGCATCTGTCCAGGGCAGAGTTCATACTAGGTCCAGGAAAATTAGTGTCAACAAACAAGGTAATGCTAAGAACAATGGCAGCCAGCCAGGCTATTAGAAAGCATGCAAAAGCAGTGGGGCACAACCCCAAAGCTAGTAGGCAAGGAAAGCACAATGAAATAAAGAATGCCCCAAGTCACTTTGAGCATTAAAGCATAGTACCATCTTTTATCATACCATTCTCTGACAGATGGTAAGATAAACCATTATTTCTCCCTCTCTCCCTTCCCTGTTCTCTCCCTTTTCAAAGTAGTGTGTTGTTTTCAAGACTTTCTTTCTGATGAATGTTTTATCCTTTCCAGCTAGAAAGACTTCCTACCCTTCCCCCACAGCCTTATCTATGAATATCAGAAGAAATACACAACTTATTTTATTGGAACTAAGCTCACATCCATGGAAGTAGCCTACAGAATTATTTAGCAGGAAGGGGCTACACCTGAAAGAAAACAAAAATCCTTAAGGAAAGAAACTCCCTTAGAAACTGCCACTCGTCTCTAGCTATTATGCAGCAGGTGATCTGAGCAATGCCAGTAAAAGCGCACTGCTGGCAAAAATAAATAAACCCATGGACAACTGTGTACACACTCACATTTCATACATTTAAAAGACTGTGTGCACCTTGTTCTTCCTTCTAGCGGCAATTCTTTAAGGATAACTACTGCTCTGGAAAGCACATCAACTTTCAGTGGAGTTTTTCATGAGTTTTTTGAGGTTCCACTGAGAAGGGAAAGGAAGGCTGAAAATGCACGTTAAAATGGGTTTTTATCACCTAGATTCTATAGGGATATACTGACAGTCCATAGATGTGGGACGCCATACCCTCTAATTAAGCTTATGTGGTAAGATCTCAGGCAACCATAAAACAATGTAATATATTTTATTGCTTGCTTTTGGTCCATATAATTCATTGTTTAGACCTGACACCACTGTACCGTCTTTCCCCCTTTTTAAGACACCGTCTTATAATTTTTTCCCTCAAAAAAACACAGGGTGGCTTATTTTCAGGGGATGTCTTATTTTTATTACGTCAGTATGGTACGGTACAGCCTCCCCCTGCGCGCTGAGCAGGCGGGGCAGAACTCCGCAAGAGGCGCGTTTCCCCCCGTGCCTCTCACTGGTTCGCTGGCTCCCTGCGCATGCAGGAGGGGCTGAGGAGGCGATGGGAACAATGGCGACACCATGGCTTACTTTTGGGGTACGTCTTACTTCTCACAAAGGTAAAAAAAACCTGCCATGGCTTACTTTATGACTACGTATTAAAAAAGGGGAAACAGGGTACCATCCACATGATCATGTACACAATGCAGTTGTTCACCATACTGCCTGGTGGGCAACACAGTCTGCTTTCAATCCTACCCTAGGAAGCACCATAATGATGGAAATATGCAGCAAAGTGTCTCCATACCCAAGCCAAATATATACTGCCCCAGCCTGTCAGGTCAAAGTACACAAAAGTAGCCTACTGCTTTAGCATGAGATCTACCATTAGTTTTGATACTGAGAACTGATTTGATAGACTTGCTTTCCATGGCTTACTCCTGTAATTCTGCCTGATAAAAACCTTTGCTGAGAAAAAAAATAATGGTCTTCTATTGTTGTTGTTGTTTAGTCATTTAGTCATGGCTGACTCTTCATGACCCCATGGACCAGAGCATGCCAGGCACTCCTGTCTTCCACTGCCTCCTGCAGTTTGTTTGGTCAAACTCATGTTGGTAGGTTCGAGAACACTGTCCAACCATCTCATCCTCTGTCGTCCCCTTCTCCTTGTGCCCTCAATCTTTCCCAACATCAGGGTCTTTTCCAGGGAGTCTTCTCTTCTCATGAGGTGGCCAAAGTATTGGAGCCTCAGCTTCAGGATCTGTCCTTCCAGTGAGCACTCAGGGCTGATTTCCTTAAGAATGGATAGGTTTGATCTTCTTGCAGTCCATGGAACTCTCAAGAGTCTCCTCCAGCACCATAATTCAAAAGCATAAATTCTTCGGCGATCAGCCTTCTTTATGGTCCAGCTCTCACTTCCATACATCACTACTGGGAGAACCATAGCTTTAACTATACAGACCTTTGTCGGCAAGGTGGTGTCTCTGCTTTTTAAGATGCTGTCTAGGTTTGTAATCGCTTTTCAGACTAATCTTCTTAAACAGTAAAGCAGCATAAATGCAAACTATCACATTATCGCTAATAACCTGAGAATTAATTCTTCACTGTTAAGCTGACAGTATGTCACTAGCATCACTAAACCAAACTCTGAGAGAATCAAAATTACAACAGGAAAGATCTGAAGATGTTTGCACCTGAAGCTGACACAGGCTGTCATCCTATGTAACGTGTTACCAAATTCATAGTGTTTGTGTTCACACCTGTTGGAAGTGACAGGCAAAACCTTGTTTAATATTTAGCATGACCAGCAGAAAGCAGAAACACACACTGAAACTGGAATTACAGCACGTATTATCTGTCAGACTCCCTCTAACCCAAATGTGATTGATTTCCTACATTTTGCTTGTGTATTATTAAAACCTCAAGCTGCAGTCCTACACAGATTTACCTAGAAGGAAACCCTACAGTACACAGTGGTACTTACTTTTGAGCAAATATGCACAGAATTGCACTGCAAGGCTTAGGAGTAAATGCCACAGTACATACTTCTAAGTAAGCATGCATAGAATATTCCCCCACAACAGCAACTCAATATGCTTATCATTAAGGCCATCTTCACTGAAATGCTTGGCTTTTTCTAGTTTAAAACTGAAAAGATAAGTTTAAAGCACCAGTACAAAAAGCTTCAATAACTGTTTGCAGAAGCACTGTTATGTAGTAATGTCTTTTATTGCCTTCCATGGCCTAACATAGTAATTGAAATAATAAAAAAGCCAAAGTCAATGCTCTAACATCTGATCATTTGCATGGATCTTATGGAGAGCATGTTTGCTCAACAAGCACTTGGTACAATAAGGCCGTGCAGAAAATGAACGATGTAATCCATTTATACCCTGCATACAACTTCATGTTCTTGCTGGAATAACACTATAAATCATTCAGATGTTTCTGAGTCTTCTTTGGCATTTCTGCACATACCACTAGACAGCAGGGTTGAAATAACATACAAAACAAAACAAAACTCAAGAAAGAGAGTAGTTGAACTCCTCATAGAGCTAAAAGAGAGTCATTTAGAGAAGACACAGGGAGAGACCCCTGCCTGAAACCCTGAAGAGTCACTGCCTTTCAGTACAGAAAATACCGAGATAGATGGTCCAGTGGTTTGATTCAGTATTAGGCTGCTGCTTATGTCATGAAACAGGAAAATGTTGTCTTGACCTATGTGGAGCACTTAGTATATTTTAAGCCAATCAGAAAGCACTATACTGGAGAAGATGATTTTGTAAACCTGGCCAACGTGATTCTTTATGAAAGCAACCACCAACAATGACAATACGGGATAATGAACAGAATGGCCTTACATTTTTAACCAAATGAATTTCAAGCAGTGCATGCACAAGAACAAATAGTTCTTCCCAGAAACAGAAACTTGCAAGTGCTGGTGGGTTCCCATTTTTCTTTTTTTCTGTTATTGTCAGGTGAAAGCCAGAAGTGCAAGGCACAGTGTCACCTTGTTTATATTTATTTTATTCAAATATTTATAGGCTGCCTTTTAATTAATAATAATAATAACAACAACAACAACAACACCAAATCAGCTCCCAAAATATTATAAACTGTTGAATGTCACAGTATCATAAAAGCCCAGGGGGAAAAAACCACAAATTTAAACGTAAGCCCATTGCATGATTAAGAAACACCAGTTGATTAATCAACTAAATCTGCATATTTTTTCATAGAACCAAAACATGTCTATGTCACAGCAGGAGTATCTTAGAAGAAGCATTCCATCCAGCGTGAACTTGAAGGGGAAATGCTGTTTCTAAGATGGAACTTTTTATCTGTTGTTTTATAAGCACTTGTATTCGAAGTAGCCTTTTAAGTATTATCCATCTAACTCATTAAAGCTTGCAGTTAAGAGCAGCAATCAGTTGTGATAAAAGAACAGACTACCCCAAAGGTTCTTTGGAGCAGGGCAGGAGGGGCCTGATGCCTAAAGACCACCAAAAACATCCCTACTGCGTACACACTGCAGCTTGTTTCTATCAGAGAGAAAGCCTTTTCCCATGCCTCCAACAGATGGACATGGGTTTCTGAGGAGGATTTTAACATGTATAACCTCAGACCATTTAGAGTTTAAAAATGGTCAAACTAAATGGAAAACAGTGAAGTAACTGCAGATTTGACATTGTATGTGTCCCACGCAGGCTGCACTGGTTAATACTGAAGCCACTACAACTAAACTAGCTGAAATTTCCAGACAGTAGAACTTCCCCACATACAACACAAATTAATTGGTCGTGTAAGTAGCTTTGTGAAGGCTTACATGACCTGGAATGTCTGTGGTTCTTGTGAAATAATCTCCCTTCTGAACTGAGGCAAGCACCCGCATTAATGCATTTTTCTGCACTCGCAGGAATCGCGTTTATTCTTTGAGGCCTTTTGCCGGCCATTAATAGCAGCTGGATCCTTTTTAACTACTTGCTATTGACGTAGCAGCTGCTGTTTTGTTCTGAATTTTGTGGTCTCCTTGTGTTTTTGTATACTGTTATTATACGCAAAATGCAGCATATATATGATGCGATAAATGGCAAAACAAATAACAATATTTTAAACAAATAAAGAGCAGCCTCACAAAGAACTCATGGCAGTAGACTGAGTGGGATGTAGGTAGGGCATGAATCACCATTGCTGTGTTATTCCTCTTTGTAAAGATGCACATGGTATCATGGCCAGTCCAATACATTTTACTGCCTGAGGCAAAGGGCAATATGCTCTTCCTACACACACATACAGAAGGTAACTAGACTGGTGGCTGAATATTGTTTCAGCACTGGCAACAGGATAGCACACCTGAGGGCAACAGGTTCAAGTAAGAGAATGCAGGGCAAGCTGTGTGGCACACATATGTACACACACGCAAACATTACTGTCTCCATGCAACTGCTGCCTGGGGCAGTTATCTCACTTTAACTAATGGCAGTTTATTCCTGGCTGGTGGACTAACTTGAAGCTGGTCCTTTCACCTTTCCATGCAAGAATGTACATAGGACACATAACATGCATAAGTTTAGGTTTGCTTCTCCAGGTATTTTTCATCTACATTAAAGATTGGATGTATTAATTAAGAAAAGGAGTAAGTTCAGGCACATTGTTTTACCTTTTCCATACTCCAGATGGCCATTTATGTTGCAAGTGTGCATCTAATTAGTTTGTGTAAATCCCATTCTCGCAGATTTAAATTAGG
The DNA here is from genome assembly GCA_034641385.1 of Darevskia mixta. Taxonomy (NCBI): domain Eukaryota; kingdom Metazoa; phylum Chordata; class Lepidosauria; order Squamata; family Lacertidae; genus Darevskia; species Darevskia mixta. The sequence goes on from JAWWNH010000001.1 coordinate 13,589,447, forward strand.
TTCAGGAAGAGAGTTCTGTTAAGGTTTACAGACTTACAGCCTGGGTCCTGACGCCAGCTTCTTGGAGACAATTCTTACTTTCCTATTTGAACTTACATTTGACTAGACAAGTACAGGATTCAAGCTTGTATCCAATGTTAGTCCAACTTGGAATAGACCCATTGAAATTAATGGATATGGCACAGGTCCATTTGTTTCATTGGGTCTCTGAGAATAATTTAGTTTGATACAACTTCAAACTTTTACTATTTTCATATGTGCATTACCATTTTAAAAAATGAGCCAAAAAATTTATAGCATACCTGGAAAACTGCTGCTGCAGTCCTCTCATTTGAACCCTGTTGCGCTCAGATTCCAGTGTCACTTCTCGTAATTTTTTTTCACTTTCAAGTCTCAAATGTCGCTCTTCCTCCAACTCATGTATCAGCTTCTCGCGCTTAAAAAACAACAACCAGTAGAACAAAACTGTTCAACAGTGCTTTCAAATTTCAACAGTATTTTCACCATGCAAAAAAAGTTATTCCCCCCCCCCCATTTTTACATTCCAGTCCACCAGGTTTTGGTAATGCCTATTAAGTCATATTTACCACCCTATATTAAAAGCTCACATTCTTCTTGCTTGTTCCCCATACTCTGTACATCAGTATAGAGACAACTAAAACCCTGAGCTGCTTCCTTCTTGTAGTTTCTTGCCCTTTAGCAGGTTTCTGGAGCACCACCTCAGTTTATTGTGCATCAATTAAGCTATTATCCCTCCCTATTATCCCTGGAGGGCTCTAAAAGATTAGACAAAATCATGGGGAATACAGTTATCAAAAGCCACTATCCATGATGCCTATGTTCTACCTTCTCTGTCAAAGGCAATGTGCCTCTGAATACTAATTGCATTCAAGTCCCACTTGCCAGCTCCCCATAGGCATCTTGTTGCTCACTGTGGGAATAGATTCTGGACTATGTGGGCTTCCATCGTGATCCAGCAGAACTATGGACTATGTGGGCTTTCATCCTGATCCTTACATATATAATGTAGTGGCATCAATGAGCCCTACACATAGCTTATCAAAAGTTCATCTACAAAATTATAATGAAAAAGTTAGACATTCAGGGGAATGCCGGGGGGGGGGACACACCAGGCATTCTATTTATGTGTGCATGCTTATTCAAAAACAATAGTAAACACAATGTTGTGCAATTTGTAGTCTACCAAAGGATTTAATGTATGCTTGATGGTGCTGACCTAAATTTTATGACATGCTTAGAAAAATGTATCACCGAATTGTAGACATGGTTTCATTAGAGAATAATAAAGCTTTCTTGGTGTTAAGCCATTATTAGTGTAAGTCTCACAGCTCTACATCTTATTATATGATAAATCTAAAATAGTAGTAAGCAAGAAACCAAAAATACATGCATCACAAGTCAGAAAACTGATCTTAAAGACATATCATAAAGATAAATAAACACCATAAAGATGACACACCAGGAGTATATAAGGGATTAAATGAAATATCTAAGGTATTTTAATTCTGGTAAAATATGGGGAATTTACAAAGATAGCAGAGAACTTCTGTCTAGCTAGCCACACATAAAGCTTGGAAGTGAGGGTTTTTAAATGGGAAACACAGTTCCATAAAAGAAATTTAGTGTTCTAATTAAATTGGCCAATTAATATTTATTCTTACTACCCCATAACACAATCCTGCAAGATACTGAGAATGTTACTTACAGAGAGCTTTGAGTAAGTATAAAAATGTTTAGCATCTCCCACTGCCATAATCTTGCAAAACCACAAGCCCCCCCCCCCGAGCAAATACTGAACTTCATCAACTGTACCTAGGATGGGGCTACACATTATTAAAGGGGCAGACATGCATTTCATAAATCCATAACTGCTGTTTATGGAGTCTGGATTGTGGTCTGAAGGGATGTGAAGCTACCAGCTTCCTGAAAATAAACAAGTCTGGTCGGTGCCTAGATCGGTGCCTAGATCGGTGACTGCCTGAAAACATATGTATACCACCTTGGATTTCATGATGGAAGAAAGGTGGGATATAAATCCAAGAAAATAAATATATGGAACATGTAGGGGGCTTTTACAGGATAGAATTTGTCACTGGAAGAAGAGACTTTGAAACCTTTCCCTGCCCACCAATAAATTAGACATAATTCCAATAAATTCCAGGTGGTTTTGATAAATAGCTTTTATTTTAATCCTGCAACAGGTGGTAATAATAATAATAATAATAATAATAATAATAATAATAATAATAATATTTATTGCTTATACCCCACCCATCTGGCGGGGTCTCAACCACTCTGGGCGGCTTCCAACAGGAGATTCAAAATACATTAAAACACAAGTCATTAAAAAACTTCGCTAAACAGGGCTGCATTCAGATGTCTTCTAAAGTCAGATAGTTGTTTATTCCTTTGACATCTGATGGGAGGGTGTTCCACAGGGCGGGAGCCACTATCGAGAAGGCCCTCTGCCTGGTTCCCTGTAACTTTGCTTCTCGCAGTGAGGTAAGTAATAAATGGATTGGCTATGCCTTGTTATACTTTCAAATCATGTGTTTTTTTGCAGTTTGTGAAAGATTAACCAAAGGTTTTGCATCTTTCCAGTTCCCAGATATGGTTAATCTCACAGCCACCAACATAAAAACAAACAATTTGCTTGGATCGTGGAGAAAATCAGTATGTTACTGTCAGGCTCGGTTCACATAACACCACCATCCAAAATTCCACAGCCAGGTGAAAGTGGAAATAGGTTCCATGTCCTCCACATTTTCCAGGAAAAAGGAGTTAACAGTCTGCAAAACATGTGACAGAGCACCACTTGTGGAGGATTTTAAGAGGAACATGAATCATTCCTAAAATATGAGCCCCTTACGTATGTACCTTAAGTATGAATCCCAACCGAATGTTAGAAACACAATACAGCATTAAACATTAAAAACTTCCCTAAATAAGGCTGCCTTCAGATGTCTTTGAAAAGTAAGATAGTTGCTTATTTCCTTGACATCTGCTGGGAGGGCGTTCCACAGGGCAGGTGCCACTACTGAGAAGGCCCTCTGCCTGGTTCCCTGTAACTTCATTTCTCACAGTGAGAGAACTGCCAGAAGGCCCTCGGAGCTGGACCTCAGTGTCTGGGCTGAACGATGGGGGTGGAGATGCTCCTTCAGGTATACTTGGCCGAGGCCTGTATAATTTGCAGGCACTGTGTCTCCAGCTTTGTTTGCTCTCGCCTTCCTCTCTCCTAACCTATAATAAATGAGAAAAGCCCTCCCACAAACCAGCAAACTATTTCATCTTCACCAGTATTCTTTCTAGAGCTCAGCTAATTATGCAGAGCCCTGCTAATAATCCAGGAGGAAACCCCTAAGGCTAGACCAGGGGTCGGCAACGTGCGGCCCATGGGCTGGATGCGGCCCACGAAGACCGTTTCACTGGCCCACGAGCAGTCCCCGAACCAAGCTGTCCACTCGACAAGTCCCCCCAACGCAGCACAGGGACTCGCTGAGCAGCGCAGGAAAGTGCGTCTGCGTACACGCATATATCAAAAAGCGCTTCTGTGCATGTCCAGACGTCGAAAATCGCTTCTGTGCAGGTGCGATTTTCGGCGTCTAGGCATGCACAGAAATGCTTTTCGGTATCTGCGCGTGCGCAGACACGCTTTCCGGCGCCGCTCGGTGAGTCCGGCCCACGGACGATCTCCGTGGGAATGATCTGGCCCATGGCTGGTAAACCTTGCCGACCCCTGGGCTAGACAATCAAAGATCCAGCAGCAAAGTAAACAAAGAACTGGAAAGCTCTTCTTTCTTTCCTCACCCCCACCAGTGAAAAAATGAGGGGGAAGAGTTTTTATTTTAATTTTGTGGTGGTGTTTATGTTGTTGGTTTCCCCTAAATAGCTTTCCCCCATATTAAAAATGAAGGTTTTTAAATTTTTATTTAAAGGAGACTATATTTTTGCTTGCTTGCCCTCCCTCCTTCCATTTGATAAAAAGGGAGAGATTGGTTTGATGAGGGATTTTTTTTTGGGGGGGGGCGGGCTTCTGGGGCGGTGAATGGAGTGGAGAAGATTTAGCCTTATGCTGAAATTGGAGGTTGGGCACTATGTGAGAAGAATGGGGAGAGTGTTTCTCGGAAAGCAGTGCAAGCAAATGCGTGTCTACTCACAAGCAAGCCCTACTGAATTCAATGAGGCTTACTCCCGGGAAAGTAGAAGTTTAGTTGAACTCAGTGGGGTTTATGCATACACAGATCGCACTTAAAACCTCTGAGTGGGGAAGCAGATGTAACTTGACTAGTAAATCACTTAAACTACTCTTAAATTAGTTGAAAATATATTAAATATATTATATGGAAGTTTATTTAATATTTTTATTAAATCTACTACTTCCTTACATTTTAAGGCCCTCCACTGCCACAGGCAGCCTCATCAAGGCCCTTGGCTGCTGTGGAGAAGTGGGGCGCACTCTCTGCTGCTGCAAGGAGGTACGATGGCAAGGCCCTCCGTCAACACAGATATATATATATCATGATATATCAACATATCATGATATTTAGCTGGTGCTATATCGTCATGTTGAAAACCAGATATTGCCCAGCCCTACTAGATGGGAACTATTTTGCCTCTCTTAGATGAGAACAGAGAGCAATAAGCAACTCCGGACTCCTTCCAAATACAGTATGACTAAGCCCAGTGCCACCTACTGACCAAATAATTTAATGACACTATACCAACCACGCAGTGCCACACCAGTGTCTTTCACAGTAATATATATTTGGGGTTGTACCTTTTAGTACACAATTTAAATTACTCAGAGCACAGACAGCCCTTTGTCTGCTCCTCATCGACTGCTGCTAAACTAAATGTTTCTCATCCTGCAATCAATACTTCTTTACGAAAATAAACTTAGGCATTGACAAACAACTCTGCAGCATATTGCAGCTTTCTTGACTGTAGGCTTCAACAGCATGAACAACTATCACCCCGAAGTCTGAGGAGGAAGGGGAGGGAGAGTGAGGGAGGGAGAGAGAGAGAAATGCGCATTGGGTTTTCTGCTCATTTCAGTATTTACAAGCTGCTTACAGTAGAATCATTCTATTACATTAGACAAGTAGCAATTCTTCAATTCCCTTAGATTAGTTAGTTAGTATGCCTTGGTTTCTCATTACCATTCCAAAATGGGCTGCTAAAGCTGACAGCTATCTTTTGCAGTTTTTCCCCCTCCAGTTGCACTTGTTATAGATTAAATTTAAGTAGCGTGAAGTAACACAAAATAGACTGTAATAACTTCGTGGTGATGGACTGAGAAAGGCCTTTCTTTTTAAACATTCTATAGTTGCTGTATGCACTTTAAGGAGAGGGGGAGGGGAATGAAAAGAGAATTATTTGCAGGAAAGGATCTAAAAACTGTCCACTTTAGCTATTCTAAATACTCTCTCTCTCTTCTTCAGATGACCTATTTAAATGTTCAAGACAAATGCATGTGGGTTTAATATGTTCATTTCAGACTTTCCCGTATTGAGTGGAAAGTCTGAACAGGGATTCTAAGCAGGTTTAGGTGAATGCACTTTTAATTCCTCTTTAAACCTCTGTGCTGAATGCAGAGAGGTCTGAAGGGGAGCTGCATGCATGCGGGTGGAGTTTGCATGCATGCTGCTGAATCCTCTTCATTTTGAAGCACACAAGCAGTCTCACCTCAAACACCTGAAAAGGATAAAAAGCTTTAGAATGAACAAACTATGGTTTAAACAAAGGCCTTACAGAAGTCTGAAACCCAAATCTGAGTAGTTGGTTTAGTTCTACGGAAAATCCAACCCTACTCCCATGGTTTCTTGGCCGTTGATTCACTGCTAGGGTTGCCAGGCTACAATGCTGTACAGTGGGAGACTTAGATTTTTAGACCAGAGGTAGGCAACCTCAAACCTAGAAGCTGAATGTCACTCCAGGCTTCCCTATCTAGTCCCCAGGCCACAAATCCTCTCCAGGCCTATTTCTACAGCTTGGATGGAGAGATGTGTGTAACAACCTCCGCCTTTTGTGTCACTTGAATATGGTACTGTATATAGTTTGGGTAAGAGCTGCATCTGTTGCTCCATGTGCTTTTGCCTCTGGTCCTACCCCAAGTGGCATGATGCCTCCTGAAGCTTGTTCATAAGGGATACTACCCTATGTTCCTTTGGCTTTCTCCTGTCAATATTGTGCAGACCTTCATGTCTCTAGACCTTATGCAAGGGATTGGCCTATCTCAGCGGTGACGAACCTATGGCATGCATGCCAGACTTGGAACGCAGAGCCCTCACTACTGGCACACACGCCATCGGCCCATCCGCGCTGTTGTTGTTGTTTTCCCCCCAGGCTACAGCTTGCGTCCACTGTTGAAACCCAGAACCTTTTTTTTGTTTTTGCTGGTCGCAGAGATTGTGTTCGGCGATTGGTCTGTTTTTCAATTTGCTGCATCAGTAGCTGTTTCTGATTGGGCATAACCGCATCCGTTTTTTAGCCCTTACTGTGCTGTTTTTTATTTGGCGCTTTGGCAGACGATGATGTCCAGCGAAGGTATTACTCGTCATTTATTTCTGTTCTCCCCCCCCAAAAGCTCACCAGCTCTGGGGCGCCCCCCATAAAAGCAAAGCAACTCTTGTGCGACCCCCCAAAAGCTCCAAAACTTTGGTTAGCAGCTCCCCAAAAAAGCTCAACAACTTTGGGGAGCCCCCCCCCTAAAAAAATCCTCAACGAAAAGCTCAACAACTCTGGGCACTTTGCGACAAATAAGTGGGTTTTGGTTTGCAGTTTGGGCACTCAGTCTCTAAAAGGTCCTCCACCACTGGCCTATCTTATTCTATCCTTAGCCCTTTCTTCCTTCAACTGCATGTTTTTACCACTCACTCAGCCACAACTTACTTCAACCAGCCAGCCTCCACAGCACCTCATTCCGCCCACCCCTTTCTTCTGCCATTTCAAAAACAAACAAACAAAAAACCCTATCATTTCTATTTCTACCTATCCTTCCTTTGAGTAGCTCTTTTGCAGACCACTGCCTACCCTGCAGCATACTTGTTTCTGGGGTTCCTGCCCCTTAGTCTTCTTAATTACTGGGCTACATTCCCAGTCTTCACCACCCCCTTTGCAAACTTCTAATCCTAGCTGAACAGATGACGTTCCCATCCCTCAAATAAACTTATGTGAAGCATGTTTTGTTCTTTAAGCATCCAAACATTCCTAGTCATCGCCCTGGTAGTGGCAATATAATATAGATTTCTGTTTAATGTTCCCTTCAACTAAGGACCAGTTATTTTCCAATTTGTAAATCAGGGCAGCTTTATGTTTTCTGTTTCCATTCTAAGTAACTCCTAAATTAACAGTTCTTGTCACTAGAACAGAAATCCATTCAACAGCTGGCAATTACAAATTCTGTGTGCTTTATTTGCATTTGTCTATTAAGATGACTAAGAAAGGAACTGTAAGATTTTCAGTAATTCTGGTGGGATGCTTTATGGACAGTAGATTTCATGATTCGCATTCTTAGTCAATGGTGTTATTGGTGATGTAGTTCTTCTAAACAAATGTCTGTGAATTAAAGTAGTTTCCTTGATGCCAGCTCTCACTATGCAGTAGCTCAAAATTGCCACCAAGTGGCAGGACAGTGACTTTATTCAATTCCAATTTGGCTTTATTTATCTGGCACTGTGCACAGCTTTAATTGCATCTGTGCAACAGAATAACTGTTGTTAAGAAGCTCTTTTTTCATTTGAAGTATAAAATTAATCTGTATTTAGAAATTTAGAATGCTATTACATGTGAAGTTACTGTATATGCAAAAAGGAAAAAACCAACATAAAGTAGCAATAGGCATTTAAGCTTTGCTCCTGCTCTCTCCAGCTGTGCAACCCTGGCAAGACTTGGAAAATGAAAAGGTATCACTGCCAAATAGCTGTTTAATTATGTGAAACAAGCAACTAGGGCCAATAAAACTAGAGACACTACTAAAACTGCTTGTCATCTTCCACAGACTAATAAACAAATCCTACTAGGTAGATGGCCTTTTACAATCTTGCTTGGAGACTCTGGGTCTCTAGACATCAAAGCACTAATATGTATATAATTCACTATGGCACTATAACTGTTTCAAGCCATATCAGATTCAGAAATGACACCTGCGTCGGTGGTACCCATCTTTTCTCTTGCTGACTTTTCAGATCAAGCTATTTATGGTATTTCCAATGGCAAATGAAGGGATGTGATAAATGAATTTGACAAGGCTTTTTCCTATAATGAAATCTTTATTGTTTATTCAAATTTGAAGCTCAGAGCCAAGTTTGAGTTCTTGAAACTGGTATTAAGCTCATAGCCTAATTAATTTTTTTTACTCAAAGGTATATTTCCCTGCCTTGATGTATATGCACCACAAAGAAGTAAGAAAGGGAGAGAACGTCACTTCAATGAACAAGAAAGCTCACATACTCATATCATTGAATTTTTTATCTTAAAACCATAAAGCTACTCAAAAATGAATTTGCAAATGTAATTGAGCTTCTAATAGCTTCTAGAGGCAGTAATTAAAGAAATCTCATTTCCCTAAATTAAACATAATGAAATGTTTTTTGAGATCAAATAAAAACTGGAAATGACATTAGACCAGAAATAATTTATACAAAAATCTAATGTTCACAAGTGTGAAAGATAAGGTTAAATCAATAGCAAAATAAATAATAGTTATAATATGTAATCTCTGTCTTGATCCAGTTACAATATGTTTCTCTGCTAGTAGATAAATACCAAGTGTTGCAGTTTTTGAACTAATATATGTTTGTAATGACTTACTGATATGTTAGTCATATACTCAATGCAGACCATTCAGAAAGGCACTGGACATATTGAAAGATCCATCGCATCCTGGTCACCGTCTCTTTGAACTTTTGCCATCGGGACGGAGATACAGGACGATGACAACAAGAACAAGCCGTCTTAGAAACAGCTTCTTCTCCAGAGCGATCGCGGCCTTGAATGGGAAGCCTGGACTTTGAAGTCATCTAATCATACCTGTTATGTTTTATCATTGTATGGTTTTAATCAGTGTTTTTGTAGTTGTTTTGTCTTTGCGTGGAGTGCCCTATCTGGGTGGATGGAGCAGCCAAGTAATTTCGTTGTCCCCAAAGGGGACAATGACAATAAAATATATTCTATTCTATTCTATTCTATTCTACAAGTCATACACAGAAGTGTATACACAGTATGGTGTGGCTCCACCAAGGATGGGCTTCTCAAGCTTCTGTTCGGATCAACAGCCTTAGAGAAAAGGAGACAAAACTCTGTTCCATTCTCCTTGACTCATCCCTAAGCTTTTATTTGCCTAACCACTCACCATTTTTCACTCTGCATTGCGGCCACTTCCACCATACTGTTCACTACTTAATGCCAATGACACTCTTTTTTATGGAACTCAATGGAAACCATACAGAACCAGTAACTCCTTCCTGTGGCACTTTTCATGACACTTCAATACCATGACTTCTTTGTATTCATGATATTTCCATGTTGCATTGAAATAAGTTTGCATGAAACACCAGCGGTGTAAAAGTGAAGCGCAGTCTTTCAACTCTCACTGTGCCTCCCACATTTTCTCATGTCATCTTTCTCCTTTATGCTTCCCCACAAGGATTTTACAGGTTGACAATTGGAATTAATGCAGCAAGTAAGTCCTACATATTAGGTAAGGCCACATTACAGGTTGATGCATGTAATAAACTCTGACAGCACACTTCCTAATGACAATGTGATCTGGAGTGCAGAAGTGGCAGGCCTTGAACTTTTCCTTGCCTTCCATTTTTTGGATGGAAACTTCCTCAAGCTGCTCCTCCCCTACAGCCAGATACAATGCTGGAAAGAAAAATAGGGATGCGTAGAATTCCCGTGGTGATGGAAGGGGGGTGATTTCCACTCCTAGACAACCAGCTGAGCAAAGATATCTCATATACACTACCTTATCCAACCATGTACACAACCACTTATACATGGGCCTATTAAGTCCCCCCCCCCGCCCCGCAATACTGCCACACCAGATGTGACTGGCTGAGCTGAGTCTTAAAGGCTTAGTGTACCCAAGGAGCATAAACAATAAGTTGGTTTGGATTTGAAGTTTGCTCACTGTGTATTTAAATAACATTATCAATTAGCATTTTTGTTTAGAGCAATACACACAGGTATGTGTATAGCTCCATCTCAGCTGCACGTAGCAAACGTTTCATGTGTTTGGTGATGATATACAAGGTTGCATGAGAAAAAGGAATAGCTCACATTTTAGGATGTCTGACTTTACAATATAGGAACTGAATTTAATGTTCTGTCTTGCTGTGATTGGTATCTCCAGATGTTACTTTAATTCAAATCGGAGATGCAGTTTGCTAAGAATTTATGCAAAAAGATTGAAGAGAATGGTTCAAGGCATCCTGTTTAGTCCCAGGCAAGTCATTATATAGTGGTGTCATCCATATATCAGTTGTAGCTAGTTACTCAAACCAATTTTGAATCTGATCGTGGCACATCAATGAAATGCCTCTTATCCAGAGCACAGAAATGGATTCTAAATAGATTGCCCAGAACATGCTTTGCAATACCTCTTCGGCCATAAAGTGTAGTGAATATAAATTACTGTCAATCCCGCCATTTTTTCCCTGTGATGCTGAAGAGAAACAGGACAATTTGACGAAGTAGCAAAACTCACAGATAACCCTAATGCTGCATCACATGATTCAGTGTCCTAAAAGAGAGACAATTCCTTTCCAGACTACCTTTGATAGCTGCCAGCTCCAGAATAATGTTAGATGAATAACATCTAAGGAACCTGTGTAGGCCTGTAATATTTTGCAACCTCTCACTTTAGAATATTTCCCTAGGTATCACTAAAACCTTTTTAAAGCTTCCATCATGTCTTGTGACTTAGGTATTTTATTCATATTGCAGCTATTTATTCTATAGAACTTGTCTGATTACACTTCTCTGCTCCTAGTGCCATATGATCTTTAGAGTGGCTGATCTTTAGAGTGGCCAGTGAACAAACATCACTGCTTTGGGGGCATGTTAGCTGAACACCCCCTCTACTTACAATTTTGTATATCCTCATATTGCCAGATATTACCTTTGATTAATATAAAGCAAAGGTGCAATTATCCCTATAAACTACCTTTTTTTAGACTTCTGAAATGTATATCCTCTTGCTATTGTGCTACTGAATGAAACGTATTTTAATTCATTCTGAATGCATTTTCCCTGTGTGTTACCTTCAGACTATTAGGATGATCAGACACCGCAAATATTTTCAGATAATTATCACTGTTGCACATGGAAAGTGTTCAAACAATATTAAATCCCATGTCTAGTCTGAAAGGTGGCATTTTTGCTACCAGGATAGCCACTTTGGTATTCAGACTAGTAGGAACAGAGGAAAGTTGATGCAATACTTGTCTATGTTTGCTTTGCATTTCCTTCCTTCCTTCTATTTTATCCTATATAACTAGGCTCATGGCTTTTCTCGTGAGAAACTGTAGACTTCCCAAGTTTCTATAGCTTTCCAAGAGGCATGGAGATCCCTTTTGGGGAAATTTAAGTGTTTTTTAAGAGCGTTTTCAGCTGTGTGGCTTTAATTTCTGTACAGCTTCTATTTTTTATTACTATATTGGCTGCTGTTAATGAGAGAGATGGAAAGCAGTGACATTAATAACACGAATGAGCATTCTGGCTAATACAGGGTTTTAGAGTCACATCGTCAACCCTTTGAACCAATAATTGTGTTAAAGCTGTGGGCGTGCAGGGATGAGGTTAATAATATATTGAATAATTCTGATAGACTTTACTCCTAAATCAGTACAACTCCAATTTGTATTGGTTGGAAATTTAAATTCCAGATTTAAATATATATACAAATATATCCATGTGTTCCATGACAAGCCTATAGCAGTTCCATGATGCTTTGCTGATCATGGACAGAAGCTGAGAGAATGAATTGGTTATTGGAACCATCACACTCCTTCCCCCACATGAGTAATATCTCTTGTCTTTCAGTATAGCCAAAACAACTCTGGTTAGCATTGGACTGATTTGCATGTGGTCATGGTGTAGAGCCTGCATGAAGACTTGGGCTTACATGGTTCCCATCTAAACTCTCATTTTCCTGCACAGAATGGAGAAGGATTTCTGCAGCATTTCAGTTAAAGGTAGATAGCCGTGTTGGTCTGTCATAGTAAAAACAAAATAAAATAAAAAAAATTCCTTCCAGTAGCACCTTAGAGACCAACTAAGTTTGTTCTTGGTATGAGCTTTCGTGTGCATGAAGAAGTATCTGTATTTCGTGTATCTGAAGAAGTGTGCATGCACACGAAAGCTCATACCAAGAACAAACTTAGTTGGTCTCTAAGGTGCTACTGGAAGGAATTTTTTTTATTTTATTTTGTTTTTGCAGCATTTCATTTCACTTGACACAAATCTTGCTTTGTCATTGTGTATGAACCAGAGATTGTGCAGAAGTTCTTCCTCTGGCCACATGCGGGGGAGAAGAGGGTCAGGGTGGGTTTACAGAAGGCAGATGTTGGGCTTGGGCTTGTTCTAGCTTGTTCATATAGCACTAAAATATGGTTTAGTGCTATGAGTGAACCAGCCCAATATGTCTGCACAAACATTGATAACCATAGCCCAAAACACAGTTTAGAAACTTTGCAGACAATAGCTTTGCAATGAGTGATACCTATGGGTGGATAATATGCTGGCAGAAATGCATTGCTAATCATAATTATATCCAAAAACTGGGAGGAGAATGCTCACACGAGAGGAGAGGAAGCTATAGATCCAATCCATCTAATTAACCTGTAATTAGACTGTGTTGCATTTGCACTTGGCTTGTGTCTATCCCAAGATCACCTACAATAGTTAGGGACCACTGGGGGTATCTGTGAATTGATGCCATTACTATATCCTTTGAACATTAGTGTACAGAATATAGGACAACCACACAATTTTTATTTTTATTTTTTAAAAAGCAACTGAAAAATAAAGGAGCTTTGCTGTGTATTTTTAATGTCAAGCGTATTGCAGTGACAAAAGGGCTTGTGGGTTGCTTAGGGAACAGATAAAATGTGGATAAAGTGTCTCACAACAATAGTCTCACAACAATAGTAGAAGGGAGAGCATTTATGCGACTCTTAGGGAAGTTGTTATGGGGCACAGCAAAAGAAATAGCCTCTGCATAGACTGTGTGGTACTGGAGAGAGCAGAGCAGAGCAGACCAGCTGTGGCTTCAGCCATATACAAGATTTTGAGTGTGTCTCAGAAATGTTAGGCAAGTAGTTAGAGCAGGCAGGTAGAATCTGGGCAGAGTTCATAAGAATTATTTCAGATTTAGGTAGGTTTACATATTGTCTGTATCCTTGACTGAGTTTATCAGTTGAGGAAGGAACTTGTGGAAGCAGCAAGATGACAGGGGTCAAAAGAGGAATTTGGAGGACTGTTGAGTATTGATGTTTTATTTTTTATTTATTCCTGGAAGAACACATATTTTAGAACAGGGTCAGGCAAATAAGGCATGGGAACAAAGGTAGAAAGAGTGTTTTTGGAAAGATATTCAGTATGTTGGAAGCAGAGGGATTCTGTTTGTTTCTCTTGTGGAAAGACTGTCCAGTTTACTCCACCTATGAGGAACGAAGGAACTATGATCAAGTATTTTTCTTTTTTTTTTTTTTTTAAATAATTTTTATTAATTTTATAATTTTATAAACATACAATATAACATTTCAGTCAGGATTCATCCCTCCTCACCTCTCACCATGAGGAGTTATTTAATCTTACCCTCCCTCTCACAGAGGTAAACCCATTCATTATTTCCCCTGACCTCAAACAAATCATTATCTAGCTTCGGCCTACCCTCCCGGGTAGGCCATTCTTGGTAACATAATATAGTCATAGTGGCTTCCCCCGCACCTCCCTAGTGGCTGCATTATACAATATATTTCTTCCATTCAGGTGCATAGATACAATAAACATATCTTAAACTTAATTTCAAAACATACTTCTAACTCATATAAAATAACATTTCTCCTTTCACATCATTTTTTAATTTTCGCCTCAGCGTCTTCCTCCCAGATCATCTATAAGTTTCCTTCTGGCTCCCCTTAATCTTCAGGCTCCTAACTTCGAGAGGCCCTATCATAATCCAAACTCAAAGCCATGTCCGACAAAAATATTCAAAAACCAAATATATAATCAATCCTAAGTAACCCACCTGCACCCTTCAGCCCTGCCCTCGCCTTTCCCCAGTCCACAGCCAAGTGCTTACTTGCACTTGGACTTCATCTTCTCTTTGGCTTCTCGGCTGCTCCAATTTCCAGTAGTCAAGTAAAATCTTTTTCTTCTTTACAATCCTCTGGTCTCGAAACGAGTAGTCCTTTGTAGATTTCACTTGATTGCTCCTCTTCTTCAGTCCAGGTTTCTTGCGCCGAGAAGATATCTTCCTGTGGCGAGGCTTGCCCTTGGCCTTGGTGGGGATTTCTCCCCCTTCCTTCCTTTGTGCAGCTGGCATGACATCAGTGTTGAGTACAACTCCTCTCAGTCTTGCCGTCTCCATCTGGAACTCTAATCGCAGTTCCCAGATTTTTTCAAGGACTCTCTTCCAGCCTCCATTTTCAAGATCATCCTCCATTTTCAAAGACATAGCTATGCAGTGTTCGTAACCGTACCAAGTCCAAATATAAAATCCAAATTTCCGCAATATAGTCCAACAGGTCTGATTCAAATCCTTTAGCTGTCAGAAGTGTTAGTTAGTTGCCCCTCCGATCAGGGGTGTCAGAAGGATCGAATCTCTGTTGCACTGTCAAACTCCGCAACATTGCAGCCGCTTCGGCAATAAAGTTCCTGATTTAGTGCCACAGTAGCAAGGGACGGACCTCCGTAAATTACATCCCTGTACTTTGCCAAATTAGTCCAAATTCTTCAGCACTTTAGTAGTACTCACGTTTTATTCTTCCAATCCTGTCATTTTCGGAGGAATCAGCGCGCTCAGGGGGGAAGGGCTCGCAGCTTCAGCCCGATGGGCAATGGCGGTCCTGGAGCTCCGTCGCCCCGCGTCTCGCACGGCAGCCTCTACTGTGGCCACCGCGGGAGTTGGGGCGACGTTGTGAGCTACAGCCGGACCTTGGGTCCCGGGATCAAGACTCCCGGGAGTTTCGGGGGCTGCGTCGCTGTCGCAAGCACCCCTTTAAGCCGATCGGGACGGGGAATGCCAGCAGCGGCATGTCCCCCGACCTTCCCCTCCGGCGCGCCGACCGGAAGCTCCCATGATCAAGTATTTTTCACTTGTTCTTCTTCTGGTAAGCACTACAGTGGCATTCTTTATGAAGAAGCAGGGTGAATAATATATTCCCTCATGCATTTTCAATAGAATTTGTAAGCATGCTTCTTTTGGGAAAACTTTCCACTTGCTGAGAATACATATAACCGGAAAGAAAGGGATTGACTTTTATAGCCCAAGTTAACTTTTTCTTTCTTAGATAATATGTCATAAAATAATTGACCAGCAATAAATATACAATTAGATTTGCCATTTAGTAGACCACATTTAGTGTTTGCCAGTTAGTAGAATACTACTGCATTTTATGTGTCTACCTAAAAACAATAATTCCCAAACTAGACTAACTCATTATAGATACATTTCTGCTCTCTCATTAGCCCACAGTATACCCACCTCCTGAGAGATGAAATAGCAGTGGCTAAACAATGAAATAAGCTTTGGTACAACAGTTCATTTTCTCATCAAAGCAGTTAATCTGAATACGTAACACCAGAAGGACTTCTTCTGTCCTCAAATGGTAGGTTATCTGTTTCCAACATGGAGCAGGGATGAAGAGAAACATACAGTTGGGAGTTAATGGCTGCCTGAAGAGGCAGTACTGCATTGGGCTTTACC
Source organism: Darevskia mixta (assembly GCA_034641385.1). NCBI lineage: Eukaryota > Metazoa > Chordata > Lepidosauria > Squamata > Lacertidae > Darevskia > Darevskia mixta. The sequence goes on from JAWWNH010000001.1 coordinate 13,605,405, forward strand.
CAGATGCATATTCATGCTTCCAAACCACTTCTATGGTTGGAGAAGACCATACTTAAAGGCATCTGGCTGTGAACAGAAATTAGTGTACATCAGCCTTCAACTCCCAGTTCAATGTCTGGCCACCAGATGGGCCCCCACTAGAGTAAAGTCTCTACCATCTATATAACATATAGTCTCTACCAGATCATCAACTCCTGAAATGTGACGTCAGTGGTTGCTGTGCCTCTAAGCAATTTAATCTAAGCCTCTTTAATTTCACACCATATGTAAGCTCTCACTGAAATTATTGTACCCACAAAACGGTCACTGCTTTAAACCTAATTCACATCCTAACACATAAATTAAGAAACACTTAATTATATCCTTGAAATTTGCAATTTTTCAAAACTAATTATTAAAATGAAATGAATTGCATTTGTGTTCATAAACTTTTTGATAACAGTGAAACAAAACAGCAGGGGAAAGTATTTTTGCTTCCAGCCTGCTGATTTAGTTGGAAAGCTGTACAGGCGCCGCAGCCGGCTTATCAAACATCAGTGGGGTGTCTTCATAACGACAGAGCTAACACACAAGTCTTCTGTCCCGTTGTTAACTAACTTCACAAACAGGACAGTATTTCCATTTTCTATAAAGTGAGAATTTAGGCAAAAATTAGTAGTTTGGTGTCAAGGGTTCCAAAGTGGCATTCTTTTAAACCTGAAGTATGTTTTTACCCAACTATTCTATGTAAAGATGCAAGTGTTAGTCCTTTAGTTTAAGTGTGGGTGCCATGCATAAAGCTGACAATGGAAGGTGAGCTTTGTTATCTCAGTGAAGGCAAAGGACTATATTTAATGATGTGGAGAAGCTTCCCAGAATCATTTACCTGTAAATCAAAGATAGCTAACCTGCAGTCCTTCAGATGCTGTTGGATTCAAACTCCCATCAGCCCCATCCAATGGTCAGGGGTCAAGAGTTACAGCAACATGTAGAAGATAACAGATTAAACACCCAGGATTTAAATGTTTACAAAAGCTCCTTATTACATATTGGTAAATGGCCACAATATTCCCCTTTTCAGCCCTACTTGAAATATTAAGTGCAGTGTCTTAGGATTGATTTGTGATACAATATAGGTTCTGAGCCAGCTGGAATTAGTTGTGACTAAAGCTATAACCTTAAACATACATCCCTGGGAATAAGTAGGCTACCACTGATAGTTACACTTACTTTTGACTAAAGATTCATAGGATTTGCTCTTTTTCTGAGCAGTGACCTCCACATCAGTGGCATTCTTGACAACTCCATGAAGAGAGTCAATAAGACCAGAGTACAGACATGGTTACAGAAGCAGTCATTATCAGACTGAGCTCCAGGTTGATAAAGATGCAACTCCAAAGTCACTGCCTCCAACTTCAATGAGAGGAGCCATTTTAGTTAAAGGAGACCAATCTGCTTTAGCAGTAATTTTCTCCAATGGAGCAGGAAAGACGGTGGTGTCACTATGAGTTCTAAACTGGAGTCCTTTGAGTCAGAGGAGGACAACACAAACTCCCTGGGCCAAAAAAGTGCCAGCATAGTAGGCTCTTCTTTCACAAATGCTTCTGGTTTAGTGTTCACATTCTGATTAACTCAGCAAGTGAATGTTTATAAAATGAAATTGCATAGCTTTGAAAACATTAGCCTATATGCCATGGCTAACTTGAGGTGGATCAGGACACTTTTCTGGTTACATTGTTGGCAGGGAGCTGTAGGAAAGGCAAAGTTTGGATATGGCAGCAGGTGATCACCCTTAGGCACCTCTGAAGGTGAAGCGCTCAGGGTTACGGGGTCCTTAGCCTGGGTATGGAACGTTCTTGGGGCTCACATGCCACATCTGCCCGGAGTTGTGGGCACTGGGCGAGGGTGGGATAGGAAGACATCCTTATTCACCATAAAGTGGGACCCAAGCTTTGGGGTGATGCCTTGTCATGACCCTGAGAATGGACAAGGTCTGGATGGCCCAAGGATGTAGTTAAGCTAGGTTCCTACTCTTCTAATTTCCCCGGCAGATGAACTTTAAATAAAATGTTCAACCCATCATTTGTGGCTTGCCTGTTTATCCATGGGTCCAGTGTCAAATTCTCCCCACATTCTGATTAACTCTGCAAATGCAGGTTCCACAGCATGTGTTTTCTGAATTCCGATGTAGTTGCATTGCTCTGAAAGCAACAGGACTCATAATCCCAAAAGCAATGACCAACTTTTGGTAGATCAGAACACTTAACTGAACACTAGAGGGGATGGGAATTTGTTTTAACACTGAAAATAAATTGTGACCCACTTCCTAAATAGCACAACTTCCTTGAGCTAGCGAGAAATGTGGTTCCACAGAAATCTGCAGTATTTGTTACTGTTATTGTTAGGACAACAAAATTGAATTAGTAAAGAGCTCTCAAGTTCCTCACAAGTAGCACTGGTGAGAAACTGCAGGCTGCATTATACGATGATGCATATATTACTTTGGTAATTGAAAAACTACGTGCACGTACAGCGATACAGCATGGGTAGGACATTGGGGTCAAACATCTGCGAGTAGCATAAATCTGTGTTTTCAAATTCTTATCAGTCAGCTGAAGGCCTGACCTTCAACACATAAGAAGGCTACAGAACAAGAAATGAGCAATAGCAGTTGAACAAATGAGGCTTGCTTGCTTGCTTGCTTGGTTCTAGGTAAATAAGAAACCTGAAAGGTGAATTATGCCTCTGATGGTTTTTGTTAATTTTATTTGTTGTAAATAGGTTCTATTAACATGCTTTTATTGTTCCCTGCCTGGAGATCACAGTATGCAGGGCAGATAATAAATATTTTAAATAAACAAGCATTTAATTAAATGATTTTTGTACAATCTCAAAGTAATCTGATCAAGTGGTGCATAATTTGACAGAAGAGGTGACACTGGTTTAACCCACGTAATATTCTGGAAGTTAAGATACCTTTTTTGCATGCTACAATATGGAAACCTATACTATGATTACAGCCCCCTTGTATGTTTCCTCATGCAATAATTTTGCTCTTAATTATTCGTTGAGATTTTTTTATATCAACTCACATTGAACACCACAATAACTAATGTCTATAAATTTTACTTTCTCCCAACACTTAGAAAAGAGCATTGCTATAAAGACATTAACCCAGCTCTACCCTACCTCCAACACACACCACTGCCCCTGGGCAATGGGGAGGGCTCTGGATTGCTGAGCTTAACCTTTTAAAATTAAAGTAGTCACAATTCAGTATTATTAGTGTCTATGCGCTTCATATCTATTAGCTACTGAGGTATTGCCCCAGGCAGAATAATCTGTTCCTAGCCATAAAATGGGATTTGTTCCACACTAGAGGGAACTGCTTCTGTGATATTAAATATACCCAGTGGATAGTGTGGAACTCCCTCCAACTTTCCCTTGATCAGCTTCTGCATGGGGTATCTAACAAATGTCAACTTCCACCTCAGGGCTATTTTTTTATTTTTTTTAACCTTGTATCCTGCACTTTTGGAAATAATATATGTATTTTACACTGAGGTCTTAACAACCTCATGTTATCCTCTTATACAAATTATGGTGTGTTTGTGTTTTATGTTGTTGTTGTTGTTGTATGTGCTTGGAGAGAAAGAGATAGAGAGATTTAATGCTTTTCAAAAGTCTGTTGCAAAGAATGAACTACAATGTGAACTTGAGCACCAACTCAAAATTACATCTACTGCTTTTTTCAACTCTATTTGCTCCCAGCAAGAAGACTTGAGAGAGAGCCCTTGCATCCAACTAAATCTAAAAATAAGGACAGTATATCCCATGTTTTTCCTCCAGTAAATATGAAAGTCAGCATTTTAAAGAAAGTTGGGATTTATAAGTAAGTGCTGTGACCAAATTTTACACGTAACTGTAAATTAAAGTGGAATTGATTCAATAGGGTTTAAAGAATACCACCAATGCTGCAACTTTATGGCATTTTCACTACAGACACTGGTTTTGTACTCATTCTATTGAAACATGAGCCTAGTATCAGGCTGTAAGAGTGTGTTTCAGCCTGATGCTAGGCTGATACTTCAATACAATATGGCATATGCTGCTGTCAAAGTGAAAGAGGAACTAAAAAAAAAAGTTTGTACATTCTGCGTAGTATTCATTCAATATAGAGATAAAGAAAATGCAACAAGCAAATCTAATCATCACTTGTGATAAAGTTTCTACTTAAACAGAGGTGGTTGTGTGTTGTTGTTTTGTTTTTAGTTATGGAACTATTTAAATGTATACAGCTCCCTCTTCTGGAAGAAAAGGAGAATCAGTTATATTAAGAACTGCCAGTTATTGCTTACTGTGCTGAGACTCAATAATGTAATTCAACGGGTCAAATTTTGACACATTTTCATCATATATTTTATGAATATGTAATGATAAATCTTATGCTCATTAATTTGAAAAAGAAACCCAGGAAAAACCCGGAAGGAAACAGAATATTCCGGCAAGTTATAAAGGATCATCTCTCTTTCTGAATATGATTTTTGGTGACACAGATAACTGTGTATTTTGAAAAATATTGGGATTGGGGGAGGGGTTTCCTCTTGAAATGCAATATAAGTTACATGCTCAAAATGAAAAAGAAACCAACTTAGTATTTGTATTAATTTTAATTTAAAAAAATGTAAAGGAAGATGAAGAAGTGGATTTCTTCATAAGATCATTGTGGAATATAAGAGCTGTTGAGCACTGACTCTTGCTAAACACAGCTATGATCTAGGAAGTTAAAAGCTGGTATTATTTGAAAGAAAGCCTATTATGAAGAAACTCTTAAGAGGAATAATAGAAATAGAGCCACAATAGGTGCAGATTCCATTAAATGTGATAATGCTCTGAGTGCATTTTCATTTTATACACAGTGAAAACCAAGGCATCCATAAAACATGCACACAAGTCTAATGTATCAGGTATGTTGATGCTTTTTAATCCTGAAAATGATTTAACAGTTATAGGGGTTGTCAAAGCCAAAACCTTTACTTTGAATTTAGTAAGAGTAGTGTTTGCTACTAATACTATTAAGTAGAGCACTGCTGAAATAAACTCTACATTTCCTGGAAAATAGTGAGAAAATGAAACTCTTTTAAGAACTTGAAAAATACAGAACAATTTTTAAAAGATAGGCCCAAACTAGACCTAAGTCGCAGCTCACCTAACATCTCTTTTCAATGCTTAATAGCAGCTGTGGAGAGCCCAAATCAGCTTTGGATGTGGGGGGAGCTCAATCTTTTCCAACAACTATTTCTCTGATTAAAACTTTGCAGGGAAAATGGAAGGGAAAGGTATAATACATTTAATTGCCTTTCCCCCCTCCACTAGACTAATAGCAACTTTGGAAGCTTAGACTGGGAAACCAACATGAAAGGAAAAGGTTAAAATTAACCCCATACTCACCACCAATCACCAAAGTAGCATGCATCCAACAGGAGATACATGCATGGATCTCTTGTATCATAGGATGGTTTGGCCCTTAGCTTCTGGGTTTCTTATAATTCTTTTTTTATTTTAACCCTTTTAAGATGAAACAATCACACTCTCAGATTAAAGAAGCTAAAGCCCACTTCTGTACACACTTATTCTGAAGCGTCCCAAAGCAGGCTTCCTCAACCTTGGCCCTCCAGATGTTTTGAGACTACAATTCCTATCATTCCTGACCACCGATCCTGCTAGCTAGGGATCATGGGAGTTGTAGGCCAAAAACATCTGGAGGGCCGAGGTTGAGGGAGACGGTCCTACAGTGTGGTTTACTGTCACACGTGCCTCACAAATACCTGTATGCTTCCTAAAGTCTAGAGATGATAGGAAACCCCAAACCAATAAATATCCTCATAAAGTGGTGAAAAATCTAATGTTGGGTTCAATCAATGAGTTATGCTTTGGAGTTTGAAACCATCTGGCAACTAAGAGGGCAGCTTTCAGAAAGCATGTCTGCTGAGGTTCTAGATTACACAGAATCTGAATATGCAAAATGCACATCATAATTATTTAGCCTATAACTTGTTATATCTAAACAGAAGGCTAAAAAATAAATTTTACAAAGGGAAAAACCAAAAGGAATTGCTTGCAGAACATACAATCTGCACAATGTGATCTACCACAAAAAAGGGACTGAGATGTCCAGCAGGAGGCAGAAATAGAGTGTTAAACAGAAACAGGCAAGGCAAATCAAAAGGGGAGGGGGCGTGAATGGAAATGAGGTAGAAGATGAAATTGCTTTAAAGAAAAGGTCCAGCATTCTGTTGTGGCTCCAGCTTTAGTGGTAACATTGCAGCAAATCAAAATATGTGGTACAGTACTTTTTAAAGAACCCTAGAAGGGAACTTCCAAGTTAATGCAATATAGCAGGGGTGGCCAATTCCCAAGAGACTGCGATCTACTCACAGAGTTAAAAACGGGCAGTGATCTATCCCCTTTTTTGGGTTCAGGTCAAGGTTGTTGAGCTTTTCTTAGGGGTGGGCAAACTTGTTGAGCTTCTTGGGGGAGCAGTGATCTACCAGAGACGTCCGGTGATCTACCGGTAGATCACAATCTACCTGTTGGATGTGCCTGCAATATAGGTTAGAAGTTGGCCTAATAGAGTCAGGGTCTGAAAGGATGATTTATGATACAGAGTTTAAACAGAAGTGATTCAGCAACAGGTTTTTATTTCCTGGCACCACACTGCAAAATTCCTAGCAAAAGACGACAGGGTGGCATTTAAGGTCATTTCGAAGATTAGGAAATGGAAATGAGTTTTACTTTGTCGAAGAGTTAATATAATTTAATGTTCATTGTTAAATTAAATTCAAACTAGATTTCATAACATGAACATTTTCAGAAGTGTCAGAATGGTGCTCTTTTGCTAACAACCTTATTAAAAAACTATGAGCTTTCTTGTTGCAGAGATTAGATACATATGTGAGCAATTCAGCTTCACAAAACAGTGGAAATTCTGCTGACAATTCTTGAAGACAGGAGCAAGGAACCTGTGGCCCTAGATGATGCCGGAGTACAACTCTCCATCATCTCTGACCACTGGGCCAGGCTAGTGGGTGCTGGTGGGAGTTGGACTCCAACAACATGTGGAGGGTAGCAAGATACCCCCATCTCTGCTCTAAGCAATTGCAGCTAGGCATAAACCACCCAGATTTTCCTAACCAGCTTCATCAGGAAAAGCCCTACACAAGGACTTCCACTTGCACAATAGGGTCTTCCCCCCATCTTCTGCTCCATACCCCTGAAATTGGGTCAGGAGAATCCACAAAAACAGCATGTGGGGGAGAAGGCATATTGTTTTACACTTGGCAACCTGAAACATTTGTGCAAATGGAATGGTTGGAAGTGGGTGGCACTAAATTCCACCCAGTGATCTATGGAAGGCTGAATGAATGACTGACTCTCTCTCTCTCTCTCTCTCTCTCTCTCTCTCTCTCTCTCTCTCACACACACACACACACACACACACACACACACACACACACACACCATGTCTGCTGGCCTCACCTACACTTCTCCTTTTAATCAGTGTGTATGGTTTTAATCAGTGTTTTTGTAGTTGTTTTGTTTTTGAGTGGAGTGCCCTATCTGGGTGGATGGAGCAGCCAAGTAATTTCGTTGTCCCCAAAGGGGACAATGACAATATTCTATTCTATTCTATTCTATTCTATTCTTTTGGGATGGGATTTGATTTCAAAAATGAATCTGCAATTAACCTTAGCAAAACAGGGTTATACATACATTCACACCTATGCAAGCAGAAAGTAGCGGACAACGATCATGGGGAAAATGTTAGAAGACATGCCAGACATTTACATGAATATGCTATTCTTTATTAAAGCTACAGCTACTGGAAACCAATTCAAAAACATTGAATGTTGAAAATTCTCTTTTTAAAAAACTGGATAATTTAGCCTTTTGTATCTCATCTGTTAACACTTCATTTACTACTAAACAACATCAATTTCCAAATGACCTTAATGCTTTTGCATCAACAGACTTCCTAGTTGCCCCAGGCAATTGCACAGATTTATCTCCTCTGTGATAGAAAAGCGCTTCCAAGCTGGAGGAGGTACATTGCGCTTCCATGTGTAAGACAGCTATTTCAAAAGCAGGCATGTAACTCCCAACTCCCCCAGTAAAGACCCAGCATGCTGCCGAGAGAACGCACTGGACCTCTCACACAGCCAACTGTGCAGAGTTCAGATGCACTCCCTGCCAGCTGATTAATGGAGCAGCATTAATGTCAGAAGAGGTTGAAGTCGCATAGCATAGTTGGGGGGGGGGGAGTTACAATAGCAAAGAGAAATACACAGACATTAAGGGAGAAGGTTAAACGATAAAAGCAGGAACCTCTATAGCAATGGTAAGTACTTTGCCCTTACTGTGGTGCCCTGGAATATTGAAAACACTCTGTGTTTAAAAAACAATACAAAACTCTCAACACATGAGCCCTCTTTTGCGACTGAGCTTTAGTCATACATACCTTAGAGGCCTCTTCATAGCAATCTGCCTTATAATAATTCTGTCTACAGTGACTGGCAGCAGCTCTCTCTACGATTTCAGAAAGGGGTCTCTCCCACATTCACAGAAGATGCCAGGGATTGCATCTCAGACCTTCTGCATGCAAAGCAGATGCTCTGCCACTGAGCTATGGCCCTTTCTCCACTATTGTCCAATAGAATCAACATGATCAGTGAAGGATGGGTGACTGCAAGATATATTCGTAACTGCTGCCAAACACAAGGAAGTCATTGACTTATTGCTGTTAGAAGGAGGTATGCTTCCAGAAAGAATGCAAACTCATTGGGTATAAGGTTTTGTATGTATATGTCATAAAAGAGTAGTGCTATTAGTGCTGTAGCAGACAAAATGTTGGACTTGAACTGGGCTCAATTGCCTGCTCAACCACCAAGTAAATAAATATTACAAGAAAGCTGATATGAACTGATGTAAAACATCTCTTTACAATACAGTGGTACCTCTGGTTACGAACGGGATCCGTTCCGGAGCCCCGTTCATAACCTGAAAGGTACGCAACCCGCGCCGCCCCGTCTGCCGCATGACGTTACTGTGCGCATCTGTGCATGCGCGAACTGCCGAACCTGGAAGTAACCCGTTCTGGTACTTCCGGGTTCGGCGCATTCGTATCCCGTGACAAACGCAACATGAAGCATTCGTAACATGAGGTACGACTGTATGCAGCACATCTTAAATAATATTTTATGTTGTTATTATGAAACTGCTTTGAATTGTATTATAGTACAATTGAACCTTGGTTCTTGAACTTAATCCATTCCGGAAGTCTGTTCGACTCCCAAAACGATTTGAAAACCAAGGCGTGGCTTCTGACTGACTGCAGGAGCTTCCTGCACTCAAGCAGAAGCCGCATCAGATGTTCGGCTTCTGAAAAAATTTGAAAACCGGAACACTTACTTCCAGATTTTCGGCGTTTGGGAGCCAATTTGATGGTCAACTAAGCCAAGAACCAAGGTACCACTGTAATGCAGTTTTTCATATTTCTATGGAAAAATGACATACAAATACAGTGACTATAATGGCATAGACCAATCTATAAGGGTTCTCTAGCAGCCAATCTAAAGCCGGGCCAGCGTCGCCGCTCGCCCAGAGGCGTCTGCAGCTTCAGATTGGCTGCAGGAGCTTCCTGTGGCCAATCCAAAGCTGCGCCAGCGTCGCAGAAGTCAGCCACGCCGGTTTAGTGCAGGGACTGACCTAGCGGGTAGCAGGGTCTGCAAGGTTCGCTGGCTGGATTAACGAGCCCGGTGGGCCGCATCCAGCCCATGGACCTTAGTTTGCCGACCCCTGCTCTAGCTCTTACACTTCTACGGTTTCCCCAGTTTAATATTCCACCATTAATCCTATACAATTTTCACAGAGTCCCATTGAACTCTTGGTTTTTAGTTCTTTATGAGCCACCTTTCACAATTTCTCTAATCTTTTGCCCAGTTAAGCATTTTTCAGTCATTTTGTGTGTAGACTGAACACACACAGGGGTGGGGACAAAACTGCTTCAGCAAGCATTTCCCCCCAAAATGTGTGTAAAGTTGACTCCCTTGAACAGTGTGGGCTGCACCACAGGTGTGCTTCAGTGGGAAATTCCTCAAGTTAGGGACCATCCAGAGTGACTTTTCAGCATATGAAAAGGAAAGGGCGGCACTGACCAAGTTAGCAGTCTTCTGCTGACCCTAGAACTAACCCCTTTCAATGTACTGTATCATTCATAGCTCACTTCAAATTTTTTAGATGGAAAATTCACTAAAGAAAATTACTATTCTTCCACTTCCACCAAACCAGGCAAAGCAGAATTCTCCAATTAAGGTGACACTTAAATAATGGCTCTATGTGAATGCATATTTTTTTTAATGTAATGCATCCTTTTAATAAGCACAGTGTAATGAAACTGGCTGGCATAGGACCCAAAAATAGATACATATTAACTGGAGCATATCCAAAAGCATATGAATTGCGCCATTCGATATATCAGGAAGTCAGAACGTAACAGTTATGTTTTCAAAAGGGCACCTTATTAAACAAAAACTCCCAGGAAAAATAATTTTCCCCAATCATTTTTTTTATTGAAAGTTTAATCTTGCTAGATAAACAATCAGGTTTGGCTTTTCATAATCTAGACTTTTCATTTTATATCTCTCAATAACTCAGTTCTCAAGAACTCAAAGAAGTAGCATCTCAAATGGCACAGCACAATTTATTTAGGATTCTTTGTATGCTCAACCTTTTCCTTTCCTCTTTTTTTAATATAGTGGGCTATATTTTTTGCCAGAAATTATGGTACAGCAGTGATAGGGATGATCACATTGAAACTCATTAATATAACTTGTTTTCCTATTATTAGCACCATCTGAGCCTGTTGAAAGTCTTAACCAGGGCTTTAATTTTTCCCAGGAGGGCTTTAAATTAATTAGAGGTTTACATGCTAACAAAGAATCTGATACATTCATAAATCAATCTAACGCTGAAGGATTACAAAAAGGGAGGGGACCAATTCAGCTGGGATCTCATATTCAGTTAACATGGTGTGTTTCTACAAAAGGGTGCAGGTGTGAATTAGATGGATACAGAGAAGAAGCCACGATAATCACTTTGTATCACTTAAACCCACAGTGGGGAACACAGCAAATAAGGGCTCCTGGCCCACCCTTAGTGACATCTACGCCAACATGAAAGGGAATATCACACAATTGATTCCATTTTAACCTTCATAAATAAATAGCTTGAATGCCATAATTTATGCTACAGGCCATGGGACAAAGAAAATGCAATAAGAGCTAATGTTGTTAGGAAGGAGACATAGGATTTTGAAATATTCAAAGAATAGGAGTATGAGCCGCAAATAGTAGATGAAATAATACTGAAAATCTGACGTGTGCTAAAATATACATCATTACAAACACATGTGACTTGGGACCTACTGGTGAAGGGCAGGTGTCAATAATAATAATAATAATAATAATAATAATAATAATAATAATAATTGTAGCTGCTTATATTCTTCAGTTATATTAGGTATTTTGTTTCACTGAAGACACTATTGTTTTTCTACCATAGGAAACAATGCGGTGTCAAGTTATAGCACTAGCTACAAAACAACAGATAATGTGCATGTAATTGTCTGAATTGTGGCCACATGCAAATTTAAGGGCATGCCCACAATGCAGCCAAAGTAGCTTAACAACCATTCCCTCTTCCTAGAGATCCTGGGACACTGTATTTCTGTAAGTGATAGCGCTAAAGATTTCTCAGCATCTAACCCAGTGTTTCCCAAACTTGGATCTCCAGCTGCTTTTGGACTACAACTCCCGTCATGCCTAGCTAGCAAGACCAGTGTTCAGGGATAATGGAAATTGTAGTCCAAAAGCAGCTGGAGACCCAAGTTTGGGAAACACTGATCTAACCCAACTACAATCCCCAGAAGTCTGTGGGGGAAAGTCATGACAGTTAAAGGTAGTGCTGGTCCCTGCCCCAACACAACTTCTATAGCTAGTCCCAACCTGCAATGGCAGCAGTATTTGCAACCTCAAGATGCCAATCTTCATCAAGATGCCCACTAGGCATGGCCAACTGAAAGAGACAACCTTCACTCTCCACCTTTCGCCAACATAGGCACAAATAATTATCTTATGCCCACCTTCCCGTCCCCCATCTACTCATTTCTGTTTACTTCCTCCTTCTCTTGTATCTGGGGCTGTCAAACTATGCCAGTTCCTGACAGAGCCAAGTGGCCCATGACATTTCAAAATGAATCTGAGTCACATTCAAATACAGGGAAACTTGAACAGCCTTTCCCCTCTGACAAGAAATGTGTTCTGTAAATGCAACTATTATACAGGTGCCGCTTATTTGTTCTTAGTATGAACATGTACTGTTTTTGACAGGTATGTGAAACCACCTTTGTGCTTCAAATGCTACTGTTATACTGGCCCACTAATTTCTGCTGCAGTGACTCCAGTGTACTACCTGGGATAGTGTCACAACCTTTTCTTTCTTACAAATGCTACAAATGAAATGTTCAGCTGGTTATAGTCAGAAGGGAGATTAACATTGAACCTTTTACGAATGGAATGAAATCCCACACAGCATGTTCTTAACACTATTCATGTCGAGAAAGCAACAGTATAAACTATCAACTGTTTTCTATGCAGGCATGAAAATATTGGACAAATGCAAAGCGCAAGACACAGAGGTCAAAAAGTTCTCATGCTACACGTTCTTGCTCCAGATCTACAGGTGTTGCAGAGATACAGATGGCAAATATTAAAAAGCCAACAATAAATTTACTATTACAAGTCACAATTGAAAAGGGCCCTTTTCACTTCATCTGTTTGCGAATCATGTTGATCAGGGAAAGTTCCAATGAAAGTTTCTATTTTCTATTTAAACAAATACATACCGGTATGTGATATTAAGGAACCCTCCTTGATAGAATGATTACTTGAAGTCTACCAAAATGGATTCAAGAACCATCCAGATATACATTATTGGATCATTAGATTAGATACACCTTATCATTCGATTAGATCATCCTTACATTCTGTCATTGTTTACATTCAGACACAGCTTAAGGAGACCAGACTCTTAGACCAGAGGTTGCATGGGTTCCTTTTTAGCCAGTCTTGTTATCTGTAGAAAATGACAATCATGTAAATGGATTTACTGTTGCTGACCTATAAGCAAGGGACCAATGCTTCAAATCACGGTGCCTGCTCGTTGCTGCTTTTCATCCTCAGTGAGTTCAGACCTACCACTGAGCACCAGGAGCAGCAGGGTGCAGCTACTCTTGCCTGAGGGCTAAGAGTCAACATCATCAGAGGGCCTAGCACTGATATTTGCCACAGCCAGGCCACACAAGTGGTTAAACTGTGAAAGATGCTGGTCGCAATTAGCATCCTGCTGCTGCAGCTGCAGCTTCTGTTCAAGCAGTCACTACTAACACTCAGTTCAGTAGCCTAAGGCATGCTCCAGCCAATCCATGGTGTGATGAAACTCAGGAAACTGACAAATCCTTACAACAGCACCTGGCCCAAACAGGTATTAGGGTGCAATGCCGAAGGTATTCCACAAGCTGCACTTAAAAACAGTATGGCTTCAACCCACGCTGTACTAGATGACAGTTGGGTGCTTTTTAGTGGTTTTCAGCTCTTTCTCTGTGTGGCAGGATTTACTCATGGCTTGTTTTTTTCCTTTTCTTACGTTGCCTACTTGTGGCTGTTTGGATTTTAATGTTAGATTTTACTATATATATATTCTATTTATTCTATTTTAATTTGTATACCAGCTAGAAAATTTGTGAAGTGATAATGCATGTTTTCACACTGTGAACTGAAGTACTTTCTCTTCTGCCCACTTGAGAGTTCCTTGAAGAGTTCCTTGAAAAGAGTTTTGCATTTTACTAGTGGGGAAGGTAGCATTTGTGTACCCCTGGCATAAAGGTGAATGACACCTCTGGCAAACCAACACTTTGGAGCCCCCATATCTGACCTTAGATTCTTATTGGTTAAGTGAATTTATTTATTCATTTAAACATATTTTTATTAAAGATTTCTTGGTTTACAAAAGTATGTGCAATGTCTCTTTTTTTCTGAGAAACTGTGTGTTACCTAATAATTGCATTCAAAACCAAATTGACAAATGAAGGGCAAACACAAGATAGTGAAGTATGAAATACCAATAAATAAGAACTCAACTTCAACAAACATACAATTAGTGTTTAGGATGGAACTTACAGATGTGAACGTGTGTGTTTGTGTGTGTGTGTGTGAGAGAGAGAGAGAGCTTCCAGATCACTGCAAGAAAAATTAGTAAGTCCCACTTCAAATATAATTTATTTTACAGTGAATCAGAAGTAGGCCACTCATATTTCTGTAGTTTGCTTAAATGCAGTAACATATGAACTGGTGCTAGTGCCTGGCCATCAAGTGTATTGCAGCTCCTGCAAAGTGTAGCAGGCATGAAGAGCCTATCTCTTGAGAAGATCAATAAGCAATAAAGTTGATGCTTTAACTGCAGTCAGGGACAGTCATCTCACCTGACGTACCACTGTAAAGAGGCAGCCTTCCTTGACTGTGGACTGGCTTATCTCTGTAGTACTGCCTTTGTTAAGAGCTTGCATGGCCATCATAACTAGAGACTGCCAGTTCAAGACCTTGTGTTTGCATTTTATCATGCATGCTTGTATATGGGTATGAGAAATGACAGAGAGGGATGGAGCCTTTTGTTTTTAATCCTTGGGTTTCTCTTAGCCAATGCAGGAACATTATCTTCATCTTGGGGGGGAGGGGAGACCAACACAACCAGGCCACATTCAGAAAGGTATTGTATAGAAAGAAAAAGTGCAAGAAGGCTCACTAAAATTGTGGTCACAGTTATAAACCAAGCTACTGCCAAGTTCTAGCTTCACAATGTAACAGCAGGAAAATGATTTTCATGAAGTATAGAAAAGGTGAATGGAAATAAAGACTTAAGAATGAGCATGATCAATCTTTCATATGTTTTCATGGTTTTCTTTGTCCATTCTCCATAGCTAGCACTGGGTGATTAATTACTAATCAAGTGTATCTGATTTCAATCTTAAAATTGCCTATTTATGCACCTAATGAGCATGATTTTTCATATGGTCATCAGCAGTCAAAGCAAGCCATTATGATGGCCGATAATGTTTTCCTGGGATTCTCTACCACTTCCTGCTATCAAAAGAAGTGATCTCTTTCTAAGCGGTGTTATGATTTCATCATCTGTAAAATCGTACGTTTACATTTTGATTGTAATCACAGACAAAGCCAGTGTGTGTGAAGCCTGAATGGGAACAGGACAAATCACAAATGCAAAGGCAAAACTTACCATTGTTCTGTCACTCTTACTTCGCGCAACTTCCTGCTGTAGACGAGCCACAGACAGCTTCTCCCTATGGAAAGAAGAAAAGCATAAAAAGGAGCTCGTTTTTCACCAGCTGGGAAAATGTATCATTTGTATGTCACCATTCTTGCTCATCAATGTGGCAACCCCCCTTGGCAGAAACTGATTTATCTGCCATATTTTATAACATATATTTTAAAGCACTTGTATGCTTTTGTTGTATTTCTTGACAGGGAAATTGATTCATATAAGCACCAATTATTTCCCAGAGGGCGAGAACCCAAAAGTGGTTCGTGATCATAATTGTATGTGAAAACTCCACTTTTGGTATACGGTATTGTTTAATAAATGGTCTATGGCTCTGCATATGACTTTTATCCTACTCTGTGATAACGCACTTACTTCCCTAACTTGTGCTACAAAAGTAGACTTAAAAGCAAACTGAAAGGTGTTTTTTAAAGACCAAAAACATGAACTTTTTCAATACCAAAAATATGAATTTTAGAAGAAATGATAACCCATATCTTTTAAAAAGAAACTCCATCTCTATATCATTCATTGCAAAGCATCTTAAGAGAATAAAACAGGGTCCATGACTAGGGAGGAACAGGAGTTGTACTGTTCCTATATATGGTCCTAAACCATGTACACAAGCCTGAAAATGAATAGAAATTGTACAGATGGCCGAGTTAATGTGAACCTGTCTTTTCATGTTCCCTCAGCCATCCCTATACCCTTTTTGCATGTCCATAAAAGTTTGTACACATAAGTCCATACAAAAAACATGGCAAATGACCGCATGTAGGGATTGTACAATTAAGTGGATACAAGTGGGACTAGCAGCCATGCTCCTGCTCCTTCCCTACATGTGTTCTTCCCTTACAGTCACGGGTTTCACAGGCAAAGATAGCTCCACAGAGGTTCAAGACTGGACATCTGCTAAGCTCCCAAGACCATTCTCACTTTGCCCAGAGCACTCAAGAAGCTCTGATAGAAGTATCACATTGTTCAGCTTGCTTCTAGTCAACGATACCTCTAAGTGCATCTTGCCCAAATACCAACATAAATTTTGGAATCAACACTGCCAACAACAACCGCTATACTTAAAAACACACACGATACAACTAATGCATGCCATTATGACTTCCTTGACAGTTCTACAAGAATGTTTTTGAAAGTGTCAACAATGCTGACAGCAACTCTTTCCTAGACACATTCACTGCCAATGAACCCCACTGCGTAGGACTGGATAAAGTACGAGTGAGAAGACGGAGCCAGCAATGCTCTTTTGTGAACCAATCTGTTGGGAAGAGTTGTGGGTAAAAAAAACCACCCCACAGAGTGAGGAATAAAAAAAGAATATAAAGATTTATGAGGATCCACAGGATACATTGCAACTGATAGTCATTGTGTTTGAAAAGTTATGTCTTCAGACAGCAAACTAGTCTCCTTGTCTTTCCTATAATAGGCAGGAACCAAGTTAATAAATTAGCTTCTTACATATTTATTGCCCATTTTCTCTATGTCTGCAGAGCATTGGAACCTCTATTTTTTTAAAAAGGAATGCAAATTAAAAATTCTTCATTCTATTCTTTTCTGTGTCCTTTATGTTATTTTGATTGATAATTTACCCACTCTTACATGCTGCTTAATTCTTATATGCAGTTTTCCCTTCATTATCAAGCCATATTTTGTGTATCTGAACACTTCATAAAGAAACTGTGTACACATACCTAGGCTCTCAGTTGTATGAATACCTTTTGTAATGTTGTTGTTCTTGTTGTTACCAATAACAATTTGCTAAGGATCCATCTAAAATAATGCCCCCAAATTCTACAGTTTTCATGGAAAAGAGAAATTACAAGTAAAGTTTAAAGCATTTTTATTTTATTTTTGCTTTTCAAGGGTGGGGGAGTCAACAAAACATGGTTCTCCATTTCCATTTCCAGACTTTCAGTATCTCAAAATTGTAGCTAGTATAAATACTGAATGTCACTTACAATAACCATTGTTTTGATTTTCAAGTTTTGAATAAAGTTTCTATTCTTGATATTACCATGTACAAGGTACATGGTGAAAGAAACTCCTGTGGCCGTGGGGTTTTTATAAAGTAGATTTATAAATCATGCTCTAAACTTTTTTAAAGACCGTGATGCTATTTCATTAAAAAGGGCAATCTATAAACTGCAAGTTCAGCACCTCACAGTGTATATTAGCAACCACCAGCTTCATTTACTGTTTGTTTTTTAATGATGCCCTGCATTAAATGCTAACCCAAGCAAATTACAAAGCAGTTGATCATGTTTTGGGGATTTTGCCTGCAATCCTATACACTCTTACCTGAAAGTATGTCCAGTTGAACTGGAAGGGGCTTACTTTTGAGCATTCAGATATAGACTGTACGGCTAGTTCTAGCCAATGGTCAAATTGTGCTTCTGTATTGGTTTGCTGCTTTAGTCATTTTTAGGCTGTAGTGGAACAACTCTCATACATGTGAATAATCTTGGACTAAGAAACTAATGTGAAAGGAATTATTCCTTGAGCTCTTTATTCAGGAAAAAATATCTGGGGCAGGGAGGAGGACTGTGGAAGCAACATTAGATTATAGCTGGTAGAAACAATGGAGGCCACTACACAGTTCCTTTCCTTTATTTCAGCTGTCTGTAAATAAAAGCCTCAGCTTTATTCATTCCATGAGGAAAGTGAAAGCACTGATTGACTGCCCCTATTCAATTCTACATAGGAAAGGAAAGGCAGCTAAATGTCTCCAGAGTCTTTGAGAATCCTGAAACCTCATTTGAACTTCACTAATAACATTTCACTTTCTGACACAATGCTGTTGGTTTTTTTAATCCTCAGTTTTATCCAGCACTCTCAAGTTGCATCAAAAGTTTGAATGTTAGACCAAAAAAGCTAAAAAAAAAATTGAATAACACCTGCAAACATTTAGTATAGAAACAAAATCAAACAGCACTCTTTAAACTGATTTTATAAACAAAATCAGTCAACTTAAGTCAATTGAAACTAAAAATGTTTCAGAGTACTACACTTATGATTCAATTTAACTGCTCCTGGGTCAACCAATATCTGGGTCAGTCCAATATCTCCATGATGAAATACTGACCCCAGTATTTTGATTTGTCCCGTATGATATTATTGTCCATCCCTCATCCTAAAACAAACATTAAAGAAAAGTGAAAACTTAATGTAAAAGACAACCACACTGTTTTGTCAACTGTGATTCTGGATAATTCATTAGCTAAAGTTCTATATCAAACTGTAAGGATCATAAACAGAGTTTAAAGCTTCTATGGAAATCAACAGTGCTAGACTTGGGACTTCACAGATTATATAAAAACAAAATATTTAAAATTTATTTGTGTCTCCTCCCTATATATTTGTCTGGGCAATAAAACACCCATGTATTCTATTACTGTAGCACAAGGAAAACAGTAATAGAAGACAGACTAAATAGGGCATGAAAGGCCAACAGACACCCCCCCCCTTTTTCTTAAGTGGACCATCATGCTATTTGAGACCACATCATGGTGAATAGGAAGAGGGACAAGGAAAAAACAGAACTGAATCAAAGATCTTCTCCATGAATGCATGGAGACCAGCAGTGGTTACAACATGGAGTCAGAGGCTGCAGACTTTCTAGCTAAAGAGACAGATCAGATGCATGGTTCTGAACCTGATGTTGAAGGATCAGGAAACAACTGAGTCCAAGGCTGAGGAATATGAGCCCCCAGAAGAACTTCCTGTATCAGTAGGGCCAGAACTTGGACCTTTACAGGTACCTTCACCTGAGGAACCAAATACATCTCCCAGTACATCTACAGTCCAACAGTGTAGGGAATGCACCAGGCTAAGAAACAGAGTACTCATCTTCAGTTAGAGGAATGGGCTTTAAGAACCTAGAGTTAGTGACAAGCGGGTGGAACCCAAGAGAGGTAGTCTAAGAGCAGGAGCTTAAAAAGGCTCAAGTCTGCTCTCAACCTTTGCTGGAGCAGGTGGCTAACTTGGAACTATCCATGGTCCTGACCAACCCATGCTTCCTTCCCTGGCATTGGATCAGAACACTGCCATGCAAGTCTCATAATACCAGGCAGGAAGTCACATTTTGCATACCCAATGCAGTCATGCTAACGCTCCACAGGGATCTCTCTGGTCAACTTATCCCTCTGCTGCTTGTTGTGCACTCTACAAAATCTCTTCTCCTTTGGGACAGTGTGGAAATAGGAATGGGTAGGGTGCAAGACCTATTTTGAGGAAGGTACAGCTTGAATGGAGCTGCACCAAACTCAAAATGGGACCAGTCAGTTTGAGTAGAGGGAACTGGTACTCAAATCGTAACCTCTCTTTTATCAGTGTCAAGTCCAGGTTTTGCTGGACCTTTGACATGACGCGCTCCACAGACTCCAACTTAATCTACCTCCTCAATGCAGCAAGTCTAGGGGTCTCTTGTCAGTGACCTCCCTGCTGGGGTGTAGGGCCCCAGCAAATGGCAAATCCTTGGCACCAGTCCTGTTCCAGATCTCATCTTAGCTCCAATATATACCACAATAGCATACTTCGTGGAATTAGTACCAATTCCTATCCTGTCCCCACACGTACACACTAAAATTCTACTACACTATTCCAACATATTCATGATTTTTACACAAAATACAAAGCTAAACAGCTGTGCTTTAAAACAACCTTTGTAGAAGTGAAGAAATTAACTAATATGCAATTGTGGGTGCTAATAAAGAAAATACCTTTTATGACACAGAGTGAATTTCCAAATTGTGTGTGTGTGTGTGTGTGTGTATCTCAGATGTTGTATTAAAATGAATACACTACATGTAGCAAGCTCTATTCTGCTACAAAAGTAAAATGGGGTACTGGGGTAAGGATCCTGAAAGTACATAATCTTTTCTGAGCAAAAATTCAAACTATAAAAGGGTCAGAGCAGATACATGCACTCTTTTATGCAAGCATACAAATGTATAATAATAGTTCAGGCAAATTGTTCAAGGCTAAAAGAAAAAGGGCTTCCATTTTTACCTGTCAAAACCAAGCTTCTGCTTCCGAGAATTGTCTTGCTTTTAGTGTATCTCCATTAGCACACTAATAAGCTCACATTAATAGATTATGCCATTTGCAAAATCATGAACAGTTATACCTACTGGGCATCGTTCATCTCCATAATGCTGGCAGGTATGTTAAAGAACCCTAAAAGCCGGGCTGGTTTTTCATCCTGCCTTCTAATGACTCCTCTCATTATAAAAACTCAACTCATCTAATTAGGAAACAAAACTTGTAAGGCCAGTTGGCCACATGGTTCAGGAGCTGAGCGTCAGATAAAAAGGTGTCATTTGCCAGTGCAAGGTTCTGCTCCAGAGTAAGCCCCTCAAAAATGACTGGACTGGACATAAAGGAATGCAAAGGGATAAATGGAACATAATAAGGCAAATATCTAAAATAAATCTGATGTAATTGACAGTAAGTTATTGACACTATGACCTACACATTCCAAAAATAGATTGCAGGGCTACATTCAATAAATCAGTTGCACAGTAGAGCTATGTCCTGTTCTGTAGGGCTTGATCCTTATAATCCATACCACTGCTTACAACAGGGACGTCAAACATAATGTGTGTGGGGATTCATCAGGCCCTTTAGGTCTTCGCAGTTTTCACTGTAAGTCTCAAAACTACCTGTAACTTTGTGATGCTAAGGAACATTGCACAACATTTTTTATACAATCAAAGCTGCATAATGCATTCATCTCTCAATGCATCCTCTCACTTAACATTTTCTGCTCCGTTACATCAGCTGTGAAGTCTTGCACATGTTTAAATAGGACAAAGAAGCAACAACTGAGAAAGTTTTGGCACCCTCCTTTTATCTTTCTGGAATGAAAACGTGGCTAAAAACTAATGAGGCCATGTACACAACTTGTCTAGCTACAAAGCACCCATGTGCTATGCCTCTATTTTTATTTTTTAAAGTCAGGTAAGGAAATGCCCTTCATTGTCTGGGTAAGTTGTGTTTTGCAAAGTAAAATGTGGCCTAAATTAACGTAGGGCATACTTTAATGTTACACAATAAAATAAAATAAAATAAAATAAAATAAAATAAAATACCGGTAATAAATGATGGCAGCTGTTCAAGCTCTCTCTCTCTCTCTCTTTATTAACACCCACTAATATGAAGCCCTCTTTAACCACTGATAGTATCTAGGGACCCAGGTGGCGCTGTGGATTAAACCACAGAGCCTAGAGCTTGCTGATCAGAAGGTCGGCAGTTTGAATCCCTGCAACGGGGTGAGCTCCCGTTGCTTGGTCCCAGCTCCTGCCCACCTAGCATTCGAAAGCACGTCAAAGTGCAAGTAGATAAATAGGAACCGCTCTGGCGGGAAGGTAAACGGCGTTTCCATGTGCTGCTCTGGTTTGCCAGAAGCGGCTTTGTCATGCTGGCCACATGACCTGGAAGCTGTATGCCGGCTCTCGGCCAATAAAGCGAGATGAGCGCCGCAACCCTAGAGTCGGACACGACTGGACCTAATGATCAGGGGTCCCTTTACCTTTACCTAGTATCTAGGACCTAGATTTGTCCACATCATTTGACAGGCAGCACCTCCAAAACCAGGAACTCAATGCTCTTGCATAGTGCTTATTCTAGCCTAAAACACTATATATTGCTGCTGCCTTCAATGTTATGCATGCAACCACAAGCAAATACTGACCATGATTGTTCTCATTAAGTTTATAAGAATCCAGCCCAAGGAGATGCGGCCATAATTAATTAATTTACAAGTTTGACTAGAACTGTGGTTAGCATACAATCACGACAGCTTTCTTCCTTCAACGATTAGCCATGATTTATCACCTTTGAGAGGAGTCCTAACAGTCATTACTGGATTTTTAAGCTCCAAAGTGGAATATAGCACTGGAAAAAATCATTTGCATGTCAATAACTGTTGCTATCCTACAATATTTAAAGCATGCCCAAGACTTGTGTATTTAGAAAAGAGGTGTCAGCTGGTAGCCTGTTGGCTAAGTCCAGACAGTAGCCAAATGGCAATTGGCCTAACGTGACAGTGGCCACATTTGGACATACATCATTAGTTATGCAAACAAAGTTGTGCATGGGGCTCTGTGCTGCTGCATGCAGTCTGAGCGAGCCCAGCCTTGCTCCTCATTTCCTGGAGTAGGAAAACATAGCGTAAGCACTGGTTCGGATGCAACACTTCACGGCTGAAACCAGATTTGGCTACCAACACATTAACTATATAAAAGATGAAGGCAACTTCGGGAGAACCTAGAAACAGACTATTTAGGGCAAATGATACCAGAAATACGGTTACCTCCATTCTTTTCTCCCAGAAGAAAAATACAAGGCAAGGATTAAGTTGACCTTCTCACCTTGCTGGCCCTTCTACTGCAGATTGCAGTCTCCATTGCTGCATTTTGGGTAGTTTTTTTTTTTTTTAAGAAACAAGAACTACAGTGACGAGAGTGCCACATGCGGAGTAAACTCCAAGAGGGCCTTTTATCCTCTCCTGCACCAGTGGATCAGCTCTTACATGGGTGAGCCCTGGCATGGTGGAAATATAGTGAGTCCTACAACCCAATACTGACTGGACTAAGGGAGAAAATAAATGCTATAAAACAGGCACGTCCAACAGATAGATCGTGATCTACCGGTAGATCACTGGACGTTTGTGGCAGATCACTGGTAGATCACTGTGTCCCCCCCTTCCCAAGAAGCTCAACAACTTTGGCTCTCCTAGAAAAAGCGGGCCCTCCTCCTTCCTAAAAAAAGCTTAACAACTTTGACCTGAACCCAAAAAAAGGGGGATAGAGCACTGCCAGTTTTTAACTCTGTGAGTAGATCACAGTCTCTTGGGAGTTGGCCACCCTGCTATAAAACAATTCAGGTAACAAACTGTTCTTTATCCAGCAAAAGTTCAACATTTGAAGTGCATGACTACACAACATGTAGTTTTGTTGTGGGTTTTGTCTTTTGTGTGGGTGGTGTTTTCTTTAGCCTTGCCTTGCCCGCTTGTTTGTTTGCTTCCCGTAAAAAACACACCAAGGTACTTGTTTTCAGCAGTATCAAATTTAAAGAGACACTGGATATGTTACTTTCTGTCTTCTCAGGAAAAGGTTACTCCAGAGCCTCTTTAGACCAATTAATTAAAAACCACCCAGGAAGAAAGGGGAAGAAAATATTAAAGCATGCAAGACAGACCACCCGGTTCAATCATTGTTTTTTTTGTGGGGGTCACTGTTAATGTCCCCCCATGGCTCAGATGCCCAGCTCATATCCACTGGAGCCATGTGTTCAGTACTGTGGGTCCAATCTCATGATACTCCATTCCATCTGAGATCAGACAGGCTCCCTCCAAGTTCCTGGTGAAGACTTCATTATTATTTCCACAGGAAATTTAAGTGAGACTTTCTGATTTTACCATTAAATGTAACAGCCTTTAGGCTGTATCCCTGTTGTGCATTGCTTAGAAACTTTGATGTTACGCAGCATATAAATTATTAAAATAAATAAAAATACATGTGTGGTGAAGGAAGATGGATACTGGATAATAGAGATGGCTCACTGCTTCATATGCAATAAATTATGTTGTTTTAAAATCAGGAGTTGACTATTGATTAATAATTTCCAAGAACTTACGTACGTAATGGGTTTATTACATCCAACACTATGTTTAAAAGTCCAATTAATTAATACCAATGTGTATTGATTTTTGGAACAGGATGCTCCTGGTGTCTGCAATCTAGAGAAAGGCAGTAGGCTTTTATTAACAGTTGACCTTTTAACTGATCTTAATCATGTGATTGCCAATGTGGGATACTTACTAGGGTTGGCATACAGAACATAATGTTTTCCAAGAATTGCAGGCTTACTTTTTCAATCTTGTGATTAAGCACATTAACAAGCAGTATGAATTAAAGGTTTGTATGCCAGTTTAACAAGCCGTTTCTCTTAACTGCTGTGAGATAAGAAAGTAATATAAATACAAGTCGTTTGTGTTTACTCAGTAAACAGGTGCTGCTTGCTCCTTGCTAAGCAGATGGTGAATTCAGGAATGTTGCAGTTAATTAGCTAAACTCTCAGTTATAGAAAGGGGAAAAAAGCAACTAGAATCCTGCCTCAATTTCCACAGCACAACCAACCAACCAACCAACCAACCACACACCACATACACACACACACACACACACACACACACACCTTCTTCTTTCTTCTTTGGCGATCACTCATAGCTTGTCGTAGAAGATTGTCTTCCATAAACACGGTTTTAACAATGAGTCTGTAAGTGACTGTGGAGGCCAATTCTGGACCCACACGTCCTTCCATAGTGGGGACATTGGTTTCCGGGCGGGAGTTGATCACGATGTGGATTTGCCAAGCGTGCCTTCCTCTTAGCACGTTTCTCCCTTGCGTCCTGAGTTTGAGTGTTTTCAAAGTCCATGACACCTTTGGTAAAGGCTGTTCTCCAACTGGAGCGCTCGCAGGCCAGTGTTTCCCAGTTGCCAGTGTTTATACTACATTTTTTTAGATTTGCCTTGAGACAGTCTTTAAACCTCTTTTGTTGACCACCAGCATTACGCTTTCCATTTTTAAGTTTGGAATAGAGTAGTTGCTTTGGAAGATGATAATCAGGCATCCGCACAACATGACCAGTCCAACGAAGTTGATGTTGAAGAATCATTGCTTCAATACTGGTGGATCTTTGCTTCATCCAGTACACTGATATTACAGCAGTTCGCCTGTCTTCCCAAGTGATGTGTAAGATTTTTTGGAGACACCGTTGATGGAATATTTCGAGAAGCTGGAGATGGCATTTGTAAGTGGTCCATGTTTCACAAGCATACAGTAAGGTTGGTAGTACAATAGCTTTGTAAACAAGCATTTTAGTTTCCCTGCGAAATGTCCCGGTCCTCAAACACTCTGCACTTCAATCGGGAGTAAGCCACACTCGCAGAGCTCAGGCGATGCTGGATTTCGGCATCAATGTTGACCCTTGTGGAATGATACAGTAACTGCCTAGGTAGGAGAAGTGATCGACATTTTCCAACGTTACACCATTGAGTTGGATTTGTGGCGCTGCAGAGGGGTTATTTTGTACTTCTTGGTGCAGAACAAAATGATACACAAAAGTGTTTTCATAACCATCACGGCCATTTATTGCCAATATTTAGGCAAGAAATTCTAACTCAGCCACCAAAAAGTGCAATTCTATGCACGTCTCCTCAGAAGTAGGACACATTGAATTCAATGAACTTACTCCCAGGTATAGCAAGGGTACCCAATCCGGTCCCCTCCAGCTGCTGTGAACTACATCCCCCCTGACCATTGTCAGGACTGATGGGAGCTGTAGTTCACAATACTGGTCTATAGCCTTGCAAGCGGCAAAGTGCTACATTGCCTTATATTATTAAATGGCAATTCTACACAGTTGTGGCAATAATTCCCTTACTGATCACAGTTCAGACTGCCAGGAGCTTCTGGTGTTCCTTTTCTACATGCTTCTTCCTGTTTGAATGCTACAGTCACTCGATTCCAGTGACCCGGCATTATGCTGATGAGCTCAACTTTATATCTCTAATGAACTACTAACTTGCATTCTAATCCTGTGATTATATTTAATGATATTGTGGTTTTATATTGACAGCAAGACACTGTCAGCTTCCCTTTCTAATGCAACATTTAAATTGCTTAGCGAACATTGCTAGAATATGTGTTGGGCGGACAGACAAGTTGGTAACTGTGGGAAAATGGGTACTAGAAACAACATGAAAAGACAGCATCAGTTTTTGTGGTAACCTGTCAGGTGTTTTAAGCACCTTGATGCCGCAAACATCAGAAAGATTCTGGAAGACGGATTTGCTTAGTGTGAGAGTACAGCCAATACTTTGCCAGATACAAAATGTTGTGACAGCTGAGTATAAGTAAATATTACGCACTTTGTTTTTCTGATAGAAAAGCTCTTTAAAAAGGGCTTTTGTTTGTTTGTTTTTACTTTAAATTTTCATATCCATTTACACACCCTGAAAACAGAAAAGAGAAACGGTTATACTGACAGAGAGAAAATAAAAGAAAGATACACTGAACTTGAAATAAAACTATTCTTACTATCCAGACAAGAAGACAAGGGTATACTAAAATGCAAGCAACTAGATCACATGAAGTGGTACCCCGTTTGTGGAATGCTCTCCCCAGAGAAGTTCACCTGGCACCTATATATATTTTAGGTGCCAGGCAAAAACGTTCCTCTTCAACCAGGCCTTGGGCTAATTAATATCCTACAGCCTTTTAAATGTATCTGTCAGAAGGTGGGGTCATCGTTTTGTTGTTTTGGTTTAATTATTGTGTTTTATCTTGTATTTTATTCTGTGAACTGCCCTGGGAACTCTTGCTGAGGGGTGGTATATAAATCTAATTAATCATCACCATCTAGCTTTCCTCCCCCTAGTTAAGCAACACCCCCACCACCACCACTTGGTTAGTTGACTTACTAACAACAGAATTAACCCTTAGGTTACAAACCAAATTATCTCTGCTGTTGCAATTCCCACATGTATCATACTGAAGTGAAGAGGATATAAATTCAGCACAGAACCTGGTTGTATTAATGTTTCCACAGTGTTAGCCCATCTACATTGTATCTACATTGTGCATATTCTGATGTTCTTGTTAGGTTCAGCTATATGGTCACCTACAATTTAATCTATGCAATAAAAAGTGCAGGAAGAGGTCACCTAGAATGCTTCAACCTTGCTGCAAGAACCTCCGGCTTTCTCTTGATTTACCAATCAAGTGATTGATTTATCAATCCTAAACTTGCTTTTAAAATTCGTATTAGCATTCAGCATTGCATGATACGTGCCAACACACTGCAATCCAAAAAGCATATGGAGCGAATTTGTACAATTAGGCAAGCTGCCAAGTACTTAGAGTTCTACTTTATTATCATCATTACCATGAGACCCCTTGGCTTTAAAAAGGGGCTTAAATATAAGGACTAATAGAAGTCATTTTAAAATGCCAGGTGAAGCCAGGAATGTTTAAATTCCAACAATGACAGGTCATTTTGTTATATTCCGAAACCACAGAAGCCAAGCTGGCCAAAGGGCAAAAGGAGGCATTATCTAGGCTACCTTCTGTGTCCTGCTCTGGTGAAACATTTGTAGAAATTACAATGAAAGTTTACATAATGTGACTTTGGCAGCATTTCTTCAGAGCTCTTTCACATTTCTAGCTACAGGCAAACAATCTCTGATGTACATACAAATGTTCCTTCCTTGCCCACAAAGGCTGCCCCATTTACTTGAATGGATGTAGCAGGGGTGCAGGCACATTATTTTGCGGTCAAAGGTCTTGTTCTTCCACAAATAGTCCATCTGCACTGAGTGCACATTGGGCTCTGGACTGGATGAGTTAGCTTTATCCTTAGGGTTGTGATCAGGGTGTGGGTGTGGGTGCTATTTCTTTAATTAATCTTCATTGCTAGTAAACTGACAAGTGACAATAAAGTATTTCAATAAATTAAATGCAGGAGTTTGTGTTATATATATAATATTATATATATAGCACAAAGTCCTGCATTTAATTTACTAGCAATGAATATATATGCTTCATATAATGGCCACTCATCCATGTTAAATGACTCTCATAGGAGGCTGGGTTAGAAGTACACAATATCAGAACAAAACAAAACAATCTTAATGCCTGCTCCAGGAAGTGAGTTGCAAGCCTGTGGAGATTGGTGGTACTGGACCTCGAAACATTATTGAGAATAATAGAGTGAACTTCCCTGACCTTCTGTAAAGCAGCAGAATATTATCTATACCTTTATAGCCTCCCTGTGCTCTCTTCCCCTCTATGTTATGCATTCATCTAAACAGTGTGTTCTGGATCATTACCTTTCTTTTTCAGTCTCCCAGAAACTCATCTGTTACACTAGAAGTAGTTTGCCGTTTCAGAGCTCAATTATTTAAAAACCAAAGCACATTCACTGAATGTGGATTTATTATTATTATTATTATTATTATTATTAAGCAAACACAAAGGAGCTTGTGTCTTACGCCACTATTTTTCTCAGCCCATTCCCCTCACACATCAACTATTGAAACAGGGGCTCACCACTATACTGGTCAGCAGGGAACTTATGCCAAAGGCATTTTAAGAGGTATGTCTATGTAGCCCAGTGCTTCTTAAACTATGGGTCGCAGTCCACAGATAGCCTTCAATGTGTTCCTGGGTGGTCATACAATGAGGAGCTTTTTACCCCCCCCCTTTTCACTGGGCTATCAACACACACTATTACCATTGTAGAACCCCTTTAAGAGCCAGGATTACTCTCTCACGCCATCCCTCCCCTTTATATGTCATGCTTAAATTTTATTCAAATACATACCTGGTACTGGCCTATATTAACATGAAAAACAAAAAATAAAAATAAAACAGCTAGTTCAGAGTTAACTATTGATGCAATAGTCTTTCAATTTCTGTTGTAAAGGATGAAAGCAGGCCTGGAAAGGTGTAGGTGGTTAAATTACATGTGGAACATACTTCAAAAATATTCAAAAGCATTGGTGACTTTCTTTCCTGCTATTGATTAGATTCCAGTCTAATTTTAAAGCCAGGAACCTCACTCAACAGCAATGGAGTCTCCTTTTAAAAAGAAGTTGGGTCCAAGATAATTTCCCACTGTGCCGAAAAGCAATACTGTATTTATGTCATTGTGGATAATTAAAATGGCAGATCCCACTGGAATGTAGAATGTCATAACTCCAACAAAAGATTCTAAATATCTCAGCAGTGTATATATGAACATACATGTGTGTTGGCTGCGAACATGTGAGTCCAGGTACACACTCGTTAACATTTGGGAGCATCTGTATACACCGATGCTCTAAGGTAAAGGTAAAGGTAAAGGTAAAGGTTAAGGTTAAGTCCAGTCAAAGGCAACTATGGGGTGTGGTGCTCATCTCACTTTTCAAGCCGAGGGAGCCGGCAGACAGGTTTCTGGGTCATGTGGCCAGCATGACTAAACCGCTTCTGGCGCAAAGGAACACTGTGACGGAAGCCAGAGCACAGGGAAACACCATTTACCTTCCTGCCGCAGCCCTACCTATTTATCTACTTGCACTAACATGCTTTCAAACTGCTAGGTTGGCAGGAGCTGGGACAGAGCGATGGGAGCTCACCCCATTGTGGGGATTCGAACCGCCAACCTTCTGATTGGCAAGCCCAAGAGGCTCAGTGGTTTAGACCACAACGCCACCCATGTTGGGTAGATGCCCGTCCAGGAAGCCTTTACAGTGCTGATTAGAATGTTCCTGCTATTCCTCCCCACCAGAAGGTACATCACCAAGGGCTTCCTGAATCCTCTCATTCATCCTCTTCACCAGGTTTTTCCAACTGTACTTTATGGGACTCAGCGTCACGTCCTCTCTGGGTGCAGCAAATGTTACAAGTGGCCCCTGCAGCTGAGTTCTCCATAATCAACAGGTTGGGTGGTGGTATCATCACTAGGGAAATATAACAATACTCGTCCAATGCAGAGACCTTTTGTTAAAAGGCTGAATGAATAGTAGAAGAGTAGACATACCAACTGAAGTTTCATGAACTGTGGCTTTAAGCTAATCAGTTTGACTGCACAACCTCTAACACACACTGAAGTTCAGAGAATACAAACGGAATGAACACATGCTCTACCCTTACAGGTACATGTCAGAGCAAAGACCCCTGAAGTCCTCAGCCAGTGTTCCTTGTGAAGACTTCCTTAGAAACTAGAGAACAAGGACCAATGAGTCAACCCTTTTGGAATACAGACAAAGATTAACTGAATAGTTGCTAATGCTAACCACTCATTTAAGGGACATCAAAAGAATATATTCCCCCCCCCCCACACACACACACAGCAGCGGCAGCTGAAGGGAAATTGCATTCTGGAATGGTCCTCCCCTTCTCTCTGTTTGCAAGGCAATTGCTTATCAAAACTGAAAAGCAATTAATAATGTATTACTTCTGCTCATAGTCAGAATTGAAAATTATTTTTCTCTACAAGCTTAGCAGAGACAGGGCCAGAAAACAGCATATTGCTATTATCAAGGGCACCTGTAGATGTTTTGCCTTGTCTAGTAAAAAGATTGCTTTTCAGAGTCTTTCATGTTCTGAATGAAACCTTCTGACCAGTTATACTTCTCATGCATTTGCTTTTAAATTTCACTGAGCAGCTATCTATAACTGAAATATTCTTTTTCTTTAATGATCATCTTATCATTGATGTAATCTGCTTTTTCCTTGTACTGTAAAGCTTTCGAGTTCATCTCCTTTATTTTGAATTTCTCCCCGTCAAATTACCTTCCCCTTTAGCCTCTCATGATAAGAATACAGGAAGCAAATGAAAACAAACTTAAACATAGAAAACCACAAGCCAGGAATGTTTTATCAAGAAAGTATCTGCTGGCTGAGCAAAGTGAGCGGATTCCTCCCACCCAGCTTAACTTGACTGTCAACACTGAGTTTGGTGAAAGGATGTTTTTGGTTTGTATGCGTGTTTGCAGCCCAATAACTCTGCTGAACCACTGAGAAATCAAAATGAAATATAGTACATATGTTCAAGGGCAGAATTCTCACATTTCAGGTTTGAATGCCAGCTCAACCACCCTCTCCTTTTTAAAACGGGGAAAATTCAGTATATCACACAGTACATCTCTTAAATAAGGCAGAATTGAAATGAAAGATAGATTTCATATTCAAGATACCATTCTGCATTTTCAGAAAAGGAACAGATCTTGGGGTGCATAGTTTGCATAAAGAAAGTCCCAAGTTCAATCCCATTTAAAAAGGACCAGGAAATGAGAAAGACTGTTGGGGACTTGAGACAGCTGCTGCCAGTTAGAATAGAGAACATGGGGCTAGGAAAGGCATCCCCAACCTGCAGCCCTCCAGATGTTTTGGCCTACAACTCCCATGATCCCTAGCTAACAAGACCAGTGGTTAGGGATGATGGAAATTGTTGTCCAAAACATCTGGAGCACCGAAGGTTGGGGGATGCCTGGACTAGATAAATAATCTGTCCTTGTATGAAGTTAGTTGCTACCCTATGTTTCAAGTACAGTAAGCCCACAACCTATGAACATTTAACTTGTGTACATTCAGATTTATGTGCTTGGCATTATTATTATTATTAAGGGGGTGGGTGTCCAGCAAAAAAGACTTTGGCAATCCCACGCACCACTGAACCTAATGTGTTTTGACTATACACAATGTTGGCTTTAGACGTGATCCCAGGAACGTAACCCTTGCATAAGATGTAGGTGTACTGTGCAAAACCCAACTAGATCCCTGTAACAAAATGGGAGAAAAACTCAAGGGACAATAAAAATGTGCTGAGCTGAAGCTTCTCCAAAACTATGCTTTACTAGTTATTGGTTTTGTAACTTTTCACATTCATCCCTTAGGTCAGAAATGCTAGATAAAAGCACCAGGGCCACATATACCACTACTGTAGAGTGGATGATACAGGCAATGCCACTTCCCTTAGGACTCAATCAGAAAATGGTTTGGCCACAGCACAAGGCGCACTTTTCAGAAGTGACTAGCAGAAATGCAGACATACTAGCACTTTTCAAGCAGTTTGGCTCCCTTGGGCACTGAGATCTCCACGTCATATCTTAGATAGGTCACTAGTAGTTCAGTCTTCACAGTACTGGAAAGAAGACATCCAGGGGCTCTGAGACAATACTCTGGGATATATTGAAACAGTTGATGTCCCCTGTTAAGTGTTGTAAAGACTGCGGCTCCAGCTCTATGATTCTATTCCTCCTTTACCAAGAGACCAGAGAGAGGCTGCCCCTAATCTTGTATTCTCTTGCTTCAGCTCCTGGTTGGGTCAGGGAGCATAAAAGTTCAGCATTCCTTGGGTGCCAGGCCTGCCACTGATGGAGCAATGACAATGACAATGGTTCCAACCAGGAATAACCTCAATTTGGTTTTTGCTCTAGGTTGAGGAAGAGGTGGTCTAGAGATGGGAGTGGCGGCTATTAACCCATTGCTATGGTCAGTCCATTTCATGAAAAAGTCTGGAATTATGGTTCCAATTTCCCCCTACAGGGATGGGGTACAGATTGGAATGGTCCAAGTGATTTCTAAGTGCCTTTGTGTGTGTTTTTCCCAGTGGACAGAGCAAGCAATGTCTCAGGAAAAAAATACCGTAAACCTTTCTCTGTGTTTGGGGTAAAAGATGGCTATGCACTACATTGATTGGTTGGTGGCCTTTGTCTCTGTGAACCCATCTTCCCAGAATAAGTTTTCAACTATTTTTTTTACTGAGCAAGTGTTAAATCAGATAAACATGCAAGCAGTTCTTTAAAAAATAAAAACAGTGGCAGGCCCACCAGAAGAATTGAGGGAGATGCAAGACAGATGACTTGGAAGTGTATTAGCTGATAAGCCCATCTGTCAAAAGCATTTCAAAGGCTGGGGAAGAAGAATCTACTGCAAGTCCTCTTGATAAAGAAATGTCTGCATTCGTGCTCTCACTTGAAACTAACATCAGTAAATCCACTGTTATTTCTTGCAATCATTCTCTTGTATCCTATGTATCATATGCTACTTATTACCATAATTTTAGAAATATAGATACTAAGGAAAGTTCAAAAGTTGGTTAAAATGTGAGATGCATTTAAATAAATAGAAATTTGTGTAATTTTCTTTATAGAATATTTTTTTGTAATTATTCTTTATAAAGTTGGTTAAAATGTGAGATGCATTTAACTAAATGGAAATTTGTGCAATTTTCTTTATAGAACATAGAACATTTCTTAGCATGTGATACAATTTGGTTCTCTCTTTCTATTCAGTAAAAATGTTCCATTATATTTTATTCAGTGAACAGAGTGAGATTCATTGGTTCCTTCTCAATGTGATGATTAACTACAACTATCAAGCACAAAATCACTATGTATTTTTTTATTAAAAAAACACACGAACACACATTAATAAAAGGTAAAAAACCAAAGGATGGGTTCCAAATGGATCCGAGAGCAGCCATCCACCAGAGTCCTTAATAAAGTATACCTTGTATGATAAAGTTAAGAAATGGCTCTTTTCAAAAAAAGCCTATTTTTATAAACAAAGCACAGTCACTCTTAATAATTTGGCATATGGAGATATACAGATGTATACACACACACACACACACACACACACACTGTGTGTGTGTGTGTGTGTGTGTGTGTGTGTATGTGTGTGTGTGTGTGTAAATAATCTCCATACACACACATTTGTCTATATTGTCGTATGCCACCCCAATCTCTGAGTGGTGCAAGATTCCAGGGGTTCCAGGTGCTTATGCAGAGTTCGGCTTCCTCAGAAAAAGGTACAGTGGAGACTGTGGTGTCTTTATGATATATGATTCATTTACACATATATACTACCTGAGCCTACGATGGAGGGACTCACAGCATTAACACCCCAATAAGGTCTTCCTTTTCCCATAGCCACAGCTTTGGATCCCAGTAGAAATCAGGCATGACTCTGTCTCTCAGCTGCCCCGCCTACTTCCTGTTTCTAGCCTCTAGTGCGCTCTCTCTCTCTCTCTCTCTCTCACACACACACACACACACACACACAAAGTATAGAGCCACTTTGTTACCTTAATGACCCATACTTGGGGGCCATTACCAAGAAAGCTGTCTGCCTATTCCAGCAATTGGATTCTTGTTGGATATAAGAATTACCGGTAGTAGAAACTCAGGCATACAGTCTTATCCCCCGCCCCCCTCACAACAATATATAAAGCAAACGGAGGAAAGGCAGGGAATCACTGCAAGGATTATTTCAGCTGCAACTTGGCCTATTTCTCACAAACAGCAGATGACAGGATTAGACTGTGGTCTGGTTCAGATATAGCTGTTTTGCGCAGCCAAGTAATGGCTTATTTGGCCTGAAAACATAGCATGCCCATGCATAAATTCACACTGAGACACTTAGAAATGAACTCAATACTGAGAACATCACTATTAGTATTGGCCAGTAACTAACCCATACCGGCTATATGGCACAGTTGAAACCATCATACAGAGATAGGACCAAGTCTCCAGTGTGAAATGTATCCCACCCAAGCTGGATTAATTTGACTCCAAAAATGTTTGCCCGTGTTGCCCATTCACTCACAGCGTCTGTTCCGTGAAATATTCACAATGGATTTAACCTACCACAATTTGTATCTATGTAAGATACATCTCCAGGTGCAATTAGTGATCCAGAAAAAGTTACCTGGAACAAAGGCACTTGCTTCTTTCTACAAACAGACCTCCCTTTTACTAGGTCAGGAAGATGGTCAGCAAGAACACAGCCAACAGCACTGAAGCCTGGTCCGAGAGATATGTGCAGTCAGGTTTTAAAGTGTTCCTATATGCCTGATCCTACATGCCATTATACACCCCAACAGTGCACTCCTTACTATGTCTACTCAGAAGTACCAGTAAGTCATGCTAAATTCAAGGGGGCTTATTCACTTGTAAGAGGAGTTGTGAGTGCAGCCTAATTCAATAGGGCTCATGCAGCATGTAAAATACACTCATTTCAAGGCATAAAGGAGATTTGCTGCTTGATCTAAGAGGTTCACATTTATTCTAGTATCAGAACAGGGCCTTTGGTGCACGCACACAACTTCATAAATTATCAACCACATAACACCAATAAATATCCATTTCCCAAAAGGAAACTAGACGCAAGTATAATTTACTCTACATCCAGAATTCATTACCAACAAAGACTACATCAGTTGGTGGCATACTATATTTCAGGAACTCAGAAGAAAACTATTAATTTCTTAAAGTATTCCAGTGTCTTTTCAGTAACATATTAATACCAGCTTTAAAATGTCATGAAATTATTATGTAGTATCTTGGAACTTTACCAAAATACAGAAAGAAAAACACCTAAAGGATTTCACATCTGGTTTCCCTTCTGAAAATACTGGTGGCATTTCTTTTAAGCTTGCTTTCTGCACACCAGCTCTAAGTTACAATAAAATGTCCTATCTGGATAAACACGGGGGGGGTGTATATTTACACTGCTGCAGTCTTCTCAATCTTTTTTGCAACAGTAGACAATGTAAAAGACCCAAACATGACATTAATACAAAAGGTTATTTTAAGATTCATTTTTCTCCCCTTATTACAGTGAAGAACAAAACCCCAAGCTTTCCAACATCATATTGAAAGCTATAATTACCCAATTCTGTGTGAAAATGAAATGATAACATTGTATTCTATGCAAGATGAAGCCATTGAGAAATGCAAAATGTGCCTTTCATAAATATGATGAGTGAATACATGACTGGAATGCAAAAAAAATTCTCAGTTAGCCCTCTGGCAAGAAAATAAGGGAAATCATGGTTTCCTCCGTTTAGTGTACCGAAAAAAACAGCAACAACAAAAAAACCCTCAGTAATTTTACACAGAAAAATATTTAGCTTCCCCAGATCTGCTGCTTGCTCTCCTTTCTACAACATGAGAGCCTAAACACCAACTTGTTGACAAGGACTGAGTGATGCCTTTTTACAGAAAACAGCCCACATGGAAAGTGTGCATTTTTGGAAAATCAGTAGAGTGCACATTGTAAGGATGGCTTATCAGAACATGGGCTATAGCAACAGGTGAGTGTTCAACACAACATAGCAGAGCACTGAGGGGGTTAACAAAATATAATATTTTCGCTCATTTAGATCCGATCTGTCCTGTACCTGACTTGGCATTATGAATATGTTGCTGTTTTAAACTGCTTTTTTATATTTATCATTGTTGTGATAGATTGAGGCAGGCAAGCAGGCAAGGTGGAATAAAGAAGTTTAGAACAGGTTGGAAATGAGAAGGAAGAGAGTAAGAAAAAATGGGGAAAGGAAAACAGGCAGGAAAAAGGCAGGAAACTGTTTCTGGCGGTGATGGTATGAGAGGCGGATTTTGCGACACGTGCAGGTGAGCAGTTTTCGGCATCCCCACCTTAAAAAAGCTCAACAACTGTGCAATCCTCCCCTAAATAAGCTCAACAACTTGTTTCTTAAATCTGAGTCCCCAAAGTAGGGGGTGTCTTATACATGGGGGCGTCTTGTACACAGAAAAGTACGGTACATTGTAGCAGATAGAAATGAGGCTAG
The DNA here is from genome assembly GCA_034641385.1 of Darevskia mixta. Taxonomy (NCBI): domain Eukaryota; kingdom Metazoa; phylum Chordata; class Lepidosauria; order Squamata; family Lacertidae; genus Darevskia; species Darevskia mixta. The sequence continues at coordinate 13,641,994 of JAWWNH010000001.1, forward strand.
GTAGGGAGAGCTTCAGGTGGGACAGGGAAATATGCAGTGGCCAGGGGAGAACTGCAATGCTGAGAGAGCTGCTGATCAGCAGTGGCAAAAAGGAGGCAATGAGCAGGGGATAGGTGGCAGTGCCAAATTCTAATATATTGTAACCAAAAGTATTGTGTGGCCAATATTTCACCCCACTTTGTTCCATGGTGTTTAGGCATACCTCTCAGTGTGCCTGGCATGCTGTTTATAGTTATTGGGGAACATGTTTAAAGCATGTCTGGGACACAATACAGCAAACAAACCCTGAAGCAAACAAACAATAAATGTGACTTCCAAGAGAGAGAAAACATAGGAAAGGAAAGCCACAACTCTATGCCACCCAGCATTTTACCCCTATCTATGATCTGCCAATGTTCAACAGGATTTTTGTTTATTATTATTTTTTAACCTTCAAGTTTGTAGTGGCAGGGAAGGGAGCCCAGTGAAACAGAATTGGAGTTTTGTGAATAAAAACCATAAGGTGTACACCATCATTTTATCCACTGTTATCTTGAAGCCAGAAAGTTTCTTTGCTTGCACAGTTATTTGAGAAAAGTATTGATATCCTGTGTACTAAAAACTGAAAAATCTTTGTGTAGCTTTATAAAGAAAGTGAAAGTGGCACAAATATTCACTGGTGTCCTGATATCTAGTTCTCGAAGATGCTATTGGCCTATACCAGTGATGGCCAAACTCGGCCCTCCAGCTGTTTTGGGACTAGGTGTTCCCATCATCCCTGACCACTGGTCCTGTTAGCTAGGGATGATGGGAGTTGTAGTCCCAAAACAGCTGGAGGGCCAAGTTTGGCCATCACTGACCTATACAGTACTTTAAATAAAAAGGAACCCATATATGTCTACACACACACACACACACACACACGGTCAAAAGCAGCCTCTTCTGAACCAAAGCCCTTCTTGTGGATTTGTCAATCAGCTATACAAAGATTTTTTAGATTTGTCAATCAGCTATACAAAAGAGTTACTGTAGGATAGTAACCATGAATAGTTAACAAACCACTTAATCTGTTTTCTAAAAGTTGTTTTCCTTGCAAAATGGTTTTCTGAAAGTTGTGAAAGAATTCATTCACCAAGAAGCCTGGCAACCTGGAAATGGGTCAGAAAGGAATGTTTCCAGTATATACACATTTCCTTCTTTGCATAGGTTAATATTTCACCATACTATAATGCAGTCTTGTGATGCTGTGGTATTTAAAAATTACTTTCCACTACAGTCTCTCTCAAACACTTGCTGAATGTTTATTTTTAATATTTTCACATAATCCTTCAAACCTTGCTCAGGTGACGTCACGAGTACTGCTTATGTTAGGATTACTCTCGTAAGGAAGCTTAGTATAAAATATACAGTGATGATGGTTCAACTATTAAGAGCCACTAATTGTTTCCCAGCTAAGTGCAGAGCCCTCCCAAACCATTCGTGAGTGCAGTAATATGCAAAACTGGACCCTAAATCAATAGTGCTTTTACAGCCTCAAGAGAAAGCTGATGAAATTGCTGTGTGCCAAACAGGCGATTTGCCAACTGACTAATCATACAATGGTTAAGGCATGCAAGAAGAGGTTTAGTATTCAGATCCAAAGAAAACACATGGGTATTTGGCAGACCCAGATGGAAAAGCAAAATGCATACATGTGTGGAGGCTGCCACCTTGGCTAACCCATGTCTCGCAGAATGAAGGACCTTAAAAATGAATGTGGTTCTCTAAAACGGGGTATTAGAAGATATCTGCCATGTCCCATTAAGCTTGCCGTGTCCCATGATATACTGCTTTTTGCCTTTCTTTCATCCAGTCATCACATTCTCAAACTTTATTGATTCAATATTTTTTTTAAAGGTGAATTTCTTTAGGATGGAACAAATCCTCTGCTGTTCAAGTTTAACTTGGTTTAGAACAAACAGCCAGTTATGCATACAAGTACTCATAGGATCATAGAAACAGAGTTGGAAGGGACTCTGGAGCCAGTGTGGTGTGGTGGTTAAGAGCGGTAAACTCGTAATCTGGTGAACAGGGTTCGCGTCTCCGCTCCTCCACATGCAGCTGCTGGGTGACCTTGGGCTAATCACACTTCTCTGAAGTCTCTCAGCCTCACTCACCTCACAGAGTGTTTGTTGTGGGGGAGGAAGGGAAAGGAGATTGTTAGCCGCTTTGAGACTCCTTAGGGTAGTGATAAAGCGAGATATCAAATCCAAACTCTTCTTCTTCCGAGGGTAGCACGTGACTGCAGTTAGCCCACACTAAATGTAAATTCCCAAAAGGTGAAATGAAGTTCACCCTGAACATCTGAATTCCATAACAATTCTGATTTCAAGAAGTTGCCACTTCCATAATGGGTGCCAATCTGAATCCTACACCAGGGGCTTTTGCTAACTGAGCATGAATACTAATTTGCTTACTTGCAAGGTTAGATTGTGTCTGGTGTTTATTAAGCCTTCGTTCCAATTTGTTTGTTGAGAGGTTATATGACGAGTATTCATCCTGATTCGCTAGTGTGATGTTTATATATCTTCCTACTAATCATTTGTTCATCCTGCATTTTTCAGTGCATTTCCCTGTTACTTTTCTAACCACAAGTCCAAAGGGTTTTCAAACAACTGGATGGCCACAATTTTAAAAAACCAAAAACATCAGCTGGGTGGATAACCAAGTGGTGCTGGTCTGATTTCAAACTTCTAATTAAGATCAGAGAAGGAGTCCCAACTCCCATTAAAAGCCCGGTTTGCTAAATTTTATGCAAATAAAAACAACTCAACCACTGGGGGATTCAGTCATTGACTTAAATTGCTGAAGAGTCAGTTGCTGGACTACATTTTTTTTACCCGCTTTGCTTAAAAGGATGAGACCTAATTACTGTAAAAGAACAGTCTGCTATATGCCTGTGAATAGGCACAGCTGCTAGGAAACCGCTGAATTGGATATGGGAGGCAGTCTCTGTATTGATCACTAGCTGCTACCAATTACAACCATTGAAACCATGAACAGCCATCAGTGCCATTTTTCAGGCAGATCAGCCCACTCTTGCACAACATTATCTGTTCTTCAGTGAACCGGTAGGTTGATTTCCAATGAAACGTCATAATATTATCCAAGCAAATAATATTTCTAGATACTTTGCCCCATCAGTACAGAAATGATTAGCTTGGCAGCTAAACATATAGCAACATGATTAGATGGTTCATTTCACCACTTAGTTATAACATACTGTATTAGGTCCATCCTATTACACCAGCCACACTGGAGACACCGCAGTGTGATTCCTTTCCCAAACCAGATAGACAGAAGTCATATTGCACTGCATCAACCTGACCGCACCAGTATCAACCTGACTTGAAACTGATGCAACTCTCTTACAATGCATAGGGGAGTTCTCATGTTATCCAGCAGCATGAGAAGCAGCTACAATTGTAGCAAGTCTCACTTCACTCGTGTAATGTAAGAAACATGCCTAATAAGGGTATTAGTAATGGTATTCAATTCTACTAGAAATAGGTATGTTATATGGCTGTGACAATTAGGATGCCCAACATTACAGGAACACTGTCTGATTTATCCTAAGATAGACTATTCTATCCTAAGGTAACTTTATGAAGTTCACAGAAGAGAAGTTTCCTGTCCCCTCTTACCTCTACCAGGCCCCTGAGCCCCATCTGGCATTAAAAAAGGGTTGGATGCAATGGGCCAGATTCAGTTCTCCTGGAGAAGACAGTCTCATGGAGAAGTAAATGTATGATTTTGGTTGGTCAGAGTTGATTGTGTGGCACATACCCCAGTTCCTTATTTTGATATAAATTGGTTATTATTGGAATGGGAGCATTGTGCTTGAAGGGTCTTGTTCTGTCAATAGATCACTTCCTGTTTGTTTGGTGCATAGACTATTCCCTTCTCAGAGCCTACATGGAGCCTTCAGCAACCTCATGGGTCTTTGCAGACCCTACAGAAGGATGGCTTGCAGTGCCGGGAGTGCCTGGCCCTATAATAAGACTAGCTTGAAAAATGGGGGAAGAACCAAAGCATTTTACATCAAGCTGGATGTTGCAAGTTTTAGTATATTTTATGCTAGTATGATTGTTTTCTCAAAATGTATACTCTTTTGCAATTATTTTAAACTTTGCATCTATTTTCCCAATCTTTATTTGAATAGTGTTTCAGTAAGCAGCATCTGTTCAGTCTTTCGCTCAGAAGTTATTTTAGAAAACTGCAAAACTGTAAGAAAAGTTGGTGTTGTTTTTGTAATACCATCCATGCTTAATTTCTATATTGAGCAGAAGAAGAAGAAGTGAATCTAAACTAAGCACTGTACTTATAATTGGGCTCTAGAAGGCCTTATCCCTCTTTCTATGTGGTTACACAACATAGAAAAGAAAAGTCACTCTATGTGTGCCCAGAGGCCCTCCCTATTATTTCAGACTCAAGTTCAGGGAGTGAAAATGCTTTCTAGGGCTAAATCTTGGCGATTTGGGTTTTAAATTAATCCTGAATGCCCAGCTTTTTTAAATGAACACTTTCTGTCACCTCAACCATTCCTTAATTGTACTTGGAATAAAAAACCTAAGAATAATTTAGGGGCTACATTCAAAATTTTGCAAATCCTGGAAATTGTGCGTATTTTGTGTTCAGACATATCTGAAGCTAATGTGGCATACAAATACAGTGAGGCCCAGCTTGCTTGAATAGCAGTTAATATGCAATGATATCGCCTCAGGGTACTGTTAACACAGACCTCTCACTCTCTCACCCTTTACAAAGAGCTATTAATAGTTACTAAAGGATTTTTTGTTTTGCTTTTTAAACAGTATCGCATTAGAAAAAGCTAGCAAGACAGGGCTGCAGAATTCAGAAGCCCATCTAGCATCTTAGAAAGAAAAATGGGACTGGGCACCAGCATCCAGGTTGCAAGGAAATTGGTTTCTGCTCCTTTCCGACTCCTAGAAAATCTGTCTAGCTCCCAGATTTTGCACCACTGTCAGTGGATATTCCAAATTAACATCTTTGGCAAGCATGAACTACTTCAGATCATTCTGCTTCTAAATACACAATACTTCAGTACAGTGGTACCTTGGGTTACAAACGCTTCAGGTTACAGACGCTTCAGGTTACAGACTCTGCTAACCCAGAAATAGTACCTCGGGTTAAGAACTTTGCTTCAGGATGAGAACAGAAATTGGGCGGCGGCGGAGCAGTGGCAGCGGGAGGCCCCATTAGCTAAAGTGGTGCTTCAGGTTAAGAACGTTTTCAGGTTAAGAACGGACCTCCGGAACGAATTAAGTACGTAACCAGAGGTACGACTGTACAGTACTATAAAACCAAGCCCTTCTGGAGCAAGCACAACAAGCGATGAATCCAGTTTTCCTCCCAACTTTCAGCCGCTAAAAGGACTGAGACTATACTCACACAAACATTAATCTTTCAATCAGTACTTTTTCACAACAATTAAGCACCTAAAACAATATACAAGATTACTTTTGGACAACATTCATCTCAAAGATTTCAGAGAAATGCAAGTAACATAATCCATAGGCAAAATACAAGGACTCCACATCACTTCTCTTCATTGTTTTGTAGCATGTGCATTTCTTTGAACTCTTGGTTATTTTTTAAGATAAACTTAGCATTTATGTTCACCTATGAAAACTTAAAAAGTTATGATACGTCGAAGCACCAAGCAGAAGAACCAGATCTTTCATCTGATGTAGGGGATTTTTGTCCTTCCCAGTTTCTAGAACCATTTGGGCATCCTTGCTGCAAATATAATAAGCAAACGACAATATGGTTTGTCCTTCACACATGGTCTTTTCTTCTGCTGTTACCTCCAAGTTGTGGGATTTTATGGAAACTTCAGTGTGAACTAAGCTCTTAGAGCAACACAGAGCCCCTTCTTGAGTCCACAGAGTGGACGTTGCTGCAGTCTATGTCTAAACCACAAGATCACATGGGTTGAGTTCACAACACAGTCCCTTTCCCATGTCTGCTTTGCTTTCTTCAGGGATGAGGAAAAAGGGGAAATGTTGGCATAGAAAGGAGCATAGGTGTGGTCCCCTACAACATGGCCAAGGTATTTTGATGCTACCTTTGTGGTGCAAGAAGGAGAATTATGTAATGTGATGTGATAAGGGACCCATGAAATGTATAAAGCTTCAAATGATTAGCAGAGCTGATCCCAGAGAGCTTGCAGCCTGATAGGCACTGACTTTCCAAGTTCTGCTTTTCTGCTGGAATCTTCCAGCTACTGAATCCCCTACTGATAATTAATGGTGTCACCAGGGCCGTCTTAAGCATATCCGGCAACGTAAGGCAAAGCTCCCTCTGGCTGCCCCCCCTTTCCCAGAGTTTTTTTTAGGGAGGACAGTGCTGTCGGCAGGGCTGGAGGAGGCAGGCAGTGGCCGGAGGGCGGCCCCTCCGGCGGGGAAGAGGTGGAGGCTGGACATGGCGCCTTCTGGCTCAGCTGGCCGCTTCATGCCGCGGTGGCCACGGCAGATGGAGGCTCCGGGTGCAGCGCTGCTTCGGCGCAGCATGGCGGAAGCGGGTGAGGGCGGAGAGCTGATGCCAGGAGGCACCGCGTCCAGCCTCCGCCTCTTCCCTGGAGCCCTCCAGAACCTGCCGCCCCGCGCCACAAGCCTCTATGGGTAAGACGCCCCTGGGTGTCACAGCAGCTGAAAAACCTTTTACTGTGATCTTGATAAAAACCACTCTGCAGCCATTGTTATTAGCATTGGAGGGCAAACTCCCTTTGGCACCAATTATCACACACCCATCAATAGCTATCATTTGTATTTCAAAAAGAAAAAAGAAAAATGTGTGCATTAAAATAAAAGACACATTCTAACATCATGTGTAGTTTGGCCCCATAGGGCGGGTGCTAATCTGAAAAACACTTGAAAATAATCGGAATACGCTAATCTCAAAGGTATGATATTTGTGACACACTGCTCTCTAATGCTCAGTTAATCAAATGGAAAGCAACTTAAGATTACTTTAAAACTTACTTATACTGTGACCCTTTTAGATATACTTCAGTAAATGCCAGTATTGTTTTCTACGGCCTCACTCAGTAAGATCTGAACATGGGAATGGATTTGTAAACAATGTATGTTTTTTTTAATTGCACACTGCCAGTCACAGAGCTCTCAACTCCCATAGCAACACAACATAATCCTTAGTTTTAGGATTGTTGAGGCTCATTAGCTCCTAACACCTGCATTAGTCAGGCATAGAAAAGGTGTGCTCACCTGAAGGAAAAACTAAAAGCAGCAACTCAGAGACAAGATGAAGATAATCATCTTCATTTCAGCAAGGCCTTTGACAAGGTGCCCCATGATATTCTTGTAAAGAAGCTGGTAAAATGCGGGCTAGACAATGCTACCATTCAGTGGATTTGTAACTGGCTGACTGACCGAACCCAAAGGGTGCTCATCAATGGCTCCTCTTCATCCTGGAGAGAAGTGACTAGTGGGGTGCCACAGGGTTCTGTCTTGGGCCCAGTCTTATTCAACATCTTTATCAATGACTTGGATGATGGGCTTGAGGGCATCCTGATCAAGTTTGCAGATGACACCAAATTGGGAGGGGTGGCTAATACCCTAGAGGACAGGATCACACTTCAAATTGACCTTAACAGATTAGAGAACTGGGCCAAGGCAAACAGGATGAATTTTAACAGGGAGAAATGTAAAGTACTACACTTGGGCAAAAAAAATGAAAGGCACAGATACAGGATGGGTGATACCTGGCTTGAGAGCAGTACAAGTGAAAAGGATCTAGGAGTCTTGGTAGACCACAAACTTGACATGAGTCAACAGTGTGATGCAGCAGCTAAAAAAGCCAATGCAATTCTGGGCTGCATCAATAGGAGTATAGCATCTAGATCAAGGGAAGTAATAGTACCACTGTATTCCGCTCTGGTCAGACCTCACCTGGAATACTGTGTCCAGTTCTGGGCACCACAGTTCAAGAAGGATATTGGCAAGCTGGAACGTGTCCAGAGGAGGGCAACCAAAATGGTCAAAGGCCTGGAAACGATGCCTTATGAGGAACGGCTTAGGGAGCTGGGTATGTTTAGCCTGGAGAAGAGAAGGTTAAGGGGTGATATGATAGCCATGTTCAAATATATAAAAGGATGTCATATAGAGGAGGGAGAAAGGTTGTTTTCTGCTGCTCCAGAGAAGCGGACACGGAGCAATGGATTCAAACTACAAGAAAGAAGATTCCACCTAAACATTAGGAAGAACTTCCTGACAGTAAGAGCTGTTCGACAGTGGAATTTGCTGCCAAGGAGTGTGGTGGAGTCTCCTTCTTTGGAGGTCTTTAAGCAGAGGCTTGACAGCCACCTGTCAGGAATGCTTTGATGGTGTTTCCTGCTTGGCAGGGGGTTGGACTGGATGGCCCTTGTGGTCTCTTCCAACTCTATGATTCTATGATTCTATGATAATTATTTCTGGGTGTGCAAAGTAAGCAAATAATCATTAATTTATAGAAAGCAATGCACTTTTTTCTGCTGAGATACAAAATCTCTGTGGCGCACTGGGTCAATGCATCTGGCCGTTAACCAGAAAGTTTGTAGTTTGAGCCCACCCAGGGATGGCTGTGGGCAGGATTCCTGCATTGCAGGGGGTTGGACTAGTTGACTCAGGGACCCTTCCAACTCTACAATTATAGGATTCTCTTATTCCTGACACGATATGACAAACAAGCAAAGCTGATTCTTTCCCCTTTTTATATAGTATGTCCAAGTCAACAAGAGTGTCTTAATAAAATCTGTGGATCACAATTAAAGAGCAAGGACTTAAAAAAAAATGTTTTCAACAGTTGGTCCCCAGTTTCCTTCCCCACTAGAGACTTACAGATATCCAAATATGAGTACCCCTTCAGAATGTTTGCAATATATACTTCTCTGAGTTCAATTTAAGGTCTCAAAGTTATCAGAAGGTAGGGCAGTTTAATATAAGATGCTCTGGGAGCCTTTTCAGCTGAAGAATGAGGGTAAAAATCATTGAAATAAGTCAACAAATACATTAATGTATGGGGTTTTCCCCATTCAGTCCTCAAAGGAGCCCTGTAAAGCACACTAAACAGAGAAACCTCAGTGTCACCAAGAAAGGATGGTGACTGAACAAAGATGCAAAGCCAAGTCTGTAATAACGTCCCACCTCACAGTAATGTTGAAAAGACAACCAAATTCATTTCTGCTTCTTAATAGCTATTAACGATAAAGTTTCAAAATGTAGATTTGTGAACATTCAGCCCATCAAGTTTGGCCCGTCTCACACACATTTCAACTTTACATTTTATTTTTCCTATAATTTCTACAACAAATAAATACTTAGCATTTGCATTATGCTTCAGAGTATTCAAAGGCCCTCACATTAAACACATCAGTAATTCATATTTTCCTTTATTCCTACTTTTTAACTGCATCTGTAATTGTAATCCACAAGAATACTTATCTCAATAATGAGTGAAACAACACACTGCCATATTGTATGGTTTTTTCTTTCTTTTTTACAGTTAGATTGTTAAGGGCTGGCAGCACTATCTTATAGGTGCTTACTCTGCAGTCCGGTAAAGTGTTCACAGAATGAAAATATGTATCACACACATATTTTTACTATTAATAATAATTAAATAATGTCAAATACTTCACATGCCAAGAAGGCCAAGTTTGCACAGTGACCTTTCGCTCCAGAAGAGTTGCAAATTGCTTCAATTGGGCCTGTATTATTTAAAACGCTTACACATAGTTGGCCCACATACAGCAAAAATTGTGTTACCGTTGGAGCTGCCCCATGGCTAGCCAGTTTGCCTTCTACAAGGCAGAGGTAGAGCAGAGTAGCAAGAGAATCGTTACCAGTCCCAGCTCTTTTTGTGCCAGGTTCGCTTGGGGTTCCAGGCACGCCAAGAGATTTAAGCTCTCAACCTTGCTTCTCAGGCAAGGCCCAATCAGCATGCCAGCTTGGCGAGTGTTAGGGAAGATCACCGGGGGGGGGGGGTGTGTTACCTGAGCAAATTCAAGATGATGAGGGAAAACCCGTGCTATGAATGCATTCCAAATCACATTTTGATCTAATTGTTTTAAAACAAAGAGAACAGGCCACATTTTTCATGAGGCAAAGATAGGTAGCAAATGCTACCTAAGGAACTTTCTGCTTCTACATATATTCTGTTTACTAGATTCCAAAAAAATTACACATGCCCAAAAGCTACTCAATGCTTAATTAAGAACATCCGCGCTGGATCAGACCAAAGGTTTATCTGGTCTAAAATTCTGTTCCCCCATAACCAACCAGATGCCAATGGGAAGCCCTCAAGGAGGACATGAATACAATTGTCTTGTTCCTCAGCAACTGACATTCAGAGCCATATTGAGTGTTTCTAATGATAGAGGTGAAATTCTGGAGTCTCCCATCGTGTGAGAAGGCCACAGTATTTGACCCTTCCCTAGAGTGTGCTTCTCAAAATACTTCACATGCTCTAAACAGCAGCATTCTCCTTCACATAGTCAGGGTGAGTTCTAAAAACGAGTTATCCTGATGTTTAAAGTAAGCTCTGGTGACACTGATCATAGATACATGGGATCCTAGCCAGGACACTGATGCCCCCCCCCCACCTTAAACACAAATGCATAAGCATTTACCCAGATCATTTTAAGGTAACTACTAAAAACTTACCGGGTACTTTAGCAAAGTTAACACAAAGTCTTATGACTTATCTAATCACATCTCTTTTCATCTACAGCAGGGATAGAGAATAGGATCCAGTTGGCTGGCCAAATCTTGAGCTCCCCCACTCCCCCCTAGTGGACAGGGCTGGCCACCTGTCACTTAAAGGTGTCACCATTAAATCTGTTGACCCAACTTCCAAAGGAAAGAATCCTTAGAGTCTAAGAAGTGTAAGGTGGCAAATTTGGTTGGGGACAACTTCTCTGTCCCTTTATCCTCACGACAACTTATGAGCATAGGCTAGACTGAGAGAATTGTGACTCATCCAAGCACACCCATCAGTTTGCAAGCATAGATGGAATCCCAGGCCTCTCCAAGTCCAATTTCAACATTACGCCATACTGCAGCAACAGCGGAATATAGAACTGCGATCTTACAAATCAAATGCTGCCTTTGTTTTTGAACATATGCATTTTTTTCAGGAGCACCCTGATCACATTAGGAAAAAATGTGACGGTCTGGAAAAACACCTGGTCTGCACAAACAGAAGACGCCACACCTAGGAGAACATCTCCTTTCTACCTTTTGTACTTGCAATCACATAATATATTTAAAAACCTCATGAATCAACACATTTAAGGATAAGGGGGGAAATTACTTCATACAGGACTTCTAAATCATTTATCCACACCCCAAACGCTATAAAGGACTCCATGTACCCTAACAAAGTCTCACTGTTCAGAGCAACAAGAGATGCTTGTACTCCTTTACCAGGAGAACCAATAGACTAGGGCAGTGTTTCTCAACCAGTGTGCCTCCAGATGTTTTGGGACTACAACTCCCATCATCCCTCACTAGCAATACCAGTGGTCAGGGATGATGGGAATTGTAGTCCCAAAACATCTGGAGGCACACTGGTTGGGAAACACTGGACTAGGGATGTCATTCAGAAGGGCAACAAGTTAAACACTCCCCCAGCACTGCTTCCCCAATCAAGTAAGCAATCCCCTCTGCAGCTGCTCTGAAGCACAGAAAGCAATGTCAAAAGATCTGATTACTGGTTTCAGCATTACATCTCATTTGGCTGCAAGAGCAAATTTATTTCTACCTTAAAATGGATGGACAGCACTTAGGAAGTGATTGTGCTTGTTGTAATTTCCATAACCATGAAAAGCTTCATCCACTAATTTATGAAGTCTACACAGATTAATTCATGCATATTACACTGTTGTTGGAGGCATGAAAGCAGGGCAGAACCATTTTCTTCCAGCTAGTTGACAAATCATTGTGTTTTCCTCTCTCCCACTGCCAACTGTGCTAAGAGGAGAACATCTGGGTCAAAGTAGGAATGAAGAGAAGCACCTTCACATAGAGCATTCATGATGCCACCATGGGCTGTGCTTAGAACCTTATGAACACTCGATTTAACTGTGCATCAGTTGCAGGGCTTCAGAGGAAATCTTCAGACCTTTCTCATGATACATTAGCATGTGTTTTGTTTTTAATGTTGTTATTAAACATGATACCAGGATGGACATCACAGATGAAGTCAAAAACAAAACCACTAAAAGCAATTACAAGTCCTATAAAAAGGAATGCTAAATTGCTATCAATTATGAACTATATGCCTTGAAAATCTGGTTTGTCACATCTGACAATCCCACAGTAATTTTTGTTGACCCGCTGTTCCATAACTCTGAGAAGCCTGGAACTAAAAATGCAATAGTGCCTGGCAAATACAAATCCCCAAGCAAAGTATAATAATCTTAAGTAAACCACTGTCAGGCAAAAGTCCTACACATCAAACAGTTCCCACAATGTCTTGTGCTGTTAGCTGGCAGAAAAGTCCCATAATGGCTCCATACTCACGGACATTAGGAGACCACAGAGCTTCTATTTACTTCCATAGGTGATCATTTGGCAAGAAACGTATGTAGTCAATCCTTTGGGTTAAATTACTTGCATATAAAATACTAAATTGAAACTTATGCTTAATGAACTTTGAAACAAGGATATTATCCAGAGCTGAAAGTTATTTTAAGTAAATTATATTTACAAGCGTTCTGTTTGGACAATTTTGACATTAAATTGTAAGCACAAAATGGATATTGGAAGAAAGGGATTACCCCTCAAATGCTGAAAACGAACTAGGTGCTGCAAGACCATCTCGCTGCCTTGCAGGCCTTTTACTACCTGGCTTGTGAGGGCAGGGCCCTGACTGACTCCAGCTACAAAAGCTGAGGCTGCTGAACAAACACTTGAGCTGTTGGGCAGTGGGGGGGGGGTGTTGTTTTTGTTGCTGATTTTTTTTTTGTATCTTTGTTTTAGATCTTGTTGTGATTTATGCGGAAGTCATTCACTTTAGTTGCGTGTTTCTTTAAAAAAGTTGTATTTATTGTTTATGACTACTTTTGTTATGTTGTGGTTGTTGTTTAGTCGTTTAGTCGTGTCCGACTCTTCGTGACCCCTTGGACCAGAGCATGACAATTACGTGTTCTTTTCATGTTGTAAGCTGCCTTGAGAATAGTTTAAACAGCAGAAAGGTGGCATACAAATAAAATTGTGTATGAATGTATGACATAAATTTAGCAACAATTAAAAAATATATATTTTAAATCATGCCCCCTGTTTTTGGGTGCACAGGACAAACTTTATCCCATCTTCTCTGAAGAAAAATGAAAGTGACTATGCTAGTAAACTGGTTTGAGACCCGCAATTAATAAATTATTTCTAAAGAAGTGTGATATACACACACACAGACATACAAAAAACCCTATCTATAATAAAACTATTCATAAGCATATATCCACATTAGTCAAGTCCACTGAACTTACATCAGTCCAAGGCAGCATGACCAGGGATGAGACAACTTGTAATACCTGGAGGACCACAGATTAGCCAGTCCTGAACTAAAAAAAAGTTTTGAATTCAGACCAAAGAGAAGAAATTACTCTGCACTTCCACAGCTTGACAATCACAGTGCCAAAACTGATAGAGTGCATTTTCCTTAATCATCCAGCCCAGGCTCCGACAGCCAATATCAATAGCAAGAATGGCCTGCTGGATGGAAATATGGGGTAGGCCTACACTGTAGCAGCATCCCAACTGTAGAATTCTCTCCCCATGGAGGTGCAACAGCTTTTACCTTTTGAAGCTTCCAACCAAAGGTGAAAATGTATGCATTTACTTAGCCTTTTTTATATAGAATTGCTAGAGTTGGAAGGGACCACAGGGGCCATGTAGTCCAGCCCCCTGTGATGCAGGAATCTTAAGCCCAACGTGGGGCTCAAACCCACAACCCTCAAGTTAAGAGTCTCATTTTCTACCAACTGAGCTGTCCCAGGACTTTCGGCGTAACTGATTAGATTGCCCAAGGTTATGGAAATCAGGGATCATTATATCTACTAAAAATTTTGTTATGTTACTATAATTATTGTTTTGTTGTTGATTTTATATTTTTAACTTAGTTTTATAAATTGTTTCATTAACTGCCTTGAGATCCATACTGAAGAAGAACAGCAATAAAATAAGCAAATCGAAACAGAGAAAGCTGCCTACGAGGGTAGATTGCTCTATTAAGATTTTTTTAGTTTAATTTCCGTCTATCATCCATCACCCATCATTATAGCAGGGACAGATGCCAATGTCATTCAGCTTCCAAACCAAATAACCGTTTCATCATTCCAAGCAACCTGGAATCCAAAGATAGATGATATTCCTCTGAGAATATATAAATACAACTTAATGGCTGCTGTGTTATTAAAGAACAAAAACAAAAACAAGCCCCTCAAAGGATTTTAGATAATGTCAAAATAGCAACAGCTTCAGAACTAAAAAAAGAAAAAAAAGTTAACAGGACAACTGCCAGTTCAGTCACTGAGACCATGGTGACAGTGCATTATCCATTGTTTTTCTATGGCAAGGATAGGAACTTGAATAAACATGCAGCATTGCCAGCTCATGGAGGAAGCACACTGACAGGAAGAACATAGGACACTATATTTCAGAAGATCAGACTATTTGCCCATCTAACCCAGTATTGTCTACTCTGACTGGCAGTACCTTGCCAACGTTTCAGGCAGGAGACTATCCTATCGTCTCCATGTCTCTTTCTAACAAGAGAACCTGGGACCTTCAACATGCAATGCATCCCCAACTGATGAGCACACGATTGAAGCGGAATGGTGTAGCCCATCAGGGCAAGGCCAAAACAAACTTACGCCTGTGATAAAGGATAGAATGGCACTGCCATCGTTCCACAATGCCAACTGGACTGGAAGTTGAATCTTCCAGGTTAGCTAGCAGAAGAAAAAACTATGGGGTGCAGGATAGGCCATGTGGCACACACATCTCTATCCTCCAACAGTCAAGGTGCTCCTGCATATATCCAGGGAGCCTCCAAGCACCTATGGCCTGAAAAAATAGCCTCACTTTGCCTAAAGGTAGGGCCAGCCTCACAGTCAATACACATAACTTCCACACAGAACAAAGTATTGCCACTACTCTTAATGTTAATTTGCCCTCTTTTCCTCATACTGTGTGCTAGAACATGTGCAATGTGACATGCATAGTGTATAGTGCATTTCCCTACACTTGACAGCCAATGACGTTAAATAGGTGCAAGGAGGGGAGAGTAGCACAATGAGGTTACACCTGGCGTGATTTGCACATTATACAATGCCAAACTACCGTTTAGCATGAAGGAGCCAGGTGTGCTGGCGTACATTTTGAAAATCGTGGCCACTTTGGTCCTCTTACAGTCCTTCTGCTGCTGCATTACCAAGAGCATTACTTCTGAAGTCAGGCTCATGCTTGGTCTCACTCCAAACAAACCACAAACTCTAACCAAGATTTGTTTGTGGCTCGCCACTCATGCTTTGTTTGGAGCGAGACATACAGTACATGATCCCAGATTTGGATGTAATGCTAAACCAAGTCAGGGTTTGGCTTGGCTCCTAGTAGTGGGGCAGTGATCAGTGGCCACAGTCTTCACCCTGTGTACCAAGAAACTTGTTTTGCCTAGGGCGGGGCCTGACGGGCCGTATAAGAACTGCTGCTGCTGTTGCTGCTGGGCAGAGAGGGCTCTGGGTTTTGTGTGTGTGTTTTAAATTGCTGTTATTTTTTACCTATGTCATTTTAAACTGTGATATTAATGCTGTATTCTTAGTTTTAGATTTTGATTTATGTGGAAATTGTTTTCCATTTGGTTGTGTATTTTTTTGATGTGGTTTATTGATTGTTTATGACTTTTCTAATTATGTAAATCTTGTCATATTGTAAGCTGCCTTGAGCATTGCTTTTAACTGTGGAAAGGCGGCATACAAATAAAATGATGATGATGATGTTCACAGTTTGCCATGGTTTGCCTTATGGTTACATGAAAACTGAGCCAATGTGTTATACTACAAGTGAATACAGAAGGCAAATAGGGAAGACAAGCCTATGTCTAAAATGTTTAGTTCAATCCTGAAGAGTATTGATCTTGGGACACTAAAATGAAGTAAGCTTCCGTGCAGTAAAGGAATCAACATATTTAATTACTGCAAAATTTGTAATACCTTCTGCCAAATTATTTATTCATCAAACAACTATGAGAACAACAGTACTGTGACGCCTTGCCAAAAACACAGTTAAGAATAACTATAAAACAAATATCAGGTGCTGTAATGTAAAAATGTTCATTCTAGAAGCAACACATGACTTGTCACAATGCTGCTCACAGCATAGGCATCTGAAATTACATGTCCCCAAACTGGCATTACCCAATTTCCAATAAAATATAATAATAATAATAATAATAGTAGTAATAATGATGATGATGACGACAATAATAGTCTTGTATCAGCCCTTCCATTCGCAACTATATGCCAAGGAGTTAATGGATGAAAAGAGAGAAACCACAAGAAACACAATAAAGGTGGGTTTCAGTAACTGATACAGTTGGATTCAAACAAGTGTATTGTATAGGAGGACACTATAGGAGAGTTTCCATAAACTCATCTTTATGGAGAAGGCCTGCAGGTTCAATACAGTGGTACCTCGGTTTACAGACGCTTCAGGTTACAGATGCTTCTGGTTACAAACTCTGCTAACCCAGAAATAGTACCTTGGGTTAAGAACTTTGCTTCAGGATGAGAACAGAAATCGCATGGCAGCGGGAGGCCCCATTAGCTAAAGTGGTACCTCGGGTTAAGAACAGTTTCAGGTTAAGAATGGACCTCCAGAATGAATTACCGTAAGTTCCTAACCCGCGATATCACTAGGTATAGCATCTCCAGGTGGGACTAGGAAAGTCCACTGTCCAAAATCCTGGACAACTGCTACTAGTCAGAGTAGACAATACTGAGCTAAATGGACATGTGGCCTAACTTTGTATAAAACTGCTTCTTGCGCATCATAAACCAGTTCATGTATCAATTGTCATAAGTATGCTAAATAGGGTGAGAGTATCTAATTACATCTGAATAGCAGGTCTAAGCAAAGTAATTAAGCAGGGATGGAAACGGGCCATGTTCATGGACTAGGTTGGATGGTACTGGCATAACTAGACTGATGTGTGCTCACTGGTAGAAATGAGGGAATTTATTTCAAGACAGACCTGCTAGACAATATTTCATTTGTGATGAAACAACTATCTTCAAAACCACAGCTTTCCAATTCCCACAAAAAGCCATGGTTTGATTGGTTCCTTAATCATATGTGATTAAATGATAGCTACACAACAGTTCTCACTGTGATTTATGCTTAATTGCACTTGTAAGAACTAACCGCGCAATTTAAGCTCTCCATCACTAACCAGCACGCTCTGAATAAAATGCATCTATGATTAAACAATTGTTGTTCCTCTTTTTCATTTAGACTGATTTTCTATAATGCAACATGTAAAGTAGTTCCAAATCCATGTAGCGCAGTATCACTAAAATATTAAGTAATTCTGTCACTTACGAAAGTAGCCTGTCAGGAAGCTTAGGCATGCAGGCTTGCAATACAACATCATGTAAAGTTACAGTTGCGCCTTTAGCACTCTAACCAATAGAATCATGAATACACCAAGTGATGTTAACAATGCATGAGGATCATCACACACAGTATTGCTTGCTGCTTAGCTTGGATGCAGTAGCTGTTGGGAATTAGAGTTTGATACAACAGTAAAAAGGCACAATTTTTGTCATTTAATACTAAAATATTCAAAGTTACAGTACATAATCAAAACTAGCTGCTTAGCAAAATTTTAAAAAAATGTTTAAAGATGTAGCTGGACAGTTTATAGCCCCATCACCCACAAAACACATATGGTGTAATTAATGCCTCACCAGATCATGTGGGATATTTAATTGCACTGATCATAACCCTTCCAGCACTTGGGGGAAAGTAGCCTTTTTTTAAAGAGAAGGTGAACAGGGGCAGGCAAAGAAAGGGTGGAAAGAAAGGGAAATTAATATTTCTATTATCTGGAGTGAGCTGGTTTCTTTACAAATTGCTTCCGGAGAGCTTTAAAGAATCCTTCTGGGTCAGTAAGATAGGTCGGTTTCAGTGCTCAAGCACAGAAGTAAATTTACTTGAAAAGCTTCATTTATCTGAACCAACAGAGGCATAGATAATGAAGAGCAGAAATAAAGGTCTACTGCAACCACACTAACAGCTTAGATAAACCAGCCAGATCACAAGGAGGAAGCCGCTGGGATTAACCCCCAAGATTAAAAAAAATCTGAATCACGGAAATTATATACAAATACACACACACACACACACACACACAAGCACAGAAAGCTTTGGTCTCTCCCCCCCTCTCTTTGGTCATCCTAAAAAAGATCATATTTCTCTGCTATCAATCAGAATTAAGCTGCTTATGGATGCGTAGCAATTCGGTACATGCAGTTGCCAGTAGCAACAGAGCATACAATTGTAGGGCTCTCCTCCTCCTCAGCAACAGCAGCAGCAAAAAGGAGGAGTGACCAAAGAGGGGCAGCAGCAGATGGGACAGCAGAGCAGGGACAGCAGAAGGAACAGGAAAATGAGAGGCAAGGGAAAGGGCAACGGATAGCAGCAGGAAGAAATGGAAACAGTAACAAAAAGCAGAAAGGACAGAAATGCTGGGCCAGAAGGAGCAAAGATTTCATGGCAGTATTTTATAAAAGGACAAGAAAAGGGCAAGAGTTACAGGAGCTTCAGAAAACTGGTGGAGTAGTGACAGCAGCAGGAGGAACTCCAAATGACAGAATCAACAGCAGGAAGTTGACAGAAGCAAGTGTCTCCTATTTGTAGACTTAACTACTCCGTCAATTCGGAAATCAACAGGGCCACTGTGCTTAATCCCCATTCGCCAAAGTGCTATGCAGCAGCTGTCTGGCTGCCATTCCCCTTGCCCCACATGTTGCCCCCTCACCACATGTTTAACAGCAATGCTAGTCCTGTACAGGCTGTTGAGAACTTGGCAGCCGGCTAGCACTGCTGCTCAGACCTAGTGTCTGTGCATTAATCTGCACAGTAGCATGTGTGCCGAGGGTTACACCGGTTTGCATAGCGGTTAAGGAACAAACGACCTGACAAATGAGTTCTTACAGATAATCAGGAGGAGAAAATAAGACACCCTCGTAGACATATATATGCACGTGTTTACATCTACAAACGACAACTCCCCAATGCTCCATAGTTGGGAAGAAGGGCATTCCATCCAAATCACCTTGCGAAGTGGAGCAGCTGCCGCCCACGCTGGCGTCGACGCACGCAGCACGCTTCGCCCCCATGCACTTGCCCACGCTCGCCGTGCACATGCAACTTAGGCAACCACGAAGCGCCCGCGCGCAAGCCGGCCTCTTCGCGTGCATGCATGCCCTGCACGCGTGCACCTCTGCAAAAACAGCATGCATGCCCGTGTCAGCTGCTCTCCCATCTTGCTTCCCGCACAAGTCCGCCCCTCGACTTGCACACCCCGACGACCTCTCCTGTACTTCGCCCTTAACCCAGGAGTGAAGGGGAGGAGACGCCGGTCCGAGAGAGGCGGGGGGGGGGGACACACACGCCAGAGGGCGGGGTCCAGTCCAGAACTGGAGCGGGAAGCCGGCAGGCGAGCAGGTGAGGAAGCCGGGGAGGGGGGGTGAGAAAGAGAGGTGAGGCCCGAGGAGGGCCCCGCCGTCGGCGTCCGCCTCTTACCTGCTCTCCGGAGCGGCATTCTGCAGCAGGCGCGCACCAGGGGCGGGGCCTCTATAATCCTCGCGGGCCGCCGGGAGCCTTGCAGGAGCCCGGCGTCGGCGTCGCTGGCGGCGTCGGTGGGCCCCGAGTTCCTAAACTTCCCATGGCCGCGGCGGCGCAGCGAGGGGCCCCCGGAGCATCAGCCGCCTTCGCCGCCGCCTCTTCGCGCTGCTGCTGCTGCAGCCGCCGCCGCCGCCGCTTCTTCCGCTTTGTTGTGCTCCTGCTGCCGGGCTGGCTCTAGTTGGCGCTCCTTGTCGGGCTGCGGCAGGGCCGCCGCCGCCGCCTCGCATGTGCTTGGGGAAGGCCGGCCAGGCGGCGGGGTGGGAAGGTGGCACACTTGCCGCGGGGAGGGGAGCCACTCAGGCGCGGCGGCGGCGGGGGACACGCGGAGGGGGCTCTGGCGGCCACCGCCGTGTGCAGGAGCTGCTGGTTGCGCGGCCGGGGCCTATCGACTCCCCGCGCCGCCCTGGAGGAACTGCTTAGGATCGGGGCTGTCAAATCCAGCCCATCTGCTGCAATCATAATCAGTCTCAACTGAATGGCTCTGACAAATCTGTGCCTGCAGCAGGGGTTAGGGAAGTCAGGGGGAGGGAGGCAGGCAGGCAGGCAGGGGGGTGAGCGGAGGGAGGGGGTGAGGGGAGCTCTCGGCGAAATACTGCTATTGTGTGCTGGGAACTAGGGTGCCTGCAAAGTAAGAGGCAAGCGGGGAAAGAGAGGCGCTGGGCTGGGAGAAGGAGGGGGCAGAAGTGCCCACCCCCCCATAACACCCACTTTGCAACAACGGCAAAAAAGACACACACACACACACTCAAGAGCTCCCTCTGTTCCCAGCTCCGTTTGGCAACCCCTCCCCCCATAAACCCCTCCTGCCAATTAACTAAATCAACAATTACTGCACCTTAATCTGATTACCAGTTTTGCTCTGGAGGAACAAGCTGGTGCGAAAGATGCCAGCCTTAATTCTCTTTTCCTCAAGAAGTGAGGAGGAAGTGGGAGGCGCCCCCCCCCCCCAGCATTGTTTGAAACCGACAGGGTTGTGTACTTTTTTAATGCTGCAAACTTGCCTAAAGTCAAGTAACAGCAAGTGTACGAAAGGGCATTTGGGTTGCAGGAGTGGAGGGCAATGGGGCTAATGGGAAGAGTTTGTAAATATTAAGGAAGTTGAAGGGAGTTTGGCTTTGGGGAAAACATCTGAGTGGCTCACTTTCTGGTTAAGGCACCTCAGACTTTCAGGTAAAGGGTGTCTGTAGAATTTCCAAAGCTACATACTGGTAGTGAGTGCAGTGACTCCTTTGGGCTCTGGAAACCTTCAGGAAAAGTAAGATCAGGGCAGTTTCAGGATTGCTTTTCTACATGTTCATATTTGATGCACCAATTGTCTTCTCAAAGGGCCTTCTTAGCCTAAAAGCTAGCATTCATAGAAGTCTATGAGAAGACTGTAAGCCTGAAGCTTACCATCTATTGATGTATATATAATGTACCCACAATTACAACATCCTGTACACTAGTGATTCAGCTGATGTTCGAAATTGGGAAGTTTAGAATACTTAGTAAGGAATCCTGACACCCACTTTGGTGACCATGCTTAGCAGTACTTTAGGCACAAGACCCCTGGGAAGTACAGTTTCCCAGGGCTCCTGAGATCTTACTAAGGACCCAGAAGCCTTGGTAAACAATTATAAGCCATACTATGGTGGTTCATTAGGCGGAGAGACATGGTCAGGACCAACCAAAGTGTCAGAAACAAGTTTCAAGATCTCAAAATTTCTTTTTCAGACTGGATATTAAACAAAGAGGGGCGGAGGCAGGGAGGATAAAATATGCCTTGAAGCCCCATAATAGGAACACAATAAGCTTACTTAAACCTAATCAGGCCATTTGACTATATGTTTTATCCAAGTATACACAAATATGTGACTCATGAAAGATTCCTTTAAATTTGTAATAGCAGTACAGAGTTGGGAGACACTTTAAGGATAGTAATGTACCCAATATGACCTAAGTATCAGGGAGATGCAAAAAATTAATAAAGAACTCCTTACTTGCATCTGGGATTTGTCATTACCTTGCATTGTTATGTATCACTATACTGTTTAGATACATTTATGCTGTATATGTTATTTTGGAATTGTTTTATTTGAAATATTTGTGTGTTGTTTTTTAAAAACCCTTTGTGCTGCAAGTTTTCCACAATGTTCCTGTAAGGAAATGGGAGATCTGTGTAGCTACATACACACCATACATTTAAAGTGCACAAGTGCACACACAAATAATAATGGGAACTATAATTTGTGAAGGGTCCTAGGAATTCTAAACTACACTTTCCAGGATTTGTGGGGAGGTTTTGTGGGGGTGCTTAAATGTATGGTGTGTATGCAGCCTGTGTGTCCTAGTCTCACCAACCAACCCCCCACCCCGCTCTAAGAGGTTCTACAAATTGTAGAGCTTAAAACTGAGCAGAACAAGTTGGTTGGAGGAAGATATAAAATATACATGGAGACTTCTTATTTTCTAGGCTGTTCTGTTGCCTGGATGGCATAGTAAGGCAATGAAAACAGGACTCTTTTAGAGAGTGGGGGTCCCTCTACATGTGGATGCTGTGTTTGAATGGGGAATACTCATCTCCACAATATTTTATAAAAGTACGTGCAGATGTTATTTTTAAGCAGACACAAAAACTGTCACTACTAGTAGGTAAAGAACTTCTGCCAAGTAAGTACAGCTTATTATAATGTGGTGATAAGTGCAAAAATCCTTAGAACATGATTTTTTTTGGGGGGGGGTGATTCTTGTGTATACACATTTATTGTGCTATGTATGCAGAAAAAATAAAAGTTACTTCCAGGAAGATTTCCAGGTCTACTTATTTAGATTAAATGTCAAATGAAGGAACTTGGCAGCATTTTGGTAAAAAAAAACTCTGTATTCTTGCCAATTAGCAGAATGTCTCTTGCTGGAGAAATAAAGGATGCACATAAGACTAGTGAGCTAGAAGTGGGAAAGGAATGTAAGATAAGGAAGCTAATCCAAATAAAATGGCAGAAAAATAGTTTCTAAGCTATAAGGAAGGGAGTAGAGTAATCCAGGCCCCAGTTTGATAAAGCATTTACCAGTAAACATGCATCTAAATTTAAATACATAAATACCCAAACACACCCCGGAAGAGCAGATTTAGAATAGAGACAATAAAGTCATATATATGCACAAGTGACCTACTGGGTTGTGGCTACAGAGCACAGTTTCCCTTGTCCTCAGTTAATAAACATCAAAGTTCGTAATTGGATTCACAGTACATTAAGCCTCTGACATAATAAAAAATAATAATGCCATTGCAACAAACTGTTTTCATACTATCAATAGTCCTTGCTTCGAAAGTTACCTTGCTAATTACAAGCCAGTTAGCTCAACATTGATTTTGGGTACAATAATGGAAACGCTGATGTGGGGCTCAATTAATACAGCTTAATGAGAGAAAAGTAAGATTGCATTCAGTCAGCATGGATTTTATGAAAGCAGATTTTGTCCGCTACATCCTACCTATGACAGTTGTTTGGTGGACAAAGTAAATTCATGGTACTCCAATAACATTTGTAAAAAGGATCTGCTTGGCTCCATGACTTCCCTGTAGGAACAGCAGAGTTGGTTTAGAGAAAAAACAAATACTTCTGCCCACATGTGGTTCTTTATTACAAATGTTCATAGAAAAGTGTGGGATCCAACTACAGCCCTCAATTAAAACAATTTCTACTCTTTTCAGTAGATAACATCTAACAATGTAAAAATAGCAACATGTTATCTCAAAAGTCTGGTAATACTGCACACTATTTTCACATCATGTAACTTCACAACAGGAAATCCATGCTATAACTTGACTGTAGTTTAAGTCCCCTCAACTTTCATGTTAGGGGAAAAAATGTGTAGTGGGTTGATCCTGTAAAGCGTGTTCTCCTTCTTGGAGAGCACGTGTTGCGGTGGGGGCCAACCAGTCTCCCCTCTGTTGCTGGGCGGGTTAGTTAGGATGGCCACTACATTGATTGGGCTTCTGGCTGTTACTGGGGAGATTCATATGTTGCAATTTGGTTGATGGACATCCAGAGCTGATATATTGCTCTGCACGCAGTTCTGGAGCCTTCTTGGCTGCGTGCTTTGGATCATCCGCCCTCCCTCCCTGTTTTTAGGCCTCTGTGTTGACCTTGCTATGCCTGTCATGGGGTCGTCTGCTTTGAGACAGGGGCCTGGTAGGAATTTTTCCATTTGGCTGATTGGATGGTGCCATTTGGTTTTTGCCTACTGCATAGCAATTCGTCACAACTTGTAAGGTTGGCGGTTAGGCATTGGTTATAATGGTTGATGGAGGGGCAGGTTGGCTGTGGTTGCCCCTCCAAATGCTGAAGGGGCATGATTGGCTGTATTTGCCCCTTTAATGCTGCTGCTGCGCAGGGAATTCCGTTAAAGGAACTCAGGGGCTCGCCTTCGCTTGTCCGTAGGCAAGAGCCCCTGGGAACATTAGGGGAGAACGGGCGCTCAGAACTCTCCCCGAAGTGTTTTCCCTTGTACTGACTCCATAGGCGAATGGAGGTCAGTTCTGTCCCCAGCGGGACAGATAGTCTTAACCAATGCCTAAGCAACCACTCACATAATTTGTATTTTAATAAAAAAGTTGTGGCCAAAAATAATGCCAAAAACCTTAAACTAAATTCCTGTGTGTATAGTGTTTTTCTTTGAGGGGTGATCTGGGGGACCTCGACACGCAAGTATCCAGAGATGTAGTGGTGATGGCTTTTAGAATCAAGCCAGATAAAAAAGAAAAAGCTCTGTTCATGCAGGTACTGAGGCCTGGCCATTGCCCAATGTAATGCACAAAATTGTAGGTGTTGGTCAGCCAAAAAGTGCTAAATGTTGTTTGGGAGGATACTGTTGCACTCGTGTCCTGAAACCGCATGCTGTGCAAGATGGGCCTTTGGTCTGATCCAGAGGGGTTCTTATTAATGAGACCATTACACTTTTTTTTCAAATACAGGAAGAGAGAGAGAGAGAGAACTCTTGCTAGCAGCTTGCTCTTTAATCTAAGGTCCATCGTAATATGAACCACAAATTCTTAGACATGGCTTCTGTGGAAGAAAAATGCTTGTAAAAATAGAAAATGGTCCACTGAGCTCTCCCAATAGGTGGGCAAATTCAGAGTCCAAAGTGTTGTCTGTACTGCAGTAGTTCATGAGAGTCAAATCCTGACCTGTTAAAAACTAGGGTAGGGCAGAGATAAGTTTAGTTCCAGTGGAAGGCAACCTAAGTTCAACACCTCTAAGACATCACATGTAGAAAGTCTCTCTTAAAACATGGCTTCATCACATGAGATTTCAACTGTAACTAATAAATTTCTAGAAACTCATCTTAAATCTCCAATGCTCTTTCATACACAAGGGCAGAACACACACAGAGAGAAACACACACATATGGAGAGAGAGGCTATATAACCCATAAAAGAGCATGGTCTAATTGATCTTTATAGTACTTACCTTATGCAGTAAATATTTCCATAGTCTTATGTAATACTTGTGTATTTGGATGGTTGGATTATATATGTGTGTACACATGTGGAAAAAGCAATCTTGTTAGTGTAAGTTTCATTCGTTTTTTAAAAACAACAAAATTACTCAGCCCCACCTATCCCTACCCACTTAACCCTCTTCTTCACTCCTGTCAGATTTCACTAACCTTTCCCCAACCATCCCAATTTTTATTTAGAGAAAAGAACAAAGGAAGCCCCCGCATAAAGTTTCGTTTTATTTATTTTTGAAAAACCAGTATAGAACTGTGCAAAGTTTTGTTGCCCAATGCAATGGGACCTAAAAAAGTGATATGAGAAAGCTGTCCTACAGTGGCAAGAGGATTCCACATATGTGTCACAGATGATTTTCTTCCTCAGTGCCAAATCTTGGAGAAGGAATGTCCCTTTCTCCAGCCAAAAAACACTTTGGGATTTTTAGAACTGAGCAAAGATAGAAACACACTGCATTCCTAAACACATTTACTTGGAATCAAATTCCATTTAAATGTAAGTAAATGCATACAGAATTGTTCTGTCAGCTGGAAACAAAGCCAAGCAGTGATTTCATATGTATTCTTTTGATTAAAACAACCCACTGATATCCACCTGGGGAATGTCTCTGAAATCTCTGCTCAAAAAACAACTTTTTCAGACTGAACACTAAGCATCGCTGAGATTTAGGTTAGGGATGGAGAACCAACATTGACTGCTAGAGAGTCCCTGCTTAGAATGTTGCTTTGATTTTCAGGGTGTGCATTTAGCCAAATGAAGCAGCTGATAAGAAAGCCACAATATTGTATCATTTACTCTTGAAAATAATCCACCTAACCATTTTTACTAGTTCTAAGAGCTAGAACACAAACATATATAACGTTACAGTATAAATAGCTAGTTGTAATTATCAAAGAGTCATGAAACAAAAACAGTTGTAAACTCCCAATAAAACATTATGGAACATCTTTCTCATTTTTGCTCTCTCTTTCTGAACTTAATTTGGGAAAGGGGGGTATTCTTAAGTAAAAGTTGCTTCTGAAGTTTCCATATTACAACTGACACATCTGTATCACAGTGTATTTAACCATGTATGGAGTCCCAAGTGTTAGTGCAAATTCAAGTTCAAGCAAAAATCTTTATCCAAAGAATGGCCTGCAATCTTTTAATGTAATGCTGCCTATCATGGATGTTTGCATTTTTGCAATTGCAATCTTCTAAACAAAAACGTTCTCCACTTAGTCAACAGTGACTATTTTCACTGCCTTTAAAACACACTGTTGATGCCTATATAAATAAGGTTCTAGGGAAAGGGTGCATTTTGGGGCATGCCAAAGACACATACTGGAAATCTGATAAAAGATGCCCAGCAACATCTTTTCTTGAGTGTTTGGCAAAGTACCATTATTTAAGCTGAAAACACAAGTACCACATCAAATGTTGAACCAGATTATCGCCATGAGGGTTGTGTCTATGCTAGTATTGTTACTCACTAAGCCTAGAATTTTAGATAAACCAAGACATGTCTTTTGGTCAGGAGTGAGTTCCTATAACTTGGGAATAACAGAATAGGAATCAGGATTTCTTAATGTTAAGGGAGTATGTAAGGAAGTATTCTAGACTTGACCTCTGTACAGTCTCCCACCTGAGGTGAGCTTTGAAGTGCAGGTTGAGCATCTGACAGCTAACTTTTGACAGACAGTCTAGTCTACACCTTCGAACACACTTTTGATGGAATACCACCAGCTACTGATAGCCAAGAAGCTCCCTAAATCATCACTCATCTTCATCACCTCTATTTCCCTCCCAACTATAAAGAGTTTCTGTAGGATGCTATCCCTTGGGAGGCTATCCTGCTGCATACATTTATATCCTTCCCACATCAGACAAAGACCTTCCCCTTCTCCCAAGCCCTTTAATTACTTTTTTAACATTTTAACGTTACTTATTTTTTAGTTCTTGTTCAATTCTAATGATTTGTCTTTGTGCTAGAGTGCTAGAGCCCTGTCTAGTCATGTTTTATGGGATCAATTCCAATCTGTTACTTCCGAGGATGTGGACAGGCTGCTTGGACGAGTGAAACCGACCACCTGTCTTCTTGATCCTTGCCCATCCTG
Organism: Darevskia mixta; assembly: GCA_034641385.1. Lineage (NCBI taxonomy): Eukaryota > Metazoa > Chordata > Lepidosauria > Squamata > Lacertidae > Darevskia > Darevskia mixta. Next base: position 13,669,533 of record JAWWNH010000001.1, read on the forward strand.
GCTAATAAAAGCTAGCTGGGAAGGGCTGGGCGATGGGCTTCGCGGGGTGGTGAATGCTTCCCTCTGCGAGGGAGTATTCCCAGACCTGCTGAAAGAGGCGGTCATTAAACCGCTTCTTAAAAAAACATCTTTAGACCCGGCCATTATGGCCAACTATCGCCCAGTCTCAAATCTACCATTCTTGGGCAAGGTGATTGAGCGGGTGGTTGCTGAACAACTCCAAGCACGCCTGGAGGATGCGGACCATTTGGATCCCTTCCAATCGGGATTCAGGCCTCATCATGGGACTGAAACTGCCTTGGTCGCACTGGTTGATGATCTCCGGCGGGCTAGGGACAAAGGTGAGAGCTGTTTCCTAGTTCTGCTGGATCTCTCAGCGGCTTTTGACACCATCGACCATAACATCCTTCTGGACCGTCTAGAGGGGTTGGGAGCTGGGGGCACTGTTATACAGTGGTTCCGCTCCTTCCTCCTGGGTCGTGTTCAGAAAGTGGTGGTGGGGGATGAGTGTTCAGACCCCTGGGCTCTCACTTGTGGGGTACCTCAGGGCTCTGTCCTCTCCCCCATGCTTTTTAACATCTATATGCAGCCGCTGGGAGAGATCATCAGGGGGTTTGGGCTGGGTGTTCATCAGTATGCAGATGATACCCAGCTCTACCTCTCTTTCAAATCAGAACCAGTGAAGGCGGTGAAGGTCCTGTGTGAGTGCCTGGAGGCGGTTGGAGGATGGATGGCGGTTAACAGATTGAGGTTGAATCCTGACAAGACAGAAGTACTGTTTTTGGGGGACAGGGGGCGGGCAGGTATGGGGGATTCCCTGGTCCTGAATGGGGTACTTGTGCCCCTGAAGGACCAGGTGTGCAGCCTGGGAGTCATTTTGGACTCACAGCTGTCCATGGAGGCGCAGGTTAATTCTGTGTCCAGGGCAGCTGTCTACCAGCTCCATCTGGTACGCAGGCTGAGACCCTACCTGCCCGCGGACTGTCTCGCCAGAGTGGTACATGCTCTAGTTATCTCCCGCTTGGACTACTGCAATGCGCTCTACGTGGGGCTACCTTTGAAGGTGACCCGGAAACTACAATTAATCCAGAATGCGGCAGCTAGACTGGTGACTGGGAGTGGCCGCTGGGACCACATAACACCGGTCCTGAGAGATCTACATTGGCTCCCAGTACGTTTCCGAGCACAATTCAAAGTGTTGGTGCTGACCTTTAAAGCCCTAAACGGCCTCGGTCCTGTATACCTGAAGGAGCGTCTCCACCCCCACCGTTCAGCCCGGACACTGAGATCCAGCGCCGAGGGCCTTCTGGCGGTTCCCTCACTATGAGAAGCAAAGCTACAGGGAACTAGGCAGAGGGCCTTCTCGGTAGTGGCGCCCGCCCTGTGGAACGCCCTCCCGTCAGAGGTCAAAGGGATCAACAACTATATGACCTTTAGAAAATACCTGAAGGCAGCCCTCTTTAGGGAAGCTTTTAAACTGTGATGTGTTGATGTATTTTAATGTTTACTGGAAGCCGCCCAGAGTGGCTAGGGAGACCCGGCCAGATGGGCGGGGTACAAATAATAAATTATTATTATATTATTATTATTGTGTTTATCTGGATGGGGTTCTTAATCTGATATTACTGTGCTGAGTTTGAAGTTTTGTTGTACTTTGGCTTGTTTTTATTTACCGGTACTAGTAGTTCACATTTTATCACATTTAGATGTTTTAATTTTGTTTCATTGTATGTTACCTAGAAACCTCTCCATGGAGCAATTAATAAGTCAAGCAAACAAGCAAACAAACAAATAAAGTTTGAAGCAGGGAGCCTCCACACCCAGGAAAGGCTCATTGCTGTAAACATTATTCTCAACATGTTAAATGCACTGGCGGGAGCAAGAAGAGCAGTGTGATTTGGCGGGGGCATGCTAAATGTGCAGCCCCAACACTCCTTTCAACATGCTGGCTCACTATATGGGAAAAAAGCATGAAGAATATTATTATCAGCAGAAGTCACTTGCTACACCACCATCATAGTCACTCATCATAATTGGATGTGGTGCTAGGGTCATAAAATAAAGGTAAAGGTAAGGGACCCCTGGACGGTTATGTCCAGTCAAAGGCGACTGGGGTTGCGGCGCTCATCTCGCTTTACTGGCCGAGGGAGCCGGTGTTTGTCCACAGACAGCTTTCCGGGTCATGTGGCCAGCATGACTAAACCGCTTCTGGCACAACGGAACACTGTGATATGTTCTCTTTGAATTTAATTGGTATATAAGCAATGCACATAAAATTATTCCTAACCTTAAGTATTTCCGCTAACATGGTATCTGGCTGTTAGCATAATGCGACTGCAAAATTACAGACCAGCAACGATTTTGATGTTGCACTTTATAACAACTTATAAGCCTCCAGTAAAAAATAAATAAAATGGCTTTGCTGGATCAGCAAGTCTTAGAAGTTGGACATTTGTTTTATATCACTTCAACAGCAGTTTCAATACACTCTTTTAACGAGTAATATCTTCAATAGTGTGGCACAATCATAATATATTAGAGTATATATATATAGATATGTATTTCTGTGGGATTTTCAATGTTGAACATTTAATACATTTGAAAGCACTTAATCCCTTTCTTTTTAAATGTAAGGACAGGAAATGTTTCCAGGGCTTCACAGAGACAGCTTGTATTACAACAGATAAATACATTTGCATTTTTGTTTGATACTTTGATCTCAATGATCTCATTCAGTAATGAATCTCTAAGCTGGATAATTTTTTATTTTTTATTTTAGATTTGCATGTAATCCAATATCCTCCCCCACCCCAAAGCCACCATTCTTTTGAGTGGACCTGTGCTTAACTCATGCGGTGATACAGTTGTCTATGCATGCTGTGCCCACTGCCCTTCAACTGAACCATGGACTACAGTTCAAGAGATCCAGACAATAACCATCTGCCTTACACAGATGGGATCAGGTAAAATCAAATCCCAACATTTTTCTAGCCCTTTAAACCTTTGAAAGTTGTAAGCACATCTGAATACATAAGAGTTCATTCTTAAGAAAGAAAGCCTTGAAAACAAACAAAAAAAGGAAAACTTCCCAGGACTGCAGATTTAATTGTTCCACGTACTTTCCTTTGGTCTGTGCATGTATTTGAACAAACATCCATATGTCTATGAGGTTATCTGCCCTTTTCCCTGCTGGAGTTTGTGCCTTTCAGCTTAGCAGAATACATTATATTTATTTATGACATAAGTCTAAAGAATATATTTTGCTCAAAGCCTCTAATTAAAAGAAAAAGTTCCAAGAAATACATTAATTTACATTTCTGCTTTTTGTTTGTTTGTTTGCTTGCTTGCTTGCTTTGTTATTAAGCTTGCTGTGAATTTGGTCAATAGATTTTCTCATTTTTATATCACTTAGTACAATGTGCAGGTTGAGGGAACTAAAATTTATATAAATAGTTAAGTTATATGCTCCTTTTCAGAATAATCTTATAAAGCTATGCTTTAAAATGGAATATATGTTCATACAATCTGATAATATAGTAAGCAAATAGACAGAATGGCTTAAAAAAATAGCCAGTGTTAACCATTTCAGCTTGAAATTCTCATTTATTGCTCTGGTAAGACTTCCATAAGTAGCATTAAGAGGAAAAACTGTGGAGTAAAATGTGCCTGCTAAAGGCCATGATAACTTTTAAGTTCACCGTTTTTCCTTCAATCAGTCACCAATATGACACCAAAAAATGATGCTACAGTCCTATGCATGCTTACTTGGGAACACAAAGAACCCACTGAAATCAGTAGTACTTATGTCTAAGTAAACATCCATCAGGTTACATAGCACATCAGGAATGGATTCGTATGCAAGATAGGGTAACTTTTCATTTGTTTGAAATTTGCCCTTGCTGCTTTATCTAATACAACCATTTCCCAGACAACATATCAGTAAATAAAAATATTTAAGAAGCCATATTAAGTTTACATGTGACGTAGAAAACTCTGGAAGTATGAAATTAATTTGGGAGGGAGTAGAGAGGCAATACCAGCTGGGCACAACCCTCAGGGCCAAAACAGATGTGACATTATTCACGCAAGTGAATGTTTATTTTAAAGTAGATTGCAGCTGGGGGAGCCCAATCCAAATAGGTACCAGATCCAATGTCAGGGAAGGGAGTGATTTAGTCATTTGCCCCTGCCAGAGCCCCAATCTGTATATGCACACTCCCTGCACCAAATAAAATAAAGTAAAACATTCAAACAATTGCATCTAATTTGGCCCACAAATCCCACACTACCACTTGCCCCTGGCCTGTGTTAACCAGCTCTTATGAGTGCAATCCTATGCATGCTTATTCTGAAGTAAGTTCATGGGAGCATATTCCCAGGTAAGGGGCATATATTAGTTGTTAGTTGTTGTGCATTACATCTGATTTGAATAAATGAAAATAGTTTTAAAGTATGGAAAAAATACATGTAGCTCTAACAAGAGCAAATTGCACAGGAAAAATTGAATGTGATTTTCATTCAACATTTTTTTTTTTAAAGAGTTCCTTAGCCACTATTAGAGAATGTATAAGCAGTCTGAGTACTCGTCAGATTCATCGGTGGGACAAACAGTGATTTTGCCTTGGATGCTGCCAAGACAGTGCAGCTGTATGCTCCCATTGCTGGAAACATACCTGTACTGCTAAATGCAGTCGAAACTCCTCTGGGGACTATTCTTCCTTGGAGAGTATGGATATTATAGATGTTGTCTTCTGGACTAATGGTGGTCAAAAAGATCCATCCCATCCATGGGACTTGATGACATGTGTAGGGTGACTGAGGTTTTATAGAGTAGCTGAGGTTCAGGGATTTTGCAGAATATGATTTTTAACAATTCTAAGAACACTGTAAGTACAGGTCACAATTTTACCAAGTCGTAACTAAACCTGTAGTTCATGCAGTGATAAGCCAGTCATCCACATTTCTCAACAAAGCCATGAAATTAATTACACAACCACAACTAAATGAGAAATCCAGAGAAACAATGGGCAATAAGGTCTCACCACCAAGCACAACATTATAAATGAGTGGCTTAGCGAGTAGTTATATGCACACTGTAGTGCCTTACCACATGGTAAATGATCATCTGTATTCACCCTATGTCTCCTTGTCCATTGCTCTATTTAATAATATTCTTGAGAGAGTCCGACATGAGAGAATAAGTTGCTAGAAATCTGTGTAGAGTTTGCACTTACAGTTAAAATTGAAATAGCAATCTTCTCCCCACCCCCTAAGGATATGTAGCAGTAATGGCAAGGAGTAAGTAGGTTTCTCCATTTGTTTGTAGTCCCATGAAATCCTTCTCTAGGTAAGCAATTTACAGCTAATCACAATTGTTTATTCTTAATACCTTTTTTCCATGAAGAAGTCCTACAATGTAATTTGGCTTGTGACCAATTAAGTTTTCCCAGTGGAAGTTTATGATTACAGGACAAAGCAACCTCTTTAATACTTGCCAATCCTTAGCTTGCAAACATTAAACTCCAGAGGATAGAGACCTGCTAATACTTTCAACAGATATACAAATATATCTCATTTTATTTTAGAAACCCCATTCTATTAAACACATGTTTTGTAAATGCCTAACTTAAGTTATTATCTATTTTCAGCATTCCCTTGGCTGCTATCCTACATACTCAAAATTTTGTAATGTATTTCATAGTCTAAAACTTCCTGGTATTGGTCTACAGTAAGTGCTTCTGGAATCTACACCGAAATAATGCAGATTCACTATAACATGTTTACAGTGCCCACTGTCTGTCGCCAAGCCTTCTCTCATGTAAGTATCCTTATTTATCTGTCAAGTGCTGGTGCAGGGCTACCAGGTGACGATGATCAATACAAAGTTCTAAGTTCAACAACTGTATCTCACAAACTATGCTCTCAGACAACACTTTAGAACTAGTCCTGCTATCCACCCCCACATGGTCTCACAATACAGTACATAGTATATGTATAGTATGCAAGTGGCATCAAAAGAATGTGAATAGGCACAAAGCTCAAATAATATTTTATAAACTGAATATCATTAAACATAGATGTCTCGTGCCTGTTTACAGGGGTGCCAACTTGAATGAAATATTGTTGGGACCCAGGTAAGTCCCACCCAACATAATTGATCACATGATTCAGTGCACAAACACCATTTGAATAGGAATGGCCATCAACGGGGGGGGGGGAGCCTGGCCCCCTCAAATATGCCTGTTTATGAATTACATATTATGAAGTTAAATTAGGAATGAATTGGAGTTCCTTTGCAAATGAAAATGTTTTCCAAGTCCGCAAATAGAGCATCAGCATATTCAAACCATGATGTATCACTAACAATAACAACAATAATCAATAAAAGAAAAGAAATAGCATTGTCTTAAAATGATCCAGACCTCTGGCTTTATCTTCCTATTTTATCCCTATTCTCATACCTTCCACAACAACCAACTGAAAAAGCATAGAAGGAAATATGGAGGGAGCTGAAGCCAGTTGGATTTGTACAGATTGCTGAGAGGACTCTTTACTATGCTTTTACAAAATCTGATGGAAAAACTAGTCTGGAGTGCAGGTTCTTGATCTTTTTCTTCTCTTTTTTTGAAAAATGTTATGAAACATGAGCTAACCATAACCGGTCCTCAAGGGAGCGAGATTGTAGCAATAAATTTTCATGTTCCAGAACAGATGGCTATGCCACATGAAGAAAACAAAATCTATCAAGCTCTGTAAAATGAAAAGAAATTTATTCTCCCACATCCAATTAAGCCTCTTCTAGCATACTGTTCTACATGTGGTAACATAGACATTCTGCATGAGCACCATGACATCGCTGTTAGTCTCCTCTGTCTCGGCCTGGTTGCCATAAATCAGCCCAGGCTGTGAGTAATGCTGAAGGAGCTAAATGTTCAGAATTTGTGTCTGTCTGTTTTATTAGCTAGCCCAGAGTAAACTGGGGGCTTATCATTCAATGTCAGGTTCAATACCCAATGACCCAATACGTTAAAATTGTGGCAGCCACAAATCAAGGGCATAATGAAGTCTGAGAAGTGGTCCACACTGATTTATTAGGGCATCTGTCTGACTATAGACAATCTACTGTTGCCCTTGGATAGCATCAGCTATTCCCATGGTCTTCCACATATCAGAGACCTCTCTCTTTAAAAAACAAAACAAAGGCCTTCTAATAAAGCCGAAGTGACTTGTAAAATAAGATAATAGTCACAATGCTTTTCTTGCGTGTTTGGTTGAAATGGCTAAAAATGAATGTGAGTCAGGATTAAATGTATTGGCTTAAATATTAGCAGAAAGAAAAATTATGTGGACACAATGGGCCAGATTCAACTAACCCGGTGCACTTGTGGAAGGCAGTGCAAGGACTCCCAAATCCACTCTGGAGGGTCAGGAGAACCCCAGAATAGCATGCAGAGGGAGGAGGGAGGAGACTATTTGGCCTAGCAAGCAGAAATGCTTGCACTAATGGAACAATCATATAAGCATGATGTTGGATTCCACCCTTTATCATTCAGAATGGAAGAAATTGGATGATGGCTGAAATAGTGAAATTGGAAATGTTTCAGAGATGGGAATCAATAAGCTGAAATATTTGGAGGGAAATGTCCTCCCTTTGTTCACATTATGAATGCAATGTACAGTCTTGATCCCAATACATACAAAACATTGCTTTGTTGTGATTCCCTCCCTCCTTGATTCTGTATGTCTCTGTACATCACCACTTGGAGACTGCAGTGCTAAACAGCATATATAAATTGTTGAAATAAAATAAATAAATGCCAAAACTATTAATAATACAAATTACATTCAAAGCCAGTATTTCTGACAGGGAAATTTACAGACAGGGAAGCACTGATTTGATCCTGAAAAGTATTGTGTTCTGCCCAAGTTAGTAAGGTTTATCTGCCTACAACTATTTTTATCTTCCATACACATCCATTAACTTTTCCATTTATTGTAACTTGTTAATCAGACAAAATGCTTTTATTATCTTAATTCATTCACACAATTTCTCTTGCAATATTTCCTTTTTAATTATGATTTCTGAGATGACTGCAGCTATCAGCACCTTAGATTCTGATTTAGAAGAGCCACTAGAATAGGGTAGAGAACCTGTGGCCCTCCAGACATTGCTGGACTCACATCATCCCCAGTCAGCATGGTTAATGGTCAGAGAGGATAGGGGGTTTGGGAGTCCAGCAACATCTGGAGGGCCCTGCAGTAGACCACAGACATGCTGGATCAGGTACTTGATATTGGACCCAAATCCAGCAGCCAACCCCCCCCCCAATGACCATAGCCCTTGAGATGGACTCTACTCTAAGGATCAGCCTCTTCAAGAGCCTCTCACTTCACCAGGCCTGCTCTTGACTTCAAGTAATAAACCTGATGAAACAATGAAGAGGTCGAAGACGAGAGGGCTGCTCATTGAAGGCTATCTGTTTTCCCGCAAGAGGAGTGGAGCCTAGGAGGGATAATCAGGCCTAGAGAGTCTATAAGGCAGGGGTCAGCAACCTTTTTCAGCTGTGGGCCAGTCCACTGTCCCTCAGACCATATGGTGGGCCAGACTATATTTTGAGGGGGGAAATGAACGATTTCCTATGCCCCACAAATAACCCAGAGATGCATTTTAAATAAAAGGACACATTCTACTCATGTAAAATCACGGTGATTCCCAGACCTTCCATGGGCTGGATTGAGAAGGCGATTGGGCCGCATCCGGCCCACGGGCCTTAGGTTGCCTACCCCTGCTATAAGGGCTCAGTGAACATCAACTACTCAACACAACAAGTAAACTCTCTGGGACCTGTCCAGGGTTCTGAAGGGCCTATCCATTACCACTCTCATCTCCTAAATCTAGTTCTTAGCCTTTGAGTGGATATACAGTTCCTGCCTGCCAGTCACCTTCTGTTACTAACAGCCCCAGACCAGCTTCTTAGAAGCTCCTCCACTGACTCATCATCATCAGGACAGTTTCCAACAAGCATTAGGGTTGTTCTTGTCAGTGTTGCTCACCTATGGGTCATAGCTTTAATTTAGATGTATTTTATTTATTTTATTATACCATTAAAAGTCTAAACTAAATGCATTGGAATAGCAAATAATATGAAAATTATGGTGACAATTCTAAGCTTCTTTATCTGAGAGTCAGCCTCCACTTCTGAGTAGATACGGTATTGGATTACATTGTTGAGGCTGCAGTCCTGTTCTTAGTTTCTTAGGAGTAAGTCCTGATGTACTCAATTAGATTTTTGATCATAAGATTGCCTTGGTTTTTTTGGTTCAATGTCTACATATACATTTTTGAACATAATGGATGGCACAATGCCCTTGTTCCATTACTGCACAGATTATTACTTGCAAAACATAACTCCCCCCACCCCGCATGTAGCCTGCACCCTCCTCCAGAAGGCTGGGAAGAACCCAGCCTTTGATCTAGGAGATGCAGGGGTAGGACAGGTGGGAACATTTCATTGCACAAGAGTAAATCATTGTGCTATTAGAACAAGAGACTTAGAGCTACTTTTGATACCAAGTCTTTGCCTTTAAAGTCTACTTACCCTCAGGTAGCACAGTGGGTCAATGTATTTGGCTGTTAACCAGAAGGTTAGTGGGTCAAGCCCACCCAGGGATGGTTGTGGGCAGGATTCCTACATTGCAGGGGGTTGGACTAGATGAGCTTCGGAGTCCCTTCCAACTCTACAGTTCTATGATTCTAAGAAGAAGGCCCTGGGGTTTACTCCTAGATAAGTGCATACAGGATCCAAGCAAGTGTGTGAAAATATAGCCAATTATTCCAACTGATAACACGTTGGAAGCTAAGCATCAGTTTGAGCAAAGTGAGCTATGCAATTGGTATCGTAGAAAAAGGCAATGCAATTAAAAATAACAACCATATCCAGATGGATCAAGAAAACAAGCTCATCATGCTGTCAGTCAATCTGACACAGTATTACAGTATATCAACCAACATTAAATATCAGATAAGGATAAGTACTTATGAATAAAGATTTGATCTTTTTCAGCAGATGTGCTAAGGTACGATTCCAATACTTGGCTGTTACATTTGAGATTGACTTCACAACACAGATGGGGGAGAAATTGATTTGGCTCATACCGGTATTTTAAAGTGCCCTTCTCCAAATTTTAAACCCTGCCCTTCTCCAAATTTTGCATTGTAGTTCTCCAACCAACGAATGGACACAAAAATACATACATTACTGAAAAGTGCATGCAAAAATGTGTATATTAATGTAAACAATGCACAAAATTCATTCTTTTTTGGGGAAATCGGAAAAAAAATCTATATACCAGGCAAAACTGCATACAGAAATGAAATATTGAAAGAAATGCTAATGAAAAATGCACACAAATTTTCATATGGACTTTCTGCTTTGATTGCAAATGTACATGGAAATGGGGAGAACCAAAATTAATGTGAACAACTGAAACTGACAGATTTCTCCCTCTACTCCACAGTACTTCTGAGTATGAATTGGCTCACACATATATCATTTATATCTACAAATGATGATTACCTCCACACATTCCAGCGCTGCTCTTCCAGCTGAGTCAGCAAATGGTCAATGTATCTATTTGAGTCCATATATTCCTATAATAAAAGAAATTGTTCAGCAAATTAATTTGTGTTAACTGATGCAGGTTTCAATCATACAAAAACTGTAGTTCGTCAGACGTGTATTTTCTCTTGCAGTGTTGTTATTGTCGCTATTAATTAATTAGTTCACTTCCCATAAGGCATCCCAAAGCAATTTACAATATAATAAAAACAATACACACAGAGAGAGACAGAGACAGAGAAAGAGAGTTTAAAACAACAGTAGCACATAGATAAAATCACTTCAGGTAGTGTTCATAGCAGCTTTGAGGAAATGGCATGGAAAAATGGATATCCCACCATGGATATCCCAAGTCACAAATAATATGGCCATGAAAAGCATATTCATTTAATTCATGTAAATGTTCAATAGCTGTTGCAAAGGGAATAATAGATTTGTAAGAGTTTGGGAGTGCCCACATCTTGTCATTTTCTACCAATCTGAAACACTTTGTGCCACTTTTTGGATCCAGACTTTGCTGCTGACAGCAAAGGGGAGTGAGGAACCTTTCCTTTGTATCTCCCAGTGCCACCCACCACACTGAACTGGAAACAGCCTTTCTATCTATAAAAGGCAAAGTCTGGATCTCACCCAATGTAAACAAGCAAAAAAGGCAACCAGAAGTTAATCACTACAATGTACTTACTCACTGTGCTATATCATTATATATAGTCTTACTGCTTTTAAATGGGTAAAATGAATTTATAAACTTGTTAAAGGAGGTTTGTGGTTGTGTAAGTAATAATAATAATTTTATTATTTGTATCCTGCCCATCTGACTGGGTTGCGCCTGCCACTCTGGGCAGCTATCTACTTATACTCAGCATGGAAGAGTACATTAAATTGTACACATTCATTTTTTTAAAGTAGCATATTCAACAATGTTTACATGAAATCTCATTGCCATTGTCTCATATTTTTATATTTGAAATGTTCTGTGCAAGTACTGCTTTTTTCATGAAAGCCAACATTTTACAAGCCATGAATCAATTGATTATATAGTAAAAGAAACACAACAACATAACTCTTACCCCCCCAGTAACAGTTAAAGTAAACTTCTAAAATAATAATAATCATGATTTCAATACTAAATGCAATCAAAAGGAGCTAGTAATCAATGCAGCTTTTCATTACACACAATGCTTATATTGCTGTGTATCTTTTCTCAAGAAAGGGTTTAATAATATGCAAAGTGTATAATGCAACAGTATGTGTCATCAGAACTTCTCTGATGTTTTCTGTACTCACCCAAATACAAGAGATGCACCCCTTTGAGGAAAATATCTTTCTCCACACATGGGTTGTTTGGCAGGCTTTATTATTGATTGAGAAGGCATGTGACTATGGAATTGTGTATTGTGTAATGACAGGTCTTTGTTCAGCCATTTCTCCTCATAATTGAAAAGTGAAAGGTGGAAGTGTCATGAATAATGCATCAATGCCACATCTCTTTTCAACATGAAGATATATGTTACAAGAGAACCACTATCATATTTCATGTACAGTGGATGCCTTTTATTTTCCCAGCAATTTCAGGAATTCCCCAGTAACATCTCAGTAGATACCTTAATTGAAAGACACCACCATAAAACATACGCAAGGAAACAACATAAGCAATCACTGTGCTTTCCTTTTTTAAAAGACCAAATTCCATGTTAATAATCAGTTGCATTGCAAATTAGCCTGATAACACTATGACATACACTGGGCCATGTTCCATGTCAGTAGGCATTGTATAATTAGAACTACCGGTATTTCTGCCATATAAAAAATAACAAATGGTGAAGCATGTTTAAATCAGAGTTGGATCCAGATTTGCCATTCCATGAATAGAATGCAATGGAAACCCCATTGCAGAAAATGAGGGGGATATTATTTACATGGCTTCCTGCTTTCCCCTGCAACTCCTTCCACACAAGCGTCCCTTCCCATGCTGCTTGTGGCATCCACCAGGAAAAGCCACCCAGTACAGAAAGTGTCACTTAACCTGTTCATTATGCCTCCTCTTCCATTGTCTCTTGAAACAGACAGATGCCAACAGCATTTTAGTTTTGCAGTTCTGTTGGTAAATTTATTAGAAACCAAAGCAAACGTCATATTCTAATACTAAGTCAGTGAAAAATTGGCAAATGCCTTTAAAGTTTACATGCACCATACAGAAAGTTCTGAAAATCAAATACATTGTAATATGAAATTTATTTATTAAAAAAAACCCTTAGCAGTTGCTTTAACAAAGCATTTTCCATAGATTTCTTAACTGTTCAAAATTACTTAAGCATCAGTGCACATTTAAAATTAAATCTCAGCTGACGTGACTAAGACTGATTTATCATATTCTGAAGCCAATTGTTTTCATATTCTACTGTTGCAAATTTTGGCTGGGTGTCCTTTTCTAACATCATTCTTCTCAAGCACACAAGTGTATACAGCATGAAGTCAAAAAGCTACTTTACAGCTTAGTTCTCCAGCCTTTCTTCATGCTGAGTACATTTTTACACAAGTGTCAATGGTGGCCTTGGCTAGCAAGGCATCACTGGCTGTACAAGGATTGCATTCCTGACAAGAACAGGGTTGCTGTGGAAAGGTGCTCCTTGGGTTTTATGAGAAACAAGGAAAGCAGTCTATTCTGGATGGGATTATTTTTATTTATTTTATTTATTAAATTTGTATACCACCCTTCACAGATCCCAGAGTGGTTCACAAGCAACCCAAGAATGCAATATCAAAACACCAAATACATGATGGAAACAAGGACATAAAACAAATCAATAACCTATCCACCTGAAATATCAGGTGTGCACTCTGGGAATACCTCCTTGATTCAACTTTGCCCCTGGAGACTCAAGTGGCCACACTGGCACCTATTTCCAGCTAAGGCCAGGGGCAGCCTGAGCACAGTTACCTATTCCCTAGTAATCTCACCATTAAGATATTGTAATGTGGTTTATGCAGGGCTGCCTTTGAAGATAATTCAGAGATTGCAGCTGGTGCAAGATTCAACCACAAGGGTGTTGAGTGGTACTCTTGGGTGAGACTATATAACACCAGTCTAAAGTTCTGCACTGGCTGCCTGATTGCAGAGGCAGATTTATGGCAGCACGATAGGTTCCACTGCACAAAGTGCTGAACCTAGGGTTGAAGACAAAATTGTGGGGGTGGACTGCAAAACTTTAAAGGGGAAGCCATAGTGCCTTCCTCTAAAACAGTGTTTCCCAACCAGTGTGCCTCCAGATGTTTTGGGACTACAACTCCCATCATCCCTTGCTAGCAATACCAGTGGTCAGGGATGATGGGAATTGTAGTCCCAAAACATCTGGAGGCACACTGGTTGGGAAACACTGCTCTAAAAAACAACAGGGTGTTATGACTGGACTAAAATGTAGCTACATACTGTATAAGGAAGGAAGGACAGATTCTCATTGAGACTGACTAAGGAGTTAAAATAATCAAGTTCTGAGCAGTCAGCATTTAACAAGGGCATGTAGAAACTATGCCATCACTGAATCATTGTTTACAAGAATACAGGTCAAACAAAATACGCTGAATATAAGTGATGGTTGTAAGTAACTGACCTCTGCAGCATATGGTGCTTGCATGTGAATCATGTATGTGATGGATCAAATGAGACAGGAGGTGTTAACAAGGCATGAGAAGTATTTATGTGAAGTGCTGGAAAAATGTAGCAGAGTTTTCCCCCTCCTTCTGTTTTCATGCGGGCATTCAGATAGTGTGATACCAACAGAGGATACTTTATACCAGTGTTTCTGAAAGCTCTCTTGATCCCAGCAATCTGACCCAACCTTTATGGGTCAAGTTTGGGGAAATTAATGAATGTTCTGCTCTCAGATCAAGGAAGAATGCAGACCAGAATAGTATGCTCTGTTCCATAGAAAGGGAAGGAGGATGCCTTTCTTTGACGCCTTCCTATGGTATATTATGTGACAATAAATATGTTTTTAGATACCACAAGACTCTTTGCTGCCTCCTTCCTAATACCTTTTTGCAATGTCAGCTAATTATTATAAAATCTGTGCTAAGAAAATTTCAATAATAATTAGTTGGCAATGCAAATGTGTCTGCCTCGTAATATGCCAGTATATTTTGAGACAAGTTCCATTGCATCTGAAAATAGTCCTTTACATACAATGTAAACTAAACATAATACACATTTATGTGTGTCTTTTGCACCTGTGTGGTCTCCTGAAGGATACTCCAAGGGTAGGACATGCTTCACAAAAATCTGACCTTTATAAAACCAAATCAAGAATATCCAACTGTTGGAACAACAACAAAACTCCAAGTTGGGAGGCTCGATGGAACTTGCCTATTGAACGAATAAATGTACCCATCAATTTACAATCATCCCCATCTCAGTCTTCTAATCAAACCTACTCCATGACTTGTACCAACTGGAAACTATCACTATCATTCTCAAGTATCAGGTTCTGATTGGACACAGACTGGAAATTTCAGGAGCCACACTGTGGTAAACATGTGCATCTTCTCAAGTAGCAGCTGCCACCCATCTGGCCAGCCAACAATGATGCACTACTAAATCCCACCAGCAGCAAAGCTCCTGAATCTGCTGGCAGATAAACAAAAACACAAAAATGTGTCAATTTAGAACCACCTCCTGCCCCAAAAAAATCCTCCCCAGGCCCCAGTATTAACAAATGGCACTTGTAATTGGCAAATAGTGAGTCAATGATGCTTTGAGTTTAAGCACTTCAATCATCACTAAAAGGAACAAGGATTCTTGACCACCTTCACTTCACAATTACCATCATCAAACGGATATGAGCATTTCCGCTCTGTATACAAGGACCCTAAGAATAACATGAGAGTTATCTGAAGCCAAAAAAAATCCCCTATTACAGACAGATCCTATTAAACCTTCAGGAAGGAGATGGCAATCAATTCAGCTTTTCCATTTTAGAACTAATAAAACATAGACATAAAATTTAGATGGAATTTCACCTATAAGCACCATCCATTGACAAGGCTAATGTGAGGGAGGGAAAGCCATCAAAATTCCTCACTCAAAGGTCTCCAGTTCAGTTGCCTAGACTCTCTTTATAAAAACATTGCTGACTTAGAAAATCATTCCCCAGAGCTATATACAGTAGCTCCTGTATGTTGTGACCTGTCATGAAGACACAGACATGAAAGATTAGCGATGAGAGGCCAACAGGAGTGCAAGGGCTGGGGCTTCCTTGTCTGCAGACATGCCAACACATTCTTTACCCCTTTAGTAAGACAGCTGAGAGGCATCTTGCTTTCATTGTTTCCTGCCGTCACTTTGTCTTTCTGTTCCACGTCTGACAGCGCACCCAGCTCTAGCCACAAACATTTTCTGCTGAAGGAACAGGACTTGTTAAGGCAGGTTTTAAAGTAACATCTGTTCTGCAGTAGCCGGCAGTGCTTGTCTAGTCAATGCACATTTATTTTCTAAGAACCATTGCTATACAATTAGTCTTATATTTAGTGGGTGCACAATTCAGTATTAGTAAAGTCCAGATGAGACTGTATACTGCTTACGTTACCATTGAAGCTATTTTATGTACTCTCTTTTCAGTTGAACTTGCACCAGTTTTATTCTCAGTCTGGGAGAATAGAGAGTGTGTGAACTTCACACCCAGATTTGTAATATCTGGTATGAAATGTCATTCATTTTTGTTTTGGATATGCCTTATAAGGTATACAATGACATCACAAACATGTATGATGACACTTTACAAAGATAGATAGGAAGACAGTTTACTGAATAGAAATTTAGTCAAGAGCATAATACACTCAACTTTAAATAGGCTTAACAGTGCTTTCGCCTCCCCTTGGGAAGTGTTATGACCCTCAAACATGACTCCTCACATGACCGAAAGGAAGATAATAATAAAGAATTATAGGTTTCTCCACTTGGGGAGGGGGTCAGTACCTCTCCCTTGACCCTCTGACCAGATGATATAGTTTTCCACCTTCTGCAGACTCAGAGAATGAGCCCCCAATAACAACCCCATACAATCCACAACATAAAAGTCAGTACTTGAAGTTTTAGACAATGGCCATTTAGGCACAGTCATCTCAAGGAGGAAGGAGCCATGACAATTCACATAAGACTTCATAAGATCTCAGCTCTTTGCTAAGGCAACATATTCTAAAGCTCAGCTAGCAAGGCCACTGGGAGCTGACCAGGGTCCTGCCCTACCTAGAGATATGGTACCTGCCTGGACTTGTATGGATCTGTTTCTTGCTTCTCCTTCCTGTGAGTCCCCAAGCCGCATAACAGGATAGGAAGCAAATATAATTCCCAAAAGCCTCACAAAAATATGATCCTCTGATTTTGTTCAAGAACTGAAGGTAAGTGAACTGTAATAAAATCCTGTATTATGTTTGTAATACAGATATTCTCTGAGAGAAAGAACAAATGGAATGAGAGCTTGAGACCAAAAAAGATGAAAGGAAGTAGGGGGGAAAGTCTGAATACAAAGTTTGAAGCCAAGACCATTATCCATTGCTCTGCCTGAATTTCTACCAGATGTGAATCTAACTCATTTTCATCATTTAGCACCTGTATTTTAAGGGAGTGATGGCCTTGCCCACAGATGTCTTCAGAAAGTAAGACTGAAAACTGCCCCCAATTGGAAATGAGTTCCCATGACAGCAGGGAATCAGGAGTCTTCCAGGCAAGAACTGAAGATGAAAGTTAACAAATAGTTCAAAAAATTCATATTTTACATCTTTTCAATTTAACATTTTTTTAAAAAGTAATGCATTTTAACATGGAAGATTCTCACTATTAAATAGCTATACAGCAAGCTTTTGTGTGAATTATACTTAAGCTGTTGTCAGGTGACAGAGCCAGGAGCAGATCAGCAATAAAACACCCAGTGTCAGAGGTTAACTCTTTATTCAAAGAAACCAAAACAGCACAGGCCTAGTGATCACAGCAACTCTTCCCAGGAGGAAGTGTGAGGACCGACAGTCTCCACCTTCCTACCACTCTCCAAGACTCCTCCCCCAGGTCCTTACCCAGCAACCTGAGGTTCCTTCATCTTGCCTCTGTTTGCTCTGCACTCTTCATCCCTCTCTGTGTTCTGGGAGACTAGTTGGGAGGGGACCTGGTAACAGCAGAATGGGGAGACTCTTTAGCAGCCTGGCTATTAAGCAGCCTGCCCCCACTCCTATCCAGCCTCCACTTCAGCCTCTGATTCTGGACTGCCCTTTGCCACAGCCACTTCCTGCTCACTAAACCTTGTTACCTCTTCAGCTTCCAACACCTCCTCCACCCAGTCTGCTTCTTCTCCCTCTAATCACTCATCATTATCCCACCATCCAACTCCCCTTGGGGGTTCCCCAGCTGGTGCCTCCCACCACTGCTCTGCATCTAGCCAGTCCATGACAGCTGTAATAAGAATCTTGAATTATACTATAGGTGCATGTGCACATCCATAAGCACCCACACATGCATATATATCTGCACACATATTTCCTGCCTTGAAGTATTTATAATGGTCCATATAAAATCTCAATAAAATTTATGGGATTTGAAGAAAACAACAACACATATTGTATGTAGGCAGAGCATATATCATTCATTTTCTTTGGGGAAATTATTATTTTTGGGAAGTGGGTATGCAACTTACTTGTTTGAGACTCTGTTCTTGCGTTAATGAACAGCAACATTCAGTAAGGATATCAACCCCATTTTTTAAATAAAGTTTTATTTTCAGCATGAACTGGTGAATAAAAGCCCAGCGTAAGCCTACACCCTGTGTTTATGGAATTCTAAAAAAAAAAAAGCTAGGCATTTCCCAAATGCTGTATAGTGAAAGTAGATAGCATCATGTGCCTTTGGTTAGAGAGGAAATTTGGCACAGATTTAGCAAAATGAAGTGGTTATTTTGAAAGGGAACCTACAATTAGAAAATTCAGCACCATCCCAGCGATAGGCAGCAAGTCTAGAAAAAGAACTTGTGGAATACGTGTCTGCATGTCAAAATTGTCTCCAGACCCCAATAAACACCGATAAGCCCTAGTGAGATATTTTGTTCCTCAGAATCTATTTTGAATGAAAATCTGTATTTTAAAAATAGCAAATTTAGTAAAAGTTATGCTTGGAGAATTCTAAGAGCCTTAATCCTCTAAGCAATTCATTTTCTCAGTAGCTACCATCATAAGCTTAACTTAGTGCTGCGAGACATTTATTGCTATTACATGTGAATCAGGAGCTGCACCACATTCAGAATGAAAATTGCCCCCTTCCTGGCTGCTATTTTCCCCAAAGGTGCGGCTTATAGTAAAAATAGATGGGTATTTTTACACCAAATGTACTGAAAAGTAGAGGGACACTCTATCATTCACCCACCTTTGATAGTGCACATGGTATTTCAGGGCAGCTACAAGATGCTCAAAAGGTAAGTAATTCTCATGTGATCTTTAGTTGCTGCCCAGTTAAGGAACCAAATCCCCATTTTTGTAGCTGTTGTGAAACCAACAACTGTGCACTTGTGCACATTTCTAATGGCTGTGTGTTCATTTGTCAGTCCTTTCCATTATCAGTACAGTAGCAACAGCATGGCATGCTAAACTCATCTCTGTGTCTGCGACATTTCATTTCCTTGTGTTTTCTGATTTAAAAGTGTTACATACCACATGGAAATCTCATTGAGCCGCCAGGATTATACTTGTGGAGGAGGCAATTAAAAAAAAAAAGAAATGAACTATTTAATCATTTCTTTTTAAAAGCATTTGCATTAGTATCAGCTTAACAGTAGTTAAATAAAAGGATTCTGAAAAACCAACAATAATTCTCAAACAGGAAATACTTTCAAAGGGTACCATTTAACATTTTGAGGTGGGGGGTGCACAGTAACCATATCCCTATGACAACACCAGAGAGGATTTGTATCTAACTGCAAGGATCTAATTTATTTCTCATATAATAATATCCAGTGGCCATTGTGAACATTTCATTATCATGGAAATTAAAGACAACACAAAGAAATTAATGTTTTAAGAGAAACCTAGCATGGTCCATTAAACTCTGCCTTTTATTGTCTGTATAACTGTAATAAGATACGTTTTCTCCCTTTCTGTAATATATACACATACATTTCTGAATAATGGGAGTAACACTTTCCATAAATTACATACGGAAGCTTTGAGGGCAAGCCACTAGCTCAGCACAACAGTCTTCATATTTCCATATAAATGTACACTGTGTACTTTTTTCTTTTCTCGATTGTCACACGCCCCATAAAGCAATACAATTTATCCCAGTAGATGTTAACTCTTGCTAATTTGTAACAATCACAAATCATGGCTAAGTTGAACAAAGCGAGGATTTTTGCCATTATTACCCGCAAGAGCCAACAGGAGTTGGCCTTCAGAAAGAGATGGCAGTTATATGTAGCCAGGATATGTAGTTAGACTACTATCTTCTGAGGTTTGGGCTAGAAAGAACAGGGAGAAGTCCCAATGCCCAGATCAGGCTAAAGGCTTTATATGTGTGGCAGCAAACCTCCACATCCATGACCCTACTTAGATAGGAAATCACCTGAACAAAATGGATGTGCCCATGATGACATTCTCCAACCTGATCTAGCAACCTGGGGCTACACTCCCACACCCACACTTGCCCATTTTCAAGAGGAGAAATGTAAGGCCATATTTAGGTCTCCCTTACTTTACTTTCCCTTCCCTGCCAAGCAGGTGATTGGTATGATTGCAGCTTATTTTTTACAGGGAGACTAGGCATGCAACCTTTGCTGCTGTGCAAGCACTGAATTAGATCAGTGCCTACACTGTCAGGTTAATTTTCCTGAATATTTAACACTGGATCTTTGGCATTTGAAATGTATTTCCTTCTAAGGTTTGAACAGAGGCACGTTCTTTGTGACACAATACTTTTATCTCATTAAACCAGAACTTTTATGGTCTCTGTGCAGTGGCTCTGACCACAAAGCGCCACTGTTTAGCTCATTAACCAAGGAATGTACAGTGGAATGCACAAAATTGGTGTGCTCACTCTTGGCGTGCCAAACAGCAGTAGTCTGTCTACTCCCATGTTATCCTCAGGAGAAAAATATTTCATTCCAATACTGTTCCTACATTGCGATTTCAGTGGAGATCTATCTAGCCCCATTCATTTTTTTTGTCCCCATTCTGAAAAGTACATACAGTAGGAGCTATACTAGAACACCTTTCAGAAAAGTGTATGAAGATTCTAACTACAATTTCTATCCAAGAAGATGGAAGTAGTTTTTCCCCTTTCCCTCTGGGCACCTGGGAAAAAGCTGGTGTTAATGGTGAGGAAGAGGAGAAACAGGACCAGGGAACTCTGGGATTCAGCAATGTCTCAGCAGATGCCCAAACATCCAGTCCTCATGCCTAGAAAAAGGATTTGGGACCTATTTCAGCCAGGAGGCACATGTCGGTGCTGGGTGCATAAGTGGCAGAAAAATTATTTACCTTTGCACCAAAGGATACTTTCTATACACACACACCTCTTTCCTCTATCCAGGCAATCAAAAAGCATTACCAGAGTTCAAGGACACATTCCAGTCAGGCAGCATGTGAAGCAAGGCCAGTGAGGGATGCAACCTGGGGAGAGAGGGTGTGGATAAGGAGTGTGTGTGGCCTGGAGAGAGCCAAATAGAGAGGATTGGAGGGTTGCATTTTGCTACAGGGCTGAAGTTTCCCACCCCTGGACTAAAACATAGTGCAATTGACAAATAATACTTATTGCTGTTAAAGAAGAGGAAATAGACCAGCTATGCAGTACACAGGTTAAAAGACTTTCAGTTTTACAGTGTAGACAATAGGTGCCAAGTCTAACAGCTATTTCTGCTTCTAATTGCCAACCTTTGAAGACAGTTTAGAAATTGTAGCTGGTGCAGAATTAAATGACCAGATTGCTGATCGGGCAAGACAGTCTGAACATATAACATCAATCCTGACATGACTTCATGGGCTGACAATTAGTTTCTGGGTCCAATTAAAGTGCTGCTTTTGACCTATAAAGCCTTATGCTGCTCAGGACCCCAATACTGTATCTCAAGGACTGTCTCACCCAACATCAACCAATTCAAATCCAGCATTCATCATCTGAGGCCCTTCTATGTGTTCCCCCTCTGAAGGAGGTTTAGAGGGCAGCAACATGAGAACCAGCCTTCTTAGTAGTGCCTTCCCAATTGCAGAAGGACATCCCCAGGGATGCACATTGAGCACCATCAGTATCTGTTTTTAGGTACCTTAATTTTCTGCTTATCTCTTTAGTGGGGTGGATTGTGTCTGATCTGTTCTTTTGTGCTTATTACCAGTGAGCATTTTAGGTTGTATTTACTTGTTTTTCTTTTCTTTTCTGGAAGCTACTTTGAGTCACTTTTGTGAAAAATATTGAATTATGATTACTACTACTCAGAAAATAGGAAAGACTTGCCAAGCTTTTGTAAACACATCATTTTCTAAATTATTTTCTAAAATCAACTACGATATCAATTTGTAGTAATTTAATTAAGATATCAGAACACTGAAAACAGCTTTATCTGATGGCATTTTGGCTTGTTCTGCTTAAGGGCAGAGACCTTCATCAGTGTATATTTGAAGATTATAATAAGTGATGTAGATTACTCATTCCCATCATCATGTTAGAATCAATCCAAACACTGGATGTCTGGGCTGGAAAGGCATGCAGAATATGCAAGCATCTGTTAAACCACAAAGAAAGTTTGGAAGATGGAAAGAAAGAAAAAGAGGCCTTGATCTATCCTTTGATTGCACAGGACAAGCTTTTCATTAACTTGATAAATGCTTTCTCACAGACTCTTTCTGTGACACCGCACAGCCTCTTCTTATTTTGCAAAACCATTCCTAAATAGTAATAATTTCTAGAGTGCTTCCTGTGCTGATCTCATTCCTCTGGCTATGAAAACTTGAGTTCTCAGAACTAGTCTTGCAACTTCATGCTGCCTCCTCAATGACGTTATTGCCCATGAAGGAACAGTGTGTGGACAGTGGTGGCTGATACTCTCACTTAAGTGCTACAATATCAACACTGAACAGAGAGGAACAAATCAATTCAGCAGAGACCCCTGTAGGGCTGAGGCTGGAGTGTAAAGTTTCAAGAGAACAACAGGTTCAAATTGCACATTATGCTTAACGTGTAGCAAAGTTTCTTATGTTTCTTTAATGAATTACAGTGGAGAGGATTCTTAAAGGAATCACAACACGCAAAAAGGAAGGTTTATCACTTCCATCCCCAGATGCGACCTCCTGAATATTGCCTCCTCCCCCAGTTTTTTTTTGGGGGGGGGAGTTTCTACTGGTGCTATTTTCTTATTCTAAACCATGTAGCTGCACAGTAATCTTTTTGTGGGGAACAATGCAGTTGGAGGAGGAAGGGGCTCCATGCACTGTGATTCTAATTAGCAATCTCTCCCCGTGTTTGTCATAAATTAATTAAAGAAAAACAAGAGACAGAGCTGCATGCTATATATTAAGCTAACATGCAGTTTGGCACTGAAGATTCCAGACTGGAAAGAACACTGGACCCTCCAAGACCTCAAATACTATTGTTGTATAAAACATACACTCTCCAACACCATCCTAGTACTATTACTCTTTGTATGGTTCATACATCTACACACCTTTTTTTTTTGAAGCTGCATTTTTTATTGTGTCTAAGAACTCTGGCAATGGTCTGTCCTAGCATTGCTACCTCTGGTACTGCCTGTGTAGACACTGCATGCTTAACTTTTAAGTCACAGCCCTTCCACAGAGGGGAGGACGAAACAGAGTTGGAGAACTTGCAATTCTTTGACAAAATGCTACCCATTCATTAAATGCAACAAATATGGGATTCCATTTATTTCCAGAATCTAGCAACTCACCTATCTTCAGCCTCAATCTACAGCCTCAATAACATTTTCCTTTTGTTCACAAGTAGGTTGATGTCCCAATTAAGCATGGTTACAGAAGCTCCAGGTATTCAAAACAGACTAAGCCCCAAATCTTTCCAACACACACCACCACTATTGTTTGGTCCTAAGTATCTGAGCACTAAAATCTAATGCCTTTGTGTTGGACATACTAGAGCTGCTGATGGTGTAATATTTTTGAGTAATCAGCTGGCTGAGCAGCCCACCTTATATATTCTTAAAGATCCATTTCTGAGACCAATACACTAGATGTGTGGGTAACTTAAATCAGGACAAGTATAACATTTACCAAGCTAAAACTCCAGAACAGAGTGCTGTACATAAAAATACTGATTTGTTCTACTGCCCTGATTTCATTCTTCTTCTAATTAGTGAAGTAACCTTGTGTTGTTAGTTACAATTATCATTCCCATTTTAGCGATGCAAGGTCTTCAGGTAGGAGACAAGTGATTTGCCCAAGGCCACCTCATGTGTCCATGTAACGGCTAAATATGTTCATTCTAGGCCAAAGTCCAACATTGGCCTAGGAATTCTAGGCCAAAGTCCAACATTCTGCTTGTATCTCTCTAACTCTTTAAGGATACTTTAGGTTCAGTAAAAAGTAGAGGAAAGCTTCACTGTATTAACACCTATGGCTGTGTTTTATCTTATTGTGCATTAACAGTTGAAAACTACAGTTTGCAGACTGACAAGCTCTGCAGCAAGAAAGTGTAACTAAACCTGTCAAACAAAAATTTCATCTTATATATTGATATGGCTAAGTACTGCCTATCAGCAAATGGAATTTCCAACACAGTGCCTTGTGACATTTCCTATTTCTTCATGCATTTTGCTCCTGTGGCTCTTGCTATGACTGAAAGCAGCAGGGTGATCGTCTCCGCAGTGGGAAGTGAAGCACCTGCTGCTGAGAGTAATGATTGTGTCTTTACTAAATCTTGGATCTATTCATGTGCATTTGACCACTTAGATATATTAACAGCAAGCTCTCCATAGGTTAAGTAGTTAAATACTTTGGAACACCAGCTGAGAAGCTGGTAGATGTCACCTTCAGTGTCTATTAGGGCCAAGAATAACTGACAAATCAAGACTGCCCTTCCATTAAATATGGCAAACCAATAAAAAAAATGATGACCTTTTAGCCACATTGCTTCATGGGAAGAAGAAAAAACAAACTTTCCATCTGCTAATGAAGTAAAGTGAACTAAACATTGTTAATTGCTGTAGGCTGCAATTACTCCCAACACCTTTCTCAACAATTCTTTTAAATGGTCTCACTGGGATAAAAAAAAGCCTGTATTTACCTGACCAATATTAACTATTTCCTGCAGTTATTTCAAAGATGGCGTTCTTAGTCTACACTATCTCTCACACTGTTATGGTGTGGGGCCTCGAGCCTCTGATTCTGGCTCACTATTGTCTACACAGACTGGCAAAGGCTCTCCAGGGTTTCAGACAGGTCGTCTTCCGCAGAACTAACTAGAGATATGGAGGACTAAACCTGGGATGTTGAGCTACAGCCCTTCCCCAAAGCTTTGCTCTTAAAGTCAAGGCCCTGCTGATGTCAGGGTCTGATGTCACAACGCTAATTACAGACAATAAAATATTGGAAATTATGCTACATCACTAGTAGTTCTGATTAACCTTTGAGGCAGAGAGGACGTGTTACAATAATAAGTTTTGGCATGCTTTGAGGGTGGTTTCCCCCGCTCCGAATTGTCTTGCAACAGTGTTGTGTAATCAGTTACCTTGATGAGAGTTCTAGCTGCCTGCACAGTGGCTCCTTTTTAAAACCATGTGCTGACCATCCCATTTCTAGACACCAGACAGACAGTGTAATTGTCTTTCTCACAATGTTTATAGAAAATAGAAATGATTCAGCTTGGAGTGGATTTACTTAAATAAAACAGACATAGAACAACCTGCCCTGGGGCAAAGAATTGATTCAATTACAAATTGGGGCAGTGGGGGGTACATTTAGTTTTTCAGTCTCTTTCTAGTTGATGGGCAACCCAAAGCATCCAGAATGCTGGTGTCACAAGTAGAGATAGGAAAGCAAACTAAAACCTAATCCCAGTGAGATGGAAATGCTGCTGGTTGGTGAGTCCTATGGTGTGGGTAGATACTTACACATCTATGCTGGATGAGGTTGCACTCCTCTACCACTCCCAAAAAGTATGTTTGCAGCTTGTGGCTAATTCTGGATCTAGTACTTTTGGATAAACAGGCAGCAATAGACAGAGGTGCTTTAAACTAGCTTGTTGGTTCACCAAGTGTGGGCCTTTCTAGGGAACTTGGAGTTAGCCACAGTTATTATTGCCCTTAAAATAACTTACATTTCTATAATATCTAGACATGCAGCTTCCTTTGAAGACCATCCAGAAAGTTCAACTAGTCCAAAAAACCCCCCACAAATAACCCCCAGGAGTAGAAGACATCTGAAGGCAACCTTGTATTAGGGAGTTTTGAATGCTTGATGTTTTACTATGTTTTTATATATACTGTAAGCAGAAACCCAGCCAGATGGGTGTATAAATAATAAAATGATGATGATGATGATGATGATGATTTACCACACATTAGAGATCAGAGCACACATACAATATATTAGAAATCTTAACTGACTACTTATCCATTCTCTGGCAGAATTCAAGGTGCTAGTGCTCCAGTTGAAGAACAGCCTTTACCAAAGGTATCATGGACTTTGAAGACACTTGAACTCAGAATGCAAGGGAGAAACGTGCTAAGAGGAAGGCACGCTTGACAAATCCACACCGTGATCAACTCCTGCCCGGGAACCAATGTCCCCACTGTGGAAGGATGTGTGGGTCCAGTATTGGCCTCCACAGTCACTTACAGACTCATTGTTAAAATCCGTGTTTATGGAAGACAATCTTACTCAGCTACGAGTGATCGCCAAAGAAGCTACGAGTGATCGCCAAAGAAGAAGAGCATTAACATTTAAAGCTTTTAGTGGCCCTGGAGCAACACACCCTAAGAACCTCCTTCTCGCATATAAATAAATACTTTTAAAAAAAATGTAACTTTAACTTGATTTGTGCTTGGCTATTGTGTATTTTGTGAAACTTGTCGCTTAGCTGTACATATCAGGCTTGGCAGCCTGCAATTTTTGCAACCTTTATTATAGGTTATGGAGGGAAATATGACTTACCATTATGTACAGGGAATGTTTAACTTTATACCATTTAAGTGTAACTAAATAAACCCCTTCAAAGATGAGTCCTGTCTCACACTTGACTGCAAACGAAGGACATCATTTATCCTCTGGAGCCAATCTGTCTCACTAAAGATATATTTAAGTGCAGAAGATACAATGTCATCACGCTTTTCTTTTCTTTACAAAGAATGACATGTAAGGGGATAATTCGTTACTCATAGGGTTTAAAGAGCAAATTGGAGTAGTCAACATAATTGTTGACTTGCTCTTTTAAAAAAATGACAATGCAGTCCTCTTTAGATCATTTTGCATGAACTTATTCTGTGAAGCCCAATGGATTGAAACAAAAATAATGGGCAAGGTAATGCTTACTCTGTGGTTAGAATAAAGATCTGCACGAACGTAATCCGAGGAAAGCTTGCCTTCTGAGATTCAAATAAATTATGAATAAGCAGATTTGCCAATATCTGGATATTTTGCACAATTGATTCTGCTTCTGAAATGCTTGAGTGTAGCACTGTGTAAGGTGCTGTGTGTGTGCAAGAGAGAGATGCAAACTGAGGCTCCAGCCCTGACCTCCTGAAATTCTAGATTCACATTGCTTCTATGTTGCTTCTAGATTGGACTTCCTTAGGGTTGTCATTTAGCCTGTTATACACAACTTCCTGCCTACTCTGGATTATTCTACAGTCATACCTCAGGTTGCAAACGTGATCCGTGCGCGAGGCACGTTCGCAACCCACAGCGTTCGCCACCCGCAGCGCCGTATCTGTGCATGCCTGTGACGCTTCTGCACATGCGCATGACATCATTTTGTGTTTCTGAGCATGCGCGAGAGCCGAAACCCAGAAGTAACCCGTTCTGGTACTTCCGGGTTCGGCGCAGAGCGCAAGCCAAAAATGTGCAACCCGCAGTGTTCGCAACCCGCAGCGCCGTATCTGTGCATGCATGTGATGCGATTCGGTGCTTCTGCACATGCGTGTGACATCATTTTGTGTTTCTGAGCATGCGCGAGAGCCGAAACCCAGAAGTAACCCGTTCCGGTACTTCTGGGTTCGGCGCAGAGCGCAACCCAAAAATGTGCAATCCGCAGCGTTCACAACCCGAGGTATGACTGTACTTGCTTCTGGTCCTTCTAAACTTCAGCTGCTGCTTTTGGAACTAAATTCCTTGCTTGTCTTGGATAACACTCCTTCTAACTTGTTCAGGTTGACAGCTTGTTCCCTAGGGCCTGAAAACTGAACTGCTGCTGGCCAATACCACCAGAACCCAAGTTTTTATAGGCCTCCCTGTGATTAAAGTGTATCATGATGATTAGTATATACCATCCCTAGTGCAACATACCAGCTAGTATTAACATCTCCTACATAACTGAAGTAGTAGAGCCATTTATTGTTGTTTAGAATAATCATCACAGCTAGACATAGTCAATACACAATTTTTAAACTCCTATGTTATGTTTCTTAAAGTTGTGTTTTAAAACTGCTCTCATGAGTTTTATGGCAATAAAAATAAATATGCTGCTCTACTTGTGAGTCATAAATAATACTTGGCTATGATCACAGAGACCATGGGAATTCTGCATTCTGAAACCAAATGTCTGTAACACTTGACATTTCTGGATGTCTACATCTGTTTACATGAGGAGTGTAGTAGTAAGCAGTTGGGAAAAAAATTCACTGGGAGTTTTCAGAGTCATCCAAGACAGCAATAAACAGCAAGCACCAAGATCCACAGCTTTAAATTAAAACTTTTTGAAGGGCTTTTCATTACTCCAAGAGTCAGTGAAATGGAAGCAAATTCATTCTTAAGTTTTCCTATGAACCCATAAAGCCCATTGTCAAGGGTATATTTTGTGTGCATTTTAAAGTGCTTTCCTGATCAATCAACCAATCAATTTATTGAACCAGTCAGCAGACCTCACAATGAAATTTATACATTATCACAGAAGTTATCACATGTTCTTTTAACTCTATTGACATTTTGCTGAATATTAATTTGCTTTGACTATTGAATTCACCCACTTCAAGGCATACTGCAGTTGTAATAAACAAACACATCAAAACTACTTTGTGAAACCAACAAGTTATGTAGCATTCCTTTTTTATCTTTTATCAAAAGAGCTTGCATGGATAGCAGCATGCTCAGAAGATTTGTCAAAATAGTTGCAATTCTCTTTTGAACACTGATCCATTGGCTGCTATCAGCTGGAATGGGATTCTGGAGATTCTCTAGGAAAATCACTACATTAGGGCCAAACTAGATGTCACACAGTCTCTCACCTTATTGTAAATAAAAAGCAAGGAGCTGCCAATATGAATGGAGCAACAGCATGAGGGACTTCCGAACCTTTCCTTCTTTTGCAATTATACTGCTCAAACCTGGCCCTCTCAAGTGGCTTTACCATTTTGAGCAAAAATATATTTGACACTGCTCTGGTTCGCCAGAAGCGGCTTAGTCATGCTGGCCACATGACCCGGAAGCTGTACGCCGGCTCCCTCGGCCAATAAAGTGAGATGAGCACTGCAACCCCAGAGTCGTTCATGACTCGACCTAATGGTCAGGGGTCCCTTTACCTTTACCACAAAGAATGTCCTAGATCCATTTTGGTTCTATTCAGAGTGAGGAGAGCACACACCTGTAAATTATTCTTAATTACAGTGAAAAAAGGAAATCCAAACAGCATTGTACAGGCAGTGTGTCCTGCTGTGTCTTTAGCAAGAACCCATGAAGCAAGGCGACCAGTGTCTCAGCACTTTAGATATCTCCAGTGTTCAGATGAAAGCAAGAGTTTGGCTGAGACGTCATAACTCCTGCAGTCCAGATTACCTCTCCTAGTCTCCATCCCTTCCCCACCTTCTCTTAGGTCAGCCTCCTGGACACAATGGGAGTGGTTCTCCTGTCATGAATTCTTGCCTGGTGCAATTCCTACATTGCTGGGCAGGTGCTTGGAGCAGGAGCTGCTTGGCTCTTTGGATGACTTAAGCTCATTGATGAGGGTATTGGGTCCACAGTTCCATTGCTGTCAGTTTGAGTTTGAGTATCAGGAACTTTACTGTGTTCTTCAGCCAGTGGAATAGGAATGAAAGGCTCAATGAATGCACTCTTTTCTACCCACAAGCCATAGTTTGAGGATGGGGGCAGGGCCATGGCAAAGTCTACCCACTGCCCTATATCAGATTCCCTAAGACGGATATTTGCACCAGAGGAGCCTTCAGCTCACCCACCTCTCTCTCCCCATTCCAAAACTGCTTTGTTTGTCCTTTGCACACAGGGACACACTCTGACAAACTCTGACACATTCCAGAGAGATCTCAAGCTATTTCCTCACAATTAGCTCCCATTGAGAAACAATCTACCAACCATTCTGGGCTATGAGCCAGCAATGGCTAGCCATCAGACATACCAATAGGCATTAGAAACAGCTGAATCATTAAAAAATGTTTCTCATTGGCCGAGTCTAGGCACCTCCCCCCATGGTATTTCCCTCCATAGTTGCAATGGTGAATACAAAGAAAGGGAACAAATTTACTAATATTAATATTCCACAGTTGGGCCAAATAATTGATTAGTCCTCAGATTTATCCAACCCTCCCCAACAACTGCTCCAACCAGGCGCAAACCAAAAGAACGGTCTCAGCACTCCCTTGGTAATGGTTCAATGAGTTCAAATATTGACCCTTTCCTTCATTTAACTCCCTTTTCATGGCATGAAATTCATTCATTGTACTAAATGACAAAAACATGGCCATTATATAATGCTTTCACTTACATTAGAGGGCTGCTTAAGTCAAACCTCAAGTTCCAAAATCGAGTTCTAAGTTCAGTCAGTAGTGGTTTAGGACTGTACAGCTAGTCAATGGTACAGAAGCAGAGGAGAGTGAAAAGCGTCATCGGCAGGGGCAGAAGTTGGACTGTCACGGGCTTCCGGTCTAGCGCTTTTGCCGATCGGCTGGGATCCCGTCGCGCGCGGCGGGGACCGGCTGGAAACGACCCGAGGGCTCCGTTCCTGCGCAACGGACCCTCCTCAAACTTCAGGCAGGGCAGCCTGAAGACCTGCGGAATCGGCGGGTGCCCAATCGAGCTCCACCCCCTTTGGAAGACCTGAGTTAGGGTCGTAGAAGGGGAGAGCGGGTTGAGCTTGGGGCGCCGAGACTCCATTATCGTGTGTTTTCAGCGAAGCGGCATAGCGGACGGCAAACAGCGCTAGATTCCTCCACCAATTTTGAATAAGGAACCGTGAGTAAAAGACTCCAAAAAAAGATCAATTTGGACTTAATTTGGAACAGGAAGAGAATCTAAACGGAGGTCCAGCTCTTCCTTTAACGTGTAAATAAAGCAAGGAAATAGACTGTAAATAACGGACTGTTTTGAAGGTTCTTAGAATGCTCAGTAAGGTTTTGACAGATAATTAACAAGAACCCCCTCCCGGGCTCACAAGGGTGAAGGGGGGGGGAAGGACCTTTTGGTGTTTCTTCTTAAGAGGAAATAAAGTTCTCCCGCCACCCTCAGGACTTGGATTCCGGGTCAGTGCGGGGAGAAGAAAAATACTGCATTTTGAAAGGCTAGAGGCTTTTGACAGCTCTGTTGACTCTCTTGCTATTTAATAACTGGGGAGACTGCTACAAATGTCCAAAGTGTTAAAGTATATAAGAAGTACTTGTTTCAATGTACTCTGTGCCTTCCATGTAAAATTGGCTACAATTGCAAATCCCTGAAGCCATTCTCAGGACTAAGCAAAAGAGACACTGAAAGACAATAGACTGTTTAAGCTCCTGCTTCCTGTGTTTACATTCCTGCATTCCACTCCGGCAAAGCTCTCAGTAGAGAAGGAGCTGATAAAAGGAGTGACCTTGAACTATTAACAGATGAGCAGCTCAGCTGGTGCAAGGGCTAAAGGGCCGAAAGACACTAAACAACCAGAAAGAAGGGATTCTAAGGACGAGAGACGGGATTCCAGGGCGAACGAAGAAGTGATGCAGCAGGTGCTTCAATCTTTGGACTCTATGAGAAAAGAGTTTGGCGAAAGAATTGATGTTTTGAGTAATAAAATAGATGATCTCGCAGTAATTAAAAAAGATTTGGAGGAGGCCAAAGAAAAAGTCGCCAAAGTAGAAAATAAAGTGGATGACCTGGAACATGTGCAGGACAAGTATCAGAGAGAAACGGAGACGGCTCTTGCTTTCATTCAGATGAAGCAACGGGAGGCGAATCTGAAAGTGAGAAATCTCCCAGAAGGTGAACAAGAAAGCTTCAAGAAGTTTGTGGTAGAGACCTTTGCAGAATTTTGGGAAATTGATGATGTAGAGTTGGATACAAAAATCGTAAAGGCCTACCGCTTCAAATCTAGAGATAAAGATTCCAAAACACCAGGAGACTGCATAATTGAATTCCAATATAAACAAACAAGAGATGAGATTCTGAATCTTCATTATGCCAAAAATTTGATTGTAAATAAACAGCAGGTGGTCTTGTTTAAGGACATTCCTAAGTATTTCTTGGACAAAAGAAGTACATATATAGAATTGACACGCACCCTAAGGAGGAGAGGAATCGACTTCAGGTGGGAATTCCCAGAAGGCCTCTCGTTCAGATACAAAGAAAGAAGAGTGAGAATTAAATCACCACAAGAACAAAAGAATTTTGTGGACAAGCACCCGGAGCTTCTCACAGAACCACAATCCAGATCAGCACCAACTTCACCAAAAGCAACACAGAAGCTTAAAGGAGCGGAAGGAGGAGTTGCATAGAGGACAATGGCGTTAAAAGCCCTAACATGGAATGTCAGGGGCTTAAATATACCTGTTAAAAGACACAAGGTGTTTCATGTCTTAAATAAACAGAATTTGGACTTGATTTGTCTACAAGAAACACATGTGGTCAGAGTGCACAGAAGAGTCTTACAAAATAAAAAATTGGGCCAAGAATTTATCTCATCAGCTAAAGTTAAGAAGAGAGGGATTGTAATTTATGCCAAAGATAAATGGAATCCAAAACAACTTTTTAAAGACCAGGAAGGAAGATACATTGCAATCGAAATCACAGTGCAAGGCGAAAAACTTTTGGTTCTGGGAATTTATGCACCTAATGGAGGAAAAGCGGAATTTTTTAAAGAAATCCACGATAAGTTGCTGGATTACATGGACTACAAAATAATAGCCATGGGAGACATGAATGCGGTTCCATCCACATTGATGGACAGATCACAAAGAACAAAATGGTCCAACGATGGAAGATTACCTAAAACTTTCTTTGACATGGTGGACAATCTGGACTGGGTGGACGCTTGGAGGCTAAAAAACCCAACAGACATGGAACCGACTTTTTTTTCAGAAGCAACGAATTCGTGGAGTAGGCTAGATCAATTTTGGGTATCCAGGGAAATGTCACCCAGGATACTCAAAGCACAAATTCATCCAAGAACCTGCTCAGACCACAACCCGGTACAGCTGGATTTAAGAATCAATTTACAAGGAAATTTCCGATGGAGAATGGATGACTCTTTGTTCAGGAATGGCAGTATATGTGAGAAGGCCCAGAAGACTCTAAAAGACTTTTTTGAAATAAATTTAAACACAACAATGGAAAAAAGAGTCATCTGGGACACTAGTAAAGCGGTAATGAGAGGATTCCTGATACAACAGAAAGCGATAAAGAAAAGGCTACAAAATCAAAGAAAAGAAGATATTCTGCAACAATTAAAGGAAAGAGAGAAACAGTTGAGAGTGAATCCCAGAAGTCTGGAACTGCAGAAAAAAATCAAGAAATTACAGATGGATTACTCTCAATTAATTAACCAGGAAATAGAATGGAAAATCAAAATGATGAAACAAAAGACCTTTGAATCTGCAAATAAATGTGGAAAATTGCTCGCATGGCAGCTAAAGCAAAGGTCGAAGCAAAACACGATAACGAATATCGAGGTGAATGGAAAGCATATTACAAAGCCAGTAGAAATTCGGAAAATTTTTGAGAGTTTCTATAAACAGCTGTACAGGGAAGACCATCTACATGACGACAAGATAGAGCAATTTGTGAAAGAAAAAGGACTGCATAAAATTCCAGAGGAATTGAAACCAACGCTCAACTCCCAAGTAACCACAAATGAAATTGAAAATGCAATAACAAATATGAAACTAGATAAGGCCCCAGGACCCGATGGACTTTCAGCAAAATATTACAAGACACTTAAAGATTGGTTAATACAACCAATGAAAGAAGTATGCAATGAAATATTAAAAGGAAGGAAAGCACCTGATTCATGGCAAGAGGCCTACATAACTCTGATACCCAAACCAGATTCCGACAGAACCCAAATGAAAAATTACCGACCCATCTCCCTTTTGAATGTGGATTATAAAATTTTTGCAAATGTCATGGCCAATAGATTTAAAGGAGTACTGATGAAGATTATCCACAAGGATCAAGCAGGGTTTTTACCCCAAAGACAAATAAATGGAAATATACGGAATGTTGTGGATACATTGGAAAGATTGGAACAAAGGAAAGACCGCAAAGCGGTTTTGATGTTTATAGATGCAGAGAAGGCCTTCGACAATGTTTCGTGGAATTTTATGAAAGAAAATTTAGGAAAAATGGAGATGGGAGGAGCCTTTATGAATGGATTGGAAGCAATTTATACAGAACAAAAAGCAAAAATTATAATTAACAACATTATTTCAGAGAGCCTTAAAATTGAAAAAGGAACGAGGCAAGGGTGCCCCCTTTCTCCATTGCTATTTATTACGGTCCTGGAGGTTCTTCTGAACATGATTAGAGAAGATGGAAATATACAAGGAGTGAGCGTTGGTGCGAAGCAGTATAAAGTGAAAGCCTTTGCAGATGATGTAGTATTAACTCTTCAAGAACCAGAGGCCAGTGCCGTGAGGGCACTGGAAGTAATTCAAGAATTTGGACAGGTAGCAGGATTCAAATTAAACAAAACAAAGACCAAGTTGCTAGGTAAAAACTTGACACTGGAAGAAAAACAATTCATTGAGGAAAAAACGGGCCTTGGCTTCGCAAAAAAGGTGAAATACCTAGGGGTGAATTTAACATCTAAGAACCAGAATCTGTATAAGGACAACTACGAAAAAGTTTGGAAAGAAGTTAAGAAGGATTTGGAAATTTGGAATAATTTGAAACTATCCTTGCTTGGACGTATATCTGTAATCAAGATGAATGTGCTACCAAAACTGCTATTTCTGTTTCAAGCGCTACCGATTGTCGACAAGATGGAACCATTCAAAAGCTGGCAAAAGGACATATCCAGATTTGTCTGGCAAGGGAAAAAACCCAGAATCAAATACAAGATATTAACTGATGATAAGAAAAGAGGGGGATTCTCCTTGCCGGACTTAAACATATACTTTGAAGCTGCGGCATTCTGCTGGCTTAAGGACTGGTTCCTGTTGGAAGATACAGACGTGTTGGATTTAGAAGGATGCGACAATCGGTGGGGATGGCATGCCTATTTGTGGTACGACAAAATAAAGATTCATCAAGGATTCAAGTCACACATAATTAAAAAAGCCTTGTTCAGAGTCTGGTGTAAATATAAAGATTTACTGGAGAAGAAAACACCCAATTGGATTTCGCCTTTAGAAGCCAAGGCAGATAGAAGAACAAATATGGAAAACAACTATCCTAAATACAGAGACATTATAATTCAAGAAGGAGACAGCGTCAAGTTAAA
Organism: Darevskia mixta; assembly: GCA_034641385.1. Lineage (NCBI taxonomy): Eukaryota > Metazoa > Chordata > Lepidosauria > Squamata > Lacertidae > Darevskia > Darevskia mixta. Next base: position 13,704,996 of record JAWWNH010000001.1, read on the forward strand.
ACCCTTTGAACAGCTGAAAGGAGTGGTAACAAATTGGTTACAATATCATCAAATAAGTGAACTCTTTAAGCAAAACAAGAAACTTGGTTTCCAGACAGAAAAATCAAGATTGGAAACAGAACTGTTAGAGCCTAAAACAAAGATTTTGTCCAGAATGTATAACTTGCTGCTAGAATGGCATACACAGGATGAATTGGTGAAATCTGCAATGATAGACTGGGCATAAGATGTAGGACACAACATAATGATGGAAGACTGGGAGAGACTCTGGAAAGGAGGAATCAACTTTACAGCTTGTAATCTCTTAAAAGAAAACATTATGAAAATGATATATAGATGGTACCTAACCCCAGTCAAACTAGCCAAAATCTATCATACGCAGGACAAGAAATGTTGGAAGTGTGAGAAATCAGATGGGACTTTTTATCATATGTGGTGGACGTGCCCGAGGGTGAAGGCCTACTGGGATTTGATCTACAATGAACTGAAGAGAGTGTTCAAAAACACATTTGTTAAGAAACCAGAGGCCTTCCTCTTGGGAATGATCCATCACGAGTTGCCAAAAGAAGACCACACGTTATTTATGTATGCCACAGCAGCAGCAAGGACACTGATTGCAAGACATTGGAAGACAAAAGAATTACCGACGGTGGAAGAATGGCAGTTGAAAATGATGGACTATATGGAACGCGCAGAACTGACCGCAAGAATCCGGGACCAGAGGGAAGAAGCGGTGGAAAAGGATTGGAAGAAGTTCAAAGACTATATGAAGAAACATCTCAAAATTTAGAACTTTTAAACTGTTAGAACTTTACTGAGTAGACAGTAGAATTTACAGATAGGATAAGATTGTTAAGATAGAAAATGTATATAAGAATTAAAACAATGATTTGAAGATAATTAAAAGATTAAGATATAGAGGAAGATTGGGAGTTAAGTTTAAGATAATAGAAATAGTTTAAAGAAACATATTTAAAATTGGTAGAGATATTAGATTGAAGATAATTGAAATAATATTTGGTGTCAAAGGAGTAAGAAATAGATTAGGAAATGAGTAGAAATTGCTAAAATGATAGGACAATGCAACGTTAAAGGAGAGAAGAGGGGGAAGCCAACTAGATAATGTTAGAGACAATGATTATTAGGAAGTAATTAAATTAGTTAGTTTGTTTAGTCTAGAGGTAGGGAGGTGGGAGGGGGGTATGCTTCTTTGTTTTTGTGTTATGTATGTGTTTTTGTTATTGTGTTAAAATTCCTAATAAAAATTATTTTAAAAAAAAAAAGAAGTTGGACTGTCACAGTCTCTTTTAAAGGTACATAAACACATGTCACAACAAAATGTCACACTGATCACTTTATCATTCAATAACTTCATAGCTAGGAATCAGTCTGATATTTCAGAAATGTCATCATCAAAATGCAATTTATATGTAAAATGATAAAGACTTTTATTTTATTTTTAAAGAAAAAATGACTATTTGCTAAATGGCTAGAAATGACTCCAAACAGCATGCAGCTGCATGTAACAAACTCCATTATTACTCCTACAATATAGTCCTGGGAGACAGTTTTCTGATGTATGAATGGAGCTGCTTTTGTTATCTTTCTGGGATATTGATAAGTTTGCACTTAACAAAAGCAACTTGCTGGTCACAATTGTCGAGCTATTGATTTTTCTCAGCTACTTCTGCATTACCTTTGTTGCCTTTACTCTGCAAATAGTGATCCCTGTGGTGAAATAGCATTAGAGGGGCAGTATGATAAACTCCATTGTTGCTGAATGTCTCCCTTTGAAAATTTCCACTGGGATGGTGATGGCACTTGCTCATTGCTCTGTACACTTCCAATAATCTTACCCATTGAACACCATCTATTTTCTTGCCCAGATAGATGCAGGACTTGAGATTCTGAACAAAGTAAAATGCCATCCCGGCAGCATGGAACACAAAAGGGACTATAATTGCAGGAGCCTTTACATCCACACTACAAGACTTCATCAAGAGAATGAGAAAGTGTATCATGTCTGTGCTTCTATTGTTCAGTCATGCACAATGAATATTTATCACTGTGATTTTTCCAGATAGTCTGGGAGTGGGGGGAACTACAACCTTCAGAGCAACAAAATTGTATTGTAAAGTCAAACCTCAATTTTCTGTCTAAAAAGGAGTCATCTAGCTAATCCATGTAAAATAAAAACAAATGGCAAATATATTTTTGTGCCTGTTGCATCAAAGGGCACAGCTACTTGCTTATAACGTTCAGAAATAAAATTAGTGAGTTTATACAATCAAGATTCAGAGCATTATTTCAGAATTATTATTCTATGGTTACTACCCTATTTGTTTTAACAAAACCCTTTTTTGTAATGCAAACTGCAGGCACGGTTTTAAATTTAAAGGTTTAAAGTTCCCCCTTCACATGCTGGAGTCCTAATCCAAATCATGAGACCCATAGTGTAAATTTGGAAAGAAAACATACCCCTGCATTTAAGGGATGACCTACTTAGAATAACAGAATTGTAGAACTGGAAGGGAGCCCAAGGGTCATATAGTCCAACCCCCTGCAATGCAGGAATCCTGCTCACAGCTGTTCCTTGGGGAGCTCCAATCAACAATCTTCTGGCTAACAGCCAGATGCTCTGATCCATTGCGCCACAGGAGGATTAACATTATGTGCAGTTTGGAACTCAGGGATAGTTGATGACTGCTACTCCTAATGTGCAAATGGACTTGACCATCACAGAAATGAGAGTACAGATAGAACTTTCATATTATCTTAGATCATTTGAAACATAGCACTTTTCAAAGGAGACTGTTCACTTCCTCGGCTGCACCTGTAGAGTGCCCATGGAGCAGATTAGCTGAGGATGGTGTTCTTCTGGTGGAAGGCATTCATGGTAAACTGCCCCCCACCCCAAACCACTGATGGATGTCTTCCCTCAATAAAAGGACACCAACAGAACATTTACATATATGTGATGACTAAATTTACATCAAATAAAGAATTCCAGAGTTTTTCAGTCTTACACTCTTCTAGGCTATGATGAGCCATAGTATTTTTGTTTCTTTGAAACCATTTGAATTTGATAGAGGAGTGAAAATAAAACAAACTCACTATGAAAAGATAGATCTTGGACTCCCATATTCTTTTATCAGTGCTCAGATGTTTTACTATAAATGTTTTCCTGTAATGTTGTAACATTTAACTGATACTCCAGATCTTTATCTCCATCAAACTCAAGACTAAGAGATCAAATACATTTAACCTATTCAGAAACAAAGTTACAAAAAAAAGCCACAAGTTTAAGTAATGTTAGAAATGCAAACCAGATATGAAAACTCTGGACAAGTCCTATAGCTGTATGGTACACTTAGGTGTGGCTCTTTCATAGCTCCGGTAAGTATGATGCACACATATCAGAGCATTGGCTGAATCATGATCTCTTATAATGCGCAGATGAGGGTCGTCAGGCCATGGGAATGAGTCAACAGCCTGAACCAGTTATTACTTCCGTAGGTATGTTTACATTTGGTTTATTGTACTTGGCTTGATTTTCAGAGACTAAGAAAAACTCTTCCAACATGAGGATAACGACAAGTAAGCTGACATGGATTGGCCACGGAAATAGCAATGTCATCTGCACACATGGATTGTTTATGATCTCTGGAATGTGTCACCATGCCTTTTATATCTAGTTTCTCATAGGCATCTGGTTGGCCACTGTGAGAACAGGATGCAGGGCTGATCCGGCAGGTTTCTTCTAATGTTCTTAGATTATCTCATGATGCAATTGGCAAGCATTCTGCTGCCAATAGCAAAAAAATAGGGATGAAAGAGACAGCTCAGTGAAGTGTCACAGTATGAGAGAAAAATGATTGTTACTTAACAGAGAAGCACAAGTTTCATTGGCCCAAAATTCATTAAAAGCAACAGGGATTTCAAAAACCTCCACTTTCATATAGTTTTTCCACACCTCTAAGATGACTGATACAGTCCTTTAGCCACATTGATAACATAAAACGGTTGTCCTCACACTATTGGACACTGTTCTTTCGGTAATAAATCAAACCTTCAGTAATAAATCAAACCTTGAAAATTTCACAACAGTTTGGATTCTGCAGGCACGTGTGCAGAGATTGCCGTGCATCTTGTTTTCCCCTTACAGTCCACACATAGGCACAGGTTAATGACCTATGTTTGGTTAAGGAACATTATATTGAGTTCCAGGATAGTGGCAAGAGGGTAGGGATATAGGAGGCATGCACAGGTCTCCCAAAGCCCACCATGGTCTGGTGCAGTGACCAAGTTTTTAAAAGTTCTATGTAAGTTGCATATTATTATGTATTATGTTTATTATATTGTACTTACTGGGATTTCTTTTTTAAATGAAGAACAATTTAGACATCTTCTAAATAAATACCGGTAAATCATTTCAAGATAGATATTTGTGTGAGAGAGACAGAGATGCTAGCTCCTCCAGAGAGGCAACTGATCATACAGAGAAATTGCATGAAATGTTATGAATAAATTTTAAAGTAGTTCCCCCCCCAGTTCTACCTTATCCCAAAAATGAACCATGATAATTAGCAGATCAGTTGCTTCAGCAAAAGCTCATGCACTTCATCTTTTATTCTTACATTGGGAAACTTCATTTCTATATCAAAAGTCATGAACATGGAAATAATAAAGTCTATGGATATAATGGGAGAAATCATTATATTTGTGTTTCTATATTCCCTTAATATGACATTTACAGAACTAACCATTACCTAGGGCCAAACTGTGCCTTTGCATACTTGTGCACAGCTCTTCTTGAATTTAATGGGATTTGAATGCAAGTTTCTCACAGATGCTTGGTCCTCTGGTTTCTACAGGAAAATGGAATTTTAAGGTCAAGTAAAGGTCAAAGTGACACTGTCACCAATTAAACAAATCTGAGCAAGTGCTATATTTCTTTTTAAACAAAACCCCACAATTCATGCTATGCAGTTTGCTGAATTGAAATAATTGTGACCAGTAAATATTCCATCTGTATGCATTCATTCATTCATCTACCTTTGTGTGTGTGCTGACACGTGTTTAAATTCTTCATTGCAAGGGGTGGGGGAACTGTTTTTGAAATATATAACAAAACTGATCAAAACCCCATAGAAGTACATTTATAATCTGTTTATTTCTATCTGATCCTTTCTCTACTGAGTTCAGCATTTATAGCTGTTTTTAGGGGGCACAGGGGGCTGCAGGGAGAGGAGAGGATGGACAACTTCTATTCCATGAATTTCCTTAAGCTAACACATCTTAGGATCCAAACCCAGTGCTTTTTACAAAAAAAAAAAAAAAAAAAAACTGTTTAGGGGTACTCTCATTTTCCTACTCATACTGAAATACTGCCCCTCAAAGAGGCCAAACCTAGATTCACAAAATGTTTAGGGGTATGCGTACCCCTGCATCTCCCCAGAAAAAAGCACGGTCCAAACCATTTTATTCCATGAAAATCAACCAATAATTAGGTCAATAACCATATTAAATAATTGTTGGTCTGTGTGAGAAATACATCTATGTTGTTATCTACCAACTGAGAAACAAATTAAATTGCTCCAATGGCTAATCTTAGTAACTGTAGTAGTATAGCTCAGTTGATCTGTGCTGCTACCACACACAGGTTATTGGGGGGGGCAGGGTAGGATCCTTAAAATAAAGCTATTATATACAATCATGCCATGTTATAACAAAATAACAGGCAGGGGAGGATGCTTGTACAGTAGTACCACTGGTTGCGAACGGGATCCTGTATAGTCGGGCCAAGTTTGTTAAGGCTGTTCCTACAAGCTTATATATATATATTCCTGCATGATGCATTAATTATACGTATTGGATACCTCAGAAATATATATACAAGACTCAAAAGTCACATCACACAATGTGAGCTGAAATGATAGTAATACATTTAAGGTAGAGAGCTTGTTGACCTTTATGAATACAGCCGCTAAGGCAGTTGATAAGAAAGAGATGTTTCATTAAAACTGAATTGTAGCGTTCTCCCTCCCTCTTTCCCTTCCTCCCTCTCTCTTTGTACCTTAAATCTTTACTAGCTCCATTTTGCAATATTAAAATCATTTACATGAATGATTATGGGTCTTGTCCTTAAACGGTTGCCCATTGCCCTAAAGAAAATGTTTATGACCTGAGCAGAATAATTATATTCTCCTATTAAATATCACTCCTTCAGGCCTAGTTATTGTTGAGGGTAAATGTGCCACTTTATATGCAAATAAAATGCAGTGAGAGTCAAATAAAAAGTTCTGCATACATCTACTGACAAATCATCTTATTATGTTTTACATTAACTGACAGAACATCTAGTGGGATGAAATGTTAATAGAGTTCAACAGGATATTCCATATTGCTTTGCTCACATGAAATCCTAGTTATGTGGAAGCCATGGTCTATGAAGGGAGGGGAGTTTACATGTTGCAGACCCACCAACTCCAGTAGTCATCTCAGACCCCCTCCTCCAAACCCTGAAGTGGGCTAACCTATTATTATTATTATTATTATTATTATTATTATTATTACCCACTCTTCACCAAACAAATCCAGGGTGGAGTAGAACAATTATTTAAAATTCATTTTAGTGTCTATTTCTCCTAATATACACATTTTACTGCAATATATATTATGCACACATTTCTGTAATACAATGCATTGTACATATAATTTTCACAAAAATATATCTTTATGCACACTAATTTATGCATTCTTGTACATATTTCTTAATCAGAGAACTACATACAGAACTCAGAAAGGTGGACATTTCAAAGGAAAGCTACCGGTATGTATTGTTTCAGGGTGTGTAAAATATGTAGGTGCACATTAAAATGTGAACTGAACCAAATTTCTTCCTCATCCCTAGCTGCAGAGGGCAGGGAAATAAGTAGATCTCAGTCCTGGTTGGAAAAATAGTTAGGATCCGTCATAATTTTTATTCAACAACTAATCAGAAACATCTTGATTTATACAAAGCTCCTTCTAATATTGTAAAAGTGGGTTGGAGAAATAGAATGATGCTCAAATTGTTCTTTTTAGTGTGGCAGAGAGACCACTATATTTCAGAAGAGAGCCTTTGATTTCAAGATAATGTACTGACTTAATCACCACTTTCCAAAACACAAAGCATCCAATCACTTTTCCCTCCTCTTTTGTTCATTTTTTTTAAAAGAACAGTTACTTTTCAATCTATCTGTGCATGATTTTCCACCCACAAGTCTCACCCTATATATGGCAATTCTTTTCCACTCCCACCAAGCTTATTTTTGTAACTATATTGAAATCTTATGCATAATGATGGAAGGGTTGCTATGGAGATTGTGTGTGATTTGTCATGAGGAAAATCTATTGTGTTTGAGATCATTCTCCACATTAATGACCTGAGAATCTTTTTGCTTTCATCCTCAGGGGATTAGGAAGGGGGGGGAACTACCTACATAGATATCAAGCCCTACAGACAAAATAAAACCTTATAAACAACAATGGGTGTTAATAGAATCATAGAATTGCAGAGTTGTAAAGGGGTCATCTAGTCTAACCCCCTGCAATGCAGGAATGTCAACTAGATCATACACGACAGATGACAATCCAACCTCTGCTTAAAAACCTCTAATCATCATCATTTTTAGAAGAGTCCACTGCCTCTTGTGGGAATAGGTTCCACTGTCATACAGCTTTTACCATCAGAAAGTTCTTCCTGATATTAGTCAGAATCTCTTTTCCTGTAACTTGAATCCATTGGTTTCAGTCCTAGCCTCTGGAGGAGATAACCAGCTTGCTTCATCATCCATGTGGCAGCCCTTATCTAATAGCCCTTCTATTTGAAGATGGCTATTAAATATCTTGGGTTCCATGATCACTGCAGATGGTGACAGCAGTCACGAAATTAGAAGACGCCTGCTTCTTGGGAGAAAAGCAATGACAAACCTAGACAGCATCTTAAAAAGCAAAGACATCACCTTGCCAACAAAGGTCCATATAGTTAAAGCTATGGTTTTCCCAGTAGTAATGTACGGAAGTGAGAGCTGGACCATAAAGAAGGCTGATCGCCGAAGAATTGATGCTTTTGAATTATGGTGCTGGAGGAGACTCTTGAGAGTCCCATGGACTGCAAGAAGATCAAACCTATCCATTCTTAAAGAAATCAGCCCTGAGTGCTCACTAGAAGGACAGATCCTGAAGTTGAGGCTCCAGTACTTTGGCCACCTCGTGAGAAGAGAAGACTCCCTAGAAAAGACCCTGATGTTGGGAAAGATTGAGGGAACAAGGAGAAGGGGACGACAGAAGATGAGATGGTTGGACAGTGTTCTCGAAGCTACTAACATGAGTTTGGCCAAACTGCGAGAGGCAGTGAAGGATAGGCGTGCCTGGCGTGCTCTGGTCCATGAGATCACGAAGAGTCGGACACGACTGAACGACTGAACAACAACAACATTAAATCTCCTCTCAGTCTCCTCTTTTCCATGCTAAACATACCTGATTCCCTCAACTGCTCCTCATAAGGCTTGTTTTCCGGACCCTTGATCATCTTGGTCACCCTCCTCTACACAAGTTCCAGCTTGTCAATATCCTTCTTAAACTGTGCTGCCCAGAACTGGACACAGTACTCCAGGTATGGTCTGACCAAGGCAGAATAGAGTGGTACTATTACTCAACAAAAATTACTTCCCTTGATCTGGACACTATACTTCTGTTGATGCAGTCTAGAACAGCATTCCCTTTTTTTGCTGCTGCCTCACACTGTTGACTCATGTTAAGCTTCAGGTCTACTAAGACCCCTAGATCCTTTTCACATCTTTACCTTTACTGGCAATCCAAGTGTACTCCATCTTATATTTGTGCTGCTGGTTCTTCCTGCACACAGAGGCTAATACTATCACTCACAGATGGTATATAATTAAGCACATTTAAGAGTCGGTGGTCTCATGAATCCTGTATAAGAACATTTTGAAGTGTCTTCACAATTAATTATTTTCTCCTCTTGAAATATCTTGAAACACTGCAATTAAACTGGTATGCATCTACTTAAGGTGACAATTTCAATCTATACATGTGTAGAAGAAGTTGGGAAACTCTAATATACAATGCCCTCAATCCATGCTGCATTTGCCATAGATAGATAGATAGGTATAGATATAGATATATTGATTACTGCATGCCACTCAGAAGCAATTCAGGCCATCCAGTTTGCACCAAACAACAGCTAAAAGCTTAGCTTCAGATTACAACAAGGTGGCAATTTTATTTCTCCCATACCCCACACACCAGCTGAGGCTCAGGGCAATCTAAGAGAAAATGCATATTAACTGCTTAGAAGCACTAAAGAAGAGTCAAGCTCTAAGTTTTCAAGGGTGACCATAGCTTTCTCAAGAGAATGAAGTCAATCCCTTAAAGAGAAAGATAATAACATGGAAGGGAGTTTCCGAACATGGAAAGATATATGAACTGGAACATTACAGCTATCCACTTCAGCTAGTGAGAACTCAAAAGTTTAGGATCCATTTAATAATTCAAAAGCTATGTCCAGCTCAGACTACATAAGCATTCCCTAAAATAGCCAACTGTTTTATGGTATACTTGTTGTTGATGCACAACAGTCTCCATGGCAAAAAAAAAAAGACAATGGACCAGATCAAAACTAAGTTAGTTAACTTGGCCCATTAATTTCATTGGGACCCAAGTTTGCCTAATCTACTGTAGATCTAACCCAATAGATGTGTTTGTTTATTTGAATGTATATTACACTCTTATTCAATGGGCTCAGGGAGCTTATTTCATTTTAATTAATTTTAAATATAATACAGTATAAGATTTCAAATAAAAATACTTTAATTAATTTCAGACCGGTAGCCATATTAGCCTGATATAGGGAGGAAAAAGCAATACAGATTCTGGTGAACCTTAGAAAATTAATAGACTTACTGTGGCTTAAGCTTTAATGTTCCAAAAACCACTTCGTCTGTTGCAAATTTGCTTTACGAAGAGTACTCTAGATTATAGAACTATTACTCTTTAAAAGTACAAGACACTCTAACATTTGAACATTTCTATTCCCCTTGGGTTCTACTATTCCCTTTCATCCTCCTGAACACATACTCTGCAAATTAAATATTGTAGTCAATGAAATAAATTTGAAATTAACTACCCGGTATCCTTCCTTCAATTTATTAATGTTGCAGTGTATACATCAGTCTTCCTCAAGCAGGTGCCCTCCAGATCCTTCTGGATATCATTTCCCCTCATCCCTGACCTTTGGCATGCTTGCTGTGGTTGATGGGAGTTGGAGTCCAACAGCATCTGAAGATCACCAAGTTGGGCAAGTCTGCTCTATATAAACTAGATGCATCTGTCAAAGTGGCTCTAGCCAGCAAAAGCATATGACATGATGATTTGTTAGTATTTTAAGTAAAGTGCCACAGGACTCTGTTGTTTTGCTGCAGCACAGATTAGCACTAATTATATTTGGAGGAAAATTTAGACTAGCACTGCTACTCTTCTGGAATTTTTCCTAGAATATTTTTTCAGGCACTGATGACATTTCAGCTTTGTTATAAAAACATTAAGTGAATAGCATTCATGATTGCAGAGATAACCCTGAAGATTCTGTGCCCTAACAAACATTTCATAAATATGACTATGGCTGCAACCCTTAACCCACTGACCTGGGAATAAACCCCACTGAACTCAATGTCTCTTACTGCTGAGTAGGCATGCATAGGATTTACAATATAAATGAATGGCTACAGCCAGTAGGTGATATTTTGCAGGTACACAAATATCCGTGAACTGGAATTGGGATGCTACTGCAGTGGGATCAGTTGGCATATATTAAAGAGAAACATAGGCACATACCTGTACAGGGCAATTTCATCTATTTAGGCAGCAATCTTATACACACTCAGTCTGACTTACTTCTGGGTACACACAGGTAGGGTTGCCCTGGTGATCACACTTGTATGTCAAGTTGCCTAGGGTATCATCCATAGGGTCATCCCATCTTATTACATAATAACTGACCCAAGATAGCTCTTCAACTTCACTTATAAAGTCTGCTGGTTAAACTTTTTGACTTCCCTCAAATCCTTCAAAATCTGGCCATGCCTGAGTAGCTGAAACTGAATCTTCATGATACCCTAACACCCTAGCTCGGGGTGCTCTTGAGATGTTTTGGACTACAGTTCCCATCAGCCCCAGCCAGCATGCACAATGGTACGGGATAATGGGAATTGTAGTTTACAACATCCGGAGGGCCCTAAGTTGGCTACCCCGCCTCTTACTCCTCACTGCACTGGATCTCTCATGAGCATGTTTTAGTATTTGGAAAGCATAGTTTACTAGATTTCTAGGGAGCCAGTCAAAATGCTGCACTACTACATTTACATTATTACATTAAACTACATATTCAATGTTACTATTAAGCATCTTATACACATACATACATCACTAACGTTAGATAAGCCTGGTCAAGTACTATTAGATAAAATATAAAATTGTAACTTTATCTTCTGAATTCTCTACTGAAGCAAACCTACTGATGAGAGAGTGAAAGCTACAGGAACAGTAACTTGGACCGGCAATGAGGCCTTAAGCCAAAAGACTCCAGTATCATTTTCATGGTAATCATCTGCCTTGGACTTTAAAAGCATGCCTCATCACCTTTATTGTACCATTTCAGAGCACCTTCTTGCCCTTTACCCTTTATAGACTTTTTCCAGTGTACCTGCTTGCTTAAATATCCTTCAAAGTGCCATGAAATGTGAAAGATTCATTAAAATATACAGTGGAACAGATGGAGAAGTGCCGCTTGGGGCAAATAATGAATTTAGGATTCAGAGCAGACATCATAACAACACACACAAACATATGTTCACCTACCGTAATAATGCTCATCTTTTGGACCTGTAACCTTTTAATGGCACAATTAAGGGTAGTAAATTTCATAGAATACTGCTAAATTAAAAGATCATTTACGTTTCTTTCCATCATATCTGAGCAGACCTAATTTTCACACCTGATCCTCTGTGTCTAGCTGTGTAGGAGCAAAGAGTGGCTTGGGTCAGCTTTTTGACTGAGGCACTGTGTGCAGCACAAACAGCCATTCCCACAACACAATGCTGCATATCAGTCATGATACCATTAGAAAATGTGGCAGATGCACACCAGGCCTTCAGGATTACATTGGCAAAATGAATTTTGGCTGACATAAAGATAAACTCTCCCAAGTTATTTACATACCCCGCCTATTTTCTGTTTTGCACATTTTTGGCAGGCCTGCCAGAGCCATAAAGTTGAATGCAGCACACAAATTATGTATTTGGAGGACTTTCAGATGCTTTATGACACCTTTGCATTTGCAAGCCTCAGCTACAGTAGGTTATTGAGTCCCTAGTAGGCCACCATTCCTGGCTGGTGTTCTGCATCCATCTTGTTGGATCATAAGCTAGCAGTCAATGCAATTAGGTTTCCTAACCCCAGGTCTGGAAAAAACAGCACAGTGGTACCTCGGGTTAAGAACTTAATTCATTCTGGAGGTCCGTTCTTAACCTGAAACTGTTCTTAACCTGAGGTACCACTTTAGCTAATGGGGCCCTCCCGCTGCCACCACACTATTTCTGTTCTCATCCTGAAGCAAAGTTCTTAACCTGAGGTACTATTTCTGGATTAGCGGAGTCTGTAACCTGAAGCATCTGTAACCCGAGGTACCACTGTACCTGTAACTTTAAGAGCTTTGATGCACAATGTAACAGCAGTGGCTTGTATTCTGTGGCACATTTGCCTATTCTTTCTCTATGTTATGGCAAAGAGGAATAAGCCCTTAGGAGTTCTTTTTTAATTATTTGCAAATTTATAATCTGCTTCACAACCAAAAGGTACCAAAGTGGTATACAGTAAAATGAAATACAAGAGATTATTGACTCAGTAAACAATTAGCAACACAACAATTTCTACAATTGTGAAATAATTATTCCTTTAAAATTATTAAAAACCTTCTTTAAAAGGTCTTCAATAGCTACCTAAATATCAAGGTGCTAGGGGCTTGCCTAATTGCAGTTGGGCTGGAGTACGGTAGCAACACTAAAAGCCCAGTTTCTATAACAAAATAAGCACACCCCTGAGGTGGGCTCCTTTCAGTCTGCCCAATGCAGTTGCTGGGCAAGAATATATGGAGTGAAGGAGTATCTTAAGTAAGCTGGTCCCAAGTTGTTTACAGCAGCAAGACCACATCTACTTCCCTATCACCTGATATCTTATAAAATCAGATGCAGGAAACCTAAAGCCGTAGCTGCAAAGGAAGAATCAGGAGTGCAATGGAGTTTGAATTAGGAGCTTGTTTTAGTTGTTGTATTGTTAGCATCCACCAGTCTCACAAGACAATGGAATATGCCACCATGGGTGAAGTGACCTTTCCAGGGTACAAGCCTGGGTAGTGTGTATGGAGGTCCTAAGCTGCCCAGACAATAGGATCCCTCTTTCGGCCTTGCTGATGTGGTTCAAAGGAAAGCAGAGCAATACATTTGGCTCCAGCTTGGCAGCAGGAGTTGCTGGAAAGAGGTGTACAAGGCGCTATGAAACAAACCGCCTTACAGACTCCACTCTGGATTTGTGTAGGGTTTACTCCTTAGCCTTTTCGCTTGAAGATATTATGCAAGGCAGCAGAGGTTTAGGATAAGAGTTTTCCTTCTCCTAGATAGGCTACCTTCCCAGGCTGATAAGCCCCATATTTCCCTCATTTCCCTCTACAGCACGTGCACAATCCACCTTCTTTACTGCTGAAACCGCTATTGGTGTTGTCTGCTCAGTCCACCAGAGCCTGTCTTCGCATGCAGGGGAAGTCCCTGACTCACTGAGGATTTGAGATCCATTGGCTACGCTCACCTGGATGTAGCTGGCCAGTTGAAGCCGTTCCCGGAGTGTGGCTGCTGTCCCGGAGTGTGGCTGCTGTCGTATGCCGACAGCTTCTTGGACCCACAGGTGAGAGCTGTGTATAGGGTGGGGATCAAAGATGGACAAACTACCCCAGAAGAAGCACAACGTGTCCCCCCTCATAGGTACTACCCTTCCCCTAACACCCCATACACCCCAGGTGTGATTGTGTGTGTGTGTGTGTGTGTGTACACGAGAATAGAAATGATCTTAAATGAATAAATATTTTGCTATAATAGGTAAGTAGATTAGGTAGATCCTATTTCTGCTATATTTTGTACTTAAGTACAGATTTTGATTTTGATTTTAATGTACATGTACCATGAAAACTGTGAACTGCAATTTACCACTTTCTCCTTTAAAAATACATGGAGGTGTATTTTTTCCCCAAGTGGCTGCTTCATGGATTCTGAAGGAAAGTGTCAATTTACACAAAACATGTACCCTTCACAAATAACACTGTGTGCTTGTATTTTGTACTCTGATTATATCTGTTCCCAAGTACAAAAGATCATGTGAGAAGTTCCCCTGAGGGAACTACTTTGCAAAGTACTTGGGATATCGGAAACCCGTCCTTGATTTATTTTGACAATCTTCTTCTGACACAAACAGGGTAAGCGGAGGGGTGTTATGAGAAGGTATTTTAATTTGTGTGATAAATTGTTAGACTCCATTAGGTTTAATGAGTATCATCAGTGTATTCTTAGAATAGTTTTTAAAATCCTATCAAAGACTGATATAATCAAATTAAGCAAATTAATAGCAAGAGTCCTGTGCATCTGCAGGATATAAGGGACTTAATAAAAGCCCACTGTAAAAGTTATATTTTTGTTTCTTGTTGCTTTAATTATGTATTCTAAACTGCTACTTTCCCCCAGTTTCCACTATTTGAATGGAAAGGCCTAGTTTTGGCCTAGAATCGGCCTTGACTAATGAGCTTCTCTAACGTACAGATGGGGGAGTACAGCCCTTCCAGCAGGAACCCCTAGTGACTTTTGGTGCCATGTCTTTTCCTGGATCATCTAAATGAGTTGGGGTTTGAAGCCATTGCTCTACAGTGGTTTGGCTCCTGTTTGTATGTCAGGCATCAGAGGTTAGCTCTGTGAGACTATGTGTCCACACCTTAGCAACTTAGCTGTGGGGAACTGCAAGGCTCTTTATCTCCAGTGCTTTTTAACATCTATATGAAGACTTTGGGGCAGTTATCAGGAGGTTTGGGATTCTATTTCTCCATTTAAGATGAGCCAGGAGAGTTTGTGCCAATTCTGAACCAGTGTCTGGATGCAGTGGTGGCCAGTAGATTAAAGCTGCTTAAACAGTGGCACTGCTAAAACAGAGACACTGTGGGAGAATGGTTCCCAGATCCAAGATTCAGGAACTTTGCCTGTTTAGATGAGGCTGCACTCCCTCTGAAGGAACAGGTAAATGGATAATGAGGAACCATCTTTGGAACCATCTTTCTTTATGGAAACCCAGGTGGCCTTAAAGGCAATAAGTACCTATCACCAGCAACAACACACTTTTGTGCAACTCTAGGAAGGTGAGTGAAATGACCGGTTTGTGGAGGAGAAAGGGAGAGAGAAATATTTTAAAACAGATTTAAAGCATTGGGGTAGGGTGGATCTCTGAAATAGGCGTTTGGAAAAGCTACTCATATTGAAATACTGCCCCTCAATGAGTCCAAACATAGACTCACAAAATGTTTAGGGGTATGCATACCCCTGTGTACTCCCAGGAAAAAAGCACCGAGTAGAAGCAGCCCATACCCCCACCTGGGATTAAAGCAAGGCTAACTGGTCTGCTATGTGTCTGGGTTTGTAAGCAAAACTAACATGCCCACCACGTTTTCTGCTGCAGAATACATTTTTACAACTCCCCTGTTTTATCCCATACAGGTACTGTATTGACCACCCATCTTCAAGAGTGTATTTCAAGAGCGTCATACACATTTTAAGTGCTTGTTTGCCTTCTGTGAACAGAGGAACCTTCAGACTTGTATTTTTCCCCATCTGCCACTTTTCAACAACACAACAGTCAAATGGCTTCTCCCCACCCCTCCTCTTCCTGATCTTATACTGTACTCAACATTAATGTCTCCTAACAAATGTAACTGGTCTGTAGAAAAGACTGTACAACTTCAAAAAAAAGACAAGGCACGTACTTTTGTAAACCAAGAAAATATTTAAAAGAAAGAGAGACGTAACTTGCAACTGATGAAGTTCTTGATCATGTCACATACTGTCTTTTTTGTTCACAGACCATTCCAGATGGATGGCGTGGTGGAAATGAAGGAAGTAGATTTGAACTCTCAAGTATTTGCAAGCCCTCTTGCAAGTGCCTGCGATGAATGAAAGGAGCAAGATGTTGCTTGCAAGCTGCCAGGTTCAAGGAGATGACATGCAGGCAATACATGACATTTAAAGGCTTCTAGTGAGGTTTGTTTACTTCACACGTTACAGTGTAATTGGGAAAGAGATCAACAGCTGGCATCTATCATATATCTGAATCTTAATGCCAAGGATTTTGAGAGGCCCTCTTGAGACTGAAAACGACTGCAGATAGGTTCACAGTGTCCTTCAAGTGGTAGCATTAATTTGTACTTTGAAATGCTTATCTTCCACTTCAACAGATTATCATCTTTTCATCTCTGACTCTGGTTGGGAATAATGATTCAAAAACACTTTGGATTCGGCTGCCCAACATTTAAAAAACAAGAGTTAGTTACTAATTAACAAGTAGCTAAACTGTATGGCCTTAGCACCAGTTTGCAAATGCTCCATCACAAAAATAACATGCATGTAGTGGGAGAGTAGACCCATGTTCATGTAATGTGTAACTTGTAACTTACCTGGCCAATTGCACTAGACTGCCAATGTGGAGTGCAATCCATGCAAACAATAATGTTCTACTGAAAAAAATCTAACTTAAAACATTTGTCATGGAAATTAAGTATTGTTTACTTTTCCTGGCATTGAATTTATTCAGTATACGCTTAGAATGAGTTCTAGCAACCACTTTTATCTCTGGTTCCATTCATCACTGGAATGTGGTCCTGGAAGTTTGCTCAGAAAACAATGTGACCCCCAGGCTGAAAAAGGTTCCCCAGCACTGGCACAGAGGATGAAAGTGACTGTATCTGCTGGCCCAGTGCTTGACCTGTATGCACGATCATGAATCATGGAGGAATCAGCGTTCCCAGTTATAATATGCACAAAGCTCAATTTCATTTTCAGGTGAATACACAAAGGATGGAGGCCTGCCAGCAGACATGATCTCCCTTCCTCTCAAGTTTGGTGAAAAGTAAATATAAGATGAGAATGGGGATAATTTTAAAGTGGAATAAATATTGTTCCCAGCATACTGTAAGGCTGCCAAATGGTAGGACCCCAACAATGCACTCTCCCGACAACACCCTCATCAGCTCCTGGGCTAGTCACAGCTGCCCCACTAACATTGGCCAGGTATTTGTTCTCATAAATTGCACTACTCACAGCTGGCCCAAGTCATTTTGCTGCCTGAGGTGAGGGCCAAAATGTTACCCACTCACATTCCATGTACAGAATGTGGCTGAATCTCACTTCAACACATGCAACAGGGCAGCATATTCCACCGCACTTGTTGCAGCAGGCTTGTTTACGGGGTACAGGGTAGGCCACGGGGCACTTACAACCCTATCATCTGACATCTCACCACTGCTACCTATCCCCTCACAGAATTTGCCACCTGAGGTGACCTCTTCATTTTACCTAATGGAAGGGCTGGCCCCGGTGAGCATGGCCAATCTATGGAAAACTACAGTGAGAAAGTGGCAAGCAAAGCACGATACACCCTGTGCCCAGGCTACTTCTTTGCTATTATATCCACTCCTGAAGTGTGTCTATTTCTTTTTGTTTGTTTGCTATTTTTTTTCTTTATTGACATAAAATAAGAAATACAAACAAAACAAAATTATGATTGAAGTTACAAAACATAGGAGCAGTGCAGAGCTTGCATTTTCCAAATAAATAAAGGCCCAAAACGAAAGCAGCAAAACCCATTATGAAAGCCAAATTTCATGATTTGGTGGAGGAATAAAGTTTTGATTATCTAAATTTGACACATAAGAAATTAAATCCCACCAAACGGCACAAAAATGGTATGGGTCATTTTAACCCTTAGAAACATGTAATCTGTGAGTTCTTTTCTCTGCAGTAGCCACATATTCTTTTATAATGAGAGATTTAAGTCCCGTAGTGCCTTCCCTTTCTAGGCCAAAGATGTTCTCACTGCAGCCAGCATCCATGTAGAAACTTCCTTAGATCAGAAAGTTACTGCTTGATCATCCCATAAGGAAAAGCTGTGGGGAGGCTTCAATGAGGCATTTTGTGTCTATGTCTATCTATCATCTGTCTATCTATCTATCTATCATCTATCTATCTATCTATCTATCTATCTATCTATCTATCTATCTATCTATCTATCTATCTATCAGCATCAATCAAAAATTGTGGTGATGGATAGCATTCTCACTATAATGGAAAATGGGGGGGGGGGAGTGGAAAAATGTCTCCCTGCTACTGCAACCATGCCAACAATCCTGTGGGGTATCTGATATCATAAGGGAAAGTTTGCAGAGTTTGTAAGGAATATACCGTATTTACTCAAATCTAATCTCACCTTCTTTGGCCAAATTACGTTGCGAAAATTAAGGTGTGCATTAGATTCGATGGCACATTTACGTTTGCCAGCAAATGAAACATTTTGGTTTCAAGGTTTTGAAAATTGAGGTGCGCATTAAATTTGATGGCACATTAGACTCAAGTAAATATGGTAACCTTACTTTTTACATAAACTGAGGTTGATTTATAGGGCTCAGATGCCTGCATTGCATTCCACTTAGAGTCATATATTTTCAACAGAAATATCAAGAAATTCGTTATAAAGAACAGATACCAGTCTTCTGCCCCAACGACCCAGATGTAATAAAATTCCTTCAAATTCAGTAAGGGGTCTAGCAGCATGTGCCTTAAGGGCAGGATCAGCCAATAAATGTTGAAATTGGCGGATACATATCCAATTAAGCTCTGGTTCTCGTCAGCCTTATAATTCTGCTGTTGCAATCTTGCTGTTATTAATTAACAGAGCAAGTGGTGATGCTGCCCACCACTGATCTCCTATCAAATATCCTGTCATTCTGGTACCATCATCACATGCAAGGCTTGAGAGTGCTAGGTGTTAAGAGCACAGGATGTATGGGTTTAGTTCACTTATGAATTGAATAAACGACATTGACTTCCCAACACATTTAATTGACAATAGAAACACTATCATTCAGAAAGTCTTAGTCTCAGTTTTCCCAGGCAGTGCCCTCTGGGAGCTCCGGGAGCTAAGCCTATTTCACACACTGCCCTATCCTTGTTGGAAGATTATCATGTATCACATTTAAAAAGCCCTTATATTGCATTTCTTCTTCACGACAAAGTTTTTAGAGCCTGAATGACTTTAGAGTGGCAATTTGTAAAGGAGATTATTCTGCCAAAGTGGATCTGGGCAAATTGTCTCTCATTATTTCAGTAAATGAGCTTTACGAGAAATTCAGTAATCAAGAAATGCTGCCAAAGAAAAGGGCTCCAAGGGCTGCTGTTCTCAATACATACAATCTGTAATCAAGCTGGTAAGATGTATGATACCTTGTGAATAATACAGACCCCCTGTGTGTATGACTTTTTTCTACTGGAAAATGTACAACATATACTGTAAGGTAAAAAGAAAGGGGGAAAGTATGAATGTCATAAGCATACAGTCAGTATTTGTAGTGTTGATTTTCTCCATTCTGCAACCAACTTTTTTGTATTAGGTAAAATTTCAACCTATCTGTTTATTCACAATGACCCAACTAAAGTATCTATCTCACCATAATATGTGCCTTTAAAATTTATTGCATACAGTACTTTAGAAAGGAGAAAGACAAATAATTATTTTCATTTAGTGTATGTGCTGAAGGAGTATGTACTGTTAGGGACCCAGGTGGCGCTGTGGGTTAAACCACAGAGCCTAGGACTTGCTGATCAGAAGGTCGGTGGTTCGAATCCCTGCAATGGGGTGAGCTCCCGTTGCTCGGTCCCAGCTCCTGCCAACCTAGCAGTTCGAAAGCACGTCAAAGTGCAAGTAGATAAATAGGAACCGCTCCGGCGGGAAGGTAAACGGCGTTTCCGTGCGCTGCTCTGGTTCGCCAGAAGCAGCTTTGTCATGCTGCCACATGACCTGGTAGCTGTACACCGGCTCTCGGCCAATAAAGCGAGATGAGCGCCGCAACCCCAGAGTCGGACACGACTGGACCTAATGGTCAGGGGTCCCTTTACCTTTACCTTACTGAAGGAGATTAATCCTTGGGTCTTTCAGACATTATTTACCTAGGAAATATACAGCCCAGCAAAGCTCTCCAATGTGCACATGTCCTTGCTTCATCCCCTTGACAAAAGGAGGACCTAATGTTCTCTCTATGGTATCATTCCTTTTTAAAAATTTATTTATCTTCTTATAACATTTGTATCCCACTGTCCTCCAAGGAGCTCCAGGTAGGCTGAGAGATAGTGACTTGACAGAAGCCATGCAGAAAATTTTACAGTGGTACCTCGGGTTACATACGCTTCAGGTTACAGACTCTGCTAACCCAGAAATATTACCTCGGGTTAAGAACTTTGCTTCAGGATGAGAACAGAAATCAGGCAGCGGCGGCAGGAGGCCCCATTAGCTAAAGTGACACTTAGGTTAAGAATGTTTTCAGGTTAAGAACGGACCTCCAGAACGAATTAAGTACGTAACCAGAGGTACCACTGTACAGGGGGTTTGGGTTGGGTGTTCATCAATATGTGGATGATACCCAGCTCTACCTCTCTTTTAAATCAGAACCAGTTAAGGCAGTGAAGGTCCTGTGTGAGTGTCTGGAGGCGGTTGGAGGATGGATGGGGGCTAACGGATTGAGGTTGAATCCTGACAAGACAGAAGTACTGTTCTTGGGGGACAGGGGACAGGCTGGTGTGGAGGACTCCCTGATTCTGAATGGGGTAACTGTGCCCCTGAAGGACCAGGTGCACAGCCTGGGAGTCATTTTGGACCCACAGCTGTCCATGGAGGTACAGGTTAATTCTGTGTCCAGGGCAGTTGTCTACCAGCTACATCTGGTACGCAGGCTGAGTCCCTACCTGCCCGCAGACTGTCTTGCCAGAGTGGTGCATGCTCTAGTTATCTCCCACTTGGACTACTGCAATGCGCTCTATGTGGGGCTACCTTTGAAGGTGACCCGGAAACTGCAATTAATCCTGAATGCGGAAGCTAGACTGGTGACTGGGAATGGCCGCCGAGACCATATAACACCGGTCCTGAAGGATCTTCACTGGCTCCCAGTACGTTTCCGAGCACAATTCAAAGTGTTGGTGCTGACCTTTAAAACCCTAAATGGCCTCGGTCCTGTATACCTGAATACCTGTATACCTGGGTTTCCCCCCGCCCCTTCTCCACCCCTGAAAGTCCAGAAGGAAAGGAAGGCTTCTCATATGTGCACAACTGGGATTCAATGTGACTTGAACAAGAATACCATGCTCAGGTTCTATCAAACAGCTTTTAATCAGAATCTACAGTAGGGTTTCCTAAATGTGGGTCTACAGCTGTTTTTGGACTACAACTCCCATCATCCCTACCGAGCAGGACCAGTATTCAAGGATGATGGGAGCTGTAGTCCAAAAACAGGTGGAGATCCAAGTTTGAGAAACCTTGATCTACAGTACAGCTCTAGATCCTGGGTAGTCAATTTAAAAATGAACAATGAGAACACACAGCATAAACAGTAATGTATACACAGCATAATGTTGATACAACAGCTGTAATGCAATAGCTTATCATTCTACTAAAGATGGGAAACCTTTGGCCTGCCAGATGTTGCTGGCCTCCAACTTCCATCAACCCAAGCCAGCATGGCCCATGGTCAGGGATCATGAGACTTGTAGTCTTCAAACATCTGTAGAGTCACAAGTTTCCTACCATTGCCCTACACAAGGAAAGGGCAAAATAGCTTTGCTTCAAGGAACACAGCATGGATGCAGGATGATGTTTGCGAGTATAAAGTCATTTGCTGCTTTGTTAGAAGTGGGGGAAGAGTGCACTGAAGTTCAGAAAAGTAGGATAATTATTTTTCTAGGATTGAATAGATATAAAATGGCATGAGAAGGAACAGACCTGCTAGTTTTTAGTACTGTACTAAACAAACAAACAAAATATATTGTGTGGGTTTAAATATGATGACCCATTATTTATTTATGGATGCATCAGTACTAGATACAGAATGATACCGTTCCTAAGACTAACAGGCAGTTCCTAGAAGATGCTGTATTAGCCCTGCATCCCCTGAGAATGTATCAGTTGCTTTTCTTCAAATCTCACCTGTCACACTTTTTCTGATGATAAATATGTGCTTTTTCAAATCCTGACTTTGTCTGCTCTGATACTGGTGACACTTTGGTCTTAAGAGAAATTGATATGAAATGGAGGAATACCATATTGCTTAAAGAGAGTGTATGTAATAAACTGTACCTGTATCTTAGTGAAGCAACATTTTGGACAAGAAATTTTATTTATTTTATTTAACCCTTCTTGTATCCCCCCCCCCCCAAATATTAGTCATACATAACTCAGTGTCTGTCTCTAAGCCACACAGTGCAAGGAACTAAAATGGAGATTACAAATTGCTTATGGAGCTACTCAATTTGCAATTGATTTAGACTTACACAATGTTAGCTTCACTTCAGCAATTCATTTACAGAACACAATGAATCTAATGTGTCAGCTCTAGAAATAATCTGTAGTGGCTGCCCCAATATGCCAGCCTATTCGTAAACATTTGGAAGATTGTTCTGAAAAGAAAATACAAGGTGGAATGCTGTTGTCTCAAGCTATTAATTTTAGTGCATCTTTTTTGCTGGAGAAGGAGATAAAAGTACAAAGAATAACTCTATTATATATTTTGACCAGACTAGGAAGAAGAATCTTAGACACTACTTGCCTTAATGTGATTTATTTATTGTCTTTCAGGATGAAGGAGGCTACAATCCTAAACACTATGCCTAAGGAGTAAACTCTGCTGTGTTTCGTGGAGCACCCTTCCAAGTAAACATATTTAGGGACAGAACCCATCGCTGCAACTCTAAGCAGACTTACTTGGAAACAAACCGGATAAAGTAGGACTTACTTTTGAGTAAACATACGAATGATCAAGCTGCATATGCTCCAACTGCTCCTATTTTCTGTCCTGGGAAATCACTGTCCCGCTGTATCTTTGCTTTGGGGGGTTGTTAAAAGGTTGGTTTTGCAAGGTGCCAAAACAGTGATTCAATTCCCTCTCAAGGATCTTAACTTCAAGATCCAACTCTGTGGAGCTGGATGCATATGTAGTATTTTAAATTAACATAATTGTTTGTTCCAATTGTCATTTTGTGCACAGATGTAGCAGTGGCCACCAAGCTTGAAAACTTTAAAAGGGGATTAGAAAAAATCAATGGCTATCAATGGCTGCTAGTCATGATGACTGTATATTACCACCAGTACCAGATGAAGTATGCTGGGAATCATGAGTGGGAGAGCACTATTGTCCTTTGTGTCCTGCTTGTAAGCTTCTCATGGACATGTGAATGGCCACTGAGAGAACAGAAAGCTGAACTAGATGGTCTCATCCAGGAGGGCTCTTCTGATGTTCTTAGTGAGTTATGTAGAGACAATCATTTGGTTTTTCATACTGTGTCTCTGGAAAGGAAATGGAAATCACATGTTTTCCCTTACCCAGGGGAAGCTGAGATTTTAATTAGCATGGCCAAATAACAGATCATTGTCTTTTCTAGCTTAATTATGTTCTTCCAAAGGAAGGTAAAGAGAGCAGTCTCAGAGACAGAACCTTCACTTCCCCCCCCCCACTCAAAGGCAATCATGACATGGCCCTTATTTATGTTGAATTTAATTTATTTAGGCATGCAATGATGTGATTATTGTATTGAATGGGAGTTATTAATTGTAGCAAAATTGATTTCAGAGCAGGATCGGAATAATCTGGAGATAAATTAATTGACTAAGAAAAGATCTAGCTGATCTTGAGTGGACTGCAAATTATTTTAAGAATTTTAGGAGTCATTAGATGGGAAGTGAGCTGACATGCCTTTAAATTCTAATAATTATTTCTAAATCTGCATATATACCTAAATATTCAAAATTGTGTCTTCTTTTTAGCCTCGTTTTCACTGCTGCGTATCTTTTTTTGGCATAAAGTATGCTACAGCTAATCAAATCATGGATTATGGAGAAAGCATTTTTAAAAGACTACGATGGTAAAATGTGTGCACATCAAACCTGGAATCAGCACCTGCCATGACTGGACAATGCTGGGCCCTGTGGCTCTTGCCAGTTGCTGGCATCACTTTTTAAATGAAAAGAAAACAAAAACATTTAGAGCAGTATCACATACTCAGCCTAGCACTATCATATAAAGTCCCAGCCTGCTTGGTAAGCCTGAAGTATAATTGAGGCACATCTGAGTGCCAGGATATTATACACACACACATAATATACAATGTATTATATGTATACATACACTCATGCTGCACTCATATCCATTCTTACTCAAGAAAAAGTCCAACTGCACACAGTGAAAGATGAATAGGATTGTGCTGCCAGGTTTTTACTTTTGTTATTGTTTCACAACAATGTCCTATGACAGATTCTTTTAACTATAGTGCTTTTGTATTTGGCCGCTGCAGTACAAAAGGCAGAGGAGGTAGAACCACCAAGCTGAACATGGTACAGCTGTGTGGTGCTGGGCAAGATGATGCGTTGCACATATGACATCGCAGGCATGTGTCGTGCATCATGTGTGTGACGTGCCACTGTGCCCCCAAATCATCGACCCCAAGTGGCAACTCTGGTAGTTACTATGAAAAAAATCTTGTAATTTGTATCTTGTTCAGGATACAATCTTGTACCAATTTACCTGGAAATAAACTTCACTGGACTTACTTTTGAGAAAGTGTCATTGGAACTCCACCTTCTTGGAGAGGGCAGGCTGGTGAGGCGCCCTAGACTTAGAGGCCCAAGTTGCCCTGCCCTCGCATTAAGTCTTGGGTTTGCAATTTTGGGAGGGGGAGACTGCCCGCTGGGGAGCGGGAGGGCTGGTGAGGCCCCCTAGATTTAGAGGCCCTAGGCTTCAGCCTGCTTAGCCTATACATAAATACGGCACTGCAAACATCCTTTTGTATTCAACTCTGTATTGCAGTCAACATTTAATAGAATGACATGGTGCAACTGTAACATCAGGAAATTGAGTGAACATTATACATAATAATTTGAAAAGCAGTTCAACCTTCCCTGAAAGTCTTGTTAGTCCTTCAGTGCCATTAACAACTTTAACTTCTGCTGTTTCCACCTATCTTTGGTCTGAAAGGGACACTGTACACTGTGCTTTTGTTTTTGAAAATTTCCATTTCCATTTTTCTGAAGGTTATGGGGCCTGTGTTCAATTTTAAGAGGTCTGACCAATATCTTTAAGATCTTCTCGGATTTGATATGTAAATTTCATTTTTTGCCTTTAGCTGTTTTTTCTTCTTCCCTCAAATGCAACAGACTTCTACGTTAGGAATACAGTACTTGGAGGTACTATATTTAGCTTGATAAACCATTGGAAACAGCTGATTATTTTGTGAATATTAGATACATCTAACTCAAAAGAAAAGGTTTTCCTGTATCTACCATGTAACAAACACCCCATTCAAACATGAAACAAAGAAAACAGAACCAGCTTTCTGCCCTCTGCGAACCTAACTGGACACAACTGCTAATGCATCTGTTGAGTATAGCTCGGCTGCCATTGTGAGCCTGCTTCCACCGTCAGTCTTTTCCATATGTCTGGCAGCCAGCTGGTTGTCCAGATGGAGTCACAGCAAACGATGATAGCCAGATGACCATTACCACCTCAGATGATGCATTGAAAAGGTCAAAAGGGCATTGGCTGCCATTTACGACAAGAGGACTTCATCCACAGGGGGCCCATTGGACGCTTGCAATAAAACATGCAAATAATTTACTAACCTATTGTCCACCTTTTTGTGAAACATCAAGAGCAGAACCTTAAAAGATTACATTTGATTTATTTACTGCCAAATTCATTTGTTCAAATATTCCATTCATTTTATTGTTGGGCGGTATATAACTAGAGGTGACCCTGATGGCATATTCTGAAACCTAATTTCAGAGTTTATATCGTAGTACTTTCATCCACATCCCTGTCTTTAAACATTAAGGAGTCAAGCCAAAGTACATTTTAAAATTGATTGATTGATTGATTAATATAGATTCCCAGTCAGAAACTCTGCAATGGCACCAATAATCTGTTTGGGGGAAAGGGAGGTTCATCAGCATGTGGAAAGATGGATCCAGACTTTCTCTCTTTCCTCTCATTTCTACCCAATCCATGGGGGGGGGGGACCTATCTAGAATCATAAAATTGGAAAGGACCACAAAGGTCATCGACCCCAGCAATGCAATAAACTTTTGGCCAACCTTGGGCTAAAACCCATGCTCTATCCTCTATTCAGTCCTTCCTTCTCTCCTCCTACCCAATGATCCAACAGCAAAGATTGAAACCCAGTTCTTCAGTCAAGGTTTTCAGTTTGGGCAAATGAATGTGTTCCAGTTCTGTTGGCTCAGGGCTGATAAGAGTGATATCCAGTGGTAAATGGAACTTTGTGGGCATCTTACCAAGGCACCTGTTGTTGTTGTTGTTGTTGTTGTTGTTGTTGTTGTTGTTGTTGTTGTTAGCATTATCAATAATAATAAACAGCTTTATAGACCAGTTCCCAGTGGGGGGAGGGACGGGGTGTGTGTGAGGGGGCAGGGTAGGGGTGGCCAGATAGAGTCACCCCTCCTATCTGTGGATCTACACTTCAGGAGTGGGCCAGTCGATCTCTGGGACAGCACTGCAGTGGTTTTAGAGTAATGGGCTGAGGAGACCAGGCTTCAAATCCTCACTTGGCCATGAGGCTGCTCACTGAACGAACTTGAGCCCCTTGCTGTTTACTTAATTGGACTAGATGACCCTTGGGGGTCCCTGCCATTCTAAAGTTCTATGATATCTCACAGGGTTGCTGTGTGAATAAAATGAGGGCGAGACGGGGAAGGAGAGCCAAGTTTGTAATTATTGGTATGTTTTAAACAGATGTTAGATATGTATATTGTTTTAATTCTATCAATATTTTAATTGTATTTTAATGACTGGTTTTTCTACATTTTCAGCGGTTCTTGTTTTTATCTGTACACCGCCTTGCGTCATGTCAGGTAAAAAGGCATGGCATGGCATAAAATAATAATAATAATAATAATAATAATAATAATAATAATAAGTCATTGAAGCGATGTACAAGACAAAAACAGAATAAAAGATCAAAGGCATACTAAATACTATTTGGGAACATTTCTTATATTCAGATCATATTGTATTGCATTATTTTGCTTAGTTGCAATGGATACTTTCCAAGCTATAAATTCTAGGATAATTTCATTAAGCAGCCCAAAAGCTGATGATTAATTTCACAAATAGCTTCATCATACAAAAACTGCAAATGTTTAGTCATCTAATTTGCTTACAAACACTTGACATTAGTTCTGGGAAAATTTCACATGGCTTAGTTTTAAACTCTGTCTAGTCATTAAAAAATTACATTTCATCATTGGGAGTTTGCTGCCAACTTTAAACAAAGCCACATTTTGACTGGCCTATTAATTTTGAAAAGCCCATATTTCACCCAACATTTCAGTTATATTAGTTACATACTGTAGCTAGAACAGGCTTTGAAACAGCTAAGCAAGAGGAATGTGATATCTGACAAGTGAATGAAAAGCAAATATTTTAAAACTTTACTTTTTAAAAGCAGCTTTACCCACGTATTATTTAAATTTCCTTGTTTGTAAGAGCCTCATTTCCTCAAATTTACTCAAATTATTTAATGCGGTTGTACAAGTAAATATTTGCTGTGTCCCAGAGTGGAGCAAACAGAAGGATCAAATCAATTAAATTTGATTTGTTTTGTTTTATAGGAGCCAGATTCAATAAAAACACTGTCCAATTCTCTTCCACAGTAGCCAGTCCAAGGACACACAGGACAAAAAGGGTTTATTTAATTTAGTTCCAGATGATTTGTGAAAAGCAAATGCTAATTTGCCTTTAACTCCTGCTTTCTTTAATCCCACACCGCATGGCTGGGGAGATGCTCCAAATAAGTGTGAACACAAAAGTAATCTAAAAAGGCCTCTCTGCTTACACTGTGAAATGGTCAGATCCTGTAACTACGTTAGATTGAATTGAAAAGTCAAAATAGAATAATCTTCTTAACTAGGATAGATTTAGTAGACTGTGGGACTCTACCTCAAAGCCAAACCACAGAGTTCTTGTTAGGTCAAAACCAAATATTTCCATTTGAAGCTCACTGAATTTAGCTGATTCACAAAATTCCAATCTGCACACTAAAAGTCTTTCCCTCCACATTACTAGTGCCTGATAGGTAATTATCTAACAACAAAATATAAGTAGTAGTAGTAGTAGTAGTAGTAGTAGTAATAATAATAATAATAATAATAATAATAATAATAATAATAACAATAATAATATAATAATAATAGGAAATGATCTAACAGTATATAACCATGTCTAAAAGAAATTATAAAACCTGGAATTACCAAATAAAGGAGGAAATGTTTGATTCTACAACCGTCTCTGCTGTGAGTCCTGGAAGACCTGCTCCATGCCTTGCAGGTCTTTTTCCACCTGGCCTAGGAGGACAGGGCCCGCCGGCTCCCTCGGCCAATAAAGCGAGATGAGTGCCGCAACCCCAGAGTCATCCGCGACTGGACCTAATGGTCAGGGGTCCCTTTACGTTACCTTTTTATGAACGCTGAGGCTGCTGAACAGATTCTTGGGCTGGGGTGTTTGTGGAGTTTTGTTGGGGTGGGGAGTTGTTGCTGTTGATTATTGTACCTTTAGTTTAGATCTTGTGATTTATGTGGAAATTGTTTAGTTTGGTGATATATTCTTTGATGTTCTATTTATTGTTTAAGACTAGTTTTGTTAAGTTGTAGCTATGTACGGTATTTTTTATCATGTTGTAAGCTGCCTTGAGCATGATTTCAACTGTTGAAAGGTGGCATACGCATAATATTGTGTGTGTGTGTGTGTGTGTGTGTACAACCTGGTCCTGTGTTTGTTCACCTCTATTGGGATTTACTCAGAATTTAGTCTAGGGGATGGTTTTATGTGTGTGGTTACAAGCACATGTTTGTTATCACAGAATCCTAGAGTTGAAAAAGGGACCCCCAAGGGTCATCTAGTCCAGGGGTGGCCAACTCCCAAGAGACCGCGATTTACTCATAGAGTTAAAAACTGGCAGTGACCTACCCCCTTTTTGGGGGGTTCAGGTCAAAGTTCTTGAGCTTTTATTAGGGAGGAGGAGAGCCCCATTTTTGGGGGGTTCAGGTAAAAGCTGAAAGTTGTTAAGCTTCTTTGGTGGAGCCAGTAATGTACCCGTGATCTACCACAGACGTCCAGTGATCTACCGGTAGATCACGATCTACCTGTTGGAGATGTCCAAACCTCTGCAAAGTGTCCATTATATGTATGCCATGCATATATTATATGCATCCATTATATGTTTAATGTGTACATGCCAAAGACAAACACCATATTGTATGAAGTATCCCTAATGGTTCTTAGTAGAATGCTGCACTGATTTAAACTCTCTCACACAGCTTTGTTGTGGTCAGTAGACCCCAAAATACACAGTACTAAACTGAAGAAGAATCAGTTTTGGAATATTATTCCATATGCAAATTCAGATGAAGAGAAGATGCTTGGGGGGGGGGATTTCCGCTATAAAGATAAAACTCACACTGTGCTATTTTCTGAAATCTGTTTTCTAAAATCTATATTTTTATTATTTTTATCACTTCCTGTCACTGCTTTATGATGTAAAGTATAAGGACAATTACAATTATGACCACTAACAATAGGGCAGATGTGATCCAGCACCAAACATTTACCCCAGAGCGATCTGAGTCAATACATTTGCCATTTAATTAGCATAACACTGTCATTAGCTTCCCCTATAGTAGTTAAGAAATGGGGCCTTTTCAGATGGAAGGACTGCCCTATTTAGATAGCATTTTCATACTGGAAAAAAGCATGCAAATTGAATGTTGATCACTATGATGACTGCACATAGTACTATTCTGTTACATGCACTGGGATGCTGTGGCTAATGCCTTACAGTGCCGGTACACATGAAACAAAAAATGTACAAGCAATCAACATGCCCTTTTTCTGTAAGTGCCCCCTAATTAGGACATCAATCATGTTTGAAGTGGTTTTCAGATTCTAATGTTGATCCTGGGAAATCTGGCCTGTCAGCAGAAACTTTGACTATGAAGGCTGTCTGTTATGCCTTTGCTGACTTATTCCATTCAGAACAAAATCCCCTGTGTTGCCTAGCTGGTTTTTTAAAATATAGCAGCTATGATCCATGCATATGAGTATATGAAGAGGTGGTAGAAAATATGTTGTAAA
The DNA here is from genome assembly GCA_034641385.1 of Darevskia mixta. Classification (NCBI taxonomy): domain Eukaryota; kingdom Metazoa; phylum Chordata; class Lepidosauria; order Squamata; family Lacertidae; genus Darevskia; species Darevskia mixta. Next base: position 13,735,591 of record JAWWNH010000001.1, read on the forward strand.
ACCTATAAAAGTTTCATCTTCTAGTCCCTGCTGTCTTTTGTTCTTTAAAACAGGGTATAAATACCTTAGCAAATAAATAGTTCCTATATCACAGCAGCCTTCAACTTGTTCAGACCCAGGATCTACCTATACCCCAAACATGTATCTGGGGAACCTTTTCATAATTTTGTGCAATATATTTGCAGCTGTGACCCACTTTAGATGAGGTCATGACCTGATAGTGGTTCCCCCGACTGAATAGTGGAATAACAGCATTTGTCTATTCTATGCCTTCCTCACAAACCAAAGCTGAGTCAGTTTCCATGGCTAGTTTTACTAGCAAGGCTTCAACCTGTAGTTTAGAATGTCTACTGAACTTAAAAGAGCAATGCTGGAGCCTATATAATGGTTCTGTTGGAGAGAGACTGGCCCTAAGCATTTCCTTGCATTAAAGACTAAATTAAAAAATTATCCATGTTTTTGTTAGTCATACAATAATACTGGCTTCATAAAAATTCCAAGCACCATCATGCATATACACATGCCACTCAGTTCATTCCCGGGCCCCAAAATGTAATCAAGAGAGAAAGGTTATCAAATAAGCCTAGAGAAAAACAAATGCCACTTGAGCAGATATTTTGCTTCATGTTAATAATGTTGTCAGAATTGTACATGGAAGTAGTATCTTAAACAAAGACCCGCTTCTGTGTGCTGACCATTTGCTCTCACGTGATTCTTGCAGAACAAAGAATTTGTAGTTCCCTAAACAACGTTGCACTGGAATCCATTATTCATGTTGACTGATTTCACCACGTATTTCCATTTCAAAGCCAACCTCTATAGTGTAACAATTTTTTACTAAAACAATTTGCAGGATCTTATTGACAAAGCCACCAATGCCTGAATAAGCCTATGAATCAACACTTGAGATTCTTGCTTTCAGTTTAACAAGCTGGAGAGAATTCACTTGACAAAAACAAATGCCTGGTTTGCAGTCCGTTTAACACAGAAATTTGCAGCAATTTCTCCACCTTTTTCATGGGTTCATGTTACAGCCAGTCACGTGATGAGCCATAAGGCTACAGACTTGCATGCACTGTACTCCCTGCCCATTTCAAAGCTCAACCTTTCTTTCTTTTTGCCTGATGAGAAAGTGGGCCAGTATTCAGCATAGAAATTCGTGCTGAAAAGGTAAAACCTAGAAGAGTGGCAGAATGTAGAAGGAGACGGACGGCATGGAGTAATGACATGTGAATGACATTTACTGCAACATGGTGGTATAGCGGTCAAGATGGGACAGGAGGCATGTGCAGTGTAAGAGGAAAATTAGAAAAGGAGACAGAAGTACCGGTACTAGCCTTATAATCAGTTAAACTGATGCAATAAGACACACGTTAATGCAGCCTTAGTATAGGTAAATTCAGAATCCTAGCCTTCGTACTGTAAGACTGCAGAGAACTCAGTTATTCTCTTCCTCCTCTTCCGTGTCCCAGTCTTTGTTGCAGAGATAGCACGATACACATTTTAAAAAAGAAAACAAAATAAAGCAGTGATAGTAACCTTTGACTATCTCTGTACATTATTTGAAATGAAGCAATAATCTCATAATACTCTTGACGTTGCTTTCCATTAGCAAATAGCCCGTTTAAAAAGGCAATCTTATGGTAATTCCGTCAACTAAATAAATCTTTTTAAATGAACACAAACGGATAATCATCACTCCCAGAGGTCAGCTTGCAGGATATAAAATGCGCAGTAAAAAAGGTTTGTTGTTGTTTTGCTAAAGGGCTTGGCTTGATTTCATTCATTAAAATTTGAACAGCATAAACCCATGCACAACTGCATGATCCACAATAAAAGCTCGCTTCAAGGCAACATCATCATTCACCACCAATGTATCGTATTAACAAGAACAATTTCTGTGGCATCAGGCATCCTACCATTAACAACCAAAGAAAAGGAGACGTGCACAACTGACAATACCCAGGTGCATCACTGAGCCTACATAGTACTGATTTTGTCTTGAAAATATGTGGAACAAAATCACCTTTATTTTTATTTTGCAGGCTTCACACTACTGAATTTCTATTTCCTGATCTTACTGAACTAGTCTGTGAAGTTAGACTATATCACCTGCTCTAAAATACTTTGGTTTTACCTTTAACTAAGGAAGTACAGTGGTACCTCTGGTTAAGAATTTAATTCATTCCGGAGGTCCATTCTTAACCTGAAACTGTTCTTAACCTGAGGTACCACTTTAGCTAATGGGGCCTCCCACTGCCGCTGCACCACCGCCGCATGATTTCTGTTCTCATCCTGAAGCAAAGTTCTTAACACAAGGTACTATTTCTGGGTTAGCAGAGTTTGTAACCTGAAGCATCTGTAACCCAAAGTACCATTGTATATTTTAAGAGCAACCTGTACCTCAGATCAGCACTGGGGGGGGGGGGGGGTAGGTTGCTGTAGAAGTACATATTTGATCACAGGCGCCACTTTGCCCCTGTGATTGAGGGGGCTGGAGCTGCATGACATCAGCATGCCATGCACTCATGTCCTGTGGTGTGCTGACATCTTGTGCAGGCGCCCAGCGGCTTGCGCACGTGACGCAAGCATGCCCTGCGGCTTGCACATGTGATGTGAACACACCCTACGATGTACACATACGGCCACCACATAACTTTGTGGGGGCTCAGCCCCTTCTGTGAGGGCCTGGGGGGCTGCCTCCCCAAAAACTTTCAATAAAGGGGCTGAGCCACTGGGCAGCTTCCAACATATATAAAATTATAATAAAACATTAAATATTGAAAAATATTCCTATACAGGGCTGCCTTCAGATGGCTCCAACATTTCTCCAATGACAATAGGGACGTCCTAAGGAAAAGTGGGACATTCTGGGATCAAATCAGAAACCGGGAAGGCTTCTCTAAATCAGGGACATCCCTGGAAAATAGAAACACTAGGAGGATCTGCGATTTATGCCGGCTACCACTGACAGAGATAAAGCAGTAGCTTCCACTTGCCTGTACTTTCAGTCGGTGAAATGGAGACCTCCACAATGGTGGAGCACAGGGCACTTGGACATCACCACCACTTCCTAATTCAATCCTGTGTGGTGGATCAAGAGTTTATGATTGCTCTGCACCTGTCTATGACTGATACAATGCCAAAAAGCATTCCTGGAGCCAAATCAGACATATCTGGGCAGCCGTGTTTATTCATCTATCTGCCACACTCACTTCTGAAGTGAGGTACAGTGTGCACACAGGTGGTGGGAGCTGAACCCTCCTGCCTTATCTCATGGCATTCTGTCACTCAAAGCTCCTTCCTCATTCCCTCTCACCCCCCAACATGTCTAGCTCACTTCCTATAGCAGATGGGCTGGTCAAATGGTGCCTGCAGTGATAAAGCATGGGTAGGCGATAAGCCAGAAGGGGTTTAGCTTCCCCCACCTGTGCATAAGATTTGTTGTAAAAATTAGTAGCTCCCCTCCCAGTTTAGACAGGAACACATATACAAATAACAATCATGGCTACCAATCAGGTCTAGTTTCACCCTAAAATAGCTGTGTAGAAAAAAAGGCATTTCCTTTTTCCTTCTTTGGGGTCATGCAGGAAGCAGGAGAGAAAGGGAATGTAACATTGCATGAATGGAACTGCAATACTGGATGCAATTCTGTCTTTTTAAACATTATTTGTTAAAAAGAGTGGGGCATCTCAATATGTAGGCCATCACAAAGAGTGTATACTGCCTTCTTTTAATCACATCACGGCAAAGGATTTTATTTTTATTTTTTGTTCAGATTTATGATCTATGATGGATTCTCTGGACCTGATACCATCTATCCATTAGGATTACACAATGCCACATGTCACTTTGTCAGGCAGGCATGTTTTAGTGAATTTCATTTCGTATTTTCAAATGGCATTAATGAATACAAAATGCCAGCTATGACAATCCACGACTCAATTCCTATAAAATCCTCAGATAAGGACTTTAAACAATATTAAGCAATTAATCAAAAGAAGGGGAGATATTTCCAAACAGTAACACTAATACATGGTTGGGCTGGCAAAAAGTAAACATTCTGTGTTTTCTCCTGCCACCCCAAGGGAAAAAGAGGTCATATATTTTTCCTTACTCCTTTTGAACCAGAAAGCCAGGAGATGGTTTCACAGGGAACCATAGTCATTTCAAATTGTATGTCTTGCATATTCTGAACTAATTTAGGAAAGGAAAAACACACAAAGATCCTGACGTTGCATTATATTTGCACCTTCCATAGCTCATTTTTGAGGCACAAAAAGCTTTTGTCATGATGTAATTGTTAGTATTTGAGGTGTCGCTGAAGCTTTTGTTTGTCTTGCTGCAATAAACTAACATGGATTCCTCTCTGGAAGTTGATACTCAGGAGCCAGAGAAGAACAGTAGCAATGGAAAAGTAGAGGATTCATATTCCTTCCTCCTGCTTTTTTATCACTAATATTCAACTCAATAAGGGCAGAGGCTTCGTTTTGTCCTTGATTTTGTAGTGATTGCTTCGTTGTTGTTGTGTACCTTCAGCTTTCTATTATAAAGGTTATGCTCGTGGATTCACACACATTAGATGTGCCTTCACACTGAATAAAAAAATAAAAAGATAACAGAGAAGTATTTTGAGCAGATGGCAGACTTTTTCACTGCTCTTGTGAATAGTGCATAAACTCGTGTATCCCAGTGTTTCATGCAGCCTTTCTATTCAAAGGTCTATGGGAACAAGGCTGAGGGAGCCATACACCTGAGGGCCTTCTGCAATCCCAAAGTGATTGTTTGAGGTGGACAAAAAAATGAGTCAGGTGTTATTGTGGTCTGTTGAATAGTGCTTTGAATCTCTCATAAATGGTGTGTTGTGAAGTTACTGTGGTTGCTACCACAGCAACTTTGACATTTGCCATCTTGCTAGGACTTACACGGCCATTAGATTTCCACACAGACCCAACACGTTAGAAGTAGGGGAGGGTGGAGAATTATAAAACCTTTGATGTAGTACCATGCTTTCGTTCGATAACTGAACATAATATTTAAAATGTTATCTTTTCCCAATTTGATTTTTTTAAAGAAAAGAAAAGAAATCACAACACAGTTTCTCCAAGTACTAGTGCTGAAAGCTGCTAGATGCACTTTGGGGTTTTGCACTTAAAAAGAAAAAGCTAACAACCCTGGGAGAGGGAAACCATTTCTGGGATAAGCACAAAATGTTGTCTTTTGTCTTAAAATGGGTTTGTTAAACTTTAAATATGCTACCCCCACAATATACAGTATAATTGCGGTACTAACCCTCCTGTGTTATCAACATCATGCAGCAAACTTGAATCTCATGGGTTTTTCATGAGAAATGATAGAAAATCCTTATCAATTATTCAAGATCTATTTTTTGACACAGGACTGAAAAATGCAAAAATGAAAGAAAACAGCTCTTTTTACACCTCACCCACACATGCTAAATCATTCATTGTCTACCAACAGACAACGCTATAGCATATAATACACAGATAGTGATCTAGGTTGCATCATTCTTACTCATATTTGCTAAGGCAAAACAATCAAACGAACCACATACTATTATGAAAAACTTACTATCTAATTAGCTGAGATATTGCTGTGTGCTGTGTGTTCTTTGTAGAAACTGCTACAACTCAGGTCAACTTGGAATAAAAATAATATACATCTATTCGTTTAATTATAAGGAAATAAACCAAATGAATATAATGACTAGAACTAAAAATACATGCCTGTTCATTTATTTTCCAATAGAGTTGCTAAAATCAAGGCATCCTCTTAAGTTTTCATTTCCCCCCCCCTGAAAAGAACAATGCTAACTGGCAAATGGCAACCCAATCATGTACAAGCTTAATGAGAAGCAAGCCCTGATTAATTCTGTAGCATTTATTTCTAACAAGTAAGCAGTCAGCATAAGCAGAGCAATATCATAGAAGTGGCCCAAATTAAGGAAGTTGATTAGTAGGGTTGTATCCAATGTTAGCTCTACTCTTATGTTCACTCATACCAAAATTTCTGGACATGACTTAGGTACATTAAGTAACTTAGTTGGATAATGCCTTTAATTGGTATACAGTGGTACCTCGAGTTACAAACACTTCAGAAAACACCAACAGAACATTTACATATATGTGATGACTATATTTGCATAAAATAAAGAATCCCAGAGTTTTTCAATCTTATACAGTGGTACCTCGGGTTACAAACGCTTCGGGTTACAAACACTTCGGGTTACAAACTCCGCTAACCTGGAAGAGTTACCTCGAGTTGAGAACTTTGCCCCAAGATGAGAACGGAAATCGTGTGCCAGCAGCGCAGCGGCAGCAAGATGCCCCATTAGCAAAAGCATGCCTCTAGTTAAGAACAGTTTCAGGTTAAGAACGGACCTCCGGAACGAATTAAGTTTGTAACTAGAGGTACCACTGTACTGGAAGTGAAAATGGACTGCCAGTAAATCCTATTTCAATAGTCATCACTCCTTCCACAGTCCCTTTTGCCTTAGCTGGTAAATGAAGGAATGCTAGAAGAAATATAGGTGGAAGTACCCAGTGGCCAGATTGGGCCCTGCCTCTTCTGATTGTTGGACCTATGATAGATAGTACTGTTGGGTCTCCCCATAATCCATGATACTCAATGTTTTTGCATAAGTAATTGGACATAGACATCTAATGGAAGCTTCAGGCCAGGGATGCCATTTCAGTTTTCAGCAGGAAGGGACAACATTAATCATTGTCTTAAACATAATGGAGATTATTGTCTGTTCTTCCCCCAAACTGAATAGCACTCTCGCTTCAGGCATGGAATACAAAGAGAAGTCATATGTATATTGTACTTAGACACAGAATGTTCATTCTCTTGGAATGACCTGTAAAAGAAATGACTCTAAGCTCCATGTGGTGGGCAACACATAAAAGACTATTTCCCATAACATAGTAGTTACAGTCTGTGGCATCAGCTTTGCTTGAAGTCAATGTATTAAGCATATGTGATTTAGCATATGTGTATTTCAATAATGAGAACTTCAGAGCAAACTCTTGTTTAAGGTACATGTATGCGTCCAGAATAATTTGTTAAACCCCAAACTATCTTTTATAATATAGAATTGGGAAACTACTATACACCTTCCTATTCTTTTCAAATTTCTGAATCACAATGACCTCCCATCTGGTTCCATCAATCTGGCCATAAATTAATTATAGCAGATGCACTGATCCCTGTGGCCCTGTTCTGAAGGTTGGGGTTGAAGAAGAAATTGGTCAGAGCACACTATACTTAAGCCTTCCATCCCCCCCCAGCTATTCACATATTTAAGAGTGGTATTAGAAATGGTGCACTATGACATAATACACATTATGAGTGGTATTAGAAATGGTGCACTATGGCATAATACACATAGCATAACACAGAACCTATAATTTAATCCTTTTTGTGTGGTAACCTTGTACGAATAAATATGGAGTCATATGAGTGTGAATTATACGGGTGAATTATTAAGTAATCAGGGGATATGCCTATTTAAAAAATATCCTAGTCAAGGTTCACATCATCATTCTGGCAGTTAAATAATTCCATTAGCTTGCCTATACATTATAATCATGTTAGGCTGAGTTAGTCAGTACTTGAGGGCAGTTTTGGAAGTTACCTTGTTCTGGATAAAGGTAGATAGCCGTGTTGGTCTGTCATAGTCAAAACAAAATAAAATAAAAAAATTCCTTCCAGTAGCACCTTAGAGACCAACTAAGCTTGTTCTTGGTATGAGCTTTCGTGTGCATGCACACTTCTTCAGATATCTGAAGAAGTGTGCATGCACACGAAAGCTCATACCAAGAACAAACTTAGTTGGTCTCTAAGGTGCTACTGGAAGGAATTTTTTTTATTTTATTTTGTCTTGTTCTGGATGTTATGTTCCTTAGTTAAATATATGTTTGTGTTTTTAACTGCTTTTCCCATTGAACCTCTGGGACTTACTTCTAAGTAGAAATGTTTGTTTGTTTGTTTGTTAAATTTGTATACCGCCCTTCACCTGTAGTTCTCAGGGCAGTTCACTACCTAAAAATACAATATAACAAAATAGAAAATACATAATAAAGATAAGAACAACACCTGTAAGATTGTATAGGATATTCAAAGTTGGCATGTAGCCTGACAGCATAAGCCTGGATTCTCGGATGCAAGTCAAATGAGAACTATCAGTTGTGTTCAAGAAATCATATAGACTCCATACCAGTATACATTTAAGTGGGAAGCAAGTAATGTTCTCCTGCTCTATTTCCACCGAGCTATTTTGAAGGGAAATAGATGAACATGCAGTGCACATCTTTCTCTTGTAATATTCACTCACTGGCAATTCTTCCCATGTTGTCCTTGCTGTTTGTGGTTGCAACTGCTTGCAGCAGGTTTGGGACTACGGATGGCCATGTATGCCAAATCTGTCAGCATCCTCAGCAACTTATTTAGGGTTTAAGTGAATCTTGCGGAATAAACACTTTAGTACCAATTGAAAGGCATCAGCAGCATTAAATTGCCCAGTGTATGGGTTTCTCCTGGAGATTCATTAAGCAAAACAGAGGCAAGGCACAACCTCTACCCAAGGAATCACAGGCTTGGGAGCTGTCTCTATCTGGCCTTCAGATTCTTTCCATGCTGCAACCCTATCCCCAGGCTAGTTTAGTTAGTTATTTACAAGATAATTGATATATCACCAGTATATACAGCAGTATAATACAACCACCTTGAGTCCAGGACTAGGAAAAAGGTGGGATATAAATAAAAATTTGTAGCAGTGGCAGCGGCAGAGGCAAAACAGTACAGCTGTGCCTATTATTGTAACTCGCTCTACGCGGGGCTGCCCTTGAAGTTGATCCAGAAACTCCAGCGGGTGCAGAATGCCGCGGCGAGGCTCCTTACGGGGTCCTTGCCGCGGGACCACATTCATCCAGTGCTTTACCAGCTGCACTGGCTCCCGGTGGAGTACAGGATCAGGTTCAAGGTGCTGGTTTTGACCTTTAAAGCCTTATGCGGCCTAGGACCCTCGTACCTACAGGACCGCCTCTCCCATTATGCCCCGCAAAGGACCTTAAGGTCTACAAATAATAACCTGCTGGAGATCCCGAGCCACAAGGCTGCCAGACTGGTGTCAACCAGGGCCAGGGCTTTTTCAGTTCTGGCCCCAACCTGGTGGAACACTCTGGCACAAGAGACTAGGGCCCTGCGGGATTTGACATCTTTCCGCAGGGCCTGCAAGACAGAGTTGTTCCACCTGGCCTTCGGGTCGGACACTTAAAGTCTGATGGTTTCCTCCCCTTGGTTTGGTAATGGGCGCAAATGAATCGGCATTTTAAACTGGTTTTTAACTTGTATTTTAACTAATTGGTTTTTATATTTTATTGTGATTTTGCTGTTGTTAGCCGCCCTGAGCCCGGTCCCGACTGGGGAGGGCGGGGTACAAATAAAAATTTATTATTATTATTATTATTATTAGCAGCCCTAGTACATGCTCTCATTGAGTGTTTTTATCAGCTGAAATGTATCTCTGATTTGTGATAAAGCCTCTTGTTTGAATGGATAGAGGGTGGAGAGGTGTGTGGTAGGGTTACCATATTTCAAAAAATTAAAATTCGGAGCTTGTTTTGTTTTGGCTAAAAAAATAATAGTAACACTTCCGATACAGGCTGCCATATGCCCAGATTTTCCCGATTTCTACAAAATCCATCCAGATGCTATTTTTGGAGGGCAAATCCTGTATACGTCTGGGAAACTTCAGATGTATGGTAGCCCTATGTGTGTTGTGTATGTAGAAACATATGCCATTTACTGGTAAAAGCCAAAGCTGTTGTTCCACCCACTTTTGCCTACCACTGGCAAGCAGACTTCAGACAGTTGTCCATGAGAATACAACATGGTCATGGAAGAATGGTGGCATACCTAATTGTCAATCTCTGCTGAAATGACTTGTCATGACCATAAATTGAAACACACATTTGGGAACAGTTAATGGCGGCCATTCCCAAGGAAAAACCTAAGCAGTTATTTTTTTGCATGCATTAGTGGTATGTGCTGGAAGGGGCTGTTATATTACAAGAATTTCAAAAGGAAATTTTAGTGGATTGGATTGTTAGCATGGGGATTTCCATGTTGTGCATGGGTTAAATGGGCAAAGCCATACATATTAATAAACCTTCAGAATAACAAATTTGTCCAACTTAAACTCAAGGTTACAAGTAGCAGTCGGTGACTGAGGGGGATACATCATTTAAGAAAGTAAAATGTTCAGCCGTGGACATGGTTCTGTAAGTTGCTGCTGTTGTTTTTAATGAAAGCCTGAATATATTTACTGCAAAATGTGTGCAGTCTTGGGCAAACTATTACTGCAAATATTTGCTTTCTGCTATGCTAAGAAATACCAGGGGACTAAAGTGTGCCTGTTTGAACACTGCTGTAAGACAGAACGAATTTAATCAGAAAGAGAGGCTTGACACAGGACAGCAATCCTATGTCTACTGACTTTAGAGTAAGGTTTAGTGAGAAAAGAGGGGCTTATGCCCAAGTAAACATGAATAGGATTGGGCTATAAAAGGATTTTGAAAGTAACCCTGTCATGTGATCATGCTCTTGGGAAGTAATAAAGATTTTGCTTGTCTTTGGTATCTCCAGAACAGTTATCTTTGCTGAACACCAAATTGTATTATCTGAGATTATAAATCTCTCCAGACCAAAGCCTTTGTTTACTTTTCTTCTATTTCTGTGCATAGAGTGCCAGGAAAGAATAATGAAAGCCATGATCTTGACCATAATGTGACTTATCATGACCCTAATTTGACATGAAATCAGATATACAGATATCTGTTAGACTGACATGCTGTGTATGTGTCACTTGTTGTTAGCAAAGTGTTTCACAGTGTGCAAAAATGTCTCCTTTTTTTGTTTTTACACAGTTTTAAAGGATAGGTCACTGCTGCTGTCATTTTGGAGATGAGCAACTGAATGTTAGCTGTGCTTCACTTCAGCTCAGTTCTTATATTATCTAAGTGGCATGGCTGAAGCTTCTTTGTGGTTCCTTGGTTATCATGGCACAGAGAGCTGGCCACTCATTTGCTGCTCAGCAGGTAATTGCTGCTTAAAACTATCACCAAGTGACCAGCTAATATATCTCAGTCAGGTAACCAGAAATATATTGCTATGTGAATGTCACAAAGAAAAAAACTGAGTGAGGTCAATGTTTTTGTGTGTGGTAGGTATAGTTAAGTGCCTCATGTTTCAGTTCATCCCTTGATCTACATCCCCTTTTCCTTGTTTAAACTATTGTCTGCTCTGTAGCCTTGTTAGAAATATATAATCTACTCAAAGTAAGCAAATATTTGCCTCATTAGAATTTGATTAGTACCGGTATGTTAATACAAGCTGTACACCTCTGGGGTGAAGTGGGAATGCTGCATTGCCAGGAGCTTATTCATTTATTGGATTTTGAGACCACCCCAGTAAAACTAATGAAACTCTTTTCAATTAAATAATTTTGATGCTCCAGTGCTGGTGCAACCAAGCTATTTTTAACTGATGAAAGATTGCCATGTTTTTTTCTCCTCGGGCTCCTAAACCTTTAACTATACAAAAATAGATGTTTAGCAGGTACATTTCCACAGAATATCGCATGTCCTTCCTGAGAAAATGTGCGCCTACTCTTAAACATTTTTTTAAAAAATAAGATTTTATTAAAGATTTTTTCATAATACAATAAGATAAAAGAAATGAATCTAAATAAAAACAAAAACAGAGAACACCAAATGAAAACCAAAAAACAGAAGAAAATAAAAGAGAAAAGAGAGTAAAGATGAAAAATAAAAAGGACTTCTGATTTTCTGTTTGCCAGTTACATAAAAAGAACTATTTAAAATATTCACTGACATCCAGCTGATCTACTTTCTGTTAGGAAATATTTTCCAAATCTTCCAACCCAAATGTCTTAAGTTAATTCATTTTCCTTTTTACACAAAAAGTCCAAAAGGGATTCTCTTATTATTGCTATTAATAAATTCCAGCAATTGTTTTATCGAATCAAGCATATCAACATTGTTGCCAATAATTTCTACAACCCTTCCTCCATGTTAAACAATAAGTCCTTCTATCTCTGTCCACACAAAAGTCTCTCCGCTGTGGTCATATATTAAAATAATATTCCATAATTTTTATTATGTATTCATTAATTCATACCCAGTTCTGTATCTTCTGTTCCCATTTCCTGTTTTATTTGTTGTGGTTTCCATTCTTCTTCTTTTTAAAGACAGAGAAACCTCTCTCAGTCATGTAGTCATGAATTATATCTGTCTCAGAAATAGTTAGAGAGGCTTTTGCAGACCCTATGCCCATTGGGGCACCTATGCGGCTTTTGGGTAAGATGTTGATTCCTCCGCTTTTAAGTTAGGATTCCCAGGAGCTGACTGCTTTCTCAGACTCACGATTTAGGAAATTGCTTTTCACTCTTATCTCTAGAGTAAATTTGATAGCCAAGATTTATGCTTGGCTATCATCAATCACCAGGTAATTATCTCCATCGGCAACTTGCTGACAGAAGACATTCAGTCCGTCATATTCCTTCCCGGAAGACACGCTTACTCTAAACCAGGGGTCAGCAAACTTTTTCAGCAGGGGGCCAGTCCAGTGTCCCTCAGACCTTTTGGGGGGCCGGACTATATTTTTTTGGGGAGGGGGGGATGAACGAATTCCTATGCCCCACAAATAACCCAGAGATGCATTTTAAATCACACATTCTTCTCATGTAAAAACACCAGGCAGGCCCCGCAAATAACCCAGAGATGCATTTTAAATAAAAGCACACATTCTACTCATGTGAAAACACACTGATTCCCAGACCATCCACGGACCGGATTTAGAAGGTGATTGGGCCAGATCCGGCCCCCGGGCCTTAGTTTGCCTACCCATGCTCTAAACGTCTGAGTGTTAAAGGAAAAAAAGCTACTAAAAAAAAAAGACAAATCTAAACATCTTTAATTCAAAGGACACAATCTCTCTTAACTACAGTATCAATATGCTTCATAGAAATCTTCCCCATAGTTTTCTATCCAATGTCTTTATAGGATTTAATAATAATTTGAGTATTGAGGAGAGTCAATCTTAACAGATGGTACTAAGCCATTGAGCACTGATAGAGTAGTAGAAGTAGTAGTAGTAGTAAGTAGTAGTAGTTGTTCTTTTCTGACATTTTTTGTCAATATACCAAATAATAAAGATGACCTTAGGCTACAGCATGTTCTACTCCTCAGAATACAGAATGAAAGTCTTCATCTTATCTGATCAACAAATGCCAGTTCATTTAAAGGTACTATTGTCAAACATTCTTGAAGTCTATTATTTTAGGGAAAATTCCCTGTGCCCCACAATTGACTATGTGTATAAGATATACAGAAGAAGAATAGTGTACAGTACTTCATACTCGCAGAGAGTAAAAATGGCAAGGATAGCACTGGAACATATGTCTTGGTGGGGGGATGATGGCTAATGGGACAAATGAAATAAGATGTAATGCCTTGGAATTATTGCCTGGAGGAATTTGTTGCCTAGAATTCAAAGTTGAGGGCATTTTACGACTACAGACAGAATGGATACACAATATTGCCTTTATTCTGTTATTGTTCAAGATATGCACTCATACGATTCCAGTATTTGCCTGCTTAATAAATAAAGAGCAAAGCAGTAATGGATTTCAAGGATAAATGAAATTCTTTGGCCACCTCATAATCCTCTGTTGTACAAAGGAGTTACCACTGGGTTAAAAGGCAGCTAATTTTGTTGAACTTGAACACTGGCAGAATTTGGGGGAAAGGCAGCTAGTAAGTGGTTGAGTAAAACAAGGAATATATTCATCCTCCAGTTGCACCTTAGGGTTCATAAAAATTGCCTTTTGGCATATTTACTTGCCCAATGCTGCTGTACTCCAAAATAAAATTGGCAGAGGAGCAACTCTAAGGATGTAATAAAGATGTAAGCTATTCAACTATGAATTGAAGGGAAAAAACATTTAAATGTGGGGGGGGGACAAAATATTACTGCATTCATTCTTTGGACTGTTGGCGTCCTATGGACTCCAATAAACAGATGATGCAGAAAAGAAGACCCCAACTCTAGTGGTGTTTAGGTACAATTTGAAGTCACCTATTTGCCTATGCATTGGAGGTAAGATTGGTGTTTAGGGAGGAATTATCTACTGATATTTTCAGGTGGCATGCTAAAGTGTGGTTAATTTAAAATGGAAGCTTCTGCTCTCCTCCTCATGGATATTCCTCACAATCTTTGGATTGTACCCAGTATGACCGTGTAATGTACAATAGGACTATTCTGTGAATAAAATAATGCAGAAAGCAAATGACAACATCTCCTGGTTAAGTCATAGGGGTACAACTTCTGGATACTATTAGGTGGGTGATGAGGCTTCAAATACCATCTTAGAACATGTGGCTTGTTCATTAATTTAGACTGTGAGGTTAAAACAGAGAGCAGTGCTTGATGGGGGCAAATATTCCAAAATCCACTTTACTCTTATACCGTGCTTTGTCTTTTTCTGTGCCTGTTCACTGCCATTGTTTACGCAATCTGCTGCTGCTTTGACACCTTCCTCCCCCCCATCACAGTGTTTCCCAACTGCCTGCTCTTGTGGTGAACAAGAAAATGTTACACTGCCATGTAGCAAATCAGTATCAAATGAATGATTTCTAAACTTGTCACAAGGGTATCCTAGGCAATCAGTAACATGTGAATGAATGATACCTATTCAGGAGGAAAATTCACACTTTTAATGGTGATCCTTGAAAAATCACCACAATTGGGGATGAGAGTTTGATGCTAATTAATATGTTCTTAAAAATCACCTCTCTTTGTCAGTTCCACCTTTCAAGAATCAAAGACCGGAGCATATGTTAGACGAACTAAGAGCCTTCCTTCCCCCTCTAATTAATATTCACTGCAAAGTTTTCAAATGTTATAACTTGGCACAGGTCCACTAAAGTCATCTGTTCAACCATTTAAAAATTAGCAAATTTCCCCTGAATAGTACCTTCTGTCTTCTGAATGCAGTCTTGCATCTTTAATTCCTTTAGAACCTACCCATGCAGGGGCTCCAAGCAAGTTTTCAAAGGCCTTGCATAAGCTTTCTTGGAAAAGAAACCAGCATTTGAATGTAATTGAGAAGCACTGCACACAAGTGGAGCATTGTAGCAATATTATTTCATATTGTAACAACAATGTTTTGAGCACTATTAATAGTGGATTTTATAGACTGTTCATAGCCTAGGGACTGTTCATAGCCTTGCTAATATTTATGAAAATTCACTTTAGGAGAGCTTTACCTCCAATGTTATATGTATCCGTGTTATATCAGGTAATTTTCAGCTTTAATCAATTCTGCTCTTTAAGAGACACACTAGTTTTCACTGTTATTTGAGGTGATAGCAATCTATCATTGATAAACAAAATATGGGTTTATTCTCTTGTGAACAATCTAGAAACTAGCTCCACCTCTTACAATAAGTTACCACCATTCCCAATGTTATCAAATGCTTCAAAATTCAATCCCAACACACTTACACACTGGCACTTGTAAAATTATCTTTTGTGTTTAAGGGCACAGAATGTTTCACTGTGTTCTAAAATCTCACTGTGATGAAAATTCTGCCCACTGTTACTTTACTTCAGCAGCTGCTGTGCATTTAGGTCCCAGTCTCTACAATCTCTTAACTTTAGGACCTGTTTCTGGATTCTTTTCACACTGCCTGAAGTGGGAGGTGGGTTTTTTTGGGAAGGGGGAGATGTATGTGCAAAAGAAATAAAGAATGGGATAACTAAAGGTCAAGCGTTGTAATGCTGCCGTGAGCTACAGTACTCATGTGATTACGTGCCCTTCTCAGATGCCATTTTGATTAGTTCTCAAGTAATATATAAACTGCTTTTTTCTGTGAGAGTAGCTCAGTCTTGAAAAATGCTATCTCACTTCTCTGCTGACAGCCTTCGGTGCTTAAGGGCATTCCCATCGGAATGCCACCCTAGACTGTATCTTAATGTCAGATGTTCAGATGACCAAGGCCTTCACAGTAGGGGATTGTATTTGTGATGAAGGTAGTGTCTGAATCAGTTCATTGCCCTCAAGGTCTGTAGAAGAAGGGAGCTGACACACATTAGCCAATAATACAATGGTAAGGTTCAGGGAACACCAAAATCTCTTTCTTCTGAAAATTCCCTATTGAAAAATTCCTGTGGCTGTATATCCACCTATATTCACGTATACAGACTAAGGATTGTAAATCCTCAGGGCTCAGAGAAGGGCTGGGCAAAGCCTTTTCATCTGTATTCTTTTGTTGTTGCGGATTCTCCCCCCCCCCTCCTTTTTTTCCTTTTTACTGAGTGGCCTGACACAAATGGCTCTTACGTATCCAGATTCTTTGTTCCATTTGTGGCATTTCCTTCCCCACAAGAAAAGGACAGAAAATGACATTTTTGTGTCCCTGGTTTCAAAAAACTGGTCAACTACATTAAAGAATTATCAAACAGATGTTTAACATTTATTTACTTTTTGGAGGGGGACTTTGGACAAGTGACAGCAGTTGCTTTATGAGTATAAGATTTCATACATCCTATGCTATATACATCCCTGACACTGTTGTTTTGCTAACAACAGAACAGCCAAATTAGGGACAGGCAGACCGCATCACTACTAGGTCACTCAATAATGCCATTGGCTTGTTAAAGGGATGAAGGCATCCCTTTCCCAAAATCAGAAGTGGGGACCCCTTTTCAGAAGGGCCACAATCCCTTCTAGGCAGCCTTCTAGGGGCCATGTGCCAGTGGCAGGGCCAGAGGTAAAAGCGGGCAGAGAAAAAGTGCAAAGTTTTACTTTGTGGCGTACATTATTTTCAACACATAGATATGCACACTCTGCCTCCATCCAGGCAAGCAAAAGGCATTACTCGAGCTGAAGGATAGATTCCAGAAAAGCAAAAACATTCCAGGAGGGTGCAAAGCAGGGCAAGTGAAGGGCATGGCCTGGGGAGAGTCCCAAGGGCCAGGTAGAGAGGCTTATAAAGTGGTATTTGGCCCCTAGGTCTGTGTTTCCCCACCCCTGCCCAAAGCCTTCCACCAAGCAAATTTAATAGTGGTTCCTTGGGCTGTTTTCCCATTTCCCCAACCATCAACTTTAGCAAAGCACTCGTTGAGAAGGAATATGAATATTAACTTCCCTGAATTAGAAGGATTTTTGTATGTTAGTTTTGTTAATATATACATTTATATTCACACTTTACTGAAGTATAAGTGTGTTTGTACTCATTACTCAGATAAAAAAATACATTGGATAGTGCAACTTTCAAAGGAGAGCGGTGTTTCAGTTACTGTATTGTTCTGAAGAGTGAATCTGGTAAGTTCAACTTTAAATGTGAACTAACAGCACGAGGTAGCACTATTTGCAGTTGCAAAAGAGCAGGTGGGATTTCCAGCCTGCTCTTCTTCTTCATTCCATCAGGATGTATGCTGCCTTTTCAACATATTTACATAAATTTATAGCCTTCCTTGACTGGCTTTGTGCTGAATTTGGTTCAATGATTTCAAAAGCTCTTGTCTCTTATTCAAAGTCCAGAATGAGGATGAAAGGATTAGGGTACAAAATAATGGAAATGTGCAGAAATAAGCAGGGCTGAATTTAAAACCATAGGCTACATAACTATTTTGAAACGAGATTCCCTCACCTCACCCTTTCTCTTTATATTTAATTAATGTAATAAAACTTTAGTACCTGTGGGAATTATTTGATTATCTTTGGGGTTTCAATAACTTTCCTTTAGGAAAAAAAAAAGAAAAGTACTTTCACTCTGACAGAGAGAAATCTTTTCACTCCAGTGAAGCAAGCACATTCAACAATAAGCTTTAAAAATCTCAGAAGGGGAAAAAATATTGACTTACATTCACTGCCAGTTCATTTACTCTGTCAGTGTTACATGAATGCTATATTCTAATCCCAAGGTACTGGGAAGTGTTTATTTTAAACAATTTATTTTAAGAATTGTACTGGACAGCAAAGGACATCACTGCATATCATGATTGTTTGTTGAAACTATGTATTTAGTACCTGAAACTAATGTGAATGTTTTCAGTTGCGTAACAATTTATATATGGACTTGGTGGGTTTATTTGTTTGTTTGTTTTAAACTGTATCTTTTTGGATACACTGCTGTCATATTAACTGGAATCTCTGATTTGTTTACAGTGGTATTCATACAGTTTCAAAGAGAGTTCCCGTTATTTAGCTTTTTTAATCAATGTTTCAAAATCCATGGGCACGAAAGGATCTCTGTTGCAGACAGTTGTCTTCTGTGACTAACAACATTTCCAGGATTTACAAGGGAGGAAATTGCAACATGACCTATGTTGCATGTTACCTTAGTGTTCTTTTTGTCATATATATAACATTTTGCAATCTGAACAGGTGTGTCAAAGTCTTCCTTTAAAATACTCCCATACATTGTTGATGAAGCTTACAGGGCAATTCCAAACATGTCTACTCAGAAGTAAGCTCAGTAGAAGTGAGTTCAGTTGGACTTATTCCCAGTGTATAGGACTGCACCCTAAATTGGTAGTTCACATTCTGTTGCTCTCTACCTGGATACTATAACAACTTGTGCATTTGCAATATCAATAGTGAGCTATTGATTCTGGTTTTCTGGAGTCACATTTGCTTTTGTAATCTTATGTTAGGGGTAGGGAAACTTATTCAGGGCTGCATTCTCTCATGGACAATCTACTGGGCACCCCATTCCAGTAGTATATGGGTCCAGAGGCAAAAGTGCAATGGGCTATCTTTGAACCATAGGCTACATACTAGCTACAAGTCAGCGTTTCTACACACACACGCCTCTCCACCCTCCTTCTAGGCAAGCAAGAAGTGTTATCACAGTTAAAGAACACATCCCAGCCAGGCAAAAGCACTCCAAAGTGGTTCAGAGCAGGGCTGACGAGATGGGGCATTGCCCAGGTAGGGTCTCAGGGGCCACATAGAGAGGCCTGGGGGGCTGTATTTGGCTCTTGGGTCTGAGGTTCCCAAAACCTGTATGAACCGAAGGAAAAGATGTTCCAGTCAGATTCACATGTTACAGTCTGAACATAATGAATACCAAACTTTAATCACAATTCCTCCAAGGAGCTCAAAGTGGAATTTTAGTACCACAGCAATACTGTTAGTTAGTGATTAGGCTGAAAATAGTGATGTGCTCAAGGCCACACAGCCAACTTTATAGACAAGTATTCATTTGAAGAAGACATCCATGCGCTCTCATCAAATTCCTTTCCATTGCTTGGTAATCATTGGTTACCACAGTTCTCACACCTGGCCCTGACAGCACAGACCAACAACCATGACATTCCAGCTGTCTTGAAAGAACAGTGGCTATGAATTCACTGGAATTCCACAATATTATGAAAAATTACTGACACACTACCATAAGATTTCCCTTGCCTAAACCTGTTGTTGTGGTTGTGCAGAGAAATTAGACTGAATCCTTCACTCAAAACAAGATATAAATGTTTTGTGTGTTCAGTGTTGCTTCATTTGCTTCTTGATTGGCTTAAATTGCCATGATCCATTTGCTTTAAAATTGCGTTCTTTCCCTTAGAGAAATTGACATTTGATTTGTAGTGGTCCAATCAGTGCACCCCTACTGTGTGATTCAGGTGGCATAGAAATCACTTTAAAGAGCTACAGAAAGAGTAAGGGACTTTGATGGCATCCCAGTTAAAACACTACTTTGATGACAAACAAAAATATAGAATGGAAAGAAATGGCCTTTATAAAGCAACATGGGGGAAACTGGCAAATTTGTGAAACATCTTCAGCATTTGTTATGCTTAAGTAATGATTTCTGGTTTGCTTTAAAACTTGTATTTAAAAGGCTGTGAAATGAATATTTTATTATTTGTAGTCACTTTATGTGTTTTGTAACAGGCAATTTCTTTGTCAAATGATCTTGCATCACACAATTTTACATCCATTCACCAGCACTTAGTCAGCAATCAATACAAATGCAAGTACGGTTCAGCAGTTTCATCAGCCATAGTTGGATTAGTAATTTTATTAACATAATTGGTATTATTTGGGATACACACACACACATCACTTAAAAATAGAATAAACCCTCTTACCTGCTGTGCTGGGCAGCACACAGAAATAAATGAATACCTGTGAGCTTGCTAATAAAGGGGTTTCAGCTAAGAATACAATTTTAGAACGTTCCTAAACTATTTAACCTTTCCTATTTATTTCTGTAATATTGTGATTGTTCACAGCTCATAATTCCCTTAACTACTTAACACTTGAAAGAATAATGTGGGCAGACTCCATTCATGATTTCTTCTTCCATTCCTATTACTGATAAATTTTCATACTGTGCTAGTCTGTAATTTCTCTACAGTTTACACCTGTGTACACCCAAATCTTATAACACAGATTTATACAGAACCTTTTACAGGCAAATTGGTTGTACTGTATAGACAACTCATCATAAGATGGTCAAGTATGTGTTGATACCTTTGATTTCTTCTATGGCAGAAAAGTCACATTTGAATATAATTTTGGATTTTTCAGACTGGCATGGAACTGTATGTTAATTTTGATACAATGTGAATTCAATAGCTGTAGCATCTGCATGCATTATTACTAGAATTTGGTATAGCACCTGTGAGTCGCCAGATTAAAAACAGTTCCAGACTAAAGAAACTTAAATTGCCATTGTTCAATCTATGTTATAAGAAACTGCCTGCAAGCAGAAATTCGACGTCAGATCATGACAATATGTTCAAATGTAATTGCAGACATTAAATGGCAATGGCAAACAAGAGTTCCCAGTTATTGGGGACATATTTGTTGGGTGAAAAACTTATAGAAGCTTTTAACATAAGGCAACTAATACATCTAAGTAACAGCAGCAGCAACAACAACAATAGCCAGTGACAAGGCTGCAATGAAAGTAGAATATAAATGTGATTAGGATTTTTTTCAATTTGGTCAAAGCCAGCTGTATAAGGGTAAAAGAACATGGAAATCTTATTCTCAATAATTTAATATTTTAATTTAACATAGAAAAAAGTTGTAGTAGTATTGGATATTGACCAAATATGAAGGGTTAGGTATATTCCAACCGATGGTTGTGACTTTCCTTCCAATCCATAAGATGCTATTAATAATAATAATAATAATAATTTATTATTTATACCCCGCCCATCTGGCTGGGTTTCCCCAGCCACTCTGGGCGGCTTTCAACAGAACATTAAAATACAACAATCTATTAAACATTAAAAGCCTCCCTAAACAGGGCTGCCTTCAGATGCCTTCAGATATTTAATGAAACAGGCTGCATATTCATTTAACCATCTAAATTGTTTAGCAAGTCAATAGCCCCTCTCACAGTGTGCCTCTCTTGCATGTGTCCGTGACAAAACAGCAAGTGTCCATTTTCTGATAAACATATTGAATATGGTAATGCCCCCTTTGACTGCTATTAAACATTGCATTCTTCTGTTAAGTCACAGTGACTGAGTTTAATTATGGTTCATTAACCCCAAGCTCAGCTTCCCATCCCCAGGCCCTGGTGGTGCTCTATTAAGTCATGTGTCATAAGCCTCGCAGGAATTTCCCTGTATCAATGCAGATGTTTTATGCACATGCAGGAGTACAGACCTTGTGACATTTGTAAATGGAAACAAATTTCAATTAATCATCTTCAGTGCTACTCCCGCCCCCCCCCCCGCCCCCCGACCAAATGAAAGAAACAGAGATCATCCAATCTTTCCCCATTAGGGCAGATACAGCCTCTGCACAATTCCTTCCTTGATGTCTTGTACAGAAACTACCCCATGCTGAGTTTGCCCTCTGGTTATTGGTTTCACCTGTAAACAGTTCACTGCCACTGCTGACTCCACTAAACATCTTTGTACTTCAATCTGCATTTTATGTGAACTCTGGAGCTATTAGCCACTAATATCAACAGTACTCCTCAGCCTAGGAACATTTATGGCTCCCCTGCTTAGCTTAATGTTTCTGCCTTAGTACCATAACATTATTAATAGTCACAAAGCACAATAAAAGAAAATTAAGTGTTTCTTTGGTTTAGGATTTAGCCATCGTACCTGCACGTTTTTCCTCATTACATTTGCACCTAAATGAAGGTACACTTCAGTTTTTGGATGCAAATCAGTTCTTTAACTTCTCTAGTCATACTGTTTCCTTTCCAATGCATCTTTTTTGGGAGGGGAACCCCACGCTTTTGGAATGGCAAACCCTGGTATAATACAGAAAATTAAGAACACAGACACAAAAATCCATATTTGTGGCCTTCAGGTTCATAGTGGTATGAAGTGCTTTACAATACTCCCGCCTCCTTCAGACCTGGCAAATTCCTACCTCATAATCATCTACTGTACTTGTTTCTTACACCCATGGGTCTATTTTACGTAACTTGTAGTACAAGCTCTCCTGTCTAAACAACTTCAGGTTTTATTTATTTATTTATTAAGGCTATGGGCGAGAATAATCCTTTATACTGATTTGAATGGAACTGGGAAAAATATTTGCATCTGAATATGAACGAACAATGTTAAAGGCTAATTGTGGGGGGGAAATAGCACCACAATGCGCAGTCTTTTGTTAATGAACAATCTAATAGAAATGGACTCATCTACCTTGCACAAAACGGAAGCAGATATGCTGTAAATTAGGGTTACTAAAGGCCTTTTCTTAACAAAAGCTCAAACCCTTTATATCAGAGTAGAGAGAATGAAACAGAACAGTCATCCCACACTATTTCTTCAACTCAACGTGCCAGTGTCTGGCTTAAACTTTCATTGTGTTTGTTTTGTTACAATCCTTAAAAAGTTACATAATGAGTAATCGATTTTAGATTGTTGAATGTCTTTCCTTTCCTCTATAATGAAAGCACAGGAGCTAGAACATCACTGCTTTAAAATAATGGCTCTGGCCCATCCACATGTAATATTTCTTCCTTGTGCCAGTCACTCAGCCATCTGTGCAATCCATTTAGTTCTTTAACCATCCCAGAATGAGCAATTTTGTTTTTCCTGTGGGAATCCCTGAAACTCAGTAAAGATTTTGTTTTGAAGAAGCAAATCCAGTTGTCCATCTGGCCGTAATCAAGTTTTGCATGCACTTCCATGGGACCTTCTGTTTGCATGTTCAAGTTGGAATGTTTACCTGACCTGCATACATAACTCTGGAATGAGTTCTTATTTCCCTACATTTGTCTCTCCTCCCACAGCACAATGGACAAAGTCAAAGTAAAATTCATTGTTCAAGAAGTAGAATTAGCTTTGCCACCCTCCAGTGATTTTTTTTTGAAAGGAAGATCTGATCGGTGCACTAAGCTCTTAGGCTTCTATGAAGGAGATCTTCAGTGGAGTGCCAAGTAAAATATGTGCTTGAAGATCAACTCCTTCACTGTAGTAAAAGGCA
Organism: Darevskia mixta; assembly: GCA_034641385.1. Taxonomy (NCBI): domain Eukaryota; kingdom Metazoa; phylum Chordata; class Lepidosauria; order Squamata; family Lacertidae; genus Darevskia; species Darevskia mixta. The sequence continues at coordinate 13,759,118 of JAWWNH010000001.1, forward strand.
TTTTTTTCTTGTTGTTGCTATTTTTATTATGTATTTTGTTTTTTCCCTACTGTATTTTTATGTTGCAAACCGCCCTGAGATCTACGATGAAGGGTGGTACACAAATTTAACAATAACAAGATACAGCAATATCTTCCTTCAGATTTTCTGTCTACTACTTGGCCCAAATTCAGAAATAAGATTCAGTGACTTCTATATAGCACTGTAATGCTGCTTTCAGGACAGGGACGATGGATACCAGAGCATTGCTGATGGTTGCTGCTAGATCCATTTTGATACCAGCATGTCATCAATAGCTCTAGTGCTGGTTTTATGTGTTCCATACAGGCTTGAGTAAGTGGGAGGTGGATTTATGCTTCCTCTTTTTATGTAACAGCTTAGTTGGCAAGTTGAACATCTCCCCAGTGTTGATATAACAGTATACCTATAAAGCAACTCTCTCATACTTCTTCTCATTCTCCTTGAATTCTGTATGTGTGAAGCTGCTCGTGTCTGATACATTAATTCTGAAGTACCAGACTATTAGTTCATCCTAATATTATGTCTACATATCAATCCATCCACCCACCCTCAGCTGGTCTTTGCAATATAACACATTGAGGTCTGTAACTGCATTTTGTAGTATGTTTGCTCTGCCTTTAACTAATTACCAATGAAGATTATCTTGACAGAAGGCAGGTGGAGTGAATTATTAGAATGACAGAGTAAGCATTTTCTTATCACATCTTAGAGACAAATCTTGCAATCATTAATGCCCATTTAATTAATTAACATGTTTAACATTCACAGATAATAAAGCCCTGTGTCTGCATAAGAGAGAGACATGGTCAAGTTTTAAAGTACTTTGCCCAAAAGCCATTTTGAATTGCAGTTACTGGCCAAATATATGGTCCCTACCGAAATAAATAACATTTACTAGGTTGACCCTTCAGCAGAATCTGTATCTGGAGGTAAAAACAGAGACATGCACAACAGCTGACACTCTTGGTGTCTGTGTCAGTTCAGTTGTAATAACTATCAGCCCCTTGGTTGCATCCTAAGGTCAGTATTGACAAACTCTGTGATCATTCCTGAGTGCCCTTTCCTTGTTGCTGCCTTGTGGGATATTTTGGGGGGGAGAAAAGGCTAAGGAGTAAACCCTACACAAATCTAGAGTGGAATCCCTAGGACGGTTGGATGGTGCCTTGTATGCCTCCTTCAGGCAACTCCTGAAGCCAAGCTGGTGCCAAACATATCACTCTGCTTTCCTTTGAACGATATCAGTGAGGCTGAGAGGGGGGTCCTGTTGTCTGGAGAGCCCAAGACCTCCCTACACACTGCCAAGACTTGCTCCCCAGAGTGGTCACTTCTGTGCTGCTAATGAGAGGTTTGACTTCTCCCCATTGTCTATCGAGACAGATGGCTGCCAACAACTCTCCTTGTTGATGCTGCCCACCCTCTTTCCTTGGCCCCAGTTAAATCATGTATTTGCACAACTGGTGAAGAGATATAAAAAGAGAAGCGCATAGTAACATAGTGACCTTTTGGTATTTGGGGCTGCAACTTACTTGCTTTTGTCCTCTTCATTTCCAGATACCGTGTGCCCACTAGTTTCTTCTGTCATTGGATTTAGTCTGTGGGTTTATTTATTGCTTTTTAATTATTAACCCTTTACATGACATTACATGACATTATCCTCAAAGCTGAGAAATAATTTTGTGCAAAATGCAAGCAAGGAGAAACTAACAGTTGTCATTGACACCGATACATATCACTACATGAAAACATTTACTGGTCATTTAACCAGCGGTAGATGGCACAGTGGAACACTGCTGCTCAGCTGAAGGCCAGTTGGTCATATCATTGCTGCTTACCAGGAAGTACTGTAGAGGCAGCAGGAAAGAAGGCGCAGGGCAAATGCACTAGCAGGAGCACCAGAGGGGCTCCACCAGTGCATTGGCACCATGTCAACCTTGCAACACCTCTTCACTCTCACTCCAGGTAAAGAGCAGCAATGTGACCAACTGGAGGTCAGGTGGGTGGCACTGCTCACCAAATTTCCCACTATTATATTTGACTGAAAGGGTGTCAGAATTTTCTAACTCACAGGTCTGTATTTGCAGAATTCACAGAATTTACGGCACTGTATTTTAGAAGATACACTCAGTCTACTAGGGAAATTAGTATATACACCAACCTTCCCCAACCTGGTGCCTTCCAGATGTTTGGGGCTACAACTCCTAGCAGCACGGCCAATGGCCACAGAGTATGGTTATTTTAGTCTAAAAATTTGGAGCACCACAGATTGAGTCGTTCGCAACATAAAAATAAAAATACATAATAAAAACAAGAACAAGAACAAACCATTAACACCCATCCCTGCCATATAGGATCTTGGAAGCAGGAGTGGAATTTTGTTGGATTATATTCCTCTCCCTTCAGACTCCTAGTAGCTTAAGATTCTAAAAGTGCATTTGCCTCATGGCAACCAGATACTTGAAGCAGTAAAAATCTCTTATGTGTTCCCTTGAATGCACTGCTGATATCTAAATAAAGCTCCTAAAAGAATGGAATGTAATGGAAAGTAAAGTAAAGAAAGATTTTACTCTTTATCTTTCACTGCTGATACACATTCCCCATCTAGAAAAAAGATCCACAGAAAAACTTACAAGATAATTAAGATTCTCTTTACTTCTGTAATACAACTTTCTAACCTTTTAGGCTTTCCATTAATCAAGGCTCATCAGTTCTAATCAGGATGCGCTCATAAGCTCAGGATGGGCATGCCAAAGTAATTAAAGTTGCCAATTTTGCTGACAGAGTCCTTAAGTTACAACGGCAGTTATCAAAGTTACGTAAGTTATTTGGGTATCACATTGATTTCTTAGACCCAGCACTGTCACATTAATGGGCTAATTGGCTTTAGTAGAGGAATTAATCTTAAAGTGTTCCCTCATTCTGTAAAGTTTTAGGAAGAAGTTACAGAGTAGTAGTAGTTAGTTCAAATCACTTTATGTGCGTTCACTCAATAAAAATATGGGTTGCAATCCTCAAACTGCTTTATCATGGTATAGTCCCTACTGGCCAATGGAATTACTCTAGAATATGTAGGCCAAAGATTTGAACGTTATAATATAAAAGCCTTGCTAGAATTTAACAGCTTTAATTAAACTGTGCAATAATGAAAGTTTTAATATTCCTTGGGTAATTTGGTTGACCCATTAATCATTTCCTTATGTGGCCTACCACTTGGTATACTTTGCTGTGAATATAGTGCAACTTCAAGGTATAATAAGTTAGTCTATTAATTGATACAGAGAATTTCTTTGACTACATGAATCCTCTTACACAGAATTCACGTAATAAAAGCTATTCATTGTATAAATTGCATTTTGCAGCATATGAAACCCAGGATTATTCTTGTTTCAAAACATTTACTTTCCATGTCTTAGTAAGCTTTTTCTTTATCAGGGATGGAGGATCTATGTCCTTCCAGGTGCTGCTGAGCTAAAACTCCCACCATCCCTGTCTACTGGAGTCATGCTGGAGTCCAACAATATCTGGATGGTTCCCCACAGGGCTGATCCAAGACATTTTGTCACATGAGGCAAACCCCAAAATGGTACCCCCTCATTGCCAGGGAAGAAGGGAATGAGAGGGAAAGAAAGATCAACACATGGATCTGCTGCCCCTGGGGATCCTGCTGCCTGAGATAGTTGCTTTACCTAGCCTAATGGGTGGGCCAGTCCTGGTCCCCATCCCTGCCCTGAAAAGTACTGTGAAATATCACTCGTTAGATTGCTCAGAAAGTGATGTATAATTAGATGAGCACTAAGGGCTACATGAGTATGCATCATACACATTTGCACATATATACAATACCATGATCTATATAAATTCTGTGGCTACCAAGCCAGTTGTGGTGGGCAGGTCCTTTCTCACCAGATGAAGATTCATGTCCTATAGTGTGATGCTGAACCACAGTACCACTAGCTTCCAAAACTTGCTTCAACCTCATAAGATACTGTGACAGACTTGGAAATCATGAGATTTGAAACCATGAGGTGCCAAAATTTATTGGGCTGTCCCTGACTGAAACTGTAGTGTAGCTAGATATAAGATATGTAACTTGAGAATGATTAGGAGATGGTTCCCACTTTAAGGAGTTACCATCATATCCTGCAGCCCTAAGATATCTCCCACACAAGGCAAGCAGCGTTCCAGTAGAAGGCACTGGGCAGGAACCAGCACAGCCAGCTGTGTCGAGGGATTCCCCCTACAATATCCCTCCTGCTTGTCCTGTGGCAGGCCCATAGACTGAGGGCTGAGATTCTGGGTCCTCACAGAAGCAGCAGTGTATAGTTGGGTATCAATTTGAGTTGGCAGCAGAGCAGATGCTATCTGTCTGCATTGCAGGAAGCAGTAGCGCAGGGGGAAATTTTCTCCAGCAGTCTCAAAATGCACCTGTACATGTACAGCCCCAGCCCCTCCTGCTTGGGAAGAAGAGTCAGGCAGGAATGGCAAAATGAGTGCCTGGCTAAGCAAGAGAGAAAAGCCCCACCCCCATTCTGAAGCTTCCCATTTCCAAGAAGCAGGAGGAGGATTAGGCAGGCAGCTATAGAGGATTTGGGGTGGTGGAAATATGGATCCTTGAGATGGAAGCAACCTACACAGAGACTGCTGTCGTGATTGCACAATAACCTTCCTTCCAAACTGTTTAACTATCTTGTTGGCACCTGCTAGGAAGCTGATTGAATCAGTGCTCACTCCACTGCCCACAAACAAAACAAATGAAGAAAGCAAATCCACATTAAGTTTGAAATCTGCCTAGCACAAACCCACCTAGATCTGTTTGCATACAATTTGGCAGGTTTATTTCCTAGGGGCACCTCTCTGCAATTTTCAGACCAATTGCTACAAAACACTAGCGGCTGTTCATGTGAGAGAACCACTGCAGCTATTGATATGAAATTTGGTGAACTTTCCCTCCTCAGCAGGGCCTACCATGCTTGAAACTTTCATTAAGTTCTGCCAGGAAAAAAAATCAAAATTAAAGGTGTCCATACAAAAACAGTTGGATATATTTGCCTCTGTTTTGGCAGGCTTACTACAGCAGCTGCTATGCTTGAAAATCTTATCAATTTCTGTCAAAAGGGAAAAAATTATAACTGTTCTTGAGTCCCCATAACAGTGAATTGGGGTGGGAGGCAGGATTAAGTTTTGTTTTTCCAAAAACGGATTCTGATGCAGACCTCCAAGTCTAATCAGGCAGACTCCAAAACACTTCAATCCAAATCTTTCTCTGTTCTGAAGCACCAAACCAGAATTGAATCTTGTGGCTAGTGCACATCCCTATTATTTAAACTCAAGTTGTGTAAGACTTACATTATTATTTCCAATCCATGCCGCTAGGGGTACAGAATACAACTTGTGCTGTTTATCTTTTTCAGAGAAGTAGATAGGGGGAATTTATAGCCTGATACGCAGTGGGGAGATTACAATCAATTCCACTAATGATTATAATCTGAGGCACTGGCTGAACGGCTGAAGATACTCTCAATTAAATAAGTTAATAGAGGTGATACAAAACACAGTGATGTCTGATTGTGTCCTTTAATAGAAGTGGTATAAAATGTCACTATATTGATACCAATAGCTCCAAGTATTTCAATCATGCAATCAACAGACAGTCCCAGTAGAAACTGATGCTGCTGGTGAAGCTCCACCAATAACAATGTGGGCCAATTCACATATGCACGTGCAATGTATCTCCTGATGACTCACAGCTAAATGTGATCATGGCCTCTGCTAAGAAGCATTACATCCCATGCTATATAAAATACCCTGAAGACAAACGATTATAAAGTAGATGATAAATGAACTTATGGAGTCAGATCCAAAACTGCTGTTCTGCAAATGGAAGGACTCATTCCATTCAGGTATGGAACTCCTGTCCAGCATAGGCTCACATAAGTTCATGTAGAAACTACCCTATGAAAGGAAAACATGGCTTCAGTTACAAGTACCCACTTTCAAAAGCACCTAAAATAATGCGCTCTCTCTCTCTCATATATATATATATATATATATATATATATATATATATATATATATATATATATATATATATATATATATATATATATATAAAATTTTGGGAGCTTTTTAAAGTGGGCAGTCATTTTATATTTACAATAAAAATAATTAAATGAAACTTTTTTCTTGCATAGGCTAGTTTGCACATGAACTTGTGTGAGTACACTTTAAGTTGGTGACCCCTGGACACCAAGAGCTCCAAGTATACCTGAGATGTCCAAACTGTGTATACCTGAGATGTCCAAATTGTGGCCTTCAAGGGTTGTCCTATGCATTCTAAATATACTAGTGCCTTAATTCAGTGTTCATGATACTGGAGCCAGCAGGAATTTGTGCAGTAAGTTGAAGACTGTCAAGGGCTGGCCCAAAATCAGCTGGAAACTGGCCACATGACGGATGCACTTCAGCCCCTCTGGCTGCACTTTCAAGTTACATTGATGGAAACACGAAATTGTTAGCTTTAATCAGTTTTGCTCATTTTGATTTATACGAACTCCCAATATCTATGATTTGGAATAGATGCATTTTTCAAGGTGATCACAGGCACTTAAATACCTTTCTTAATGGCTAGAGGGAGAGGGAAGCCACAGTGATTCAAAAAACTATAATATGTACCTGTCTGGTGATTACTTTTTAAAAATACAGTATAGCTATGATGAGATATTGTATTACAGAAAATACTTTGAACACCCAACACAAAATTCACATGGAGCTTGTGCAAGACACGTATGAGTAGAATGACACAGGTGTTTCTTCTATTTGTATTGTTTATTATTGTGTGCATATATAAACACACACTCTCTCTATTAAATATTTCCATCTGGGAGGGTGCAGGAGGAGTGAGCCAGAGTTCTCTCTTTCCTATCTGAATCCGACCAATCAGCTTTTGGGTGGAAGAGGGCACTATTAACAAAAGGACTGAAAGTAGAGTTATTGCCAGCCCATCTGAAAAATGGGTATCATAAGAGCTGCAACCAAACTGATACAAGAACTCAAGGTTTTACAGCAAATTAATTCGCAGCTGGTTCACAACAGATAAATGAAATAAGTTCTTCACACTATGACAAATTACCTTAGGATAAAAACACATATATTTCTGAATACCTGTATCTATTAAAATACTTTCTGGCTTTTACATAAATAGGTATGGGCATTATGGGTGCAACCTGAATGTGTAAAAGGGGTACATACGATGGGGGCTATTACAGTATGTTTTGAATACGAAGATGCAGCACTAGAATTTTTTTTATTCAAAGATGCGATATTGCCTTTTCAGGAGAGAAGTTGGATTCACTGTGTTAAAAGGAACGACACATAGACAATGTGACATCATGGCCTAGCTAGTGCTAAGTGATTCAATCCCATCCTTTCATCTCAGACACAATAACGCGTAAAATCCTTTTTTCTACTATAAGTGGCAGATCAAATAGTCACTTGCCTTAACCATGGCCCTCAGTGGAAATAGTTTCCAATTTCTACCCATTATAAATTTCCATAGGGCACATGCAAGGATTCAGAGGTAAAAATGTCAATTATCTTGCTAAACCCAGAAAGTGAGGGTGCCACATGATTATATTCTTACTATAGTTCATAAGGTCAGAAAGCGTTTGTTTTTTAATGGATTCGGTACATTAGGACAAACATTTAAGAGCTGGCTTACTGTGTCCAAAGGCCATCAAGTCTATCATTCCATTACCCAACAGTGGCAGGCCAGGTGCCTTAGTACTTGGGCTAAGATATTTTTTATGCTCCAAAGATCAAAAATAGAGATGTGAGTGAGAAAGATTAGCAGGAATAATAAACTTTGCCCTGTTGGATATGAGCCTCTATTCCAGATACTGTCTTGTTGGGCCTGTGGGCACATTTGCAAACTGTAGAAACTGTTTCAGGAACCACACACACACACACACACACAACCAAGCACACACACCACAAACAGAACGGTTAAAACAAAATGCTTCTTTCAAGCTAGACTTTGTCAAGAGGAAGGGGCACTGGCACATCAGGGGAAGGCCTCTGCAGAAACATGTGCACCCAGTGATAACTTCTGTGCTATTCTTTTGAATCATGGTGGTATTCAGGGGATTCCTTTCCCCTACATGTCCCTGCCAGTCACTTAGGTCAGGCACGTCCAACAGGTAGATCATGATCTACCGGTAGATCACTGGATGTCTGTGGTAGATCACTGGTAGATCTGGCTCCCCCCCAAAGGAGCTCAACAAGGTTGGTTCCCCTGTGCCCCCCAAAATGGGCTTCCTTCTTCCTAAAAAAAATCTCAACAATTTTGACCAGAACCCCAAAAAAGGGGGTAGATCACTGCCAATTTTTAACTGTGTGAGTAGATCTCAGTCTCTTTGGAGTTGGCCACCCCTAACTTAGATAATCTTTGGACACCCCTCTCCATGTCCCATTGCCATCAGATGTGCACTCATGAGAGGGTTCTGTGATCCCCTTCCCCTGGGAGGCTCATCCTTTTGAGGAACTTTTGGCATCTGCTGAAGACTACTTTATTTTACAACGTTTATGAGATTGAAAGACTCTTTTTCTCATATTAATTTCTGCCGCTAGTCCTTTATTTAATTAATATTATGAATTATTTTGTTTCCAAGTTTATCTTTACCAATTAGTTCTGGTTTGTTTTAATTTTGACTATTGTTACCTTCCAAGTGCCTTTTTGAATGAAATATTTGAATCACTGCATCAAAACACTCAACTAATAAATTAGACTCCAAGCCCTGCACTGCCATATGTTTCTTAAATAAATGAGGCATGTTTCATAAGTGCCCATGATAACTGATCTTACATTATCTGAACTGATGGCACCCTGCTGTGCATATTTACAAAAGGGGCAGCTCATGTCATTGTGCTTGGGGTTTAAAATACAGTAACTGTTGAGCACATGTACATTTGCAAATCTGAGCTAAGGGAAATTGCAGTGAAAATAGAAACAAATGCCAAAAGTCATTCAAGAGCTCTGAATGACAGAAATACTGTACCATGACACAGAAAATGGAGCACCAGAAACAAACATCTTTGCTTTGGGACATGAGAGATATACAAGGAGAGACTCAAGGGCCAGGATATATTTAGCAAAGATGAAAACAATATTCTATTAAGAAAGGCCCAATAGCACGGCTGCTTAATATATAGATAGCAACTTGAGGTACAAATCTGAAAAATTAGTGGCTGGCTGAGAACTGAATGAAAAAAACCACATCCCTGGTATCCAAGAAATAGAAGAACAATTGATCAAGAGTAGGAGCAACTGGATTGCATGCATTAGCACCCCTCGACCTTGTCACCACTCTGTACCACCCTCGTAAGTGGCAGTGACACTGCTGTGGGGAGGCCGTCACCACAGCACCAACCCAGCTGCCACTGAACCAGGGCATGCCAAGTCAAAGGGGCAGGAGCTGCACCAAAGGTCAGGAACCATATAACACTACTGAACTTATGTCTATTAGACAGTGGTGGCTGGTGCCTATTGAACTGCTAGTGCAAACAGCAAAGAGCCAACAGTAGGCAGGAGGCAGAGGCAATGATAGGCAGAGCCAACTAATTCTAGTCCCCCCGCCAAGTTTTTCAAGGGCAACATTGAGACTAAACTGACAGTCCCTCCTGCCATAACTCTAAATAAGAAAGCAGGCAGATGGGGTATGGCTGATGACAGGTTGAGGTTGGTGGGGCAATGCCCCATTCCCCCAAATGAACTGGCATCCACTTCTATTAGAATCATGAATCAATTGAGTGCAGAACTGGAAACTAAGGCCAAGGAAAAAAGAAGTGTCATCGTGTGAACTCTGTTCCTGTCCTGAAGAGAAACTCTCCTGAGCTGTTACTTCACTTATGCGGAAAATACAGTGAAATCATCAACCAGTCCCTTTATATACTTCTTATTGAATTCATCTCCACACATATCCTGTGAGCCAGATCATTGCTCCTCCAATTTACCAAAAATGAAATTCCATTTGAGAGTAGGGACATCACTCAGCCCTTCTCTTAGTTCAGAGCACAAAGGATTATTTCTCAGTAGTCCCTGTATCTTTATTATGTGGAATAAGATGTAACCACAACCAGTGCTCTTAAAATAACCTTTTTAACAATTAAAGTTGCAATCCTAAATACATTTCATGTGAACTAAGCTCCATTGCACTCAATGGGTCTTACATCTCAGTAAACATGCATATGTAGGTCTCAGAGGGTCACAGCTACCTTCCGGACATAAGAAAATAGTAATATAACTATTATAACTATCTTTCAAAAAGCAAACAACTTTTTGATGAAAGGCATGGCTAGACATTTTGAAGTTAATTTCCAAAATTTACACCCTCATATATGGAAGATGGAAAGGACATACAATTTCTCAGAAAAGGTCTGGATAAACCTCTGTAGTAATTAATTTAAGTGAATTCTGCAGTGGAGCAGGAATTGGGACAGCAGTTGTGGAGATCATCATTACACATTGAAGAATAATTAAAGGATTAGCAGGAAAGTGTAAGAGGCAACCTCATTCCCCTTTTTAAACACCTCCAGAGACTGAATGTTTATTGTGTAAGGAAGGTATGTTACACTTTCTTTGGTGTTAGGTTCTACAAAATGTACCTGGAATTATGTGACTTTTAAAAATGAACAAATCTATGTTCCATTTGATCAGAAACAGATCAGCACCTTGGAACTGGCCTCTAGGAATCTATTTAGAAAGCTAGTCAATAAATATCTAGACAGAAAGAAAGGCAGGAGTTTGATAGGTGAGTCAAAAATAAAAAATAAAACTCTCCTTTTAATACAGCAGAATCTATGAAAAAGGAAGAGACAGAAGACATAGTCCTTGGGCTGTCCAGTTAGGTGGGAGCTTGAGGCTCACCGAAGAAGCAGGCAGTGTCTGGTCTGAGCCAAGTCAAAGTACTGTAGAGAAAAGACACAAACAGGACCCTGGATAGCTCCAAGTGGGACTTGCTGCCAGAACCATTCTCTTCCTTAGGGAGCTATAGAAGATACAATACTGCATTGCAGGGATCTAGAACCAACTGAAGTGTTTTGTAGGAAGAAACACACAGGAGTGTGGTACACCAACTCCCTGGAAGAACTGGATGGCAGTTAAAGGATCCTTGCCTTGTTTTGCAGTCTTTGTCTTCTGCAAGGCTTGGGAGACCTGGGTATTGCAAGTGACTTGTTCAGTCAGTCAGAAAATGGTAGCGGAGCTGTGCCCTCTGGCTGGGAGGGGTCTGCATAAGGTACTGAAAAAGGGACCTGAATCTTCTCCTGCAATACGCTGATGACATGGACCATCATGTTCAAAACAGGCTGGGAGCCAACATGGCCCTATAAGCTCTCATGGGAGCTCTTAACACATGAAGCAGTGCATGGTGAACACACACAACTAGCATATTTCCTGATAATAGGAAATCCACAACTTGTGTAAATAAACTCAGTGGGTTCTGTCCAACCATGTACCTCTGCTCAAGGATAATCAATTAATCCGATGGAAGCTTCTGTGAACAGAAGGGATAGGGAGGTGTTTTTTTTTTGCAAACTCCTCCTTTACCCTGCCACCTTTCACACTCTTCCAAAGTGCGACAAAATCTCTTGGAGCAAATTGTTGTTTTTTTTAGAGGTTTGCAAGGGGAAGGAAGAATACAATCAATGCTCTACTTCTATTTTTGGAAGTTTCTTCCATGAGCCGAGTGACTCAAGCCAACATTGCCTAGCCAACATTGCTAGGCCAGAGTGCAAAATAGTTCTACACCCTGCAAACCCAAACGGTACAGCTGGGTTATGTTACTGATTACTAAGAACAGCAGGATCCCAGGAGTTAAGTCCATGAGAACACCAAAATAAGTAAGTACACTGAAAAAGGGGTCACTAAATAAAATATTGTACCTTTGGTCTAGTTGAATTTACTGTATCTCCCCCCCCACACACACACACCTGATGCAGTGTCCTGGAGCAGGGCTAAATAATGCAAAAAGTATATATTTTCTGTCAGAAAGGAAATATTGTGCTTTTGCTCCAGGGCTCACTAAATATAAAAAGAATCAATTTTGGATGGATCAAATTCAAGAAAGAACCTGCCAAGAGTCATTCAATAAATATCTTAATACTAGGTTACATCAGTAAATCTTTCATCCGAAAGATTAAAAAAAAAATCAGTGCTGAAAATTGCATGATGTCCTTTCATGACTCTGCTTATAAATGTGTTGTTGTTGTTGGTGGTTTTAAATATGGACTGATGGCTTTCCTTATTTCCAAAAGGGCCTGCAAGGACAACCTAAAAAAACAATAGAAGTGCCTAAAATTCAGTCCCTCAATTGAAAGCATGTCAATCACCCAAAGTGGCCTACAGCAGGATTCTGAAGAACCAGGACCATTTCCACAACCCAGATGGTTCTCACAGTCTCTGGATTAAATTAGCAATGCACCATGTGTTGACAATGTAGTTCATTCATTGTACCTCACTTATGCAGTAGTAGTAATGACATTATAAATGTAACTCCATATGGAGTATAGCTTTATTTGTCTAAAATAGCCTGGAGGACATCTAAAACATTCAGATAACAGATTTTTCTATAGAAACATAGATATATTCTTTACAAGGGTTTTTAAGCTGACTCGGTGAATTCCAGTAAGTTAAGAGATTGGAAACCAGTTAAAATAACCACCTGTCATGCATGGTAATTGAAACTATGATGTATTAGCATGTTTGTATGAAATTTACCACACATCATCTACAACAGAAAACATTCTTATGTGAATGCAGTACTTGAAAGGGCACAAGCTGGAACAGGATATGAGGATAATTGTATCAGAGGTATAAAATTCTGGAACCTTCCTCAAGCAATGGTGTAGCACATGGGTGGGGAACCTTTATCATCCCAAGGGCCACGTTGCCTCATTGACAACCTTCCAAGAAATGAATGCTGGGGGCCAGGGGCAAAAGCAGGTGAGCAACAGATGTAGCTCTGAGCTTTGTACTGCAGGCTACATTCCATTCACACAGATGTGTCCACATACACACACCTCCATTTTCTATCCAGGCAAGCAAAAAGGATAGTCCCAATTCAAAGACAAATTACAGCCAAGCAAAAATATTTGGCGAAGGCTATGAAAGCCTGGGGATGGACATGGATTGTGAACAGCCCCAAGGACTGGTAGTGACTCTGGAGGGCTTCATTTATCCCCTGGCCTGAAGTTCCCCACCCCTGGTATAGAAAGCATACCAGGTTTTAAGATAGATATGAATAGCTTTATGAAGGTGGTAGTTGTAAAGGATCACTATGATTTGTGTTTTATCAAGAGGAAGGTGTGAGCTTTCTGGAAAGTCTACTGAGATGGGATTTTGGTGTGAAGAGTCCCACACCACTGTGAGTGTGCATGGGGCTTTTCTATAAGGTTCTTACTCTTATTTTTGGTGGGGGAGTCAACTTCATTTCAAATGATTGGAATAAGGATTATTTGAAGGTCCATCACAATCCTATTATTTTCTAAGCTGACCAATTGCAAAGTAAGCAAGAGTTCTGGAACCTTCATTAGTTATGGTAGGAGAAGGGATTTTTATGGCTTTTCATACTGTGATAAGGAAAGCTGCCTGCTAACATCCTTCTTCTACACAGTTAATAATAGTGATTTTCATCGTCATCCTAGTATTTTCTGAAGTATCAGGGGCTGCTGCAGCTAGAAAGCAAACAATTTTGTTATTTGCAGCAGCACATCCTATATGTCTCAGATCTCACTGAAATCTAAAATAAGTTTTAATATAAAGACATAACAGAAGCCACAGTCTCATCCATATTTAGAGACTATTGGTTTCAAATACAGAGCCTGTATAGCATCAGGTTTTATGCTGTGAAGAAAATCCTCAATACCAGAAAGTACCAGGAGGAATCTAGATTGGGGTTACAGCTATCTTAAACTCCTCCCATTTTCAGGGAGTCCTATCTCCATTAACATTCAGATTACTCTTTTCAGCTACCTAATTTTTGCCTGTAAAACTTTTACCTGCTTTTCTGCTAATATAATGAAGGCTATGGCATGAGGGAGGTATGTGGGCCCGAAGAGCCTGTTGGTTCAGGCCAATGGCCCATCTAGTCCAGCATCCTGTTCTCACAGTGGCCAACCCAGATAATAAATTAATATAATAATAATAATAATAATAATAATAATAATAATAATAATAATAACCTGCCCATCTGGCTGGGTTTCCCTATGGGAAGTCCATAAGCAGGAGTTGAGCACAACAGCACTCTTCCCACTTGTGATTCCCAGCAACCAGCATTCACAGGCATACTGCTTCCGACAGTGGATGCACAGGATAGGAATTTTGGCAGTTAGCCATTGATAGCCTTATCCTCCATGGTTTTGTCATAGAAAGCCTTGCAAGTTGGCGGCCGTCACTACGGTACATCTAGTGGGTGTGAAGTCCATAATTTAAATATGTGCTGTGAGGATGAGTATTTTTATCTATCTGCCTTGAACCTTCCAACATTCAGCTTTTTGGGCTGTCCCTGAGCTTTCTCTATCCACTTTCTGAAGTTAAGTAGATTCAGAAGAGTGGATTTTTCATACATTCATGGACTGTGGCAGGATGGAGCAAGCAGAAACAAGCAGTTTATATTTCATGCATCCACTGGACAATACTTTAGTTCTTAAAAGGCCAAAAGCACAACATGCAAATACAAATAAAATATCAGGACTCACATTCATCAAAGCCATATTATGTGAAGGCATATTATTGGAAATTCTCTCTTGGCTCTTCAGCTTCTGACCTAGATTTTTGCTCCTAGGGAGTTTGCCATATGTAGCAGTAGGCTGCAATTGAACAGCCTTGGGATTGCACCATAATATAATATATATATTATTGGTGGCTTTTTCAAGTGCCCTCAGAGTCCTTTTACTCCTGAAGCATTTGTTGTCAGTTCCCTGCTGAATTATTGATTGCTAATGTGCAAGTGTGCTTAACATGCTTCCAAGTATTACCTTTGTACCACAAATTATGTATAATCCCAACTGGATTAATAATGCAAAACTACTCCTGAGTTACAGCAGCCAGATTTCAGTTTAATTATCTGGCGAAACTCTAAATTACAATGGTATTGTAACATTGTCACACTGTTGTTGCTTTCATCAAACTCAACTGCTAAACCTTTTCCACTTCAGAAATATAACTAGGTAGTTTAGAAATCCAAAATCCAGGAAGAAATATACTGTAGATGAGATGAATTTTGGAAGCATCCATCTATGCAGGTACTTTGTGTTGGGACTTCAGATATACAGTACACACTCACCAGGATTCACAATGCCACTGCTCAACTAAGGATGAGAGGACAAAACACCCCACAAAGGTAAGCAAGACATAGGCGCTCAACTGGGTTAGGGTGACCATGACTCAAAGTTGGACTCCTACTGTCAGAGTGCTGGCAATTCTGAAATGTCCAGAGTGAGGAATTAAGTCTTTATTGTCAAAAGTATACTTACAAGTTAAAGGACGGCATGTTACACATCTCTCAGCTATTCCTAGGTATGCACCTGATGAGACAGCTGCCACAACAGAGGCCCTGCACCACAATCTCAGCTTATGTAACTCCCCTATTCAAGCTGCACCTGCATGTAACCTTAAAATTATCTCTATAGGATTGCTGATAAAGCACTATGTGTGCTCAAAAGCTTGCTCACTTTTTGTGATATTTTGATTAATCATATGCAGCAGGTATTGCTTGGTTTTAAATTTGGAAAATTTTATAATAGGCCAACACAACTTCCTCTGCTTTTGTAAATTTTGCTGACAAATGGCACTGTTATCCTTGTAATATTCTTAAGTGGGCCCCTCATGCATCTACTTATTTGGTTGCAAATCTTTCTGTTAACTATGCACTACAGCAAACTCTAAAAGAACGGAAGAATAGTGCTTTATTAGATGAGAAACAGGTAGCCAGCTTGCACAGAACTGAATTGGTGAAGGGCTGAAACACACTCAACATAAATCCCACCCACTGAATCATAGGAGGAGCAATGATTGCAGTCAATCTTTTTTTAACTCTTTATACGTCATACACCACAGTCCCCAGCAGCTATGGCTCCATTATCTGTGGTGGGAGACAATATAGACTGGATTTCACAATGTCATGGCATTCCCACCATCACAGTGTGAATTCCATGCTGCACTAATGCAAGAGCTTGGGCAATGAGTGTTATTGTGATCGGTGCATTGTGTCAGAGTTGCCAGGGATGCTGTGGTGGTAGATGTAGCTTTACCTGTGCTATCTGTCCTCCTCTATGGCTAGGATAGTGCTTTCGGCACTGATGCTTTGAGATACAAGGATCACTAGTTGTGCAACTCTGGCGTAGCAGTAGCCATCTTAGCTGAACTGCCCTTGAAGGGGTTCATACAAAGCATAATGAGGTCAGTGGGCTTCAACCTCTCTCCAATCTGTTAACGCCTTAAGCACAAGAAAGACTGAAACACAAAGTGTTTTTGAGCATTAAAAGTGATCTAAAAATAGAACTCATTAAAATAAATAAAATACTGCAGATAGAGACAGCATATGGATGTCTACATTCATTTGGCATGGCTTGGTGAAAAAGAAAAAGTATATCAGGGCCATTTACAATGCATCTTCATGCTTTGAACATACTATTTTCTCTGTTAATCTCTCTCTCTCTCTCTCTCTCTCTGTGTGTGTGTGTGTGTGTGTGTGTGCGCACGCACGCGCGCGCACACACACACACACACACACACACACACACTATGTTTAAACTTGTCAGTTTTAAAGATTGAGGATCTGGGGCTCACACAGTCTTTGCATCCTTTCATCTACCTGTGGCCATGTAGACAGATCTTGGACTGAAATATTTCTCTTTAGTAGAAATCAAGATCAAGACCATAAAGATACAAATACAAAAAAAAACCCAAGCAGACCTTCCAATAAAACTGTGCATTTTCCTGGCTTTGGACATTTAGAAACAAACTATTATAAAGCATTTGCACACACTTATAAGCAGCCTAGTCGGAATCATGCTCCAGCAAGTGAAGTAGGGTGTTGCTGGTGTTCAATCAGAAATATAAGTGGATGGGTGGAAAGTAGACAGGCAAGCATGCAGGCAGGTATGTGAGATGTAGGAAAAAAGGGAGAAGGTTGAAAGTCCACAGAGTAGTGGAAGGACTGGTACTCATTGGTCTTTCATCATCATGAAGTGTGTGAAAGAGTCTGACTGGGTTTAGCTATGGACAGTGTAGATCATATTGGAAAATAGGTCACCTTTTTAGGCTTGGTTCTGATCCTGATTGGGGAGCTTGCCCTGTCACCAAGTCAGCACACTCTGCACTGGGTGAGTCATTTGATTTGGACAGACTTTTCCAAACACATCAGACCACTAATGGATAGTTCAGGATGCATTCAGTATTACCCAGAACATGCCCAAACCGACTTTCTTTTATGGCTTGATTCAGAACACACCCAATATCCTTACAAGAAAGTGAAAGCAGACTAACATCCAGTCTTTTATCTTCAACTGCAACTATAAGAACAAGAACAATCATTCCTTCAGGCTTTTTGTTACATGGTTATGTTCTTATATACAGGTGTCTCCCTACTTATGCGGGGGTTATGTTTCTGAGTGCCACATATATACTGTACATGAAATAGTGTATAGTGGGGAAAGCCATCTACAAAGCCAAACCATGAAAAATTCACAAACATCCAACGAACTCCAGCACCATCGCTCCCTCCAAACCTCCTTTTTCAAACTCCAACTCCCTACAGGCCTCAAAGGTTGGTGCAAATACTCATGGGATTGCAGTTGCACAGGCTCCTAGGATTGTGAGTTGTATTCCTGCTCTTTTCATGCTGTTTTGCCCTTTTTGTGCCTTTTTCCAGTTTAAATAGATTTATTTATTTCCCCGCGCTGCGTGTACACGAGTCAAACACATGTACCGGTAAGTAGGAAGATGCCTATATTTGCTTTTCTGCCATAGATACAGTTTAAACTAAGAGAAGCATAGCTCCAATACTTTTTCAGTGCAGAAATTACAGCTTTATTAATCAATCATTACTATCAAGACTTGTTCAAGGTCTTGCTGAATGCAAAGTGCCACAGTCATTTGATCCAAAGATGATATTGTTGCTTTATACTGTAGTCAAAATACTTCCTCTTTTATTGGGCTGGCAATGATAATGACATGTATGATTTTCAAGGGCAACATTCTTCAATATTAGACCATTAAGTAGTGGATGGGAGTAGAGTTGACCATGAGGAATTCAATACTGACTCATGTTATCAGTTTATGTGATGCTGCCAAAAATGA
The DNA here is from genome assembly GCA_034641385.1 of Darevskia mixta. Classification (NCBI taxonomy): domain Eukaryota; kingdom Metazoa; phylum Chordata; class Lepidosauria; order Squamata; family Lacertidae; genus Darevskia; species Darevskia mixta. The sequence goes on from JAWWNH010000001.1 coordinate 13,777,491, forward strand.
ATGAAGAAAGATAAGTGGCAAATCACCTGGACCAAGGCTTACTTCACTGACTTAAGCCATAATTTATCACACCATAAAAGCAAAGGAAAAAGGTCCTTGAAATAACAGAATGTGAAAGCATCTTCCACAAACTTTCTAGTGATGTCCACTATTTTTAACACTGTTAGTATCCAACTAGCTTAATTTGTTTTCCAGTTCATCTATAAATGTCATCAACAGCCTCTGAGATTAAAACTGTACTCAGGGACTCTGAAAAAGACCAGAAAATTGGCTGAAGAATCCTAGATGTCTTTTCTTGAGGGTTGCTTCCTTGAAGGAACAGAAGGAACAGAATGAAAACAAGAAATAATTCCCCATGATGCTTTGATTTCCTCACCCCACAGACATCAGTGATACGCTGCTTTTGAAATGTATCTGTATCAAGAAGGGTTGGCCCAATATATTTTTGCACAAGAGGTGAACCCCAAAATGGTGTCCCCCTCCCCAATAGGGAACCGCAGCGGGGGGAAGAGAAAGACTGACAGCAGGATCTTCTGGCCCTGTAGATCCTGCCATCCGTGGCAGTCACATCACCTTGCCTCATGGGAGGGCCAGCCCTTGTATCAAGGTACAATAGAAGATTATGCACATGGAGATTTACATGTTACAAACTGAAGAAGAAGAAATAATGGAGGTTTAATTGGGATTACTTTGTGCTTGGAAGGATCTGATGTGGTCAGGTTTCTTCCACAAGTCATACCAAATAATTTTCAAAATCTGAACTGTTCACTGTCTCTAGTGAAGTATGAATGAACTACTTCCTAGTTCATACTCTATATATTTATCTAGGATAGGATAAAGTCCAAAACCATAGACGATTCCTTAACCATATAATTAGAAAATAGTTATTCACCGTGTGGGAAAGAAACAAAAATTTATTGGAACCTAAAACACCATGGTGGCTGTCCCCAGTTGAGGCAATTGCAGTAAAAAAGAAAAATATGGAAGACAATTGGCCAACATACAAGGAACTACTAGAGGAAGAAAACAATCAACTGAAACTTAAGAAGTATGAGGAACTCAAAGAGGCAGGTATTACTTGGTTACAACATTATCATTTAAACGAAAATTTTAAAATAGACAAAAAAAGTGAAAGGCTTTGAGACCAAAATATCGGACTTAGACAAAGAATTATTACAAAATAATAGAAAGCTATTATTTTAAAAAGAATGAACTAATTCCATCTGTAAAACTCAAAATTTTAAATAGTCTCAAATTCTAGACTGATATGGAAGCCCCAAAAGATCAGGAGTTAGTGGTAGGGTCTATGTTCCCTCTCCACAGTGCATCACCTCCCAGGAAATAACTTAGTCCTGCTAGCCAATTCTTATCCCTTAACCATGGGTAAGTGTTGAAGGAGTGGGGAAATGACTGACAGCGGGGAAATGGATGGAAAAGAGTGGACAGACCAAGACAATTAGGATAGGGTCCTAACAAGGATGCAGTTTGCTAGAATGCTCTTCTATCAAGGGGTTTCATTTGAGGCGAGCTTAATAAGAGGACCAGAAAGGGAAATTTAAAAAAAGAAAGAGATTATTCCAATATGTATTAGGAAATATGCTAAAGATAACCATATAGTGTCCTAATGTTAAAATGACACTGTCATGTGTTAGTAAAATGGGGAAACAGTTCAGCAGATAAATGCACACACAGTGCCCAAATATTCTGTAAGATGAATGCCATAGCTTAATTTGCTTACAGCACCATTCCAATCATGCTGCCTTGAAAAAAATGGCACTCCAAATTAAAAACATGACTTCTAAGTTAGGGTTGCCATGGACATAAGTTTTAGGCTTCATGAACTGCAAGCTATTTTGTCCATGTTACTTAAATTCTGCAAATGTTCAAGTGGACATCTAAATGATACACAGATATACATTAAAAATCTCAGTGGCTCTGTATCTGAAATCTCTGTCAGACAGCAAAGCAGAAAATAAAAAAATATGGCTAGAATAAATATTTAATTTAATTTAATGAAATTGTTTAGCTATGAATACAAAGGTAAAGTTTGGCTGCATCAATGGCACCATGGGAGAAGTCTACCATATGCTGTATTATTTAGTATGAGCTGACATGTCTAATGCAGCTAGACTTAAAATGTGATGTGTCAACCAAGGAAGAACTGAAATAGACATAGTCATCCGCAAAGTAGCCTGGCTGAGATTAATGAAGCAGATTTCACTGCTGCTTCTCTGTTGAGGAATAAGAGTAACTAACTAGGTGCTATTTATACTTTCTCAAATAACTCTTGGTTTTAAATTAGTTTTTAAAGTTGAGCACTTTTTCTCCTTCCAGCCATTAGGTCAGAGATTCTATATCTGGCATATTTCTATTTAAAGCAGTTCAGCATGCACCCTTACTCTGTCTCTCCTGCTCCCTTTCTCATATATTGCTCCAGAACATCCATGGCAGAACAAAGGCTTGGGGGCAGTTGGTCTGCTAGAAATATTGTACATCAGAGAGGGCTTTTTTAAAAGGGAGGGGGTGAGCTCTATGCCACAGCTGCTTCTAACGTTGTTATGATTTCCATTATGATATTCACAGAGGAAGCAATGTGAAACTATCCAAGTATCTGAATGCAGACATGAGATGAAGTAAGGATGCTTGGTCTTCTCCACACATGAAAGCTCTTTAGGAAAATGAATCACACAATTTTTATGCAACAAGCACAATGGCAAGAAAAGCTAATTTCTACAAGGATAAATGACATCTCTAAGCCTCTATATAGAAGACAATTCAAGCAATAAAATGCATGTCCCACAGATTATTTTAAAATGGTCTACGTGGGTGTTCATCTTACCCAATTTCAAGTATTAGGGGCAGGTATAGGCCTTACGTTAAGAAATTTCCAGGACTATAGCTGCTGCCTCAGCATTTTGAGACACAAGAGATTTATTGGTTTATATCCCACATCATCTGAAAGGGCTCGAGACAGCTGAGCATTAACAACATAATAAAATAATATTTAAATCTCTACAATCCGGGGCATTTGAGCTGTGCACGTCTTGGCGTATAACAATCTTTTGCTTATGGCCCCATAATGCACTATGCATTTAAAGTACCATCAAACAAAACTACAATTCTCAGAGCGGTGTAACAGTTCATTTTTCTTCTCTAGGAACTCTGGGAATTGTTTTCTAAAGAGAATAGGGAACTCAGCATTCTTTAGTACAATTCCCGGGATTGTTTGGGGGAAGCCATGATGTTTTAAAGTGGTACAATCCTGCTTTAAACATCAGTTGCTGATCTATGGTGATTCCACCACAACCTAGGTTGGGTGGGACACTTCAGCGACCAAATATGTTACCAGACCCTGGCACATGGGTAGGGGGCAGGATAGATTTCCAGTCTACCACATCAGATAGTTTGAGAAGCACTGCACCAGCAAATGCATTATTATACTTCTCAGTGCTATTATTATTGATTAATGAAAGCCTCAAGTTTCCTTGACATTGTCTTTTTACTGTGTTCCAGTATGCACCATACTGGAGAATGCTTGTCACTTTGATATTCAGTGTGTATGAGGGTTTGTAGAAGCGAAACCAGAATCATAAATTTGACAGTGCTGAAGACAGTATAGAAATACCGCTTGAAAATGTATCCACAAAACTAAGCTCTTGAGAACAGCGAGATAAAAGAACAAGGTAAAAGTTGTCGACATTATTTATAGTCAAATCACTCAAAGAAAAAGAGAGGCATATTTTACCAGCAATCACTACTGAGGGATAATGAAAGCATCTAGTGAAAAGATAAGAGTAGTCACAAGAAGGAGGGGACTGAGTAAAATGTGAAATTTTGTGCAATTTCAACTTGAGAAAATCCACATGGGGGAAAAGCACAAGAACAATTGTTCCTCTTTTGCCTGCTTTCTGAAGAATAAAAGTAGCTGTTCTGTTTTTCAGGCATAAAGCATTGGAGAATGCACAAAACAGCCCTGAGACATACCTTCATCACTTGAAATTCTTTTGATGTTTTGCCTAAGCAGAAACCTCCAGATTTACCTCAGTTCTACTTTAGGCAAACTTGGCATTAGGTAGGGATGCATGAAACCGCTCCTCTCAAGAAGTCTTATTAGTTAGTGAAACATTTTTAAGCTTCTCTTAAAATTCTGCAATGTTCAGCCCCCCCCCCCCAACATAGGTGGATTAATAGGCAACACAGCCTGAGCCACAAAACCCTGTGCTTTCTGCTGATGCACCACTGTTATAGAAACAGAATAATTATCATTGAGAACAATATAAGCTTTCTAATAGCATTTGAAGAAATGTGGTCTGGCTTGGATTCTCAATAACTCATGCTGAAGTAGTTCAAACATTGCACACAAGAAGTGGTCACAGATCCACCTAGTCCACTTTTGTCTATACCAAGTAGGACCATTGATCCCACTATCTCAGCTACTTTTGGGGTGTCCTGGTTTTTACTTTTTGAAATATGGCAACCCTAAGCTACAGCCCTCCCCCAAAGTGTGCCAGATTTGTGTCAATGTGATTTACGGGACTGCCCATATAATCAATGTTTTAAGATTAGCTTCAGATACTCTATGTATGGGTCCAGCGGTTCCTCGGGAGACGCCTGCACCCCTATATCCCAGCTCAGTCACTAAGATCATCAGTGTTGTTGGTTGTTCCACGAGTTAGAGAAGTTCATTTGATAACAATAGAGCCTTTAGTGTGATCAGTCCAGTTCTGTGGAATGCTTTGTCAATAGATATTCAGTAGGTGCCTCCTGTTTCAACTTTTAGACACCTCCTCAAAATGTTTTTTCTATGCCACCAGACCTAGGCAGGCAGTTATAAATACAACTTTCCACGATAGTTACCGGTAATTGAAGTTTGATTTTAATTTTAATTTTAATAATATAAATTCATTGTATGATTTTATATAATCACTTTGATTGTGGTTTTTTTGAAGTATTTGTAAACAAACATTTTAATAAACAAACAAAATTATAGTTGCAGGCCTGATTAATAGGGCTTTCTCAGTGATGGCTCCAACCATTTGGAATTTTCTTCTGAGAGATAAACAGCTGTCTGGTTCAGTTCAGGTTTTTAAAGAGGAAAACTCATCTGTTTCTCTTGTCTTTTGATTGAAGAAATATTTTAGTGCATGAGCTGCTGCTGAGGTTGTTATTGTCATTGATTGCATTTTAATATATGGCCTTTTTTAAAATGGTTGTTCTATTGTGATTTGCATTGTACATTTTAATGCAATCTTATATTTGTTATTAACATAAGCCACCTTTGGAAGGCAATAGTCTTGAAAAGCGACTTAGAAATATCTGAGAATAAATGAATTCATTTCTGGATAGGCAAGTTTTTTAAAAATGTGATCAGCAATAATTGCCTCGATTGCCTTAATCCAATGTATAATTGAAATAACTTTTCCAAATAAACAGGAACTGGTTCAGAAAGCATAATTCCTTTTAGAAACAGCTCCTGGGTGTTCAAAATCATATTTTAAAGTGTTTCATTTTTTTAAAAAAACCTGTATTTCCTTCAGGCATTTTTTGTTACTTTATTGTGTGTGCATTAAAATCAGAAGTGTGAGTTCAAAGCTAACTTGGCTGTGCTCACGCGCCTGTAGGACTGTATATCTTAAATAATGTGGCAGGCAATATCAACTTGCAGATATGGTAGGATTAAAAAGAGAGAAACATTAAAAACTGAAGTAAAGCACATGATCCTGAACCCATCTGAAATATTTTTCTCTTCTTTTATGTTCAACACAAATTCCATTCCCTGTGCCATTCAAATATTGATATACTATAAATATGGCAATGTTACTTTTCAGTTCCACAGAACAATTAGAATTCTGAAAGTTTTTGAAATAATATAGCTAGCACTGGAAAAACGGAAGCATTTTGGTTTTGGAAATAACTTTGCTGTAAGTTGGAATAAGAAGGCAATGGGGAGGAAAGGTGTTCATGATTTCTTAAAGACGATTCACATAGCAGAATATTAGATTACTACTTAGAGTCAAACAACACCCTCACTATTGTAACAGAATGTTTTATGGCAAGAGCAGTGATGCACAAAGGAAAGCACAGCTTCTTTATCTTTATTAATTGTGTAGAAGATGGAATTTCAGAGCCAAACTGCATGTGCCCCTAATGGCATAGTTCTGCCCTTGTATACAGGATCACAACCTCCCCACACCACATTGTTAGTATTGGGGGTTGGATCCCTTAACTCTTTGCCACTGGGATCCCAATGCAGATTAGGAACCCCATACCTGCAATATACATTGCAAAAAGGGTCCCATTCAATTTGATGGGTCTTTTTTTCTTTTCTTTTTTGCAATAGAAAGTGTACACAAAGAAGTCCAATCTGGATCAGGACCACAACAGTGACAGGAAGGGTGAGAGTTAAAGCCCTCCTATCCCACATGCTTGGTGCCTCAAATCTTTTAAGCATCTACCAATGACCCTGGCTATTGGTAGTTTGGCCCTCAGTAAATGCAACTTTCCTCAGCCCTGAAAAACTATCTGCAGTCGTCAAAATTCCCTCACCTACACAGCAATTAAAGATAAGGGAGTCCTGCTGCCATACTCTGTACCCAGTCACCTTAAGACTAAACTCACATACTTGTTTGTATACAAGTATATTATGCCATGCAATATGTTAGTCACAAAAATGGAGTTGGTATTTCCATGTGGGTAGGGCATTTTCAATCTATGAACAAAGTGGCTGGGTGAACAAAGTGTGTGTGTGTGTGTGTGTGTGTGTGTGTGTGTGTGTGTGTGTGTGTGTAACAGGTCAGGATGTGTGCTGTGGGGCTCACCCCCCAAAACCCATTGCATGCACCGGGCACAGTGTGAACATGTCCGTAGATTTGCAAAATTGCCCAAGAGCCAACTCAAATGTTCACATTTAATCCAGACTTAAAATATTATAATAATTAATCTTAAGGAAACCCAGCAATTTTATGTAAATTTCATCTACCTCAAATGGACAACTTAGCCACAGATTTGCTGATGTCTCTTTTATTGCCACACACCTTGCCTGTTCATGCTGTGGACTAGTAGTCATGAGGCAAATACTTGGCAAGGAGGTGGTAGAATTGACAGCCTATCACTAATCTGGGTGTATAGGGAGGAGTATTTGACTGAGCAGCCAGGGGAGAAACATCCAGACACACAAACATGCCAAGATTGTAAATCAAATTTTATTCTGAGGGTGTTCTTAGTTATTGAGATTTTATGGTATGATAAATAAATGCTTCAAATCCAAGGCTTAAAGGCTGATTCATAAGGGTGATAATATTGACAAAGCAACTCAGGGTAAAGGTTACATAGAACTGCTTAACTTTTAATATACTGTTTTAAATACACAGCTTCAGAGCCTGTTTCTTGACAGTACATAATATATCACACCAGATTGGTCTGGTGGTTGTTGTCTTAATAAGTTCACTCTGCCTGCTGAGGGATGGCACCTTCCCCTTCTGAGGTTGAGGGGAAATCACACATTCATTTTACCTTGAATATGGTTAAAGGGCACATTCTTTGCCATCTTTCAGGTGGGTCACCTTACAGTTTGGAAAACAAGACCTACCGTAATTTTTCTTATTACCTTGGCTTGCAAAACTACAAACATGATTGTGCGGGGGAGGGCATAAGATTAGCTGGAAGCACAGTACTTCTCAAAAACCTAAAGACCACTAATTTGACCATGTTTTTATTTTATTCTACTTTATTTTTTAATTATTTAATTTGTATATTGCCCCTCATCTGAAGATCACAGGGTGGTTCACAACATAAAACTACAAAATGAGAACACAGAATACATAATAAAACAAAAAGAAAACAATAACCCGTCCTCCCACAAATACATTTAAAAGGCCATAGAATGTTAAATCAGACATCTACACTTACCTGTTGCCCTGTGCTTTCTGGGCATAGGTCGAAACACTCTTTTTATTTTTGCCCCACCACTTTTCCCAGGAAAGCTGCTCTTTAACACTGAATCGGAACAAACAACAATTCAGGTTTTCTGCAGATTGCTGTTTGCGCTGATTCAGAAGTAAGGAGTGGGCTTTTGCGGGGAAAGCCCAGGGCAAAAAAAAAGAAAAAAGAAAAAAGTGCTTGGACAGGAAGTTTAAAGCATGGACCTGTGCCTAGAAATGCAGAGCAAAGGTAAGTGTGGATGAGCCCTTAGTTGTGCCCAAAAGCTCTGTTGTTTTCACTAAACAGACAAACTCAGCTACCTCTCTGGAAGCTAGCAAATAGCTATCTGCAGTCCTCTTCAGCATGGAGCAGATCTGGGAATGACTATTGTTCAGGGGAAACACAGCTTGTCCAAAAGGGCTGTTAGTATGGGGATCAGACTTAAGGTAACGATATGATGATGAGCTTGGCACCTCAGATAATACTGGGGTAAATAGATGTAGATTGAGCATAGAACAGGTAGAAGTATAAATGTTCAGGTGTTAGTAAGCACTTTCCTCAGTAGTGGTGATGTGAGGGCCAGACTTGTGCCCTGAAACCTAGACCCCCTTCCATTACCTGTAGATGATGGGAACTTGCTGCAGCACCCAGCATGAGCACTCCATTTGTTAACTTCTAGAGACATTGGGCTGCTGAATGTACAGCACCCTGAAGGACCAAAGTTACAGGTGCACCCACCATCTTCATGCTTCCTGGGGGAAGAATGGCACTGGAAGGTGGCTCACTGTGTAGTACACCCACCAGCCAGACCTCTTTAAGTGTTAAAAAGGGACACCCCCTGGCTCCTGCCACCACCTGGTAAGCTAAGGGAGAGTGGAAGAACTAGGACAGCCCCTCAGACCGTGCAGCACTTCTGTTCACCAGTCAATTCCAGCCTCCCAACCGTGAGCAGCAAATATTACAGGTATCTCACTTGTTAAAACTAATCCGATTGCAAATCACAGTGGTATATGACTAAGCTTTGAAAAGGTGAGAGCACAGGCAATCAGCCTCCTAAGAAACAATTCACTGCACTCTTCTTTTGAAAGTAGAAAGCTGCCCATTAAAAAAAAAATCAAAAAAACCCACCCTTTAAAAACTTCTACTTTATAGAGGCTAGCTACTTGTAAAGATGAAACGTTCTCAAGAAGGCTGCTCAGCTAAATGCCATCACAGCTGCAAGTGTCAATCCAAGGCAATTCCCTAGCCAGCTTGGGAATTACTCTCGTAAATAAAGAGCACAGCTTGAAGCACTGACTTTTTCTGATCAAAATGTGTCCTGGAGAAAACTGAACAGTTTTAGGTCAGGCAAAGGCCTCAGTTTCTGGTGGGTCTTTTATTATTTTCACAGGCAGCACTATACAGAGAGTGTGAAAAAAGCAACAGTTCCTCACAGTAATAATGATTTGGTCTATATGTGAGTGGTGTTTTTTTTTTTTAATTCTACTTGGTTACAGAAGGACTTTTTTTTAAAAAGAAAAGAATGTATTTGAAGAAAGCTTACAATTCTTCCGGGCAGTAGTTTTAATAGCCACAACAGCAGCCCAATTTTTTTGATGCACAAGTCAAATGAAAAATAAACTGTGATCACCATTTGAACAGCCCTAACATAATATCATTTATGGAAGGGGGTCAGCAGGTTTTTATTTTGTTCTTGTTTCTATTATGTATTTTGTGTTTTTATCTTGTATTTTTGTGCTGTGAACTGCCCTGATATCTATGGATGAAGGTCTGTAGACAGATTTTAACAACACTATATCCACGTTGTTAAATGTTATCTGACTTCTTTGAAAATGAAAACACTTAAACCGAGTTTTGATAAAATGTCCCACATTGCACATTTAACTTTAAAATTGAATATACAGTAGATTATCTATGAGCTGTAAGAACTATACATTATACTAGCTAATTAATGTGCATTTCCGAATTCTGATTTACAGCACTACAAAGTTGTGATGTGCTTGTGACACAAGACAGAAAAGTAGGGATGTACGTATTTACAAGTCATGAAACTATTTTTAACTAGCTGCATTCTGATTTGGGGTCTAGACTCCCCTTCTAAAATAATACTTGGAGCCAGACGTTATGATGTAATGCCTTCTCTGCATTCTGAATACCAGTTTTGTTGTCCTTATTTTAAATACAGTGCCTGCCTCATATATTGAATGCATTTGCAAAAGCTGTCTGTTCAATATAGAAGGGAATGACATAAAGAATAGCTGTACAGAGAACTTAACATTTATTGACTTAGGGTAACTCTGTATTAGTATGTTAGTTGCAAACATGGTGGTTGTGTACAGGAACATAGCATCAACATAGCATCACACCAAGTTGGACCATTGGTCCATCTAGCTCAGTATGGTATATACTAGGGTTCAGCATCCTTTTTGAGCCAGTGGGTGCATTTGCCAAGCAGTGAGGCTGTCATGGTCACCATACACACACAGCTTATTCTATCCGCTAAAACAGAAAGCTTGTTTCAAGTCTAATTTCAATGGGGTAAGGAGTGGGCGAGAGGCCTTGTGATCACCAATAAAAACCTATGCAAGCAAATGAGTGGCTGTAGGCATCCTATTAGCAACTGCTGGTCTATACGGACTGGAAGTGGCTATTCAGAGCTTTAGATAGGATACATTTCCAGGGATGGCACTGCTGACAAGTAAAGGGGGCAGGCGAATATACCTTTTCCTTGCCACATTCTGAATTCCACTGGCATGAACACAGACGTTACCTATTATGCACAGATTTAAGTATGCATGATCAAACCAGTTTATTTATATACTTAATTATTTAAACATTTGTAGAAGCAGCTTAAAATAAAAGCATTAGAACAGCCAACAGTTGAAAATGAGCCAAAAATTCCAAGAGTCAATTATAAACAGTTTGAAATATGAATGTCTTCCACGTCCATTTAAAAAGGAGCAAAATATGGTCCATGAATACATCCCTAGAGAATGAAGTTCTAAGGTTCCATTAAACATGGGGCCAACACCAAAAAGACCCCATCCTATATAGTACAAGGGTTGTAAACCTGTGTCCCTCCAGATGTTGGACTCCAATTACCATCAACCCCAGCCATAATAGCCAATGGTCAGGAATGCTGGGAGTTGTAAACCAACAGCATCTGGAAGGCCACAGGTTAATTCTAGTGCCTGCCAACCTAATATATATTGATGGCGGGCACACAACCCTTTGAACCTACCGGTATCTTTAGACCCAGACAGGCTTATACAAGTACAAATAGCCCTTCAAACAACTTGGCTACACACTGTTTAGAGCTTTAAAAGTCACCACCAACACTTTAAACTAGTCCTGAAAACAATCTAGCCACCAGTGCAGCCAGTATCATATTGGTGTTCTATTCTTTGATTGCCCCCACAAGAGTCCAACTGGATTGTACCAACTGAACAATCCAAAACATCTTTTAATGCAGTCCCTTGTGGACCTTATTGCAATAATCTAGTCTGGTTGTAACCAGGCTCCTTTCTCCCAGTCAAGGGATAATTAACAACTAAGGTGGGGCAGAAAGCTGACTGGACAATTACCGGTAGTCCTCACATACCCCATGTGACTAGTATGTTAGGTTGTGGTTGTGGAGTTACTCCCTTTTCTTGTCCAGACTTCTCTGCGTTTTTTTAAAGGGCATAACAAGCATACGTTTCAGATTATTTCCCTCCCATTTGGATATGAACCAAGGAGAAAGCATCACCTGTCGCTTTGCTTTTCAAACCCAGATCTAAAGCCACAGAAGCTCTGCTTTATATTATTAGTATATTATGGTAGTAAGCAACCCTAAAAGTTTCCTGCAAGCTACACTACTGTGAGACTCCCACAACTTGCTATGCTGCTGCTGCTGATGAATTACCTTGTTCGGGTTAAAGGGATGTACCTTGATTTATTTTACAAGGCATAAGGCTCTCCTTTCATCTCTGCAACTGCTCTATTACTGACCCAGAAATACTTTGATTTTCATCTCTACTTTCCATTCTCTCCTGGGTCAGCTGATTTCATCATCCTTAGAAATCTCATACCAGCTTTCTCACATTTGGACTTTTGAAGGGTAGTCATTAAATATGTCAGCGACCTCCTGAAATGCTGACCCTGGGAACTTAATTTCTTTGAAAATAATGCTGCTCTTCTATCACTGCTTAGAAGCCCACAAATTCATTATGCTGGAAGTAGAGGCAAGGAAGCAGACTCACGGACATGACTCTGGCCTGAATGCGGCTACTTGGTATTTCTGCGCCGCCCCCCCTTTTTTGGCTTCCTATTATTGCTTCTCCTCACCATATTTATTTGCAAATGTATCCCATTAGCTTCAACAGAGCTTACTCTGCTGACTAAACACATTCAATGTTATGGCACGAACATTAGCCATTAGACAGATGAGCAAGGAGAGTTTTAGAGCATGCTGTAATTCTCAGGAGTTATCATGATTTGATATTCAACTCCACCTCTGCTTTCTGCTTTCCAAAGAATCCTGCCATGACATGGTTGAAAAAGAATTTTGCATTTCTTTCACCAGCAGTGTTAGATTTAAATCCATAAATTTAAACTGTTTCAAAGAACTGGGTGGGTCCTGATGTACTTCTCCCCCATCCAAATACTGTTGCAAAGTTGACAGAAACTCCCTAAAATGTGGATGTGTTGACAACTACTGGAGAGGAAGCTCTCTCTGTTCAGTGTTTGGCAGAGTTGAGTAATATGATAATATGGCCATGTGATGTCTTTGTAGAACAATATTATGGGGGCATGTACATGCTTGTTGTCTGAAGCATGCCTAAAAAAAGAATGTTTCACATAGATAATAATAGAGTTTCAGTGCTCAACAAATCACTAACTTCTGGTAAAGGTAAAGGGACCCCTGACCATTACGTCCAGTCGTGTCCGAATCTGGGGTTGCAGCGCTCATCTTGCTCTATAGGCCGAAGAGCCGGCGTTTGTCCGCAGACAGCTTCCGGGACATGTGGCCAGCATAACTAAGCCGCTTCTGGCGAACCAGAGCAGCGCACGGAAACGCCATTTACCTTCCCGCCGGAGCGGTACCTATTTATCTACTTGCATTTTGACGTGCTTTTGAACTGCTAGGTTGGCAGGAGCTGGGACCGAGCAACGGGAGCTCACCCCGTCACAGGGATTCGAACCGCCGACCTTCTGATCAGCAAGCCCTAGGCTCTGTGGTTTAACCCACAGCGCCACCTGGGTCCAGAGGACATTAGGTACCATGCATTTGCTCTATACACTTGTAAGAGAATGTCTACCAAGTATATGTTCAGTAGAGTGGCATCCAGGCACAGGTCCATGAATTGCATTTGTCACTTTTTAGGAGTACACTTTAAAAATGTAATGTGTGGAGTGACCCCAAGTCCTTTATTAGGGGAGAAAAAGACCAACCAAGAAAACACATCTAAGTCGCTTATCGAGAGACAGCAATGTTTATGTTCAGTCTTTGTTCACAGCAGCCAAAATGAACACTGACATTAACAGGGCCATTTCAAACCAAGGTTTGCCATCAAGCGTGCTCTCAATAGTAGGTTACAGCCAATCCTGGTTTCCAGTATGATGATCATGCGCAGTCATCATACTGACATTAGTTTTTGATGTATACTTTAAAAGCACTGTACAAATGGCTATAGAACACAGACACAGAAATATATATCCTTGTTATTTGAACATTATTTAACCACGTAAGATTTCTTGAAGCAATGTTCTTTGATTAAACCACTTTGGGTTTTGAGCTTGACACAACTTTATCAATGACACCCCTATACCAGGGCATCCCAGATCCACTAAACTCCACTGGACAAGGCATCATTTTTCTTCTGAGATTCTGATCTAGACGAACAAGGTGTCATGTTTCTATCAACGGTTGCATTTTGGCTGAGCTATAATAGTCTTTTAACATTTACTTACATTTGGCTATTTAGAAGAAAACGCTCTTGCAATTTTGACAATACAAGGTCTTCAACAAGTTTTCAAGGATGTCTGCTACAAAGGGTCACAGCAATGAAAGACCCAAGCACCCATTGCCAAAAAGATATCCAAAACTATAGATATGCTTTTGTACTCACCATGAGAGTACTGTCCAAAGAAAACCTTTTGCCAAATTCCTTTTTCACTAGATGCTGCTTTTTGTCCATGGCTGAATATCCTTTATTGTTTATTCTCTTAGAAATGCCAGGTTGTTGCTGCTTTCACTGTGATGGAAAAATAAATACAAATTAATTGCTGTAACCCACCCAAGTACCTTAGGGTGAAAGATGGGTAATAAATTAAAATAAAAACACTGCTTAGTTGATTCAATGAAACATACACCAATTGCATTAATGAAGTTAGTTTGGCATCCCACCCCACCCTTTTGATTGAATATCTTTGGGTCTTGAAAATGCTACAGAATGCATCCAGATCACAACTAAGGTGTGCTTGGATTTTTATTTTTATTTTAAGAAAAACTGGCAAATCACCAGCAGGTGAGGGTTTTCAAATTTGCATGGTTGCAATGTGCTTGCTTAGAACTGATTCAAGAGACAGAAGTTGAAGTGGGGTTGGTCTGAAAGGCTGCAAATCAGTTGTAGAGCATCTGTTTTGCACACAGGAGGTCCCAGACTCAATCTTTGGCCTCTCTAGGTAGAACTAGGAATGTCCCCTGTCAGAAAGCCTGGAATGCTGCAAGTCAGTATTTAGTTCAATAGTGAACTAGATGGACCAATTGTCAAAGTTGATATAAGGCAGCTCCCTATGTTCCTGTAACCGTTATTTTACCACAGGCATAGGCAAACTCGGCCCTCCAGATGTTTTGAGACTACAATTCCCATCATCCCTAGCTAACAGGACCAGTGGTCAGGGATGATGGGAATTGTAGTCCCAAAACATCTGGAGGGCTGAGTTTGCCTATGCCTGTTTTACCACATGTCAATAAGGAGCAGCTCTTCATCAGAGAACTTATAAACAGCTCATACATTTGCTAAGCTAACTGCTCTTTGCAACCGAATTCTCACATAAGCAGGCTACTCACATGAGCAGTGCTCCATCAGAGAATCCTGGATGGCTGCAGCCCAACCTTGGAAATGAGAGCCCCATTCAGTTGTCCAATGAACATGCATAGAGGCATGGCATTATGGCAAATGGCAATGAGTTGTAGCCAACAAAGTCATTCCATTTGTGCAAGGATTTGTACCGGGTCCAAATATTAGCTAAATCTAAGCATTTAGGAGGATCTGCCCTCCCTGAAAAACTCATAACAATATTAACAGAATTAGCTGAACAGAGCCCCAATACATGCAGTCTGTTCAGGCATTCACAAATGGACATAGCATGCAGGTGGAGCTTGTTATGTCCTCACAGTGAACACATTTCTGAACAACTGAACAGAGTGTCCTGTAACTGAAAATCCTCGGTTGCAATAGCTACGTAGTCTGAAAACTTGCATGTATTCTGGCTCTGATGTTATATGAATACTCCAAGTGCACAACCAATTAAAAAAGCATATATCCTATTTTTATTTATCTATTGCATTTATACCCCACCTTTTGTTCGAGGAGGTCAAGATGGCATACATGGTTCTCCCTTTCCGCATTTAATCCCCACAACCACCTTGGCTGAAAGGCTGTGACTGGTCTAAGGTCACCCAGTGAGTTTCATGGCCAAGTGGGGATTTGAACCTTGTTCTTCCAGGTCCTAGTCCAACACTCTAACCACTACACCACACACAGTGGCAGAGGAAGCCGCTCGGGTGCCTGGTGCGGTGTGCCCAGGGGTGGGGTGAGCCACCCATAGGGGGAGGGTACACCGCGGAGCCTCCGGAGTCTGCCTGCCTCCTCCCACACAGCCGCCCTACAGCGGGGGGGGGGGGGGAAGCAGCAGGCGAACCATTTGGGCAGCGCAGAGCCTGTGCGCACCCAAGCCACCACGTCTCTCCCAGGAGAGACATGTTGCTCAGGCGCGCTGCAGGCCCCATGGTGAGTGCCGCCCAACATTTTGTCACCCTCCTCAGTGGTGACACCTGGGGCAGCCCGCACTCACTGTACCCCCCCTTCCTCTGCCCCTGACCACACATACCAATTCAAGTAAATATATGTACCCCATCAGTGTGCAAAGTTAAGTCTTATGAGCTTTCCAAGTGTTTGAGATGTGAAAGACAACACTGGAAAGTAGGATGCCCAGAAAGTTTTTGGGTCAAAAGAGGTTTCTCAAGTGGCTTAGGCAGAGACAGTTAATTTGTGCCATAGTTAAATTGATAGTTTTGTAGCATGGCTCTGTCCATTACTAACACAACTAAATGCCAATCCTATGTGATTATACTTTTTTCTTGTTAGGAAAAAACAGAGAGAGAGGGAGAGAGATATCTTTTCTGTTGGACATGAAAAATAACACTGAGTATAGTAATTATTTCTAAATGGCACTAGAATAGACCATCAAATTAAATATTACAACATTTCAATCACCACATGAAGCTGGATTAAAAAGGGGTAAAAGGTGCTATTTATCAACTCCCCAGCCTATTCAGTTCTTTGGAAACTATCCAGGATAGCACACACTGGTACATATTGTTATACAGCAGCCCTGCTTATGAAGGAAGCACAGCACTACCTCAGTTTTTGAATGTAATCTGTTCTGGAAAACTGTATTCCTAAACGTTTGAAAACCGAGGCGCAAAGGGTGGTCTGCAAATTTAATTAAGAAAATTGGGAAACACTCAGCGGAAGCCGTTCAACTTCTGAGGCACATTCGAAAACGGAAGCATTTACTTCCAGGTTTTCGGCATTCGAAAACCAGAATGTTAGACTTCCAAGGCATTCGAAAACCGAGATACCACTGTACTTCAGAAAAATGTGTGTGTTTCTGTGATCTTTTTCATTTCTCCAAAAAAACCACCAAAAAAACCCCAAAAACACCCCAGAGTCAATGCAACTAATATTCCAGGATATTGCAAAACTCAAGAACCTTTGCAAGACAACATGAAATACAATTCTCAATACATTATGCTTCTCAGTTCAGACTGCAGGAGCAGCATGGTGCAGCTCACAATCTATTCACCAAGGTTGCTTTAGTAGAATATATCACTTAATCTATCATTTAATAAATATATTTTAATATCATTTGCTCATCTTTCTCCTCAACAAGCGAGTATCCAACTAATGTTGATTTATAGTTGTGTGTGTATGTGTTTATTTTATGTACAATTTTATTTGTACACTACTAGAATATCTCTTTGATCAAGTGGTTTAAAAACTATTCTAAATAAACAAACATAAATAATGGAATTTATTAAAAAAATTCATACCAGGTTGTTAATAATAGTTATAGAATTCCCACTCTCCACTGATAGTTAGCCTAAATTAAACATATCTATAATTATAGTTATTAATCCTGGTTGAATAGCCAAACAGGTAATATTTATTTATTGACTTACTTCTAAAATGTATAATATGCCACTCCCATGGTCAATAATTAACTTAGTATAATGATTACATGAAAAATTATGAAAGCTACATCTCTAGTTAAAACCTTTATAGGTACATGGCCTACATTATACTAAAGCCTAAAGGATGGTAATTGCTTTTAATATTTTGCTATATAGATATGTTGTGCATTCTCTTTTCCTCTGTCATTCTCCCTTAAAAATGAAAATAAAATTATGCTGGTACCACTAGTGCAATGTACTGTGAGCTGGAGTTTGATCCATGCTCTGGTAATCTTTCAGACTGGTTTAATGTAAAATGTTTTATGTGGGAATGCTCTCAAAGATGATGTAGAAATGTCAACTGGCCCAAAATGCAGCAGATTGCGGGCTAAGGATCCCTTTAAAACTCATGTTTTAAAACAGCTGTATTAGATGCAAGTTCATTTCTGGGCCCGATTCAAGGTGTTTAAAACCCTAATGACTTGGGCCCCAGATATCTGAAATACCACCTCCTTTTTGATGTTGTTTAGCATTGAGAAGCTAAAATAGCATCTGCTACTGACAGTCTAGAGCAGAGGGACGTTGACCTTCTGTTTTAAAGTCCCACCCCAGGACCACTAGGACCAGGAAAACTACTGGTAGGGCTAAGAAAGGGTGCAAGTGACTGGCAATAGTGGGCAGTTGCAATGGTAGGTGAGAACACTGAGCTGTGGACCAGTGATGTTGATGGCGATGGCTGGCTCCATCAGAGTCTGAATGTCCCTTGTCCCTTCCGCTGTTTTGGTGCTGCAGCCCAGTGCTGTGAATACCCTCTTCTACCAACAGTGGTTTATTGCATAATAAACTATTTTATGACACAACAAAATATCACAGTGTAATATCATGGTGTACACAGGACCGTGGAGGAACGCTCATTGTAAACCAACATTGCTGATTTATATCCCCCACCTTCCTATCTGTCAGAGTAACATATTTCTATCCCAACTGTTTCTTATCCTTCCAAATGCTTCAATGCTCCAAAATATTATCACAATATGTAGGCATCCTACCTCTGCAAAGCATGAGAACATCCTGCACTGGGAATAGAATCAGGTCAGTCCAAGAGTTATGTTAACACCCACACCCTTTTACCCTCCCTTCTCTGGTATGCAGCAAGCTGAGCTTATTTAAATGCTAAAAACAACAAAAATAAGAAGTCAATAATTCTTGTTAAGGATTTTTGGCTGCTTCTGACAGCCAGGTGAAGAGGAAACCAGAAAACTTGCAGTGACATCTACATTATGTACAGCCTGAAATTAAAAGGAAATAAGTTTTCTCTTAGCCAAAACCTTCCAAAAGCAACAGTGCTGTGGTAGAATTGAGGTATAATGACTTATATAACAAGTCAGACAAGCAGTCTCTCTAGCTGAGAGGTCGCACCTGTTTCTATGTCACAGCCCCCACTATTTATATCCGGTCCACTCCAAGCGAGAGGGGGAGCTTTAAGCAGAGCAAGTGACGCAGTAGGTTTCTGATAGGATGGGAGCTTTGAAGTGAGGACTTGGATTGTGAAGATCGTACTGTACTATGGTTGGTTTGGAGGTTTACAAGGCAACATTGCTTCTTTCAAGCAGCCAGAGGCTTTTGTTTTCCCCAACAGCTGATTTCACGCATTTTGCTTTTGCAAAAATCCCTATTTACACATGGCCTGGGCTGCCTTTAGAACACGCATGAGATTTTTTCCACACCTTAAGCACTTTTTAGTGGAAAGGTGGGGCAAAGATGTTTGAACAAACACAGCTGAAACACTGTCTTCAGGGGCAATTGAGCTTGGCAATGGCAGACTGGAGAAATTCAGCCTGTGAGTCAGACATGTTCTCATGTTGATGCCATAATTTAAAAAAAGCAGAACAACAAAAGTCAGATTAAAAACTCAAGTGCAAAGAACCAAATCTAAACAATGCTTAAGCAAGATCTTAAAAAGAAAAGACACAACAACAGAAAAAGGCATACTCCCTCCCCTCAAAGTACATACTGCTGGCTCTTTATATAAGTCATCAGTGGCCTGAGGTAACTCCTTCCCTGAGGTGACTTAAGAACTGAGGGAAGGCCCAGACTCATGATAAAACCATTATTGACCTGAAAGGACTCTACATTTTATATCATTTGCTTCTTTTAGTGTTTTTAAATTATAAGCCACCATGGGTGCATTGGAAAAAAGTCAGTATATAAACGTAATAAATACATAAACAAGTGGAGGGAAGGAAGAGCTAGCATGACTTCAAGGAGGGAGGAATTCCATAGTTTGAAGACTGATTGAAAAGCACCTGTTTCTTGTCAATGGCAAATTCCCTGATGGAATACAGAGTAATACCAAGACAGGAAGGGGGATCATAAAGAAGTAGGCATTCCCCCCCAAAAAATACTCTGGACCCTAACCTTATCAGGCCTTAAAGTCAATACAAGAACCTTGAATTGAGCCTACAGATGTATTAGTAACCAGTGAGACCATTTTAGAACAAGTGCAATATGTTCATGGAAACTTATTGCCTTTAAACAAATGGACAGTTTCTGAGCCGCTTTTCAAGGCACCAAATACACCACCTAGACTAGAGAAACAACCTGACCTCCACACTAAGTCTCTGGACCTCTTCCCAGTTCTCATTTTTATCCCATGTGAGATATCAGTTCAGTCCTAACCAGATGGACAACTCTCCTATTGTTCACAGAAGCTGGACAGTAAACTGCCTTGTCCTCAAAAGCTGAACCTTCTGAGCCATCACACCACCTCACCTCAGTGTCAAGAGTCTTCATAAGAACGACTCAGTTTAGAGGTCTAAGGAGAAATGTTCCTTAAGCTGATCAGGAAACTTGGACAACCAGCAGTTGTTTCCTTCTCTGAGTCCATAGCAATTGATTTTCAAATAAATTGGTTATTTATTAATTAGTTAATATGTGGAACTCTCTGGAATACTATATTAGTTTCAAATCATTATTAGCCTGTCATATCAAAAAACCACCCAGAATCTTACACGAGAATGAGAAGTTTAGTTCTATGATATCTCGTGTAGTATAAAAATAATTTTAATGAATGATAATAAAATGTAAAATTGACTATTACACTATCTAGGAGATAACAGCTACTAGACAAAAATATATCTGAAGATCTGATGCTCACTACCTTAATCAGTAGTTTGAAAGACCAACAATATTCACTTAAGAGGAAATGTTCTAGATTGATGTGAAAGGTTGGGACATAGTTATCTGCATTGGCAATGAAAATTGATTATGTTTTTATCATCTCTCGGTTTCTCTGTAAGAAACATGATTCATCTGATGGCATTTTCTGTTCTTGTTAGAGTATTCCTTGCTAACAAGGCTATGAACATTGAACAGACACAGCAAAACCAAAGGTGGTAACCTTTTCAACATTTCATACTTTGATTGGCTGTCTGTTTTTATCATGAGTTTTTTTTTGGGGGGGGCATGCTCTAGGGGAAGAGCAAACAGCCTGTAAATTATACCAAGGATGACTGAAAAGGTCAAAGGAGTACATTTGCTATTCATTCACTTGTGTGAAGCAGTTGAGGAATTCAGGTTGCAAAACTAAATGCTTGGAACAGAGTTCAGAACAGATATGAGCTGGGAAAGTGAGGATGCATGTAGAGACAGTGACAGATGAATTCAGGAATGGGGATGCTACGCAACATTCTCCTTATGCCACCGATCATCCACATGTCACTGTAGAGCTGTGCTCAGTTCTTCAAATCAATGGATTGGAACCAGATTTGCCCTTTCACAGAGCTTTTTTTCAGTCGGAACTCACTGGAACTCAGTTCTGGCACCTCTCAGGTAGGTGCCATTGCCATAATAAGAGAACAAGGGAGGCATTCATGGAGAGTTCCTCTTTTTCTGGAAAAATAGCATTGCCCTTCCATGAATACATGGGCTCCTTCTCTTTGCAGATAGGACTTTCAGATTCAGTGGAGGGAGCCCACTGCAGGAAGGGAGATGATGATCTTCACCAATTCCCCCTTTCCCTTTCAGCTTCCGGCATCATCTTCCCCATTCCAGAAAATCCCCCTAACCAAAGAACAGGTTTTCAGTGGGCAAGGGGTTGAAGAAGAAATGGCAAAAATTGTCTTCCTTCAGCAGGACCATCCTTGACCAGAACTCTGTTGACAAAAATTCCAGATCCAACCCTGTGGCTGTGAACCAAAAGCAGCAGCGGCCGAGATTTTAAACTACAGGACCTAATTGTTAATATTGAAATAATTCAAAATAGAGAGAGAGAGAGAGAGAGAGAGAGAGAGAGAGAGAGAGATGATAGATAGACCCCAGATTTCACTAACATGTGATCTGAGCAAACTATAAATGTCAAGACTTGAGCAAAATGACAACTAGATGACAATCATAGATTTGTTCATTGCACTTGGTATCTACAACAACTTACATGTGGGTTTTCCTCAGAGTGTTTTCCATTGTATCCACTTGCCAGGACCAAGTTACAAGCCTAAATGAATGCCAATTACATATGTCTCAAACACATTCAATTTCCTGTATGGTGTAATCAATAGATTTCATGAAAAAGCAAGAATGTTTGAATCATCCACACATTCATTTTATGTGTAAAAGTCGACAAGGGTTTTTAACCTATGTACAACTGCAGACACACATGCATACAGGTTAATTGCACTTATTTCCAGTAACACATCTATGAATTCATATCTAATGTCCACCACTTACACCACAAAACATTCTAGAGATTGGCTCCTGAATGGATTCTATCTGGGAAATTGCAGGGGAAGCAGTGTTTTCTAGCTTGGAGCATATTGTAAATGTTGTGCTGAAAGCTGAACCAGGTGGCACAGCAGCACAATAGTATTCAATTCACATATAATACACTTCCATGTATTCCAAGTAGTCTGCACCAATAATGACCACAAGTTCAGAAATATTGAAAGGTATTTGGAAAACAGCCATAACAGTAGCCTTATGAGCAAAGTCGGACAAAGTTGGATGTAATGAATTTAAACAATGCAGAAAGGCCTTTGGGAGGGAGAGGGGAAAATAACCATTTTATATTTTTTTGAAGGATGTAAACCATTGCCAAAAAGCTTTAGAAGATTATTGCAATGATGTGAAATAGAGACTGATTAGGATACGCTCTCTACAATGAAATCTAATATAAAATGTGATGCCATATATCCAGGGGAAAGGTAGAAGACTTGTGATATTAAACAGTACAGTGGGTAAAGTACTATAAAATACACTACAGGGAGCAATGTATCAAAGGCAGCGATGGAATAATAGGTTTTCTTTCCCCTTAATCTCTTCTGGTTTTCTTTTTTCTGCATTGATGTGTCTGGCCCAAATTATACAGATACTAGGTTGAGAGGTTTGCTTTGGAAAAATATAAATAACAGTAATGCCTCATTTCCCCAGAGGCAGTCAGCTGCTAGCTCATAGGGAGGGGTTTGCTTTACTTTTTGCAAAGAGGTACTGGCAATTGCAGATGGATTCTCACCATCTGCTACAGAATGAATAAAAATGTAAATGAAAAAAAAAAAGTTCACGAACTACTACTTACAGTCCATAAGTCTTCTACATTTTGTGTCATACAACCCATTTCCTTTACCTCATCTGCATTTGGTTATTTCAAGTGAAACAGAAAAGAAATAGGTATATACAGTAGGTGAAGGACATTAACAATAATATTAGAGCTACAGATGGTGAATATTACTGGAGATAGAAAATGGAATAGGACTTTGCAAATATTCTGATTACAATAACAGAAAATTATTTAGGATTGCCATATTTCAAAAAGTAAAAACCAGGACACCCTGAAAGTTGTTGAGCGCCACATTTCAGAATTTCCCCCCAAAGGTCAAATCTGCCTTTGAAATCTCGGTAATGTCCGAGAGCATCTGGACGTATGGCAGCCCTAGATTATTAAAGTCTACAGAACAACAGCTGATAAAAAGCTATTTTAAAATTAAGAATTCTAAAACAATCAGGCTATAAAATGTTTTCAGCTTAGTAAAAGATGCTAGTCTCTTTTTAGGTAGAATCATATTACTTCTTATGGAAGTCAGTGCTCCATAAAGGCAAAAGAACATAGATGCATAATGCTTGTGCTCCCACAGGAATCTTCCCTCGATAGCACATCTACGGATACAAACTCTCAATCTGCATTGTGGGCAACATTCACTTCTGCTTTCTTCTTCTCTCTAAGAGCACATGCAATTGGTTTATTAAGAATTTGAATCAACATTATTCTAGAAATGCCAGAAACAGCTTTCTTGTTTTCTAAATATTTGATGACACTCTACCGGTAACAGAATGGCAATATTCAGAAGTTTGTCCATGGCTTACAAACCATGGTTTGTAAAGTTGTGGGTAAGTGATGTGATTGTGTGTTCTTCCTTAGCACAACCCTTCTGCCATCACAAACTGGATTCAGTACAGAAATCCTGGCTTATATTGAGCCACAATCCCACCTTTTGGCTTATCAGTTAACAAACAAGCAGCATTATTTTCTGAATCTGTTTTATAATCTTGGTTTGTTAACCTGTATTAAGGCAAATATTAGTTTGGACAGAACAGAGAGCTGTGATTTAATGAACCATAAACTATGATTTATGAAGCCATGGATCAATGTGCTGAATGTTCTGTTTTATTAAACAGAAACTCAACACATGATAATTATTAATGAATCTTGCATGCAGAGAAGTTGTGCATCACTTGCTACATTCTGTTGTTTTCTTGTCCCCCTCCCCCCCTGCTAGTTCTATGGTACAAAGGCTCTTTCTCAGATCACCCTGAGTATTAGACACTGCAACAGGAATAAACATATTAAGCTGCATGAGACTTTCCTTCACTATCAATTATTAACACTTGCTAAAATCATAAAGCAATGCAACTAATATTTTAATAAGTCATAATTTATACATGATTCCACGTTCCTGAAAACATATAGAGCACTCAAGCAGTGCTTCAGCAGTGTGGTAATGCAGGAAATTGAATACCTCATACTTCTGGTAATTGGAATTTTAGCCTTTAACCCCAAGAATGGCATTTCAGATTCAGTCCAGGTTGGCAGTGGGTGAAAGTCATTACTATGAGATGGCTGCTCAGTGACCTATATGAAATACTAAAAGTTGGTGGCGAACAGGTGTCTGCATAATTAAAATGCTGTGAATATCACTGTTGTTAAGCCAGCATTTCATTCTTAACTCCTGTTCTTCTACCTTGGATTTTGATGTCATTTTGAAGCATCAAGATCTGGGGTTTTAAAAGGCTTATTTCTGATACCACCTACACAAGACTTTATGTTCTATAAATTGAAATTTATACTTAACTCTGCTGATATATAAGGTGTGTACAGAACACTTACATACAGTCAGGAAGTTTTACAAAATAAATACAGTGATAAATGGAACAATGGAAGTGTGTGAGTTTATCAGTATTGCTGTTATGGCAAGAACATTTCACTGGCAAACCTAATCTAGCATTGTCTGTGGCATCCTGTAGAATTACAAACTTCTAGAATTCATGGTTAAAGAGAAAGGATTGAATACCAAAAAAAAAGTGCATGCAGTAGAAAATTTCAGTTTTAAGTTTTGTTTATATATAGTTTTATGATTCTATGATTTACTCTCTCTGTATTTTCTTCATTAAGAATTCCAAGTGGTTTCTTTACTAAAGAGATGCTACGGCGGTCTTTTTGTTTTTGTTTAAAGTGAACTTTTGGGGGAACGATACTGCAAAGATAGCAACAAAGCTCTTCTGTTCTAAAGGCAACCTACATCTTCCTTCACCATTAATGTGTAGCATAATTCTAGATCTCATGGGGTTTTCACATTGAAAGGAGTGGTGAGGAAAGAGAAAAGAAATGATAGCTACTGCACATATCTACTCAGAAGTAAATCCTATTGAGTTCCATGGAACTTAGTGAGTATAGAATGGCAGCCCTAGGTATGCTTACAGGTCCATTGGAGTAATGGGGCTTACACCAAATGGCAGGCCTCTTACACAGGAGCACCTCTTTTCTTGTCTGCATCTTTCAAACCAATTGCCCACAAAACCCTATGGGAGATTGATTCTCTTTTACCTACTCCAAAACTGTAATGGCTACTATTGGGGGGGGGGGGATACTGCACCCAGCCTTCTGAGATTTGACAGGATTCAAACCCTTTAATGGATTAACTGTGCCAGCAAATTTAATCCAATGCTTCTCCAAAATTAAGAAATTACATTTACTTTTTTTAAAAAATGAAAAGGCCCACAAAAGCTGATGGACCAATTTGCCTGTAATGTGCCAACTTTATCCTCTCAAGAAGGGCTACTATCCCAGAAAATTTCATTCATATCTGTCAAATATATATATAATTTTTAAATTCCTCAATAGTGAATTGGAGGAACCAAGTGGAGGAACTTGTAGAGACCCCACTGAATCAGGCAGTGTACAAAGTGTCTCAGAGTGAGGTGGGTTGTTTTCCAAAGGGCTGAACTGGGGTCTGAGCTAAATCTTGTGGTCGGTGAACACTTCTACTGTATATGTCCCATCACTAGCTACTGAGCATCAGAGGCTAACAATGTGATATATTGGGGAGGGGGTCCAAGCTGGCAATTTATGTGCTTTCCGTTTCTCTGCATGGCTTAAGAATACAAAAATTTTGCTAAAAATGTAAATAAATATAAAATAAATTGCAAGACTGTACAACAAGCTCTGATAACAAATTGAAGGCATGTCTCCACTGTCCATGCAGCCTTACAGGGATGGTGTTGTCAGGTGAGAGACGGGGAAACAAATTATGCAGGAACCCATTTCAGCAAAGTGTAAGGACAATTATAACATCTGTTAATCCTTTGTGCCAGTTATAATTAGGTGCTGTGGAGGAGGAACCCTTTGGCTTACTCCTTTAACATCTGTTCAAAGGACAAGCAACTGAGAAGGTAATGAATGACCCTTTACGTTCAATCAGAAAAATGTGAGCATAGCATGCACATTCAGAAAAGCCAGGTTTTAGGTAAGAAGAAAAAAATCAATAGTGGATTTTTGAGTTGAATTGTTTACTGTAAAGATGGTTTGCTGATCTAAAATGTCCAGTTTCTCATTTTATCACTGTATTCTGAACACATCATTTTCTAATTTGTCTACCTAGCTATCCTTTTATCTTATGGATGATGGATGACTGAAACTGTTACTTATTTCTGAAAAATTCCTCAGCCTACTTTTAAGACCTGAAATTAAACAAACAAAAAAATCAGTCTAACTACATCACTGCCATTGAAATCAAAAACGTTGAGCGGACAATAGTGCTTAATAGTCTAATTTGATATAAAATATCAAAATTACCAAAAAAAAAAAACCCTTAAAAAATGTTGTCCTTTAAAGTCCTCATAAAAACTGCAGCTCACTAAAAGGGTCCATTCTGATATTATTCAGTTTAACATGGCCCTCTACTGGCAAAACTCACCCCCAAATCTTACCAGTATCAGACATTGCTCATTTATGTAAGAAGTATAATTTTAATTAAGGATATGTACTATAGCTAAGTTATTTCACTATGTATACATTAGAAGACCCATTCTAGAACTTTAACGAGAGGGAAACATATGGGGGTAAATAGTGTAAAAGTTTAATAATTACTTCCATTTCATTTTGCAGATGCACCTTTGAAGTCATTTCAGGAGTGGAGGGGGGTGTTGAAGGTTATACTATTCCATGAAGCAACTCTTGAAGGGCTAAACTACAATTCCTTACTACTAACACACCACATAATATAAATAACACCACTGCTTTCAGAGCTGCTTTATACTTTCCACAGCAATCATGTTTGCTACAACTACACCAGTGCTACACAGGTGTTTCCAGCAGGAAGCAAGTCACATGTAGAGGGAAATGTGTGCCCCAAAGTCTTTTGAACACTTGCTTGGAAATATAGATGAGCTCCAGCTCCACCATATGCATTCCCTGATTGCACAGAAATGTGTTCATTTCTATAGTTTATTGAGCCACGATCATTACATCCAAACAATCCGAATGTGTTTGCTATGGGGAATAATGGTTAAAACACCAGTACAGAATAAACAAAAATGTCAATGTGCAAACCATTGTGACAAATGAACTTGTGTCTATTTATAGCAGAAAACTACTCAAACAGCCAGTGCAAGGCTGACAGCAGACGCATCATATGTGGCTAGAAGGAAAGCCTTGACATGGAGATGTTCCATGTGCACCTACACATTGAGCAATATTGAAGGAGAGTCAGAAGACTATATAAGCCAGAGTTGTCCAACTTGTGGCCTAGTTAGCACTTTCCCAACTTTTGGAAACAGGTGGTAGGGCTCTAGGACCCTGCCAGAGCCTCATGCCTCCTTCACAAAACCCAACGCCTTGCTTATCTGGCTTGGGAGAGCAGTGCAAGGGCAGGGGTGGTGTCAAATTTTGGCCTCCACAGCCTGCATAACAAGGCATGGGTTCTGTGTTGAATAACTCTTGCAGTCCACTTCATATGAAAAGTTGGGACATGCTAATATAAGCCCTTGTGCTGCCTCCTTCAGCCCCTTTTGCTGCACAGCACCTGATTCACTATACTGCGTACTCTATGCTGTATGCATTTGGGAAGGTTGAGACTAGGCAGTGTGTATTGTTAAATAGAGTAATCTGGTCCCAGTTGGCAGATAGATGCAAGGATGGAATTGTGGTGAGGTGAATAGGTGAGTACCTGGTGGTCCCTTTCTGGGTGCTGGACATTTCTGGAGGCGAGCCACTCTGGGCCATGAGACTTGTGTGTTGGATTTGGAGTGCCTATTAAGCAGCCTGATTTCACCCACTCAGAGTTCTGTGAGCCCAGGGTAGGGGTAAGAAAGCCTTCCTACACACCTTAAAGGCAGAGGGGCTATGATGTTGCCAGGCATTCTGTCCTGGGCAGGATAGCTCACACAAGGCAACGTACAACTGGATTTTCTCCAACACCCTTATTTCCCACTGCTGAGAACTGTAACAATAAATGTAGCCCTCATTCAATTCATATTTTCATGTCTCACCTCTTTATTACACACTCTAGCTTAAAATGCTTTCAGGGGCATCCCAGTCAGACCTCACACATGATACTGTCAGTTCTCCAAAAGGTATGATTTACTATTAATTTCCTAGAAAAATACAATTCACTGTTTAAAGTTTTTCTGCATCTCTCCTATGGCAGTCATTCCTCACACTGCCACATCTACAATTTATGGGTTTGTTTTTGTTTTAAAGGCAGCCAATATTATTTGCCCATGTTCCTTTATGTAGTTATTAACTCTCCTTATTTAGTCTGTGCAGAAAAGAAAAGAAAAGAAAAGAAAAGGGAAGCACAGACACTGCTGAATTTAACAATTTAGATAAGGCTAAACCCTTGTAATCAATTAGCACTGTCAAAGAAAACAATTTGTGACGCTGATTTCCAGCTGCAAAGATCTATTGTGTGTGCACACCATCCCAGTCTCATCTGGTTCTGTGAAAACAAACAGGAGACCTTAGTAGAAAGCCCATCAAAACGTGGGGCTCAACAGAAACATTTGTTCTCCAAATGCTTCCTTGCAAATGCCCATCTTTCAGCACATAATGTTTACCCACTGTTTTATTATCAAGCTGCTTTGTCATAGAATTCACATCTTTCACAGCTCACAGGCAATTTCCGCAACAATGTACGGCACCTTCTGCCACAGCATACACCATATTGGAGCAGAACACCTTAGCATCATCCAAACAAATAATCTCTCATATATATTATCTCATATATATATATAAAATCACATATATATAAAAATCATATATATCATATATATATATATAATCACAAGCCTCATTTCTCAACACACATTGATTAATTTCATGTCACTAGCAGAAAATAATCAAAGTAATTGGGGCTTCTGAAGACTACATGAAACACATCATTAAACAAGGCACGAGCCATTGTTAAACAAAGCTATGGGTAATTTTCTCTTTTTATTTTGCATAGTATTTCACTGCATGGACTGAAATATGCTGCTTCATGCTCGAAACCATATTAACATTGGCTTTTATTGTATGATTTTCCATTTCTAGTCTACATAGGATGAACAATCCAAGCCCCTTAATCCGCCGTGCTGGAAGAGGCTGAAGTGAGACAGGCATACTTGCACCCAGGTCCTCCTGGCTGTACCGGGCTCAGTTGGCAGGGAGGCTCCACTGTCACAGAGGTCTCCACTCTGCTCACCAGTATCCCCACCAATGGTATCCAGGGTAAGCCCCTGAAACAGGGTGTTTTGAGGAAAGAGACAAGGCCGAGTTGGCCAAAGGTTTGCTGGATCTTAAGCTAGTTGACCTACCAGCAGGTTGTTGCAAGGAGTCCAATCTAGACCTCTTTGCGGAGCCAGCCTGGAGCTGGTGCAGCAAACCTTTCCTGTCCACCTCCAGATGTTACATTAAAACCACAGCTGCCTGCCTGGGGTTAGGATTGTGCCCTTAGTTCAGAAGTACCTTTTGGTGTAACGTCAATTTCTTCATTGCCCACTGGATGACATTTTTCAATTTTTCAATATTTGCTTTAAATCTAGTCATATTCATTTGTAAAGATCAGAATACTACACTTATTCTGTTCAAAATACACAAAAATATGAGGGATGATTAATGACCTTTGCTCACAGTCAACACCTGACCAAATATCAATACTTTGGAGTCAAGTAGAAGCTTCCACCAAGTCATATTGCCCTGGAAGAGTCTTTGTGTTATCTTAAACTAGGCCTATGCACTGTATGCAGACAAAGCCATGATTCTGAACATTACTCACCCAATATGAGCCAATACGGACTTTGGCCAGATCAGGTCGAGATAGCCCCAGTTTGGATCTACCCTACTGGAATGATCCAAGGCTGTCAAAAGGAAGGGTGGTCAGGCAGCAGGAAGAACAGGCAGGCAGCCTCTGCAATGTATGTTTCACCAGTGTTTCTGTGCTCACCAGCTAAACAGAAGGTTCAGTCCATGTGTGTGTGTAGAGTACAAGCCAAGCCTATGCAATCTTAAAAGTCACTCTAAATGGTCAGAGAATGTACTCTAGAATAAACTCAATATTTCCATGGCTCTGTGTGTGGCAGAGCAAAAATATTTGTGGGGGGCAGAGTAAATTAATAGTAGAGTGCAAGCTTCTGTTTGCATAGTTTGTCCACCATTATTTATTTTTCATTGAGGGGGGGGGAGTCAACATGTACTGGTATATTTATTTATATGGCCTAGAATTCTGTAGGCAGTTTACACTGTTGTACTTTGCTTTTGTGCAGTCTGCCTGAATTATTGTTTTCATCCACCCACCATGATGTTGAGATCTTGTAATAACATAACTGATTAATCAATGAGTACTTGGCAAGCCATGTACCATACATGCTATTTGGTTGCAGCAAACTGGTGGGTGCACGGCTGTTCCTTGCTGTAATGCATAGCATTTTTGTCACTTCAACCTATATTGCTCTATGAAACAAGCACTCTCCTTACAAAGTTGTTACTGCTTTGTGCTGTAGTCATCATCATCAGTTTCACAGATGTTTGATGTATGAATCACTGGCCTTGACAATTTCCTGCATAATGTTATTTGTATTGCCACCTACTTCATATAATGCCACTTGTTATAATGAGAATGTTCAAACTATCAACAAACCAAAGTGTGTAAGCCCTAAGAGGACCAATCCTTACAACACCGCTTGTTCCCTTACATAAATTATTTCTGGGTTAAACTGGGAACTTCTCCTTAACACCATCAATGGGCAGTAAAGTCAGGGTGGAGTCATAATGGGCAGCTGGAAAACAATGAGGACTTTCACTAAGCATCACTAATGAGTTGGCTGGGCCTAGGTTAAGGAAACTTCAGCTTTACTGAGGCTTCAGGGTACACCACACCCATACCTGTGCACCACCTAACTCTCCTTAAATATAGCCTCCAAACCCAGTATTCTTTAGGGATAAAAGATGGGTAATGGAATGGAAAATATGAGAATAATTTGTTCCAAATGGATATTACTATTTTGAAAATAGAACAGAGAAGCTGAAGGCATTATCAAACATAATAATTTGATATTTATTTAATTTTTTATTTCTAAGGGAGGGTTATGGAGAAATATTGTGTTGTGGACCATATGAGGCATGCATGGAAATCCTGACCATCCAGACCAGGGGTCAGCAAACTTTCAGCAGGGGGCCGGTCCACCGTCCCTCAGACCTTGTGGGGGGGCCGGACTATATTTGGGGGGGAGGAACGAATTCCTATGCCCCACAAAGCGAGTTCTCCATTACAGAGAGAGCTCGTGCTGCGGTGGGGGCAGGAAAGCCACCTCCCCTTGTAGCTGGGGGTTTGGCTTGCTGGCCACAGCTTGTATTGACCCAGACTGTTGCTGGGGAAAATCACGTATCAACTTGTGATGGACAGCCCAGCGTCCTTTATATTGGTCAGCACGTGGTGCGACCTTCCTCTTTGCTGCGAGCTTCGGATCTCCAGCCCCCCCCCCCGGTATAGGCTTGTGAGTTGACCTTGCTGTTGCCTGTCATGGGGTCGTCTGCTGTTGAGGCAGGGGCCTAGTAGGATTTTTTCCATTTGGCTGATTGGTTGTGCCACTTGGTTTTCGCCTACTACATAGCAACTAGTCACAACTTGTAAGGTTGGCGGTTAGGCATTGGTTATGTTGGTTAATGGGAGGGCGGTAGCCCTCCAAAAGTGATGATGGTGTGATGGGAATTCCGTTAAAGGAATCCAGGAGCTCGACATGCTT
Organism: Darevskia mixta; assembly: GCA_034641385.1. Lineage (NCBI taxonomy): Eukaryota > Metazoa > Chordata > Lepidosauria > Squamata > Lacertidae > Darevskia > Darevskia mixta. The sequence continues at coordinate 13,809,619 of JAWWNH010000001.1, forward strand.
GTCCGAACCCGGTAGGGTTGCAGGGCCGCGCACGAGCCCCTGAGGAGGGGGAGGTCTCTGCTTCCCAGCCTCTGTTAACTCTCCCCAGTTTGGTTTCCCTTCGCTGACAAGTGGTCAGCTCTGTCCCGTCGGACAGCTAGTCTGAACCAATGCCTACGCAACCACTCACATGATTTGTATTTCAATAAAGTTGTGGCCAAAACTATGCCAAAGACCCAAACAAAAATTATGTCTCTTGTGTGAATTTATTGGTGGGAGTGGCTTGGTGACCTCTACACGCAAATAACCCAGAGATGCGTTTTAAATAAAAGCACACGTTCTACTCATGTAAAAACACCAGGCAGGCCCCACAAATAACAAAGAGATGCATTTTAAATAAATGGACATTTTCTACTCATGTAAAAACAAGCTAATTCCCGGACTGATTCCCGTGGGCCGGATTTAGAAGGCGATTGGGCCGGATCCAGCCCCCGGGCCTTAGTTTGCCTACCCATGATCCAGACCACCTCTTCTGATATCTGTCAGCAACTGCTATTGCATCACAGTTGCTATGAGAGCGAACAGCATGAGAAGGAACCAGAAGGCAATGCAGGTTTATTGACTATAGAAGTTTCATGTCAGCCACTCTAAAGGTGGCTTTACAGATGAACAGTGCAAAACTGTGCATGTTTATTTAGAATGTGTTCAGTGAGACTTCATTCATTCCACGTAAGTGTGCATCCTAAGAGCATAATTATTTGATTTATTGAGGAGTAAGCCTTACTGAATGCATTGGGAATTAATTGCATGCCAGAATGCATAGGATTCTCCTGTAAGACTTGCCCTGTAGGGGAGCAAGGAATGGCAGATTTACACTGTCCCTTTTATTACATGATAAATAGTTTATGCACCTTTGTTTGTATATTCTTTGATGAATGCAGGGCCAAGCATTCTTAAATTCTAAGCAAGGGTGGGGAACCTGTGGCCCTCCAGATGTTGTTGGAGCTGGTGAAGGGTGAATGTGAGTTTGATTACAAGCTCCGTCATCCTTGACCACTGGCCATGCTGGCTGGGGCTCATGAGAGTTGGAGTCCAACAACATATGGGAGGACCACAGGTTGCTCTCCTGTGAGTTACAAACCTATGTTTCCTTCTGCTGCCAGAGACTACTGTGATAAATGATTCCATGGTTGTGCTCAGTCCCATTCTGTTTTCAGTAAAACACAGCCAAATCCAAAACTGTCACTTAGCATAAAGGACTTCTACTAAAACAGCTTCAAGCTGTTAAACTTTGCAGCGTCTGAACATTCAAATTTCTAACTTTTCAAAATCTGTACCATGGCTCAAGATAGATCCAAACAAAATAAAAAATAAAAAAATTCCTTCCAGTAGCACCTTAGAGACCAACTAAGTTTGTTCTTGGTACGAGCTTTCGTGTGCATGCACACTTCTTCTTTTCGTGCATGCACACAAAAGCTCATACCAAGAACAAACTTAGTTGGTCTCTAAGGTGCTACTGGAAGGAATTTTTTTATTTTTTATTTTGTTTTGACTATGACAGACCAACACGGCTACCTACCTACCTGTAACTGAAGATAGATCCAGTTAGTCTGTTATGTCGAAGCAGGCAATACAATTTTGAAATGCTAATTCTAACAATCTGAGCATTAACACAGAAGCCACAAGAGTGGGAATGTTAAATTTCTTCGTTTAGCTGATGACAAAATATCCATGATGATATTAGACTTAAAACTGTAAGTGGATGGAACTGCTATCTTGAAAAAGGCAGCTTAATATCATCATAAAAATGCAAACAAAAAAGTTAGAATTGAATTCTCTCTCATCTCCCAACATTCCCATTTCATGTGCAAATGCATAAAGCATATTGAAAAGCCTAGCTGTAATCCCGCCTAATAGCAGCACACTTGCTCCTATTATAATTAAAAGCAAACCTTGGTAGTGAAGCTGAAACATAAGAAATACAGCAACATTTAAAGAAAGAAAGCTGTGCTAATCTGATAGAATTCTAGAACAGGGAAATAACAGCAGTAAGAACAGCCCCTTACTTGTTGTTGTTCAGTTAAAACATGCTCCCGTACTAGAGAAATCCAAACCGTACGAAAGTTTTCAGCAGTCTAGAAATTTCTTGAGTGGATGCTGTGTTTATTTACCAAGCCTTAAAAATCTGTGGTGAGGAGCAGTACTGAGTTAGCTCTCAAGTTCATCAAGAGCACCGCTGAAAGTCCTACTGTAACTGCAGGCATGAAGTTTGCTGCCAGTTAGCTTTTCTGCTGCTCTGTGCTTGTAAATACAAGCTCTGTGGACAAAGTCCCAAATGACATCACAAGCAGCTGCTTATTGTTGAGTCTTTATTAACTGGCTGTCAAAAAAAGAAAAGAGGAACTGAGAGGGGTGGGGAGGCACCACTGTCTACCCCGAAGCACAATCTGAGAGCTTAGTCGGTATTTCACTTATACATATGTAAATACTTGTGATTATCTAAACTATGCTTTCCTTAGGATCAAGAAGCCAAGTTTCCATAAGAATCATATCCTTTGCCAGTCTGAAAAATGAAAGGAATAAAAAGGACATGAGGTCTAGTGAGAAAAACATATTAAATGCTGCATTTACCATACTTTTTAAAAGCTGCATACTTCTAGTATGACTTTTTATATATAAATGTTATATAGATGCACATACAAAACCAGCACAGATGCTAGGTTTGGTTTGAAGTTTAATAGAGTCTGCTAAGTCTTAGAGTGTAAGAAAAACTTTGCAAAAATGTTAATAGGTTCATCAAACATGCTTACCGGTAAGTGTCTTGTAGGACTAATATCTTATATCTAACTTGATTTAAAAAACAACAACCCAGCCACCAGTAAAATAAGTTCATGCCTATTTTTTAAAAGGTGATTATATAAGGTTTCTTTCTGTGTCTCTCTCAGATTTAAATCTCAAAGATTTGAGACTGTAGTCCTAACAATATTTATACGCCCATGTAAGTCTTAATGAAATCAGTGAGGCTTTCTTCTGAATAAAAAGGGTGAGGATCAGGCTGTAACTGACAAAGAGAGCCATTCAAGCTTGTGGTGGGTGAGCTGGTAAGACAAGAAATTACTGACCTTTCACTCCTGAGATTGGGACCTGAGACTAGTCTTTATGTGTGAAACGAGAATAACAGCTTCGAGTCTTCAAGGAAACTGCATTGCTCGGAGGAGGGAAATTAGCATCTCCCTAAGTGTGTGTTCCACTTCCTTGTCCCCATGAGTGTCACCTCAAAGAAAGGCCTTGAGCTGAAGTTACAAAACATCTGCACTTATTTCCCAAAAGCTAAACTTTTCAAGTGATGACCTGGATCACTGAAAGGGCAAGGTGAAGGAAGTGCTACTGTGTATACTAATAGCTATTCTCTATTGATGACACAAACATGGGAGGACTCCAGCATTGAGAAATACCAATCATGTATTTCTTTTAATTAAAAAAATGCAGTTATCAGACTCAACAGAATTAAGGAGGACTTAGAATCTGAAATGTTTCAGACATCAGCTTTTCTCTAGTTTACAGATCCTCCTTTGTTAGGAGCACTTAGCCACCGTTCAGACTGTGCTGGCCATGCACAGGGGGTTGGATTAGATGGCCCTCAGGGTCTCCTCCAAACTCTACAATTATATGGTTCTATAAAATCAGGAAGTCTCCTCTGCAGGAAGACATGCAAGAGAAGGAATGAAAGGAATGCTTCAGCATGTCATTCCTTCATGGTCCAACCCAACACGGGTTGTTGCAGCAGCCCTGTTACCTCTGAACTTTTGTGATCTATGGACATATACATGTCAGTGGGTCTGCCTCAGTTTCTGATCACATTAAAAATTTCCATCCTCCAAAAGTCACAAGTCATAAAAAATGGTACTAGCCCGTCACACTGTGTCCCAGTGATAGTGCTGTCCTACACATGCCTACCTAGATGTAAGTCCACCCTACATATTTAAATAAATGAGGTTGCCACCTTAAATAAGACCTACTGTACTGCTTCTGAACAGATATGGCTAGGATTGTATTGTTAGCAGTGTGCTCCTTATTTTCCAGAATCACCCCTGTTTCTCTGCAATTGTGCTAGTATTGTATATCTGTCCTTGTATACCTCAAACTTAAGTTCACTTAGTGTGTGACTGAGCAGTCCTGTCTTGGTTCTTAATGATGTTCATTCAACACTTTCTAAAAGAAATGTGCCATAAAGGTGGTAAGTTATCTTATAGGTATAAACAGATTTCCAATTATACCACTACTTTAGCTCCCAATCCAGTAGTCAGAGCCAAGTGCTTCACTGAACTGAAAGATTATTGCTCTATAGACTCCTTTGCTTGGGAAGGAAGAATTTTGATTGTTCTAATAACAATGTCTGACCTATCACAGAACTTCATTTCTATTGATGCAATGCTTTGCTGTCAAGGCTGTGTCCAAAGAGAATATCAACGGGTTTTATTCAACATTAGTCATAATCAAAGACCCACACAGAGCACATTACAGTAATCCAACCTTGAGGTCACCAATACATGAGTCACAGTGGCCATGCTATGGTTCGCCAAATGTATCTGGAAGGTACACTGAATACAGTGGCCCCTACTAATTCATATGATTGCATTAGCATGTCACCTTTTTGCAAGGTGGGTATCATGGGGCCTGTGAAGAACCTTAATGTCTTTGTGTGATTTCACAAACTCGTCACACTTTCTCCCAAATCAAAATCTGGAAAAACAGCCATGTTGCTAAGATTGAGTTATCACCAATCTGTTTGGGAGCAGTTGCAATCCTAATGCCATGGAATGCAGTGTTTCAATTTAATTTGATTGCAGTATAACTGATCCAAATGCTGTTTTTCCAATTCTGAATTAGAAATAATACACTAAGTATTTGGGGAGAAGGGGATAAAGCATCACAAAGAAATTAACCCCTTTGCTCTAGTAAAAAAAGCCACATTGACAAGGAAGTGGTCCATGTTATGAAAATACTTTCACATATGTTTAGAACCAACTAGAACCCCAAATACATAAAGGGGTTAAATTGAATTTTCTGCTGTAATTTTTTTTAGTGAGTCTGAAGTCTGTTAGTTAGGTTCATGATGCATCTCATTGGATAAAATGCAAAAGCCTAGTAAATACAGGATATATACATATATATTTTAAAAGAATCACTTGCTTTCATAAGTTAAGAAAAGTGCTTATTCCTCCAAAACAAAAGATGCCAGATGCATATTTTCACATAATACTTACGCTCATGAAACCATAAAGAACACATTTAAAGCACACAACTATGTATTTGTTCCTATATTTTCAGTATTGCTCCAATTCAAGAATGTATGACGAATGAATATGCCACATTCAGCCCAAAACAAATCACTAACTTTCTGCTCCTACAGGGATATATTTCTTGTGGAATCATATGTTCAAAAATACTACATGTCTCAGATGGTCTTTCTCTCATCTTTCAAGAGTGGGTCTGTTCTTGTATAACTTTTACTAGAATCATCTGGGAATCATTTGTATTAGAAGTAATAAGAAATTCCATCTTCCAGGACTGCAGCAAAGACATAGACATATTTTACCTTCAACCATTGTCTAAAACACAGGTAAGGTTGAACTGAATTTTGAAGCCTGGCTCATGTATTTTTGCCCTATATTAAAATTTGTGTTGACTAATTTACAATACCAATCTCTACCTCACAGATATTTAGAAAAAATAACCACTATTTAAAGCTATTTACCGGTATGTGAACCCTCGGCTTAGGTTTATGTAATGGCACATTCTGGCACCAAATTTTAGTGAATTGCTTTAAGTAACCAAACATAATTTAGGAATATTTAAAGCATGTTGCACATTAGCATTGGTAAATATTTTACAGCAGTGAATTTAACAAGGTTAGTTACTTGAAAGATTGTGCAACATAACTTAGCTACAGCCAGAGTTTGCCTTCTCTGGATAGAAAGACTTCTTTTAATCAGATGAGAATTTTGATCCAGCAGAGGGAGCCTGCTGATTGACAGCAGAAGGAGAGCAACTTTTACTGATTCCCCAACCCTCCAGAATAATGGTAGTGGTGCTGCTGGGGTGCTGGACAGGAAGGAGCGTCCTCAGGCATGTTCATCCTATACTGTTACAATGACCACCTAGGCTGGCCCACACACTTAGGAGAGTGAGGCTCTGGAGTAAAGGTTCAAGGTTGGTCACCCTGACAAAACTGCCACTTTCTAAGGCAGGGGTCAGCAAACTTTTTCAGCAGAGGGCCGGGTCCACTGTCCCTCAGACCTTGTGGGGGGCCGGACTATTATTATTTTTTTGGTGGGGTGGGGGGAAATGAACGAATTCCTATGCCCCACAAATAACCCAGAGATGCATTTTAAATAAAAGCACACATTCTACTCATGTAAAAACACGCTGATTCCCAGACTGTCCGTGGGCCGGATTTAGAAGGTGATTGGGCCGGATCCGGCCCCCGGGCCTTAGTTTGTCTACCCATGTTCTAAGGCTCTAAACCCTCTAGACCTGAGGATTCATGCAATACTGGCTTGTGTTGTGAACATAAGTACTGTATAAGCAGAAAGGAAGCAAGAAATTGGCAAGGGTTAACAACAGAACTGAGAAAAGAAAGGGCTGGCGTGGGATAGATAGGACAGTGAGGGAAGACAAAGATATATCCAGGCTGTCCCAGAGTTTAAGCATTTAGTCCGCAAATCAAAATCAAAGCACAAATGCTTAGGCTTCCAGCTATGCATATGAATAAGTAAGCATTTACTTCTCTGGGGTGATTCTACCAACCATACCTTCCTCCATATATCACCATCAACAACAAGTGGTGGCAAAACCAAATTAAGTCTAAACATAGCAGATAGTAGGAACAGACATTCCTATTGTCTCGTATGAGAACATAACCTTGAGAAGTCTGGTAAATATTATTTTCAGTACTACTAATAGAACAAACAGGACAAACCAGTAATGCATGTGAAAAGGAAGTTAATGTTGTCATCTTTCTAGAAACCCAGTAGCCTATAGATGATTAGGTTTCAAACCTTTTAAGGGTATAGGGCTTTCAATAAACTAGAAATTCCTATTGCTAAATTGCCTCCCCTACCCCTCCACCACCTTCTCAAGGAAATAGACAATGGAAAAGACAAAATTGATGGTGGGGACAGCTTTCTAAACCCAGGAGAAACTTTGGCTAGAAATGATGTTCTGAGTATATTAAGAAACATTTCCTGTCAAATATTATGGGATTTTTAGTTGCTGGGGGAGTGTATGCTTCCCACTTCAGTTCAGGAGGAAGACAAAACTACAACCTCCATGATTCTCACCAGGAAATGATATCCTCGAATCTTTTCCGGCTAAACTGGTGTTTTGTGTGTGTCTGTCTGTGAGTATATTCTGGGACATGTCACTGTTGCTGTAATAATATTGCATTAGTGGTGGATTTATGTTGGACTGCCCACACATCATTCCATTTCATCCAGAGGAGTGCTGTTTAGTTGTTACCTGTGTTACACAGGCCCAACTGACCTTAACTAGAATTTGAGCATTTACGTAGTATTGCCAGACCCATGTAGTGGAGCACTCTTCCAGCAAAGATTCACCAGACATGCTTGCTTTTGACTTTCAGGTATCACTTGAATACTTTTTTGTTCCAAGAGGCCTTTGCAGCTTTTAAAATTTTGATTGGCCAGTCACCTTAATTATTATCTGTATTCTTAATTTTTTTAAAAAAATATATGTTTTATGTTTTAACAGTGTATACCACCTTAGTATCTCATGATGTGACAGTACAGAAATCATTCTATAAATAAATCCTGGCCCTCCCCATTGGATGAAGGACTCTTAGATAAGATAAGATAAGATTAGATAAGATTGGTGCATAAGGCAAGTTACAGGCTTCAGAAATCATCAGGTATATGAAAGCTGAAATGCAGATCTAAGCATGAACTAAAACCTTCATCCAACCTGAACATGCCACCTGCTGCTTGCTTTGAAGAGCAGAGCTAGCACAGCTACATGCATGGCAAGCAGCTAGAGTCTCAACACTGGCAAGCAAACAGGCACTCCTTTGAGTAAATTGGGTCCATGATGCTTGTCAGTCCCAGCACTGGTATCTCCATTGAGACAGAGATGGAATTAGGACCAGCTCAGCATCAGTTCCTCTCAGTTGGGGAGGCTCCTCACTGACAGGGGAATGTGTCAAAGGCAACTCCAGATCCTGTTTGCACACGAGATCCAAGTCACAAACAATATCATCTGTGACACATGGGGGGGAGTGTTCTTTCCCCAAAAGAAATTATCTCAGTATCTTTGTCCATCACAAATAAACTTTACAGCGCTTCTGCTATCGAAAGAGACAACAATCAGAACAGCTTATAGAAAATGAGGAATTTATTTTATTCTGGCAGTTCTATCTCTGGTACCCTTCTGCATATACAGAACAGATGAGGTGATATGCAGCAGGCTGTGAGAGATCTGGCAACGTGCATCACATCAGTAAACAATAAGGAAAGGGGCAGTATTTTGCCTAGATTTAACCAAGGAAATAGAGATGGTGACATTTTTTACCTCTGCCCTTTTCCTTTTGGAAGAAGAAAGAATTCTCTTATTTTTCCAAGTCTTGGGATTCCTTTGACATCTTTTTTTTTAAAAAAAGTTTAAAAGCAAAATCCTAATCAGTCACCCCTATTTATGATGAAACTCTGTATCTTCTCTACTTTACTGTCATCAATTTTATCCTAAGACCCATTAGTCTTAATAAGCACTTTAGAGGTGTCCAGTGAAGCATGCTACATTTCGCACAACTTACCAAACCATATTCAGGGTATCAAAGCCTATAGTAGGTACAACAAAAATGGGAACACCTCAAAACATAACTGGAAACAAACAAAAAAGTGGCAGAGAAGAAAAAGTCTTGTTGATCCAATGTGTTTCAGACCATTCTGGTCATTCAGGGAAATTCAGGGACCAATGAGGTCTAAAAATGTGTTGGAACAACCAGGGGCATAGTGTTTGGGGGAGTGGGGTGGCGTAGCCCCAGGAGCACAATTTTTAGGGGGCAGGAGCCAAGAGTCTTCATAAAAGGATCCACATCCAGCCCTGTCTGCCTCTGGTGGCCTTTGGGCCCCAGAGCCCAGCCTGGCCTCGCCGCCGTATCCCCAGCCTCCTTGGTGAATGGACACCTGGTCAGTGTCAGGGCGGGGGAGGTGGGATCTGCCTGCCAAGGCATGCATCGGCCAGATGGGTTCCTCCCTACACGGGCAGGCAGGTGTGCAGCGCAGCCAAGCTTGGCCAGGGGTGAGCTGCACACAGGTTCCATGAACGCTCCACACCCAATGCATGCATGCCCAGTTCTAGAAATTATGCTGGAATTTGGACCTGTAATATTTAGGCAGGATCTGATTGAAGCAAATTCTAAAACTATCCTTAATTAAAACTCTTATTTTCATTATTGCTGCCACATAAAGACCTGGTCAGTAGTAGTATCTAAGCCAGGCACAGGCAAACTCGGCCCTCCAGATGTTTTGGTACTACAACTCCCATCACCCCGACCACTGGTCCTGTTAGCTAGGGATGATGGGAGTTGTAGTCCCAAAACATCTGGAGGGACAAGTTTGCCTATGCCTGATCTAAGCATTTGTTAAATCGCTGTTCTACAACTTCCAGCTCAGAAGCCTTCATCACATAGGAAAGGCACACCTGGGTCTATGTTAAGTAGATAATTGGTGCAGTGGCTTAGATAAAGGTAGCATAGAATAAGAGACAACATCTTCTATTACATTTTTGCAAAGGCACAAGATTTCTTTTTTGCCCATGGGTAGAGAAAAGAAGATGCATCTTTTTATGTTCTTTTGTCCAGATTGTTTTCTCTTCTGCAGCCTGTGAAAATTTCCCCCTGAACTTTACAAAGGAGAAACCCTTTGTAGACTGATATAAATAAAATTCATAGCACAGAGTACTACTTATCTACCAAATGCCTTTGCAACTTTTCTTGAAAATCTGAGCTCAGAGGTACAGTTTCAAACCATGTGATAAAGACTTCAGTGAGATTAGATGCATCAAAAAAAACCTTCAATTCAAAACAAGCAGCAAAGTCTTTGTTATATTAGTTACAATATTTTTTTTCTAAATTAGCAGGACTCTCGCTCTCAGCTGTTCAAGCTATTCTTTTCCCCCTACATATTAGGTGAGCTTAAAGGGGTCAGTTTACCACCTAAGCTTGCCAAAGATATATATTTAAAGTGAGGGTGTGGGTGGGATGTGAGGAGAGTTGATGCACGACAGGGGTACCTTTTCAGATTCTGGGAACAGAGTGCAAAAATGTTGCAGCTGGCTGTAGGTGTGGATTGCTCACCAGAGTTTAAAGGCAAACCCTTACATCTATTCATGTTAACTTGCATAAAGAAGAGTATTTTAAGACCTTGGTGTGTGGGGGTGGATGTGGGTGTAATGCATGATAATATTGTTAACAATATATGGAGCAATCACATACGACCTGAAAGAGTAGGCGGGGGCGGGGAGCAAAGAGGAGAAAAGGATGATATCAACCCTGTCTTTCTTAAACAGTTCTGCTGCAATAATATTAGAGGCTTTTCCTTCCATTATTCAAACCTAGTAATATATCAATATATTCCATTCAAAGAACAATGTACTGATTCACTATTAGTCATTATGACTAAATGGAACTTCCATGGTCAAAGACAATATACCTATATAAACACCAGCTGCTGGTGGGGGGTGGGGAGAATTGGAGGGCTATAGCCTTCATACTGTGTTTTTGGTTCTAGCTGTGCATTCTTTGAAACAGAATGCTGCACTAGTTGGACTCTTCATCTTCCTGTGATCACTCTAATATAATATATTTGATCATTTGCCAATATCCGTTATTCTCTGACACATTCTTCTGATGTACGCTCCCTGCTTGTAGTCTCCTCTGAAAGCTATCATTAAGAGACCTGCTTCCATTTCCTCATTTCTGTGTGTAATCCCTCTGGCTAAGCTCAATTTTGAAATGCTGTGTACTTACTCTGCAAGCCTCAGGTCAATTTCATCAACTCTCAAAAAACATAATTTGGGACTATTGGTTTGCTCATCCTCTTGTGTCTCATCTTCTGCAGTGGAAGACTCATTATATCTGGAGATAATGTACTCATTTCACATAGAAGATCATATATTAAAACAGTTCCTAGCCCAGTATTAGGTACCCTATAAATCTAGCCCAACCTCCTTGCCCAAAACTGAATCTTACACATATGAATATTGTAAAGCTCCTGCTTCTGTAGCTTTAGCCTCAGTGACAAACAGTGCACAAGAAGAAGAATTAAATTACCTCGCAGCAAACAAGAGTCAACAAGTTTCCTCATGCTGAAATTTCTTTAATGATTCAAAAAATAGGCTAAACAAACAATCCAGATGTCTATTAAGCAAGTTGTCAGATCCATTTATTAGCTAGGAAGGCAAAAAACCAAAACAACAAATACCAACATAAAAGCAGACAATTCTCATTTGGGGAGGAAATCCTTATTATTTCTTCCTAAATAAAGCAAATCAGGCTATGGACTTCAGCATGGTTTATCTTCTAAACCACTCCTGAAAGAGAAATGCATGTGGCCTTCTCTATTACAAGGCAACTCCACTTAACATCCAAACCATGGTTTAGCTAGCTTTCCAGTGAGTGCACTGGAAATGTTGCATCCAATTTCTTGTACATGACCAGGGAAAACCCTAAAATTATTGGATCCACAATCCAAGGAGCTCCCTTAGAAACCACTGTGGTCTGCTCTTGAATGTACACTGCAGACCTTTTGACTGGCCTTTTCTTTCTCTAAGAAGCAGCCCTATCTTTCCCATGCCATTTTACAAATTGGTTTGGAAACTTCCTGAAATTTTAAATGTTATTTCCCATATGGGTGCAGTTAGAGATTTAAAAAAGAGAGAGCTGTTTACATGATTCTTATTTTGGAGACTTGCTTCTCATTATGCTGGAAGTATGAAAAAGTTGTTGTTTGGAAATAAAAACTCTTACTGTATATAGTCAAATGGAGATTATCTTATATAAGATCTGACTGGATATGGAGTCAAAACCTGCACCCTAATGTTATGATCTCTCCATAGAAAGGATTATAGTTTTTTTGTAAATGAAAAAAGAGCTAATGCCATCTCCAACTACGGCCAAAGAGACCTAGGGCAAAACAGAATGAGAAATAGCATATTGGCAAGTGCTACTACTTTGAGCACTGGCTCAAAAGCTAATGTTATGAAGATTCTAACCATTATGTAGTCTTTTCATTATCTCTTGGACCATGATACATGCAGCAATAATGGTAGGGACAGCCGGTGGAGAGACTCTGCTTCACAATGATATAATTTCAGAGTACCTACGATATGAATTATTAATTCCCAGGATATTTTTGTACTAGAAGTGAATTAGCTGCAGCTAGACACAAGAAAGCTAAGGCTTTTATTTGTATCCTGGGGGTATATCTCATGAATCTAGTTGCCAAGAGATATGGATTTATATATATAAATGGTATCTAGCTATACAAACAAATAAACTTTGTCACATCTGTTATGGAACCTGAGGATATATAAATGCCCAAATACTTATTTCTGCTTTAAAGAGATAAAACCAGACTGCCACTCAAAGGGTTTCAAAATAAAAGTACAGCAGCCAGAAAATGTGGTGATAATTAGTTCATTTAATGACCTAATATGAATATAACTGTCTCTTTAAAATGTAACACCAACTAAGCAAAATATAGAGGATGTGAGTCACTCATGCATTAAGCAGGTGCCTCTATTCTGGGTAGCCTAATATAAAAATGTGTGCATTAGCATAAACTTGACTTACCCTTTGGGTGAATGATGCCTACATACCTTTGCATTCTCAATGTGGAATAACATTTTTTATTTTTTTATTTTTTGCAATGAGAAGCTGTTTTTAAAATGATGCATTTTCAAGAACTTCCTAATTTTGGGGGGTTGGGGGAGCTTTCTAAATTTAGTCTAAAGTCCTTATCACTTAGAACAGGGATGGAGAACCTGTGGCCTTTCAGATGTTGTTAGACTCCTTTCAGCGTCTGTCAACATGGTCAATGGGTGGGGGGAGGCGAGCAGTGATGCAAGCTGTAGTCCAACAACATCTAGAGGACCACAGGCTCCCCATCCATCTCTGTCTTAGAATGTTCTCATGGCCTATTTAGGCATCCCCATTTGAGCTGTGAGGCTGTTTGGGCCAAGCCATGCCTACCTGTCCTACCTGTAGGTTAGGTTGTTTGGGCCAAGCCATGCCTACCTGTCCTACCTGTAGGTCAGGTAAAGAGATGGATGGGCAGAGTCACAGGCACCACCAACCAGCTAATTGGTGGCACTTGCAAAGCCTCATGCATAGCACTATACTAGACTATTAGAAGACCCCATCTAATTAATTAATTAATTCTTCTAATGAAATAGAAGCATTTCATCTAATAAAATAATTTTTGGTGTGTCAAAAATCCCCTCAAATCCCAAAAGGTACAATATCTAAAATTTATAATTGCATCACTACATTTAAAATACTGATATGAAGAGGATTTTTAATTAATAAATAAAAAGTTGTAAAGAGCAGATACACTGAACGATTTGAGACTCATTTGACAAATAATTATAATAGATAGCAAGATACACAGTAAACAAAATTATAATTTGAATTAATGTGCTTTTTAAAAGCCCTCTATTATGCTTTATGATTGGTGAGGTGAAAGATTGCCATTTTAAATAATCTAAAGTTCTTGACATGGTAATTATACAAAAAGCAATTTTTGGATTTATTTCAAATGTTGGATGACTCCAATGCTGTATCTGATTACTAAGAACTGTTTGTATTAAGCTAATTCCTTCCATCTAGCACGTATTACACAGAACACCAAAGAAATATATTAAGGGGGAAATACAGATACCATACACTAGCGATGCTAGATCAAACCCTAAATGTAATTGCACTGCAAGTATATGCATGTGCCATAAGCAGCCTGCAACTTTTCCCTGCCAAAATAAAGGGCCTCTCTATTCTACAATTAGCAAAAATGTTCTCATGCATCCAATATTTCCCTTGAGGCAATAACAACCTTATTTTAGGTGTAGACATCCTTGTTCAGCTTTTATCTGTCAAAAAGGATAAAGTTAAAAAGACAACAACACTTACTTGGATCGGGAGGAGGTGGTGGTAGAAATACATTTTACATAGGCCTAATAAATAGCTGTGGGTACACAATAGAAGCTGACATATCTAGTAATATGAACTGTTATCAGATGAGCCAACCTTTGAATATACGATGCTCTGACACACCCAACTGTCAAGGGGTATAAGCAGCTGGCAAGTGATTTTGCACAGTAAGTGGATGTTTGAAAAGGAAGTGAAGGGAACTCTGGCTATGGTGAAGTGTGTGTGTGTGTGTGTGTGTGTGTGTGTTTGCGCACGTGCGAGCACACACACGCTGAAGATTTAATATCACAAGGTAGATTAGGTCTCCTTAACACCCTTAAAATACCCTATCAAATTCCCACACAGTGGTTAAGTAATGCAGATGAGACCCAGAGATACGCTAGCAGAAGAATTTCTGATAGTGGTGCTGTTCTGGGACATCAAAGACCTACTTGAAGACTTTTCAGAAAAGGGACTTGGCACCAGCATGCATCCTGAAACATGGTCTGTTCTTAGCTTATCCTCGTGGCTTGTTTGGAGAGAAAGAATTCACGAGGACTGGTTCACACAAAAGCATTAAGAATTGTTTCCTCCCAAAAACTTTGGTTTGTTTCCTCCCAGCACAGCAAATGGAGGAGACAGGCATGATGTGAGCAACATGCACCAGCACGCTTGCTCATTCCCAGTAAGCCATGATTTTTTAAACTCTGCCTTACCGTTAGATGCCATCATTATGTCATTGCCCCCGACAGTCATCATTTTCATTCCATGACTGACATTTGTGAGAGTACAGAAACTCTGAGCACAGTGACATTGTCACTTCTGATTTACTATATGTTCCTATACATTTTAGTATATGTTACTGTGGAAAGCAACCTCTGCCCTTGGAGATTTACTCAAGACAAAGGCACTGAAATAACAAACCTTGTATTGCTCACCAGTGGCTACCAACCATGAAGGCTGTGTTTTACCTCCACTGTCAGAGGAATTATGCTGGGAACTGCAAGTGGGGAGAATGCTGTTATGCCTGGTTTTGGCGCAGAAACTGCTTTGGTCTCCCTGTATGATGATCGCTGGAGAGAGAGAGAGAGAGAGAGAGAGAGAGAGAGAGAGAAGGGAAACATGTCCCTGTTAATTCTCCTCAACCTCTCAGTGGCTTTCAATATCATCGGCCATGGTATCCTTCTGGAGCGACTTTCCGAACTAGAAGTGGGTGGCACCACTTTGCAGTGGTTCCAGTCCTACTTATATGGTTGTTCCCAAAGGGTGTTGCTTGGGGAGTGCTTTTCAGCCCCATGAAACCTTCAATGTGGGGTTCATCTACATGAAACCGCTGGGTGGGGTTATCCGGAGGTTTGGAGTACGTCAGTAGTATGCTGATGACACGCAGCTCTATTTCTCCTTTGCATCTGCAGGTCAGGCAGTGGAAGTTTCTTGCCTCAGTAATGGACTGGATGAGAGCCAACAAACTGAAACTCAATCCCGATAAGACTGAGGCACTGTTAGTGGGTGATTCCCTAGACGGATGAGTGGGAGATCGTCTGCTCTTGATGGGGTTACACTTCCTCTGAAGGAGCAGGTTTGTAGCTTGGGGGTACTCCTGGATCCTTTGCTGTCACTCAAGGCTCAGGTGGCCCAGAGTGCCTTCCATCAGCTTCGGCTGGTGATCCAGCTACGCCCCTATCTGGACAAGGATAGCCTATCTACTGTTGTCTATGCTCTGGTAACCTCAAGGTTAGATTACTGCAATGTGTTATACATAAGGCTGCCTCTGAAGACGGTTCAAAAACTTCAGCTAGTGCAGAATTCAGCGGCCAGGTTGTTCACCAGGGCAAGACAGTATGAGCATATTACACTGATCCTGGTCCAAATGCACTGGCTACCAATTAATTTCCGGGCCCAATTCAAAGTGCTGGTTTTGACCTATAAAGCCTTAAATGTCTCGGGATTACAATACCTCATGGACTGCCTCTTTCCATATGGGCCTACCCAGACCCTGAGATCATCTTCTGAGGCCCTTCTTGGTGTGCCTCCTCCTCAAGAGGTCCGGAGGGTGGCAACATGAGAATGAGCCTTCTCTGCAGTGGCTCCCCATCTGTGGAATGCTCTCCCCAGGGAAGTTCGACTTTATTATACACCTTTAGGCACCATACAAAAATGTTCCTTTTTAACCAGGCCTTTGTTTGATTTGATTGACATCCTATGCCCTTTTAAAATGTGGGGTTTTTTGGGGGGGTGTTATTGGGTTGTTGTTGTTTTTGTTTTAATTATGTATTTTGTGGTTTTATATTTTGATTTTATTCTGTGAACCACCCTGAGACCTCCGGGTACAGGGTGGTTAATAATAATAATGCTCCTGTCTATCTTTCAGGCTTCCCACAAACTTCTGGTCAGCCACTGTGAGAACAGGATGTTGGACTAGATAGGCCATTGGCCTGATCCAGAAAGGCTCATGTGTTATTATACACACCCTGGGGCATACCTAATCTAAGGTATCTCAATTGTCTTGTACTGTCAAGAAATAAGTCTGTTTGATTTGTCATCTTGAATTTTGAATACACACAGTTGCTGCTTTAGAGAATTCAGTCTATAACTCTATGTGATCGACCAGCTTTTTCTGTAGCTTACTAGTTCAGTTACAGACCACATGCATGTCCCTAGATGTCCTCAGATAGGCATATATCTTGCCTAGCCAGCTGATAAAAAAGTTTACTTAAGGAAAAACATACTATGAAAGCACAAGGCACGTTCTCCACACATGTCAAGAATATTAAAAAGTTTCTGATCAAATTGAACAATGTGTTCACCATTGCATATATAAATTCATGATGGCAATTTGAGATTCTTCTTATAGAATACCCACCTGTGGACACAACATTCTTGGCTTTTACTACAAGTTCCTCATCAGGTTTCAAGACACTGCATAAGTCCTTTTGTGTGTGTGGAAGATATAATGATTAGGCTAGGAAGATATAATTTTGACCAAGGAATCCATGCCCTGGTAAAATAAGGCCTCCTGTGTGAAATATTTGCAAAAGTGTTCTTAAGCAAGACCAGAGACCACAAATACAAGTTGGGTCCTGTTTAGGGCTAATCCAAGTCATGCAGCTGTGTCTCAGACAAAAAAGCTCTCCACCTCTAGCAAAAGACAGACAAACATTTTAGTCATGACACATTGCAGAATGCACAAGGACCCTGTTCCCCCCCCCCTCCAAGGCAAAACCATAAACAAAATTATTATCTGAGTTACCCCCTTTTTGTACAACTATATGAAGAAATGGCTACATAATACATAGAGTGCCATTCTCAAGGATGGCCAGCACCGTGCTAAGCATACTTTACTAGATAAAAAGCCCCATTGAATTGAGTGGGAGATAGCTCCAAGTAACCATGTATAGCATTGCTCTGCATGACACTTAAAACAAAAAGCTTCTAAACAAGTACCAAGTGAAATCACCTCTACAGGATGCTCTCACCTCCATTTAAATTATTATGTTTAGTACAGTTACTCAGATATCATTCCGAAATGTACAAATAGTCGTTTATTTATTGTTTTGTTTTGCTTTGTTTTACCTTGTGGGCTTATAGCCGAATAAAGTATATCTATCTATCTATGTTTAGTACAGTATTTATCGTATTACTTTTCTATCACAGCATACCCACAGAAATTTACAGAGTAGCCACACATTCAGTACAATAAAACCTAAACAAAAACAAAAAAAAGTCTAAAACCACAGCAGTAGCAATACAAACACTCTATATAAGTTCATTGGGGAACCAGGGGGGCAGAAGTCCTAACCCGAGTGACCAATGCTGGCACTAACAGCCTTGGCCAGTCACAGGGTCTTCTGAGTTGTCCTGGCAAAAACTGCACTTCAGATTGGCCAATTGTGGCCATTCCAGTGGGCGTGGTTTCGGAGGTGGACTTAGGGGAGCTAGTCTTCACTCAGATCCGCCCCCATAGCACAATATTCTGGCAGTGCTGTGAGTGGGCAGTGTTAGTCAGCAACGGACATCCCACCCACCCTATATCTTTTGGCCCTGCCTGAAGGTAAGCAGGCAGTGCTCTAGCACAACCTTGCTGTGGAATTAACTGGCTGCCGTATTCAGGGCCAGGGAGGAATTTGCCTGCAGACAAATTGGGCCTGTCTAGAGGTTTTGCCCACCTCATAGCAACAATCACATGCATGTAACCCCTCTCCATGTAATTAGGGACTCTATGGAGCAGCATAGAGTAGACACACAGGACAGAGTTGGAGAGGCTGCTATATGTAGGAAGTGCAGCATGTAAAGAAATGAAGATGCATCTCCATTACAAATCAATAGAATGGGTTGCCATTGCAGGGTTTGCTTTATTAAATGATTCATATTCAAGACCACAACAATCAGGCTTAACAGACACTGAAATAAATAAATAAATAAATAAATAAATAAATAAATAAATAAATAAATAAATATTTGCAGACACATAGTGCCTGTTTCCATGATGCACACCAGTGAATGTAAAATGCCTTGAGGGACTAAAGAGTTAATAAGGATATAGAAAGAGCACCATTATATAAAACACAATCTGTCACTTAGGCACTGGAAACAGTGTTGGAAGTAGCTGGTCTAAGTGCATGCACTTCTACCCTGGGACCACGAGAGAGTACTAAAAAAGACGAACGTGATTTATAATATACTGATCTCGTTGCACATCCTCATTTCAGATGTTCAAAAGCCCTTGCAGGCTGTCACTTGAAGAAATTTCTGATTATTTGCTATTTTGTAGATCTGTAAATCACCTAAATGCTCATATTACTGCCATGTGCTCTGGTGGTGTGCATCAAAGATCATAGTGAAATGAACTCAGGTGATGAATTATTGATAATATTACTCATAGCCAGCAAGCATTAATTTGGGGAGAGAAAATCAGAACTTCCTGCAATATGCTTCTTTGCAACTATCCAATTGAATCTAATGTTAACTACAGTACTCAAATCCTTTCTTTTATTTTCTTTTAATCGCTTGATGGTCACCACAAATATTGTTTCTTATTTATGGTGATACTGAAGTATGCTGAATATATTTGTGGGACATCTTTTTCACTGTAATAACATGGCACAGTCAGCTTCTCTGCAGCACATATGTTTTTAATACAGTATACAAATAACCCCATTTTCTGACGTGAATCTCTGTAAAGAGTTTCCCTGTTCTGATTTGACAGACCTTGTGGGAATGATTCTGAAACCTTGCATGTCGTGGCCAATAGCTAGTACAATAAAGCTATTTGGATTGGATTGAAACCTTGCATTCTAAATAAATAAATTTATCTCTGTCCTATGGAACGTAATCTACATTTTTAGCAGCAGAGGAAATGAAGGGAAGGAGGGAAGGAGGGAAGGAGGGAAGGAAGGAAGGAAGGAAGGAAGGAAGGAAAGTATTTGGGCAGTAAGGAATAAGAGTAAATACAGTTAGAAGACAGTGTATGTATGGCCTTGTTCATATGCAAGTATATAAGCTGCACTGGCTGCCAGTGTGTTTCCAGGCGCAATTTAGACTGCTGGTTTTCCTTTAAAGCACTGAATGGTTTGGGCCAAAGCTATTAATTGGAATATATGTGCACTCATACCATTCAATCTGCAGTTTAAGATCTGCTCCACTGGCTCTCCTGGTGTACCCATGCCTTAGGTTGGTAAGGTGGGTGGTCATGAGAGATACATCCTTCTCTATGGTTGCCCTACAGAAATGGAAGTTCCTCCCCTGGACCTGTGCCAACTCTCTACACTTTTCTTTTTCAACTGGCCTTCCAGGTATGATATTAGTCAGCTGAGTGACAGTCTGACTCAATTATGTTCACTCCAGTTTTGTGTTTTCTATTTCAGCTGCTGAGTTGATACTTATGGATGCACTCCCAAAGACTGGGGGCTTTCAATCATTGTCCCAATACACACACACACACACACACACACAAAAGGCAAGAAAGAGGATCCCACCAACTACAGACCAATCAGTCTCCCTAAAACTGTAAGTAAACTGTATGTGAGACATCTACAACGGAAATTCCAAGATTGGTTGGAACTAGAAAGTATACTTGCAGATGAGCAATGTTTAGTTCTTCAACACCTAACAGAGAAGTACTCATTTAGTAACACTATCTCCCTCTATGCGGCCTTCATTGACTTCAGAGCAGTTTTCGACTCTATATCCAGAATTAAGCTACGGGAAAAATTGGAGACCTCCACACTAGACAGATGCCTGCTATACTTAATATGCACACTGCATGAAGGGACCTCGTTAAAAGTACAATGTATCCCTCAGGACTATCTAACAAAAAAAGGCATCAAGCAAGGGTGCATATTGGCCCCATTTTTATTCAATTTCTATATAAATGATATGGTACCTCTCTTTTACAATATGAACTTACAGCCTCCAAAACTAGCAGGAAAGCATATCTATCCCTGTGCTGCTTTACACAGATGACGAAGCAATCCTCTCAAGAACTCCTATAGGCTTTAAAAGAGCCATAAAAACACTGGCAGTATACTGCAAATTATAATTTATTATAAATTAATAAAGTATCTGATATTTAAAATAAAATGTTGAACATACAAACATGTAAATACAGGCAACTTCCATGTGTGGGTGTGGTACTGTGTCTGAAAACTACATAATTTAGCTATATTATTAAAGAAATCATTGATACTTATCTATGGATTAATTATCTTTGTTGAACACAAAACAAAGCAAAGTAAGAAACTAGTGACATAGAGCTAAAATTGAAAATTAAAGTAACTGGGGAGGTTTTTTTAAAATTAAGAAAGTAAACGGGTCAAAGGTTTTTTGTTTGTTTGTTTTTAATTGCTTTCCAGAACTAACAATGGGATTTTTAAAAATAAAATTGGGTAAGGAGCCCTAATAGTCTGAACCTCTTTCATTCAGAGAGAAAAGGATTTGTGGATATATAAGATATATAAGCTATTATATACAGGAGTAGTTAGGGAAGATGTCAGATGACATTTTAATTGTTTCTTACAGGTGCCTATAGAGGTTGTTACATAAAATGCAAAATAAAGAACTTAATTCATTTGGAATAAGTGAGAAGCTTCATTTTCCAACCTTTCCCGATTTAAAATTTGATAATAATATGCAGGCAAAATGCTAGAGTCCTACTTGACCCAATAACTCAACAGGCAGCGTCTAGTATCAAGCAAGTGAACTTCTGCTCTTTTCCATTCCTTTCCTCCCCATGGAACCCTCTGCCCAAAAACTGCTCTGGAAGCATAATCATAACCCCAACCCACCAGAGGAAAGTCCATTCTGCTGGTGGATGAACACCACTGGATTTCATAATTGTTAGCATCCTTTGCCTCCCCTTCCTCATGTTCCCACAATTATTCTAGCCAGCACATTTCCCCTTGATATAATCCTACATACTTCTCTCCTCTGTGCTTCTCCGTAAAGCATGTAAATCTGCCTACTAAGATTATTTTCCACATAAGGTTCATGAACCTATATAATATAATGAAAATGCTAGATGCTAAAGGATTCCACAAGCATTCGACTGAATCCTTTAGGGTAGTAAATAAATGTTATGAAAGTTCATGGAGAAACTATTATCTAAATTACTAAATAAAAAAAGACTGCAGTTATGTTCCAGGAATGCATTTCTGGCATGGAAAGTGAAAACTTGTACACAATGTCTTTTTATAGACTGGTCTGGGTAATAAATGGCTGCATTGATGTACTTCTAACTGTAGCCATTTTTCCCTCAAGAGAATTAGAAGTGACATCAGTTTTCACGTTATCTGAGAAGAACAGAATTTATTTTGTTCATAGAATTCCAGTTTCTTTCTTTCTAGCAAGTTTTTGTTACTGAAACAAACTTTTCTTTTGATTATTGTTTCATGAATCATGAGACTAGTAGCCAATTCTTTAATATCATTATTACTGTAATGGAATGCTTTTAACTCTCACATTTTGTATTATTCTAACAAATATTTCTGGAACACTATGGAATTGCTGTTTCTTTTGGGAAAGGGAAAACTTTCCCTGTTGAAATTTGTGACCTCCTTCCCCCATCTGCACCTAAACTGAAGGATACCAAGCACTTCTGAGATGATGAATGAAATTAGAATGTGACAGAAATCCAAGCATGGCCACTTACATATCGCCAAAAAAAGAGAAAATGCATCATCAAAAAAGAGGTGAGAGTAGGATACTTATTTGAATAAAATTTCCATATTCTAATTTATATGTATATATGCAAATATAGAAATAATTACTATAATAATTTAGAAATAATTACTGTAATTTTGTACAGCTACACTATGGTGATACATGCTCTGGACCCTTCCATTTAGACTACTATAATGTGTTGTGCATAGTGCTTACCTTGAATACAATTTGGAAACAGCAGCTGATTCAAAAAGAGGCTACTAGGATTCTAACCAAGGCAGTTTGCTGGGAACATATTTCACCAGTTCTCCAAGTGGCTACCAGTTCATTTCCAAATCCAGTTCAATATGCTTGTTTTTAACTGTAAAATATCTACCTAGCCTTAAGATACTATAGCAGGCATAGGCAAACTCGGCCCTCCAGATGTTTTTGGCCTATAACTCCTATGATCCCTAGCTAGCAGGACCAGTGGTCAGGGATGATGGGAACTGTAGTCCCAAAACATCTGGAGGGCCGAGTTTGCCTATGCCTGTACTATAGGCTTCCCATAGCAATCTGGTTGAACAGCTTGGCTATTTTCTGATGCTTTTACCTCAGAGTGCCTACTTCCATATGTACCTGCCTGATGTTAAGATTCTACTAAGGTCCTTCAGAGATAAGGTGGGCGGTGACTACTAGAGAGAGGTCTTTTTTCAGCTGTGCACCTACTTGTTACCAGGCAGACATATTGGACACACAACCATGACACAACCAAAAGCAGAGTGCATTGGATGAGATCTAAAACGGTGGTGGCATTTTGCTCTATGATGGTTGTGGGGAGGGGATTTAATTGTTTGCAGTTGGCACCTGAAGCGTACCTTTTCGCCCACAGCTGCTTGGCTCATTGCTATCCCATCAGGCAGCACATCTCCAGTGTGATTTTGTCACATGAGAGAGAATCTGCCACACCACCCTGTTTGCTGGTGAAAGAGAGAGAACAGCCCAATAGCAAATTTAGATTAACCTTTGCCAACATGAAGCTCTCCAGGTGACTATGATGGTTGGATGCAGCTTGTTGGGGCTGTGGTCCAAAACATCTGGAGGGCACCAGGTTGTCAAAGTCTAGTTTAGATATTGAATTATCTGTAAATTACACCACTTGTGCAAGTAGACTACCTGCACAAGCAATGAAATGTCACAAGGGCTTGGGTTGTGATCCTGGCTCTTCAGAGATTAAAAGGAAAATGCACAACATGTTTCTAATAATGGGGCAGAAGCCATAATCTCAAGGGTCAATATGTAGGGAAAGTTCCAAAGAAACCAGTCCATTTATCTTACAAAGTTGTTTATTCGTGTTAATTCAGTCTGCCTTGTTGAATAACGAAATATGCTTCTTTGCCTTCTTTTCCCATCCCATTTGACTTTTAAAAAAAATAATAATCTGAATTTAAACACGTTCTGCTTCTATTATTATAATCTCTTTCAAGGTGCTTAGCGCATGCATGATTTCAGTTTCTTTGAATAGTTTAGGAGCACAAAGCTAGAATTAATAAATAGAAACACCGATCATTCTCAAAGTAAGCTATGATGCAAATCGATGTAAAAAGAAATATGAAAATAGCAAGCCTAGAAGTTATATGTGGTGGGATGTTTGCCACAGGGTGACTGTTTCAGAATATATTGTTTTCCTTCCATTCCTTTAAGAAAAAAATAGTCAGAGTTTGGAACCAGCTCTGCCTGCTCCAAAGATTTCTGTAGGATTTTGTGTCCTAACATTTTTATCTTGATAGCCTTAGTCTGGTCCAAAGAGCAGCAGCCAATGTGCAATCAGCATTCCTTGCTAAAGTCTCTATTTTGTAAACCAAAGGTCACCTTATCAAATGCTCTTTAAAGATTTTAATCTAAATAAGGGGGCAGTGCAGAGATAGATTATACTGCTTCCAAATGTTTTTCAAAAACAACAACACAACGCTATGCTCATCAGTCTTTAAAAGATGCAGAACAAGAATGGATTGCAAGGTTTGCAACTGGAAAAAAAGAAGAATCTTTTGACTGTAAATTCACAAACAAGAGCCTAGTTCCAGTACATGTCCCTTTATGTGAGATTTGGTTAGTCATTTATACCCACTTAACTCATTTCAGGATTATTCTTTAAATACCATTTAAATCTGCATAGTCTCCAAGTGTTAGAGAGACTAGTTTCACAATCTCCAGGCTTGAATTCTCTGGCCATGTTTGCACGCAATGCTAAACAGTGGTTTAGCCCTTTGTGGCTGAGCCCAAACAACCCTGAGCGAATAAGTATCAGACTCATGTACTCCTAAATTCCCTTTGCTAGCATTTTGGTTCACTTTCACACAATCATGGTTTAGCATTCCATTCAAATTAGGGACCCTGATCTCAAACAAGCAATGGTTAGTTTAACAAACCAGTTTCATAACCCTGGGCTTTTGAAGTCTGCTTGTTCTGAAACATACCAGGGTTTGTTTTAAACCCAAGATACAGTATCTAGTCCGGACATAATGTTAAACTGTGATTTTTTTTAAAAAAAAGTTAAACTAAACTCCATCCAGTCATGCTTGAAGAGAAGAGGGGAACATGCAAACACAAAGCTTTGTCCAGGCTCATCTACTGCCATATGCAAATCTATCTCTACTGCTGAACAGGAAGAAAGTAGCTCTGGAAACCTGATAAAATGCATTCCAAAAGCATTTTATCTATTTACCTTGGTGGACCAAAATCCACTATGAAAATAAAAAGCCATAGATATTGGCTATCAGAATTGTAAGGCAGAGTGCTCATCTGTTCTCTCTCATCCCGTGGCAAGAAAGAGTAAGTGGCCACATACTATTTCTTCCCATCCCTAAGATGGCAGCCAAGGGTTCTCTACTGTGTGGTACCAAATGCCCAGTGACACATTTGGAGTACCATACAGTTTCCCCACATTTCCTTTAGAAGATGATTGATCATTTGGGAGACCCCTGCCCCACAGCTGCAAGAAAGCTACTGAAAACCCATATATGCCCTGAAATATCTCAGAGGTGGAAGCTTGTTAATAAGCCTAATGCTAAAAGAGGCCAGTCACTAAGGCAGCCTGCTGAAAACATCCCTCTGCTGCCTCTCAGAAGCTTTAGGAACTGAGAGGCCAGAAACAAGAAAAGAATCCATTAGTTGCACAAATGTGCATTCATTGCCAACTTCAATTTTCTTAGTTTCCCCCTTTGGAATCCAGAATCCATGCATAGATTCCTTTGTTTAAAAATTACTCATATTTGGCACATTCGACTACTTTGCTGGAAGAGCGAAATATGGTGCAATAAGGCCCAGTAATTCCTTTGGGTTTCCCCTCCCCTTATAGCTTGCAGCTCTATTTTCAGCAACATACTTTTATTATTAATAGCAGTCCCTCATATACTGCAGATGTCTTGCCAAATAATCACAAAACATTTTCACAAGGTATGGTTTGTTTGTGTCTTATTGCCTTACTGAGACACTGAATCCACTGAAGAGAAAAAATCACATCATGTTGAATTAAATAGTACAGGAAATGATCCAGGGAATCTTCTGTTGAGGTAAAGACCCTGTGCCGCTTGACCTCACTAAAGAGACACGGTCACACATTATTTTTGCCATAAGATTGTAAAGGACTGGAAAAGATGCAGAATTTTCTCACATTTCTTCTAGTAACATTTTTGTCAGTATTCTTTTTGACAAGCTAGACATGGAGGGTCCCATCTGCACTATTCATTTGAAGCAGCCATGGGTTCCCACAAGGAATCCTGGGAACTATGGCTTTCTATGGGGGTTGAGAGTTAGGAGACTCCTATTCCCCTCACAGATCTACACAGATCCTAACAACTCTCAGCACCCTTAACAAATTACACTTCCCGTGATTCTTTGTGGGAAGCCATGGCTGTTTAAAGTGGTATGATACTACTCTAAATGTGTAGTAAGGATGGGGCCATAGATTCACATTGCCCTTTCTTCTTACTGCCATATCTGTCCCTCTTCTTGTAGAATTGATTCTTAACAAGACCTGACTTACATGCACTTTCCTAGTGTAGTGTTGTGTTTTCCAGTGGTTTTTTAGTCTCACCAAACATGTATCAACCAATAAAGCAATACATGTCATTTGCTGCCTCTTAAACTATTATGTAAGAGTGTTCTGCTGTTATATCAGCTTTGAGAAAGCCAAGGAAGGCTCCCCATAAGTTTTCATGATAGTTCACAAGTGTTGGCTTGGGATCAACCATGTTTGGTTATGGCAGCACTGTCTATTGGGTATCACCACTCAAACTGCGGTAACTTGGTACATTTGACCCAAAGAGTTAAGGCAGGATTGGGAAACGAGATGTTGCTCATCTTAACCTCTCCTCAATCATATATGCTAGCTTACATGCAGACTAGTATTACAGTATAGGTTTATGGCCGATTGTTTATATACCATTAACAGAGTCTAAATCAGAGACCAACAAGTGGATTCTGTTCAAAAGTGAACTCTCTTCTCCCTTTACATTACTGAATTTTAGAAGGACCTACTTGAGATGGAATTATACCATTCCACGTTATGCTTGAGGAAGCAGAGATGAGCGACTTTAAAATGTTAATATGTACATACATAGGTCCACAGCAGTGTAATCTAACTCTTCAAAGTGAATCTGCATTAAGATCAACAGCAGTTGCTGCTCATACTTTCTCATGCTCTGCAATCACAAAAGTTAAGAGCCCTTTTACTGGACCAGAAATGATCAAACTATAGATAGCAGGTTATCATACATCTTCTGAAAAGCAACCAGGCACCACTGTTGTTTGCAGGACAGTTGGTTTTTTTACATTTCTTTTATTCCTTTCTCTTTCTTTTGCTGCTCCTACTGCCAGCTGCATTGACATAAATGAGAAATAATATTTCCCTTCCGTGTGTCCTGAACTATTGGCATTGCGATGCCTATAGCTGTATAAAAATATCTCAGTGGTAAAACTTATGCATTATGCTGCAGAAATATACCACATAGGACTAGATTCTTTTATAGTATTATACATTAAATATACAGATTTAGAATATCAATTGCATATAATTAGTTTTTGTTTGTTACCATGTTATGCATTTTGGTGTTTTTACATCGAAAACTGCCCTGTGATCCTCTGATCAAGGGCAGTATAGAAATTTAATTTAAAAAGAACAAGAATAAGAATAAAATGAGTAATATATGGTCTCATTTTGCTGCCCCATTCAACAATCAGACACCTGCACCCAGCAGCAGTTTCTCAACCATCTTCAAGAATAGTGGTTAGTCATTGTGCAGCAGGTTAGGAGGTAGCACTCTGTCCAGGCCAATGTGAAGTTCATGGCTGGTCAAGGGCATAAAGTAGTGGGGCTTAGGTGCTGTTTTGAATTGCATTCATCCAATAAAAGTCAGATAAGGAGTGGACCTTAGATTCATTTTGACCGGAATAGTCTTGCCCCTTCCCTCCTCTCCACATGAATCATCCCAGCTCCTGTGGGAGACTCCCCCAATGCAACAAGCCAATCTGTAACCCTCAAGCAAACCTCAAATAATGAAGTATATGGCTTGAATATCCAATGTGATTGAATGACAAAACACAAAATTCATGTGGCTTACCACAGTAGTAGTAGTAGTTCTAAACATGATACTCTGTTTATATTTAGTGGTTCACACCACACAGAAAAAGAAGGGGGGAGGAACTTCTTTGCTCTGGAAGATGATTGTGGTCCTCTGACAAGGAAAAGCACTCATGTTTTAGAAAGCAATAATTCCATTAAGGCAGCATGAGTAGCATTTAGCAAACCACAGCAATGTGCTTTGCTTGCCAAGGTCTTTCACAGACGTGCCCTCTCATTTATCAATGTTAATTACTGCTGTGCAAGAAGAGTTAAATTGCGGACCATCAGACTACAGTGCTAGATTTTATACTTAAGAGAGGTGGAGTGATTCCTCATTTTAGGAAAAACAGCTTTGTGATGTCTAAGAGACTATCGGTAAATTACACTTTAGGTAAGAAAGCTGTAGTTTTGGAAGAACAATAAGATAGTTAAGCCCCATCCATCTTGAGAGCTACAAACTTCTAGGTGCCATTTGTCCTGCCTTGGTCACACTGCATTGCAACAGCACAAAAAACGGAGTGTTGGTCCAGTTCACCAAGACAAATATGATAGGATAGTGATTAAGTTCTAATACTTTTGCACCCTTACGGTGTCTTCCTAATTGCTAACAGTGTGAGATATATATATATGACTTTGACAGCTTTCTTGGTGATTCCATAATGCTTTTTTGTAACCTACTATGATTGCAGGGTATGACCCATTCCTGCTGTCAATGTGAAAGTGTTTGTAAAATATTGTTTTACAAAATCTAAACAAGGCAACTTCCCAAAACATAGCTGTTTTCTTCTATGCCAAAGGCATGAAATGCTAGTGACTATATTGAGAAGCCCAGTGGAACACTACAGTGTGCAGAGAGCAGGGAAATAGAGCGGAGGGGGGGCACAAAATCAGCTCCAAAAAATGTAAGTGAACATCTGTTTGCTGTTACAAGAAGTGGATCCTGTAGTCCCAGCTTGGGCAAAATTCCCATTAAAGTCTGGATTTTGAGACCAGGGTTGGTGCCAAGGACTCTGTGATGTTAATCAGGATGCTTCACATATGCTTACTATGATTATTTCTCCCATTCAGCCTTGTCCAGGAGCAACCATCCAGTTAAGGCTATGCTGCAGTTCTAACCTAAATTGTTTGCCAGATAGGTGTATCTTTTAGGTAGGAAGGATCTATAGTTGGCACTGTAAATGTGCAAGACTGACTCTTAAATGTTAGAAAATTATCAAGCATCTTTAGGTCTGCCCTGTACTACAGGGATGGGGGACCTGTGACTCTCTAGACATTGCTGGGTTCCAGCATAGCCAGTGGTCAGGCCTGGTGGACATTGTAGTTCAAGCATATATAGAAGGTCACAGGCTCCCTTGTCTGTTACACTACAAAGTTCAAGTTATATACCAAGACAGATCACATTATTTCCTCAGGAAGAATGACAGATACTGTATGTTTGTGGACCAAACACTTATTGTGCTTTGCACTACAGAATCTAGGAGAAGCAGAATGCGTTCAACAATCAACATTGCTTTTGATTTTATAATCCCTGTTCCTAATGCACAGGAGCCCTGTCTGGAGCCATGGGTTTCACAGGTACCATAGGCAGCAGAAAGTTGTGTGTCCCCCTCCCTCAACGACCTACAGGCCTGGTTATAGCATAGTTTGGCTGGCTGACTCTCCTGTGCTAGCTGTTCCAAGCCCAGCAGACAAGAAAAACATGCCATTTTATTCAGCCCATATCTAAATATACCAGAAAACCTTGCTAATGCACTGCAGAGCACAACAGGATGGCACTATGCCACAGTTTGGATTGATTTGTGGCACACATACCAAACAAAGAGAAAGAAGGAGAAGTATGGCCACCATTGTTCTAATGCCTCACAATTGCTATGTGTATCTGTGTGAATGTGTGTGCATGTGATCAATCTAGAATGCAATAGGAAATGCAAATGTTGCTACATATTAACTCACCCGATGTTGTACAAATGTCATACCCTTTGGTTGCTTCTGCTTTCAGGAAAATTTTTTTTACTGCATCTGTCTACTAAATTTCTTCCCTAACCATCAATGACAGATTTGGACTGCTAACCCAGGAGAAAAGCATTTAATTTTGTGTATGTCCTTCAGCAGCCTCCCAATAAAGAGTATGGCCAGCAAATGTATTGGAACAAATGAGTGTGTTTGAGGCATTCAGCTTCCTTATGGTTTTCTCTAGCATACCTCACAAATCCCTCTGGAACAGTAGCTCTTTTTATTTGTCCTTTGATGTGGTCTTATTGCGTGGCCATGTTGGAAAGTTAACAGGTTTTCATTTAATGAGGGGATGACCCCTCAGTTGGTCCACCCATCATTAAGTGGCCTTTGAGTTTGTAAAGAATTGTCAAGGAGATATCAGCACTACCCTTGAATCTTTGTGGTGCTCAGAAGGAATGTTACTCTTAGGCATTATGCAACATAGCCCTACTTATATATTCTAATGTTCCTACTACATATGAAGAAGTGCCTGTTGTGTTTCTGGTGGGAGGGCATGACACAAATAGGCACCATTGAGGAGAAGGCTTCATCCATATCACCACAAAATGAACTTTCCTTAACAGTGGGGCGCAGAGAAGACCCTTCTCTGCAAATCTTAAAGCATAGCCAGGCTTGTTCCCCCCCCCCCAAGAGGAGTGTATTCAGCTATTTGAGTACCAAGCCTTTTAGCACTTTCAAGGTTAGCATCAGTGCCTTTAAATTAGCTGAGAAGCAACTAGGCAGCCAATGTACAGTAATTCATTTAGTGAGCCAATCTTGCTGGTTAAAATTCTGGCAGCTGCCTTCTGTGCTAATTGAAGCTTATGAGTCCTCTTCAAGGGTAGCCCCACATACAGTAGTCCACACTGGAGGTTTCCAGATAATAGACCAGTGTGGCTAGATTACCCCTGGCCATAAACATTCATTGTGGGCAAACCAGCCACAGCTGGAAAAAAGGCAATCGACACCAATCTGCTTAAACCACAGAGACCCTTTTCAGCTTCTGAGTTTCACTAAGGCCAGTCAATACCACCATAACTAAATCACAAGAACATTGTGTAGATAAAATGGGAGAAACTATGCAAAGCCCCCTGAACTTCTTGGCAGTTGTGATACAAATAAAATACCATGGCAGGGTAATATTGTGGATAAGGCCAATGTTTTAAGTAAAGAGAGGCAATCCAAAAACTTCAGCTTCTAATACCATCTCACCCTGTGTGTCTCTGCTTTTCTTAAAAGACATTCCACAAAATGTGATTATGTTTATTAACATGTTGCTCTGTGAAGGTAGCTTTCAATATTAATCACACATATACATCATATGCCCATAAACATTCCCTATGAGCCTAATTCTACTTAACTCTAATGGCGCGTAGTGCTGATTCAAACAAGCTGTTTCATTGAGCTCAACTAGACCTGCTTCATGAATAAGTGCCATTCAATCAGAGGAACGCTTGCAAACTTCCAGCCCCCAACTGTACGATTTTAATAGGCAAACTTGCATTTGCACGTTTTCCAAGATGCATCAAAGGATCGTGGAATATTTGAACTCACATGTTGAAGTTTGTTGCAAAATTCTTTTAAAAATATTATTTTGTAGCCTGCCAGCATTTTTTTTGGCAATGGATACATGAGGTGTTGCTTAAATGTTTCCATTTGGCAAATGCTCAGTGCTACTTATACATTAAAGATTAACAAGGCATATTTAACCAAAACCCTCCTATTGCAATATGATCCCATGGCATGAAAGATGCTTTGCTTACATTGAAAAAAAGATGAAGCCCCAAAGACTAGTGATAAGCAACTGAGATGGAAAGCAATCATCAGGCTTCTGCAGTTTTGAGTGCTAGTATGCAGCAATTGAAGCAACAAGCAGCCGGTAATCCTCATGGGTATCTAAATTTTTACTGCATCATAGGTCTATTTCATTCTCTCTCTCTCTCTCTCTCTCAATCAATCAATCAATCAATAAATAAATAAATAAATTGTGCTCTTACAAAAAGCCCATTTCAGGACAATGTTTGGTATACACTTTTTCATTCATCCAGTGATTTCTTCAAAGTAGCATACACAGTGGAAGGAAATATTCCAATGTTTCAAGAGTTTCTCAAGTTAAAATAAAACCTTAAGTCAAACAGCTTTTTCAGTACCCTTTCATTGGCACTAGAAAGCAGTATGACAGTGATAAACTATGTGATGGAGACAATAACGTTTCACAGGTACAACCCTGGCAGCAAACTTTGAACTCTCAGTTGAACACCGCTAGGTGGAATTCTGAGGTGAATTTCATGTGTCCCAGATATTTGGATCTAAGTATGTCTT
Organism: Darevskia mixta; assembly: GCA_034641385.1. Taxonomy (NCBI): domain Eukaryota; kingdom Metazoa; phylum Chordata; class Lepidosauria; order Squamata; family Lacertidae; genus Darevskia; species Darevskia mixta. Next base: position 13,841,874 of record JAWWNH010000001.1, read on the forward strand.
TAAAATGTCTAAGGAGATTCATGCGCCTATCACTCACTGTAATGGAACTGCGAGAAAAGTAGTATTAACATTTGATGGTACATAGTTACTGGCTAACACAGTCTGTCTATTTACAAAGATTGTCTCATAACCTTTGCCCAAATCACAGGATTAAATCAAAAGCATTCCCAGCCCCTTTCAGCACTGCCACACATTAAACAACCACTAATTCATAATGGGGTTAAAAAAACATGCACGAACAAAAACATTTCAAGAAGTTTGTCCTTACCTACAGCAAGGCAAAGGCAGAGGAAAAGAAGGTCAGGGCTTTCATTTTACCAAACTCAGCATTTTCACTTTCACTCTGTTAAACACTGTTAAAGATTCCTGAGGAGAGGGAGGAGGGAAGGTCTGAAGTTTTCAGATCTTCCTTCAGAGTTTTAATCATTCACTTCCCAAGATCCAGCTTAACAAATACCACTGTGTTCTGTCAATATTTGTATGCAGCTCCACAGAGGGCAAGCAGCCAAACACACATGGTTTAAAGAGCCAAGAGGAGAAAACTGACACCCGAACAAACACTCCCTGCTTTGTCTCTTTTAAGGTGGTGCTGAACATGTCATCTCAGCTTCTGACTGCAGATAGGCGCCGTTCACAGATTCCACCAGTTTGGACAAAATAAATAGCAGCTACGCATTACTTTAAAGATCTTGTTTGACAAACTTGAGGACTTTTGCTTTGGAAAGTTTCTTGCAACAGTTTTGGGGGGTGTGAGGAAGGATTGTTTTTGCCTTTCAGCAGCTGCCCTTTAAATATATTTTAATTGGCTGGAATTTGGAAAGAATCTCATTTGGCAGTAATTTGCATTTGAAGCACGCCCCTCAGCAGCTGAAACAGGCCCCAGAAGCTTCCTGATTACTTCATCAAAAGGAATTGCTAGAATATCGTTGGCTCCCTCTTAACAGCATGCATCTAGACAAAATTGTGTAATCAATAATTTTTGGCAAACAATTCTTAATTAATTTGAAAGGAATTAATAAAAAACCCAGAATCCGGCAGCAAAGCAATTAAGAAGATTGTAAAACTTGCAAGTGCTACTTTCTCTTTTTCAAACATTCCAGAACAGAACCAAATCTGTATTCCTTGTATGCAGAAAATATTTTTTATATTTTTTATTTCGATTTCTCCACTATAAGTGCTTATTGTTTGTGATATTATAAACTAGTCATACTGATTGTATCTGGAAAATATTTTTACACCACATATTCTTTGCTGATCTCAGTACATTAGATTTTTTTTGTATAATATTTGGTTTCTATATTTTATCAGTACAATATTTGGTTTCTATATCGATTTTACCCTTCAGTATTTGTATCTTTATTGTTTTCTTTTTATCTTTGCTGTCTAGGTTCATAATTCTAGGCATATTTACTTGGGAGTGAATCAGACTGAATTCATTTGTACTTTCTTCTGAGTGACTGTGCATTGGGCTGGGAGGCAGGAAGTTTTTGTTGCTAAATAAATGCAGTGTCATCCTATGAAAGTCTACATTGAATTTGGTCTTATTTTATTCCGTGAGTCTTAAGATGTAGGAAAGTATGCACAGGTATGTACTCTAGATATGTCCTACCTGCTCAAAGTAAGGGCACATCTAATTTTTTTAACTGTTTAGCAAATATTGCTGAATATTGCCATTGTAAAAGCTGAGAAAACATACACCACAGAAATGTTTGGGACCACTTTGAGAAAAGAACTCTAGGGAAATCACACAGTAAATATAAGAGCTGGGGGTCTCATCTACCAAAAATTAAGCACTTTATGGTATCTTTATTCCCAGGGGAGAATTAAGAATGTGCCTTGATGTTTGCCACTGAATTTAGTTTGAATTTGATGTGCTTAACTTTGGGCTCAATGGAGCTTTTAGAATACAGCAAAATCAGAAATTCATGGTTTAAAGCCAATACATAACAGGGTTTTTTTTCTGAACAAAGTAAAGCATCTAATAATATCTGGCTCCCCCCCCCCTTTTGTGTGTGTTTTGTAGTGTAAGTAGAAGCCTGTGAAACTGTAGCTGCTTAAATGTTCACTTGTCGCCATCACCACCATCGCTACCAGCATATCAAGAAGAATGAAGGCACCAAAGAAAAGGAGATTATTCTCTGGCTGGAATACAATGAAGACTGTTTTCCATAAATATATGTTGACAGTCCTGATGCAGAAATTTTAACAACAGTTGCCAGGTGCAGAAAAATGAAGCACTTAAGGGTTGCTGTGTTGAAAAGGAAACACACATTATATAGGCAGAACCCCCCACTTACTTTATCAAAGAGTTGCATGATTTAACAAGTTGGCTGCGTGCAATTCTTTTGAAATTAATGCTTAAGAGCCTTGAAATTCTAAGCATTCACCATGCAATTCTTTGTGCTGACTTCCTGGGAAATTTGGTGGTTTAATGGTGGCCAGGAATTTTATAAATGCATATAGATCCCACTGAGTTGCAGAACGGGTTCTCAGGTGGGTTTATCGCTACGTTGATGTCAGTTCTTATTTTTAACTCATGTTTCTAAGTTGGCAATTTATGGAAAATGTATGCTTATTATTCGGGACCCATCCCAGTCCCAACAAGCAGCAGTGCCACCACAGCAGTCAGGATGGCAAAGCAGTGACACACCACCTCAGATGCTGTGACTGGTAAGAGTAAGTTAGACATGACTGAAGTGCTTGCGGCTCTTGAAACTTAGTCTACATAATGATAGTAAAACCATATTTTCCAGCAAAAAAATAACATAAGGCTTTTAAGGAAAGTAAAAGAATTATGCATTACTAGGATCTGCACCCCTACTCAATCCACTTGCCACCCTCTGCCACTTCCCGCACATTAATCTCCCTTTGCACTCCATGTAACTTCTATGCTCACTTTCCACCTTCCCAACCCCAGCCCTTGTTTTTCCTGGCCCATGCCTTCTGCTCCACCTTCAGTTGATGGATGTTGTGGGTATTTGCTTGTTAATAAAATACACTACATAATTTTAGCTGGTTTTCTGCCATCTCTCTTAAACTTAGTCAAATAGGTTTTACAATGGATTCCCTCTTATCATATGATGAATCTCGCATCTTTTCACTAATCAAGCAGAGGCTGTTAGATAATGAATACCAAAAACTTCATCCCTTCCGGCCACCGGTATGTTCCCCTGCTTATCTGGGGTTACAACCCCATCATGGAACGATGCCCAATTATTTCTATAACTTGGTGACTCCCTTACACCGCAGAGTATTCATGTTGGCTCGTTTGAATGCCTTCCCGTCCTTCGTGATGTCTGGAAGACTTAGAGGCATTCCTTACCAGAGCAGACTCTGCACGTGTGGCCGGAATATGCCTGACTCTCTAGACCACATAATTTTGGACTGCCCTCTTTTTAGCACCCTTCGTGCTGACTTTATAACGTCCTTTTCATGGCTTGAGTCTCTTCCTAATAATCAACGCAAGGTGCAGTTTCTTTTGAGAGATGTCTCTCCATCAACCACCAGAGCCTTGGTACAGTTTTTGTCTAGAATCTTCGAAGTGAAATCTGGGGGAGCTTGGTCTACATAATAGGCCGAAGAAGTTTCCTTTTACTGTATGTAATATAAACATGTTGTTGTTTTATATATGCCAATAAAGGTGCTGAATACTGAATACACTGTGAAATACATTGTGTGAAGGTACTATTTAATATTTCAGGGCTCCACATCCTTTATCTCTCTCACATGAGGAGGCTGAGGAATGGAAGAGGGAGAAGTTTGAGAACAGCAAAAATGTAGAAATACTGAAAGGGGAAAAGGGCTAAAATTTTGAGTGAAGTGGAGGTGCAGATATACTGAGAGAGAAGTGGCAGTTCCCTCCCCCCCACCTACCCACAGTAAAATATCAGAGAGGGGTGCAACACAGAATTCAACACCGAAAAGCTAATAGAACAGAGCTTTTCTAAACTCCCTTCTTGCTGTACTCAAACCTTGTTTTAAACTGCCACTCCCCTCACTTCAGTGTCACTCCCTACTTGCTCAAACATCTGCCAAAGTTTTAATCACCACTATCCCCTCTCAGTATTCCTCTATCCTTGCTTTATTCAAACCTTTGCCATTGTTTAAAGTGGCCACTTTTTCTTACTCAGCATCTTTTCATCCTCGCTTTACTCAAACCTCTACTATTGTTTCAAACCACCATTTTTCTCTCAATGACTCTTCATCCCTGTTTTTCTCAAACATCTGCTATCATTTGAAACCACCTTTCTGTCACACCATTGACAGCTAGAACTTTATTTTTGCTCCAAGTTCCAAAGAATTAGCTTGTCATTTTAGAATAGAGGTCAATGTTGTGGTGGTGGTGGTGGTGGTGGTGGTTGCCGCTGCTGCCATTATTGCCAAAGCCATAATGATTTCTAAACCCTGGCACAAGTATTTGATTACATGGCTTCATATAGATTTGTGATTCTATAAACAGACACATTCAGAGTTGCAAGCACATAAATGCATCTGGATAGTGAGATGGAAAGATGAAAAAATTAGAGATGAACTTCAGAGTCTTGTAAAGCTTTCTTTAAAGAAAAGGGTATCTTTATGAGTCCCAAAATTCTTCTCCAGTTCAGTTACAATACAAGCTGGAGAATAATTTCTGACTTACTTTCCTTGTATAAAAGCTAAAAGGAAGGAAATTGGGGGTAGTGGTGTGGCTGGATAAGCGGACTGGAGAATGACTTCTAGTCAAATACGCTAAACTATTTCTGACTTTTTGAGGGGCTCTGACTTATTTCTGAATAAATGTGATTTGGGCAGGAAAGAGCTCATCATCACTGGAGGCAAGGTGTAGCCAACTGCTTAATTATCTAGCCCTGAGCGTGAACAACAAGCCAGAGGAAGACCGAGTACACCATTTCAAATCTCAGCAGTGGGTGGTGGCACTACTTAGACCACCATAGTCAAGACTGAACCAAAAAACAAACCCAGTACATTCTAAGAACAAAGTGTGATTGCGTTTTTATACATCATCACAGCAACGCAATCTGTACACATTAAATACATGAACCACCAATCCCATTTTAATAAAATGTATTTTTGCTTTCGGAATTAATTTATGCCTGCTATGTATGTCCAATTTGTTATTTAAACCGTGGTCGGTGTATATGAACAGTATGTTGGCCAGAAGTATAGGTGTTCATTGTTAATCGGGGCCTGTCAAACTATCTGATTCAGCAAACTCTAGCGCTGCCCCAATGGATAAAAATGAATGGTAGTAATTTCATTTGACTCTGCATAGCCTTATCTACAGAGAAGCTGATTGTCATGAGTCAGAGAAGACCTTGGTCAGTTGGCTGCTAATGAAAGAGAAAGGCTTGACTGGATTATAATAAGTTCTTGCTAGTCGATAAGGAAGGCCTTGGTTGGCACCTTAGCAGCTGGTAAAGCCATAATAATAAGCAGGCAGAAATGTGCAACAATGGCACTTGTTATGAGACAATGCTGAATGCTTACAAAAACAAGTTGGAAAGGGTGACACGCTTACATTTAACATCAGTTGTGCTCTCCCCTAGGAAATGGAGGCAAACAAAACATGGTTCATGAAGAGAGCCCTTAACCATGAGCCCTGGGCTCAGACAACATACTGAGTCAAACCTTGCCTTTGCTCAGCACAGCATAGCAACAAAAAGGACAAAGCAGCTGGTAGCTCCTCTCTGGCTGCCTGCACAGTAATGTGGTCTGGTAAGCCATAGTTTGGCTTAGTATGATTCGTTAACCAGGCCATGGTCTCTACTGTCCATGTACTGATCAATGTGTTTCCATAAGCCACTTTGGCTTATGGAAAAGCAGTACCATACCTGCAAAGAATCCTGGGAACTGTAGTTTGTTTAGTATGCTGAGGCTTGTTAGGAGACCCCTATTTCTCTCACAGAGCTAGAAGTCGCAGAGTTCCCTCAGAAGATGGATTGTAGTTCTGTGACATGTGGGAACTGTAGTTCTGTTAAGCACCCTTAACAGACTACAGTTCCCAGAATTTTTTGGAGGAAGCCATGACTGCTTAAATTGATATAAGGTACTATGTATAGTGCAGATGAGGCCTTAAATAATTTCAGTTATAATCTTGAATGTGTGATCCTTGTTGCTACACTGGTGTGTACCTTTGAACCCAGATTTGCACTCCTATGGCATCATGATAGGAGGAATAACCCTCAATTTCCATATGTGACATTCTAAGAAGGCTGCAGAGAATGACTCATTGGGTAAAGTTAGCACTGTGGGAGCAGCAAGGAGTTTCCACATGATGACTCACAACTTGTAGGATTTCTGACCTTTAGCCTTCCACCTTTTAAATTAATATATGGATGGCCTAGGTTAGTAGAGTCTCAATGCAACAATGACAAACCTAAATGTTGTTGGAACAAGCCTTAGCAAAGCTGTAAACTAACAGAGTTTTCTGACTGCTGTTTTATACACCCACACCCACCCACAAAAAGAGGCTTTCATAACTGAGAAAATATTTAAACACTTATTATTAAGTCACTTAATAGCTCCAAGGAGAGTAAAAGTGCAGAAGTGCTACTTTGAAATTTCAAACAGTATATATAAATAAAATGGCAGCTATCAGAGGAAAGATAATCAGTCCTTCTGGAGCAAAGACATAAACAAGCAAGGACTGTTTTCACCGTTTCTAATGGCAATTCTCCACTGTCTTCCTTTCCTTCCCCAGGCTGCCGGTGTGTTGCTGGTAGAGGGGAGCAAAAGAGTTATACAGAGTAAGGGAACTTCTGGCAAAGGAGGAACCCTGCAGAGAATGGGAATCTAATTTATGGCAAAGCAGTAACTCCACAGAGAATGGAAAACTAATTTTCTGCTACACAAATGCTGTGCATTTATTAATCAAGTTACAAAACACTTTTGTGGAAATATTTGGAAATAGTGGCGTGCTGACAAACTTTCCTAGGGCAGAAGTCAACTAGGGGATACCCATGCTGTTCTTTGAGAAGGGCTTGTTGTTGTTGTTGTTTTGGAAGAGGCATGCTATTCCAGTGCTGCCCTGGTGTTATTGTTTTCAGGGCCTGCAAAGGAGATGTTCTGAAGATGACATTTCCACTTGTGGAATATTTAAGGAATTCCTTTTCTCCTCCCTCTCCTTTTAGACAGGTTTCATGCTTCCAGCATTCCGGAGACTAGGAATGTTGGGGAATTCAGATGAAAACAGAAAAAAAAGTGGAAATTGCTGCAGTTTGCATGTGGTCATGAATGGAAATCAGTCAAACGAATACAATCAGTATTTGTTCACAACTTTGTTTTTATGTCCACAAATGATATATAGTAGTTTCCATTATATTAAGATGAATGTATGTTGTGTAAGTTATGTAAATAACTCAATTAAACAGTGGATAGTGAGCCAAATTTCATAGTATATAGTGGAAACTGAACTGCAATGGAATGGAAACAGCACTGATTGTGATAAATACAGGTTGAATCAGAAATTGCTGCCTTCTTACATCCCTAGTTGTGGCTCATCTGGCTTGTGCTGCACTCCAGTCCATCACTACATTTCACTGGCCTTTGTGTCACAATGCCTTTACATGAGTACAGTGGGAACATGCTCTTGCTGACATATCATACATTAGGTGGCACTTTTTGCCCTATTGTGTTTGTTCTTATTTGAAGGCTGAGCCAACATCATGTTTAACTCATCGTGTCTCCTCACACTGTGATTGGATCAGATTTAGATCATGGATTAGATCAGATTAGATTTGTTTATGTATGTAACTTCACACAAAAGGAGACCTAAGGTGTATGTTACAAGGGAGAAGAAAGTCAAAACGTCAAAGGTACAGCTTCAGACAACCAAAAAACTGGAAGTGCAAAAGTAAGAAAGGGTGGGATTAAATTAATCCAAATTATTTCCCCCTCAAAAGGCATCTGAGTCCTGAGGTGACTCAAAATTTGATGCCCGATGCCCTGGAGTGATAATGTCAGCCTTAAAAGGGAAAAAAGGGTTTACTTTAACATACCTTAACACACCATTTCTATAATAAATTATTTTCAGGACATGAAAGGAGGACCAACAAAACTAGACAGAACATGATTCACATGTAAGAGCTTTAAAGCAATTTTCATTCTAAAAACTTGGCAGAAAGCTGCTAGCAGATGTAACCAGGGCTTGTCATGTAAAGGTAAAAGCACTCCTGTCTTTCATAATACCCCTGTATATTCTTCATGCAGTCATTCATGCCAACAATGTACAAAATAACAGGAAACAGGTAGACTTTTAATGCAAGTGAGATTACACTATATTTTCCTGTTCATAGGGCAAGCTAGAGATTGGCAATGGAAATACACAAATCAATATTAAGAAGGAGAACTAGAGTTGTCTGCTTATATTTTGCTAATTCCTGCTACTTTAATAGACTGTACCTAAGTAGCACATATAGTTCATGTCCTATGGATGCCAATGAATGCCCTCATAAATATCAGACATCACCATGAAAAAAGGCCTCCAGACTTCTGTGAACAATACTGTCCACAAGAAGATGGTTTTAGGAGTGTTAATGCATTACATTCAACAGATGGGAAGCAACAACCTGGAAAGGTAGGCTATCAGGAAAACTCTAATCCCAAACCTCTGCTGCCTTGTCATATGTCTCTCATTTGTGAGAAAGCCTTCAGGAATACATGGTGAGCGAATATCTGCACCTGCTGCCTTGTGGGATATCTTCAGGCTAAGGAAAGGCTAAGGAATACTGTAAACTCAATGCTATTTTTCTAGAAAAATAGGTACCAGAACTCACCATGAATGCCTTCCTCATTCTCTTAGAATGTCAATGGTGCCCACCTGAGAGGTGACAGAACTGAGCTCTGGTGAGTTCCGGCTGAAAAAAGTCCTGAGTAAACCCTACACAAATCCTGAGTTGAGTACCTGAGGCAGTTGGATGGTGTCTTATATGCCTCTTTCAGGCAAGCTGGTGCCTTTGGACCACATGAGTGAGGCCAAGGAGGTATCTTGTCGTCTGGGAAGTCCAGGACTTCCATACACACTACTCAGGCTTGGGCCCAAGAGACATTACTTCAGTGATGCAAGCACAGACCATGGAGCTACACCAGGTTGAAGAAGTCTGGTGTATAGAAAAGTATTTATACCACTGACTGAAACAGAAGGTGGTTACTGTTCTGTCCCTAAGAAGATATTGGACACCACCACAGGACTCTCTAAAATGGTTTGTGTCCCAGACGTATGGCTCATGATCCCACTGCAATTACTAAACTAGGACTTAAGTATAATGCTGGGCGGGTAGGAGGGGCCATGGAAGATGTAGTAACTTGAAAAGATGGTGGGTGGCTTATGAAGATTAATAAAAGTGCTTTGTAGCTAAATGCTTTTATAGTGTTCCCCCCTCCTTTGTTCCTACAGATGATTATATTAAATGTATGCATAACTTTGTTCTCATATTGCTTTAATACCAATGCTCAAAGACTTCTACAAACATCAGCACATTTAGCCTCTAACCACTCAAATGAAGCTGCAATTATGATAATTAGGAAATGGCATCATGTCATCAATATGCATTTGGAGGTTGAACATGTATCAGACATAATTAACTGGAGGTGTAATTAAAGCTCCTCTCCCCTCGAAAAAGAGAGGTAAATATGATCACAACATGAGCATAAATTAATGAAACAACTGTCTTTTGCTCAAGATTAGACAACTGTTAACATTAATACAGAGCACAGAAGGGGAAGGGGAATCTAACAGGGACTTTCCAAAGAATAATGTCTGTGATTAATTGATGTTTGTAGTACTGTATGTACTAAAGGCTCTCACCTGAGCTTATCTAAACATTTGTATGGGTTACATTTTGATGTTGTTTATTGTCCTAAGCTCCTGTGAAAGGAAGGGAAGGGTGGGATACAAATAAATTAATTGTGATGCTGCTGCTGTCTCATTTGAAGAAATCTAGATTTGTTATGGCCTGATCTAGCCTGGTTTTTGTGGTATGGTGAGAGCCAGAATATGATCTGGAGGCACATGTGGCTGTCAGCTTGCTGAAGCTAAGCAGGTCTGGGTCTGATCAGTGCCTGGAGACCATATGTATCCCAGTTTGGGTTCCATGGTAGAAGAAAGGTGGGATATACATGTAAGTAAGACAGATAGCTGCAAAAAGCAGAAAAAACTGAATTGGAGGAAACATATGCTACCTTCTCATTTACTACTATGAAAAATCTGGATTTATAATTTTCCCACCCACTGAATATCTATCACTTTAGACCCATTCTTAATTCTAGTGCTATTAGTGATGTTATTCACCTTTTAATAAGAATGATATAAAGTTATTAAAGAACAAGGTTTCTAATAACAACAACTGTTTCTGAACCCATTTTTGGTGGGCAGAGTACTCTCTTGTCATCCTTGCAACAGCCCTATGAATTTGGTTAAAATGGAAGTAACAACAAATTGCCCAAGGTCACCCAGGTAGCAAGGCTGAAAAAAGATTGTTAACCTGTCTTCTCATGTCAAAATACAACACTCTTAACTCTCAACCCCAACATGCTATGTTGGATTTCCAATGTTTCCACAAACCTGATGCTCAAGAAATGTGGATGGGGAAAAAGACAAGTCTGCATTGACATACCAAATTATTTTAAATTACAACATGCTTCATACTCACACAAGTATTTACAGGCAATTTTAAGAAGTGCATAAAGCAAGAATGGGAAACCTGTGGCCCTCCAGATAAAGTTTGACTCCAACTTCCACTAGCCGCATACAGGATGGGATGATGGGAGTCATAGTTCATCAACATCTGGGGAACCACGAGTTCCACTTCCCTGTCCTGGGGAGACATCCAACTAAGTCATAATCAGAGCAGACCCACTGAAATCAAAGACAGAATGGCAGGGAATTTTATATGCCTCATTCATAGGGAAAGTACAGCCCATCTATAGGCCTGTCAGGGTAATATTTTTATTTTGTGGGGCACTATCACTGCAAGTTTGAAGACAAGGTGTGTGGTTAATAAATACAAATAGAAATAAATCTGATACTTGCAGTTTCAACCTGTAAATCTAACATAGGGCTCAGGCCAACTTTAGTCATCTTCTTTGCGCTAACAAATCCACCCATGCCATGAGCAAGAAATAGAATACATAAAAAATCAAGAATGAACTTGTATCTCTAGATGGGTAGGACACACACTGTGCTTTTAGAGGTAGGCATGCCATCTCCCATCTTCACTTCTAAGCAAACATAAGCAAATTGGAGGAATGGTTTGCTTTTGCTGAACAGTAGCTTTGTTTTTAACCAAAGTTTGCAAATGTGTAAATTCTCCAAATTTTAATAACTACTTTAAAACATCTTGTCATAAATGTGCAGATCTTCCACAACTGGAAATAATTTCATTCAACAAACTTTTAAAATGTCCAGCCCTGTCTCTCCCTACAGACATTTTTTTAATGTTATCATTTTGCTCTTCCTGCATTTTATTCTGTCATGTTTACTTTATTAGATTGGTCTGCCATTGGACTGTATCATCCTTTGTAACAGGATGTCTAATTTCAACAGGAATATAATTATTGAAAAAATGGGAGGGTTTTGTTTTTAACTTGTCTTGTAGCTCAGTTACAGTCCCATGCTTCATATCCCATTCTTGACCCTATTCAATAATCCCTTTGTGATGTTATAGATTCTGCAATCCTAGTGCTTGAACTGGACTAAAATTGCTCCTCCCTATCTGCCACTGTGTACCAATTACATTCATTGTTTTCCATATATGACCAAGCACACAACATCTGTCTACCCTTGGTACCCTTGATGTTTGCAGAGGATGATTTTTATAAACCTCAAAGTTGAGTATGTCAAGCATGTCACTAGCATTAGGTGAAATGTGCATGGTTCTAGATGCAATTGTGGTCTACATACCTTGGAACTACCATTGCACTTGTGATGTGTACCCATTTCCCAGGCACATCTACTTGATTTCAGAGGAATGTATGTCTACCTAACTGTGCTCAGGATCAAAGCAAGACACTTAGGAATACTTATGTGAAATCCAGTGCTCTCATGTGCTGTATTATTCTTTACATCTCCATGGTATAGCCTCCATTTCTGACTCACATTCATCACAAACATGTCTCCCAATTTTCCCTGACAACTACATTCTCTTCCTCCTGATTTTACTAGATACTAACCTTTTCATAGGATTATTTGACCTCATTTTTTGCACACAAAGTTTACCCCCTTTTTTGTCTTCAGGGTTCAACAGTATCACTGCCTACTACAGTACTCAGAACTATCTTTCCTTTCCTTCACATTTTCCTTTGTTTGCCCTTCAGTAGTAGTACTGTCAGTGATGCCAGTTATAAGGAATGAGTAGCCTTGGGGAAAATAAAACAAAAGCAAGGATGACATTTGCTTCTCAAAAAAGTATGCCTGACATACTTTCTCATAAAATTGTCTGCTAGACAAACAAACCATGGACGCATCTCCAACCCTACCAGGCTTATGCAATGTCTAAATAATCCCTATGAGTGGGGTTCTGTAGGTTGGCTAACTGTTCCTTATTTATTAAGATTAGATTTTAATACTAAATAAGGAACCGTTTCATGAAATAATGGACGAGTGGCAAGCTTAGTGTACTGGATGAGAGAACCATTTCAACACCATTTGAATACTACCACCATTGAAGACTATAAGGGACAGGGCTTATATGGTTGTTGCACTCTGGCTATTGAACGTTCTCACCCAGGAAGTTGTGGTTCAACAGCAGACAAATACTTTAAAAAAAATAATACCAGGCTATTAAATCCTCTCTGCATTGCCTTCACAATGTTTGAAAGTTTTGCTTTTAATTCTGCTGACTGCTGTTATACTGCGTTGTTTTAATGTGCTTTTTTGCTTTTGTTTCAATTTGTAATCTTAAGTTTTTGCAAACTGCCCTGGAAATCTGTTGAAGAGTGGGGTATAATAAATCAAATCAATGAATAAATATTTAAAATGTAGTGTATAAAGTGGATCAGAATTCCACCATGAAATCACAGCATGTTAAGAGCTTTGTAGCACCTGCTCTGCCTTTTATTTGCCTGCTGTAAACTGGGCATCTCATGTTATATGTGTTGTTCAGTAGCTTCATATGTGCTACAATGCAGATCTAACTCCATCATTTGTCCGCTTTCAATAGCAACTTGAACTGATTTATCTTCCTTATTCAGTCCTTGCGACATGTGGGGAGCCACAATAAAGCAGCATTTTAAACCACTTCTGATCAAGCCTTGTTTAGCTCTCTAGCTATTATCTTAGCTGGCTCTTCTTCAGGAAATGAGTAATCAAACTGATTGGACAATATCTTCTTCTCCATATTACTACTGTAAACTTATTCATTCTTTAAGTGCTCCGCAAAACCCAAATGCCTATCTCTCTATTCACTCATCACAAAAATAAAATTACTTTTTTTTCTACCCAGGTCTTAATGGTGATGATAATGATGATTTGCTCTGGGTGCTTATATGTTATCCCAAGAAACTTAACAGGTTGAAACATCAGTTTTTATAGCCTGCTGTATTTCTGTGGTTGCCAAATGTAGCTCCCACAGACACACATATGCATGGGCAGTAGTGTAGGAACTTGCCCATAGGCTGCCTCATAGAGTATGGGTAGATTCTAACTATGGTTTGGGTGCCTTTGCTCATGAACAGAAATGGAAGGAAATCTAATATGCTAAACATTGGGTTTTACTCAGAGAAGTCATATTGATATTAATGAACGTTATTAAAGTCTATATATGTCAACAGGTCTATTCTGAGTAAAGCTTGGTTGACTACTACCTATTCTATGGAGAATGAATATAACCATTCTGACTTCTCCATATTTTCCTTGAAATTAAAATAAGACTCTTCACCTAGTGTGTTTTGCAAGCAAATCACCTGCTTGGTTACACACATAAAAATATTCTTGTTATGCTTTCTCTGTCCTCTGGAAACACTAGTGCTCTTTGAAGATCAAAGGGAATACAGGAAAAGATTTTTTTTAAACTGTGATAACAATCATTATAGTCCACAAGCAAAAACAAGGAATATACCATTTCTAAGAACAGGTGTGTGAGAAGCTTGTTTCTCTCTCTCTCTCCCTCTCTCTCTCTCTCTCTCTCTCTCTCTCTCTCTCTATATATATATATAAAAGCTTAACCCACTCTGACCAATGTTCTGCTTCAAGTCAAGCTCAGTGAAGCAGGCTTCACACTTTACTGAGAGAAGCTCAATCGATAATTGGCATGGTTGTTTTTAATTTACTCAGCTGTGAAAATAGCTGAATCAAACAAACATAGTACCTCTTGAGGAATATATATTTTATCACAGAAAGGGAGACATACGCAATACCTGGAGCTCTTTCTGAAATCCGTACAAATGAATTAAATGAATTAAACAAATGAATGCTGTTTAAATCTCAGCGTCAGTCTTTTGGTATCTGGAGCATCTTTCTCCAGCTTGGTGCCTAGATTACAACTCCCATCATGACAGTGCTAGATGGAGTTGATGGGAGTTGTAGTCCAAAACATCTGAAGGGCACTGTGTTGGAGAAAGCTGGCTTACAGTGCCTGCCATGTAATAAAACACAACATATCTTCAATAAGTAATATGGGGCTCTGCTCACAGGAGCCATGAAAATCCCTAGCCATATTACTATTACCTTTTTTTATAAACTCCTTACAATGGCCTATTTTCCAATAACACCACCTTTCATTCTTTTGTTTTATGTAAGGAAGAACTGCACAAAAATGCAGTAGTTTGCACAGAAAGCCATGGCTATCTATACGAGGACTAGAGGAAGCTTGGGGGCGGGGGGGGGATGGACACACAACTACTACAGCTCAATATTTTCTTTCCATCTATCCTATAACACTGATTTGTAATGGGAGGCAGTCAACACAGAAAGTTGAAAAACTTCTTGGCATTCCATACACATTGAGCCTCTTTCTCTAGGGTATCGTACATCCATATCTGGAGGAGTGGGGGACTGTACCAAATTTGTGCTTGGGGTACTATCAACACGGTAGGCCTAAAACTGAAATATTCTCCACTTTCTGGGATTTGCAGTTTCTATGCTCATTGAATCGTCACTAGATGGCATTTAAAACTGGAGGATCATTCTGGAACAACATTTACTGCCTCAGTTGCCCTTAAGTCAGTAAAGCTTTTCAAAGACCGCTCATAGATGACAGCCAGGGAGGTAATGAAAATGCTATATGTTGCCTTTGGACACTGCAGCAGTAGTAATCTCCAAGAACAAACTATTAGGAGTACTACATTTCATACCTTAATATCCGCTGCTTTTAAGGAATGAAAATTCCCATCTAAGCCATTATCTATAAGACCGGTGATCTCTTGTACTCAATAAAGACAGTCTGTAGATTTTAATGTGCAGAGCTCGCCCAGTGACTAATTACATGGCACGGCATGTGGCATTGTACCATCTTCCGTTGAGCTGGGTCATTGTAATTAATTGCCTGAGCAAAGTAGTTTCCAGGATGCTGTTATAAATAATGAATGTTTAAATCTGGAGTAGGTTAGAAAACTCTGGGGATCCCAGCATTCTTACTTTCCAAAAGCTAAATCTTCCAGGTTGCTATGAAGAAATGAGGCCACTACTGTAAAGAGCCTAACACACCTCTGGCAAATAAATGGCTAAATGGTAGTAGCAGGAGTGATAGCATTAGTAGATTTCAGTTGGATCCTATTAAAAGTGCAGACAGCACTTGATTCTGCCTACATACTGTGAAAGTTTATTCATGGTATGTACAAAGGATGTAGAGGTCTTTATGTACAGGCCTATATCTAATCTATCCCATAAACCCAGGCATGTCAGCAGCATCAAAACATTTGAAAATATAGTAGAAAATATAGGCAAAAAACATTTTAGAAGTTTGGTTTAAAACTCACATAACAGCATTTAGGACTGCTTACATTTTTTTCTTTCTTAAAGACTTACCTCTCCCTGAAGATACTTCGATTCTGAGAATGATACACTTTCTAGCCCAATGAGTTTAAAAGCTTAGAGAGAGGCTACCAGGAGTGTCTCTCTGTTTTCCTTCCTTCTTCACATTTGAAGCCAGAATGCACTATCTGCCCTCAGCTGCCTGCAATGCAAACACAGTAGAGGAGTTGAATGATCTCTCATTTTTATATCTGGGCTCAAGCCATTTAGGGCTTCATAGTTCAGAACAACAAAAAGTCACAACTTTGAATTGCTCTCAGATGAGTGCCAAGAGCTAATGCAAACTCTGAAATAACAGTGAATACCTTTGTAATCAAAGCTTAGCAGCTCACAATTGCACTGATTCTAAGACAAGTGACTTGAAACAATTACTGAGTAGCATATCCCTAGTAATATCACATGGGACTTTTTGCTGATTTGTAAAAGCACATATTTAGGTTGATGGTCCATTTAGGTAATGGACAGCGTCCTAAATGCAATGCCAGGGTAGCGTGACTTGGCTTGCAAAGGTAGGTGTGTGCATGAGTGTGCAATAATATTTTAATTAATGATGTGGAAAACTAGAGCATGCCGTAAATTAACTTGAAAACCCATCCTGGATTAGTGCTAATGACTGGCCTACATCACTTTCCCAGTTCCATTCTACAGCAATGACACATGGTGATTCAGACCTGGGAACTGACTCCCCTCAATTCCTGGGTCCAGTAGGGGTAAAATTTAATTAAGGTTTGGGTGTTAAACTGTGTGCTAGACACTTCTAATCACCTGGAATCAGCAAGTATTAAAAACTAATTACAGTAAGTCAGGCTAGCCTCCTGTGTTAAGATGATAGCCTAGGAGATGGGCCATTAAGAACACAGAGGATCAAAAAGAACTCACTGTGAGATGACAAATGTGTGGGACCCCTCTCCCTCAACAGATAAAGTCAGAGCTTAGGTTAGAAGGGTTGGAGTTATGAGCTATGTGACAAACACAAAGCAGCAGGCAGGGCACGATGTTTTATGTATGTTGAATCCAAGGCTGCACCTATGGGAGAAGCTAGAACCTACTGGGATGATTATGCTGTGAGCTCTTCCATTGTAGACTCAGGTGGTATATATGTGTCAATAAACCATATATCATAAAGACACCAGTGTTTACTGTGCCTCATTTCCAAAAGAAAACATAGGCCCTGGGCAAGCGCGCCTAGAACCCCTGGAACCTCACACCGCTCAGAGATTGGGGCGGCATGCAACAATACATTCAAAACCTCTCTTTCATGTTTTGCTAAATCAGAAAATCCAGTTCCAAAAGTACTGGTATTTGTACCTAAGAAGAGTATGAAGAGGGGGGAAATTCCAGTGGGTGACTGCAATTATTCATGCCCAGTAGTCCTTTAGATCTGGTCTCATTTATCATGTTTATTGTGTTGTTGAAATGCCGGTCCATACAGAATTTCTGCACCTCTGTCTATGGAATCTGTAAATTAGATACCATTCCTTCCTGAGTGAGCTCATTTTAAAACACTTAGAAATTGTTTTTAGTATACAAGCCAGAAGAAGGGTAACAAAACACATTCTGGCAACATTTTGTTTATTGCACTATAAAATCTCATAAATGAAACATTATTTCTCATTCAAAAGTAGACACTCTGAAGCAATGATGCAACCACCATACTTTTAAAGAGCATTTGGCAGGGAAGGGAAGACCTCTCAGGGTGAGAGACCATGAGAAGAAAGGAAATCTCCCAGGTGAGAGCTGGGAGGGTCCACCACTTTCTGTGCGGGACAAGGATTAAGAGCTACCTTAGAGAGAGGACTTTGTCTTTTCTCTTTCTTTAAGTATTTTTGTTTTTTTATTTAGATTCTTTTTTATCTTATTGTACTATGAAAAAGCTTTAATAAAATCTTTCAGGGATACTTTTAAAGAGCATTTATGCCAATGCCTTACTTCACAATATATTACTGGTGGGTTTGCCAGAATTTTACATCTACATTACATTGCATAATTTTTCATCGTCCTTAGATGTCAGAGCCTTTTGGAATCCCACAGTTAGAGTTGCTGAACAGATTATTTTGTTCATGAAATAACTTTGGCCTTTCTATACCTGTATGCCTGCCATGTGCTATACCACTGCGCTATGTGATGCATGAGAATGAAGCCTCTTCCAACTTCGGCTACAGTAATCAACCCATGAGCACAAAACCAAATTCATCCACAAATATTTGAGCTAAATCATTAAACATTCCCTTAATCCTGTGCACATAAGCAGTTTGTTTCTCCTCTAATTCATAATTCCCTGTAATTTCGATGTGTGCAAATAAAAGCGAGTGTACCATGATGAGAAAGATATAGACTGCCTAATGAATGAGATGATTATTTAGCCAAAGCAAACATGATAAAGAAAAGTTTCCAGGTCTAACTCACCAGTGTAAATTCCTCCCCCCCCCCCAGGAATCTGCCTGATTTGTTTTCATTTTAACACATTTCCCAAGCTGCCTATTGCAAGAAAGGTCACACACTTCAAAACTGCTCCTGAAATAATTGAACTGGGTATATATATGTATTTTAACATATTCATCATGCAGCAACACCATTATCCTGTGGGGTTTTTGCTTTTGTTTTGTTTCCAGCTTATTTCAATCTTGCGTTTTTGTACTATGTTCCTAGTCAGTGAAACATCTAAGTGCTATTCTTACATGGACAATCCATGATGTAACTGTGTGTGTTTTAACTGAGATATAATCGCAGGAGTTGCCATTTTCTCTGAGTGGTGTCAGAGAGATGTTTAATCATCTCCCTCCAAGTCACTTTTCTGATTTAAAAAATTCCCCTTAATATGACGTTTGGCCTATTGGAGGAGGAATATAGACCTTGGTGTTTTATCATTGCAGGACAAACAGAAGCTGGGAGAGGTTTTTGATCCTGAAAATTGCATAGGGAGGGGAAGAATTCAACAACTCCCACTCCTCAACTACTTCACGTAAATGGGAAGCTCCCCCCAGCTATATTTCAGTTTGTAAATATACTTGGAGATCTATCACATAACAGATAGGTTGTTTCCCCTCTGTAAGTCACAAGAACCTGCGCTAAACGAGGATGTACAGTCAGTATTAAATAAAATTTAGGGTTTGTTGTGGCCTGCCTCCCTTGTACTTAAGACACTTTTTGTTTCTCTTCATGGCTTCTATGTAGGAATTGTGGGTTGTTCTTGCTGTTGTTTTAAATAATGAAACTTGTATAAATGTAAATTCTTAAATCCCCTCTTGTTGACCCCTCTGTCAAATTATGTCAGCTTGGAAAAACGGCTGTATTACCAATGAAAACTAGACTATGTTCAAAAAGTGAACTTCCAGCCTTGCACAATGCACTGGAATAAGAGGCAGGAAAAAGAGGTGCACAATTCCAAGCTACAGAACAATGTCCACCACCTCAATGGTTTGTAGAGCTGGAGATGAGTTACTGAAGAATTAATCACCTATTTACCTGTTCAGACTAAGGCCCCATCTGCACTAGGCTGTAGGTACTGCCACACTAAATGATCGGCACCTTACAAAGTGGAACAAGCATTACCGGTAGGTGGCACCTTTTCCGCTAATCAAAGTGTTCAAGTGGGCACATGTGGGGTAAGACAGTCTCATAGGTAAGTATTCTGAGAACAACTTCAAAAAGATTTGAGCATATCTGTAAAATTCTAAGATGAAGCTTTGGGAGCAAGTTCATTTACAATCTAAAAGACCCTGACTTGAAGAACACAGCACTTCTCTGAAATTTCAGAGGTAAAAATGATAATAATTGCCAATACGGGGCAGATTTCTACATGATATGTAAATTATTCCACAAACTCCTCTAAATCAGTTCCTATAACCAAACTACAGTATAGCAAGCTGCATCTGATGTAGCCTGGAGCAATCACTGTATTTCCTCTACATACCTCATAAAAGTGTGGCATCCATAAATTTAGGTGCCTTGTGCAACAGCAATGCAAATTATTCAGATTGTTGCTTTATCTTAAAATCTTAAGAATTACTCTGTAGCCAGCATGAAAGAACTGAAAGGCACACCTACCCTTCAGGAAAAAACAACAACAATCCAAATAAATATATTCATCATCTGTCATTTGGCCAGCCCTTCGCTAGCAGAGGAAAACCATGCTAATTACATAATAGAATTGTGTACACAGTTTCACAACCCAAAGACCTGATCCTGCAAACTGTGTTATATACTTCCTAAGGTTCCCTGCTGTGAGTATTGCTGTTATGTTGGGTTCCCATATTTCAAACAGTGAAAATCTGGACAGAAAAGTTGTTGAGCTTTTGGGGCAAAATTGCTTTTTTAAAAATACTTGTTTTGAGCTATTTTTATGGGGAAGCAGCAAAAATGGCACTGCCAACATGGGCTGCCATACATCCAGATTTTCCCAGACATTTGACCAATTTCTGCCCGGACACTGCTGCCGAATGCAGTATTCCATAAATGTCCGGGGGAATCTGGAAGTATGGGCAACCATAAGTGGACACCTGTATTGTTAAGATTAAAGAAGTGGCCGTTTTGGGTCATGTTTCTGGCAAATAACTGATTATGGTGAGATCCAATGACAACAGAATGCCAATGCAGCAACAGGTACAGGGTTCATAGTTATTGCGCTAGAAATGGATACAGCCCAGCCCACCCTCCTGGAGAAATCCCTGTGGTTGCCTGTGTAACAATAACTTTCAGTGTGACTTATTTATATTTATTTATTTACGGCCATAGGCCCACAGAGGTGTTTAAGAACCATATACAGCTTATACAACATCACTTTAACAATTTAAATAAGGATAGTTTAGATATGATTTGACGAGTTTAAAATCAGCAAACAAGTTCGTACAGTTACTTGTGACCCGGCAAATTAAAAAGAACTATTGAACGAGTACATTTCAAATTTTACAGTCTACAGGACTCTATTTGGATACATTTAGAAAAAGATCAATATTCATAGAGTAGGGCAGTGTGACTTGATTTTATTCAATCATTATTTATTTATTTTGCAATCAGTCCTCTAGCCTTTGCAATTCCACCCCCCCCAAAAAAAAAGCTAAATAGTTGGGGTTAGACACGTATACACACTTAGCTGGGAATAAATCTCATTAAACATAGTGGGGCTTACTTCTGAGTAGACATGCTAGGACTGCACAGTAAGTGCACTGCCTCTAGTCCTTTCCACTTTCCTTGCTACATTAGTTCTTCTACAACATTCTATTTGAGTTTGTCAGACGAGATTTACACTTTGGAAATCTCATGATGACTAGGATTCTGTCAGCTCATATTTCTCCAGATGTTTTGTGATCTCATCCCTTATTAATGTCTCAAGGAGCTTGCCTACTACTAAGGCCAGGTTAACTGGTCTATAATGTGTTGTCTCTTGCCACTCTAGATGGCTCCCTAGTCGACTAGCAGGCTCTCATCAGCAAGTTCAGCCAGAGTGAACTATACATATATAAGCAAAATAACATTCCACAAGCTGCTCACAAGTTATGTTCAGAGGGGTTTGTTTTCATTCAGTGGCCATGATACCTGAAATGTGTATGCACTTTAATGGCATCTCAGCTGCTGCACTGAGGCAGCAGCTCAGAGGATCTGACATGAACATTTTAAAACCAGCATAAGGCAACAGCTTGTCACTTTTTGTAGGCGCTGGGGCTAGGCACTCAAGCAGTGATGTTAGCGCTGTCACTGGAAGACTCTCATTGGAGCTTGGTATGGTTCTACCCTGCTGCTAAGAGCAAGGAGAAGACAGGAAAGTAGCAGGGTCCTCTGTTGCTAATGTGTGAGAGATCCCAATGGGTTATGCTTGGGGAAAATATTTCCACTACACCTTTCAATTCTGAAAGCAGCTTGCAACATCATATCAAAACATTAAAATATAACTAATAAAATAAGAATAAAAGCCATAAAAAGCAGCACACAGAAGCAGCAATAAAACCACAGGAGCCATTACAAATATGGGAAAACAAGGCCACTTCCATCGAACACTAACTATATTTATTTATTAGCTACATTTCTGCACCACCCAGCAACTGAAGTTCCCTTTAATGAAGATTAAAATAAAAGAATACAATATTTTTTAAATAAACAAAACAAAACATTATGTATGTCCTAAAATAGATTTAAACAGTCACAGAATAAAAACAAAGTGAATCCAACAGAAGCAAAGAACAGTGCATTAGGATTAGCATTAGCACATTTTTTGTTTTAAAAAGCCATAAAGAATAAAAAGATGCCATCAGATTCCATGCCCGGTAAACAGATGAAGAGATGGAACAGAACAACAAACATAGGGAGGTGGGGGAACTCCAAGGTGTCACTGCTAAGGAAGCTCTGTCCCTTCTAATTAGCCATACCCCTGAAAACTATGGTCCTGGGGTAGCCAATGTTGGACTACAACTCCCATCAGTCCCAGCAAGTGTCGCCAATGGTTAGGGATTATGGGAGTTGTAGGCCCATAATGTCTGGCAGGAACCACCATAGCTATTTATTTTCAATATTTCACCATACGCTTTTCACCATAAATTATCTCACTGATGTCTACAAAGCAGTTACCCTGCTATGCTGGCCATAACAGATTTTAATGGATGGTAACAATGCAGTTTCCTTTTTAAGTCGGCATAGCCAGTCAGCATAGCATATCACAATTCAGCTGCAATGGCACATCATCAGCTGTGCTTCTTCACTTTCAGCCAGTCTCTTGGCTCTAATTCTAAGCATACTGATTCAGATTAGGCTTCATTGAAATGAACGGAATTTGTGTCTATGGAAATGTGCTTAGTCAGTTGTTATGGTATTTTCTGCTAATTACAAAGCTAACCACATTAGCATGGATATTGGGCCTACATCTTAAGCAGATAAGATGTCCTGCAGCAATAATAATCTTATCCTAATTTTTAATGTCTATGAAAAATCCTTCCCAGATACTGTCTATTTAACATTCCTGCAAATGCTTGCTTGTGTAAGTTAAGCTAGCCAAGCCTTAGAAGAGGTTAGCTGCAAGCCAATCAAGATTACAAAGTTCAGGCAGAGAAACAGAAATATACAGAACTTTAAATCTGGTCTTCAACTTTAAAACATAGCAAAACATAGAATCTTAATATGTTTGCTTTTAACATTCATATAGGAATATTTACAGAATTAATGGGATTCTCAAAATACCTTAAGAAATTTTATTGGCTTTTCACCCTAGATTAAAGGACAGAGGACAGAGTTTATGAGCACGATTCTGTGAAGTTCTCAAACACAAACACAACTGAAATGAATGGAAACTGCAAAACCCCGTGCATGGCTCCCATTCATTTGATGTGGCTTACATTTGAGAATCTCACAATGAATTGCTTCCATGACTTCATGACACACTGGAAGATCTGCAGTAAAAGATTTGGAAAGCTACATTTGCAATGTGTTTGAAAGTCTGCCTTGACAAACAAAAGGTTGTGGAGCTGGATCATAAAAGCCAAACTATCCCTGATAGCAGTATTACCTGATACCATCATCCTTTGTACGGCTACAAGAGATAGTGTTTTTAAACACACACACACACACACACACACACACACACAGTTACATCTTTTCAGCATACTTTGCTAACAAATATGCTGTCCAGAAAAATGCACTGCTAGATATTTGACTTGGATGAACAACTGGCAATTTTAAAATAAATTATTTCTATCACCCAAAACAAATATCGATATAGGGCCAATGCAATTTCCCACACATTTTATGGAGGTGACATTTTGAACTCCTGACTCCAAGAAGTAATGTTGTCTGCAGTTCAGAAAATCCCATGGAATGTGGAATCCATTTTCCAAACAGCCCTGTGCTATATTCTTTGGAAAGAATTGCAACACAAACACAACAATTTTAATATAAAATCACAGGTATTCCAAAAGTAAGTGGGAGAACAATCTTCCTTGTAAAAATGATCACTGAAACCAGATGCGGCATTATTGAAAAACTCAAATGCTGGCTATACAGCTAGAAAATTAAGCCACATCTGTCTCCTGCCATATTCCATATCAAGCAATGGAACGAATCAAAATAAACCCAAGATAAGCCTAGAGTTATCACCATAGGCAGTGATACAATCCAACACACAATTACATTTGAACCAATCCTATTGTGCTCAATGGGACTTACTGCTGAGTAAATATACATAGCATGATGGTGACCTCTTTCCTAAATGGAAGCAATTATTTTATTTGACTCTCCACCCAACCCTTGCCTCACAGCCAGAGGAACTTTGGAGATGTTTTTGTTCCTTTCAATCTTAGTGATAAGCACGTACTTGCTATACCTGTACATTTAGTATTGCAATTATTATTGTTATTAATGTGGTAGGCATGTCTGAACATAGAAGTGGCATCGTACTTGCCCTAAGGACTGAACAATTGTTATTAAATGGACAAAGCTGGGGTGGGAAGGGAGAACAAGGAACTATCAAAGAGTAGGGTAAGAAAAATGATATTGAAGGATAGTTTGGGAGGGACTATGTTGATGAACTGGGTTATGAGAAGGAGTGATGCTGCATGAGACAACCATTTGCCAACATCAACTTTGCCCTTAATCATACCCACCTTCTGCACAATGTGCTGCACAATGTTCTGCTCCCATGTACTGCTCAAATAACAGTGAGAATTGGGGTGGAGCAGCAGGCAATAAATGAACACAGTGCGGGCAGTGGGTACATATCTCAATCCCCAACCCCAACCACCCACACATACAGAAATGATCCATGTTTTAAAATATGGCCTTAAAAATAAAAACTGCATTATTATTATTATTATTATTATTATTATTTGCTAAATTTTGCATACCACCCTTCATCTGAACATCACAGGGTTGTTCACAAAAAACAAAAATGCAAAATAAGAACAAAAAATATATTTTAAAATCACAAACCAATACACCCCCCCCCAATCTCATTTTTAAAGGCCATAGATTGTTTAATCAGCTAAAGGCTGACACCTGTATAGTTCACGTGACTGGTCAATATTCTGTGTGCTGATAGAACAAATGTGAAAGCTTCTGCTCTTTAACAGTGTAAGTCATTACAGTATAGAAATTTCTATCTCAATAAAGCAGTAATTCTTTGATATATGGTAGCACTTGTGTGTATTTTAATGTTTTGCAGCTTATAGAGATATTACCTACCTCCAATTCATATAAGTTGCTTGTGATTAATAAAATCAGGCAAGAAAGCACTGTCATTGTTTTGCAAACACTTTTTATGCTGGTTGCATTTTTAATTTAACACAACACACTCTTCTCCTTTTGATAATACATACTTGCAGCACTATCTATTCCTTATACTGAGAGAGAGTAAGAGTTTAATAGATTTGTTTTTGTTGGTCTGCATATACTTTGAATTTTTATTAGCAACACAGAGTGCATAAAATCTGCTTAAGGAAGCAGTCTGGGACAACAGATGCCCTTGCAGCAAAAACCAAGGCCAAATCAGCTAATGAGCAAAAAAAATCTCTACTCAGCCCTGAAGAAACTAGTGAATCTATACTAGTATTACAGGATAGAGATTGAGGGCCAAGAACTGGGGGCAGGGGTAGCATAGACTTATATAGGCCAAGTCTTTCACCAACACCCCCAAATTTTAATAAAAGTGGGACATAAATATTGAAATTAATTAAACTGATGACAAAATGTGGATTCTATTCACCTTCATCTTATGCGCACAGAGCCAAGCAGTTGTTGTTCACTAAATTAACATGGAACATGGGGTTTGATGTGCTGCAAATGGTGTTTGTGGTGGAGGGGGAGCCCCTATGTTGTTGACAGAAAGGCAAGGCAAGCACTTAGTTTATGTGTGAACCCTGTTAAAATTAATTTGAGATTACTCAGGAGCAGAAGAACTAAATACTGTGTTTGCTGCCTCTCATCTTCAAAAGAGCAACAATGGTGTGACAGAAGTCTTGAAATTAATTCCTTATGGTTATCATGAATCCCACTTGTTATTTCAATTTAATTTTGGATAGACTCTCTGAGTGAAGTTCAGAAATCAAAAGGGAGGGGAGAGTGTTATTGTGCTCAGGTCCTGCTTGCTGGTTTCCTATAGGTATCTGGTTGGCCAGTGTGAGAACAGGATGCTGGACCACATAGGCCAGGGGTCAGCAAACTTTTTCAGCAGGGGGCCGGTCCACTGTCCCTCAGACCTTGTGGGGGGCTGGACTATATTTTTTGGGGGGGAAGATACAATAATAATTATTATTTATACCCCGCCCATCTGGCTGGGTTTCCCCAGGCACTCAGGGCAGCTTCCAACAAAATATTAAAATACAATAGTCCATTAAACATTAAAAGTTTCCCTAAACAGGGCTGAGCACCACGAGCCCTGGTGGCTGCTTACCTGTGTCTTGTGAGCGGTAGGGGTTGGCGGCGGCAGCGGCAGCGGAGAGATGATGAGCAGCACGTGGAAGGGCTCCAGAGTGGGGCTGCTTAAAATGGCGGCCCCTCAAGCACTGCTGCTGCTGGCACCAACAAAGCCCAGCCCTCTTCCTCCTCTAGGCAGGGTGGGGAGAAGCCAGGAGGAGGGAGGGAGAGAGGAGGTGCTGCTGGCGCCGCCGTGTGAGGGAGAGGGAGGGAGAGGGAGGGAGAGGGAAAGAACGCACACGCTGGCGATCCACGCGGCGATTCCCGGACTGTCCGCAGGCCGGATCCAGAAAGTAAGATCTTCACTGTAATGCATTGTATAAGTAGCAAGCCTGCTTGCAGGCAGGCTGCCCAAATCCTATGTAAACTAATTACTAGCATATGGATTCAAGTTGGAGGGGGACAAAAGTAAACAAATGCACCACATTTCTGCATATGTACCCACAGATTCACTTATATCTAGGGTGGTTGGTGGCCCATGCACAGGCAGAACCATCTGTCAGGAGAATAGCCTGCTCATTTACTTGCAAAGTCAGACATACCACCAAGCAAATTCTAACATTCTTCACCTTGATTTATAACTGACAGACTCAGGCAGTAATCTTGGCTAATTTAAACCATTCTGCAATCAGAAGCTCAGTGTAAATAATGGCTTTACAATTGTTTAAAATAATAATTTCAAAGCATGAAAAATAGTTTCTGGACTTGCTTCATCAATATAACATTTTAAACAGATCAGAGCAGGGTCAGCCACCACAAGCATGTTTGTGTTCAAAGAGGAAATTCCAGATTAGAGCAATATAACTCATAGAACCATATTTCATATGATAGGATCAGTCAATTAGCACATTCCCATACATGAAAATGCATTAGCTGATTAACACACTTACACATATATTTTGTAAAACATGACCAGATTATTATTTTTTAAAGAATATAGTTCTGTAATCTGTTACTACATGGCAGGGCAGGTCAAAATGCTGTCCTCTGGATGTTGTGGGATTCTCTATAGTTTGAAGACATATGAAACCATATGTATAATGGAAAATTGGTCTGAACAAAGGCTGCTGGATTCCCTATGTAATTATTAATTAATTTGTATACAGGATTTTTTCATGATTTCAGTTTTCCAGTCATTTGTTGTTACAACTATATATCAGATCCCATAGACTACCCCTTTACATTGAAAAAATTTACCAGAAGCTTATTGCTTCAAGTATACTACAATAACCTACAGCCCAACAGTTACTTATATATTTTTTTTTTATTATTATTATTATTATTATTATTATTATTATTATTATTACTATCATCCTGCCTTTTTACTGAACCATATACAAAAACACTGGGGTAAAGTGTGCATATTAAGGTATATAGGCATGAAAAATGCATTATATCAGGGGAAATATTAGGCAAAGTTGCATACACATTTGTGAATGCTAGGAGAAATTTGCATGAAAATGCTGGTGAATTTTCATGCAGACATCATGTGAAACTGAACTGAATTTAGAGAAACTGAAAGTGACTTAAACCGACAAGTCACACATCCCTAAAGTGGACAAGGCCCTTTTTGCACCCCACACAACCACGAGTGCCAACTTGAATAAAATATGGGGGTGGCTAGGTAAGCCCTGCCCCACATAATTGATCACAAGACACAGCATACACACCAGTTGAATGGCATTGCCCATCAACTTTTGGGGACCCCAGCCCCCTCAAATATTTTTTGAGGGGGCAAAGAGACCTTGGCCCCTAGGAGTTGGCTCCTATGCACACAACTGAACTTGTGTAGACCATGGTACAGTCAGGAAGTCCCCATCCACAGGTTACAGAGGCCTAGGTGGACTATATGGGAAAAGGTGGTATCAGAGATAGCCTGGCCCTAAGCTGTTCAGAGCTTTATAGCTCAAAAGCAACAACTTGAATTTGTAAATCGGCAGCCAGTGCAGGTCTTTCAGCACCAATGTTACAAGTGTGCAGTAGGGAATACCACTGAGAAACTGAGCCACTGCATTCTGCATTAGCTGCAACTTCCAAACCCTCAAGGGTATCCAAATATAAAGCATGTTACAGTACTCCAGTCACAAAATTATGAACACTTGAGTCACAGTAGTAAGGATATCATTATTGAGCAGGGCCAGTCCAAGACATTTTGGTACCTGAGGCAAATCAGAAAATGGTGTCCCGCCAAGAATCGTAGTTTGTTAAGGGTTGTGTGTGTGTGTGTGTGTGTGTGTGAGAGAGAGAGAGAGAGAGAGAGAGACCCTCACAGAAATCCTCTCACGCAGAAATCTTTTCAAATCTTGCACACCCACAGAAATCATCTCTTACACAGAAATCCTCTCACACTAAAGCTGGAAGGAAAGTGGGGACAGAAAGGATCTTTTTTATTTTTGCTAAAAGAGCACAGTGCATGCTGGATCAAGTAGAGAGGGAAAGAGGAAAGGCATAATGTGATGAGAAGGATGTGGAGATGAAAAAGTGGGTGGGGGAAATGAAACTCGCTTCAAATGTGTCAGGAATGTGTCAGACAAATTCCTCAGTGCATTTGCAGGTGAGCTAAATAAAAAAAAAGCGAGAACAGGAAAAGAAAGACAGCAGCCTAAACAAAACAAAGGCTGTTGACTTCAGACTAAACATTGATTTCTTAAGCTTTTATCCTATTATGAAGGATGGTGGTGTTTGTGGTGTATTATTTCCTTATTTTGGCAATGCCATAGGCAAGCCCTATGTCCGTGGGAGTTTAGTTACAAGCACAGCTGCAAATGCACTGAGGCATATGGGTGCCTTCTCTTTCCTGATACTCATCCATTTTATTGTTAGAGCAAATTTTAAAAAACCCCGAAACCACACACACACAGACAGAGGGGGGGGGGGAGAGAGAGAGTGTAGACTGAGAGAGGAAGAAGGATGCGGAAGAGAGTCGAGCTTAAATGTTGCTAAGGAAGCTTTCCTCACCTCAACAAAGTCCATTTACAGGGCAATTCACTCACCTCCTCCACAGCATTGGTGTCTGCCTGGGCTGCCTTTGGGGCATGGCAACTTCAGCTTCTCCTCCTTCTCTTCCTCTGCCCCAAAATTTTGGGTGAGGGGTTGTGAGGCAGAGGCTGCATCCTGACAGCAATAAGGAGGAATGGCAGCAGCTCACACCTTCTTTCCTTCCTCCACAGAGAGGAAGGGAGTCTACGCACCACCCTTGGGAGGAAACCAGCAATGCCCACTTTTTGACAAAAAAATCAGCCTCTTGAAGGAGGCATTATTGCTGGTCACCCGCTTGCCCCAAAGTGGTCAGGGGGAAGTGACCTCTCACCGAGAAGAAGGTGTTGCTTCTAGTAAAGTGGCAGCGGCGGCTTCTCCTCCTCCTCCAACTGCCACTCCTTGCAGCAGCAGCCAGCAATGGTGCTGGTGGCAGTCAGCCATAGTGGCGGCGGCTGGCTATGGTGGCTGGGCAACAGCTAGCAATGGTAGCAGCTGGCAGTGGTGGCAGCAATGATGGCCCGCAATGCTAGCAGTGCACAGAGGCACCTCTCCTAGCCTGCCACCTGAAGCGACTGCCTATCCTCACTTCATGATAGACCAACACTGTTTTCCAGAAATGTTTGTAGTTGGCATTGTTGTTGTTTAGTCGTTTAGTCGTGTCCGACTCTTCGTGACCCCATGGACCAGAGCACGCCAGGCACTCCTGTCTTCCACTGCCTCCCGCAGTTTGGTCAGACTCATGTTGGTAGCTTCGAGAACACTGTCCAACCATCTCGTCCTCTGTCGCACCCTTCTCCTTGTGCCCTCCATCTTTCCCAACATCAGGGTCTTTTCCAGGGAGTCTTCTCTTCTCATGAGGTGGCCAAAGTATTAGAGCCTCAGCTTCAGGATCTGTCCTTCCAGTGAGCACTCCGGGCTGATTTCCTTAAGAATTGATAGGTTTGATCTTCTTGCAGTCCATGGGACTCTCAAGAGTCTCTTCTAGCACCATAATTCAAAAGCTAGAAGCGGCTTAGTCATGCTGGCCACATGACCTGGAAGCTGAACGCCGGCTCCCTCGGCCAGTAAAGTGAGATGAGCGCCGCAACCCCAGAGTCGGACACTGGAGTCAATGGTCAGGGGTCCTTTCCTTTATGGCATATATATAAGCATCACCTCTACACAGACAGACATGGATGTTTTACAGAAGTTCATTCTCATTCCACAACCAACTGATATGTCTGGCAGGCTAGTGAAAATGTTTGTGGCCTAGCAATTTGTGCTCCAAATTCTTGCAGTTTCACGAGTACATGTTTCAACTATGCAACTCTTGGAATGTGGCTCCATGGCTAGTACTTCTTAACTCTACCATGGCAATAATATAGCCTTTTCTTTTTTCTTTTTTTACCAAATGTGAACCAGAAGTTGATTTTTGCACCTACATTAATCTGTTGCTCAAAACCAAAAATTAGTTACCATCACATTTTCTGCAATTCCATTTGGATGATTTATGCTGCTAATGTCCCGGCATTCACCCTGAAGTATAAATCAGCCAATGTATAAAAATCCTTGGCAAGGGGAAGTATGAGATTTATGTACAGCTCCACTCACTTGTCACACAGTCTTTCTAACAGCAGAAGATGTTCTCTAATCAATTTTAGAGACATCAGCTTTCTCCTTTCAGGGTGTTTAAAATATAGTTCCATATATTAACATTCTACTCTCATTAATCTTCTAAGTCCATTTCAGAAGCATTCCATCAGCTTATAGATCGAAAAACAGTATTAGAGAACCTAGTCCAACTCAAATATAGTTAAATACATCCTTAGATCTCTAGGGATAAAAAAAAATAGTTAAGACAATTTGATTAGTTTGATCTCAGACATATGTGTTTGGAGGATCTGTTTCTGTGTCAAGACCAGTAACAAATTCTGAAAGGGAAATATAACAAGAACTGTCATTAAATGTGGCCAGGGAAAGCAAATCTAGATATGTATCTATATCTTGAGTAGCCAATGTAATAGCCTGGCCGGCCAGGACACAGGCCTATACCCAGGATGCAAGCTGAGGTCATTCTGGACATGCACACTGGTATCTGTTTACCTGTAAGCACACAAGTTTCTTTTTCTTTTTTTTTAATACAAGTTTCTCAATCCATCAGATTTGCACAAAACAGCAGCTGTGTGTGTGTGTGTGTGTGTGTGTGTGTGTGAGAGAGAGAGAGAGAGAGAGAGAGAGAGAGAGAGAGATGCAGGCCTGGACGCAGGCGTGGTTAGGACGCAGGCCATTCTGGGCATGCACACTGGTATCTGTTTACCTGTAAGCACACACCTTTAATTTGCACAAAATAGCAGCTATGTGTGTGTGACACAGGCCTGGCCAGGACGCCTTTCCTAATACACCTTCTGGGCTTGACAAGGCATGTGACCCTCACCTGTCCTGATCCTACTACAGCTAATGAATCACTTACCTCGTCTACGAACAATCGAGCCCCACCTGGGTTGTATGTCCTTGCCCGCCTTCCCTCAGAGCTGACAGCTGTAAGTTCTGGAATCCTGACATCAGGGGTAGTACGTCCCATTTTACCACTTGAGGCAAAACAAAAATTGCCACCCTGCTATGCCATACCACCTCACCACCACCACCTGTGGGACACTCACAACCACTATGTCACCTGCCGTTACTGTACCAGCTGTACCAGCACTGCAGAGCTGGCATTGGTACCTGAAGGATTCCCTGAAAGTGCTTGCAAGATCTCACCCAAATCTCATGAGATCCTTGGCTTTCCTTGACATCTTGCAATACTTTAATGAGATCTTCCAAAATCTTGCAGGAAAGCAGCACCAATACTTGCACCACTTCTCTGGCAGAGGTGGGGGTGTGGCAAGAGGCACCCACTACATTAGCTACTGCAGATCTAAACATTAGATCTTTCTTTGATTGGAGATGAACTAATACATTATATGCTGTTGTGGCTCAGCTGGTAGAGCAAATGACTCTTAATCTTAGAGTTGTGGTTTCAAGCCCCACATTGGGTAAAAGATTCCTGCATTGTGGGGGGTTGGACTAGATGACACTTGTGGGTCTCTTCCAACTCTACAATTCTAGGATTCTAAGTGAGAGTTGTTTTCTGTCTTTGGTGTATGAAAGCAAAGCTTTTGGTAAATACTTTTGTCAGTTTGATGGTAGGAAATTTCTGTCTAGCCATGGAAAGGGAAGATCTTATGAAAGCAGAATCCACTCTGGATTTCAGCAATAAAGGAGACAGAGTTATGCAAGTATGGAAAATTGAATGCCATAATATAAAATGGTTCACAGTTTTGTCCCGGGCACAGGATCGTTTGATCTTTGCTGATATGCTTAGGAGCTGCAGGATTAACTCCAACACACTTCTTTGCATGCCTCAATGCAGGGCTAAAAGGGGCATAATTTTTGCTTAGGTGGATTTCACTGTCCCCTTGCTGTGTAAAGTCATATTGCTTTCTTACAATAAGAGACTTGTGCTTTATGGCCCCAGCCACTGGTTTTATCTTTCACGAGGGAAATAACACAAGAATGATGATAAATTGTGTAATAATTGTTCTTATAGACATCCACAGGCTGAGCAGAATGAACATTTTTAAATTGGAAAAGGAGTTGAGGATTAATGGACAAAGCGACTTTACTTTTTGGAAAAGTCTGTCTGGAATGTTAATACTAGCTGCCTTCTTTCAATCCAGTTACCAATTTGCTGTGTGGCCATATTGTTCAACCAAGACTTTTGCTCTGGTCAGTAATGTCCACTATTACCTTTATAGGTTTCATTATGACAGCTCATGATGGCATAGGAAATTGTGACTCATATCTATTGTTTTCTCCATGGACAAGTTGAGAATTGTCTTAAGAGAGGTTGCTATTGTCTACATCTAGTGTTTTCCCCCTCTTTTCCTTCAATGCCAGTTATCTGTTTCATTTTCCCATTAACTGTCTCTCCAGAAGATTGGAAACACAATGAAAAATGTTCATTACCTATCAGAAGTTTCCTACGGCAGTCAAGGTGCATTGGCTGTAGAAGGTATACCTTCAGCTTCATAGAGGACACAAACAGGGCAAGTTTGGTTATTGAGTTTGAATCCACTGCACCAGTTCTCAAATAATTTCTGTTAGCTGTTGTTGTCCTGCACCCACCCAGCCAAGGAATGCAAATGGCCCATAGTGAATTCTTTATTGATAACGCACACACTTACAGCAGCTCCCAAGGTGCACCAGATACACACACATGCTTGTAGTGCCCACTTAGCTGGCCTGAAGTTTTCCAGGTTCGTGCCGTGAAGCAGTTGAAGCCACAGTGGGACCATGCCCCATGCAGAAGAATATTTACGGTATTTGCATCAGCCACTAGCCATATCAATCAAATAAAATACAATATACGGAAGATAGAGATAAAAACTTAACTATACAAAAAATACATTCTGGAGGTTTACATCAATAATCAAACAACAGATCTTAGTCTAATTACCCGTTAATTGTTTTTGCAGTTTTTGCTGTCATCTGGTTATTCCAGGCTAATGCACCCTCATCTGATGGAGTGCACACACACAATCTGAGATTTCTCCTGCATGAAAATCATTGCTCTTCCCTTTTCAAGCCCCTCCTGGTTCTAGGAGACAGTAGTGCAGGCAGGTGGGGATTTGGCTGGCCTGCCCCTCACCTGAGAAGCCTCTTCTGACAGGTCCTGTGTCCCCACCTCCATCTCTAACTGCTCTGACTCTTCCTCTTCCCTCCGCCCTGACTCCTGCCTCACAGATGGCACCAAACCCCATAAATCACTCCCCCTTTCTCCTGGGTCTGTCTCCAGCCCCCTTGCTTCAGCCACACACACACCAGAGCCCTGCCAGGCCCCTGTCAGTTGCCCTGCTGAGTCAACAGATACTACTACCTTCTCTTTTTGCTACCATCATCCATTTATGAACTGATGGTACTGCAAATATTCTGTTCTGTATTGTTTTCAATAAGGGCATTCTCCCTTGGAAGACCAAAGGTTAGCCACTTCAGATATAAATGGGCAGCTAACATCATCCCTGACCTAGCTGGGATGAGTTACAGGTAGATAGCCGTGTTGGTCTGTCAAAGTCAAAACAAAAAAAAAATTTTTTTCCTTCCAGTAGCACCTTAGAGACCAACTAAGTTTGTTCTTGGTATGAGCTTTCGTGTGCATGCACACTTCTTCAGATACCTGAAGACTGTGTATCTTCAGGTACACAGGTATCTTCAGGTACACACTTCTTCAGATACCTGAAGACTGTGTATCTGAAGAAGTGTGCATGCACACGAAAGCTCATACCAAGAACAAACTTAGTTGGTCTCTAAGGTGCTACTGGAAGGGGGAAAAATTATTTTGTTCTAGCTGGGATGAGGCATTAGATGTCTGTAGTTAAACAGAAGACTGGCAGGAAACTCAAACCTGTTGCCAGGGCTTTTTGCAGCTGGAACTCATCAGAACTCAGTTCTGGCACCTTTCAGGTGGGTGCCTTTGCCATTATAAGAGAACAAGGGTGGTGTTTATGGTGAATTCCAGCACCTCATTTTCTAGAAAAATAGCACTGCCTGTTGCCTTTAGTTCCATGCGATTGAGACGGATAGGAATGTAATAAAATAAATAAATGTATGACTGTAACAAAAATATTAAAGGCACAGAGCATTTGCATGTTCAAAAGATTTGAATGTGCCATCTATAATTCTTTTCCCAAAGTATCTAAAATAAAATATAAGAATTCCAACTGTTTGGTAGCCTGTGTCCACAAAATGACAGCAATGAAGATCTCGGTTTCAAGCTACTATTAAATGATAGCTATAAGAAATATCATGCCATGCACGGCTGTTAGATGTTGTATCGCCATTGTCGGATAATGTTTCCTTAGGCTATGCTGACAGCATAAAGCTTTTTTCCCCTCCAGTCTGAATGGCTGAGATTCCCCCCCCCCCAAACAAAGAAGAATTCAGAAGCTGTGAACATTCTGCAAACTCTGGGAAATTTGGGACCAAGTTCATCGTGAACAAATGTGTATTGTTGTGCTAAGTGTAGTACACTGACTGATAGAACCTGGCATGCATCACAGAAAGAGGAATAAAAGGGAGTCTCTGATAAGCCTTATGATAAGCACACTGAACCACATGAAGACATTTATATGGTGTGATGGAGACTTAAATGAATAGGCATACTCAATATGAAATGAAACAAGCTTTCTTTCAAGACCAGTCTGCTGAATTATTATTTTTAATCCTCAAACTTGCTAATTTTTGCTTCTATATTAATAATATATTAAGAAAACATGTATAGAAACTTAAAGGTAAAGGGACCCTGACCATTAGGTCCAGTCGTGACCGACTCTGAGGTTGCGGCGCTCATCTCGCATTATTGGCCGAGGGAGCGGGCGTACAGCTTCTGGGTCATGTGGCCAGCATGACTAAGCTGCTTCTGGTGAACCAGAGCAGCGCACGGAAACACCGTTTACCTTCCTGCTGCAGCGGTACGTATTTATCTACTTGCACTTTGACATGCTTTCGAACTGCTAGGTTGGCAGGAGCAGGGACCGAGCAACGGGAGCTCACCCCGTCGCGGGGGTTCAAACCGCCGACCTTCTGATCGGCAAGCCCTAGGCTCTGTGGTTTAACCCACAGCACCACCCGCGTTAAGTAAGAAACTTACTTAATATAAATAGAACAACCCCACATCTAAAATTCTCAGGCTAAACCAAATTATATATACATTGGAGAAAGAGCTGTGGTGCTTCCTGAATGGACATTTGTTTCCTTTTAAGTCACAGGGATTTTAACTCAAGGAAACTTTGAGAAGCCCAACAACAATGTCAATGTTTTCCACTGAGGTCATTTTTTTTCCAAAGCACTTGATGAGCCCTGATTTAAAGCTCCAAGCAAGAAGACAGCCATTGTGACAATAAAGTATGTTCACCCCAGACTACCTCTGCAAATGTGTATGGAGGAGAGCTCTCCCTCACAAATCTGATTTCCTTCAAACTAAAAGGACAATTTTCATGAATTTTTTTGTCATTGTCAAAATGCACTCAGCTTTTGGGTGATTGCTTCAAAGGGGGATAAAATGCTTTGTGAAAAGAAAAGAAAGCTTAGCAATGATTCTGAATGAGTTTTGTTTTCCCTCATTGGGGTCAGTGTTAGATTAATCTGCTCACGTGTTAAAAGCCTGTGTGGGTGATGAGGCCACAAAAGCTAGCCCCATTCGTTCTCACCACTGGATATGTAGTATCATTATATTATCCCATTATCTTTCTAATGTATGTGCTGCTGTTAGTATGAGTCTAACAGCTTCCCTCCTAAGAACATGTTTACCACACTTGCTGAGGAGAGACATCCTGAACATTTTGAACAAGTTTCAGATCATGAAAATGATTGCCCAGATGATCAAAGTGAGCCAGGGTTTCAGCTGAACAGTGTTGCTTTTTAATTTCCAAAACATTGTATTGTATTTTGTGCAACTGAAGTTTGTGAGGTCTTTAAATGTCAGCTATATGGAGCAGTCTAGCAGTCTAGCCTAGAGGTTACATGGGCTTGATAACTCTGGCCATGATATCTCTTTCCAACAAGAATGCAGCACCCGAAGCTGCCAAAAGGCAGTGTGGGTTGCCTGGGCTTTTAGTGATAATGCTGAGTCCATTAGCATCTCCAAACAGAGCTCTTCATGAACTCCTGCCATTGATCATTCTGTGATTTAATCCCAAAGCCTAACTCCATGATCAGCTGAAGCAGCTGCCAGTAACACCTCCTTATCTGGGCTGAGCTTTATTCTAGTGGTTCTCATCCATTCTATACACACATGCTCAAACAAACTGAACTTTTAAATTCTTCTTCAATAATTCACATTTAAAACTAGTGTTAGAACTGCCCTGCACTAATTTGGTTGGAAAGACAGGACATAAATTAAATAAATATATAAAACAAAACATGGAAGCAAACAGAACATTTTAAAAGTGCAACTACCAGACAAGCCTAGTCCACCACAAACCAAGACTTTGTTTCTATAATATGAGGACAATAAAATGTCTGCTGCAGTGCAAAACAGAATATTATATTTAGTGGACCATTACTACCTTTCCTGAGCAAAAACTTTCATCAGGACTAAAGCTCAGTCAAGGAAGGGAGGAAAAACACATTAGTTGCATATTTATCTTGCAGCATTATTCAAAGTTTGAATTACAGAGCGACACAGTCATTGTTCAATGCATTTAAAAACAAATAGTGCAACTACTGCATTTTAAAACTGTTCATTACAACTGGATCTGCCTGGCTCGATAAATAAAACGGAAAGATATTTCTGTCCTGAACTGATGGCAGTCATTTTCTATGCTGTTGACTTCACTACACCTTTTTTCCAGTCAAACCACTATTAGAGCAGTAGAAGTTCACCCTGAAAATATGTAATCTTAACGTCATCCAAGTGTTTCCATGAACTGTTCTTTTTGGACTTCAATGAATGCTCACTTACAAGATAAAGTATCAAATGAATGCAATCTTACTTGGTTCTTTCATTTTCTCTCCAACATACTTCCACACTGAAATCTGACGTGTGATGATACGACAAGGGCATTCCCTCATCTATGAGTTTGCCTTTATATTATTTCTTTGATGTCCTCAGATTACAAATCCCTCTTTTGAGGTTTCTTTCCCCAACTTGACTAGTGACCTTCAAACACCTGTGATATGAGGAAGTGAACATATGGATGCAGGTAATATAATTACCATTGAAGCTAAAACTTTTGGTGAGGTCTTCGAAAGATCCGTGGCTCATGAAATCTTTAATGCCAACAGTCAGTCCTTTGTTTATAAAAAGGCCATCTGGAATTAACACAATTAAGTTAATTATATTAATTATCTCAAATTTATATTAACGGAAAGAAGATATGTATCCCTCAGAATCCATCAGCTGTTATATCAGCAGACACAGTGGGGTTGGGTCTTGCTTTTCATTTTGTACTCCTTTGCTTCCCATATGTGCAATTTGGGAGGTCAGTGGTAAAGCACATACTTTGCATGTCACAGATTCAAACCCTGGCATACTCGGTTAAAGTGGTGAAGGCTCACCTGTGGCCCTGAAAAAATGCTGGACCAAAACATCTATCATACCTAACAACTGGCCATGTTGGCTGGGGATAATGGGCGTTGGAGCCCCCAACATCTGGAGGGTCACAGGTTAAAGGATTGAGATCCCAGGCATCAGTTGGAGCAGACAAAACTGGGCTAATCTGCAAATGGTTTCAGCTAGTTAGTCTAAGGCAGTGACTTCTGTTCCTAGCAATCTCTTGGGAAGGGCTATTATATTGAGAGTTGTGAGGAGGCCCCTATTTCCATCACAGAACTACAGTTCCCAGAGTGGTTTACCTCTTTCTAGGGAACTCTGGGAACTGTAGTTCTGAGGAGAATAGGAGCCTTCTCACAACTCTCAGCGCTCCATAACAAACTACAGCTCCCATAATTCTTTGGGGGAAACCATGACTACTTAAAGTGGTACCAAAGCACTCTGACTATATGATGTGAATGTGGCCTAAATTCTTCACATGCAAAGTGTCATAGGTAGGGCAGGGAATGATTCCTCTCTCAAACCCTGGGGAGTTGCTACTAGCCATTATAGACAATACTGAGCTATATGAGCTTGCAGTTTGATTTGGTATATGGCAGCTACGGTATGTTACCATTTTGGAAAACTTTGAGAATAAATGTTAAAGGGACAAAGAAAACAGAATCCAGGGCTGTTTTCTCTCTGCTGTGAATCTTGCACAGTAACTTGGCTTTATAACTGCTGTCAAGTCTTTTAATTGAGAGCTTTTACTTCTGTTTCACAATGCCAAGATCTTAAAGAGATATAAAATGTCTGTAAGGAATTGCACGCAAAAGGAAGGGCAGTGTAAAACTGTTCCTATAGCAACAGTTCTGATAACGGTAATACTCTATTTAGCCTGAAGGTAGAGGTGAGTGAGGCTATGAGACGTGTGGAATAAATGCATATATATATATACACATACAGACATACAGACATACAGACATACATTAAAATTTAGTTACTACCTAAATATTACATATTATTAAACATATATGTCCAAGGAAAAATGGGAGCAGTACAAAAAGCACAGGAAAA
Source organism: Darevskia mixta (assembly GCA_034641385.1). Taxonomy (NCBI): domain Eukaryota; kingdom Metazoa; phylum Chordata; class Lepidosauria; order Squamata; family Lacertidae; genus Darevskia; species Darevskia mixta. The sequence goes on from JAWWNH010000001.1 coordinate 13,881,338, forward strand.
TGGGCTTGAAGAACATTTAACAGGAGTTAGAGAAATGGCTGGCCATGTTAAGCTTTTTAGGCATAAAAGCCCTTCTGCTGAGCAACTCTAAATGCTTCTATCAGCACAGTTGTTTCTCAAAAAGCCAAAATATTTGTTTAGGAAATCTAATCTATTTATCAGCACTTAAGATAAAAGAATTTGTTATGAGAATGATAAAATGTAGAAACATGTCAAAGGTGAAGGTAAAAACACTCCATCTATGAAACAATTGTAATGTCAGCCTCAAGTCTTCAGTTTGTTTGACTGCGACCCTCAGATTTGTCTGAGGCGAAGAATATGAGAAAAAGGAAACTTTTGACACTGTATAAGAATTAACTGAATGAGGTGGCCCAACAAAATTATTTGAAATGTAAGTTCCTGATGATTGGGAGAGGCTGGGATTTCCTGTAGGGCCTTGCCAGGTCTCCTTTAACACCCCTGAAACTGACTTAAGGTGCTGAAGGAACCTTGGCTGCTGTTGAGATGAGCAAGTGCCTAAAGTAAAGCAGTGAGTTCAGATATTGCATAATGTATGTCCTGGGGAGGAACGATCGATCAGACACTCACATTGGCTTAGTCCACACAAACAGCAAGTCATAAAAATTGTTTCTGCGCCGCAGGTAAAAAATTGTGCAATAGAATCTTTCCTTGTGGGAAAAATAAATAAATAAATAAATAAATAAATAAATAAATAAATAAATAAATAAAGTAAGTCCTGTGTCCTGTGCACACAGAACTAAAATATCAGGGGGGGGGGGAACTATGCCAACATTCATTTGAGAATTTGAGGGTGTACAACTGGATGCAGGGGGGAAGAGAGAAAGAGGAAGTTCTGTTGCACAAGTGCAAGTCTGTTCCACTTGCTCGATGGCAGTGTTGGGTACAATGTTTAGGCTTTTCAAACAAATACCACCATCTTTGAGGGGGCTATAGCATTTCGCCGGATGTTTTCCCAGTACTAATATCATACATTGGCTTCTTTTCCCCAATTAAGAGGCAAGGCTTCTCCCAATGTCTGATGGTGCCAGGGTAGGCAGCACCATAGACACAGTGGAGGTGAGGGTCTCCAGCTGTAGAGAGGAGGTGTGGATACAGAGGGAAGTGGTGCCCACAGATCTCATTGGGGAGATGCGTGAGGCAAGAGAGCTAGTTGAAGGGAACCCCCACCAATGCTCGAACCCTCCCCAGGATCCTCATTATCAGGCTGCGCCAATGCTGGCAGACACTTCCCCCATCCCACTGGATCCTTTTCCAAGGTCCAGGACAAACCATCAGTTTGCACCATCCTGGCTCAACTAGCCCATGACAAGTGCTTGTTAAGATATACAAAAGTCTTCACCTAGTGCCCTCAACAGGGGAGGGTGACTGCCTGATCTCAGCTGGGAGGTAGTTCTGGAGCTTTTGGGAGTGCCTAAAGGGAACCCCTGACCATTAGGTCCAGTCGCGGATGACTCTGGGCTTGCGGCACTCATCTCATTTTACTGGCCGAGGGAGCCGGCGTACAGCTTCTGGGTCATGTGGCCAGCATGACTAAGCTGCTTCTGGCGAACCAGATTAGTGCATGGGAACGCCGTTTACCTTCCCGCCGGAGCGGTACCTATTTATCTACTTGCACTTTGACGTGCTTTCGAACTGCTAGGTTGGCAGGAGCAGGGACCAAGCAACGGGAGCTCATCCCGTCGCGGGGATTCGAACCGCCGAAGTTCTGATCGGCAAGCCTTAGGCTCTGTGGTTTAACCCACAGCACCACCCACGTCCCTAGAGGGCATCAATTGACACTGCTGGACCCTTCACAACCTGAACTTTTCCTTCAGGCTTTTTTGAAAAGGTGCTTTGCCCAAGCACCCTTCCCACTTCCTCACAGCAATCAGGCTGCTCAGAGCAAGCAGTCTCTGTCCTCCTCCATTGTCCACCCGCAGACCCGGAAGTCCACATCCATACATCTTTTCTATGCCCTTCTTTTCCTATTCCTCTCCTCCTGCTTTCTAAAAGCCATTTCCTTCCACTTCATGTTAAGAGAAGGTGCTCAGATCCTCTGTCCTGCTCTGAAACCTGGGCCCCAGAACGCGTACTATGTTGGGTGAGGATCTCCTTTCCTTCACTCTCTTTGGCACACAAATCTTAAAGCTAAACATGCCTCTTGTAATGCTGACATCGAAATCGAGCATTGCATGAAGCCCTGGTGCTTTAGTGACTTAAGCATCCCTCCTGTTGATAAAAAGAGACATTAATTTTAATGTCTACCAATTTCCATTGCAAACTCATACATGAATGCTATGCTAAGCAGTTTATACTTGCAGAGACACTTAACAATAATTCACCCCAAAATTGCACAATCACGGCTGTGTATTGTTTGTACTGGATACTTTTCTTACAGTAAAGAAAAGCTACCCCACTTCCCCAATTTCTATCTCAAGGGTGCTGCTGGACCAAGAACACATCTGAAGTCACATCCTCATTCAGCACTCTCTTCCTAAATGTGTGGTTTTATTTTTAATTTACCTGGAATTTACTAAATGCAAAGTTAAACAGAAATAGCCGTCAATATTTTTCTATGTAGTCTATCCATACAATCCATACAATATCCATGCATTTTACCCATTATTTCATTTGTTGATTCATTTATGAATTACCGTTCCTATAAAAGGAGCCCAGGGCAGTGTACAAAAATATAGCAACATACAAAAATGCATACAGCCCACCCCCATGATAAAATAACTAAACATTTAAAGCACAGAATCACTTCGTGTTGTTTGCTGTATTAAGACAACTAAATATCAGTCTGTAAAATACATGAAATTAAAGGTCTGAGTAAATAAAAATGCCTTGAACTGACATCTAAATGCAAACAATGAGGACAATTCAACAGTCCTATTATTATTATTATTTATTATTATTATTATTATTATTATTATTATTAGAATTTATATACAGCCCTATACCCAGAGGTCTCAAGGCAGTTCTGTGTCCAGGATAAATGGCCAATGATCTTTTTATAATATTCTAAATGAACTTGCATCAATCCAATGCATGTCTGATTAGGTGAATTTGCAGTTTAAAATGTAAGCAGCACAGAGAAAGTAATAGAGGAGAAAACACAACACAAACATGCAAGAAAAGATAGCGGAAAGTAGTTTCATTTCTGTATATATCCTGACTCCTGCATAATTGGTCAGTTACCAAATAGCTTGGTACATGATATATTTTACCCAATTTCAGGTAGGATGTGTGTCAAGTGCAGTGTGTTTTCTCCATACATGTTTTTAAAAGACATCCAGTTTGTTACATTCCATCTCTCAGCCAAAACTTCCTCCGCTAATAGAAATAGCAAGAGGATTGTCCATCCATCTTGTCCATTGTCTGACTTGCCTATTCTGTCTCCTAAGCGGAACGAATGATGCCACAATATGTGTCCAGTGTGTCTTTGCCGCTTACGTTTTAGAACGGTGGCAAAGCTGTGCCCATTAAAACACAAGATGCAGTTCATGCAAATTCTGTCTTTTTCCTCTTCACACCCCATGATATAGTGTCACATCTTTAAAGTGAAGGACTCCTATGGAGGAGAGATGGGTTCCCCTTGACTCTGCTTTATAATTAAATCATAAATGGGATTAAATAGAATTCCATGGGAAACTCCCATCCACTCGGTGGGAGTGTTTTGCTTCCTCGCAACCAGCACTGTATGCATGTCTCTCTTTATCAATAAACACTCTTATGCTTCAGACATCACACATACATGTCAGTGTCCCTTGTCACTCTTTTTATGTGCTGCTTTCTAATCTAGTGTCTCTTTTAAAAAACATGGTTGCATTGTGCAGTTATTCAGAGGAAATTATTACCGCCAGATGCTTATGCAAATATAAACTGCTAAGCATAACATCCGTGTTTGAAATGGATTTAAGAATGCAAATTAGCAGACATTAACATTAACATCTCTTTTTATAAACAGGAGGATGCTTAAGCCACTGAACAGCATAGCTATGCCGTGGAGAACTTGTTGACTCCAACAGGAGCTGTAATCTGTACTATATAGTCTGTGCTGTATGGCTTTCTTCTTCTTTTTTTAAAGCTATCTTAGGACCAAAGTAGATGCAATGCTCAAAGCCTTGTGTTGCTCTGCTTCTGTTTTCCTAAATAATATCTCTATGTTTCTCTAGGTCCATCTGCTTTGCAAAGACTGAGGCTGCTTATCAAAGGAAAGAAGTGGTGCTAGTGAAAGCATGTCACCAACACTAAATCTGCATTGGTCCTCTTTTCCCTATAATCAAAGTGTGTCCAGTGGTGCTGGCATCAGTTTTCCCAGCCAAACACACCATTATCTGCTTCATTGGTGTGAGTAAAAGTCTTGTATGTTTTTGACCATATTTCTGACCTGATTTGTATAATGTAGACCATGGTTTGCTGGTTCAGATGTAATCACAAACTATAATTTTCAGCAAATCAGGAACTGGAGCAGGAAAGACAGCTTATGCATACCTGAGGGTCATTGGCTTGTTTGTACAGCACCAAACTAAGGTTTGCCATTACATCTGAACTGAAACACTGGTGTGAATTTTATACCCCTTCTATGGACAATCAGCAGATTGGATAGTTGCAATTCATTTGCCATTATCTGGGGCCTACATACATTACCTTTTTGAAAAAGTATCATAGCTCAGTGCCTACAAAGAGCTGTAGCTCAGTGGCAGATCATCCCAAATCCAATCCCTGACATCTCCAGACATGGCTAGGAATGTCTGGAGTGAACCCCTGGAAAGTCTCTTCTGGGATGGAACTAGATGGCAGTCTTTCGAGGTGAATCCCGTCCTTTCTGGAGTTTCAAAAGGTGGTGCTGAGAAACTGTCATTTGATGCCTTGGCCATTAACTTAATGCGTCTTGTAGTGTTTTGCCTTGTCCTCCAGAATCTCTGAAAGATACATTCAGCCCCTAGACCTGAGGTTTCCCCACCCCTTTGCTACAGCGCAGCTCCTTCCAGTGATACTAAAAAAACAAAACAAAACAAAAAACACTCAGAAGTTGCAAACCCTATTGTGGGAGTCCAAGGTGGAGTTCTGGCATCACTCCGCTGAAAAACTGGAGCAATGCTTGCTAATCACAGCATGGTTCTTAAAATGTGACAGGTAGTTTAGCCCAGCTCAACCCTGGCATTTGTTTACAATGCTGGGGCTCCTAATGGGTTATGGGTGTAACCCAGAACTGGTGCTGAGTGCTGTTCCTTCATCAGTGAATAATTATAGGGACTGTCCCCACATGATAGCTATTAAGGGAAAGGGCTTTGGGGCCAGTTGGTATTTCCTGACAGTGCTAGCATCTTTTCTTTAGAAATTACATGTATCAGTATTGCAGCAGTTCCTGCATCAAAATGTAACACGAGAAAAATGGCCCTTTATCCTAGAAACCACATACTCCCAAGATTCAGGCATCATCCTTGTTACAGCCGCAGAGAGAAATCTAACTGCTCCTTTGCCTGTGTCTATTTCGCCTAGAAATGTATTTCTATTCCATTTTAATGCATTAGTGACTTGCTACTGAAGTTAGAGACCTCTGCAGTAAATGAGAATGAGCACACAATAAGATATTCTTGCAAAAAAGACCGGGGGGGGGGGGAGAGAGGGAGACAGAAAATCGCCTGCAATTTCCCACAAAAGCCATCAGTGTGTTTGGCACCAATGTAGCAATTTTTACAGGAATTTTACATCCCTCCCTCACTCCCACTCTTCTGCGCCACTGTGAAACTGGGATAATGGTGCTTATCTTCCTTATCAGAGATTGGTCTAACATTATGAACATTACTGGAAAGTTTCACACAGCAGGGGGTGGGGAGAACCTCATTAAAACTCTTCAGCTCATAAAAAGAAAAGTTAGAGAGGGACACAAGTCCAAACCCTGCCCTAGATTTCTGTGCTTCACACATGGATAAAGAAAAGTATATTTATACCGGACGAAGAATACGATGCAACCAAATTTACCCCACCCCACCTACCCCCCAATACAAATGCCACAGGTGGTTTATTTATTCACTTATATTTTATGGAATATTGTACACCATCTCAATATTAAGTCCCATTAACCACAAGAGAGCTTAGCTATGCTTCTAGTTTACAATGACAAGTTACTGTAACAAGACAGTGTAGTCACTGTAGTTTTCCAGTTATCTTGAGCTGTATACCGTAGTCAAAGCATCAAACATGGCTTAATGTGAATTGACACCAATAATAATTCAGACTTCAGAGTTCTTTAAGATATTGAAAAACACTTGAAATTTAGAATTATAGCCAAGGAACACACCCATATGGGTTGCTCAATGCAGTGGAAAAATGCGTGGAATGGATGTAGGGCATAGACATAACTTAGAGGTAAAGCAGCAGCGTTTGCTATTATGCAGCGATTGCACATAGATAATAAAGCATTGTGAAGCAGATATTCAGAGAACTGGCCTTTCCCATTCCTGTTATCTATTTCTGGAAGTTGAAGTCATATATACTCATTATTTGTCTTGCAGTAAAATGTATTTTCAATGTGATGAAAGCCCACAAATGATCAGGAAGTGTCCTCCATTGAACAGAATTAGACTCTGAGACAGACTAGGGGCTGCACAACTCCTTGCCTTGCTTGCCAATCCCAGCTACTACGCCCCTAGCTTGCTTGCTTGCCTGTGCTGCTTATATGCTTGCTGGCCTGAGCTGCCTGCCTCTGTCTCCATCTCCCTTTTTCTCAGTCTCTGCTGCTACTGTGATGGCCCAGCTTCGATACAGGTGATCTTTGCTTCTTCCAGTACAATGACATTAGTTCGCCTGTCTTCCCAAGTGATGTGTAACATTTTTCGGAGACACCAGTGATGGAATCTTTCAAGCAGTAGGAGATGTCATTTATAAGTGGTCCATGTTTCACAAGTAACTGTTAAGATCATGTTCATGGAAAACAATCTTACTCGGCTACGAGTGATTGCCAAAGAAGAAGAAGAAGGCCCAGCAGCTCTGAGAGCCCCGTTTGTTGTCATGCTGTAGTTCACAAAACCACCTGTCAGTGGCCACGTGAACTGCAGGGCAACGGCAGCCTTGTATTCTACTGTACAGTATATGGAGAGAGGGGAAGGGAGATGTACTCTCCTCTGATCCCAGCAACTATCTTATTTGGCCAGGTTGTGCTTAAATGTATGAGACCGCGTATACGTTTCCATAGAGGGATATTCTGTTTAAGGTGGAAGCCAAAAATATAAAATAAGCCACATGTAAACATTGCAGCATGAAAGTTTGGCCGCAGACAGACAATTGTCAATAAATTCCTGTCCCTAACACACACCAACTACTGCACTGCTTTTGCCATTTGAGACGTCAGTTGTTGTTTGTTTGGCAGCTAAGATCTTATTCAGATACATCATCTGATGCATGAAGGCTCAATTACATGTTACACTGTAGTTGTGTGTAATGAGGCCCCAATGCCCAATTCTTCCTTTTAAAGTGCTATTGGGAGAGAAAATGCTATGAAGCAAAGAAGCAGCAAATGAGAAGGGAGTGCTTAATTTCCCCCTATAGCAGCCTGTACTTCCTCTGAAACAGCCCCATTGCCAGTTCAATTTTACCCCTGTGTGTTTGACAGGATTTTGTAGTGTAAACGTAGGTCCTAAACACAAATGTGAGCAAGCAACTGAGGGAGGTTTCAGGTGAAGGTTTACACTTTCCCTTCCCTTTCTTTTCTTCTTCACTCTGCAACAGGTGTGCCTAACCTGTGCCCTCCAGATGTATTACTGAATTACAACGTCCATCAGCCTCAGTCAGTGTAGTCAATGACCAGGAGCAATGGAAGTTGAATTCAGAAACATCTGGAGAGCAACAGGTTAGTCACCCCCGCCCCCTTCTCTACATCATCCGCACCTAGAAACCCTTTCCAAGAGAGATGGGGCCATCAGGGCCTCCACAGTGTAACATGTAGTTTTGCTCCTCGCTGGCGATAAAGCCCTTCCTGTTGTAACTTCTGAACTAAATAGCATCCCTGTGTGATAGTCTCATGCGGGGGGGAAATAAAGTTAGCTTGGATATGAACTGAACACAGGGAAGCCAGGTATTCTTGGCTGACTGAGCTAATTGACTCCTCCTGTACAACCATCCAACTCCGCTTCCTAATACTTAAATCCTCAGAGCAGTTCTAGGTCTTCCAGCACTACATCTGCTTCCAGCTTTCACTTTCAAACTTGACACAGACAAATGCCAAGGCCTGCTTAGCTGCATAAATATCCCATTGTGCTCTCAGCATGTGCACTGCATGTCACGTAATGAACACAATCCCAGCTAAAATATGTGGATGCACATGGCTTATGCATGGTGGGATGGCCACAATTAGCTGTGGCTCCTCATAAGTGTCTGCCGCGTCTTTACAAATAAACTTACCCTTCAAAACAATTCAGTGCCCATTGTGTGGATACACAACACACATGCTTGCCAAGGAAAGTCTGAAAGCTAAAAGCAAGTTGGCAGATCTGTGCAAACCCACAGCAAAAACCCTCACATCTGCCATTCTATCTATATACGTCTGTGGGCCATAGCTTTCCAAAACACAGGAATACATGACTGCATATTATTAACAATGATGGCCAAAAGGGGAAGTGTTAAATAGCCACCCCTGTGACCTTCTAAGAGTTTCCCATATCTGATAGGGGATTAGTAAAATACTTGGCAGGTTTTAGAGATCACCGAATTGCTTCTCTTTTTATGACTGGGACAAGGGAGTCATGAAGTCGTGGTGAAGTCATTCAGCAGGTTTAACTCAGTACAGCTGCATCTGTAGAATATTAAATGCAGTTTACTCCATTTATTCCTCCGTGCCCCCACCACAAATATCCATTTGCAAATCTTCTTCACACACATAGAGCCAGGTCTGTATTATTATGGAAAATGCTTCCTGTTTAGATTACAAAATGTGTGTTTTTTTAAGGAAAAAGAGAAGATATTCATTTTACAGATTCTATTATTTTGATAGACATCCGTTTTATTCCTCCTGAGGCTCAGATCTTGTTACCTACAATAATAGATACTGCTAATCTTAGAAACACTGTAAATAAAAAGGTAAACGTATACAAATGTGTGAACTCACATTCTTTTTAAAAGGATTCCTCAGCCTGAGGTTTATGTGTGTATGCTATTGAGCTCTTTTTATACAGCCTCAGTGTGGATAACAATGCTTATCAAGCAAACTGAGTACAGTGGTACTTCTAGTTACGAACTTAATTCATTCCAGAGGTCCGTTCTTAACCTGAAACTGTTCTTAACTAGAGGCGTGCTTTTAATGGGGCCTCTTGCTGCCGCTGCTCCGCCGACACGATTTCCGTTCTCATCCTGGGGCAAAGTTCTCAACTCGAGGTAGCTCTTCCAGGTTAGCAGAGTTTGTAACCTGAAGCGTTTGTAACCTGAGGTGCTTGTAACTCAATGTACCACTGTATAATACAATAAAATATCTATCAACAGTCAACTATCCTCAAATATCCTCAAAATATCCTCCATTTTAAAAGGACATGCCTCAAATATTATGAACTTGTGCCCGTACTTAAGAACATAAGAGCCTGCTGGATCAGGCCAATGACCCATCTAGTCTAGCATCCTGTTCTGACAGTGGCTGCCGAGATGCCTGTGGAAAACTCACAGCACAAGAGCACCCTGTGGTTTCCAGCAACTGGTATTCAAAAGCATTGCTGCCTTGAACTGTGAAGGCAGAGCATAGCCATCAAGTACTGAGAGCCCTCTCCTCCATGAATTTGTCTAATCCTCTTTTCAAACCATCTAGGTTCAAGCCATCCTCTTTTCAAGCCATCAAGCCTCTGTGAGCAGGCTCCACAGTTTAACTATGTGCTGTGTCAAGAAGTACTTTCTTTTATTTGTCCTGAATCTTCCAACATTCAGCCCTTAGGGTGACCAGGCAACACATTCTTGGGATGGGGCTCTTCCAGCTGCCTTTGGGTCTTCAGTTTGGGCAGGATTCTCTGTGGGATCCCAAGCCTTTAAAAGAGGGTCTGGGCTGGATGGGGTGCTGACACAGACCAGGAGCCATCCTTGTGTTTGAAGATAATATTACTACATACAATAATTTCAGCCTTCCTGTTCTTTATGATCAGCAAAGGAGATCAGGAAGTTGGTGGCCAAACCTATCAGGGAGACATGGAGTGAGGGGGCCCATAGCTGAGCCTTCTCAGCATCAGCTCTAAAACTCTAGAATGTCCTCCCTACAGAGATGCCTTTAGGAGGCAGGTAAAGATGCACCTCTTCTGCCAGGTCTTTGGTGAAGAGGAAGTATGGCACAGAATTGTAGATAATGTATAAGTTTGCTAATACTGTTGTTGTTTGAGTTTGCTGCTTTAACTGCTTGTATTATATTGTGACATTTTTAAATTTTCAAAGCACCCTCTGTAGATATCACTAAGTAAAATAAGATTGTGATTATGAGCACTTAGGTTATCTGTTCAGCATAAGAAATGTCAGTGCCAGCAAGGTACCAACTGTAACACTACATTAGCATCAGTGGAAGCTCCTAAACAGGGCCCATAATTTGGAAGCCCGGGTTGAAACTAGCTAGTATGTAATGGATCAAGGGAAACAGCTTTTGCAGTGATTTCACAATAGTTCAGCTAGAGAGTTTCCTATAAATAATTCTTTCTTCTCCTGTCCTGATATCGGAGTGATACTGACTAGGGCGAGATATGCAGGAAGCAGCTCTGTTAAGCATGGCCTCTTCCTCACACTGGCAATTTACTGCCATCTGGTGGCAGTTGATAATCACGACACACTAAAGCGATCGTTGCCATTTAGAAATGTTTTAGAATGTATTGCTCTTTCGTCAAATATGTGCAACTTTCCATATGTCGCATATGTCTTTATTGCACACACTTTCATATACATATTGCCTATATGGATACACTGGGAAACCTGGTGTTTCCTTGTGCGTGGTATCATAGGATTTCCTTGTTGGCTTCTCATAGGACAGAGGCATTTGATTCAGCACTGTGCAAATGAAGATGCTGCAGCAGGTGGCCCTCTGAAGCAGCAGGGCTCTTCATATGCCATGCTGCCCTGTGGAGTGATGTCAAGTTCAGCACTTCAGGTGACACAGTCCCAGCCTGGCTCCCAAGCACCCAGACATGTCAACCAGATACCAGTAAGTCCTTCGTCACTGGTGAATAAGTCTATGAAGAAGAACACTAAAAAATCTCTGCAATATCAGGAGCCATGCAGGTATGTGCATTGTGTACAAGCCCTTTACTTGTTTATTGGCACCATAGAAAATCTGCGTTCCAACCACCCTGTCAGCTCCTTTGCTACCCACTACTATTCTTCCTCTTCCCATCAAAACATCCCTGTTTTAACCCAGGCATTTGATGGCTGAAAGATGCTGTTCCAGGCAACCCTGGCATCATGGGCTGAGAGAATGTGATTGGTTTTAGAATGGTTTTAATGATGTGTTTCCTGTCCAGGGCACCTTTGGGAGGAAGGTGAGATATAAATTGAATAAATAATAATTACCAGGGGGCATTGGTGGAAAGCCTGGCCCATGGACCTAATTAGGCCTGCCAAGCCATTTCTGGCAAACTGCACCCAACTTTCAAGACCCCATTATATGACATCAGATGCAGGAAAATGGCTGCAGAGGCAGAACCATCAGGAGCACACTCCAAATTCTTCCTTTGCGGACACTTTTTGAAATTGGCCTTTTTTTCTATTGCCCTGAACTGCAGAAGAAGAAGGTACCAAATTCAACAAGTGCTGGATTTGGGCTGCAAAGGAAGTACTGGTAGCAAGAGCATGCTCCCGGTTCTCTCTTTGCAGCTGGGGCTGCAATCAAAGAGTTAGGACTGTGAAGGAAGGCTCTTCTTTTGCAGCCCCTGCTTGAACTGCAGTGGCTTTTATTACTACTACTGCTGCTGCTGCTGCTGCTGCTGCTGCTGCTGCTGCTGCTGCTTCTTTTATGAATCACTTCCTATGAACCATCTCAAAGCAATTCCACATGACACAAGGTTATTGGTGGGTTGGCCACTTGCATTTCTCACTTTTTTAAATTTCTCCCCCGACAAGCATACCCTTTAGTCTGGCACCCCTATTTCCTGTCTGGCCAGTCAGGCATATGTCAGGTATATGAAACTGCCTTACAGTATCATTACTCCAGTTAGCCCAGTATTGCCTGCTCTGACATGTAGTGGCTTCCCAAGATCTTCAGACTGTCCTACTACTGGTGAGTGACTCTTTTTACTGGAAGGGAAGAGACTTGGGGGCTGTCTGCAAGCAAAGCATGTACTCTCCACCACTAGCCCAAAGACACATGCAAAGCCCCAGCAGTACAGCAGCTCATGCACAGATATGGCTTGAGCAGCTTTATTTCCCATCTAACATACGACTAAAAATGGGTTAATTGAGAACATATATTCATGAATACCACCCCATGCATTTCTACAACATATCATGGTTTTCACTTACTAAAGTTATTTATCAATTTACTGAAGTGGAACATTTAGAATATAATTGAACAAAGGAGATATACAATCATTAGGACTAATATTGCCATCCATCGTGATGCTTTCTTCACTGCCCTGCCTCCTGTGTAGATAAAAATGTGCTTCCAAAAATGCAGAAATTTTAAGGCATCCAGAAAATTGGTCTCTGGTACACGTGTACTAGGGAAGTCAAAAAAATAAGTCAGAAAAATAAGAGAGTGTTACATCTAATGGTTTGTATAGCAGCAAAAAGTGGATATTTGTAAAGTGCTGTTGCGTCCAATACTGCACTTCACCCACCCACCCCCCAGAGAAATGCCAATCCCCGGGCATCAATGGCACACAATCTCCTCTCTGCTGGCCTCCATTGGCAGAGAGGAGCACCACTGAGAGAGACAGCTCCATCCATCTGAAAGCTCTAGAATAGGGCATTTAGAGGTGGGGCACTCTGGATTCAGAGTCCTGTGGATCCCCCAAGGGACCCACTCCTCAGGCCCCTCACCTAAGCCAGCCTAGCACTGGCACAGTAAATACTGGGCAGGGGGAGACACACCTGCATGGCCCACTTCTCCCCAGCTCCTTCTTAGGACTGCTCTTCCCCTTACCAACTGCTTACAGTGGGGAAGTTTGCTTACTTCATATAGGTATGCTCAAGTGTAGTGCAGTAATATACAGACAACCATGACTTGCTTTATCTTACTCTGGGGCTGCTGGGCTGCATACTGAATTGAAGACCTGCATACTTCCATCCAAGAGCTGCTGCAGTTTTGTTACTATTTCCTGGTTCCTAGAAGCTGATGGTCTAATTTATCCTCAGTCTTCCTAGTTTATTCACATTGATAATGATATTCTTCCAAAGAGGGCAATAAAGCATTTCACCAATGTTTAATAGAGTATTGCATTTTAATGTTCTGTTGGAAGCCACCCAGAGTGGCTGGGGAAACCTAGCCAGATGGGCGGGATATAAATAATAAACTATTATTATTATTATTATTATTATTATTATTATTATTATTATTATTATTCACCACCCGTTTCTGCTTCTTTGGTATTATTATCCTTTTTTAAAGTCTAAATCAAAGTACAGTATGATAAATTAAAATCTAAAAATAATAATATTGAAGTCCATAGGGTAGTTCACAAGGCCAGAGTCCAGTACAACAGACAACAATTAATCCAAACATTAATCTGCTCATGAATTAAACATTAAATAAATAGCCACCAATCACAGTAAATATTTCCACTGTTACACAAAAAGATCTGATTACACTGAACTGAATTTTGTCCAATTTATTATGTAACACCTAGCATCTCATTTCCTTCTTTTAGGGATTTTTTTTTCTTTTTTAATGGAAAATTACCTTGCTTTTAAGCCCTATTGTTGTGTACAATTTCACACTTTGAAATCAAGATTAATCCCTTCTATGTGCGCACGTACACACACACACACTCAACACATGCAACTGTAGTTTCAGCTGTTTGGCTACAGTTTATCCCACAATGACAAGCAACCCCTAAAATACACTGTAGCAATCCGATATTATGGGGTTAAATGAAAAACCACTCATAATAAAGGGCTGCAGCAAGACCCTATACTTAAAACTTTCTCTCTCCATTTCTCCTTGATGTATTCCAGCAATAAACAGCCATACATTCACCTTTCGAAATATACACATTTTGAAGTGGATGTAAACAAATAGTAGACGAAAACATTATTGCCATCTGGAGAATGCATAATAAAACACTGCATGTGTAGTTTCTGTAGGTGCAACCCGGGACCCTGTCTTTCAGGGTTCCTGATCCAGCATTAAGGCACTGTTATTGCATCAATGACATGTTACAGGACACACACCACCCATCTAGAGGGTTCCTGTGTCTTCCCTGCTTTTGCTTTATAGTTTTCAGATTTTAAATTTTTAGGATTTCAATTTTTAATCCAAGGATTGAGTGCATATTGAGTGGCTCTGATCAGGAACCCTGAAAGACAGGTTCCCGGGTTGCACCTACAGAAACTACACATGCAGTGTTTTATTGTGCATTCTCCAGATGGCAATAATGTGAGAGCAGTGGGGAAGCTTCACAGAATAGGTAATAGAGCAGAATGATGTGTGGATCAGAGCCACTCAATTCAAAAGGTATGCTGGGCATGCATGAGTTCAGGGTCACTAGGCAAGGCATCATGCCATGGAGTCCTCTGTACATGTTCAGTAGTCATGATCATAAGCGCTGCCCAGCCCTGAAAACAGGACACATGTACTTTACTCTGTCGAAATGAGAGGACTAAAATGTGCCAAAATGGCCAAGGTATTTCAGTCACCTTTCTCCATGCACTCTCTGGTCACATGGCAGTGGAGCAAAGGCTGTGCATCCCTGCAGCTGCTTTCTCTAGAACTCCATGAATTTTAGAAAGGTTTGAAGGGGAAGCCTGTGTATGGACAACTGTATGTGTGACACCTCCTGTGTGGGATTGGGGCTCCCAATCACATGGAAGATATTATGTGTGTAGGGATGTATGTATGTAGGCTACTCTTTAGGCCTTTGTCAAATGCTCAAAATTCAACTAAGCAACTAGTGTTTTGCAGACACAGTCCAAGTACCCAGTTCCATGGAAGGTCAAGACTCATGGGGAAAGCATCTAATGTCCAAACATCCAATACAAAGCAGAGAGCCCACAAGACCAAGACCTTGGTCAGCTCCAAGGGAGCACTACTGGATGAAGCATCCTCCTCATAAGGCAGCTATAGAGAATAGTCTCTGGTGGTTCCCAAACATTTTTTGGCCATGGACCACTTGAAAATTGCTGGGGGCCTTGGCAGATCACTTAATGATTTTTCTGCTTGCTGTTATGTGTTAGATTCTGTATTATTTTTAATTTTATTTGCATTGCTTTTTTATTTCTTATGCATTATATTGTATTAAACTTTGAATTTCATAGACTTTCTCCCTCATCCCTGTCAGTCACCTAACATCAGGTGAATCTGCTCCTGACTGAAGCAGTGCACCTTGCATTTAGCACAAAATTTAAACAGCATTGAATTCATGCAAGCTGTGCTTGCAAAGGAACAATTGGGTGTGTCATTTAAAGTTGGCGTCAAAAGCAAGCCTCCAATTACTCCATTGCAAGCACAGCTTGCATTCGGTAACATTTAAATTGGGTGCCAAATGCAAGCCACACTGCTTTCAGCAGACATTGGATCCACTTGGGAGTTCCAATTAGGAGTTCCCAAGTGGATCCAACCCTAGCAGTGTGGCTTACAAAAGCCTACAAAAGTCTGGCTTCACCAGTTTTCTTTTTAGAGCAGTTCTTACTGATTTGATTAGCTGATATTTTAGTGTATAGCTATTATCAGCAGCAGATGTAATATGTTTAATACGGGATTCAGATTGTATTGTTCTTTGGTTTTGTTGCTGTGACCTGCCTTGTGTTTTCAAATAAAAAGTGAACTGAACATTTTTTAAAAAAAGTAAACATGCAAGCAAAATTAAAGACAGACTTTGGACAACAGGATGAGAAAACCAGTGCTGAACTCATGCAGCCAGTTTTCTTAAGTACAGATGCTGCTAATCTAGACTTTGGCTGTGTTAGAGACTTTCCTCTTGAACAAGACTCAATATCCTGTCTTTGGGGGATTCCAATAAAGACTCCTCTAAATTGAGGCGATTGTGGTAATGGATCCAGTGCTCTCCCTTGATTTCCTCTCTCTTGCCACTAGCCAACCTGTGCATTTAGATTATGCAGACAAGTATGTGAAGAGGAGCAGAACAAGCTGGGGGTTAGGGCTCAGTGGAGCTAGAGACATGGGGTGGACAAAACAGGGCAGTGGTAACAGCCAAACAATAATCCATAGCTGATGGCATCACCTGAGACAAGCTGGTGGTCCAGTTTTGGAGCATATAGACATACGGGCAAAACAAGAGATGCCTAGCAGCTCCACTCAGTGATATGTGGCTCTGATTGAGGATGCCAAGTCTATGAGAGTTCCCACTGTCTCCCTGGGCCATCTGATTCCTCTGGGCTCCTTGGTTGCACTCTTCCTTCTGTCAGGGTCTGGTTGGAGTCCCGCTGTGTAGCAGCAAGGCTCTGCTAAATCAATCCATCCACCTGTCAGCTGGCCTTGTAATGCAGAGAACAGGGTTCCCGTTCTGTGATTTGGTTTCTGTTTCATTGAATGTCTGCTAGACTGAAAAAAGGGAAAATATGAGCTTCCCAAAATGGAAAGCAAGAGTCGCTACCCAAGGCACAACAGTCAATTTGTGGCTGTTGGGTTGTTGTTGTTGTTTTTAAACTGCATTGTGTTTGCTTTAGTTCTCCAAATGATGAAGTTTTTCTCCAGGCATGCTCACTAGATTTCTTTTGATAAAGAGAAGCCAGAAACAATCCTATGGTTGTCTTAAATTCATTTTATTTCTCTTTAGATAATGTGGCAACATGCCTTGCTGACTTTAATGGAACTCTGATTCAGCCCAGATTCACAATGCTGGAGGCTGATGGGAAGGTGAAGCAGCCCTCCCTTATTTCAACATTTCTGGTACTCTTCACACTTGCTACCTGTGAACCAGATCATCAAGTGGAAAGGCAAATAAAGACCAAAGAGCAAGCCCAGCGAAAGGGCCTCTGCTGAGAGGAGCACCAGCTGCATTATACGATTATTCTCTCAACTCATTACTTGCTGGCATTACTGCTTTGTGGCCATTGTCCAGCCAGCTTCAAAGCTGGCACCATGACATTTTACATGACAGGCATGGCCAGCCTTCGGAAAAAGGCTGTAACTAGACTTCATCTGCAATTCCCAGACAAAAAGGCAAAGCAGCTGCTTGTGTATCAGTGGTAGAGCTAGACTTGGAAATGACATGTGAGGGGGTGGAGAGAGAGGCTGCGTTATAACAAAGCTGGTATTTGCTTTGGCTCACTTCACAAAAGAAGCCAAAGTAGACAGCAGAGGTCCAGCCAATTGCCCCTCCCACCTTAGCCACCTTAAGGCCACTGTACACAGGATTTACCATAACATCAATAGATTGCATTACATCTCATATGCCCTTTGGAGTGCCGTATACAGAAAGCTACTCGATTGTAAAATAACACTAACAATTGGAACCATTGTTGTCATTGTTTTCTATTTTTCCAAAAGAACTTGATTGTCTGTGAAGCTGAGGATCCCAATCGGCTTATGCCCTTGCACATTTTGCTCAGGCTTATTTGCACTTCTAAAACTAGCTGCCCAACAATTTTGTATTATCGTTTTCTTTTGTAAGCATGCTTCGAAATGGAATCCAAGATAGCAGGATAAAGAAATAGGCAAAATTTGAGTAAATGTATTTCAACAAAGATAAGTATAAAATTCTGTATGTAAGTAGGAAGACTTCGATGCACAAATACAGGATGACTGACGCCTGGATTGACAGCAGTACATGTGAAAAGGATATAGGACATTTAAAAAGGTAAAGGGACCCCTGACCATTAGGTCCAGTCATGTCCGACTCTGGGGTTGTGGCGCTCATCTCACGTTATTAGCCGAGGGAGCCGGCGTATAGCTTCCGGGTTATGTGGCCAGCATGACTAAGCCTCTTCTGGCGAACCAGAGCAGCACATGGAAACGCCGTCTACCTTCCCACTGGAGCGGTACCTATTTATCTACTTGCACTTTGACATGCTTTCAAACTGCTAGGTGGGCAGGAGCTGGGACCGAGCAACGGGAGCTCACCCCGTCGCAGGGATTCGAATCGCCGACCTTGTGATCAGCAAGCCCTAGGCTCTGTGGTTTAACCCACAGCGCCACCTGGTTTTTATTGTGACCTACTAATAGGGCATTTAGTAGGCCACAATAAAAAAGGAGTCCATTGTGTGACACAGCAGCATAAAAAGGCTAAAGCAATCCACAACTGCATCAACAGAAGTAGTGTCCAGGTTATGAGAAATAACAGTACCACCTTTTTCTGATTCAGTCAAGCCTGACCTGGAATATGGTGTCCATTTCTGAGATCCATATTGAAAAACTGGAATGTGTCCAAAGGAGATTGATAAAGATGGTGAGACTAAGACCTGTAATGAAACATTGAGGGTGTTTGATTTGTTTATCCTGGAAGAGAGACAAATAAGAGATGGTATGACTGCCACCTTTAAATAAGGAATGTCACATAGATGAGGGACCAAATTTATTCTCTGTTGCTCCGGAGGATTTGACCCGCATCAACAGGTTCACGTTACAAGAAAGGGGATTTAGAATAAACTTTTTGACGCACGCAGTAGTGGTGTGAGCTTTCTGACAGTGTAAAAGGCTGCCTCAGAAAGAGTTGGATGAGAGTCCTTGGTTACAAGTTTTCCAGCAGAGACTGGATGGCCACCTATCAGGGATGCTGAAGCAGCGAGTTTTCTGCATCACCAGGAAGTTGGACTAGATGATCTCTGAGATACCTGCCAATGCTGTGGTTTATTTTTAATATATAATAATATCCTGGTTACATAGGCCAATGTCTTTGAAACAGAAAGCCGTATCTGAATAGAGAATCTCCATAAGCTCAATTTCGTCTGGAAATAGATATCAACAAACAGTCTATTTCAGTCCTGTCACACTACAAGTTTACATTACATACAGACTGCTAGCATCAGTCACCATGTGGTGAGTTGCCATGTATGACTCCCTGTTTACATTTGGGGTCTATTTCTGAAGAGAGGAGAAGCGAGAAGCAATGCACCATGTGGCTGACTGTTGCTAGCAGTTTCATGTTTCTAGTTTGTATGTTGATAGCTGCAATTACTACATGTGTGGGTTCAGCCCGCGAAGCACATGGCAAACCTTCTGGTTTCCCCCCTGAACAAAAGGCTTGTCTTTTGCCTCCTCTTAAACATAGACTTCCATGAGGAGCAAGCAGTGAAGTAGTCCCATGTGGAGGGAAAATGCATTTCAGAAAGTCATCTAGTGGAGCTGGCAGATGACTGAGTGATTGCATCCTCTGCCATATCCTAATGTGCAAAAGCCTTGCTGGTGTTAGACACAAGGGTAGACAGGTAATTAAATAGACTGATAGACCTTGGGTTTCTCAGAGAACAACAGTATCAAGCAAGACATTAACTCAGAGAAATTGGATTCCATTCCCACATCCCAACAATAAGGACACTTGAGGCTCTGAGGCCCCCTCTGTTGAAATGTTATTTGTGAAGCTTTGACATGAGAAGTAACTCCCTTTAAGCCACATGTCAGGAAACTGAAATCAGTGGGTTACTAGATAAAAAGGACTGGCAGAATCAACCACATAGTGAATAAATTTCAGCAACTGAATTCCAGCCATTTTCAATGCTGTCAACAAAAAAAGTAAAACTTGTTAACAGCACGGTCTACATAGACATTTGCTCAGATGTAAATTCCATTGGAACATACTTTTGAATACACAAATGGAAGATTTCTATTTAAAAAGATTTCATTGGATTGGGGCAGGGAACCTGTGGCTCTTCAGATATTGCTGGGCTGCAACTCCCATCATCCATGGCCTTTGGCTATGCTTGCTGTGGCTAAAGGTAGGTGGAGTCCAACAACATATGGGAAGCCACAGGTCCCCTACCTCTGCATCGGAGCAAAGGTGTGGAAGTAAAAGAAGCACAATTTAGACTCAGGTCTTGATGGTCCCAAGTGGCTTGTTTGGGGGTTTGTTTTGGAATTCCAAAGCCGGGTCTTTTTGTTTTATTCGGTTTTTTTGCTTTTGAATAGATTTTAAAGTGCAATGCCAAAACACAGTGCTCTTTTAAAAACGTGTATTGTGGTTGTTTCATGTGTCCCAGAAGAATATAAAGGGATACAGCTGCTCCTAAAAAATAAAACATGTGGTTTCCAACACTTAGGTGAGGGGTGGTGATTCCTGCCCTCCCCATCCCAAATGGAACTCCTGCTCAAAGGTGGAGTTACACTGCAGTTGGGACAGACCAGCCTTCCCCAACCTGTTGCCCTCCAGATGTGTTGGACTACAACTCCCATCAGCCCGAGCCAGAATCTCACTCTGGACATTCCCATCTGGCTTTCTTCATCCCTTTGACCATGCTTGCTGGGGGCTGATGGAATCCAACAGCATCTGGGGAGTCATTATATTATTAATTGCTTTGAGATGCTTCATGGGAAGTGATATTAATAATAATAATAATAATAATAATGATGATAATGATAATGGAAATATTTTGAGGTGAGAAAGTAATTAGGCATTCTGAAGTGGTGCAGTCCTGGATGAACTGTTACCATCTGCAATTTTCTTTTCTTTTTTCTTCTTTAAATTAGCTTTTTTTGAAGATTTTCTTGTGTTACAAAACAAACAAATAAACAAGGAAAAGTACATATAGCGTCTCCATATTCAATCCATAGAGTATTTTTCACAGTTTGTTTACATTCAGTCTGAGACACTATTGTCATAGATATTGTGCGGTTGGGGACAGAGGGGAGAGGGACAGTGACCTATTCCCCCCCCCAATAGCATACGAATCAATATGGCTAATCTGACCCAACACCTCGCCCCCAATACAAACAAACCACATTGCAACCAACCAAATGCAACCAACCAAGTTCTAAATTCTCGCGATACCAATTAATCAATTAATTAAAGGACCTACCTACATGATGCTGACACAAAAATCCTGCACAAACACCATGTGCATTTTTCTAAAGTATATACTGTATTTGACCCCTTTGCTTAGCTTCTACTTTTTAATTTTAAACCTATTCTATAAATGAACCAGCAGAGGGAAGCACATCCCAGCTAGTATTGTTAATCCAAGCAACTCATATTTGTTATAATAGTATGTATGAAGAAAACACACAGAGAAAATAAGTGATCAAGGGGAAAGGTATATGGGGAAGGTGAGACAAAGTATCAATACTGTGTCATGTATCAATCTTTCAAAGAATGAAACATGAACAGAATGTAAGTCCATCATTGCATCAGTAACAGCAATTTTGACATATTTTGTGACAGTTTTTCCATGCAAGAAAAGAGAAAGGGAAATCCTGTTTTAGATAAAAGAGATGAAATTTTTCTTCACAATGTTTACTACTATACTGCATATTGAATGGTTAGAGGTAACGGTGGAATTGTTATACAGAAAACCACAGCTCAAAAATTTATTTACAACATACATACCTTGGAATCAGTTCAAATTCTTGCTAATGAGAATGGGGAGAATTGAGCCAATTTCAAGCATAATCGGTTTCCCATTGTGCTATATAGGGTGCTACTACCTACTCCCAACACTATCGGTCAAAATAAATAAGCATCATTTCAGATAAAAAATAACCACAGATTTTGCATGGCAGAATATAATATGGAATGAAAGAAGATAAATGTATGGATTGGTTTCCTTTTCTTGAGTAGAAGTGGTGTGGTTCCCTCTAGACAATGTAAGTCTTTCAGGCATATGAATATTGCAACAATGAAAATCCTTAAGTTGTAGGTTTAGGAGCAGGGAGTATATTCAGTATGTTGTGTAATATATTCTTGTAGACCCAGTTCAGACATTATGGACTCTGCTTGAGAACTGTGTTCCAGTGCCATCGTATCTGGTTGTTTGACTCTAAAGGAATCCAATGCAACATCTGCAGTAGTGGAAGCTTGTTGCACAACAGATGGTTCTTGTGAAACAGCTGGTTCTTGTTGTGCAATATGCTGCACAACAATATTTGGCAATACACTTTTGTTTTCCCTTGTGCGACAGCTGACTCTTGTTGAACAACGGTTGATCCTTGCTGGGCAATCCATTGCAAACAATATATATTGTGTTTCCCGTTGCTCAACAATGTTCTATCAGCACACGTATACCACTAAGTGACTTTAACTTGGCACTACACTGTACACAACCCTGTGTCTTTTGTATTTTATTTCATTTTAGTATACACAACTCTGACAGCTTGTGAGAAGTAGCCTGAGTAAATCTGAGTTGTTGGGGAGTTGAGAAGCCAGGACAGAGACAGTTACAAGAGGATCCAGATTGTAAGCTAAACTGAAAGCAACAAGGCTCAAAACAATAACTTTTTCCCCTCTTCCAAACTCACAAAAGGAATATAAAATGTACGGTTGCAAACCTATTCAAATTGGATGAAGCATGTGAGTTTTATTCAATTGGTTAAATGTGCATATGGGTAAAAGCAAAGAGCTGTATTTAATGGTGCCTTTGCAAAAAGAACTTCCACCCACCCAATTTTCAAGTGTCCCCTTACCTAGTGCCGCCCTCTGCAACATGTTCCATTCTGTTCTGGAGGGTTACCCAACCCTCAGGTTCCAGACAGTTAAGGTAACAGTGGGGACATATCAAGTGCCACACTAGTACTTTCCACGAAGGCAAAGCTTGGATACAAACTATAGCTTTTCTCAATTTAAATTGATAGATTAGTAAGTCATCTAACACTCATATGATATACAATTCCCAACACAATTCTTTTATGAAGGAAGAAGCACTTTTTTGTTCTTAGAGAACCACCACTTTTATGATGGTGCGTGCCCGCTGCACTTTTTATAACAGGGTTGTGAAAGCTTTTCTAGGCCAAGGGCTGCATTCTCTCCTGGACACCCCTCTGGGGGCTGCATGCCAGTGGTTAGTGGGGCCAGGTTTACGGGAAAGACTATAGGCAAAAGTGGGTGCAGTAACGTATGTGTTTCCTGTTTTTGCACAGCAGGCTACATTCCGCTCTCCACACCTCTGTGCATCCTCCATCAAGGCAAGCAAGAGGTCGTACCACAGCTCCAGGAAACATTCCAAGCAGCCCAAAAAGAAGGTGGAAAATGGCAATGAGGGGAGAGAGGGGGCTGGAAAAAGCCAGGAGGAACAGATGCAGGAAGCGGGGGGGGGGGGCGCTGCATTGGGCTACTGGCCCTGAGGTTACTCATCCCTGTTTATATTTTTAAAACTCCACTGCCCAGAGAGGCCACCTTTTTAAATTAAGCCTACAATTTCATGGGTTCAGGAAGGGCACCCCAAGGTTTATAGGGAGCACTGGATCTCCATCTCAGGGGAGAAAGAGAGCTCCAGCCTTGGAGAGTGAGATCTATTATCAGATCCACCACCACTATTTCCAGTTGGATAGAAACAGGGTAGTACAAGAGCACTTCTTCATCCTCACTTCCAATGGGCTCCTCCCCTCCCACATCCTAAGACAGCAGCCTAAAAGTTTTTGAATCTAACCAATTAAGTTGTTGCCCTAATAAATGAAAAAATAATAATGTTGCATAATAGGTATCTATCTTAAGGCATGTATACTTTAGCATACACGTACCTTTATTTCTAAAAATAAAAGCCAGAGATTGTAAAGCCCCCTGATTTATTAATATACTATTTTCGTGGTGCTTATGAAAGACCAAAGAGAGAGGTGTTCTTCAGTTCTGTTCATTTTTTTTTACAATGTTTTTATTAACTCAGCAAGCCACTAGAGAGCAGCATAACATGAGCTACTCACAACAGCAGCATATTTTTAATGACACAATCATGAAAACATAAGCTTGTGACACTTCTGGTATTGTAAAAAACTGCAACCAGCCAAAAAAACTCACAACAGTCTGTGTCATCTGGTTTATCGTTTATCTCAATCATGCCTCATGCATACCCTGCCTTTGAATCGGAGTAGTCCTGTCTCAAAGGCATTGTAATCATATTTGGTCCACATCTCACAAGAAAAGATTTACCATTGCTGAATGGGAATAGTCATACTGTGAAGAGATTGTATTTCCTACTTTTATTATATTCGTGGGAAATGAGCTGAGTACAATGTGCATCCTTCAATCAACACAGGGCTTGGTCCACAACTTCTTCTTCCTCTTCTTAATTCCACCCTTCTTCCAAGATGCTCAAGGAGGTGTGAGAATCATAAAATTGTAGAGTTGGAAGGGACCCTGAGGTCTATCTAGCCCAACCCTCTGCAATGCAGGAATATGCAGCTGTCTCCTATGGGGATCAAACCTGCAACCTTGGCATTATCAGCACCATGCTCTAACCAAGTGAGCATGTTTCTCCTTCCAGCTTTTATTGTCACAAAAAGCCTATGTGGTAGGTTATGTTGAGAGAAGTCCAAAGTTACACAAGCACCTTGCAACATTATTGGGTGTTGCAATGACTCTTCCAGGGCCAAAGTCCAGAAATCATGGGCATAAGCAAGCTTTTCTTACTAGGTGGGGCTACCATATTTCCTGGCTTGGCTTCAAAGGAACGAACACAGGGGACAAGAATAGTCCACATGCCCCTGTAGCATACATAACCCTATGTTGCTATAGGAATAAAAGAGCAATAAGCACAAATGTTTTTTTTAGTCTTGAATACCAAAAGCAAACACAGAGATAATTCTAAACCAGAATTTCAAAGCCTTTGAGAATAATGCTCTTGCAAGTATAGTCAAAACTAAGCTGGGTAAACATACTAATCTTCTATACTTCCCTTTGCCTGTAATGTTTCTACAGTAGTTATTCATAACATTGATCATAAATGCAATGCCAACAACAGAGTACCTTTCCCACTCCATTGTCTATTATCTGATGCAGAACGCCATAAAAAGCTTTTTGTTAAAACTGCCAGCTTACATTATTTACGTGCCTCTTATGAAGAACATGCAGCATCTGCTTTACAAATGACATTGCACATGTGTCACAGAACAACTTTATACATAAAGTATTTCCTTTCTGTTCTTTTTTTATATATATATAAGGGACAGCCTGGCTTCATTCTTTTTATTATTCTTTTTGGCAGCAAAATGATGGCTTGCATTCACAGAGATGAATCTGTTCACCTGACAAAGAGAAATTCAACAGAAGCATTTTTATTCCGTTCTCTGCAATGCCCATCCAGATATACTCATATGTGGCAACAGGCTGAGGACAAACCGCTAGAGAATCACAGCGCCTCCTGTGGCTGCAGAGACACTTGTAATTACTGCCTGTTGCATTCCTACTGATGTGCAAATACAAAGTTTGTGTTGATCCAGAAGGAAATCCTACGTTAAGTAGGAAGTACATCCAACTAAGCGTGCAAAGGATTGCAACCTTTGTTGACCTTCAGCAACAAATGCCAGGTCGAACACACTCATGGATTCACAACTAACTCTTGGGCTGTAGTGTAGGCTTAACTGTACTTGTATCAATACTTGTAAAGCTTTTTAGTAAATTATTCTAGTGAAAGGGGGTTAGTTGACCGGGTTTGATACATAAAGCTTTAACTACAAATGACTAGAAAATTGCAACCATGAGAAAATCCTGTATACAAATTAATTAATAATTACATAGCTAACACTGAAGCCTTTGTTCAGTCCAATTTCCCATTATAGATCAATGGACTTCAGCCTTGGGGCCTCAGGAAAGTGAACAATATGCCTTCAAAAGAGGATAATTATGAAATAATTACAACCTCGTAGCAATGTTCAGTCTAGACAAAATAGCTGCAGCATAAAAGACCAGAAGCAGTTTCTAGATTTACACGGTTCTGAGATAATAGTTCAATTATATAAAATCTGGCAAGCTGTTTTTAAGTCATTAAAAATGTATACTGAAGGATTTTTCCCTTGCCTTGATTCCAAGCAAATTTACTTAAAAGCAAGTTCCATCAAAATCAGATAGTACTTACTTTAAATGAAATGTGTTTAGATTCAAGCTGAAATACCAAGAAATTTTCTTCTTCCAAAGTGTGGTTCAAGCGCCTTGCAGGCTTAAGTCAGACATTTTTCATATGTTGGCAACTACAACACTGGTTCTTGTATATGATATTTCCAAAGAAATATCTTGTTGCTTCAATGAGTGGTTGATGCACGAAAGCAGTGTTTGGTCTTAACTTCATTATCATAGCATTTTCGAGTCTCTGTCTCTTGTGCTTGCTAGCACCGCTTTCACATCTTTTACTCATGCTTAGATTAGAATCTAAAAATAAATCTTAAACTGGATAAACTTTGGCTTCTGTCACTCTTCAGTAGCTGCCACCACACACTGACTTCCTTATGCCTTTTTTGAGGGGCAGTGAGACGCCTCTGGCTGATTCCTGGGGTTTGGAGATGAAAAACCCTAACTTTGGGTTTCTCCTGGAGGGTTGGCACCTGCACATTTTTTGGCTTTTTCCCTCACAGGACCCTTCTTAAGGCACTGGTAGTGGGCAGAGCAGGGGAGACTGTAGTCACAGCACCAGACTGGGCTTTTAAACAAAGAACAAATATTTTATTGACTATCTACAAGTAAAAGGATTTTAAACACAAAAGGCACTTTAAATTAAACACAGAAAAGGAAAACACCACTGGGCATAAATAAAAGAAGATAAAACACAGTTCCTCAGACCCTGAACTGACCCCTATACTGGATGAGGTCCAGTTACCAACCTGCAGCCTGGCCTCCTGCCTTCTACAGGTAGTACTGGATCCCTCTGAGGATCCCTACCCACTGCTGCCTTCCCTGATCCCCAAGGTCTCTCTCTGCCTGTGGGAGCGGGCGGGCTGGTGAGGGCCCCCTAGATTTAGAGGCCCTAGACTTAGCCTATACATAAATCCGGCACTGAGCAGTGGCTCCTATCTGTTGACACTGACAGGTAACATTTTCTACAACATGGAAATAAATGCTAATAACACACCTGCATATCCAAGCTAATATCCAAGCTGCTGTTAAGAAGAAAAAAGCTGGCAACACTAAAGAAATAGCTGGAAAGTAAGACAGACACCGTTTTGCTCCCTTTTATATTTGAACTTTAGAGGCAAAAATATATCAAGTTGATCACTTCAAATCTTTACATGCTGATTCCAATCACCAGGCCCATCTTAGAAGCCTGACATCAGAATAGAAGTTGGAAGGTAACATTACAAATGTTTTCCAGAAGCGCTACATAATAGGGGATAGTGATTCAAACTTTTAGCAGTTTAACATTTGTCATATGCTGACATTTTTGAAGAAATGCCATATTCCAAGCCCATCTTGTTGCTTTGTCAGCTGTCTGGTTTGAGGTGTTTTCCAAAAAAAATTTAAAAAAGGTTCTGGTCCATTAAAAGTCTACTACTCAGCAACTGCCAGCATTCTGGGATTTTTGACTGCAATTTATAAAATCCTTGGACCACCACCATCCCTGCCTCCCCTCAAATCCAGTAAGAGAACTAGCAGAATGCCTAAGTAATATATACAGACTTCAAAAATGTAAAGGATGAGGTTATGAGATGTCTTGGCCATGGGCTTTTAAATCTGCATTCAAATACATCTGACAAGCTTTAATATTACCTAGTCAAGGGATTAGCAACACAGAACTGAAAATACAGCCAGTTTGAAAAATCTGACAGCCAAACTGAAAGGAAATCCTTTATTTTAAGTCTAGTTTGGAACCTGGCTCATTGGAAGCATATTCCCACAAGATGGAGAAACTTTTAGAAGAGCCAAATAAAATACTGTACATTAGGGCATAAACACATAGGTGAAATTCCTCACTTTCAGTTCTCAATAGGTTACTCCCAGATACTGGGAAACTTCCGTTCCACTGAGGCAGACAAGCTGCACTTGAAGCTCTGTCATCAAACTTGCTTTCTTCATAAACGTATGGTAAAGGTAGAGGGACCCCTGACCATTAGGTCCAGTCGCAGATGACTCTGGGGTTGTGGTGCTCATCTCGCTTTATTGGCCGAGGGAGCCAGCATACAGCTTCCGGGTCATGACTAAGCCGCTTCTGGGGAACCAGAGCAGCACACGGAAATGCCGTTTACCTTCCCGGTGGAGTGGTACCTATTTATCTATTTGCACTTTGACATGCTATCGAACTGCTAGGTTGGCAGGAGCTGGGACCGAATAATGGGAGCTCACCCCGTCGCGGGGATTCAAACCACTGACCTTCTGATCGGCAAGCCCTAGGCTCTGTGGTTTTACCCACAGCGCCACCCGCGTCCCTAAGAACAAGTAGCTAATTGGGTGAACATCATGTGTGACAAGCTAGTTGTTTGTACATATGGTAGAAAGTGCCACATGGAGCAGGATTCCACAGTATGTTGTTGTTAAAAGTTCCTACTGTATATTATCATCTTTGTCTTACAGGCTTCCATTTTATCTGACAATGTTAATTAGGGCAGAATGTGTTTTTACTTCCCACTGAAACAATATACAGGCAGCGACCATTTCTCGTGAGGGTTGCTTTGCTGGTCCCCGCGCATGTAGACAGAGCGCGCATAAGCCAACCCCCCATTCCTCCCCCCATTCTGCCCTCTTTCGGGTCCAAAAGGACTCACCCATCACGATCACGCGTCAATTGGACACATGCAAAATCAAGGGAACATTCTTGCCCTTTTTGGGCATTCAGGTTTAACATGTGATGAGAAAAGAGTGAACAAAGATGGGGGAACACACGTGAGTCACACACCTCAATGTCTGACAACATCAGGAATACTCACTCCAATCCAGCCTTATCACGTTTAGCACTATCAATGTTCCCACTTAAAAAGCAACTTGTAAACACATTCAGGCAAACACACTTGCAACCCCCCTTTCAGACCTTTTGCACTAACCACATGTAGGTCAAAAGTGGAGGAGGCACATCTGGCAACACTGGAGCCAACACCCAACCCTCATATGCCCAGGCTAAATGCATGAAGTGGGCTCCTGCTATCCATTGACTGGATATTAAGAACCCAGCAGAGGGTTGTGTGCAACATTTCAACTGCCTTTCATTTGGTAGGCTACTACGCATGTAGAGTAAAGCGTTTCCCTCTGACTAGAACAGGAGTAGGAAAACCTCAGCCTGAAGGAGTCTCTTCAGGCCATACCACCTGTCCAGGTCATGTCCCTCAATCACACTCTCCATTTTTAAAAAAATACTGTTTTTATCTATTTTCATGGTACAGAAGATAAATTTTGAGAAAACAATTGTTACAACAGTAAACAACAAATAGCTTGTCCTGATAAAATCACATGCTTTTATCATGCCATGCGTTAAAGTTTCATTTGATTACTTTTAACAAATTGCGCCAAATTTCCCCATGAGTGCTGGTATCCTTGAGTGTTTCTGCCTGGCTGGAATATGTCTCTGAACTCTGATAATGCCTTCTGAACCTAACATGGGGGAGATGAGTGTGCAGAGAATCTTGCCAGATGCACAATGGTAAAATCTACTGCATTTACTCAAGTCTAACGCGCCATCGAATCTAACATGCACCTCAATTTTCAGAACCTTGAAACTCCCTGCCCCCCAAAAATGTATTTGCTGGCAAATGTAAATGTGCCATTGAATCTAATGTGCGCCTTAAATTTCGCAACACAATTTGGCCTCAAAAAGGTGAGCATTTGCTGTTCCACTCACTTTTTTTATTTTTATTTTTGTCTCTGGTCCTACCCACCCCTAGCAAGTAGACCCCAAAATGTTGCACAGAATCAAATGCAGCCCTGAAAAAAGGTTCTCCACTCCAGGTCCAGAAGGATAGACCTACCTCATCTTCCCCTTTTGTACTCATGTAAGCCTTCAAGTACTAGCCTGGGTTTTCTCAGACGATAACTGCTCTAAGAGAGCAGGCCCATGCAGAAGCCCAGGACAGGAGTCTTGTTAGAACAAAGTTATAAACGCAAATAAAAAAAAGCAGGCAGTCCAGTTAACATAAGATGGCAGGGCCCCCCAGACAGCTTCGATCTCTGAGACCCGGTGCAAGCGGACCCAGCTGCACCCACCCTGTGGGCACAGGCCTGTGAGAAAAAGTAAGTATAGTTTTACTTACTGTGTTTACTCTTTCAATAATGCACCTTTCCTGGATAAGCCTCATCTCTGTTGCTTTCTCCCATAGGGCTGAGGTGTCTTCACCCACCCCAAATAAAGTCTGTTGGGACAGGGCAGAGCCCTCCCAGGGCTGAGCCTCACTGGGCCTCACAGGCCTCACGGAGGCAGGCTTCACAGGTAGTGGTGAGCCTCGTCAGGCCTCGCAGTGGTGGTGGCGGGCCTGACTGGGCCTGGTGGCATGTGCTGCAATGAGTCTGCTCTCTCCCAAGTACCTTATGAAGGCATTTCATTACCTATCATAAAGTTTCTTAAGTGTGTTGTGCCTTGCTCCTGTGCTCCTGACAGGAAGAATAGAGTCAGGGCCATAGAAAAGGGAACTCCTTCCTAGTGCTCAGTTTAAATTATTCTCAGTCATTTGAACTTCAGCATTTGTGTTCCCCTGGACACAGAAGAGTAGATTTTGAGGCTAGAAAAGAGACATGTGGCCCAAGCAAGTGTGGTAGAGCAATGGGCTCGCTATGAAATAAATTTGGGTGTGTTCATCACATATTTTTGCCCCATATACAAAGGGAGGCGGTGCTATCCAGAGATGTTTTGCTTCCTGAAATGTAGGCCAATTTCATGCTACCACTACTGCTCCCCTTCCTTACTAGGGACAAACTTGCAAAATTCTCCCAGCATCCTTAGGACACCACCGATTTCTAACTTCATCAATCCAGCCTCATGGTACTGCCTGAGGTAGGTTGTTTCACTCTGCTGCCTTTCGCTCTGAAGGCAGGTCATCTTGTGCCACACAGCCCTCAGAAACAGTTTGGTATGGTGTGAGCTAGATTGTTGTTGCTATTCCCATAGAAAAAAGCTTTCTGATCTGTGACACTTAGCAGACTCCAAGTGAAAAATGCATATTAATAAAGCAATTCACAGGGTACGGTATCATGAATATAGGTAGGTTTGAAAGCTTAGCAGTGTGATTGCATCTCCACACAATGTCAGTAACATTTACAATTTCCACATCATTTTTAAAAGAGGAACATCATATGCTCCAGTAAGCACCACTGTGTTCAGGTTAATAAGACCCCTTTGTATATCTGATTTGTTTTCCCATTAAAATGCTATTAGTAGTTTTTCTTCAGTGTTTGAAAAATTTCTAAATAGGAGTTATGTCCATCAGACAACAAAATAGCCTATAAAAGTAGCTCCAACTTATCTTTTCTTTTTCTTTTTTAGGAAAACAATATATACATCAATCACACACTGGGGAGCAGATGGTCCTGTTTGATAGGCTTGCCTACTTATTTCTTTACCTAAGATAATATCTACAGCATCCATGTGTCTGACAGAAATGGCTTGAAGCTATGATGCAGTTGATCAAAAAGAAAAGAAAAGTGAAATGCATGTCTCTACTTCCCCACAACCCAAACTTTTGCTGAGGTTAAGTGGAAACAGTGAGACGGGGTCATTCAATCAATCCACCAGTCAATCACACTGGGATATACTGCAGAGAGCAGCTTCCTCGGGACGTGATGGATGCAATATATACCTGACTCAGCAGCTACCAAGATTGCAGCAGATCACTGTAATTTGAAACTATGCGCACACAATTCATGCTTCGGTTTAAAGGAAAAGAACAACACATCTGCTGCTGAACCAGATCTTGGGATGGAAATGGTCAGTATCCTGAGTCTAGCAGTAGTGGTGGTGGTGGTGGTAGTAGTAGTAGTTCTAACCAAATGAGAGCCACTGCATTTATTCCTATCACCTTGTCAATTACTGCTGGTTTCATAAGATATATATCTGTGTCTTGTGCAGACTTATCTGAAGTGTCAAACCTGATTCAGATCATTCAGGATCAAATAGGCAACTCCAAGTTTTCAATAGCTCTTATGGAATTAGCAAATATACCTACAGCTAGTTCCTCGGGAATGAGGAACCTGTGCACCTCCAGATGTTGGACTCCAACTTACATCAGCACCAGACTGTATGGCCAAAGATTAGGAATGATGGGAGATGTAGTCCAGGAGCATATGAAGACCACAGGTTTACTATCCTTGTAGTATACCATACTATAGTCAGGATTTACTCCAGTTTAAAAGGGAGCTAAAAATGAAATCCTTGGTATTAATATCTGCCTGTGAAGCATGGGAAATGTTAATCATTTGGGAGTAGGGTTGATTGGCCATTGGCACTGATGTTACCCATTAAAGTTCATGGGTCTACATCAGTGTAAATTGCATGTTAATTTTTTTCCCATCCCTTCTAAAGAAAATGAGAGAAGGGTTCATTACTCACTTCATGCCTAATACTTTTCTGTTCTTTGGCTTTCTGCTTGCAAAGCACTCGGAGAACATGGGCCAAAAAGGGTGCCACAAGAAGCAAATTATTTTAAGTAAAATTTATTAATGTGAATCGTTCCAATATATTAAACCGCATAGCCCAGATACCAAGGCACTTCCTGAGTTATTAATGATCCTGAACAATAGATCCAGCACTTCCTCATTTTGGCTTTTATTAGCCAAGAATTCTACTGTAAGGCAACAGTAATAGAAAATTCACTCTTGGAGCCAAAATGAAGAGGAAAGAAGCAATCAATTTACAGTGGGGGGCTGCAGGGGCACAGTGGGTTTGGCCACTTGAGAGCATAAGAAGAGCCCTGCAGGTCAGAGCAAAATGGCCCATCTAGTCCAGAATCCTGTTCTCACAGTGGCCAACCAGATGCTTTCCCTTTTGTGAGAGTCCTATTAGAAGACTATAGGATGGGCATTGTCATTCAAATAGTGTGTGTGCACCATGTCTGGTTGTTGATTATGTGGGGCAGGGCTTATCTGCCCCCCCCCCAATATTTTATTCAAGTTGGCACCCCTGGCAGAGGGGGAGGACAGAATTCAGATTTTAAATGAGCATCTGTTCTCTTCCAAACCACTGGAAGGCTGCCTACACTAACCTCTATCTTCCACAGACAAAGACAATCTGAGTTTTCCCCTCCTTTTGTCTTTATTTTTATTACTTTCTGATTTGCAGAATTAAATCTTCCCCTTTTGTACAGTACAGTCCTCTGCAAGTCCTTTCTCTAAAGAAAGTAGGCATAAAACTGCAGTCTCCTTTGGTAGTATTGTTTATTAAGACTGAAGGTGGCACTGTCTCTCAGAAGCACGTTCCGCAGAAGCGTGCTGATAATTGAATTATGTGGTGCTTCAACTATTCTAACTTCACAAGCATTACAGCATCATATATACATTAACTGCAAACAAGCTCCTGGGAGAGCCCATGAACTGTAAAGGCTGCCTGTGACTATTTCTACAGTTTTGTGTTCAGAATCATGCTGCAGACTCAGAAGTGACTTTTACTTAACACTCTGCCTGTTAAGCCTTGTGATAAAATCTTCACTGGGGTACTTGGGTGAGGCCTGCAGAACTCTCTGGGTCAGGCTGTGGAAAGCAGAGGAGGTCTGGGTTGGAGCCAAGGGCAGTTTGGGGGCAGCTCCAGCATCAAAGCCCATTGTTATTTTTAACAGGTCAAGGAGCTCATGACAAAATCTATTCATCTTGGTGTCAACAACATGAAAGCTAGTTTGGTGGTAGATTTGGAGCAGAGCCGTGACAGGGGTGTAGCTCAATGCCTATTCCCTGACTTAAGTCACATTGCTCACCTCCAAAACTACAGCGATCTACAGTGATGGAAGCGCACCATTATAAGAGCTTTTGTCCATACATTTTTTTTTTAATTATGCAGATGTGTGCGCAATTTAAGACAGGGAACCAGCATTTAATCTAGCCCCAAACCCTAAATCAGGCTCTGCCCCACCACTGTTTTTCAGAAAGACAGCTATTGGAAGCTTTAAACACAGAGCATTTGCATCACATCTAGTTTGACTTTAAAATGTGCTTTTTAGTTAAATAGCTTGTTAAAACAAACAATCCCTTATCAACACCTGGCTAGGGCTAATTTTTTTACAACCCTTTCTGTCCTGTATCAGAAAGACATGGCGTAAATTGAGGCAATTATGTTCTTATGGTTAATTTCCATTGATCTTGTGTACTGTATGCTTTTTGCAATCTTTATGTGCACTGCTTAGAAACTTTGGTGATTAATTTGTATATAAACAGTTGAAATAAATAATAAATAAATATATTAGGAGAAGGAATGAGGTTTTCATCAGGTGGGTTGGGAAACTGTGGTTGGACTCAAACTCCCATCAGCCCCAGGCAGCATTGCCAGTAGTCAGGGATTATGGGAGTTGCAGTCCCAAAGGTTGCGGTTTAACTGGTATAAACATAAGCCTGCCAGGAGAAAGGCCTCTGAATTTCACCTAACATAAAAATTCAGTTTGTGGATTTGAAGGGCACTACTCAGATGAAACACCTGCAGGAATTTTTGAGGAAATTTAAAATAAGTATAGTAAGGGTATTTTTTAAAATTCACAAGGGAGATGGTTAATTGGCACATCTCTGTCCACAGATTGTATTTCTCTGCTTTTGCTATCCATGTCTGGTGATTCTACACTGCTGTTTACTATCTTGTTACTTCAGTTCTCTCAGTTTCTAAAAGGTGTGACACTGTAGTGAATAATGTATGTTCCTCCAACGATCTTCACTAATCATGTTTCTCAGTCTCTAGTTACAATTCCACCAACCCATTTGCAGTGGGATTTAGGTGGCATTTAGAAAACTCTCTAAATAAGAACTGAACTCATTGCTCTTCAGCCTTTTCAGGGTTTATGGTCACTGGCCTGTGTTAAGTGTAACAGTGAAACTCGTTTTTTTCAGGAACTTGGTATCAGTTGTTCCTGGAGGATGAAAGGTCCATGGTGCTTTATTCCTGCTTAAGCAATAGTCACTGCTTGCTTGCGGTCATCCCACCATTATATAGAGAGGTGCCTAGGTGGTTGTATTTGATAGCCAAAACTCAACTTACGTTACTAGAAGAGTGGGTTTGTTGGGATTAATAGCTTGACTGAGCTTCCTAGCTAAGCAAAAACAATTTGCTGTAATCGGAATTCATCTATGACGTGAGTTGCTGTTTTCTATGTAGGGCCATAACAATGAATTATTTAGTCAGAGAAAAAGGACATGAAAGTATTGTTCCTTATGCATGTTGTATTTACTTACACTCAAGGCTA
This sequence comes from Darevskia mixta, assembly GCA_034641385.1. NCBI lineage: Eukaryota > Metazoa > Chordata > Lepidosauria > Squamata > Lacertidae > Darevskia > Darevskia mixta. The sequence goes on from JAWWNH010000001.1 coordinate 13,916,610, forward strand.
CAGAAGGAAACAAGAATGCTGCTGGATCAGAGCAAAGGTTCCTGCAGTGGGGCATCCAGTTACCCCACTGTTGGGCATCCATGGGCAGGGGCACATAAAAGGGACCTGCTTCCATTCCTACTGCCCTCCTTTCCCTTCATACCTATAGACGTAGTCTCACCATCTTGTTCACCCTCTTCTGGACACTCTCCATTCGGTGATTTTATTTTATCCATCTTGTCTATTATCTGTTCCAGTTGATTTCATTGAGGGCTCAGGCGCAGTGAGGCTGCAAGCAGCTGGGGGTAACATGGAAAGATGAAATAATCACAGGGCTATCACTTTGGGATAAAATAGGCTACAACTTTATTGATTACAAATGTAAGAAATTCTGGGCATAGGCAATGGTTGTATATCCAGAATCACCCAACCCGACTTCTGGTTGATTACTGAGCAGGGTTAATCCCAGGTTAAGGATCACCTCTTGATGTATATCTTTTCTTTTTTAATCTGATTTTTTATTGAAAGCTTTGAACATATGATACAATAAAATCCAAACAAATCTAAATAAAAATAGAGAATGAAAGGGGGGGGAAAACAAGAAAGAAAAATAGGAGGGAAGAGAGAGAGAGAGAGAGAGAGAGAGAGAGAGAGAGAGAGAGAGAGAGAGAGAAATAATATACAGAGCCCTCTATCAGGGGTAGATCTTAACTCTTGTCTCACACAAAAGGGGGTGGACCCTTCCAGCTCTCAACTTGGGAGCTTCCATTTCTACTCCCAGCCTCCCAGCCTGGGAGTTCTTCCCTTCCCTGCCTGTCATACAGGGTTCTTCATCAGTCATCCATCATCTTCCTGACATATACCATATTGAGGTGATCTCCCCCTGGCCCGCCTGTGATTAGTCAGAACCATGGATGAGTCAATGGAAGCCCCTGTGACCACTGGAGGAGGAAATAACATCCTTCCTGGTCCCACGGGAAACCAGCACCCCCACCCCACCCCCAGAGTCACTGCGACCTGCATCGGGCCACAATCGCTGCACATCAGAGGAAGAGGCAAGCAGTCCTTGTGTAACCCTGAATTCTACCATTACAAGAGTGCAGAGAAAATATTGTCTTTCTCCACATTCTCCAAATCATGCATCACATCACACTGGTTTCAAGGGCAGATATGCTACCTGAAGTAATTAGATGTCTGTTAGCACCCGAAGCAAAATTCTGTTTATCCCACTGCCAACGACACTTTTACGGTTGCGATCCCACTCAAATCAAATGTAAGGAGAGCAACAAATAACAGCCTGCCATTCCGCTATGGAAATAGGAGATCTTGCCACTGACTGAACTCTTTAACAATAACACTGTCTTTCCAGAATATTAATGTATCTCACAAGCTCTTAACCGTTTTCTCGGTGATGTTGATTGAAGGGCCTGAAGGAGATCAATAAAAAGTGCTGCATAAGGCTTATTTGTTTTAATCACCTTCAGATAAACCATAAGATATTGATCTTAAGCTTTTCAGCAACTTGAAAAGGAGCCAAATCTTTATCAGTTTCAAATGGCATGCAGACATTCTGAGGACTAATACCACACTGTTAGGGAAAGTTCCGTGTGCTGTACTAGAAGCCTTGGAAAGCCAATCCTCCAGTTTATGGCTGCTTGCAAATTTTTGCTTTCCCACCTTGGTGGTTGTGATGGAGAGCTGGAGCTGTTGATAGATTCTGATTAATGAACAAAGCAACTAAGTAATGCTACAGAACTTGATGTCTGCAAAACATATTTTTAATTTATTTCATAAAATTCATACACTCAAAGCGGTTTACAAAAATTGTGACTTTTATCTCCCCTCCCCTTTTTTGGTTTCTGATGTTCTTTAGAATTCTGGTTTCTCTTCTTCATGATGATCTTATTCTGCAGTTTGATAATATCTTGACATAGCTTTGAACTCTGCTTCAAATTTTGTAACCTACACTGTTCCTGTTGTCTTCACTGTTCCTTATTTAGTATGTCCCATCAACCCGTGCCTTTGAACAGCTGAAGTAAATGGCTGTATTCCATTAAGACCTTAAATGAAAAGTAAACTACTTGTAGAAAACTATTTTTTTAAAAGCTGCTCCTTACAACCTGGCTTTGTACTCATTTCATCAATAAACTGAGCACTCTGGAATAAATTTTTCATAAGTTAGTCTTCATTAAATAGCAGCTGAAGATCAGCATTGAAGTGAGTGGTGCATTCATCCATTAGTAGTGATGCAGCTTGGGCAGTTCATTTGATACATAGAAAGATGTAACAGCAAGCAGTATATTCTAATTTGAATAAATGCCAAAGAATACTGCAGAGTAATTGGAGATTTTTCATTGCAACATTATTGAGGCTGAACGAAAAAAACCAGTGGGTGGCAGTCTTGAGACAGAAAACCAAAAAAGCGCCACACAACGGCCACTGTAGGTAAGCCACTGATGAACGAAAACTTTCTTTATTGTAAAATGACCAGACAGTGTTCCGGTAAAATCACTGTGATTTTAAAAAACAGTGATTTTACCGGAACACTGTCTGGTCATTTTACAATAAAGAAAGTTTTCGTTCATCAGTGGCTTACCTACAGTGGCCATTGTGTGACATTATTGAGGCTAGCAGTGTTGTTTAAGGATATTGGTCACATATGAAGGGTTCTTACATATTAATGATTACATAGTTTATCCCACAATTTACCCTAACCCTATCCCCTATCTACATTTTAACTTCACACAACTAACCTGTGAAGCTGGTTAAGTCAGGATAAAAGGGAATGATTTCCTCAAAGTCACCCATTGAGCTTCTTGGCTGACCTTGAATCTAACACATTCCAACACTCTCCAGTCCGAGTCTATCCACTACAACACAATGGTTCTGTTGATGTTTGGACAAAGTATAATAACTCCAAAGCCAAATCTGGTGGCCTCTGAAGCAATAACATCTAACCATTCTAGGAAGCATCTGTAGATCACTACTCAAGGGGCTGTGGTTTTGGGCAACAGTTGTGTTGAAAACAAAACATTTGAATTTGATCATAGATTATTTAAGTCTATGGAAGCCTGTCAGTGCAGAGAGTTGACTATACCCAATGACCTTTGTAGAGTTCTGTGGATTCTATTACACTGAATTTATCATGATGAACCTTGCCTTCTACAAAATGTCATGCAACATTTAATTGTTTTATGACACAAATGGCATTTTCTTTTGCTGCCATTTAAACTGTGTTGAAAAGATATGTTCTACTTTTACTTCCTCTTCATACATCTCAACACTGCTGCCACCTGCAAAGAAATTTTCCACTACCTTTCCCTCAATAAACTGTTTCCATTTGTTTTGCAAGGACTGCAAGATCCAGCGCCCCAGGTTAACCACCTAATGTATATCATAGTTTGTGAAATGAATTTATGGTGCAATATAAATGCCTATAGTAAACCTAGCTTTTGACCTTTATTTAATGTGTACACTGATTGCTTCGGTATTTAGAGGTAAAACCTTTGAAGTTTAAGGTAGGCATTTTGACAAATAAAATATCCTGTCTTGATTACTGTGCTGATTAACATTTAAAATGTCAAACATTTGGGGGCATAGTCAAAATATAATTCTAACGTGTATGTCATACTGTTGGAACAGCAAGAAAAAGCTAAAGTGCAAGAAGGAAAACAGAAACTAAAGCACAGGAAGAAATTCTAACTAAGCTTCTGTTTTTCTTCCTCCATTTTAGCTTTCTCTTGCAAACTTATGGCATTTTCCTTTGAAATACTTCTTTGAAGCATCACTTATGTAGCTGCTGTGGTAGAAAGTCAGAGGAGCTTTCAGGCCTCCAGGAAGAACATATACTGCTACTTTCTAACAGGACTTAACCATTTATTTTAATGTAGAACACAATCAAGGTCAGAGCCTCTAACAGCAGTCAGCCATCTTGACACAAACAACAACCAGCTGTTCTTCTTCCCATGCTGCCTCAGGAAGGTAGGTGGCATCTCCTTCAATTATTAACCATTCAGTTTCCCAGTATTGAAAAACCTATTTGTTTATCCACTGAGCCCTCCGGTCTGGCAGTGCTATTACGTAACATCAAGTCAGTCCCAAATAAGACCATGGTGATCTGTAATTTGATCATGAATGAAGAAAGAACTGAACTGGTGAAATCTCAGTGGGTGAACTAAGTGCATCTAACCTAACTCAGATGTGCCCACTCAGATAGCACCAGTCCAGACTTGATCTTGGGATGGGCTTAGAGGGTCTGCACTTGGTGCTTTGCCCGTGAGACCCCACCCCTTTTATTGAAGTTGGTGGAGAGGGGCAAGGTGGGGCAACTGCAGACTTCTGTAGATGATATGGATTATCTAGACTCATTCCAGTTTGGTTTCAGGCTTGGTCAGGGAACTGAATCAGCCTTGCTTGTCCTGGTAGATTCCCTTTTATTTAGAATGGGATCAGCAGCATGCAACCTTATTCCATCTTCTTGTTCCCTACACCTTTTGCTACCACTGACTATGAGATACTCCTGGACCAGCTGTGTGGGTACACTTTGTAAGAGTGGTTATGGTTCTGCCTATGGAGCTGAGACCAGAAAATAGTATTAGTAGAGTGTTTTTCAGCTCGCTGGGAGTGAGCACACTTGGAATTTTGAGATAGTGCTACTGGCACCTGGCACAAAATGCCTGGTGTGTTGTGTGTGACTGCCACATTGAAAACAGCATAAAAAGAGATGAAAATGGTGCAGATGGTCTCCCACATTTCATATATGGTGGATTTCTGAGTGGATATTTGCTGAAACTTACCACGGATGCCAGAGGGAGTACTGGTGACTAGGGGCAGCAAGTTGACAACCCCTGTTCTAGGCAGATGCTCCATATCACAGTTCATTGGCTTCCCACAAAGCTGCATACAAGGTTACTTGCCAGGGCAAACTTTGGTGATACAGCTCCCTGAGTGAGGACAAAAATTTTTGCGGTCCCCCCCAGTCTTATTTTCACAATAATTCATTTTTAATTCATTATTCCTTTTTAATTCATCATTATCTTGTGCCACCTCAACTCAGCGCCCTTTTGCGGGGGGGGGGGGACTGCCCACACCTTTATATATCCACCACTGGCTATATTTGTCCAAAAAGGTTGGCAATGCCCTTGCTGAGGTTTATATAGTATTTTGTGATTGTAAATCGTGATTTGATGCTGCTTCCCAATCTCAGAATATTAGGTAAAATTCAAGTGTTCTAATCACTAGGTGTATTCTACCACTGCCTGAAACAGAGTAGGAAGGAAATCTGATGAAATTATTCAGAGTAATATACCAAGAGAGCCATGAAAAGACTCTGTAGCAAAGCTTTTCCCCCATTGCTTCTGTTGTTACTCATATTTCATCTGGATGTTCATTCACCATTGACCTCTTTGTAGCATGTTGTTAAATCAAATTTACTTGAGGTTAAATTGGTATGCTGCTTGGTGAGAGATTTTACTTTAAAGTCAAAGCTGACATGATGTCCCATCTCAAGAATAAACACTGAGACATAAAATATTATCACTTCTGTTAACTTCTAGAAAGGAGGTTTCAGGCTTCAGGATATAACTGGACGAAGCTCAGGAAGACATTATTACTCCGGTGAAGTGATTGTTAGGTCATTCAGATGTTTTAGTTTCTTAAAACTGAGCACCAAGTGTTCTCAAGGCCACATGAATTCACATAAACCATTTGCTCATTGGGCACCATTCCAATACAGTCCTGAAAAAGAGGATGGCACAATCTCTGATAATGTAATCAAGGTTTCCAAAGCATGTTTTTACATGTCTTGTTTAGTCTTATTCATGTGTGTACATTTCCAGTAACTTTTGAGATAGTAAAATTATGTCTTTTTTTTTTAAGTAATTATTTGATGCGTTCTTACTTGTTACTGCTCATGAACCAAGACACTGTGCTTTATCGCACTTCCTCCTTGTTGCTGTCCCTTAATTTACAAATAACAGTAGAACCACCTACAATAATAAATTAATCCCCTGGTGAGGATTTCCTTTTAAGCCTGCATTTCCAGGCCTACACTAAATGGTTTTAGGTTTTGTTTTGTTTTGTTTTGTTATTTTAGTCAAATAGTTGCCCAAACAGAATATTAAGTGCAGTTTATAAGAGAATGTTGATTTCCTCTACAACAAAATCTGTGCTTTCTCTTATGGGAGCACTAATTGTCATAGTATACTCAGCATTATTATTTTTTTGTTTTGTTTCATGAAAGAAAGATGTGCAGTTTTGTAGTTTAACAGCAATCCAATGCATACTTGCTGGGGAGTAAGGCCCTCTGAACTCAGTGGTACTTATTTCCAAGTAAACGAGTTTAGCATTGTGTTTTTAATCCCATTACCTATTCAGATAGATCCTATTTATCTAGGATTACAATAACCTTCATCCTGTTCTTCTCTCCTAAACCGCCACTGTCTGTGGATAGAGATAGCATTGTTTGGGTGCTATAACTACCGGTACTATATATAAAATTTCAAACCACACCACAAATTTGTCAAAGTCTGTTCTAGGAAGGCAGCAGAGTATCAATGGTTTTGTTTCTTTTAACTGTAAAGCATGAAAAATACATTGGACAGGCAGGGGTGGGTTGCCAGGTAGAGCAAATCTGCAGTAGTAGCCTCCCTACCACTTATAGGCAAGCAGAGGAACAGGACAGCCTCCTATTCAGTCCTCCCACCTCCTTGATGTGTATCTCCAGTCCACAGTAAGGGCAGAGGAGAGAGCCAGCATCTCTTCTTCCCACTGCCTAACATCTAGGGTCACCTCACTCCTCTACCTCTGGGTGCCAGTCTTACAGCCCCTACCTCCACTTGCTCCTTCTCCTCCTTCCTTGGTAGCTCAGTTGGTAGAGCATGAGACTCTTAATCTCAGGGTCGTGGGTTCAAGCCCCATATTCGGCAAAATATTGCTGCATTGCATGAGGTTGGACTAGATGACCTTTGTGATACCTTCCAAATCTACAATTCTATGATTCCTCTTCTGTTTGAGGCTGCCAAGCCATGCAATTTCAATCTTGCTATTTTGATCTCTGCCCCACAAAATGTGAAATACTAGAAATGATTGGACACTTTTCCATACCTCTTCTATTTTCACAAGCACACCCTTCTCTGTGTCCTGAAAAGGAAATATTTAGATTCCAAACCACCTATGGGAAGTTAAACCATAAGCACCAACACATCTTAACTGTTACAATGCCTGCAAATTTCACCCACTTCTGTCAAAGGATTGGAGTGGAGTTATGGCCATTTGAAAATTTCCTAATAGTTAATGGGGGTGAGGAAATGAAGAAATGGCTGCCCTTGTGGGAAAACCACTGGGGGGGGGGCTTCTGAAATTTGGTAGGATATATGCCCTCAGAAGTGGAAGCTTGCTGCAAATTTCAGATTATTCTGTCCTTTTTACAACACACACACACACAAATACAAATATCCCTGGACCTATCTGCCTTTAATTTATCTATTCAGGTAGGGATATCATGCCTGCAAAATTCATCCACTTCTATCAAAAGTTATAGCTCTGCCTCCCCCCCCCCCAAAAAAAAATTATAATAAAGATTTGGAAGAGAAATGAAGCAAATTGAAGTTGACCTTTAGGCAAATCAAGCAAACTACAAAGCACTTCAGATCAAGACAGGCTGTTTTCCAAAGCACCAAATTGGGGTCCAAATTAAATACTCTGCTTAGCACACATCCCCAATAATTTGTTTTTTATGGTTTATAGCAGGAGTAAGAAACTTGTGGCCATCCGGGTGTTGCCATACTCCAACGCCTATCATCCCTGATCTTTTGTCAAGCTGGCTGGAGCTGATGGGAGTTGGACTCCAACAACCTCTGGAGGGCCAGATGTTGTCCATCCTTGTTTTATAGAGAACTTAGACCCAGGTGTGACTTGTGAGCCAGGTATCATGAAATTCCCATGGGAGTCTCCAGGATTATTCCAGAGGTGTTAGTTGTGGATTACATTCATAGGACACTATTCAGTCAAATGTAAGCACATGCTTAGCTCTGTCGCATTAACAGTGATACTTAGAAATGCTTTATTTTGGCTGAATCACACTCTAAGTGATTTTCTCAAGTCTGCTCAGCTGCTGAGCTGGATTACAACTCAACTCTCTCAGGTACAAATATAATAGCAGCCACTGAACCAGAGGAGCTCAGCTGTAAATATATGTTCCAGTTGCCACACTGGTGTCTCTGGAGTTGAATGCCATGTGTTATTAACTATTGAGAAATTTGGATGGGAGACTAGCACTGTTGGTGTTTTATATATGAGACTACCTCCCTCCTTGTGTCCTTCAGTCCAGTATAATTAAATTGAGGGTTGGATTCTTCAGAGAACTGTGTTATGCAGTAAGGAATGAATAAATGAATATATAAAATGAGATTAATTTATTATATTGCAATTGTGATGATAATGCCTGTTCACATAGAGCCAGTTCATGTACTTCTTACTTAAAATTTACAGATGAGCGGGGTGGTATGGATGGTGTGGTGCTTGTTTTTAACAGCAGCTTCATGTGCAGAATCAAAATATGAAAGTTTTAATGGGAGAAAAATAAATATTATAACTTACCATTGTCTGCACATCAAACTGGAAACCCTATTCTCTCTCAGTTGTCAGAACACAAAAGGTGGCCCAAGGTCAATAGCACTGATTTCACACACACAGAAAAGGTTTCCCACCTGCATGCAACTTTACGCGTTTTCTTTCTATGCCACTTTTCTTAATTTTACAAATTGATGTTTGATCTCTGCTTTGAAGGGTTGCCGAGCAGAGTGTTAACTGATCTAACAGCAGCAAATCCTTCTTGTAGGGAATCTAAATCAACTCTCTGTGTTGAGTTCTGCATCACTAAAACAGAATCCTCCCTCTTGGCTTAATTATAACAAAGCTTTTCTGTTGGAGAAGAAAAAAAAGAAGTTACGTTGCCACCAAAATAAACAAGCCTCATAATTCTTCTCCCAAACTGCAATCACTCAGCTCTCAATAGAATGAAACTTCACTTTATTGGGTTCATTTTCAAGGCTGTCATCTTTGCTCGCAACCCTGGGATGAACTCACTCCTATTATGTTCACAATGCCATCATGGCCATAGAAAGAGCAGAGCTGATCTGAAACACAGGTAAAATTGTCCCCTCAGCCTGCAGTCCTTCCAGTTTCCTCACTGGTGTTGCCAATTTAAAGATGACAACTGTTCCTCTGAGATTCACTTTCCATCTGCCTCTGCTTTCAAAACACTCAACAACACTTCTACTCCTTAACTCCTAAATATATTCACTGACAGATTTTATGCACACACACAAAAACCATTAAAAATTGTCCTACCTGAACAGATCATTGGTTCATCTGTTCTCATATTCTGCCTTGGCAGTATCTCAAAGGAAACTTAAAGCTCCCATTCTGCACCTGGCCAATTAAAAAGTGCTATATATGAACAATGCCATTTACTTCCTGGTTACTTTGGCCATCTAAAAAAGAAAAAAACTTTCTATTGCCTACTTGCAAAAGTGGGTATTACTACAATTATAGAGTTGTGCAATGTGTTATACATTCTCACAGGACACAAGCCAAGAGGAGCATAGCTAACAACAACTTTAACGATAAACCAAACTTCAGTAGAACTAGGGGTGGGGAATCTCCAGCCCTGGGAGCCTGAATACAGCCTCTTCAGGCCTTACTCCATGCCCCTCAAGTGTTTTTGCCTGGCTGCATGTGTCTTTGAACTGTGGTAATGCCTCTTGTATGCCTGAATGGAGATAAGTCTCTCTTGGTGTAGACAACTCTGACTTGCATGACTCAAATGTAGCCTACTTTAAAAGGAGCATTTGAAACTGGGACAAAAGTGCAAGCATTATAATCAGGAAAACTATCATGGCTATAACCTTCTGAATGCACCCCTATGTTGGTGTCCCTGCTTTCCACTCTACTGTCCCAATGAGCACCAGCCACCATTACTGCACATTTTAGTCAACACAACCTAGTCTGTTTAAAATTACCCTCATATGCCATCACTGTTTCTCTTATTCCATATGCCTGTTATTTGTCTGTGAGAAATGCTGTTTCAATTTAGTATGCTATATAAATCAGCTAATATTAACCTGCTTCTCCAGTGCACAGGGTATTATATTTTCTTAAGTGTATTGTCTCCAAATGTAATCAGTTTACTGGATATTTATATGCAGGTCTGTAGAGCAAATCCAGGTGTGTTTCTGAACTCATTTTGGGGGCAGTCTGTTCTAGAGGAAGCTACATCTGAAAAATAAAAAGGCATCATTCCAAGTGGCATAAACATGTGCATAATGCAAAAAACAAAGAAATGTAATTCTTGCTTGGCTTAAAATTTATAGTGCTAGAGAAAGTGAGAAAGAACCCCCTTAGGCCTCAGAATTCCCCCTTAAGGACACCAGGAACTGTGTTCCCTTTTGGGAAAAGGAGGCACAACAAAGGCGGTGGTGTCTTTATGATATATGCTTTATTTACACATATATACAACCTGAACCTAGATGGAGGGATTGTGGGGCATTCACGTCCTAAAAGGGACTTGTCCTTTCCAGCAGCACGGCATTGGATTCAGGGGCATCCTAAGCGCCATCCCCCTGTCTCTCTTTAACAGCCTGCTCAAGCCAGCCAGTATGGCTGCTGTCCCTCAGTCCCCACATGGGGTTCTTCCTACTTCCTCCTCCTTTCCAGCAACATTTGCAGAAAAAAAAACAACTACTCCCCTTCTACTTCCAGCAAACACACATCCCGGTCACCCTCGCATCTTCTGTAAAAGATTGCAAAAGGCACTTTTACCTTTCAGGCCAAAGGTAATCCTACCCCAAAACTACCGGGGTCTTATGTTTTGTCAATGGCTTATCATTATTAAACAAACTAGGCTATTGTCAGCTTTTTGTTTCTTCAGTGACCCACCCTCAGCGAGTCTTGGCACGCTGGCTTCATGAGGAAGCTAGCCCGTATTATTTCCAGCCCTTGCAAAATTCATGAGTTTATGAGGTTGTTCAAATTCTAACCCTTCACTGAATGTAGATGTTGGAGGGGTAGTGGTCTGCCACCCACAACTCATAGAAATTCCCAGCACTTCTCTTAAGGTTTCAAAACATATCACATACACCATCCCAGTGTCCCCAGCCAGCAAGCCCATATTATCATTCCTATATTCCAGATGAGAGGCTGATAAATAGTGTCCCTTGTTTAAGAGCATAGCCAAGATAAGATTTGAAACAAAGACTTCACAACTTAAGCACTTAGACATCTAATTGTGTAATGTAGAAGTTAACGGCTAAGCTACACGTGGCCTGTCGATTTCTACAAGTACGGACATTTAAGCACATGGCTGTCCAATCAAAGAGATCATAATTCCATCCATGTCTTTGCCCACCACAGGAGACCATGATGTGCATAATATTTCTGCCTTACGTTTGGGCAAAGGGTAATAAATTTTGATGCAGCTCAGCTTATAGGAAGTCTGTTGTCAGAGTCAGGAAGACACGACAAAGATTTAACAGAGCACTAACCTTTATTCCAGTTATGAGGCAGCCTAGCTGTGTTGACTAAGAGAATGAACCTGGCACACCCAGAGAGTCAGAGACATGCATCTTGGATGCGAGTTCTGGAAGACCTAATTGCTGTTTGCAAGCCTTTTTTCACCTGGCCTGGAAGAGCAGGGCCCCGGTTGCAGTTACAAAGCTGAGGCTATTGGGTTGGGGGGTTGTTTAGGAGGGGTTGAGATTGGGGTGGAATTGTTGCTATCATTGATTAATTGATTCTTTACACACTGATCAACTCAGGTAGACTGAGGGACAATAGGCTTGATTATCCATTTCCTCCCATGGTAAGGGAAGTGGGCATAGCTATGGTATTAACCTCTTCGTACATTAATTAGTTTTAAGCATATTGATTATATGAGGCTGGTTATCCCGCAACATTCACATATATCATAATATGTGCCTTCAACATATGTATGCCTTTATTTGAGGGTTTATACCCCCCTCTTCAACAAATTCCATGTGTGGTTTACAAAAAAACAAACCAAAAAAACCCCTACCAGGTGGATACAGATTAAATATTAGCAAAGGGGTTGCCTTATAATGTCCCAGTAATATTCCAAAATAACCATTTCCATGATGCTTGTCTGTTCAGCAGCTACTGGTACCTACCTGTGTGTCCTTAGTATTGCTTTGCTGATTCAGTGAGGTCAATGAATAAGTGTTATAGTGAGAGCAGCATGGGCACTTCAGTTGGCAAAAAAGATACTCCCCTCATGGCAATTATTACAGTGTAATAGAAGAGGACACACTTGTAGTGTGTGTTGCTTGTCTCTTTAAGAGACATGCCTGGTCTTGAAAAGAAGCCTCCCTCCCTGGGTGTGGTCCCCATCCCAATAGCTAAATGGGAACTGATTGAGTCATCTGTTTTATTTATGTAGCAATTGCTAGCCACTATGTTGCATTGATGATTACAGATAAGTATAGTTACTGAAGATTTCTCAACTCCTGGTCTTTGGACAGATGCATTGGACAGATGCATTGGACAGATGTCATATCCCCAAACACCCAGGATATGACAATACTAGTCAATAAGTTTAGACAAAACCTTGATTAACTAATGAACATTGATACTTAATTTAGATTAAGGTGTGTGATTCTAGGAATAGGTAAAGGTAAAGGGACCCCTGACCATTAGGTCCAGTCGTGACCAACTCTAGGGTTGCGCGCTCATCTCGCATTATTGGCCGAGGGAGCCAGCGTACAGCTTCCAGGTCATGTGGCCAGCATGACAAAGCCGCTTCTGGCGAACCAGAGCAGCACATGGAAACGCCGTTTACCTTCCCGCTGCAGCGGTACCTATTTATCTACTTGCACTTTGACGTGCTTTTGAACTGCTAGGTTGGCAGGAGCAGGGACCAAGCAATGGGAGCTCACCCCGTTGCGGGGATTCAAACCGCCGACCTTCTGATCGGCAAGCCCTAGGCTCTGTGGTTTAACCCACAGCGCCACCCGCGTCCCGATTCTAGGAATATCAAACAAAAAATAAGGAACTTGATGGCATTTGTCTTAGGAATGAACCCCTTCCAGAGGGAGCTGTTCTTTTTATTTGTACAGACATTACAAATGATGTCTTTATCCAAAAGTTCAAGGCAGCACCCATTGTTCCTCATTTTATCCTCAAAACATCCTTGTTAGGGAGGGTATCCCAAGGTATCCCAGTGAGCTTCATGGCCAAGTGGGAATTGAAACCTGGGTCTTTCCAATCCTAGTCTGATACTCAGTCTAACCACTACCATATACTGGCTATCCAACTCAGGGATAACTATGTCAAACCGGAGGTGTCTCTTCAAATATACTTTTTGGTGATTTGATTTCATGATGGGAATGTCATATTTCCAAAGTTTATTTTAAGTGAAGGCTCAGTCTTGGCACCTCTTTTTATGAACAACTGTTACCCTTAGGACATGCCAAATAATAATAGATAACTACTGAGTATAGAGAGATTGACATGGAATCACATGGAATCATAGAATCATAGAACTATAGAACTGGTAGGGGCCTCCAGGGTCATCTAGACTAATGCGGGAATATTTTGTCCAACATGGGGCTCGAACCAATGACCCTGAGATTAAGAGTCTCATGCTTTACCCACTGACCTATCCCAGAATGGAGAATACCATTCCTTCACCTCTGAATAACTACAGTGAGTCTTCGCATTGTAATTGGGACTTTGGGGCAAGTATTCTTGAGCCAGTGCCTCCTCTTTCAGACACTGACCACTCACTATTTGTGAAACATTCTTTTAATTATTTGAGACGCTGATTTTGTAAGACATGCTTGATGATACACCGATTTTCAAAAGATTTCACAAGCTGCCTTATGGCTGGGATATATATTGTTCTAGCAAATACGCACAATGGATTATAGCTTATGTTCTTAACTCTAATGCTCTAGCAGTCTGAATATAAAAAGAATCCTCAATAAATGATTTGCTGAAAACAAGGGCAGCTAGCAAGGGATGCTACTTTATTTCCAATATTATGAACCCCTTAACTATTTCTAAGATCAAGTGAGGACTCATTTCTTTCATTAAATCAAAATGGTGTAGGGGGAGGCATGCTGTTTCTATGCTGGTCTGTTTCTTCCAAGAAACAAGCACTATTAATCTCCCTTAATCATGCTGCTTCATGCTCTGTTATTCTTTGCCTGTCTGCAGTTCACACACAGGAAATGCACATTGGTAAGTGTGGGGAGTGGCATGTTGCAGCACTTCCTTGCCAGAGAAACAGTGAAAGTGAATGACTGGAGCCCTCCTCTTGCCACAGTAAATCTGTCTGCAGGGGAAAGGTGCAGCCTATGGTGTCAAGCTGCAGTCTGCAGCCCAGTTGTGTCAATGTATACTCTGGTTTCACCTCAGTTGTGTCAATGGACAAGAAAAGGTTTCTGTCTGACATGAGTCAGCAGGCTTCAGACTTCCTACTAGCAAACAGATACATTTGAAGTTAATGGGTTTCATTTAGGGTTATTGCTTTAAAAGTATCTGAAGAAGTGTGCATGCACACAAAAGCTCATACCAAGGACAAACTTAGTTGGTCTCTAAGGTGCTACTGGAAGGATTTTGTTTTGTTTTGTTTTGACTATGGCAGACCAACACAGCTACCTACCTGTAACTGCTTTAAAAGTACTAATTTTCCCAGAGCAACAAAACAAAAATTTAAAAAATTGAAATGACAGCTTGCACTAGGGATTTACAAAATATGTTGTTGTGTGTGGAGATATGTGGGGCAGATCCATCTTCAGATGGCTCTCTCCCTAGGAAATTAAAAATCTTTTCTTCCTGGTGCCCTTAATTTCCTAGACCATTTTTAGTAGACCTTAACAGTTGTGGTATTGGGGTGTATGTGTATTGCAATGCATGGAGTGTTCTGAGCAGCTGTGGTGTATGAGGTAGGGAGCTGCTGCTTCCTGGATGCAGTGGTACTGCCACTGGCTCCAGATGGGCTGGGGCAGGGTGGCAGTGAGGGTTGAGGAAGCACTAGGTTGGCAGCAGCAGAGGCAACTAGCTGCACCCAGCACTGTCAACCCATTGCTCCCCAATCCTCAACACCACCCTCCTTCACCCTACCAGTCCTGGAGTGTGGCAGCACCCCTGCAGCTGGTAGAGTAGCATGGCTGCAGCCCCCTACCACACACACTGTGACTTGTTTTGGAGAGGTGTCCCTGTCATGGTGAGTTCATCAGTCCCCTCCCTATGCAGGCAGCATAAGGGAAGTAGTGGAACAGAAACAATACCTTTTTGGTTGGCCCTAGTGGAGTTTCCAGGCTGCTCTGGGTATTTTTTCAGTTTTCCTGCAACATTTTGCATATTCTGGTTGTATATTTCCCCTCCCCTCACTGGCTGAGCATGCATTCAGTCCAATGGTTGTTCCATTGATGTAGTGGCAGCCTGCCTCTGGTCTCAGCATTATATGAGTGTGGATTGTTCTGCTTGTCACCCATTCAGAAGTCTGCCATTATCATCAGTAAAAAAATTCACTGCAGTGTTTCTGAAGAAAAACATAAGACATTTTATGAGAAGTTCTTAAATCGGTACAGTTCAAACTTCAAATAATCTAACTCCAGAGCTGAATTTGTTTTAAATCACATTGATCCACTTTCAAAAATTGTGGCTTCCATTGGCTTTTAAAGACGGAAGCAAAACAGTTACTAAAACGCCCACCCTGCAAATGCCTGTGGGTTGAATCGCAAGCTGCACACATGGCGAAGCAATCAGAATGACCACCTTGCTGCATGCCAGATGCTGCATTCTCAAGGAATTCAACAAGCATGAGCCAAACTCAGCCCACCTTCTCAATGCATCCTCATAGTTCATGTAACTTGACCCCAGAATTTCTGAGAAGCCATCCTGAGACCTGGTGGGCAAATGTCCTAAGCGAGATTCTGCACTGGAATTGCATTTAAATAATTATTTTGCCATTTCCAACTTCCAACCAATGTCAGCTGCTGTCATTTTTAGCTGTCATTTAAGACGTTCTGAGGAAAATTCCTAGTTTATTATTAAACAAAGTAACTTGCCTACTTATATAAACCTTTGAAATTGTCCTCCAATAATAATTATTTTTCTTGTTTGGTGAAACTACAAAGCGGGCAACTGTTATCAATATGCTAAATGTGCCCATTAGGGAGGGCATTTTGAAGTCTGGATGCAACTGCAGGAAAAGACCCTCCTTTGTGGAAACAAAGTGTGTCTCTACTAAAGAGTATACTTGGGTCAGGGCCTCTCCAGGAGATCTTAGGATTGGACAGGCTTGTATGGGAAGAGTCACTCTTTTAGGTATTTGGTTCCTAGTTGTTTATAAACTGGTCTCAGAAGTGAAAAGACAGCCAACATCGATTTTTCAAAGTAGGTTGAATAGGAATGACTCCAGCCATTCCCACCATTACTCTTATCACCAAATCTTACACTAACTGAAGCTTCGTGGTAATATTTAAGGGCAACCCACATATCACACAGGACAGAAACACAGCTGGAAGGTTACTGGGGCATTGGTCACCATGGCTAAGCCATCCCTGTCTAGGAACAGTCATAGCTGTCAAATCTGGTAAAACTGGTAAAAGGCACTCCAGGCCAGGGAGGGCATGTGAGAGAGCATGAGTGTGAGATGGCAGGTCAATCCACATTATTGACCTACTCCCTTCTTTAGCTCTTTGGTAAGAAGACAAACCTCCTAAAGTATTTCTCTCTCTCTCTCTCTCTCTCTCTCTCTCTCTCTCTCAGCTGTTCTGAAGTTTCTTTTAACTTCAGTTGACAATCCAATTATGGACAGTCCATCCTTTCATTACACCAGGGCAGAACTTTGATAACCACATCAAGGGGCTAATTGTGATTGGGTAAAATAGCAGGTATCTATCTAGTGCCATCATTTATGAAACTGAAGAAGGAATTGGGAAACAGTGCATTAATTCCTAACCATCATCACAGCTCCTTGTTACTGTACACAATAATTTCAAGTTTATAATTTTTTTTAATAAAAAAAAATGGAAGTCAGCTATCAAAGCCTACAAAAGCCTTCCCTTTCCATGGAGGCGCAGGTTGCAGCCACAGCAAAGGTGGCATTTTTCCATCTTCGACGTATCAAGCAGTTGGTCCCTTACCTTTCTCGCCCTGATCTGGCCACAGTGATCCATGCGACGGTCACCTCCAGGCTTGATTATTGTAACTCGCTCTACGCGGGGCTGCCCTTGAAGCTGACCCAGAAACTCCAGCGGGTGCAGAATGCCGCGGCAAGGCTCCTTACGGGGTCCTTGCCGCGGAACCACATTCATCCAGTGCTTTACCAGCTTCACTGGCTCCCGGTGGAGTACAGGATCAGGTTTAAGGTGCTGGTTTTGACCTTTAAAGCCCTATGCGGCCTAGGACCCTTGTACCTACAGGACCGCCTCTCCCGGTATGCAGGGCCGGCGCGTCCATTTAGGCGAACTGGGCAATTGCCTAGGGCGCTGGCCAGCCTGCCCCCCGCCGCCACCCGGTGCCGCCCCAACCAGCGGCGGAGCAAGCAGGTTGGGGCAAAAACCGTAGCGGCGAGGGTGCCAAAATGGAGGGGGCGCTGGCCAGCCTGCCCCCTGCCGCCACCTAGTGCCGCTCCAACTAGCGGCGGAGCAAGCAAACCGAGGCAGCGGGGGTGCCCGGCAGGGCAGAGGGCGGGGCACCGCTCCGCAACGTGCGTCATACGCAATGACGTCACGTGGCCCGCCCCCTCGCCTAGGGTGCCAAAATTGCCAGCACCGTTCCTGCCGGTGCTCCCCGCAAAGGACCTTAAGGTCCACAAATAACAACTTTTGGGAGGTCCCGAGCCACAAGGCTGTTAGACTGGTGTCAACTAGGGCCAGGGCCTTTTCAGTACTGGCCCCAACTTGGTGGAACACTCTGTCACAAGAGACCAGGGCCCTGCGGGATTTGACATCTTTCCGCAGGGCCTGCAAGACAGAGCTGTTCCGCCTGGCCTTCGGGTTGGACTCAGTCTGATGTTCTCCTCCCCTTGGTTTTGATTATGGGCGATAAATGAAGCGGCATTTTAAATTTTAAATTGGCTTTTTAACCTGTATTTTAATTAACGGTTTTTCTTTTTATACTTTATTGTAATTTTACTGATGTTAGCCGCCCTAAGCCCGGTTTCGGCTGGGAAGCGCGGGGTATAAATAAAATTTATTATTTATTATTATTATTCAGCACACACAAAAATATGGACAAGTCTGATCAGTCATGATTTATATACTGAATACAGACAGGACTTGAACAAGAAAATTTAGACGTCTGGGAAAGCTTGAATTATTGGCTTCCATCTCTGAAATACTTTCAGTAAATTCTCCCCTTTTTTTTCTTTTCCTTGTTACAAAGTCCAATTAATGTGACCAGTTCATTTGAATTACAAATCACTGGCAACCTTAATTTCAAAATATATTGAAAAAGTTAACAGCACTCATAGCCTTTGCTCCCAGGGTCAAGACATTCTGCTGGTGAGTAGCTATTTCAATTAATGCCTCTGGCAAAAGTTCACCCTTTAAAACCAGCAAATATTCCTGGCAAAATATGATTTGAAATAAGTTGGTTTTCTAGTGCTCAAGGTCTTTATGTACTTGCCTTACTCTTTGATATTTTTTCTTATCATTACTTCCATGGCCTGACTTTAGGACTTTGAACTCCGAGAGGTAGCTTTCATCTTTATATGTGGTTGTAAAGTGCCATTGATATCCATTGAGCTACAATAAAACTGGCAATGAATAAGAAATTAGATTCTGAGCCTCTCAGAAGAGAACTGTATCTTTTTGTACTCTGTAATAATTTTTATCCACCTGTAACCCTTAATAAGGCAATCAGCAGTTCTTAAATAATAGAAATACTATAGAATGAGCAGTTGTTTCTACAGGAAAACCTTTGCCCTTTCCTGTGGTGAGGCAGAATATATTTATACTTCAGGGCTAAAAGTTGACTAGGAACACATGATCTGCAGATTTAGTCAATATATTTGTTGCTAGACAACACCACTTCAGATTACATATGCAGGATCAGCTATGTAATGGTCCCCATAGGAAAACTTCCTCCATATAAAAGATTACAATGTCAGGATTCTACTTTGTGACTTTATATCTCAATAGGAATATGGAAGTCCAGAATATAAGAATTTGAACACACTGCTTCTGCTAGGAATTAGTGAACATTTGCATTGGGTAACATACATTAAATTTTGTAATATCAAATTTGTGGTCAAACAACAAAACCAAAAACTGATAACACCACATACACCCTGCCTCTGGATAATGTCTCCTAGTAGTATTAGTCAGAACTCTGTGGTATAAGGAACATAGGAAGTTGAATGTTATTGGGTGAAACTATATTGTCCATCTACCCCAGTATTGATTATTATGTTGACTGGTAGTGGCTCTTCAGGGTGTCAGGTGCAGAGTCCTTCTCATCATCTGCTACCTGATTCTGTTAGATCAAACCCAGCCCCTTGTGCATGCAAGGCATGTGCTCTGCCACTAAACTAGGGTCCCTGCACATTTTGTAGGTCAAATTCCACAAAGTTAAGCAGCAGTCAACCAAAACTACTGCATGAGAGAGAACTAGTGGAATACAACCAGAACTGCTGCAAAACGTCCTTGAATCCCCAACTTCCACAAGCAATCAAAAAATAATTCCATTTTCTACTTCATGAAAAGCCTCCAAGAGGTCAAGGGAAATTAAGTCACGCTTCTCTCTGCCCAGGTAATAAATGGATCCTCTTCCTTAAACACAGGCCTGAGGTGCAACGGAAAGGAATTCAGAAAATCATTAGACAGGGACTTGGTTGTTATATGGTGGTTCTGTTCTTACATTCTGATTTAATTGTTAATGTTTTCTTTTTCTGTTTAGTAAACTCCTGTGCCTATTGCTATGAATGTTGTGTCCTATGCTGTGACTTACAGCTGAATTCTGTATGTATGTCTTCAAAAAAACTGCACAACACTACAATGTTTACACAACAGTAAGTCCAGTTGAGGTTAGTGGGGTTTACTCCCAGATAAGAGGCTACAGGATTATAGCCTGACCTGATACACGTCTACTCTTAAAAAAAAAAAAAAGTACCCTGGAGGACATTGGGGTTAAATTTCCAGCAAGCAGGCACAGGATTGCAGACAAACAGTGCAATTATATACATGCCTACTTTAAAGTGAGTACCACAGAGGTAAATGTGGCTTACGTCTAGGTACGTGGGCAACAGCAATCCTATACTTTCTATGGCTGGTATCCTATACCCACTTTCTTGGGGGGAAGTTCTGTTGACCTCAATGACAATAAGGTCTGAATACACATATGTAGGATTGCACTGTTAAACTGCTGAATAGATTGAACTGTAAATTCCAGCATAAGACACAGCCATAGGTCTCAACAATTTACCAAGCAGAAAACAAAAACCTCACTACGTTAATTAATTGACTACATTATTGGAATGCACTCTGTGTCAGGTTTCCCATGAAGATGGTCCAGAAGCTGCCTCTGGTGCAAAATACCACTGACCAGTTGGTATCTGGTGCAGCAAGTAGGGGGGTGGGGGGATCATATTGCTCTGACCTTCCAAACTTTGCACTGCCTCCTTGTGAGCTGCTAGGCTGGTTCAAGGAGTTTGTATTCATATACAAAGCCTTGAATGACTTGGGGCTCAACTACCTGAAGGAAAGCCTTCTCCTGTTTTGTCCCGTAAGATCATTAACATCAGCAGGAGATGCCTGCTTATTGTCCCACCACTGGCTATTGCTCAATGACACAAGGCATTCCCAGAAACAGAACCTAGAACCTAATGGAAGTGTGAGATTATGGCTCTCCTGATTTCTGCTTGATAGTCCCCCATACTGGATATTTTTAGACGTTATGTGTGTACACACACACACCGCCAGGCCTCTGGGGTATAAAAATTTTTCCACTGACTGTGCTGCTTTATTTTATTCAGTTTTAGTATGGTTGATTTGTATGTTTTCTGTTAGCATTTTAAGTTAAGTTTTGTTTGTTGTTACTGAAACCTGTATTGTTAGCCACTTTGTGTTCCAATTAGGATGAAGGGTGAAGTATACATCTTATAGAAATAAATATATAACGGTATGTTTTTTCTTATAATCAGTCATTCTTGACAATCATCACAAACATTTCACAGGTACTAAAAAGCATTCAAGAGAATGCAGGTCTGAACTCTGCTAACCTTATTTCACCTTAAGTCCTGCAACAGAATAGGGTTCACACACACACACACACAACCTCCAGCATGATTTCTGCTGCTTTCTCTTTATGAAAAGAGCCTGTTTTACAAAGCATATGAATCACAGGAGAATACTTCTAAAGTTGCTCATCTTTTCTAACGGAATAAGTCCAAGGCTTTGATCACTAATAACCTATGAGCATTATAAATTCAAAATGTCTCATTAAATGTCAAGGGCTTTTTATACATATAATCATAGAATACTATATGCTACAATGTACAACTGCAGATTGTGCCAGCCTTCCTGGAGATAAAGACTTCAATGTTTGTGAATTCAATTAAGTCTTCTGCAACTGCATTTCAGAATCTAATGTGTTTCCCCTGAAAAACAAATTAGTAGTATTTTGTACCAGTTATGCTTTCATCCACAATCAAGCAAATTGTACTACCTTGCCATTTGGTTTTCTTCCATTACTATGGATAGTTTTCTTGCATTATAAGCTGCATTATTCAGGCTGGGTCTTGCAAATGGTACAACATGTACAAATATATCTAAGGTTGTTTGGCTATTGGTCTAACATATTAACTTTGTTCTGAACACACATTGCAATCTTCATATGACTTACACAGGAAGTAAGTCCCATTCATTCCAGTGGAAATACTCAACTTTTATTTAAAAAACCTCAGAGAATTTACACTGACCACCAGATGTCACCCATCTTCCATTGGTTGGCTCTATGCATCTGTCTTTAAAAATACCCCAAATGTTGACTCCAACAAATTATTTTGCCATTCATAAGCAAATAGGGAAGGGGCCATGGCTCAGTGGCAGAGCATGGGCTTTGCATGCAAAAATGGTCCCAGGTTCAAGCCACAGCATCACAAGGTAGGACTGGGAAGACTCTGGCCTCAAACCCAGGAGACCTGAGGCCGCCAATCTATGTTAGCAATACTGAGCTAGACAGCCTGATAGTCTTATCTCAGTACAAGGCGATTTCCTGTACCAAGTAACTTAGTACCAAGTAACTTAGACTGCAGCAATTCCTTTATCTTTGTTGTACTACAGTTCAATTTTTCCATTATTAGTATTATTTTCTATTAAAATAATTATTTCTTCATGTAAGTCTGCACTCAGCGGAACAGTATGCCATGGAATATCTTAAGATTTATTTTATTTTATTTTTAAAAAAAATATTACTAAGCATAGTAATAGCAAATATGCACACTATATTCCCTGTTCTGAGCCAAAAGGCATGAAACGGGGAATAGAAAAGAGACCAAACAAACAAACAAACAAACAAATCCCTTAAAAAAAAACAAAAACCCTTCCAGGTACTGGAAGTGACAAATGCATATGACAGTGCCCCTCTTTTAAAAGCCCAAATAGAATGTGCTTATAGTGAACTCATTGCTCAAATATGTACTGTATTTAAAAATAAAAATGTGATTTGGCATGCTATGGGGTGTATAAACCTATCTAAGGTTGTGTGCTATGGGCATTTAATTTGGGCAAAATATGGTGCTTGGGTAAATAAAGATGAAATGTAATAAGAAAGGATAAATGAAAAAAAAAGATGAGAGAGAAAATAAAAGCACACATGGTGATATGTTAAAAGCCCAGCAATTAGCATACTCTGACGGTAAATTAAAATGTCACCTGCTCTAGTCTTCCTTCAGAACTACCGGTAAGTTAAGCATACCCTCTAATTTCAGTGATCCCCATTAAATAAGGCTGAAGGTAGAATCTTGAGAATATTTTCTTTTTTCGCTAGCAGTTTAGCTTACAGACCCCTGTCTGTAAAGGTCTGCCCAAACTTACATGCTCAGATCATACTCTACAGTATCAATATCTAGGTCTGGGTAACAGTGCCTTACAGTTAGTGACAGGCCTATAATATCTTTAACATTGAAATTTATGTCTTGGAGTATCACCATATAGTATTCATAGAGGGATGTGGCAAATCTATAACGGAAATATGATGAAACACACATCTTACATTTTAATCGTTGGGCAATCGATACAGAAAGATATTATTTTGAAATCTCAGGCTGCCAGATAGTAAGAGTGATGTCTCATTTATACCCTAGCCACCCTTTTCGTCTAAGCCATTGATCGTTTTAAACTGTCTTTTATCAGGCAAGCCCAATGCAGAGTTAGATTCATTGATTTCAGAGGGCTCCTGTGCACCTAACTGCACAAATATGACTGCAAGAACTATTAACAGCTGGCAAACACTCTAATAGAAAAGGTTATAAATTCCATCGGGAGAGGATAAGATTCATATATGTTAATAGGACTCCTCCATATAAATGGCACTAAACTTATCCTTGCTTGATCTGCTTTCTTGATGGCTGTATTTCAGACCACTTTGACAAAATGGAGAATATTTTAATTGATGGCTTAAAGAACAGTATATATAGCCAACATTAGTCATACTGGGAGTAAACTCACTTAAATCAGTTTGTCTACTCTGAATATGACTAATGTTGGCTGTTAATAACGTTTAAAGTATATATTACAAGGTGCAACCCTGACACAAAGCTGACATTGACACCCCAAATATAGGACCTGGCAACTGATGCGTGGAGTGCTCGAGATGCCAAGAAGCATATGTAGCTTGTTTTCTCCTCTTTCCACATCATTAAGATCTCACTTCTCTTTCTCTTCATTGTCCTTATTTTCTTCTGCAGCAGGAATAGGCAACATGGTGCCCTCTAGATGTTGGTGGGCTACAACTGCCATGATTGACAGCCAGCAAGACCAATGATCAGAAATTTATGGTAGCTGTAGTCTGACAACATCTGAAGGGCATCATGTTGGTAAGAGTCAAACTAGGTGTGACCTTTGTCATGTAGTTTGGCTTGGCATGACTGATTGAGCCAGATCTGGACCAAGACATGGTGTGAAGGGGTCCTTGCCCCTGCTGCATCCTGATTCACTTTGTCTCTGCCCCTCCCACCAACCTCAGCCTGATTTCAGGCAGCCTCCACCTGCCACCATCCTCTTCCTTAGTTCAATCAGCAGGGAAGGGGATGGGGGTGGGGCAAAAAAAATAGAATTGGTGGGTGTTGCCTGTCATTAGCTCTGGCTCCACCTGCTGCTGGTCTCCGTGCAATGGAACCAGCCACCATTGCTGCCACCATGTCAAAGTAAACAGCAGTGACACCAGTGACAGGAGGATGGGGTCTGCATTGCAGGGGATTGGACTAGATGATCATCAGGGTCCCTTCCAACTATTGATTCTAATTGGTCATGATTCCCCCTTACACTACACATGGGAGGGTCTATATCTGTATAATCTCACTTGTGAACAATGCTTGCAATGTATGACCATGTGAAACACCCCCAGGCATTCTTCAAAAAAGTTTTGGGGGTGGCCATTTGTACCACAGTTAGTCAATACATGATGGCTGGCAGCTGATTGTGTCAACCGACTGAATTGGAAAGCATTCCATTTAGGGGTTGGTGTTTGCTTGTTGAAGTGGTATGGAAATGTGATATTTGAGCCAGTCGCTCATTCACCACGTGTTAACAGCTGTCAGGCGTGTAAGCCTTTAATGTGTGGGGAACTGCACTACAGGGTCGTCGCTGGTTCTAAATCAGGCTCTCACCAAACTTCCCACTTCTAGTTCTGTAATGGGTATTTACTCAGAAAGCTCCGATCTGTCATTGTGGTTATGTGTTTTCCACTGCCGTGCAGTATGCACGTAATCTTCGTGCATGCATCATTTGAAGTTTATGCCTTGGTACCTATTAAGGTACGAAACCCTGCACTGCAGAGCAGTCCATTGGGTTGCCTCTAGCCGCTTTGGGGCCGTGGCCAGCAGACGGGAAATCTATGAAGGTCTGTGCTTAAAAAAAAAATGAGGGGGAGCGGGAAGTTTTAGGTTTATCTAACCGTATTGTGTGTCAATGATGCCCGGCTGTCTCGGCAGCTAGGCAAACGGAGAGGGTTTTGTGGGCAGGTTTTCTTGGGCAACGGGACCCGGGAAGCTGCAGATGCTTCCTGCTCATGCAGTGTTGTTTTACACACAGAGATGAAGGATTTAACCCCTTCCTGCCGAGGGCTTTCTGGAGCAATGTGGGACGTGCTGCCGCTCGGCGCATTAAAACGCCAACAACGCTGCAGCCAAACGCTCACACGGTGTCATGCGCCTCCGTGGAGGCCTGCCAAGAATCTCTCTCTCTCACGAGTCCTGATTTGCTGCGGCCTTTCTCCCATGCCGGTGGATACGAGTGTGGCACTTTGGAGACGCTCCCTTTCCTTCGCGGCAGGCGGCTCTTTCCCCCCCTTGTTGTTTTCGTTGCGCGCGCTCGCCGCCAGGGTGGGCACTTCGCAGACGCTCCCTGGCTCTCCGGCGAGGCGAGGCTGCTATACACGCTCCCGGCCGGGCGGGAGGCTCGTAGACGCTCCCTGCTCGGCCCGGGCTCCTTGACCCTGCCGCAGGAGCCGGCGCACAAGGAGCCGCTGAGCACGGGCCGCTCCGCGCGGGGTTCCGGCGCTGCAGTCGCGAGCCTGGCCCTGGAAGAAGCAGAGCGCCAAGCGCCGCCACCTCCGACGCCACTACTGCGTTGCTCCAGGTCCGGCCTCCCCGCCAGTCCGGCGGGGGGGCCAAGCCCCGGCCGCGCTTGGGAGAGTAGGATGGGCGAGGAGGGCGGCGGGGCGACTCGCCGGCGAAGCTGGTAAGCTGCGGAGCTTCTCTCTCTGTGTGTGTGTCTGCTCCATTCTGCTCTGCCCCCGTGTAACCCGAGAGCAGCACCGGCGTGCTCGCTTGGAAACGCGGCTTCTCCCAGCGAGGGCCCGGCCCCGGCGGAGTGTGCAACGGCGGCGGCGTTGCCGGGCGCCGGTGACTGGCGGGGAAGGATTGGGGGGGGGGAGCGGAGTGCAGTGGCTCCGTCTCCCCTCCCTCCTTACTCCGCCGTAGTTAAACGTGCCGCTTCTCTCCCCTCTCCCGCCGCCCCCACCTCTCTCTCTGTGTGGTCAGGATGGAAGCAGTTCGCCTTTCCTCGCCCGCATTTACGCGGAGGGGGGTGGTGGAGAGCGGTGGAAGAAAGAGCGTACTATTCCCCCTCGTGTGCTGGAGCAGAGGCAGGCAGAGGAGTAGGTCTGCTCCTTTGCTTGCTTGCCTGCCTGCCTGCGCCTATTGGGTGGAGAGCGCGGTTAAAATGCTGCTTCGCCCTCGCTTGCCTTCTGGAGGCAGAGCAGCTTTGCCAGGGCGCTCCTCTCTCGACCGAGGAATGGATGAGTGACAAGGTGGCTTCTGCTTCCTGCTCTCCAGCGCGTCCCGCGTGGTGGCCGCGTCCGGTGCACAGTCACTTCCCTGCTCGGGTATCTCTCGCTCCCTTCCTCCACCTTGCCAGTGTGGACGACGAGGGTGTGTGTTATCCGGTTCCTTTTCCCTCCTCTGCTTTTGTCAGGCGGGTAAGACCAACAAGGGGGGGGGGGCTCTTTCCTATCATTAGGACAGTAATTGCTTCTCCCCCACCCCGCAAATCCCCATTCTTCCTGGCCATGAGATATGGGGAACAGGTTGCCACACCTGCGTCTACTTTCCAGGTTGGCGTGGTGGAGAAATAGGAACCTGGGAAGCTGCCTTATGCGGAGTCAGGCCATTGGGGCAGGTCGGTTCCCATCGACTGGCAGCGCCTCTCCCTGCTTGGGGATGCCGGGGATCGAACCTGGGACATTCTGTATGCAAGGCAGATGCTCCAGCCCTTTTCGTCTGCCTCCTACTTAGGGGCCTTTTCCCTTGGTGTGACGGTTTTTGGGGCGGGTGGGCGGCAGACTCGAGTTTCGCTCCCCTGCCTTGTGCGTCCCCCTGAGCAGAGTCTGCCACCTTGCTGTCTTTTCTTGAGGGAATATAGTAAACGTTATTACTGGGATATATCAAAGTGTTTCAGTGGGATGAGGAAGCCCTCTTGCCTGTCTTCCTGGCTTTTTCAGGCTCTGGTTCCTAACGTGCACTGCTGTTTGCTTCCAGCCTTTGTCTTTGTGGACGGCTATTATTGGTCTTCCATGAAAGAAAAGTCTTTTTTCTCCTGTTCTCTTCCCTCCCCCCACCTCCCAGTGCCAACGAGCTGGTGGTGATGTTCCCAGCCCAATTTCCGAGGGAGGGATGCAGCTTTTGCCAGTAAAGATACTCCGCCAAGTATCTTCATGGCCTTGCCCTTGAGGGATGGCTGCAATGCCTTTTTTTTCTGTGTCACCCAGCAGAAGGAACACTTGTTGACCTTCTTTTACCCGCCTTCCCTTCCCTTTGGGCCCGTGGATTATGTGATGCTTCCCTGAGATTGTAGCCAGAGATGGGAGGTGTGTGTGCGTTGCAGGGGACTATATCATTCATCTGTTGCATTTATACCCAGCCTTAATGTCAAAGCATTTGCATTGGAGGTATGTGCAGGAACAAAGGGGCCTGGTGCGTGTGTCCCCTATGGTGTGCACTTCAAGCTTTCCTTTGCTCTTCAGGAAGAGCATTTATTTGCGCTTCAGGAAGAGACTCAGGGTGGATTCAGAAATTCAGCAGCTCAACTAGAGTTTGTATTTTCCTAAACCTATTGTCTCCCAACACACAAACACACAAATATATGGCTAGAAAGTCCATAGGGAACCTGAGGTCACTGAAAGGCACCTACAGCTGTTTTCTGGTGGTTGTAATATCTCTCTTTGTGCTATTGGAAATGACATGTGTCTGTATGTATGGCTAGGGGGTGGGAATTGGCCACACCAGCAAACTTGGCATGTCAACATTACATTGACATTTTAATACTGAATTTCTATACTGCCCTTCATCCAAAGATCATAGGGCGGTTTACAGAATAAAAACACAAAAATATATAGCATAGTAACAAACAAACAAAAATAGGCTTCCCACCCACAGTTTAAAAGGTCATATGTTGTTGTTGTTATTTATTAAATTTCTATTCCCTCTGTTGCTGGGTAGTAATGTGACAGTGGCACCATACCTAAAGCTACTTCAGAATGTAGCACACTTCATGCTAAATATGGCAAACCCAGAATGTTAAATCTGGGCATTAAAATTCCCAAGTCCAGTGTAGCATGCTGTCACTTTTTTGCTAATATAAATGATAATTTTATACAGAATGGAAAAAGAGCAGGGAGATGGGTTCATCCCACAGTGGAATTCAAATATAGCACAGCATGAAATGACAGTAAACAATGCAGGGAGAGCAAGCATACTCGCGATAAAAGATAATGAGGTATACTTGTGTTTTCCTAGGCAAGGATGGCCAAAAGGTTTATTATGCTCTGTGAGAGGAACATTGCACAGAGCACAATGAGTAGGAACACTGGCTTTTAGTGTTGAAGTAGAAAATAACTTTGTGGTATTGACTGACTTCTGCATTTAGCCTCAAGTTTGCTTAAACTTCTCCATTGCAAATCAGAGGTATATAAGCATCCCAAAATGTGAAGTTGGTAGAGTGCTCCAAAATGTTTGTGATTTTGAAAGGATGCTTCATTTTGGCATGCTGTGATTATGGTTTATTGGTGAGAACTCTTTGGATTGTGTGTCATAACTTAAACAGTAGCTTATAAGTCCCATTCTGTATTCCTTGTATACCGTATGCAAATTTCTCACAAAGGTCCACAGGTGTTCTTATTCCTCATGTAAGCCTGTATCAGGACCTATATGTTTTTCAGTGGGGAGAGTGGTAGAGATTAAAAATTCATAGAATTGTAGAGTTGGAAGGGACTCCAAGAGTGATTTATTTAGTCCAACCCCCTGCAGTACTTGAATCTCAACTAGATCATACATGACAGATTGCCATCTAACCTTTACCTAAAAACCACCAAGGAAGGAGAGTCTACAACCTCCCAAGGAAGTCCGTTCCACTGTCGAGCAGCTCCTACTGTCAGAAAGTTATTTGTCTTGTTTAGTTGGAATCTCCTTTCTTGTAACTTGAACCCATTGGTTCGAGTCCTACCCTCCGGAGCAGGAGAAAACAAGCTTGTTCCATCTTCCATTTTACAGTCCTCCTTAAGATATTTGAAGATGGCTATCATATCTTTTCTTAGTCTCCTTTTTACCAGGCTAAACATGCCCAATTCCCTCAACCATTCCTCCTAAGGCTTGGTTTCCAGACCCTTTATAATCTTGGTCAGGCTCATCTACACACATTCCAGCCTGTCAATTTCCTCCTTTAATTGTGATGCCCAGAACTGGACACAGTAACTCGCAAGGCACAATAGAGTAAGAGTATTACTTCCCTTGATCGGGACACTAAATGCAGTTTAAAATAGCATTAGCTTTTTTTGCTGCTGCTTCACACTCTTTAAGCATGTTAAGCTGGTGGTTTTATAGGATCCCTAGATCCTTTTCACATGGCAATTCAGGTGTCCCCCATCTTGTATTTGTGCAGCTGGTTCATATCTAAGTGTAGAACCTTACATTTTTCCCTATTGAAATTCATCAAAAAATTATTTAATGGCTTAAACCCTCTCCTAACATATTTCCTAAACCTTGCACACTTAGGCACAGTAATATAGTTTGTATAGTTAATAAAAGTGAAGCGTAATTTATTCATCTGTTAGAAAATAGGGTTTTAATAATAATAATAATAATAATAATGCTACAATACAAATTTATAGATGTTTTCTTCTTAAAATAAACCTTATTGGAAGTAGAAAAAATTCTTAATTAGTTGCCCATTCAGTGTATCTAGTGTATCAGACTTTCTGCACATTATATATAAATGTCTTATTGTGCTGCACTGCTTGAGTTCAAAAGTACCGGTACTGTGGTCTGAACACCTCAAATCTCCCCACAGTCTCTTGGACTTCCCCATAAGTGTTCAGTCATGCTATCTTCAGAGTAGAGCTGGAACAAAAATCAGATGTCTGGTTGCTGAAGGATGCAAAATAATAAATAAAAATGAGGCTGTGCCTAAGGCTGCACTCCTGTATCCTCTTACCTGGAGTAAGCTTAGCTGAACTCAGTGAGTTGACATGGATAGGATTGAGACAGCTATAATCTTTCTTGCACGTCTTGTCTCCTCAGAATCATTTTTTCCCATCCTAGATCCTAAAAGTCTGTCAGCTTGAATGCATGTAAATATCATAGCTCTCTGTGCTAATAAAACCAAAATTCTACATGTTAGATGAATTATTGTACATGCTTGTACATGTTCATCTTCTGTTGTTTTCTTGAACGGAGGTGGGGATGCCAAGGGACTGTGTTGGCAGATGTGATGGCATGAGAAATGTGATGTGTCTATACTGTGACCTAATAATTCCCACAGCTGTATTTATTTATTTTTGTCTTTTGAGGAAAGAGAGGGGAAAAAACTGATCCAACACCCTTTGGAGTTGATGGGGAAACTCCTGTTGATCATAATTAAATTTAGTTAAGAAAATGTTAACACGCTATGTTTTGTTCCTTAGGTCTACATGTAGCAACAGTCTCATATTGGATATGCTTGCCTAATATTAATATAAATTATTATAGCCTAATAATTGGCTGAGGTACTAATGGTGTGGTAGAATGCTGATATTCTGATTCTCCAAAGTGAGACAAATCTGTTCAGTACAGACAACATACAGTAATGCATACATGGCATTAGTGTAAGGAAGGTGAAAGCCTATGGATTCTTCAAAAATCTTCCTGGTGCTGCTGCTGTGAGATGCAATCATAACAACTGCCTTGATGGAGCCGAACAGGGCTAACTAACCCAACTTCCTGCTTTTAACAGAGCTTGACTAGATACCAGTGGGTTCTTAACAGCATGGGATGAATGCAGCGGCTATCTCTTGTTTGTCTTTAGCTCCTGGTATGCTGCCCCTCTGCATAGGAAAGCTCTGTTGCCGTAGCTTGACTAACAGTCATTGGTAAACTCCTCCATGTCTATCATTTGTGTGAAAACAGTAGTAAAGTTCCAAGTGAGGGGTTTTTTAAAATAAAAAAACCCCAACTGTTAAGTTCCTTTTCCATCTCATTTTATTTGATTGATAATGAAGACAGTCATTAAGGAGCATCTCAGCTTGTCAGGCAGAATGATCCCTCCCTCCTTTCCCTGTGTACTGTTCTACTGGGAGTTCTTCAGACTCCCCTGAACCAAATTCAGGGAGTGAAGGGGGGGTGAGAGATTGGGGGAAACCCCATTTTCACAGGGCTTCCCCTGACAGGATCTCATTAATTGAATTTCCCCCTAAGTCTCCAAGAGAACTGTTATTTTGGAGAGTTGAGATCCCTGCATTTCAGGAAGTTGGACTAGGGTAACCCTTGGATGCCCTTCCAACCAGTGTTCAAAACTCCTATTGTTCTAGGCGCATTTTGCGACAGGGAATTTCATTAGTGCGAGCAGTTTCTGAGCACTGGGCGCAGTACTAGACCAAAGATTTCAGATTAAAACTGCAGAGTGGATGGAAAGGAGGACCTTTTCCTGCCTCTGGACTTCCATCTACTCTCTGAAGACTGGAGGAGAGACCCTCTTAAGAATATTAGGGGGGTGGACAGGTGAAGGACTAGACCACGTGAAAAATGAACATAATAATTTAGCTGTCATTCATTCATTTTCAGCTTTGTATTCTTGTTATTAAAAAAGTGTGTCTAGACATTCCGTTGTTGCGCCCATAACCTAGGTTTAAGGTGTCATTTAGCTCCTAGCTTTCATATCAGTTTTTAACACTGCTTCCAACTTTACAGTTCTTTGACTCTATGAACCTGCCTAGTGCTTACTCTACCTTGAAAGTCATTGCTCAAGGTGGCTTGCAAAATATAATGCCAAGTGTAAAATAGAAATCCATAATTACAACACAATTTCCAGACTTAGAAGTCTGGAAATTGCATCAACAAGAGCCAAAACTTAACTATCCATTAAATCAAGTAAAAAATTAAATTTGTTATGGCATCCATCAAAGATTGCAAGAAAAGTGTTTTAAGACAGTAGGTGTCCATACAAAAAAGAGAATTAAAATGTTGTGACAGAGGTGACATTACATAAAATTTCTGTGTTGTGCCTGTGAGCTATCCATCTGACTATGCATTTGTACTACTGGAGTTAAGTCTCTGTTCTGTTTTTATGGAATCATTAGCTTTATTAGGTAGTGTTATTTTTTGCCATGTGTGTGTGTGTTGTAAGCCTCATTGAGATTCTTAGGAGCCTAATGGATAGATATAAGCTTGTAAAGAGAAGAACAAAGTAATGTTCCAAGCATTGGGAATCTTTGTCCTGTTGCTTTAAAATGTAATGAAAACATTAAGGTTAGACTTAATTACAAAATTTGGCACAGATCAGAGCAGCATACTAGTAGGTGTTTAACACAACTTTTTTTGCATGCTTGTGTGATCATTTTTGGTATGGTTCACAGTATATTGTCTTATACAAATTATGAAGAGCTCGTTTTTGTGGAGATTTTTTAATTATTAGAGGGGAGGATCCTACAAGTGTGCCTACCCTAGTAACTGGAATGGGCCAGCTTTCTTGGTTTCTGCTCCACAAAGGGTGCCTTTTGTATCTGCCTGATTAGATTTACAAGGTTGCAGAGGCAGTCACATGTGCCATAAATCACTGACATTGACGCCAAGGCAATTTAGGCCCCATTTTTTAATGTAGTACATATGGCTAGCAACTTGCTAAAGTCAGTTGCCAGAGACCAGGTTCTGCACTTGAACAGAAAGCCTGTACAGTAGATACACCACAGTCTACAGTCAGATGGCTTCTCCCCACCCCGAGTTCTGGTTGCATTTCCGGCATCACAATCTAGACTTTTTGTAGTTACAGTATATTCCTTTGACTACAGAGTTTCTTGCTAGCCATTATAGAGTAGCTATGTTCTGCTACAGTTGTTGCAATTTGGGCGAAGTTGCTCAGGGCATGTTCATCTAAGGCAGGCATAGGCAAACTCGGCCCTCCAGATGTTTTGGGACTACAACTGCCATCATCCCTAGCTAACAGGACCAACCAGTGGTCAGGGATGATGGGAATTGTAGTCCCCAAACATTTGGAGAGCCGAGTTTGGCCATGCCTGAACTCAGGAACTTAAGTGTTGGAGACACATTTCTCAACCAGAAAGTTGAGATTCTTAAGAAATCAGTATGCTAGTCATCATTCAAACACAGGCTCTCAGTTGTCAAGCTATCTAGGCAACTAGCCTGGTACATTTCTACATCTATCTTAGCCCTAATGTATTTTCTGCATTTTAGTACAGTGGTACCTCGGGTTAAGTATGCTTCAGGTTAAGAACTCCGCTAAGAACAGAAATCGTGCTCTGGCGGCGCAGCGGCAGCAGGAGGTCCCATTAGCTAAAGTGGTGCTTCAGGTTAAGTACGCTTCAGGATAAGAACGGACCTCCGGAACGAATTAAGTACTTAACCCGAGGTACCACTGTACTACTTTCCTGTTAAGATAATTAGAGAAAACATAAAAAGACGGAGGAGGCAGAGTCCAAAATGATGTTATAAGGATGACACTGACTTTATGAGACTGGCAGTATGGTACATGTTGATGAAAACTCAGTAATGGAATCCCAGGGCCAGACTGAAAAATGGCCAGGTCACATGTTGCAGTGTTGTACAACCCTCTTTAGAAAGATATTTTCCTGCTAGAGAAAAAAAATTGTACATTCTTAATTTTTTCAAGAAAAGAGAAGAACAGCTGATAGCGTTCTATAAATGATGCTTCTAATAATCTATGGGTGATATCCAACTAAATTACTTGAATCCATTGATTTCAGTGACTCCTCCAGTTAGAGAAATCAAATTTGGACATCCTTAATTTTAAAATAATAAAATGACTGGTCTTATTAATCTAAGGCAGGTATAGGCAAACTCGGCCCTCCAGATGTTTTGGGATTACAACTCCCATCATCCCTGACCACTGGTCCTGTTAGCTAGGGATCATGGGAGTTGTAGTCCCAAAACATCTGGATGGTCAAGTTTGCCTATGCCTGATCTACCGGTAAGGGCAATATTGAACTAAGCTACTTAAATCCTTTGATATCTACTAAAAGTGTGACTTAACGTTGGATATCATCGTAATTTGGGGGTTGGTTTTTTTGGTGACAAGTAGTTTTATTGAAAAGAATTCAATTATAGATAATTTAAACATCATTTAAGGACAGTTTTCCTAGCAGCTTAAAGCAGCTGAAAACAAAAAGTAAGAGATTTGAAATGCCTCAAAATAAACTAAAATCTAGATGAGAAAAGGTGTGACAACTTTGTGAAAGCTCAGTAGGGATGAGGCCCTCTTCCATCCCAAGGAGCCTTCTGATTTGCATGGATGGAACAGGTAGCAGGAAAACATTCCTGTGGTCAAGGGAACATGAGATAACTGCCTTATAACAAGCCAGAATACTCATCAGTATCCTCAATACTGCCTGGAAGTAGTTCTCTACAGATTCAGGCTGCATAATTTCACAGCCTACCAGGAGATGCAACGGATTGAGCCTGGAACTCTTGGCATGCAAAGCATGTATATGAGCACACCTCTCAGTGTTAGAATAAATGTATTCTGAATGTTTATTTCTCCTAGAGCAGAGTTCTTAAAATTGGAATTCCAGGATGTTGGTGGACTACAACCCCCACCATCCTCAACCATCTTAGCTGTGTATCTGAAGAAGTGTGCATGCACACGAAAGCTCATACCAAGAACAAACTTAGTTGGTCTCTAAGGTGCTACTGGAAGGAATTTTTTTGTTTGTTTGTTTCATCTTAGCTAATGATGATGAGAGTTAGAGCTAGTGATGATGAGAGTTAGAAGTCCAACAACATCTGAGGGCACAAGGTTGGGGAATGCTGTGCTAGAGGACTTTATGTGAAATTACCGGTGAAGTTGGAAAATTTGATCAAACGACCCTTATATATGGACCTGGTACAAGAGAAAGTGACAGTTTCCTCAAGTATTCATCTTTGCGTACACTTTATTTACAGCTTTCGTTAGAAATATTGAATTGCAATCAATTTGTGACCCTTGAATTGCAGCTTTTGTTCATGTGGAGGAGATGCTTTGCTAATGGTGAAGTGGTTTTTTGTCTGTCTCTCCAACTCCTCCTTACTCTGTTCCACCTTCCATGCTGTCTCCCCAGAACCCCTTAGTCCCCCAGAACAGATTCTTGGTGTGTGTGATGCAGAGGGGCTTCAGTAGGAAAGAATGTAGCCTGTCCTCCTTTTACATTACTCTGCGATAATCACCTGAGGCTTTTCTTTTTGTGTCTCTCCTCCATGAGAGGTCTGGAGGGTGGCAACACATGAATGGACCTTTTCTGCTGTGGCTCCCCATTTGTGGAATGCTTTCCACAGGGAGGTTCGCCTGGCACCATCTTTACATCTATTTAGGCATCAGGCAAAAACATTCTTCTCCTAGACCTTTGGCTAATTAAACAATCTATGGCCTTTTAAACTGGGGTGGATTTTTTTTTTTGTTCGTTATTTTTGTGTTTTTATACTGTGAACTGCCCTTTGATCCTCAGATAATAATAATAATAATAATAATAATAATAATAATAATAATAATAATAATTTATTATTTGTACCCTGCTCATCTGGCTGGGTCTCCCCAGCCACTGCCCAGATGAGGGGCAGTATATAAAATTGATAAGTAAATAAAATAAATTCAAAATATCCTACAAATATATGACTCTAAATCTGTTTTCCCATTCTGCCAAACCCCTTTTCAGAGAGGATACAGAGCCTGAGAGGCAGAAGGAGAAAGTAGCACCTGTTGCCTTTGGTGAATCTTCTGCAGCAACTTTGGGCCAGACAACTTTGGCTGCACACAAACATGCAATCATATACTCCCCTATCAATCCATACCTATCTCTTTTCCTCCCATCTGCACCCCAATTATCCTTTTTATTTTCAAGAGGTCAGCAAGCAGAAAGAGGAAAGCTTTCTGGGTGGGACAAAAGGTTGGGGCTTTGCTTTTCAATAGTATGGGGTACTTACTATACTGGCCAAAACCCTTATCTATTTAGTGTTGTAAAAATTGCATGAATGATCTGGACATTCTTAATTTGCCATTCTGTTTCAACAGTAACTAGTCATATGTTTCCAGAAGCTCGCATACAGAATATGATCAGGAATGATGTCCTTTGATTTACTGGGAACTGTTGAGTCAACAGTCTTTTTTCCACCCTGCAGTGAAATTGGAAAAGGGGTTGTTTGTACATCTCTTGCCTTGCTTGCATAGTGCTTTCACTGTATGCTGTATCATGTAATGTTTGAGCAAGAAGATGCATGCTTGTTTAAATGAAGGATCACCTTCTGAAATGTGGCACTTTTTCCTGGATCTTGGGCAAGTCAATCGGCAAATCGCGCCTTTTGGGGCAACTCTGGGGTTTGTAAAAAAAAGCTCAACAATTTTTAGGGTCTTACTAAAACTTTTGGGGTGTCCTGGTTTTTACTTACTGGAAATATGGCCAGGGCCATCTTAAGCTTATCTGGAGCCGTGGTGCAGGGATCCCTCTGGCGCCCCCCACCCCCACGTTTCCCTCCAGGTGGGCAGCAGCTGGAGGGCGGCTCCTCCGGCGGGCTGGAGGCTCCAGGCGCGGTGCGGCATGGTGGAGGCGGACGAGGGCGGCGCTGCCGGCGGGGCTGGAGAGCGGCGAACTGATGCCAGGAGGCACTGCATCCAGCCTCCGCCTCTTCCCTGGTGCCCTCCAGAACTTGGCGCCGTGGTGCCCCGCGCCACTAGCCTCTATGGCTAAGATGCCCCTTAATATGGCAACCCTAATGGCAGGCAAGATAGGGCATAGACCTGGAGCAGGTTATTTATGGTGAGGTTCCCTGGGAAGTTGGTTGTGTTTCATTTAGGATTTCACTGAGCAGAAGCAATTTGTAAGTAATAGTGTGTGCTGAGAATAGTACAGATCTATGCATCTACAAAATGAAGTTGTCAAAATTAAGCAGGTAATCAATATGCCAACTGGGATGCCTACAATCTGACTTTAAAAACAGAACCTGACTTCTTTTCTTCCCATTAGCTTTGCTGTGAAAAAGACATATTTAGCTATATGCAAATCCAGTGATGATTGATTAGCCTTGCCTCAGTCCTCCATATTTTAAGCAGAGTGCTTGCCTTTTTTCATTTACAAAGAACTGAGTGTATGCTTATTCAGCTAAATGTAAACCTGTTCCTTTTGTGTACCGTTATTATTTATTTAAAAAAGCACAATGAAGTTTGTTAAAAACTATGATACTGCTCCAGAGATGTGATGAATGGGTCATGATGTCATGGACTGAGCCAATTAGCCTACTCAGGTTATATGCAATTATACAGAACCATAAGAATACTTTGTTGGTTGCAGTTCAAGGTTCCAATTAGAAGCAATTTGTGAACTGAGCAGATGATTCACTTTTCATATTTCATGTTTCTGTCTTATGCAATTTCTGGTGTTGGGCTTTTGGGTGTGGGTCACACAAGTAGAAACCAAAACAAGCTAGAATAGATATAGGAGTGTGACGTAAATAAGGGGTTCCACTATAATAGATTGGAATTATTCTTTCTTCTGTTTATATTCAGGCAGATACATGGGTTACCCATGCAGCCTCCCACTCAGTTATGTACCTTCATACTATGTCCCACCTAATCAAATGCTGACACTTGAGGAAAATTTGCTTTACAGATAAGTTGACAATACAAAAAGTCTGCTAAAGTGTTCACAGGATGGAGCTACACACAGGGGGGAAACCTCGCTATAAATAAGTCAGAAATTAAATTGTTAAAACTAAAGAAAGCTATGTAAAAATCGCATATAAATTTGTTTTGCTCTCTGGCACCATCTGGTGTTGCATGTTTATAATGCATTCAAAGTGTTGTTTTTTTGACTAATGTAGCTGAGTCCATAGTCTGTGTGAGTGCTTGCTTAATTAGATAAAATTGCATAGTCATTTACTTCTGTTTTAATAATCTAATATTTGTTATCTGTTGAAGGCTGGTGGCCAGAAGTTGTGTCTTTTAGTTTAGTTGTGTTTGTTTCCAGTTGTTTCATGATACAGCTGCAATGAAAGTATGTCAAGTATGTGGTTTTTAAGGAATTATTGAATATATTGAATAAGTTTAAAGTTCATTTATGTGAATGTGTTTAACACCACTGCATATGGACTCACATCTGCAATCATAGTTTTCTGTATTCAAGAAAAACAAATGGAGAACTAACTGGGTGAGAGAGGGTTAATGAAGGATTGCTTTATGCCTCCTTAACTTTTATATGGAGGTTGCTCTTAATATTTTAGCCTTCTACATTATAGTCTGGTAGAAGATTTCTTCCTCCCATATCATAATTGGGATGTGACTCTGGGCGAGTCAATGTGTTTGTGAAATGTTACATGTTTTAATCCTTTGAATCATTTGACGACTTCTTCTTATTTTACTAAAATGGCTTCCAAGTTTGTATTCTGGACTTGTGATGCAATGAATCTTAGTTATATATAAAGGTTTCAGTTCTCTTCTTATTGTCTGTTGGTGATGGTAATTAGCCTCTTGTTAGGCTTCAGTGCATCAGTAGGCCTCATTTCTTGTCAAGACGTATTTGAGAGGTATGTTACCTCTGTATTTTGCATTATGAAGGCCAATAAAATGACCTTTAAAATAGCCTGAGAGACCGTTGTGGTATAATAATCTAAAACAAAAAACACCCTTCTTCCTATTAATAGGGATGCTCAGAGAACATTATAAATAGATGGAATTCTTAAAATATTCTGGTATAGGAATATTTATAGAAACTGACAAAGCCTTACATAAATGGCTGCTTTTACAGATACAGATCTGCTTAAGAACAGATACAGGCAAACTTTTAAATAGTTTTTGTAATTTGTACTGAAAAAGTTATTCATATGAGTTTCACTGACTTTCCTTGGAACATAAATGAGATACGGTACTATATTAGGTAGGTGTGTGTTCTGTTTTCCTATTTAGTCTCTGGTTGTACATTGTATTTCTGAGTAGTTTTTAGGCAGTGTCATTTTTGTTTTGATTACTCACTTGGCCAATGAGTTTTACATTTTGTATACATGGAAGAGCAAGATGGTGTACGCAGTCAATAACAACAGGAGTCTTTTTATAAAAAGGCTGGGGTTTTTAAAGCTGTAAGTTTGAACACAGTGACCGAAGAGCTGGTCAATCATGTCTTATTCTTTTTAGGTCACTGCTGCTGTTGCTTATCGGTACTGTGGAATGTGCTTGGGGACACACAAGTAATTCTGAGGACTGCACCATGCCTATGATTGTCAATGAAGTCAATCAAGACAAGTATGGGCATTCCAGCTAGAATAAACATTGTGATCCAGGATGTGGGCATAGTGCCAGACAAGCATATATACTGATGTCCTTGGAAGGAGTTTTGCTTAGCCAAGTTGTAGCTGGTTTCCAGGCACAGTTTTCTGGGGAATATTACTTATCAGGAAGACTGTAAATGAAAAGCTCAGCTCCTGAGATAAGCTAACTCAATGAAGGTCATGAATTGAAAGTTCCTCATCTTGCTCCTTCCCCACCTCCTTCAGTCAACTGCATCTCAAAAAACCTCCAGATGTCGTTGAGCCTCCATGGACAATGGAGGACTGCTGGGTAAGATGCCCCCAAACGGATTTCAGTGACTCAAAAAATTAAGGCATACCAGGTATACAGATAGCAGCATGGGCTTGTAAAGGTCACCATGATAATAGGTACATTCCAGCCAAAGTGAAGTACATTTTAACCCACGTTGATATCAGTGAGGCTTCTTATAAGTGTTAATTTGTCTGGAACATGACCAGCCCAACTTCCAAACAGTCAGAGGCTTGCCACTCATGGGAGCTTAATATTGTTAATGCAATGTCCAAAATGTTGAACTGGGGCCTTGCCAGCTGCTAGCCTATTTCATAGAGTCTTACTCATGAGTTTCAAGAACTTTATAATGGAGCCAAAACTGTTACAGTGAAGTTTGTAACATAATCAGGTGGTGCTGACTGCATGCACTGTTACATATGGATCACAATGAACTGGAACCTGCTTCAGGCACATTCCATTGCTACAACAATTGTGGAGTTGGTGCTTGGCTCTAAAAGGATCTTTATAGTTTAAATCAGGACTCAGCAAACTTTTTCAGCAGGGAGTTGGTCCACTGTCCCTCAGACCTTGTGGAGTACCGGACTATATTTTGAAAAAAAATAAAAAATGAACGAATTCCTATGCCCCACAAATAACCCAGAGATGCATTTTAAACAAAAGCACATATTTCATGTAAAAACACCAGGCAGGCCCCACAAATAACCCAGAGATGCATTTTAAATAAATGGACACATTCTACTCATGTAAAAACACACTGATTCCCAGACCATCCGTGGGCCGGATTTAGAAGATGATTGGGCCAGATTCAGCCCCCGGGCCTTAGTTTGCCTACCCATGGTTTAAATGATACTGTATTTTGAAAGGCTGTTGTAATGACAGGTGGAAGCAGCTGGTCACCCCATCTCTCTGCTGCTCAGCTTTTGGTGAAGGCTGTCAGTCACTATCCTGAGGGACTGTTGTATCTCTTTGGATGGAGACTCTATTAATAGTCACAGGAGAAGTCTAGAAGAATTTTATGATACCCACGCTTCTGGTGGGCTGCCTTCTTAGCTGGGAATTTGGCAGTGGACCGAGGCTGCTATGTGTTTAATCCTCGTGAACCAAAGGGAAAGTTTGTGTATGTATACAGAACTCTATTTACTTGCACAGGAAATCCCACCCACCGCCCCAAGCTGCCTTTTTTACAAGAATTATGTGGGAAAGAGAATGAATGTAAAGTATAATTCTAGAAGATAAATGTAGGTCTTTGCTTGTGGGA
This sequence comes from Darevskia mixta, assembly GCA_034641385.1. Taxonomy (NCBI): domain Eukaryota; kingdom Metazoa; phylum Chordata; class Lepidosauria; order Squamata; family Lacertidae; genus Darevskia; species Darevskia mixta. Next base: position 13,957,596 of record JAWWNH010000001.1, read on the forward strand.
TATCCAGTTCTCACAGGCTTGCCTGAGGAAAAAGTAGTGAAGGCAAGGTGGGAAGAGGTCAGATTGGCTTGCATTTGAGGAAGAGATTGATGAAAATTAGTGAAGGCATTTGAACCATTAAGGATGGATTAGCAATGATCTTTAATCATTTTGACAAGAGGAAAGACCTGTCCTGCAAGCTAAAAAGGTTGCCTCACATAGGTCTTAGAGGACAGGAGAACAATATTTCTATCATCTTGCTTTGTGGTAGCAAGCCCAAGGGGAACAGATAGACTAGCTTTAGTTCTGGTGAAGCCTAAGTGAGAAGATAGGGATGGTTGGAAAGATTTGATCTTTGTACTTTGTGGTTTTCTTTTAAAAGAACAACAACCACCTGTAAATTGAGCCCACAGTTTCATACCACCAAAATTGCCTTTTAAAGCACAGCATCCTAAGATTTCTCTTTGTTCATGAATAGAATTATGACTTAATTTATTCCCATTGTAATAGCATAAGAGGAGTCTTATCAGCTTTTCACTTACTTCCAAAACGACAGCAAAATGGCAATAACTTAAAATTTAAAGAAAAAATAAATTACAAGATAATTTCTTAGTTCCAGTATTATTAGTAGAAACACACATTATAATCCTGATTATATATTTATATTTGTTATATTTAAAACATTTTATTTTCACCACGGCAGTAGTAGCAACAGCGGGCGAGGCATTCCTTGGAGGCTGGATCTGCTGCCCCTATGGACATTGCACCTGAGGCAGTCGCCTCACCTTACTTCATGGGTGGACCAGCCGTGAAAGAAAAGATAGAGAAAGAGGGTGCTAATTTTCACTGGACTTTATGCAGTCCACATGGATAAATCAGCAGAATGGGCATGATGACAGGTTGACATCTTCCCTCAATTTCTTTACTACAATGAGATGGTCAGCAACTAGCACTGTGTGATATTAGTGGCGCTATTAGAGAGGAAGTCCAATCACAGCCTTTGCTAACCTGGTGCCTTCCAGATCTTTCAACCACATCTTCCACAGTGCTGTCTGGGGCTGATAATAGCTGTAATTCAAAATATCTGAAGGACGCAACATTGGCAAAGGCTGTCCTATGCTTTAGCAGTAACAATGGGCTTCTCACTGTGTTTGTTACTGGCAGTAGGTCATCAGTGAAAGGATATCAAAGTGATAACATTTTAGATTGTTACTTGGTTTTTGTTGCACCGAGTTAAGTTGTGATGTGCTTTGATGATTTAGGTGCCATGTTAACTCCCCCCCCCCGACATTTATTGGTGAGTTTTGCTATACCAACACCAATCCTAGTTTGTTGATTAATAATTATTGCGGTTTCCTTGTGAATAATGTTTTGATCTGTAAACTGCTTTAGGACCTTATGGTTGACAGCTGAGATAGAAATTATATATATTTCTTGTTCACTTTGACTTCTGTATATACTTAATCTTTCTTCTTGCACTTCAAGCATTTTGCATGTATTATCTCAGTAATCCTTACAACAATTTTGCAAAGCAGATCAGTAAAGGTGGTAGAAAGTGCAGCTGGGGTTCTGTCAGTGATGGCTTTCCTAAAGCCAGGTTCCATAGATCTTGCCTGGCTTTGATAGCTAGCCAGCTTTTGCAAGCCCCAGGACTCTGCTTTTATCCGTGACTGGAGGGAGTATCCTGTTACAGAGACAATTGTGATACATTTACATAGGAAAACAGAGCATGAAACAGTTTAGGAGGATGACAGGGAATTACGCAGCATGATTGCCTTTTTGGATAATCTGAGAGAACCTCTAAATGCACCATGACAAGACGGATACCCCCCCTCCCCACAACCACAGCCATCCTCTAAATCTCTAAATCCTCTAAAGGGTGTGGGCATAGCTTCTTGGTCAGACGTTGCCAGATCCTGTCTATTAAACTTGTGGGCTCTTGACTAAAGAGAGCCAGTGTGGTGTAGTGGTTAAGAGTGGTAGACTCGTAATCTGGGGAACCGGGTTCATGTCTCCACTCCTCCACATGCAGCTGCTGGGTGACCTTGGGCTAGTCAGACTTCTTTGAAGTCTCTCAGCCCCACTCACTTCACAGAGTGTTTGTTGTCAGGGAGGAAGGGAAAGGAGAATGTTAGCCGCTTTGAGACTCCTTCGGGTAGTGATAAAGCGGGATATCAAATCCAAACTCTTCTTCTTCTTCACCTAATGGGTTAATGTATGGAGTAAGTTTGGACACAGGTGGCGCTGTGGTCTAAACCACTGAGCCTATGGCTTGCTGATCAGAAGGTCGGCGGTTCGAATCCCCATGACGTGGTGACGTTGCTCGGTCCCTGCTCCTGCCAATCTAGCAGTTCGAAAGCACATCAAAGTGCAAGTAGATAAATAGGTAGTGCTCCGGTGGCAAGGTAAACGGCGTTTCCGTGTGCTGCTCTGGTTTGCCAGTAGCGGCTTAGTCATGCTGGTCACATGACCCGGAAGCTGTCTGCGGACAAACGCCGGCTCCCTCGGCCTATAAAGCCAGATGAGCGCCGCAACCCCAGAGTCGTCTGCGACTGGACTTAACTGTCAGGGGTACCTTTACCTTTTTAAGTTTGGACCAGTGGATTTACATCTGCTTAATAATAATAATAATAATAATTAATAACAACAGCTACAGCTACTGGTGTAGGCATCTCTTTTGTTATTATTAATGATTATTTCATTGTACAAATAACTAAAAGTTGATGAACTTTATGTTAACACATCTTTGGGGATTATAACATATCTATTCTTCTCCCAGATATTTGCATTTTAGGTGAGAGTGATACGCTCTTAGTTCTTCTGCAACAGTATGGGTCCAGTGAATATGTTGGTCACCCCTACTGATCATTCCATACTGTTGTTGAATCACTACAGTTTCCATCTCAGTCATAAATTATTTAATGAGTTTCGGTAGGCTACCTTAATGTTTCCAACTTCCTGATTCCAACGCTTCCTGCTGTTTGAGGCTAGTGACTAATTTTCTGTCTGCTCCAGGAAAATGAAGCCTTTGAAATTTCAGCAGTCAGGGGAAGTCACACTTAAGAGAGCTTCAATTATCTAGAATGGGAAGCTGAATGTTGTTCTTGATCTAGATAACACATCTTGTGAAATATATTGTATTTGTCTGTGTAACTCTCTAAAAGGCATGGATTTCTTTTTGGTTGCTGCAGGAAAGGCTTGATATGAGTAAGTGAATAATCTTCTGAAATCTTCATCGGCTAATCATAGCAAAGAGTGAGCAACCATTTCACTCCTATACTTATGTCCTGTATTATCCCTGAGCCGTGTGTGCACAGGGGCGTAAGAAGGGGGGTCAGCCTGCCCCGGGTGTCACCCTCGGGTGTGTGTGACAAAATGGCGGCTGGCACTCACCGCGGGGCCTGCAGCGCACCCAAGCCACGCATGGCTCAGGCGCCCACAGGCTCCGCGCTGTCCACCAGCTGCCTCCCCCCCCCAGTTGTAGGGCGGCTGAGGCCCCGCGCCGTGCGCGCCGTCCATATGGGTGCCGCACGCCCCGCCCCTGTGGGTGCTTCGCCCTGCCCCTCAGTGCGCCGCACCAGGTGCCTGAGAGCCTTCCTCTGCCACTGTGTGTGCATGCAATAATTTTGAAGCTGCAAAGTTTGGCATCCAGGGCTGAGTTTTGTGAAGTGGGAGAGCATTTACTTCACCTACCTTTATTCTTGTAACTCCCTGAACTACACACAAACACCGAGACCTTATTTTGAACCATTGCATCTTGCTTCCCCCCCCCAAAGCAGATCAGAGCATAGTGTACAATAATACACTTTAAAATAATGAAACACTAAGCAGTATAAAATAATAACAGCAGAGCAGTCAAAATATCTCAAAAGCCTGATATGTTTTAACTGCCCTTCTAAACATAAGCAGCAAGGGAGCCATATGACATTCCTTAAAACTGCTCTAAGTCACCAATGTTATTGTATAATACTGATAATAAATATTTTTTAATGTTTGAAGCATACCAGTATGCCCATTAGAAAGGATGGGCACTACTGGATACTAGTGGACTGTTGTGTTTCATTGTATTGGATGAAACAACGTGTATCCAATTGATTTATATCACCCGCCTGCCTATAACATGACTAGTCCTACTCATTTTGGATTTCAAGGATGTTTGAAATAATTGCTTCCCTGGATCAGGTTAACATGCCCTGTGGGCTCTGAGAATTCTTACTGAAGGGAGTTCAGAGTCCACTGATGTATCCTATTGCTAAAAACCTACCACTTGTAAGCTTATCTTAAGCCACAGAGCTCAATCCTTTGCATGGCTAATGGAAAGTAAAGCCAGCAATTGCTGGAATTGAACTGAAATTGAACTGCCACTGACATAGGTGAGAAAGAACTCCTGAGAAGACTGCAAGTGGCATCAAGTCTGAACTCTTTGACATGGCAGCCCTGCTCTCCTGGCCTGAACCTTGTCTGATTCATTCCCAAATTTGTTTTTTGGAGGGAGGGGGGAAATGGATGCTTACAAGGAATGTTGGCTCTCCAAGACCACCAGAAACTGCATAGTCAATCACGATAAGATGCTCCTTAGAGCAGGCATAGGCAAACTCGGCCCTCCAGATGTTTTGGGACTACAATTCCCATCATCCCTGACCACTGGTCCTGTTAGGGATCATGGGAGTTGTAGTCCCAAAACATCTGGAGGGCCGAGTTTGCCTATGCCTGCCTTAGAGGGTAAAAAAAAATCTACATGCATAAGCCCATCTCTGCTGAGATTGTAAAAGTTACTAGAACACGTTTGAAGCAGCTATTTTTAACTATGTAAACTTGCTCTGAGTTCTTTCTTTTGAAACTTGTTGTACATTTATTGCTTAATTTCTGAAATGCTTTTTCATGATAGAATGGACAGTATTTTGGAGAGCAAAATACAGATAAAACAGTAGTGAAAGCTACTTCGGCGAATTTGCCAGTATGCTTCTGCAGTTAGTATTCATAGTGAGAATTAATTCGACAACCCAGGCACCATGAGCTGCAATATTAGGTACTATTGTAAACCTTCAAAATTGCATTTAGCTTTCATAATATATTCTTTGCCGTCTTATTAGCAAGGAAGCCTTGTGCCACCCACTTCTCTACATCTTTGTTCCATTTGATTATTTTACTTGGGACTATTGCCATTTGACCATGATGTGTGGAGCCTCACATGGTAGAGTGTGCATGCCTCCTCCCTGCTGCTATGTTGGTACAGTGGTACTTTGGTTTTCAAACGATTTGGTTCTCAAACTCTGAAAAACAGGAAGTAAGTGTTCCGGTTTGCGAAGGTTTTTCAGAAGCCGAACATCTGATGTGGCTGTCGGCTATTGTTTCTGGGGCACCTGCACCAATCAGAAGCTGTGCCTTGGTTTTTGAACATTTCGGAAGTCAAATGCTTTTGTTTTTGCTATTCATTTTGTGTTTTTATTTTTGACGCTTTTTTGATTTATTTGTTTTTGTGACTATGTGGAACCCAGTTCAGCTACTGATTGATTGTGTGACCGTGAAAATGTATAAAAGCCCCCCACCCAAACAATGACTATCATCAGTGCAGGTAAGAAAAAATAATAATTTTAATTTTCATCATCTACAATACTATCTTATTTATTTTATAGTACAGTACATTGATTATTGCTTTCATTTTATGGATCAATGGTCTCGTTAGATAGTAAAATTCATGTTAAATTGCTATTTATGGGGTTGTTTTTAAATGTCTGGAACGGATTAATTCGTTTTGCGTTACTTTCTATGGGAAAACACGCCTTGGTTTTGGAACAGACTTCCGGAACGGATTAAGTTTGAGAACCAAGGTACCACTGTACTATCTAGTGAATTGGATGGTCTACCTGATCACCTGATTACGTAGAAGTCTGACTTGCATGGTTTTTCCTGTTTTTTAGAAAATCTACATGGCAGAGGATGATGAACTTGCTCCTCTAACACATGAAGGAGTATCCCAGTAAATGCATGCACTAGTGTTCTGTCTTGCCCAAAATAAAATTACATTTTTTTCCCCACTGCCATCATCTCAATGGAGATGTCCAAACTCTGTGTTGCATTTAAAGCTGCACTTTGCTGAAGGAGTTGATACACATCTGTGCTTGTGTCAGCTAGGACTTGGATGGAGATGAACACCTTGCTTGCTTGTCAGACTAATCCATTACATGGCTACTTTGCAGCCACTTTCATTCTTGACTGACCTAATTACACTAAGACTCCTTTGCAGAATGGAAAAAAAATAGTACAAGTCATCTTACACCTTACAATTTTTTTGGGGGGGTAGAACTTGTCCTCCCATTAACTTAAACCTTTAAGGTAGCTACTGAATATTAAATGGAAATGCATGGAAGTGGCAATAAGCTACTGAGAAATGTGATTGTAGAGTAAATAGAGTATGAGACTGTTTCAAGTTAAACTCTGCTGTTCAGATTAATTTCCTATAGTTGCTTTACTCATCAAGTTGGTTGAAAGCAGCATGACGTTAGAGGAGAATGATAGCATTGATTAAACTACTTCATAGAGATCAAGTGTACTTCTTGCATACCAATATATTGGCATACATGTAGCAGATGCCTACAGCCCTGAAAACATTTAAGTCTTTTAGTAAGAGAAGACAGTGATCCCATTTATAAGGAGGTGAACTTCATGAATATTGCTGTGATTAAAATACATACTGATTTTAGTTTGTGTTTAAATTAGCAGTGTACTGTGTCTGGAAAGAAAGACTGGCATGGTTTGCATGTTGCATTAAACTGCAGTTAAAATAAACCATGGTTTTGTGTGAATGAGCAATATACTGGTGCATGCATATTGATGAAACTGAGAGTTCTTTGCTGGTCACCCACTCCTGTGATTTTCATGCTGTGAGGAAACAAGCCATAGTCTGGCTTGTTGTGTTTCAATACTGACTCATCGTTTGCTTCTCCCCCAAAATGCCCCATAAGTGAAAGCTAAGCTTTGTTATGAAGCCATAGATTGTTTTAACTATGGTTTAATGTAATGTGTGAACCAAGCCACTGTCAAAGTTATTTACCGGTACTCTACAGTCAAGGAATGACTATAAAGTTCTCGGAATTGCAGTCCATCTACTATGTGTTTACAGCTTCAGAATAAGCTTAAAACTGTTGCTGTTCAGACACCAGCAAACATTGCCTGCTAGCATTAGCCACTATGAGGGAAATAATTCTCACTTGTATAACCTGAAAAATCTGAATGCCATCATCAAGTGGGCTGGGATCAGAAGAGCTACTTCAGGGGTGCCAGTGGGGCTGTACATTTATATTTTCTTTGAATACAAATCAGTGCTACTTCACAAACTACTTTTGAAAGTCCCATCTACCGGTATTTCATGTTCTGTTCCATGGGAGTACCTACTGAAGTAGTGCAAGCATAAAGCCTCAGGTACATGGAACTTGGGCAGCTATTGGCATTCAGCCCTGGTATTATTGCTACCTATCATTTGCAAATACAGGTAACTCGCAACTTATGAGCATTTAACTTGTGCACATTGAGCTTTACACACTTGGAATTAAAAATAAATTAAAAAGGGGGGGTGGGCATCCAGGGAAAAATGACTTTGGCAATTCCACTTGCTATACCTGATACTGGCTGGGAAGTGCAGTTGGGAGGAGTGCCCGTGGCACAATGGGTCAGTGCATCTGGCTGTTAACCAGAAGGTTGATGGTTCAAGCCCACCCAGGGATGGCTGTGGGCAGGATTCCTGCATTGCGGGGGTTGAACTAGTTGACTCTGGGACCGTTCCAATTTCTATTATTCTATGACTCTCTGAGTGACTGACATTTTGATGTGACATTCTGTCTTGGTATATTAGGACACTATAATTAGGCAGTATATTAGGACATATTAGGACACTCAGTATATTAGGACACTATAATTAGGCAATTGGGGCTCACCTCCTCCAAATGTAACCTACTTGGCAAGTGTTTTCTGTTGAATCATATCAAAATAGTCACAAGAACGATAGAAAAATAAACAAAACAAAACAAAAGTCCATTGAGAAGCAGTTTTGAAATGGCTTTGCCTTCTAATCCCAATGGCTAGATCCAAACAGGGCTTTGGGTTTATGTGTGTCAAACATAGCAAACTTCCTTAAAAATGAGGAGTTTCATAAGCAGTTTAAATATGTCATGAAAGGTCTGCTGCTAAAAGAAAAATAGTTATATGAAAAATTCGGCTAGACTTGCCAAGTCCTACTGTGCACCTAAAATAGCTCTTTGGATCCCAGTCTATAAAAGATTTATTTAAAAAGTTATGTGAATTTACCTTTTGCATTCAGATTTTAAATCCTATTCAATTCAAATTTTCCTCTGCACTGTCAAACTAGCAAGTTCTTTTTCTTTTTTCTGTTTCTATTATTTTAATTTTTGCTTGGTTTTCCCCCCAAATGTGTATATGTACCTGTTTATGGAAAATTAAATAAAAAGAATTCATTTTTAATATCCTATTTTATCTGCTTGCATTTTGTTCTGTAAAAAGCAGCAGAATGATTGGCTTCCTCTTCCTTGGAAATATGAAATGTGCTGTTTTCCCCTGTTGTCAAATTAAGCTTTCCCTGCTAGCAAGAAGAAGCATTACTGTAAGTTTCGAAGGGTGTTTATCCATCTGGAATTCCTTGTACAGTCTCTTTATCAGATAAAGTGGTTCTCAAGGTTATACTGACAATCATTTCCCTCAAACGTCTCTGCTGTATCATATAATACAATCTGTGGATTCTCTGCCTTTTACCTTCCAGGAAACGAGGGGAAACGTGTTGCACATTTTGAATGGATTGGAAAATGAAAATATTGCCATGAAATATCCTAAGTGGGGGTTGGGGGGGGGGAGGATGTGTGATGTGGCAGATGGTACACCACTTCTGAAGCTCTGCTGGCTTGCCCAAGGCGTGTGGTGCAAAGTGTAAGGGATTGGACTTACCCTGTGTGTATCTTTATTTTTCAATCTGGCTCCTGTTTCACAGATGCACGGCCCTCTTCAAAGAATGAAGGGAGCTTGGATTTAGCAGATCTGAAGCTGCCTCTGCTTCACCCCTACAGTCCCCATTTGGGGACCTAGGACTGGTTGCGTGCAGAAGCATCATTGTCAATGTGGATTAGACCAGTGCTCTTCAACTTTGGGTAGCCAGATGTTGTTGGACTCCAATACCCATAATCCCCAGTCATCTTAGCCCAATGGTCAGGGATGATGGGAGTTGTAGTCCACCAACATCTGGGGACCCAAGGTTGAAGAACGCTGGATTAGACTACTGGGCTGGCTGCAGGTGAAGTAAGGCATGTGCTCCTCTGCCAGCAGAGCTCTCCTCTACAAATAGAGAGGTGACAATAGAACCCTCCTTCTAGCTAGTTAATCTGGGGGTTAGGACACTCTAGAAGTGCAAGATTCTGCACAGACCCATCATGCTACCTAATGCTGCCTTGCTCCTTCCCCTCTTAGTATCTGGAAGTTTTGGGAAGCCAGGTGAGCAAGGTTGCCCTGCTTGCGTGCCACTTCTGAGTTAACATCAATAAATATATATAATAACCCCATTTTTAACAATGTAGCTCAGTGCTAGAGCATCTACTTTGCATGAAGAAGGTCCCATATTCAATCCCCTATGTCTCGGGCACTATTGGAAGAGACTCTAATCTGAAATCCTGAGAGTTGCTTGTATACAGTGTAGACAGTACTGAGCTGGATGGACCATTGGCCTGATTCAGTATATAGGGCAGCTTTCTGTGTTTCCATGTCCTTGGACTCTAAAAGGTTCCATTCCCCTGACTTAAGTTACAGTAATTCTAGATCATGTCTAAGTCGGATATGGCCTTTATTTTTGCCCCAGTGCCCCAGCCCTCATCCTGTCTTCCTTCCTGACAGTCAAAGTGTGTGTTGCTTGACCTTTGTGTAACCCCTGGCTAATATCCTGAAGGTCATGGCAAACTGTCGATTTTGCATACAAAACCTATAAATATGAAACCTAGCCTACCTTGGATAAGTTGCCTTCATCTGGAATCAGTATTACGGTACATGCTTCTTCATTTCTGAGGAGGATATTGATTTCTGTTTCCGCAATTGCATCTTCCACAGCCCATAAGAGATTAACTACATGCCTATTAAACAGCTGGGGCAAGACTTGGCAGTTACATCCAAGATTCTCTTTATTTAATTGTCTGCCATATTTATGTGTTATGTGTTCTGATTGATAAACCTATTATATATATATATATATATATAGTTTAAGTGATATACAGTATTGTATTCTGATCTGGGCATACATTTTGAACCACTGTATATCATTCTGTTTTTCTTCTGATCCAAACTACTGTTCGGGCATATGTTACCCTTCTAGGGAGTTGGGTGGACAGAAATTGAGAGCTGGCAGAGTGGTGTGTCACAGTACCCTAGTCAGATTCCTCTACTTGCTACACTTAGTATCTCACTGCAGGTTTAACTCAGCCTGTGTTGGCAGCTACGGTAGTGATTCACTGGGCTGTCTTAGTGTTCATTTAGTCCCAGTAGTAAAGTTGGGAGAAGTAAACATCCATTTGACCCTGCATACTTCATGATCTTGTGGGGCACAAGGTTAAAGGCTCCCTTAGAAGGGATGCTAGAGTGCCAGTGCCTGGCTGTATACACAACACTGTGCCACTTCCCGCACTTGAAAGCACTTGAAAGCGTTCTCATTCTTTTTCTGTGTGGAGGAGGCAATATAGAGCTAAATATATCACTTGCCAATTTTATTCCTCCTTAAGGTGTTATATTAGTCAGTCTGGCTCCCAAATTTCATTTCATTTTATTTAGTTTGGGTATTTATATCCTGCCGTTAAACAAATTCTCATGACAGCTATATAAATATTGTCAGGATGAGATTGTAACAGCCCCCTGAAATACAAGCAATACAGTAATCATACCTATCTGGAAAAGATTTGGAAGAAGGTGGTGTAGGAAAGGGGAAATGAAGATAGCTAATTAATGACCCCCCTTTTTTTTGCTTTGTGCACTGAATTTTAAAATGAGAAGGAAAGGTTTTGATAAACCATTCAGGAGGGGATCTCCGCTCATTTGATTTAGACCATCTTTTTCAATGGCGTTTTTGGATAAAAATTATCTAAAAGTGCCACTGAAGTATCTGAGTGCTATTCTAACATTGTAGTTTGAAAATATCAAGTGTGTCTACCTTTTGTGAATGGTGTACAAAAGGACTGAAATTTGTTTTGCTTAGTTCCAGCATGTTTTCTGGTGATATATATTGAACTGATAATTCAGCTTTGGAGATTTGTGCAGCTGGGGTGGGGCAGAGAGGGTAAACTTGTGGTTTATTAATCTGTATTGGGGAAAGGAAAAACCCAAAGGTTCCTTACACAATCCCACCCCCCTTTATTCCTCTCTGCCGCTCTGAAGAAATTCATGAATAGTCTACCTGCTCTTTCTTATATTATTTATTGTTGGTTATAATTATTTTTCAGTGGTGCAACTTGCAATAGTTGCAGTATGGAGTTTGTTCAGGATTTCAGCTAGCCAGCAACACATTCTAGTATATTTTATTCCATTCCTCTCCCCTTAATAGTCAATCAGGTTTTCATGTGTATTGATCATGCTTAATCTTTTGGAGCTCTCCACCTTTAGGTATTATTAACATTGGTATCATAATAATCAGCATTATTGCTATGGTTATCATCATTATAAATTTCTGCAAGCAAGCCTTAGGGTTACACCGATCCTGCTGATACTCACATCTTTGTTGGTGCTATTTTGGCTATATAAAGAGAAGGTAGTAAATAAGATAACATAATATCTAATAAATACCTCTTTAACTGCAACACACACTCACCAGTTTTTTATGATCATTCTCATCAGTTCAGTTGCTTTCAAAATTGGGAAATGGCTGCGTGAGCTTTACTAGTTCCAACAAGTAGAAATCCATTTACAGGAACTTTTGCTATTTTAAATGCTTTCCTAGATTTTTTTTTAAAACAGTTTCTCTAATGTTAAAGAACTCTCCCCACCCCCAAAGTCAGTCTCTTTAAATTGTAAAACCATCAATTCAGGAGCATTCCAATCTCTCTCCATTCTTCACCTTGAAAGCAGAAATTAGTGATCATGTACCAAGCCTGTTCCACAGAAAGATACAGAATGAATGGTTCAGCAAATTTTAGTTGCAGATATAGTTTCCTAGTCTAAGTCTCTGACATGTTATTCTGTAGGTGCTAATATTCAAGTTCATTGGGGCTTAGTTGTTTATCAGAGCTGCCCTGAAGTGCAACATTGCTGATTCCTAAGGGACAAGTGTTAAATAGTGACTTGCCTCCTTGGTCATGGTAAGTAAGAATTGCCTCCAGGTGAGCAGCTGAGAAGGTTTTTGTAAATGAGAGAACAATGCTTTTGCTGTCTCTTCCAGCCTCTTAATTTTCCACAAATTACTTATGCTGGTATGCATTTGTAGGTGGGCTACAAAATTTCTGTGGAATTATTTACAATAGTGCCTTAAGGTTAATTTTCCACCTTCTTTTAAAAATTGTGTGGTGACAATTGGGTGCTCCCTTTTTGTGAAGCTGATTGTTGTGTTAATAATAGTGAGAGATAATGAAATGAGATGTTTTCCTTAATGGACCATCTACTTGCAGAGCGAAATCAGTGTTCTGCCAGTGGTGGGCGTATAGATCTGGGCTATAATTGTTAAATGAGAATGTAGGTGTTTTTTCCCCCACTTAAAGAGGAGAAAGCTTTGTTGCATTCCTTTAATGGGAGCAGGGTGGGAAGTGCAAAGTGCTTAAGTGCAAGTTGAATGTCTGAATCAATACATTTTACACTTGTACATTTTCCTTGATTTTTTTCCTTCTTCAATCAACTACAGCTGAATTACTGAATACTTTAGAGAGCTCACTTCAGTAGCAAGTAGATTTAAAATGAGGTCATAGAGTTAAGTCACTCTTGCGTAACCAAAGCAGATCTGTTGCTGGTTAAAGGGATGTAATACTCGGTTAAGAAAAAGGTTGAGTTTCTTTCTTGTTGCTGTTATATTCATTTGAAGCCACCCATGCTAAATACTATAAGCAAGGCTGTACAATAGTGAAAACCTAAGTTAGCACTGAGGTGATTTGTACATAGAAATCACAACTGTTTTATAAGCAAGCATAAGAATTTAGATAGGAAACAAGTAGGCATCCTCCATCTGGCTTGCAGTAATTATATAAATTAAAGCTGTGTTTCTATGGCCTGCTTTCAGATAATTTTTACTGACATAATACATACTTGATCCTCCCAGGGAACATAATCTGGCCTCATTCTGCTGAGTGATGACATCACCATATACTATGCAACATAAGCTATTTGTTAAAGAAGAACCACAGCAATCTGTTTGGTTCCCAAGCTACAAGTGCAGTGTATTATATAATAGTCTGCCACTTGAGCTGAAGATACCAGGTCTCTAGAGTTCATTTTGTGGATTGGCTGCTTTTGATGGATGGTAGCAAAGCAAATTGTTAATTTTTGCTTCTGGTTTGTTTGCATCATGTTTTACTTGTTTGGGTCCTCCTTTTAGTATTTTTTGTTGGCCCCCACAAAAAAAAGTCTAAACTGGCTTCCCTCCAAGGACCAGATGTTAGCTGAATGAAGGTAATGCGCTGTACAGTAAGAGCTGTTCAACGGTGGAACAGTCTCCCTCTGAAGGTTGTGGATTTTCCTTCCTTTGAGGTTTTTAAGCAGAGGTTGAATGGCAATCTGTCATGAATGCTTTAGCTGAGTTTCCTGCATTGCAGGGGGTTGGACTAGATGACCCTTGGGGTTCCTTCTAATTCTATGATTCTATGAAAGGGAGGTGGTCTTGTTGATTATATTTTCAAATACTTTTCTCCGTTAGGCAACTAGACTGGCCTCTGTACAGATGCAACATGTTTATGTAACTGAGTTTTTGTTTTGTTTTTAAAAATCGCAAATGCTTTGTAGTAGCTTTTGAACACATGCCAACCATAAACTCACTACCTCAAAAGCCTCTCAAGGCCCTCATTGCAGTTTTCACAACTGGGAAGACTTCAGAAATGTTCATCTCTCCAAAAAGCTACTAAATATAAAACAAAACTATGAAAATCATACTCTACATTAGAAAAAAAACACACCAGAGTTTAATTAAAGAAAAGCCATTCCAAACCTTAATTCCAAGAGTGTCTTTGCAATTTTAATATTTTTTTCTACTTCACTTTAAAGTTCTCATTGTTAATATGTTGGTATAGTTGCATGGCTTTTAGTACTTTTTTGTAGTTGCACTTGTAAAAGTGCCACTTCCACAGATTGACCCAGTTGAGTGGACACATATGGGTTAAAGTGATCCTTTAAGTAAACAGGTCCTAAGCTGTAAAGGCCTTTAGGGGGGGAAATCCAAAATCTATCATAGAGAAGTTAATAACTGTGATGAGGCAGCCAAGTCTAATCTACATCTGGCCTGTCTGATTTTCCTTTGTCTGATGATATGTTCCTGATATCCAAAGTGGAATTCAGCTTATGCATTTACTTACATTGTAGAAATCAGCAGCAGGCTAGCACATTCCACTACGACCAATCGCAATACAGAAACAAATACTAGTATTTCTAAACAGCTGGAAACTCTTGTATTCACCATCTCTTGCACTAGATTATAGTGTTATGAAGCTTCAATTAGTATAATTAGGTTGACAGCTGCACATTCACAATGAGTGAAAATCCAATTGTTGACTCTTCTGTATTGGACTCCCAGGACCTTATTGAATTACATCAGAAGGGATGTATTTGTTAGCGATGTGACGCATTTAAAGTACTGAAGAGAAATGCTAAGCAAATAAACCATTGTTCTAGGGGCTTACGCTCGTAACTTAATGCTAAACTCTAATTTGTGAACCTGTTCTAAACTTGTAATAAGAGCACAATTTTTTTAAAAAAAAATACCGGTAGGTAGTAAAAGCTTTGCCTGCTGACTGACTTGTAGAATTACTGTGTTATTGCTGTCTTCAATATAGAATGGTCAGAAGAAGATTTCTTAAACTAAATGTCAAAGAGGAAAAACTTATATGAAGATACATTTTAAGAAAGGCGTGTCATGGCTTTTGTTAGGAAGTTGTCTGACTCCTTTTAACAATTCCCCCCCTTTTTATAGATAAAGATGTAAAGTATTTTTGGTGGGGGGAATTGCCAGAAAAGGCCATGCTATGCAGACAGGTTAAGATAAATGTTCACAGCTGATGGTTTGAGTATGAACCCATCAGACCTTTTATAGCTACTCACGGCCTCTAATTTTCAAATTGCACTTCAGTCTAAGCTACTGTGAACTACTGTTGTCTTGACAGAATTACAGCAAAGCTTCACTAATTTGTTTTAAAGCAATTAAAATTCCAAGACAATACCCTTGATGGCCTGCAGCAACAAGGAGCTAAAAATGCCCCAGCATCTTAGAAAATAGCTGGTTTACTTTGTGTTTCATATTACGTATCTTGGACTTGGCTTCAGAGACTGAAAACTGTAGAACTATAGCTTGGTTTCATTCAAAACTATTTGCAGTGTTTTATAATTTATGTTTATTGTGTAGATCCGTGCAAGGCATCACATTCATTTTGCCAGTCTTCTATCTTCAACTGTCAATCTTCTCCTTTTTTTACTTTTCTGTCTTTGAAACTTGCAGTAGCTGAGGGCAACATAAAGTGATAGATGTATGGTTGGCCAAAGTTAAAGAGGATAGTCCTTATATTTACTGTGTTCTGTTACATGTTTTTCCATATGAAGGGTTTTCTCCAGCAGCTTACAAGGAATACTCCTATTTTAGATGCCTAGGTACAGGAGTAGTCACTGTGATAAGGCAGTGCTATAGAACCAGTTCCCTTCAGCAGCAGCACTGCCACGTACCTGAATAATGTAGAGTTGGGGTGGCAGCAAAGTCACGGCTGCAAAATTGCACCGATGGAGCAATGCAATATTCAGAGGATGGCTCCTGAATATGTATTAATGTTAAACATAGTTCCACGGTCTCAGAGCTCTTTCTCCGAGGTCAGCAGGATCTGTGGACATGACTGATTATAGAGCAAAGCTGAACCAGGAAGCCTCCAAACAAATTTGCATGCTTTAAATGACACCCAGTTTTCACATTGGATGGGCCTCTGAATGAGTGGGAAAGTTATTGGGGGAGGGGGGGAGAGAATAAACCCCTGTGGCCTGTCCTTCTGTGCTAAAATCTGTTTTCCAAGTGAATAAAATATTATGATACAAACAATCCTAATAAATAGCAGGAAGAATGAATACATAGAATCTGGAGCAAGCCACATTAAAATGAAGTCAAAGGCTATTGGAAAAAGAACTCTACAAAATGATGGCAGAGGGGAGGTAAAGGAGATATCTTTGACAAAAGAGTTCAGTCTCCCGTGGCAGCACAAAAAAGCCCTACTCTTGTAGTGACTAACATAGACCCTATCTGAGTTGGACTATTAATCAGAATGGCCCGAGAAGATTATCTATTCTCCATGATGGTGCTGCATTGCTAAATGTTTTCCCCTCCTCTAAATAATATGGCACATGAAACATTTGCTAGCACATTGGTTCTGTACTCTTAGAAACTGTGTACATAGCAGAATGTGTTCTCTGTGTTGTTTCATCATTAATATAAACACTTTCATTCATTTTTGGCTCTTAGATCTTTCCCCTCCCCACTCTTTTAAAAACTCATTTGAGACACTAATCTTGTCCTATTGGAGCTGTCCTTGATGCTTAAACTCTCTTCTATGTACCGTACTCATTAAGCTCACTGAATTCAACTTCTGCAGAGTTATTAGCTGTCTTACTTCGTGTGTATGAAATTGCATCCTTTATTAATTCAAACCTATAGACAGCAGCAGATCCCTGGGAAATTCTGTGTTCCACAGATTGAAGTGGCACAATTGGTATTGCTCTCTGCTAAAACTCTTTTCCTTGAGTGTAAATCAGTGCTGTTGAGCCATTCGGTATGGTAGGCACACATCAATAGCTGTATAATTTATCTCAAGATGTGAGCTCGATTAAGTGCAGAGTGTCTTTGTAAACACCTGCAGGGTTACTGAATAATAATAAAAAAGAATCTCTTGGAAAACCTTGAATCATCCTTGAAAACTTTGACACATCTTGTTGCATAAACATGTTTCCCTGAAATATGAAATTCTTTACTGGGGATACTTGTTTTAAAAAACAGTTTTTTTGTTTGTTTGAAGAACTAGAACTGCTTCCTGCCATGATATCCTCCTACACCTTTCCTGCAATTTAGTTTGCTGACACAGAACATAGCAAATGAGTTTATACTATGGATGGGGAATCTATGGCCCTCCGGATGTTGTCGGACTATAACTTATACTGGCCTTAGCCAGCAGAGCCAATGGTTAAGGACAGAAGGAATTGTAGTCCAACATCTGGAGGGTCAAACATTCCCCATTCTTTGTGTATGCAAAGCTTGCCCACTATTATATCAAATTCAGTAAACAAATATTTACACAATTTTGTAACTATTCTGCTATCTCCTATGCTGGTGGTAGTGGTGGACTGGTCCCACTGATGCTGGTGATAAATAATAGTAATATTGTAAACTGAGGTTTTCCATTCTTCCCTGTCCTCTGCTTATTCCCCATTTACAGTTTTTTCATGTAGTTTCTTGTTAAGGCAATCATTAGTTTTATGTACACACCTCTTCCCTTTTTATGGATTTGGTTCACCTTGCAAGCACCTGCCTTGCCCAAATTTTATTTATTTGTGCTGCATTCAACAGCAACCTGCTTAAGAATTGCTGTTCCCTCAGTCTGGGTGGAGTGCATGTCTTCTTGTACTCCTGTTAGCTACATTTATGGGATCAGGTAGATAAAATAAAAATGGCGAGAAGAATATACAGGGTGAGTTCTTTAAAAGAGGCCCCGTGGATACAGAGTACACATGTTTCTCGGGGCCTCTTTTAAAAGACTCCCCCTGTATTATTGCTGTGTGTGTAAGTAAGTAAGTGTAATTGAATTGGCTGAATTCTGCTGCTCTCTGATCCTGCCCAATTGTACCTCCGTGGTGTCCATGAGAAGGTAGAAAGGGAAACTGAGTTGAGGATGTGCTATGCATTACATTTATAGTCTACTTTTCTTTCATCATAGAACTCAAGGCAATGTGCATAGGATTCCCAAGCAGGCTCCCTTCTAGGCACTCACAAGACACAGGCCTATTTAACTTCAGCAGAGTTGAGACACCGTATGCTTGTAGAGCATGTTCTATAATCAAGGGTTCTTCCCCAAGCTTCTATTACTCCATGATCATAGTTCTGCCTGTTGCTCATGTCAATGGCCTTCTCAATATTGGTGCTTTTATTTCTGTAGTCACACTGTGTGGGTAGCAGAAATTGCAGAAATACAGATGAGGTGCTGATGTTGACCTACAAAACCCTAAATGATTTTGACCTTGCCCCTCTCCCTGTGAAAGCCTGTCCTGTGCTTCTAGATCTATAGGTGAGCGCCTCGTCCTCTTACATCACTCAGCGGAGAACATTCTGCAGTGACATGGGATACAGAGCGTTCTCAGTAATGGTATCCCACTTTGAGAATGCCCTGCTCCTAGAGAGGCATGAGCAAGGCCGGTGTATTTGTCATTTGGTTTGGAAGCTGCAGCTGGTGCAAAATATGGTGGCTCAACTGCTCACTGGGGCAAGGCATTGTTTTACACTACTGTTTGAAGAATTGCACTTGCTGCCAATTATGTGCTGAGTTAAGTTCAGCATGCTGGTTTTAGTGTATAGAACCCTATGCTGGGACCACCAGGAAACCTGAAAGATCATCTCACCACTTATTTACCCAATTCACCAGTGCACTCTATGGATGAGGGCCTCCTGCAGATACCATCTATTCTTACCATTAGGTCTGTTCCGCACAATGTAGCAATCAGGTCTTTAGTGTTGTAGCACCTACACTTGTGGAATTATTTCCCCATGAATATAAGGTCCTGTGTCTTTTCAGCACCTACTGAAGACCTTCCTATTCCAACAAGGTGATAGCTTTCCTAGCCTGCATCTATATTGGAGTTGTTTTTAAGTTTTGTTTTGTTGTTTGGTTGCTTGCCACCAAGGTCTCTTTTGAGAGGAACAAGGGATATAAATTTAATAAATAAATAACTTTTCCAGCACTAGGTGAAAACTCATCTGTTTGCTTTTTGGAGTTGCTATAGATTTTGTCATTACTGTAAGTTACTGCCCAGGCTGTGACTCCCTGTGTGTTTAGAGTGCTATATTTTTTTTATCTGCTTCCATAAGTTGTGCTGAATTGGTTCTACTGCCGTGTTATTGTGCTGTTTTATTATATTGTAATCTGCCCTGGGACCATATGATGAAGGGCTGGGTAGACATTCTCTTACAAATAAAATAAATAAATATGTTCTCAGTTCCCACAAAGCTGTGTGTTTTGGTGAAAGAACGTGTCAAGGAAAGAAAACTGGTTGGCTTTGCAGCTTTCAGCAAAGAACCTGCAGTATGCAGAGAGTAATACATTTCTCCCCTTTAGATTTGTCGTCTAATCTTTTACTTCTTACCTTCACTATGACCTGTATTTGTCAGATCCCCTGAGGCTAGCATTGTTAGTGAATATGGCGACAGCTGTGCCATGTTAATGAGTCAGTAAAATGGGACAGTTGTCTGGCTGTTGCAACTCCTGCAGAATATTTATCAGCTTTGTCATATATTTTTAAGGGCACATGTCCTGGTGCAGCATTGGTTACTTGATAAAAAGAGAAGCAAGTGCACAAACGGCAGAAGGGAAATTGATTAATTAGAGTATGAGATCTTGAGACCTCATCAGAATG
This sequence comes from Darevskia mixta, assembly GCA_034641385.1. NCBI lineage: Eukaryota > Metazoa > Chordata > Lepidosauria > Squamata > Lacertidae > Darevskia > Darevskia mixta. Next base: position 13,977,393 of record JAWWNH010000001.1, read on the forward strand.
TGTTAAACCTTAGCAAATTTGCCTGCATAATGCTTAAAGTTTTTGACAAACACAAATGAATTCGTTACTGTGGATTTTATTACCCAGGGCATTTTTAGTCTTCAGGCGCTAGCTACCAAAACAGCAGATCCATTCTTGGGTACTATATATGCATCCAAACACATAAGAACATAAGAAGAGCCTGCTGGATCAGGCGATTGCCCATCTAGTTCAGTATCATGTTCTCACAGTGGCCAACCAGATGCATATGGAAAACCCACAAGCAGGACCCTAAGCACATGAGCACTATCCCCTCCTATGGTTTCAAGCAACTGATATTCAGAGGCATACTGCCTGCAATGGGTGGGCGTTTATTTGTTGGGCATCTATATTCTTCAATAAAAGGATCTAGACTACTGCCACATAACTCTAAGAATCCTGACGGTGGTCCAAATACTAGGATCACTTTTTAAGAACTATGTGAAAGCACTGCTCATGTGAACAAAAAGTGAAGGTTTTTCATGCCAACAGTTGTGTTGTTTTAAGCAGCAAAAATGCACCAGTAATAGATTTCCTCAAGGAACTTTGAAATGTTATTGTGTGGGTTCTTCATTATTGTACTTAGTCCATACCGTAGTCTGCAGATCAAGTGTCCTGATCAAGGGAAGTAATAGTCCTGTTCTATTCTGCCTTGGTCAGACCGCACTTGGAATGCTGTGTCCATTTCTGGGCTCTGCAGTTTAAGAAGGATATTGACAAGCTTGAACGTATGCAGAGAAGGGAGGCCTAAATGATAAAGTGTCTTGAAACTAAGCCTTATGAGGAACAGTTGAGGAAGTTGGGTATGTTTAGCATGGAAAAGAGGAGACTGAGAGGAGACATGATAGCCATCTTGAAGTATCTAAAGGGCTGTCACATGAAGGATGGAGCAAGCTTGTTTCCTCCTGCTCTGGAGGGTAGAGCCTAAGCCAATGGCTTCAAGTTACAAGAAAGAAGATTCTGACTAAACATTAGGAAGAACCTTATGATGGTAAAAGCTGTTTGATAGTGGAAAGGCTCCATTGGAATGTGGTGGACTCTCTGCCTCAGAGGTTTTTAAGCAGAGGTTGGATGGCCACCTGTCATGTATCACTACAACTCTTTGACTCTGTTATTCAAGTATATGCTTTCCTTCTTTCAAACTAAACTGTTCTTCTTTTAAAGTAATCAGCATTCTGTTTAGATGAGCAGGAGCTGTGAAAATAACATTCCATTTAGAAAGAGGCATGTGTTGTGAGGATTTGTTCATAGGTTGTATGTGTCAAGGGAGTTCTGGGAGAAAATGGATAAAGGTGAACAAGCATCAATGAAGGGAAATTAATGCCTTAATTACAATGTTCCAATGCAAGATGAATACTTCTCATCTAGGAGCATGAACCACCGGGGTAAATATGCGATGCATTCATATAATTAGTAGTTGATATTTCAAAACAAAAGAAAAGAAAGTACTTGAAATGCTACTGATGTGTATAAAGGTATAAAATTGGAAGAACCTCCTCCCCAAAGCAAAATAAATTAAGTGCAGTATTGATCAGTTCCACTTACAGTGGGTGGCAGTGTTGCTAACTCTGTGCATTAAAAAATATTAGTTAGGATTCAAGTAGAGCCACTGCCACTGATTCGTTTTCCATTTTATGTCAATAATGATATATGTATCATTAGACTAAATCCATCTGTCTTGAGGTTATGTGGTTCATGTATAGAGAATGAATAGTTTTGGAATTATCATTACAAAAAAATTGATAGGGGGATATTAAACACTTAAAGCAATCTTCCAAGTGTTGATCTTTACAGCAGACCTATAAAGATGCTCAGTACAAAGTAAATTATACATAAATATAATTTACATAATACATAAATCCAGCACTGGTGTGGACTCTCAAGCTTCTTCCATTGCAAAATCTGATGCCTCTGGACATCCTTGCCTTGAAGATTTTAACCAAGTATGAATTGAAAATATCTGTTCATAAAGTTGCATTTTAAGGTTGCAATCTTAAACATTGTTACTAAGTTCCATTAAAACAATGTCCACTAAGTTTCAACTACACGTGTTGAGGATCAGATTGTGAAATCTTAAATTGCAACACTATTTCATAGAATCATAGAATTCTAGAGTTGGAAAGGACCCCAGGGGGCATCTAGGGCCAACCCCTTACAATGCAGGACTCTCAACAATTTCAGGAGAATGTAAAGTCGAGGAAAATCATCAGTTGAGAAGTGCACTGAAAATGCAGCTCCTGGGAACTAGAACTTGCTTATTATGTTTATGTATGTTAGGCTAAGAGGTGATGGTATTGCCCTGTCTGCTCCAATAAATGAAATATGATCTGCTTTAACAAGAAACTGCTGACAGAATTGCTCTACAAAATTTTAAATCAAAGTATATGAGTATGCTTTACATACAAGCTGTGAATTGGTTTTTCCTATGTGAGCAAAAATTCACTGAGTTCTAATATTTAGATACTGACTTGTGGGAAGTCTCTTGGTTTTCATGTTCATCTGTGTTAAAATGAGAGGTCTGCAAGTGCATTGTATGCAAGCTTCTTTATTTGAGTAATGATGTACAGATTTTTTGTGTGGTGATTACTGAGTTGGCTACTGTGTGCAGATAAGAACATGCTGCTGTACTGTGCAATCACTAGCTTTCCATCTGTAAGCTTTAGAGTTGTTGCTATAAAATGCTAACCTCCTGCAGATATAGAGATTTTAGGCACAGTACATGACTGCAACAGGTTCCTGACCCTGGGTCCTCTGGGCTGTCAGTCAAAGATTCATATAAATTGCTACCCAGCTCTAGACCAAGAAGAAGAAGATGCACAGGAATTCACAGGTCAGGTGAGAGTCATTGACCTTTATAAAAGCTTCCAGATCCAGTTGTCTCATTGATCTGATTAACTAGGGCAGAAGTGGGTAGACTTTCAGGTTTGTTTTAAATAGAAGCTTGAGATCCAACAGCCAGAGTCAGGTTGAGGGTGAGTCTGAGCACATCTCAACTCAGGAATTTGTTTCTAGTAACAAAAGTGAGTTATTGATTCGTTGGGACACAAATCTGTTTCTTGTTGTACAGTAAGCTTTCTTTCTTCCAGCAGTTGAATTTAGAGAGATAATACTTTGTTGTATTAGAAAATATATATATATATATATAAGTCGATCTTGATCTGCCTTTTGCCTAACCCTACAAGAGGGGTCTTTGCTCCTGTTATTCCATTGCCGTATGATTTGTCCTTAAGTTTATGGAACTCTGTTCAGTCAACTCCTGCTGCCAAACAATCATTTGCATTAAATAATTAAGTAACTTCCCTAAATGGGTGGAGTCCCTTTCTAGTGTGGTGAAATGCCGTTGGAAAAATTAACAAATTGCATGGAGAGTGGCCCTGTTACCTAATTGCCTAATTTGACTATACAGATTAAGGCTCTTTTTCAAGTTCATGTCTAAGCATTGCTGCTGCTTTTACACCAATCTTACTCTGTTTAATAATGTTGGTTCTGGATTCTTAGTAAACATGGGTGGTGAATGTACAGCTTTTGATGGCAACCTGCTGGCATCTTTGCCTGTATTATTCTGCGAAGCACTGTGTGGAAAGTGGAACTTGAGCACCTAAAAATGACCACCTGGTTGTGTGCATGAGAATAATCCAAACCATATTGGAGTGTAGGTTAACATATTTATGTTAGGTGACTGCCACAATTAAGCAGCAGTCCATTTGTAGAATGCTGTCCCAAGAGTAGCTCACCTAATGCAGACATTGCCATCTTTTGGATGCCAGGCAAATACCGGTAAGTTCTTATTTTCCCTGGCAAAAATGGCCACTGGTATTGTGTTGGTTTTTGTGATATTCCTTTGGAAGCAGGGAAGAAATAATCGGTGTTGTAATTGATCTCCATGAGTGATCTTTGTAGTGTATTAGTTTTTTAAACAGATATATTCATTACAATTTTTTTTTTGCAGCCATGAGTTGTATCAGGACTTCAGTGTTTGTAGAAAGCAATACATAAATAATAATAGCAAGTACCCTGTGTCTAGACTTTGCAACTATCAAGAGGCAATGTATTGTGCACATGAAATTGTTTGATGTCTTCTAATGGAAATTTTTGATTCTTTAAAAAAACCCCACTATGACTTTGCTTGCAAATTGCAGGGCAAAAGGCATGAGCAACTAGAGAGCTGAGCTGCAGGTCTCCCTGCATTTTATTAAAGGGTGTGCAGGAAATGTTGCCTCTTTGAGAGGACTCCTTAATATCTATTCCTGTATCTAGAGTTTCAGTCTTAACAAGGTAATTAATAGCTTGGCTTGAGTGTTGCCTCCCCTCCTCCCCTTTGACACAAATTGTAGGGATTGGAAGTTGCAGCCCCAGCTATACTTCTTGACTTACATATTATTGAACTAGTTCACCATTTCTCTTGTCAGTGCAGAGAGCAGGGTCAGGGACAGGACTTTAAAGCAATGGAATGGCAGCTAAATTATCTAGCTGCATTGGAATTATTAACTAAATGGCTACTCCCGGACAACAGGAAATCATTTTTCTCAAGGCCATTACCTCTGGATCAATTCAGATGCCATCTGAAACCATAGATTGTGAAGCTTACATCCAAACCTTTATTACCAGTACCGGTAACTTTCTACTGCAATACTTTCCTGAAGTTATCGGTAGTTAATGCAGTCTGACTTGGGCATGTGAAACTAACAGTATTGTCAGCGTAACACCATGCATGAGAAATTATTCTTACCAGAGATGCCAATAAATATTTTACTCTCTTTAGGTTATCTCGTTTATGTAAAAATTGAAACGAGATCTTACATGAAGCATTGTTTACAGAAATGAATGAGTAGAGCTCTTGGCAGAAGGACAGCAGGAAAAGACTATGGCTACAGGACTTCCAAGCTATGCTGATGATGAGGTACTGGAATCACAGGGTGGGGTTGGATAGTGCTAGTGACTAAGGATGTTAAAGAGTCCAACTCACTTCTTCAGGTTCTGCTCTAGCAACAACTAAGCTTGCCTACTCTCTCTCAGCCGCTCCCTTTCTCTGTCTCATGTTTGCAGTGCACTCATGCTGGTTTCGAAATGGCACCAATGTCCACAGCACTTTTCTGTCCAGTTAGGAATGCTGAAGCCAGCTGCACATTGTTCTACGCTTCAGTGTTTTCTTAAGTGCAGTACATAAATGACATTTGTAAAAGCTACACTTAAGTTTCCTTTAGAAACAAAGCATTTGTATTTGATGAGTTCAGTAATGGTTACTGAATAAATCTTGGCTACAGATCCTGGTTAGTGAGACACAGCTTAACCATGAACCCAAGTTTGGAATACATGCTAAGCCAAATCTTGGCGTAGTTCAGCAAAGCCAGGGAGTATATATTAAAAAAAGACCAGGAAGGAGCATTAAAAGTGGTTGTAAGCTTTGCTGCTCCCCAGGAGCCTCCATGTTTCCGCAGTCCTGGTAAGCCCTGGGTGGCTTAGTGTGGTGTGAAAACTGGGGCATTTTCTCAGATGAGGCGGGGAAAGGTATTTTAGAGTGCAATTATTGACTTTGCAAATATTAGACAAAAGGAATCTGCATCAACTTTGGTCTGTACTGCTTGCTCCTAATTAGCTATGCTAAAGATGTAAACTAATTTATATTAGCAGGTAGAAGCAACTGATTGCACTCTTAAGGAATCCTCTGGTTGGTATAAAATTCATTCCAAACTGTGCAGTAAGTGAACCCGGGAAGTTCTGCTTTGAGAAGAGTAGCTTTTCATCCAGCTAGTCATTAAAATCAATTTTCTTTCCTACTTGATTCAATTTTTTTCCTAAGGCAGTAAAAGATTTCTGCTTATTCCCTAAACTGTCTGGCAGTCTGGGGAGAGTGCCAGCATAGGGGAAATGGAGGAGCTGTGTTTTGTAGTTAATGATATCAGCTAGAAAAATCAGAGAGGCTGTCAAAAGTGGTACGCTGTTGCCAAAACAGGTAATTCTTTAAACTTCATGTAATAGAAGCTGGTAGAGTAGGGGAAGAGGAAGTAGATTCTGATCTGAAAGTTTCATTTACTCACTCTCTCTCTGTGTGTGTCTGTGTCTGTGTATATGTTGTGATATGAGTAGCTTCTAAGGACAGACAGCAAGCCAAAATAGAGTTGTGGTATTATGTATGCCTCATTGGGGCAAGTCAGAGGGTGCAGGGGGAGAGAAGAAAGAAAACTCTGCAATCACATAAACCAGAGTAGCCAACATGGTGTCCTTCAGATATTGTCAGACTAAAACTCCCATCATTCCTGACCATTGGCCATTGCCGACTGGGCTGATAGGTGTTGGGAATTCAGCAGCACCTGGATGGCATAATTTTGGCTGCCCAATGCAAACCATGATGGCTGCATAAAAGCCTTCTGCATGGAAGCTGTATTGCAAACTATGAATCTGTGTGAGCCAGAATGCTGTTGAGCTATAAGCCTGGTGGCAGCCCTCCAAGGTGCCTATGTGGGGGCCCCGTTGCATCTGAACCTGGTCCATATTCAAGTGAAATGCCTTTCATTATGATAGTAGGGAGAGGCTGTGTATTGTAGCAATTTATCTGGGTAGGAGTCCAGCTATCTCTTGTTTCTGCAAGGCTGGGCAATGGTGAAGGAAGGATGTGGCGATGACTCAGCAGGCAAACGAATGAAGCTGCTTTGCACAGTCAGGCCATTGTTCCATCTAGCTCAGTATTAATCTATGCTTAATGGCAACGGCTGTTCCAGAGTTCTGGGCCAGGGATTGAACTTGGGACATTCTGCAGGCAAGGCATGTGTTCTGCCACACTCCGTTCTCCAAGTTGCACTGACAAAACGAGGGTAGCTTTATGGTAGGAACAACCACCCTCCCCGCCCTGCGACATATGCATTAAAGTGATTGGGTTGCTTAGAAATTAAGTAAAGTGAATCCATGAGCTGAAAGAGCTGATTGAGGGATTGAAATCAATTGGTTGAACATGCAGGAAGCAGGTTCAGAGGTGAAAACACCTTGCCATTTGGTGTAGCTGACAACCAGCTGCACTTGTGAGTTTGCTTTCCTCATATCCACATAGCGATTGTTAGGAGCTTTTGGAAGAGTTCGATCAGTCTGGGAGAGGGGGAGAGAGAGAGAGAGAGAGAGAGAGAGAGAGAGAGAGAGAGAGAGAGTCTATAATAAGTATATATCTTAATATTTTACATTTAGGGTTAGATTGAAGTTGTATCTACTAAGCATATCTCAGGCTGAGGCCACCCAAGTACTTAAAGTGCTGTTAACCAGATTTGTGGCATGTAATGTACTCTCTGCTCTGCAAATCTGCCCTGCATATGATGGAAAAAAGAGCATATTATGTCATCTGCTTCTGGAGCACTCTCCTGACATAAATTAAATTAAGCATCATTTTTATACAAAATTGTTTACAGTTGGTAGAAAACATAGATGCAATTTATTTTTAGACCTGTGTAATAAGATTCTCTTTTAAATATTTATTTTGTGGAGGCGTCATGAGCAGCTCAAAGCTAAGGCTCAGTTGGCAGAAAATTGCTGTTAGTGCTTCTTTTAATCTTAGGGAACAGGATCAGTTACTTTAGCAAAAGCACTAACACTAAGGCAAGTAATTGTTTTCTGTTTTTATATATATTATATATCTTGTATGCAGATTGGTAGATATTTTTAGATCTGGCCTTTGAATGGCTTTTTCTAGCCCGGGTGTAGGATTTATTAAGGAACAGCTTTTGATGGGTGATTAAAATGGACATAAGATCTTTTAAAGTCCTGTTGATTTAAGAAAAGAAGAAGAGACTGTTGGGTGATGCCAGTGAGCCATCTAGTCTAGGATCCTGTTCTCACAGTGGCCAACCAGTACTACTGGAAGCACATATGCAAGCCCTAAGCGCAGGAGTGTTCTTTCTCCTCACTTGTGATTCCCAGCAGCAGGCATTCAGAGGCATGCTACCTCTGCCAATGGAAGAGTTTCAGTGGGAGACTTATGCATATGGTGCATATTCCTTTTGTTGAGAAACACTTAACTTTGGCTTAGTTGTATCCAAAGTTCTCAATTGTCACAATATTTGACATGTAGATGCCATATTCTTAATTCCTGGAATTTTGAACGGAATGGATTTCACCTGGACAATCTTTCTTGTTGACCTGTTGCTCCTTAAATATGTAGAGCCACTTCTGAGTATTAACTCAAGAGTCCTTTTAACTATTTCATTTGAATGCTCAATCAGCAGGAAACTAACGTAATCACAGATTTTCCATTCTGAGAACGTACTCAGTTGGAGTTGGAGATTTCTTACAAATTAAACTGTGTGTTATCTCTAACAATGGCATTAATGTGCCCTTCACTCATTTTCAAGCCCTTGCGTCTTTTTGTATTATTCTTTTTGCATCTCTAACCAGTCTTCAATGTCTTTAATCTTTTTGTCATTATTGTTCGACTTTGACAACACTGTCCTATCTTGTATCACTATAATGCCTGTGGCTTTGTCTTTGATCTTCATCCTTAGAAAATAGTTTTTGTAGCACTGGTGGGTGGTGGTTTTTTTTTTAATTAAAAAAATCCCTGTTCCACAGATACGTGTTGTGTGGAAATAAAATGGCTTAACAAGAACTGGATGCTCAGGGCCATACAATTTTCCTTGTTCTATATTACTATGCTGTTATTGAATCCCTTACAACCCAAGACATAATCAGAGGTCCACAAATTATGGCAATGCTTGATAGCTCAAGCATTAATTCCTGCTTTCCAGCTCTGAGATCCAGTCCAACCAGGTAGTGCAACAATAGTATTATGAATCTATAAGCACAGATATGGTGGAAATTATGTAAATAGGGTTTGTGTAGGCTGATTTCCTCTCCTGCCCCCTTTTAAAATCTAAGGTTGATGTCAGTTTTGGCAGGGTTGTGTTGTGGTTGTTTTCCTTTGAAAAATTTCAAGACTGTCATGTTAGTTTAGGTAGTCTGCTTCCGTTGCAGTTTTCTGGCAAAACCATCAAATATTGGGAAAGTGTGGAACTTGGCCAGTAAAATGTTTGTTTTAATTTTCTGTCTTATAAATGTTATAAAATGAAGGGAAGAATTTTTTTCACAAATGAGTCCCATGACATGTTAAATACTTTTTTTATTTCTGGAGTTTTCAAAACAAGAAAAAGTACACTTCTGAGATGAATCTACCCCCTCCCCCAAGCTTTATCACTGAAAATATCTACCTACAGCTACATGTGTTTAATAAAATTGTAGAGTTGGAAGGGACCCCATCTAGTCTAACCTTGCACTGTACTTGCTCCTCTGACAGAGAATTGATGTCCAAGGTCAGGGGATGGAGTTGATTTTGTAGCTCCAAATACACAGCGTGTTTCCTGCTTTTTTGTGTCACATTCCACCAGGGGTTCACCTCCTGAATTGGGCAATCTTCCTCCTCCCTAGGGGCACTGTCTCTGCATCTCTGTTCCAGGACAGTCCACTCTAGTCTAGAGAGAATTTCCTCATCTTGTTTTTGTTTATCAGAATTCATGAAGAACCCCCCTTCTTATAAACCTTCATTTATTTTAATCTTATGTTATTACATTTCTATTCCAACTTTCCTTCAAGGACCTCAACTTGGCATGCATGGATCTCCCCCTCTCAATTTTATCTTCAAAACCCACTACCATTCAGTGTAGACAATAATGTGTTAGATGAACTTATAGTCTGACTTTGTATAAGGCAGCTTCCTATGTTCCTTAGGGTGATAAAACAGAATTTATTTACCCTTCTTCCTCTGTTCTTTATTTTAAGCTCTCACAAGAGTTGTTCGGTTTGCGAGGCTCATGATGAGTTTTAATTGCCACATTACCAAGCTCTGAAGAAAACATTGGCTCCCAATTCATATGGGCAGGTGGTTAAGCAAATAAAGGGCAGCAAGGAAAAAGGGGGCACAAGTAGCTCCACTGTGACTATCATATAACTGTCTCTGGGAGTTATTGTGAGGCTTTTGTCTACACACATCATAGCCCAACAAATTTAACTTTTTCCCAGGAGCCATATCAGTTTAGTAACTATACAGATACCCAGCTGCGTCTCAGACATATGCTATGTTATGCTGTCAAGCTGATTATAATTGTTACTTTAAATGAAATTGGGGTTATTTGTTTAGAACCTTAATGGAGTATTGTTTGTTTCATGAACAAAACACACAGAACTGTCAGTAGTTGTAGGACCGCTTTCCACATCAACATGTATAACTTTATCCTACAATGGGTTCTGGAAGTGTTCAGTTTGTCAAAGGAAAAGTATAATTTGGAAAAGTTTGTCCCCATGGGTAAACCCGATAGCTACTGCAAATCCCAGGGTTTCCTGACACACTTGAAAACAATTGTTATCCAGGGAGCTGTAAATTTCAGCTTGGTAGCCAAACATCTTTTCCAGAAGCCAGCAAGTCTGACTTACTTTGTATCTGTGGACCAAGAAATGGGTAAGTGCATCACTTCTGTAGCCTTTTGCCTTGGTGAGGTGGAGTTAGTGGGAAGAAGTAGCAGACAGGCTGAAAAGTGTGTTGCCAGCAACACATTCCCTCTAATCCATGATACTGCATCACAGCAGAAGTTGCAGGCTATTCCCATCTTCATTCTTTGCTTTCCTGCATTGCTGGATGATGGGAAGACTCCATGTTTGCACCTTTCAGCAGAGTAGTAGGATCCCTGTTGGTGAGTGTTGAAGCAATATTATAAAACACCTCACAAAAAGCCCTATGATTTCCGTATCACAGATGGGACCTACTAGACCAAATTAGTTTTTGCAGCTCTGGAACAAGGCATTGTAACCGTACTTGCATGTCACAGGGACAATCATGAGACTACAACTGAGTTGAGACCCAGACCTCAGCATCATCCTGGAGATGACATCCTGGAAATGGGAGTCATTTGCCCTCAAGCCCACTTCTGCCAACTCTTCAAACCTAGAAGACGAAGGGAGAACATTTGTGTTTTTCAGGGGGCAGCTCAAAGGGCATTCTTGCCTGTTATTCTGTTCTTGTTATTATTACTGGCCAATTAAAGGCTGACCATAAGTTTGGGAAGATTCTGTTCAGACTTTGTAAACAGGATATTAAATAGTGAGAGGCTCGGGAGGGCCTGTTTTAAAGCCTCCATTTGTCTTCACGCAAATGATGATTCAGGGACAAGCAAAGAAAAAAGAAAAAAGGTTGATCACACAATGAGAAAAGTGTCTGCTGATGGATTCATTTCTGTGGGACTAAGCTGTGTAAGATGGCATGCTTGACAGAAAGTTGGAGAGGTTTCAAGATGCTCAGTGCAACCAAGGACTCCTGCATCTGTTAGAATCATGGGTGGTTGCCACAGGCCTGTTCAGCAGCACTCCAAGCACAAAGGAGACTTCTCCCCGCCCCCCCCCCCGAAAATAGAACTACATTGCTTGCTCAAGGTTAAAAGTGATTTCATGTTGCATTATCTTAACGTCTACCCTTGTCAGTTCTCATACATGTCTATTTAGGAGGGAGGAAGTGCATGTGTGTGTGCATGAAAGGTATAGACCCTAGCACTTAGAGCTTAGCCTCCTTCAGTCCATCTGCCTCTCATCTCTCTGCATAGTATATTTTTAATCATTTTTAGTAGAGGTTATTGTTAGAAAGTGGGAGGTGGCAGATATCACCGTATAAAGGATGGTTACCATCTGACATTAAGAAGGGGAGGACTTCAGCATGTAACATTGCAAGAACAGCCTAAGAAGAATGGAGTGTGACTATCTGAGGGCTGTCCATGAGGAGATGTGGGAGAACAGCTGTTTTTATGATGTATAGATGGGGGAACAGGATTGACCCAAGACCTCTTCTTTATTTTACGTATTTGAGAACATTTCTAGATCACTTAATCTTGCAGCCTGAGGTGAAGCAGCAAATGGTTTTCTCCCCACCCCTGCCCTTGCACCTTGGGACTCAAGGTGCAAGCTTTGGCAGCTGAGGCAGGAAATCCCGCAAGTACCTCTCCCTCCCCTTGACAGTAAAAATACAATAACAACTAACAATTTGCTGCACTTCAGCGACATCTGAAATCATCAGCTGGATGCAGCCGTCTCTGCCAAGAGGACTGACAATAAACCATCCTACTAATTTTATATAAGCAAATGATTAACAAAATATGAAATAATTATTCGTGGAAGTCACTCATTGATTTTAGGCTGTGCGTGTTCTTTGAAAAGATAAGCTTAAACTATCTTTCCATTATATCACAGGATGAAACTGGAAACAACTTTCTTTTCCAAATTATCTACACCATTCTTCCCCTGCCTTAGGTCTCCACATGCTGTTCAGCCACGACTTCTATCATCGCTGGCCATTGACCCATTGGCTAAGGATAGTGTGGGGATGTGCATGTAGCAACACTGCGGCTATGCATGGTTGCATAAATTGTGCTTGAATACTTCTGTTAGAGGAGGGGTAGTACCTTTGGTAGGGGACACATCATGCTCCTTCTGGGGAGGTTTGTCCATCTTTGGTCCTCACCCTGCACTCAGCTCTCACCTGTGGCTCCTAGAACCTGTCAGCCTAAAACAGCAGCCATACCCTGGCTAAACCAGCAGTGAACGGTGTTTCCGTGCACTCTGGCACCCGTCATGGTGTTCTGTGTGCCAAAAGCGATTTAGCCATGGTGGCACATGACCCTGAAAAGCTGTCTGCAGACAAATCGCCAGTTCCCTCAGCCTGAAAGTGGAGATGAGTGCCACACCCCATAGTCAGATTCGACTGGACTTAACCGTCCAGGGGTCCTTTATGTTTTACTTTTACCTTTCAAACCAGGCCGGCTGAACCCAGGTAAAGGTAGCCGATGCGTCTCAAATGCTCAGTGGGTTAGGGACTTCCCCTGCATGCAAAGACAGGCTCTGGAGGATTGAGTGGAAGAGACCAGTAGTGGATCCAGTGGTCAAGAAGGCGGTTTCTGCATGTGCTGTAGAGGGAATTGAAGGGCAACCTGGGACAGTAGCCCACCTTGGATAAGGAAGACTCTGATCCTAAACCTCTGCTGTTTTGCAGGATATATTCGGGAGAACAAAAGGCTAAGGCAGATCCAGCATGGTAACCCTAAGACTGTTGGATGGCACCTTGTACGCCTCCTTCCAGCAACTCCCGTAGCCAAGCTGGTGCCAAATGTATTGCTCTGCTTTCCTTTAAACCACATTGGCAAGGCCAAGAGGGAGATCTTGTCATCTGGGCATCCCATCACCTCCATACACACTGCCAATGCTTGCGCCCCAGGGTGGTCACTTTGGTGCTGCTAACACAGCAGTTTGACTTTACCCCCCGGAAACGCACTCCGTTGTCTCTTGAGACAGATGGGTGCTAACAGCTGTTCTGTACCAAATGTAATGCCTTACACATATACTATAGGACATCAGGTGATAAGGTCAGCCCAGGGACCATATCTGTTAAAGACACATTTCTTGATCCATTCCCAAATGTTTCTTGGACTCTATGGTCACTTGTGTCATAAAATATTGATTCATAACAATTAAAAATTTACCAAGAAAGCACATTGTCCTGCTTTCCAAGGCTGGCAATGGGGAGTTATAAACATGAAAACAGCTTTGAAGAGTTTTGGTGGGTATTTTTGCTACTCTAAATTACCATATGTTTCCTTTTCTCTTGCAGCAGCAGGATGGAGTTGAATAGCAACAATATGTTGACTAAGGAGCCAGAGTGAATAGCACCGGAATTTTGATTGTTACTTGCCTGGACTATGAACTGAGACATTGGCTTGGACTTTTCAAACCTTTTCTAGTTGACTCCAGAGCTTGGTTGAACAGCCATGGCATTTTTTACTCCATGGAAGTTGTCCTCTCAGAAACTTGGCTTTTTTCTGGTGACCTTTGGCTTCATTTGGGGAATGATGCTGCTGCATTTTACAATTCAACAGAAGACTCAGCACGAAAGCAGTTCGGTGCTTCGTGAGCAAATACTGGACCTCAGCAAAAGATACATAAAAGCACTGGCGGAAGAGAATAGGAACGTGGTGGATGGACCATATGTTGGTACGATGACTGCGTATGGTGAGTAGGCTTCCTAAAACAATTAGACACTGTCCAAGGGCTGTTGTTGTAACAAGAATTATCTGGAGACCAAGTTCAATCCTTTCTAGTTCATCTCCAAAGTCAGTTGACCCATTCAAGCACATTCTCTTGTTGTTAGGGCCCCCCAAAAAAGAAAGGATGCAAGGTTCTTCCCTGTTTTATCCTTACAAGGTAGCTTAGGCTGAGAGAGATTGGTCCAGGGTTATCCAAGTGAGCTTCTTGTGGTTGATTCAGGATTTGAACCCATGTCACCCTAGATATCTGACACTTTTAACTATGAAGGATATATGATGGCATGAATGGGAATTAGATGATGGCAGGAAGACAGGTAAAGTGGGAGTCAGTTTTAGAGAACTACAGGAAGAGAGAAAACACTGGGGTTTCTTTATCTGTCTTCAAATACTTGTTGAAACAAAGGATTGTCTGTTTAGGTTTTGTGAGAAATACATGTGGTAGTAAATATATCAACTAGTAAGTTCCAGGAAAGCATTTGATTATCGAAACTGGAATAGCTTTTGGAATATTGTGTGTGTGTGTGTGTGTATGCTGTCTTCTTAATGTAGCCTTAAAATATTGTTATTGAAAGAACACTGAGGTAGGAGTATATAGAATATACCAAACAAGTTTTCATTACTATACCGAACTTTAAAATTGACTTTACCCGATTTTAAAAATATTGTTGTTGTATGTATAGTTGCATAATAATGCATGGTAACTCTTTAAAAATTATTCTTTGTGACTCGTAGGTTTCTAAATGTGCGTTGCCTATGTTTGCCTCGTGGGCTTTTTATAGACATGTAACCATCTGGTTAGTCACTGTAAGAATAGAATGCTTGTATTCATGAGCTTCAGGTCTGATCCAAAAGGGCTGTCCTTACATTTCTATTGTTAAGAGAATGCTTTTGATATAATAAATTAAATTTGCTTCCCCCGCCCCCAATAGTCTGATTCACCCTTTATGGCTTCAAGTATACAGCTAAGATTTTCGGCTAAAATTATAATGCATCAGGCAAATTTAGGTGCGCATTTGCATGCATCACTGATACACACACAAGAGAGGTAAAACTAACTGCAGCTCTCAGTTGGTTATACATTCAGTGGCACCCCTGCTTTTACTGAAATGAAATATGTGGAATGCCCCAAATTGTTTCCTTTAACCAAAAGAGTGAGAAACCTGTGGCCCACCAGATGTTGTACTCCATAACTCCCATCAGCTCCAGCGAGCATGGTCAATAGTCAAGAGATGGTAAGAATTGTAGTCCAGCAAATCTGGAAGGCTAAAGGTTCCTCATCCCTCCTTGAACATATATTGCAGCTAAAATTCCTTCATGGCATACAGTTTGCACCTTGGGGCTGTTAATGAGACCACTGAATGTTTGGAAATGTTCACGTCACTTGCCAGTTTCTGAATATATCATTGTGTAATCTGTGCTTCAAAGCAAAGAAGCCTTGGGAAGGTCTACTGATTGATATACCATGTCATCTAAGACCACTTCTACCTGCCCCATTCATTTTCAAACTAAAGTTTTAGTTAAATAATGATTCTTTTTTTAAAGCCCTTCATGTCTTCACGTACTTCAATATAACTACTTACCTAATTGTCTCACTAATATCCATGTTCCTGCTGGAATATGTTTGTCAAATGAGTTGCTGGTCAAAATAGTGTAACAAGATCAGTGGGGAGGTGCAGTAACCATAGTACTAAACCAAATGCATTAGGGCTTGTAGCTCAGTGGTGGAGCATCTACTTTCATTAAGAAAGTCCCAGGTTTAACCTCTGACATCCCCAGGTAGGGCTGGAGAAACCCTGGAGAGTCATTGTCAGTCATTGTAGAAGGCTGGACTAGATCGTCCAATGGCAACTTCCTATTCTTTATGTTGAAGGTACCTCTTGTTCTAGAGCTCCAAAAATGGGGAGGGACTGCTATTGTTGCATAGTAAGACTTTTTCCTAGAGCAAGATTAACCCTACAATTTCCCACTGTCTTGGAACAGAGTTATTTTTTGCTATGGCAAATAAGCCCTAATTGCTAAGTATGCATTCCACATCCTCCCAGCCATTGCCCTGCTCTGCCAACCCGTTCCCTATTTTAGTGACTCAAAGTGTCAACAATAGTGGCTATAAGGAATCGAGCTTTTATAACTACACAGCAGGAACTCCCCAACTTCTTTAAATGTCACTTTAGTCAAAGAAACATCACCCACTTTGTGGTTGAAATATGGTGTTTCAGACTTTCTGATATTTTTTATTGCACAGGAAAAGTTTTTCAAAGCTAAGAAGTTGCATATTAATAGCTGGCAATGACCACAGTGAGCTCAGCCTTTTTCCACTGGCTGAAAACCAAATACTAGCCTTCATTTTTGCCAGGGAGCAGCTCCTTCTCAAAAAGTTTCAGTTCCAATGCCTTTTTCTCTTACAGAAGATTTGGATGAATAGCAAATATCTGATAAAATGGCAGGCCAACAGCTTGAAGGGCATTGTATTCAGGAGGGGAAGTTTGACAGCCATATCTTGCTGCAGGGCACCCTTTTGACCTGGGATAGTCATTGTGATGTCCTCCATACATTGTTTAAAAGCCTGAATATCTGGGGCTCAGGATCTTCTGCTGAGGGTCTCCCTATGTATGCCAAAATCCAAAAGTCAGTGTTGATTGGGATACCTATGAGGCCAGAACTAGAGCAATGATAACTGCATAAGAAGAGCCTTTCAGGGTCTGGCCAAATGATCATCTAGTCCAGCATTTCGTTGTCACAGTGGCCAACTGTCTATGTGTGATTTAAGGTCAGTGAAAATGTTTTAATGACCTTAACATTGCTGTGTTGAACAAAATGCGGATGTAGTTAATATTGTCAGGTTGTAATATTTTAGCTGTATCTTGTGAATTGCCTTGTGGTACTCTTCAAACTGTACTCCACTCTTGGCCCCACCCTTACCTTTTCCTTTCTCCTTTTTTCTGTTATTAACTATGTCTGTCCTTTCTTTTTCTCTCACCACCTCCTACTCCCCCCCCAACCTGTTGGTATTTCCTTTTTGTCTCTCATTTTCCTTTTCCTTTTTGTTCACTTTATTCTGTCATGTGTCACCTTGTGACTCCCAATCCACAATTTCATGGAAATTATGACAGTCAAATCCCAACTCCAGATGAGAGGCTACATCAGTGATGGCCAAACTTGGTCCTCCAGCTGTTTTGGGACTACAATTCCCACCATCCCTAGCTAACAGGACCAGTGGTCAGGATGATGGGAATTGTAGTCCCAAAACAGCTGGAGGGCCAAGTTTGGCCATCACTGGGCTACATGCAATCCACCTTATCTTCAGTTAGTTTTCCACCTTCTAGTTTTAACCCCGGATAGGTTAGGCTTAGGAATGTTCCATAACCCCCAAATCAACCTACCTGCAAGATTTGTAGTTTTATATAACAGTGCAGTCTGCAACAGAATAGTCCATTTCCTTCACAGTACATAAGAACAATTCAGGAACTGGAGGAAGTAACACTGAATCATGTTTTATTTCTCCTCCCAACTGCATGGGAGAAATGAGGTGGAAGCGCTTTAGCCAAATATTTCACAAAGACTCCTGCACATAATGTCAAATCATTGCTTAGCATCATGTGTAAATGAGGTCAATGTTAAGGTGAACAATTATGCATTCATTTATGATGACAGCCCAAGCTGGTGGGCAAAGCAAAGTAAATGTTTGAAGACTTGTTCTAACTGTGTGTAAATGAACAATTTTATCTATTTGCAAGGAATGTTTATTTGTTTCTGTGCTTATAAGACTGAGTAAAGGCTGAGGCTACGTCTCACCTTTGTGCTACTACCAACCAACCTGGCAATTCATAATTAATTACTATAAATGCAATTGATTATAATAGATTGTGTACTTCGGTTACCTCTTTGTAACTAGCACCATTATTTAAACAATTGTATGTCACTTCGATTGATAGGAACAAGGGTTGCTCAAAGTATATTAGATATAGGGGGAAGAAAAATGACAACAGCCCTTACTGATCTGTTAAAAAGAAACAAAACCAATGTTTTATGAACTGCAGTGACCAAATATTTTGATTGGTCAGATGCAGAGTCCTATTCCTTGTGTACGTATTTCATATGGTAAGAGAGAATTGGATCAATCTGTCTGGTTCAGAATGAGATGATTTTGACGATAGCAAAAGCATGACTTTAGCTTCACTCACATGGCAACTTCTCCTGGGATGAGCTGACTGCCCTTTTGGGTTCCACTGTTTTATGATTCTGCTGCAAGGCAAATCCAGCTAATGAAGCAGGAGCATGTGTTCCTCTGTGTTTTGGGAAGAATAAAAACTTAATTCATTAAGTGGCTCAGACCAAAAGCCACCCAAAATCTTGGCACAGAGGCTGCCCACAGATAAAAATAAGTTGTACCAGAAATGGGAAGCATGGCTTAACTTGTATGTGTTGTGTTTTATTTGTTTTATTTATTGAATTTAGAAACTTTCCACCACTCATCACTTTTCATTATTGACTTTCAGGAGGTTCCCCCTGTCCCCAATTCCTGTTTACCCAGGCATTTGATGGTTGAAAGATACTGTTTCAGGCAACATTGAAATAATTGGTTGAGAGCATGTGATTGTTTTTAACTGTTTCTGGAATATTTTAATGATATTGATGTGTTTGCCACCCTGGGTTCCTTTGGCAGGAAGGGGCGGAATATAAACGCAATAAATAAATTTCAAAAATATTGTGGTGTACAAAAAGAAGTAAAATAAAATGCAAAGCTAAAGCTGTAAGAAGATGTTAAACCCATTTGTAAAATTCCCAAGAGCAATACCTACCAATTCTACCCTGAAAAAGGCTAGTTGGCTAAAACAGTGCTGTATTTGTGTGAGCAGGCACACATGTGCACAAATGCACACATGAACATAGAAATGTTTTATTCACAAACTACATGCAGGAGCTCTCTAAAGGCCTTTTCAGTACATAGTTGCTACATGGGTCATAATCTTGTTTATATCACTGTGTTGATGTCCTGCATCTCTAATTTTAAGTGACATTGGCTCTGATAATCCAAATAGTGTCCCTGTTTTCCATCAATCACATGCAAACCTTTTCACTGGAAAAATAGTCATTAGTAAACAAGGGAAGGTCTGTCAGCATAAGTACTTAATTGCATGGGAACCAAGCAAAATTTACTGTACTGCCATATAGCATCAGAGGTGCATTCCTTCTGAAAGTGGACTCACTTTACATGACTTAATTCCACATGTAAACCACTACTGTACTGGCATATTTTAGGTTAGTTACACAGCCCTGAAAAAGTTACAGTAAACCTTCCTTGTCTTTTAAGGTGCCCCATGACTTTACTCAGAAAAAAATCTAAGATATCATCCTCCGTGATCCCCCTCCAATGTTCTAATGTTGCATGAAATTCATTAGAGCCATGGGAATATAGTATTTATGCTGTTACTGTCATGTAAGAAGTGGATCCTAAGCTCTGAAGCAAGGTTTTTCTTCTCTGTGCAATCCCCTTTTTCATTAAAAAAAAAAAAAGTCAGTGGTTGATTTCTATAAGGCAACAATTTCAGGGAAGGACTGTACAATGTGTATTGTTATGTGATTACATCAGATTTTTTCTTTGTCTTTATGCAATGTACACTTTGAATCTTCTATTTTGAAGCATAAAACTAGAATAGAATAGAATATATTTTATTGTCATTGTCCCCTTCGGGGACAACGAAATTACTAACATTGAGTACAGGGATTTGTTAACCCTTTTACCTGTTTTTCTACCTTTTGATGGAAACAAGGTATGTTTATGGGGAGGGGGAGAGTGTTGAATGGGTGTGTGTGTGCATTTCTGGAAAGGTTAAGAAACTAATGTTAACGTTTTGCATAATGTGAATAAGAGTCAGAAAAAAATAAGCATGGAACTACATGTAGTATGTAGAATTTCTCTAAGCAGAAGACTGGTAGTGATGGAAAGAAACCATCCTTGCCAGACTTGATAACTGGGCTCAAAACCCAGTTTCTTTTTCCCATATGCTCAGTACCTGCCTCCCTCTTCCTACCACCAAACTCTCTGCTTTCCTTGGGGAGCAGCGTTAGGGGAATGAATGATGGAGAAGAAATATTCCCCCCTTCCTGGTACAATGTTATGGCAGCAAGCCAAACACAAGCAGTGCTGGGAAACAGCATTTCCATGTGCTTCTTTTGTCTGGCATGCAGCCATAGCATCGTCCTGGGCATTAGATAGGGAAAGGGTACAGAAACCTTTCTCTGTTCTCTTGCTCCCATAGAAGTGAGTAAGTAAGTGGAGATATGGGAGGGAGGGGAAAGGAGGCAGGATAAGAAGGCTGAAGGTCTCTGTTTAAGATTTAATCTGACTCAAAAGATCTCTCAGGCCTACAACAAGAGCATCATATTTGAGGTGAACATTATGAGCCGAAAAATACCATCACTAGTTAACAGTGTTTGTAATATCTATTATTCATTGCAATTAAGGCAGTGTGGTAAGTTTTTAAGAAGTTTCCACATTATGGGTAGCACAGACAATAAAAGGTGTCCCAACCCTGGCTTTCTGTTCTCATCAAATACTAAGATATATACAAATAAAATACTAAAATATATGTAGCTTTAGCACAATATTACGTAATTAAACGGCAGCTATATAAGTGATCCTTTAACCATGCATCAAGAAAGCATATATCCCAAGGTATATTGAAAGTGATGAATCAGATCGGTCTTTGCTAACCTGGTGCCCTCCAGATATTTTGGACTCCAATTACCATGAGTCTGAGCCAGCACAGCTGATGGGGGTTGTAGCCCAAAACATGTGGGGGACACCAGGCTGGCAAAAGCTGTCTTGGTTTGTTTATCAGATCAAGCCATTCACTTCATATGTGAAAAGTGCATTGAAGAACATTCTTCCCTCTTACAGGTTGGGAACATACTTAGGTTTTAATTGTGATCTTATACTTCAATGAGAATTTTGTGCAGTGAATCTGTGCAGTGCCCCTTTAAATGCAGTGTGACTGTGTGTGTTCCCTGTACATTGGTGTTCATTTTCTGACCTTTCTGTTTGTTTTGCCAGAAGGCACCTGCCGCTTTGGAAAGCTAGATGCCAATTAGTTGTTCACCTTGTTTTCACTTACAATGGTCCTTTTCCCCCCATCACTATCTTATCATTGCGGGATCTAACTTGGTTTGTCTGTTAATCTTGCCAAAGGAGAGGGGAGTTGTGATGTGCACAAGTCAGAGCTTACAGCCATTCATTTACTGCTTTGGGTATCTTCTTCCCCTTCCTCTGTTAGGAATGAAAGCCCTTCTTTAGAACTGGTGCCAGAGATGCCAGGGTGCCATGCTGCTTTTGTATACCTTTGTCTCATTTTCCGATAAGATGCTGGTGTTTCTGTGAATGCATTTGCTTGAAAGGTTGAGGCCACCATCCCCTAGGCAGCTGACTGTTGCATCGCTTTGTAGCTGAAGTAACAAGTATCCCTTGTTCTGTAATTCATGTTTGTCTGTGGCAGCCTCCAGGCTATGGTAGCTTGCATTGTGATTTTACTGTGTATTGCAAACCAAGCAGAATCTGTGCTAGGCTGGCACTTGAATGGAACAAATTTAGAGGATGGTGACGATGTGCTGCTTTGCTCTTCACAAGGAGCCTTTTAAAAAATTAACACTAAAAGAAGATCTACTAAGGCATATGGATGCTAAAGGCTGTTCTGAAAGCAAAGCCTTTATACCTTGATCCTAAGTCGCAAGGGAACCAAGTACATTTCCTGAGGGTGTTTTTAAAAATAGCAACCTGCCTAGATTAGAAACTTGCCTGGACCAAATGTTCACTTCATTTGGCTTGTTAGCTACCTTATAACCGTTGCAGATCTTCTGCATCTGCATTGTTCAGCCATCACGTATGTTGACTGCTTCAGAAAACTTGCTTTAATTCCCTCCCCACAAGGAAATAATTTCTATTTTCTATGGTTTCAAAGGATGGGGAGTTGTCAAGTTGAGTCCGTTGAAGGTTTTCAGAAGTCTGAGATAGGACGTAAGAGTGCTTCCGATTCCAGGAGAAATAAAAGCAGAAAATTCCCCCAATAATGCAGGTTTTTTTATTACCACAGGTCAAATTTCCAGCTGAAATCACTTTCCAGAAACTAGTGGTAAATTTGGAAATTAATTTGCAGTTGGAAAAATATTGTAAGATGTTGTAATATAATACTGCTTTTTCTTCAAGTATTTCATGCTATGGCCTAGTTTTCATGATGTAGCAAGCCAAACCATGGCTTACTGGGACTGCACAAAAGTTTGCTCTTGGCTACAGCTTGTGTTGAAGAAAGAGCTTAACCACAAGTCTGAGTTCAGATGACATGTGGCATGGGAATAAAAAAGAGCAGGGTGGAGCAAAGCCCCTTCAATCTCCTCTAATATAAGTTATCTTTAAGAGGTGTATAATATAGGGTAGTTGCTTACATATTTCTAGATCAGTGAGGGAAACTGAAATACAGGAATAGTGGGTTGAGTTAATAAGACCCCTAGAAGTACTCATGTCAGTCTGAGCTAGAACTGCTAGTGCTCATAACTGCACTGCTACTCTAATGTACAAAGCTGCAAAATATGTGGTAGAAAGGGTGCTGACTTCCAACATGGAGTTGTCCAAAGGTCTCAAGTTATTTGGTGCAAGGTTCTCAAATAATCAACCAAATAACAGGAGTTATTTGATGTTATTCATACATCATATACAAAATGTGTTAAACAAAGAGAGTGAAAGTTTGATTGTTAGCCTTTTCAAGTATGGCAAATATTATTGTTGCTCGATACAGTACTGGTGACATTTAGCAACCCCATCTATTAAGAAAAATGGCTATTTAAACGGTTAGAAACTGCACAAATGGATAAGTTGAGATGGTATACAGATGAAATTGACAAGTTATAAAAAGTGTATCCCTTCCCCACAAAACGTAGCCTTTTACTTTGTATTGAAATACTCTTGTTGGGGGGTTAAGCGGGTGCATATCTCTGTAGTTAGAAAAAACATAACTGTTGTCTGTAAATGTTCATTATTATAATAAACCATATTGACGGCGTATGACTGTAGAATGCCTTTAGCCTTAGAAACACACTTAGGTAGTTAAGGAGGATCTGTGGAAACATTTAGGTAAGAAATTAGAGGGTTGGAAGGGTTTGTTGCAAACCTGTTACTTTTACCAAATGGGTATATCTCCTGGTATATGTTGTTCTGTGTAAGGTTAACTGACTTTATTTTTCTTTACTTAGATCTGAAGAAAACTCTCGCCGTCCTACTAGACAACATCCTGCAACGCATTGGGAAGCTTGAGTCTAAAGTGGAGAACCTTGTAATCAATGGCACAGGTGCAAACTCCACAAATAGTACCTCCACTGCTACTCCCAGTTCAGGAGTAGCTGAAAAACTCAATGTTGCAGGTGGGTATGAAAGTTGCTGTGCCTTTTTTAAAAATTCTGTTTTACAGTATCAAATATCCAAGATGGTATGAATTGATACTTCTGTTTTTTTTAAACGGCAATGGACTTCAGTCTTTGGTGTCAAATCTTAACTGAAGGAAAGTGCACCTCTTGTCTGATCCTAATGTACTTTTGTATAAGACTTAGGCTGCAGTCATACTAGTGATTAAGTCCTACTTGTCTCAATGGAACTCCTAGTCTGAGTAAACGGGCTTGAGCCCTCTAATGAATAATGCTTAGCATTTATTTTCATTCATGGGCTCAGGGTATTCCCATACATTTTAGTTAGTTGTTTGTTTTATCATTTATATGCTGCCCATCTGACTGGGCTGCCACTCTGGACAGCTTCCAACAAAATATTAAAACACAAAAAAACACAAAAACTTCAAACATTAAAGGGCTGCCTTCAGATGTCTTGTAAAAGTCAGATAGATGTTTATTTCCTTGATATATGATGGGAGGGTGATCCACAGGGCGGGCACGACTACTGAGAAGTTAGGTTTCATGGGCATACTGAAAGGAAATACAATTGAAATTTCTGGCCAGAGCTCTTGGTGTGTATTTCCTTTCAGTATAACTAATAACAAGAACTCCAATTTATTTAAAGTTTCATGGGCATGCATATTAGTTAAAGCTATGATTGTTGCATAACCAGCATTAAGTGAACTGGTTTAGTGAGATCAATGAGTTTTAACTAATGCTGGTGCCTGTGACTTAAAAGTTATCTAATCTGCAAACATGCTTTGCTAAAGAAGGTTAATGCAATGAAGCCGGACTAACCTCAGTGATCAATCATGTAAAATAAAGCAGCCCACCTGCAACATAACAGTTTATTGTGATGTTATGTAATCCCTTTGTTTAAATAACATGAAAAGGTATGCAATTATATAGTTTTTATATTCTATATTGATAACAAAACCGGATCAGAGAATCCACCTTAAAAAAAAAAAAACTTAAACATTTTTGTTTCTCTTGAGGCACACAATTATGTGTCTGTCTTTTATATCTAAAAGTGTAGAATTCAGATTTAAGTTGATGCCGATATTTTACCACTTTCTGGTGCAGGGCAATAATATATGTCAGTAAAGTTTTTAAAAGATTGCACATAACAGATCAATTTGAGCAATTGTGAGTGGTTTTTTAACCTCCTTGGAGGAATGTTTAAGCTTCAGAGAACACGGGAAATGTGATAAGGGTGTTTTTGCTTCTTTATAAAAGATCTGCTATGTGACTCTTAGACTACCTTTTTTATTTTTGTAGTTGTTTCTATGATTACCACACACGGTTTGATAAAAAAAAAGTTACTAAAAGTATTTAAAGTTTTAAAGAAGAGTGCTATCTAGAAGATGCATAATTTGTTGAACAATAAGTAGCAGGCTTATAAGACACTTAAAGCTTAGAGTTTCCCAAGGGGGGCAACTGAACGAGAGAAGGAGAGAAACCCAAAGTCCCATTGTGCAAACAGACTTCAGTTGTTCAAGTTGGCAGACATCAGTGGATATTTCATTTCTAAGATATACAGTTGTACCTTGGAAGTCGAACGGAATCCATTCTGGAACCCAAGTGCGGCTTCTGATTGGCTGCAGGATTGGCACCTTGACCTTGCAATGCATTAGGTCTTATGTATACTAAGAGACAATTTTATAGAGCCATGTTTAAAACATAGGTCTTGACTCTTTCCCCTTAAAAAGCAATGTTCTTATTTTTGCATGATGTGTCACATGAGCTGCCTGTTTCAACATCATGCTGTAGTTTCCTCTAAGCTCTTTAGCTTGTTATGTCTGTCTGTTGTCCCACCGGCATATGACACTATGAATTTCCATTCATGTTATGTATTTCACGCTTCATAGAACTTAGAAGAAGCATTAGCTTTGCAGTGCTTCTTCAAAAACGAAATTCATTTGAAGCAGCTAAATCATCCCATTTTATGAAATCAGAACCAAAGTATAATGGCTTGTGGAAGGCCAGGAACTGGGGGGTGGGGGGGGGTTATGCTTATAGTGAGATTTGATCAGATGTGTTGCATATACTAGTCACACACAGTAACATCATACCAACTTACCATTCTGTGATGCAGCAGCAAAAAAGCTAATGCTATTCTAGGCTGCATCAACAGAAGTCTAGATTGATATTCCCAATCTATCCTTGGTCAGACCACACCTGGAGTACTGTGTCCAGTTCTGGGCAGCACAATTTAAGAATGATATTTACAAGCTGGAACATGTGCACAGAAGGGCAAACAAGATGATAAAAGGTCTGGAAACCAAGCCTCATGATGAACAGTCAAGGGAAGTCCAATATATTTAGCCTGGTAAAGAGGAGACTGAGAGGAGATATGATAGTCATTTTCAGATATCTAAAGGGCTGTCACATGGAGGATGGAGCAAGCTTGTTTTCTCCTTCTCCAGAGGCTAGGACCTGAACCAATAGCTTCAAGTTACAAGAAAGGAGATTCTGACTCCTTCAGGAAGAACTTTCTGGCAGTAAGTGCTGTTTGACAGTGGAATGGACTACCTCGGAATGTGGTGGACTCTCCTTCCTTGGAGGTTTTAAGCAGAGGTTAGTGGCCACCTGTCATGTATGTTCTAGTTGAGATTCCTGCATTGCAGGGGGTTGGACTAGATGACCCTACAATTCTGTGACTGTATGATCACTCGAAGCATGGAGTTTGTACTGAGAGAACAGGAGGGCAGATCTCTCTCACAGAAGATAAAGGTGTGACCTTGCATGCTGGAGTTGCTGTGAAGCTGCACTGCTTCCTGACTCTTCAAAGGTCTGCCGTGAGCATATGATTAGAATGTTGCAGTAATATATTTGCTGATCACATCTTTCTTGCTTTTAGTGCACAGAGTACACCAAAATCTTTTTCATTAAAAAAGTGCGTGTCAATAACCAACCATTTAAGAAATGGTAGCATTTCAGCTCTGTTTTGAAGTTCATCAGTCTTATATGAGGTCTCTGAAGCACAGCAACTCTGTTAATACATAGTCCTTTACTATTGATCCACCAGAAAATCCTTATAATAAGGTTAATTCTGCATTGCCTACTACCCAAATACCTACTAACTGTTGATCTAAGTATGAAGGTCTTATTTACTGCTATGTTGTTTACTTATACTATTTTGCTCAACTATACTGTTGTTTTCTTATTAATATCCATTTCATTTGGGAGGCTTGCATCCAATAACTTTGGAGGGCAACTGGTATCAAAGAACACTGAAAATTGCTTGATTGGGTCATGGTGGTGACAGCCCTGTCTGTAACTATTAAAGCTCTTGTGCTAAATAAGTATTAGAAAAACTGAAATGTGCTGTAGGTGGTCTGCAGTCAGTATTGGGGATTAACTACTTGACAGTTACTTGAACATTTTATAAGTTGCATTATTTCAGTCAAGTGTTAATGGAAGGCTGCTAGCTCAGCAGGTATTTTTTGAGAACAGAAGGAATTTACTTTTATTTCTTCCCAAAAAGCCATTAATGCTTCTGTTGGCATGGAACTGTGAAGCATTTTACCATCTTGTTCAAAAAGAAAAGGTTTTCATAATTCATATCACTTCTGCCTAAGCCCCTTTTTGTGAGTTGAAGGGAAAAAATGAGTGTATAAATAAGAAAAGAGGTTATAAAGTAACTATTAATGCTGCCTCAGCTTATATGTGAATTTCATCTTTGGGCACTTGTTCTCAAGACAGAAATAGTTTTGGGTTTGGGAGGAGAAGACAAAACAATAAGAGTTTTGTGGGAACACTGAAGAGTTGACACATAATATTAATTTTCAAAAGGAAATGGGCATGTCTGCAATAAATGAGTGAAAGCAAATAGAAAAGTCTAATCATAAGTGCAGTCTCCCCTAGTAACACAAAACTAGGATTTTTATTGATTTATTATATTTATAAAACAGCCATGATAAACGCAATGCAGAAGGATCCCAAGATGGGCGCCCACCAGATCCAGTCCTGCTTAGCTTGAGCAAGGTTGCTGATCATGTGCCTTCAGACAACATTGAAAGCAAGCCTTCAGAAGAGGAGTAGCCAACATGGTGCTCTCCAGATGTTGTTGGACTACAACTCCCATAATTCCTGATCACTGGCCATGTTGGTTTGGGCTGATGACAGTTGGAGTCTAGCAACATGTGGAGGGCGCCATGTTGGTTGCTTTAGATCAGGGGTCAGCAAACTTTTTCAGCAGGGGGCCGGTCCACTGTCCCTCAGACCTTGTGGGGGACCGGACTATTTTTTGGGGGGGGAATGAATGCATTCCTATGCCCCACAAATAACCCAGAGATGCATTTTAAATAAAAGCACACATTCTACTCATATAAAAACACGCTGACCATCCGCAGGCTGGATTTAGAAGGCGATTCTTAGTTTGCCTACCCATGCTTTAGATGCTGTGGTGAAACCTGGGAGCCAGACAAACTTTGTTCATTAATGTCCCATGTTTTCCCCACAGTGGATGAGACAAATGTATTCAAGTGAGCTAACAGCTACTGCTTGCCACAAGCTAATGTATTGGGGCCAACTTGGATGCCCCCCTCTCTGCAATAACGAGTTTCAAAATCTTAGTAGTGCAGGGCAGAAATAGAATAGTTGAGCAAGGACAGGAGCTGACAGCTTAATCCAGGCTGCAGCATCACACGTAAAAAAAATTGGATTTATTTTAAGGAAATTAGAATCAAAGCAGATTCACACATATACAGTAAAAGAATATATTTCAAAATCTGGCCAAGAACTAGGCATCCTGATTGTACATTCTTATAATTCGCCCTAGGTTCTTAGGGTGAAGGGTGGGATCATTACCATCACCATAGTAATGATATCTGTCAATTTTGGTTTGCAAGGCTGATTCTGATAAGGATCTTACCTGTGGAGACAAAAAGGTTCCCTACCCCTGTAGTAAATGGAAGCAGTCAGGGCTTTAAAGAACCATTGTGAATATAGACCTGGTAGACGATCCAATAAATGATTACATTTCTGGGGTAGTATTAGGATACTTAGAGAAGACCCATTGCATTTTAATGGCTATGACTCATTTAGGTTTGTTAACTTTGATAGGTTTACTCTTAGTAGGACTTGGTTAAATGCAACCCCAAGTCTTTTTTTTTTTAATGACTTACTGTCATTTAACCGAAAGAAGCAGATTGTGATAAAACTGCACTCTGTTGCTCCTCATTCCTTGTATTGTATTGCCCAACTAGTTTTAGAGAGAACCTACCCTACACACAGAATTGCTGAAGCGTGTTGACTACATTTTTCTTAAACATATAAAAGGATACCTATTTGTTTCCTTGCTGGAGTTGTTCCATGGACCTAACAAGGTGTAGCTTGCACTCACCTTAAAATTTTTGGCTATGGTATTGTATCACAGCCCTGATGTGCCCTTTGTGGGTGGGAAGGTGTACCTTATTAGGCAGCAATCATGAAAAGCTTGTCAAGACGGGAGGATAGAATTGCAAGTTCTGATATGCCCATGTGGATGAGTACCCTTCCAACGTATCTTGGAGCTGGCAGGTGCTTCATGCTTTGCTTCCACAAAGTAATGATAAACAATGTGACATCATTATTCCAGCTAACCCAATTTATTTATTTTTACATTTTTTGGTGAGTATATCAAACAAAAGACTACTAATGCAGGAAAACACCCTTCTAATACTTTGGATTGGCTCAGATTTGTGAGGTGCAGGCTTAAAACATATTTTTCCCTTGTAATGTATGTCTCCAGATGGTCCAATTGCGGTGTGTGTGTCTCCTCTTATGCAATGATTTTTCTCAGAATGTTGAGTGTAATTCTGTTCATTGCATTATAGGATTGGATATTACTCAGCAATTTCTGGAGGAACCTGATATTTTCTTTATTTTGAGACCTCTGTGCTATTTCTATTTGTAGTTAGTATTCCTTTTTCTTCTCTGGTATGTTGATGGTTTCCCCCCACCACCCACCACCTTATTTGTTAGCTAGTAAAATGATGTATTATTGGGTGCCGTAGGTTGAAGCACCTGCAACTCCATCTCAAATACTAGTTACATTTGTAGTTAGTCAATTACCGGTATCTTTGACTATAGAGAGAAGGATTTATATTTTTCCTGCTTCGTGCATATACAAGACGGTATTGTTTTGTTCAGGAAGTTGCAGTACACTTCATGTTCCTAAACAACTGAAGTTTAGGATGTTGTTTTGAATAACTCCTCCTGGTCTTATCTCTTCACGCTGCATCACTGGAAGTGTGTCTTTGGGTTATGTGCTTCTCCTTCATTCCTTATTTCACAGAGAAGGCAACGCCTGAATCAGGAGTTTCAATGTGTTTTAATAAATGTAAGATTTCCTAGTTTAGGTACTAACTTTTTATGCATGAGAGGAAGTGTGTGGGCTCAAAAAGCTGCCCAGATTTTATCAACACAGAGAAGCAAGATCATATAAGGATTGCCTGAATACCCCCATGTTTGCATACATTTCAGTTCTCCCTACAATTTCCAAAAACACCTGTTTCTCCCACCCTGTGGTTTCAGAATGCCTACATTGCTTGTTTTTGTATTAATGTTGAAAAGCATTTTTATTTTGCATTCTAAGGGCCAGAGCTCACCATAGTTGCTGACTTTGGTATCATAGCAAGTTAAATCTAATGCTGCATAAGTAGCCAAGGAGGAGGAAATATGAGGTAGAATGCCTGAGCCTGCATCTGGTTTCTGATCCTCCAGACCACTGAACCAGAACCAGTGCCTGGCAGATAGCCCCATATGCTACCTGCAGCAGAAAGTGAGAAGTAAGCATGGTTTCTATTGCAAAGGATAGTGAAAGGTGAATATTTCCTCCTTGAAATTTTGCATCCTCTTCTGCAATCTTCAAGCTACTATTTTCCGCCAGATCTCTAGGGGTGTGTGTATGTGTGAATTATTTCTTTCTCCCTTGTTGTAGGGTGGGGAGTCCTTCTAGAAATTATAAATAGAAAGGCCATTTTCTATTCAAGCCCATGACAGAAAAATCTATAATGAATCTCTTACAAACTTCTCTTTGAATTAGCTTGCAGATTGTGTACTGAAGGAAAAGTATAGGACTCAGCTAAATTAGTGACCCTACATAGGCTTTTTATACTTGCTAAAGCTGTAGTCAAAATGTCAGCTGTCCAGCTCAAACTCATCAGATATTGGCTTCAATTATGTTTCTTAATTGTTGGGAATCTGATTGAATTGACAGCAATCATTGTTGTTACCAAGACTTGCCTTTTCAGTTCTTCTTCCTGTAGTTCCAAGGACTTTGAGGCAGAGAGGGCAGTGCCCTTCAAGCAAAGCCCCATTTATTGTCCTTGATACACCACCTTCATGATAACTTCCAGCTGAGTCAATATTATTTGCAAACAAGCCTTGACATGTTGTTTTGATACATCTGGTGCTCTCTGTGTGTTATGTTTTATTTAAGCATTCCTGTTATGACCTGAGCTTTATCATAGCATATAAGCTATGTATGCAAGTACTTAACAGTAGTGTTCTATCTCCTTGGCTTGGTATTAATTTTGTGTACTCTTCTTTTGCTGCCTACACTGTGCTATAGTTTCTCTACAATGACATTTTAAATAAAGCTTGAACCATTTTAATATGCTACGAGATGTGTGGGTTGGAAATGGCTATACTTGTGCCTTGAGGTGATATTCACATGCTAAAGAGTCCCTTCACATTTTATATAGCACAACTCTTCTGAAAGACTCCCCGAGGAGACAATGGGTGCAGAAAACTATTGCTGCTATGCTGCCATTGCCGAAACAAAGTAGGCACTCTAATGTGCCATTCTGGAGGTCATAATTGAATCAAGTTTTCCACCACCTATATTTAGTACCAGATCTAAAACACTACAAATGAACACTTAACATATGAAATGCAGGGCTGGAGAGAGTGTAATTGAATTACACCATCACCCAGCTAACCAGCACCATGCCTAGATGTTCAGGTGAAAATAAATCTTCAGGGCCTTCTGAAAAGACTGCAGTGTAGCGAGGGATTTGGTGTACCGTATATCTGCTCCTTTCATCGGTGCAGATTTAGAGTGTGGAACTGCAGGAGTTACTCCATGGAACCACAGAACTGTAGAGTTGGAAGAGACTCTGAGGGTTATCTAGTCCATCTTCCTGCAACCTGCAGTTCCCATCCAATTTGAAACCATACTGGACCCTGCTTAGCTTTGCAAATGTGCTAGCAGTTTTATTACTGCACCACTAGGAGGCATTCCACTGATTTATTCCTTGTGTTAGTGAACAACTTTAGATAACATCCTAGATTAATAATTTGGGGTGGGGGAGCAGGCTGAGTTCTTTGCAGTAGTAGAGGAGAGTGTGGTTAGGTAGTGATTGAATCAACTGCCTAAGTTATTTCTGCATTGCACAGATGGACTATTGTAGGGATGAAGAACCTGTGGCCCGCCAGATAAATGTTGGACTCCAGCTTCCATCAGCCTAAGCCAGCATGACCAGTGGTCATGGATGATGGGAGATGTAGTCCATAACATCGGGGGGGGGCTGCACGTTCCTCATCCTTGGACTAGGGTTTAATCAGGAGAGCCAAACATGTCCATCAGCCACCAGGGGCAGGGCATTTTAATAGGCACACCACACCTGCAAATGTTAGAAACATCTATGAACCTAAACCTCACAAGGAAATGGGCTGGCTTACCATGACAATGAAATGAAAAAGAAATTCCTACTACCAAATCATCAAACTTATGTTTAATCAAGAACATGAGGTCAAGGTATGCAATATGTGGTCAGGCTGATAGTCATGGGGCTGTCCCAACATGGGATGGGAAGATCATCAAAGGCCACTAGCCTTTGTCCTCTGCACAAAGTCCCATGTGTATACACAAACTCCTCACACATGACTTTCGGAATCACATGAGGACTGGGTAGAGCCAGATAGCAAGGAGAAAGAAATATCTGGTGTTCAGATCCCAACGTTCTGACCAACATCCCATCTCTCTTTATTTTCATACCCATAATCATGTGTGCCACTGTAAATGCATGTGCTCCATGCAGTGATAATAAGGAATGCAGCTTTAAAATGAATTAAGCTTCCATCTGTGTTCTGAGGTTTGTCAAACATTTGACTCTCAGCTGCTCATTGAATGATTGCTGTACTTCAGTTTTACAAATAGGTTAATTGCATTTCTGCTTAGGAATTTGGCTGTGCTTAATTATAAATGATGAGGAATTATTTCCATTTTTAATTCTTAACAACCTGTCCTGTTTGAACAAAATTGCTGCACATTCAGTTTTATTCCTACCTGGTTGTATGGGCTGCTTCCAATTCTCCATTCTTGGGGGGTGGGGGAGAAAAGGCAGTGCTCATTTTTAGAATTCATTTGGGATTTGGGTGGTGATCCATCTACACAGCCAGTTGAGATGAAGTATGAATATGTTACGAAGTGTACTACAATTATTGAATCATATTGTTTCTTTCTCTCTCTCTCAGATCTCATTAATGGAGCCCAGGAACAGTGTGAATTGCCTCCCATGGATGGCTTCCCCCACTGTGAGGGCAAAATAAAAGTAAGACTAATTTCCTATTGCATTTCTTTATTGAGTGGACCAATGGTCTGATTTGATATAAGGCAGCTTCCTAGCCTGAAAAAGCCCCATATATAGAATGGTGTGCAGAACAGATCTTGATCCACTTACATTGTGTGCACAGCAGTAAATCATATGTTGATGCCTTGACTAACACTGAGGTTATCCTACATGTTCATGCATGAAATATTAACATGATGTAATAATTAATCGCCGCAGCTGACTTTGCTGATCTCAAGTGCTGCTTACTACCAGTTCACCCATATTATATGTTTGGTTGGTATTGTAGTTAGGCTTATAAACCCCATATCTGCTGACTGTATGTATGTTTTTTTTAAAATCTTCTAGTGGATGAAAGATATGTGGCGATCTGATCCTTGTTACGCAAGTTACGGTGTGGATGGATCCACATGCTCCTTCTTTATTTACCTCAGTGAGGTAAGTAAATTTGTATTGCGACTGATATGTAGAGCTGTTGAAAAATCCCAATGACTGACTGGATTTTAAAATAAAATTTCAAGCAGTAATCGTTTAGCACAATAAATCATAATTAACGCTAACCACAATTTAACCCCATAGGCCCCATGCTAGTGGGGAGAGGCAAAATGGCTCAGTACGTAGTTTTTTTAGTAACCTTTAACTGTAATTTAGATTGGTGGGCAAAAAAGTAATTAGTCTTGCCCTTTGATATGCACACTGCATTGTTCTTATCATAGTCTGCATAATTATGACCAGTAGGGGTTTTTTTTCCTGGCAGTATGTTACCGTTTGTACTTTATAACACTCGTAAGATGGAAAACGTCCCGGTCCCCACCTTGTTTCTCTCCGGTATCATTCCCTGCATATTCAAAGTACAGACTGACCATGAGTTATCCTGGGTGAACGCTTCTATTTGTTGCACTTGAAAGATTTGTTCCCTTTTAAGGAAGGTCTTAATAGAATTTAACTGTCTTTGAATCATCAGCATTTCCTCCTAATGTAGCTAATGAAGAACGTAGAATTCTTCTTTTAAATTATTAAAATGCTATGTGCATACTGTGTGTCATAGTATTTCTCCCCCCCCCCCAAAAAAGGGCATATTTATTCTCTCAGCTTTCAAGAGGTAATGAAAGGCCAAAACATCTTCTTAGAGCAAGTTAGCTTGTTAATATCTCCCTCACCTCAGGAGGTATCATAGTGTTTCCTGGCATGTGTCAGTGAGTATTACCGGTATCTTTTTATAGACATGCTAATTAAGCTCAATATAGATGATGGAACAAATACAGTTCACAAGAGAATGCCAGCAAAGGAGTGCCATAACTTGGGTGAAAACAGATTTTTAGAAGATCAGTACAACCAATATTGATGGCTGTTGATCAGCTTGTGGCTTAACTTCTAAACTGTTGCTTATTAGATTTACAGTCTATCTTACTAATAGGTTTTGGGTGAGTTAAAATGGTTTGAAGAAAGAGATGGAACATGCAGTCCCAGTGGACCTCAGCAGTGGCTCTTGTTGTCATTTGTTGGCTACCAGTTTACACTGGGCAGCACACACTCTCACAATTAAAAGAAAATAAAAACATTCTAGAACAGTTACAACACTGTAAAAAGATTCACAATTAAAAACACGATTTTATCCAGTGATCTCAGGGTTGCCAATTGTACAGTATTTTTCAGCCATTATTTAGGAACGTTTTCAAATTCTTCCTCACTACGATGCACATCACTAGAGGAGGGCATTCCACAAATGGGGAGCCACCACTGAAAAGGCCCTCTTACATGTCAGTGCCAACCAAGCAGCCTCTATTGGTGGCATCAACACCAAGGCCTGACCTGCAGATCATAGGGTACAGGATGTTTGATACTGAGGAAAGAACTATTTTAGGTACTTGGATCCCAAGCCATTTAGGGTTGCATATGCTAGGACTAACACATTGAATTAGGCCCAGTAGCTCCCTGGCAGCCAGTGCAGTATTTTCATGACCTGTGACACATGGTCCCATTGGGCTGCCATTCTCTTGTGATACTACTTATTAAGAGTACTGGGTTCCATTTATTTGGTGGTGGAAGCTGGTAGTCAACTATTGCATGAGGCTTCACTATTCAACATCTATAAATATATCACACTCAGAGACTTTTGCGGGAATAATAGAAAGACAAAATTGCAGTGGGAAATTATTTACAATATGTTCTTTTAGAGTGTAGGAGGAGCATATTCTCAACCAGTTCAGATCAGAGAGTAATTTTGCCTTTGCTCATCTCTTTTTCTAAAAAGCAAGATGTTATGATAAGGCTATAAATATATAAGTTTATGGAGCGGGTGTTTTAACCTCATCAGTCACACTTTTTAGACTTGTTTTCTATGTTGTGTATTGTTGAAAAGATTTTTCTTTACCAGAGTCCATTACCCCATTTTTAGAGTGACTGTAAAAACTGAAATCTGGGAGAGGTGCATATAAGTGTTCTGTGACACATACTGTAGCATCATATGACTTAACATGTTGGCTAGGGGAACACCCTATAGACTTCCATTTTGTGCAAGGCCATTATATACACCAGGTTAGAGCTATGCAGCCAATGGGGCAAAGTGTTGTTTATAACACCCAATTCACCAGCAGTGCTCTCAGCCATCTTGTAATTGTTGATGGAGAAAAAAAATGTCAAGGCCTGGTGATATATAACGATTTGTGTTTATCATGTCCTTCACCTGACATATTAGGATGCTTCTGTATTTATGAAAAAATAGTGAATCCTAGATCTTCAAACACTCCAGAATTTAGGGAATTTATGAAGTACTTCATGTGGCATTTGTTACAGTATATAATTGTATAGAATTCATTGTGCTTCCCTGAAGAACAAATGATCCATGTTACTCATCAATCTGTTTTATGTTTAGTGAACAGCATACATAAAAGTCTTTGGGGGGGTTTCCTAAGAGGTTTCTTTTTGACAGCACATAAAACTAATATTGTTTGGTCATGGTATTAACCTTGAGCTTAAATTCAGCATACTTAATCCTGTGATTAATGTTATGATTAAGCTAAACAGCAAATTCTGAAAGCTTAAATATTTGTGAATGCAAGCATGAAATAAAATTCTAATATCCACTACAATGATGTGGATATATGAATTGTGTTGCTTGCTAAAGATAACCTGGAACTGGTGTCTCATAAAGTAATTTGTCAATAGGCAGTGATGGAGAATTGATAGTGCATTATATGCATGAAACCTGAATGCTAAAATGGGTGACTATGTGTAAACTTGTTCTGGGAAGTAAAAAAGAAAAGAAAGCAGTGCTTTGAAGTGCCTTAGGGTGTTAAATGACAATATTTTCTTTTAAAATGTAATCACTGTGTCCCAACACATGTTTTTTTGAATAATAGAACAATAATTTTAATTTCCAGATTCTCCATAACACTTAATGAGATGTCAGGGTTTGTTTGTTTGTTTGTTTGTTTGTTTGTTTGTTTGTTTGTTTGTTTGCTGTGGTTTTGAATGGTTTGCAGGAACATATGAAATATGTGGAATGTTTGGAATTTTTTAATTGTCTTGATAAAGGCCTTTGAGAGTAGATGATGCATACAGCATATAGTTGAGTCGCTCTGTTTATGCGCCACATTTTCAGCAAATACAGTTGTGTTTGGGTATCTGGAGGCAGGATGGGAATGAATAAACTAAAGCTGAATCCTGGCAAGATAAAAGTGTGCCCATGGATTGGTCACCCTGGGAACTGGATGCACAGCTTCTTCTGAATAGGGTGACACCCCCAAAATGATTAAAGTTCATAGTTTGGCATGCTCCTTGATGCTGCCGAGTCACTGAAGGTTCAGGTATCCACAGTGGCATGGCATGGCATGTATTTTGCCAGCTCTGCCTGTACCTGGACAGGGATAGCCTGACCACAGTAATACTAGCCTAGTAACTGTGGGGATCTTTAGAAGATGACATGCAAAATACTGACAGGCCAGGAGCAAAAATAAACTAAAACATATTGTTGCACAACTTTTCATGAAAAAGAAGACTACGTGTGAGTATATTTTCAAGAACTGACAATATTTTAAAGGTTTTGTTCCAAGATTTTGGGACATGCAGGGAATTTTTACTTACTGTAGTTAGGAGCCTGGATATTATTAAGATGATATTTGCAGGTGACTTGTGACATTTTTGAGATGCAGGCATTGAAAAAACATAGCAGACAGTGTGTCTACAAAAATTGAAACATTATATCTGTCTGGGACATCTCCATGGTGTATATGCTATTTTTATACACAGTCCCCACAAAACAGTAGGAGAGATTTAGTGAATTCTTTCTTAAGCACCCAAAACTATAAAGGCTGCCCATGCAAGAAAACTAATCCTGAAATATGCCATGAGTCATCTCCTCAGAAAAGGCTATAGTGCCTGCAAATTTCACCCAATTCTACTGAATTTTTTTAAAAGTTATGTTTCATTTCCTTTTTTTTAAATGCAAGTTAAATTTGCCAGCACACACAATTAATCCCTGAAGTTACTTATCTGTAATTTCTCAGGCATTGTTGATTTAAGAGATGCTACAATGCCTCTAAATTTTATCCAATTCTGTAAAAAGGAAAAAAGTTAAAGCCTTTTAAATATTCACATTATAGTGGATGGGGTGGCATAAATATTCATTCGTAAAATGTCATCTATCTCATACACCTGTTCGATGTTAAATGGACAGGTGTACTGGGACTCTTAACTTGCATTAAGTTTTTATTTTATTTTACATCTATAAGATATCAAAGATACTACCTAGTATGTGTCAGTCTTCTTGTCTGCACAACTTGTCAACAGTTCCTTTTCTCTCTCTCTCAGTCTCTGGCTGTTCCTAACTTTTAAAAGAGCACAGAAATCAGTGACAGCTGGCTGCGGTATATCCCACTCCCTAGAAAAGTGTGGTGCTTCCTTTGTCTTTGGCCCCTGTAGGCTTGCAGCCACAGACGCAAAATGGATCAAAAACCTGTCTTCTTTTTGCAGCAGACTCTTCCCTGGTCTACCTTTCTATCTGATGCTCCAAAATCATGGAGCATTATTTCTTCAGGCATCCTCTCAGAGATTGATGGAAGGTTCTTTCTCAACACAATTCGATCTTTCAATCAATCATCGTAATTTTCAACTGGAGTTCTAGACATGCATATTCTGCAATAAGGAATGCGGTAGTTTCAGTAAGGAAGGAGAACAGTACTAAAAAAGAGAATTGGGTTTTGGGGGGTGGGTAGAAGAATTTATGTGCTTTGCTTAGTAATTCACCATAGGTGGGAGCTATTTTTCTCCAATGACTTCTGATGAGGAGATTCTGCTTAAAATGTGCAGTTGTTCCTCAGTATGTAGCATGGTGCTGCTTCACAGAAACAGTGAAGTACCTCTGCTGCAAGACAAAATTATAAAGTTGCCTGTGAAGAAGCTTGCTTGGTAATAGTGTGCCATTGGCTAAAATTCTGATTGCTGATGACAATCCTACCATCCCTCTGGCTGTTCTTTCTATCAGAATTAGGCAATAGAGATTCTGACATGGTCAGAAGCATTTCTTTATTCATCTATTTATTCCCCCTATATAGAATAGTACTAACAAAAAGCAGATTATATAAAGCTGTCTTTTTATGGATTAAATTCTGAACTATAGCCTACTTTAAATCACATAGTGTATTTCAAAGTCCCTGTCCTAGGACTAACAGCAGTTTAGGAAGGGTGGGGTGTTTTTTTCAGCACAATGGTGCAGGAGGAAAGGGTTGACCATGGACACAGTGGAATCCTAATCAGACCTCCTTGCACTTTCCATTTCTATTTTAACAACAACAAAAAAACAATTAATGAAAGTAATGAACAAACCATGGTAGAGTAATGGGCAATTTGGCAGATGGACTCAAAACTCTTGACTGGTAAGTTATTAACTCCTCTACTAGCACTGAAGATTTTGGTGAGTGGCAAAGGTTTTGGCCTTTTTGTAGTGAATCATTTTTAAGTGTTATAGGTTCCTTATCACTGGAACACTCATTTTTGGACTGTAGAAAAATATTTGCTGTTATGCATCCCACGTGTTTTTGGATGCCAATGTGCATTAGGATTAGTACCACCAGGAAATCCATTACGATAGGAGAATGGATTCATGGCATCCTGTGTTCTCATATATTCATTGTTGTTGGCATCCGTCCGTCTCGAGGGACAATGTGAGGGAAGTGTTGCCTTCTGTGGATATCGGTGTTCCTTCTACTAAAGAAATACAGTCTTAATGTCACAGTTTTTTTATTTATTATTGACTCTCGTTGTGGTTTATTCTTGCGTAATGATTTGAACACATTTTTCTCCATGTGCCAGCTGTCCTGTTGTGCTGAGCACTCCAGTTTTCTCATATCAACTTCTTCAGGGTTGTTTCATATGATACATATATGATACGTTGAAGATTTGATCAGTTAATGAAAGGGAGCCAGTTTATTGAAGAGGCCAAAGATAAGACTTATAGTCAATCTGTTTTCGTCGTCTTTTAAAAATGCTATTGCTGTTGCTACGATATCTTCAAAGAGGTGCTTTTTTTGGTTTGTCGCCTACTGCCCTTGTGCTGTTTTGTTATGGCTGCCAGCAAATGAGAATGGAATTGCATCAAGGAAATAGTTGAATGAACATCTTGCTTGATGCATCTGAAGCTGTGCCTAACAAAAGATCCCTATATCTGCAGGTTGAAAACTGGTGTCCTCGTTTACCCTGGAGAGCAAAAAATCCTAATGAAGAAACTGATCAAAAGATGATGGTAAGGAGTATGTCTCAAAGTTTTCAAAATGGTTAACAAAGTGGGCCTTGGAATTACCGTATTTTCCGGCATATAAGACTGGGCGTATAAGACGACCCCCAACTTTTCCAGTTAAAATATAGAGTTTGGGATATACTCGCCGTATAAGAAATACGACCCGGCGTATAAGACGACCCCCGACTTTTGAGAAGATTTTCCTGGGTTAAAAAGTAGTCTTATACGCAGGAAAATACTGTACCTTATGTTCAGCTTTCTGTGTAGGGAGAAAAAATCAAAAACAAATCTTGGGTCATAAAGTAAACCCTAAACTGTCTGAATGCCTAGTAATTCTGGTCCTAATCTCACACACTTGCTTTTTCTTGCCATTCTATGCATTTGTTGGACATTCTTCAAAGTTAATACACAATTTTTAGATACTACAGCAAATATTTGGAAGCATCCTTTTTATATTGTAGGTAGGTCTGTTCAGTCAGCAGACGTATTTGGTGTACATAAAGTCAACTTCATTAAAATTGGGAGTCTGGGGGAAGAAGAAACATTAAATTATATAATAATATATTTATTATATAATAATAAAGTAGTAGTATGTCACAAGTTAAGATCCCCTCTTTCTAATGAAAGAGTTGCAGTACTGAATAAAGCAAATGTTATACTATTAACTTAACAATTAAGAGCCACTCCATATATTTGCTATTTCAGGTGTATGTTTAAAAATGTGAATATGAGAAGCAAGCACATAATGGCTAACCTATATATCATATAGGTATGGTAGCTGGGGAAATGTATTTGTCTTAATGTATGAAATTACCAAAGTAATATGTGGGGATGGGAGAATACACATGATGAGCTCAGATATCATAGATAATACCTGAGAGCTTACTTTCCATTTTCCGACTTTGTGAGTTTGAATTTTAGAATATCTGTATGCAATTTTTAAATAAATTAAGTGGGATGACACTGTGCCTCACACACCCACACACTTTAGAGATATTTCTTATTAGGAAAAAAATAATCATTTTTGCAATATCATTTTTAAAACTCTTTCTGTTTAATTGAAGGCCGAAATCAGAACGAATTTTGAATTGCTATACAAAATGATGTCCAGGCATGAAGAATTCCGGTGGATGATGCTACGAATAAGAAGGATGGCAGACACTTGGATAGAAGCAATTAAATCACTTGCTGAAAAACAAAACCTGGAGAAGAGAAAACGAAAAAAAGTGAGTTCTGCTCCAAGGCAGAAATACCATTTACATTGCTGCATCTAGAAAACTTCCCCATTAGCTCTAAGTGTCGAGTAGGAGTTGGTTCAATATACCAACGTGTGTGTGTGTGTGTGTGTGTGTGTGTGAGAATACCTCTTTGTATGTCAGAGAAAAAGACAGAGATAACCAAGCTAGCAATTCAAAATGCTTCCAAATGGTGACACTTAACTAAGTAGTGTATGCTAACTAAAAACCAGTTACAGTTCTCTGCCAGTGGGATTTTAATCCAATTAAAAACATGAATCCAAGGAAAGGAGCATTTTGAGGATAAAGGTAAAGTAGTATCTGAATAATCTTGATTCTGCACGGACAGGTATTGACTTGCAATTTCTCCATGGTGTTAAGGGCCGATATAAGCTGATTTCAAATGTCAGACTCTCCAAGTGTTCCTATTTTCCAGGGACAGTCCCGATTTACAGAAGCCGTCCTGGTTTCTGATTTGATCCTGAAATGTCTCGCTTTTCCTGAGGATGTCCCTATTTTAATTGGGTAAATGTTGGAGCAAGTAACTATGCAACCTTTAGAAGGCAGCCCTGTATAGGGAAGTTTTTAAATGTTTGTTTTGTTATACAGTATCTTTATATATGTTGGAAGCTGCCAGAGTGATGATGATGATTAAATAGGGCATCCCTATTTTCATCAGAGAAATGTTGGAGACTATGAAATATTAGCATCCTGTATGAAATACCTTAATTTTAATCCAGATGTCTGGAGTTAGAATTATACCCTGGGTGCACTTTTTTGTTGCAGAATTTATCTACACTGTAGTCCTTCTAGGACTAAAAAGGAGCCACATACTAGTTACAGTTTTCTATCTGTGCACAAAAAGCACCTAGGACACAAAATATCCTAAGAAAACTGATTGCATTTTATATGTGGGGTGCTTTTTTGGCCTTGCAAATACAAATAATTTGGGGTATGATTTTCCTAGTCATCACAGAATCATAGAGTTGGATGAAACCATGAGGATCGTTTTTATCCAGCTCCCAGCAATGCAGAAATATTTTGCCCAATGTGGGGCTCGGACCCACATCCCTGTGATCCAACCAGGTTGGTACAGGTTTATGGTGAGATGGTGATTTTTAAAGTACATTGGTGTACTTTATTGCTCCAGCCACTGTTAATATCCTGGCGTTTAAAAAAAGACCCATGGTTTTATCAAACAAAAACTGATCCAGGAAAAGCATTCATTCATTCTTCTGGCACCAGCACACATGGCTCTTTTTTGGGACATCTTACAACTCCAAGTTTCCCTCCAGTTTTGCTTGGGATATAAAAATGTCCCCCAAAACTATTTGTGTTATGCCTTTCAGTGGTCTGAGTCAGTGATAATGTGAAAGCATTTTTGGCAGTCTCCTTTTGGCCACAAGGAAATGATTTACTGTATATACTCGTGTATAAGCCGACCCGAATATAAGCTGAGGCACCCAATTTTACCACAAAAAACCTGGGAAAGCTTCATAGGAGCCACTGCCTGCCTCACTCGAGTATAAGCCGAGGGCGGCTTTTTCATCACAAAAAATGTGCTGAAAAACTAGGCTTAGACTCGAGTATATAGGGGTAATTTTCTCACAGGGTACCTCATAGATAATCTCTCGTTATTGTAATGAGAATAATTGGGGTTAAGTCACAGTAGAAGTAACTGATGCTAATATAATTGGCTCCATCAAATCAGAAAGGGTCCTGTGTACCAGCAGTTAAACCAGAGAGTATTTATTCCGGATACACTTTTTATTTAAAAAAAACCTCACACATTAGATTGTGCAGAATATGAACTAACCTTCAGGGATTAGATAATTGGAAACTAAATGATATATCCTAACTGTGAATACAGAATTTGAAGAGAAACCGAAACCTGCAACAACCTGCCAGACTCAGCGGAATCACATTTGAGATGTAACATCAAATGAATGACCAATAAAAAACCTTAAATATAGTGTATTGCTTTTTGTTCTTTGACTGTGTACTGGGTTCTGAAAACAGCTAAGGGACTAAGGGCTTTGGGTTGTTTTATTGTGTTTATGTAGTATCTTGTACATAGTCATAGGTTTGATGTTGTGTTGTACGTACTTACAGGCAGGGAAGCCCACCACAGTCCACATTAGATGATTCTCTAATCATCATTAGAGAATTAACTGCCTATTAATATTAGGCAGGCACCTTTCATTGTACTGGTTTTGTTTTGGTGCCTGCTAAAAACTTTTTTCCCAGCAGCAGGCCTACCTAGAAGTGTAATTTGATCATATGCACTTGTTTTCAGAACTGTTGCTCTTATCTATATTTTGATAATTGTATTGTGCTTACTGTTTTCGAAGTTTATTTTATTGCTATATTGAATTGGTATTTTGTGCTGTGAATCTCTTAGAGACTGCGATTTAGTGGTATTTGAATTTTGCTGGACAAATAAATGATACTGCTGAGGCAGTAGCCCTGTTCATGTTTTACTCTTGCATAGGGCATAAATGTTTAGGGAGTGGGGAGTGGCTCACTTTTAGTCCCACCATCTTACTGGTTATGTAAGGGGAAAATACCAGTGTATGCGCGCATTTGCAGGAGCTCCATGTAGTCTGAGAACCTAATTGGGGGGGGGGGTTGCCAACCAGTTGCGTAGTGTGGGTTGCCTGGGGCAAGGCAAGTATCCTCGCAGCTGTGATGCCTGTGAGCATCGAGCAGG
Source organism: Darevskia mixta (assembly GCA_034641385.1). NCBI lineage: Eukaryota > Metazoa > Chordata > Lepidosauria > Squamata > Lacertidae > Darevskia > Darevskia mixta. The sequence goes on from JAWWNH010000001.1 coordinate 14,021,132, forward strand.
ATGGGGGTTTCGTCAGGAGTGGGTATCTTTCTAAAGCCCATGCAGAGGGAACCTTAGCAACTGGCCATCGTCTAAATCTTCTCCTCCACCCACACAAACATTGGGAGATTTCTGTGTGAGGCAGAGGGCGTGCTATTTTTATTATTATTATTACTACTACTACTACTTTATTTTTATCTTTTGAAATTTTGCACCCCTAACAATTTTGCGCCCAGGGCAACTTCCCCCATTGCCCCACCCACGCTACGCCACAGGTCCCAGCTGTGCAGATCCCCAACTCACAAACAGGAAGCTTGTATATTCTTCTCACACAAAATGAGGCCTTGCTTCTCTCTCTGCATACTTCTGCCCATATGAGTAGGTCTGAAGTAATTTTAATAATTGATGCCTTTGAATGCATGACTTATTCTCTTAGTTTCTTTTCCTTTTGCATTGTGCCTGCTAGCCTGTGAGTCTGTGGCTGAGGAGTATCTTGTGTGTGTTTTTAACGTTCTGTAGATGCTGTGAATGAACAGCTCCACATGCTTAGAAAATACTAGGTGTTTTATAAGTGGTTGAAATAATTAAGTACAAATATTTAATATGCTATGTTGTAGCCCTAGCAATTGGGGCTATTGATGTAAAATGATGTTATAGTTAAACCCTCTTTTCAATATATATCCAGTACTGAATACTTACGTTTCAGCTTTCTTTTTCAGGTCCTTGTTCATCTGGGACTCCTCACAAAAGAATCTGGATTCAAGATTGCAGAAAATGCCTTTAGTGGTGGCCCACTTGGTGAATTAGTCCAGTGGAGTGATTTAATTACATCTCTCTATTTACTGGGCCATGACATTAGGATTTCAGCTTCATTGGCAGAGCTCAAGGAGTAAGGAGATTATTTTCCACTTTGAAACTTGAGTACCAAAAAACCCCCTTCCTTTAACTGCAAACTCTCTTGAAGCCTTTATTCTACAGCCTATAATTTTGTGAAGAGGAAAATGAAAGTGATAATTCACTAAACAGATGATAAGTAGATTATTTTCATAAGCTAAATATGTGCACCATGAAAAGCATAATATGTTTTCATTGTCACTGCTTCCTCCCGAGGCTTCATAAATGAATGCTGGAAAATTCAAAACTAAGCAGTTCTATTCTCTGCCATTACAGGTGTGCTAGACATCTGCAGCAAGAGAAATGTCTTCTAATTTGTTTCTGCTTTTTCTTAAATAACCTTTATTTCCAACATGAAACTGTTTATCAGCAAATTAAATTGGTTGTGGTTAATTTGTGTGAAAGCCACCATTTCCCCCCAGAAAGGTTTTGGATTTTGAGCTATTTTCTGAAGGTCCTGTTCTTCAGCATGCCACCCATAATTTCCAAATTATTTCATTGGAAACATATTGAGAATTAAGCCCGTGGTTACACTGTATTGTCCTGGGGGCGATGTTTAATAGCACAGATGTTGGTACAGTAAGCCCACAACTTGTGCTCTTGGCAAAAAAAAATGCAAACAAATAATAAAAGATAAAAGGCAGAAAGGGGGCAAGCTTCTGGGAACAAAGACAAACCCCACCCACCATTACATCTAATGTGTTTTGACTATACGTGGTTTTAGGCGTGATCCCAGGGACATAACCCCCGTATAAGTTGTGGGCTTACTGTATTTGTATGTCAGAAACCGATAAGTTTGGATTTCAAGGCCTCAAAGAGCTGTTCTGCTGTACCATGTACTCAATAAGCCTGAAAGACTTCTCTATTATGCTTCCTTGTAAATTAAGCCAGACAGTTAATGTATGCCAGCTAGTCCCGGAAGTATGTGTGCTTGTATTTGTATAATATACATAAGCAGCCATGAATGAAAATGTTTACAATATGGGCTTAAAGGATTAGTCATACTATTTGGTGACACTCCTGTGGTACATGAATAGGCCCATCTGTGGAAAGAATTATGTGAGTTTAACGTAACAGGGTATCCCTATCTGGTCTGGTTTCACTGTATTTCTGCCAGTGCAGTGAACACATGTTTATGCTAAGGAAGTTATCAAATGGTAACCCTGTTGTGGACATTTCCATGCATTAATACCCCTGTCAGTAGTACTGTTTGCTGAAATGTGAGAGTAATGCTGTTTCAAAATGAGACTAGCATAATTTCTCTGGAGATGGAGGATCTGGCAAGTTAGTTGCATCTGGAAAGACCAATTTTTTTGAGGCAAGCTTTGGTCTTGGTAGAGAGCCCACCAGGCACCTCACTTTCCCAATATATAAACCCCCAGTAAGAAATTGGAAGCACATTGTAGGTCACCTACTACCAAATGGGGAAGAAGAGCTATTGTGCATGTGTACACCCATGCACATACCCATACCATGGTAAGCTCGGGAATGCATTCCTCTTGCAGTGTTGCACAAGTACTGTATACAGTACAAGGAGAATTGGCTTCTCTGAGACATGTAGCTCACAGAGGGAAAACAGAACCCAAAGTCAGTTGTGAGGGTTACCTATCAGTGTTGGATTGATGGGGAGGGGTGGGGAAAGGCATAGGTACTTCCCTATAGGGAAGATGGCCTCCAGCTCCAACCTGTTCCATCTCCTGCTTCCATTCCCTGACACAATCTTCCACATCATTCTAGTGGGGCTCCTGGAGAAGGCTGCAGTGAAGAGTAGAGGACAGGAAAGCCATGTTGCACAAACCATATTTTTCACATTAGTCTTTGCCCGCACAATACAGTAAGCCAAACTGCGGTTTTCTGGGGCTGTGTGGGTGTGCAGGTACAAGGAGAGTTGGTTGCAACCATTATGCTTTCTTCCTGGTCTTTTTTTAACTCCTCTGCTGAGCTAACCAACAATTTGGCTTAGCTTGTTTTCCAAACCCAACTGCTGAGAACAAGCCTTGGCTGTAGCTCACAGTTAGCAAGGAAAGAGCCTAACCACAAGGCCAGGTTTTGATGACACACTAAATCAAACCATGGATTAGCTCAGCAAAGGACAAGAGTAAAAAAAAACAAAAAAACGGGGGATGAGTAAAGTGACTGTGAACTTCTCTACAGGAATCCACATGTTCTCACAGTCCTGGTAAACCATAGTCTGACATATGATGTTCTGCGAACCAGGCCAGCAAGATGTTAGATCAGCGCTGATAATTTGAGGGTTAGAATACTGCCTTGGGCAGGCTTTTGGAGTTGCAGTGACTCCTGCTCAGACACTACCCTTCAAAAATCCTATTGAGGCAATACATGCGTACAGTTTGTTAGTCATTCTGTCTCTGGGAATGGAAAAATAAAAGCTCACTGTTAAGACTAAAGTTATTTCATTCTTATGTATGAATGCAGGAATTCGGTGGAAATAAAGTTTTTCTTTTTTCTGACTATTAGGATTATGAAGAAGGTTGTTGGTAACAGATCTGGCTGCCCAACTCAAGGGGATAAAGTAGTGGAACTAATTTACATTGACATTGTTGGGCTCACTCAGTTCAAGAAAACCCTTGGACCATCCTGGGTTCACTATCAGTAAGTATTCCTTTCTAAAGCAATTTATCAGAAGGAATTGTGGTTCCACATATCTAGTGCATTTTTACATCTTTCTCCTCATTGTTCCTGATGTTCAGTCTGAATTTCTAAACTAGCCCTATTTATGTGCTACTCTCCTATAGAGCATTCACATAAGGCCATGATGCCAGTCACATACCCAGGCTGTCCTCACATCTTGTGTGGACGTCGGAAAAGAACTCCTGTGTGTGAGCAGCTGCTTCTTCATTTGCAGGCCTGTGCTCAACAAGCAGCCTTGCTCCTGCTTTAAAACGCAAGTGCCCAACCTGTAAGAAATTGTATGACAGTAGCTTCTGCAACCCCTTATTTCCCTCAAGGCCAGAGCATTGGGAGTCTCCCCCCTCCTTCAGTGAAGTGGAACTGGAAAATTCCTGGGAATCAGGAGGATAAATCTTGCACAGAGCAGAAATGTAATATTTTTATCTTAAGACTAAGATTCCTGATTTATGCAAGCCTGAATCTGATTCTGCTATGGAGTAGCTAATCCACTAATTGTCATTTATATGCCACTGAAGAAGAAGTCTGAAATGCATCTGGCAATTGGAGTCACTACTTTTTGCTGATTAGATTTATTAATCTCCGTTTTGTTATCTGTTTTGTTTTTCAATATTTGATTATGCATATCTGAAAGTAAGCTTAACCAAAATAAGTTGTATTATTTTGTATTCTTCTTGCTTTTTAGTTGCTTTAGTTTTTTTGTGGTCAGGGTCACTCAGGTGTATCTCCAGACTTTATTTTGGTGCACTGTGAACAAACCTTGTATTCATACCCTCCCTTCTCCCCACTGACACCCAATTACTTCCTCTTACAAACAATCCAGGGCTTGTTTTTCTATCCCGAGTGGTGAACTGAACTAGTTTATACTTGCTCTCCAAACCATGTTTTCAAATCAGCTTCAAGCTGTGGTTTGCTATCCTACTTTGGAGTGAAAGCATAATCCATATTTGGATGACTCAAATGTAATAGGCTTGCAGGAAAATGGAAGTAAATATTTTTTTCCAGATGAGCAAGGGGAGTGTGCATGTGTGTGCAAGTTTTATCACGTAACACCAAGCCATGGTTGCAGTTGTAGCTGAACTGAGCCTGAAAAACAATTAAAAATATGAATGGGCAACATATATTCACTCATTTTTCATTCATGTAGGTTTACATTGCCACTGGATTCAAAATTTTAGAAATTCAACAGATTCTGTTAGGCAGAAGATGAGAGGGAAAAATGTGCCTGACAAACTAAAAATCATTGTTTTCCTTCTTCCAAGTTCATTAAGTATATGAAATAACATGGATATTTCAACTTTTTTGCTACTTTTCTTTACCAAATGGTTCAAATTGAAAAAAGGCGGTTTTTAGCATTTGAGGTAACTTGGTTAACTATTCATTAGTAATGGAATAAACTGAGTAATGGAATAAAGTGCTTTGGAAAGCTATGGGCTCTGGAGGCATTTGTTGACGATGGGTTTCAACAATAACTTGCCTTTTCAGTTCAGGAAGTTGAATTAGTTATCCTTTGGTTTTCTTTAAGCTTTCTGTTTTCCAGTTATTCTTTGGTACTCTATAAAGTGGAAGTCAGCAAAACACCTCCAAGTGGTATAGCAGTAAAACTGCTAGCACATTTGCAAAGCTAAGTAGAGGCTGGTATGGTTTCAAATTGGATGGGGAACCATGTGTTGAGATTCCTGCATTGCAGGGGTTGGACTAGATGGCCCCTGAGATCCTTTTCAGCCCTATAATTCTACGAAAAGTAGAAAAGAAGAAAACTTAACAGTAAAGCTACTTTAGGAATCACATTATATACCTTTTCTTAACTTTGGTTTACTTTCCTTCAAACATTATTTTTAAGAGTGCACCATATGCATAACAGTGCATTAAAACTTGGCTTGGTGATTCATTTCTTTGTTATCAGTTTTAATGCAATGGGGAGAATAATAAATATTATGTAACCTGTCACTGTATTTCAGATAGTTAATTCAGCCTACTCATTTTGCTAATCCTTATCTTCCAAGAATCATCCCACGTCCTGCATTTGGCTTAAAACCAAATGCTTTTATTCAAATCCCACTCTCCTTTCCACAGTATAACCCAACAGCTTCCTTCTGCTGTATGATTTATTCTACTAAATAATACGTTTGGTTCCCGACAAGCACTTGATGTAATCAAAAAATAATTCTGCTGCTGTAAAATGTTTTCACTGAAAGCTTTGAATTTCAGCTACCCAGTGCAGACTTAGGGGACTTGGAATGTGGAGGTATCATGGATGCATAAAATAGAATCACAGAATTGTAGCATTGGAAGGGACACCGAGGGTCATCTAGTCCAACCCTCTGCAATACAGGAAACTCAGCTAAAGCATCCATGACAGGTGGCCATCCAACCTCTGCTTTAAAACCTCCAAGGAAGGAGAGTCCACCTCCCAAGAGAGTCTGATCCAGTCTCCAACAGCTATTAATGTCAGAAAATTATTCTTTATGTTTAATTTCTTGCAACTCTTCTCTCCCTCTCCACCTCCTGATCCCATCCCAACTCTGAAGCTGACTTTCAAATACTTTTTCTATCAAAACTTCTCAACAAAGTACTCCTAGGCCATTGTTGAGAAGTACTTCTAGGCCATTTGTCAGTGGACACGTGCAAGTAAGAATAATAATACCTGGTATTTGGGGAGAATGGGCCATTTCTAAGTCACAGGGTTGCTAGGTTTATGGTGTAAATTGACCTGTGGTGTTGCTATCAGAGGCAGATGTTTACTATATTTTCTTTGGCATGAATAATTATGGATAGTAACCATGCTGAGTTGTTGATGCATATCATGGTATTACTTTTATTCTTGGTTATGCCAGAAATTTCTGTATCAGCTTTAGAAGGCATGGTCACCAATTACTAACACTGTTGTTGCCTTCCTTTTATCTTTGCACAGGTGCATGTTACGGGTGCTAGATTCATTTGGGACTGAACCAGAGTTTAACCATGCTCATTATGCCCAATCTAAAGGCCACAAAACTCCATGGGGAAAATGGAACCTTAACCCACAACAATTCTACACAATGTTTCGTAAGTTCAAGTTGTTTACAAAATGATATTTTTGCTTTTCAGAATAGGAGTTAGCCCTCAGAGTCCTCTGAAGTGAGGGACACGTAGTCAGGAGTTGGTTGCAGGTGAGTGTTGCCGGAAGCAAGCTGAGGGCCAGCTCGGCAGAGCCTCTTTTTATTGGCAGAAAATGCAGAACCAGTCAGATACATTTTGGACTGTGCCCTTTGCAAATCATCCACCCACAAGGTCGCGGGATGACACCAAGCTATTTTGGTACCTGTTTCCACAGCATCACTTTCCCCTTGAACAAGGTTTAATGAAAGCAGACAAAAGTCACAGACAGGGCATGGCAGACTGCTAAGGAAGTGAAAGGTGAAGTTGAGGGCACGGTGTTCAGACTGCCGCAGCTTGTATGTGGGCGGTGGTTTGCCTCACCCAGAGGTCAAGCCTTAGCTCACCCAAGAGTGGTGGTTTGCCACGCACCCATGGCCGATTCCTACAGCCCTCCAAGTGGAAATATTATTTCTAGTGATATCTCTCTTACGGCCTTTATTTTAATAAGGGTTACACTGAGTGGTTGGAACTAAATGATTTTTGACTGCAGTTCTTTCAGGTTTTGTGGAGGGGGGTCTGTTTTAAGAATGGTTTAGGCATAGTAGGTCTAGGAGATATTACATAAAAAAGAAGATATGTTCACATATTAAACTCTTTTTATAGGTCTGTAGTTACTTTGGTATTCTTCACTTTTAATATTACAAGTCTTTGAATATAATGAAAGGGTAAACATATATTTTAGGCACTTATTAGATGCTAGGGGCTGCACCCCTGCTCTCTTTGCTGGACAATCCCACCTACCCTTAGCAACCCCCTCACCAAAGCCACTCCTCATCAAAGACACTTTCTCCCCTCCCTCCTCTTCCCTTTTCTCCTTACACCTTGCCAAACATCTTGCTCACTTACCTGGGCCACCCATCCACTGGCCTGTGCCACCTTCTGCCTTTCTATCACCCTCCCCCTCAGCCCCTTATGCTGCTGCATTGGCTCAGCAGTTCTGAGCCCAGTTTTTTTTACCATGCTGTACCTCTCAGTGCTACCTGTCAACAGCCATGTGAATTGCAGCATGACAATATCCTTAGGAAAATACATAATAGAAGATAAGACTTATGACAATGTTGCAGTGATGCATAATGATGCAGTACTGACTTTTTGTTTGTTTGGTTGGTTGGTTTACAGCTCACACTCCAGACAATAGTTTCCTTGGTTTTGTTGTGGAACAATATCTGAATTCCAGTGACATCAAGCACTTCAACGTAATTAAAAGGCAGGACCAGTCGCTTGTCTATGGCAAAGTTGATAACTTCTGGAAGGTGAGTTGCTATGCTGAACAAATCCTTTCTTGGAAGTTCATTTTCAATGACTGAGCAGAACACAAAGTTGCAAGCTTAAACTGAGCTATATTTTAATTAGTGTTTGACAGGTACTTTTTAGAAAGCAATGCCAGCAGATATTATCTGTTCAAATAGGTTTTTAACAAAAGATGCAGCTCCTTTAGACTATAGTCTTGCGTATAATTTTACATGATTATATGTTCATCCAGATTTATTGCACCATGTTTATAACTGAAAGATTTGGAAGGAAAAAGGGACGTGCCATTAATCTGTACCAAGCCATTAACTGGTTTATCATAACGTGTAGGAGCAAGTACAAACATTTGACTATTCTCCCCTCTCTTCAGTTCTCATGCATTGAAAAGAAACTTAGAGCTCCTGGTTGGGGTCTCAGTCAAACTAGTTTCCATATTATATCTGAATATTGGAAACAAAAACTCTCCTAGCTGTACTTACTGGGTGGAATTCAGCATCATGCTCTTCCAATCATTCTATTTGTGGAAGCATTACAACTTGTCAGGTGGAACGATTCCTCTCCCCTACCTCCTCGTGTTGTTCAGGTGGTTTTACTGAACCCCCCCCAAAAAAAAACAAATTTCAGGGAGTGCAGGAGCCAAATTGCACATGTGGAAGTCCTTGAACAGGGCTTCTGTTGATGAGGCTGGTTAGGTGAATCCTGCCCACTGTCTTTAACCCACTGTTATATGCACTGCTTCTGTGTTCCAATTTGTGAGATTTGTAGTGAGTGTCACATTCTTTTTACCAAAGGATCTCCAGCTGATTGTCAGCTTAACTGAATATTTAGCCTTACAAATGCCTCCAACAAAAATCCCTGTTAGCAACACTCTAAAGCAGGCACCCCCAAACTTCAGCCCTCCAGATGTTTTGGACTACAATTCCCATCATCCCTGACCATTGGTCCTGTTAGCTAGGGATCATGGGAGTTGTAGGCCAAAACATCTGGAGGGCCGCAGTTTGGGGATGCCTGCAAAGTTTCTTTGTAATCAAAGTATTCACAATCCTGACCATAGTGGAAGATAGAGGCCCTGATTTGTGCAACTACACTGTGAAGCCAAAGAACAGCCCAAGGAGACTTACTCCAACTCTCTCATTTGTTATAAGTAATTGGTCTCTGGGTAGCAGCCTCTGGCCAAACTTGCTTGTGGATTCATGTGTTGTTGAACTTGTAGGTACTGAAAGAAAAACTGAAGAGTTGATTTCTCTAGTTTCAGTAATTATTTGTCTTTCCAAAATGCTCAAAGGAATTGCTTTTACATGTTTAAAGATCCATTGAATTAGGCATTATTTTAAAAGTATTGTTTATGAAGTGCCAATGGTAGACTAGGGCATTGGCACTTCCAAAAATGATAACCTATGAGTTATATTTTTTCTAAAGTCTTTTTTTCTTTTTTACTTGCTAACTTGCTGTTTCCCTGTAATCATAATTCACTTCTTTTCACATGCACAGCAAGGTCTTGACTGAGTCAAACCTCTTAGCGCTGACTTCAAGGCATTCTCATCCAGATAGCAGTGCAGAGAAAGAGGGAAAGAGAGAGAGGGAGGGAGGGAGAGAGTGAGAGAGAGCTGTGTGCTTACCAAGGAGATTTTCTTTTGTTCATTTCCCTTGAGAATTAAGCATACAGCTCCAAAGAACAAGGGCAAAAAAACAATCCTTGGTCACCTCTGGTCTGCTAGAAGAACAAACACCTTGGAGTATCCTTCCCCAGCCTATTGCCCTCTAGATGCTTAGGACTCTAGCTCCTATCAGCCCCAGCTAGCATGACCACTGGTCAATGATTATGGGAGTTGTAGTCCAAAACATCTGCACGGCACTAGGCTGGGGAAGGATGCCTTGGGGCATTCTCCAAATTGCCCTCCATTCTCGGTAGAAAGGCTTTGTGTTGTCCCATTATTGCCCGGAGGGCACGGCCATCGTCCATAATACAACACAAAATTCAGTGAAGCAAATGTAGCAAGTACTACTCTGTGCAATTAAAGTTCTGTAATTTCTAGCTCTTCATAAGAGGTAGCTTTTGAGACCCAGATGAGGTAATCTTAACCTTTTGTGCTTACATGTTGTCATTTTATTGAGTAAATGGCTAGTTGAAATGCAGTTGTAACAAACTGAATTATAATGGCATGTTAACAGCCAAAGGCAGCTGTGTTAGCATGTAAGCAAGAAGCTTCCAAATCCAGTTGGCCAACAACTTTATTGGACCTATCAAAGCATTGCAAATTTGTTGCAAGCTTTTGAGTTGTCCAGACAAGATGTTACATAAACCAGGAGATGAGGGTTTTTCTTTGTTTGTTTTTAGTAAAGAAAAGTTAGGCTAGATATTGTAGCATGCTTGCAGATGGATCTTGCAGGCTGGGTAAATCTCTCCTTGGTGCTACAAATACCAGGTTTTACACCTAGGATTCTAGAATAAAGAATCAGTAGTTTGCAACCCAGGTATGTACTTTAGTTACTGAAAGTGGGATTTCAGCTAGTCACAACATCAAGAGTTTGGGTTGAGGAAAAGAATTAACTGGATTTGCATCGTTTAAAAGTTCAATTTTGTGCGCGCACAAAAGTAAAAAGAGTTGTTTATGCAAGAAGCCATCTCTGTTCTCTTATCTTCCAAAAGAGCTATCATCTATACTAAGCAGTGTCTGTAAATCACAGAGAAGGTACTTTAATGCTAGCTTCTGAGTCTGGCTTGTTTGGAAGCCATTAGCCATACTCCCTTATTCAGACCAAAGGAAAAATTATCTGGTTTGTTTCACCGTTCAAGTGAAGGAAGGGGCAAAGGAGATGCATATCAACTGTATATATACTGGCTTATTAGACCAGGATTTTATCATGCACATGCATGATTTTATCATGTCATAGAGTGGATGCTACCCTGTTTTAAACTATTAGAGGACACTCAGTCAATCAGGTACATCTCCCTTTTATGCCTTTTACGCGGGTGGCACTGTGGGTTAAACCACAGAGCCTAGGGCTTGCCGATCAGAAGGTCAGCAGTTCGAATCCCCGCGACAGGGTGCGCTCCCGTTGCTCGGTCCCTGCTCCTGCCAACCTAGCAGTTTGAAAGCATGTCAAAGTGCAAGTAGATAAATGGGTACTGCTGCAGCGGGAAGGTAAACGGCGTTTCCGTGCGCTGCTCTGGTTGGCCAGAAGCGGCTTAGTCATGCTGGCCACATGACCCGGAAGCTGTACGCCTGCTCCCTCGGCCAATAATGCGAGATGAGCGCCGCAACCCCAGAGTTGGTCACAACTGGACCTAATGGTCAGGGGTCCCTTTACTAAAATCTGCTTCTTAGATTAGAATGCCTAGGCATCCTGGGAAATTGTTGAATAAATCCCAAAAATAAATGGGTGGATGTATAGTGTATACCAGCTTCTCGCAGGGTGCCATCTTGAACTATAACTCCCATCAGTGATACTAGAAGTTGTTGGGGGAAGGCTGATTTACAGTGTTGCATTTAGAATATTTAGGAAGCCACAGCCAATTCAAGCTGTCATACATGCATGTATGCAGTGGTGTACAGATGCATATAGAAGCTTTTAACATGATGGCATACATGATGTGTGTGTGCACATGTACATTATCTAGTGCTAAAGCTGCTCTAATAATTTCTTCGTGTAATTAAAATATTGTTCCTTAAGGAAAAACAAGTGTATGCGATTATCTTAAGCTGTTGCTCAGTTCATTACAGAAGCATGCCAGACTGAGGATTTAGGAATACAAATTTAGGAGTACAGGTATCATTTCAATTTTCAAGAGTTTCACAAATTATTTAAGTTTTGTGGGGCATCTTAGTTCTGGGTAGCAGCAGAAAACTGTGAGAGCTCTTCATAATTCATAGTACAGACCTTGGACACGTAGTTTCTTCATCCGTACTGTAGTAATTTCCTGGGATTTCCCAGTGATTTAAAGCCACAGTGTACAAACCTCCTCAGTGAAACCATTTCTCATTATACTTCCCATAGGGATAAATCTGCTAGGTTAAGCCCACTTCAAGAAGGCGCCATGGCAGAAGAAAAGAGACACAGAGAGAATGACAAATGCCTAGTTGCCCCTTTGCCAGCCTATTTTGCCTGCCCATTACAACGCCTGAAGGCCTATCAAGCCATTTTCTCTGTTTGGCAGCTGTCTATATATTCATTTCATTTGTTTAGCAGCATCTTGAGGTTTTGATTGTCCTATATTTGCCCATGGTTCTTGAGCAGAAGAATTGTTTTCTTATTATTTAAGTGGTAGTTGTGCTGCTTTCATTGTGACTTTGAAGAAAAATTCATTAACTTTTTCATCCTCATTTATGAACACTCAAGGATTTTAGAGTGTGCTCCTTGTGCTAAAGTACACATTTTAGCAGCATTGGAAACTGTTAATTCGCTTTCAGCTTTTGTGATTATGCATTCTGTTCTATTATCAGTACTAGGAGACTTTTAAAAGCTTCAATAAAAACTGAGTACTATTAATCAGTGTATTTCCTGATATGATTAGTAGTACATCTGAAGAATAGCCTGTCAGATAGACTTGGGTCTTTTACTCAAAAATATGTATCAGACTTATTTTCAGATTTTTCTTTCAGTTTATTTCCCCCCAGCTCCCCCCTTTCTTTCTTCCTTCCTTTCCTCCCTGTCAATTTGTCTGCCATATCCAGCATATTTGTATCTGTTGTTAAATGCCCCATCTGTTAAATAGCTCTTTCCAGAAATGTCAATTAATGTCTCCTTGCATATTAACATTCACTGTGGAAAAGAAAAAATATTATCTTAACCAGTATAGTGTTTGCCCTTCTCTCACTCCCCTGGTCTACCCACTATAGATACATCTGCTGAAATGAATAGGGAATCCTTCTTGAATCCTTAGATCTTTGCCTTTCTCGAGGGATGAAAATATTCTAGTGCCACTTGTTCTGTGTTACATGTTACCCATCTTCCTAGCCTAATTAAAGACCATCTGGAGGATGCATGCTTGTAAGGGTAAAGGCAGTGACAGCAACCTCCTGATCATTACACATCTCCAGGTTCCCAACTGTTAAATGAACAGTTGTATCAGGCAGGCAAAACTGATAATAGGTGGATAGAACTTGCTGCAGAATGTGAACAGTGTGTGGCACTGGTGGACAGTAGAGAAGAAGTGGTATTTGCTTGTATTCAGTAGAATAGAGCTTCTTCCTCAAACATTTGGGATTGCAGGCTCCCATACACTCATCTTCTCCAGTTTACTAATGATACACACACAAAAGCTCATCAAGGATCCTACCTCTCCAAATTTGGGGGAAGGGAGCTGCTGATTTATACCAAATAGTCATTGCTTTTTTATATAGGGGGGGAAAGGTGTTGGTACTCACCATGAAGTTGTTACAGTTGTTAACTGGGGTGGGGTGGGGAGGAGGTGCCGGTACTACCGTATGTACCATTGAGTATCCCTATAAAAATGTTCTGCAAATTGTTAACAGCCATATAACAAGTGACAACCGGCAACAAAATGTTACAGTGTGCTGTCCTTTCACTCAGAGTTCCAGCCAATCCATTCCATTGCTCCTTCCACTGGTCTGGTTTTCCTCAGTTAGTATCAGTCTAGTAATATTCTGTGCCTACTGAGAGTGCTGAGCACTCAGTAGCTTGTTTTGTCACAAGGGTTCTCCATTTGGGGATGTTTTTAGGGGGTGGATACAGTTTTACACTACATTAAAACCTCAAGTCTGCATGGGTGGTGCTGTTTTGCCTGCACCTTCACAAGCATAGGTAGATAAATTAGAGATGCAGGGAATAAAGATGATCTTTTCAACCTATTGAATTTGAATCATACTCTCCAAAGTTTGTACTGCTGTACACAGTGCTCGTTCCTTGCTTAACATATGTTTGCAAATAAAGAGTCAATCTCCTAAATCTGCAAATAATGATTAAATAGTTCATTGGAAGAATTTTCAACTGTAATTAAGGTAAACTCAGATTTACATCTGTGCCAGCCCCAATTTCAGAGTAATGACTGCATTTGTAAAGTCACATTTTTATCTATAAAATAAGGCTGAGTATTTGTCATGCTGTCTTTATACAGTGGTTCTCTTGATGCTCACTACCTTGTGCTATATTCATTCCTTAATTATCTGTCATACACCAGGTTCATGTCTTTATATACCTTATGATAAACAGTGATAAAGTGCTTGAGCACCAGAACTAAGAATGCTATGTTCAAAAGCTATATTTGATTTAAAAAAAAAAAATGAGTAAGAATTTGGGGATAATTAAAATTGCAGCACAATCATCACCTCTAGTTTGTCCTTGATTGTGTTTATGAAATTTAGCTATGATGCCATGCACAGAAAAGCCACTCACCCTGATTGTGGGATAATCCTAGGGTTGTTCCAAAGCCATGGCTAGATGACGAGGGTGTTTCAGAACAAAATATATTAGGATTGTAAGGGTTGTGTAGCAAATGCATAAGATCTGCATGCATTCTTCCTAATAGACGGAATCTATTTAGTTAGATGGGGTGGAATAGGGATATGGATGGAAAGACACTTCCTTGTGCAATAGAGACAAAATATTTCACAAGATTCCACTCAGTTGGCACCTGTTTGAGGAAATAGCAGTTTACACATGTGTTTCTGGGAATGTAATTTGTTTTACAGAAGCTGTATTATTGAGAATGAAATCCAAGAAGGAATAACACATCCTTCTGCCAAATTGAATTTATATAACTGGCAGTCAGAAGCTCTTTTTGTATGCTTCGGCATTAAGCAGGATTGAAAAGAGAAAACATAGATAGATTTAAGATTCTACCATATTCCCTCATGAGATTTTGAAAAAGTATCTGCTGTTGAGAGTTACAATTAATTTCTAGTCCCACACATCTTGATGCATTAAATGTGACATTTTAAAAATAACAAAGTTGTCCCCAATCATGTTCAGCTGCTTCAAATCTTTCCTGAAGTTTGTCTCATTTAATCTTGTAACAATAGCAAGACTTTTGATTTTCCTATCTGTAGTCACATCTGCAGAGATGTTATGGAATACAGAACTAAAGACTAGAGGAGGGGTAGCCAACATGATGCCATCCCAACTGAGTTGGACACCTATTCCCATCAGCCCCAGCCAAGGATGATGGGAGTTTTAGTCTATCAACATCTGCAGGGCACTATGATAGGTATCCCTAGGCTAGAATTACTGGTCAATTCCACCTAAAGCAGATTGCTAACCAAATGTCTGGGTTGTAGTGTTTAATCCTGCAAGTGAAACTGACATGATTGAATGCTGCTCCACTAAATAGCATCATAATACATCGGAAGTTGTGCAGGAGAAAGCTAGACTAGCTCTTTTAGGTCTAGCTTTCTACATGGAGGGTTTTGTTTTGTCTTTTGTACAGAGAAAAATTCCATTAAATTGTGAGAGATTTACCAACTCACTGGAAAATAGACCTCAGATACATGCACACATTTATATATATTTTAGAAATCCTGCACTTATCTTTTAAAAAGCATGTGTTGTGGTCTCCAACCATGTATCCAGCTGTGTAGCAAGTTATTTTTTTAAAAAAAATGCTTCCAGTACAGGTGTCGCCAGTATGATGCTTTCCAGATGTTGTGGACATCAGCCCCAGCCAGCATGGCCAGTAGTCAGGAATTCTGGGAGTTGTAGTCCAACAACATCTTGAGAGGGCCATGTTGGCTACCCCTGTTCTCTTGTTTTGCATTGAATTCTATGAGAAGTCAGAGCATAGAGCTATAGAACAAGACTGCCTGGTGTGGTGACAATCAAGCAGTGAGGTAATGCTTGGGCTCCCCCCCCCCCCACACACAGAGTATAGCCAGATTGCACTTTGTTCCTGTGGCTTTTAGCAGATCATTGATTAACAAGATTACTATTCTGTGGAGGTGACCTGCATAATTTTTAAATAATGCACATTTTTGCTAATTGTAGGTTGTCAAGTTGATGGCTCAGGCAGCTTTACCTCCTCCTTCTTACTATCTCCATTTAAAGCAGAACACGTGTATTCTTTCTTTCCTCCCTATGTTTCTGCAGCTGATTACCATAAAGAAAGCTTGTGGAAATTTGCCCCTTTCCCACTGAAAATTGTACACCCCTCCACACACATGATTATATTTTCCAGTTTAATGTTGCTTTAAGAGGGAGAAACGCATCAGGCTTTGTCATCCCATTCTCTGATGTGAAAGGTCTTGCATACGGAGGAGCGTTGTAGGTGGAAAATAATTGGCATAAAGTAATAACAGTTGTGTATTCGATGATCAACAGTAGTGCCTTCTGTAAATGGCAAGTTTATCATAGCTGTCAAGAAGAAAGCAGCTGCTGGTTCTGCCCGAGGAATAAGAACCGCTCTTTTGCTGCTCTGCGGTAGAGTTTAGTGTCGGGAGCCTAGCTTTTTTCTAAAAAGCCTTGGCAAAGGAAGTTCCCTCTGGCTGTGCAGCACTGCACCCCTGGAGTGTCATTTGCACCTGTCCAGGAAGAGATAAAATGCATGGACATGCATGTAGAGGTCTGCACACACACAAACATCTCTATCGGGGGCATGGCTGTGGGGTTTGTGCCACGCCCCCTTTGGCCTCATTGGGCATTTTGGACGCCTGATGTTCTGAGTTGTGGGGCCCTTAGCCTGGATGTGGGGCCCTTAGCCTGGACCTAATGTGCCTAGAGTTGTGAGTCCCTGGAATGAGACAGGGTCAGGAAGGCATCCCTGCTCACTGGAAGGTAAGGCCTAGGCAATGGAGCTATGCCTGGTCATTACCCTTGCTGAGAACAGGACTTGGTGCATCCAAGGCAGTCATAATAATAGCAATTTATTATTTATACCCCTCCCATCTGGCTGTGTTTTCCCAGCCACTCTGGGCGGCTCCCAATCGAATATTAAAAACACAATACAGCATAAAACATTAAAAACTTCCCTAAACAGGGCTGCCTTCAGGTGTCTTTTAAAAGTAGGATAGTTGCTTATTTCCTTAACATCTGATGGGAGGGTGTTCCACAGGGCAGGCACCACTACCGAGAAGGCCCTCTGCTTGGTTCCTTGTAACCTCACTTCTTGCAGTGAGAGAACCGCCAGAAGGCCCTCAGCACTGGATTTCAGTGTCTGGGCTGAACGATGGGGTGGAGACGCTTCTTCAGGTATACAGGACTGAGGCCGTCAATGGAAATTAGCTGATTGCACTGTTTCATTTGCAGTGCAGAAGTTAAGTTAATAAATGTGTGGCCTTAGTTTGACCCATTTTATGTATCTTGCCTCTATTCCAGTCGCAAACAAGTACTAGCCCTGCCTATCCTAATCTGTGTCAAAAGACTGAACAAGTCCATTCTGTTTCTAAGCAACCTTTCCTTAAAACGTTTCTTCTGTTCCCACCATCCCTTCCTCCTGCCCTTTGAACACTGAAAAAGAACTAAATCTTAGATTCAGTCGTCAACAGGTTTACCTCACCTATCAGCTAATCACCCATTCCCACCACCCTTCTGAATAATACCCCTCCCCACCCCTCTCACTATATATAAGGGTCTGGTGACTTCTGTTTCAGTGTACTGTATCTGAAGAAGTGTGCATGCACACGAAAGCTTATACCAAGAAAAAACTTAGTTGGTCTCTAAGGTGCTACTGGAAGGAATTTTTTTATTTTAAATCTTAGATAATTCACTTGGTGTGTGAGCTGATCCTTGAAATTAAAAAATATTGTAAATTTTAAATGGATTAAGAAATTAAAATTTATAATACTGTACAAAAGAAAATATGACATGATTTACTATTACATTCACAGTAACCACATCATGCTCTAAAACACTTTGAATTAAAATATGAACATTCCTATGGAGCAGGGATGGGCAGTCTTTTCTGGCTAGATACTTATCTCTCTCACACATACCCCACCATGGACTGAAGTTGGTAGTTGCTATCATAGTGATGTTGAGAGATTATTTCTTTTGAAGACACACACACTCCATCGTTGATTGGACTTCAAAGCAAACTGTGGGGCTTTCAAATAGCCCTTTTGTAAACATCCACCAATGGGGATGTTTACAAAGCGCTCTCTCTCTCTCTCTCTCTCTCTCTCTCACACACACACACACACACACACACACAGACACACACCTTGAGTTTCTCCTTCAAGTCTCTGCAGAGTTTTGAAGGAGAAATGGGGGACGGATGTGTTGAAAGTATCAAGCAAGGCATGCTCCTACCGCCTGTTGGTTGATCCCAAATGCCCCCATCCACGTTTTTCCTTCAAATCACAGAGATTTAAAGGAGTAGTGTGAGTGGGGTGTGTGTGTTGAAGGTGTTCTCATAGTACCCATCACCTGGGAATGCATCTTGCTTGATCAAAGGAACAACCAAGAGCTTTAATCTCACCTTAGCATCTGTCTGAGCAGCCCCATACTGATCTTGATTCGAGCTCTATTTCAAAGACCACAGTCATTTTAATAATGTGTGAGAGTTTGTAGATGCTAGAGTTGTTGTTGTCGTCATCAGCACCATTATTAAAATTTCCTACCCGCCCTTCACCATAAGGTCTAAACATGGGTTACATCAAGAACACAATACAATTTTCAAAACTAACAACCATACAAAACAAGTTAATTAGGCATACTTCTCTTTAAGGAAGAATTTGCATTAAAAAACAAAACAAAAACTCAACCTGATTGAGTTTAATGAAATCAGGAAAAAATAAGCCAAGCTGTTTAATTCTTTTTTTCTGGCTTGGGTTTTCATGAAGACAGGGTTTGGAATTTACAGATAAGCCCAGGAACTGGCTGTGTGTACTATAGTAGGGAAGTGAACAAGGGAAAGAGATCTGAGCTCCACGGAAAGCTAAGTGGAAGCATGTTCAAGGAAGGGGTGCTGAAGACTGCTGAAATCTTGGGATCAAAAACTGATTGGAGTTGTAGTCCAAAAAGGAGGACAATTTTTAAGACCAAAGGGAAGACCAAATCATCATCATCTCCTTTACCGGATGTGTGATCTTCAACAGCAATAGAGAGGGATTTTTCAGTTGTGGAGCGTCAACTACAAAACATACACACACACACACACACACACACACACACCCAAGAGGCTTGCCTGGCACGGCACCAGTGTTGCCATGGGGGAGGGACCATTTTGGAAGCAAAATGTTTTTGTTTCCACGATCATTTTAATGGGTTGGAAGTTTCACTTTCTGGATTTTATTTATTGTCCTATTGCCCTGTTAAGATCACTGATCATACATCATCATGAAAACCCCAAAAGAATGAAGTGTGGCATTGAAATTTTGAAATAAATTTTAATTAAATAAAACTTCTTACAATATATTTACTCTTCGTTAGAAGATGTCATAGCTAGTGTGTTTTGTGTTCTTAAACTGATAATTCAAATATATGTGAAGATGCTTGGATTTTACAGGGCTCAAGGCAGGAAGATTCTTTCTAGTCTCCTGTAACCTTTGAATGAGCATCTGTGCGAGGCTTTTAACCAACAAACAGGGAATAGTGTGTTGCTGTTGCATGTGATGGAACTGAGGGATGCAAAACACAAGCTTGTGCTTTCTGATCCCACTGAAGACAAAGGGTACATTTACTTCTCAACTAGAAACCAGACTTTGAGGTTGCTGATCTACACAGTTGAGAAGTCTCATTCATGCAATATGTTTCAAGGGTTATTCTATACTGAGCACTTCACAATCCATCTTTGAATGAGTTCTAGAGAAGAGGAAAGCAGGTCAAAGTTTTTTTTTTTTTTTATGAAATAAATCTCTCCCAAACAAAGCACCTCGTTTTCCACATTGCTCTAAGTCCCAGTATATGGGGGGAAACCAAGAGACTTTGTGGCTCACTCTAGAGAATAAATTTTAAATGCCACCATGTATGTAAAGAGCATCATGACTCCACCATTAAGCTTTGGTGAACAGGGAAAGATGAGAGGGATTCTTTTTCTTCAAAGCACTTGCATAGGCGGAGTTAAATTTGGTCAGATGATCAGAAATTAGTTTGTGTGGCTCAAATGTGTGGGGCCCAAAATTTAGAATACCAGTCTCCTTGGTGAAGTAAGAACTTAGATTTTAACTAGTTCCAATGGTGGGAGTACTGATGGGGCACTGCAGCAGTAGGTGGAGCAGCATTTTTTGCTGATCTGACCACTGCTACAGCCCCTTTGCCCCTTGAAATTCTGCTCCGTAGGATCAGGGGAGTCTTTGAGCAGCATGAGCTATTGTATTGTGTAATGGTGGTGGGTAATTAGACAGATAGGCCTCTGCATTATGTGAAGACTCAATTTTGGTTGGCTTATGTTTCCTTACTAGGATAAGAAAGCTTATTTGGATGTCATTCATACCTATACAGAAGTTCATGGAACTGTCCATGGGACAAGTACTGTCTACATGCCCAGCTATGTTAAAAACCATGGCATCCTCAGTGGCCGGGATTTGCAGTTCCTGCTGAGAGGGACAAAGGTAAGTTGGCTGGTATGCAAACAAACACACACACACACCAAGCAAAATCCCAAAAGATTAAAATACATGTGCATTCAAATGCATTTACTCCCCCCCCCCATGAAATGCTTGGCGCATTATGCTCATTGTACCATAACAGCTTTAAACATTTGCCAATGTCCAGTGTTCCAAAGATTCCACTGGTTTCAAATTATCATTGTGATGGTGCTTCATATGTGTCTTAAGTTTGTTTAGAAAAATGAAAAGCTTTCACTGTTAAATGCCACCCCAACCCCCCACCCCCGAAGCTTTGCATGCATGAGAACCAAGTTTGGTGATTTCAGAAACTCTTCTCCCACACAAATTCACTTCAGAATTGAGGTAAAATCCCTCTCACACAAATACATACAAATACAGTAGCTGTTTATTCTATTATGTTGTGTTTCTGTTATGCTACTTTTTATTTGCCTATCTATCAGCCTGAAAAGGTTCCCAAGGCAGCTCACAAAGAACAAACAAATAAATGTGAATACAAAATAATGCAAATGCAGACAGTACAAATGACAAAAATTCAACAAAAATATTAATATTTCAAAAGTATTAAATACCAAATACATGTGTGTTCCTGCCAAAAGAGCAAAGAACATTCCCCACAAAATGACTGAAAATATTCTTTCAAAAAGGCTAAAAGGATTTGCTTGCATGGGATCTTTTTGAAAGAAGCAAAACATCACTCAGTAAAATAATTTCCTTTCTTATTGAAATGGTGGTGTGTGCTGCTTATAATTTTGATCCACTTGGTGAAGTATGCAGTGTAGTTACTTCCAAGTTATACTTCACAGATGGTAGCAGCTATTTAATATGAGTGGAGGACAGTTGGTGCTGTATTTATTATTAAGTGGTAACAGAAGCCCCTGTGCTGTCAAGACATGTGAGCTGCACACTCTCCCCTAAGGAGCTTTTGTTAAATAAGTTGACAGCATATAGAACAGAAAAGATGTTCCAACAGTGTCGAGGTAAAAAGTGAAGAATGCTTATCTACCCATCCAGTATCATTTTCTGTAACTAATTAAAACTCAGCCACTGCTGAATTGTTGGTGACATTTTAAAGTCCTTTAATTAATGGTTCGGCCATGTTTCTGCTGCTGCTAATTAAAAGATATAATTTAATTGCTTATCAGACTTGTCTACCTTTTTTGTTTGCTGCATGGGAATGCAGAAATAGATCAGGTTGTTCTCTGTAAATGTTGAGTCCATTAAATCTGCTTTTTTAAAAAAGAGTGGGAACTCATAATGCAGTTTGATACACCAGTAGGTTTTGTTAGGTTTTCTTTTCCTGTATTTCACTGTCAGCCTCTCAACAAAAGGCACTCTAAGAATAATAATAATAATAATAATAATAATAATAATAATTATTATTATTATTATTATTATTATTATTATTATTATTTATACCCCGCCCATCTGGCCAGGTCCCCCCAGCCACTCTGGGCGGCTTCCAACAAACATTAAAATACATCAAAATGTCACAGATTAATAACTTCCCTAAACAGGGCTGCCTTCAGGTATTTTCTCTGTAATAAGGGTTATAACATTTTGCCCTATTTTTCTTTTGAAGAGGTATATTCATAATCTATACTAAAAATTGTTGCTTTAATATCCAGTATTGTTCATCTCAAAAGAGCCTGAATCATGCCCACTTAAGACTTACAAGTTAATAATTCTCAGCAGCAGCCCTTGCCAGGAGCTTTTGGGAATTAATACTTGCTCCTGCTCCAATGGCAAGGATCATTGCAGGATGCAGGATGTCTGAATCAAGATTTGTGCATGGAAGCTCATGTTCCAACAAAGGTGCCTTCAAATGATTACCTTTCCCCCCCTGTCATATGAGGTTCCAGAGTCATCTGGAGACTTTAAGGTGTGACAATTTCCTGAAAGTGTGATGGCTGGAAAGACCCATTCATGTGGCCAGACTTGCTGAGGACTTCCTTTTTTTTCAGAAGAGAGAGGGAAGGAGTAAGGAAGATTGATCTTAACCAGTAGGGAAGAGAAAGTAAGGACATTTAAGTAGCAGAAGCCTTTGGAGAAAGTGGCCAAATAATGATCAAATTCATCAAAAGTGAATGAGTTGAATTTCAGGGGGGGAACCCTGATTTTAATAAACTCGGAGAAATACTAGATAGGGAAATTCCTCAGGTGGCCAAGATTTCCTGAAGAAGGGAGGCACAGCTAAGAGAGAGAGATTGAGAGAGAGGTATACAAAAGGCAATGTGGCTTCACAGAAAGTATAGTGAGGAGCGAAAAATAAAAAAGGTCATTTATAAAGGTAACCAAGGACAAGTGCAGACAAGGAATCCAGACTAGTAGGGACAGTGTCAGGAAAGCTAAAACTCAGAATGAGCTGAAGCTGGCTAGAGATGCTGAGAGCAACAGAAGGGGTTTTTCAGGTACGTACAATGGACTTCTCAGTAAGAATGGTGAAATGCTAAAGGGTGACACAGAGAAGGCAGCACTGCTTAACTTTGATCTTACATTCATCTCTCAAAAGAGAAAGTGTGAAACCTTGCATAATTAGCGTTAATGAAGGTCAGTGTTGTGTATTGATTCAAAGGTTATCTGTCTGTAAAGTAACTGCATTCCTGTTCCAGAAGGAACAGCTACTATTGGTTCATTTTAGCTGCTGCATTTGGATCCTCAGCTTTATTGGTTCCCACCAAAAAGCTGCTGTGTGATTGCTTGAGATTGTTCCCTCCAAAATGTATCTTTTCCTTGCCAGCCTCTCTCTCCTATAAATGTAACCGCCTACCCTAAGTTCCCTCAGTCCTGTCTCCCTAAAATAAAGAGCTGTTTCATGAAGATGTGTATCTGGATTACTTCGGCCACGACACAACAGTCAGGATTGCAGTTCAGATAGATAATGAATTAGTCAATAGAAACAAAGATGCCGAGTTCAAGTATTGAGGGCCAGACAAATTGCATCCTAAAGTACTAAAGGAACTCACTGATGTACTCTGAGAACATTTGTCTATAATATTTGAGAAATCCTGGAGAACAAGTGAGAAGAGGCAGAACTGCCCAATTTTCAAAAGGGTAGGGAAAGGTGAATCAAGGAAATTACATACCAGTCAGTCCAGTTTCATTACCAGGGAGGATACTTAAATATATTATAAAGGAGTCAGATTGAAAGCATCTTGATAATAATGTAGTATTAGTAGAAACATATATAAATTTGTAATTAATAATCCTGCCAGAATAAATTTATCATCTTTGTTGAGTTACTGGTTTAGTGGGTTGTGGGATGCTCATGATATGTCTATATTTCAGCAGAGACTTTGACAAAGTCCCCCATTGTACCTTGGTTAGCAAACTGTTTAAATGCAGGCTAAATGACAGTGCTGCCAGGTGGATTCACAGCTGGTGTGAAATTGTACTCATTAGTGGTTCCTCATCAGTCTGGAATGAGGTTTCAAGTGAGGTGTTGCAGGGCTGTGGCTTCAACTTTTTATATATATGAAAGGGTGGAATGAGTCATCACATTTGCAAATGACACAAAACTAGGAGGGAGAACCTCTCAGAAGATTAAAATAAAATTCAAGTTGACCTTGACAGGATGGAAAACTGGGCTGAAGGTGACCAGTTCAGCAAAAACTAAGTTCAGCAAAAACTAAGGCAAAGTTCTTCAGTGTGAGAGAAATCAAATGCACAGGTATAGGGTGGATGATCCTGACTTGGCAATAGTTAATGCAAACAGGACCTCAGGATTGTAGCCAGCCACATGCTGAAATGAGTCAGCAACATGATGCAGCGGCAAAAAAAAGAAAAATTTGGCTTTAGACTGCATCAATAGACTCATAGTTTCCAGGACATGGAAAGTAAAGTAATTAAGTTCCATTTTATTCACTAATCAGACCCCACTGGAGTACAGTGTCCCATTTCTGGGTACTACACTTTAATAAAGATACAGAGTGGAATGGATTAGACGAGAACAATGATTATGGTGAGCAGTATAAAAAAAACAAGTTTTATGAGGTAAGGTCAAGTCAGGGATTGGAGTCTGCGGTTCTTCAGGTGTTTTTGGACTGCAGTTGCCATCATCTCTGATGATTGGCCATGCTGGCTAGGGCTGATGGTCATTGGAGTTCAACAATACCTGGAGGGCTACAGGTTAGACTTCTTTGGGTTAAAAGAACTGGGAATGTTTAGTCCAGAGTTTCCCAAACTTGGGTCTCTAGCTGTTTTTGGACTACAATTCGCATCATCCCTGACCACTGCTAGCTAGGGATGATGGGAGTGGTAGTCAAAAAACAGCTGGAGACCCAGGTTTGGGGAACCCTGGTTTATCCAAAGGAGAGAAGACCAAGGGGGCAGGATAGCACTCCTATAGATGTCTGAGGAGTAGCCATGTAGCTCTCGGTTTCCTGCATCAGGCTGGGGTTGGACAAAATGGCCTATAAGACCAGATACTTCTACACAACTTTCTTTCGGGTGACTTTTTGCAGACCACTCACACTCCCTTCTTTCATCTCTTATGCTAAACAATTTCCAAGAACAGCCTTTTCACACAGCTTTCCATGTAGTTTGAGGTGGACTCGCTGTTGTAGACTACGTGCACATTCCTACAAACTTTGCTGCCACCTGCCGTTGGTCTTTGGAAGTTTATTGCTGTTTGAAGAATATGCTTATTCAAGAATGCCACCCTGCTCAGCTACTCTATGCAAGACATTTTAAGCCGTTTGTGTAGTAATCATTGTGTGGCACAAGTTCAAGCAAAGCATTTGCTAACACCCCAAGGACATATTTTCTCCTTATGCCAGGACCTAATGGTGGTTCTATTACTCTGTGATGGGCCTAGAATATCTTAAGGTCTGTGAATTGTGGTTGTGGATGAAGTGGACTTTGGTCAAAGCTTAGGACTTGGTGATATGTGTTACCAAGAAAGTGGGCGAAAATACATTCTCCCAATATTGGAAAGACTTGCTTCACCTTTTTTCACTGCACTTTTGTCTGTAAAGAAATCTAAAAATATGATATCCCCTTCTTCCTTTCCCTCCCCCGCTCACTACAAAAATATTGGAAACAGGGAGTGTTTTAAAAAAAATCTATTTATTAGATCTTCCAATACAAATCACATTGGAATTATTACATTTCAAATTACAATCCAAATTTATTATACAATTCCCAATTAAAAAACAAAAACATTCCAATTATACCTAATTATTATATATGTATTTTTTTATATATATATGGACTCCCCATGCCTCGGACGTCAGGGAAACAGGGAGTGTTTTAATTTAGAGAAGGTTTTATTTTAGAAAAGGGTTTCATCATTTTCACTTTCACCCATTATAGAAAGGTTATCAGGTTTGCAGTATATTTTCATGGCTCTTTCAGGAGAGTGGCATGTTGCAAAAGCAAGCACCTTTGGCAGTCATCAGAGAGGGTAGGAAGCTGCCTTACTTTGTGAGTTAGATGTCCAGGTTGACCCTCCTGTTATGTCACAGGCAGCCTCCCCAAAGCACCTGTACTTGTGTCAATAATAAATAGAAAAGAATCAATCCATGCAACATTACATAAAATAATACAAGTAAGCTAACCTAATTTGACAGTTTAAAACTAATCAGGAAAGGGAATAATGCCTAACACAGAAATAAAATGTAGCAGAGAAAATGAAGTAAAAGCTAATGTTATGAGTGTTTCTATTTTACAGCTCTTTGTTGGCCTTGGTTTTCCATATGAGGGACCTGCCCCTCTAGAGGCCATTGCAAATGGATGTGCATTTCTGAATCCAAAATTTAATCCACCCAAAAGCAGCAAAAACACAGATTTCTTTAAAGGCAAGCCAACACTCCGAGAGGTAAGCAATCAACATCCATATTCACAATTTTCTACTGTGTGTACTGCTGGTTGGACATGTCAACAGTAGCTTTTGTGGCACATCCTTTTTTAAATTTTCAAGCATCACCAAAATATGGGATTTCATTGCTATTGCCCTAGCAAACTCTTGGTCTGAGATTGTTTCCTTCTGAGCCTATCTCCTGCAATTACTTTTAGACATTTGTATCTAGAATAGTATCAGTGTTCAATTCTTTCAATTGGTTCAGTTTACACAGGAAATCCTCATTGTTAAAAACAAAAATCAATGTATGAAAATCTTAAGTGTAATTCTAAGCAGGCCACAGGTGTTTTTTATGAGGTGTGTTTGCACATTTATTTAGCTTTATGTACATTAAATGCAAGAAAGTTAAACTCTGTCCAATTTCCAGCAATGAAAGAAAAAAAACCAAACCATTTGAATTATTTTGCTAGACTTTAAGGGCAAGGTCCTTGCATCCCTCCCTAACCTTCCCTGTGTTGGGTGATGGAGGTCTACAGTGAACTTTTACTTGTAGCCACATATTTCAAGGTTCCTGGTCAGGATTCTACTCAAATTCAAACACAGGGATAGTCAGGGATTAAGAGCAGGGGGTGAGGTGGATGCGGATATTGGGCCAGGGCTTGTATGCACACCCTGCTCCCTTCCAATAGATCAGAGGTCGACAACCTAAGCCCCATGGGCCGGTTCCGGCCCATGAGCTTCCTGGAACCTGCCCACGGCCATTCCGTGGATCAGCGTGGGGATTCCGTGCTTTTTTTCGCGGCGCCATTTTTTTCCTCATCATGGGGACCGACTTCTGGGTCGGAAGAGCGCAGGAAATAGCGTGTGTGCACGTGCACGGGAGGAGCGCCTGTATACATGTGTACACGCTATTTCCGGTGCACTTCCGGGATGGAGGAGCATCCGTGCACATGCACACACGCTATTTCCGGCGCTCTTCCAACCCGGAAGAGCACCAGAAATAGCTTCAGCGCACTCACAGGCGCGCATGTTCCGGCCCACTGAGAGGTCTGCCGGGGAGTGGACCGGCCCGGCCTCAAAAAACATTGCCGACCCCTGTCATGGATAATAGAGTTCACATGTTCACTCCTGAGCATACTTCCTGTTACTTGGAAATAACAGCTTGTTCCTCAATATTAGATTGTTGTACATCACCACCTGACTCCTGTATGCTGACAGCACATAGCCTATTTAAAGAGTGTAAATAAAATTCTATGCAGATATTTGTATTTAAATCAATATAAAGAATATTTGTTTGGCTGTTTTAGTTCCTAGAAAGGGCAGTCAGAGGGGGCCATTAACTTAATAAAAGGGATAAACATAGCATGGGGGGGAAATCACTTCTTTTCAAGTGGCAATGGCCTCTTTCTTGTGAAAGAAACATTTGGTTTACAAGGTGCTTTCATTCTGTACATGCAGCAAATATAAGCTGATAAGGATTTGTCCTCAAAATATGTATCGACAGCAAGAATTGGCTTTGTAAATATGGCATTCAGAAAGTAAAGCAAGGGAGATTAGGACTGAAGGCTCCTTATTTATCTACACATGTGTTAGCTGCCTTTTAGCCTTCACTGGGCAGGAAGCAAGGTCTCGCTTGCCAGCCTTTAGCTAACATTAAGAGTCATCAAACAGTGGAGTATTTTGGGCATAATGCCCAGCAGTATAACTGTAGCATTAATTCTGAAGGCTTTTAGAAGAATGAGGCTATCTAGAAGTACAGGAGGTGAATCGTGGACTGCAGGCTCATGGGCTACCAAGGGGCTGGGACAAGTGCATGTCAGTGCTTTACATGACCTCATATGCATCTCTGCCAAACGCATAATATCAGGCAAGGAAGTGGCTGCAGGAGAAAGCCAATTCAGGTGGGAACAGTCCCTAAAGAAGTAAACAGCTGCCTATAATATTTTGAAGCAAGGTAAAAGGGGGTTATAGAAAGAGTGGGTGCAGAATGTTTTGGAACACCATGAAGGTAAAATACGGAAAAAAAATTAGCATAGATAGCATGTGCTCTGAATTTGTTTTTTAAGCTGCATTAAGTTTTTCAAAACGTTAAGTAAACAAGCTACAAAAAGTGTGTCATTGCAGATGGCAACTCACAAATTAAGCAGTCTTATCAAGTCTTCAAGCTTTGACACAAATGGAAATGACTGAGCATACAATTCTCATATAAATACTAATTAGCTTGGCAAGAGATACTAGAGAGGTCAGAATTTAGTATCAGAATGTTAGGATGCTTTATTGCAAGATACACTAGACTGTCTGCTTCCCTTTTTCAAGGTGCATTACACTGTCCCTGACACTTATGTACGGTAGTTACTTGCCCCACATTTCAATGATTAGGTTCTATAGAAATATTGACAGATAATTCCTTTTTGGTGACTATGATGACGTGAACAAAGCTTTGGAAACAAAGGAATAGAGAGCCCCCTAAATGGCTGGAGTGTTATGTTATCTACACATTTTGCATCTTATTGAAATTTGCCTACTGAAATGAACATGATTCCCGGAAAGATGACATTTGATCGTTTTTCTTTCAGTTGACATCTCAACACCCCTATGCTGAAGTTTACATCGGGAAGCCTCATGTTTGGACTGTAAACATCAATGACCTCTCTGAAGTTGAGAAGGCAGTGAAAGCAATTTTGAATCAAAAGGTTAACAGTTTTGTGTTGTTGTTGTTGTTGTTTTTAAAAAACCCACTGCATTTGTAAATCAATGCATAAATATGGAATAGAAACATATGATAGTGTGAGGTTTATCAGAAAGAGCTCAATATGAAACTCAAAGCCTTAAATAATCCAACAAAAATAAAAATTTCTATGTTTTTTGGCTATGATGAATTAAAGCTTGTTGCAAACTCACATGTATCATTATATAAGATCCATGAATATGCAAAACCTATAAATTGTAAATACCATGCTATATGCAAAATATGAATGACATTATTTCAAAAGATAGAAGATTTATATCCTGTTAAGAACTTGAAACCGGGGGGGGGGGGACACAGCTGCTAACTCCCCACCCCTGCCCATCCAATATAGCTGGAATGTCATATTTGAATATATGTATAGATTGTACTTTGTTAAAGCAGATGCCATTTTACTATGCATCCTGAGCAAATGAGAAGCCTCAGTGTGTGGGGGAAATTACAGATCAAAAAAGCACAAAATTATTTCTCTGGTAGCTGAGAGCTTTAATGGTAGGGGAAACTGGGCTAGGAAATACTACAGGTGTGAAAGTTGCTGAGTGTTTTTATAGTTTAATTTCATGGTAGCAGCAATATTTAGAATGGCAGATGCCTTACTAAACAACTTCATAACTAATACCTGAGCACCTGCACAAACATATGTTACAGTGGTGCCTTGGATAATATTTTTTAAAACAACAAGGAACTAAACTGCACATTTTATTTTAACAGATTGAACCTTACCTGCCCTTTGAATTCACATGTGAGGGGATGCTCCAGAGAATGAATGTTTTCATAGAGAAACAGGTATGTTCTCCATATCCACAAATACTTGCTTTGTGAGCACAGAGATCCTGTGTATGCCACTATATTACCAATGCTTGTTCTCTGTTGAATAGAACTGGAATAGACTAAAGCTCACAGTTGTGCAACCAATTTCACTTAACCAGTAAACTAACTGGTAGAGGGCTATTTTATGAAGCACTCTTATCAGCGTCTAAAACAAATCTTGTGGTCAGTGCACACCTCTAATAGATTGCTTGGTGATGCTTTTTTGTTGTTGCTGAGCCATTTTCAGTGCTCTTTTAATATTTTTATTTTATTAGTTGGCTGCTGTTCATTGCCTTGGGGGTCCCACATTTTTAGACAGAAATACATTAAAAGCTGCCTTCTACTAAAACCGAACATTGGTCCATCTAGCTGTGTATTGTTTAACCTGAGTGGTGGTGGCTTTCAAGTTTCAGACAGGAGCCTGAAACAAGATTATACATTTGGCGGAGACCTAGGCAGCCCTGAGATCCATGCTGGTTACCTTAGAGTCTTGACTGAACCGTCTGGAGATTGAAGTTTTGAATAACAGCAGCGTATTGAGTGAAATCACTTTTTGCCTTGTCATTATGAAATGTACTTTTTTTCAGGATTTCTGCCACGGGCAAGTGATGTGGCCCCCATTAAGTGCCCTTCAGGTTAAAATTGCTGGGTCTGGGAAATCATGTAAGCAGGTTTGTCAAGAAAATCAGCTCATCTGTGAGCCATCCTTTTTCCAGCACCTGAACAAGGACAAAGACCTCTTGAAGTAAGTACTGCAGTTCCAAGGACAAGGAAAAAAAGTTGCAAGAAAACATTATCAGCACATTTTGAATGTTGCTCTGGAACACGGTTTCAATCTCAGCATGAGATAGAAACTTCAGAGGCTTTGGAATATAATGCATTTGTGTTCTTGCATCTATACACCTGCATAGCACAATAGACAGAGAAAACTGAACTAAATGATGCCGTGCATGTTGCTAACCACATAGAATTTACCATGGCTTTCCTTTGTATTGCAACCAATTCCCTGGCTTCTGCCTACCTTGCCCTACAAGTTACAATTGATGTTTAGATCTACTTTTCAAATAATTCTCCTAGGCTGGTGTATTGGCGGAAAAGAAACCCCATAACTCCCTGTATACTCTCAAGTGTGAGGATATCACACATGTATGTTAACTTACATCTATGCTCGCTGAGAACTGTCTGCTAAATCATGGTTTGTTGGGGTATATGCCCCCAGTAAACTTGTCACATGGGACAATTATTGTATGAAGTGAGTCAACTGTGGTATTAGTGTGGAAGGTTTCCATTGTACTTTGTGTATGTGTGTGTGTTTCTTTTGTAATTATAGGAATAATAGTAGCATTGCTAGAATCACGTTTGTGAATGTGCATCTGCCACTGCTTTTTGTTCAATCATCATCATTAAAATAGTTGCCAGCTTCTGGCTTTACCCTACACTGCTGCATATATAGGCGGGTTTGCTGGACGAATTTGAAAAGTGTAAACTGGCCCATAGGCTTGGGGAATGTCCTATACAAGACAGTCACTACTTTCCAGAGCAGAGCGTGCCACAGTGCCCAGGCAACATAATTCCCAAACACTCATTCTCACCATCACCACATAATTACCATTGCATGAGAAGTGCAAACAAGGAGTGATTTCTGCACACTCCATCACTGTTCCTGCAGTTCACTGCTTGTTGGAAACATGCTGTACTGAAGCAGACTTGCCACATGATTTAGAACTTCCAGGGTTTTAAATTGTACAGAGAGCCTACTTGACTAGAACAGGCAGCGTGCTGTAGGGGGAGGACGAAGGATTGGGGAAGTGGTGGGGGGCAGTGGGCTCATTCCCACTTTTCTTTTTATGGAAGGGGGAAGATAATGAATAGACTTATAATAGAACTGCATTGTACAGATCTCCTCATACATTCCAGAGCTCTCTCGTTACCCACTTTAACTGTGAACTCTATACCACTTCATGTCAAAGAGAACTCTGGATTATAGTATTTCTGCTCATCGGTGTTTGTGTAACCAAGTGTTCTGGGATGGTGTTAATCTCTTCTGAGTAAGTGTAGCTCTGCCTTCTTGTAACACCCTTTTGAAATTATCGGTGTGATTTTTGACATTGTGAGTTGGGCAGTTTATGGGACCTGGTTGCTGAGATGTCAGTTTTATGTATGAACTGAATCTCTGCATTACCTACCTTTGGCACCGTGAGTTGGAAGTGCAGCTGCTGCTGCTGCTTGCTGAATTATTGCAGGTGATGTAGGTTGTCTATCTTACTTTTCCTTTTCTTTTCCAGATACAACATTGAATGTCATACAGCTGAGTCTGCAAATGATATTGTGGTTCCATCTTTTGATGAAAAGAGAAAACACTGTGTTTTCCAGGGTGATCTCTTGTTGTTCAGTTGTGCAGGATCTCATCCAAGCCACAAAAGAATCTGCCCTTGCAGAGACTACCTTAAAGGACAAGTTGCACTTTGTAAAGACTGTCTATAGCAGCAGCTCACTTGACTTGATGAAGGGACAAAAGAGCCAGTGGCTCAGTGAGAGCTGCTGCCATTTCTTGCACTTTGCTACTGCAGGCAGAACAATTGCTGAGGAGCAAAAATCTGTACCACGATGGAACAGAAAAGCAATTTTAAAAAATCTCAAATGATTTATATATTTTTTTTCCTAAGCAAGTAATTCCAGTGACACAGAAATCTCTTTAATTTACTTAAGGAGGTAACAAACGAAGTTCAGCATTTTGTAAGGGTAAATTAAGAGTGTGGGTTTCTTTTACCAACAACTCCTCATGATCAACAACTTTTCTGAATATTATTTCCAGTACAAAAAAAACAGACCTGGAAGAGATTGGTCAGTACAGGAAAGACTAACACAATCCTGGGTACATTGTTTATAGGGGTCTTCTGAATCCTGAATGGCTGGTGAACATGGAACTACAATGGAACACAGCTACAGAATTATTGTTTTTTATCTCATCTGACACATTCTGCAAATTCACAGCTATGTGGTGGTCTCCACATAGCTAAGCAAGTAGCACCATTAACTGGTGGCTTCCTGAGTCGCAGATCCTTTTGGTTTGATAATGGATTATGATTGTGCCATTTCATTGGGGCTTCGCCACATAAGCGTAATATTTAAAATGTATGGTCTTGTCTAGAATTATGAGTGTACCCCTCTTTCCCGGTCCCACAAAGTTTTGTTGTAGGGTGGTGACTAGACATACTGTTAGATCACTGAAAATAAAATGGTGCCATTGGAGCAATATTTTCCTCAGTATAAGGTGGAGAAACAGTGACTGAAAGTTGAAAATAGAAGTGAGGCAGTCAAATCGTGCTGGTCTGTCTTTTGACAGCTTGTGGGGATTTAACAAGCTTTTATAGGACGGACTGACATGAATAAAACAATGACTATAAGCAAGTGAGACCTCTTCCTGAAGTCCTTAATTAAAAGTAGGTGTGCTGCAGCAGGTTGGTAGTGTTACAATTTGAAATTAATCCAGAGAATTGAAATCAGATTTGTTTGTAGATCAGCTTTTCCTTTTTTTTTTTTTTTTTTTTTTAGGAAAAAGGGGTTGCTTTTGCAGCACAGCTGACATCTTTAAAAGCACTGTTTGTGGAAGGCAAAAGAGACATTAGATAGAAAATGGATGCTTCCTTACTTTGAAGCTAAAAGCTACCACAGGTTGGCAAGAAAAAACTTGGACCATTTTCAATATTATATCAGAGTATGATACTTCAGTTATTTGTTTCCTCTACCCTAAACATTACTTACTATTTCTACTGGTGGGATAATACACTCCTTTCTGCTCTTTTGTAATGTAACTTAATTCATTATTTGGCATTCACTGTTTATTGTGGGAAGCACTCACATATCTTTTGACATACCAAAGACCATAAGGGAAAACACCTCTCTCAAATTGTTGAGATAGAGAGTCTTTTTTTTAAAGAACTATTTCATATCAGCAGGGCATAGCTCCAGAAATGTTTGACAGGACTAAAAACTTTTAATTGTATGTGCATAGGATTAAAAATTAGCAGTGGCTGGCCCAAATTCCAGTAACTCGTGACTGGCTTTTGTGTGATGTCTTGGACTTCTGTAACAGTTAACACTTGGAATCTAGCCTTGTGTGTTAAGTTGTAAGTACACGGGAGCCCATCCCTCCTTCCTTTCTTTTTAAAATGATCACTCTTCAACATTGATACCCTTGTTGGTGATTGACTTATTTGTTCTAACGTGTTCTTTATGAGGACAGACCGTCATCAAACTAGACCTGGCAATAAACAAAGCACTACCAATTGCTGCAGCAGCAAAAATGTTTGAGAATATATGTGCTGTAAATGCATCTCAGTTAGCACATTCAGATTAGTTTGGCTTTAGTAACGGGGCCAGTTCCAATCTAATATTTCTTCTCCAGAGAAAGATATAAATTAAATGTCGATATACAATTTTACGAATCTGATCATTTGCTTAGAGATTTTTCTTTCAACAATAACATAGATTTTGTCCTCTATTGCAGTGTTCCCCAACCTTGGGCCTCCAGCTGTTTTCGGACTACAATTCCCATCATCCCTGACCACTGGTCTTGCTAGCGAGGGATGATGGGAGTTGTAGTCCAAAAACAGCTAGAGGCCCAAGGTTGGGGAACACTGCTCTATTGCAACATTTTTAATGTGTTTTTTGTTTTCATACATTGCATCAAACGAACCCCAAGAGAAGGATTTGAGTTTTGTTAGTCTGTTGGTGCAATGAATAACATAGTCTTTCAGCAGGGGGTATATCTGTAAATTGCTAGTTTAGACATACTGTATGTTGGCCAAAAAAAAAAAATGCTATGTGGTTATAATGAGTGGCGGTCTACTGAGAAGGTATAATTGATAACATTATTGTAGGGTGGTATTGTGAGTAAGCCGTATGCAGAGCAGAGTACGGAAATCAATGGACTTAAGTTATGACTAACTTCAAGTCATTGGGTTTACTCCGCATATGACATGGTCTCCCATTATTTCTTCAAGCGTTTTATGATATCACTGAGAATAGGATCAGACCTTTGATAGGCTCATCCAGTTATTTAATAGTTGTGTTTTTTAAAATAACAGTAATACACCGATTGTGGAAGAGAAATGAATTTGTGTATTAGCCTTATTATGGTGTTTACTATGAAGACTTGGTAGATGGTACAAAATAAGAGTTTCATCTAACCATGTTGTAGTTAGTACAGGGTCAGTGGACCTCACACTTTTTTAGCATCAAAATGTGGAAGCAAATTAAACTTGTACCATGATCCATGCTGTCTAGGAGAAGGTTTTTCTTCAAACCTATCTCGATGGATACCTTTAATGAATGACACATTGAAAACAAATGCCTTCATAATCCTCTGCCAGCATAGAGAAGATGGCAGTTGATGATTAAGGTGGTTTTTCATTAAAGTCAGACAATATTTGAGGGGAATGCCTTTCATGACTGAAATCTTGACCATTTTTTAAAAGTTCAAATGCAGAAATGTGGTATTTCACTTGAGGATTATTAGATCTAAGGCAGGCATCCCCAAACTTTGGCCCTCCAGATGTTTTGGACTACAATTCCCATCATCCCTGACTACTGGTCCTGTTAGCTAGGGATCATGGGAGTTGTATCCCCAAAACATCTGGAGGGCTGCAGTTTGGGGATGCCTGATCTAAGGGGATAAATAGAATTGCAAATCATTTTGGCAGGTTTTGGCTTTGGGTGTAGTGGGCTACAATTCATGGAGCTCCCTGAAGTCTAAAATAAAATGAAAGAACACATCATGCCAGAAGCACCATGTCTTCATATATCAAAATTTTCTCCCTTATTTTACAAGTTTGTAACTTGGTATTATTATTATTTTTTAAAAAGAAAAGAAATCTTATTCTGAGAGAGCACCAAAACCTGAGAGAAGCATTTACGTAATTTATTTTTAAAGAACTTTAACATTAAAGCTTACCTTTGAAAGGTAAAGATTGAATACACTGTTTAAAAATGCCAATAAAAACCTCATTTACTTCATATATGCAAGTTGATTTGCACATCTATAAATAGGTATGCTTTTCAGTACATTTCACATAGTTTTGATCATTTGTCTCTCTTGTGGTTCATAGAAGCAGTTGTGGTTGGGGGGGGTTGGTTTCTGCATGGCAGTGTTGAAGCACATTCTGCTAATATGTGTGCCTTTTAATTTTTTTATTTTAAATTAATTGTGTGTTTGGGATGTGAACATTGCCTGAG
Source organism: Darevskia mixta (assembly GCA_034641385.1). Classification (NCBI taxonomy): domain Eukaryota; kingdom Metazoa; phylum Chordata; class Lepidosauria; order Squamata; family Lacertidae; genus Darevskia; species Darevskia mixta. The sequence continues at coordinate 14,057,097 of JAWWNH010000001.1, forward strand.
CAATTATAATGGAACACTAATTTGAGGATTTATATACTTTCTGTAAATATTGGTATGATTTATAAAGAGTATTTTTTAATATTGGAGAAAAGACAAAGCAAAAGTACATACTACAAGCTGCAACAACTCAAAGAGAATGCTACCTATTGATATTTGTACTTGAATGTTTGTGTCTAAACACAATGCGCTTATATATGATGCATTATCCGTGCTAAATCTTAGGGAGGAGAGAATATAGTTAGCTAATGCCCATCTGCCTGGTCTTAAATGGTTTGGTAGTGTACTTTTCATGTTCCAAGTGACAGGAAATTGCTGACGTCCAATATCAAAGAGTTAGAAATGTAAATTGGTATGTACATTATTTTTTTCTCTCTCAAAAGAATGCAGTTCAGCATGTTCTATAAATTACTAGTACATCACTGGCATGATCTTTTGAATACATGTTATTTTCTTGTAGAAAATGAAGCTCTTAACACAAAATTTCGCAGGTATGAAGGCACTCCTGTTAAGTTCTTCACATTTAGTAGTATGTAAGGTTGACCACATGAGCACTCCAGAAGTTTAGAGAGAAAAGTCCCCGCCTCTTTTTCTTAAAAAAAAAAAAGGCTTAATTGCTCGTCCCTGTAGCATCAGAGTGTGCATGCCCCTAGCTCAAGTTCACACAGCTGCCATGGCATGTTATGTGCTTCTAACGTTCGCACCACTCTTGTAGAATAAGGATTATCAGAAGCCTAACACCAAGTCACAAGGAGCAGCCTAACCTCCTCAAGCAAGCAAGTGCAGAGACTGGTGTTGTGTGGGTCTACCTATGCACTTCCTTTAAAATAGAGTCAGATTACTACAGGATAAATTTAAAAGTGGTGACACTTGTAATCTGAGTAGCATTGGGCTTTCTTCTTTTTACAAATTGCCACAGAGAAGAACCTTGCCTACCAACATGACTGAACACTCGCATGTTATTTTGTCAGTGTGGCTCTGGTTATATAGCTGTCCAATATGGAGAATTTTTAGAGTGTGTAAGTAGGCCCTAAATCAATTTCTCTAAAAAGTCTATGGAAACTTCCATTTGTAACTGGGGATAAAAATGTATTTAGCATTGTAATTCATCATTCAACATTTTATACCTTGATGGTACAGTGCCCACTGGTTGTCTGACAGGCTGCTTAGTTTAAAAAAAAACGTACTTGGGAGGAATTCAGGGACAGTTAATAATAATACCTTTATTGTCAATGTACAACCTGTGTACAATTAAATTAACCGAGCCTCCCCCCCAAACACTCAATCTCATTGCACTCTGTGTGTGTTCATTAGATTCCCCCCCCCAAAAAAGAACTTTTGTTGCAAAAGTTACAAACTTTTGAGGCACACAATTGAATTAACTACATAATGCGGTGGCCTCCCCGTAATTAGCGCCTTTGTTTTTGTATTTTTGACAGTGAGCTTTCTAAAGAAAGAATAGCCTTCATACAGGTTCTGAATTGAAAAGGGGTGTCGTGACTGCTACAAAATCACTGTGCATTCACAATGGATGTTAGTACTAGTAATTGTGATGGGTTATGCCTGAAGATTATAAATCTCAATAGGTTTCATACAATACTAGATCATTGCTTCCAGCCTTTTGGGCAAAGTAGAGGCCATTCATATTCTAGGTAACTCCTGTTTATTTAGTGCAACAAGTGAAGAGAGTTATTGTTGAGAAGGCATTGATAGGTGTTTTAAGCTGGTATGTCCTCTGGCTTTGATTATATGTGGTGCTCTAGATGGCTATTGTCAAATGCAACAAGCAATTGCAATTGTCATACAAGTTTTTTAAAAAAATTAAGTATCAACATGCAGAGTTGTCCATAGCCCATTAATGTCCTTAGTAATACCTGGTTCCTTGCACCCTTTGATAAAAATCTTATCTTTCATCCACAATAAGAACCTTAAAAAAAAGAAGTCTTATTCAAAGAAGGCATCTTCCAACAATACATCTAAAAACAGAAACTTGGTTTTTTTGCTGCTAACAGCATGATTAGGTGCTCTTTGAACCCAATTCCCCTACCATACACCTAATATGAAACCATATGTTATACAAAGATACTATAGCTATTATTTTACTTTGATTGGTTCTCAGCAGTTTTAAATGACTGGTGTGGTTTCTGCTTTGCTAAAGGAACCCTATACACCATTTTTATAGATGGTCTTTTTGCTTAATTTTTTTAATCAATAACTTTAGAGGTAATAAAAATACCATTCCAACTTAAATTATCGGTGCCATCACATTAAAACAGCATAGGTACACAGAAATGAGACATTTTCAAGGTCTATTCTGCATTCTCTTCCACCAGAACAACCTTGCAAGGAAATCCAGGAACAGGTGCATCCTTCCAACCCATGCCAATTTGTATCACATTAAACATCCTTCCACATGAAACTAGACTAATTCAAAATAACTGAAATCACAACCTCCTGCTTATAATGTTGCAAGAATAATTAGGCTTGTTCTGCAGAAAACTTAGTAAATAGTCACTCAGATGCTTGAACTAGAAATTGCCTTAAGGCAGTGCTGTGTACCTGGCGGTCCTTCAGCTTTTACTGCAGTCCCATTATACCTGACCACTGCTGGTGCCAGTCAGTGCTGATAGGATTTGGGAGTTTAACAGCACCTGGAAAGCAAGAGAGTGGCTATTTAAGAAGCTAGCGCTATTTCTCTAGAAAAAAGGTGCTGGAACTCACCCTAAACGCCTCCCTTGTTCTCTTATAATGGCAATGGCACCCACCTGAGAGGTGCCGGAACTGAGTTCCGGCTGGGACACTAAATAAACAAATAAATCCTGTTCATGGCTTACAGTGCAGCTAGGGCTTTCTTTTTCTCACTTTGGAGCAAAGCTAGTTGAGGGAAAAGCACATCAGAATGCAGCGTTTTATATGAAACAACAGGGCAGATATGAATTGCAGCTAACATCATGTGCACACCACTTCCCAAACCAGGGGTGTACTGGATACAAAGTAAACAGGCATCTATACACTGCCCAAGACAAAGCCTAACTACTCTCACCATGCTTAAGTGCTGATATTTTAAAAACCACAGTTAAGCAGTTGGAATCAAAGCAACTAAAATTACCGCCTAGTTTCAATTGAGCATTCTCTGTTGTCCTTATCTTTGCTTTACTAGGGTAGGTAGCAGCTATTGAGTGAATGTAAATGAGAAATCAGACCACACAGCATACATGACTAGCATATAAAATAAGAAGAGCCTGCTGGATCAGGCCAGTGGCCCATCTAGTCCAGCATCCTGTTCGCACAGTGGCTGAACAAGTTGCATATGGAAAACTAATGCAACAGGACAACTTCAGACATAAAGACTCACACCTGCAGCAACTTCCACATTCCATCTGCCATAAGCAATTGCGTTCTAATGGCCAGTATTGAACTCTCTCTCTCTCTTTATCTGTGTTTGTTTCTATTTACCCCGGTCTCCTGGATTTGATTTCCATTACCTTAAGCTTCTTACACTTGAGTGGCTCATGCTTTGCTTCTTATTATTCTAAATTTTTTAAATGTTTTCCACAACTCTACCTTTCACACTTTAAATCTCTTCTGGATGTAAAATTCCCATAGTAAAGACTGAACATATTGTGCATAAATTGACTATATAACAGAGCAGGTAGGAAGGTCAGTCAATATATTGCAAATGTTAAAGTGTGTGTATATATATGTGTGTGTTATGCTATAGAAATAGCATATACAAGATGGATGTACCTTAGTATTATATCTTACTGAGTACTATATATTCAGGACACTGAATGATGCTACTTAACTATGCCCTGTCATTTTATATTTATATAAACAAATTAATTTCCTTGGTATTGATGTATACATGAAGGTACCAGATTTGCTTAATCACCATTTGGAGTGTGTTTGTATCAAGTGACCCCCCACTAATACTACAATTATGAAAGTGACTTCTTGTATTGGAATTGGTCATATCCTGTATATAGCAGTAGGTGTTTATGGGAAACTTTGAGTTGCTAGTTCCAATTAAACTTTTCCTTGAACCCAATGCCGCAGGGCAAATAGTTTACAATATGACTTTTCAAAGGAAAGAAACCTACCAGGACTGTTTGCCAAGTGTATGTAAATCCTTTCACCTACATGATTTTTCCTGAAAGCATGCTTACATAATGCTTCGGTAACACCCGCCCCACTGAGAGGTACTGGCAAACCATGCAGAAGGCCTGCATAGCTTGCTGAAACCCATGTTCTAGGCAAATGGCATTGTTTTTGTCCTACAAAACAAAGCTTACCTCCCAACTTAGACTTGTCCTATTTTTTAGAACAGAAAGCAGTGAGTAGTACATATATTCACCACTCTCCTGTTTCACTAAAATAAGCTAAGCAGTCCACAGCCAGGGGTCAAGATCACATCATTAACATTTGGCTAGTAAGAGAAACCCTAAAAAAAGTAAGTAGTGGGGTTTTTTTTAACAGAAGTGTGCAACAGAGAATAGCAAGTCACTGACTATCTCTATAAAATATAACATTGAAAGTCAAAATATTGTTTGTAATGAGAAGTGTTAGCTTCCCAGTTCTGAGTACTGTTCAGCGGAGTAGTAGGTTAAGGTTTAATAAGGATTTTAATCTGTTTCACAAGCACTGATTATGTTTTTTAAAACAATACATGCTTGAAATTTTGTGGGGGGGGGGTTATTTCTTAAATTGTGTTCCGTTATATTTTGTTTAAGCAGGTTGCTTCACAGCAAGTAACTGTAAAATTAGAAGATTAACAACATGGGAAACTTAAAACCAAGGTGTAAATATGTCTGTATTCTCATGGCTGACAATGCTTCCTTTCCCCCACCCCCCACCCCCACCAACTGTTGTAGGGCAAACTAGGGAAAATTTTATTTTTTTCAATAAACTTTTTCTTGTGTGACTGTGTTGTTTTCACCCTTTTTCCATCCAACCACACTGTGCTTGAAAATAAAATTAAGATCAGAGTTTTCTTATAAATGACTGATAGTTTTTAAAACAGAGGAAGCCAAAAGCACACTTTTCCCTCTTTCAAGAATTGAACCTCTCTGCTTTCATTTTTCTGCTTTTGGCTTTTTTTTTTTTTTTTTTTTTTTAAAAAAAAAAAAAAGAGGGATAGTTACATTGCATAATAGACTATCTTGCCAATGCAACTGATATTCTCCTGCTATAAAATTCATGAAATCAGCCTTATGCATATGGGTGTGAGGCCTGGTTGATGGTTTCACAGCACAAGCTCTGTATGCCTGAAACAAAGGCGTCAGAAAAACAGTAGAAGCCGTAAATATGTGCCAAGTACGTATGAATATCAGTTGCATTACCAATTAATCTATACACCATGGGCGCTGCCAGCTCTTGGTACATTTTGTACCAAGCTCTTGGGGCCTGTTGGTACATTTGCAAACCACAGAAACTTATGGGCACTAACTAGATGCATGGTGTGACTATTCTGTTTGCTATACAATCATTGCTTCTTTCAAGGCTGGGAAAGGAGATGCTGTGGCCTTTTGGGAATACCTCTATTGGCACATGTATGCCCACTGGTACCACATTGGCAATCCGTGCTGTACATCAAGGGGTCTTTATTTAACCATGCCAAACACACACTCACAGCTGGGATCCTAAGCTTTTGTTCTGTGAACAGAAGGAATTCCTGGAGGAAAAGTCCTCTAATCAGAGAAAGCTAGCTGGCCAATTCATTGCTTGGAGAGAGTGGGAGAAAATATTTGCATCAATTCTACCAACAGACCCCATATGTTGCTGTAGTGGAGGAGGAGATGATAGACCTGATTTCTTATGAGAATCCTCATTCCTGAGGTGGCAAGGTGTCACGTAGAGAATGAACTTCATTGTTAACACTGTCAGACACCCTTCAACAAGCAGTTTCAGGCAATTGCACTTCAGTGTTTTTTAATTGAAGATAAGCATTTTTTTAATAAAAATGTTTAATGCCTACACCTACTACCATCAGTCTCACATTTTGAGTTCTGCGCAGATTTACTATATAGCAGGTGTAAGGAAAAAACATATAAAAGAAGGTTAGAGGAGCTGCTGTGTTGGTTACTCAGTATGTGACTATATGTAAACTTTTATTCCACATATGTATTTTTGTGGAAGCTGCTGCTTGGGTAAACGTCTCATTTCTACCTTTGCAAAATGCAGTATCAAAACAGTAAGAGGTACGAAGTTATGTTTTGGTAATTTCTGCATACTCACCAAATATTAAACTCATGTAGAAAGGGCTTCAGAGCTGAAAAAATGGCGGCAACATTTCAGAGGGCTTTTGTACAAGACGACTTGTTCTATTGAGGAAGCAATCTTGAACACACTTACAAGTTAGTAAGCACCATTGAAGACAGCAGGACTTAACTTTAAATAAGTACATAGATTGTATTGTTAATGTATTATCTAGAGAGCTTTTTTAAAGGTTAATTACAGGTACTGTATAAAATAGGTAACAGCTTTATTGATTTACATGATGTGAGTCATAACTTGTAATCCAGATATTAAATTACATAAGATGGTGGGTGGGAACATGGAACACCTACAGAATAGCCTAACTAACAGTAGAAAGGCTATCTTACTACCACCTTGAAACCATCACTTTTACCAGACAACAGGACACCCATGTATTTACCCTTATACCGCTACATAAGTGCATAATACAGCCATAGACATATAATCAAACTCTACCCCCTCTTGCCTTTTTGGCTTTTGCCTGTACATTAACACCTTGTGCTTATTTTGTCTGTGCAGCTTAATATATTTCATAATGTGTTGCTTCATATTTATGCAGTGCAGAGAATTTTAGAAAATAGTATGAAATTCACATTAGATTCTTTGAATTTAAAAATGGAGCAGTTTGGGGAAAGGGGTTGTTTTGAGGTGGGGGGGGGATTAATTCCATGCATCAAGTAGTGTCTGTTGGCCCCCATAAGCTAAGTACAATACCACTGAGTTCTGTGCAGAAGACATTGGGAATGTCTCACTTGCTGGCACATTCTGGAACGTTGGTGGCAACGTAACTAAAGGCCATCTCTTGTCTATATTAGATGCAGTAGTAGTCTCTTGTCTATAGAAGCTCATGCCACAATAAACCTGTTAGTCCTTAAGGTGCCATGGTAAAAGACTACTGTGGCTGCGCCCTTTCAGGTTTGGCTCCTTTATACAGGCATCTGTTGTGTTGAAGAACTCTTTAATATTCCAGAAGACAAAACATGGCGGCTTGATTAGAATTGTGAACTTTGCTCATCTCAGTTACCATTTGCAGGATTTTAAATAGCACACACAAAAGAAAACGGTTGCTTGTTGCTACTTTTGCCAAGATCTAAGCGGTGTACATATTTGCCTAATTGTACAGATTGACCTTTTCTTGGAAAGATAATGTAAAAAGAAAATATACCATGAGAAACAAAGTGCAATCTTGTAAATATAATTGGCACCGTTTGCCAGGATGTAGTACGTTATCACATTTTGCAACATTTTATTCAGTCCATGGAGCTCTGTCTTTATTCAAACATTTCATAATGACGTGTTTGCCGTACACGAGGAACCATGTCCACAAGTAGTCTGGAAATGAAAGCACATGTTTATGAAGGACAAAAGTCACAAGTTGTGAGCAGAAAATAATGGACAATGGTGCTGGAAGATTTTTTGAGAATATATATTTGTATTCTATCCAGAGCTCAAACCACTCCAAAGTGGATTTTGATAAGGTGGATTCTAAAAGGTGTTCTAAGCAAGGCATGCAATTATAAGTCATCCAATACATTGATATTTAAGTAATGAAACTTTGTAGTAATAAGGTAGTAAGGGCAATGGTAAATAATGAAGATACAACACAGCAAAATAAGTGCAACATCTCAGGAAATGGTGTTGAGGCTGCTACCCCATGCCTCAAGCATCATATACAAGGAACAGATCATCACAGTATATGTTAAGCATGTAAACACAAAGAATAAGGTGAAAAAAGGAACAACTGCACTTACTTAGCTCCATAGGCAAATATTGTCAGTCCAATTAGAACACCTATACTTCCATCCAGGTACCAAACAGCAGCATTGTGTTTAAAAACCTCCGCACTTACAAGTATGGAGAATCCCATTATTCCTCCTACCAGAGAGTTGAAACCTGAGATAAAAAGTATAAATTTAGACTTGTCCAAGAACCAAAGAGTTTGCTTATGAGTTTAATGAGTTACATGTGTACCATTGTCAACTCACATAAAATAAACCCACTAAGAAATTTAAGCTTTTCCAGGTACTGGCCACAAGATGTCACTCCAATCATGCCTCTCACATGAAAATACTTGACCACTTTGATACTGCAGGGTGTTTTTTATCAGACTTTGCTTATATTTACATTACGATAGGTAGGAATCTAGGATAAGTGCAGAGAACATGCATCTCCCTTCATCACAGAGCTTGTTCTGTAGGTTTTAAGGAAACCTATGGCTAACTCTCAACCACCCTTCATTGCCTTTTCTCTAGAGGTGTCTCTATATATGGTGAAAGAGCCAGAGTGTCTGAGCCTTTAGGAATTCATAAGCAACAGCCCAACAAATCCTCTGCATCCAAGTGCTAAGGATGGTTTTTGTATTCACTGCAGTGCTTTGGAATTTCCACCACTCATCCCACCTTTTAATAGTTAATACTTGCACTTCAAACTACTCCATTTCTTCCTAGTTCTCACTCAGGTACCCACACCATTTTACAGCAATGTGAATCAGGCATTCTAACTTCTCTCTCTAATCCAGTTTTGCTCTATGCATGTCTATCCAGCATCTGCCATCTTCATGCCCCATTCATAATTAGATTCCTCCCATCTCTGCTGCCTCTTAGGGTGCTTGTCCAAGCAGAATGCTGTCTTTGGGTGCTTCCAGATGCGGGCCAATAGGCATTTCAGATCAGACTGCTATGTGTGTATTCAACATGTTAGTTTCCACACATTCCTGTTTGTTTCCCCCCAGTCATGGCTATTCATTGCTGTTCCACTGCTTGCCACTCACACTAGCAGGTGGAGGTTGCTGGAATGACTCTGGAGGGCTTTTTGGTTGTAACTCAAGTTACTCCTACCCTGCCATTCATTGCTTTTTCTGTTCTGGGCATGCCCCGAGGCACTGGTGCACTTTGCCCTCACCACCTAATCATATACATTAAGGTGCCTAAAAGTGTGCTGGGAGGGGGGTGCCTTATTTCATGAGCACCCAATCTTTTGCTGGGGTAGGCACTGAAGATCCCGGGGGGAGGGGAATCACTAGAATGAAAAATACGTAAAAGGGCAATAAAAATAGCAAAAGCACCCTACTTCAGCTCAGCCTAATGGCAATCAGCCTTCCCTTGTTTACCATACTAACACCTAGGGATGCTATTTACCTATCTGGCTGGCCACCAGATGTCTCTCCTGTGCAGCGAGAAGTCTTTGAGAAATTGCAGTCCTGACTAGTGCTGGTGAAACATAAAATACTGCCTTGCCTGTTGTGCTGTTGCTGTTCTATCCATGTTTCGAAGGGGCTATTGATTATACCGCACAACAAATTAATATTTATTTAACAGAATTGGTAACTGCTTAATTGTAAATAAAATCTCCAAGCGGTTTACAAAGAATATAGTTTGGACTGTGGGAATCATCACAAACAGAAGAAAGCTTGGAGAATGTGACTTGCCTACCTTCCACCCCAGCCCCCCAGCTTTGTAATTGGATTACTTCCAGATTCTAATGAAATTTGCATTTGGAGAGAAAAGGATTAATGAGGCCAGAGTGACTGCTTAAAGTTCCTTAATATTCAAGCTGCCAGCCTCATCCCTTGTTAGGAAAGTTACAGGTAAATAGCCCAGAATCCCCAAGGAAATAGCTAGAGTTAAGAAGCATATCTCCAAACTAAGGACAACCTTAAGCAAGTATGTACATGCACACATTTGCCCATAGAAAGATATAGACAGAAACAAAGAAAACCACAGTTCGAATTAGGAAGGCAGAATGAGATTTTGGAGATCTGATGTAGGAGCAGTGATTTCAATAATGTTATGTTCTGTCTCCAGCTATGCTCAGCTTGTGTATCTGTAAATAACCTGAATATTACAAAAAACTATTAAATCACCAATGATTTATTTTCCAAAGGCAGCCAGACCTGGATGAGCACTGCCCCTAGAAGATTTCACCACTTGGAGAAATGGTAGTGTACATAATACTATTCTTGGATTCACCTTATGTGTCAGTAGCAGGGTCTGTCCAAAACATTTGGGTACCTAAGGCGGACTTCCAAATGGCACTCCCCCTCCAAGGGAACAGGAAGGGGGTGCGCTGGGTGTGAAACCCCCCGGGTGTCACCACTGAGGGGGATGACAAAATGCCCAGGCACCCAAGCAGTTTCCTCCGCTCCTGCCCCCCTCACCAGGGAAGAAGGGGTGAGGGAAGATTTACAACAGAAACAAGTGGTGGTGTGATCTTCTGTCCTGGTGGTTCATGCTGCCTGAGGCAGTTGCCTCACCTTGGCTCATGGATGGGCTGGCCCTGGTCAGCAGCAATTTACAAGGGTAAATTGTAAATTGTTAGCCGCCCTGAGCCCGGTTTCGGCTGGGGAGGGCGGGGTACAAATAAAAATTTATTATTATTATTATTATTATTATTATTATAAATAGATAGTTCAGTTATCTATTGTTATCCACAAGTCTCTGCCTGCTGACCAGGTTCCATCTTGAGCCTTCCCAGATACCATATTGTCTCTGTTAACTTGAGAACATTGGCAAGCCTAATATATGCCTCCTCACTTAGCATGTTTTTAAACAATTAACTAAGACTAAATACACGAGACATCTGCAGACTTAAAAAAAGAAATCCCTGTTAGATAGAAAATGCTGAATTCTTCCCCCCACTCTCTGCTGTCTAAAAGAAACATACCGTTCCACAGGCTGTCACGGCAGGAAGCAAATTAACAGAAATCAGAAAAGTGCTAACAGGCAAAAGAGACATACTAATTCACTTTGTGCAACTGCTGCTTCCACCCCCTTGCTGTATTGCTTGCTTGTGGGTAGGAATCTCACCCTCCCAAAGATTTTATTCCACCAAAAGCCGAAAATACAAAGAGAGAAATCTGTGCGTAGCTGCCTGACTAAAATAGCTTGAATGCACAGACACCCGGCTAATTACAGAGTTCAGTCTCTAATTTAGCTAACAATAAAATCAGCAGCAACACAATTATCACGACGTAATTAATGGAAGAGAAGTTCCTCAGCTATTTGCAAAATGCAGGACTAGTTGAAAACACTGGTAATCGTGGCCTATTAAACAGGTAGAGAAGTGGGACAAAACATTCCATCAGTTTTACCACTGAGCCAATTCAGATGGTCTTATCTTGGTTTAATAAGCAGAGATATGAAAGAGCTTTTATCAACACACACAACTGCTTTGTGCAAGCTGCAATTAAACCCAGAAGTCTCTAATTCCCAGTTTTGATGAAACTGACATCTGGTGAAGCTATGGTCACCAGCTCTTAACAAGCCAGGGTATTTAAACACAACTTCCAACCATGGTTAGAGACTTCCTGGTTTAAATCACGACTGGTCTGCACAGACAGGCAAAAAACTCCTTAATATTTGGCTTATTCATCAGCTGAAACACATCTGTTATATACAACTGAAAATGGCCCATCTTCAATGGGTCCTTTAATACAGGGGTGGCTAACTTAAATTGGAGTCTATGGCTGCACTGACCCAGGGTGAATCCCCTGGGGGGCATGCAGAAAAGGAGACATGGCCTTACTTTTAAACAAAAAAAACTGTGACCTTTTTGGGGGGAAATCCTTGTATAATTCATTCAGAAGCAGTAACACCAAGCACACCTTCACCCACAAAATTGCTTTCATTGATTAAGCAGCTGGACTTGACACTGGACTTCTGGGTAGGAGGATAAATTCCCAGGCAGGCACATTTGTTTTTGGGACCCCCAACAGTGGCAGGAAAGGAGGAGCAGCTGGCACAACTCCAGAGCAGGTAAACCTTTGCTGCCTCCATGCTCTGCTTTTGCTGCTGCTCTTCCTGAAAGGAAAGGGGGAAAGCCAGACCATTCCTGGGGGACCACAGAAATAGAGAGACACAGTCATGCAAAAATCACTGAAATGCAGCAGCTGGCCTTGATTATAGACTTCTAGGAGTGGTGGGGAAATTAAACAACAATTGTTTTGGGGCTAAAGAGGGGGCACTTGTGTTAATTACCATAGCACACTCACTCTAGTACTTTAGCCTCCAAGTTTCAGTAGTTCAAACTTAAAAGCATCTCAGCACTCTCATCAATCATGGATTTTCTAAAAAAAAAAAAAAAGAATTGCCACAATTGTTTGCTCACAGCTGATGGCTCTGACAGCTGTGATGATGTGAAAGCAGCCAGCTTTTTCTGCTACCACAAGCACCACTTGCTCCTCCAACAGTTGTGATCCTTTTTCAACAGTCAAATCATCTAGGGAAATTTTACTCATGACGCTACACCCTACCCTACAGGGCAGTATTTTCACCCATTCCAGGGGGTGGAAAGAGCAACCCTGAACCTCCTAAAGGAGCCTGTTCCAATGCCTTAGTTTGTAACAATGAGCCTCCTGTTTCTTACAACCTATGTTTCACTGTGAGGAGAGGGGCTTATACTAAGAAAGAGAAATGGTCTTTAAGGTACATAGGCCCCAGGCAATTAAGAGCTTCAAAACATAAGAAGCTAAGTACAACTGCTGCAGCACTGAGTGAATATGGTCTCACCTCCCAACATGTACCAGTAGGAAAGAAGTGGCATTCCACAGCTTCCAAATGATCTTTTTGGCACTCTCTCACAAAAAGCGCAATGCAGTGATCATTCCTGGAGACTATAAAAGCTCACTACACATGGCTAGACCCTTTCCAAGAAATACCAGAGCTTAGGTAACACAGATTTTTAAAAAATAATGCTTATATGTTACTTTTCAACAGATTCTAACCATATTTAATTGCATTAAAATGAAATTGGTGGTATCAAAGCATCTGTTTCCAGCTTTTGTTTTCAGAATCACAGAGAGGCACCATGCCTCAGAATACCACACAGCAGGAAAAGCCTATTGCACTCATTTGTACCACATGATGGACCACTGTGGGAAACAGGATGACTGCACTAGGTAGCCTTTGTCTGTGCTCCCTACTTGAATTTCTCATGTCTGCTGTCTTCACTCCTGTAGATTTTTTCATTTGGAGCAAGACAAACAGGAGTTGTCCCCGATAAATAATCACAGTATTCTTGTTGCTGTTTGACATCTTTTTATGCACTACACAGCAGCCTGCATGGACGAAACCATCCAGTATCAGAAGAAGCCTATGATTTGGCCATGTTTTGTGAGCCTTTCATTTCCTGCAACACACACTCCATCTGACTACTATTAATGCATTCAAGCTATCCTGACTTGCTTGCAAGTATTGTTACTATTATTAACTCCTTGGGGTTTACTGGTCTCCATGCTTTATTTAAAGGGCTACTTCCATCCATCGTTTTGTCACTTTGAATGTCTTCATTTTTCTATAGCTTATAGTTGCCAGAAATGCCTGAAATAAAAATCTCTGCAAATCATGGAAGCTAAGGCTGCATACATACAATGCATTTAAAGCAAGCCCCCCCCAAAAAGAATCATTTGTTAAAAGTGCTGGGAATTATAGCTCTGTGTAGAGTAAACTACGGTTCCCATTAATCTTGGCGTGCGGGTGTGTGTCTGTCCTTACAGCATTTGCTGATTATGCAGTCCGAATCACATGTTTAATTTAATATTAAGAAACTCAACAAATCTGTCAGCTGCATGTTAACTGGTAGCTCATATCTGTAGCTGTTTTTGTATTTTACCTTATGCTCATCTCACTCATCTATCATCTTATACAAAAGTAGCCAAAACATAGAGGAATGTGATACTTGCTACTTACCATCAGTTAACAATGCTCTGCTTGTGAGCACATTCCCCAACATAAATTTGATCACTGCCAAGGTAGTACAAAGGATTCCACTTAAAATAGAAACACTATATAGAAAGTTATCCTGGAAAAGAAAAATGAAAAATATATTATGTGTCACTTTTGCCATGTAATACAAAGCTGTCAAATAAATGTATAGATCTGGGCCCAAGCAAAAAGCTTCTGGAGGTGGCTTTGGCTAGATATATCTGAACAGCTGTGAGTGTGGGCACACATGAGCAATTCACACACATATCTCAATCAGTAAATGTTATCTTCGGAAGGGAACTACATTTCTCTCCTATAGGGATATGTGAGAGTGATGCTCTTACCCTCTCTATGCAAGAAAGATCAACAACTTCCCCATTCAAACATACTCCAGGAGCATGAAAAAGGTGCAAGATTCAGCAGCACATCTGCTGGAGCACACCAAGGCCTCCCAGGATGGATCAAAAACCACAATGGCTCAGCAGAAAACTAGCCCCTAGCAGAGGAACTAGCCCCTAGCAGCTTGTCTGGCAAGTATCCTGGAAGGGGGAATTAAGTTGCAAGGATGTGTACTATGAGAGTAAACATACAGGTTCTGGGCTGGCTAGCTGCCAGCCCTGAATATGACCACTGATAGCTATATAGCAGAAAACAAGGGTTCTGGAGAGTGGAAAGGGGACAGCCATGGGAGTAGCCAGGATTTATTTGGGGGGGTAGGCTTTATGTTTGGGGGACAGAACAAAGTTATCTGCAACACAGCTGGTCAGTTAGTTAAGTATTTTTATTTACTTACTTGATTTAGGGGGGGCAGCTGCACCCACCTGGTTATGCCCATGGGGGCAACTGTGACTGCCTCCCTGCACTTTCCTCTAGAATTATATAGGAATAATGAGGAGAGGAAAAATGAGACCCATTCTCTTTCCCAGCTTCCCTGCTCTATCAGTGCTCATATTCAGGGTCGCTATGCAATCCTAAACCTGATCCCTCCATCTCTTTATAGAACAGGGATGGGGAAGAATAAAAGGGTCCATTTCCCTTTCACCCTTCCAGAAATGCCTCTCCTGCCAGGCATGGACATTTCAAACCAGCCTGAACAGGAAAACTCTCCTTAATGGGTAGGGATACAGCGCAACATTTCATTGCACATGCCACATGCACTGTCTATTTCTGAACTAGAAATAGGTTATTATATCAACCAAGATCTAATAAAACAGTATTCTCATTCTAGGATTTTATTTTATTTCAAAGTTGCATGCTCCATGCAAATATTATGACTGAAACACTCTTTGCAACCCCCAGCTTTATTTAATACAAGTAAAGAGCTGGAATGAAGGAACAGAGGAAGAAAAGCAAGTGTAGGAGAGCAAAGGAATCCGGTTTTCAAGTACTTTATACCAGAGAGATCTGTTCAAGGAATCCCTGCAGTATTTCAATGCATCCACAGAGTGGAGCTACTCACCACAATATTTGTATGCCTATTCCATGCTTCTTTAAGAACCAATACAGCTCCCAGTGCCCCCCACCACCACCACTTGCCCCAGGATTCCCACTACCACCAGTACCAAGTACCACTGACAAATACACAGCTAGTACAGCCTAGATTACATTTGGGAGGCAGAATGAATGAGATGAATTATGAGTAGGCTTGTGCACTTCCTGAGGGTCTAGTGAGTTGTGTTGTGCACCACGGGGTCAAGGATAAAAGATATGGCAAGAGACAAGTGGAAGTGCTTGTTATGAAGATGAAAACTGAAATGGCAAGGAGATGGGCAGTGACCTGGTATCAGCCATCACTGGTAACACATCAGGAGCCTCAACAGCATCCCACTTGGTGTGAACGATTACCTTTCCAAATTAATTCATCTTCCAGAAAACTGATCAGAAGAGACACTTTAATACGGTACTAAATTAATAAAATAACCCTGACCATCTGCTGCCATGTCCCCCAGGACCTTTCCTCTTTGTCGCCTCAGATTACCTTCTTGCCATTGCTTCTGAAAATCATTAAATAAGGAATCAAATCCATCGAGATTCATTGTTCGCTACCTCACTAGATTTTAATTGGAGCAACAGCACTGAATTAGAAAGAGATTAATTAAAAAAAAAAAACTAAACACTTCCATAATCTGCAGCCTTCTTTTGTTTGAAATGAAACTCATTTCTGTCCAGTTGTGCCATCATTTATATCTGCATAAGTATATCCCATTCTATCCTAAACATCTTTGCTTGTGACATAATGCAGCTACAAATAATTATGTATTTAACTACGTTTTACACTATGCTTTGATGTTACACTGCCATAGCCATTCCAGTTACAAAGCCATTTATAAATCCTATACTAAGTACACACACAGCAAATCTGTGAACAAAGCAGTGTATACACGGCAGACCTGAATGTATAGAACCAAGCCTTCTCCCTCAATAATTGCAATGTTTTTGATCTTCTTCTTCTTCTTCTTCTTCTTCTTCTTCTTCTTCTTCTTCTTCTTTTCTCTCTCTCTCTCTCTCTCTCTCATATTTTGCTTACAAGACTGCTGGGCCAGAAACACCTCATCTGCCAAGCTTGTTTACTTGTTCACAAATCTTAATTTGCATCTCTGCATACATATCTATTAGCATATGCAAATTTCTATCACAGGTCTGTGCTTTGAGTCTTTTAAGTGCTTGATCATGCCCCTGATAGGGGAAAGAACAGGGCAGACTTTTCTGTCCTTTTTCTTTATGGTTATGCAATGGTTGAACTGCAAGGCAAGCTGAAATCTTAACATATATTTCACTATACTAGCAAATCCATCTCAATAAAAGCACTCAGGCCATCCCCATGGAAACTGCACGTTACAAAGAGCAAACAAAGAAGGTATTTGTGGCACACTACCACTCCTTGCTAATGTTATATCCTTGCATCCAGTTTTATACAACAGGCATGCTTACAAGTATAGCCCAAGAAAATATTGTTGAGTGGCAGTGACTTCAGCTGTTTTAAAATCACTCAATGCCCATCATTAATGAAAGTGCTGGTTTCATAAACAGGCAACACACAACTTCAGGATTGCTCATACCCGAGGATGTTCTTTCAAGAGTGTTTCTTTCTTACTGCCTTGCACTGGGTGTACACTGTATGTAAAATTTAAGACTATATATAACAGGTTCCTGCAATTGACTCAAGTGCCTTTCTCTCCCTTCAAGTAGGAAATTTAGGGGAAAGTAATTCTGTGCAATGGAACCTGCATTTGGTTAATGTACAACCGTACTAATTGCAATGCAGATACTGCTCACAGAGAATATCACCTTCCCATAAATGAAAGTTTGAAAACCAGAGTGTGCTGTAATTTAGACAAGGAAAGAAGGAATTTGGATTTGATCCTAATATTGCAAAAAAAAAGAAAAATAAATAGAAATAGAATAGCTCTCAGAAACTGGGGAAATATTTAAAAACAACTATAGGCATAGCTGTCAACCTTTCCCCTTTCTCACGAGGAATCCTATTCGGAATAAGTGAATTTCCCTTTTAAAAAAATGGAAAAGTTGACAGCTATGACTATAGGTACAAACCAAGAAATAACAGTATAAAATTGTGTCTCATACCATATCCACTGTATATTTGCGACTGGGTGGTGAAACTTCCTGTACGGGACTAAGAGAAGCTACCATGCAGATGCACCCAAATTCTATTTGTATAAACACACACACACACACACACACACACACACACACGTGAGATACTCCACATAATTGATTTTTACCTAAACTGTGTTGTTGTTGTTTTAACTCCCAGAGAGGTAACGTTAAAAATGAAAAATATCTCATAGCATCTTGAAGACCAACAGTGGTAAAGCAAGGGCTGGACCTGGGGGCCACAGTCCCTGCTGCCCAAGCTCCTTGATATTGCTACCCAAAGTTTGGCAGGTGATGGAACTGTGAAAAACAAGTCCAGCATCTTTGTTCAGCCACTAGGTCGCAAGTGTATATACTGCCCTGCACCAAAACACCACAGGGCAATTTAAAGCATAAAAATGTATTAACCACACAACCCAATAATGTCAATTATTTCACGCTACAAAACTGCTTTTGCTATTCCTACGTCATAAACCCTTATTCTATATATATATATATATATATATATATATATATATATATATATATAATTATAGCTGCAGCACAGTTACTACTGTTCTGTGAAGGAAGCATACTTTGATAAACTCAATTCATGGAGTGATCAAAGTCAGTGCAATATTGTGTGCACACAACAGTGCACTCTCAAGAGGAGTACCACCAGTTTCCCAAAACTACCCTTTTAGCAAATATACATCTAAGATGTGACTGTGTGCACCAGCACAGTTGCAGATCTAGTAACAAACAGAATCAGTGTGTGAGCTGCACTGCTGTAGTCCTAGTTTTCAACCAGTACATTGCGTCTCTTAGACCAGACGTATTTTCACTACTCATCTAAAAGCACAGCTAGTGTTACAAATAATAGCTTCTTAAGATACATTTTTATACTGGAACTTCAGCTTTCCTTTGTTGTGGCAAATGAAGTATCCTTATTCCCATCCTAGCAAACAACATCCTGGATCATACTAATGAACGTAAACTGCACTGCCACTGCATGGATGATACTGCTGCCTGGGGAAATAAACACACTCCCTGAATTGCAAGTAGCTATGCTCTGGTACATGGGGTCACGAAGAGTTGGACACAACTGAACGACTGAACAACAACAAATTGATTTAGCACACCAAGCAAATGGTTGTACTCTCCCTGGCCCTTTGAGTTGCTTTATCAAACAAGAAATCATATGCATTTTGTCGTACGTAACAAAAGAGATAACCTATTTTGGGGGATACGGAATTATAATAAATTAGAATAAATTGCTGAATTTACAGTCTACAACAAGAAGTGAAAAACTCAAAAAGATTGTTAGTTCCTCTGAAATAAATTAATAGCTTAACTGAAAAATATGTAAAGACTAACAGCACTCTTGAAAGTAACTTTCAGAAAACCATTTTCAAAATATGGGCTGTTTTTCGTGCTACTACACCAAGCTTAATAATCTCCAGTTGTATGCAAAGTGCTCTAGTGCAAGGAATATTATATATATAAAATATATATATATATTTCAGAAAGCAGGATATTCAGTAAGGTTACAGCATTATTTTAGACCAATTCTCAGTGGGTTACCTTCTCTTAGAAAGTACAGAGATTATTTAGAATTAGCCCCAAGTGCACTTGTCAGGGGCTTGACTAATTTTTACTTGCTCACTATAGTAAAGAGCCCAAGGCCAGCATTTTTCCAGCTATCAGAGTGATGCCACTACCAACACAATTGCAAAGCTGAAATGATTTTTTTGGATGATGCAATTTGCAACAGAGGGCAGTAGCAGGCCACAGGAATATAAGATGTGATGACAAGAGTTGCAGCAAGCAGAGTCAAATCAATCAAAGAAGACAGCAACAAGGTTATCTCAGAGTGCTATCTACAGGTCACCAACAACCCATCCTGGACTGTGGGGAAAGAAACCTCATTCAAGTTCATACAAGTTCATACAAGGCTTCCAGCCCATGAGCTGTAAGTAAATGAAGGTGTAAGGAAAACTTAAAATGTTACCTTTGCATCATGGAAGCACCTGTGGCATGCACAGATGCAGGTTGCTGGTACAAGACCTGACTCTGAAACTGAAATAATGCCAAAATGGCCCCAGGAAGCCCAGAATGAAACATTTATGCAGTCTGCTACTTCCCAGGCCTTCCTTGCAACTCAGGCCTCTCCGGCTAGGAACCGAAAAGATGCACCACAACTTCACAAGAGGACTTTCTAAGCTGCAGCAATCTGAAAAACTTGAGGTAAAAGACAAAAGGGTGCCTCCGCCATTCCATGCACAGAAGCTAACACAAACGTTGCCTTCTAGCATATTTGTGCACCCTGCATACACCCAGAGACACAAGCATCTGTTGGCATTCTTAATTATGCCACCTGAGGCAGCCACCTCACCCTTACTAATGATAGGGCTGGCCCTGGTGAAAAAGGGTGCGCCTTGATAAATAGAAAATTCTTGTGAGCATTGTGAAAGTACCTTCCAGCAGCAGCTTCCAAAATTGATTCTGAACTACACATTATATTGAGTGATTAGTCAATATAATTCATACCTACAGCATATTGAGTCTGGACATGGAACACCCTGATCTGAATCCCTGCAACACTACGGTCAAGTGGCCTTGACCAAGTTTCCATCTTTCAGTCTGAAACTACCTCACTAGGTTGCTGTAAGACTGAAACACTCTGCTCTGAAGTCCTTAAAGAAAGGGGGAAGAGAAACATCAAGCCCTAAAACGGCCTAGAAACAAATTCAGACTAGAAGCCCAGCATAAAGAAAACTTATACTTGTCCCGTTCTTTGACAGAAAATGTTTCAATCTGCTATGTAAATTATATTGCTCCAAACCAAGAGTTAAATGTTATCTTTCTTAACATTTAAGGAATGGCAACATTTTCTAGTGGAAAAACGTTGTTCCACAACCGCATGACTCAGAGTCATGCTGCTTAAATTTTACACCAAGCTAGGAAAGCCTATTCTGAAAAGAAGCTTAATTCATGAAATCTGACATTTTCAAATAAATTAACATTTCTAAAAGTCTCTGGAAAATATGCTCCTTTGTGTCAATTTAAATGGGTTACAATGCACTACATGGGCTTCATTCTCAGACATTGTTGGGTAAAATTCCACACTTATGTAAATGCAATCTGAACTCTAGCACAAAATACTATTTTGAAGACTCTAAACTTTCACTTTAAACTGCTTCAAGCCTTTAGGGATGTAGGCGTGAATTATTATTTTTCCAGTAACCCAATTCACACATAGGAGGTGGTTCTTTAATCCAAATTATGCACAAAATCCAGCTGCATGCAGAAAACATCCAAACATATTAGTAACCCATTAATATATGTGCATCTCCATGTATTATCTATATAGAGGCCTGTGCTAGCATGTCCATCTGTCCTCTTTTATATAGAAAAAGTGTCTGGTTATTTTACAGAAAATGGTTTTTATCTCCATTGCAGGCCAGAAAAGGGAATGGGGGAAAGAAGGCAGCAGGATTATTGCCATATTACTTTAAAATCATAGCACTTTATGGTTTCTATTTACAGTACAGTATTACGCCTTTCACACATATAGTAAGTTGGATACAGCACCAATATGCTGTGCTTTTCCAGCACATGTGATTTGCATAATTTTGACAACTTCCAGACAAGCAGCATGAGTGTTCATCCATGAGTGTTTGTGAATATTGTTCAATGTTCACTTTCACAGCCTGTATACAAGGTCACCAGTTTTGCAAAGCAACAACATGCCTGTAGCCTCAAGTTGACATATGGTTTCTCGGCTGCAGCAAGTTATGGAACATAAATTTACAGTTTAGGAAATGTAAGTAAATCTGAATCCAACCCATTCCACCTTCTTCTTCAAGCTTCCCTAGATTCTCTATCTTTGGATTAAAGCTATATCTCTCCAGATGTTGTTGGACTCTACAACTTCCTTCAGACCTGGCCAACATGACCAATTGCCAGAGTTTAAAGGAGATGTAATCCAGCAATAGGGAAGCGGGTGGCGCTGTGGGTTAAACCACAGAGCCTAGGGCTTGCCGATCAGAAGGTCGGCGGTTCAAATCCCCGCGACGGGGTGAGCTCCTGTTGCTCAGTCCCTGCTCCTGCCAACCTAGCAGTTCGAAAGCACGTCAGTGCAAGTAGATAAATAGGTACCGCTCCGGCGGGAAGGTAAACGGCGTTTCCGTGCGCTGCTCTGTTCTAGTCCTAGGTCCATTGTCTAAAGCAGTGTTTCCCAAACTTGGGTCTCCAGCTGCTTTTGGACTACAATTGCCATCATTCCTGACCACTGGTCTTGCTAGCTAAGGATGATGGGAGTTGTAGTCCAAAAACAGCTGGAGACCCAAGTTTGGGAAACACTGGTCTAAAGTGTGAAATACAGTGGAACTTTTGATTTCTAGAAGTGAATAGATTTTAGTTATTATTGCAAAGAAAAACCATATTTGGAGCTCAAAAAATATAAATATTAGTTAATGGTCAAATACATACATTAAAGATAGAACATTTTCATGCAGTTCTGTTGAATTATACAGGGACCAAGCTATAAGTGGACAAAGGCATGTGCCTCCAATACCATATTATTCTAAGGCTAGATTTTAAGTTTTTCATTTTAAAAAGGTAAAATAAAAGCTCTTACCACTTCTGGAAGCAATTTAATTGCAAGGTCGTGGATGGCTTTGATCACTATACATAGCGAAGACAGGAGAAATATCACACCCAAGATGACACAGGCTCTGTAAAAAAGAAGAAGGGAAGAAATATTTGTAACTCATTTGGAGCTTTGTGGCCTATTGATTGATGGCACACAGGATTCTACAATGAACATAATGTTCAGAGAATAAATGTCTACTGAAGTCCTAGAGGTTGCTATACTGAATGAAGAGAAGCACATTCTGCCCTTTGCCATCGGACAGGAAACCAAAGGCCACTGGGAAACTGCTCCTCCTGCATTCCATGAAAAATTATCACTGCAAGGGGAGAAAACATCACTGCAATCTTGAGGAAAAATCATCACTGCAAGGGGGAAGATCAGCCTGGCCCCATGCAACAGCAAGGGTTAAATAACAGATCCTTTTAATCACAAGAACGGAAAAGAGAATCACTGTCAGGAACTCCAAGGTCTGAATTAGACATTTTGTGGTCATATGATGCAAGCCCTATCAACTAGCAAGCTACCAGAGTCTGAATATCCTCAGGCCTCATGGTCCAGGAGCTGGGAGCCGGGGGAGGGGCAGTTTGACAAGGTAAATGTGTACAAACTTTCTAGGAAGCGTTTAGCAATTTTCCTGTTGTATTTCCCAGTGTTTAGAAGTTTAAATGATACTGTGTAAATAAGATAGAAACCTATGCAGAGGTTTCTAAACTGCAATTTAAAGTAGAAACTGTGCTGCACTGCTAATGGAAGTCATTTTTAGGGAGTTCTCTATCTCAAACAAATCCTATGTAAACAGAACTCCTGGTAACCACGGTGTTTTGAACATCTCCCAGACTATTCTGATAAATGATGCTGTATGATAATTCCTTTTGTAACCAGCATCTGTTTTCTTTATTATAAGAAATAAAGAAGCAACGATTATCATCTGGCATTCAGTGGTGTCTTGTCACCTATTGGGAGCGCAGTCTGAGGCTGTTATAATTAGCACAGCAGTGGGCTACTATTTTTTACCCTGTAGACATTAGCCAATCTGGAGGTTTGGCAGAACATGCAAAATTTACATCAAACTCATTAAAGAGGCTGCAAAGGAGTCAGCAGGGTTCTGCCAAGCTTAAGAAATGCAAGCTCAAGTTGCGACATCGTCACAACGTTTTGTGGCATACCATATTCAGGGGGGCCTTATGCTAGAGCACATTTGCTGGCGATTCCAAGATGCTAAAGCTCTGTGTTGCTCTCCCAGGAACAACTGTAAGAGCAGGAAGGAAGACTGGCTGCATAGATCACTGCAAAATCAGACAGGATTTTCTCACTGATGTTACAGCAATACTGTCACTGGAGAAATGAGGACAAACCTTCACTGATCTTAGGAAAAATATTCAACACTTTGTGAAGGCAGACATCCAAAATAAACTTGTGCAAGGTAATGTCCTCTACCTGTAGCAGAGATGGCACAGGCAATCACGGCACTGCGGGACTCTTGGCAAAGCTGATGCACTCAAGAGTGTGTCTATACCAAAATGTATCCTTAGCACTCGGCCCAACCTCTTCTGCTTCTGCATCAACTCCCAGCCCAAACCAGCTTGTTTCCATTTGCTTCACTAAGCCAAGTCTCACTGATGCAGACAGGAACATGTGCAAAAAAATATTTAAAAAAATCTAACTGGCTCTGATCATTACTGAGCCAATCTTAATCCAGAAATTATCTGTCCACACCACTGAAAGCTCCCAAACCCCTTCCTTTCTACTGACACCCATCCACTGATTCTTCGACCCATTTTCTTCTCTACCCCACTTTCTTGGGTGGCAGTTCTCCAGTGGTGGCAGCAAACAGGGAAGGGAAGAATTTCTGCAAGTAGCAACGCTGTTCTGCCAATAGCAGCAGACACAAAAGGAAAGGCCTCTCCATCTTCCCCTCCCATACCTGATATACTACTATGCAGTATGCCAGGCCACAAACAGCCTGTGGAAATGTAGCTTCCCCAAGGCAGACATTGCAGTAGACCTTGAGAAAATGATATTTCACATATGTGGCTTACCATTTTCACACAAAAAGGGGAGGCTTAAAATAAGGGTTTTACTCTCTAACCTAAATTTGTTGCCTCCTTTTCTACCCAGCAGAGAGGAAACATACAAGGAATCAAAATTTGAATAGCTTATTACATCAAAAATCGGAAGCTTGTGTCCACATCAAATGGGATAAAATGTACAGGAAACTATGGCTAAAATGGAAATTTATGTTTCAGGATTATTAAAATAATAACAATTCTGTGGCAGCTGCCACAGACAACAGCTATCAGTTTATATTTAGCAGAATATTGACACCTATAGGGTGAAAATACAAACAAAAAGGGAGATGAGCGGTATTATCTTTTGAATGATTTATCACTCATTCATCGTATTTAGCTAGGGCAGCATCTTTTTTAATATACTTGCTGCGAATTTCTGCGGTCATGCAAAATTCATGAGTGTGCCTGTCTTTATACCTATAGTAGAATATCTTAATGGCTGAGGCACTTCTAAGTGTGCTGATTTCTCTCTGCACTGCAGCTAGAATGCTTTATTGTACACTATACTGTTCCAGTGCTAGCAAACGAAAACCTGATAAAACTAGAAAGTCACCCAAAGAGATACGTAAGAATGAGAAAACATTTCTTTTTAATGAAATTAAAAAGGGCTATACCTAGAGAAAAGTCTGTGGAATACATCTGGGGTGCAAGTTGACTTTCCCAGCCTCTCTTCACCTACACAACACACACACACACACACACACAGCCTCTCTAGGGTCTGGTAACCTAAACAATGTGACCTGTGATGTAAGGGAGATGCTGGAAAATCAGGTGAAGGCAGTGGAAAATAACTCATTTTTCAAGGATCCCCTCTATTACTGCTCAATACACCATGTATAATTCCCTATTCCATGACTTACTGGGGAGGCAGCCTTGATGGCCCAGCATGGGCTGGGGGTGCAACCAGCACTGCGGACATCACAGACAACAGGGAAGTGCTTTGCAGCCATGCAAGAAGCTGGGACTGCAGATGGGAGTTAATCTGCATCCACAGAGGGCTCCTGAGGAGTGGAGCTTAGGAGCAGACCAGAGTAAAAAGACTTCATCCAGTCCAATCTGATTCTGAGACCTAAAAGGGAGCCTCTCCCCACTGCAGTCTTCATCTGGACTTACCAACCCAATATTGCTTACTTTACTTCTGGTTGTGTTGTTTCATCTTAAACAGGTTGGTTTCGGTTATCAACGTTGCTATGGACAGCTGTTGGTCACTGTTTTCAGGGTCAGGAGGGAACATTGCCCACAGACAGATTGGATGTATCCTGTGGGTTTACACCTACTTCATATCAATCGTCACTACTTTCCAGCAGTGGAAGAATCATTGGGCTGTAGGCCTTAGTAGGGAGAGGTGGGGAAGGGCACCCTAAGCCATCCTATCAGGAGCTGCTGGACCACAGTGCCCCCCCAACTCCACTTGAATCAATAAAATTGCCTTAAAATGACCAAACGTGGGGGATGGATGGGAGAAATTCATGAAAGAGAAAACAGTTAATTGTTGGTAAGATAAGCTATCCATCTCCACTACAATTTAACAATTGTGTGGAAGGGGACCGCATGTCTGAAAATACATTAGTAAGAGGCACCCAGGAATTTCAGCTAGCCACCATTTCTGTGTGGCATTTGTCTTGCCTCTTTAAGCATGCAGCTCCCACCAACACATTACTATGACCACTGTAGTAGATAAACAATGTTTTGTCTTTTCTATAAATCTGAAGTGGCCCAATGTCAAAAACAAAACTAGTAACTTCAAAGCAATTATTCAAATAGGCAAATGTCTGGGTGAGCCATCAAAACTAGGGGTGGGGTAGGGAACCTATGGCCCTCCATATTACGTTGGATCAAACTCCCATCAGCCCCAACCAGCATTGCCTATAGTCCAGAATGATAGGAGTTAACAATCCTGCTTTTTGGGATGCTGCTTTTTGTTCTGTTTTGAGTGAATAGAACCCTAAATGTGTGTTTATGCCCATGTGGTGGTAGCATCCCCTTCTCTTTCAGATGATTCCTTCATCCTACAAGCAAAGCTGTGATGTCATGATGACCACCTACTGGATAAAAATGAATCTGTAACAGAGTGTACAGTTCTCTGCATCTCTTTGTGAGGCTAGCCCTCAGGCTTTCCAATCTCAAAGGCTTTTCTGTTTCGAATCATCCCTCTGAAAATTGTTCACCACTCCGCTGTTCCATGTAAGAATATTCAGCAATGTTTGTTCCAACTGCTATTTTACAGTACATCTCTCTCTCTAACCGAAGAGCAAAACGTAGTTTATATAATTTAGCTTCTGTAAAATATCCAATGTGGGATATCTCCCTGTCTAATTATAATCCCGCTGACTTTCCAGCAAACGGAATGTAGTAACAATATGTCTAAATGGGTATATAATAAAGCCCTTGGTAATTACTACTCTCAGTTCAATCTGCTGAGAGCAGCAGAGGTGTGGCAACAGAATTAAGCATTAAGTAAAAATTAGTGAAGCATGCAAATACAATCTGTACAAATGTTTTCACTTAAACTTGCCAGTACATAGATATTATGCTGCCTCCCTCCTTTAGTGCACTCTGCGTAGCAAGATATCTTTCACATGGAGTTGAAACCAATTTTAGCAGCTCTCCGCATAGTTAATTAGGATATTCACTGAACTGTGATGACATTATGCTAAATAAAACAAGATTGTCAATATCAGTCAAATAACTAGCTAGTCGACTTTGTTAGCTTGTGCTTATCTTACAGCTTGGCTGTCAAAGCTGCCAGAAAAACAGACCTTGTTTTCTTCTAACATAAGACCTTTTTAAAAATAAAAAAAATCAAGCAAACTTTTTATTCTTATTACAAAGCAATAGCTAAAATAGTATATCAAATTTCTCACGCAACAATTAAGCATGTGCTTCACATTTCCATTGAGGTCAATGGGATTTTAGATTGCTGAGCCCTTTTGACTGCATTATATCTTTGATTTATGTCCACCGCAAAATGTTCAAGATTTTGGGGGGGGGCATTATTGTGTGTACCTCAGGAAACTTCAAACTATGGGTGAAACAAATTTAAAGACTGTAAGATTATTCAGCTGAGCAAAAGTACTCCTAGCCACCATCAAAATCAGGATAGCCAGGTCCAGGTGCAATTTCTGTGGTTATAAAAAGTTAATCAGGAGTTTATTTGTTAAAAAGGAAGGTAAAACTATTTCTCAGAGTTGAGGGAACAACTGCCTATTTCTAGCTCAACAATCATTTTACCAACAGAATCCTATGTGTCCCACTGAGTCCAAAGTGACTTGCTCACCAGTAAGTGTGTGCTACAAGGTGCCTGTAGGATCAATAATGCCCCCGAGGTCTTCCCTTGGTGCCCATGAAGCCTCAAGCCCTGCCCCTGACACACTGCACCATGGTCATGAGGTGGTGAGGGCAATTGTCTTTCTCTCCCCCCCACCTTGAAAAGTACATAGAGCTGAAGGAGGAAGAGTGACCATCTTCCTCACCATGAAAGAGACACCTTGTGGATCACTTGTATAAGACTGTGCCCATCCCCACTTACTGCAGCAAAAGACTCTTGGACTGGAACCAATGTCTTACTCATGTCCATTATGTAACCTAGGGAGTTAATACATTTTAACACCCTTTACAAAATCTTTGCACACTTTGTATATCTTGTTGGCTTAACAACCAGTAAGCCCTCCATGAAGGTGTGGAGTTTCCATCTGTTCTATAGCGCAAGTAGTCCATCTTTCATTTGGAAGCACCAACTATTGTGAAATATAATTGATGATTTAATATCCATGCTGAATTTGTCTTTCTTTCTTACAAAACAAACTGAAAATTGTTGGTTAATGCCAATGATCAAGTAGACAAGAAAATATCTTCACCCCATGTGCAGTTCTCATGCTTTAAAAATTCTATTACTATGTCCTTGTTTAGAGTACATTAAGCAAAAGACAGTGAACAGCTGGTCATCATGCTTATACATACTGTATAATCTGTTTTTCGGTATCCTGAATGCTTCTTTGTGTTTATCAGAGTACTGTAAGTTAATTTAATACGTGACAGGGATTTAGATGAGTTTTCCAATAGCAGTAAAAATTCATTTCCAAGGGCGTAGCTTGTTAGTCTGTTATAACAAAATTAACAAATAACAAAGAGCCTTGCGGCTCCTTAAAGAGTAAAAAATTTGTTATGGTATAAGTTTTCAGGGACTCAAGCCCACTGCACATCAGATAAAGTGGACTATGATCCAAAAAGTTTATGCTATATTAGGTGTGTTAATCTTCAAGGTGTCACAAGGCTCTTGGTTACAGATTGATTTAACAGTATTAATTAGTTCTGCACTCTTTTTTTTAAAAAGTTCCGTATTTTTCCGTGTATAAGACGCCCCCTATTTTGGGGGGCTCCAGATTAAGAAAACACCCCTCAGCACTGCCCGTGTATAATATGAGCCCCAATTTTAAACCTGTTTTTTGGTTAAAAAACCTAGTCTTAGACACAGAAAAATATGGTATTTGGTGCTTAAGTTGTCATCAGACTCTCACAGCACTACAGCAACGAAAACATAAGTCAGGGGCTGTGCGAACATGTGGCAGGAGAGACTCTGGCCTCCGTTTTCTTTCTTGGGCAGGAAAAGGGTTATTGGAAAGTGGGAGATATTGACATCAGTCCCTTGTCATGGTTGGATCACCTCCTGCTGAGTTTTAAGCTTTCAGCACCTATTCCCCTCTGCAGAGCTGAGGGACCTATTAGGATGATCTGCCCTTAGATTCTGATGGATTCAATTGGCTTCCAGGTGGCTGGCAGGGAGTTAGAGCCGATATGACTGGCACTCCTGTTGAAGCCCTGGCAGATTTGTGAAATATGCAAATAGCACAAGTCATTGACCTGGTAGTCCCTGAGCTCGTTCTGCCACTTTTTGGAGCCCACTTGACTCCTTGCTATACACTTGAACATAGATGAATGGTGAGTGCTCATCATCAAGCCTAAGTGGGCAGTAAAGGCAGCAAAGGAGACCTATTTTTCTGCCTCCATTGCAACCTCATTGTGCCACCCCTCAGAGCTATCCCAGGTGGTTTGAGGCCTTTGACAGTCTGGCCC
The DNA here is from genome assembly GCA_034641385.1 of Darevskia mixta. Classification (NCBI taxonomy): domain Eukaryota; kingdom Metazoa; phylum Chordata; class Lepidosauria; order Squamata; family Lacertidae; genus Darevskia; species Darevskia mixta. The sequence continues at coordinate 14,086,442 of JAWWNH010000001.1, forward strand.
AAATGAGATGGTGGAACTGATAGTAGCTTGCTGAAACTTGCACTCTTGAACCTCACTACTTATAAAAACAAGCTTCTGGGCCAGGGAGGTGATTAACAACTTCTGGTGAGAGGGGATGTTCCATGCCTGCTCAAGGAGACAGTGGTAAGACCACCCCATTTAAAAAAAAAACCTTCCATAGATCCACAGAATTCAGTTGACTCCTCCATGCTGTTTAACATCTACAACCTCTCTATGGAATGGCACACAACCCTTGTGCCTGAGTTTACTGAAAACGTATTTATGCTCCTAGGTTGTCACAGATACTTAATTCCAGTGGGTTATTAATCCTGCACTGGGTTATCAGGTTATTTTTGGTACTGTAATTTCAATGCTTTGTGTACCTATTTTGTTGCACACCACCTAGAAACACGTTGTGAAAGGCAGGATAAAAAGGTTTAAATAAATATGACTTTGTAGTCAGCTGTATAAGAGCAGGGAGGCTCATATCAGTATGGCTATTATGTTGCTAGGAGAACATAAAGAGGGAAACTGCCCAGAGGAAGCAGATATTTTTTTCCTTTATCTTCTCAGACTTTGATAAGTTCTAAAAATAACCACAAGTACTCACATGTATTCTCTGTGCGCTGAATGTACTGCAGCTGCATTGCTGTAGCGCCACAGAACTATCACTGACGACAACACATCCAAAGTGGCATCAAACTGGAAAAGATACAGAAGCCATTAAGGCAAGCCATGCTTAAATCAATACACTGCTAATTGTGCCACAAGCCTGTAGACTAACTTAGTATAAATCATTTGAATAAAAGCAGGGATAAGCACAGATTAAAACGAGCTCATCCTTTGTGCCGCAAACAAAAGACACAACAGACTTTCAAGCTGCATGAACACCACACATTTAAAGCCCTCTTAAAGCACATTCCCCTGCCCCAAGAATCCTGGGAAATCTCAGGACCGGTGTTATATGGTCCCAGTGGCTACTCCCAGTCACCAGTCTAGCTGCCGCATTCTGTATTAATTGCAGTTTCCGGGTCACCTTCAAAGGTAGCCCCACGTAGAGCGCATTGCAGTAGTCCAAGCGGGAGATAACTAGAGCATGCACCACTCTGGCGAGACAGTCCGCAGGCAGGTAGGGTCTCAGCCTGCGTTCCAGATGGAGCAGGTAGACAGCTGCCCTGGACACAGAATTAACCTGCGCCTCCATGGACAGCTGTGAGTCCAAAATGACTCCCAGGTTGCGTACCTGGTCCTTCACGGGCACAGTTACCCCATTTAGGACCAGCGAGTTGTGCAATGTACATTTCAGTTAAGAGACTACTTACAGCAAATCCAAATGATGAAGCACTGTACCTCATTACGGAGACAGCTAAAAGAAAAAGAAAAAAATACTTTTTGATCTTTTTGTTCACTGAAGTGAGGAAAAGTTACAGTTTGAAGAGAAATAAACAAATAAAATATTACAATATATTCATTAGCAATGGTAGAGACTCCACCAAGCTTCTGTAAATCAAAGGAGGAACAATCTGTCACTTAGGAGATGCATGTAAAAATCATTTTTAACATTTGAGGCTGAAACAGAAGCCAACAAACATGCAGGTAACACCACCCAATTCTTTCTTTTCAAGAAGTAAGCAACTTCACAACAGAGCTTATTCAGAGCAAAGGTGCAGTGCAACCCAAATAAGTTATCTGGAAATGCCACTGAGAAGTCTACAAAATCAAGTGCAAGCCAATACTCCCATTCTGGTTTCCCTCTCAAAATCAGATCTGAAATTAGATTGGACCCAGATAAGACAGCCTTATCAAAAAGACCATGGATCTGGTTAGCTACCACCTCATTCTAACAGATTACTTTAGAAAGGAAAGATTTGAAACTGAACAACGGGGACACACTCCCCCCCCCAAAAAAAACTACTTAATTTTTTAAAGGGGGAGGGGGACAACTGACAGTAGTCTGGTTAGATTTATCTATGAAGGGCGAAGGGGTAAAGGTCAAGATCACTGGCTGGCCATTCAGCTCAAAGGACTTGATCCATATTTTCAAGCTACAGGTACTGACTTCTCTAACCAATAGCCAAGAGGTTCAGGACACCTTAGATACAGAAACTGTATTCAAGAAGAAGTACTCAGATCTGACATATTTTATCCAATGAATGTTTTACAAACATGTCACTGTGAACTATGGAATAATCAGCATTAACAAATAATGACCCAATAGCTATTAAAGCCAGGTATTATCCAAAATAGCTCAACTTACTGACACTGCACAATGATGTGGAAAAAATACAGCATGTACACTTTGCTGCCATCACTACACATAGTGGTGCAGTTAGAGAGATTTCAGACTCATTATTTAAGGGTCTTACAGGGAGAGGCCTCTTTAGGTGGCAGTATTAACTTACTTCAAAATATAACCCACCTCTGCTGCATTTAGGGGGCCTCCTGTTGTACCCTGACAGCACCACTGATTGCACCAAGTAGACTTTGATTATTTCCAAATTGTGTTCTGTTGGCTTTCTTCCAAGTTTTCTTCCACCTACATTCTAGCAATCACACCTCCACTTTGTTGCATGTGGTTGATCAGTTTACCATGGGATTTAACAAATACTACTATCAGGAAGGAAGAAGTTGTCTGGGAAATGAAATAATAAATAATAATAATAATAATAACTCTGAAGAATTGTTAAACCAACTTTATTATTGGCATTTCCACAGTGGGACTGACTCAAAGGGAATATTTAATTTTCAGCATTGCAACAAAAACAAGCCCTAATTACAACATTCCTGAACAAAGTAGGAATAATGAGGGTTAATGGAATATTTATCATGCTTGCATCCCACCCATTCCTGTCCGCAATAGGGACTATGCCAAAACCCAACAAAAGCATTACACCAATTCAGAACATCAGACCCATGCAACATCTTTAGTCTATCTGCAAAACTCCAACAACAGGCACCAAAGTAGCCAAAGCTCTTTTGGGGGAGTGTTATGTCCATTTCAACTCAAAGAAGAAAATGTGGCTTATGAGAAGGACTGCTTTTTCCCCTCAAAGATCTCAGAAACTTGAAGAAACCTGAACCATTTGTAAAGAGTCTCGTACAAACAAGCTGAAGACTCAATTTACTGATAAAAAAGAGCACTAGGGAGAAAGACTAGAGCTTGGAATTCTAGGCAAAGAGGTTTATTGAATAATGAAGTCAATGGAGGACTTAACCTTTCACAAAGCCACAGAGATGGCGAAGCAATCCAGATTTATCAAAAACCCAGTTTTAGGGAGGGAAGACAATTTTGCTCTACTCCCATAGAAACACGAGAAATAGCCATTTTGAAAAGGGCAAATTCACTCCTCGTGTCTCTGCAGAAACAGCACAAAAGCCAGTCCAGAAAAATTAGCACAGCGATTTTAAAAGCACTCTACAGTACAGCAAAAGGACCACCCTTTCAGATCTCATATGCAAGGGATGGAAAAGTTCACAACATTGGAGGGTTAGTTCAGATAGAGGAACACAGAACAACCACTGTTCAGAAACAGAGCATTTTGCTTGTGTGTGGTACAAGAAGTGACCACAGCAATGGATGGCAAATATGGTAAAGGCACTGGTTCTCCCAACAACGACTCATTTTAAAATAGAATAAGGAAACAGTAACTCCAGTTTGTTCAAGGGACAACTGCACATGGTGATTTTTGCATTTTCCGCAAGTAGACAGTTTCTCATGAGTAGCTCAACCCAGGTAGTGATGACTTCTACCTGAGGGAGAGCATAATATGAGAACACGTACATTTTGGGGGGGGAGCTGCAAAGAATTCTAGATATGCATAAGGCAGTAGCCATTACACATACAGTAGTCCAGGGAATGCTTCTTTTGGATGCTTTGCAACAGAAGCTTTAAAAAGAAACAGTTTGTGTTAACTGTATGCAGTATGAAGCTGCTAAGCAGGATAATCATTTAGTTTCCAAGTTCAATTTAAACAGCTGGTTTGGACCTATAGAGCTTTATGCAGCTCAGGACCCCAACACCTCAGGGAAAATCTTTGTCCATATAAACCCACCTGGATCCTGCATTCATTAGAGACCCTTCTCAGAGTGCTCCCTTCAAGGGATGTGCAGAAGGTCACATTGTGAGAAACACAACGTGTGGAATGCTCTCCCTAGGGAAGCACACCTGGTACTATCACTGCTGGCTTTAAGATGCCAGGCTAAGGCATTCCAGTTTATCCAGCCTTTGGGTTGATTTAATTGCGATCATACTATAATAAGATCTCTGGCCTGTTTGCTACCTTTTAGTCCTTTTTAAAATATTGCTGGATGAGCACTTTACAGATTCTATCACACATCTCATGATATCACAAGGAATTGCCTAAAGAATTGCAGGAACTGCAGCAGGAATTGCCTAAAGGCAAAACACATGACTGTGACGATCATGCCATTTCATCATGTGCCTACCCTATTACATATAAGGTGGTGAGGTGGAGACTAATTTTCATACCAAAAGTACAGCTTTGTGGTATCAGGATATCTGTGATAGGATTTCCCTGTGTTTTTAAAAGGGCAAATGACTTTGCAGGGGGCTTGCAATTTGAATCAGGGAGATCTGATCTGATGTTACAATTGGGCTACACTCCTCCACCCCTAGACTCAATGCACCTTTTCCAAAAATAATTGTCTCTTCATAGACAGAATAAGGAAACAACCAGAAACTAAAAATAGAGGCAGAATAGAGAAACAACTCCACCACTGTCTTTAATTAAAGAAGCTGTACAGACTGTATTTAAAAGGATGAGCCAGATTTGGTTCAAAAATTTTAAAGTTATCCCACAGCTGACTAGAGTTCACCTGTCAACACTCTAGTAGGGTAGTAATGTCATATCACATGTTTTGTATTACTAGAAACTGGCTACATTCTGATGCAACGTTAAGACCGTGGTTGAAAATAAGCTATAGTTTAACGCATTCAAGAGATTTGCTCTTCCCAACTCCCAACATGACTATGGAGGAGAGGAAACAACCCCAAAACAAGCCACAGTCTGGCTTGTCATGATATGTGAACCTGGTTTGTGGTTTAGTTCCTCCAAACAAACCACAAGCATAAACCTTGGCTTAAACTCGCAGTTTGTCTGGAGGAAACAAACCATGAGATTCTGACTTGTGTCTTGCTCTATGTGGCACAGTTAGGGGCAGGGAAGGAACTATGGTTTAACATCCTATGCAAACCAAGCCACAAGTTAAAGGAGGATATTCACCACTGCTGCTGAAAACCAGAATTCCTCAACTGCTGTAATGTCTAGTCACAGCCTGCGGAAAAACCTAAACAGGTGATCCAAATGTGCAGTGAGACATAGTAAGTCATAGTAAGACCACACCTTCTGCGAGCTAAACACAAAAATGCCTTGGAATACAGAGAGTGTCTACTAAAACCCACTTCAAAATCAAAGTCTGTTTTCACCTACAGTTGTCAGAGGTTAAGGATAATTTATTTATACTATCTATCAATCTAAAAAAACAGACAAGTTGCTCCATTCCCAAGACATGCCTAAAAATGTATTCATCCAGCCATTTATCAGAGGGATCAGCATTGCAATATTGAGGTCATGGGGAAAGAAAATAGGTTTAAAATATATAACAGAGTAGTTGCTTAATTGTTTATATAAAAACTGCTGCTGTTGTTTTTTTCAAAGCTAGATTGACATACTTTTTATAGCCAACACAGTTTTTATAAATATTTAAAAGGTCCACTTCAGATTTGTGATGCAAGCAAAGCACTTTAAAGAAATGAATTGATTTTTCTCATGGCTCCATTATCATTCAATACTATTTACAAGCATTCTTTTTCATGTTCTGCAGTATTATATAAACTTAAACCCAGGACTGTGTGTGTTCCCTGCTCCATATGGGATATGTGCTTGGATATAATTTGACAGCCTTAAAAATCTCATTTTTTTGTAAGTGCAGCAGTCTGTTATCTTGTTTATCTATGAAGAATGAAATGCAGATATTGCATTGTTAAACAGTCTCAGTTATTTCAGAACCTCTTCAGAAGAAAATAGAAATAAAGATTTCTAGTGTACTATTTCCTAGGTGGGAACCACTAAATGTTGCTTCCAGGTGAGAGTGCCCCACACACTAGTTGTAACATAAAAACTTCTTTTCACGTGGTTCAAACACATTGTGTGCAGATTCTCTAACCCAGTACTAGAGAAAATAAGGCTCTGCAGAAAGTGACTTTCAAGCAGAATAATTTATGCATAATGGCTCTTGAGCAGCCTTCGTAATGGAGCTTACTGAAATAAGCAAACCCTAAAAGTGAGTTGACAGATGGTAACAAAAAACATTACAACACAAAACAAACACCAACAACAAACACCCGATTCTTTCAGTCAGGCCACATCACATTGTCTCTGGCACAATGTCTACAACAAGAAGGTGATACAAAACTGAGAATACAGTTCTAAAACTTGTGCCCAGCCTCTGGCCAGATTAAATTTGCCATTGGCATTTCCCTCATGAAGATGCAAATGGCAAAGGCTCAGAATGCAGAAATGCTATGAAACTGAGATGCACTGACCATATTACAGTAGTTTCAGCACCAGACAGGTCTCTCCTGCTTCCCCATTAGTTTAATTGAGTGCAATCTAGTCTCTTTATAATTTCCTGTATCTTAGCCTCAGTACATTCCTTCAAACAAAAACCACCATTTATGAAAGTCTTTGTTTTCAAATTAGAGTCCCCACCCAGTAATTTAAGATAAATAAAATTCAGCATTTTTTAAAAACAATTACAAATGGATTTCTATACTGCTTCTCTTCTTGGAAAAGTCCAAGTTAGCTACGAAACAAAACAGACAAAAAAAAATCCCCTACATTTTTAAAAGAAAAGAACAAAACTTTAAAACACAAAACTAAGTCAAGGTGCCAGATCATCAATAACGCTGGACATACGATATGTCAAGCAAATGGAATGCCTTCCAGAATTTAAAAGAAATATTGAAGAGATAAAATTATAGCAATGAGGAAACCAGATGGATGTCTGAGGGCAGAGACCACATCCCAGTCTAATGTACCTTAGACAGAAGACATGCACAGGGAAGGGAAGGGTAATATGGGTCACTTTGAGAGTGCCGGGATGACACATTTTAAAAAAGAAGCTAGTTGCTGTTCTTATGAGAAAACAGCAAGTTTCCCTCATAAAAAGACACAGGTCTGACAAGCTCATGCAAATACTTCCCCAGCCAATCCCAACTTGCCTTTATCAGTCAGTAGCAAGCAAGCACGTGACACTTCTCTTACACACAAGCACGGGCCAATGTTCTTGAGGTGCAATTGACTCAAAGCAAGTACAAACAACCTGGTACCACTGATATCTTAGACAGAAGCCCTTTTTTAACTGCCAAGTAGGCCTGGGTGCAATTCTATCAAATAAATTTTAAAAAAACCACATCACGACAAATGGTATGCACTGCTTCATCAGAGTTGGATAGCCTAACTGTAGCAAGCCATTCTTGACCCATAATTATTCTATTGGATGGGACACCATTGATTCAATGGTAGTCAAAGAGAACCTGGCTTTTTCAGAAAACACATACAGCTAGCATACATCATAGAGTGTGACAGACGTCTACATTTCTATACAAATCATTGTAACCATACATTTCCCCCTAACAAATATGCTTTTATTTGTATCATTGATTCTACCACCTAATTGCCTAAAAATGGGCTTTCTAACATGTTCTATCTAATTCAGCACATTTTTTCCTGCAAGTTTCATCCTGCTCTGCAGTAAACCAAGGTGCTTGATTTAAAAGTCAATAGTGAAAGCCAGCTTCCTATTCTGGCAGAGAGAATCACCATCAGTCAAATAATTCCCCAAGAGAATTCTGGGAAATCGACCAGATACACAAGTTGGACAAACCTGCAGGGTCCAACAATTTTGCTGCAGTCCAATGGTTGGTGATATTACAAAGGAAGTGATGATTCAGTACAATGTAGCATTTTGTATTTAAACTGTTAGGCAGCTGGGCTAGCTCAGTCAATAGAGCATGAGACTCTCAGGGTCATGGATTTGAGTCTCATGTTGGGTAGAAGATTCCTGCATTGCAAGGGGTTGGACTAGATGACCCTGGCGTTCCTTCCAACTCTACAATCCTATGATTCTATGTTGCACAATGAAATAACCAATATCATGCTTACAACAAGGCTGTATCTTGCAGGAATGAAGTACAAGCTAAATAATTATACAGCTAAACGCATGAAATATGCACTTTGGTACCAAGGACAGCAACACTGGCATAGGCAAATACCGGTAAACAATAGCAGCAGTACACTAACCTAGAAGAAAATTAATTTTAGAGAATCTCCTTGACCTTTCAGCTGCATGTCAATCCTCACTGCATTGTGAAGCTGTGAATAAGTAAATGTTTCATGTCCATCTCTCTAGCACAGCAGGTCTCATCACCACAGAAAAGCTTTTTTAATAAAACATACATATCTGGCAAGGAACAGAGCCAGGCATACTTCCAAATTTCTATGCAAAGTATCTTAATTACACTGTCTCTTAATATAGTGCCGTTTATATCCTGTGATCAGCAGCATGTGCCCTTCTGACCAGATTAATCAAATCCCTCTATTCTGGGCTGTTTCACAGGGTTTCACTCTCCTTAGAACAGATTTTATTTATTCATTGATTTTCATCACACTTCCTCTTAATGACAGAGGTGGCGTACAAATTTTAACAAAAGTAAGCAAAGTCATGATGTGTCATAACAAATATGCACTGCAACAGATCAAACAGGCGCAGTTAATTACTATTCAACCCCAAAACTAATTTAAATAAAAGACCTTACACTTCTCTAAAAGTGAAGGATCCGGTCCATAGGCACACATTTACAGATGTTTCATCAGGGCTGGAACTGATAAAACCCTATTCCTGGGATAGTTGGATTTCACAGTCCTATAATGGAGACCATCAGTCAGGTTACGTATCCATAGCAGTGGCTAAAGGAGAAATTACCTCTGGGAGGAGTGCAGAGACAATAAGTGCCATGGAGCACCTGTAGCAGCAAAACCAGACTTCTTCATCTGCCCCAGCTGCAAAACCTGTCTCTCCTGTATTGGTCTCTACAGCCACAGCAGGTGCTGTAACTCTCCAAAGGTTTGACTTCACCCGTAAAGGCACACTCTTCCATTGTCTCCCAAAATAAACAGATGCCAACAATTAATCATGTTCATGTAATCTGGTGCAGGTAACATCAGCTAACCATGCCTGACTACTGCAGTTTTCATGCCTGACCACAAAATGCTATTTAGCCATCTAATCACTATGTTTAAAGTAGGCAGGCAATCATAAATCAGCCTTCATTTATTTGGTTCAATTGGATTAATGAGCTTCTTTATCCTGTAATCCATACCACGCAGTGTTAAATTAAACTGAGGTGGGAGTAAGATCTGCCAGATTGGGTTTGGGGGTTTTTTAATTTAAAAAACACACCAAAAGCTTTTACCACACTGGGGGAAACCAATTAGCATTAATAATTCATTAATTCATTAGCACACTTCATGGATTATGTGCAGCTAGGTTTTAGTTGAATATTCAAATTAGGGCTACCCAAAGCCCTAAGATTCAGATATTAGTATTTATGAATGCATAAAGGAAATGATAGATTGAACTTGTAGTAGTCTTATATAACTGAGTAATTCTAAATGCATATGTTTTGATGGGATATTTTATTGGTTTTTCTTTTTCAAATAAGTTATCACAACAGAATGTTTTACAATTTTTAAAACTGAAATGTTAAAGCCAAACATTGAAATAGTACCCACAGCTCCTATCACAATACAGAAACCTGCATAATTAAATTCTATCATACCATCAGGGCTACGCATGGTTTTAAGAAACACCTTGCCTCCCATTAAACATGCAAATCCTGTTTTGAAATTTGGAGAAATTTTAAAGCACTTTGCAATATGGCAATACAGAGCAAGGGGGAGGTTACCATTCAAAGAAAAAGATCAAACAAAAAGTCATGATGGGCATCTGCTGGTAGTTAGACATGTTCCTAAAATAAGTCTGAAGTGCACATATGTATGTATACATCTCTGGTGGTATTCAACTACGTTTTACTCAGAGTAAACCTACTGAAATTAACAGCTCTAACTTAGGCTGTGTATCCAGTGTACTCCCATCTCTATTTTGTGAAGCCATGCACACACAACACTAGCCACAACCCACATCTATCCTGTAGCTTGATAAATATTGTGTTTTCCTGAGTTTTTCCCAAACCAGCTTCAATTTGATTTGAAAATGGGATGATTTCCTGAGCAAATTGCAGGTTCAGAAGGTCTTATCCAGATCAGCACCAGAGTGGGGCAAAGGGGGCTAAATACCCCCTACCACACTATAGGCAGCAGGATCAAGTCCTTTTTCTGTTAGAAGTCATGTACCGGTATGTTAAGGCAGAGATATTTAATGTATCCTCTAGCTCGGCCATCACCTTCTCTCTCCCCTCTACTTCTTTCTAAACAGTCCTGAACATGTGAAATGTTAATTGAATTAGTGGTGAACAATTTAGTCGGTATAGCAATGCATTAAAAGCTACAACAAACATGTTGTCTTATTCAGACCAATATCTCTTCCTTTGAGGAGTTAACAACCTTCAGGTCATTTTGTGCTTGGTGAGCAGATGAAGAGTTGCTATATGAACTGTGGGTGCATCGTTAATACATTCAGTAAATTTAGTCTAAATACATGCAGAAACAGCAAGGGTTAATCTGCTGGATTTATATTGAAATCTACAGTAAAAATAAGTTCTAGTATCAGGTTTTTATGTTTATTTTAGCCACAATCATTTGCTAAGCAGGTAAAGGAGTAATGAGATAATGCAACGAATATAAAATATTTCTCTCTCACACACAGTTATTTGCTGCATGCTAAATGTTTGTTCTTTAAATATTTTAATCACTTCTAGAATAAATAAAAACATGATGACTGACTGAGCCAGGATACCTTGGTTATTATAACTACTCCTCTTTTGTATCATTCTATTCATATGAAATAACCTGGGTTTTAATTAGTTAGAAATAAACTCTGCTTCAGATATGACAAGCTGCAAAGCCCAATTAAATAGATTGACAATATGTTAGCATGACACTACAGGACTTTCATTGTTTACAATGGATCTTAAGCCCAAAGAGCTGTGATATGATACAGAAATGCAATATTCTTGACAATATTTATTTTTGCATTCTGTGGCCACAGGGGCTCCAATTTTGATCAGAACAGCATGCTAGTGAGATGGAGTTTAACCTTTCCCCCTGGACTATTTTTCTGGTCTAAATCTCCTCTGCACCTGAAGCTGTGATTAGCCCTGCTGGGAAACAGTGCAGAAAACAGGTGCCAGCATTTCCCCCAGGGGGGCTAATGATGACTTCAGGGCAGGAGATGTTCAGTCAGGAAAAGAACACTGGAGCCACTGCTACAGCAATCAATCATTGAGGCCACCAGTGCCTGGATTGCCATGGCCGAGTTATCTCTGTCCAGGAATGGTTGTAGCTATAAGCCAGAGCTGGTAAAAGGCACTGAGATCACCTGGGCCTCTAGAGAAAAAGATGGATCCTAGTGCATTTCCAGTCTATGCACCTACTTCTATAGACAAGTCCGACCACATCCAGAATGCATAACTGACCTCTCCAGTCTAGGGCTTGCAAAAATATACCTGACTCACATGCAGTGGAGAAATAGATACTGGTAGCATCTCACTCCAAATCCCCTAATGGCCATTCCCAATGCTAAACAGCTTTGGTGGCAATATAGTTACTTGTGGCACCCCATGACATACTGGTAATTGTCAGAGGGCTGAATAGCATCCCTCAACACTACTTTGCAAAATGACTCTGCTGGAGTACAGCACCCCCGATGCTCATCCCATGGAGTCAGTCTGCATACCATGTTGATGGTGTCAAAAGCCACAGAGAAATCAAACAAGAGGAAGCAGGGTCACACGTACCCTCTCTCTTTCAATACAGGTCATCCACCAGAGCGAAGAAGGACAGTTCAGTCCACAAACCCAAACTGAAAAAAAGTCTAGGTAAAATCAGTGTCTTCCAGGAATGCCTGTTAACATGGGCAAAGACCTAAGACTGGAAGCTTCAGGAGCCGCACAACGCACAATATGCGCTCAAAGAGTTGAGTTATTCCTACTTTTAGAAGAGCGAATGTACCGTGATATATCTCATCTTATTTCCTGCTGCATTTTAGGCAGACCTACGTGCGCTGCTGCTGAACACCAACATTCAACATATAGAAATGCTGAGTTCTGCAAACTGCATATGCATATTTGCGATACTTTGCACAATTTTTTCTGCTTCTACCAAGAAACTAAGAAGGCAGGAGCCACACATGGCACCCACAACCACTGTGTTTCTGTCTTTCTTCAAGTACATAAAACCCAGGTCAGCATTTTCAAATTAGCTTAACCCCTTTTCCTCTTTCCTTTCTTAAATGAAATATAAATAAATAAATAAATAAATAATATCAAGTTTCCCAGGAATCTGGATTTTTAATCAATTTCTACACTCACTCTGCAGAATCACAACACATATAGCTTGGGTGTGCCTATTTTGGCAGAGAAGGCAGGCTAATTCTTACATTTCTGTAAACTACCAACAAGGCGCCATCCCTTGCTTCGAACAGGTCACACTATAGTCCTTTGTTTTTTTGTGTGTGTGTTATTTTTTTTAAAGGGTAATAACTACCCCCACAGTGCAGTGCTCCACCTTTTCCATCCTTGCTGAAAGAACAGCAGTTGTTAATGCCAACTATATGGTTGGCTTTTCAAATTGTTTGCAAACTTTTGCATAAAAGAAAATTGCACAGTTGGCAGCTTAATGGATGTTTACTACAGTTCTAAATACAACTTGAGAAATTATGCATATCAAATGTGTTTGTAATTGCATGATTTATTGTGGGCTTTATGTAAATACGCACTTCAGTCAATAGCCAGTTATTGCCATTAAAAATGTATTCAAGACTGCATGCTCAAGTCAGCACACACTCACCCTTCACTCTGTTATTCTTAAGCAAGGAGAATGTTACCGGAATTGTTTGTTTTCTTAAAACAAATTTATACAAGCTGTTATCAGGCAGTTTCTGTAAGTTTACAGCAACATGCTTTACTCACTAATATATATTTCAACCAACCTGATTTGCCTAGGACAGACTACCTCAACATCACAAATGATGGAACTAGTCGAGGGCATAACGTAAGAGATTTAAAAAGACTATAGAAGACTTGGAAAATTTAAGGTGGCCTTGAAATGATCTCTTCACTCCAGCTGGATTTATTTTTATTTGACAACATTTATTAACTGCTTAATAGGCAAAGTCTACAATTGGTTTGCATAAAAACAATATAAAATGGTCATTAAAATACAAATCAAACTTTAACCAACCTTAAAAAAACCAAGATGACAAAATAAAATTTATCAATGTACAAACGTCAAAATAGCACATCGGTGTAGACTTGCCTAAACAATTTATTGTTTTAGCAAGCCTTTAAAAATGTATAGTAAAGGTGCCTGCTTAATATTAATCTGCAGGGAGCTCCAGACAACAGGTGCTGCCACACTGAAGGATCAATTACTTGCAAAAGAATAATAGAATTGGAAGGGACCCCAATGGTAATCTAGTCCAACTCCCTCACTTTCTAAATTTCCTGTGATCTTTTCTGCTTTATTTGTTCATCGCATCTGATGGAAACATAATACAACTAAACTCAGGGCTGCTCAAGCAACATTGCTTGTATTTAAATGTCAGCAGCTGCACACCTGACTAGTTAATATGCCACCACAATCCTGCACCCAAACCTGTTGTGATGTTGATTTGCAACAATGCATAGGAATATTTGGTTATTTAGAATGCTTGACAGTGAAAATTCAGAACATCCTGTCCTTTTAGCTTGCTTTGAATCTAAGGCTAGATGGAAGTATTTTGCTTTAAAAACCATTATGCTGGCAGCTCTGGAAAAGACATTCTGTTGGAGTACTTTATTAATCAAATACACCTTCTTTGGTATTCCCAGTGTGCCAGATTTGCTGCTTCTATTTCTGAGGAATGAAAGGCTTTGAACCTGCTCAGCCTGATGAGACAATGAGACAATGGTCCAAAGTCCCTCTGTGACGTAAGCACCGCAGACTCCAAATGATTTCTACTGGCTGTTGCCTGAAGACAGCAACCTGGGAGGCAATGAGAGGTGAAAGGTGATGCTGCAAAGATTTGTCAAAAGAGAAACTTCGTGTTCAATTATATGTCAAACTGGCTTCCAGGTATATAGATCTTGACTATTAATACACTATTAACTGTAGTCACTTTCTTTTCTTTATCATAAAGGATTCTATTTAACTGCAAGGCATTGTGAACTTGCTGCATTTTGTAGTCTGCAAAGGTCAAGTGTCTGCAACAGAAAGGAGAATACTGTGAAACTTAAAGCAGGTCAAATGTGTGCAGTGATAATTCATAGGTTTCTATAGCTCCAGAAGCCAATTAAAATTTTATTTATTTTTTTACTGCTAAAATAGGGTAATGTGAGAGTGGGGATTTTTTTGACAAGGGAATGAAGTACCCCTTTAGATACCCAGGTCCCAAGCTATTTGGGCCTTTTAAACCACAAGCACTTTGAATTGAACCCAGAAACAAAGTGGTAGTCAATACACCTGACTACTCTCTCTTTGCTAGACCTTATCAGCCACAATGGATCAGAATTGTAGGGTTGGAAGGCACCCCAAGGGTCATCTTGTCCAACCCCCTATAATGCAGGAATCTCAACACATGGTCCCCCATCCAATTTGAAGACATACCAGACCCTGCTTAGCTGTGCAAATGTGCTAGCCATTTTAATGCTATACCGCTTGGTCTCCCACATGAGAGAAGGGGATACTTACCACTATACTAATGAGGAACTAAGAAATGCTATGTTTTAAATGATAGAATATGCAGCAACACAAAGTTGCAGTGACCCAGGGTCCTTGTTTATGGTTGCAATAACTTGATACAAATATCACTCTAACATACTGTACAACAGAAAAAACTGGGATTCTCTCCCCCCATCTGCTCTGGGTCCCCCCCCCCCCACAAATTGGCTCTTCTATTCTATTCTATAATGAAGTAGCTCTCAACTTACTTCAAGGACTCTCAGCCTTCTAAGTCATTACTCCAATATTCTTTTATCACATACAAGGCCTGATCGATTAAACCACCACTGAAATCACAGAAGATCACTAGTGTTTGCTAGGTGTTGCATCATAAAATATCACTTACAGGATAAAAATAAAATTAACCGAAGTTCATCCAATCTAGTTTAATCTTCAGTGTAGATTAGTTTCTATAGAAGGCAAAGTAAAAAAATTGAGAAAGGCATTCTGGCTACTGCTATGAATCAGAGCAGCAAGATCTACCAGGGGGGTGCATTCTCCTTCCCAGGAACAGTACTGTTGCAGCAACAGAAAAACCAGCCGAGCTCCAGTCATTGGCCAAAGGAGAAACTTGCTTTCCGCTTTTTGCCACAAAGAACTCTATTACTGTCAGATGCCCTGGACTAAAGAAATGAGACACTCTCCCAACAACCTAAAGGACCACTGTTTAGTTTCACTGTTTCTACCCAAGCAAAAACTCCAGCAAACATCAGCCAGACCCCAACTGAATATAAAAAATGCATTCACAATACTACTTTGTTCTGGCTTGTCAAGTTGATCTCCCTTGTATCTTTACTTCCTTTCCCTTGTCAGACTTTTATTCTGCAAGCCTGATGCTACAGCTTCTTCCTCATTTTCATCTATGTACCGTACCTATCATAGCACTACATTGTACCAATAGATGTGAATCGCTTCAAGAGACCATTTTTGTCCGAAAACTGGCATTAAAAATTAAACGCTTGAGCCCATTGCTCAAATCTATGGTTCAGGTGCATGCTTCACATTCATGCTTATGCAGAGGTTTATTCTATGTCTAAACAATGTAAAGGGACCCAGGTGGCGCTGTGGGTTAAACCACAGAGCCTAGGGCTTACTGATCAGAAGGTTGGCGGTTCGAATCCCTGCGACGGGGTGAGCTCCTGTTGCTCGGTCCCAGCTCCTGCCCACCTAGCAGTTCGAAAGCACATCAAAGTGCAAGTAGATAAATAGGAACCGCTCTAGCGGGAAGGTAAACAGCGTTTCCGTGTGCTGCTCTGGTTCGCCAGAAGCGACTTTGTCATGCTGGCCACATGACCTGGAAGCTGTACGCCGGCTCTCGGCCAATAAAGCGAGATGAGCGCCGCAACCCCAGAGTCGGACACAACTGGACCTAATGTTCAGGGGTCCCTTTACCTTTAAACAATGTATTGCGTGAAGCATCCTCTACACATTCAGTAGCTTATCGTTTCCCAGATGAAGTTATATTAACAGAAATAAATTCAACGTATTGTGATATTTCTGAACCTTGGTACGAGGGAAGCACCATAAAAAAATTGTCCAAATATCTAGCTATATCCTAAAGCATGGAAGGAGAACCTGTAGCCCTCCAGATTATATTCATGTTTGATCATCGTTCATGGTGGCTGGGGCTGATAGGAGCTAGAGCCCAAAAATATCAAAAGGCCACAGGTTCCCTATCCATGTACATTGTTGGGAAACCTTTTTCAGCCCAAGGGCCACATTCCCTTAGGAGTAATCTTTCAGGAGCCATATGTTGGGTGGGACTAGAGGCTAAAGTGGGTTTTACCTTTGTACAGTAGTTTCTACACACCCGTCTGTCTTCCATCAATACAAGCAAGAGGTATCGTCAGTATCCAAGGACACATTCCAGCTATGCAAGAACACTTCGGGAGAGAGCTGAGGGCCATATACAGAGGTGTGGAGGGCTGCATTCCCCCGCTGCCACTGGCCAGAGAGTCCCTACCTCTATATATTTTAATGTGTTTTTTATTTTTGTTGGAAGCCGCCCAGAGTGGCTGGGGAGACCCAGCCAGATTGGCGGGGTACAAATAAATAATAATAATAATAATAATAATAATAGAGATTCAGTTCAATTGAAAAGCTGAAGAACAACCTGCCTGATATTCCTGTACTCACAGAAGAGTAGGGAAGAAAAAAGGAGGCTGACACTGGTATAGATAAATAGAAGGGGTATAAGCACCAAAAGGATCTAGTAGCAGTTTGATGTTTGACAAGGAAGTATGAATAAAATGGAGTCACGTGTATGGAATTAGGGAATACAATTTTATTCAAGCAATATTTGCTCTATTAAAATAATCCATCAAGAATAAACTGACAAAGTCATTGTTGTTTGGGGAGATTGCTTAACTATATTAAAGGTTTATAAGTGCCACATTTGTAAATTCATCTTTCCTGCAGTAGACTACACAATAAAAGATAGCATATGCTAACAGATATTAGCAGCTGTAAAGAAATGCAAGAATAGCTTCCAGGAGGAAAACGTTAGTTAGATTATGTTCATGTCTAGCTCCTTCTTGTCTTTTACAATTACAGTTTCTTCTGACTTCCTTCTGGTTTCTGCTGTAGCATTCTTAAGTGAAAACTGTCAAATTCCCCCAAGGCAAGTGTGCTATATGCAGCACAGTCTGGCTCCAGAGATGTTCAGCCAATGTGGTTCAATCAACACTATATTCCAGGTGGATTAAGTACGTGCCTACGCATCACATTTATCCATTGTCCAGATTTGCAGCAGCATGGCTTCTGGTCATGATTCAAAATGATGGGCAGCATAAATATTGCATCCATTGCTCCACCTAACGCTATCCAGCTCTAACCTACATGCCATAATTACTATGGGAAAATTGCTATGGAAATAAGCAAGTGGACTACTGCTACACAAACATCCTCTAGTTCCTCAGCCAACATTTCTACTCTTAAGGCTGCCTTCCCCAACCTGGTGCACTACAGTGTTTGGGACTATAACTTCCACCAGCATGGCCAACAGCCCGGGATGATAAATGCTGCCCATCAGAAAGGAAAGCAACATTAGGGCATCACGCAAACTGGCTCAATGAGTGCAATGCCACATTGTAATCCTCTGGAAATCCCATGCCAATGGTGAGTGTGGCCATTCCACACATGCATGCACAGATCTAACCCTTGTTAGATGCTTGTGACATCTGAAATACATAAGCACTGTTTCTGTTCATGAGGGCTCTGTTGGGATTCTTGTTCCTGCTCTGAAATTCAAGGGAAATCTGTTTGTAGCCTCTGCCTTGTGTGCCAGAGCTGCTGTAGATCTTGCTTGCCTGCATGCTTGCAGAGTACAGGAAGCTGCTCCTGTCTTGGTCACCTCCACCCATTCTCACTGGGTGGACATGTAAGGTGAGTGTTGGCCAACTTGAAATCACCACCTTGGTCCATCTGTAGAGGAGGAGTTTTCCTCCTTATTATAGTGCTCAGGTATAATAAAATTGCTCCCTGCTCTTCAGAGACCTATCTATGAACAACAGAGGAGACAATCTTCCTCCCCATCATGGCACTAGACTGAGTAGAATCTTGTAGCAGCTGCTGAAACTGCTGCAGGCGCTGTGCAAAATTTCTAGCCCTGGGACACAACGGGAAAGGAAACCATGTCCTCTCAGGTCTAAAAGGGATTGTGGCAACTTTGCTCTCCACTGTGGCACTGGACTGGAAAAGAATTAATAGTTCTTCAAGCAGCATATGGGTGCCTTGGGAGCTGCAGGTCAGAGAGGAGGAGGAAGAAATTTTGGCTGGCTTTGTAGGAGCAGCGATATCAGGGCTAAATGTCGCCACCACCACCACTGCCTGCCATTTCAAAATGGACAGAGAGCACGCCACAGACACCAGAGCTTGTAAATGTCTCCCTCTCACACAACACTACAACTATATTCGATGAAGCTGAATGTTCGAAGATTTGGAACAGAGAAAAGAAAATACTTCACCACGCTATGTATTTAAAACTATGGAAATTGCATATTTACAACTATGGAACTTGCTTGCCCAAGAGACAGTGATTGCCATCAACTTGCATGGCTTTAAAAGAGAACTAGAGAAATTCATGGATAATAAGGCTATTAATGTCTACTAGCCGTGATGACCGTTTTCTGCCTCCACTGTCAGAGGCAGTATACCACCAAATACCAGTTGCTGCAAATTGCAAGTGGGCAGAGTATTTTTGTGCTCATGTCCAGCTTGTAGGATTCCCACAAGCATCTGGTTGGCCACTGTGAAAACAGGATCCTGGACTATATGGGTCATTGGCCTGATACAGCAGGCTTGTCTTATGTTCTTATGCATAGCAAAAAAAGAAGGAAAACTCATCATGATTTTATTTCTTTTAAGAATATTGTGATACATGGTTGCTCAGTGTCGGTATATGCAAACGTCTGGATCACCTGAGACGTTACAGAACTTCATGCTCATGCTCAGTACAGTGGTACCTCGGGTTAAGTACGCTTCAGGTTAAGAACTTCGCTAAGAACAGAAATCGTACTCTGATAGCGCAGCGGCAGCGGGAGGCCCATTAGCTAAAGTGGTGCTTCAGGTTAAGTACGCTTCAGGTTAAGAACAGACCTCCGGAACGAATTAAGTACTTAACCTGAGGTACCACTGTAATGGTAAAACTCAAAGTGGGAAAATACTTTTGTTTTTACATGTCTTCATTGTTGCTTTGGAGCTACACTGTGTCTTTTGTCCTTCCAGGCTGTGACGCTTTGTGATTAACACATTTGATTCTTTGTTTTCTGTTTCCTTTTGGTTAAGTTTGTACTTTAACAAAACCAATTAAATATTATAAGTGAAAAAAGAGAAAACAAGCAGTGGGGCAGTGGGTGGGGGGGGGACCTTGATCACCAGCTTTTCCTGAGCCATCTACTGCAATTTATGTAACCAGCAAATTTGTAACCACGGTGCCAAGTGGTTTATTGAAAAGACTTGGGAGGCTAGATCAGGGCTGGGGGCCAGCACTTCACCATACCAGCTGCAGGTAAACCATCCATTACCCTACTTTCTCCTCTAGTATAGCAAATTAATCTAGAGCAGGGCATATTTGTCAGAGCTGCAACAGCTATGAAGTGCTAGTTCTGGGTTTAACCACACTTGGGAAAGAAGACTATATAACACCAATCTCATGTATTAGACATGTACTGTATTAGAGAAAGACTCTTGTAACAAGCTGTGTGCCTTGTCTTGCTAAAAGGATGTTCTTAAATCCCTTTCCATTAAACAGGATATCTAGAACATATGATACAGACTAACAAGCGGGTCACCTGAAGGAAATCCCAAGAGAAAAAAATGCACAGATTACATGTGCACGTTTGTTTGTTTATTTATTCATTGCCTGGTAATGCATGCCAGATAATGAATGCTATTGAATTAAATAAAATTGCATTCAGCAAATGAATAGTCTACCTGCTGTGATATCCTTGTTCTTCTTGTCATTCCACTGTTTCTTGTAACCATTTTTATTTCATTTGCATTGCCTGCTATTCCTGTTGTATTTTCCTGTCTAGAAATCGCCCTCAATGTATCTTATCCAATCCAGCACCTTAATACTAGCTGCATATCAGTATGTTCAACCTACAAGTAACAAAAAACATTGCTGTATTGACACACACTCAAACACTTATCAAAACCATAGATTGGTTCCTGCGAAAATGCACTTTTGAGGGGAAAGAAATGGATATTTTCCATTTCAAAGGCTTTGAGGGGAAAATGATCACAACGTTATAATGCTGTTACACACGACAAGGAAGCATAGAGAAGTCAACCATCTTTTTGGTGATTCCTACCATTTCTCTTTAGGATGTGACCTAAAAAGCTTGGAATCCTCAGGAACCAACACAAAGTCCATGCCTGGTCTTAACTATCCAGAGATTGCTGTCACTGAATAATTATCTATCAGCCCATGAAACCATGTTAAGCGAGCAGGAATTTAATCTGATATGGGATTCAGAAGCACCAAGTACTAATTACAAAATGGGGGGAAAGTGCTAAATCATTTTTCTTCCTGACAATTAGATGAATTAGACTACAATATTACAATTAGGCTATGATAGGAAACCAATAACTAGCCCTTTCCTATCAGTTTGAGATTCCTAATTTATGATGGAATCTTTAAAAACAAATTAAAGAAAAATTAAGTCTGAGCTGAACTTTTAACACCAGTATAAATCTTTGTAAACAATACCTTCATAATAAAGTGACTTGAATTATGATAAACTAGCAAGCTGATTAACCTGCTTTACTTCTGATTTTGAAAACAAAAGCCAATTTTGACCATTCAGTACAAAATGAACAAAATGTCCTGTCATATTTATTTATATAACTGTCCACTCACTTAGGCTGCAATCCGATGTCTATTTAGCTAGGAATAAGCCCAACTGGAATCAACAGGATTTTGAGTCTGCATAGGATTGCACTGTTAAGAGAATGTTTAGGGAAATAAAGCAAGGTTGATCTACTCATTTGTTTCCCTTAATTCAGTCAACATCCACAAATCTCACTAGTCCATCAAATACTTGTTTCTTATTTATAACTAGTAGAAAGTGCCTTGCACTGTCCAGGAATTCTAAAAAACAAAAACAAAAATTGTGATCTATAAAAGGACAGAAGGAGAAAGAGAGAGGTGCAGGCCTCAGTGTATCCAATGGTGTTTCCATCTCAGGAAATCTTGTTTTAAACCGGCACATCCAACTGGGTGAACTCATGCCAAAGTCATATTTCAGTCCACCATCTTGATTCAAAATGGCATCCAGATTCCAAACCCAGACCAATATTGAAGCCTTCCCATTGGGAACCCTTGTGCTAAGTCGGACAATTATATACCTGTAGTCAGACATATCCAAATTGGTGCATGTTGGAACCAGCACACCAAATTGGGTGACAATACCTTCAGAATCATCCGAATTAGTGCAGTTTGGACCCATGAAACCAAATTGGGCAAAGTCACACCAAACTGGGTGATGATGCTCAGCAGATTCAACAAAACTATGAATTTAACATCACTGTGGCTTGTATCGAATATGGCTCTAAGCAACTGTCCCATCAGTGCAAGGATTTCTGTTGGCATAACAGAACTTTCTGTCCCTCTCCTCACCACCCCCTAAATCTGTGGGTTTCTTCAATCCTCCAGAATAGAGTTGGGGATGGTGCAAGGGCAGGGGAAAGTCCTATTACACAAGCCGAAAACCTTGCACTGAGAGGATGGTCACTTGGATACTAGCCTGAATAAACATTTTTATTTATTTATTGAATTTATATACCGCCCTATATCTGCAGGTCTCAAAAATTATTTGAGAGACCTGTTTCTATCCAAAATAATTAATGATCTTTTAAATGTAATAGAAATATTTGTTAAAATGTGAAGCGTGGATTTTTGTAAATGTTCCTGAACTCTACGCATTCCTAGCCTAGGCAATCATTCAGCTCTATTGTATCCAAATCCAGTGCTTTCTGCTCTCTCATGCTTGTAGACCAGGCATAGGCAAACTCAGCCCTCCAGATGTTTTGGGACTACAACTCCCATCATCCCTGACCACTGGTCCTGTTAGCTAGGGATGATGGGAGTTTTAGTCCCAAAACATCTGGAGAGCCGAGTTTGCCTATGCATGTTGTAGACATTTCCATCCTGTGGCATCTGTGTCCCATGTTAAACACTGTAGATAGATACGTTACACTGATGTATCTTTAGGTTCTTCATTATACTGATGCTGTCTGAATATTTTTTTTGCACTGCAACTATATGGCTCAGGACCTCAATACCTTAAGGACTGCCTCACCCCATACGAACCAACTCAGATCCTGCACTGGTCATCCGCCCTTCTCTTTCTTTCTCTCTCTCTCTCTCTCTCTCTCTTATTTATTAAATTTTACCACAGACACATATCACAATCACTTCATCATCAACCATACATACTAACAGACAAACTAACAAATCCGCCCTTCTCCATGTCCCGCCTCCTTGAGAGGTTTGGAGGGTAGTAACACAAAATGCTCTCCCCAGAGAGGCCCACCTAGCATCATCATTACATGTCTTTAGGTGCCAGGCAAAACCATTCCTCTTTACCCAGGCCTCTGCGCATTAAATAATCTATGGCCTGTTAAGGCCACGGGGGAGGACTGCTATTGTGATTATTTTATCCTTATGCTGTCTATTCTTAGGCTTTTTATTCTGTTTTTATTATTGTGATCTGTAAAATATGTTCTTAATGTTGTACACCACCCTGGGATCTTTTGATAAAGGGTGGTATAAAAATCAAAATAAATAAATGAAAACAATGTATCTCAGTATTTTTTAATAGAAGAAAAAAGCATCATGTACCTGGCTGTAAGCTGCCCAGAGTGGCTGCAGAAACCCAGCCAGATGGGCAGGGTATAAATAATAAAATTATTCATTATTATTATTATTAGTAGTAGTAGTAGTAGTAGTAGTATTTACATAAACTATGGAAGAGAATAGGAAATGTGTAGAGCTCCTATAGGGAGAGCTATTTCTTTTTATTCTTATGAGGATGATTGATTTAATGTTGTTATGTCCTTCTAGCTGCATGAAGTGGTGAAGAAAACATCACAGTATTTTCCATACTTTATTATTATTATTATTATTTGCACACGTATGAATTCCTAATCTTGCAGCAAGATGTTGACAGAACAAAGATCATA
This sequence comes from Darevskia mixta, assembly GCA_034641385.1. Taxonomy (NCBI): domain Eukaryota; kingdom Metazoa; phylum Chordata; class Lepidosauria; order Squamata; family Lacertidae; genus Darevskia; species Darevskia mixta. Next base: position 14,110,087 of record JAWWNH010000001.1, read on the forward strand.
ACCTAACATAGGGCACAGTATTGATTTCTCAAGAGACCAGTATATGATTGGCAGGCATGATCTATGAATAATTCAAGTCTTTCGGTCTGGGGAAAAAACCCTGCTGTCTAACAGTTTAAATCACCCTGTGTTAAGTGTTTTAAAAAGAACAATTTGTAAATACTAACATTTCCTAAGACAGATTACTCATATCAGTTAGGATTATGCTAGTAGTCAATACAAAAAAAATGACTTGCATATATATATATATATATATATATATATATATATATATATGAGTTAAGCAAATTATGAGAATTTGGGCAGTTAGTCTGGGTTAAGACTCTGTCATGTCACTGGTGGTTTTGTGCAAGTCTCTTCACACAAGATGCTCTTCAGGAAATCAGGGTCAGATTTGGGGGTGGGAGATCAAAACCCATTTAAAATCCCAGCAGCTTGCATTATAAATATCATTATAGTCAGATTTCATCATATGAAATGCATTTATCTCCAGGGTAAATTTGTTACAGTAATGATAATGAGTTGTACTACTTTGCCTTGTGGTATGTTTCCCCAGAAATTATTTACTTTTTTTCCAGATTCACGTTTTCAGAAGAGATTAGAACTGCCTAATGTGTGATTATTTTTACATCTTCTCCCCAGGCCCAGGCAATGAGCTAAGGAGTATATTTTAGTATAAAATTGGACCAGTTTAGAGATTCGCTAGCAAATTTCTCAGTGTCTTTTTCAGGCTGCTGCAATTGCAGAATCATAATGGCTGCAGATGAAAAGCCTGCTTGTAGACACCAGTATTCAAAAAGCAATTTGAACCATGTCTGGTGGAAGCCCCCACCAGGGTCCTGAAGAATTATCATGGGAGTTGCAGCAAATGTGAACTATCCCACTGAGAAATCCTTGTCTGTCTATGACTTTTTTATATATACTTTAAGCCCACATACAGGGCATCTGAACATTAAGGCTTTTTTTAAAAAAAAGGATGGAAAGAAAGGAAGGAAGGAAGACCTGTGCCTCATGTGACAGATGAAATGCCAGTTTTGTTTTATAGATTATTCTACATTGAGAAACCATTGCTCTCCTACTGCGTGTTGGTGTGGATTCCTAAAAAGCACACCTCTGTTGCAAAGACAGTGACAGAAAAACAACCTGGAATACACAAACAAATGACTAGAGAAATGAAGGCTCTGAAGAAAATGGGTAGGTGTCACAGGATACAGAAAATAGGATATCCGTATTCATTTCCCCCCCATGAAGGAAGTGTACCAATTATCTTCAGGAACTACTACATGCATCATTTTCACTCCCATTTTGTCTAAGACCAGCACTTTAGCCAAAAGCAAAGGGAAAGGGAAAGGTTTCGGAATGTCAAAAAAGAAAAATAAAAAAGACCTTGGCCACATGCTTGCCAATGAATGCCAAAATGAGTAACACAATGTCTACTTTATAAAATATCATGTTCCAAATAAGATTTGAGTTATGCATTACCCAAAAGCATTTGTATGATGGGTTATGTTTCACAGCTAGCTTTTCTAGTGAATGATATTGCATTAACGACACATGATATATTCTTGAGCTATTCAAAAATTATGAAATTTGATCAGTCTTGTCTTTCTTGATGTAAAAAAAGCCACGAGGTTAGCTCTTAACAAAAGAAATGGCTACAAGAATCTAATATAGGTTGACATGTGCTCTACAGATTATGTAATCCTACAGTCTTACACAGTGGTAAATGAAAGATGTGTAGGTTGCCATCTGCTAAGGGCAAATCTGTCATGGACTGGTTGGACACAGAGGAGTGGTGGGAGAAAACAGCTGGGGAACCATCAAGGGAAGAATGCTCAGAGTCCAGGGAGTGGTAGTGAGACAATGGTGAATGGTTACAGGGAGAAGTCTGGGGAAAGAAGCTGTCAGAAGCTGAAGGGGCATTAAGGCTCAATGAGCTGGGAGAGTATGTAGCAGAGAAGTCAAGCAACAGAGGCAGAAGCTGAAGCAAACATGTGGGAGAAGGAGATCAAGAGGTAGAGATTAGTCAGGATAGTGAAGACTCATGGGTGTCTCCCCTCCCTGCTGAGAAAAGCTCCCCTCCCCCCCCGACTCCCAGAACCAGGAGAGGGATGAAATGGGCAAAGCAAAGATAGGCTGCATGCAGGCACAGTCTCCAATTGTTCGGAAGAAGCTCTGGAAAGGAGGAGACATAGATGGCTGTGGGGAGGCAGAGACCTTTAGTTTCAGCAACTGATTTCATGGAGTAGGACCTACAGGGCATGAGCAGCTGTGCTCACTGAGCATGAAACCCAGCCAAGTCTGTAAAGATTGTGTTTTTCTAATAACTCCAGCTTTGAACTGTGTGATTTACTGACCAGCTGACTCTGTGACAATATCTAAGGCAGGCATAGGCAAACTCGGCCCTCCAGATGTTTTGGGACTACAACTCCCATCATCCCTAGCTAACAGGACCAGTGGTCAGGGATGATGGGAATTGTAGTCTCAAAACATCTGGAGGGCCGAGTTTGCCTATGCCTGATCTAAGGCTTCCACACTTCCACATGAGCTTTGAAGCACACACATACAAATCTATCATTTTGATCTCAGAGGAGAATTCTTTGTTCAGAAACCAGGATGAAGAGGTGTGGCTGGTATGACTTTTTATGTCATTGTTGAACAAATTCATTACTTAGTATCTATTAGCTTAATTTAGAGCTGGAAATACTGTAGATAAGTTTGTTTTGAATTGCTACAAAGCTCTATTGCTACAAAGCAATAATGTGATTTTCTTAGGCTGAAGAAAAATCTGACAACACAAGATTGAAAATATACTATAAATATAAAATGCTATAGAAAACTTCAAATGCTACTGTGCCAGCTCCTTTTTTTCATACAATAGTTTTTTGCACAACTGCTGTTTAATTATCATATAAAACAGTTTACGTTCTCATGGGAATGTATTTTTCTATCTTGCCTACCTATGTGAAGTGTTATGCATAAACTCTTGCTGCTGCATCAGTATCATCCAAAGCAACTTGCAGCTCCAGCAGCAATCAAATGCTACCCATGAAAATCTATACATTTATGCAATGTTATGCTATGTTAACGTCATTTGTTGTTTTCACAGGTATAAATATAAATTCAGTGTGACCTTGTCAGTTTCCCAGTGAGAATTATCAACTGCTAATCTGTGAAGTTCATACCAACCCTTTCACAAGTGCACATTAAAAATATAAAAGCTATGATCTAGGTTTAAATAGTTACATGAATTATTGCTCAAGTTCCTGTAGTCTAGTCCTATGGGCACAGAATAAGCCACTCCTTTATCACTTTTTGGCCCAAAAAGAATGAAAACCTGGCTACAGGCCTAATTAAAGGCTGAATTGTACAGCCATCAGAGGCCTTAAATTCAGAAACTAGTAGCCCTTAAAAAAAACACCCCGCAGTAATCAAATGCTCAAGAGGATTGAACGTCTGTGTGCCTGTGTGTGTATAAATCTGCAAAGCTAGAGAAGCAGTCAAGAGACATTTCCTGGGAAACCATTGAATAGAGGGTAGCAGGTGAGAGGATTTGTAGTTTTCCTACCCCACACCAATAAAAGAGATGGATGAAGCGCTCTGAGTTTCTATTCAATAATCATGACTCACAGCTTTTAATAGAATTATCCTCCATTAATATACCAAATCCTTTCCCCCCTTTCATTTCTTCAAAGCTAGTAATTACCATCATGTCTTGTAATTTCATATGTTAATTATTAACTCTGAAGTGGTATATGCTATGTAAGTTTGTGATAAACACTAATTTGTCTTCACTGGATGTCCCCAAGTTTTAGTACAAATGAAGAAATTGCTTGTCTGCTCTCCCCAATACAGTAGTAAGTTTTCCATATTTAAGCTGCAACCCTATATACACTTACAGTTGCCTGAGATAAAGTCCACTCAAACTCAGTGAGACTTACTTGTGAGTATACATACATAGGACAGCCATGTGAAGCTTTAGAACTTTTAAATATTTAAAGCTGCAATCCTACATGCACTCGTAAAGAGGTTCCAATTAGGTTATAGTTGGGCTTATACCCAAATAAGTGGATACAGGACAATTTTAGTTTCTTTCCATACCCTTTTTCAGATTGTATTTTTGTTTAATATATTCTGACCAAAATAATACACAGTAGCATTATACAAATATGTGGCGTGGTTGAACATACAATAGCATTTTGCATTCTTCACTCCCAAGAGAAGCTGCATATGCAGGAAAAAAAAACCCTGATATGAGCAAAAATAATCTAACATTCAATTCAAGAAATGAAATTCCTTCCTTCCTTCCTTCCACCAGGGCTGGCATGAATCATTTTGCTACAGGAGGAGATGGCATTCTCCCACTTCCATCTGGACTGGAACTAAGTTTCAGCTGCGAAACCAGCAAGTGATAGCATCCACACTGCTCCACAGAATAGTAGGCTAGCTCAGGGGACTTAAAGTCACTTAATCTTGGCTAATGATACAGCCACCCCTCCATTCCTGCATTGTGGAAAAAATCACAGTACTATACAGCAATACCTTAATACCTGAAAATAGTGAGCAAGCCATTCTCCAGATCTCTTTTCAAGAGGGATGTTAAGCAACAACAACAAAAAGTGGAGGGGAGGATGAGTGAAAAAGCTGGGTGTGTTGGAGCCCAGAAGTCTGTAGACTGTAACCGTCTTGAGATGCAGTGCAGGAGATGTTTGGCTGACATCATTACATTAGTCTCTGCAATATGCATATTTCAGGATGAAAAGGCTGTCAGACAAAAGAAACAATAGCTGTTCCTCCCACTCTGTTTTGAATATATATATATATAATCTAGAAGATACCCAGGTATGTCTCCAGGACAGTCTGAAACACCCAGCTCATTTGAAAGGCAGATAACAGAAATAAATAAATTGGGCAGAATCTATGATGTTGTATATCAGAACTTGCTGAAAATAGCTGAACTGTTTACTTCTGCTGCTTCTTTTTTTAAAAAATAACCCACACAGATTAGTGCCTAAAAACAACTACGGTAGTGTTGAAATGTACTGATGAATTTTAATCCAATCCACATTTTAATGGTTTATCTTCCTTTTTACAACATACCTTTCTAAAAAGATCCACAATACAGCTAGTGGCAGTGTTTGAAAAAGTCTAACATTTTATTTCCAGTTATTGACACATGCCTCCTGCAGGAACAGATTTAAATTACTATAAAGTATTCCAGATTTTGCCTAAATCTAGCTATGCTGAATTACCATACACTTGTATCAAGGCGTAGACAATTTATTATTGTTTCCAGCTGGAGTAAAACTTGTAGATTACACAGCTATGGTTGCACATCTTCCTCAGCATCAAACCATACAGGTCGAAAACTAAGCTTCTGGCGTAAGATGCACTATGTCTATGACAACCTGTTCATAAAGCACAGGTGGCAATATCATACCCTAAATTATATTTCCTGCAAAATGTACCACTTCGATGACAGTAAAACAGATTCATTACAAGGAAAGGTCAGGTGTTTATGCACCTTGTGCTACATGATTAATTACTTATTTATACTTGCATAAAATATTTTACCAAGAGGACAAAAGATTTGAATGATGTAGTAGTTGTGTTGATACACAGCTGGTACAACTTGTTTTCCTTGGAAAACAAAGTACAAGAACTTTTTGGTGTGCATTTTTAAAAGAAGCCAGGGCATTTTTAACTGCCATCACTGAACCAAGGTATGTCCGCTACAACTACTTTCTGTTACTAAGTGCTCTGGAAGTCATTCAGTGGTTTATTATAACAATTATCATTTATATATCCCCTTTCACTGCTCAATGAGTTTCACACACTCAATAATCCTCAAAACAACCTTTTAAAAGACAGGCTGATATTACTGCCTATATTAAAGCTGGAGGACTGGCAGATGAACATTTATGCGGTCCTTTACAACTTCCTTTGGTAGTTTATGTAACGAAAAAGCTTAGGGAAATAAAAGGGAAATCCAGGACGACAGCAAAATCAGGGCTAGGTGAGCCTCTCTGGGCACCATTTCACGACTGGTGCACCATCACTGAGAAGGCTCTGTACCTAGAAGCTACCTCAATTCCAATGATAAGGATGTCCAGAGAAGGCCTTCATTTTTAATGCTAGTGGGATTAAAAGCATCTCAGCAGTTCTAAGGGATAAGAGACAATGGAACAGATGAGAAAGTAAGAGAAGAGCTCTATAAAGGTTGTGTACCTGTGAAGCACACTCAAAGCACATTATTTCAAAGAATTTTCGCCACCTCACCCTGAATTACATTTCCCAACAACTGTTAAACTACAGTGCCCAAAATTCTTTGTGGAAAGGAATGTGTTTTAAATCTGTATTTTATACATAGTCTTAAAGCATAATATAAGAAAGTAGACAGGATTTCTCCTAAACAGGAAAATCTTTCACACATACACATACACATACACACACAACCCAAGGGTTACATCATACGAACATACTTTTGAGGACATAAAGAAATTTCAAATTTTAGCTACAATGATTTGTTGACATCACAGCATAATGTAATATCAAGGCGGGAGGGCAAGAAAAAATATATATAACATCTCATTTCACATTAGATATTAGGCCTCCTACCATGTAATCAACATGCTTGTGCCATTTATTCATTCTGTCCATAACAGTATGCTATAGAGTTGTTTTCTATATTTCATAGCAGATTGTTATCCTACCATAAAACTGCACTATTGAATTTTTTTTAGTCTTTTTTCGCTAAAAATACATTCATTAGTCGTGCTCTATTATGTTTTGAAATATCAATACTTGTTAATTAAAATGATAAGTTTGTGTTGCATACCTAACACCCCACACATCAAACCCATAGAACAGGCTCCTTTGGGTATTATTAGTTCCACACAGCTGGAAATGATAGTCTGATAAATGTTGGCTGCCACAGTAAATCACACAACAGTGAGGTCTGTCTTATCGGGAAGCAAGCATTAATTAGTAAGGGCTGATTTAACTCAAAGGATTAACATCCTCCATCATACAGTGAGCCTTTCTTCCACACCACCTCTCAGCCACTCCTAGCGATTTGATAAAGAGTTTGAGGTCAACTTAAAACATTCAGCTCATAATATCTTGCTGATATTGGGTGGAGTTTTTGCTAAGGTAACTAACATCCTGCTACTTAGTCAATGAGAGTTTTTGTCGATTGTTCCAAAGAATCAGGAACTAGTCTTTTAAGGCCTATTAAAATAATATTGCTCTAAAATCATCTTGTATTTAGCTCTGAAGAGATCTTTACCCTCATTAATAACATTACATTTTGAAGCATTTCAAACACCACGATTCACAAAACCATGAGGTGCAATCCAACTGATCCCTTCTAATAGCAAAATGGTTATTAATCCAACAGACACCTCAGCTAGCAAAAGAGAGTGTGTTATTTTTAACCAACTCCACCTCTCTCCTGTTGGAAGTAAAGCTGCATCTGAAACAGGGGTGTGGGTGTGGGTGGGTGTGGGTGAGAGAGAGAGAGAGAGAGAGAGAGAGAGAAGGTTTTCATTCTTTTTTCGCCCTCCTCCTTCAATTAGTGTTAGAGACTTTCCTTTTGTTAAGGACTCCATGATAGCAACATGTAAGCTTGTCCTCAGAATGGCTTCAATTACTACTAGGAATAATAAATCTTAAACATATTTCAACTTTCAACCAGCAGTCTTACCAGACTATTTATCCCTGCACTCTGCTATGACATATCAGCCTTATTGATAGGTCACTCTAGTACCCAATATTTAGGGAAAGATTCTACCAGGATGCAACTCAAACACTGCATGGGGGAAACATTTGGAAGCTAAATTGTAGATCATGTTTAGGGTAATTGATGGTCAATCCCATTGAGATTAGTTTTGGGGTATTACTGTCATTTTTTATGAAATTATAAGACTGCTCCATCTGGTCTTTAATGAAACACCTGGAGCTACACATAGAAAACTCCTCTCTCCATACTCAGCTGGCTGCTACTTTAACCTGGTACTGAGAAGCATGTAAATTACAGTGTGATTCATATTTGAACTTAATTACAAATTGCATACATACACCATGAGCTAAACTAAACCCACTAAAAGCTACACTCTGGTTTATGGTAAACCAAAATATGATGTTTCTTAAACTGTTCTCTACATATGCAGAAAGATTAGAGCAGGTAAGTAGAATTCATTCTAACTGGCCTTATAAGATACGCCAGCCAAGTTTTTCTGATGGAAAGTAAATGATCAATGGTATATGGTTATTTCCATGCAAGTATTTGTTGACTTTGAAATCCTTTTGAGATCTTGTACTTAAAACCAGAACTACATTGTACTGGTAGTTAGAATATCTATGTGCGAATTGGAGTATCACGCTAGAAAAGCTAATCAGCACAGGTATCATAGGAGCCAACTCTTTGGTCCCCCCCAAAAAATATTTGAGCAGGTCAGGCCATTTTGAAAAATTGTTTCTTTGTTCCATTTTGGAAAATTGTTTCTTTGTTCACCATGCGTTATTGGGCAATTCCAGGCACAATGCTGCTAGTTATTAATGAAAAACCTATTCCATTTAAATATATTTCATATTTTTAAAATAATAAGATCTTTAAAAGTGAATGTTCTGTAATTTCTCCAAGGATTTGGCATAATTCACATATTTTTGTCCTTAATTTGAAATCCACTGCAAAAATTGAATAGTCATGACATATATCCTTAACTATAATCCTAATTTTGAATTAGCATAAACATGAACTATCACCAGCTACCAGAAGTTCAGAAAGGCTGAACTTGCTGATGACATAAAAACAAAAAGACTCAAAAGTCAAAGGGCACATCTCTTCAACCTTTTTCTCCAGGACTTCACAAAGTGAAATGCATATTGTAGCCAAACATCCTCCCCCAATCATTCCAGCCCACTTTTCCTCAGAAATTCAACAAGGATGGAATTACATGTTTGTACTGGAACTTGCTGCTCTTTAGCCTTCAACATTAGTGCTCCCTCAGGCAAGGATAGCACTCTCAGTGCCTCAGACCCACCGCCTGCAATAACCACCTGTTTCATAGTTCTGAGCACTTCCCTGGCTCAGGTGTAAATATTGCAATATGTTTAACATGGGAGAGGGGGAATCAAGAAAGTGTAAACAAGCATTAGCTTTCCCTGGTTGTATATTTTTAGGATAATATCTATGTTATATGTGAACCTCCAGATTATTGGATTCTGTTAACAAACCTCTTGAATGTTGCGCTCCAGAAGCACATTCAGGGTATCAGAATTTTAAGATGACTTAAGGAATGCAATTGTCTTAGAAATCACTATTATGACTAATTTGAGGACCCAAAAGAAATGTACCAAATGTACCAAAAAGAAACATGTTCTCAGTACACCCCAAACTGTATACTCTCTTCTGATCATGAATGATAAGCACTTATTCAATGCATGGAGCTGCCATAATCTGTAGACCCATAAATTTACAACAGTATTATTTCTGCTGACAGCAGCAAAGGAAACTCCATGGAGGGGACAAATCTTCATGGCAACAATGGGGAACAGTGCTTGTTAGACTATGTTGGTGAACTACAGCTGTTTCTAAATGAGTTTCGACATTAAATTAGTCATCTAGTAACTATTCGGGCAGCTGAGAATATATCACCTAAATCTGATTCTTGACATTTGCACTGTCACCAGACATCTCCGCCTCCATAGTTCAGAGAATGACATGCCCTTAACTAGATTAACCAACAGGTTTTCAAGATGAACAAGGAAATAATCCTGCTTTTTGAATTCTACTTGGCTCCAATCATTCCTCATTATCCTTGGTTTGTCCAGAATATCTAATGAATTTTTCTTTGTTGCAACCTGGCAATCCTAAACAGGAAAATAGTTCTAGCCAGACCCGAAATAAAGATTGGAGAATCTACTACAGATACATTTAAGACTGTATTTTTCTGCTTTCTCATTAAACTATAATGAGAAAAAATCATTCCAGTCTTTTTTTTAATAACCTAATCAATATATCTGAATATCTCATGTACCCTACTCTTGTGTTAAAGCAATCAGAAGTCACATAAGTTTGCTTAAGAGCAGAAGGGAAATTATAAAGACTGAGGGCTCTTCCAGACTTGTGCTTGTCCCATGCCTAGAAAGCATGTATCCAAGCATTTTTCCACTTGCCCAAGTGCTTTCCCCCAGAAAACCTGCTCTTCAGCGATAAATCGGCACAAACATCAACCCAGAGAAAACTCGATTGACACTTGTTCCGATTCAGCGGTAAAGATTGGTTTTTTTCTGAGGAAAGCAGCGGGGCAAGGGCAAGTCTGGATGAGCCCTGAATAATTGCATGTAAAAATAAACTGAGGTCTCAGAATATATCTTAAAAGAAATGAAAATGTAGGAACACAGAAAGAAAGCAGTAACAGTCTGACAGCTACCGAAAGTGTTGGCTAGCTGGTCTGCATTCTCAAGAGAAGGGGGTAGAAATCACTGGACTTCAATGCTAACACTTTGTCATTGTGAATAAGCAGAACAGGAAGAAGCTAGAAAACAGAGTGCCATAAATAGCAGGTGTTTGGAAATGATTCTCAGAATCAAACTAGCTATCCCAAATGACAAGCAGAAGTCAATCATATAACACAGGAAGCAATCACCAAGCTGTCTGGCAAGCATCTCAGCTTGAAAGATTGGCCAAACATGGGAACAGCTGACAAATGAAAGGAAATATGAAATATGGAGACAATGCAGCGTTATAGTAATGAACCATCAAACAACTGAATCATGCATAAAATTAAATCACTCCAACTTTATCCAGGCTATACTTGATATATTGAATTACACTGTAACACATTTTTATATTAGCTAATTACATATCAGCCGACATATACTTGTTTATATTGAAGATATGTAGTGCGTCTGTATTGAATCTTCTGTAAACCTAAGGTATGGGAATTTCTTTGAAAGTTACATTAAGACAAACTGAAAATCAATCAAACATTCTTAGATAAATGCTTCTATTGATTAGAAAGCTATCTAGACAACACAGCATTTAGCAAACGTATACAATTTGAATATTCTGTTCACTTTATACTATTATGTAGCATTCTGCTGCAATCAGATAAGTAAAACAAGTATTTAACATGCAGAATATAGATCTGAGGGTCAAAAGATGAGTCAATGTGTGATTGAATTCCCAGCTTGTTGCTATTATCATTTTAATAAGAATAATCGGGGGGGGGTGTAATCTGATCAAGACTGGAACACTGGGGAAAGGAGTGAGCAACACCCCCCCCCCAATTTTGTCTCCTTACCTGTCATGGATCCCACCAAAGACCTACATGCCTTACTACTAGGAAAACATCTGTCTGTATAATCTCTTTAATGGGGCATACAACAGCTTTGGAGATCAATTAGATCGCAAACATGGTACCAGTGCCCACTGCCATAGCCCCACTGCAACAACCCTGATCAAATTTGGAAACCCTTGCAGAAATAAAAGCAAGCAGGCTATCCTGTCACAGATGTCCAACTTATGTATTATCTAGCTTGGGCCCCTTGATTCTATACCATTCCAGTATTAAATACAAGTTTCATTACTAGGAGATAGATAGATAGATAGATAGATAGATAGATAGATAGATAGATAGATATATTAAGGGAGGTGGCTGTAGATGCAAGGATATGACATCAATTAAAAAACTGTTTGGTCTCCCACATACTTCAGTGCTTGACACAATGGGTGGTATTCAGGCAGTTTTTATTCAGAGTAGACACTGAATGAATGAACATGACTAAGTTAAGCCCATTAATTTCAGTGGGTCTACTCTAAAACATAGTTGAATACCACCCAATGTACCCCTCCATCTTTAATGTAGGTTCCTATGTCCTAACAGGTTTAATAGCAGTAACCTGATATTTAGGAAATTGCTTTAACTTGACTAATCCATGCAGCCCAGCATTGTATACTATGAATTAAGCCCCACTGGTTTAAAGAGGACAAAGCAAAGTGTACAAGGCACTCTTTTTCAACAGCATAATATTTCAACAAACTGCACCATTCGCTATAGCTGGCACATTTACAGAATCGAAGTTCCATCAAAAACCTCCAGTATGTGCCCTCCCCTTTCAAACTCATAGAAAAATTCTTAAAAGCCACAACTCATTTTGTCTACCTAAATACTTCCTTGTGCCCTAATTGTATGCCAATGTATCATTAACATTGTTTGAGGACAATATAATTGTTGTTGTTCTGATCCCAAGGCAGTAAAATTATAGCAATGAAACAGGACAATTCTCTTGTCTGTGCTTTATTTCTTTTGTACTAGAGAAAACCCTGCTTTCACATTTTATTTTCTTCTTTCTTTTTAAATATTGACGCATGGCGTGTGTGTGTGTGTGTGTGTGTGTGTTTGCCATACAAATTACTCCGAGTAATATATGCTGAGTATTGCAGAGCCCATTTGGCCAGATTCTAATAGCTCCCCTTGGGAGCTGACACCAGCTTTCAGCCGTAGCTCATCACTGCAGATTAGCACAAGGACATGTGCTGCAATGGCATCCAGTTTTGCTTCTCTCACACCAAGAGATGATATTCTGAGAATCCACACACAAGTCCTGCGTGTCTCTGAGAACTGGAATTCTATTTTTATGACGAACAATATTAAACCAAGCAAAAGCCAACTAACGTTTCTGTTAAGCTACTGCAAAATCTTGTACTTCACAAGATGTCTCTACAGAGTTAAATAAAGTACATTTTGCATAATTCATAGGTTAGCACAACCTGCTACTAAGTGTGTAACATTTAAAACTATGCTGAGCTAGTGTCTTTCAATTTAAATGAAGCAAGCAGCCTTTAATTTCATTTGATTTTTAAAGGAATATTTGCTTTAGATAGATGCTTTCTAGAATATTTACTTAAAGAGCCTAAAGCAGAAAAGCCAGATCCACATGGGCATCATTAAATGTACCCCAAGGAGCATATAATCTTATCAGAATGGTGGAGATTGTACTCCAAACATTAATTATGTATTATTAGCCACAGGAAAATAAATATTACATGTTTTGTGTGTTATTTTTCTGCCTTTGCTATGTTTTTTTTTAATGGCATCCAAGAAAGATACAGGCTTGTTTAAACTTCTTCAATTTAAATAAATTCACTGTGTTTTATTTTATTCAGAAAAAAAGAATACATTTCCATATCTGCAAAGACTAACAGGAAACAAAAATCTGCTCCTTCATCTGACCTTCAACAATTATGTCCTCTTCAGCAAAAACAAAAACAAAAAATACACACAGCTGTTTTATTAATTTATAAGCACTGGGCAAGCCTTCTGTAAATCACTTCAGTAGTAGAGTTATATAAAAGCACAGAGCAGCATCGTGTATGGCTTTTTAAGCATTCGGGTATCCAAGACAAAGGCTGAAAGATTTGAAATAGGTTCAATACTCACTAAAGGCAGCAACTGCCAGAGCCAGTGTGACAATAATGGAAGCCCATGAAACCCACAGTGCCTTCTTTCTGTAGCTTTGAGCTTCATGAGGTTTTAGTCTTGTGCTGCTTTCTAGTAAACCTGGTAAGGGAATCAGAAGAGGAAAGAAGTGTGGGCTGTGTTTTATTCCCTTTTTAAAGAAAAAAAGAAATTAGGTCCATTCAGAACCAAACCAGGAATTCCTTGTGTATTTTTCCCGTTTAGGAGAAATGCTGTTCACCTTATTTATATACCATAAATAATGCTAAAGCAGGTACATGGGTTCAGGTTTGCCTTTGTATTTCACAGGAGGTAAAAAAAGAGTACCAATTGCTGCCTGGAGCAACCTGGAGCCAATCATAAAATAACCAGACATCTTTAGATTTTTGCATTTTGCATTCACACACTCAATTCCTGATCAAACCTTAAAAAGCATGGGGAGAGATTGCTTAAGGTGCCAGTGAAGCAGATGCACAAACCAAGTAGTGGCTTGATAGGAGAGCAAAATAAAGGTGCTGATATGATGCATCTCTGAAAATCAGAGCAGGTACAGTAAAGGTTAACATATGCCATTGTTGTGCGCAGCCATCTCCCCAAGCCTGTTGGTTTTTTGTGTGTTTCAGTTCTAAGGACCTTACTTGTACTAGCAAAATTTAGCCAAAACAAAACCGGTGTGTTCATGTATTCAGCTCCCCTCCCCTTTTTGTCTTGTTCACTCTGTGATCTCTGGAAAGAATTGAAAAATATTTCCAGCAGGATTTTGCTAACTCTTGGCAACAAATGAGCCAACTATCACAGGATCAGACTTCACAAAACCCCAATGAATTAGTGGGGTCCATACCAAAAGAGCAATAGGAGGATCTATGCTCTGCCAAAATAGAACACATATTTGTGGTGCAAAGTTAATAACAACATTATAGTTAAAATAGTTAAAAACCAGTTCTTGGTTGCTACTGGATTCTGAAAGATGGTCCAAGTCTAAATTGTTTAAACACCACTCAAATTAAAATTTATGCATTTTACATTAAATTAAGTTATTTGACAAATATTTTACAATTTACTACCTCCAGGGGGGGAAAGAATGTGTCACCAGGTAAATTGTTCCCCTTAAAACATATTGTGCTTGTATGTATGAAAAGCCTTTGGGGATTGCACACAAGCATCTATCTGCCAAACACATAAAATGAAAATAGTTTCACAGGTAACACTAGACCCTTGCAACTTATATCATGAGTGCAAATTCCACCCAGAATGTGACTTCAAATCTTCCTATGGCACATACGTAGGTTAATTTATACACAGACAAGGTTAGAAAGCCTATAATTATAAAGTCATGTTCACATTTGAAGATTACTCCATTTGATATTTTAGCACATGTAATGAAAGATGTGATGTGTTTTATTAAATTTATATTTTTTCCATTTGTCTGTAAAAAATAATTTGTAATTGATACAAAGAAACTCTCCTATTGACAATATCTTTATGAAGTTGGTTTTTTAAATATGCTGCTTTAATTGGTATTACACAGTCTTTTTTTATTTCAGATTAACTGAAATAATGTTAATGCATTTTCTTATACCAAATACAGTAGTCACACGCAAAGATTCTCTGAATCCTAACGAACGTAGAGAGGGGACTCTCACAACTTTGTTTTATACTAGACACTGAAAAAGACTAAGCTTCCCTAAAGGCTGAAGCTAAAACCATGCTTTGTCCAGGATCCATCAAAATGCACCTGAACACCCTACAGACACTGAATTTCAAAATGATTAAAGCAAAAAATAAAAACTATTCCTAACATTTCCTTGGAAAGAATAATAGCTCAGACCTGTGAGTCTGTTATCAATGGAAAGGGAGGCACAAGGAATAAGCGTATGGGTCCTTTTTCTTATTTTCCCCATACATCCATTATCTTTTACTAGGTCCTTTGTTCCTTCTCACCATCATCATCTTACATCTATAGATGTTTAGTAGGAAGACCATTCCCAGGTGAATCAAGATCTCTCTATTCCTGAGCCCAAACTCTTGAATATAGACCAACTTGGCATATACTGTCCAATACTTATAAAAGTGACTAAGCCACTGCAAAAGGCCTTCAAATATCACTATTTCGTTTAGAAGAGCGGCTCCTAATTAAATAAAAATAAAAATGGATGTACAGTGACCTATCATACCCAACAAGATTGTAGCCAGAATGCTGCCTGGGAACAGGATCATCCCTTTTTATAACTCAGAAACTGAAAAAGAACTGTGGACAGTTGCAGAGAACGAAGAGCAAAGAGCAGGCTCCAAGTAAGGCAGGGAGCTGTTTGGCTTCAGATGAAACAGAATGCCATGGGGAAAGTGCAGAGAAAGAAAAACACACAAATCTATTGAATAGGCACGTGCTTGGCAGGTGCCTGTTAGGGAGACAATAGATTGAATGCCCCTTCTTTCTAAGAAGGGGTGTGGAATGGGTAAAATAACATCCTTTCTTTGCAGTCAATGGGGACGCCTGTCTGCATTTTAGTGAATGCATTTTAAATTGCATTTTGAAGACTGGGTGGTTCAACGCTAAAGAAAAGGCTGTTGTTTCTTTGTTTAAGGCTGTCAGTGCTCTATTTCGTTTTTAAAATAAAAAGGAATGAGCTGAGCAAAGAATTTAACTGCATGGTTGGCACAATAGATTGTGTTAAGAGTGTGTGTGTGTGTGTGTGTGTGTGAGAGAGAGAGAGAGAGAGAGAGAGAATTAAATAAGAAAGACAGACCAACAGCACAAGCTTAACCTTGTCTACTCTGAAGCAAGTCCTAATTAAGTCAATGGGACTTACTCCCAGGTAAGAGCAGAGTTAGGATTTCAGCCCAACTATTAAGGGTCAAGGAGGACAGAGAATGGTCATTCAGAGGGCTGTTGCAGGTGATAAGACAATGGACGACAAGCAGTCCAGTTGTGAGGAAAGAACAGCTAGCGGTGGAGGAGACAGACCAGGGGAGGTCCATAGATGATATATGAGAAGCAGGAGTGGCTGAGGAAGGTGAAATACAGGAGGCAGGATTCAGCAATGGAAGATGCACGGCAAAAATGGGTCCCACCATCTATGGAAAGGGCGGTAAAGGCATAAGAAGGGATTAACTGTGGGGTCTTGGCATGATATAGCGGGTTACAAGAGCGACGTGGCAGGATTTAGTGGGGTTAAGAGTAGCGATTTATTGGTCAGCGAGGTAAATTAGAAAGTGCTAGGACGTCCGTGAGGGAGATATAGAGGGGAGAGGGTGGGCTGCAGAGACTTGGCCGGACCCGGGGTGGAGAGAGAGAGAGAAGTGCTAGGCGCGTATAAAGGAGCCGGCCATAAGGGTGAAGTGATTGAAGGCTTTCCTAGAGAGTCGCCTGGGAGCGGTGGCTTTGCAGTGGGTCGGTCCTGTTCGACGCCAACTCAAGGAATCTTTCGGGAGCCGGCCAGGTGCAGGGCGCGCGCGGGAAAGGAAGAGAAATGGGCGCGTGACAGGAGCCTGGTTTTTGCGGAGGGGAGGGAGAGAAGCATGTTGTTGGGAGACGTCACTGGCCCCAAAGACTCACCTCTATCCTCCAGCTCTTCGCTGAACTGCACGTCCTCCCCGACGCGCAGCGTCTCCGCTGGCTGCGGGTCCCGGGCAGGGTAGGCTGGCGGGGGAGTGGTCCCGGGGGGCTGCACGATGGTGGGCTCGGGGAGGCTGTTGCTGCCGCCGCCCAGTTCGTCTCCGGACGTCTCCATAGTTGGGCAAGGCGGCAGAGAAAGCAGAGCAAAGGAAGAAGAGGGCGAGGCTGCAGGGGGACGCCAAGCCGGGGGGAAAGGCACGCGCGCGAGCGAGGGAGACGCCGAGGCTTCCTTCTCACGAGCCAGGCATGCAGCGAGCGAAAGTGGCCGTCGCCTCGCCTCGCCCTGGCTGCTCCTCCTCACACATCAACTGCAGGTGGGACCCGCCGGCGGCCTCCCCGGTCGCTCGGCTCCTCCCACCGTCCTCGAGGCGGACGAGAGCGCGCCCAAACTCCCCTCCCCGAG
The DNA here is from genome assembly GCA_034641385.1 of Darevskia mixta. Lineage (NCBI taxonomy): Eukaryota > Metazoa > Chordata > Lepidosauria > Squamata > Lacertidae > Darevskia > Darevskia mixta. The sequence continues at coordinate 14,127,572 of JAWWNH010000001.1, forward strand.
CTCCGGCGTCGGAGGGGCTCAAGAGCTGGCGGCGTCTCTCCGGACTCGGGAGTCCCAACAAACCTTGCCTAAAAATCTCCCGTTAGCCGAAGCGAATGCTAGGCTGCACTTAGCCGGAGACTGCACCTCGTGTTAGCACGAGTCAGAGCTCCCACCCGCATCATGGGAAGTTTATGTTTAATTCAATTTCTGCGCTGCCCTATTATCGAAAGAGGCCTCGGTCGCGGCTGGTGGAAGCAACGCGCTCAACTCGCAGCCACCCTTTTTAAAATGCTATAAATTAAAGGAGGAGGAGGAGGGCTCTCCGGGCGTGTGGCAGTTGTAGCAGCGATCGCGGTTTAAATAAAAACAAAAAAAAACTATCTCAGCCCGACCTTGCTTGTTTAAAGAGATGCAGCGCAATCTATAGTATGTTTACTCGAAAGTAGGTTTGGTTGAGCTCAGTGGGACTTACTACCTAGTGTTAGGGTTGCAGACTTACCAAGGAGTTAGGCTGCAATCCTAACCCTATCTACCTGGGAATAAACCCTGCTGAATTCAATAGGCCTGAGAAGGCATGGTTAGGATTGTGGTGTAAGCCACACTGAATACAGTTCTTCCCAGTACAGTGGTACCTCTTGTTAAGTACTTAATTCGTTCTGGAGGTCCATTCTTAACCTGAAACTGTTCTTAACCTGAAGCACCACTTTAGCTAATGGGGCCTCCTGCTACCGCTGCGCCGCCAGAGCACAATTTCTGTTCTTATCCTGAAGCAAAGTTCTTAACCTGAAGCATTATTTCTGGGTTAGCGGAGTTCTTAACCTGAAGGGTATGTAACCTGAAGCATATGTAACCTGAGGTACCACTGTAATCCTGAAAATCTGGAAGGACAGCAAATCTCGAGCCATCCCATTCCCAACACCTCTTGCTTCATAGATTAGTAATCCTTAGAAATTTTGATATGTGGTTGTACAGCTTTGGCCAGAACTCATTAGGGCAAAAACCAATCCCAGAAAATGGATGTCTATATAGGTAGGCTTGAGACCTCATAGTGGCATACAGTCTGATATTGTTGAGACACCTTCCCTATTTGCAAACATTCACAGTACACTTAGAGGGGAGAAATTGTAAGGGTAGCACCAGGTGTTTCCCCTTCTAAATTCATATACATTGACCAGAGTGTTTACACAGTAGCCTTCTTACCAAATGGGTGTGTGACACATGGAAAATAACCCTCAGACCACAAGATTACACCTGAATTGCAGGATATGAAGCACACTTTCTGACCCCAGCTGCTATGGAGGTTGCACATGTGGAAGGGGCGAGAAACAACTGTGATTCCTACTGTTCCATTGCATAAGCAAAAATGTCCACACACTGTTAAGGACTTCCTAAGGTGAGTTAATGTGATGTTCAGAAAAATACCCGTTAAAAAAGTTATCAGCCACATAATGGTCCCAACCATCTAGATTTGTGGGTGGCTAAACATTTTGCTGTAGCCTTGTGATGGTTTAGACTTATCCACTCGGGAAAATGCATCACAAAGGCAATAGGAAAAGGGGGGCTACATATAGGGACTAGTGAGTAAGCCCACAAAATAGGTGGCTATTGGAAGGGACAGGTAGAAGGATAGGATGGAGGGTTGGGCAAGACCAGCAGGGTCTCCAGACCTTTGGCTCGCATTAAAACAGGAAAAAGTCAGTTACACATTTTTAAAGAAAGAGCCCTAAAACCTGACTCATTTGAAATAAATTGGGTTTCCTCCCTATTGGGGGGGAATGCAATATTACAGTCACTTGTTACCATTTTTTCATCATTGGGCTGTTTATTAATATAGTGAAACCTTAAATATTAATTGTTTGGTTTTAGCCACTATGGTAGAATGTTATCAAACAATTACCATAGTTGCTAAAACCTCATGTCTGAGAACCTTATGGCAAAACCAAACATAAATAATTAATCGGACATATATACAACCAAAGTCTGCTAAAATAAAAGGGCTTTTAGTAACAGCAAGGAAGGGGGCCAACCAAACTTCATGGGACAAAATATTCCATAATCAAGGTGCAACCACTGAGAAGATTGTTTAATCCCACTTAAACATGCTTCTACCCAAGTGGAACCCAGAGAAATCCATTTCCATCCAATTTTCAGCAGGCAGGGTGATATGGAAGGAAGCAATCTGGACTTATGTCATTTAGGGCTTTGGAGGTAATTGCCAATGCTTTGAATTGTGCCAGGAAAAAAGCTGGTAATCAGTACGACGTGATCTCAGAGATATGCACTCACCAGCTTCCTTGCAGCTGCATATGGGACCATTTGAAGCTTCTCAAGACTTTTCAAATAAAGCCCCATGTACTGTCTGTTTAATTAATCCAACTTAGTTGTACCTAAGGCATGTTTTTTTCATGCAAAGTTCTAGCCTCCTAAGAAATGAGCATAGCTGGTCAAATGCTCCTGGCTACATCCTCTATCTGGTCTTCCATTTGTAAAACTGAGCCCCAAACACACCCACACCACATTGTAATTACTCCAAAACAAGCTGAAACACTATTCCAGAGACTGTCTCTTTCCTTACCATTTTTAGATGGTATTTAATACATGCCATGATTAATAAAATGTTTTTAACATTTGAAATGCATGGTTTTCCCGTCATATTTTTTTTTATTCTATGTGGATTGTTGGAAAGGGTAACTGAAATTATTTCACAGATTTATGCACTTTAACTTAGTAATGAACCCTTTAACACCTTAAAATTCCTGGTACAAAATATATCAGAATTTGTTTTGGATATTAGGTGAATACAGAAATGACTTTTAAAGGGTCTGTATCTGGCAAAAAAGGCTAAGGTATGTGTCTCTCAATCTATTTCCTATTGCTGTAACAAAATTATAATTATAATTTATTTATATATACCTCACCCATCTGGCTGGGTTGCCCAAACCCCTCTCTTGCCTGCCCTAGTTTCTATCCTATCCAGCAACATGAGAAAGGTTCTTGTCCATTGTCTCTGAAGTCAGCCTTAACTACGGGTCCTATATATGAATGAACACAGGGCAGCTTAGATTGAGCCAAATAAGGGGTTAGTCTAACCAAAGACCACTAATTTCAACTTAGTAAATTCTGGTCACATCAGAACCCCTGATATGTCAACAATCCTATTTTTATTAAATACATTTCTGCTGAGCCTTTCAGGGTTATCCTTCCATCGAACCCACCACCTTATGTCCATCCTAATCTGTATTGAGGGTATAATATTAGCCCTATACCTAATAATAGCCATATTTACCTCAATACCAACACTCCAACTATTGCTATTATAGCCTACCAATTCTACTCCTAGCAATACCGATATCCGCCCGTGAAGCTGGCACAGGCCTCACCCTTCTAGTCAGTTTTGTCATCCATCTGGTAGGGGAAAACTAAGAAATGTCCAGTTTACGCCTTTTACAAATATTTCCCTGGCTTGATTATGTGGATAGATTGCTCAATTGGTAGCACTTGATCTCAGAAGCCCATACTAGTTGAGCGTGTCTGAATGAGGATGTGGATAGTTTTCTAAAGTCAGCAATTTTCATTAATGGCAGAACTTCAGCAATGCTTTTACAGCAGCCATTTGGGACCGTTTGTTAGTGACTATTACAACAATGGCTTAAATATATATAATATCTCTTAATCCTAAATACTAATCCTTGAGATACATTCAGCTGAGCTTTCAAATATAAATTTATTAAATAGGGAAATGGAATCAAGGGGAAAAAACATTAAGGTTGAGCTAGAAGCTAGTTTGTTTTAAATTTTCAAAGACCTATCCATATTAAATGTTTATTTGGTGCAGAGAGAGAGGGGGGTTGACCAGTGGGACATATATTCCTTGTGACAGGATGCAAGTGTAAATATATGGTGACTGTGTCCTTTATTAAATGTTGTATTGCTGTTAGTATTGCAGTATTTTCCTTCATATAGGAGGAGGACACTAAAGCAGGTACAGGGAGCCTGTGGCTTTCCAGAAGCTGCTGGACTACAAGTCCCATAATTCCTGAGCATTGGCCACACTTGACTGGGGCTGATGGCGGTTGCCTTCCACCCCACCAGCCCCAATGGGCACCTGCCACTGCTTAGGAGTAAGCCCCACTGAACCCAGTTGGACTTACTTCTTAGTAGACATGTATAGGACTGCAGTCTGTGCTGTGCCTATACAAAGGACTACAGCAGAATGCATCCGTATGTATGTGTGTGTGTATGTATGTATGTATGCACATATGTATGTACTACTTACTAGAAACCTATTAAAAAAACTCTCAAGGTGCCATACAATGAAGTTGTGATGGACACAAGTAATTTTACTCTCAAAACCAGTTGCAAACATGTCACAGCATGCCACTGAGGGGTTGACTACATCATACTAGGGCCAGATTTTAACAAGCCTTGACTCACCAGGAAAAGGTCTGCTGGGTGGCTTGTGAAGAAAAAATGCATCTTCAACCATCATCACAGCCATAGAGTAATCTTAATAATGAGCTCATACCAATGTTCAGTTGTGTTCCCTCCACTTGGATGCCACATGTTTCCCACTTGGAGTGGTGACTTGTGCCCATTGGAACTGGTGGGCTGGAAGACAGAAAGCCCAACAGTAGATGGAGCCAGATCCAACTAACTCTAGTTTTGTCCCCATCTTTCTCCCTGCTGAATTCTACAAGGGCAACACTGAGATGGAGGAGACAATGATAGCCAGTGACACCCCCTGGTCAGGCAGATGCAGGGAAGACTGAGGTTGATGCTCCACTAGCCCCAATGGACCAGCCTCCACTGCCAGCTTGCTTCAACATCCTCAGCTTAAGTGCATACCAAGGAGCAGTAAGGCTCTGCTAAGCAAGAGAAGCTGCTTTGGAGTGATCCTGCCAACCACCTGAGTCATCCCTGTATTCCACAGATCAACCAGAGCTTCAAGAAAAGCACCAGCCAATGCCACACAAGCTGGAAGATTCCCTCAGTGCATTCTGAAATTCATCAGAATTTACCAGCCTCCAGGAATGGGCTATCCAAAAATCTGTACAAATAAAGAACAATGGATTATTTAGATTCAGTCTTATGATCAGTGGAGTTTCATTTGTTCCCTAGGAAGTTTTGAAGAAGTACCGGTACTTAAAAGAGAAGGGGGTGGGGGACTCAGAGGCTGTTATGCAAGCAAACCAGAAAAAAAATCACCAGGTGTGTTTTAGAATATTCGTCAGGTAGTTTTCTGTTGACAATTTTTATACAGGTCATTATAATACAGAGAAACCAAATGTTGCATCACAGGTGCCTGAAAATGGTTTGTTTGTCTTTCCACATTGCTCAGTTCCCTAAGAGCACACTTACCACTTTAGTGTATTTTGATGCTAAGTGGTCAAACAAGTTTATTACTAGTCATTTACTTTCTTTCTTAGGACACTGAAGCAGAAACAGCCCTGATTTGAGGGTGCTAAATGTGCAACACGTTAGTGTAGTATCGGTACTTTGTGTTTTTGCCATAAGCAATGAATATGGTGCTTGTCATCCTATCGGCTTGCATTTATATTTAAAAAAGTTTGAAATCTTCATTGTAGTGATTTTAGATATTATTATTATTATTATTATTATTATTATTATTTCTGCTTCATATTTTTAAGAAAAAATCTGAAAGTTTACAACACATTAGAACATCAAATAAAACTATCCAGGATAAAACATTACTAAAGAAAGTAAAGTAAAATATTCTCTTAAAGGTTTCAAAACAAAGCATTACAAAGGCGGTTGACTACAGAATGCACATTTAACACAGTAAAGATAACAGAAAAATTATCTTAAACATTTCCAAAGAAAACATTACTAAAAGAAATCAAATATAAAGTGCACATTTAAATCAGCATAATTAACAAGATAAAAAATATTGTCATAAGCACAGAACAAATATGCTGCTGTTGCTGCCAATCCTGCCAGTGGTGGTTCATGGCAGCTGTAGAAGCTCAAGCTCGATAACCTGGGTCTGCACTAAGAGACAGCCAAGATGTTATCAAACTTCGTTAGAGTAACAGGAAATTCAAGTACTGTACTGTGCTCCCAGTTAAGTGAGGTTAGGATATTGTAGTCATACTTCAAGTGGACCCATTAAAATCATTGGATTTCAGTTAGCCATTTAAGTCCATTCACTTCACTGGGTCTATATTGAGTCAAATAACACTTACTGTTTCGCAGTCCATGTCATCTGAAATAGGATTTTTAAAAATCTAACCAGGGCCATCTTACCCATAGGTGCTAGGGGTGCAGGGCGCCGGGGTGCCGGGCTGAGAAACCAGGGCCCAAGAGTTGAGTCTGGGGAAGAGCCCGTCCGTCGGCTGGAGCGCTGCGGCAGGCTCTTCTGCTGCAGGCGGCTCTGTGCCGGGAGTTTGGGGGCGATTGAGCCAGCAAGACGCTGAGGCGGCTGGCCAGAACCCCCCTCCTACGCGCCTGGGACTGGGCAACCTGGGAGCGGGGCACCAGGTGGATCTTTGCACCCCTGTGCCACATATGCTTAAGACAGCCCTGAATCTAACACAAGGAGAGTGAAATGTGCAAGCACCTGATGCAGAAACAATATCTCCTTTCACTGCAACAGAGCTTTTAAAGAACAAACATCTCCAGTTATGAACAGATACTACAAAGGCCAATTGAGTACTTTGCTTGAGGGACCTCACATGCAATCAACTTAATTTATTTTAGTGGTCACTGCGAAATGTAAAAAATAAATAAAAATCCAAACATGAGCTCTGGGCGTTGTCTGAGAAACTGGGTTAGTATTATATAGCTATAGTAATTAAGTATCAAGTGTGCCATAATTGAGAAAGCTTGACATAACATTATGAACCTCAGAAAAATGGGCTGTCACAGAAAAGCCCTTTAATTTTTTTTTAGAGATGAAGCTTTGAATTTAATGGCCATGTTCACAATTCATGTTAAGCCATAGCTAATGTTCAACTGTGGTTAACACAAACTAGCAGGGTGCTGGTGTGTGTGGTACTCAGAGCTCCCTGCCTCACTCATTCCTTACCAGCCTCTGGAATGGAAGCTTGTGAATCAAAAGTTCAGTGGACTTTCGGTAATGACAAATCTCTCACAGTGCCACAGTACCAGGCCTGTAGCGATCAGGTTTCTTGACTCCTCTAGTAGAGGGAATGCTTTTCCTAGCAGCTTTGGCAGCCAGCTGTTTATGTGGAACTTTGCCACCAGTGGACTCATGGGCAGTCTGCTTGGTACAGGCCATTTCCCTTTACTTTTTCACTTTCAGGAACAGATCCTTTAAAAACACTTCCGCTCCTATCAGCTGCAAGGTACACGTCCTACTCTTCCCCAAGAAACCCACTACTCAATCCAAACTTATCATGATAGAAGTTTTTGAGTTAAGCTCAGAAGGGTCTTGGTGGTGATGATGGTTTTATAACAAGGTTTATATATATATATATAGAAAACAACAGCAACAACTTTCCTTGAAATTCCAAATTGTTATGCCTGCTTATGATGCCTAATCATAAGTTGCACACATGACTCTTTCCAACAATGGAACTCTTTCAGAAAGCAAAATGGACAAATCTTGAAAGTTACGTATGGATGTACATTTACAACGTGCAACATAGAGCAAATTCATATAACATTAAATAGCAGACTTCTTATAATTTCAGAATGGTATTTTACAGCTCTCATGTTGCTGAAAATGTCAATGTCCTTAAAAAAACTCCCAGTTCTTCTGTACCATATACTAATACTTCCTGCCTGTCACCTCTGCCTATCTGTCTTTCTGTTTGTCTGTTTCCATGAAACTTCAAGCCACCAATATCCCCACATTTCTGATACTAAGTTTAAAATTGAAATGGGGCTATGAGGACATGCTTTTTAAAATTATTTTTATAATATTTTATATTCCTGTGGTTGGCTTTGTACTTTTTTAATTAAACAAGTTGGTATATAAATCATTTAAATAATACAATTGGTTTGAATAACCAGAAAAAATTATGCATTTGAGGTTCAAAGAAAGACTTCTCATATACCAAGGATGTCTCCTGTGCTAGTTCAGAGCTGCTGATTCAGAAGCCATTGGTGAAGTCCAGCACCCATGAAATTGCATAACAAAGGTAGGAGAGTTAGACTAATTTCACCACTTTGAAATATCCAGAAAGGAGAGGATATATAGACATCCCCAATATGTTAATTCTCCTACAGCAGTTTGTGTAAAGAGTGGGGGAAGGGTGTCACTCATAAATAGAGGGAATGACCTGAATGCAAAAATTACCAGGTGCAAATCTCAGCATTTGGGAAAGAGAGGCACTTCTCTAAGGTCCTGCAGGATTGCTGCCAGTCAATGTAGACCAGGGGTCAGCAACCTTTTTCAGCCGTGGGCCGGTACACCGTCCCTCAGACCATGTGGTGGGCCGGACTATTTTTTTTTGGGGGGGGGGGAAATGAACAAATTCCTATGCCCCACAAATAACCCAGAGATGCATTTTGAATAAAATGACACATTCTACTCATGTAAAAACATGCTGATTCCCAGACCATCCGCGGGCCGGATTGAGAAGGCAATTGGGCCGCATCCGGCCCACGGGCCTTAGGTTGCCTACCCCTGATGTAGACACTGAGCTAGATGAGCCTGACATCTACCGTAGGAAGCAGTCCAATGCACAACAGGTTATTACATCTTAGTTGTTACTTAGCTATATTTGTTACTTAGCTATATTTTCATTTTACACTGTTTGCTGCTTTTTAAGACTTCGCTTTTAGTTGTTCATCATGACCTTCTTGACCTAGGTTTTTAAAACAAAACTAGTGTCTCTTCTGCATGTATCACCTGTCCTTAAAAATGTAGCTTCCTATTCATTCAACCTATTACTTTAGATTCTGCATCTCTTAGTTTCCATCTCTTGTTTTGTCAGGCTGCTTGTTCCTTCCTCTCTTCCTCTTGGCACCACACTTGTTAAAATTTGAAAAGGATACAGCAGAAGTGCCATAAACACTGAGTGTGTGACTTATGCTGCCAACACTCACCCATAAAGCCTAATTTGCAATGGATTAACTTGCCCTTAATTTTCATTTAATTAAATGTGAAAACAGCACGTGGTATATGTACCTGTGAGAGTGTTTTTGAAAAATAAAAAATTAACACGCTTTTAGAAATCTAAACAAGCTGCCACAAGACAATGTCCCAAGTTAGACAGGCTGAGATAAATTCAGAATTTAGAAAATGGTTATTCCTGAATACACAGCAGATGTGTACCTTTTTGTGTGCTGGATCCTGCTCAAGGCTTCTCATTATTTCAGTGCTACATTGCTGCACAAAGCTTAAGTTAGTGAATTTGATTCATTCCTTAACCTACAGCATCAGGCAAATCAAATTATTGGCACTTAAATTAACCTAGATGGAAGAAGGATCAAATTATACAATTTAATCTATGTAATATTTACATGGAAATTATTGTGTTGGAGCTGCATTTGTGTTTATCGGCGATAGCCGTGGTATGGTCTTCTGTGACTCCGGTGGCTCAAGTGTTTATTGTATGTTGTAACTTCATGTTTTATATTGCATATTTTATGTTTTTATGGGCTTATAGCCGCAATAAATTTGAATTTGAATTATTTACATGGAAGTGACAGTCCCTCTGTTCAGTGGTCCCAACTTCACTGTATAGGATTATAGTCTATACAACTGAACATGACTGTGTGCAGATATAACAACAGCAGCAGCAACAACAACAACAATTTATTATTTATACTCCACCCATCTGGCTGGGTTCCCCCAGCCATTCTGAGCATTTAAAACGTCCCTTAACAATACCAATTTGTCTCTGCCCTGATGGCTACTGTAAGTGAGTCAGAAAAAAAGATTACCTGAATTCATGATTTTGTCTTCTACTCAACATTAATTTGTAAATATAAATTTGCTGAGGTTCAAGTTTGTTGGTTGGTACTGAAGGTCAAAATATTTCCGAAATGCCAACATCCTTTTTAAAGATGAAGTGGAAACTATGAGAGAGAGAAATTAACAATGTTATATTGTTTCTACACAAAATATTAGAGCATCTGATGAGACTGCTGATCGGTGCTGTCACACTCAGGGTCATCCTTATGGGCTTCCTATAGGCACCTGGTTTGCCAATATGAGAACACGATGCTGTGACGATCCAGGTAGGGGAAGCTAGAAAATGAGACTGCTGGTGGTGAAACAGTTAAATGGAATGCCCAATCCAAACCCAGAGGGAGGGGGAAGGTGGAGTCCGGGGGACTATAAAAGCCCACTCTGGGAAGGTTAGGTCAGTTAGAGTTGGAGTGGGAGTTGGGAGTTATTGGGTGGTCGAGGTTGGTTATTGGGAGGAGGTTTGAAGTTTGGCAGTTGGGGGGGGGAAGTGAGAGTCAGTTGGACAGCTTAGAAAGAGGATTGAGTCAGTTAGGTCAGTTAAGTGAGGAACAAATACAACAACTAAGCATTCTTGTACACATTAATTAAACCTCACGTGTTTTTATTTCTGTACTAAATAAACAATTCTTTGATGTTACATTTTAAGCCTGACTGGACTCAATAAATTTACCAGGGAGGCCCTGGTTGGTGGCAGCGTAAGAAGGGAGTGTGGTGGCACAGGGGTCAATCGACCGTGAAACGTCCGGGGACCCTGTGCGATCGCCACAGATAGGCCTTTGACCTGATCTAGCAGGGCTGTTCTTATGTTCTTAGACATATGTTCTTAGGCGTATTGGTTGCATTTCCAGTAGACTGATTTCACTAGTGCTTCAGCAAGCCACATGTTCACAAATTAGCACACCAGATGGGTGCTGTTATCAAAAAACAGTAGTGCTACTAGTCCAAACAAATACCACAGTAACAGTAGTACCTAACCAGCCATTCAATTTCTAGCCATTTCTACAAGAACGCACTTATTTGATGTACTTACAGTATTGTGTTGCTACCTCTCAGGTTACTGGAGGAACTGCCACCTAGAGGTGCCTTGATTTAATCAAACATAAAGGCAGCCTCAAATGTTTGCTTAGGGGCTTTGCCACTAGATGGCATCATCCATTAACTGCAAAGATTAAATACCTTCTGTCATGACCCTAAACTTGACAGAAAGTAAAATGTAGTGGAATATATATTTTTAATGTTATGTGCTTCTTCACTGTATCCTGATTCAAGGTTTTCTACTTAAGATATGAGGTAGTAATAACAAAACAAGCACACACATGATGCAATCTCTGCTGCAAAACTGGAATTATATACACATGCACACCACACAGCAGCAGCTCAAAGGACTAGACCATTATTCTTACGGATTCTCACATTATACACACACACATACAGAGAGAGAAAGGAAAGCTCACAACCAATGACTGGGTAAAATCTTGTTTCAGTGAAATCAGCATCTGTTCTATGAAGAGCAACATTACAGACAGGCTTGTGTTTAGGGTCCTTATTAATGCCACCACATCAATAATGCCAGCTGCATAAACAAATCAATAATCAATTGGCTGGTTCAGTGGATGATACTTTTTCCCCATAAGGTGCACCAATCCAGATTTGTTACTTTGCCCTAAACTGCCCTCAGATGGCATGGAAACACCTTTTCCTGCCATGCAGAATCAAGCATGCTCTGCTGCCTAGTCACGTTCCTTGGCTTTTTCTCCATAGCAACAACATTTGCATTGCCTCTTCTCCACCAGGAGATTATTTTGTAGCTCTCTTAATCACTGCGTCTATCTCCACAATAAGCTTGCCTTGAACGAAGATTGTTGGAGAGTTCCAATAGTTTTTCTATCCATTCTCTTTGTTCATTCTTTCAAAGAAAGAAAGAAAGAGGAATTTGCTATCCTTGAAGCTAGTTGAAAGGGCATAACTAGATCTTAAGCATGTGATTGGACCTTGTGCACTTGGTTTTTATTTTCTAAATAGCATCCAGGGAGGATGATTCAGCTGGAGACCATGGCTTGCGCAGGGGCAATTTAACTTAGTTCTTTCTACTGCAGTTTCATTTGAGATTCCTTACCACCTGCAGCTAGCTGTTTGCCCACTGAATAAAGCTCAGACTGAAAAGTATTCCATCTCATTTTTTAGCTGTTGGACTCCCACAGAAGATGGCAGACTCTCCTTCATTGGAGGTTTTTAAGCAGAGTTTGGATGTCATGGATGCTTTAGTTGAGATTCCTGCATTGCAAGGGGTTGGACTGGATGACCCTCAGGGTCCCTTTCAGCTCTACAATTCTGTGAATCTGTGAAAATATTTATTACTAGCAAATATACCTTATTAGACTAATTCATATTATATACTGCCTGACAGGGTTCATTGGACAAAAATGTTGCAGGAGAAAGAGATTTTCCAGTAATACAGCATCACTCACCATGTGTAGACTGGTGGAACTAAACCTAATTGTTCATTATGTGAAAATTTCTCACTGCTGGCTGTTGATAGAATGGCAGAAATACTTAGTTCATTTTGCAAAATTAAACCAGGGCTTTCGGGGTGTTTTTTATCCATAGTCATAGACAAAGGTAATCATCCTTAGGAAACAAATCTGTTAACAGATGAGCAAGCAAAGCCCTCTCAAACTACCCTAATAGATACATTAAGAGGTATCTCAATTCTCTGAGTGCCAGTTCTTATGTAACCAAAATGGCATCATCCACACACTACAGGCAGACTTGGAGAATACCCAGCAGGGGGAAATCCACAGGAGGAATATCTCCCCACTACCCCACAAAAAAGTAGTGCAATGAAGACTGAGCATGCTGACAGCTGGGGGTGGGAATGGAAAACTGGGAGCACAGGGGTAATAGAATGGAGTCTCTGAAAATATTCTTCTTTTATCACAGGTCCCACTTATAGAATTTATATGGGTGGGCTGCAGACTGGAAGCACTATGATAGGACTGCTTTGTTTGTTTATTACATGTATATGCCACTTTCCCTCCATTTTTAGCATTCATTCTGATATGTTTGAAGGGAGATTAGACGCTGTTGGCTATTTAATGAGCATTCACACTGATTTGTTCATGGGGAGGCAACATGGCATGCTATCACTCTTTCCACCGCAGTTCTCCATCACTTTCCTCATTGTAAAAACTCTGATGTCTGGGGGAAGTGAGTTTGTTGCTCTAAATCACTTTTCATTGTGCAACCTGAATTAGCCAGTGTGACTGAACCCCACCTAAAAATAGCAACAATTTGGAAATGGCACATTTCTTGTTTGTTTTTTGGCAGGTGAATTCTGTAAAAAGTCATTGATACAGTGCTTTAGTGGTGGATTTATACTGGATCGTTCACACATCAATCCACTTTATTAGTTGTTCTGCGAGGCTGTCTTGATGTTGTTGTGTTATTGCTGTGTGAAGGGGTAGTCTTGCACTAGACTGCAACAAAAGTGGGACCCCAGAAAAACCCACTCTGGTATATTTGTGGTATTAAAAAGTTACAGGATTAAAGAATGAAGTTACAGGACATGCACTGATTGGAAACAAGGCAGTATGCCCAATTGCCCACCCCAGACTTTTTGCAGGCACAAACAGTATGGAAACTGGATCACGTATAATGATCTCAATATCCCCACAGGCACAACTCAGCATGAATGCACAATATAAAAGACACCTGGAGGAGTCATTTCAGTGTTGCACAACTCTTTCTGAACACTATCCAGCTTGTACACTCTGTTCATGTTGCTTAGTTTTGCACAGCTCAGCTCTCCTGAAATACTGGCTATCTGATTGGTTACTGTAGCCGGACACCCTGATAGGTTAGTGGGAGGACTTGAACAGCAATTTAAGTTAATGAAAAACTACTACTCCAAGGGCAGGCAGTACAAAAGCACAATTACAGTTTATCGGGGGCAAGCCTTTATTGAAACTAATCTTCAGGTGAACCTACAGAAATGAAAATTGACATTCATAGTCACATTCTGCCTAAGGAGTGGCCTGATCTAAAACAGGTAATAGCTAGACTGGATATTTGGTACAAAAGCTCTAGGTACAAGTATTGTTTCTGATTGCTATGAATGTTTTCAGCTGAGCTTTATCTCTCATACTTCTGGGCTTTGATAACTCCCTTCTGGGTGTATTTCTTTAGGCTGAACTCTTAAAGAAGAAGATGACTGATCTTAAGTTCCAAATGCTTCTGGCCTACTAGCGTTTGCCAGAGGGCATTTTGACTATTCCATTAATTTGAATCCATTAAACAAAGATGTTCTGATAGTTGCTTGGTAAAGCAGACAGGGTTCTCTCTCTGTGCGTTGTTTTTTTTTAATACTGACAGAAAAATGTCCCTTTTCTTTTTCACCTTTTAATAAAAATATCAAGTTTTCAGCTGCATTTCTGTGAATAAAAGCCACATTTGCAGTGTTGTACTTTTGGAGAGGGGATGGGGATGTCTTCACCCACATGACCTTTTTGGTTTCCCCAAACCTGGAAAAACAACAACCCAGAATTCCAATAAACTAAGTTGCCATCTGTACCTACATGATGGCTGTATCACATACACCCCCCTCCAGCTTAAGTCCCCTATAAAATGCCCAACCCACTAAGTTGGCTCAAAAGGATACTATGGTCAATGGCATTAAAAGCAGCTGAGCGATCAAGGAAGAATAACAGAGATGTACTCCCCCTGTTCTTCTTCCAATCTATCAGTCAAACTATTTATTTCAAACTATCATTTGACTGTTTCTGGGGTCTCTATCTGGTCTCTAGTTATTTTCAGCAAAACTCAAAAGTTCACATTAAAATAATACTTCGATTGGGCACACTATGAACTAAGAGTTGGTTAACTCTTTTTACTAACATGCCAACCTTATCTTAAACTGGTGGTAATCAGTGCATGAGCACATCACTTACAAAAAGAACTTGATTCTGCAGAGGGGTGTTGCAGGGGATAGTCCACGCAAAATACAGTTTGACATTAATAGAAAACAAAAATTGCAGGTTTTGTGCCAAGTTATTCATGCAGATGCATTAAAGTTGGCTCTATGTGAACTAGTTATTGGCTATTTCAGAGTACTTTTTCAGTCTCTCCTAATGAGATATTTCAAACCCAAGAATCTTTGAAATAAAAGAAAGCTGCCTTTATTTCATCTGCAATCCTCAACCCCTGGATATTAGAAGAGTTTTAAACCTCTCTGGGAGAATCAATGAACATTTCACTTGTGTATTTGAAGCTTTTCTCTGCTCTTTAAATATTAATAAAAGAAGGTGACCTTCACCCCTGCTTCTGAAGCATAGAGGCTGAAAGGGAGAATCAATATATGCCTACACTAATGATTAACTAATTACAGCTCAGCAGATTTTTTTTCAAAAATTTTTTATCACAAACCCAAGATTTTACTCCTGGTTTCATAATAAAGGCTTAGCATTCAATGCACACATACTCGGGAGTAAGCCCCGCTGAACTCAGTGGAACACAATTCCTGCATTGTGCTGTAAAAGTCCATTTTGGTGGAATGGGAAGTAGATATTTTCTTAAATCATAACAAAATACATCCTGGTGCTAGCCCAGTCCTATCCCATCTCCTTTGCAGATGTGGCACCACTATGGACATCATAGGACAAGCAGCTGGACAGTACTGTCCTGGACCATTCAACTATAGGACAGCTAACATTCTGTGTGCTTTAAAAATGGAGCTGCTACCTTAAGCATTGGAAGACTAGTCCTGAGAGATCCAGTCCAGCAGGTCTAGTCTAATGTTCAGCTAGTTCAGCACTCTATTTCTAATAGGGCCTGGCTGCATCCTGGACTACATAAGCAGAACCTGAACATAACAGATTTAAATGTGCAATCACCCTATTATTGACTTAACATTTGTTAAGTAGCTATATATTTGAAACTGGGCTCCATAGCTAAGATAAATTTTTGGAAATCCCCAAAATAGCCCTATATCCCTATGGTCACAATTTGGCTCTAGTCAGAACAGTTCTTCACATGATATCCTTAACTCCTGTTTCCATGGCTATGGATTTAACCATATGTATACTTCTCCTCCTAGAGATATGGCTATGGTGGATGGATTCAGCTGGAGGAACACTGTGAGGTAAGCTGTGTTTCTGACCTTTGTGACCCATGAATAAAAAATTATCTAGGAATATATATTAAAATTATGGAAAAATCTATATGAATAACCCTACTGAATTAGTCCAAAGATCAATCAAATTCAGCTTCAGATTTTTCACAGTGGCCAGCCATATGCTTCTGGGAAGTCCACAAGCAACACATGAAGGCAACAGCCCTCTACTGCTGATGCCCCTTCCAGTTGAGGTATTGAAAAATGATACTGATTCAGAACTTAACTAATAAACTGATCCTCCATTATATTGCCTAACCCCCCTTTAAATCTAAACAAATATCCATCACCACATATTGTAACAATGAATCCTATAAATTAATTAGGTCCTGTGTGGAGGTGTACCTTCTTTTGGCTGTCCTTTTTTAATATAAATTTGAAAGCTCACTCTTACACACATAAGAACATAAGAAGAGCCTGCTGAATCAAGCAATGACCCATCTAGCCCTGCACCTCACAGTGGCCACCCTGTGGGAAACCTTCAAGTAGGACCTGAACACAAAAGCACTTTTCAGTGAGTAGCCATTAATAGGCTAATCCTCCATGAATTTGTCTAATCCTCTTTTAAGGTCATCCATGTTGGTGGCCATCACTGCCTTCTGTGGAAGCAAGTTCCATAGTTTAACTATGAAGAGGTAATTTATTTTATCTATCCTGAATCTTCCAACTCTATAGTATTCTTTTTGAGGTAAGACAGTCAGAACGGGGCACAGTATTCCAAATGTGATTACAACATAGATTTGTATAATGAGATAACGATATCGGTGGATTCCAAGCATGGAATTTGCCTTTTTCACAGCTGTTGCACACTGGGTCAACATCTTCATCAAGCCATCTACTATGACATCAATGTTTCGGTCATGGTCAGTGACCACCAGTTCACAAACACATGTTATCTTTCAAACTGTTTATATTGAGAAATATGTACAAATACCGTACACAATTACAAAACCAGGTGATGTTATGGACACTAGCCATGTGGCACTTAGCAAACTGAATGGTGAAAATTGCAAGAATATGTTTGTCTACTTAACATGTCTGAAAGACAGAAAATGTACGTATATCTGGAGGGAAAAAACTTTGACCAACTAACTTTCTCATTCATAACATGTTACTGTGCCTTATTTTCATGAACATCATGATATGAGCAATGACAGTAGTGGTTGTCACCTTTCTGTACATGCAAACCCTCTCCTATACCTCAGATTTGTTCCATTCACAAAATATTTAATGGAGGTCCAGGTCCTGAACTTAGTCCAACTCATTTTAAATGAAATGAATCTGGCCTCAAGCAAGTTCATTAGCTTATTTCTGCTTCCCAGTAGTAAGTAATTACTTCAAGGCCATTCCTACACTGCCTGTAAACTGAAGCCTGCAGAGAGAAAATTCTGATTAAATAAGTACAGAGGGGAAATCCCACAGCTCATAGCTAAAAAGCAAAGGACTAAGGAGCAGTTAACTAAATAGCTCATAGTTATTTAGAGTTATTATATAGAGAAAAAAATGAAATGATGCCCTTTTCAGTTTGCCCCAAAAGTAACTGGGGGGGAAATAAGAACCATTGTATAGATCTGAACAAATACAATATCCCAAACTCTGAAAACCTCTTAAGAATTTTGCTTTCTTCACTTTTGCCCTCTGAATCTTTGTCTGAATCATTTTCTTCACGTCTCCATAACAACCACTGCCTAAAGCTCATTCCCTCTGAAAAGCAACTTTTAACAAGCTCAAAGATCACATCTCAAATTTGCCATCACCTCAGTAGAATAAAAAAATCTTGTACATGACCTAAAAGCTGGCCTAGATTTATGCCTCTCTGGAAATCAGATACAGTTGTCTCATAATAATTTTGTAAGGTTAAACACCTGAAACAGCAACTTTAAAAAATGTTAATTTGTATCATTTATACCTAAGATGCAGTGACAGCAATTTAGTGATCTCCATAACAATCAAGTGTTAAAAGAATGTACTGGATGAAGAACGTACTGCTAATCAAAATACTGTGTCTGTTAATCATAATATTGAGCATTCATGAGGTGGATGCTGGAAAGTGAAGGTACAGTGTTAGATAGGTACAGCTCCACCACAATTTTACACGGAGGCTACATTTGCCCCACCCACCCCATAGTCAGAGAAAGGCTCTGGGGCTCACTCCTTGCATGAAGGTAGTGGTGCAAGGAATCACATCATTGCAGTGGCCAATGGGGTGAGGGTGGTGGCTGCCTTTATAGGGGAAGCACCACCCTCAGATGGCTTTGACAGCAACTCACCCTCCAACCCTGTAAGACAAAGGCATATGGAGTTGTTGTTGTTGTCTCCCCCCCCCCCAATTCCTGTGCAATTTCTATGCCTGCTAGTGTTTGTGGTGGTGGACACTTTGCTGCAGATATTTTTACAGTCATTATTTTACACCAAACGCATATCTCATCATAAGTCTTCACTTCAGGGATGTGAGGGCAAAGAGCTCTCACAACTGGTTTTGTGCACCCTAAACAAGCATACTGGCTTTGGTACAGTGGAGGATGCTGTCCGCTCACCAGTGCTGAAGTGAAATTCAACCACCGGTCTGCTTGACTTCTGTACATGGAAGAGAAGGCACCATCTTGCCTGATTTCTCAGGCAACTGGCTCCTGTCACTTCAGAAGGTGAGGCAGCTTAGAGCAGGGCTTCCAAGACTCTCAATCCTTGGGAAGGTTTATATTTTAGGTTTTCAATTTGATATATTAAATAGTTACTTTTTCCGTTAAAGGTAATTTGAGCTACTAGCTTTTTTTTTCTTTTTTGGCTTGGTAAAGCCATCATAGGGTGCCTTGACCACATCATTTTTCATTCATTAATTATTTCATTGGAATGCACTGTTATGTGGTGAGAGCTCAGGCTTACCACATCAAGGGAAGCTTGTTTTCCCTTAGGTAGCAAATACCAGCTCCCATCACACAACATTAAAATGAAAAAAGGAAAACACACTTTGCCCCAGCTTCACTATATCATATATTATTTCCTCAAAATATTTTAAGCAAAAAAACTCAGGCATATATTGGGGTTCAGTTTCATCATCATCATCTGACCAAAATGGTATTTTCTTGTTTTTTGCTAGAATTTATGGAAGTCAATATCAATAGATGTTGGGAAATGCTGTAATAGAACCCACTGTTTATGTTATAAAACAAAGATTTAGCCTCAAGAAGGGAAGCCTTAGATTAACTTTATGAAGAGCTCAGTGTGGCAGTCATAGCTTGCAATGGAAAACTCATTTTCTCTGGATCCATGTGTGTTGAATAATTAACTGCAAAGCCTCTGAGAATCAGCTCCAAATTAACTTTAACTACAGATCCAGCAAATAAATGCTTGTATTAAAATATATCTGGGTCATGTGTGTTCATGCTGATGATAGAATGACTATGTGATTTAAGCCCACACCTTTTAATGAGGAAAGAGCTACCTCCGTCCATCTAATTGAACTAAGCAGATTTGTTTTCGTTCTGCATTGGGCTTGCTATAGTCTGCACATCACTAATGCAGATGGAGTGGGGGAGCCACTGTTTTTAATTAGGACATTGCTCATTGGAGATTCCTTCTCATAGCATAACCCTTCAGGCCATTGGAAAGGATATTACTTCTCTTGCTACAGTCGGCATTTATTTATGAGGTTTTAAAGGAGAACCCCTAGAGAAATTATAGTCTTTTTAGTATTGCTTCAGTACTGCAATGATTCCATATAACAATCTGCCAGCCAAAGAACCACACAACTTACTGTGCATACCAAAAAATATTCCCACTGATCATAACAAAATGAATCCCCCTCATCTATTTTCATACAACAAGATGCTTGATTCCACCAGGTCATTTCCATCTTCTCTAAACCATTTGGTGCCTGTTATGTAAAAGTCAACAGAGGACTCATATATCCATACTCTGTAGGAATATATGCTTAAGTTCTTCCCTCTTGGCACTTTGGAAAATAAATTCTTGAAATATATTTGCCAGAGGAATCAGATGGCGGCCCTGTAATTATAGCTTGTGATATTTGGAGCAATTTTATTGAATTGTGACACAGCTGCCAAGTCATTCCAGGAGCCTGCCAAAATATAGTCACAATGAAATTTGGGGGGTGGGGGTGGAATTGAGGTTTTAAAATATTTATCGGTTGTTATGAATGATGTATGAGGCTAGTAACATATTCAAGGTTTAAAATGTCCTTGGTATCATGGCTTTATTAAGAACTTGCAAGAAACCCGCTGGGTCAAAACACAAAGTTGTGAAGGTGCAGACTACGTTTTAGGCAGGCAGAATTGCTGTACTGTATTGCTTTCAACACCCGCTAGAACTTCTTTGTTTAAGGAAGCCTAACCAGACATGAATTCTAATGTTTTATTTACATTTTGATTTTAAAAAAATTGTGTCAACTTGCTTTTAACATTTGATTTTATCTTTATTTTTAATGAAGTATTTTATATTTTTTATGTAAACCTCTTAGAAGTTTTTGTTGATTAAGAGCTATAAAATTTTGTTAAATAAATAAATATATTTAGTCCAAGAATAGCCAAAGTTGTGTCGTCCATATGTTATGAACTACAGTTACAGACACATGGCTTTGCTATATCTTTTCTTAAAGATTGTTTACATTATAAACAGTTTTAAAATGTGTTTTTAATAGTATTTTATATATATATATATATAAATGAAGAGTCCAGGCTCCTTTGGGAAGGAGAGCAGGATATAAAATTAATAAATAAAAAACTTCTATCAGCCTCAACTTCAAGTGATGGGAGTTGTAGTCCAGCAACATCTGTAGGGTGTCACATTGGCTTCCCTGGATTTAGCTCACCCTCATGATCCATCGCAATCATGGGAATGAAATACAGTATGGATTCTTGCCATATGGCCCCAGTTTTCTAGCATTACCTATGTGTCACAGTAAACTGCTGTGCTGTTACAAAGATCAGGTCAGCAAAAGCCGTTGGGTACTAGATTAATAAATAACCGACAGGGAATATATGAAAATATTCCTTTAAAATGAAATATATGAACATTTGCCTTAATAACTGTCCCCCATTTTTTACAGAGGGAAGCCAAAATGATGAAAGATGGGAAACTTTTCAGAGTAATCCAAGAGAACTGTTGGGATCCAGAGGTTCGGATTAAACAGATGGAACAATCAGGTACTATCAGTATGGATGTGTACTATGCAGACGTCCAGTATGGCAACAGTAGCTTTTAAAAGATGCTTTTGCAATTGATTTTCAGAATATATATTGCATTTTTGTTGAGTAAGAAGAGCTAAAGCAGACTGCAAAATATACTAGTACAGATATGCACCGATAAATTTCCATCTACATTCAAACCTGGAAGCACCAAAGTAACAGTTCAAGTGTTCTTCTTGAAGAGCCATTCACTGGTAGTGGATTATTTTTCAAAGATATTCATTAATTGCCTCCCTCCAGGAAAACAGGTTCAAGTTTATCTCTAAAGTAGTTGATTGCTATGTGGTGAAGAAAACAATCCCAAAACTGTTTTCCCCCCTAGTAGTCTTAGAGAAGTCTCATTGCTCATAAACAAACTACACTGGAATAGTTTGCTTATTTTTTTAAAAAAAATATTTAAAGGCATTTATAAAACAACTTTTACTATTTTTGTTCTATAGGAGTCACTGTCCAGGCCCTTTCTACAGTTCCTGTCATGTTTAGTTATTGGGTAAGTCAGGTCAAGGAAAAGAACTACAGCATTTTTGTATTGCAAAAATCAAGCAACCATGAACTCCACATGCAAAAAGGAAGGCAGAAATCCTTCTGATTAATCAGATACTTTGCAATGGCAGAAGGCTCAGGAGACTAAAAAATGTCAACAGATGCCATTGTACAGATCAGGTCTGATGGGTTATAAATAATTGTGTATAAAGCTGGATATATTTGTCTTATTTCTCAGATATATTGATAATGGGTGGAAGTTAATTATTAATAACATATCTGAATATTGCTTGTTATAACAAAATTAGTTGCTTTACTCTAATACTAAAACTTAACTTTCATTTTAAAATTGGCTTCTCCCAATCTACATGATTGTGAACAAATTCTTAGAGCCAGATGGGCAATGTGTCCAGTGAGGGCTCAGAAACCAGAACTAGTCCGGATGAAGCTTCTAGGTGATAGAATGGAATTCAGCATTTGCCATTCAGGTTCCATTTTTGTTCTACTTGTGCAAAAGTGCTTTCAGAGGCATCGAAGAGCAACAGTAACAATGCAGGCATCTGCCCCAATTATGGTGGTGGCTAAAGAGCTTTTGTATTTGGTGCTACATCTAGTGGGAAATCACATCCAGAGTTTCAACCCGTGACCTCCTGCATTGAAAAGGGGTGGGGCCCATCAAATATATATATTGCTGCCCCAGCAGGACTTTAACTAATTAGCAGTGTCTGTGTGTATAAGGAGTTGATTGCTGTGTGTTACACAACAGTAGCAGTTGCAAAGAATTTTGTAGTATCTGTGTGTTTTCCAGGTTGTACTTTGTGTGTATGGTGCATTAGGTTGATTTCATGGATTGGTGCCTCATCAAAGGAGAAGTTGACCATCTCTAGTGTTTGTACTCCTTTTTTCTTCTTAATTGTCTTGCTAAGAGACCATAGGTTCCTAACTAAGTTGTTCTGGGAAGCAAGGGGACTTAATTCTAGAGTTCTGCATATGCACTGTTCTTTGAGACTCCACCTAAAGGTTATTTACACAACCAACTTTTGTTTCTCTTCCGATTTGAAAACCACATATTAATTCCTTCTTCCTTTAATGATTCTTACCAGGCCAAACCACAGGATACTCTAGACCTGTGCCAATTTTTAAATAATGACTTAGCCACTACTGTGAAGAAGTTCCCAAAGAGGTTTGTTGGCCTTGGCACCCTCCCCATGCAAGCTCCAGACCTGGCTGTGAAGGAATTGCATCGTTGTGTGAAAGAGCTTGGATTTCCTGGTGTGCAGATAGGATCTCATATAAACAACTGGAACCTGAATGCCCCAGAACTCTTTCCAGTCTATGCTGTGAGTAGACATTCCCTTGTTAATAATGATAATAATAATAATAATAATAATAATAATAATAATAATAATAATAATAACAACAACAACAAAAATTATTATTTATACCCCATCCATCTGGCTGGGTTTCCCCAGCCACCCTGGGTGGCTACCAACAGATTAAAAACAGAATAAAACATCAAACATTAAAAACTTCACTAAAGGAGATGTGAAAGTCTAGATGAGCTGTAAACTACAGATATCATCTTATCTTTCACTGAGGAAGAAGGGAAGCATGTAGGCATGGGATCTTAAATGGAGATAGTAGTAGTGTCTCACATATGTTGAAGCTCAAATAGATTGGAGTTCTAAAAATGATAACCAGCACAGTGCTGTGAATTGAACCTGGAAGACAACAGGGACCCACCCAGTGCAGATGCTGGTGGACCTGTGTATGAACTTGGTAGTTCCTGTACATGTAAATGCTGTGTACCCTGGCATACCAACTTAATCAGGAGACCAGTTATGGAAGTCCATGCTATGATTCTGAATCATGAACAAGGGTTACTCCCATATAAAATTCTTAATGCTACTAATAATAACAATGAATTCATTTTGCCCTTAAATAATTGAAGTGCTTCACACAGAATTTTTAAAAGGGTCACAATATAAATGAAGACAAGATGGAAATTAATAAGAAAAGGAGAAGGGGGATAGTACATGCATGTACATCTAAATGCTGCAAGTGGGCTCAGGCTCTGGCTGATGGAGATTCCAGCCCATTGGAGAAGCCCATTAACTGACTTATAGATCTTCCTAAGCCTAGCAATTATTTGTTATATTTTTATCACAACCTTCCTCCAAGGAGCTCAGGAAACAGTATATCTCTTTATACTCCACCCCAGCACCATTTCATATCTTCACAACAACCCTGTGAGGTAGGTTGGGCTGAAACATGACTGTGCTTTCTGTCCTCAGTCCACAGAAGCATGAGTGGGGAATTTAATGTGAGCAACTGAGACTGAATTCTTTAGTTGAGATTCCTGCATTGCAGAGGGTTTGACTTGATGACTTGATGACCTTCCAATTCTACAATTATAAGATTCTATGATTATTGCTCTTTGATGTTTTACTCTTGTGTTATAAAAATACCAGACTTATGTTTAAACATTGGCAATTATATTACTATATTTTTGGTTGACTTTTTAATAAACTCTTCCCTACTGCCTCTAATTTTAAGGCTGCTGAACAATTAAACTGCTGCCTCTTTGTGCATCCCTGGGACATGCAGACAGATGGAAGGATGTCTAAATACTGGCTTCCCTGGCTTGTAGGTCAGTAGCACTTACAATTCTTAAAACACATTCATTCATTTTGTTTGTGAGTAACAGCAATGAGCCAATTTGGCATAGTAGTCAGGGTGTTAGACTAAAGTTCAAATTCTCACTCAACCTGAAACTCCCTTGGTGACCTTTGGCTATTCGCCATCTCTCAGCCTGACCTATCTCACAGGGTTTTTTGTAGGGATAAAATGGAGATGGGGAAAAGTGGACTATAAATGAAATAATGCAGGAGACACAACTGAAAATGTACAAGGAAGATTTGTACAACTTTTCTTACAGTTCCTTAAATTCATTCACATCCAAGTTTGCATCAAGGGGCTTTAATTTAATCAGGATGCCGTCGATTGTTCTAAGTTCCCTAATACAGCAGTTCTCTTAAAATGGCTTTAACTATCACCCTGAGAAGTTCTGAAAAGGGGATATATAAATTTCCACATATGTAATACCTTGTTGCCACATGCCCCAGGGAGGTGGCAAATTGTGACAATTTACACACACACACACACACACACACACACACACCATTATGAGATAACTGAAGCATAGATTGTGCATTATCCTTGAATAAGTATGTTACCACCTTGGATGCTACTAGGAAGCATGAAATGAAGGTGCATAAATTGCCTTTGCTTCCCTTTTTTCCCATCGGAAGTCACAAAAGACATTGCAGATAGGAATAAGCTGCTTGTAATTAACACATGATATAAAATTGTTAGCTTGGTCAGATCTCAAGATTCAATCTCAACAGCACTGTCGTCTCAACCCCCCCCCCCCCACTTTTACTCCACATGGGTCTTCAACATTTTTTTATATTTAAGCCCACATGGGACCAAATGTCTCCTGGCACATCTTAGGATACTCCTAATGTTCTGAATGTCTTTACAGAAGCAGAAACATATCTGCCTTCTCTGCCATAGCTCTTTATATATACTACATTGTTCATTGTCCCTCAAATGAAAATGAAATTTCTTTTCAAGAATGAAAGTAGCGATGAGAAGACCAGCTATTTTTAAACTGAATTGTCATCTCTCTTTCTTTGAATTGTCATCTCTCTTTCTTTCTTCCGTGGGGATTATTTGCAACCAGCCAGTCACTGATATGATAATCTGTACTTCCTGTGGGTGAAGGTAGTCAATACAGGGCTTGATTCCAACTTCCAGGGCCAGTGATTTGCTGGAAAAAGAATATCACAGGCAGAAAATGAAGGGAGGTGGAAAGGGGAATGAGTGAGAGTTGAGAGAGCAGTTGCTGATCCACCTATGGCCTGGCCTGCCTGCTCGATTGCTTGAGAAATTTTTAAAAAGCATATTACCCAATCACTCTTCCTTATGGGCAACCTTATTCCCATCAATTGGAAGAGAGACACATATATATGGCACAGCACTCCGGCTATTAGGGAAGATTCAGGGAGGAAAGATCCTTGGTTGTAACCACTGAAGATGGAGAGGACTATAACCCCAGGTACCAAGGTCCCCTAAAGGAGCTGATAAAACTTATTCTCTCAAGCCAGTTAGGAATTCTTTCCACTTTTTATAAATGAAAAAAGATCTGTAGCGTTACTCTTGAGGATATGGCAATGTGTATGTAAACAGGCTAAGTGCTGTACTTGTAACAAAACCTTATCAGGAAAATGTTGCTACCTTTTAACTTGCTTGCTTATAACTGGCACTGAGCAGTGCACCATAGCTGCACCTATTAATTTGTTTTTATTTTAAGTACCTTGCGGTGAAATATCAGCATTGCACAGTATTACAACATCAACCCAAGTTGAGAGAGATGAATAGGCAAGGAAAGGGGAGGAAGTCAATGAAGCATGCAGATTTCTGTTCCCCACCACAAATATAGATTAAAAAAAAAAAGAATTTATATACCATCCTTCACCTGAGGATCACAGAGTGGTTTACAGTATAAAAACAGAAAAATACATACATATGTTGTGTAAACTCATCATATGCATTCATACAACAATGTATTATCTAATTATCTCAAGGAGCAACAAAGTACCATTCTTCTGTATAGTAGCAGCTCTACAAGGTCACCATAATGCATTAGAACGGCTCACACCCATATGGAGCAGGCAAGCCTTCCCCAACCTAGTGCCCTCCAGATATTTTGAACTACAACTCCCATCATCTCTATGCTGAGTGGGGCTCATGGGAGTTGGGAACCCAATATCTGAAGAACAGAAAGGAAAGACTGGAGTAGACTTTCATATGGGAAGGTTCCACATCTGTCACACTGCACATTCTTGGAAGTGACTTGCTCTAGTGCAGAGAGACTCCATGCAATGTGGGTTCATTATCAATGTGATAGGGGACCCTATCAAATTACAGCTGTCGTGTTGTTTCCAACTAAGTTTTAGTCAGAGTAGACTCACTGGGTAGGATTCAACTAATGAGGCCCATCCACTTGCACAATTGGGTTCCTCCCTTTTCCTCCCCAATGTCCCCTGAAATTGGCTTGGGGTGTGTGTTGGAGAACCCTTAGAACAGCAGGTGATGAGAGGAGAGGGGGATCGCTCCATCTGGCAAGTC
The DNA here is from genome assembly GCA_034641385.1 of Darevskia mixta. Classification (NCBI taxonomy): domain Eukaryota; kingdom Metazoa; phylum Chordata; class Lepidosauria; order Squamata; family Lacertidae; genus Darevskia; species Darevskia mixta. The sequence continues at coordinate 14,154,501 of JAWWNH010000001.1, forward strand.
AAATGCTTATTGAACAATAAGAAGAGCATGGTGTTGAATTCCTCCTTTGAACTTAAATTAGTCATGCCCATCGATTTCAATGGATCTACTTTGAGTGTGTGACTAACATACTTAGACAAGCATTCCCCTGAACTGTAACTTTCTGATCTAATTGTTTTAATTGCCCTTTTAACTTTTTTAATTGTTGTGCTTTTAGCAGGCTTTTTATTGTGTATTTAACTATGTGTGACAATTTTATAATGGACGTAATACTTATCAATCACTTAGGACCAGGCATGTAGCTGTATATAAATTAAAAGAAACAACAATAACAATGTAGGGGTGTCTTGTGGCCCCTAATCTGTGTTTCTGACTCCCATCTCTCAGGAACATCTATGTGACATGACACCATCACACTCATTTTCCTGGCAAGTAGCAGCTAATAAAGTGGAAAGGGAGCAAGGAAACGCTTTGTGTGATCATGTTATAGCACATGCCATCTTTTCTTAGGTGTTACTTGTAAAATATGAATCAGGGACCTGGTAAAGTCAAGTTGGAGTATCAGTTCTTCAATTATACAAAGTGGATTTCACAATAATTGTGATAATTTTTTTACAAAACTATTATGCATAGAAGTACTGTAGAAATAATTAATAACTCTTTCTTGCTATTAGGAATGCCCTCGGAAACAACCATCGCTATTTGTTCCATGATTATGGGAGGGGTATTTGAAAATTTTCCCAAGCTAAGAGTTTGCTTTGCCCATGGAGGTAAGTATCTGAGAGCAGGAAGGCTGGAGGACACACAGAAACCATCAGTATACAACTCTTTGCCCCAACACACACTAGTCATGGGGTGGTAATTCAACACTAGCCCTACTCAGAGTCAGCCCATTTAAGCTATTGGGCATTACACACTTAGGTTCATTCAGCTGGGGATGGCTAAAGCATGGTAGAGGCAAGGGCAGCACTCCAGGTGTAGAGCCAGATTTGACCTTTCAAGGTCAATATCAGGAAATAGCTGTTAGGAATGCGGATGGGGAGGCAGGGGTCACTGCATGTGCACACTATGCAGAAGGTCCCAGATTCAAACCCCAGCTTGAAGATATCAGCAATGTCTATATCATTTCACAATGTTTAATAGTGTTCCTAGATATATTCATTCAGGCAAAGTAATTTACGTCACATCTTTCTTTTTAGGTGGCTCTTTCCCTTATACAGTGGGGCGCATTTCCCATGGATTCAACGTGCGGCCTGACTTGTGTGCAGTGGATAATAACATTGATCCAAAGAAATACCTTGGTTCATTCTACACAGATTCACTTGTTCATGATGCATGTGCACTGAAGATGCTAACAGATGTAATGGGAAAGGTGAGTGAGATGGTGTTTAGCCAAAGACTGCAAGTAAGCTCTCTCTCCTTCACTTGAGTCTTTCGCACTGAAGAGCAAACTAGATGTGATGTAAATAGTAGGCATAGCCCCCCCCATCCTAATATGGATTGGGACCGTGACAGACAGCGGAGGGGGGGCTTTAATCCTTTGGGCCAGGCATCCCCAAACTGCAGCCCTCCAGATGTTTTGGCCTTCAACTCCCATGATCCCTAGCTAACAGGACCAGTGGTCAGGGATGATGGAAATTGTAGTCCAAAACATCTGGAGTTTGGAAAGGTCCCCCATATCTGATATTTGCCTTAGTAGGAAAGCTCCTGTTGGTGCAAATGGGAATTTCCTTCCTAATGCAAATGGCAGGAAGGGGGTGGGGAGCAAAGGATTAAAGCCTCTCTTTCTCCATCATACATCAGATGAGGGGGCTCATGCCTGCTATTTACACTTAAAAAAATAAAATCAGACAATTACCCTGATAGCAAGAAGAAGCAGGTTGAGAAGAGAAATACTTGCCATGACATGGAAGCAAAGGGATGGGGCCACCTTTCCCTAGGTGCTAAACATCCCTTCTCTCTTGCCTTCCTTTCTCCTGGGTGGTAAATGGAAAGGAAGAGACAGAAGCCAGGGCATGCCTCTACCCTTTGGCACACCCTTTGACTGACTCGTCCTTTGCCCAGAGAATAGGATAAGAATAAGCAGCAAAAAGACTGGTGAGACAAGGGTTACTCGGGAAGAGAATAAAAACTCATCTTCTTGGTATACTTGAAATGATTACGTATTGCCCTTCTTCCTCCAGGGAAAGGAATAAATATCTGAGAAGGGTCAAAATGAGACACACAAATATGAAGGAAGTACAGTCACCCTCTCTCTAACATGCCCCAGTCTTTTAACTTCTCCACTCTCCAGGTTGCAAGGTGGATTAGAAGGAAGATTCAGCATTAGGGCATGCTAGAGAGAAAATGGTGGCATTTTGCTGGTGCTTTTCAAGGTTGCCCTTCCTATTCTCTTCCCTAATTCAGAGATCACAAAGATGAGAAGTGATACTTGAACATGCCAGCAGTCCATTTGATCTAGATTCTAGCCTTTTGACCTGTTCTGTCCTTATTCACCAATAAAAACCTAGTTGTTGATACTTAATAAATGCATTTGATTGATCTAGTTCCTCCTTTTTTACTTGCTGAGTATTTTACCAGCAAACAATGCTAAAAATAAAACACATCAACAATGATATTAACAAAAGCTGATACAACATGGATTAATCTAGCTCTTTAACTGTAGCTAATTATTGCTTAAGCGCTAGGCTCTTTGGAGATTTGACACTGTCTGACTTTTATACAGTCAGGTAGGAGATGCTGAGGTACCACTGATCACACTCCAACAAATTGCATCTGAATTGTTTTAATTTTGAAGGTTATTTTAATATTCAAGACCTTTGTGAGTATTTTCCCCAGTGGAATCAATGCAACTTTCAGAAAATCTCCAGACGCCATGGACTGTCTCTTGTAAAGTTTTCCACATTTACTTCTATCTCTCACTGATGAATTTATACAGCTAGCTGGAATGAAATTAGATACCTTCAATATTCAGTATCTGAGCACACAATCAAAACTTATGCAGGCCATTGCAAAGAAAGAAATCATCAGCTGTCCCAAGCACACCCAGCTCAAGGAGGACAAATGGCCAGGAGTTTAGTTCTTTACTGACAAAGCACGAACTTCTAGTAGCTCCACAGGTGCACCAAATATGCATACACACACTTCTGGTGGCTGAGCAGCTGGAGTCCCTCCCTGAGCTTATGCTCCAGACTGGACTGATGGAGTAGTGGGTGGCCAGCCCTCAGCCCCAAACTTAAGTACCCTCCTCCAACAGCACAAGGGCAAACAACCTGTGACTCCTTCAACACAGGAGTTGTCACTGTGCCTGTCTCCTCAAGCCCCTCCTGGTCCTGGGAGACAGCAGGGGAGGGGACAGAGGGGATTCTGATAGCTCCCTCCCTTCAAGCACCATTTCTCCCTCAGCTTCTGGTACATTCTGTCCTTCCTCCCTTGCTCCTGTCTCATGGGAGGCGCAAAACTCATTTCTAGAACATCAGCAGACTCAGCTGGTGGATTTGTTATTCTGAGCATTAAGGTATACGTTATGATATATGTTACCATAAAACACAGTTCCAAGCTTAGAATCATAAGAGAAAGGGCATCTAAAGTCCCTAAGGGCATGTACTTTACATATACTTTACATAACAGACTTTTTTACTTTATACTGTACATGGTTGAGGAGTCACATGGCTGTATATAGTAGACATATGTAAGAGATCTTGGCCAGTCACAGATTTCCAGAACCTTTGTGCCCAATATTTCCTTTGTCATCTATGGCATACATCTCTTCCTTCATGCTTTACAATAGCTTCCAAAAGACACAAGGCAGATTGCAGTGGGCCTGTGCCTTGACATACCGGTAACTGTGTTAAGATTGAAGTGTTTCTTTCAGAAACCCCATGGTGACACCTACTGGAGACATTTTGCAAAGGGGAAAATATTTTTGTACACAGCCTCCAGAATTTTCTCCAAAATCAATGCTTTGGACATTTGTTCTGATATCAGTGACTGTGTTGTTTGATTTCCCCCCCCCCCCTAATATGTGTTTATAACATATGTCTGTCTTCCTTTCTCCAAGAAACTCAAAATGGCATAAATAAGGAAATCTCATTGTATTAATCCTGTGACACAGGTTAGGCTCAGTGACAGTACTTGGAGCACCAGAGAGACAACTCAACACTGAGTAAATGTGATATCTAAAAGAAGCAGAGTTTGTTTTATTTAAGTGTCAGTTTGTATTCATTTCTCAGTAAGAAGGAAACAAATGGCTATGGCATGATGGATCACTCCATACACCTTCCTCTTTTGTCATAACTTTACTTTTCCCTCCCTCTACTTTAACACAGGACATAATTTATGAATGATCCAAAATGATCACAGAAGCTACAGTACCTCAGAACCTCCACCTATCTCTACACATAACAAGGGAAGCAATTTGCACAGGAAGAACAGCCTTTCTATGGAGAGGGAAGGAAAGGGGTTGCTGTCTTTAAATACCAAATCTTGCTTTCTTCCTCATTAATCATCCATTCAGTAACAGCATATGTTAAAGCAATCACATATACTATATCCACTTACTCAGGAGTGCACCTCATTGCACTGTTTCTCCTACAACAAAAACACTTACCCTCTGAGGTAAATAGTACAATCTTGTACAATTCTCAACTTCCTGGCGTCTTTTACCCACTATATACTGTTACTGTCCAGCAATTTGCACACACAGAAAAACCAAACAGTTTTAGCATATAATAATCAAAATGTGCCTCACTTGTCTATAGGGGGAAAAAAATAACGCTCCCCATAGGACACTCTTAAGTTGGAAAATGTGCATCTATTAAATCCAGGACAAATAACTTTTGGCCCCCAAGTTATTGTTGGATTTCAACTCCTGTCAGCCCCATCTAGCATGATCAGTGGTCACAGGTGGTAGAAGCTGAAGTCTAACTATGCCTGGAGAACTACAGGTTTTCCTTCCCTGAATTAGCTGCTAATAATGCTATCGACCTGCTTATTTCTGTTTTCAGGACAAAGTGATGCTGGGAACAGATTATCCATTTCCACTGGGAGAACATGAACCTGGAAAACTTATTGAATCCATGGAGGAGTTTGATGATGAACTAAAGGTATTGATTATTACATTTTAAAAAAAATCTTTCCATCAGTCCCAGCCATCACAACTTCACTGGCTGGGACTGATGGGATTTGTAATCCAAATCAGAGCAGGGTTTGTGGTTCAAGAGGGGAAGAGTTGCTTACCTTGTGCCCAGCAGGAGAAACAGATTTCTAAGTCTTCTGGCATGAAGGGCGAAATCCCTTTCACTGCTTCTGGGAGTTTGCAAAGCCCAGTGAAAAATGAGGAGCTGATCCCTTTCTCGAGTCCTCTGCATATGCTGAGAGATTCCTGAGAAGAGGCAACCACCAATAATGGTTGGCTACTACTGTCCTTGGTTGATTATCATATTTCATAATTCAAATTCATTTTTATACAAGAAGCCACTGGACATTTGTTTGGAAAGAATCCTAGTGCTGATATATTAATTTATTCTCAAGCCATTATTTGTATCCAAAACATTTGTTAAGACTCTCAAAAGCCTCCTTACTTTTTATTGCAGGATAAGCTCAAGTTTGGCAATGCTCTTGCATTCTTGAATCTTGACAGAAAGCAGTTTGAATAACCTCAGAACTATAAACATTTATCGCAGTGTTGGGTCTTTATGTACAATTATGTATCTACATCCTTATGTGTATGCATCCCCATGAAAATTTCAAATAAAAGTATGTATAATATCTGTATTTATGGTTTACATCTGGAATCTTCATGCACCTTCATGCAAGCTATATGCATTCCGAGCCTTTCAACTGTGTAGATCTGGCAGATTCCCTTGTTAGCTACAGATTCAATTGTTTGTTATAGTTGTTGATGTTTTGGGGACTTTCTGTAGCAGCATTCAAAATGGCCAGATCTGAATTTCAGGAAACATCTCCTCACATGGAACCACAATACAACAATTGTGGCTCTTGAGCTGTGCTTAACAGAGCACAGTTCATGTAGGAATGCTCACTCATGAAAGTACAAGGTGCTGGATGTATTTATAGTAACAGAAGTCTCTCTACTTGGCCTCACTTGGGAGCTGAAGTGGAGAAATGCATTCAGCTAAGCTCCTCAGCAAAGATATAGTATAGAAAGGACCACATTTGAAGGATTATTTATGAAGAAAGGCTACATATGTTCTATTCATATCCAGCAGATAGAATAGAGTATCTATGGCTCTTTTTCACACATGGAAGAGGGGGAAGTTCTTTATTTGAAACCTATCAGTATATCAGTACATCTAGGTCTATCATTTCATAGCAGTGCATTCATTAAATGCCTTCTAACTTGTTCTATGAAGCCCTTTCCTCTTAAGCTCTTATTTTACATACTGTTCTGTAGGTGATCCTATTAACATGAAAGTGACCATCTTTTGAATGGGGCAATCATATGCAATTAAATATAAAAAGAACAATCTGGACAATTCTATATAAAGCCTAATATAAAGCAACCATTCACAGCAGCGAATAATACAATCATCCTGACAATACAATCATCCTGGCATTCCTAAGTTAATTAACACCTTTGGTGCAACAGGAAGCCACTATCTTGAGTTATGGCTAAAACACAAAAAAATCTAATTTGTTTTGATAAGTTCATGTTCAGCAATTTTGTGCTGGAGGCTCCCTTTGACATTCTTTTGCAGAGTAGGAGAATGGCTACTTTCGCTTTAGTTCTGAGAAATGCAAAACAGGGCAGATGATATCTTTTACTAACTCTAATTTTCAGTTGGTTTGATGAGCATGCAAATGTTCCTGGTACATCAGATTCCTATTCTGTCAGAGAGCCTAAGAGAAATTTAATGAATGTTAGTGGGGGATGATGGTGTGAGGGAAAGAGAATTGCACCAGAGGCATTATGTCCCAAACACAAGTCTAGCTAGCAGCAATGTAGTCTCTGATTGAAGGTTCTGGAGGAAGGAAAAGGGGGACAGGCATGAGTGATAAGGAAATCTGCCAGCATAATGTGTGATTTCATGAGGGTGCTGATTCGTTGTAACATTGATTTTGGGCCCCAGGGGCCCTTTCCTTCCTCCAGAACTTTCAGTCAGAGACTACATTGTTGCTAGACTTATGTTTTGGACACTTCTTGTCTGCTCCTCTTAGGATAGAAAACACTAGGTTAACAACCACATTTCTTGCAGAGCTGTTGTGTTCACTTTCCCTCTCTTATCCTCACGAATAAAACCCTTCCTCCAAGCTCCTGCTTTCCTTTCATTGAGGCCCAGTTGGTAGTTGCCTACTCAAATTGCTGCTTAGCAACTGGGTGGGGAGAAGGAGGATATCTCAAGGAAGGAAGGGCACCATTACTTACAGCTGCATTCATAGAAGCCCGTTCATGCTTCCTTGTAAGTAAATCCCACTACGTTCAGTCAGGCTTACCCCCCCTCCCCATGTCTGCATAGGGCTACAGTCAGAGTAGTAGTTACAGGTAGATAGCCGTGTTGGTCTGCCATAGTGGAAACAAAATAAAAAAATCCCTTCCAGTAGCACCTTAGAGACCAACTAAGTTTGTTATTGGTATGAGCTTTCGTGTGCATGCACACTTCTTTCAGAGTAGTGAAAGGGCCACATGTCTGCATTCAAGTGAATAGGTAAAGGTAAAGGGACCCCTGACCATTAGGTCCAGCTGTGTCCCACTCTGGGACTGCGGCGCTCATCTCGCGTTACTGGCCGAGGGAGCCGGCGTACAGCTTCCGGGTCATGTGGCCAGCATGACAAAGTCGCTTCTGGCGAACCAGAGCAGCGCACAGAAACGCCGTTTACCTTCCTGCCAGAGTGGTACCTATTTATCTACTTGCACTTTGATGTGCTTTTGAACTGCTAGGTTGGCAGGAGATTCAAGTGAATAGAACACAGCAAATGCCTGCACTGAATTGAGCATATCATGGGACGCTCAGACCTGTCCCCTTTCGCATCAGACCGCCTTAAATTTCAGAGCGGCGCTGAAATCCTCCTTTTCCTCCCTTACATTTCGTCTTGAGGGGGAAAGAAAAGGCGGGTAAGGAGGAGTAAAGGAACCGAGAAGATAAGCCTCAAGGCAGCAGCCGGCAGGACTCAATACTGTACGTATTGCTGCTATTCGATTCCTCAAAGGCTGAGGCAAAATCTGAAGACGAGCTGCACCATCACCATAGAGAGAGAACAGCCAAAGAGTAACGCGCCCTGCGGCTCATTCAGAGTCTATGGGCAACTCTATGGTTTTGGGGTGTTGTTGTTTATACTGTATATGTATGCATACATCAAGCCGGAGAGGAGCGGAAGCCCCGTGGTTCTTTCTCGCGGGATTCTGAGTTCTCGCGAGAGAGGCCGCGACGGAGGAGGAGGCGGAGTCGGGCGTGCCGGTTGCCGCTGCGGGAGGAGGAGGAGGAAGTGGTTGTGTCATGGCGGCGGCTGTGGCGGGTTCCGGACCTGGCGCGAGTTCAGCGTCGCGCGGGGCTGGCGGAGGAAGCGGCGGGGGAGGAGGCGGCCCGGGAACACCTCGCTGGTTCTTCAGCCGGGAGCAGCTGGAGAACACGCCGTCTCGGCGCTGCGGCGTCGAGGCCGACAAGGAGCTCTCGTACCGGCAGCAGGCAGCCAACCTCATCCAGGACATGGGCCAGCGCCTCAACGTGTATCCTTCTGGGGCGAAGGCGGCGGGCAGAGGGACGGGGAGGGATGGTCGCGGCCTAAATGGACGGGAAAGACCCTCTCCGGCTGCTCCCCACCCCGAGTTTTTCCTCCAGGCAGGCGGCCCCTTTGGGGAGCCGAGGAGGCCTCGCCTGCTCTGGCTCCTCCTCCTGGCTCGCCTTTCCCTTCTTCTCCGGCTGAGGGGGTGGGTGGGAGGGAGGCGCCACAGGATCCCCCGGGAGTCGGGGAGAGAGGAAAGGTTTTGTTCGGCGGCTGCGTTAACGGCTCGGCGCTGCGGCCTTGCAGGCCCCAGACCCTGCTGGCACGGGGTGACCTGTGCTGCCTCGTGTGTGTTTGTGTGCCTTGTGAGTTCTGTGCGGGGCTGAAAATGAGGCTTTTTTTTGTAGTTGTCGCCCCTTGGCGCATAGAAACTATGGGCTAGGGTCTCAAAAGGGTGCCTTTTGAAGTGCAGCCGTCTTGTTTCAGCTAAACTGTTCTGTAATGGCTTTGTACATACGTGATAGGGTTTCTTCTTAATCTCAGGTTTAGATAGTAAGTTTTTAGTTTAAGTTCTGTGGGTTGGTTGTTGTTGTTTTTTGTAAATTGAGAATAATTGAGATAGGTATGAAAAGGTACCTTGCCCAACAGAAGCCTGCCCTTCCCTACACACATTCAAGTGGAGGAGATTGGATGCTTATCCTAGCATGTGGATTGAGGAGATCACACAAGGCAGCCTTTCCACAGCCTCGCAAATGCTCCCCCCCCCCCAATTCTTGTTCTGAAATAAAAACTATTTTTTTAAAAAATGGTCAAAGTACTGCAAAAAGTCCATTATTTTAAGTCCATTATATCTGAATGAAATGAAGAAAATAAATTAGTCTTGTATTTTACATATTGTGTCTTATGGTCCACTTGGAGAGAGAATTCTGACTTGGGTACTTGAACAAAACTTCCTTAACTCTCTTTTTAGATCTCAACTTACAATTAATACTGCAATTGTTTACATGCACAGATTTTATATGCATCATTCCTTCACAAAATTTAATAGAAATGTAAGTACATCTAAGCCTTTAATAAGAACAGTGTTATTTTTTCAATGTTACATTTGTGGGATATGTAGCATTTATTTAAAAATTTCTTTGACATTAGTTAGTCTCAGTCTTGTACCTTAGACCGTTTATAATACTGTTATTTCTGCTTGTAAATAGTCACCTATGGTAAGAGAATCTCATTTATAAAATCTTGTTTACTATTAGTATCTCTTCATGAACTAAAAATGCTATGCTGATTATGATTTAGATTAGGGAGATTCTTTCACAGCTCTGTGAGTTAAGAGAGTTTGGATAATTCATGCTCCAATCAGTTCATTTGGGGGGCATTAATGCCAGTGAAGGATGCATAATAGCAGTACTTTGAAGCCATGGGCAGTGACCAATATTCCTGTCCCCCTAATACAAGAGATGTCCACTTGTGAGGTGAAACTTTTCCGTGTGCCCCCCCCCCCGAAAATCTCCAGAAGTTTGAGAAGACCCTCCATAGAAGATTTTTGTGGGTGTCGGGAGAGGAGAGGAAGGGGAAGTCTGGCCAAACAGAGTTCTGCTTACAGAATGTTGGATACAACACAATGTTGGATACTTTTGTATCATTTGGAGTGGATAATAATGAATGCATACATTTTTGTAATGAGTGTTAAAATGCAGTATCTTTGAAACTGGGGTATAAGAAATAAAAATGGTATAGTGTTGACCATGGAAGCCAAGGGCTGTGATAGTAGTTTTTGCATACACAAAGTAGTTTTTGCATACACATGAGGCAGTTGTGTGCATAGCCGCAGTTTTGTTGTAGTTATTGTGGCCATACAGTTGTACCTTGGTTCTTGAGCGTAATCCGTTCCGGAAGTCCATTCAAGTCCTGAAACGGTTTGAAAACCAAGGTGCGGCTTCCGATTGGCTGCAGGAGCTTCCTGCACTCAAGTGGAAGCCATGTCCGACATTCGGCTTCCGCAAAATGTTTAAAAACCTGAACACTTCTGGGTTTTCGGCGTTTGGGAGCCAAAATGTACGAGTACCAAGGCGTTAGAGAACCAAGGTACTTGCATAGACAAGCTATTGATATTGCCAGGGTAGAAAGAAAACCCTGGTTGTAAATGTGGTTTGTCATTTCTACAAGCAAGCTCCCCCTTTGCTTGCAGCCAAGGTGTTGAATATGGTGCTCAGACCAAGAGTCTAGTTTCTGGTATTACTCTTGCTTTGTTATTCCAGCAATCATAGGTTTTGTTTAGTCAGCTTGTTGGCAGCTTATGTAGCTTAGAAACTTCAGGATGCCTAGACAAAGTACTTCTGTCTTCTGTAATAGCCAGAAATGGCCATGGGTTTGCAGACAGATGCTCACACAGGCTAGATCAGGGGTAGGCAACCTAAGGCCCGTGGGCCGGATGCGGCCCGTGGGCCTTCTCAATCTGGCCCGCAGACTGTCCGGGAATCTGCGTGTTTTTACATGAGTAGAATGTGTCATTTTCTTTAAAATGCATCTCTGGGTTATTTGTGTGTCCTGCCTGGTGTTTTTACATGAGTAGAATGTCCGGAAATCGGTGTGTTTTTACATGAGTAGAATGTGTGCTTTTATTTAAAATGCATCTCTGAGTTATTTGTGGGGCATAGGAATTTCCAAAATATAGTCCGGCCCACCACATGGTCTGAGGGACGGTGGACCGGCCCACGGCTGGAAAAGGTTGCTGACCCCTGGATGTTGCAGATGGAGCTTGATGGTTATTCCGTGTTTCTCCTAAAATAAGACACCGTCTTATATATTTTTTTTCCCTCAAAAAAACACAGTATGGCTTATTTGGGGGGGGGATGTCTTATTTTAACCGCTCCGCGTCGGTACGCTGCATAGCCACGCCTATCCAGGCCGTCTTAAGGGAGAGGCGCCGCGTCACTATGTCTTATTTTCGGGGTATGGCTTATTTTTGGGGTATGGCTTATATTTCACAAATGCGTAGGAATCCTGCTACGGCTTATTTTATGGCTACGTCTTATTTTAGGAGAAACAGGGTAGGTAGCATCTTTCTCCCTTGCTGATAGTGTGTGTTAGCCATATTAGAGGACTTGAATTTTGCTTTAAGAAACATAGACTGTCTGGTTGAAATAGTACAATCACAGTATGAGCTTGTGATTCTAATACTTTTTTTTGTCCTATTTTTCACTGCTACTGAATAGATTCTATGATTATTCTGATAAATAGCTGTAATGTAAACAGTGTATTCCATAAGGATTCATCAGTGTTAGATATTCTTTAAAAGTGTTTGGACATGATACTACTTGTGGCTAAATTTTGTTATAAAAGGCTTTTTTTTAGGACAAAAGGGAAAATGGGCAGAAGATATTACTGTTGTGCAAGGAACTTTAGCAGGCTGCCATGCTTTAATAACTTGGAGAAACTGTAAACATTGGTGGCAGAATGCTAATTGCTACAAAGCTAAATAGCTTTAGGGTCCAAGTATGGACAAATCAGTTGCTTAGAGCACTACTTGGGGGAAAGGGAAACAGAATTAAAACTTTGTAAAGGCTTGATATATCATACATGCACAAATTCTGAAAAGCATCATGTGGGACACTTTAAGGGAGGGAATTGTACAGTTAAGATACTATCACCAAAAATATGCTTGTTTGAGGTTACATATGTTCTCACTTCATATGATGGCAGCACCAAGGGCAACATATCTTCTGCTGATTTTGACTCCTTGCAGGGAGGGGGCAGTATTTTTGAGAAAAAGCAGTCTTGACTCAGGTTCAAATGTCAAGAACAGTACTTTCCATATTCTCGACCAACCTGGTGCCCTTAAGATGTGTTTGGACAACAATTCCCATCAACTATGCTGGGGGTGGGAATTGTTGTTCAAAATACCTAGCTGGCACTAAGTTGGCAAATGCAGGCCTAGACACAAACTAACACTGAAATTCATGAGTAAATAATATCACCAACTCCCAGGGACTGACCATTTTGTGCTGCTTCACTCTAGGCCATCTGAGGTTTCTGTTCAGTGCCCAGTGGCAGCCACACTTCAAAGGGCATTATAGTAGTTGAGATAAGTTACCATGTTATGTGTGACTGTGACAGCGACAGATGCTTAGTCTCAATGTGTAGATCTGGCATATCAGCCAAAACTGATGTGCTACATTCCTAGCCACAGCGCCACGTGGACATACAAAAGGAGTGTTGGGTGAAGACAAATTCTTGAGTGTGACTTCCTTAAGTTTTGGAATTGTTCCTAAGCCCTGATCAATAAAACTGCCCAGTGTCAATATCTGATACTTATCTGGGTTGCTTACACTCATCAAGGCCCTCACTGAGCCTAAGCAACCAAGCAAGAAGATCATTGGCATGCCTGATGCAAACAGAATGGGAAAACAGAGCTGAGTGTCATTAGCAAACTGATTACTCCATGCCCCCAAAACCCATGGTGAACTCATATAATGATTTATTATACAGGTGAAACTCAAAAAATTAGAATATCGTGGAAAAGTTCATTTATTTCAGTAATTCAGCTTAAAAGGTGAATCATCACAATTATAATAAATAAAGGCTTGACATATCTCGCTTTGCATGTCATGAGTCTATCTCATATATTAGTTTCACCTTTTCACTTGTTTTAAGATTTACCCATTTGTTAGAGGTAACTAATTTTATGGGAGATGTGTTGCAACGTTGTTCTGACTGAAGCATTTTTTGTCTGACAGATTATATCTCCTACTGCATTATTTTTGGCTGCAAAAGTGGAAGAACAGCCACGAAAACTCGAACATGTTATCAAAGTAGCACATGCTTGCCTTCATCATCAAGAGCTGGACACAAAGAGTGATGTACGTACACAGCAGTCTTCATAAGGCATAACTGACACTTTAAAAGTCAGCTTTTTCCTTTTTCCTTTAGTCTTGGTAGAATTGTAAGCTGTGTTGTTCCTTCCCATTGCATATTTGAATTCACAGATAATACTTTTCTACTTAATATTAAATGATTATTATGGAACATTAGCAGCAGCCTGTCCTAATAGTTGAAATCAAAATAACTTTTTTAATTGAAAAAAAATGTTTCTTTCAGCTGGGGAAAATGCTTGTTTTTTGCTTTATTGGCAGACTTTGCCATTTTACACATTTTCCCCCACTTCCCTCAGATGACCATCTCTTCTCATAAAATATTGAGCTATTCAGACATTATGTTCTCTATCTCACCTCTACATGCGATGAGAGCAGGAGTCTCAGTGCCTCCTTCCTTCCTGTATTGAGCTCCTTTCAAAACCTAAACCGGGTGTTGTGCATTTATTTAAGCACTTTGCAGGTTAGGGATATATACAAACAGCATACTCTGTTCGAGCCTTGCCTTTTCATACAGTTGAGGGGAACATAAGAACGTTGAGAAGAGGGTTTGAACCCAGAAACCATTTCTGATCTCACTGTGCTTAGAGGAAAGAAAGGGAAATAAATGTCTGAACATCCCCGATATTGCTATGCATATTAGAGACAACTGTTGTGATGAAGCTAATCAGAACTGTGTGTTTTAAGACGTCATGAAGGAAACAAAAGCATGAGAGAAAATAGTTTCTTGGTGTCTTGGTGGTTGTGATGTGTACCCCAAAATAAGTGTTGATAGCCAATCAGTTTATTTGGTATATACTTTGGTATTATTAACTTGTTAAAGTTGCTGTACTGATGCTTCAGCATTTTTCTTTATTATTAGGCATACCTTCAGCAGGCCCAAGAGCTGGTTATACTTGAAACAATAATGCTTCAAACTTTAGGTAAGTATATTAAATGTACATACCGGTATGATATTCTTAAAGCAACTGTATAGCCAGTAACATCTTCACATTATAGTGTAGTTCCAGTAATAGAATACTTACATATTTGATTGATGGACACACAACATATATATTAGGAGAAATCTGATCATAGAAGCCATTTTATTCTTGCCTTTGCACCATGTTTATAGCCTGTCCTTTCAGAGTTAATCTAGTATAACCACACTTACTGCAATAAATGTACACATAGTAACTAAGCAGAATTACTGCTTGCATTAAAAAAAAAAATCAGTGCAAGTACCCTAAACTTACTTTAGTAGTCCATTATGAGATTATTAATCTAGGCACTTGAAAGAAACATGACCCCAGGTACTTTCAAATTGATGCACATATATAATGTAAGTTTGTGAAATAACACATTTAATTTTTCAGGTTTTGAGATTACCATTGAGCATCCACACACAGATGTTGTGAAATGTACGCAGTTAGTGAGAGGTCAGTAACAATTTAACTGATTCTTTTCCTACATCTCTGTAGGAAGGTGGTGTGACTTACTAAATCTGTTTCTGGAATATTACTTCTGCTGTGAGTAAATCACTACTAGGTTTTGTTTTTACCTGGATCTATAAAGGATATGTAGATTATAAGTTGTGTGGTGTGTTTTTAAAGTAAAAATTGGCCTCCAGGTACATATTTTGTAGATATTGCTGATACGGGTGATTTTGCTGTAAGGTGATCAGAGAATAAGGTAGACATCCATATACAATGAATGGAACTGGGGATAAAGGATTTTTCTTTATTCTTTTTGCAAAGCAAGTCAGATATAATAGGCCATAGATGGAAATTATTACGTACTTGCAATACATAGTTGCTTTTGAAGCATTGGTCAGTTTTCACAGCATTAACTGTTCTGACTCGTTTCATTTTCTAGATCTGCAAATACTTTTCTCCTAGGCCTCCCATCTTATTCAATTGTAATATATTTATTTTTATTCTTTCTTTTTAATGAGGTAGACCTGCCTAATTTCTGGACTGCATATGGATTAAATGATGTGTCACAGTCATAGTGAAAACTGAGCCAAAGTTCCCTGAATTTTAAACAATTGTGGGCAACCTTTTTCTGTCTGGGGCTATATTCCTTCTGAGTAGTCTATGGTAGGTAGCATTGGAGTTAAAAGTGTATGGACCTAGGAGGAGGAGGCACTCATTTTTCTTTCTGCCACACCTCCCCCTCCCCACATTTTGTCCTCCTTTCTATCTCCATGAAATTAAGCCAAGGGTTCCCAGGCTGCCCACTCCTGATTTTTTCTTTTTTAAGTTATACTTGCCTGAAAATGAATGACTAGAATTGGGATGCTATGGTAATACCTTAAAAGGTGGTTGTTTTTTTAGGTGACTATTAGAATAAATTAGAATAATTTAGCAAGACAGCATTATATATAATGGCTTTTGCATCTGTTTCCTCAGTCTTTCTGATTCATCAGTTTATTCAAATTTGCTGGTTACCATCTTACAAACATTAATAGCCTATAAGAAGGTCTTTATCTGCTTCTCTACTTTCACATACATTATTTAAAAAAAAATATTTAAAAAGTTCATCTTCTGAAAAAGTGCAGGTGAAGAAGACAGTTGTTTGAGAACCCACAGTTTGGCCTCTTTTACCTTGTGAATTTTGAAGAAGCAGTTCTTTATCCCAAGCAGTTCTTTATCCCAACACTGCCACCACCTTTCAAAGGGGCAGGATTGGAGAATACATGATCAGAAAGCTTCTTTTAGTGTTGTGACATCTACATTTGACAAATTAAAAGAACTACAGTGGTACCTCGGTTTACGAACTTAATCTGTTCCGGAAGTCCGTTCTTAAACCAAAACTGTTCTTAAACTGAGGCATGCTTTCCCTAATGAGGACTCCCGTCGCCGGTGCCCTTCCAGCGTTTGGATTCCGTTCTTAGACCGAGGTAGCGTTCTCAAACAAGACACTATTTTCGGTTTTGGGGAGTTTGTAAACCAAATTGTTCTTAAACCGAGGTACCACTGTAATGACATGCTACAATATAAGTGGGGAGCCTCCAGCCTGTGGGCCAGTCTTGGTCTGCCAGAGCATCCCGTTTGGCCTGTGAGTCTGTTTTTCCCAAACCATGTCCACCTGTCTAGTGGACAGGTGCTGTTGTCAGCTGTCTTCCTTAAAGGGTCAGCAGTGCTAAAGCAAAGATGGAAAAATCTGTACATCATAAACATAATATTACGCTGAGTTTCTAGGTTGGCTGACACTGAGAGTCTCCTTTTGCTGGTGACAGGGTGAAAAACTGGTGGTCACTGAAAACTATAGAGAATCAGATGTTTTTTGCTGACCTCCAGCTTCATTTTTATTGGCAAGATGGAGGTCATCTATGATTTACTTAGAGCAAACCTATTAGTAGTTGAGTTGTAAGGCTCAGGCTATGAAGACAATTATCTACCGCTGAATTACCTCAAAACATACTAGTTGCCCTATCCCGGAGTTTTGAAGTACTGGCTAGCTTATTGTGTTACTTTGATTAAATAAATTCATGTTTCAAGAAACCTTGTAGCAGAGTTAGTTTGAAGAGTAACTTAAGTAAATACAAACTTTGCCTTGGCAATGGCTTGCATTGCGTTCATTTGCAAGTGGGCCGCTTGTATTATCTTCACATAGAAAGCATTTTAATTTGGGGAATTAACTATACTGGTGTCTAATTTCATTGTTTCTTTTTTTCTTACAGCAAGCAAGGATTTGGCACAGACATCCTATTTCATGGCTACCAACAGGTTGTTATCCTGAACCTCTTTGTTGCACTGTTGTAGCACACTATAGCTTCCTTTACTGCAGGGTCCCCTACCTGTGTCGAACCCTTGTTGCAACAGGCGACTGGGCCATCTACTGTGGTGGTACCTTCCTGTTTGCAGTGCGGTGTATTGTACAAGGGCCTAATGGCACAAAGGGGTTAAATGCACGATGTGAAGTGTAGTGGTGCTTTCTGGTGACTTTTTCTCGATTGTGAGTGCATAAGTCTAAAAATGGTAGCCTGAATAGCAGCTAAAGATTACAGAGAGATAAACTTAACCTAGAAATCCGAGCATCTTGGTAAGTACAAAGCTGTTTCTAGTTTACCCTTGTAGTTAATGGCATTTTTTTCTTAATGAAAATAAAATAGCATTGTTTTTTTCTAAAAAGAAATCAAATGACAGCTGTAGTAAAAAAAAAAAAAAAAGCTTTTGTTACAGCTACATTACAACTAGCCTATAAGACATTTAGCAGTGCAGAAGCTGGCTAGTTCTTTAACATATGTATGTGGGGGGAAAGCCCTACTATTAATTGGTCAAAAATGACCTGGCCAGTAGGTTTTCAGTTTTCAGTAAAATGGATAGGTGAAAGAGAGATGTAAATAAATTGCAAGTGTTCAGGAAAGTGCCCAGATGACATTCGCATGGAAAAGTTGTGGGTTTAAAAAAATATCTGCTGGCTTAAGCAAAGCCTTGACTGCTCATCTCAACTACTGCATGGTTTGGAGGAGGAGTAAACAGTGTTTAGTTGTTATTTCCCCAATTCCTGTCTTGTTAACTGATTTAAAATAAGCTTGAGTCATGACCACTGGTTTGAAGTTGTCTTATTTTGTTATTATAAGATTTTAATTCACAGTTCATGGTTCATAGATAAAGACCAGTCAGGAATTGGGGGAAGTGACACTATATCCTGATTTATTATTTATGCTGGCTGTGTGATAGGGGTTTTATCAGTAGACTTTGCAAAAAGGAGATAGGTTAATTTGTATTCTGATGCACAGTTCCAGCCTTGGAGAGAGCATGAAAGCCACAGGCAAAAAAAGAGGGTAACAGAGGTTAAACTTATGTGAAGCGGATACGAAATGGAATGGTGAAGACTTTATAAATAATATCCAAGAGTTAAACTTAAATGGAGAGAACATTAGGACATTAGAGAGACATTAGGGATATAACTCAGACATTGGTTTGATTGAATGAAATAAAAAGAGTGAGCAAAAGCCTACAGTAAAGTAAACAGGGTAATGGAGAATATAAATGAGGGTTTAGAAGGGGGAAATGATGAATTTTGAAAATATGTAAGCAAAAATCTGAAGACCTGGGAAGAGATTAATTGTGTGGCAAGGATACAGGAAATAATGATCTCTCCTCAAAGTCATATTGTTAAGAGGGTTTGAGGAGCTGAAATAGGAACTAAATGCCTATGTTATTCTGGCTTGCAATTTGAATGATTAATTATGAACTGATTATGGCGTGGAGAAAAGGAAGGAGCATGTGATTTTAAGCTCATTGTGTTGGATCCAGAGAAAATAAAAGTGGAACTCTGCTCATGCAGCAGGGCTCTCCAGGGTCCACCCCACCACCACCACCTCAAGCCAATCCTAAGGCACAGTGGACCCTATGAAACAGCTTGGGATATGCCACAGAAGGTTGCAGTAGACAAGGAAATGAGAGGAATTGGGTGGGGCTGCCTTGATTAAATGGAATTGTTTTTCTGCTTAAGTCTCTGGATCTAGGACATAGTTAATGTAAATATGCACATAATCAAATATTTGTGCAATAAGTACTTGCTGGGGCGGACACACTTGTTAGAATGAATATCTTTCCATTAGGTCAAATTTCAAATCAATGCTAGAACATGGAATTGCCACAGTTGTGTTGCTTCCAGCTAGAATTTTTTACTTGATCATGACTCGGTTGACTTGACTAATGCAAACTATGTTGCAGGCTGGACTGGTAAAGATTTCATTTTTTTCCTACGTGTTGCTTTACACATTACTTCACTAACTTTCAAAATGAAACATACATTACAATGCCATAAAATTTGAAGGAGTATATTTTTGCAGAAATATTGATATTTATGAATGCTAATATTTTGATTTCCTTGTGTATTAAGTTCCTGTACTGCTGGAAGAACAGAATACTGTAGTAGTTCTTCCATTTTATCAGCAGAAACAGATCTAAATTATTCTATATGAATACCTGTATGTTTTGTTTTTTAATATAAAGTCCCAAAGTTGTACATAAAAAAAACAAAAAAAATTACAGCTTAATAATATATATCTTGAATACTGTGGTGATAAGTGCTCTCTTCTTGTTTTTTGTTCTTTTCCATGTTTGACGTTTGTTCTTCCATTGTGAAACATTTCCAACTACAGTCTGCACCTTACTACATTTTGTCTTCAGTACAAACCAACTGTGATAGCATGTGTCTGTATACATTTGGCTTGCAAGTGGTCCAACTGGGAGATTCCGGTATCAACTGATGGAAAGCATTGGTGGGAATATGTAGATCCTTCTGTTACTTTAGAATTACTTGACGGTAAGTAAAATCTGTTTTCCTTTATTCTTTTATATAAATTTGTGTTTCTGGTTATTTTGTTTGTGACATTCCTGTTACTTTTACCATGATGGCTAAAAAGGCACTTATCTGGCAGTTACCTGTAGACTAGGTGTTTACCATTTCAGTATGTAATGCAAGTTTCTTTTTTATAGCTTCATCCGTGCTGAATGTAACACTTTTTTTTTTTAAATGCTGACTTTTAAAAATAATGCTGCATTTACTGTTTTGGGGTGTGTGTGTGTGTGTGTGTGTGTGTGTATATGTATATATATTTACCAGGGTGGATCATGTTGGAGGTTTATACTGAGTGGCATTAAAATATATTGTATTCCCCCCGGTACTTTTTAACCCCCCCCCAAAAAAAAGTATCTTAAGCAGTGGCTTAGAAAACTAGTTTCAGGCATACGTAAAGTTCTTTTGATTGAATAGATAGCCACTTTGAGTGGGGTTTACAATCAAGTGGTATTATATATAAATTTTGTTAAGTCTAGTCATCCAAAAGTGCTGAAAGTTGCTAATAGGAATTGAGCTAGTTATTTAGATATTTCACTTAATTTTGTTTTTATTTACAGAGCTGACACATGAGTTTCTTCAGATACTGGAGAAAACTCCCAATAGATTAAAGAGGATTCGAAATTGGAGGGTAAGAGATTCTTGTGGTAAAGAAACTGCCTCATCTATACTATATGTAAGCATCTGCTGATCTGCTTTCAGCTTTGTTGAAAGCCAGCATCCAACCTATCACTTGCTAGGTGAATTTTGATGTTCCAGTAATACAACTGATAAAATATTATAACAACTATAAAACTATTGTTCCAGTAATATAACTGATAAAATATTATAACAACTATAAAACTATAAAACAGTGAAAATGACATGCAGTAAGCTAGACCCAGAGTTACCCTACCACAAATGGCAGCATCTTCAATCAAGATGAGGCTTCCACTTGAGGAAAAGAGAGGGGAAGTGATATTTGCCAATTTCCCTTTTGTATCCTCACACTGTTCTAGAGGGTCTTCTAACCCTATGGAGCAGGTGTTTAGGATGTGCAGAGTAAAGGAGGAATTTATGATAATCATCTCCCCAAGCAGAAGTTTGCACAAGGGAAATTTTAATCCAAATGAGTATTTTTTTTATTTAGCCACTTGATGTTCAAAAACACTGAGCTTTTGAGCTCAATGTTCTTTGTCAAGGTGCAGAGTAAAATAACTCATTGCAGTTGCATCATGTTCTTCAGTTTTGGAACTGAGTGGCTTCTATTGACTGCCAGATGTATTTGTAGATGTTACACTTCAGATTATGTCCTAATTTTACATTTTTATCCTTGTGTAGGCTAATCAGGCTGCAAGGAAACCTAAAGGAGATGGTCAGGCATCCGATAACTCCCTTCTTGGTTCATCTTTGGTTCAGAATTCCATTTTAGTAGATGCTGTTGCTGGTGTATCTGCAAACGCAACTTTCCAAAAACCATCTACATCCACATTTCCTGCCCCAGTTCCTCTGAACTCAGGAAGTATCTCTGTTCAAGATAGTCAAGAAAATCTGGCAATACTGGCCACAGGAATGCCAGGTACTTCTTACAGTCTGTCAGCACATCAAGAATGGCCTCAGCACCAAGATCAAACAAGGACAGAACAGATGTATTCTCAGAAACCAGATACTTCACTGCCTGGTGGACAGTTCAACATAAACTTTCAACCAGGCACTTCATTGCAGTTGCATTCAGGATTACATCACAGAGCTGACAAACTCTCTGAGCATTCTACTGTGCACAAACCGGGAAACAAATACCATGGGCAGGTGACATCTGCACCTGTAATAATGCCTCAGAAAATGTCATTGGATAAATACAGAGAGAAACGCAAGCTAGAAACCCTCGAACTGGATGTAAGAGAACACTATATGGGCCCCGAACAGCAATACAAAAAGCACACTCAACCCCAAGCAACAAGTAGCAGTTCTGTAACTTCCCCTATTAAAATGAAAATTCCCATTACAAATGCAGAGAAGCCTGAAAAACACATGCCTGACAAAAAAGAAAAGGGTGGGTCACTCAAATTGCGGATACCCATTCCACCCACAGAAAAGAACTTGAGCAAAGAAGATCTGAAAATGAAAATCAAAGTCTCTTCCTCAGAAAGGCATAGCTCATCAGATGAGGGCAGTGGGAAAAGCAAGCACTCTAGTCCCCATGTTAACAAGGAAAAGCACAAGGAACATTCCATAAACCGCCATCATGGTAGCAGTCATAAGCATTCCCATTCCCATACTGGTGGCAGTAGTAGTGGTGGCACTAAACATAGTAGTGATGGATTAACGCCAGCTGTTCTGAGGAGTCCTGTTGGCTTGAGCAGTGATGCCAATTCCTCTAGTTCCGGCTCTTCAAGAAAGAGGCTGTACATCAATGATGCTTCTCACAACCATCACTCCAAAATGAGCAAAAGTTCCAAAAGTTCAGGTAGTTCATCTAGTTCTTCCTCTGTTAAGCAGTATGTATCCTCTCTCAACTCTGTTTTTAACCTTCCCTTACCCCCTCCTCCCCCTGTCGCATACCAGGTGGGCTACGGACATCTCAGCACCCTCGTGAAACTGGACAAGAACCCTGTGGAGAACGGTCCTGATGCCAGTCACGAGTACAGTACAAACAGCCAGCATATGGACTACAAAGACACATTCGACATGCTGGATTCACTGTTAAGTGCCCAAGGAATGAATATGTAATCAGTTGCTTTGGTCCCTTTCTCCTTTTTTTATTTAAGAATATTAGAATGGAAACCTTCATAAGCGCAACCCCAGCAGTTGCTACCCTACTTTATATAGATATATATATATATATATATATATATATATAAAAATATATATAATATATGTAAGTGCTGCTTTACCCTTCACTCTGAGAAGAAGAGGTATAGTAAATGAGCCTATCTCCACATGATAGTGTTATAAATACTGTAAATGACTTGGAAGGTGCAAAAATCACAGTATTTTCCACAAACACAGATGAGGTTTGAATGGCTGCTCTTAGCTGTATGGAATGCCTCGCACATTGATTATTTATAACTGAATATGCCAGCCACAGTTTTTGTTGCTTAGTTTATGAATGAGTGTATTTTTTTTAATGTGTATTTATACTGTATGTATGATTTGCATGTTTCAAAGAAGGGATATGTAAAGTATACTGACAAAATGTTTACAACAAAAGTGGAGAGAAATGTACATACATTTTTGTATGTTTAGATAAACCATAAATACTCAGGATTGGAGCTGCTTGTAAGTATGACAAATATACATAACCTTCCCCCCTAGTATCAAAATCAATCAGAAATATAAATAAAAGTGGCACTTCCTGTTAAACTGTAGGCCTTATTGGGAGCCACTTCCTGAGAGCACTTCACTGATTGGGGATCATGTACCAAGTGTGGATGGATGGTCAGCCACAACACAGTATCTCCAGTGAGGCAATGTGAAAACTGCTCAGGCCTCCATTTGTATTTTTTTTCTATTAGAAAAACAAACCCAAGTTGACTGCTGAAATGTCAGTAGCTTTCAGAAGGGGAAGCAAAAATAAAGTTTATATAATCTTTTTGATGTGAAAGTGCATTTAAATGTTTGGCTTGATGCAGTAATAGAGACACAGAGCTGTTAATAATGGTTATATAGATTAACGTGATTTAAGAACTGAAATACGTAAACGTATAGTGAAATTAGTAAGTTTTTTAAAAGACTTAAGTTATTAGTGAACAGGGATCACTGTTTTCCATTAGCATTTCATACAGACAGCCACGTTTTGAATTAAAAAAAAAAGAAGTGTATGTGAGTGAAATGCCATATTTCTTTTACAGGTGGAATACTATCTTTGCAATAAATACAATTATTGGTATCCCAACTTTTCCCTTATCTCAGACAATAAAAGAACTGTCACGTATGCTACGTGAATTGTACTTGTGATTGTAATAACAAAACTGGAGGTTTTTTCAGCTCTGAATAATCACTCGCCAATTAAACCACTAGTATACATTTTTATGGCTGTAAGTGTCATATTACTGTTTTCATTCACCTGCCTTTTTTAAACAATTGATGACCGTAGTGAATGTTGATGGATTTTTGTTAAAAGCCGATGTCCCATTTTACCAGCTAACCCTAAGTGCATGGAATTTACCTCAGCATAAATTCAGTACAGTAGCAAGTGTTACTGGGTATTTAATGTAAAGATTTTCTTAAGTTATCCTCGTGTCTGAGAGGGATTCACTATTTGGAAACATCTGTTCTTGCACAGTTTATGCTCTAATTGGTTATAAACACTTCAGCAGCAAATCTGAAGTTTAAACCCCGTTAGCTACACTAAGCTAAGTGTTTTAGATAATTGTTGAGCATGTATCCAATTTGTAGTTACAGTATAATGTAACTACTTGTGCATCAATTACTATGTAATATTCAGTCGCCAGTAATGCAAAACTTTGTACTACATACTTGAAGACGTTTATTTTAATTATGGGTGTCTTTTTAAACACTTCTTGAACATGGACACTATGAATAATGTATCTTCAGATTTTAATCTAGTCCTTAGCCCTTCACAGTCTGCCTCATCCAAAACTGTTAACTTCTTCACCCTTGTAACTTTTTACATTGAAAGAATATTTCTTAAAACCCTGTATTGTGAAACTTGATCCTGCATTGTTGCATATTTTTTAGCCTTTTTAGACTTTATTCGCTACCTCATCCCTGCTATTAAATCCTGAAGAATTTTTGCCATACGGTGTAAGCAAGATTAAAATGTCTTAAATTGTGATTCCCAGTAGGAAGAAGACAAACAGTAAATGTTTACTTTAAATAAAATTTATTTACAAAGCCTCATAGTATTTGCTTACAAGCCTGTAGCTTTGCCTTGGAATGCTTTTTACCCATTACTACATGAGGATGTAATGGATACATGTTACAAGACAGATAAATATCCTAATAAACATACAGCTCTTGTCTTACCTTTGCAGAAATCCATAAGTTGAATGAGGTTCTGTTCAGGTACTTATAATCAACCCTGTGTATTCTACAAATGACCATAGGATTGGTCAGTCCTCTTACTATAAATGCAAACGTTGCTATTTGAAGATTGAATGAGTGCTTCCTTTCATAGCCATATTCTTGAATAAGAAACATGACCTTCCAGATATAGTTGGTCTCACCTCAGCCAGCATGGCCAATAATGATTGGAGGTGTACTCTTAACATCTGGAGGGGCACACATCCTCTAGATCTGTTTTGATAAAACTGCTGGAAAGATTTGAGCCTAGTCAAATTGCCACAAAAGTCTGTAAAATAGAAACTGCAGGAGTAACAAAGAACTCTAAAATTCTCTTAAAACACAACGCAAGGGGCTGGTCTAAATAATAACTATGAAAATACCATGGTTTGGTTTCTTAGATGTTTGCAATTTTTCTTCATTAAGTAATTGAAATTAATTTACAGATCATATATGTCAGGCTTAAGATATTGCAACATATCTTTTGGGGGCAGCAGTAGGTGATACAGCACTTTTGGAAATAAACCGCTTTATCTGTCACATTTAGACCAACATGTATTCTAAAGCACTCTTAGTAGACCATGCCACACACATTCTAGTTCAAACTTGAAAATTTCTCAATATGCCCCCTCATTCAAAAAATGCACACTTACGAAATGGATAAACTTGGATGATGCAAAATAAATTAAATCATGGGGAGTTTATCCATGCCACAATGGCCCTCCAGCATGACAAGGGAGAAAAAGATAACTCTGGGAGATGACCATTGTGGCAGAGTAAAAGTTTAAAGTTAAGTGTAATAATATTTAGTAGCATACATTGAATGTTTTATAGAATGCACCCATAGGAGTAGCATCTGATGAACAAATTTATTGACAAAATGTATTTGTGCAAAGCGCTGTTGTCTAAACCACTGAGCCTAGGGCTTGCCGATCAGAAGGTCGGCGGTTCGAATCCCCACGATGGGGTGAGCTCCTGTTGTTCGGTCCCTGCTCATGCCAACCTAGCAGTTCGAAAGCACGTCAAAGTGCAAGTAGATTAAATAGGTACCACTCCGGCGGGAAGGTAAACGGCGTTTCCGTGCACTGCTCTGGTTTGCCAGAAGTGGCTTAGTCATGCTGGCCACATGACCTGGAAGCTGTATGCCGGCTCCCTTGGCCAGTAAAGCAAGATGAGCGCCGCAACCCCAGAGTCGTCCGCGACTGGACCTAACGGTCAGGGGTACCTTTACCACAAAATAAAAAGGTGCCCATGAGAAATGGGAAAATCTGAGTACTTCCGTTAAATCCATGAAATGAGCTCACTCCATATGGTTGCATTAAGAGAACTCGGTACAATCCTATCTATAAATGTCTACTCCGAAGCAAGTCCTATTGAATCCATGCTGCTTATTCTGCGATAAATATATGTGGAATTGCTGCCCCAGTCTTTGTGGACCTCAAGTCATGTTTCCCATTAGTGGTGCTATGCACTATTGAGTTTACT
This sequence comes from Darevskia mixta, assembly GCA_034641385.1. Lineage (NCBI taxonomy): Eukaryota > Metazoa > Chordata > Lepidosauria > Squamata > Lacertidae > Darevskia > Darevskia mixta. The sequence goes on from JAWWNH010000001.1 coordinate 14,180,822, forward strand.
GTCACTTGTTGAGTGGACTATCATGATAGCCATTGACTGCAGGGATTAGTCAATGCTGCACTTTGAATTCTGGCATTTAAATTGCACTTAAATACCTCCGCCTTAGGTCTTAACAGATTCACCTCTACCTTCAGTGGTTTAATTTTATATAGATATATAAACTCTTAAACTATGGCAATACTGTAGACCATTTACGAACTTTAGGATGAGTGTGAAGACTAGGATTTTAACCAGATGGGCGGGGTATAAATTATAAAATTATTATAATCTAATACTATATCAATATAATTTGTGTATCTTTACATTCTGTTCCCCAAATACCCATATGTAGAAAAACTTGAGCTCCCTGGGAGTTGCCTTTCAGTGGCTTCTATTTAAGTTTGGGCAACTAACTGAAAAGTAACAATTTGGGGTAGGTATATTGGCTTCCTCAACCTCGGCCCTCCATATGTTTTGAGACTAAATTCCCATCATCCCTGACCACTGGTCCTGCTAGCTAGGGATCATGGGAGTTGTAGGCCAGAAACATCTGGAGGGCCGAGGTTGAGGAAGCCTGTTTTAGATGCTTTCTCCCCCTCTTCAGAAAACTTGCTGCTTTCTCCTCTGGTCAAACCTCAGAAAGAAACTTAGTCTCTTGGGCTAATTCCTTGCTCTTGAACAGCTACCTCTTCCTTAACTTTCCAAAGGGAAGGTAGCCATATATGTGCAGTTGGGCTTGAGGCTGAAAGTTCAAGAAAAATGTTTTCATAGGGCTTTCTCAAGGGAAAAGAAATGTTGAAGTGAAATCCCCACTCCTATTTCTATAATGCAATATTGGTTAGAAGTACTGAATTAACCCTATTTAATCAGGAGAAGGTGGGCATATGTTCATCTGCCTACATTACAGGTAAGAATATTAGGATAACCCAAGGTCATTATTTAAGAAAAAAATCTAGCTATGCATGTCAGGACATCTAAGGGGGGAAAGTAACTCTCGGGTAATATTGTTGATGATACAGTGTAATATAGTAAAGGGTTATACTGTTAAATCCTCTCAACCTTTCAAGTTAGGATGAGAGACTGCTGAACCCAAGGTTACGTTGTATTATGGATGAAAGCACATACAGTGCCTGGAAGCAGGTATGTTTCTATTCTAGGATGCATGTTTACAATTTAAAATGACTAAATGGCCTATCTAGGGGTAGGAAATATCAGTGGTTATTGTCACTTGGTCATCCAGAGCCTAGGCTTATTTCATCAGATTGAAATGAAATTCTTTTCTTTTTTGTGGAAAAAATAAGAGACAATGACTTACATTTCTGTTGTGAGAAGCAACACTTCGAAATCTCTCGTTACTTTTATTCTTTTCTACTTTGATCAGAAAAGTGAATTGCATGATTATTTTATTAAGTTGAGCTTTCATGTACCAGTATTATTATTATTTTGGGTTGAATACAGAATATTCCATCCACAAAAATATGGGTTGACTGGAGGCAACTTTCACCAATGCTCTCTGTAGCTCCCCACACCATTTCAAATGCTACGAAGTTCCCCCAACCTTCTGCAGCAGATTTAGCGTGGGAGTAGAGGGGGGAAAGGAATTACCGTACTATTTTGCCTTCCATTCATGGTGGTTGAATGACTGGCTGATTAACCACTGCCTGTTAAGATGAGCCTGCTTTTATGCGATTACAGTCAGTCTGTCTCTTCTACTGAGCTGCCCACACTTCATATTGTGCTGCATGGCTCCCAAGCTTTGAGTGGGGGGGGGGGGAAGAGATGAATTGCTGGGGTAGGAAAGCCAAAAGATGTCAAAATGTCTGATTTTAATTTTAAAATGAGATTAAGTGTTCTACAGCCATTTTGATACAAAGTTTGCCATCCTGAAATTGCATCATGTCTATATTTGAAAATGAAAAACAAGAATTTACAACTATATCTTTTGCAGCTTTCATACCAATCACACTATAGCCTAGCCATTCTCAAACCAAAAGTTTAAATGTTAAATTTCATTTAACCTCTTCAATAAGTAAGATCTGTCATCTGCTGAAGCCTTTGCAAAGTTCATGAGGTTTTTAAACCATGAAGGAATGCTGCAGCAACTGGAGAGCAGTAGGTCGCTCATACTGGTCCCTGTTTGGAAAACAATAGAAAAATAGATTAATTTATTGTGAGTAATTGATATGCTTCTGTCAGCAAGATAGATTTATTACTTGTATAGTAATAAATCCACTTTTGAAAAACTTGTCTATCTCATGGGACTAGGTGAGCATCAAAAAGTTGTGCTGGAGCTTTTATATTCTATTTTAATGATTGAGGCTTCTTTCTGGTCATTTTGACATGTTAAGGGTTTGATTCCTGACAGTTCTCAAATGGTTTTATGGCCTTTGGCTTGGACAAAAGGCTTTAGTTCTTATTAAAAGAAAGGGGGAAGCTAGAAAAGCATCTGCCTCTTCTCTTAAATAATGGTACCATCACCCCAGTCTGACAGTTTATAGGTTTCAGACACTGCAACAAAAAAGTTGCAGAACATACTCCTATCCACTTTTACAGGGGACAAATGGTCCCAGACATGTGGAAGGGGGATATTCAGCCTTTCCTTATTTCAAGCAGAACTCTTTTCCAACCACTATCTGCAGGTGCCAAGGATTGGACCTTGAACCTTTTCTTTGCCATTTACGTGTCACACCATGGACCTGGTGCAATTTCCCTTACCCTTTTAAGGGTCTCATTGAACTAAACATTTTACTTAAGGAAAAGATAATGATTAAAAGGATATCTCTGTAATATTTACAGATATTTAATATCTCTTTTAATATTAATAACTACTTACCTGGTCAAACACAGATGAACAAAATCTGCTGCTTTTCTCGAGCAATGGTTGGGTAAGGAAGGCATGATTCCCCTGTGAGCACCAATATAAAACATGGCTGCTATCCTATCCATGGAAGCCAGTGGTGGCTTTCCTGTGGCCATCTCAAATACAGTGCAGCCAATGCTCCAGATGTCTGATTTTCTCCCATAGCCAGATTCTTTTATCACTTCTGGTGCCATCCAATAAGGAGTGCCATGCACTGATTTCAGTGGTTCGCTGTGGGCATCAGTCAGACTTACATAGGCTAAGCGCTTTGCACATCCAAAGTCTATGAGCTTGATAACACCATTGGGCATCAGCATGACGTTGTTGCCTTTAATATCTCTGTGGACCACACAGTTTTCATGCAAGTATGCAACCCCTTGTAGAATCTGTTTCGTATATTTACAAAATACTATTTCAGGCAATGGCCCAAATCGATGAATAATACTGGAAATGGAACCACCTGGAACAAATTCCATGAAGATACTCACTATGTTGTCTTCTAAACTTGTTCCCAGGTACCCTACAATGTTGATGTGTGTTAGATTTTTCAAAATCTCAACTTCGTATTGCAGTTTCTGATATTCCTTCTCAGTCCCAATTTGGTCACAGGTACTCAGTGCTACTTGCTTCACAGCTATTAAATGTCCTTGGCTTGTAAGTCCACAATAAACCTAAAAATTAAAAATGCCTATTTTGGTAGTGGAACTACAGATACATTCCTGTGTGCACACACATTTATATGTACTCACACTTGCCGTTCTCATGCATCTGATTTAAATACAGTATAACTCATCCTGCTTAAATTATGTCTGCAGTTATATCTGGTATTCATTTATTTCCATAGAAAATATGACAAGGTGGTGTACCACATAAAAGCATAATACTACAATAATAGTAAAAACATCAATAACATATTAATAAAAAATGGTTGCCCCACAAAAAAATAATCATATTCCAAAGCCTGACAGAATTGGCTTCTGGTATACTTTTCTGCTAAAGAAGAGAGATGCCCAGTTCATACTTAAGCCCTTCTGATCACAAAAAAGATTCTCTGTGAGCATTTAATAGTACTTCCATGAGCAAAAGAGGCACTTTCAAATCCAACCCACAATATTTAAAGGCCACCTCACTGATGTTTGCCATGCAGGGCTTTTAGTGAGTGCCCTCATCTGAAAGCTATGAAGACATTGGCAGTAAATAACCCAAGGCCAACCTTTCTTCCATCATAAATTCAGTGAGGCATACACAGGCTTCATAGGTGGTCTTTCCATCTAAGCTCTGACTACACTCAGGCCTGCTTAACTCCCATGTTTGCTTTATTGGAGTTGCCGTTGCATAACTGAACACCCCTTTCTTCCCTGTGCACCTGCTAAATTTGTTCTCGGGTTTCCCTCACCATCCTCCAAGCAGATTTGTGGAGTGTATGGGGTGTGTACAGTCTGGTGGAAGAGAGGGAGCAGTTCCATTATCCAAATGTAAATTATTGCACTAACAGAATGAGGACACTGGATACTGCCCACAGTGTCTCCTCCCACCTACCCTGGCAGACTCCTTCACAGTTCTCACCAATTTTGTGGTTCACCCAGAGGTTTGGATGGCTTCCCAAAATGCACAACTGCATTTGGAAGTCTGTTCAGATAAGATTTTGTCCTATCTAGTCCCATTATAACAAAGCCCACTTGATTTTCTTTAGAGAAAGTAAAGCAGCTTTAATCAGTGATGCAATTGTGGTGGATTCACAACACTCACAATTGTACATTCTTTACTTTCTGCTTAGAAGCCAGTATATTGCTGGGCTGATGGGAGTTGTAGTCCAAAACATTTGGAGGACACCATATTGGGGGGAGGGTGCTTGTTTAGAAGGACTGGAATTGTAATTGGATTGATCAAGGTTTATTGATGCTAAAATGTCCTTTGGGAGATTGTGAATACAGTTTGAGATAACAGGAGTGTTACATATACTCCCCATGTAACTTACTGTGCCATAGGCTCCTTTTCCAAGGATTTCACCTTTGGTCCACAGGATAGGTCCTTCACTAGCTACATTGTTTTCTGAAAATGTAACCACATTTAGAAATCTATTTTCTCTACTGGATTCCAGGAAATCTGGAGAAAAATCCTGTAAAAAGATGACAGAAGAGCAAACCAGAACACGTTGAATGAGAAATAATGCAAAGAGAGGCTTGAGATCAGGGTCATTTATATAGCATGTTGAATAGACCTTATTTATTTCCTGAGAAAGACAAAAACTCTTCTCACAGCAGTCTTGAGGTAAAGATTACTGCTATTTAAAACTTAGTGGTTGGATCTACTGAGTGCTGTTAGCACAGAAAATTTACACAGACCTTCACATATAGAGATGGTGTACCTCTGAATACCACATGCTGGAGACAGCAGAGGAAAACCATTACCTTCTTGGTGTGCTTGTCAAAGTATAAAGACATCTGGACAAGATGGGCATTGGTTTGATCCAGCAGTACAATTATTTTGTTCTGATTGCTATTTACAAATGGAAAGCTGAGGCTGTAAGGAAAGAGTTGCCCAAGATTACCTGAAGGATTCCTGAATGGTAAGAAATTGAGGCCTAGATCTCCAGGCACAACATATTCTAAATATTGGACTGGCTTTCACTGTTCTATTGCTATTAAAGATACATATAAATACTTCAATAATTACCTTATAATTTCTAACACTTGCTGCGCTGTTTCCTTTACTCTCAGTGTTTCCATTTTGTGCCACAGCATCTGCATTTTTTGTAGCTATTCTAGAACGGTTGCCATCTGTGCTATTGAGACAGAGCAGCTCAGATACTGAACAACAAAAGGAGTCTTCAGTTATTTCTTCACTGCGGATCAGGGTGTTTTGATATTCCTGGGAAACAGAGTTTGCAGGAAGGCAAGTCGGTTCGGTTGATAAGCCAACTTTTTCAACTTGTGTGTTTTGTGGAGGAGGTGAGTTTACTCTGTTTGGAAAACATAGTGCAGGGGGGTTCCTTTGATTATCATCACAGAACAAAACCTGATTTGCATCCAGATCCTCAAGGCAAGCAGTTGCTCCAATTTTCGCCTGCATTAAACTTTTGTTCTGTGCTACATTTATATGTTCATTTGTATCTTTTGCATAGTTTAAGAAAGGAGCATATTCTGCATGAACTTTAACCTTCGGCCAAAGTAATTCCTGGACATTGATGGCAAATGCTTTACTAATGAAAGCATCGCCAGCCTCTGAAGTGTGATCCAATGAGACTTCTTCAATAGTTGACAAATTTGAATTAGGAATGACTTCATTTTGTTGAGCAGGTAGAGTAAACTCAGTAGGAATTGGAAGCTGCTGATCATCATCTTCATGAAATGGTGCTGCACTCTTTATTTGCCCTTCTGTTTTAGGGTTAATCACACTTTCCTTCTGCTTCTGACAGCAACCCTCTAACCCAGATACCCCTCTTTGCCCCAAATCCTTCTCCTTCTGTTTAATGCCAAGGGAATTCTTGTGTGATTTGGGGCATGATTTCTTCTGGACATTTCTTATTCTGCCACTCTTCTTTGCACTGAGATGGTTATATTTATGTTTCATCGCAGTGCGCCTCCCAGCTGGAGCAGAGTGCACATTCCTACAGGAACTGTTTTCACAGCCATCAGGCTCCCTGGAATATGCTGGAGTTCCAAACATTTCATAAATGCCAGGGCCTTTGTCACTTGAATTTATTTCCTTGAACATGTCACTGTACTTCAGGTCTACGAAGTCTACGGAAGACTGTGCTTGTCTTACAGGAAAAGGAGTGATGGTTTCTCCTGAGCTAGGAAAATGTTTGGAATTGCCGGGAAGCATCTGCTTTGGGGATTTCTGACTTTGACCAAAGCGGCATTTCTCCTGCTGAAGGTGTTTCTTCTGAAGCTTTGAGGAAATCCCAGCCTTTGCTTGAGACAATCCTAGTCGTTGAGAATGAGAAGTGGGATTCTTTACCTTGTTAGCGTGGTGTTGGATAGAACTCTTGCCCCAAAGAATAAAATCTTGAGGCATCTTGGTACACACACTAGCCTTTAAAGCCAAGGTGGTTTTGTTGCTGTTTACTTTACATTTTTCACTCCCTTTATGAGCAAATACGTTGAAGCTGTGGCTTAAGTTAGTTGGCATGCTCTTTATTTGAGCAGAGTGTCTAGAAACATGGGAGTTCTGATCTGGTTTATGGCTAGATATTGTAATATGGCTAATGGGAGTTGCTTTCGTAATATTGCTTTCAGCAGCTTCAGACACAGTGACGTTTTCCATCATTCCCAGGTTGATTGCTGTACAAATACTGCTTTCAGATTGTTCAAGATCTTCTGTAACCTCACTTTGCAGACTTGAATCCATATCGGTATTTCCTGGTTCAATATTCATTTTATTTTTTGCACATTCATTCAGATCTGGTTTCACCTCTGATGATTCTGCTTTATTTGACTGTAGCTTAGGGCTGCCACTCCTCTTTGCAAAATATTTCTCCCAGTTCTTAGCTTTGAAACTATATTGATGACCCAAAGGAGAACATTCATATTTTTCTGCCGTATGTACTACTTTGCTTTGGCTGAAGTAACCATCAGGATGGTCAAAACTACAGTCTTTGCTTGTAATACTTACATTCTCAAAGGTTGCCAAAACCTGATGCATATCACCACTGGATACTTCATTTCTTATATCTCCTCCATATTTGCTGCACTCAAACTGCAGTTCAGTTTCTTGGGCTTTGGAATATTGAAAGGTCATATGACAGTTTTCCAGGGTGACTGTGTGTGCATCTCCAAGGACGGTGAAGCCATCTGTTATAATTTTGTGGTTCTGGTCCTCAGACTGAGGGTCAGTATGCTTCGTAGGAATGGAATAGTGGTTCAAAATATTGGACAGATTATTACAATCAGCATTTTTCTTGGCTTTGTCTTCTAAAGGAGGAAGCTGCACCATTCTTATAGGATTAAATGCCACTGGTGGTGACAGGTTGAGCTGGAAGTTTAGAAAAACCACCTATTAGTGAATCAGTATTGTTTAGGAAGTTATTAAATGAGTTCAAGCATGGATACCACTCAATAAGAGTGGCTGGAGAAACACAGCCAGATGGGTGGGGTATTAATTAATAATTAATAATAATAATAATAATTAGTTCTATTACTCACTTTTACTTCTTAAGCCTTGCATCAGACATATAGTTTAGAATGGAGTCACCCATGTATACAGAGTGTGGGGAAGGGGGAGAGAGAGGGAGTGAGAGAGAGCAGAGGGTGACTCCATTCTAAACTCTTTCTCTCAACAATTTTTCTGCCTTTGTTTTACCCTCTAGTCTTAATATATGAAAGCAAAGTGATATGGATTGGGTTCCAAAGGACTGAGCAGGCTTGTGGCAAGAGTTTTGTACTACCTTTCTTTGTTTTATTTCTTCCCATGTTCTTTTTTTAATGTTCTGCTAAGACTGGAAATTAACTGTATTTGTCTTATTGTTTGTCTTACATATTATAATTTTGCTAGAACATAATTAGCCAAAACTTTGTATTGTGAATTGACCTGACTTTTTTCTTCTTTGCCAGCCATCTGTCATTAACCAAATATAGGGTTGCTGTCTCCTGCAGCATTATCTTTGTGCTTTAACAGTACAACTTAATCTGCAGCTTAATACTTGGGTGATTATACCATAGACAAGTTATTGATCTATCTTGCCTGCTGCTGATTCATCCTAACAGATAGAGGTTCTTGATAGGCCATAAACTTTCCTTGAATCTAGCCCTTTAGAGATACAAAAGCATGTCTCCGCCATCACACTATGCTCAGGGTTTATTTTTCTCAGTCACTTTTATGAGGTGAGGAAGTGAGACAGGAAATTATTAAGTATAGGAAATTAGCCTATTCCCTTCTCTTGAGATAACTGTCACAATGTTGCCAATAAAAAAAACCCGCCGACTTTTGAACTTTCTTCCAATTAGATGATTAAAACAATTGGCTAAATAAAGAGAAAAATAGAATAAAATGTATGTTTACTTACAAAAGTATTTGAAGTCATCTGGCTCTCTTACTTGTATTAACTGTGGCTGGGGCATCATCCGCACTCTGTCTGCAGATGACATCTGTTTTCCCTACATATGGTGATCAACTACACAAAGAGCTTTCTAATTACTATGGTTACCCAGAGCAGTGCATCCTCCCCTTTCCAGAGCAAAGCCAGTAGTGTCATTTAATTGGATGAGTACATGAAAGGAGGTTGCAGATTACAGGTGGTAACAATTGTTTCTTAATTAAAAAAAAAACTTTTAAAATTATTAAACAATATGCTGGGGGCACTCATTAGGAGTGTATGCTGATGACACCAAGATCTATTTCTCTGTAACAGCTGAATCAGAAAATGTCATAAATGTGATCTACTGAATTAAACTAATCTTTAAGATTTTCTGAGGATATCCTGCTGGTTATTACATGACCAGCAGATTGCCCCTTGGTGACCATATTGAAGTTGGTCTTCTAAGCTCTAAGCTCACCCTCTAGAATGCACTTCCTTGGGCAAAGGCAGTAATAACTATATGTGGCTCAGGACCCCAATACCTTAGAGACTACCTCCCCCCCCCCATATGAACCAACCTTGACCCTGTGATCATCATCTGATGCCCTTCTTCATGTGCCCCCTCCATGGGAGGTCCAGAGGGTGATAACATGAGAATGGGCTAGTGGTGTCTCTCCATTTGTGGAAGGCTCTCTCCAGGGAAGCTGGCCTGGTGCCAAACTTACATATCTTAGGCGCCATGCAAAAACACTGCTTGCTCACCAGGACTTAAAGTTTTAATTATCTATGGCCTTTTTGCATGAGTGGGATGCTTTAATTAAGCTTTATAAAAATAGAATGTTAAAATATTTTTCTAATGCTGTCTTTAATGCATGCATGCGTTTGTTTCCTTAAAATATAAAATAATAAACTATAAACTAATGTTGCTTAAATTGTCTGCAAAAGTATAAGGTAGCAAATCCAGTGCTGTAACTTGTGCTTTCAAATATTTTTTTCCATCCATCTTCTAAGTCAGTAGTCTTTAACTTGTCAAGAGCAAGGACTCACTCAAGATTCACACCTGGCACAACAACATGGACTTGCATTCATGAGCCCCATGAACTGAGGAAAGAGAGGAGCTTTGTGATGAATAATGAAGTCCATATATCCAGAGTGAAGGTTAAAGGGACAGAGCCCATTTATCTGGTGGTGGAGTGCAATATGAGGAAGAAAGGATTATGTTAAAGTATGCTGGTCTTCCACTCATTTATAAATCCCTGCCACCAACTGATGCATAATATGAATTTAGCCCAACACTGATTATTCTTATACAAATTGGACTCCCAATTGTGTCATTAACACAAAAAGTGCAAAATTCAATTAGCTAATACCACTGCAGTAAAATGTGCTCATATCATCTGTAACCCACTGAACTTCATATGCGAAAAAGAGGAAACAAAATAAAAAATGAAGTATCACTGTGGTTCTGGCTTACCTGCAATTTGCTTCTCCCAACAATGACACCCCAAGCATGTTAGCTTATAGTTCCCCAGATGTATAGGACTCCCAGTGTTCTGGCCTTGACTGCAGAGCCCACTGAATGATTTCTGCTTCAGTCTCCCTACCCCCATCCCATGTACAGAGCTACATTCAGACTGTTTAGTTTACAGGCTGTCGCCAAGGCAACTCTCCTTGGGGCATTTTGTATGGTGAATTGCCAGTCAAGCAGACTCAGCTGGCTGGGAAAACAAATGTAAGAAACCCACATCTCCAACTGATTTGCTCCACTAGCGCAAACACTCTCTGGGTTGGAGCCAAAGTAAACTACGATTTATTTATTTTTGGCAGCACTTCAGAAGTGCACCACGCTCATCTTACTCTCTGTTCTTCTCATTTTACAAATGACAATCAAATGCTGAAATGCAGCAGCAAAGGACCACCCAGGTCCCAGGCAATCTGTCAGGGCGGGGATGGATGTAAGGTAAACCTGGCTTTATGAACAAATTCCTCCCATGATTTTTTATTATAATTAACCAGGGCTTCGGCTGCACTTCATAATTTCTGCGTGCACCCACATGATGATGATGATGATAATAATAATAATAATGATGATGATGATAATACTATGACAAAATGGTTCTCCGTACCAAAACCAAAACAAACCAAGCCAGAATGAAACATTCAGCGTAAAAATCTTAACATGTCAGGAGAAATTCAGGAGACCCAGAATCACAACAAACAACAACAACAACAGGGCCCTTGGGCTTTGAAGTCGGTGTGGCGAACGACAGCGAGGGGGGAGGACGCGATATCTTTCCTTAGGCAAGATATCCCTCTCCCTTTTTCATTTATCTTTTGACAAGAGACCCCGCTCGGGATACCCCACTCGCTGCTGGCCGACTCCTGACAAGTCACACCACGCAAGCTCCGCGCACCCCGGGAGCTTCGCCCCTCCCCCCTCTCTCTGTGTGCGCGTGCGTGTGTTGTTATTGTGCCTCCTCCTCGCTCCCGTCATCCCTTTCAGGAAGCTGCGCCGTCCTGCAGGCCGGTAGCTGGCTCAAGATGGCGGCCGACAGTGAGGTGAGTCCGCCTTCGGAGCGCCCTCCCCACCCCCTACCGCCGCCTCACTCATTGGGGCTAAGCAAAGAGGGGGGTGACGCTCCGCGGGTCGCCCCTCTTCACCCCTCCCCGTCCACATCCGCCCTTCAGCGCCTCACTCGTTTTCTCCCTTCCCCCCCGCAGCCGGAGTCCGAAGTGTTCGAAATCACCGATTTCACCACCGCCTCCGAGTGGGAGAGGTAGGTATCTCTTCGCGGCGGGGCCGTCTCCTCCTCCTTCGCGCACCCTCCTTCGCTGCCGGTCCCCCCCCTTTTTTAATGAACTGCCTCCCTTCTTTCTCGAGTTGTATCTTCCCGTCCCGTTTCCTACTTTGCCCTTTGCAGAGTTGCGTTGGGGTTGTGTGTTTGGCAATAGAGAAGAAGTGTGTGTGTGTGTGTGTGTGTGTCTATGTCTATCTGTCTCTCTGATGACCTGGCGACAAGTTGGCTGCAGGGTTCAGCTGCTCTGGAAGAATTTGGAGAGAGAAAGAGGCAGGGGGAGACTCCCAGTGACAACACCTGGAGGGAGCCCCCTCTTGTTTTCGGGGTGGGGGACGTCTTAAGAATTGGGGAGAGGGAGAATGCACCTGAAAGGTGGTTGCTGGGTCGGTAACCCCCCCCCCAATAATAATCTCCCATGTTGTCAGAAAGGGCTCTTCTGCAGCCTGTCTCCCCCCCAGGAATGTTGTCAAATCTGTTCCACAGATGGACTGAAAAAAACAAGTTTGCCTGGCAATGTGGTTTTATTTTTTTAACCAGCCTTCCTGCCTGCTACTTGCTTCTATGGCAAGTGAGCTACGCCAGAAAATGGTTCATGCAGGGTGAATGGGTAACTGCTTAACTTAACACACACACACACACACAACGAAAAACCCAAAATATAAAGGGGTTGATGGCATGGTGGTTGATTTGGCCCTGTTGGCCCTGACCATCTGATCAAGATCATTTGCGTTGGAAGCTGTGGGTTGTGCTGGGTGTGACTGTGCTTCAGGTAGATTCCAGGCAGACTTAGCTCAGAGATTTATTAAACAAAAAAGTATTGATGTAGGTAAACCTATATAAGAAAGTAAAATAAAATGTAAACTACCTCTATTGCTAGTAAAATATTCTGAGATGGGGTGTGTGTGTGCATTGACAACCCATGTATTGGGGATGCGGGCCAGAAAGGAAAGGAAGAGGGTAGTTGTGACAACTGTCTGGCCAATCAGCTCATGGTTGGCCCCAACTTTAAAAGAAGTGAGGCTGGGCACATCATTGGAGCAGCCTCCAATGTGCGCACAGGGCATTTAGGGGTGAAGGTAATCCTGCCCACAGTCCTGAACATAACACACAAGTAGATGCAGCAGATCGAATAGCACCAATCTTCCAGCGGCTTAATTACCTGTGTGTGAGAGTTTTCTCCTTGATGTGTGGAGCTTGATTAATTCTAAGCAAGATGGATTTGGATTCTAAGCACCTAGGTTTTGGTTAGCTTGGGAACAGTCATGGTCATCCTGACCATTATCTGCATTATCTGCATTAGGGAAAGATATGTAAGAGTGCCTTCTTTTATTGTTGAACTCTCAGCAGCTTTTGATACTGTTGGCCCTGATATTCTTCAAGATTCTGTGTTGGAAGCTGAGGTTTGTGCTTTAGGATTCCAGGCAGGTAGTGTAAGGAGACTGTTGTTTCTCTTCATGGGAATTATCCTATGAGGTTCTCCGGATTTCAGTATTGCTTTCTATGCTGGGTGCAGTTGGCTTGAGATTTGGAGAGTGGTTCCATTACATTGTATCTGATGACACTTGGCTCCATTTCTCCTTTTCATCACATGGAAGTGGAGCTTTGGCCTCACTTAACAAAAGCCATGAATGTGTAATGGACTTGACAAAGGTGAATAAACAGAAGTTTATTCCAGACAGACAATATGATAGTCAAGCAGTCTGATCAGGAAATGTCTGCAAGCACTTTCAGCTGGTTTAGAATTTGCTTATGGGTTTTAGCTGTCATGAACTTAAAACATTTCTTAAGATTTTTTTCATTGGCAGTGAGTCTGTTTCCTTGTTCAATTCAAGATGCTGGCCTTGACTTTTTTAAAACCCTAAATGGCCTCTTGAGGAGCACCTTCCTCTATTTGTTCAAAATGTGTTTTTATTATCAACATATTGTAGAGTAGCTCCTGCATTTTGTTAGGGGTTGGGCTAGAATATCTCCAAAGGCTCTTCCAGCTCTAAAATGATCTACCTTGGGAACTGCTGTATGCTAAATAATAATAAAAATAATATATATAATAAATATGCTAGTGAATGTGCTGGTGATGCTCTACTAAAATTGATTTGTGTGTGTGTGAGGGAAAGAGGGAGGGAGAGAGAGATGTTCTCCTGAATATCTGTTGATTTACAGCACAATCCTATAATGTCTACTCAGAAGTAAGTCCTATTAAATTCATTGTATTTACTTGCAGGTAAGTAGATATAAGATTGTAGCCTAAAGCTACCACTGTTAATTTGTGCTAATAGTATGACATTTTAATCTGCCATGAAAAGTTTTAAGGCCCTTATGTTTTAATATTTATTTTTATGGCTATGAGTTATAATATAAACATTGCATGATGTTGGTTCCATACCATATCTTTCCTTGTTAGATTTATTTCCAGAGTTGAGGAAGTTTTGAATGACTGGAAACTTATTGGCATTTCTTCAGGCAAAGTTTTGGAAAAGGTAAGATTGCCTTTTGAATTGTTTGGTGAAAATATAAACCATAAGTCCCATTCTATGACATCTTTACTATTTAGAAACTCAACAATTTTGGCAGAATTCCTTCAGCAGTTTACAAACCTATAAAATCAAAATACAATAAAGTACAAATAAATATCAGGATACAATAAATATAAACCTCCTACTTAAAACACCAAGTCAGCAGCTAAGTGGGATAATACTTCAAACATCTAAATGATCCTGTGTAAAAAGCTCAGTTTATAGGAGACATTTGAAGCATCCAGACTAGAGGATTGGTGCTACAACCGAAAAGGCTTATTTCTGAAAGAGGTTTCTGGATGACATTCTGCTGGTTACAGTGTTTCCAGCAGAGGCTCCTTTGATTATCATAAAAGTTAATTTGGCCTATAAAAGGTGGTCTGCTAGGTATCCTAGTCCTAAGTTATTCAGGGCTTTATATATGAGTAAATCCTTGCAGAATTCCTTTATATGAAACTTATTTAAAACACTTTCTATTTGTAATAGTGGAATTGCATTCAGAGATGTGTAGTAACGTTATATTGCAAAAAAATTTGCCCATACATAACTAATGTTTCTGCCCAATTTGATATTCAGGGTGTATATACCACTGAAACATGGGAGGAGAAATCCGATGAGATTGCTTTTGCTGATTTCCGATTCTCAGTGACACATCATTATCTTGTGCAAGAATCCAGTGACAAGGATGCAAAAGAGGAAGAAGTAGAAGGTAGTTTCGTTTTCCATCACCCAAATATTTTTGAGTCTTTACTATTTTATTTTGTGGCATTATATTATTTCTTGAGAGAGAGAGAGAGATAATGGAGTGTACCTCCAGGGGTGAAATCAAATAGATGTGTTAGACCTCCCCAGGACGCAAGCCTGGGTACTGTGTATCTGGGTCCTGGGCTGTGTCCTGGGCTGCACAGATGACAAAACCCTACTCTTGGTCTGATGTGGTCCAAAGGAAAGCAGAGCAATATGTTTGGCTTCTTCACTGCAGGAATTGCTGGAAGGAGGTGTATGAGGTGCCATCCAATCGTCTTAGTGACTCTTCTCTAGATTTGTGTAGGGTTTACTCAGCCTTTTCTTCTCCTGAAGAGAGCCTGTCAGGCAGCAGAGGTTTAGGTTCAGAGTTTTGCTTCTCCTAGATGGGCTACCTTCCCAGGTTGATGAGCCCTATCTGTCTCTTGTTATTACTAATCTATAAATATTGTGATGAATAATGTGTTATTGGTCACTTTTTCGTTAGAACATGTAGAATATCAGTGGTCTAATTTTCACTAAAATTGATATAATAGGATAATGCAATTTGGATTTGGGCATATAATCCTCCTTTTCAGTTGGTTAGATCTTACCTTCTATGAATACTGCTTCTAATAAAGAACAGAATATTTTATGAAAAAAAGGAAGCTTTCTGAAATCACTTTAAAAACAAAAACAAATGTTCATTGGAGGAAACAATTCAAATACCCAGGGCAGGGGTCGGCAAACTAAGGTCCGCCGGCCGGATAAGGCCCGAGGGGCTCTTTAATCCGGCCTGAGGACCCTGCTCTAGGACCTTGCCGCCCACCCGGCCAGTCCCCGTGCTAAACCGGCGAGGCGACTGACTTCTGCGATGGGCACACGGGTGGCTTCAGATTGGCTCCAGGAAGCTCCCGCAGCCAATCTGAAGCTGCAGACACCTCTGGGCGGGCGGCAACGCTGGTCAGTCAGAAGCTGCGCCGGGTTTCCTCAGCGCGTGGGTGGTGAGGCTTTGGATTGGCCAGTGTTGTGGCCATGGGCGGAGAGGCTGGTGAGCGCGTCCTGGGGCTTTGGCCGGAGCTTGGTGCACCTGCTGGCCCCGTGCCTGGCGCCCAGGAAAGATCTCCCAGAAACGAGAGGTGCTGCCAACGCCACCAGCTCCAAACCGCCGCTGAAGGAGGTAGGAAAGCAGGGGGAGGGGCTGGGGGAGAGAGAGAAGCCCCCCTGCCGGTGTGTGCACGCGTGCATGTGTGGTCCAGTCCGCCAGAAGATTAGAGGAACAGTGAGCTGGCCCGCTAGTAGAAAAGTTTGCTGACCCCTGCTGTAGGGAATGATGCTAAATGTTACTTTAAATTCTGACTGGTTCCTGTTGTTCAAGTCGCGCAGGTGTGATAAAACAATACTCCACTTAAGGAATATTACTTGTGTACTTTGTGACACATTCATGATGATAACATAGGCACATTTAGGAGTTTGTCTCAGTGACACTTTTGAGTAAATATGGATTGAATCGGACTGGTCGGTTTTTCTATTCTTAGCTCATATGGAAGCTTTAAAAATGTATCTGGTAATTTTATTCTTGTTTTTATTATTTACTTATGTGGCTTGGATCTAGACTGGCTATATCTTCTCTTTTATGAAATAATTAAATTGATTACCATATTTGATGCATAGATGCTTAGTTTGTATTATGACTGAACTCTTTCATTATTCTGAATGGTTTTACAGATATTATTCCAGTTGCTATGCAAGACCTTCTGTGCATGAACAATGATTTTCCTCCCAGAGCTCATTGTCTAGTGAGATGGTATGTCGGCTATTTTAAAGCATTACATTATATATAGCTACATTATAGTCACACCATATAAAATTCATGATGTACTGAGTAGTACACAGAATAGTGATATGTGAACAAGCCTGGATGAACTTCAAACTCTTTGCATCCCTGTGGTGTGACCTTAACAAGGAAGCTTTCACTTTTATTTTTAAGCAAATACAGTTTAGTGTTACACTTGAAATCAAATTGAACTTAGTCTTAACTGTAGTTTATTTAAACAAGCTGACTTCAAGCCATAGTTTATGAAGCTTGGACTTTTCAGTTAACCGCAGTTTAGGGTTAAGTCATAACTGTAGTTGCAAAACTGGAAGCAAACGATTCCATTTTAGTCCTTGCAGCTGTGTTGGAGGAGAAGTGTGGGGGGAAAGTGAGAGCAGTGCTCATTCAAGTTTATTCACATAATGCTAAAGCTTATCTTAGTATTATGTCCGAACAAGGTTGATGCTTCTAACATATACTCAGTGTTTATTATTAACAAAACTACATCAAACCTCAATCTTAGTTTGCTTCAAACATATTTTTAGTGAATATAAACTAAGCAGTTTGAGAGAGATTAGATGTTGCACACTTGAATAACATTGAAAGACATATATGTGCATTTTATTATAGGCTTTAATATTTGTAATCTGTAATTAACTGAAAGCATTATTGTTTTTATTCTAGGTATGGATTGCGTGAATTTGTAGTCATTGCACCAGCAGCAAATAATGATGCAGTTCTTAGTGAATCTAAATGTAACCTCCTTCTTAGTTCAATTTCTATTGCATTGGGGAACACAGGCTGGTAAGTAAGGGTCCACATCATGCACATTCATCTCATGCACATAGCATGAAACCACGGATTGCATGTGAACTGGACAAATGTGTACATTCCACAGAATAGACTGTTACACAGTCTTTGTGTGTTTAACACTTTGTGTTGTTTGAAATGGCTATATGTTCTATAATAATAAATCTCAAGCACAGTTTGGGCGGTTTGTTAAAAGCTTAGGATGAATTGATACTTCTCATGGTGAATAGTAAAGGCTAACAGCTCTGTGTTTCCTAGGCTCTAGACTACTTAAAACACTTTTGTAGCTCTTCTGAATATTTTGCAGCCAGGTGCCAGTATTTGTACAGATTCATCACAAATGGCGAAGAATGTATGTCGGAGAGTGTCAAGGTCCTGGAGTTAGAACAGATTTTGAAATGGTTCATCTTCGCAAAGTCCCTAATCAGTATACTCACTTATCAGGATTATTGGACATCTTCAAATCAAAGATTGTAAGTATAGTTTGTGTGGGTGCATGTAAGCATTTGCACGCACCAAGAATTATTATCTTCAGAAAAGTGGGCAAATTCTGAAAATCCTGCCTCTGTACCTATATGTTGTACAGGTTAAAACAATCTGCTTATGACAGATTAATGGATACTTGGCAGGTACAGCCACAGGAAAAAGCTTTGGTTTGTATTATATCATATGAACACAGTATAGCCTTTAGGTTTTTGAAAAGAATTACTGTTGATAAGGGACCCAGGTGGCGCTGTGGGTTAAACCACAGAGCCTAGGGCTTGCTGATCAGAAGGTCGGCGGTTCGAATCCCTGCGATGGGGTGAGCTCCCGTTGCTCGGTCCCTGCTCCTGCCAACCTAGCAGTTCGAAAGCACGTCAAAGTGCAAGTAGATAAATAGGAACCGCTCCAGCGGGAAGGTAAACAGCGTTTCCGTGCGCTGCTCTGGTTCGCCAGAAGCGGCTTAGTCATGCTGGCCACATGACCCGGAAGCTGTACGCCGGCTCTCGGCCAATAAAGCGAGATGAGCGCCGCAACCCTAGAGTCGGACACGACTGGACCTAATGGTCAGGGGTCCCTTTACCTTTACCTTTACTGTGGATAAGTCATCTCCATTAGTAAATGCTATTGGTAATTATCTTAATCAGTTTTTATTCTGTCTCATTATGCCTGTGAAATATGAAATATTTCAGTGCTTTTTTGTAGCGTATTTAAAGTTATGCCCTTTGTATATGACAAATGTGTAAAACAATATGGGATTCAGATTTGCATTGTCATCCATGCAATAATTGCCACATGGTATGTTGACTTGCATGTGTGAATGGGCCATTGCATATTTAACACCAAAGAGAAGACTTTCACATCACCAGCTATCATTTGATGTCATATCATCAGACACTGTTCCACAAAGTCAGTTCACATACGCAGTAACCTGTCCTCAAGTGGACATAAGTACATGGGTGAACCAGTCTTTATCAGCTGTTACTTTTGATTTTCAGACACTTTAGCCCATGCTCCTAGGGAGCACAGAGGGATATTTGCATGAGCAGTGCATCTTTCCTTTTCTGAACAGCAGTCAACCCTCTTCATAATTGCAAGCTACATCTGGAACTCAGGTGAACTTCAGAAGTAGGTTGCTATGAAGCACAGAGAAGTGACTATAGTATTTGTGTGTCCATATTACTGCTGCTAGCCAAAACTTGATGAGTTTCCGAATACATTCAGCAGATCAGCAGTCATGTACATTTATTATATCTGACCCATTTTAATAGTAAACCATTTATTTTGAGCTTGGGGGTGTTTTGGAAGGATAGTGATGAATGATCTTCCCACCAGAGAAAATGGTGGGATGTAAATTCCTAATAACATTGAAAATCTATCTCTCATAGAAACTTTCTGACACATTGCTTAGATTAAAGCAGATGTCTAGATATATCTGCTTTGGTCCTAACTTTTAGTATTTCTTTACATATGTCTCCTAGGGCTGCCCTTTAACCCCATTACCTCCAATCAATATAAGTATTAGACTTACGTACGTACTTCAGGACTGGCAGCAATATTTCTGGCCTCAACAACCACCAGGTATGATGCTTCCTTGTGCATATTACAGTTACGTTTTGTAGAATTTATTACGGAAAGTGGCTGAGATCCACAGAACCCTGGAACTATGGACTTTTTTCTTTGACAACAGTGATGTGTTGACCTTTCCTTCCCTGCCCTTTTGGCTATGTGGCAAACCGTTTTTGAAATGGAGGAGTATTTTAAATAGTTTCAGATATAGCATGACAACTGTCCACAGACAAAAAGGTTTTATAAAATTCTTCTGCAAATCATGGCAAATGTCTTTTTTAATTCCCAATAAATGTATGTGAAATACTATAGGACAGTGTAGACATGTATTGCACTTGTTGCCGTTCTTTATTATCCTTACAATCCAACTTTGTTTGTTTTTTCAATCTTCTTCTTTGGCGATCACTCGTAGACGAGTAAGATTGTCTTCCATAAACATGGTTTTAACAATGAGTCCATAAGTGACTGTGGAGGCCAATTCTGGACCTACACATCCTTCCACAGTGGGGACATTGGTTCCCGGGCAGGAGTTGATCACGGTGTGGATTTGCCAAGCGTGCCTTCCTCTTAGCACGTTTCTCCCTTGCGTTCTAAGTTCGAGTGTCTTCAAAGTCCATGACACCTTTGGTTTTTTCAATAAAGCTTAGCCCTCTAATTGACAGTGAATAAATAACTAGAAATTTTTGCCATTCAATTTGTAATTTATGACCTTGCTAGTCCTTGGACATCTTGGTTGGAAATTAGTGTTTAAGCTTTCACAAGCTTGTATCACTTTGTAACAGTATCGACTATCAACATCTTTGCCAAGTCTAAAAATGAAACTCAGAACTTCATTACATAAAAAAAAGAGTTTCTGTGGAAATTGTATATGGCAAAAAAAAATTGTACCCATTTTACTTGGATCTTGGATGAGCTCCAACGAAGCATGAATAAGCACCCACTCGTTCAACAGGGTTTCTCCTTCCTTGCCATTCCTCTTGTGGTCCCATTGTGTGCCCCTCAAATCTGATCTGGATTGTTGAGGGAACCTCCGGATAATACTTTGTAGATGCATATGGGGACTGGAAATGAGAGAAGAGAACTGATAATCACTGGAAATCTGTGGCAAAGTTGGATGTACATATTAGGTGTCACCCAGTGCATAATTTTGTTACTTAATTCTGATGTAATGATCAAACATGTTTTCCGTCAATAGATATAGATGCTTTGGTTGGAGGTGAAGTTGGAGGCCTAGAATTTGGAAAGTTACCATTTGGTGCCTGTGAGGATCCCATCAGGTAAGACTTGGTATAATCAAATATTCAGTTTATAAAGTTAAATAGAAATGATCTTCTTGTGATGGGAAGCTAAATCTGCAACAGTTTACTCAAAAGAAATGTTGCTTATGTAATCTGACATGAGCTCTTCAAATGTAATTGCTATCCATGAGCTAAAGTATTTGCTTTGTGGACTGTCCTAATTTTCAAGGTTATTTCTTCGAATAAACATTCTATTTGCATGCAAATAGACAGTTAGAAAGCACACAGATAAAGTATATGTTGTGGACATGTGTGAATTTATGCAGCAATGACCAGGAAAAGATTGGGTCTCGCCTGTATATTTTAAAAAAGACAAAAAAGACATATGTGCTATTCATAATGCACATACCGGTAAGTGTATTAAAATAAAACTTGTGTGCAAAATGGCCAGATTCACATATAACATTAAGCTGTGGTTAATGCTAATCGTGGTTAAACTTGTGGCATCTGATGGATTATTGCTTACACCTTGGTTTATTATGTGTACTTCCACATTAAAAGAAACACAAGCCAGGAAGAACTGCTCTTTCAACTCTGTAACTTTTGGGCACTGACAGCTTCTTAACTGTAACTAAGGGGGATGTTCCAGTTCGTACAGAATGCTAAGCTATGGCTAACATTAACTGAGGGTTGTCAATTACAAGCTCTAGTTAAAGAGTGATTTTTAACCATTTTTAAACCATAACTAAGCTGCTGAACTGGATTTGTACAACTCCAAGCCATACTTCAATAAACCACGGTTTAGAGTTAACATTCAACCCAAGCCAATGCGTTGTAAGTAGTGACTAGTCTATGGTTGTGTGGTAGTTTCCGAATTCTGTCTCCAAGTGTGCCACTTTTACTTTCAGTGAACTTCATTTAGCAACTACATGGCCTCATCTAACAGAGGGTATAATTGTGGACAATGATGTTTATTCGTAAGTATATTTTTGACTTCATTTTCTTTTTTGTAATCAAAACATCTGAGCTTCATTTTTCAGAACACTACATAATCTAGAATTCTGGTCTAGTTGAGAAATACTTAAATATCGTTTTAGCAAACACAGTAGCTATTGTAGTAGTATGAAAGTCAATTTTGCTCACGTTATTATTATTAATACTATTATTACAATTTTGCTCATATGCTTGATATAGCTTACTACTTAAGAGGCAATTAAAGAAAGAAATAAGCTGCTGTTATGGCCATTATTCTTTTTATTACATTTATATCCCACCTTTACGCCCAGGAGCTCAAGATGGTGTACACACCTCCCATCATGTTTTATTCTCACGAAAATCCCTGTGAGGTAGGCTCGGCTGAGAGGTGGTGACTGGCCCAAGGTCACCCAGTGAGCTCCATGACTGAGTGGAGATTTGAATCTTGCTCTCTCAGGACCTAGTCTGACATTCTAACCATACACTGCAACAAAGTTCTAACATTTTTATTTTAATTCCAACACTTTTCATAGTTTCTTGCTGTTAGAATGGTTGAGTCAAACTATTTTAATTGGATGCCTGTGATTTAAAAAATTCGTGTTATTTCTATTTATCTGTGATGTATTTTCTTCCTCCTGCATTTGTGGTTCTTTTTGCTATTCTAATGATTGGAGCACTCAAGGACGATTGTGTCAGTTTAGTGTTAGAGAGGACTTGGATCTACAGTATGATTTACTTACCGGTACATGATTGCGGTATGGTGAGAGAGCCATCAGGAAGACACTAATAAAATCCATTGAAAGCCCAGATGTATAAGAAGGCCACTACACAATAAAGTTAGATATGAGGAAGAACTATTGAGTCATGCTGGCAGCCTTATGTAAGAAGGCTTTATGTAAAAACGCACAGAATGGCCTTTGGAAAACCAGTCATAGATGGAGCTGGAGAAGCAGTCAGTTTTAAATGGATGTATACATTGAATACATCCATGGACGCGGGTGGCGCTGTGGGTTAAACCACAGAGCCTAGGCCTTGCCGATCAGGAGGTCGGCGGTTCGAATCCCCACTATGGGGTGAGCTCCCGTTGCTCGGTCCCTGCTCCTGCCAACCTAGCAGTTTGAAAGCATGTCAAAGTGCAAGTAGATAAATAGGTACCGCTGCAGCAGGAAGGTAAATGGTGTTTCCGTGCGCTTCTCTGGTTCGCCAGAAGCAGCTTAGTCATGCTGGCCACATGACCCAGAAGCTGTATACCGGCCCTCTCGGCCAATAAAGCGAGATGAGAGCCGCAACCCCAGAGTCGGTCACGACTGGACCTAATGGTCAGGGGTCCCTTTACCTTTACTTATACATTGAATATGGCAGCTCCAGCCCAATCAAGCCTTGCCTGCATTAGACCACCTGTGCTTTGAGCACCTGCTTTGGTGCAAGCCATTCATGCATTACAGGTTTGTTTGTTTCTTAAAGCGTGACTAATGCTAAAAGCACATATTACATACACAATACATACATGTTATGTGTATAATACTTTAAAAAAGATTCAAGCACCATCTGCAGCATGATTTTTGAAGTGTTAATACATGATTTCATACCATTATATGAATTGGTGTATGCATCTGGTTACTTTGGGGCAATATGCTGTGTGTAATAGTCTGCAAGAATAGGGCATAATATGTGAGAATTGTCAGTGTTTTTAGTGCAGCTGGTAAAAAACCCGTTTGTTTCACATCATGATCAAGGAGTGAGATGGAAATTAGAAAAAAAATCTGTATGGAAAAACTCAAAATTGAGATTTACAGAAAAATCCATTTGTAATCATAGATGATGAAAATAACAAAATTAGGCAAAGTAAGTGACTGACAAGTGCGTTAAAGATATTCTGTAATAATATGGTGAGGATTGACATGCAAGTTCTGAGGTTGCTTTCTTCAATGGTATTTATGATTTGATGAGTGAACAAATAAAAACATTCCTGTTCTGTTTTGTTTTTTAAGAGACTTGGATCCTGTTCAAGCACCTCAGTGGTCTGTGAGGGTCAGAAAAGCTGATAACCCGCAGTGTTTGTTAAGTAAGCAATCCAAAGCTTATCTTTTTCTATTATTCTTAAAATTACTTCAGGATGATATGAATTGGTTTTGACTAAGTTCTTGTAGAAATATATTTTTCTTAATTGTAAATTCACCTAAATCTTCAGTGTTGAGTTTGCATGTGGGAGCTCTGCTTAGGCATGAAATTCGTTGTCTCTAGGCATCGAAACACTAGTAAGTTCAGGCAAGGTTGCTGCATTATGTGCCTTCAGGCTTGCTTGTGAGATCAGTGCTTATATGCAGTGACAATGCTATGTAAAAAACAGAAAAGGTTTTTCTCGTTCCCTCCTTGCTAAAATTACATATATTTAGACTGTATTAGACTGTGCTTTAGGTATGTGATTTGGGGGAAAACCTAATATTCAGAAATCTGACTGCATAAATTTTTAAATTTCCTTTCGTAGGTGATTTTGTCACTGAATTTTTCAAACTGTGTCGTCGGAAAGAATCGACTGATGAGATTCTTGGAAAATCAGCATTTGAAGAAGAGGGAAAAGGTAAAAAGTCAAGTTAATTTTCTTTGCCTTTGTGCCTATGAAAGCAGCTGTAATTTTATCTGAAGCAGGAGGGACTTGATAGAATTAACGGTAGCATCTCATGTGAGGGGCTGGGTTAAAAAAAAAAAAGCCCTTTCCTCAGAGCTCTTTATTTATAGGCATCCTCTTCCTCCTCCATCATTGTCTATTTTAAGCCTCTGTGTCAAAGGTACCGGCATAAATGGTTTATAAGGTTTAAGCCCTCATCTTGTCTCCCCCTCCCCTCAGTTTCTTTGCAGCAGCTTGTTTGAGGATACGTAGCCTCTGTTACATAAAAAATCCAGTATAGCCTAGTTCTGGATTTGGCAGCAGGGGGCACACTCGTATTTAGCAAAGTAGCCTTGTAGTTTTGCTGTTTCATACTGAAAGAGAAGGATACTGATGATGATGTAAATGCAAATAAAGACAAATAAATTGATAATTGTAACTGTGGCCTTGATATTTTGTAGACGCTGACATAAGCCATGCACTGTCAAAGCTCACAGAACCAGCACCTGTCCCGATCCATAAACTGTCTGTGACAAATATGGTTCACACAGCAAAGAAAAAGATTCGCAAACACAGAGGTGTAGATGAATCACCATTAAATAACGACGTCCTCAATACTATTCTTTTGGTAAGTAAGCTAGCTGTACTGTTGCATTTAATGACGATGCTTTATAATATTTAAATTCGCATTTTCCTGCGGCCAAGAGTTTCTTTGCCCAGTGTCAGTTCACAAGCTGAAGTGCACACTGCAGGGGTGCAAATCATTTTATAAAGTTCTTGCTTCCCTCTGTAGAGAAGTAAATGGTATCCATGATATATGATAAAGAGTTATTGCAGAACTTAATAGCTGAGGAAAATGGCAAAGACAACATATTTGAAAACTGACAGTGTGTACTTTCTCCCTCAAGTACTTATTCCCTGATGCTGCTGACAAATCAACAGATGGATCTGAAGCCAGAACTAGTCCTTCAACAGGATGCCTCCCACCCACAGACAATGAAGACTATGTAAGTTCAAATTGCTTACATGACTTAATATTTACCAAATCTAAATATATAAAAAAATTGTCCAGTAGCACCTTAGAGACCAACTAAGTTTGTTCTTGGTATAAGCTTTCGTGTGCATGCACACTTCTTCAGATACAGTATCCAGTATCTGAAGACTACCAAATCTGAATGACTTTTAATAAAAGAAAAACACAACCCAAAGGTCTGCTTGGGGGCTTTTGTTATGTGCCCATTTTAGTTATAAAAGGATGAGTTTTCATATACAAACTTTCGTTTATATTAGCTTTGTTTCTAACTATATTTTAGAGACTGGAGTTGTGTATATCCTGTGTTTTTTATATAATTATATCTAATAATAAAATTATTGACATTTTCTCAAGGGCAACACAGATATCAAATAAGTAAGATGAATTCTGCAGGTATTATAAATTAAGGAAACTTACACAATTTGCTTATTTTTTAAATAACACAAAATATTTTTCATGCTTTTTTGTCTTTGTTTGCCCTGCTTCTTCCTGTGTATAGAATATCTACATCCAATTCAAATCTGCTCCTTCAGACAGCTTAACTTACAAACTGGCCCTTTGTCTTTGTATGATCAACTTCTACCATGGTGGTGTCAAAGGAGTTGCACATCTCTGGCAGGAGTTTGTCTTGGAAATGCGCTACAGATGGGAGAACAACTTCTTTATCCCAGGGTGAATTATATTAGTATTTATTAGCATCATTTAGTTGCAGTTTAATTATTATAGGCTGTAATTTAGAACTTCCATTGTCAGGATGAGAGCCAGATTTTCCTGGCATCTCAGAGGCATTCTTGTTTGCAGCCAGTTAACTTGATTGTGTAAAATATAGTGGGGAACTATTTACATTTTTGTTGATTCTTCCTCCATGTAGCTCAGAATTACATTCTAGATTCAGGGAGGTCAGACTGATTAATTGTGATGGATCCTTCTCATTTCATTTACTTAATTTAAAAAAAGTTGGATATTTTGTAATTACTTATTTTTGGTTTTTATTTGTATTAGCTTTTGAGAATTAAAATTTTATTTTTTAAAAAATAACTGTGATGGATCCATGTGCATCTAGGTTGCAATTCATCATAAGGGGCAGGTGCTTGATAAAGGTGTAATAATAATAATAATATAGAGAGAGAGAGAGAGAGAGAGAGAGAGAGTGCCACCCATCTGACTGGGTTGCCCCAACCACTCTGGGCTGCTTCCAGCAAATTATAAAACCACAGTAAAACACCACACATTAAAAACTTCCCTTTACAGGGTTGCCTTCAGATGTCTTCTAAAAGTCAAATAATTGTTTGATTCCTCGAATTCTTGTGTGTATTTGCAAGCAGGTCTTAAAGCAGATATGCTTGATTGTGGCCCAAGGCCCTAATTAAAATCTACTACACCTTGGTGCTGCTCCTTCTGAAAATTGCATTTTTTACTTAACATCTTGCTGCAAGTACTAGTTTACAACATTGTTTTTATGTAATAATAATACAGATGTAACTTCATGTTAGGTTAGCGAGTGGTGCTCCAGATCTGAGATGTTGCTTACTGCACCAGAAACTCCAGGTAATTATTGCAAAATAAGTTATCAATCAATTTAGGATACAAGATAATGATCTTTAATGCTTTACAAAATATAAAATAGGATCTGGTACTTTTTTATTGTTGCAGAAATGGTTCGTTGTAAAATGTATCCTGCCATTACCATATTAGTTGGGTAGCATATCAGATTGTTACAGAAATAATCAGTGAGTTGAGTTGTATTCATTGTTGGTCATGCTCAAGAGTAGGACCACTTTAATACTGGACAATACTAACTTGGGTTAATGAATTTCAGTGGGTCTGCTCTGAGTATGTGGGTGATGACATGTGAGCAGAAGTGTCTTCGTGTTGTGTAAGAGCAGGTGTCGATCTCGGCTGTTCTTACATAAGTTGCATTACGCAGCTTAATGGAAATATTGCCACTGTGGAAGAGTGTGCATATCTGTCATAATAAGTTTTCAATGTGCTTTCATTTCCAGATGTTAAATTGTTGTATTGAAAGAAAGAAAGCAAGGGATGAGGGGAAAAAAGGAAATAATTCTGATCGCTCTTCTGGAGACACTGGAAAAACAATTGACTTGGTGGGTAAAGACTATTTAAAAGAGGGTGATAAGGAAAAAGGAGAAGTAGGAAAATCTTGGGATTCCTGGAGTGACAGTGAAGAAGAATTTTTTGAATGCCTAAGTGACACAGAGGAACTTAAAGGAAATGGACAAGAAAGTGGGAAGAAAGGGGCTGCAAAAGAAGCGTTAAAGCCAGAAGGTCGTTTACATCAGCATGGGAACTTGACTTTGCTTCATCCTGGAGACCCCCTCTATGTTCCAGTAACACAGGTTAGACTTGGAATTATGTCTGGTTTTCTGATTTCTATTGACTTGTTTCACTTGTCATACCTGTCATTCCTACAGCATAGGAAGAAATCTGCCACTACTATGTTGATTTTGTTTCTCCTGCATAGTGGTGACAAGTTTCTCCTGCAAAAGTAAGGTGACTTTTAAAGCCAGACCATTGGTACATCTAGGTTGGAGTAGTCCTGCCTCCATCCTTTTTCTCCTTCAAACCCTGGTTTGATCTTGGTTTGTAGACATATTAAAGCTTTTCCTGAATTGGACTGTGAAAAAGAGCTCCTTGAATTGATAAAGCCACAAGGATTGTTGTTCTGTTGATACCAAGCGTATCAAGCGTGAATGGAATTCCCCATGTAAGAAATGCCTGTTCTTTGTACTTTTTAGGAACCAGCTCCTATGACTGAGGATCTTCTAGAAGAACAGTCTGAAGTATTGGCTAAACTGGGAACATCAGCAGAAGGGGCTCATCTTCGAGCACGCATGCAGAGCGCCTGTTTGCTTTCTGATATGGAATCTTTCAAGGTGGATGCATGATTCTATATTCCATGGGACCATCTTAGTGATGAGTATACTAGTGTAAACACTCCAGTCAGTCGAAAAGGGCACAGTTACAGGATTTCCCCCAGTAACCTCTTTCACCATTGCTTTCCTTCCATTTTACTTGGTTGTTCTTTGTATAACTATCACCTTCACTGTAGTTAAAAATGTCCATTTCTATATTGCTCTAAGTTGCCTGGTGTTTGTCTCTGATGATGCACTCATTTTGACTCAGTGTCAATCATTTGAGGGAAAATCAGCTGATGTTTTTGTTTTGAAATAGAAGTAGTTGGTCAGATATTTTATACCTTCTGGAATTACTCTTTTCAAAGCAAGAATTGAGACAGAATTGTGATTTCCCCCTAAATCAGAAAAGCCTATTTACTCAAGCTGAGGACAGCTTAGTCTTATTGAAGTCAATCCAGTGTACATATTAACTGGCTTTGAAGCTCACAGCTTTGGAAGTTTAGTACATATCATGGTGAATAAGGCTACTACATTGAGCTTTCTGAGGTATTTGAATGTGTGGTTTCATTGTTTTTGTTTTACTTTTGTGATCTCCCTGAAATTGTATTCTGTAGCTTTAAGAGCTAGGTGCATAACAACATAAGTATTCTGCCTAGGCTTGCTTTTCAAACATAAGCATACAGTTCTGCGCTATAAGAGGTTACCCATTATAAACTCTGTCCATGTTGTTTTTTTTCCAAATTATTTGTATGGATTGCTTTATAATATCTTTGTGAGCTACTGAATTAATGAGGGAGGAAAAGGTGTGAAACATATCTTAATATTAGAAGGTTCCAAATTCCTCATATATGACCAGGGCATTACATCTTAGGGCAGCTTCTCATCTATCTTTTATATTAAAGCACCCCGATTTCCTAGATGCGGTACAACAATTTAAAATAGGCTAGAGAAATCAGGTTGCAAAATAGGTATCATGGTAGGTGGAATTCTAAATAGAATGACACTTGGTATAAAAGTGTTGTAAATAAATGTTTGTTCACCAATGCAAATTATTCCTTTTTCTTCCGGACTATTCAGAGGTAGGGGCGGGTTCCTTCCTATCTCGTTTTTGTCTATTTTAAAGAAGAATGTGGTGATAATGCATTTTGTTATTGGGTATTTTTACCTGGGTTTTAGTTTGTAGGGCCACTTAAGGTATTACAACATAATTACATTCTGCATTCACAGTGTAAAAATTAGAGTGGGATTAGCTACTAAGCCACCAGAGATAACATTTCCCCTCTCATTGCAAAAGTCAAACAGAAGTGGATCTTGTGAAGCTGCTCTGGGAATTCTGAATAATAAAAAATCATGTCTTTTATGACAAATGGGCAACTTTTAATTTTAGGCTGTATATGTGTATCTTTAAAAAAATGCAAGTATTGAAATGTAGTAGTGTAGGTGCCCCTAAGTCACTTGTGCTTTTCTCACCTGATATACAGTTTGGAAAGTATATGGGAAAAAAAATGTTCTGGTTTTGCTTTCTCCACCCACACTGCATCCTAGGCTGCCAACCCTGGTTGTTGTCTGGAGGATTTTGTGAGATGGTATTCACCTCGGGATTACATTGAAGAGGAAATTGTGGATGAAAAGGGGGATGTAGTCATCAGGGGTGAACTGAGTGCTCGAATGAAGATTCCAAGTAATATGTGGGTTGAAGCGTGGGAGACGGCAAAGCCGATTCCGGCAAGAAGGCAGAGACGGCTTTTTGATGACACTCGTGAGGCAGAGAAGGTAAGAGGACTTGTGACAGGCTGCACAGACACTGCCCATTTCCATGGGAACTTTGTGTCTTGGCTGTCCTGAATCTCTCCAACTGACTATGCAGGTCACATTTAAGGTTGGACTGAATAATGCAGTTTCCTTCTGGAAATATAATTCCCTGGAATGACAGTTATTTTGTTTGTGGAAACATGTAGACAAAATCAGCAAAGGCACTTGAAGTAACTTTGGAGATCAGTAGCACTTAGGTATTGTAAGCGCTTTGGGAATGAAGCCTCTCATAGTTTTTACTTAGCAGTAATTGTGGTAGAGCTCCCTTTCATCTGTGTGCATGCTGCCCTTTATCACTTCCAAACACTTTCCCTTTTTGCTTCCAGCATTCGCCACTTTGTTCCCCAACATCTGTCTCATCCAAAAACTGCACCTGACCAGTTGAAAGTACCTCTCCATAGCATCACTTATTGGGATGTTCTCTTAGTAGCTTCCAAAGCTGTTTGTTGATGCATTAAATACATAGCTGTGGAGTTTTGTTTCTGCTGTTGTGATTTAAAACTCATTGCTTTTGTTGAGTTCAGTCATGTTCAGATCATCTGAATTCTCCTGTGATACACATAACTTGTAGTTCCCCAAAGAACAAATGTTTCTCTAGTCTAAAGTACCAGAGGAAAGTCTTCGGAAATGTTTCCCCTGCATTTATGGACATTTTTATGAAGGCCATGAAGTATTAATGTAGAAGATTTATTTTAGTACCCTAGTTGTCATAATATGTGTACGTTAAAATACTGGAGAGATGGTGAGATTCATTGTGCAGAATCAAGATGATCAGATATTAATGAGAACATTATTGGCATGATGTAATCCTTTTACCATACCTTCAGGTGCTGCACTATTTAGCAGGTCAGAAACCAGCAGATCTTGCAAGGCATCTTCTGCCTTGTGTCATCCATGCAGCTGTACTCAAGGTAAAGGAAGAAGGTAAATAACACTTGTTAAACAATGCAGTATACTTTGTGTTAAGGTGGAACTATTATTACAATATACTTAATGTTTTAACAACAGAATCGGTGGAAGATATTTCTTCAGTAAAGAAGATAATTAAGCAGATAATCACCCACTCTAGTAAAGTCCTCCGGTTTCCAAACCCAGAAGACAAAAAATTAGAAGTAAGGGGTTTACTTAACTAAGTTTGAGAAGAAACGTCTTTAAAAGCAAGGCATATAACAAAATGGAAAATACTTTCTCTCTTACACAGGAAATCATTAGTCAGATTTTGAATGTGGAAGCCACTATTGCCCGGGCAAGGTCACTGAAAGCCAAATTTGGGGTAGAGAAATGTGAACAGGAAGATGAACGCAAAGATCTAGAAAAGTGAGTAATCTTGAATTCCTTGTTTCATAGGCACGTGCAAGTCATGTTTCATAACAACCCCCTCTGCTTGCTTTGTTTGTTACCTCAAAGCGCAAGGCCATTCCAGGCTTATCTGCTGCATTTTTCATGCATTCTGGTGTTTGGATAGTATAAGCATGGCAGGTTTATTTACACCTGTGTGTATTTTGGAAGAAGGAAACATGCCACCCAGGCCAGCCGCCAACATAAATGGTTATTCTTAGAAGGTCAGTCTGGTTTCAAGTTAAGAGTGTTCTCTGAAGAGCAGGAACCATGGCTAATGTTTTGCTGATGCGACGAACTCCACGACGCTGAGATTAACTAGGCGATGTACCTCCCTCCCTAGTACCAGCAGTGTGCCTAAAGGAATGTTATTACTGTTTTAAACAACCTTCTATTCCTTCTTAATCCCAAATAGACTCCCTGTCTTATTATGGGCCCGCTAGTACTTAGAATAGGGTTCCAGCTCTCCAAACCACTTGGCTCAGTATCTTTATTAACTCCAGACAAATGTTACAGGGATTTTACTGTGCCCTTAGTTAGGTTTCCCTGTTCACCTCAGGTTCACCTCTGCAGCTGCTTGCCTCAGCACTCCTGCTACTTTGTGGCACCCTCTCCCTCTTCACTTGCCTCTCTGTGAGTGACTTCGAGATGCAAACTACTAGCCTTTTCCTCAGGACTAGTTTCGCCTCCCCCGCTTCAGTCACCACCTTCTTGAGTCTAGATACTTTGCTGGATTAATGAGGAACATCCAATTTCACAACATAAAAGAAAGCTTTATTTAACTGTAGATCATGTATATTTCTTTATGGTTTCATTTGAATAAACTCTTAGTTCTGCATCTTCTTTACTTGAAACTCAAACTGGTTAATACAAATCCAGTAAACCTCTCTAACACTCTGCTCTCCACTACTACCCTCACACTCCCGCTCCCAAAGACCCTCACATCACACTCCCCCCAGTTAACGGTTATCCAACCCCTTTAAACCAGTGGCTGTCCCGCCCCTCATGGAATGGAATGCGTCAACCCACCGAGAGTCTGGGTTTAACTCTTCACACCCTGGAGTTCTACTCCAACCAGCCCCAATCCGCCACAGCTGACGTAACTATTAATCATGGGGAAGGATGGCAGCAAGAATGTGTGGGTGAGAGAGCAGGGACTTTGCAGGAAGTGCTCCATCCCGGGGCTGATTGGCACATTTGACACTGCAGCGTCAAGTGTGTTCATATCCCCTCACAGTATTTTATTTCCTTGTAATACTTTTTATCAAGTTTTATGTTACATGTTAAGACAAACCATACAAGAGAAACAAGAGTAACAACTTTACAAAAATAAAGGCAAAACAAAAGCCGTGTGTCTACTTTATCCCACTATTCAGGGGAAAGTTAGTCTAGAAAGCATTTACATACAAATAATAAAAAATGGGGAAGGGTTAAGCTGGAGAGCAGTCGTGCTGTGGTATTTGGGTGGCAGAATTTGACCACTTTGCTGCAACACATGAGCTGGTAAGATGGTACCATATCTGCAGTATGGGCAATCTTGAAACAGGCTGCTCCCAGTAAGAAAAATATTAAGTATTTATGGATAACATTATGCATGGTTATGGAAAATAGATAAAAGGTCAAAACCTTGGTCCATCGGGATGATTTCCAGAACTATGGCAGAAATCTCAACACAGTGTATTTGGTTTGCATAACTAATTCTATTGCCAGTCATCCAGAGCAGGGAAATTAATACATCAGTGTACATCCATGCACAAACTGGCCTTAAGCTAGATACGTGGAATTGTATATGTGAGCTCAGTTCCTCCCTACCACTCAGCTGTGGTACCAATATTGAAAATATTTTTTAAATATGGTTGCTTCTTTAAAAACAGAAAAACTAGCTTATTTTGCTGACTTTTTCCTTTCCTTTCTATTTTACTACTAGATTTGTGAATTCTTTTCTGGAACAGCCAGAAGTCTCGGTCATTGGTGCTGGAAGAGGACATGCTGGTACTATAATTCACAAGCTATTTGTGAATTCACAGCGGGTAAGCTGGACTTTTTAACTTCTCCAATGTAGGCCATGTAATATTACTCTCAGTTCAAAATGCCAGGCTTTGAAAGTGCCTCCCTGTATAAGAAGACTATGGCTATATTACATATTCAGCTAAATGTAAAACGGGCAATACTTAACAAAGCACAGATTATAGATCAGTGTGTTCCTTCGAGGGTGGTAGTTCTGTGAAACAATTGTGGGTGTTTTGTTGTGCATTAATGTACGTAAGGTCCGTTTGCACTAATGCACATTGATTGAACGAAGTAGTTTTTAGGTTGCCAGAACAAAATGAACTTTGCATTTCATAACAGCTACCAGTAAGTGTTTTCCCGATCTAATTTTTCATTGTATGATATAATAGCAGCTTCTGAAATGCTGTAATGGATGTTTATCTTTCATTC
This sequence comes from Darevskia mixta, assembly GCA_034641385.1. Lineage (NCBI taxonomy): Eukaryota > Metazoa > Chordata > Lepidosauria > Squamata > Lacertidae > Darevskia > Darevskia mixta. The sequence goes on from JAWWNH010000001.1 coordinate 14,214,708, forward strand.
CTTTGCTATTGATTACTGGTGTGGTTTCAGGGAGGACTTGGGTAGGCAGAAGACTCTAGGGAGTTACTGAAGGGCCTAGGAGAGGAAGATCGGAAGTGGAATAGGAGCAAGAGAAGGCCTGAAAGGAGAGGGGTTGGTTGCACATGGTCATGAGCTGCAGATGTGAGAGAGGTTGAAGTTTACAGAATGCTTTGAAACAACCAACAAAATAATTTGTGGCTGCAGAGAACTAGTTGGTGTATTTAAGGAACTTTTACTCTGTACTCTGAACCCAAAGAAGCCCTTGCTTGGGCAGACAGCACATCTGCAACTCCAATGGGGTGCACTTGCTCATTCCTTTAGCCTACCTCCAGCCCTGCGACACACTGCATGCTGTTTTGGAGAGTTCCTCCACCTTCAAGGGAATGGCTTTGTAGGAACACAGAAGTCTGTAGCGAGAAGGGTCTATTGCATGTATAAACCTCTGTATTTCCTGTGACAGGAGAAATATGACGAAGCAGTTGCATATGGGAAATTGCTCACAGTAGATGAAATATTGCAAGTGAGAAGATAAGAACTTAAGGAAGAATATGATTGGAGTAGGAAGTGTGCAGACTTTCTGTGTTGGTGAAAAAAACCCATGGAACTCTGCATTCATAATGAAAACATGATGAAGTTATCAATTACACAAGGTTTTGTCCCATGCTGTCTGAGTAAATGCCTAGTGTAGGTGCTGCTGTGGGTAGGATTGGGAAAGCCCCTTGCTGAAGTGATCTTCTGCTTGTTCTTTTAGAACACGAATATCAGTTAAAATAATGCTTGCTAATAATTCATTTCTACAAGTTCATTAACTGGTAAAACTTAATCCCAGTAGTATTTCATTTTAACCAATGACTGATTTTTTTTCTTAGCAGCTTTAAAATGCATGTTAAAAATAAGGCAAGTTTAGTGATTCACATCCCTGCATGTATTCTGATGCACAAAAGCTCCTGCAGCTGTAGGCTGCCCTGTTCATTTTAATGGCAGCATTAAACATCCATTTCATATGAATTTAAGTGGGTAGTGACTGCCTCTGTTGAAATGAATGAGCTCCTTTTGTTGATCAGTTGCTAGATTAGGACATGTATGGAAAGTTGCATCTGCTGAATGGGTAAAAATGAGATTGATTAGACTGGAATATTGTTTAAATTTACCATATTATCTGTACCAGTTCTGCATCAGTGTGTTCTATGTTTGTTTCGTGTTCTGAGTGTTTATCACAGTAGCTTTATTGACTACAACATATACCTGGAGGGCACTCTGCCTTTTAAAGCAGACAATTCTGAAACCTCTCTTGACCCCATGTGAGTCATCTCTGACTTGCCTTTCTTTATCTTTTATCACTGGTTCTCTTCCTTATCCAGCTGACTGAATCTTCTGAGGAGGTAACTAGATCTTTCCCTAATTTTCTAGTCATCTGCCTAACCTCATGTAGGTGCATAGAAACGAATGCTCTAGAAGCATAGTGCAGTTGCTTGATTTGCCTCCTACTGATCACTTGCATAGTCAAACCATTAAAATAACTTCATCTTACCAACTTCAAACAAGATTTTCTGAAGTCAGAAGTTTTGAAACCAGGTTGTGAAGTAACTTGTGATTGAAAAACTGGAGCCTTAAGTGGATGTCTAACTGGAAGGTATTTGAAGTCTAAAGGCCTCACAGAGCCATGCCTTGTTTGGTAATCTAGTTGTTGCCTATGGCTTCTTCAGATGTGCATGTGTTTTGGCTGGCAAGGACTAAGCATCATAAACTGTTGCAGGAACATTTGTCCACTTTTATTGCAGAAAGCAGTTTAGTTTTTGCTGCTTTAATACTTTCTCTTGCTTTATTAATACTTCTTCATAAAATGCTTGTATAAACAGATTTATGCTTCTCAGTTATGAAGCAGCTGTAAACTAACTCTACTCACTTAGCAGGAAAGTAATTTTTTTTAACCTTAGAGATGCTTTATGAAAGAAATTTAACTCCTTTAGTAACCAATTATTTCCTTGGTGCTAAGAAAGACAGGCCATTTGTGACCTACAATAGTTCTCATCCTGTTTTGAGTGGCAGGACTCCCTGAAACAGGGAGTTGTCATAGCACAGTGCTGTGCTAGTATAAGGTCCCAGGCAGAGTTATATCCCTTTATCAAACTAAGGTAGCAGGGCTAAAAAGGATCACTGCAAGATGGGCGAATGGTCCGACTCGTTAGGTGATCATGTCATGTGAAAATACATCAAGTCCTGATTAACACTGATTTCCTTAGATACAGACCCAAACACTAGAATTCAAAGCAAAGTTCTTGTAGCCTAATTTTAATCATAATTTGCTGGAACCTCAACATTACAATGTTTTGACTTCTAACTAACAAATGTCATGTTTTCTGTTTTGGAGACCAGTCTGAAGCAGTTCAAGGTCCACTTCATGAACTTGACTGAGAGTGGTCTGTGGTGTTGTCAATTGTGTGGCCCCCAGGGCTGTGTGTTTAATGCTTGTTTACCAGCATTAGTTGTGTTGTAGAAGCACAAACTTAAAAGCCTACATTCCTTCACTTTAGAAATCCACTGCAAATGGTGCTTTCATTGTCACACTCATTCATTCTTCTCTTACATATCCGTCTGTGCCTGCATATTGCAACTTCTTCAAAGCCAAAACTCACTATCTGTTTATGTAGCCCTTATTTTTGAATTATCCTGCCGTTCTTTTGTTTTAAAAATGATTATGAAGCAAACAAAGCAACATCAATAGTGAGGCTTCTGTATTTTTTTAGGTTTCCACAATGATGCCCCTTGATGAAGAACTTAAGAGGTCTGGCTCTTTGGATGAGAAACGTTTCAGTTCTGGAATAGCTGGAGACTTCCCCCTGCCTGCAGGGCGTGAGGTTATTTTGCGCACAACTGTCCCACGGCCTGCCCCTTACTCCAAACCTCTGCCTCAGCGCATGTATAGTGTTCTTACAAAAGAGGACTTCCGACTAGCTGGTGCCTTCTCATCTGATACAACATTCTTCTGATGTCACTGTGTAGCCTGCCAACACTGCATCTCTGCCGGTGATTCAAATAGTCTTTCCATGTCCAGTACTCTAGAGCTGAGGATAATCCTTTCATAAATTTAGTAATCAGTAATAAAATACTCACAGACTAGTCAATGAGGAGCAATGCTTAATGCCAAACAACTGTCTCATAAGATGTAGGTAGAACTTTAAACTTTTATTTGGAAAACTCCATCTGCGTATATGTGTTAAAGGGCTTCGGAGGGATGCTGGGAATGGGATTGCTGGGGAGCAGTCCATTCCTGTTTACAGTGATAATGAAAATATCAGAACTCTACATTAAGCATAAAAGCAAATGTTGTGATATTTGTAGAATTCTACAGCCTCGTGTGAAAGTTTACTTTGCTCATCTAGACAAACCTGACCATCAAATGTGTAATGCCACCATCAATGGGTTATAAACTTTGTTTAAAGCAGTATGTAGTCTACACATAATAAAATGCAACTCATTTGTGGGTCTAAATTGCTGTGTATATATTACTAAAGAACAGATGGACCAAAAATTTAAACTCTTCCATCAAAAGTGTGATTAAAAAGTGGTAATTTACTATAGTGAATATACCAGCAGCATTTTTGCCATAGGATGAATTGTACTCGAACCCTCTGTACCACTGGCTTTCAACTCTTAGAGTCATGCTGTTTGTTTATATATTGTTAGAAAAAGTAAAGGGTTATTTTAATGCATTGGATCTATGTGTTCTGTTCTTGTAAAGGAATGCTAAATGTCAAGGTTTGAGGCCATGCCACTGTTTTACGAACATTCATTCATTTTTTACACAAGACTACAATCCTAGCCTCACTTACCTGGCAGAAATCTCATTGAATTCAATGGGACTTAATTCTGAATAGACACAGTTAGGATTGTGCTGTCAAGATAAGCAGCTGAGCAAAGCAGCAGATTACAAGGACAAACCTCATGGTGCAATTAGGAAGCTAGAGGTTACAGCAGTACTGATATTCCACCACTGTACTTGTCATATATGAAAAGATGGTTAAGGGCTAAATTGGTGCATTTCTTTCTGTATTAACCACTAATACAGTTTGGGGAACAATCATTAATTTTTATTGGTCTATCACTGTCAAATGCAATTTTAAGTTCCAAACCTTGAATTAAGAAACTACAAAACTTTAAAATCCAAAACTTTAAAATGCCAAAGACGTAGGTAGAGATGTGTCTGCATGTATAACATTGCCTTTCTCAACATTTATCTGCCATGATAACTCCAGTATCTAGCCTTAGAAAAAGCTTGGTGATAGGTTGATTTTTAGTGGGGTTGTCCTAAACCAATTAGTTTATTAAGGTGCATGATTAATCAGTTTGATAAACTATACATAAGCCTCTGAATTATCTTAGCTTCATAATTTCACAAAAAAATTGGTAATATCAGATCCATACTTTGAAGCTACAGATTTTCTTTTCATTTGACTTCTTTCCTTGGCTTGCTTTGCTGTTCTCTGAAAAGAAGGGAATAGTACAGCAAGTTAGATAAACTGCATTTCACATCAACATATACTGTACAGAGAAACTGGCACTGATTACAGCATCTTGATTAGACTGCAAATGTTAGTTGGTGTGGTGACTTTTAAGATGGTCTAACATATATTGTCTACCTGAATTGCAGAACTGTACTGCATCTAAAGTAAATAACCTTCGGAGTGCAGTTATCTGCTTGGCATATGAGAGAATTTTCCAACTTTTAAGAATTAAGGAAATGCGAAAGAATAACTGGTAGAGAAATTGACTACAGGGCAAAGAATAAATAGGTCTAAGGATGATGTTTGACCAAACTGCGGGAGGCAGTGGAAGACAGGAGTCCCTGGCGTGCTCTGGTCCATGGGGTCATGAAGAGTCGGACACGACTAAACAACAACAACAACAAGGATAATGCTGAAGTGTTGTGTCAGAGTATTCTGTACTCACCTCCTTGTGGCAAACTGTACAGAGTGTTTGAAGATTTTCTAGAGAACACTGTCCTCCTCCACCGTAAACTGGCTTGATATGATCCACTTGCCAGAACTGACCTTCAGTTGGGTTCAGTATAATTTCATTTAACTGCAATTAGATAGATTAGATAAGCTACTAAGCCTTTACCAATTGGGAACGAGCTTGTACATACCTTTCTACCTCCTCTCATGATTTGGCTTAATCCAGGCATAGCAAACTCGGCCCTCCAGATGTTTTGAGAGTACAATTCCCATCATCCCTGACCACTGGTCCTGTTAGCTAGGGATGATGGGAGTTGTAATCCCAAAACACCTGCAGGGCTGAGTTTGCCTATGCCTGGCTTAATCAAACACTTACTGGTTAGTCAAACCAATCTGCCGTAACATCCAAACAACAATTACAATCCTAGTTGAAGGAATCACAAAAACTACAGTTTGCCAGTTCAGATGTAATGCCAAACTGTGGTTCTGTTAATCTAAAGCCATGAGGAAAAATGATGGCGCATAGACACACACAGCTTGTTCACAATCCTCCAGAAGATCTGAACATGGACTTCAATCCTCCAGAAGATCTGAACATGGACTTCTAAATGTAGCTAGTACACACATCCTCACTACCATATTATGAACATGTATTGGGGGGGGGATCATACCCCAATTCTTGGTTCTATGAACATGAAATAGGGCGTCATCTAACCAAAATTGTTCAAAAAGTTATGGTTTTAGATACATATGTAAAGAGCAAAAGGTAAATAAATATACATGTGATGGCTATTGGACCAGGTCTGCTGTTTTTAGATTAGAGAAGAGGAAGTTGACAAGTTATAATGAAGCTAGTGTTAAGATCAAGTGCTATTCTTTAACACCTTTTGAAATTTAGCCTTTTAGGTTCTTGGAGATACAGTCGTACCTCGGGTTACGTTTTTTCAGGTTACGTACTCCGGTAACCCGTAAGTGTTTTTTGCCGTGTGTGCGGTCCACGCATGCGCAGAAGCGTGATATCGCGCCTCTGTGCACGTGCAATATCGCTGTTCAGGTTACGTACTTTCCGGGTTACGAATGGCACCCCGGAACCAATTAAGTACGTAACTCGAGGTACCACTGTAGTGTTAAACAACAGTTTAAACAAGTAATTGTAACAACAAACTGTCTTCACAGTGTAGCTTGTTGGCAGAATACAAGTGACAGGCTGGGTTTGTGTGTTGAAACAAATGATAGTTGGACTATGCAAATACTGGCTTTGAAAGGCTGCAAGAGCCATAAGCCTTCATCTTCTAAAGGAGGGTGTGATTTTATAACATAACATAATATGCTCACAAACGTAAGTTTTTCTTGCAGAAAGTGGGGCCTGCAGCTCAGCACTGAATGCAAGTCTCCCTTTTGGCAGGAATCTTTACAGCTATGGCTTAAGATTCTTCCTTTGAAGTTGAAGCACCTGATGTCATATTTGAGTTGACTGACAGGTGGGTGATCCCACCCACCTGTTCAAAGTAGCTTGGATCCAGTTCCCTATTCCTGATTGGTAACTGACTAAATCCAACAGCACATTTTACCTGAGCTAAAGGAAGCTTGGACATCCAAGAGCTCTCCAGAAGATTTTTACGGTGATTCTTTGGGGCATCTCTGACACAAAGGTAGAGTTCCTGGGCATTCAGACAACACTTCTGACAAACCCCATGTTCTATCTCAAATACTTTAGTTCTCAAGTAGCTTTGGCTAGTGCGAAATAAGAAGTCATCTTGACACTTATGAGAACAAAACCGTGTGTCACAGGCAGTTGAGGTGGACTTCTGGTCAATCTGGACTGCTGGCATTTGGCAGCTAAGACAAAGTGGATTTCCTTCATTATCTACAGCTTGCAAGTAGCCTTTGCCTAAGGTGGGCTCCTCAACAGAATCAGCCTGACTGGAATCTGATATGAGGGCTGGGCAGTTCCCATCTTCTGAAGCCAACCTAAAGATAAAACAGGTCAGTTATTTTGGTGCAAGAAAATTTCCCCATTTTGTTTGTTTATTTAAAAGAATTTGTAACCCACCATTAAGCTTCCAGGGCACCTTCCATAATTAAATTTCAATAAAACAATATAAGGGGGTGGGGAAGAAGTTGAAGAAGCTTAAAATAACCAGAGTTAAAAGCCAGGGAAAATAAAAAGGTCACCTCGCATTGAAGACATAAAAAATGCTGCCAGGTAAGTCTCTCTGGTAATGCTCAGGCATTACAAGCAAGAATGTGCTCTCTCAGTTGCCACCTGCTTCATCTTAAGATAGGTAAGCTAACCAGAGGATCTTTGAAGGTGACAAATGTACAGGCACATACAGGTGTAGGCATTCCTTCAGGTCCACATTATGTACGCTTTGAAGGTAAGCATCAGCACTTCAGAAACAGACCAGGAATCAATAGAGTTCTTTAAGCACCAGCAAGCATAAGGGTAAAAACTCTGGGATGTATCCAGCCTCATATAGTAACTCCAATTAATGCATGAAAGTGTTAGGACCATAGAGTAAGCTGTCCTGCTAGGTCACACCCCTTCACCTTGGGAGGAAGGGCTATCAAACTCTCTGATCTCTCACTTTACACCATGTGAACCCTACCAGTACTTCCATTTTGTTTGGATTCAGCTTCAATTTATTGGCCCTCATCCTACACTAAAGGGCTCATTTAACTTTTCCACCACTTCATCTGCAAAGACAACCAACATCACCCCTGGTTGTTGGCGACGCTCGCTGGGGCTAATGGCAGTTGTAATGGAAAATTACTTTCATGTGTTTGGTTAGAAAAAGATCAGTTTTGATTAACAAAGGTGCCCAGCTGTCAAGAACTGACTAATAGTTTGAAAATGAGGGACATGGGGCTTTCTCCAATGTTGCCATTTCTTTTGCACATTAGACTTGAGCAAAGGAACGCCCTCTAGCCTGCATTCCCCCGCCCCCCCAATGCACTCCAAAAAAGCTGTATGGGGAGCCTCTAGAGCAGGGATAGGGGAGGAAGTCTCACTGCATTAGCAGATGCAACCTACAGAAATTAGTGTTAACTTGCATACTTGAAACTTACTTTGTAGAATTGTTGTCCTTTTCCCCAGCAGAGGCAGTGTGGGCATTTAAGGGAACTGTGGGTTTTTTAGTAACTATACGAACACTGCCCCCAATACTGTCTGCCTTCTTTAGTGAAGCGTCCGCTACATCCTCTTTTGTTATGTACCTAGAAACATAGGAAACATTTCTTTTTTAGCCTGTGGGTCGACACAAAACACTGAGATGCAGAATTCTTGAGGAAATGCCCATCTCAAGGTAATCCCTGTTTTCCACATGCAATCTGGAAAACTATCATTTCCAGCAGCTTTCTCTGTTTTATTTTAAATAAGATCCATTATTACATTGATATGAAAACTATCATCAGGGTGATGAATTACTTAATTTTCTATTGTAATAACATAGGGATTCATGAGTTCTGAATCCTTTGGCACTGTTTTTGCTAAACCTATTTCTCTCACTGTTCCCCACATTTTATCATGCAAAATCATGAAGAGCCTACTATATCAAACCAACACAGTTAAAACCAGCTTGCAATTTAAATCATGTTTGCGTCATTAAGGTGATTTATTTCCCATCCCTCTACCGGAGTGAAAAAGAGGCTGTTAGCACACACCGTTTGGTACTGCTGAGCTTGGCTTGTTGTTTTGATAACAGCTCTTCAGCAGCAAGAATGGGGCTAGAAAATAGCCGGCCACTTTTCCTGATTATTCTCTGCTTCATGGCTGTTAGACCACTCCATTCTCTTACAAACCTCAGTATCTGGAGGAGAAAATACAAAACATAATAAAGTTTGATACCTGTAAGCTCTATACAAGAAAAACATAGAAAATGCATACAAGACAACTCACAAAAGTACTGGCCCATACTAGTGTGATGCTTGAGACTGAATGCAATCTACAAACTTCTCTAAATTAGGAGTGTATAGGGCAGACAGCAGAAACAAGGAAGTTTTGCCAAATCCTCCCCCTGCTCTCATATTGAGGCGCCTCTCAAGCCTGCTCCACCTGCCAGCAAAACAAGCACAGCAGCAAAGAAGATCCAACATTTCTTCCCCCACCCTCACATTTTCAAAAAGTTCCTCAAGCAGCTGCCTGCTGCCTGTTCCATCTGCCTGGCAGGCAGCGAAATAAGTGACAGATAATTCCCATGCTTCTTCCCCCACCCCAATCTCAAGTAGCTGCTTGCCAATTGCTCTAGGTGGCTGGCAGGCAGCAAAATAAAACAAATGGTGGAACCTGTACATCTTCTCATAACTGTATTTCCATACTAGAAAATACTTAACCTGTTGAATTTGTGCTTGCCATACAGCCGTTAAAGGCACAAGAATCCTTTCCTCCCAACAGCAACTGAACAAAAGCCTAAGCTTCTATCCTGTATTCAATTACCTGGTATTAAGCCCTATTAAACACAAAGAAACTTACTTTTGAGTAGACATGTATACCACTGTACTGAAAGTTAGCTAGGAGCTAAATGGCACCTTAAACCTAGGTTATGGGCACAACAACGGAATGTCTAGGCGTGCTTTTTAATAACGAGAATCCAAAGCTGAAAATGAATGAATTGCAGCTAAAATATTATGTTCATTTTTCACATGGTCTAGTCCTTCCCCTGCCCACCTCCCTAATATTCTTAAGAGGGTCTATTCTCCAGTCTCCGAGTAGCTGGAAGTGCAGAATGTTCCTAGAACAATGGGAGTTTTGAACAATGACCCCCCCCCCCACCCCACCATAGCCCTGTTTTGTACCCATCTTGATGCTTTTTACTGGCTGGAATGTGTTAACAGTTTAAAACCAAAATGAACAGGAACAAAAGTTAATTCTTAATGTTATTTGCATGCACCCTGTGAAGTCTTACTGTTTTATTTTTAAACCCTTTCTCTACCTATCATATTGCAGTGCTAAAATATTATTTTTCTAAAAAAGTGACTGGTGACTGACAACGGAATTGAGTTCTTAATTCTGCAGATGGGCAATTTAATTATGCACTTGAGTATATTCACAGACAAGGGAAGTGTGATATTCCTCCCCCCCCCCCCAAGAAACACATTCCACTAAAAAAAGCAATTAAGATCTGTATATGCCTAGCTAATAATTGAAAACCTGACACCAAGGCAGAACATTTTGTTACTTAAATGGAAAACTGCAAGCATACACCCTGGGCATTATTTATAACTGCAGCAATTGATCTTACCAATGAACGGTTCTGTTTTTGTTGAAAGCACGCTGGCAAATCTTCCCAGTTATCCACTTTTATATCCAGCGGAATGAAGTTACAATTCAGAGGCTCCCCATCCTAGATGGATCAAATAAATGTTTTTAAATCTCCTAAATCAGGAAGGCGTTCGGTTATCTGAAGGTTTCAAGGAAGTTGGTGATTTTCCTACCATACATTAATCTTCAGTTACTCATCAGAACTGCTTCTTACAATAAAGCAACAACAAAATTCATGGACCTATCATTTGCCTCACTGCAGTTGCGCTGCCAACATTCTAGTTTGCTGATGAAGCAGTAGAAATGTTTATGAACCATCCCATGACATCAAAGATGATGAGACAATGATGTCTCAATCAGCATAATACCATTTTAACCTACTCTAGGATGTACTGATAATTTTTCATTTCTACAGAAAAGAAGCCTACTTTAAACCACATTAAATATATTACACACACACACACACAGAGAGAGAGAGAGAGAAGAACCCTACAACAGGCCATGAACAAACAAGTTATTTGTAGTGTGTTTTCCCCATCGTTAGGACAGAAGCTCCCAATACAACAGTGAATGCAATGACTTGGATCTAATGGGGACCAGCATGACCGCAAAGGCAATTTTGCTTTCATGGGATATGTCCCCAATTTCTCCCAATTCTCCCCTCTCATGGTGTCCCTTTGATTTCTGCCAAATCCCCCTTCCTATAAAACACAACTCAAAACTGAATTCAGAAGAAAATGTAAAGTCTTTGCTGGTTTGATGCCTTGATTATTTTGCAGGAGTGGGATGCGTTGCTTCATGACTTCCCCTTGCTTCGTGACAAATTCCCCAGGCTTACAACTTGTTGCGGAGCAAGGGGAAGCCGTGAAGCAACCCACCCCACTCCTGCAAATAATCAAGACATCAAACCAGCAAAGACTTTACCATGTTCTTCTGAATGCAGTTTTGAGTTGTGTCTTATAGCAAATACTGCAAATCCCCCTTCCTGTCACAACTTCCCATGCTGCATCCCCTTTTAGAGGGTCCTTCAGCCCTTAGGAATGTCTTTTGGGAGAGAACAGCAGGCTACAGAAGGGAGAAAAGGGCAGGAACCACTGCATAATCTTCCAGGTTGGATTGAAGCAAATAACAACAGCAGCAGCACCCTACCACTGTGTAGACATGAATTCTGTCTGTGTTCCTACTTGCACAGAACTTCAGGCCAGAATATGCTGGGAATGATTCCGGTGCTTCTGTATGCTCTGTAAATAAAAGTGAAATGACTTTCATCAAAACTTATTCCCCTTCTCCTTAAGGCAGATTAGACAATATAGCACAGGCATGCTCTACCCAATGAGCAGGAAAGCTCCTACTCCTCATTTACCACCAGCTTGTGTCAAGCTTTAGTTTTTATGAACCAGCATGGCGATCACGTGGCATAATCGCTTTTGTGTACGACAGTTGTGCCAAACATAAGTGTGACATGAAACACTGGCATAGCAGAGTCTCAAGGCAACTTGTGCCAGGTCCAAGTCTCAGCAGTGGCCTTTGGGAGTGAGGGTGTGGGAAAACAGACCCTTTGTTGGTTTTCTATATTAAACAGCAGAGTGTTTTGTGGTACATTTTTGTAACTTTATCTCAATTTGCTAAACATAAGTAAGTTAGCTTTACTTGTTTACAAAAAAATTCCTTAAAGAAGCACATATTTAAAATGTTGTTCATAATATGCCCAAATTGCTAGAATACAAACCACAATTCTGTAAAGAACCCCCAAATCTACTGGGAGCAATTGTTTCATCATCTCTGAACTCTCACAAGGCTTTTTTTCATGTGCAGAATTATTTGTGATCTCAGAGATGTATATATAAGGCATATTTTACACACACACACACACACACACACACACACACACACACACACACACACACACCGTGGGTGGTATTCAACATATTGAAATTAATGGACTTAACTTAGTCATCTTTATCAATATCACTGGTTCTACTCTGAACAAAACTTAGTTGAATACCCCCCTCTGATCACCACTTCTGGGGCTCTTGCAAATATTCTGCATGTACTGATCCCAAGAGAGCAGAATACACAATAAAATGTTACTTGATACACAGAATGACATGCTCACCACAAGGTAGCTATGCTCCAGAAGAAAATCAGTTTTGCTTACCCACTCTGAGCTCTTGCTCACAACAGTTAGATTGCTCATTTATGTCTTCCTTTGTTCCACTGGACATCCCAGTCAGTGGTTGCTCTAGGATATTTCTCCGGCAACTATTATGGGCTGTCCCTCCTGCATCATTAAAGTTTATAATCTCTCGGGCTGCGCTTTCTCCCCCAATCCCAGGAGAAACAGAATTGCTGATCTGGCTTTCGTTCTTTATACCTATACATGTTTAAAAAACAAACACCACAAAAACAGTAGTAAACCCTCCCTTACACACAGGTAGATAGGTAACAGCAAAGACTACAGCGCATTCCTAGCAAAGTCCACTAGTTAGCTCTTAAAAGAAGAGTTACCAACACAACCAATTATATAGACAATTAGTCCATGAGAAACCTGCTCCAGAGTATTTGGGGGCCTTCAAGAGAAGAATTAGATATGGGAGATGGTATGGGATAAGGGCTGTAGCAAGAAGAGGGAAGCTGGGAGCCACCATGAAGTCTTCCTTGTGCAGGCTGAAATGCTGTTCTGCCTGTGCAGGGGAGAGCTTTGGATCCAAGCCCTTATACCGAAAAACAAATTCAATCTGGGGGACAGAGAATTCCGCATCTGCAACAGTAAAGTGTGGTAGATTTGGCAGCCCTTTTTGGGAGGTTCAAACAAAGGTAGAGGTAGAGGTAGGAAGGCCAGGAGCTTCTCTGTGCACAAGGTGGACATATGGTAAATACATGCAGATAAAATCTGAACTTTTGGATTTAGGGATGTTAGGTATCCTTTATAAATATAAAATACCATATATCATTTCAAAGTCAATTTCCAATAAAATGGCCCGTATTATAATAAGGTAATTAAGTGAGATAGCTACAGTGCATTGTCTGACCAAAAATAGTAATAAAAGACACGCGTTTCATGGACTTGTGGAAAGAAGTGTTATTTCCTGGAGGACTGGAAAAAGTAAGGTGCCATGGAAATTGAATTTCTACTACAAATCATTACATTTACACCTTGGTAATATCAGAGGCACCTATTGCCACTGAATGTATGACATGTTATACTTTATAGGCAAAGTGAAGATTTTGGAAGCTTTTTCTGAAAATAGTCACTCAAGTTTTTCTTCAAATACTTCATATTTTTAAGCATTCTTTCATGCCATTTTAAAAAAATGGCTTTTTTAAAAAAGAAAAGAGATCTTAATTGGAGCACAGGGGCTTACTTACTGTTCTTTCTCCGAGGAGATTCACACACTTCACAATAAGGCAGCAGTGAATTATTATTGAAAGTGCAGAGACTGCAGCACCAGGTTGCCTCAGAAGGCCATCCTTTGCTTGAATTAGGTAATGATGTGCCAAAACCTTCTTGCGTGGTTTCTTCTGTAACGGGAGGGTTTGTTTTTCCAAACGAAGAGTCCCTCCTTTTCTTAGGAGAGCTCTTTGGAGTCGACGGCAGTAAAGCTCTTGGTCTCTTTGCTTCTCTACAAAGCAAATCCTTCTCAGTGAGTTCCTCAGAGTCCAAAGAACCACCATTTGCCTGGTCCTTTTCAATGGAGGCTTGAGAAGAATCTGGACTGAAGCCTGAAGCCTTATCACAAGACGGAGTTTTTCGCTTTTTTTCAGCATTTGGTTTTGGTGAAAAGAAGGCACGAATATCATGCTGCTTTTCCTTTTCAAACTAGGGCAGATAATAAAACAACCATTACACCTCTTTCATTGCAAACTATTGTCTCATTCTTCCATTTCTTAATTTATTAACCTCTCCAACTGCAGCATTTCCCCAATAGGTAGTCTTTTAATAAAGCAAATTTTAAGAGAAAAACTTGACATATCAAGAAAATATTAGGACCAATATTCCAATCTGGTGGATTCTAGACTACTTCCTAACCTATTGTTGTATTTATTATTTCTGGCAAGCTGTCAGTGCAACACTCAAAAAAGTTTATGTTCTGACTTGCTAAGGTATGGCTTCCCATGAAAGACACATTATCAGGTATGCATTAAATGCATTAATTTAGTTTATGAATTTTAATTTGATTAATTTGATTTATGCTACTGAGAAAGTCAGATGCTACATGGGAGATCAGTAAGGTACAACACCAGTTTCAACTGCTTCAGTGAAGCCAATGGTTGAAGCTTGGTGTCAATGATAAAATTATGGGATTGGCATGGTATTCAACTAAATTTTACTCATAGTAGCCACGCAGAAATCAATAAACATAAGTTAGGCCCATTCATTTTGATGGGTCTACTCTGAGTAAAACTTATTGCCAAGGCAGAAAAGCCTTTTCAACCCAATGACTGCATTATGTTGGGGGCCCATGCCAGTGGTAGATGGAGCAAAAGTGGCCTGAGCAGTAAATGTGGCTTGCCTTTATACAGGAGTAGACTACATTCCAGCTACACAAAAGCCAGAGCTTTCACCCTCCACCAAGACAAGTAAGAGACATTGCCACTTGAGGAGGTGCAGGTCCAGTGAGAGGTATGGCCTACTGAGAGTCTTGAGGGCCATGTAAAGAAATCCCGAGGCCTGAGCTTCCCCACCCCAAGTTTATTTTGCTGGGAACAAGCCTAGCCTCCCCCACCCCGAGGTCTTGTGTTGCCCTTCACCTGCTCTGATATGGCTTCAAGGTGTTTGGAAGGTTTCAGTGTGATTTTTGGATTAATTACAGCTTCTCGAGTCATCAAAACCTGACAAACAGTGGTTAAATGTAACAATTTTGTTGGTTTGAAATAAGTCAGCTTTCAGCCATGGTTTATAAAACTGGTTTGTTTCAACAAACCTCAGTTAAGATGAATAATAGTTGGGATGACATACTAAGCCAGGGGTAGGCAACCTAAGGCCCGTGGGCTAGATGCGGTCCAATCGCCTTCTCAATCTGGCCCACGGACAGTCCGGGAATCAGCATGTTTTTACCTGAGTAGAATGTGTCCTTTTATTTAAAATGCATCTCTGGGTTATTTGTAGGGCCTGCCTGGTGTTTTTACCTGAGTAGAATGTGTGCTTTTATTTAAAATGCATCTCCGGGTTATTTGTGGGGCATAGGAATCAGTTCATTCCCCCTCCCCAATACACACACACACACACACACACACACACACACACACACACACACACACACAGTAGTCCGGCCCACCACAAGGTCTAAGGGACGGTGGACCGGCCCACGGCTGAAAAAGGTTGCTGACCCCTGTACTAAGCTATGGTTAAACAAAAGGTGAAGGTGAAAGCTTCTAATTGTGGTTGCATGGAAGAGAGGAGAGGCATGGTGCTTGTTCCAGAATGGTAGCTAATATCCCCATCCTACCCAAAGTCCAGAGTTACTTTTGCAATTTACGAACGGTTCTTACTTGACTCATGTGCAAAATAGATCTTCACAATACTGTAACTGCATGGAAACGATTAATGTTCCCAGCTTGGTCAAAGGAATCACACAGTCAAAAACATATTAACTTTAATTGCCCTTATGGTTATTATAACACAGTTGGAATCATGTTAAATTGCTTTGGATTTGCATGCCATCTTGGGTCTCAGAGCCTGAAACCTAAGAACAAATCTCCCCCTTCTTGTATTATGCTTAAATGAGCCACCTAACTGCAAAGCCATTTCTGCATATTAAAGCAAAAGTTTATATGTATCCAATCTTGCAGCGTATGCCCATGCAGCTTTTTTGTATTTAAGATTAACCGAACTGCCTTATAAAGCCACAGGCTAATTGATGTATCATACAGACAACATATTGAGTACCCAAATTAGTCTGGCACAGAGCGATGAACCGCTCTGCAGTCATTCCAAGGGTATTATCCATATTTACAATGGGGCTACTGCTTTAAGAAGTGGATTTTGGCTGTACCAAATCTGTTGAGGATCCTTTTCTGGTATGATATACTGATAAATGGCAGCAGGATGCACTACATTTGCTGCAAAGTAGTAACCAATGAACTGGCAAAATCCCAGGTGAATTAGCACCATAATAAATCCATAGGTTTTTTTATAGAACACCCCCTAAAAAGTATGAAATGAATGTATTCACACAGAAGTTATAGCAAACTCCTGGTCAGTTCATAAACTGTTGATGAGATTTTGGAATCAAATTACAATAGCTGATATAAACTGAAGGAATAACTTCCAAACACTCATACAACCACTCACCAAATTATTTTGGTGGGCAGCTATATTATGAAGCAGAGATCAGAAGCAACATTTCACAAGTGAAACAAGCAAATTTTCTTTACTACCAAAACCTATGTAGGGCGGTATTCAGCTAAGTTTTACTGAGAACAGACCTGCTGAAATGAAGTTAATACCTCAAGGGACCATTTCTCTCCATATGAACCAACCTAGACCCTGTGATCAGCACCAGAGGCCATTATTTGCCCCCTCCATGAGGGGTCTGGAGGGTGGCAATATGAGGACAGGCCTTTTCCGTGGGGGCTCCTCATTTGTGGAATTCTCTCCCTAGGGAGGCTCTCCTGGCACCTTCATTACCTATCTTTAGGCACCAGGTGAAAACATCCCTCATATCCTAGGCCTTTGACTAATTAAAAAATCCTTGGCCTTTTAAACAGTCCGTGTATGGGTTATGTATTTTTTTGGTGTTTTTATACTGTACTCTGCCCTGGGATCTTCGGACAAATGGCAGTATGTAAATTTAATAAATAAGTACACAAAAATAAATAATTAACTTAACTTAGTCACGGTCATTAATTTCAATGCGTTTATACTCTAAGTAAAACTTAGTTGACCGCCACACTTAAGTATGACTGTGGCAGTGATCGTGAAATTATTATTTTGTCCGTGTATGTATCTTTCTGAGCCTTGATTAATCTGAGCCTTGAAATGCATAGAGCTCAAACAGGAAGTGGGAAAGAGCACCATTTTCAAATTCCTCCTTCAGCGTTTTGTATTTTGCAAGGGAGAAAAAGGGGGTGGGTGGGTCTCCAAGGCTTTGTAAACACCAGGGGATATTTGAAGCTTACGGTGGTGCCACGTTGGCAATATCTGTACTGTATTAGCAGATGTCTCTGCCAGATCAAAAGCGTTTCAACAAGTGCACGGGTACCAATTGGATAGTATCCATACAGACTGACATACGTTCAGGCGCAAAATAAGCAAATAAATGGCTGCAATGAAACTAAATGAAGGGCATGTGTATGCATGTATACGCATTTCTGTTATAAGCAATATGATGTGAAAGTGCTTATTGGCAATGGAAGTCCCAGGCGGGTTTCATGGTTCTGGGTCATTTGAATAGAATAAAGATGGACAGATTATTTGAATACAGCTAATAAAAGTTTAAATTGTCCAATTTGTTTTTAGATTTAAAAAAAATAAAAATCAAATTGCGAAACAACCCAGACTTGTCCAACAGCAAGAGAATATAGGTACATATAGGATGTCCTGTGAATCTCAGGTACTAACATGCCTGCAAACCAAAGCAGGAAGTATAAATATGTAGAAAGCAGTGTTTTAGTCCTGGCAAAATGGCAGTTCAAATTACATCTCATGTGAATGCCCAGGCTTCAGAAATACGTGAACATGTTAAGCACCACACATTATCTCTTTTTGTACTTACGTGAGTGAATAAAACTTCATTCTGTATCTCATTTAGGCTTTCATTTGGGATCCATGCTTCAGCAAAATTCAAGAAATTCCACTTCTCTTTCTCACCTTCTTGTGCCTGCAGATTTTCTTTCTTGCCATTTAGTGCGGTCCCAGTAACATTGGCCTGCAGGCAGAAAGATCAAAAACTGTTTCACGCTTGACAATATAACTTCACCCCATGCTAGTCTAGGGTGGTGTGGGCTGGGGCGTAGTAGTAGGTTTTGGGTCCATAAACTATTCTTTCCTATCCCAAACCAACGAACTTGCTAGGCCTCTCCTAATTCCATAGCAGGGGCAGCAGTAGGTGGCCCCTTTGTCTCATAAGTCAAATCAATTCTACTTCTGGATGGAAAAAGCAATTGCGAAACAATCTGTTCCATCAGGCAGGAGAGAAAAAAGCTGAGGGGACTGAGCCTGCTTCCCAAAGTCCTTTGCTCTCCTGCCTCTGTCACGTGATGAGGGTTGCTACCCAACCCATTCGGTTCATCATCAACCGCTTGAAATAAGCAATTACAATTCACCAAAGGTGAATATTTCTACCAGACTGCATTCTCTATGCCCTCTGGTTATGTAGACTAAATAACTTGTATTACAGTACAACAAATAACATGTCTTAAAATAAATAGTATTTTATTATTTATTACTATTTATCTTATTGCCATTGGCCATGCTTGCTTGGGGGCGATGGGAGTTGTCCATGGCCAAGTAGGTTTTTTTGGTTTTTTTTTTAGATATTTTATTAAAGTTTTCTTGGTTTACAAAGGTATGCGCAATGTCTCTTTTTTCAAGTTACATAGGTCAGTTTCATTTGTTGAGACATTAGGGTTACATTAGGAAGAAAAAAGGGGGGGAGAGGGCCATGGTGGGGTCGGGAGGCGATATTTCTATTTTGCTTAATGTATGTGTGGGTTTTTGTGTCAGCGTCGTTTGTGCAGATTCTCTTTGCTATTCGCTTGTGTTCCTTTGGTGGTGAGAGAAATTGTGGTTGGCCTAGGGTGCGGTTGTTTGTTTGTGATTGGCTGTGTTGAACTTTGTTTTCGTGTGTGAGTGGGGTGGGTGGGTGTTTTTGAATCAGGTTAGCCATATTGATTCATATGCTGTTGGTGGATTCCTGTCGTTGTCTTGTTGGGCTGTGTATGTGATGAAGGGGAACCATTCCATGGCCAAGTAGTTGAGCAACATCTGGAGGGTCAAAGGTTCCCCACACCTGCTTTAAGATTACCTGAGGCAATCCTGTTGTGGATTTCTCTGCCATCTGAAGTACAGGGCAGATGGCTACCAGGCTGACAGCCTTCCCAGTATTTATGGTGCTCTGTACACAAGAAGGACTAGCAGGACTAGCTCACTTTCCAGGTTTTAGAAGGCTTCCAGACACTGTGCTTTAGAAGTCCTCCTGTCAGTCATAAACAGATCTAAGGGGAGCATAGGTTACAGATAATATCTGTTGCTGACTTGTTGAAACGGGCTTTCGAAAAGTGAATTTTATAAAGTATCACTGGTTATGTGTTTTAGTGGTGATATTTATATGGTGGTTTTAAAACTGAACCACTTCAGAAGTATATGCATAGAAGCAAGGTATAAATAGGAAAAAAATGAGAAGCAAAATTTGATTTAAACCTATTGTATGTACCGGTACCTCCAAGAAGTGTCATGTGTCTCTTCTGTCTTCTCTGTTGAATCAGATTTACAGATACAAAACTACTTGTCAGTCTTATATTCTTCTTAATGGTTCAATTCATATTGTTTTCAAATTCACCTTTTAGTCATCAAAGCTAGATTTTTGGCTTTACTTTCCACGTGCTACCCAATATATCTAGACCTAAAATGGTTTTGAGGAAGTTTTAGCTTTGGTACTAATGCTTTATAAACATACAAAGTCCAAGTTAAACTTTATTAACAGGACATTCTCAACTGTTTTACCTGTTGTTGTTGTTGTTGTTGTTTTTTTAAAAAAAACTGCTTAAAAATACACACAAACTCTGTTTAATTCTGTAGCCAAAGGAATTTAAATGCTATCATTTATTGACCTTTTCTTCCGATACAGAGTCATGCCTCTTCCCAAGAAGCAAAAGTCATATGAAGTAACTAGAGAAGGAGGAATTAGGGTAGGGGACAATCTAGAAAATAGGGTTGTTAGGTGTATGTGCACTCACAATGTAAGGAAAGTACTATAGTCAGTATCTTAGAGCCGTGCTTTGGACAGTGAGGACTGCCAACATTTAAGTGCGAAAACATACCTTGCGATTCAACATTCCCCACATAAGAGGGTCCAGAGTCCCATTTGCGATAAGGTAATGGATATTCACAGAACTGCACTGTCCAATCCGATGCGCCCTGTCTTCAGCTTGCTTTATGTGTCCAGGGTCCCAGTATAGCTCAGCAAAAACCACATGAGTGGCAGCAGTAAAGGTTAATCCCTACAAATAAAGACAAAAATGAAGGCCCCAGCTTGGAAAGCAGAGTCGACTGAAGGGAAAGGTATTTAATGCTTTTGCCAGAGAGTCCTCACATAATGCCTTGGGCTCAGAAAAGTCTGAAAATGGTTAGCCAACATGGTTTAAGGAATTATGACAAATTGCATTTCCAGTTATTGCTGACGCCCACTGCCTGCCTGGGTTTTGGAACTCCCAACTTGGGGCCCACCTTGCACTCCTCCTTTCCAGCAAAACCTTGCCATAGCCTGACACTAAGGTCTCTTTTAAGTTTCAGGTAGATAATATGGAAGGAAAGGCGTAACTTTCTCCCACCCTTGCTTTCTCTCCTGCCATCTCCCACCGCTTTCGGACTCACCTTTCCCTGCAAATGCCAAACCATCACTGTTTGGGCTCACTGCCATCTCACTTCTCATCCCTCCTCTGAACTTCTCCCTTCTCTTCTCAACTGCCTTCAGTAGTAAACATGGATTTTTCTTTCGATCTACCTTATCAATAAAACCTGCTTCTGGAAATCCTCTTATCTCAGTTGCTCCATCCTGAGTACCTTATGCAGGCACCCTGCTACTTAGACTGACGTCCTTAAATTAAGCATGTATATTTTTTGTAAATGCACGCGTTTCTGGACCTGTCATCTGGCACAAGAGAGCCAGGGCCACAGCAAGGACAGGGCCACAGCTAAATTCCCCCCAGGCATGTGGGTTTAGACATGAGTCCTAAACAAGTGTGGGGACAATGAATGCTGAAACTGACTTTGAGGGAACAGAATAGGAATGTTCATTTATTTCCCATACCATATCTTAAAATTCTTATGTCTATACTTCAGTATATACTGAAGAGCAAGTCATGAGATACTAATTTAAGGAACTCCTTTGACCTATGCTGATGGAGTGAGAAACGACACCATAACGAAACATAGGAATGGGTTATTGTTCAAGGTTAGGCCATGGGAGAAAGTAGTTAACTTTTTCCTTAGTTATACCGATTTGCTACATTAATTTGCTGCAGGATCACGACCCCCTCCCCAAACAGTTGTGTAACATCAGCATAATGACCAGAGGTAATACTGTTGGGAGATTCCATTCCACCTTTTGTTGCAGACATGGGATTGTTGCGTGTCACATGTCTTGTTTACATTCCAGCACAGACTGCTGGGTCCCGTGAGCGGAACTTCCACTCTGTGTATTGCTTTTGTTTAGAGTCTCTCTCTGAGAAGACGGCAAGGAGAGACATGTTTCTTTGTTCTGATTTATGTAAAATAAATCCGTAGTTTTAGTATGCATCCACAGCCTCCAGCCTCTTCTGTTGTACAGTTTACTCTGCTACGTATAGTGTGCTCAAGGCAGCAAGCTTGAGTCGCTGATTTAAGTCGGAGCCAGAGGTCGATGAATCTCCGCAGCGTGAAGGCTGAGAGGGAGACAATCCAGCTGGGGGCTAGCCAGCTGGCCTTTCGACCCCCGGATGCCGACATCGGGGTTATGGGCCCAGCGCGCTTCCGCTGCTGTACAACTCTACGTAGTGCTTTAATTCAGCAGTTTCATCTGTAATTTCTCACACACAAAGTGGTCTCTGTGACACCTGTCAATTCACTGACCAAGCTCTTTGCCTTACAGTGTGCTTCATAGAGTTTAAAAAAAAAGTCAGTGCCAATACAGATTAACAGTTCAAATGCCATAAACAGGATACAAGTTGTATCCTGTATATTGTTAGTCCTTACCTGGCCAGCAGCCAGAATGCTCAAAATGGCCACCCTAGTATCTGGGTCCTTCTGAAACTGATTGACAAGGCTGATTCTTTCTGATGAAGGCACGCTTCCATCTATTCGAATATATCGAGCCTGTGAAGTAAGAAAACCAAAGCATTACCCGAAGTTAAAGGAAATCCTTGTCTTTGCATATAAACAGCCAAGATGCGACAAACGCAGACTTTTTAAAAAGCAAGTGTACTTTTAACAAGATCTTTCTACATCAGCACCAAAAATGCTCGATAGTAAGATCCTTAAAAAGCAGTGGAAGAAAATAAGCCACACTTACCTTGCTTTCTATCACTGCCTCTGTACATGCCTGAAGCATGCTTAAGTGATGAGCAAAGACTAGAAACTTCAGTTTGTCATTCTGAAGCAGCATTTTGATGTAATCCTTTACTGCTCCTGCCTAAAACATACAAAGCACTTTGGAATTTTGTTGTAATAAAACAGTTAAAAGGATAAAACAAAGTAATTTGTGCTGATGTAAAAGATAAAAACTACATTAGCACAAAAGGTTAATTTCCTCTCTCTGTTTGAACAATATCCATTATCTGAAGTGTGCCAAGAAAACAAAAATCCAATCTATGCACCACGTTATCTTACAGATATATCTTACTGGCACATCATCATCATCATCATCATCATGTGTAGATCCACTAAGGGTTGTATCTGAAGGCACACTGTGAGAATGGAAAGACACTTCTGCTTGTGCAAAGGGGATAACTATTTCTGCTGAATCTCTGCTCTATCAGCTGGGCCACATCCCATTCTATTCCTGAGGATGCCTGACCTTCAGGATTGGTTTTGTGGGGATCATGAACGCCAACTCCTGGGGGCCGAGGCTCCCTCAATGGGCTCCCTCAATGTTTTGAGTGGGCCAGGCCCCCCTTTGTTCAAACTCAGAGCAACATCAGGACGTCGTGCAATGTTGCGTGTGTGACATCAGGACATTGTGTTGGCCCCCTCTATGTGTTTTTTTTAGAAGATGGCGCTTCTATTGAGGATAATGAGAGCTGCAGCACAGAGGAGGACTGTAAGCGAGCCACTGCTGTAGTTCTCTGGAATCAACACAAAGTGTTATTACTACAAGTACACTGTGTCACATACTGCCTGCCCCTTAAAAAGCAGTCAGGAACGCAACTTGGCACTGAAAATAAGTTCGCAGCGAAAGACAGTGACAAGTGAGATAATTAAAACAGGAACACTATATACTAAGTTGAAAGACAAAGTTAAAAGTGTGGCCTTGTCGTATCTAAAGCCTGAACCTGCATTCTAAAATTACAGACAAGAGTTTATCCTCAGTGTAACTGGATACTGCTCATTAATTCAGAGACACTTTACGACAATAGGTAGGAACCAAAGTCCACTGAGAGCCAGTGTGGTGTAGTGGTTAAGAACGGTAGACTCGTAATCTGGTGAACTGGGTTCGCGTCTCCGCTCCTCCACATGCAGCTGCTGGATGACCTTGGGCTAGTCACACTTCTTTGAAATCTCTCAGCCCTACTCACCTCACAGAGTGTTTGTTGTGGGGGAGGAAGGGAAAGGAGAATGTTAGCCGCTTTGAAACTCCTTCGGGTAGTGATAAAGCGGGATATCAAATCCAAACTCTTCTTCTTCTTCCGTTCTCAGATGCGTGTGTGACTCAGTGTAGGCTTCCATTGTCAGGGCTGGTCGGTTCCTCTTCATATTACAACACAGAAGCTTCTTGTTCTTTTATAATTTTTATTAAGAATTCACAAACAGTACTTATAAATAGTGCTTAACTTCAACACTATCACTCCTCAAAGTCATTTAATTCAGATAACTTCTGAGCTCTGCTTCTCCCCTGACCAGCAACTCTCAAAAAGGCAAACATGAGGCTCCTTTCGTTTTCCCGCTCTTTTCTTAACCTTCTAGTGAGGCCTGGCTTGTACCTCCCCTCCTCCGAGCTTGAGCCAAAACTTAACCCTTGCCTTTCCTGAACATTCTAACTCTACTCCCTGACATCACCCCCTCCCCTAAGCCCCCCTCCCTCCTCCTCGCTCTCCTCTGTTTCTGAAGGGCTGAACCCTATGAACTCATCTTCATCACTATCTGTCTCTTCGAAAATTTCTTGAAGATGCCAGTTATGGGGCTTAGGTTTGTGGGGATGTTTCCAGTGAAACTCTCTCTGCAGTTCCGGGACATTTATTTTTTCTGCTGGTTCCCATGAATTCTCAGATGCATCTAACCCTTTCCATGCAACCAAATACTGTAATTTCCTCCTGCTTATCCTCGAATCTAATATCTCTTCCACTTCGTTCTCCTCTTCCTCCATCATTGTGGGGAAAGGAGGTTGTTCCCTTGCCACTTGGTATTTATGAGCTGGTACAAACACTGACAATAAAGACCTATGAAATACAGGGTGTATTCTCATATTTTCAGGTAACTGAAGCTTGAAAGCGACTGGGTTAATTTGAGCTGTTACTTGGAAAGGCCCCAGTCTTCTTGGTTCTAGCTTTTTACACCTCCCTCGCAGTGGTAGTCCCTTGGTAGACAGCCATACCCAACTCCCTACTTGGATTTCTTCCCCAACCCGCCGGTGTCTGTCTGCAGTTATCTTGTAAGTCTCCTTAGCTTCTTCCAAATCCTCCTTCAATAATTCATGAATGCATCTCAACTCCTCTACCATTTGCTCTGCTGCTGGTACTGCTAATTGCTCCTCTTGTCCCGGGAATGCCCTTGGGTGCAAGCCATAGTTTGCCACAAATGGCGCTCTGCCCGTAGACACATGCAGTGCATTATTATACGCAAACTCTGCTAAACTCAGTCTCTCTATCCACCCGCTTTGCTGACAGCCCGTATAACACCTTAGATATTGTTGTAGGGTTGCATTCGTTCTTTCCGCTTCCCCATTGGTTTGCGGGTGTCTCGCTGACGTGAGGCTCAGCTCTACATCTAGTAACTGCATTAATCTCCTCCAAAATTGTGATGTAAATTGGGCCCCTCTATCTGAAATAATTTGTGATGGCATACCATGCAACCTAAAAATATTATCTAAAAACATCTTCGCGGTTTCCTGTGCTGTAGGAATTTTGGCACAGGGTATGAAATGCGCCATCTTGGTTAGCATGTCAACCACCACAAAGATCACTGTTTGTCTGTGCGATGCCGGTAGATCTGTTACAAAGTCCATAGACACCACCTCCCAAGGCCTTCCCGGTGTGGGCATAGGTTGCAACAACCCGGCAGGAGCTGCTCTGGGTGCTTTTGCTCGTTGACATACCTCACAAGCCCTTACATATTGTCTTACATCCTCCCTCAACTTCGGCCACCAGAACTGCCATGTGATCTGATATAATGTTTTCTCTCTCCCAAAATGTCCTGCAGTCGGGTTGTCATGGTGTTGCCTCATTACTTTACCTCTTAATTCACCTTCAGGTACATATAGCGCCCCTCTCCTATACAACAATCCACCTTTTTCCTCAAAACCTTCCTCTTCCCCTCTACCTTGTCTCAGTTCCTCTATCTTCCTTTGTGCAAACTCATCTGTTACTGTCAACCGCTGGAATTCCCTGCCGTCCATTACTATGGCTGCACACTTCCACTGATCCGATTTCAACATTTCTTGCAACTTGGGAGTTGCTTCCTCTACCATATACTCAGGTTTGCGCGATAGCGCGTCTGCCCTAACATTCTGATGCCCAGGTACATACTCTATCCTAAAATTAAACCCAGCAAAAAACTCCGCCCACCTAATCTGTCTTTGATTTAGCTGTCTAGCAGTTCTCCAATATTCTAAATTCTTGTGATCTGTTTGTACCACCACCTGATGTGATGCCCCTTCCAAAAAATGCCTCCACACTTTAAAAGCTGCATACACAGCTAAAAGTTCTTTATCAAATATGGTGTAGTTCTGTTCTGATTGACTTAGTTTTCTAGAGTAGAATGCACAGGGTCTCCAGTCCCCTTCCTTGTCCCGTTGCAGCAGAATTGCTCCAATAGCCCTATCAGAGGCGTCAGTTTCTATCTTCATATGTCTACTTGTGTCTAGGTGCATAAGATACTTTTCTGAAGCAAACACCACCTTTAATTTATCAAAAGCCTCTTGAGCTTCCCCAGACCATCTGAACGGTCCCTTGCCTCTCAGACAATCTGTTAGTGGAGTTGTGATTTTGGAGTAATTACCTATGAACTTACGATAGTAATTGGCAAATCCCAAAAACCTCTGCAGATCTTTCTTGGTTTTAGGTGCCTCCCATTCCACTACTGCCCGAACCTTACTAGGGTCCATGTGTACTCCTTCGTGAGAAATGCAATACCCAAGGAATTCTACCTTCTGAGTGTGGAATTTACACTTCTCTAACTTCACATATAACCTGTTGGCCCTCAACCTTTCTAACACCTGTGTGACATGTTTTACGTGTTCTTCGATACTTTCACTATATATTAAAAGATCATCTAAATAAGCAATACAGAACTGATCCTGTATACCTGTTAGGACGTGGTTGATGAAAGTTTGAAATACGCCTGAGCCATTTTGCAGACCAAACGGCATTACCAAGAATTCAAACACACCATACTTAGTACAAAAACTGGTTTTCCACTCATCCCCTTCTTGGATCCTTATCAGATTATATGCTCCTCGTAGATCAAGCTTGGTAAAGACCTTGGCTGACCTCAGTCTCTCTAAGAGGTCATCTATACGTGGCAGGGGGCACGCACGAGGCTTCATTTGGCTGTTAAGGATTCTGAAGTCACATACCAATCTCGGCGCCCTTTCCTCCCCTTTCTTTTTGACAAAAAAGACGGGAGCTCCCCCCGATGCTGTGGACTCTCTAATAAAACCTCTCTGCAAATTTTTTTGCAGGAACTCCCTCAGTGCTGCGGATTCTACTTCCGACATGGCATATATCTTACTAGGGGGCAATTGTGCGCCAGGGATTAGGTCTATCTTGCAATCATAAGGCCTATGTGGTGGAAGCTTATCCGCTTCTTTTTCACAAAAAACATCCCGGTAAGCAACATACTGTGAAGGGACCTCACTTTCATTCCCCATCAACTTCCCTTCCACCTCTGTTCCCATCACTTCCACCAAGGTTTCCCCCCTTTCCCCCAAACAATGTGTCATGCAATAGAACGAACAAAAAACCAAAGACCTTTGATTCCAAGCAATCGCCGGATTGTGACGATTGAGCCAACTCATGCCCAGCACCATTGGGTGTCCAGCTAGTTTAGTCACATAAAAGGCCCTGGTCTCTGAGTGATGGGCCATGTCTATCCTCATTGGTGGAGTCTCATAAGCCACTTCTCCTGACAGTAGCGGTCTGCCATCAATTGTCTTCACTCGCAATGGAAACTTTAAAGGTAACAAAGCAATTCTGTGTTCCTGTACCAATTTCTGGTCTAGGAAGTCAGCTGATGCTCCTGAGTCCAACAGCGCCTCTACTTTGATCCTGTGTCCATTCGGTAGCTGTAGTTGCACCTTCAACGTTAGTCCTGGGACAGGTGGTTCCGCGTGAGAGCCTTCTATTGCTCCACCCGGCTGCAGGCTCCCATTTCCAGCCGGGGATATTGGTTTCCCTGATGCAATTCCTTTGGGCAAGCCTCTCCTTCCGTGTCTGCTCCAGACAGAGACTCCCATCCTTTACGATTGCGACAATGTCGTGCCAGATGCCCTGGTCTTCCACAGACAAAGCAATGTCTTGGGTCTCTCCCCCTCCCTTCGTTTCCTCTTCTCATGGAAGCTGCAGTCATTGGGAGGGGTCTGGCTGCTCCTAACTCCATGGGTTCTGGCCTCTCTCGTCCAGGCAGGTTGCCAGCTCTGCTCTGCGTAATTTCTGTAATGGTGCTTTCCCGCCACCGCGGTTTCCATTGTTCCTTCTTTTCACTAGCCCTCCGTTCAACACGTAGACTTAATTGCAGGCACGTTCGGACCAGGGAGTCCAAGGAATCAGGTTCTGGCATTTGGGCCAGCTGGTCTAAAATCTCATTATTCAGTCCTTCCCTAAAAAGGGCTGCAACCGTTGGGGAATTCAGGTCCCATTTTAATTTCTGCACCAGCAAACTGAAGTTAGACCAATAAACTCCCACAGTGTCCTTTCCTTGTTTCATTCTCAACAGCTGTCTAGCTGTGGCTGTTTCATGTGCAGGGTCTAAGAAAATTGTGTCTAAGTACCTCAGGAAAGTTTGTAGATTTCCCAGGGCTGCATCCCTTCGAGCTATCAGGGGTATAACACAGTCCTTAGCCCTCCCTTCTAGGAAACTGATTACATAGGCAACCTTCTCTTGCTCCGATTGAAATTCCTTATCCTTTATCTCTATGAGGTAAGAAATTTCTGTCTTGAAAGCCATGTATTCTGAGCTTTCTCCCTTGAAACTACGTGGATGTACAGTGAATGTTTTACTCACTTTATTTCCACATGTCGCTTGCAGCATGGTTCTGTGTTCTCCCAAGGCTGCTGACAGTATGTCAACTTGACTTTTCAACTGTAAATTCTGTTGCCATAAGTCCTGTAAGGTTAGCTGAATTGTTGGGGTTTCTCTTTGTCCACCTTGTGTTGCAGCTCCGTCCATTTTGTTTCTCCTTCTCTACTTAATGTGAAGAGGCACAGAGCAGAAGTTATTCTGTCAGGGCTGGTCGGTTCCTCTTCATATTACAACACAGAAGCTTCTTGTTCTTTTATAATTTTTATTAAGAATTCACAAACAGTACTTATAAATAGTGCTTAACTTCAACACTATCACTCCTCAAAGTCATTTAATTCAGATAACTTCTGAGCTCTGCTTCTCCCCTGACCAGCAACTCTCAAAAAGGCAAACATGAGGCTCCTTTCGTTTTCCCGCTCTTTTCTTAACCTTCTAGTGAGGCCTGGCTTGTACCTCCCCTCCTCCGAGCTTGAGCCAAAACTTAACCCTTGCCTTTCCTGAACATTCTAACTCTACTCCCTGACATCCATGAATGGAAGTGGGGAGAGGTGGGAGAGAGTTGTTTGATTGTTTTTGCTAATAGCTCCTGCAGCCCTTCAAGTATCATTTGGGGGGGGGGTGAAACCCTGAAACAGTGTGGGAGGTGGTGCACAGCCTGCAGGGAAAATCTGCAAAAATGATCTCGCACTTCCATTTGCAGAAGAATGATGCATCAAAGCCCCTTCCAAAAATGGAAGGAATTCTGTTCACCAAAGGGTGTCTTTGGATCCAATACACTATTCAAAACCATACTTTTTCCGTCTGAGGGACTCATTCCCTCATGGGCAACCTTCTGGGGGCCATGTGCCAGTGGCAAGCAAGGCCAGAGGCAAAAGCTGGCCAGAGCAATGGATACAAACCTTTCCCCTGTGCAGTGGGCCACACTGCAGCCTCACAGAAGCCAGACTTCTCTATACAGGCAAGTGAGAGGCTCCCTCACTATTCCAGGACACATTCCAGACAAGCAAAGTACACAAGGAGGGTGCAAAGCACAGCCGGTGAGGAGTGGGGCCTAGAGAGAGCTCTGAGGGCCAGACAGAGATGGCTGGAGGGTCAAATTTGGGCCCTGAGCCTGAGGTTCCCACCACATGACTGCCATAATAGTTTGATACATGACAAAATACAGTGACAGAGAAATCACTTTATACTGGGCTGCTATAATTTTCAGGAACATATAGGAAGAGACAATCTAACAAATGGACTGACAAATTTGTATATATAGGAAAAGGCAGTACAATTCTTTAAATAAATGTTAAAAATGATAAGATATGTCAAGATTACCTTGGCAATGGCAGTCTGCTTGAACATGCTTGTAATTAGGCCCATCACCTGGAAAAAATCCGCAGAATCTAAATTTGAAGCTCTCATTAATTTCTCCCACTCTTCAAAGCTAGCATTTAATTCCTGCACAGGAGGGAATGGCAATATTTAGAGGCAAAAATGTGAAAGGGCAAAACAATTACTGTTTCTCTGAATCATGCCCTACTTTTGCTAGCGAGAAGAAAAGAGAAAAACAACAGTCCCTAAAGATGCCAGCTTCTTCACAGAGGAATGCTAGAGCAGAGGTAGGTCAGTCACATGTTGCTGCCAAGAATAGAAGCCTAAGACAAGCTGGGGATAAATATCAAAATAAAAAGAATTTACAGCTCATTCTGTTTCAGTCATAAATCAATGGCTAAAAACAACCCTTCTTCAAGGCTCAAAAAGAACTGAAAGCTACTGAAGAAATAAAAAACATTAAAGCACATTGGTCTCAGGGCTATACTTTTACAGCACCTTGCTTTAATGCCTTTGCAAATATAACGAGACATTTCACTGTTGTGCTTCTTAATTTGGTGCAATTTAACTTACTGTACTACTTATTTAAAATATAGCAATTGTCATTGTTTCAGACCATTAGTCATAATGCTATTTTAAATGAATAAACTCTGACTTTAGTAGCTGTTGGCAGCAAGTGAGAAGACCATGAATTCTCCTTGTGCCGTGTCTCAAAGTACCTCTGAAATTACCCAGTGGGATTCTTGGTTCTTAAAATGTGTCGAAAGCTGCAATGAGCATGCATCAGTTCCATGTGGCAGTATTCAACTAAGTTGTTGTTGTTTTTGCTTGGAACAAGGTTTGCTTGCACAGGACTTTCCCGCCCTCTCTTCCCTCCCCCCCCAGCCCCTAAATCTGCTCTGCGGGGTAGAGGGAACCCCCAGAACAGGTACAGTGGGAGGGGGAGGCGGGCATGGAGAGAAGTCCCATTATGTAAGTGGATCTCAGTCCTCATGTACATTTCCCAGTTAGCCCTGCACTGGATTCCACCCATGGTTATCTGGACAGTGCCCATTACTACTAAATCTTACACAATGTTCATTCTGGGATTTAACTGTGTATAAAAGTATGCTTTCCAATTTTTTAAAGTTTTCAAACAAAAGTTCCAGGCAGGAACAGAGTGTTCTCCTAGAATTATGGCAGTAAATGCAAAACAAGACTTCTAAACCTGATAGCAAAAAGTGATACTGTTTTCATAGGAGTTATTGGTTACTACTTCTTTCAGTAACCGCTGAAAAAGTAACTGCTGAAAGAGAGGTTAAACACTACTTCTAAAAGGTACTGTTAAGTTCCTGAAGAGTTCAGCTGTACTAAGTTTTATTTAAGTTGTCAGAGAGACACTGAAATCATTGAGTTATATACTTGGGCGAACCTAGTTTTTTAACCACACAGGCTCAGGATCTTGAATATGGTTGCACTGAATAGAACTGCTAAAAAATGTAATCAAGTCACACAACGAGTTTTCAGAGCGAGCTAATTCTGTGTGTGTACTACACACAACACTTAAAACTATAAAAATGAATCACCACCATCACACAGCTATAGTACACTGGTTTACCGTAGCAGCAGTTTGGGGAAGATCAAAAGAAATCCGTTGTCTGACTTTAGGCGGCAACTGTGTTAAAACTTCATTTTTCAGACGCCTTATCATTATATCACTTAGCAACTGGTGCAGTTCATCTAAATTTGAAGCTCCTCTGCAGTCCCACTGTCGTCTTTTACCAAAGAATCTGGAGCATTTAAAGAGCAGCGAAAAATAGGACAGTTAATTTAAATCAACATTAGTTAGTGTTTGATTTTGCAAAGAAGCAGCACACAAGTCTATTTGATCAGCATTCCACACCTCTGCAAAAAGAGCACACCATATAAAGGAATGTCTCAGTGCTCTGTTGCAGCCACAATGTTGCCGATCTCTCAAGTTGCACAAACACAAAATTTAGTAGTAGTAGTAGTAATAATAAAAAATAACAATAATTTATTATTTATACCCCAGCGTCTCTGGGCTACTCCCAACAGAATATTAAAAACATGATAAAACATTAAACATTAAAAACTTCCCTAAACACGCTGAACCAAATTCCTTCATAAATTAGGTAACAAAATGATAGTATGACTTTTGAAACAAATTATGTGTTCCTTTTTGTGTGCGGATTCAGTTCTTGTAGCAAAGCCAAAGCTGGTTCAAGAAAAGAGGGTTCTATGGGCAGCATTCAACTAATTGGTCCTGTCAGTGGAAGCCCTGAGCAAAAACTCCCTCTTGTGCAACAGGGCCTTCCCTGCCCTCCCCTCCCCAACAAATTGGCCCTAAAAGGATTGGGGGAGCCCCTGGAACAGCATGTTTGGGTGGGCGGGGGGAGTCATTCTGGGTGGCGAGCCAAAATGCACTCTTGGAGTTTCTCAGTCCTGTCATAAGCAAAACATTCCTCAAATTAAGCAAAACGTTCATTAAGCAGCCTCACAAGGGGACCCCCCCCCCCAATGTGGGACTCAGCATGAAGAAACATGGGGAAAGATTTGGTGTGCGTGCAAATAAACACTTGAGCTTATAAATGCATTACTATTTTTTGCATCCTAACCCAGAAAATGGTGAACGATTACTTCCTCTTACTTGTAATATTACTGTACCACCCATTAACAACAAGTCATCTGGACAGTTCATAAATAAAACCTTGGGATGGTATTCAAAGTAGTGCTAAGGAGACACAAACATTTTTGCTTGCCAGATGGAACTATCTCGATACCTTCTCCTCCCCTCCATGTACTGTTCTGCTGGTTTTCCATTCCTTCCAGAATGGATTTGGGGGAAGTTCAGGGGCCATGTGGTGGTGGGGGAACATTGATGCACTAGTGAGAGTCCTTTTGCTGGCTTCTGCTCACACAATGGGTTAGTTGAATCCAGCCCATGAAGAATAAATATAGAACACAGACATGAAATCTTAAACCACAGCTCAGCCTAATTTATTGCAGTTAGAAAGGGGAGAAAACAAGGGAAGGGGCAGAGGCAGAAGGAGAAATAAGGGGTTGCCCAACCAACCACAGTTACATAGTCCCTGAAAGTTTACTTTTTGAACATTTAGAGCCTCAACAGAAAAAAGGTTGTCCATCACAACCCCAAGCAATTAAATCAGTAAAATGATCGTGGGGGGGGGGGGACACATCAACAGGGAAGTAAAAGGTGCTGAAATACTTGTACCTGACACGAGCGTCGCAATACTTTTTTGCATATTCAGTCCATGTGCCAAATTTTCGTGGGCAAATTGCTTCAAGTTGCATGAAAAGCTGTAAAAACCATCGTAAGCGGACTTTATTGAGATGACCATTTTCTCAAAATCTGAAAGACACTCATTCTCCTTCTATGAGCATAATCAGCAGCATCCTGAAAATTGCATCACAGTCAAGGGCAACTTCCAAGTAACTCCTCTGACCAGCACAAAATTAGATGCCTTGCCCTGGCTACAGCTGCATAGTCCAGGAATTGCCTGACAGCTTATACCAAATGGTTGTTTTTTCAAACTTCAATAAAATGGCATTTTGTTTTATCACCTTACTGCTTATGTAGTCTTAAATGCTTTCTACCACAGCAATATTCCACCATTTCTCTACTGAGAGGGAATTATGGTCATCTACTCCAGGCCCAACTGTGTCATACCCATAGTTCCAAAAATGTGCTCTGCACAAATCCTTATGGTAAGCAGTACAAAAAATGTATTAAACTATAGGATAATCTGAATCACACTGTACAATATAAAGGAAGAAACTATGTATATTCTATTTGTATTTATAATGCATATTTTATATTATTTTGTAAACTGCTTAGAGGTTTTGATGATTAAGTGGTATATATATATATCATGTTAAATAAAATAAATAAAATTATTTCACTTTTATGCCCAGTTCAGATGTCATAGCAAGTCAGGAATGTGCTTTGGGTGCCTGTGTTACCTCCCCTTCCTTTTTTCCAATTTCTTGTCCCCTCTTCCTGGTTTGGTTTGTGGCACCTACAGTTTGCCGAGTCATCCTAATCAGAATAACTATGGATGCTGCAAACCATATAACTGGAAAGCAGACATCATGGCAACTTAGGGTTACCATAAAGTGAGATAAGGAACCCAATGTGAGGGGAATAGAAAAGACACATGCTCAAAGTATATTCCCAGTGGCCCAGCATGGCTTGGCTATGATATGTGAACCAGGCATCACATGGTGATATTCAGAACCTCTTCAGGTCTTCCCAACGCAGGAGTTCCAGTGAGGAGAATGGTCCGAGTGGCATTCTGTACAATAGGTGACAATATGTTGCTACGAAATGCAGTTCTAGATTTCATGTAGTGTGATTCATCAACTACCACCACTTTGAAATTCTGTTTGTTCAGAGCTTCTGTTAAAGTCTTTGCATCTGGAGTTAGCAAGCCATAACCCAGCACAGTGACTTTGCTCGTGGGTATTCTCCTAGGAAGAAGGAAAGAGCAAAACATACATTCATCAAGTTATAAATTGACTGCCGTAAAGGTAAATGGCAAACTAGCTAAATTCTGTTAATTTATACCGTATTTATCTAGCTTATGTTTACTCTACTGGATACAGCACAGAAGTTTTAGGTTGCCAAAAGAAGACTGGCAAAATACCGTGTTTCTCCTAAAATAAGACACCGTCTTATAATTTTTTTATCCTCCAAAAAACACAGTATGGCTTATTTTCGGGGGATGTCTTATTTTTATTAAGTGTGGTAGAGCAATCTACATTTATTCAATTATAATTAAGTCATCTTCTGGAACATCGTCGTAACTCTCCAAACCCAGAATTCCGTACAGCAATCTACATTTATTCAATTATAATTAAGTCGTCTTCTTCTGGAACATCATCATAACTCTCCAAATCCGGAATTCCATCCTTAATTTCTTGTGACTCCATTTCCTTCAGAACCATTGGCCCCAATCTTTCATGTCGGGCGATACAGGTCTCAGTAAATGAGCAGCTCTTATCCAGGTAACCTGCTCGGATTGCTTTGGCAACAACACTGTCAGTGATTTTATCCCATGAATTCTTCACCCAATTCACGACCTCTTGCAGGTTAGGTTTCACAAAGTTTCCACGCTGATTTCTTGTCATTCTATTTTCAATGTAGTCGTTAATTTCCATACGCAAATTGTCTTTGAATGGCTTGTTTATTGCAATATCCAGAGTTTGCAGATAGGCAGTCATTCCTGCAGGAATCATTATTTGATCTATTCTTCTCTCTGCAAGGAACTTCTTCATGTCTTTAGCACGGTGAGTGCTGGCTGAATCCCAGACCAGCAGACCTCTTTGGCCACCTCGCATAACAAGTGGCAGCATTAAATCAAGCCACCTCCTTATAACTGATTGTGTGCACCAGGCTTTTTCGGATTCAAGAACAAAAATGCCGGAAACACGTTCAATCTTCTCTTTCTTGCCCTTAGTGATGATAACAGGTGTGGCTTTCTTTCCATCCATACGAATTGCCAAAATACAGGTGACACGTGAACTCTCGTGACCAGTGGAGGGAACGTAGATTGAGGAGGCACCCCTCTGTTCAATTGTCGTTTGTGCTCCTTGACCCATAAACACTGCAGTTTCATCCATAGCAATCATGTTGCAAAGTTGGTATTTAGAAAAGTCGATGCCATCAACAAAGGACTTGAATGCAAGTGCTCGCTTAACAACTTCAGCATCTTCCAACTTAAACAGTGTTGTTGATTTTCTGAGAGACAAGTCATGTCGCTGAAGGAAGCCATCCAGCCAGCGTTGTGATGCTTTGAAATCTGGGGATATTTCCAATTGTGGTGCCATTTCAAGGGCAAATGCTTGAATATCAGCCCTGCGCACAACCAAAGCCTTTGCTCTCCTGTCAGCAATCCATTCACTGATCATGTCTTCCAGGTCAGTAAGTAAAGGTTTCCGACCAGAACCACACTTGCGCTTCTTAGAATTTCCCATGACCACCTGTAGACTGAGGTTATTGTATTCTGCCCGCCATTTTTGGACCAATCGGATGTCCAACTTCTTCTCCTTGCAGAAAGCCGTAAGATTCTTGCCCTGGGAGTCCTCCACAATTCCTTTCTTGTATTCAACAGAATAACTCTTTCTTTTTCCACTCATCTTGTCTGGGGGTTGTTGCTGGTTGGTGCTGGGGGAGAGAGACCCACCCACAGTGATGAGTAAAACAGCAGACTTTTACTTTCATGCATGCAATTGCAGCTTGCATCAACCATGCATAAATACGGTATTGCCAGTACTTTTGCACCAAGCAAAAGCACCCTGGTGGTGAAAGCAATTGCATGCAATTACCGTTACCGTACAGCTTGCATCAACCATGCATAAAAATAACTTTTGCACCAAGCAAAAGCACCCTGTGCATTCTGATTTATTACCGGTACCATTGATATCCCCCTTTTTCTTAAAGGAATCCAGGGCCAGCTGTACCATTACAGTACCCCCCCCAAAATAAAAAAAATAAAAAAAAATAAAAAATAAAAAATAAAAAATAAAAAAAATAAAAAATAAAAACAAAAAAACCCCAAAAAAGCAGAGGATTATCTACCTTGGACTGCTGCTGCTGGCTCCCAGCCACTGAGGGCTTCGCGCGGCGCGCTGCTGCTGGCTCCCGGTAGATCGGGGACCCACGTGGCGCGCGCTGCAGCTGCGGCTGCGTCCCGGCCAGTCGGGGCTTCGCGCGGCGCGCTGCTGCGTCCCGGGCACACAAGGGATTCGCGCAGCGCGCTGCTGCTGGCTCCCGGTGGATCGGGGACCCACTTGGCACGCGCTGCAGCTGAGGCTGGGTCCCGGCCACTCGGGGCTTCGCGCGGCGCGCTGCTGCGTCCCGGGCACACAAGGGATTCGCGCAGCATGCTGCTGCTGGCTCCCGCTGGATCGGGGACCCACTTGGCGCGCGCTGCAGCTGAGGCTGGGTCCCGGCCACTCGGGGCTTTGCACGCCGCGCTGCTGCTGCGTCCCGGCCACTCAGGGATTCGCGCAGCGCGCTGCTGCTTGCTCCCGGTGGATCGGGGACCCACGTGGCGAGCGCTGCGGTTGCGGCTTCGGCTGGGTCTGGGTCCCAGCCACTCGGGGCTTCGTGCGGCGCACTGCTGTTGCCTCCCGGTGGAGCGGCGCGCGCTGCTGCTGGCTGTTTCCTTCTGGATTGGGGCCCCACGTGGTGCGTGCTGCTGGGTGTTTAGGCGGGGCTGCAGCAGCATCCGGTTCCGGGCGCCAACTTCCTCTTCCTTGCCGCCCTCCGGAGGTGCACACTCACCAGGTACGGTACCCGATATGGTATTACTCCCAGTACCCAGTACGCCTTATTTTCGGGGTACGCCTTATATTTTCTGACCCCTTAAAAATCCTGCCATGCCTTATATTTTAGGCATGTCTTATATTATGAGAAACACGGTATGCAATAGAATTTAATATAGCTCGTTTTGTACTTCAATTAACGCCGACATGTTTTGCTTTCAAAAGTGTTTGAGCATTTTATTTATATTAATTAATTCAGAAAAAGAAACATCAGAGAATGTTGAGATACTTCACTCATCGTATAGAGGATAATAGTAGATATTGAACCAAAAGCTTTCACAAGTGACAGCTCTAAAGGAAGTAAAGCAGTGCTTATGGATATTCAAACACACAGATGTTGTGTTCACATATCACACAATGACTAGTTTAACAAGGCAGTTTCAGAATGCATGGTTTGAAGTTGATTTGCTTTGAAACTAAACCACGATGCCTGTTGTGTGAGCAACAAGAAGCCAAGATTCAGTGGAAGCAAAACAAAAGGCTACTAAAGTCCTCTTTCCAACCATGCCAGAAGTGAGCGGGAGGGCTTGCTCAGATTCATTACAGCTTCTGCATGTTGCACTAAATCATGGCTTAGTGAGATGTCCAAACCAGACCAGCATGCTCTTAACAATGGAAGTAGATTTGTAAGTACAGCCATAAAACCATCTTAAGTGCTTCAGAGCTACTGTTCGGATGGCAAAGCAATGTGACTGCTAGCATGCCACTTACCAGGTGTCAGTTTTATTCTGAATAACGATGATATCCTCTGGAGAAAGTTCTGGGATCCATTTCTCCATCTCATCAACCCACGGGTACCTCAGAGAGGAGGGTACCACTATTAACAGAGGCCATTCATTTTTGTAGTAGTAAGTTATAGCTATTGCTTGAATCGTCTTCCCCAAGCCCATCTAAGTCACAACAAATTGAAATAAAAAGAAAAGCTTAATTGTATGAAAGCAGGGAACATCCTTATCAGTGGTTTACCTAGAAAAAGTCCTATCAGCTGTTTACACTTTTCATTTGCAGATGGCAGCCACCTTAGAACCTCCAAAATGTATTACTCAACTTAAGTGCATAATCACTTCCAACACCTGCTCAGTTAAGGACATTAGTGGGAGAAGGGTAGACATAAAGCCCCTATACTCACATATCCACAGAAACCATCTCCAGATATATAAAACTACAAAATATACCTTATTCTCCTCGCAACACACACCACATACTCATATACGCCTTATTTTTCCATGGATCAGGATGCTAGATCAGGAAGAACTAAAACACACCATTTTGCATTCACATGATTTCTTACATAGGTTCCTCCTCAAGCCACCATTAAATTAAAGCTTACATTGATCCCACAGAATAATTATGGTCCCTTGAATGTAGAAATAAAATACTTCTTCCCATACCAGCTTGCCTACGTCTTAAGATCTTCTGCCCTAAGATCTTCAGACACACTCTTTAGTAAAGGAAAACATGTTTCCACAAAGGAGAGGGCCTTTTCTGTGGCGGCACCCTGCCTTTAGCATGCCAAGAGAAAGGGCCATGGCACAGCAGTAGAGCATCTGCTTTGCATTCAGAAGGTTGCAGTTTCAATCCCTGGCATCCTCAGTTAGGACTGGGGTGTCCCATGCCAGAAACCCTGGAGAACAGCTATCAGTCAGTATATAGATAATACTGAATTAAATGGACCAATGGTCTGACTTGGTATAAGGCAGTTTCTCATGCTACTTTCCCGAGGAAACACACCAGGTAAGGCCAACACAAGCTTTCCAGTCAGGTTGTGACTTTCCAGATTGCCCAGGTATTTTAGATTACAGATGATTTTGTTTGCCCTACTCTCCTTTTTTGATTTTGCAGCATTAGCTTCTCTTTAAAAAAAAAAATTTTTTTTGTTTTTGTTTTAAAACTGTACAGTCATACCTCAGCAGTCAAACAAAATCCATTCCGGAAGTCCGTTTGACTTCTGAAACGTTCGACTTCCAAAGCGTGGCTTCTGATTGTTTGCAGGAAGCTCCTGCAGCCAATTGGAAGCCACGAAAGCCCCACTGGATATTCGGCTTCCAAAAGAACGTTCGAAAACCGGAACACTCACTTCCGGTTTTCGATTGTTCAGGAGCCAAAACGTGAGACTCCCAAGGCGTTCGGGAGCCAAGGTACAACTGTATCTATATTTGTTGCATATGAACTAGTTTTTATTCACGTTTGTATGATGAAGGGCAGTTAAGAAGTACTTTAAATAAATAAATCTCCCTATAACACATTGAAGGGACAGAAATTAAGAAGTGTATAGAAGATCCCAGAATAGTTATGCAAAGGTAGTTTTTTCCTCTGAAATCATCCTGATTCTTTGGGCTGCCTACCCTCACCATTTAGGGAAATCTTAAGTGTACAAGCTAGTTTAAAGTTAATCTGACTTCATCTTCATCTTATAAATACCATCATTAAAAATTCTGTCTTTGAAATCCAAAGGACAATTTGAGTAAAGAGTTGCAGTTTTGGAATTCATTCCACCAGATAGTAAATATTCGTATACAGATAGTGTTTCAGCAGCAACCAGCACATTATCTTCGGGTTCCACTCAACACTTGTTGAGTCATTGTTTCTTCATAACTCATACAAGAATAAACTTGTACGTTTTGAGTATTAATATACTGAAGATAGCTCAATTCTATGTCTGTTTCCACTGTGTCCAGGTAAGTATGCAGAAGATTGCAGCCTGCCTTACAAATATAACCCAATGACTTTAAGGAAACTTACTTTCCTGAAATGTGCTTATGACTGTAGTCTTAAATAGCTACCCTTTGTTATGTTGCTTCTTCACACTGAGACACTTGCTTCTCTCAAATTAAAAGGTAACATAATCGTGAAGGTGGTAATTGACTGAAAATGAATAAATTCATTTCGCCATTCAGTTGGAGTTTTCAATTAAAGGGGCAGTTACCTTGAACTAACAACCAACACCGGTAATTAAAATCAGGAGATAAGGTTATTGTTTGTCCCAACTCAGTTCTAAAGTTACTTACTAAGAAATCTTTCTTTCACACATACACACACTTTGAAGAACGATAACGCTAGCATTATGGCTACTTAGATAGCACGGCATAGGCTAAGATTCAGAGTTCCCTTTCGTAAGGGGAAGGCACTTAGGTTTGTGCAAGGCTGCCCAATTCTCTTCTCCCATTATAGCTAATGCCCTCACACCCCATTCCATGCTGTTCCAGGCAGTTTCCCAAGAGGCTGGAGAGAGTGGTGAACAGGTCACATTGTGTAAGCAGTGTTTAGCTACACTTTTCTGTATCTAACTTGCTGAAAAATATTCGCTGAATATCAAATTCACCTCTCAGAAAAAATGAGAGTCACTTCAGTCTATGAAAACATATTACTTGA
Organism: Darevskia mixta; assembly: GCA_034641385.1. Classification (NCBI taxonomy): domain Eukaryota; kingdom Metazoa; phylum Chordata; class Lepidosauria; order Squamata; family Lacertidae; genus Darevskia; species Darevskia mixta. The sequence goes on from JAWWNH010000001.1 coordinate 14,255,293, forward strand.
GGTTGACTTCGTTGTTCCACCTTTTCAATAAGTTGATTAGTAAGTCCCATTTTGATTGTCACTACTTTCAAGTTTACATTTGCACCAAGTATTTGTGTGGGGAAATTATCCTTTTAATTAATATTTTACGCACACGTCATTTTATTATTTACAAATTGCTCCCCATGAATCATTTCAAAGAGATTCTCAAATATCTAAATAGGTTATAGATAAAATATATGCACAGTTGCGCACTAGTTTAATCCAAAGTAAGCAGTTACAGAATAGATTAAATGGCTAAAAAGCCACTTACCTCATCTGCAATCATACACCTAGAGGTGAAAATAAAAATAAAAATTAGAAGGTAACCCAGAACTTTAACTGAATTCTGCATTCTATACAGTTTGCTAACACATGTTTGTTTTTCAAGATATAAAACTCCAACAATTTCTCTTCAACACTGTTTAATGCTAATATTGATCAGGATCTAAGTAATGCAAGTAATTCCATGGGCTTTAAACTCTTGAACAGCAAATAGGTCCCAGCCATAACTATGCTGCAGGGAAACCCACCTGGCGTTTTCCGATATGGCAAGGGGGCCTGTTGGGAGAAAAGAAGGGGGAAAGTCCCACTAAACATGTCCTCTAAGCTCTTGGTTCAACTTTTAAAAGAACTCACAACTACATATACACCAGGATGTTTTCAAATGTGGTGGCTGAGCAGTTAAAGTATTGGACTAGAAATTCAATGAGGACTCCCTGTGCAGGTTCAAATCCTCACCACAGCACAACTATTTTGAAGGCTCAATGTGGTGCAGTAGTCAAGAGTGCTGGATTATGATCTAGAATCAAATCCCTACTCAGCCATAGAGTTCATTGGATAACATTAGGCCCATCATTCTTTCTCAGCCTAGCCCAGGGGTAATCAACCTTTTTATACCTACCGCCCACTAATGCATCTTTCTTGATGGTAAAATTTCCTTACCACCCACCAGTGCTCGATGGAAGGAGGATTCAGCTTGTGCTGTAGAACCCCCTACTGCCCACCTAGAATCCTGAATCACCCACTAGTGGACGGTAGGGACCAGGCTGACAACCCCTGGTCTAGCCTATGTTGCGAGGAAAACAGTGGGTGAGGGACCATGTAGCTCTTTGATTTGGTGGAGGACACACAAAGTGAAATGTGTGGGGAGGGAGATGGTGTTTGACATTTCTCCTCTTCTTAATCCCAAACTGTTCTAAAGGATCTCCCAAAGGTATGAAGCAGATTTTTTGGGGGGCGGGGGGATTACCAATTTTTCCCTCCTACCCTATTCTGCTCACAAATGTCTATGCTGTGGCAAAGAGCCTTCCACCAGCTCAAATAAGAAGCTAAGTGATACACAGAGAAAGATCAAATAGGTCCTGTATTACTTAGAAGCCACATTTATGTAGGTGAATTGACACATTTGTTGCATGGTTTTTGATGGAGAACTGCAGGTCCATGGAGCAGAAGCAACGAAAAACAGTTCTGGGAATTGTCACACGAAGAAAACTGTCACACGAAGAACTGCATGTGGACCTCTGGCATGCCATGCTGCTCCCGTATCTTATACTTTCTCATCCATTTGACAGCACTGGCTACCATGCAGGTGGTGCTCAGTTCATGCTTAAAGTTAACTGGTTGCAGCATTAAGTTTGTTCTTCAGTGTTTTGGACACTGTTTGGACAGTGGTGGCACAGGAAAGTTATTTACAGTGGCTGTAGTGGCATTGGAATGCTGCTGTGTAAAACTGTTGGGCCAAGAAAATGCAGGCTGCTTTGAGAGAAAACAAGGCATAAACTCTGCCTGTGGTGGTGATGCATTTATTTCCTAGCTTGCGGACAATAATGGCTTTCTTCAAGGTGATTTGGGAGCTGCAAATTTAACTTTAGTCTGAGATACCATGAAACTGAGGTGGCGTATGCTCACTCTTTGCATGAAAACCCAGAGAGTGGTAGTGGGTGATTATTCATCACTTAAAAAACAACCACCAAGACTTCTGTTATGGGTCCTTCAGCATGAGGCTACTAGATGTTATTGGGCAGAAATTTGGGGAGAAGTGTTGGAATTGGTTTGTTGATAACAAACCCTTTACCTCAACCTTTTTGTCAGATCAGACAGCTGGGGTGCTTAGATTTGTGCAGCTGTTGTGATGTAAAGAAATTTAAATAAACTCCACAAATGATACATGTACCAAGGGTTCACATAAAAACCACTTATTCACATCGCTGAATTATTCCAATGCGTTGCGTGTGAGTTTGCCCTAGAACACGGTTTGGAAACTTCAGCAAATCCAGGATAAGTCTGCTAGATAGTTCACTGCAGCTGGATGATTTTAACATAAGATCATGGCCACTAGTCCCATCACCTCAGGGCAAATAGAAGGGGAAGAAATGGAGGCAGTGAGAGATTTTACTTTCTTGGGTACCATGATCACTGCAGATGGTGACAGCAGTCACGAAATTAAAAGACGCCTGCTTCTTGGGAGAAAAGCAATGACAAACCTAGACAGCATCTTAAAAAGCAGAGACATCACCTTGCCGACAAAGGTCCATATAGTTAAAGCTATGGTTTTCCCAGCAGTGATGTATGGAAGTGAGAGCTGGACCATAAAGAAGGTTGATCGCCGAAGAATTGATGTTTTGAATTATGGTGCTGGAGGAGACTCTTGAGAGTCCCATGGACTGCAAGAAGATCAAACCTATCCATTCTGAAGGAAATCAGCCCTGAGTGCTCACTGGAAGGACAGATCCTGAAGCTGAGGCTCCAATACTTTGGCCACCTCATGAGAAGAGAAGACTCCCTGGAAAAGACCCTGATGTTGGGAAAGATGGAGGGCACAAGGAGAAGGGGACGACAGAGGATGAGATGGTTGGACAGTGTTCTCGAAGCTACCAACATGAGTCTGACCAAACTGCGGGAGGCAGTGGAAGACAGGAGTGCCTGGCGTGCTCTGGTCCATGGGGTCACGAAGAGTCGGACACAACTAAACAACAACATGCCACTGCTTCATGATCTGTGCTGGCTGCTTGCTTGTTTCCAGGCCCAACCAAAATTCTGGTTTTGACATTTAAAGCCTTGTACTAGGTTACCTCAAAGTCCCCCTCCTCCGATATCTAACCACCTGGAGCCTGAAAACATCTTTGAATGCCCTTTTCTGAGTGCCGCTGCCATTTGAGGCATATCAGGTAGCTTCTAGGGAGAGGTGGCAGCACCCTGGTTGTGGAATTATCCCTCCAGAGAAGCTTGCCCAGCTGCTTCTTTGTGGTGTCTGTGACCTTTCAAAATCTCTTATTTTTTTTCACATCTATTACATTCTGTTTAAATCTGCAATTTTATTTATTTGTGGCTGGTTGAGATATTTTAATCCCCCCCGGTACTTTAAGGTGCCCAGAGAGCATTGCTATTGTTGTTAATAAATGTTGTTAAGAAAGTAATAAATTGAAACATTTACATCCCACCTTTTTGTAAAAAATAGTCAACCTGGCTTACAACAACGTAAAGCATAGAAAACCAGCAGCAATTTAAGAAAAAATAATCACAGCTTCCAAACACCCACCCACACCTCTTTAGGGGTTTCTAAAAAGAACCTAAACACTGAGGTTTCGGTCAGGCTCCAGAAAACCAGCAGGGAGGTAGATCTGCTTATAACTACAATAACATTTTTAGCCCATTAGAGACTGCTTTTAAAAAGCTGGTGTCCCCATGCCATGATAGTGACATCTAAAAAGAAAACTACCACATTCTTTATAGAGAAACATCTAATTATCACATACTTGATAGTATCATGTCTACTTAACTATTCCATCTGCCACTGTGGGCAGAATGAAGCGATTACGTAGGCCACAAAAAAGAAACCTCCTTATGGTTAAGATACAGTAATTCAAAATCATATTCCTTATCCTAATAAGAAAACCCAGAGTCCCGCACCCCAAGCCCTGTTAGTTATATGCTTTTCCTCACTGCTTCCTGAGTTAATGAAATTAGAGCACGCTGCCTACGCCAACAGAAAGGTTATGTACTTCTGAAGCAATCTTCAGATAAAAAATTTGAGGCACATATCTGATTTCTGTCACATATTTTGACTGCAGCGAGCAGGACAACTTGTTCTTTGAAGTTCAATTAGTCATTTCCTTTTAACTGGTAGTTACCCAATTGAGACTAGATCATTCACATACCATCTGCTCACGACAGCTATATGACAGCTATATCCAAGAATGCTAATTTGAGGGGGACAAGGCATTCCATTTCATTTCAGGCTCTAAACTCAACTCACAAGGACAAAATATGTCATAAAGAGAGTAAGAATAATACTCCGTGTCCTAGATTCTTCCCCTCTTGAATGCAACTGCTAAGAGAACACCATGGCCAATAGTTTACCTGGAGACTAAGTAATAAAAATAAAACACCCTAGATGCTACCCTTATCCCAAGTTGATTCCACCAATAAGTGTAAAAATATACGAATGCCTCTTGTAACCTAACAGCAGTCAATTAGATACTTGTCCTTTTTGAACTCCAAGGTAAACGCAGGGAAAGCAATTGTTCCCCATCCCACAGTAAAATAATATATTTTATTTTAGTTTACAGTAAGCTATCTAAAATAGAGAGGTTATAAATCCCCACTCAGTCATGAAGCTCACAAAGTGATTTGAGCTCAACCTAACCCAATGATGAGGAAGCTTTGGCCCTCCATGTCATTGGACTACAACTCCCATCCCCCCTGATCATTGGCCATGCTGGCTATGGCCGATGGGAATTTGAGTCCAGCAACATCTGGAGAGCCATAGGTTCCCCATCCCACAGGGTTTCATAGTGAATGGGCAGGATAGGAATGTTACTACTACTACTATGCTTTGAAAAATAAAATAAAGGGAATTATGCTGCTTAGCATCGCTGTGAATTTCTTTTTAAAAAGTCATTTAATTTTAATATTTATTCAATATCATTTAAACTATTTACCACCACTTTCCTTCCATCTCTCATCTTGCTTAAAATTTAAGCCTAAAGTCAGGCTAGTGCATTTCAGTTTGCTTTATATACAGTGCCTAGTCGATTTAGGCGCTTTGAAACGCAGCTGTAAAATAAGACCAAAGGCAGAGAGGGGCACACAAACATCTTGGAGAAGGTGAAAGTTGCTTTAAAGTATAGTCCAGAAATAGATTGAAAGTGCACCTAGAATATGACAGAAATACTCATCTGTGACACTGACACTATCAGCATTGCAATGAGTAAAAGGAAACACAGGAAACGTCGTAAGAAAGTTTGGGCGTTGAGACTTTCAAGGGGAAACCCTGGTTCAAGACTCCACTTGGCCACAAAGCTGAGCAGTCACAGGCAAGGCACTGGATAGACTCTAGAGTTAAGTGTGCATAATAGGGTTGGCAGAATCTTATTTCCCCACAGCAGCCCCCTAACAGCCTATCCAAACTGATACGCAATTGTTCAGGGTGGCTAAAACCAAAACAGGACTGCAAAGAGCTCCAGAAGGATCTCTCCTATCTGAGTGAATGGGAAGTAAAATGGGAAGTGCAATTCAAAATAAACAAGTGTAAATTTATGCACGTTGGACAAAAACTCCTAATTTCACAAATACACTCATGGGCGGCTGAACAGGAACGAGACTTTGGGGTTGAAGTGAACAGCTTGATAAAAATGCCAACCCAGTGGCTGGCAGCTGTGAAAAATGCAAATCCCATAGTAGGGATCATTAGGAAAAGTGAAAATAAAATTGCTGATATAGTGCCATTATAACAAACCTACATCGTGGCTGCAGTTGGGACAGTGAACAGTTTGGGTTGCCTCATCTCAAAAAGGGTATATTGTAGGGTTGAAAAGGATTCAGAAAAAAAAGGGCAACTGAAATGATAAAGGGGATGAAGCAACTGCCCTATGAAGGAAAGGTTACAAGATTTGCGGCTTTTGGTCTAGGGAAAATGTAAGAGGTAACATGAAATTATGCACAGTATGGAGAAAGAGGGCAGAGAATAGTTTTCCTCCCTCTCTATAACACTAGAAGTCAAGGACATCCAATGTAGCTGAATGCTGGAAGATTCAGGACAGGCGAAAGAAAGTAAATTTTCATGCAGTGCGTAATTTAACTATGGAATCTGCTCACACGAGAGGCAGTGAATGGCTTTGAAAGAGGATTAGATACATCCATGGAGGATAAAGGTATCAACAGCTAATAACTTTAATGCCTATGTTCTAGCTCCACTATACTTCTGAATACCAGTTGCTAGAAACCACAGGGGGAGAAAGTGTTGCTGCACTCTGAGGTCCTGCTCATGGGCTTCCCATAGGCATGTGGTTGGCAACTGTAAGAACAGGATGCTAGACTACACGGGGAACTGGTCTGATCCAACAGGCTCCTCTTATGTTTCCGAAAAACAAAAGGATAAATAACAAAAGCAAACTGGATTTAGTACCAAAGAGTCCCCTGCTTCCTTTTACGAACAGGACTCACACTTCCTAACAGAACAGACTGTATCGAGGAAGAGTGCTGTTTCCCCTCAATTTGGAGTTCCAGATTTTCACCCACTCATGTGAATCAGTTTTATATAACACTCTAGCATATAATTTGCATCCTACTCACCAGCCAAGACTTTAGCATTAACATCTCTCTCATATAGGGGTTATTTAAGGAATGTGAGCCTGGTGCTTTAAAAAAAATGTGTATATCATTAAACACAACTGTGTGGTCCTGTATCTGTAACAAAGATGACTTGTCTTGCAAGAATTAGGGTACTTCACCAAAAATAGAGCCTCAGATGACTTGTGCATGGAATGTTAAGTTAAAATGGTCCCAATGAGTGGCTTCACGTTGACAATTATGTGAAGTACTTTTCCATTCACAAAAAGGCTGTGTCAAACTTCCATCAGGAGGCAAAAGTGTTGAATGGTAAAAAAGACTATTGAGCCTTTAGAGCAGCCTTTCTCAACTTTGGGTCCTCAGATGTTGTTGGACTACAACTCCCACCATCCCTAGCTAGGAGGACCAGTGATCAGGGATGATGGGAGTTGTAGTCCAGCTCAAGCAGAGTCTAAACAAAACACTAACCCTTACATGTTAACCAGTGAAAAGTGAATTAACTTGTAGCTGGGTGGGTGTGTTTGTGTGGAATGCTAGCCAAGTGAGAATCAAGTGGCCATACATTTCCTAGACAGCGCATTTCAAGCTGCAAGCATGTGTGTAGGGGCTGGGTGCATGCTGGAAAACCCTTTAATAGAAGACAAGTGCATTTGGGGAAAAGGCCAAGGGGCAGCTTCTCTCTGACATTCCAGGAGGCTATGTTCAAGGGTAGTCTGTAACATGTACAAAGCAATTTAACTACATTGATGATTGTCTTGAATAGTGATTATGTTACCCTTTTCTACTCTTCATCCTATGGATAAAAAATTAATTTTACATTTGCTTATAAATGCTATTGGCACCCAGTCATAAAGGTTTGTGTTGTCCTAATTCCCTGCACCTCCTGTTACTTTTTCCTCCCCTACATGCACAAATAATTCCTATTCTAAATACTTGAAGAATACCATAAGCTTTTGGGTTCAGCTTCAACTACTTCGTGATTCAGGTCTAGAAATTCAGTATAACATTCAGAAAATATATTGGAGCCATTGTAACTACTTAGGTTAGTTTCCCCACTCCTAAAAGGGATTGACAGTTCTATGTTTAAGATAGTTTTACCTGCCACCTCTTTCCAATGCAAACACAATTCCTTTCTTCTGAAATGAAAGCAGTTTGTCTTTTAAGTTTTCAGGTAAGTAAGACAGTCTTTTACTGACATCGGAAGTTGAACCAGAAGTTTGACGTGTACAAGTCTCTTGGATGACCGTTGCCATGTTCTGCCTGACAAAAAATAAGAAGAGATCCGGTTTCAAAATGCCACACTCAGTATTCTCCAGTACTTATCAAAATAGGTAATATTTGAACACAACATTGACTTCATAAATAGTATCAAAATGGATATGGTTGCAGTTCAAGGACTCTGGTTTATAAGCTGTTTTATTAAAACATTGTTAAATGTGTACCTGGGTTTATTTGTACACATAAGCATGTTAAATTGATCACAGGAGTACTTTGAATTCAACTTACTTAAAAGTGCAATTCCGGTGATAGGACAGTTCTATGCCCTTTGTGTATAGTTGGCTCACAAAGTGTTGTGAAGCTTAATAATGTTAATGAAACTTCAGATAGCACAGTAGGCAAAATTCACCTTTTGAGGCATCACAGCACAAGTGCTCCACTGAGTACAGCTCAATAATATATATATTTTTAATGACACTGGAATGATTATGTGATTTTAACTTAGGCTAAAGTGGTTTTTATCCTCAAAAGAGACTACTCCTCTACCCTCTTTCTGTATCGCTCACTGACTGGAAGGAGGCAAGCCTAGAACACAAGTGGATAAGTGACAGGCAGCCTCCTCTACAGGAAAGCAGGCCCTTTGCACCTGGAGTAACTGAGTTATCCAGCCACACCTAATGCAGTGACTACCTGCCCTCAGCAAAGGCTGATTAGGAAAAAACAAGGCCAGGAAAAAAAAATCATGCAAAGCTAAAGAAGGCACACTCCATCAATAGCCATTTTGGATGGGTATTAATCCCCACGCTCACTGTACAACAGCAATCCTATCACACACAGATTTTACTACAATCAAGTGGGGCATCATTTTGATTAAATAAACTGTTGAAGAAGACTAGGCATTATTGTCTTAGCTGTTACAGGGCACTAGAAGTAGCACAAAAGAACCAGAATCACAACTGAAGTACAACTACGAACTGTATTACGGTAGTCTGGATCATTGACTTTTATCACCTATAATAATTAATCTTATGGCATGCAATTGTGCTGCGTCCTAATAAATACCTGCATTTATGGGATGAAGTGACACCCTCTAGGCACTAGAATCTTTAGGGAAAAAACCCTCAGGACAGGTAGCAATATTGCTTCACTTCCAATATAAAACAACGAATGCTCACTGTGCACAGTTGATGCACAGAAATGCTATATTGGGCTGGTAAAGGAAAAAAGTAGGGTAAAGGACCCCTTGACGGTTAAGCCCAGTCAAAGGTGACTATGGGATGTGGTGCTCATCTCGCTTTTTAGGCCGAGGGAGTTGGCATTTGTCCACAGCTTTCCAGGTCCTGTGGCCAGTGTGACTAAACCGCTTCTAGTGCAACGGGACACTATGATGGAAGCCAGAGCGCACAGAAACACTGTTTACCTTCCTGCCTCAGTGGTACCTATTTATCTACTTGCAGTGCTATGCTTTTGAACCCCTAGGTTGGCAGAAGCTGGAACAGAGAAACGGGAGCTCACCCCGTCGCACAGGTTCAAACCGCCGACCTTCCAATCAGCAAGCCCAAGAGGTTCAGTGGTTTGGACCACAGTGCTACCCGTGCTTGTAACATCGCATGAATGGTCTGTGACAGGATCTGAATTTCCTGCTGAGTTCATTTTACAGATTCAGCTGTAGATATGAGCATAGCCAGGATTTATTTTGGGGGGCGGCAGGTTTTATGTTAGGGGGGCAGAACTGTTATTTGTTATGCAATTGATCAGTTAGTTAAGTATTTTTATTGATTTGCTTGATTTAGGGGGGCAGATCCGGCCGCCCCCCAGGCTATACCCATGACTCTAGAAAACTTAGGAACAGAAAAGGCTGTCTTATACAAAGTTAGATCACCAATTAATCTAGCTCAGTATTGTCAACACTAATAGCAACTTTCCAGGGTTCCAGACTGGAGTCTTTCCAGTCAAATGGGCATTTCTATCCTTAAAAGGAAGCATTGGGAAAAGTAGTAGATGTGCGAGAAGTATTTGCAACGTACCTTTGAAAGCCCAGTTAGTCGCTGAGATATTAGGTAAATTTCAATAGTGACCATGGGCACTAACCTTTGCTGGAGACCACCAGTCTAATCTACTTCAGTTTTCTGAGTATAAAATGTGGAGAGAGAGGCCAGGTAAGCATATACCATTATTTGAGGAAAGGCAGGATGTAAATACAATAAGTAACTCCACCTTTATTGGAACACAAAGTAGTAAACCCACTAAAGCTCCTCTTCTGACTAAATGTTAAGCAAAGCAAACCCAGGAATTGGGGGGGGGGGGATAAAAGGATGTTGCAGAGCGAGATGAAAAAGCTGCATTTTATAGCAGCCTAAAAATGGAATGAATGAGGCATTACACGGATAAGCAGCACAAAAATACTGGTGTGTATGATTACTTGAAAGTAAGCCCCACTTTTGTTATGGTAAGTATGCAAAAGACTCCAGCTTTAATGGGGCTGGGTTACTGCTTGGTGCAAAAATCTCAAGCATAACTGCTCTCTGTGGAAATAAAGAAGCCAGTGGTAATTTGGTTGTGTCTCCAGCTCTAAACAAAACATGCACAGGGATCGCAAAAGGAAAAGACACAGAGAATAAATTTAGGTAGCGCTTCTTCATACCTATGGCCTTTATGGCAACCCAAGACATTTTTGCACAGCCCCTAAACTAATCGAGACTATATAACCCGATGTTCACTTACCTGGGGGTAAATCCCACGGAACTAAATGGGGTTTGCTTCTGAACAGATATACATAGGAATACCCTCCACTTTTCACCTTACCTAGTACCTCTGTCCTAAAGTGAATTGAAGGGGTGTCTGTGGGTATATCTGCCTTTCTGCCACCCTTCAAACCACCTCAGTCTAGGAGTTCAGGAATGCCATTCAGACGCGTCAAAATATCGTTTACGTTTACGTTGCATCAAGTAATCACTCTCGGGTGCAAGCAGAACTATGCAGTATTTTACTCCCACGTTTTTGACGGCCTCCTAGTCAATAGCTCTCACCAGTTTAAAGAAAATTGCACTGCCCCAACTACACGAAACTTGCTTATAAATTACTATTCCACTTCCTAGACCTCGAAGCGCCTTCCTCACCGAGACCCGCTCTTTCATCCGTGCAGCAATAGTAGCAGCAGCAGCTCCTCCTTCTCCTCCTCCTGCTGCAGCAGCCAAACAACTTTTTCGCGCTCAAACGCAGCGGAAATGACCTCAAACCTAGAGCGCGGTAGACTCAGAGATACTTCGTTAGCAAGTGCCTGTCCGCATGGATTATTTTATCTTTTTAAAAAAAGATTAAAATGGCGGGCCTCCCCTGCATTTGTGTTCATTCGCACACCCTAGCCCCATTATGGCCAAACGATGAGAATAGCCTAAAAACAAGCCCCCTTTCCCCTCTTCCAGGAAACAGGACAGCTATGAGCACAAATATCAATGCACCGTTTTTCAATGTAAGCCACATGGACCAAGGAGAAGCGATGGAAGATCACAAGCAATTTGGGCGGCTGATTTACAAGTTCATGTGTAATAATAATTACACATAATAATAAGGGCGGCGGGTATAGGAAGCGGCAGAGACGAGTCTGAATAGATGGGAAGGGTGGTGGGTTATGAAGGGAGGAGCTTTTAGGCTGGATGAAGCCCCATTGAACTCGGTTTTGTAGCCTACTTCTGTGTATGCAGGTTAAAAAAGAATTTGCAGTCGCGCCTTAAAATAGTTATTCCCCGGATTAACTGCTCGTTAGAACCGCATGGCAATCTAACGACGCCTTTTAAAAGGTCACGGCGAAGATGTAAAGCACGTTTGGCCACCCTTTCAAATACAAACTCGGGATTACAAGGGGCGATTATAATCCCGGTTAGCGGTTGTTGCGACTAATAATAAAAACATCCGGGTCGTAACAGGTGGCCTGTAAAAAGCGATGGATATTTGTGGGCGCTTCGACGTCTGTCTTGAGTTTGTAACGAAGGAGATGCGCCGGGAGTAAGAATGACTGGGTTGATGATGGATGCATGATGTGAAACGCTGTGAAAACGTCAGGTTGATTTCAGCAGAATGAAGTAGATAAAACACATTTTCTTGGAAAAAAATAATTTAGGAAAAAAGCACACACCCAGCAAACTTTTTTTTTGCACCTTGAAGAACAACAGATCTATCTGAAGCATAAGCTTTCGTGGGCTAATAATAAGAAATAGCAAATAGGTTTTGTACAGGGCATTCCTTTTAGTTTTTTGCTGGCCAACACACCTGTGCCTTCAAGATTTAATATAGAGCAGTTTAAAAAACACATACGACGCATTTGCATCGGAAGACAAGAACCTAGAACGGCGATAGGGTTGTTTGGGGTGGGGTGAGAAGAGCCAGCCGGTGTAGCTTTTTCGGGTTGCTAAAACGGGCAGGGCAATCCTGTGCCTACTTAGTAACAAGACCCACTGACTTCAGTAAGATCTCAGTAATGAAATATATAATGCAAGCAGGTTGCAAAGTGCCTCTGAGATATTTGGCAGGCAGACAGACAAGCGCGCCATGGAGGCAGGAGGGAGATGCGTAGGCTGCTTTTACCTAAGGACTCAATGCAGTGACTGGAGGAGGAGCCTGCTAACAGCGGCGACAGAAGAATTTAGGATGGAGGACGTAATGATGTGAGTGGTACAAATATAAGGCCACAAATATAGGGCTGCAAGGAGGAGACCTTTCGATTTTAAGGCAACAGACTGTCAGGAGGCGCCTTCGGAACAGAAAGCTCATCTAAGCAAAGCTTCTGCACCAAGTACTACAAGTCCCAGGATGCCTCGCTTCATGGACCCGTTCATTGAAGCTAAGGCGATTTGGAAGCGTTTCTTGGGATTTGTGGTCCATCCACCTCCGTAATATTAATTACTGTTTGAGCCAGAGGACATGCCCCGGCTGCATATACGTCCAAGACGCCACCACAGAGGGGAACTAAGGCCAGGTGCCATTTCGGAACAGACCGTAAAGCCTACCTATAACTAGCGCTCAGGGCCGTCAGTCATCTCAAAGAGGTAACGCCACTGGTCACAAGCACCTCCGAGGGTGGGGCTTCCGTATTGCCGGTCTTCTAAACCGCACTCCGATCTCCAATTGGCCGGCTTCCGGCCGTCGCTCGGCTTTAAAGGCGCGGCCTCCCATTGGCTAGCATTCGCTTCACCGGGGCGTTTTTTCATGCGTGGGCAGAATTCTGGTCCACTCACCGTAGAGCTCCGGGGCTTAGGAGGCGTGCTCCAGGCGCTGAGTGGTTGGGCGGGGCGGCAGTCAGCAGCATGTGGCGCCGCGATTGGCCGGCGGGACCCGTAGAGGGCGGTTCTCTATGGCACCCGCGGCAGCAGCAGGAGGAGCCGGAGTCGCTGTTGGGGGCTGGTGATGGGGTTAATTCCCCCTCGTGTGTGAAGCCCCCTTCGCGAGCCGGCCTTGCCGTCGCCTTCACCCCCTTCCTCCTCCTCTCCGCCCGTTCGTCAAGGCTCGCGCCATTGCGGTAAGTTCGCCCCCTCCCTCCCTCACCCCCCGCCCCAGTTCCATTATAAATACCTCCCTCCCCCCGCTTTTCCACCCCCTCCGCGCTCTGCGGAAAGGCTTGGAACCCTGAGAGCGGCCGTCCCAGGCGAGGGGGAGGTTGGTCTTGCCCTTTTGCAGCGCCGCCACCACAACGCCAGCCTCCCTCCCCTTCCCCTTCCCTCTCCCCTCTCTCTGCCTCCCCCCCCCCCGCGCCCTGACCGGCCTGCATTGGACGGAAGTGCGCGCCAGCCTCGTGGATGCAATTGGTGCAGTTACGCCCCCGGGCCTTGCGGTGGGTCGGGGGGGGGGAAGTGACCTCCCTCCCCCCCCCCCCGCAGGGATAGTATGGGGTTGAGAGGGGAAGTTGGTGGGTGGATGCAGTGGGGTCTGCCAAACTCCTAGGCTTTACATTCGGTGGAAGGGCTTCCCTGCTTCGGGCGAGGAAACACGACAGCTTCAAAATAATGTCATGACCAGCCTCCTCCTGCCCGGATGGCAACTCTTTTATATTATTCCCAAAGGCAGGCATTATTATAACCTGAGGGGCTGCCGTGGGAGAAATCCCTGCCGCTGCCCCCCCTCCAAATGGGTGCCGTCCTAGGATACACGTCTTCCCAGTATCTGTCAAAAAGGGAAACTGGTCCAGGAATGGATGCAGATAGATTCATATTCATTCTCTCTCTCTCTCTCTCTCTCTCTCTCTCTCACACACACACACACACACACACACACACACAGAGACAGAGAGAGAGACTCTCTTGGGACCTGCAGTGGTTAACCCGTCTTCATTCCCTGTGTTGATTCATCCTGAAATGGTTAAAAGAAGTGGCTGGTTAAAAGCTGTGGTTGTCACTTCGCTTCTAAGCTTGAGGGTTTGCCATCCCAATCCGTGGATAGAGCCGTCTTTGCAGATTCCTCTCTGTTCCCAAAGGATACTTGGCATGACAGTACAGTACTCTTGAAATCTTTAGTTAAAGGGACTGTGCCACACGGTCTGTAGGGAGCGTGAAGCTTTGTATATCGTTGGACTCGTGAGCGATACATATGTAGGTTATCAGCTTGGAGACTGCCCCCAAGGAAGCGATGGCTTGCTTTGAACTTTGCGTCCTCTCCAAAGGCTGTATGAGGTAATCCTGTGGCCTGTACTAGTAGAGCATCATATGCACGTCAGAAAACGGCTGGTGCACATATAATTCTGAAGACTGCAATGGGAGACAATATATTTCCCTGTTTGTGCTCTTTGACCCACTTCCATGGGCTTGATGGGGGTGGAGGCAATAAGTTCTGTTAGCTTTAGCGAAGTGTCATGGATTGAGTTTGTGGGTGGAAGGTAGTGTTAATTTCCCTAGTCCTGTTTGAGGACTGATTTCTAGCATCCTCAAGGGCTGTAAATGCAACTGGTCACCAGAGCTTCAAATAGTGCAAAGTAACTGCCTCATAGGAAGGACTTTAAAACTGCATACTTGCCCATATTATAATGTAAACGCTTTCCCCCCTCTGTGGTTACTTAGGGGCTTGTTCACTCTCCAAATAGCTTGTGGCATATTGATAGGTGCTAAAAAAAAACTAAAAAAAACCAACCCCAGAGCAAACATTGAGAGAACCAGTGGTTAAAAGTGAAGTACACAATATTGTAGTTGGGCTGACTGATCTAGGATATATTGTTTTGCCTATTTTATGTTGAAATGATTTGTTCATTTTTTAAATAGCTACCGGTAATTACTCATACCTTTAAAGGTAAGGAATGTTTTCTTGTTCTTAAGTTAACAAAGAACTGCTGGGCCCCCCTCATGGGGTGATGTAAGGTGGAAAATTCATCATTTCACAAAATTAAGGAGTAATCTAAAATGCCCATCAAATTTGGCAGTTTAAAATTTGTAATCTGTTTTATGATGTTTGGGAGACCTGAAAGTGACATAAGTGTTTACATAATGTTAACGGTTTTCAGTGCCTTCCATTTTTCTCCTTAAAATTTAAACCATGTGTGGAAAACACATGCTATTGTGTTGTCACAAAATATTTACAAATATTCCAAATAAAGTTTTGAATTTGTTTTTAATAACGTTAACTGTGATTTATTGAATTTGTATCCTAATCAAATATTTTGGCTCTTTGAAATATTTTATGCATACAAATTAACATTTTGCCCTTTTTGATTTATATCGGTTAAATTTAAATACATTAAATTGGATAGCTTTTGGGTATCAGATAATTTTCCAATTCAAAATTTTCCAGGAGACTGGTGTCAATAACCCCTTCAGCCTGCAGTCAATGTTCCTCTTCTAGAGATTGTAGCCAAATGATTTTGAGATCTTCCTTCCATACAAGTTGTATGGACCATCATGGATGTTGGGAAAACTTTAATACTGAAAGCAAGTTGGAGGTTTGCAAGGTGGTTTAACTGTTGATGTATCTTAGAATGCTTTGATCTTTTTGGAGGTAGAAAGGGAACGGTATTTGGTAATGCTGTTTGGTCTCACTTGCTTTACTCAAAAGCAGGAGGAGTCAAAATATTATTTATTATTTAATTTATTATACGCTCCCATTCCTTGTGAGAGTCTCAGGTGGTTAACAGTAAAAAATGAAGCATTGAAAAACAAAGGTAGAACCGCAATAGATAATACAACATACACTGGTTTCCCATTGTGTATGAGAGATTCTTTATAGAATCGTTGAGGTGCATTCATATCTTCTCCACCTTGGGTATTATAGTGATAGGATAAGAGTATTTGTGGCATCATAAGCCATTTTAAATTATTGGTATATTGTTGTTGTTGTTGTTTAGTCGTTTAGTCATGTCCGACTCTTCGTGACCCCATGGACCAGAGCACGCCAGGCACTCCTGTCTTCCACTGCCTCCCGCAGTTGTACCATGTGTATTATAGAAGTTTTCTAGTCTAGTACAAAATGTATTCTACATTTGCATTATGTTTGTCTTACTTGAAACTAAGTACTTTTGTAGTTACCTTGACACTTTGTCTGGACTGGATTTGAGTAGGAATATGTTCTGTAGCACTTGCAAAAATGCGACTCTATTCTAGTAAGTTAAGTATATTTTTAGTGCCTTTGCAATTCTGGTTTCATTTTTAAAGAAATCAAGTGATTTACTATGGTAAGTGGCATTATAGGGTTGAATCAGTCTTTACAATTTTTTTCTCTCTATATATATATTCAAATAGAATTATTGTACCCTCATTGCTTAGTGTTCATAATAAGTTATTCTGCAGGAGCTTACATCAGATTTAGAAACAGTACAAAGGTGCTGTATTTGTTTAGCTTGGGCTTTATTTGTGTGCGTCTGTGTGTTGGTCTAATTTTTTTTTTAATGGCTTCTGTCAGTTGTGGCATTATTGCAAAACAGCTGGCCAGTATGGTTTTGCCTTTGCGAGAATGTTGCTCTTCCTGTTCCTGGTTGTGTCTGGCACCATGTGAGCTGCTGTCCAGATGGAACAGGACATGAGCTACATCACTGTCTGCTTTTAGCAGTCTCTTCATGTGACATTTAACTTAAAAGTGGAGCTGCGTAATGTCTAGCAATGTAGAACGTTTGAATTGTGTTGCCGAGTGGGGGGGGGGGAGCAGCAAATAACTTTTTAGCTATGGTAAGGACTTACGGGGCGGAGGGTTGTGGGATTTTGCCAGCGAAAGATGGCCAGTACATCCTGTGGGTTTCTCTTGTTCATAGTTCTAATTATGCCTGGCAGACAGATTTGTGTGATGTATCCAGTCTGCTTCAAGTGTTTTATAAAACTAGTCATAATTTGGGAGAATTTGCAATGGAAAATGTAGTTTAGTTTGCTGTTGTGAGTTCCTTTTCTTTTCCTTTTGTGTTTGCAGAATATAGGTGGAGGAGTAAAGATGATGGATCAAAATCCTATGATGCTTGTAGGTGGTAATTTTAAATGAGCAATCTATGACTAGTTCTCCCTGCAGTAGCACCAAGCCCTTTCCTTCAAGTTTTGTAAAAATGAAATAGATGAATCAGGGTAAGAAACGGAGGGAAATCCCACTTCTGGTGTGAGGGAAGAGTAGCAGTTGGGCTCTTCATCAGGCCCTGATGTGGGGAGGTGAGGTGGAAATCTGCCAAATTGAATTTGTTTTGAATATGTGACCCTGCTGAGAATGCCCGCCACATGCCCTGAGGCAAATGTTTTGACCCTTATTTATGTGTACAAATATATATTTGTTGTTTGAACCTTGCTTGGGGGGCCATTAGGGGTGGTTTTCGGTTCAGTTACTTGACTTAATTAGGTGGACAAGAGGAAGCCAGCTGTCCCAGGGTATACGTTCTGGTAATTTTTGCTTTAATATCTGGGGGAAATTACCAAAAGTGGACTGTTACGTGACCTCTTACGATCTAAGAATTTTGCTTTAAGGTGACCATAGTGAAAGGAAATGTGAATGCTTGCTTAGTATATGTTGGGTTCCAGAAATCAAGTGGCATCTATCTATACTGCTTTATTTGATGAGGTTACAGAAAACATATTGCTTGTTCCTGCACCAATAAGTAGACTTCCCTAGAATTTAACTCTTTCTGTGTGTTGGACTCCTCATTATAGTGCTAATTGGCAAGGTATGGATGATCACTTTAGGCTTCTTAAGCCAAATTGGACCAATCTAATAGTAGATATGCTTGTAGGAGTGAATAAGCTATGCTTGGCTTTTGTACTGTGAGTTCTTTCCTGTACCTGAAGGATTCCATTGGATGAAATGGTATGCTTTTGTTTTGGAGTCTTGCTTGGCCTTTAGAGAGTTCTCTCTGGGAATCCAAGAGGACATTATGTGCAATGAACTGTAAAGGTAAATGTACCCCTGACTGTTAGGTCCAGTCGCGGATGACTCTGGGGTTGTGGCGCTCATCTCGCTCTATAGGCCGAGGGAGCTGGCGTTTGTCCGCAAGCAGTTTTCCCGGGTCATGTGGCCAGCATGACTAAGCCGCTTCTGGCAAACCAGAGCAGCGTGCGGAAACGCCGTTTACCTTCCCGCCGGAGCAGTACCTATTTATATACTTGCACGTAACGTGCTTTCGAACTGCTAGGTGGGCAGGAGCTTGGACCGAACAACGGGAGGTCACCCCATCGCAGGGATTCGAACCGCCGATCTTCCGATTGGCAAGCCCTAGGCTCTGTAGTTTAGACCACAGTAATGTTCCCCAAATTCTGGCCACACAGAGTATCGAAGCATGAGAAAGAAGTGCTTCTTGTGTGCTTAGAGTTTTGAACTCTAGCAGTGCACTTGGCATGGAAACATTACGTGGTTTTATCCCATGCTGTTGTGGCATGTATGGTGAGGTGTTGCTGTTGCACTCAACTGCTGGTTGTTGTGATGCTGCCCCTTGCCAAGATCAGGATGGGACATGATGGGGGAAGCACTGGATGTTTTTCAGGTACACATGCTTTTTTTTTGCCGTCCTGGCACTGCTGGTAGCAGGGAATGTCTAACATCTAATGTCTAATGAGAGGTGATATGCTAGCCATCTTCAAATAACTAAAGGACTGTCACGTGGAAGATGGAGCAAGCTTGTTTTCTCCTGCTCTGGAGGGTGGGTCCTCAGCCAATGGCTTCAAGTTACAAGGAGATTTCGACTAAACATCGGAACGGTTCAATAGTAGAACAGGCTCCCTTAGAAGATTGTGTACTCCCCTTCATTGATGATTTTTAAGCAGAGTTGAATGGCCATCTGCCATGGATGCTTTAATTGAGATTCCTGCATTGCAGGGGGTTGGACAAGATGACTCTAGAGGTCCCTTCTAACTCCACAACTCTATGACTCTAACTTGGTACAAGACAGTTTCTTGCGTTCCTATGAACAGCAACACATACAATTTTTTTTGTATGTAATTTATATAGTAATTTATGGTGCCACAATTTCATAATCCTCTGCAGTAGACTTATGCAAATATAGTGCATGATTAAACATCATCTGAGTACAGTGGTACCCCTGGTTAAGTATGCTTCAGGTTAAGAACTCAGCCAACCCAGAAATAATGCTTCAGGATAAGAACTTTGCTTCAGGATAAGAACAGAAATTGTGCTCTGGCGGCGCAGCAGCAGCGGGAGGCCCCATTAGCTAAAGTGGTGCTTCAGGTTAAGAACAGTTTCAGGTTAAGTACGGACCTCCAGAACGAATTAAGTACTTAACCTGAGGTACCACTTTATTTAAAACTGGACATGAGGAACCTGTGGCCCAACATATTGCTGGAATCATTATCTGTGGCCATAGGCTGTCTCTGTCCGATGAGAGTTGTTTAACAACAACAACAACAACAACAAATGAATTTGTTAGTTGCTTTATCTTGCCTAGGACAACCCAAAGTGACTTACAACCAAGCAGAGTGACAGATGGGGGGGAGCCCCCCAACATAACTACATTAAAACCAAGAGGAAAAAGAAATACAACATCCTGCCCACTTCTAAAGTGCCAGATAGTTGAGGGGAAAATATCTGGCTACAGAGGAAACTTTTGCCTGGCACCTAAAGATATGTAGTGAGGGTGCCAAACATGTGTCCCTGGGGAGAATATTTCACAAATGGGGAGCCACTGCAGGAAAGGCCCATTCTCATGTTGCCACCCTCTGGACCTCTTGTGGTGTAAAAAACGTCTGGAGGGTCACAGGTTTCCCTTTCTTGAGCTAAACTGGTGAAGTTCTGATCACATACCAAGATCTATATCAAGTCAGTCTGCAAATTGTGGTTTGTGTGGGTAAATGTTATATCGGCAAACCACAGTTAAAGCAGTTTCCCTGCACCTCTGTTTGCAAAATGACAACGGCAGAGGACTAGATTGGTAATCTAAAACAGTTTCCCCACACTAGGTTATTCAGATGCAATGCAACACAATATTTTAATGTTACGAGCATGAACTTCATTCTTGTAACACTAAATGGCTTGCCTTACCTTTTTGTATATCACTACTGAAAACTGTTCCTGTGGTTAATCGCAATTGCTTTGTACACCAGGATTGCAATGCAGTTTCATATGCTAAGATTACAACCCTTCTTACTGTATAATGTATGGCTTGTGCAAACCATAGTTTTGTCATGTTGGATGAAATGGTGGGTTATATGTGGTCTGCTATTAAATAAGGAAATGAAGTACTCAGCCACCGTATGCAAATGATGGAGAGAGTGCCTAGTTCAGGGGTCAGCAACCTTTTTCAGCCGTGGGCTGGTCCACCATCCCTCAAACCATGTGGTGGGCTGGACTATATTTTTGGGAGGGAAATGAATGAATTCCTATGCCCCACAAATAACCCAGAGATGCATTTTAAATAAAAGCACACATTCTACTCATGTAAAAGCACGTTGATTCCCGGACCGTCCATGGGCCGGATTTAGAAGGCTATTGGGCTGCACCTGGCCCCTGGGCCTTAGGTTGCCTACCCCTGGCCTAGTTCAAGAATAACTGTGGTGCCATAGCATTGTTTTGCCTTTTTTGTGAATATTGCCCACATTTGACATCTTAATCAGGATTAAGACACCAAACAATGTTTAGAGCTATACAGTGGAACCCTGGGTTACACACGCGATCCGTTCCAGGGTTGCGCTGTGTAACCCGGGCGTGTGTAACATGAACGCATGAGAAAAAAACCCCAAAAACCCGGAAGTTCGCATTTTTTGCACATTTGCACGTCGCGCGTGCTCCGCGGAGGACTTCCTGGTCGCCTCCGTGCTTATCCCGAACGTACGCAACATGGAGCGTACACAACACGAGGTATGACTGTATTATATCTACCCAAGGTCAATTTGTGCTAGCATAGTTTCCATTGAAGTCTACCTTGTGCTTTCCATGGTCTGTGGTTTTATTCACTGAATTCATAGATCTTGGAGTGTTTTCCTTGCATTAATTTGCTTGCCCATGGCAAGTTACTTTACTTATTTATAGAATGTCCTTCCTTTCACCACAAGGAGCCTATACCAGTAATTAAAACAATAAAATTCAATTAAAAAACCCCACAGTATCAAATGCAATAGCTCTGTGCAGGTTATTACTGCTGTTAGTTATCCTTGTCTTAATGTTGAATCATTAGTGATGTTCTTCCTAGCTCCTCTGAGCCTTCTTTCCTTTGCCCCACCCCTTGTAGTAGATGGACAGAACTTTTTAGCTTTGGATGCTAAATAAGCTCTTGTTCTCTTTATTAGGCTGAAGACTCTTTGCTTTGCTGATTAAAAACTGTTACAGGATACAGATGGAGGCAAAATGTTGAGAAAGGGTGAACCACAATCTCTTTGACCCTGAGGTGATAGGGATGGCAGAAAAACTGAACATAGATGTTAGTTCTCAGCTGTTTATAAAAGAACATATAAAATAATTAAGAAGAATAGGCCAACAAGTAGCTTTTCAGACATAAACCTTTATTTCTCCACAAAGCTGGCCAACAAATGCATTCTTCTTGCTAGCATTATTGATCTCAAAACTGATAGGAAAATGATAGTTTTAGAGTAAACTTTTGAAATTATTTTAGTCTTTGTTCACCCTGGACTTCGTGTTATGCATTAAATGTCATGGTTAGAAAGGGCCCATTTAGTGGTGAAATGAGCATAGATTTGTTGAGACATTGGCCTATTCACACTGTATTGGAGTCTAGGGCACTCATGGCACAGCTCACCATTATGTCTCATCTCCAGGCCAGCCCTTCTCAACAGCTGCAACTTGAGTGTGGACTTAGGAAGGTGTGTCACTTGATCAGGATATCTGGGTAAAATGGGTGTCCCAGTTCCATATACATGAACAACTGCTCACAAATAGAGGTTTATTTTCAGACATCTGTGCTCTGAGCATTAATGTTAGGACAAGGGTAGCATCACCTGTCCCTCCTCCACCACATGACTCCCCATACACATGTTGCACATTAGTTATCATGTTAAAACATTCACCTGCTTCTTCATAGTGGACATTGAATGCAACAGACCAGATTAAACTGCCCAGTCCCACTAGTGGATGCCAGCACAAGCACTCATTAGCACCGTGGGACTTTCCTCTCTCCTTACCCCTCTTGCCTTCCCCAGATCTGCTCTGGAGGGTCAAGGCAACCTCCCAAAAAGCATGCAGTGGGAGGAAGGGGGAGATTGTTCTGTCAGCACAAGTAGAAATCTCATTAGTGCTACATTGAATTTCACCCTGAACTTTTAATTCTGTGATAAATCACAACTGAACCCTGGCATTTCTAAAGTTTGCAGAATAAATAACGTTACTTTTGGCCCTTTTTTTCTTTTCTTTTTTTAAGTGCCACATCAAAGCGTTGTTTAGTAGACACACTATATGTTCCTTTTCTTAGTTTTCAGTACTGGGTAACAAATTATTCTTTGGTTGAAGGAAAGTTATATCCAAACACATGGAGGTGGTTTGTGGTGAAAGTATTGAACTCTTGTAGTGTTCACATTGAAAGACGAGCAAAAATGTGGAACGAAGAGGTGCACCAGGGCTTCTTTAACGCACGGGAATACTTAACTTCTATTGGGTGAGAGAGTTGGAGATGTAGAATCCATTTGAATTTCAAGTTTGCTTCTGTATGGCCACAACAACCAAGAAACAGTGACAAGCAAAAGTTGAAGATGCACACCATATAGTGTCACTGAATGTTGTTCTCTGGAGGGAGGAAGTATATGGGTTGTATCCAACAGTTGTCACATTTGTGCAAGGACTTCCACTTATGTCATAGAACTTCTCCCCACTGCACATTCCCTGAATCTGTTCTGGGTTTCCCCCCAATCCTTTGGAACAGATTGGGGGAGGGGGTAGGCACGAGGAGAGGAAGGGAAAGTTCCAAGCGAAAGTCCTTGTGTGAACGAAACAGCTTTGTTGGATGAAACCCCATGTATTATTAAGACATAGAAACAAGTGTAATTGTTTCTTACTTAACAATGTGTACAGTACCTGATGTTTGTTGGTGTTGAAACTGAGTGAAACGAATTTTAGAATAAAGAACTGGGTCCACAAGAAAAAATTGTGGTCAGGATTCCTAATTAAACTGTGTTTACATTCAGTCTTCTCAAGAAGTTGAAGGTATGCTTGGTATATAGAATTCTTTGCTATGTGAACTTATACAGTTAACACCACAAAGAGTTTTTGATAAAGACCATAAGATTGTATAGGGCGGTGCATCATACAAATTTGTCATTATGTGAAAAGTATTAAGGTTCTGATTATTTTACTACTGAATTTCAGGAAGGCTTTGTCATTGGCAACATAAATCTCTGAAGAGTCTCAAATACTGCGCTTTACATTTCCTCACCAGTAAATCCCCATGGAATTTTTCATAATTGCATAGCATTGCAGTCTTCTTTTGCTTATGATGTCTGTGGACTCCTGTCATCTTTCTGTTCATTTCCCCCCCCTAAAATGTGTATACTGCTAATTAACCAGCAGTGGCTCTCTTGGCAACTAACGATGTGTGTACAGAGTCTTTCATATGTTGCCAGTTGCATTTTCCCCCTTCCCCTTGAACTTTTTGGAATCCCAGTTGCTTAAGCTAATTGCTTAAATTTTACACTGTTTAAAATTGCTTACTTTTTTTCAGGCGCACTTGCCCTTTAGCATCATTTCTGCTGGTTTACTAATATTTGTTGTTGTTTAGTCGTGTCCGACTCTTTGTGACCCCATGGACCAGAGCACGCCAGGCACCCCTGTCTTCCACTGCCTCCTGCAGTTTGGTCAGACTCATGTTGGTAGCTTCGAGAACACTGTCCAACCATCTCGTCCTCTGTCGTCCCCTTCTCCTTGTGCCGTCCATCTTTCCCAACATCAGGGTCTTTTCCAGGGATTCTTCTCTTCTCATGAGGTGGCCAAAGTATTGGAGCCTCAGCTTCAGGATATACAGCATCTTAAAATGATGTGGGTTTTTTTGTTTATTTCTCTGTGTGCTTTATGTCTACTAACAATCATATAACTTGTCTATGCATAAGTTAATGAAACTGAATCCCAGGTCATACTTTCTGCCATTCAACCAGTGTTGCCTTAAGGGAAAAGTACCATAAAGAAACGCATGAGAAGACATATCAGGGACCCACAAGCAGTCACTGCTTCCCAATATCTGTATGCAGGTCTTTGGATGCCTGAGTCTCTTAAAGTTTGTGTTCTTTGCAGGGAAATGGGAATTGGCACTTGGCTATGAAGCTCAGTGCATGATATTGGACAAGTTTTCTTTGCCTGAGCATAATGTACTTTCATGGAGCTGAGCTCAAAAGAAGCACATTGTACACTTGTATGTTACAGAAATATATTTACAAAACTATACATATGAGGCCATGTCCTTTCAGTTTCTTTTGTTGAAAGAAATATCTTCCACAAAGTTGGGATGGAGAGGAGGCTGAATTTGGAAAGGTTATGAACCTTTTGTGGGGAGGCATCTAAGGGAAGATTGCCGCAGTTGCCTTGGAATGTTGGTGCTAATTTTGTTACCTAGAATAGTTAACAAACAGAATGATAATTCTTGTTTACTGCTGCTTCCTTTCCCTTGTGAATTATACCATTCAATCTGCTATTCTCTTGGTGGTGTTGCTGATCACCAGGCAGGGAGCTATTGAAAATACTGATCTAGACTTTGTTTTGATCCCTTTGAAAATGGCTCATGATGGTGTTTGAGAAGAGAGGGCTATAATAACAGAATTGAAAAAGCCAAATGTTCTTCTGATTAGACATGTAAGAAGAATGTTTCCAATAAAATGTGCTTTCTGATTGAAATTGGCAAATTTCTCTGCAAAAGACAGCACATCTTCAAAGGCAGAGGACCTTCAAAGTATCCTCTTTAAGAGATGCAAACTTGTACATCAGAGCTTTCCAAACCGTGTGTCGCGACACATTAGTGTGTTGGCTGCAGTGTAGAGGTGTGTTGCCCGAATGCTCCCCGTGCTTTTCCTGAGGCTGGAAAGGGGTTAGTTCAACCTTTGGTTTGCTAGTAAAACTGAACTGCCATGTTGCGAAATGATGCATGTCTAAAAAGTGTGTCACCAACATAAGAAATTTGGAAACCTCTGCTGTACACACTTACCCGAAAGTAAGCCCATTTGAACTCATTGGGACTTTTGCCTGTATAGGATTTGAGCTGTAAAACTCTTGTAAGTTTTATATTATGCCTAACTCAGGGTTTCCCAAATTTGAGTCTCCAGCTGTTTTTGGACTACAACTCCCACAATCCCTTGCTAGTGGGACCAGTGGTCAGGGATTATGGGAATTATAGTCCAAAAACAGCTGGAGACCCAAGTTTGGGAAACCCTGGTCTAGCTATAGTGTTTATCCTGTAAAATGTGTTAACATTTTATCTTCTGAAGCATTTAAATGGTTCTTGTAATCTTTCCTATAATCTCTCACACTCTTCTCTGTGTCTCAACTGTACATGTCATGCTGATTTTGTGCAAGTGTTTAGATTGGGTTAGCCACCTTAGTCTTCTTCAGATGTTGTTGGACTTCAGCTCCCATTACCCTGGTCATTGGCCATTCTGGCTGTTGCTGAGGCTTGAGAGTCCCAACAACAACTGGAGAACACCAGCTTAACTATACCACTGCATTAAAATGTGTGTTTGCTTCTTAATTTCCACCGGCATTATTCAGTTTCTGATTTGCTTTATTGAAAAGGTTTAATATTAAAAATTAATATTAAAAAAATTAAAATCACGGAAAACATTGGCTGATAACACATGTTAGTCTTAGGGTGAACCTCTTGAAATCACTGGACTGGCATATGGCTTAGTTGAGTTGAATATCATCCATTATTTTAACTTCTGTTCCTTCTTTTTTGAAGAGTCAATTGTAATTTTGTGGTTTAGGAGGCAAACACTAAATGTCTTTAGACATAGGGATAATATTTAATTGTATACTAATCCTACATCAGTTCCTTTGGAACAAAATGAATTTATGAAGAATTGGTCCTTAGCACATACTGGAGTGGTGATATTGGGCCAATGGGAGAGGGCTATATTGTGTTGAAGGATAGTTCTGGTTCTCGGATACAGCCGTCAAGTGATTTAAAGTGCCTGTTAGGTCTTAAAAGTACGCTAGAATATTCTGCATCTCAATTTGATACGATTTAATTGGACTGATTGCTCTGTTGCAGAATTAATGAGGCATTCTGATGCACTACTGAATGATTAACACATGGTCATTATTCACTGCTGCTTTTTACTTTAGTTTTAAGTGCAGCTATCCTCACTAGCATTTGTGCAGTTGTAGTTCACAAGACAAAGACTAGAACAGCATTAGCTAGCATTAGTACAGCACAGTACAGTAATCATAAATAGGAAAATGTAGCATATCTGCTGTTCTAATGTTGTAGTCTGTAGTCCTCTATAAACACTGCCGTTGTGTAATCTGTGCTTTGTTCAGCTACTACCATAATGGATATTGAAGTAATAGGAATGGATGAACATGGCTTAAATTTAATGCAGGATGCTGAAATCCAAATATGTAAATTATGCTTAATTTCTGTGCTTGCACTACGCCACTTTCACAGGGACTGGGTGTTGACCATATGATCTTTTACTTTGGGTGCCATTTTCTTGAAAGTGAAGTCTATCAACCTGCATACTGATCCTGGGACTCTGCATTTCAAGCTCAGCCTTTGTGGCCAGTCCTAGACAACAGTTCCTGCCAGCTCATTATACCTGGGTCCTCAGTGGGCCAGAAGGCATAGATGAGGGTTTCCCAAACTTGGGTCTCCAGCTGTTTTTGGACTACAATTCCCATCACCCCTAGCTAGCAGGACCAGTGGTCAGGGATGACGGGAACTGTATTCCAAAAACAGCTGGAGACCCAAGTTTGGGAAACCCTGGACTAAATGGTCCAGTGGAAACTGAAAAAGAAAAGGGAGTAGGGCTGCAGCACTTAATTTTTAAACCTTTATGCAGCAAATTGTTTGCATCAGATGTGTGTTTCTGACTTATTACAAATCACTTTTATTTTGTTTTTACAGATAGTCTTTCCAATACAATAATATAAAATAAAATACAAACAATAATACAAAATAAGGCAGTATTAAAATTTCTGAGTGTTAAGCATATACAAGTCAGCAGAAATATTGTTTAGAAGAAGCCTTCCTCAGTGCCCATCAAAAAGATGGACATAAGTTCAGAAGGAAAAAGTTCAACAACTGTGGATCCTCCACCAAAAAGGCCCTTTGCCCAGTGTTAGAGATATGAAAGCTAGGAGCTAAATGACACTTTAAACCTAGGTTATGGGCGCAGCAATGGAATGTGTAGGCGCACTTTTGTTAAAACAAGAATACAAAGCTGAAAATGAATGAACTGCAGCTAAAATATTATTTTCATTTTTCACATGGTCTAGTCCTTCCCCTGGCCACCCCACTAATATTCTTAAGTGGGTCTCTTCAGTCTTCAGAGAGTAGCTGGAAGTGGGGAGGCAGGAAAAAAAATGTCCTCCTTTCCTTCCACTCTGCAGTTTTAATCTGCACCCAGAGCTCAGAAACTGCTTGCGCTAATGAAATTCTCTGTTGCAAAATGCACCTAGAACAATGGGAGTTTTGAACACTGCCTTTGCCCTGATACCAATCTGATCTTCTCTACTGTCCAATCAGAAAGCAAGGCTTCTGACACTTATCTTAAGGCCCTGGTGGGCTTTTAGGTAACTTCTTAAGCCAGTTAAAGCTTTAAAAGGTTAATACTCACACTTAAAACTGAGCCTAAAAGCAAATTGAAAACCCAACGGTTCAGTGAAATCCCTGCATCTTGTTTATATTTTTAGAGTTTGTTTCAAAATATTTTTTCACACTTCATATTTGAAAGTGCAAATAGAAATAACGGGTGTTGGGTAGCCTTTGTGCCTTTAGATTTAATTGCTGTGCCACAGACATGGAAATAAATTTTTTTCTTGCCATGTTACTTGCACATTCTTACAACTAGAACAGTTTGTGCTTCCACTCCTGCATATTGCTTCCCCCGAAAGCCTTCATAAAGACACAAAATAAGATTAATCTTGGGTCCAATTGAGTTAATGACTTTCTTCAGTATCTAAATACATTATATACATCCGCAGTCAGAGTGCAAAAGTGGATACTAATTTTCAATCTATTTTAGTGGACAGTTCTGCAAGAAAACAGAAGGTTGACTTTGAGAACCTAGTTCATTTGTATCCAATTTCCACAAAAGGTATGGACAGAAGTTCCTGTAAACATGTATCCTGCATTTATAAAAATACTAGAGTCCTGTTTCTTGTATTTTCCCAATCTTCTGCAGCTGGTTCACATGCACTTGAATACAGACTTTTTGGACACCATTTGCAAACCAGCTAACATTGCTTAACTTTCCAGTAATGGAAAGAATATAAGATGCTTACATTTGCTGATATTTTGAAGAACAAAAAGCTTCTCTCCAATGCTGATCTATAGGCTCAAACTAATCAGAATTTTATCCGCTGGTTTCAGTATTTGTAGATATAACATCTAACACTTGCACCTGGCATCCGCAAGAGTTGTATGATAAAAGGAGCTGTCTCTCTTCTATACAAGGACACAGAGAGAAAGATTGAGAGAATAGGACAGTAATCTAGAAATGGCTATCATATACCTCTGAATGTTAGAGAACAGGTGGATGGTATCTCCCCCCCAACTCTGCTATATGAAGTATTCAACTGCCCCCTGAGGAAGGTGTCTCTGTAAGACACATGGTTGCCACTGTGAAGAAAAACCTGGGTCTCCTGCCCTCTGTTTTGCAAGAGCAAGGGAAGCAGGTCTGCTTGTCGCTGTGTTCTCTTCTCTTCCTTTGTGTGCTTAAAATCCATTTGGGGAATGGATTGTGCAGTTCATTAAGGCAGTTGGCAGGTATATAGTACTAGTAGAACCAAGTGTGGTTTACTGGGAAACCTCATGTGTGATGTCTAACATAGGTCATACAGTAAATTAATGGATTTGCATAGGTCTCAGAGTATAACTAACATTGGATATCTCCCTATGGCTCTGATTTTATGTTTCTAATAATGGCTCTTAGATGCTTCTGGTCTTAAATTGATGATCCTGCATCCCCCATGTGTGCTATATTGTTTTTATTAAAATACAAGGGATATTAGGTAAAGGTAAAGGGACCCCTGACCAAAAGGGATATTAGTGATAGATAAAAAAAGTTTTGTTACAGATTAAGGGAGATTTGTACTCCAGTACAGTGTTAGAAACTGAGATATGAAAGCTAGGAGCTAAATGCTACCTTAAACTAAGGTTATGGGAGCAACAACGGAATGTCTAGGTGTGCTTTTTTTAAAACAAGGATACAAAGCTGAAAATGAATGAACTGCAGCTAAAATATTGTGTTCATTTTTCACATGGTCTAGTCTTTCCCCTGGCCACCCCCCTAATATTCTTAAGGGGGTCTCTTCTCCAGTCTTCAGAGAGTAGCTGGAAGTGGGAAGGCAGAAAAAGGTTCTTTTTTGTTTTTGTTAAATTGAGACCTTTGCCTGGAATTCCATGCAAGTGAGTAAACAGGCTGGCCAGTGCATCCCTCCTTTCACCATGGTTTCCATGGTTGCTACAGAGGAAGGAAAGCTTCCAGTTACTGCCGTGGAAATGCAGCAGGGTAGTGGATGAGAGATGGATAATTTCATTCTTCCTCTAGTCTGCTTCTTCTTATCATCATCATCATCTATTGAATTATATACCGCCCTATACCCGGAGGTCTCAGGGCAGTTCACAGAACAAAATCAAAATATAAAACCACGAAATATATATATAGTAGAAAGTTTGTCCTTTTTTATTAGCTTGTTTCCCTGCTGGCTAGTTCTTTTTCAGCCATCATGGAAATACAAGTAATTAGCCTTTTTGCAGGTTAATAAAAAAAAAATTGCAAGGTACTAACTGTTGTGGGCTTACTTATGTTTAAAAAAACATTTAAAAATAATAAGAAATCCACCCTTAAACTCGAAAAGTAGGATAATTCATCTCCAATTTCATAAACCTTGGGGTGAAGGAAACAAAACCTTCTAAAGTAAAGGTTCTATGCCAGGCATCCCCAAACTCGGCCCTCCAGATGTTTTGGGACTACAGTTCCCATCATCCCTGACCACTGGTCTTGTTAGCTAGGGATGATGGGAGTTGTAGTCCTAAAACATCTGGAGGGCCGAGTTTGGGGGTGCCTGCTCTATGCATTCAGCTTAATCTTTCCCCCCAAGTTGTTTTCCTCAGTGTTCTATAATTGAATAAATACTGTTTTTAAAAACTTGTAGCTAGTTCTTGTATACATTGCCAAGATTTGAAACATTTACATCTAATAGGATGACTTCTGGAAGTGTTGAATATTCAAGACCTGAGGTAGGGCATTACCACCTTGCTGGCTGCTGTTACCTTTGGGTACTTTTAGAAGTCCCAGGTATGGCAAAGTACAGATGAGGCTAGGGCTGAGCCTTGGCATTGACGGTCAGTTCCAAGGCTGAACTGCTTCAATGGTTCTTTTGACAGCGGTCCATAATTTCTCTTAAATACATAAACGCTTTGTTTTGAAAGTATTTTTCTACGATTTCATGTGTAAATATATCTCCCCCCCCCCCCCGGTATTTGGCAGTTTTGATTGCATGACGCTTGACCCCACTGCAAAAAGCCATTTCCATGGGATCAGCATAACAGCCATTAGCTGATTACTTAGACTGATTTGCTCAAGTGTTATGGCTGGTTGTAGTATTTTTCAAGGCTTGTGCTTCTGCAAAAGTGTAAAACTCAAACGATGGCATGTCAATAAGATTAGCTGCATCATTGTATGTTGGTGAAAAAGATAAGCTAAAAATACCAGGAGACAGGAAAACAAAGAGGCTGTGCAGGTGGAGGGGGGGGATAAATGGGGGACAAGTTGAATGCTGTCGTACCCCCGCAAAATCTATAGTAGGCGAGATTCTTATTGTAATATATCTTTAAGAAAAATCTGACAAGACCGACCAAGTGAGATACATTTTCTGTTTTTTTATATTTAAAACAATCAAAATACAAAATGAGGCATTGATTTCTGACAGAATTAAGTCAGCCATTGGCATAAAGATGACTTTTCAAATACAGATCTTTATTATATTTTCTTTTGATGTATTATTGGGAGGAGGGCAGGTAGAACAGCCTTATTTTTAGGTCTTAAATAGGTCGAACCTTTGTGGTAATCTCAATTATTTTGGGATGAATAATTGTTATAGTTTCCCGGTGTGAGTTAAATGTGAAGTGGAAAGTGACTAAAAATCCCCACAGCCATTTCATAGTATTCTCACAGTTTCACAGGACATTTGCCTTGCTTGCTGCTGGATTGCTAACGAAGAGCTCAATATAGCTTCTGATGCATTTCAGTTTTTTCTCTGTGGAGACTGGTTAAGGTGTTGCTGACATCACAACATAATACAGCTGTTGATTTTCTATTATGGTTGACGCTTCAGCAAGTGCCTTAACCAACTGCTTCAGCAGCTACCTGCCAAATGCCTGAAAAATGAACAGTGGGGATGTTTAAGAACTAGGCTCTTTTTCAAAGGAGCCCTCCAGAATCTTAGAAAACGGATATTATGGAAAGAGTACCTTCAGCAGCTTTGTATTATGATGCTAAATGCCAGCATGATGCAGGTATGTTAATTCTTCAGTATCTAGTTTCAGTATGGTGAAAGCTTGCATCTATCTAGAGAAGTGGTTGGTGTTTGGGCAAATTGGTGAAAGCTTGCATCTATCTAGAGAAGTGGTTGGTGTTTGGGCAAATTTCTTCATAGTATGCTAAATTTATATCTTGATGAAACATATTGAATATGGATGTGCATAATTTCTTTACTCCTGTGCATATATATTCTACTGTGTTGACGTTTGGAGACATTATAATGGATTATTGTTAATATAATACGACCGAATAAAAACAGTTTTTTATAATGCCCACAATATACAAACTAAAAAAAAAAGGGGGGGGGCAAATCTATTATGTTTTTTAAAAAAATGAAATTCTTAAAGGAACTAGGTTGCCTTCGAAAGTTTTTACATATAGTTTAAAATAAAACTACCTCCTGTACATTTGAATAGATTCCATCTGGACATGCCGTGGAATATTAAGCCTGTTTTTGTTATGCATAAAAATCCCTACATCTAATTTTTGCTCTGATGATAGTGCAGCAGAGTCCGTCGTAGTGAGAAAGTGATCTTCCTTGGGAAATCTAGGACTGAAGATTTGCTCAAAATTAACACTGCAATTAACTAGTAAACATTGTACTGTACTAGTTAAAATAGAGCAAAGTTACAGGTGGGTGCAGGCAAGTAAAGAAGCAGTATAAAAATACATTAACTATTTCAAGTGATTGCAATTATGCACTGGTATTCCGTAAAATATGTCAAATGCAGGTCTAGAAGAGATGATTGATTGCTGGTAGAAAAGAACGTTGAAACGGCATAGGTTGTGTCCAGTTAGAAAATGTTGCTGTTCAATACTACAATCAGTAAGGGTACATTTCATGTAGACCAAAACTGATGTTTTTTAAGGCTTAAATTATCATAAATGCTTCTTAGCAAGGACCTTTTAAGTCTTTGGGACTCACTTCTGAATAGACAGGCATAGGATTGTTGTGTAAATGGTACAATATATAGCTCCCCCCCTTTTGTTTCCAACAATTGGTACAGATTTAGTAGCTGATAGACAAAAACAGATTAAAAGATTTAAGTTAAAATTAGAATTCAAGTCGAGTCAGAGGTATGTATAAAAACTTTTGTTTTTGGTGTATTTTGTGCTGTATTTTAGGGATAAAAATAATAGGAAGTACCCAGAATATAAAGAAGGGGTGGTGGAGGAATCTATTTATAGCTTTGTTTTCATTTTTCCCTACTGAAAATAGTATTTTGATCAGTCACCATAATAAGCAGTTTAAATGTTGTTAAAGTAATTAGCACTGATGATGGAACGCTGCATTCTTCTGTCATAGGTTACAAAAAGATTAAACCAAGTTCCTCAGTGTTGCCTATTTAAATTGCAAAGAAGCATTTTGCTAGTAGGTTTACACTCTAAATTTTCATGTCTCATTTTTAATACTTTTGTAATAACTAAATTAAATATATTTTAATACGTGAGAGGAACATGTTTATATGTTAGTATTGGCAAATTAAATTGATACAGGGTTGTTTAAAGGAACGTGATAACAATGTTAAGATCAAATCATCTACATAACTATAGCAATACCTGTTAAATACTGCACTAGACATTATCTGAACTTAAAATGTGTTGCTATATAATGGAATGATAAATGTGAGACTATTATCTATATACAGGAAACTCTCTTATAACATGCATTCCAGCCTCTCTTCATTTTTATTTTTTTTAAATCTTGGAATACTAGCAGTAGTCCCTAATAATTTTACCTACATTATTTTAATTGTTCTGTGAGTTAATAAAGAAGTTGGTTGAAATAATGCATTATTATGTAAAATTGGTAGTTGATTAAGTAACATTTTGATAGATATGTTTTATACACTTAATAACAAAAACTAGGTTTAAAAAAGTTGCTCTTGTGGCAAATAAGTGACTGTACAGGGCTAGATTTAGATTCCTTATTAGATAGGTTTGTAGGGTAGAATATGTCAATAATATCTTTCAATTTGTTTTTTTAA
The DNA here is from genome assembly GCA_034641385.1 of Darevskia mixta. NCBI lineage: Eukaryota > Metazoa > Chordata > Lepidosauria > Squamata > Lacertidae > Darevskia > Darevskia mixta. Next base: position 14,289,173 of record JAWWNH010000001.1, read on the forward strand.
CTGGAGCCTTTGGAAGATTCTGTGTAAGCATCTTTAAGGGTTTGGTGTCCCACCGAAAGTCTGTTAATAGGTAATTCAGAAATCTGTAAATGAAGGTATAACACCAGGCTTCCTCAACCTCGGCCATCCAGATGTTTTTGGCCTACAACTCCCATGATCCCTAGCTAGCAGGACCCAGTGGTCAGGGATGATGGGAATTGTAGTCTAAAAACATCTGGAGGGTTGAGGTTGAGGAAGCCTGTATAACACCTTCAGTCAATAAATCAAGTTGTTTTGCTACCGGAGCTTAGGTAGGAACCCCCCCCCCCTTTTATGGTCCTAAGGGCTTTTAAAGGGATGTATGTGTATATACTGTGGTAACTTTCATTCATGATCAAATGTCCACCCTTACCCCTAGTTAAGAAAATCTGTGGAGAAAAATTCTCCAGAGTTGGGAAGCTGCTGAAAACTGAACCACTGACTTATCAAAACCAAATAGGGAGGCTAATATTAAATGGTGAGGTGTCAGAATATTTTGAAATCTCCAAAGGAACAAGGCAAGGTTGCCCATTGTCACCTCTTTTATTTATATTATCGATTGAGTGTTTAATCCAGGACATAGATCAGGATACATCAATACCGGGAATTATGGTGGGAGGTAGGTCATATAAGATTCGCGCATTCGCCGACGACATAGTGGTAACATTGGAAGAGCCAAAAGAAGGAATAATTAAATTAAAAGAAAAAATTCAGCGATATGGAGAAATCTCAGGATTTAAAATAAATGAAAATAAAACTAAGATTATTGCCAAAAATATAAACAAAAAATATTTAGAAGAATTAAGAAAAGAAATTAAATGGGAAATAGTGGAAAAGACAAAATATTTAGGGATAACAGTGTCTGGGAAAAACATAAATCTATTTGAGGACAATTATACAAAATTATGGAAAGAGATTAAGAAAGATCTGGAGAGATGGGAAATTTTAAACCTTTCAATGATGGGCCGAATCGCTACCATCAAAATGTCGGTGCTCCCCAAAATATTATACCTCTTTCAGATGCTCCCTATAGTAAATAAAAAAGAAAACTTTGAAATTTGGAGGAAAGACCTAAGCAAATTTATATGGAAGAAAAAGAGACCTAGAATTCAATACAGGTTATTAACGGAAGCAAAAGAGAGAGGGGGATGGGGAGCACCAGACTTAAGACTTTATCACGCAGCCGCAGGCCTGTGCTGGATAAAAGACTGGGTCCTACTGGAGGACAGAGACCTCCTAGATTTGGAAGGATTTAGAAATGTCAAGGGTTGGCACGGGTACATGATGGACGAGAAAGAGACAAAGTACAAAGAATTGACAAACCATGTATATAAAAAAACTTTATTTAAAATATGGCACGAATACAAGGGAATCCTGGAACCAAAGACCCCATGGTGGGTTTCACCATTCGAAATGACCTCTGTAACAAAAAATAAAGAAGGTAAATGGTTAACATTTCAAGATATAGTCTACAAAGAAAACAATAATTGGGAAATTAAAACATATGAACAATTAAAGGGACATTGTATGAGTTGGCTAAATTATATACAAATTAGAAGTCTATTTATAAAATATTTACAAACAGGATTTAAAGAAGGGAAATCCAAATTTCAAGAATTAGTCATTGAAACCAAAGAAAAACCATTGGCCAAAATATACAAATACTTACTTGAGTGGGATTTGAAGGACGAAGAGGTCAAGTCCGTAATGATTAAGTGGGCGCAGGATCTCGGGAGGAACATCTTTAGGAACCAGTGGGATAGCATCTGGAGAGTAAGCATGAGGCTTACAGCTTGTACGAACATAAAAGAAAACATATTAAAGATGATATACAGGTGGCATCTCACACCTGACAGATTAGCTAAAATGGGTAAGACCAATCCAGCATGTTGGAAGTGTAAAGACCAGACAGGAACCTTTATCCACTGTTGGTGGGGATGTAATAAAGTTAAATCTTACTGGAACTCAATCTACGAACAAATGAAAAGAATGTTAAAAATTACCTTTAATAAGACCCCGGAAACCTTTTTACTGAGCATAATACCATCTAACTTACCTGAAAACAGAAGAACTATTTTCGTATATGCCACAACGGCAGCAAGGTTACTACTGGCCCAGCAATGGAAAAATGAAAATATACCATCAATAGAGGAATGGAAAATCAGAATAGTAGAATATATGAATTTAGCGAGGATGACCGCGGCAATTAGGAGTGTTAATAAACAGAAAGTAAAGGAAGAATGGGGATACGTAGAAGAGTATTTGAAGAAGGAAGGAATTAAGACAGAATTAACAATTTGTTTTGATTAAAATATACAAGGTAGATAAGAATAAGTAAAAATAAGTAGGTATGTATTTAAATAGGTGAATAAAGAGAAGAAACAAGAGTAAGGGGAAATAAACACACAGTAGAATTAGAAAAAAAGATAGAACACGTGAGAACGAACTGTGGGAGGTGGATTTTATAGGGTGGGGAGGGAGGTAAGAGAGATGGAGGGGAGGGGTGGGGGAAGGAAGAGAGGAAGAAGATTAAGTAAGACAGGATGAGAATATGGATTGTGACATAGGAAGAAAGAGAGTATCGGAAGGGGACAAGAGATGGGTGGGATCAAAGTAAGGGGAGGGGGGAGAGAGGGAAGGATGTAAGATATGATAGGATGAGAGACAAAGAATGTGGAAGGTGAATGAGGTATGTTAGTCTGGATATGAAAGTGGGTTAAATGAGATATGTAGGTGTGTAATTGGAATGTGAGGTACGTAATTGATGTAATGTCGATATGGTCTGTATTATTTGTATTGTCTTTTTTAATTAATAAAACCAATAAAAAAAGAAAAAGAAAAAAAAAGAAAGAAAACTGAACCACTGACTTACAAGTACCTACCTGAGAGACAGGTTCCCAACCTTGCTCTGCTACAGACTTAACTGGATAGCGCTGGGCAAGTTACTCTTATCTCAGTATCTAATGCTCATTACAACAAATAAAATAAGAGAGTTCATGAAATGCTTGGAACATGGTAATTATAGAGGGGGAAAACATGGAGATAAGAGGGCTATCAGATTATTGTATTAGGAACGCTTTATATGTTTTGACCATGATATTGGAATTGATCCCATTTCATGCACTACAGAGCAAAATACAAGACCTTGCATTCCCACCAGGGGCTTTACTAACTTTTAAAAACAATTTAATGTACCGTAGCTATGTATTTTATTTTTTGTTCTAAAAGATAGATGTAGATATATTTAACTATAGCCAGACTAGATGCTAAATGAGATATTTAACTCTTATTCTTCTGACTAATTTTCTTCATGTAAGTGGCTTTCAACTAAATTATTTTGAAGGCTGAAAAAAAAATCGACTAGTTCTGACGGATCCATTTTTTCAAAGGTTGTCACTGCAGTTCTTATTCTTTTGTCAGATCAGGTTGGTGATGATGGTAGTGTCTTCCCTGCTCCTAATAGGTCTTTTATTCAAGGTTTCAGTCAGCCCAAAACAGGCGATTGGTCGTCCTCTCCAGGCTTGGTGGTGGTGGAGCTTGGTGGTGGGAGTGAGGAGATGGAAACATATGATTGGATACTTGGTGATATGGAAGACCTCCGCTTGAGACCCTGGAGAACCTTTGCTGGTTCAAGTGGACAGGATTCCTTGCAGGATGTATACATAATATTTTGGGTTGGCCCTGTTAGCTTTCAAACTGATATGTGCTCAACCGTATCCCTCCGTAAGAGGGAATGACTGTTGATAGCTATGTGAAAGCAAATACAAATGCTTAAGTACTAATGTTTCTCTTTGATTTTTTTCTTGAAAATGTTATTTATAGTGCTGAATAATCAGATTTTTTTTTTTAAAAAAAAAAGCATTTTCCTGTTCCCGTTTCCATGGTTACTGCTTTGGACTATGGTATGGCATTTGAGCGAGCAGCAGACAATCTTACCTAAGCCTTGCTAGCTAATTAGGGAATAGATTGGTCTTACTGGTATTTAAGAACCTACTAATCAAACTGTAAGCAAAATGAAAGCATTTTCACTGCTGAAAGAGCTGGTTTTTACATGTTTCCTTTTGACTTTTATGTAGTCATGCTAATTGTACCCTTTGGTGAACACACAAGCAACTAGCAACTGCATTTTTGTATTCAAACTTTGCTAGAGCATCAGCCCAATTGCCTGCTACGTAGGGACATAGAGAGAAATATACAAGATTGCTTGGGGGTTTTTTGTAACAAGCTGTGGCTGCACAAAAATTGCAGGAGAATTTTATCCTATTGTGACTAGAAGGCATTCAGAGGAAGGCTCCTTGGTTTCTGCATCAGTGTTGAAGATCCTACTTTAAAACTTGAAAATATGATCCATACTAAAAATCCTTGATGGATTTGATGACCTTTTGTTTTTCCCTAACAACAATTCAGCCAAACAACTGCTGTTGGCACAGTGTATACCCCTTACCTTAGGACAACCTAGTTATTCTTTTTAGGTTCCGAAACTTAGCTTTTGTGGCAAAAAACAACGCAATTGTGGACCACAAAATGTGGATTGAACTGGAGCGTGTCAGAGATCTCTGTGTGTTTCTCTTCTTCCCTTCTGTACACAGTAGTGATGCAGGGAACACTTACTCATCCATAACTTTCCTAGCTTCTGACCCGAGAGAGAGGACAGTGGTTCCCAAAAAGAGTTTTCAAAGATCTTCTAGTACTCTATGTGCCTTTTTCATTAAGGTTAGAGGGCTTATTGGCGGAAGCTGGCGTGCCTTTCTGTCTTAATGTGTCTGAATAGTTTAAAATTCCCAGTGTAATATATTCTGCTTCTGATGCAGTCTAGAACAGGGATAGCAACAGCACACTATTCCCTCCCCCCCACCCTTGGCATTATGACTCACAGCTCACAGATGCTTATATTCCTTTGAAATATAATTTCTTAAATGCTGTGGTAAACTGCAATTATCAAATTGAAAATAGTGTGGCACTTAAGGCAATGGGCAGTGATTCAGCCTCTTTTGGCTTACGTGAGACTTATTTTAAAAAGCACATACAGTACACAGAATGCCATGGTTTATTATTATGTAGGCATTGAAGGCAAAATGAATCACGGTTGTAAAACACTCCTACACAACCTTGGGGCCCTTGAGGGCCCTTGCTGGATTATTTGCAACAGAGGGAATCTCAATTATGCATTGCATAAGTGCAGCTCACCTATTCATGGGCACTTGGGTGTGCTGCTGTCATCTTTAAATTTGTGCACCTTTGTCAGACTCTATGGGCACTAAAGAAAACCTGCTGCACTTAACACTGGGTGTAGAGAGTGCAGCTGGATGGGATGCAGCTGTGGGCAGCCTGAGGAAGTAACATCCACCTTGGGCCTGCCCATAAAAGCAAGCTTTGCCATGGGGACAGTAAAGCAGCTGGAGGGGAAGGCAAGGACGGGGGGGGGGGAGAGCTGTGACCCTCTGGACAGTCTTAAGTCAAAAGGGAATTTCAGCTTAATTTGGCTGTCAGCTACTCTAAGCAAATTTACACAATTTGGCTGTGAGGTTGGACCCTCTTTTAGATACATACATACTCATGCATGTTTTAGTTGTAGAAAGTCCAATTGAATAAAGTGGAACTTCTGATTCAAGTGGCATAGGCGCATACTGTAATTTTAACTATGAAATAAGTTTTTGCATTCTGAGTAAATGTGATTAGGAGCAAGCTGTTAAGCAGGAGTTGGGGTTGCAACTGGCCCAAGTAAATATGTTTCCATATATGAAGTCAAACTTGGCAGATTTTAAATGGTAGAGAGCCATCTACAGTTAAGAGGTATTGACATCTAAGACTGCCTTTTTGTAAGAGCAGGTGGAGGAGTTTAAAATGCAATCAAGTCCACTTCTTACTTCTTAAAAGTATTTTTTAAAGACTGTTGCTTCTTACAATATGAATAACTGTGCTGTAGTCTTATATATGTTTATCTGGGAGCAAGTCTTATTGAACCCAGTCACGCTTGTTTCTGAATAAATAAGGATGGGTAGAAGTGCATTGCACATAGCATTTGTATTCTGGCTGATCTTCGGAAAAAACCCACTTATAATTGAATTCAGTTATCTGGCAGAAATGAAATGTCATTCATGAATTCCTTCATCTATAAAAAAACATGTATGTTTCTTATACATTGCAGAAGAATGGCCTTTTTGCTTTTATTGCATTAAAAATATCACCCCCCCCCCAAAATAAGCATCCTTAGTACTGGCTAAGAATTGTTTCACTCACTAACATAGTTTGTAAGCTGACAGTGGGTCACTGTTCTGTCTACAATTTCTTAAGGAATATTGTTCGAAATTGTCTTGGTGATATTTTTTTCTTACACTGCCATGAAGTAATTTGCAACTAATAAATGGGCACAATTGTGTGTGCAGCATGCACATATCACTGAAATCTCAACCCCATGCATATTTGTTGGGAAGTAAATCTTACTGTTCAATGGAATTTATTCCCAAGTAAGTGTACACCAGTTTGGGCTTCTCATCTCTCTCTCTATCTCCTAGGGTTACAACATGAAAAACTATAATTTATGTCTGAAGCAATTGCATGGCCCTCTGCAGTCAATCATGTTGCCAGTGCTGCATCCCCATTTTGAAAGGAGAAAGTCAGACACTCGAATTGAGTAGATATTTTGGTGTTTTATAATTATAAGGGTTCTGGCTTCCTGAACGTTCAGATTAGCAAGTGTCAGTCTATATATTTAGGATGTTGAAGAGTTTTACTGCCCTCTTCTGGATAATACGCTTTCAGAATTTTTATCTGCTTTTCCTTTTATGGCAATTGTAGCTTTTTTCCCTACATGGATCCATTATATCTCATTATAACGTTATAAAGTTGCTCTATATTTCCAAATGGAAAGTATTCTTCCATTTTGTTGGCACTTTCACATTTTTCTACAGAGTACATTTCAAATCTTACTGCATTCCAACTGCATAGACATCACAATTCCCAGTGGCCTTGACCTATTTAAGTGTACAGCTTCCTTCTGTGCATGAATGGGATGCAGGAAATCCATATAAGGCATCATTAAAGTGCCACAATTTTAAATACTGTAGAGGTAATTGCCCTAATATGAATGTCGCCTTTTTTCTTATGGGCCAACACAGATATCCTTTCATGTGAAATGGGACCCTTGCAACCCATGACCGTATGTACAGATGCATTGGAATGAGGTGGTAGAATATGGGGCACTACCTCAGGCTAGATACTTCTTTAAATTCTTGCCCAACCCTGCCAAAAACTATATTATCAAGAAGAGAGCCCAGGCTTTGGCCTATTTTTGTACTTTTGTAGTTTTTAACTGGAGAGCTTACTCTATGACTTTGTTGTGCAATTTGTGTAGAGCAGTCTTAAGGTGGGGAAGAAATGGAAAATACTGGGGGAGGGGGGTTGTTTTTGTTTGTTATTATGTGTATTTTTTATGTTCCTATATTGTAAACCGCCCTGTGACCCTTGAAGGGCGGTATAGAAATTAAATAAATGTATAAAAATAAAAATGAGGAATTGATCAGATTTGTTCCCTGCTCACAGAATGAATCCATCTTTTTTCATCGAAAAGCATGCACTGAAAATCAGCATGCACTGAAAATAATGATGTCTCATAGTCGTAGGGCCTTTTGAAATGTGTGGACATAATAGCCAGCGTCTGTGCCTGTTGTTGACTCATGAAGAACTAATTAAAAAACAACAATGTACTAAATAAATACTTGGGTATATGGCACACTTACAAGGGGAAGTCATCTTAAACTTGGTCACACAGTGGGCCAGATTCTGCTGAATCATTGTACTAGTGGGAAGCAGCACAATAGGGTTGCTTTTTCCCCCCTCCCCCATTGAGCCATAGTGCAAGCTTCAAATTGTAGTAATTGTGCAATGGCACAACTGTGGCCTTACACTAGTGCAGGCACCCCCAAACGCAGCCCTCCAGATGTTTTGGGACTACAACTCCCATCATCCCTAGCTAACAGGACCAGTGGTCAGGGATGGTGGGAATTGTAGTCCCAAAACATCTGGAGGGCTGAGTTTGGGGATAGCTGCACTAGTGTTTATACCATCCTGCCTGATTCTGTGAGCTGATCATACTGCGTCTGATACTGATGGTAGAACACATGAGGATATAGTTTGCATGTTTTTGCCAAAGCAAGCATTTTGAAGACACAACAACTTCTGTAGCAATGAGATTCATGTTTCTATCTTAATTTGCTGAATCTCAAATTTATTATGGTTGAAATTATACTGTGATGTCTTGCAACCCAGTTTTTTTCACTTACTGCTAGTTTCACTAATGGTCATTATTAAGAATAACTTGCTAAGTGTATCTTGAAGATTGTACACTTCCCACGTTTCAAAGGCAATCTGGGAGGATACTATTGAATGGATTGTAGAGAATGGGCTTGATGTCATGTTTTTAAAAGATTCTAAATTTTGGATTGACTTTTTAATATATATAAAAACTTGTTTTAGGTGTCTAAAAGGGATGGTATTTCTGATGCCAGACAATATAATACCGTCCAGGGGTCTCCAATGGTGATAAGGACATGGGACTCCTGCCAGATTCCAGATGGTTCATCACAACTGACATCTTGGTTGGCGACTGTGAAAAAGATCCTTGGATTATTTTATTTTATTTTCGTGGGAGACCACAGTCGCATATCTACAGGATACACCAGGCAAGTAATGCCAAGTAGCTATTGATTATGTAACTCTTTTAAATAAGATTTTTTTTTTTAAAAGGTCTAAGTTTTCTACTTAACAGTGCAAATCCTTTGCCTGTTTACTCAAAAATCCCACTGTGTTCAATGGGACCTACTCCCTAGTTTGCATCGTTAGGGTTTCAGTCTTAAAGACTTAAGTATGTAGAATGGACCCCTCAGCTGTTGACTATGTATGTATATTTTTATCCTGCTTTTTATTGTCTCCCAAGGTGGCTGATGTAAAAAAATAAAAATAAAAAGAGAGATAGAAGCCTTCCCATCAGGCTTATAAACTAAAAAGACAAAAGGAATGGCAATGGAGGGCAACGAATAGAGGAGAGGGAGTTCTGGGAAACAGAAGCTTTTACTACATTACTTGTGACATTTTGCGTGGCCTAATAAAGGGCTAATCCATTTTTTGAATATTTGTCACTGGCCTACCGTTACTTTTTGTGTATCTTGCTTTTATTCATTTTAAAATTTATTAATGGATCGTCTGATTTTTAAATACTGTGGATTGGATCCAAAGTATCCCTTCCATGAATGAGATGACTTCTTCTGTTTATAAAAGAATTTGAGATCCAGTAGAGGCTCCCACTGGAATAAAGGGGGAGATGATTTCCCCTTGCACCCCCATCACCTCCTGTTCTGTTCCACAAATTTATCCAATGCTCTGGAGCAGCTTTTGGGGTTCTGAAAAGGAGCATCTTATGACTGGATTTCCACTCTATGTGTTTAGTACAAATAATAGGTACCGTAGAGGACATTCTACTGAAAATGACATTTTCTTGGATCAAGCTCAAAGTTCTGTTTGGAAAATCACACTGGAGTTTTAATAAATGGACTTTCACAGTTCTTACTCTTAAAGGTTAATAAATCTTGTTTGGTTTTCAGACTTCGTTTTGGTACTTAAAGAGGTTCTGAGAATTGTGGTCATTCATGATGAAAGGATGTTCATGGAGAAAAGTATTTTTAAGCATGGATTAGATACTGTTCTTGTTACGGTTATGTTATATAATATGTGAGTTAGGAGAACACAAATTATAATGGCCCCTCTTCTTCTTTTTAAGGCTCCATATTTCCTTTAGATTTTTAAAATAACCTTTTCTAATGAGGATGACTGATACTGTTACTGTAAAGGAGGGAGGTGAAACAATGAAAGATTCAGAAACGGAGGTAAAAGACAACACTGCAGTGCAACACTTCATAAAATCAGAAAGCCATGAGCGAATTCAAGTGGAAAAGGATGAAAGGTGTACCGATAATAAAAATGATGTGCAGGTAAGAGAGATTTCTTTCACCTTATTTTCACCCTCATAATGCATATTGAGCAATGAATTCCCCACAATTTCCTACTGTGAGATGCCATTCAACTTCAATGATATTTTAATAACAGAAACTGCATGTATATTTTTCTCTTCACATTTCCCTTCCCTTATCGTTTACTTGTTAGTTTGCTTTCATTTATTCCTGAATAGATATGAAGGTAAGTTTGCCAATTTCCCCACATAGGAAGACGGAGGTATTTTGGTAGCAATACATGTCTTGTTGCACCAAATTGTAGAGTTATTAGCTCACTATTATTATTGTGACTGCATGCTGCTTGATAAAACACATGGAGCCTAAATGAATATCTGTTGTTTTCACCTGATTGCAAAGTCAGGCAATTCGTCTCCATTCAGTGCCCCAAACAACATGCTCCATGAATGGAATACATGAATTTTGCTGTGTGGTTGTTCTTCTTTTTACTCTGTATGTGTGGCAGTGTTTTGTCTTCCCAAATTCTATAAATGGCTTCATTTCAGAAGTGCTTCAGTTTTTTGCTTACTTAAGCATTCATATTCTGCTTAACTCAACAAAAATGGAAAGCCATCTTTTTAAAAAATAGTAAACTTAAAGGTGGTTTAGAGGGTCTAGCCATCTTAAAAGGTTTAAATGCCTTTGCCTAAATCCCACCCACCTGTCAAAGTTGACCTGTAGGAGAAGGATCTGTTTCACCAACATGTTCCCTGACGAAACAACATCCAGCAGGTTAACCCTCTCTTCACAAGATTGACGGGAATCATAGGATTATAGAATTGTAGCTTTGGAAGGGATTCCAAGGATCATCTAGTCCAACCCCCTGCAATTCAGGAATCTTTCACCCAATGTAGGGCTCGAACTCACAACCTTGTGATTAAGAGTTTCATGCTCTACTGACTGAGGATTCAATCATGTTGGTCAAGCAGCACCCAACAGGATTGAAACCTGCCCATCAGGTTGGCTTGCGTTGGCCTTATTTTGTCCTGGCCAATATTTTGTCATCTCAGTTCTCCTAATCCACTTAAAGTACACCCACACTTCCTCTTCCTGTGTGTGTTTATGTACAGGCAGACAGTTTGCTGAAGTTTGCGGTTAGCATGTAGAGGTGGCAAAAGGTGAAAGCTTAAGAAGCCCCACTGCACCACAATGCCAGGTGTCCCTGCGAAATGCAAGTTCAGTACTTTGCCCACAGTTGGAGTTGGTGGGGTGGCAGGCAAGATAGTGTGTGGAACTGCTGCGGCGGTTTTGGCGGGAATGTCTGTAATAGTTCAGCCATCTCTTGTGTGCTTTCCTCAACCTTTTCAGCCCTGCCATAGACTGTTTTGCCACTTATCTAAGCGGCAGAGGTAGCAACTATGGTGCAGCCATCTGCTGCTGAGTTCCACAAAACACATTACGTGGGAGAATCTGTTGTGAAGCGCTCAGAAAATGGTCAACAAATATCTCTCTTCTGCCTTGCATTGATTCGTAGGGGCACAGTGGAGCTGCTTTTGGAGGAAGAAGGGACTTCCCATAAACCAAGTACAGAGGTCCCCTGTGTGAATTCCTCTTCCTCAAGTAATGGCTTTAATGGTTTTAATCGATCCCCTAGAGTTTGTCAGCAGGGGTCTGTAGTTTTAGTAAAGCCAGCAGTAGATTTGTCAATGGCCTGTATTGTGGTTATAGCAACTGATACAATGTCATGTGAGCAGCCTACCCTTTTCCCCACAGACCAGCCTTTACAACTTAATGAAGCAATGCTGAAGGAAATTAGAGAAGCCCTGTTGGCGAATATTTCTAGGCAAATAAGGGAACTTCACAGTGCTTCCAGTACCTAGTGCTCCAGTGCCTGTACTCCAGGCAGGGCTGCAGCATTTCTGCTGCTGCTGTTCATTCCACTGCTCAGACCAATGTAATGCCAGCCTCCACATGCAGTTCCAAGAGGGCAAGTGAATAAGAGGAGGTGGTTTAGACTCAAAACAAGTTACTGACACTCATGTCGTTGTAGACCCCTTTTTAGTTTCGGCATTGAAAGAAGGCGAACACAGCGATGAAGCGGAAGAACACGCCTCTCATATTCTTTCCCCTGCATGCCTTTGCTGTACAAGACATTGGCCTCACTGGGTCTTAATGACAAACCTATTTGATACTCAGTGCTACATTACTTTTGGTCTTTGAGTTCTTGAATACCTTGGATTCCTTGACATTGGTGGCATTTGTCGGATTTTTGTTTTACATAAAGTAGAAATAGTAGTTGGAGCTGATTATAAACAATATGTGACTTGATTGTATGAATGTAATAAAATTGCAACGTTGTTGATTATAGCTTAGTCGCTCATTTATTATTTGGAATAGACTGTGATACAGTTCTCCCAAGTATTAAGATCAATAGATCTAACGCAATTTATGCTGGTTTCAGCATTATAATTCATGAAGAAGCTTCCACATGATAGCTAGAACATTCAGAGTGGCTTGTATGTGAATGGGGAGTTTCTTGCTATGAATGTCTGGTGACACTGAGAAATGTCTCCCCCCTTTAATTATTTCAGCATGCATCTGATAGGTACATGCAATAGGCCCGTGAGCAGAAGTGTTTTCTTAGTATAAGCCATGTGGAAATTACTTTTTTAACTGAGGCTATGTGGCAGTGTTCAAAACTCCCATTGTTCTAGGAGCATTTTGCAACAGGGAATTACATTAGCACAAGCAGTTTCTGAGCTCTGGGCACAGTACTGCGTCTAAGATTTCAGATTAAAACTGCACTTCCCACTTCCAGCTACTCTCTGAAGTGGAGAAGAGACCCTCTTAAGAATATTAGGGGGGTGAGCAGGCGAAGGACTAGACCACATGAAAAATGAACATATTTTATCTGCAGTTCATTCATTTTCAGCTTTGTATTCTTGTTATAAAAAAGCGCTCCTAGACATTCTGTTGTTGTGGCCATAACCTAGGTTTAAAGTGCCATTTAGCTCCTAGCTTTCACATCTGTTTCTAACACTACTATGTGAAAATTAGTGTCATGCAAAAACTCTCCATGTTAACAGATACTACTAACCTCCTGAGTCCTTATCGCTTCCCATCACCTGTTGTTTTGGCATCTCTATTCCTTTAATCTTAGTTCTTGAAGAATGTGATCATATTGTACACTCTAGTTCAGAAAAAGTGCTTTATAGGCAGTTCTCATGTTATTTGAAAGTAGACTGAATGAAGCAATTTGCACCTGGTTTTTAGATTACCGTTAAAAGGTTTGACCATCTGTTAGGAAAATATACTTGTAAAATGAATGAGAAAGAAAAATCCTTCTTCCAGAAGCCACCTACTTAATACAAATTGTGCTGTTGGTGATTTCTTTTACTCTAATTAAGCATTGATGCAAGCCTGCTACATGTAAGGTTCTCTTTAACAGGCCTTGATTTTCATTGTAATGATTTCAGCAATTTTAAGTAAAGAATGAATGCATCTATATATATGAGGGGGCATGCATGGGTGGCAGGATTTTGTTTAGGCCATGATTTAGCACTTTGGAACTTTTCTCTTAGACACTACATAGGTTTCCAGATTAGGCTGTTTCCATCAGAGTGTGATTCATTTTTCCTCCTCATTTACCATTAGGTAATTTTTTTTTTTAAAAAGCCTTTCCCTCTCTCCATTTGACAGAAGCAGATGAAATTTGCAGGCATACTGCCAAATTACAAGCAAGTGGCTCTAGGGGTGCTAATGCTAGACACCCTTTAAGTTTACTTTCCATATGAAATCATCCCTCTGGTTATAAGCATGGCTTATTAGTCACAGTGGAGCTCTTTCTCTCCTTCCATGTTCTTCTTCCCTCCTTCACCCCATCTTGCTTTTTATGGTAAGCTCAGATATTTTTGCTTCCTTCAGATACTAACTTACTGTACACTGTGGAACTTCTACCTCTGCTCTGCTCCCATTCCTGCATGCACCTTGCACCCTCCTCTATTTTTAAGACTGTAATCCTAACTGTATATTCAGTGGGACTTGCTCCCAGATAAGTGTGGTTAGAATTGGTGCCTAAGACTGTGAAAACATTTAAAGCTGACAACTTCTACAGGTACCTACTGCATCTGGCAGGGACACGGGTGGCGCTGTGGTCTAAACCACAGAGCCTAGGGCTTGCTGATCGGAAGGTCGGCAGTTCGAATCCCCACGATGGGGTGAGCTTCCATTGTTCGGTCCCAGCTACTGCCCACCTAGTAGTTTGAAAGCACACAGTGCAAGTAGATAAATAGGTACCGCTCCGGCGGGAAGGTAAATGGCGTTTCCGTGCGCTGCTCTGGCTCACCAGAAGCGGCTTAGTCATACTGGCCACTTGACCCGGAAGCTGTCTGCGTACAAACGCCGGCTCCCTCGGCCTATAGAGCAAGATGAGCACACAACCCCAGAGTCGTCCGCGACTGGACCTAACGGTCAGGGGTACCTTTACCTTTTTACTGCATCTGGCAATGCACACCTACATTGTTCCAGTTTTGGGGCATCAGTGCTTTTGTAGAGTTATCTTATCTGGGAAATGTTATGCATCAAAAGGGCTAGCAGTGCTAAATAGGAAAGGATAAAAAATCTATTATAAAATCTGTCAAAAACAGCACTTTATGCTTAATGTAAACCACATACTGTACTTTATCTGGTCAACATTTATAATTTATGCATAAAAGCACCAACTGTTTTATGCATGCTACTGTTTTATGCTTGCGGTTGTAAATAACTTTGTTCCTTTCAGGCCTGCATCAATTATCAAACTTGCTCCTATAGCAGTGATCCTAAGCATCTGACTGTTTGTCAGCCTTGGTTTATACAGCTCTACCTCTAGGACTCTTTGCATGATCTCCTAATCTCTCATTTGGTGCAAATGCAGCTGCATCTCACACATGCACACACTGTATTACCAAAACCTGCCATCTCACAGTTTGTGCACTTGAAATAGGGCAAGTTCTAACAATAGGCCTAGTAGAAGCATCTTGGACCCTAGATTCTTACTTACACTTGAAAAACAACTATACATGTATTTAAAGGTCTAGCTCACTGTTAGATGAACAAACATATAAATATCTTTTCTGAAGAGGTTGTATACAGTAGCTTTATCCACCATCAAGGGATGTTTCTAGGGAATGTTACCTTTGTGTAGTAATAAGAAGAGCCTGATGTATCAGACTACTCAGTCTGGCATCCTGTTCTTTTACAGTGGCCAGTCAGGTGCCTGTGGAAAGCCGGTAAGGAGGATAGGAGGACAGTTTCTCTCTCCCATGGTGGTTCTCCAGCAACTGATAATC
This sequence comes from Darevskia mixta, assembly GCA_034641385.1. Taxonomy (NCBI): domain Eukaryota; kingdom Metazoa; phylum Chordata; class Lepidosauria; order Squamata; family Lacertidae; genus Darevskia; species Darevskia mixta. Next base: position 14,304,465 of record JAWWNH010000001.1, read on the forward strand.
AGAGGCTTTCATTCTGGGGGGAATATATAGCTATTGTGACTAAAAGCATTGGCTGACCTGAGATTGGCCGCTTTCATTGAGAAGACTATTAAAGCTGTCTAAACTGTAGTTTAATAGTGCAGTGTGTGGAAAAAGTAGTGTCTTTGTCCTGATTTGATAACCCCGGGTTTCTCTCTCTCTCTCTCTCTCTCTCTCTCTGTGCCTTTCTCTCCACCATGTATATTTTTATGTATCTCTTAAGATGTCTCCCTTTCTGAATTTCTTTAGAATTAAATAGTTGTAAAATGTAGCCCAGGCATAGGCAAACTTGGCCCGCCAGATATTTTAGGACTACAACTCCCATCATGCCTAGCTAACAGGACCAGTGGTTAGGGATGATGGGAGTTGTAGTCCCAAAACATCTGGAGGGCCGAGTTTGCCTATGCTTAATGTAGCCTATGACATTCTAAGCAGTAACCACTTATTATCTTTACCTTGAAGAAAAGCATCCAGAATTTCTACAAGCAATTAGTTTACCTCCAAGGGCTAGTGAACCTTCAGCTTTATCTCAGAACTTGCAAAGCAAATGCTTTCACAAAATTAAATCTTTGTTTAGAAAATGCCTTTGGGGGCTCTTCAGTTCCAAGAATATCTATGCAAAAAATGCAGATACCAATAAAGGAAGGAGGATTTGGGATCCCAGGTTTAGAATTGTATCACCAAGCATATTTACCATCAGGTACACAATTCTGGAGATCCACAACTGAAAACAACTGTCCAAATTGGGCTGCTTTGGAATATTCCTTTGTAGCGCCTTTAGAAAGATCAGTGGCACTTGGGTCTAAATACATTAATACTCCCAAGTCCCTCCGCTAGCAGCACTCGCTGGAGGAAGTCGCTGAGTGAAGCCGACCGCGGTCTGTTCCTTGGCAATATATTGATGTATCACCCAGGCCTAATCATGTGTCATTTTTATACTGGATGAAGTAGTAGTTTTGATGCAGGTTATTTCCAGACCATTTTCAACTTGTGTCAGGCAGTGGCAAACTGGCTGTACCTAGTGGCTGATCAGATTACTGTTGATATAAAGTTTGATTGCTTTCAGCAGGATGTTTTTACTTATATTTGTAGCAGTGCTACTGAAGATGGCACTTTCTCTGAGGAATACAGTAAAAGGTGGTAAGAACAGTAGTTACTTTCCAGAACATAAACCCAGGCAGAAGGGTATTGGCTAAGTGGCGGCAATGTTATTTTAGAAACGATAATTTTCTTTAGTTTATGACAGCTGTGTAACCCCTTTGCCAGTCTGAGCTGAGCAGATTTGGGGGGCAGAACACTTGTCCTGGGGTGTGTTACCTTTTCATTAGCAAGTTATAAACTTGACAGACTTTTCAACGTATACACAGAATTATTGTTCCAGGAAGGAAGGTTGATGTTTCTCCATCCAAAGATCTAACAGCACAGTCTTGGGGCCATGCCTTTTGCATTTGCTCATAGGATGGACAATCCTGTAAATAATGGTCAGCATGGAATTGTTTTCTCTCTGCTGTGCACACTGGTGAATTGATTAATGCCTTTATACAGTCAGTGCCTAAAGTTTTAATACAAACTCTCTTTTGTTATGCTCACCATTCAGCGGCCAGTGCAGTCTTTTGGACAGACAGGAAAAAGGTCAAAGGTACAGTAGACTTGTGTGCTGGCATGCTAAGGAAGTCTTCATGCTTGATGAAGCCTTGCTATTTTGTGAAAATATGTATTGACTTCGGTTTTGTTCTTTTCTTTGGCAATAAAGTATTTTTGTTTTGGATTTTTGATTTGCCTAATTGTTTTGTTTTGCTTTGCCTGTATATTTTTAGTGGCTTCTTGTTGCTAGACAGAGGAAATAGTGCTTCTCTTTGCTTAATTTTTTTTCAGTAATTGAAGTTGCTTTCTGCTGATATCATGATGACTTTAAAGCTTTAACTGCTTGTTCTTTTGCCTTCTTGTAATGAATGATTGTGTATTGAAAATAGTCAGCATACGAATGTGAGCAGTTTTGTTATGCGCTTGGCAGTAAGTTAATTTGAGGAAAACTATCTGTGAACTGTAGATTTTTAATTTATAAATACTTTTCTTTAGTCAAGTACAAAGTTAAAGCTAGTTCGGGGCCTGGCTGTGTGTGAAGAATCTCCTCCACCTCCCACAGCTGAAATTTCACAGGACATCCAGGTAAAAATTAAATTGAGTATGAGACCTGAAACCTGGGTTTTTTGCTCTTTAAATAATGTTTTGATAGAGAGCGGGAGTAGGGTTGCAGTTAGCCCTTTTGGGGAATATGTGAGCAGCTAGAAAAAGTGTACGCATATGGATGCATGTTGGTGTGTGAACAATTCATCACGATAGAACACTAAATCATTCCCTTGATCAATAACATAAAAGTACTTAGGTTGAGTGAATATTGTTTGCACACATGCTCTGTCTCCTGTGGCTCATACCCAACTTTCTGGTTGACAAAGTCTTTTGATTTTTTTGAATGTTTGGTAACTCTAGAATATCTGTGTGTGAATAATACAGTATAGAAGGTTTAGCTCTGCAATCAATAAAGTGATTTGCAGTATGCCTACTAGTAACGTAGAGACTTGTTTCCTGACGTTGAAGCAGACATATTTAATGTGCCTGAATTTCATGTTCTGTAGAAATACGGTACTTCCCTTGACATCAGTGTGGCCTTATGAGTCCATCTTACTAGAGCAGCATAGTGGGATTGTCTTGTAAATCTGTTTAAAAGTCTGCCCTGTGTGAGTACTTCTGAGCAAATGCAGTTGTATCATAGGGCTTTATTATAGTCATTGGCCTGGTTTGCATGGAACACTAATCCATGATTTAGTGCTGCATGAGCAAGTCCAAGGTACAACTGGAAAAGGTCTAAATGAGTCAAGAAATAGAAAGTAATGGGAGGAGTTGGATGATATGGTGCCCACTATTGTGACGTAGGTGACAGGGATTAGAAATGAAAGCAGGGTGTGTGTTTTTCCGCTGCAAAAATGTATCTGACAGGAATATCGTTTTCTCCCTTTTGCAAGTAAAAGAAGTGCTTAAAGTTGTTGTTTTGTTGTTATTTTTGAACTTGCAAGTCAGAAAGTTTCTACATTTTAAAATAAGTGTTCTTTTCAGTGTGCTGGTGTACATTCTTCGGCATGTGCTATCTGTATCATTTTAGTTGTCAGTTAGCAGTAATAAGATTATTTCTCTTTAATAGCAAGGGTATGCATTCTGTTATTTCCTATGAACCTATACTAAGCTACCGGTATTTACTAAATGCAAATCCTCATCAGGGAAATTAGCTAACTACTTTTTTGGGGGGTCATGAATCATACCTTACAACATTCCATTGTAGTATGAGGATCCGATTTCTACTTGCATAGTCAAAAGAGTCATATTGTCTTGTGTATATTCAGAAGTGATACTAGCACTATAGTTGGCTGAACCTCCTTGACATCTATGGCACAATGGAAGCAGGAGTTGGAAAAGATAACCGATTCCTACACTCAAATGCAAGAGAGGTGTTTGTTTGTTTGTTTGTTTGTTTGTTTGTTGTTGTTTACAATAAAGTAACTCCTATCAGTCAAATCAGAATTGAAATGTAGGGTTGAATTATTCTCCGAAATGAACGGATTTCTCCTATTTCTCTTTTAACATCAGCTGTGAGGGTAAGTCAGGTTTCCATCGAAGCAGAAGCATTTCTCATTCATTCTCTAAAATGATATTGGCAGATTTTGCAGTACAGTCGTTTTGTTGTATCTTCACAGTTTGCTAAACTACAGGAAGTATGTTGTGTTGAGAGTAACTTAGATTAATTTTTGTTGAGCCCTGAGTAAGTAAGGAGATCAAGGCTACTGAGAGGGGACTAGGCTTTGTGCACTGGGCCCAGAGCCAACCAAGGGTCTGGACTCCTAGCTTTCAGTAAAAAAACACCCCAAAATAGATTTTTGTCTGCTCTGAAAGGAAAGTTTTGAAGCTATATAGAGCCACTCACCCAGAGACTTTCCTGAGATGAGCCAGCCTGCGCCTGCCTTTTTGTGTTTTTAATCAATGAAGTGAGAGCTGTGTTTGGTAAGTGAGCTGTTTGGACACTGGGCAGTAGATTTGAACCCTGGTGTCCTAAAGTGTTGTTGTTTCTCCCTCTGATTTACTGCACTTTTATTTCCTGTTTGGTATAGTTTTCTTCCATCCTAGCAACCAGAATAAATTCACTGTAAAGCTAACATCTTCGCTATACATTTAAAACAGTATCATACCACTTTATACAGTCATGGCTCCCCCCCAACCCCCCCCCACCTGGTTACTATTGTTTATTAAGGGTGCTGAGAGTTGTTAGGAAACCCAGTCATTCCGCTCATGGAGCTACCATTCTTAGAGTAGCCAACCCTTCTTCCCAGGTGTATAAGCATGAAGGTCTCTTTGGCAACCATTATATACCTCTTCCCATATATTCATGACAGCTGTGTGAGAAAGTTTAGGCTGAGAGTTAGTGGACTGGCTAGAGCAAAAATAGTCACAAGTTAGTTTAAAGTGTGAAACTACATATTCTCAGAGTATTTTTGTTCACACGGTTGGCAAACTGGCATTTGTGCGTATTTTGCTGTAAACACCTGTTGGCATTCTGTTTGTCAGACTTATTACCTGTGTGTAACTCCAGATTTATTTCAGGCCTGCCCACCCCACTCCCCACCTGCAATAAAAGGGTAAAAATTTGAATATGACATAAAAATATCCAGATGTTATGCAAATTTGAGTATTTGAGAACAGCAGCAGAGGGCCTAATCTATATACTTTATACCGTATTGGCATGAATATAAGCCTCACCCTTTCCCCAAATTCCAACTGTGAAAAGTTAAAGTGCAGCTTATATTTGTGACCTTATACGGTATGCAGCCAGGAGCGCAAGGAAACAGCGCCAGGAGCATGGCAAAGCGGTGCCCACCCTGTGCGCAGTCCCCCGTCCTCTCACCCAATGCCGGGAAGGGAGAGAGCAAGGAAGGGGAAAGGCCACCGGCAACGCAGTGGGGCTCCCCCCACCCACCCAGTATGTAGCCAGGAGCAGCGAGGAATGGAGCGGCTTATATTCGGGTATTTTTTAAGCTTAGTTGAACAGTCCTCAAATTCAGTATTGTCCAATCATAGAATTGTAGAGTTGGAAGGGAGTGTCATCAAATCCGACCCCCTGCATTGTAATCCTCAATTGGTTATGCCACCAGATGGTTTGTGCTTACAGTTTCTATGGTATACATTAAAGCAGGGATGTGTTCAAGATGGTTGGCAGCTTGCTATTTTCTTAGCTTAATATATTTGACTTTCCTTTATGGCAGGATAGATGGACATTGACCAGCATGAGGAACCAAATGATGTTAAAAAGTCAGAGGAATAATATGGCACAGTGTTTCTGTGGTGATTAATGCTTTTGAAAAGGCTAGTTCCACCAACATATGATGCACTAGCACGGACATTGCCCATGTGTTTGAGTCCATTGAAAAAGTCATCTTTCATGAAAATTAAAGTTACTGCAAGGTTTAATTTGAACTGGACTGAAAGACTACATTGTTGTAAAAAGACCAAAATCTGAAGCTCGTTTTAAAAGATGAATGAATGCAAAAAGTCATGTTTCCATAAATGTTTTATGACTAGTTTACACATCACAGTATTTATGACTGTGTTATTTTGATACTTTGAGAAAGTTTGGTATATATTCCTGTTTAGACTGAACTAGTTTTTGAAACAGTGGTGTTTTGTGCAGTTTATGACATAATTCAACAATTTCTGTTTTTGTGTGCTCTATAGTAGTTATTCTCTGGCAAGGTTCTCAACTTGAATTCATTTCTATTTCTTGAAGATTCTCTGGTGAACGTTGAAACGAGTTACAATTGAAAATTTAATGAATACTTTATTTATTTTGCTGCTGTTCTGTCTTTAATAAAGAGACACACTCGGTACACTTTGACTATGAAACTAAGAAACTAGAGCTGATGAAGAATAAACGAAACAGGGCCTTGTTCCGGAGTTAAAAACCATTGCAACTGGAATTTGTGTCATATTTGAAACAACAAAAATAGAAGAAATTATTGTTTATTGCCGTCCTGGCCTGAGTCCTTGCAACCTTGCTATTTGATTTCCTGAGTTCTGTCTTTAATGGCATAAATGAGCACTGTTCCACTAGTTGCAACTATATTGCACGTCCCTTAAATCAGATTTTTAGAGTTGTGTCCACTGTAGCAAATGCCATTTTGGAAAGATTTAGATCAATAAAAAAGACTAAAGCAATATGTTAAAGGTATGTGACAAATTGTCCCCCCAAAAAAATCTGTATCAATGTAAATTCTGTCAAATCCAGGCACTAAAATGGGTTGTTGTTGTTTTAATAAATAAACTGAAGGAAAGATCGCTACAAGGGAAGAGTTAGCTTTACAGAATGCATCTTTCCTTCCCCCAACCCCCCAGTTCTGTGTCCTTTGTTAGTTCCAGGGAATGGGAATCTGCACCATCAACTTTGGTTTTTTTGTAAGTCCTACTGAGTTCAATGGGGTTAATTCACAAGTAAGTGGGAATAGAATTGCCATCTAAATGCTGAAACGAATGGCCAGCCATAATTACCCAGTTTCATGTAAAGTTAAGCCAAACCCATGGTTTAGTGTAAACAAGCAAATGTCCGGGTTTCCATAGAGAAAATCATGGCTGCTTTGCTCTTTTTCTGGTCCTTGTGCTGCTGTGAGCAAAGCCATGTTTTGACCCGACATTATGTCCCCTGACTGGAACAAAACTTGGTTAAAACACATGGTTTGTCTCTGTAGCGAAATAAAGCATGAGCCCAGGCTGAGACACAATGCAAAACCCATAGCAAATGCCCATATATTTACTTGTCTGTGCTAATCCATGTTTGCATTAGCATTATAACTGGACCACTGCTTGGGTTTTGTTTGGTCCCCAGCCACTGAAATCTATGTTGTGCACTAAAGATACATAGTGGGTTTGTGGGAAATAAAATAATGCTAATAAATCAATTTTCCTTTTAAATGGATTGAGAGGTTCAAAGACAATGCTGTGTGATTCCTTTCTGAATTCCAACCAACATACTAGGCTCTCCGCTGCAGTTGGTTGATTGCTTAAAATGACGCATTTTTAATAGTGGGAGGGGAAAAAATGACAGGTTTTACTTTTCAACAGGAGAAAATTCAGATCCAGCTAACACAATCTTTTGAAAAGGAAGAGAAACCCTTGAAAGATGAAGCAGAAAAGGAAAAGTCCATTGATAAATTGCCCAGGAAAATGTTATCAAGAGGTTTGCTATCTATTGTTCTTTTTTAAAATCTCAATCTAGCAGGAATGCTGTGAGGTGGCAGTGGGGGGGGGGTGTAGGGTGGAGAAGTATAACTAGAATAGGACGGTGGCCTGGACCTGATTGAGAACATTTTTATCTACTCCCTTTTTCATTCAGAAGCCAGAGGGTGGGGAAAGGCCAAGGACAAAAGTTAGGCCGTCGCCAAATTTATTGTATGATTCTGTGCATTTTTGTTCAGAAGTAAGATTTCAGTGGTCATGTTTGGATAATCATATCTCTACTTAATAACCCAATATATGAACAAGCTTTGTGGCCTCCCCCCACTCCTCCTTTTATATGAGCAAGAGAACAAACAACCCAGGAAGTTGTCTCAACTGGGAAACAATGTTTTCAACTTGGGAACAAGCTGGGATATGACGCCGTGGCTTAAAGCTGGCTTAATTTTCTGGCTTATTCTGGAACTATTAAACATAGTTTCCTGGTTTGGACAAAAAGGAAATTTATAGTTAGCTCAAGACTTCCTTTCTTGCTTGTTGACTTTCACAAAGGAAGGAGTAAAGGGGTTTCTTTTCTGCTCCCAATACATGTTCATATATTGGCTATTAAACCAAGATGTGGTTGGCCAAACCAACCCCATGTCTTCAAAGGGGATTACCCCCGGGTTAGTTTGGGTGACCCTTGGGAATAGTGTGGGGTATAGAGGGGGGAGTTGGCAGAAAGTGTTCCCCCCTTATTTGAGCCGTGGTACAACTTTGTATCCAAGCTGGTGTGCAACTAAACAGTCATACCTCGTGTTGTGTACACTCCGTGTTGCGTACGTTCGAGTTACGGACCTCCGCGACCCGGAAGTCTTCCACAGAGCATGTGTGCGGGTGCGCAGAAGCGTTCTGCGCAGTTCGCGCATGCGCAGAAGCACAAAAAACGCAAACCTCCGGGTTTTTCCTTTTTTTCCTTTTGTTCGTTCGTGTCACTTACGCCCGGGTTATGTGGCGCGACCCGGAACGGATTGCGTACGTAACACAGGGTACCACTGTACTTCCAAATGTGGTGTTCTGGTTACTAATTTGTAAAAAGGGTAGCTCTTAAAATATAAGGAATATATTTTACTAAAATAATTAATACCTTTTCTCCAACCCTGGATTTTTCTTTCTTTTTTCTTTTTAGATTCTAGCCAAGAATATACAGATTCAACTGGTATAGATCTACATGAGTTTTTAGTAAATACGTTGAAAAATAATCCCAGGTAAAGTGGTGGTTGGTTGTTCTTAAAATCAAATTTATTAAATTCAAATTTTCTTACTCATTTTAGTTTGTGGTACTAGTAAGTGCCTCAAATATTGCTCTGGGACAGTGGTTCCCAATTAGCGCATAGCTATGGAAATAAGTTTTGAAGATAAGTTTTTCACATGACCCGGACAGCTGAGGGGTATGGAATGGTGCCATGGGTGGGTTACGCAGACCCCAATTAGGAATCACTGCTTTAGGATGCCTTGTGTAAAGCCTTAAAATATTTATAATTCTGCATCCTGCTGCATCAAAGCCTACTTCTTCAAATGATTATTTCCATTCCCTTTACTCATATGTTAAGATAGCTTTGTCTGAATGATTATCTGCTGAAATGGGTATAGAAACTTACTGCATGTAAGTGATGGCTAATATGATGGAAAGCAGGGGCTATAGCAGGGGAAGCCAATGTGGAGCCCAACAGATGTTGCTGGACCACAGCTAGCATGCTGTTGGGGGCTGATGGAAATGGTAGTGCCACAACATCTGGAGGGAAACATGTTGGTGATCCTTTATCTACAGCAATTCCCTCGGCTGCAACTCATGTGGCTTTTGTTGTTTACACCAAGAAACCATTTTTTGGGAGGGGAGGCCTGGGGGCAGGGAGACTCTGCCAGGCTCTGCCTGGGTGGAACAACACCTGCATTACTCCGCTAGTGCAGGGCTCCTTGTTCTACCTGCCAAATAAGGCTTTCCAAGGCTGAGCCAGTCCAGGATCCGCTGGATCCAAAGGCAAACTATCATGCAGTATCATTGGGCTCAGTTGTTGTGCCAACAATTTGGCTGAACCCCACCTACCTGGGCCACCGCTTTATTAAGCTCTGCTTGTTAATATACAGGTGAAACTCGGAAAAATTAGAATATTGTGGAAAAGTCCATTCATGTAAGCAATTGTTTTCATTAGCTACTGGAGTTTAATATATGAGATAGACTCATGACATGCCAAGCGAGATATGCCAAGCCTTTATTTGTTATAATTGTGATGATTATGGCGTGCAGCTGATGAGCACCCCAAAGTTGAAATTGTTACTTTGGGGTTCTCATCAGCTGTACGCCATAATCATCACAATTATAACAAATAAAGGCTTGACATATCTCGCTTGGCATGTCATGAGTCTATCTCATATATTCGTTTCACCTTTTAAGTTGAATTACTGAAAGAAACGAACCTTTCCACGATATTCTAATTTTTCGAGTTTCACTTGTATTTTAATACATTTGTGATTTAGAATCATAGAATCCTTTTTAATAGAACAAATAGTATTCTTGCTTAATACACTTACTATATTACTGCATCTGGAAGCACTATTGTCTTCTGTTGGACTACCTCCTTTGTCTCACCCCTGTATTTTTGGTTTCTAGGGATAGAATGATGCTGCTGAAATTGGAACAGGAAATCTTAGATTTCATTGGTAATAATGAGTAAGTGCTACTTTGCTGGTTTTGAAGAAGTTTTATTATATATGGTTGAGTTACTACTCAATTAAAACTAAAACTTGATGCTACTTTTCAGAATCCCTCGAAAGAAATTCCCCCCCATGACCTCTTACCATAGAATGTTATTGCACAGAGTGGCTGCTTACTTTGGACTGGAGCACAATGTGGACCAGAGTGGGAAGTCGGTTATAGTAAATAAAACCAGCAATACCAGAATGTAAGTTAGGTATTTTTTTTTTCCTTCATTAATCAAGCAGTCCAGTTGTCTGGATGATGGAACGTTTTAGTCTACTGACCCAGGTAGAATCTAGTGAATGTCTACTTTTATTTCATTTTTTAAAGGATTCTTCTTTTCCTAGAGGTGATCCCTAAAACATGATTGTATTTCAAATCAAAGGGATCACTAATTTTGTGGGTATCATGATAAATGAAAGCCACTTTCAGTTTCTGGGGTGAGGGTGTCACTATTCATTCTCTGACTAATTAGAAATCTCTCCAGTGCTGCTGTTCCTCCAACTTGTGAGAATAATTCTTGTTCCTGAACTGTAAAAATTTGGGATCTTGAAAGTAGAAGGGTTACAGCAGGCAAGACAATTAAAATGTATACTTGGGTTAGAGCTAGCTTTTTGTTGCACTACCTGTTTTGCTTTGTTGTTCTGTAATTGTTATGCACAAACCACACATTATTCATAAAATAATGGAGTCTTCAGTAATTATCTACACCACAAAAAGGGTCTTTTGTTGTATTATCCTGAAAACAAATATTGTAATATTTAACAGATTAGTTCTAACTTGACACACAGTTTCTTGCATTGAACAACCTTGATCTCTCTTCTTGGAATCAAACAAAATGCACAAACTTTTCCATGTACAATGTATGCCAAACATCATTCAAGCAGTCATTTGCCTCTGGGATTTCCATATTTCCCCATTTATGAAACATTTCTCTTCTAGCTGTAGTAATTTAGAGGAAACAATAATTAATGCCAATCTTGGGAACCAAGTCTTCAGTTTTGATGGTGTTCGTGGCAGCTCACACACAGTAATTGTCCTTAATAATTTCAGCAACGTTCTTCCTTACATTCACATCATACATTAAAGTCTTCTGGTCTTGGTGCAGCACTTTTTGTGTTAATTTGTTGTTGTTTTCCTGGTCTTTTAAAAATAGTGTTAAAGCTGCTGAAATGCTTTGTCAAATTGGGGGTTAAGTATGGCAGCCAAAGTCAAAAGACAGCATGCAACATTTTGCATAAACAGAATAGTTCAGCAAGAACAGTGGACAAAGTACCTTCATATGTAATAAATTGATTTCATTGGGAAACTGGCAGTGTGCCTCTTTTCCTTTTGGAGCCTTACACCAAGCCATTGTGTTCAGTGATATGTTGATTCTCATATAGTTGCTCCCATGTAGAAGACGCCTAGAAATATTTCTGTGTAAGAGTTTGAATACAGGAGGGTTAACCTTCACTTACCATGTAGATGCCTGATCAGAAAGTCACAAGTAATATCCACAAAGGGCATTTTATGCAGAAGTAAGGGAGCTATGGGTATTGCTGGAAGCATCTCTCATGGCGGATGAGGGACACCTTACTATTGAGTTAAAGTATAGCTTTCCTCTTAGGGAAGAGGAGCTAGTTTAGAGAACACAGTTCCATTGCTCACCCACAAATCAGTCATCTGAATAACAGTAGAGTCACAAGCACCTTGTGGTCTGCTGATATACCATAACATTTTTTTTTTGTCTGGGTGGCAGCTATATTTGCTCAGAAAATGGTATTGCAGAAAAGTGGAACTTACTAGCTGTTATGAGGGTTTTCATTTCATTCCTGCAGTTATTTTTTTGTGTTTGAAAATAATTATCTCATCCTTGTATCTCTATCTTCTCAGTCTGTAAAATGAAACAGATATACAGCATTTAAAAAAAAGCTATATTTAAGATGTGCTTATGTAAGATGTGCTCAACAATTACATATATTTGCTTGCTATACTCTTAGTTGTCTTCCCTCTTGTAAAATAACTTTGGCACCTGGTTAATGAAGACTTTAGTGAGTTGGAGAATGAGCTACAGTAACAGATGAGCCCTTTTATTGTGAAAATAACTTTTGATATCAAAACATATAGGCTGCTTTCTGGAAGCCCCAATAATAATTAGCAGGCATTTCATATAACCTATAGACTATGTAAATTATTTTAAAAGGTTTTCAGTGTTCTTATTTTAAATCATTTGGGATGTAAAATAAGAATTTTAAAAGAAAACCTTGGAGGTCTGCTCCATATTGAATAAAACCCAACTTGCCTTTTCCTCATAGGCAGATTCCCCGCTCCAGTGCCGATCAGTGCTGTTAATGACATCATCAACCCAGTGCACACTGGGACGACTCAGTGGAGTGGTGATTGCAGGGCAGTAAATTCAGGGACCTTTAAGAGAAAAGAGGTAAGACAGTCTAAAGGTTCTCTGAAGTGCCTGCTAATTACATTTGGGCATCCAGTAACTCTTAGGTAGTTTGGGAAGTATTTTATTTAATTATAATACAGTTCAGGAATTAACTTGATCCTTGCTTTTATGCAAATCTCTAGAGTAGAAAATAAATGAAAAAAATTGCAAAAAGTGTGTGCTAGTGTACCACAGTGTGTAGTTAGCAAGGCCCCAAATAAATTTCTTATTTGTGAATGGGTTTAGAATTCCCATTTACAAATTAAATGTTTATTCTGCTGTTAGCATTACTTAGTATCTGTATGCCTCAATACAATTTATTCAAATAAACGTATAAAATGAAGGGACGTCTGTGCTCTCACAAGTGCATAAACTTCACTAGTTGCAAAAAAATAGATCAAAGAAAATGAAGGTGTTAGGACAGAAGCTGTATCCAGGGCAGTATCCCAAGTGTGTTCTCAGAGTTGTACCTTCTTCAGATTTAAAGGTCCGCATACTTTAAAACATTTCCATACCTGTCATGATTTATTTTATCTTACTCATTTTTTTTTAAAGACCTGACCAGAAGTTTTGTGAACATATAAAAGATGAAAAAAGTGAAGATTTTCAAAAGCGGTACATCCTTAAAAGAGAGAACTCTAGTCTAGACAAAGATGATAACCAGGTAAATGTTGAACTCATATAGTTGTCTTGACTACACACTTGCATTGTGCTATAGAAATTGGCAATTAATAACTTATTTAATTTAGATGCGAATACGATTAAAAGATGACAGAAGAAGCAAATCTATAGAAGAACGAGAAGAAGAGTACCAGAGAGCTAGAGAACGAATATTTGCACAAGATGTAGGTATTAAATTACAAGGAACATTCATAGCATCTTTGACTATGTATGACTACCGTGACCCTAGATTGTTATACAGTACTTTGTTTATAATGCTTGAATATTTAAATCACTTTGATATGCATTGGGTGAAGGTCATAAAAATGCTGTGACTACATTAACATTCAACAGTGTGTTGAGGGAGCGTTCAGTTGGTTTGGAAACCAGCAAGCAACCTGCTATTCTTTTCCACCTCTAGACCTTTAGATAAGGAAAGTTTACGCCAAATAAGGAGTGGTGGAAAACAGACCAAGGAATAAAAACTAATCAGGCCAGCTGTCCCCTGAGGACTTGTTAAATTCTGGATGTTTTAAGACTTGCTGTCCAGTTTCCCTTGTTTCTAATAAAACGATGTCCATATTAATTTCTTGGGATCTTAAGGTTTTCAAAAATATTTTGTATTTCTGAGAAACTTGAAGTAGAGACATGAAGGTGGGGAGGCATTTGTTCACTTTTTACATAATATGGGATGTGGATTTTTTTTTATAACATGCTACTTCTGTGACAGGAGTGTGGGATAGTAGTGGTGTGCCAATGTGGAGGATGTAGGCTGCATTACTTTTTGTCATGGTAGCCTTGCCCCCCTCACCTCCTCCTTACAATCCTGATCAGCCCTTATGGAGGGAGTGAAGATCTCTGTTTTGCTGTTCATTAAGCATAAATCATCTTACCATTATTTAAAATGAGTTTAGACACCCACCTGTTCATATGGTGATTCTGTAAACGTTCTGACTCTTTTGTATCATTGTAATTCCATACAATATAATGAAAAAAGCAGCCAGCACCTTATGGTTTGGCATAAAACAAGCCATGCTTAGATTGCTGGGCTGGGTTCACATGTTCAAACAAACCATAGTTAGACTAACTAAACAAACCATGGCTTAGCATTAGGAGTGGACTAGGCTAGTGTGTGACGTGGCTTACTATAATCTTACTATTAACCTGTGAACTGTCATTGGGTAGTATGGGCTATTTATTACAGGTGGCCAAAAGATATTTAAATGTGTGTGTCGATTATTTGTCACATTGGGATTGATAATACAATAGTTAGCAATGGTAGCAATCTTCATTCTACACTGTTTCTTCCTCAGTCGCTGTGTTCCCAAGAGAATTACATTATTGACAAAAGGTAAGAGAAATCAGTTTTTAAACAAGTTCTTATTTGCTTTTTCTAATAAAATATTAAGCTACTGTTTTATTGAACATGCCAACAGAATCCAGGAGGAAGAAGCCAATAGTACCCAGCAAAGGCGGCAGATCTTTAGGTATTGAATAAATTGGGTTTTTAAAAAAATCCCAAAGTATTTTGCACGTATTTCACTTTTTCTTGTCCCTGATTTTGCAAATAATCCCTGTATTTTATAAGCCAATTTGGTGAATTGCAGGGTCAATAAAGACGCTTCAGGGAGGTCAACCAACAGCCTTCAAAACAGTACAGACAACGAGCTAAAGTATTCTGAATCCCGTCCATGGAGCAGCACCGACTCTGATAGCTCCCTTCGCAATTTGAAGCCAGCTGTGACCAAAGCCAGCAGCTTCAGTGGGATCTCTGTTCTGACAAGAGGCGATAGCACTGGAAGCAGCAAAAGCACAGGCAGACTATCTAAGACAGGTATGAGTGACAAACATTCTGCTAATGTGTACATGCGTCAAATATCTAAGGAGAAAATATACCCCCTTTTTGCAAAAAGTAGTCCTCCGCCCTTTCAGTGATTATTTTGAGGAGAGTTGCTTTGGCTCAATTGCAATAGCATTTTGCTGCAAAACAAATCTGTAGTGTGGTGGTTGGGAATCTGTGGCTTTCAAATGTCATTGGACAACAACACCAATTGTATCTTACCACTGGTCATTCATTGCTAGCTGGGGCTGATGAGATTTGGGAGTCCAGCAACATCTGGAGGCCACAGGTTCCCCATTCCTGATATAGTGATTAAGTTTGTGTTGTTATAAAAAGATAAGCAAGGCCCACTGTTATCCCATTGCAGCTGGAATAAAGGCAATGGCTTTACCCCACTTTACCACCTGATTCAGTGACACCCCCCCCCAAAAAAAACATGTTGGAAGCCATTGATTATGCAACATATTTGGAACTACCTGGTTAGGCAAGGCATTTGGGTCAGCAAATACGTGAGCAGTGTTTGATTGAGACAGTTGTGACCCAGTGTCTAAAGCAGGGATTTGAGTGCAGGCCACCCATGCCCAAATCCCAGCACAGCCTTCTGCACTCTTGGGCTGGGACAAGCTGAGCTGTCTCACTGTTCCCCCTTTCCCTCTTGGTAATTGGTAGTGATGTTCAGTTTTGGGAAGCCAGGTGAACAACCCTGCCAGCGTTGCCTCCCATGGGCAACTGCCTTATACTGAGGCAGACCATTGGTCCGTCTAGCTCAGTATTGTCTACTCTGACTGGCAGCAGGTCTCTGGGATTTAAGATAAGGGTCTTTCCCATCCCTACCTGGAAATGCTGGGGATTGAATCTGGGACCTTCTGCATTTAAAGCAGATGCCCTGCCACTGAGCTACAGCCCTTCCCCGACGACAAAAGCAGTTCATAATTTTTTATGTCTACATTTAGGCTATCTCCTATTGAAGGTAATTATCTTCTGTATTTGCTTCAAAGTAAATAAAATGAAATAATTTTTGTTAAGCATGAATTTAAGGAATAACTTCATTTGACAAAAGGTATGAGCTATGAGAGGCTCAGTCCTGCTAATGGGAACCAGTTTTAAAATATATCTTCCTGTGGATACAGGTGATCTGGGAGCTATGTTCTTTGCCAGCTAAGCAGTTATCAACTTTTCGTTTCTGGGAGTGTAAAGCTCTGAATTATCTTAAATCTGTAGTAGTGCATGTCCTTTCTGAAACACAAAGTACCATTCTTGAAAGTCAGCTTGCTTAGTTATCTTTATTTTATTTTTTTTAGCCTCCTGGTGTTAGCAAAAGCTGTTGATCTCTGGGTCTTCTAGCAGAACATGTCAATGAAACATGGTTTGTGGCCTCACTCGATGGAGGCTGTTAAGAGCTTGTTTATGATATGACTCTGAAAGGCAGCAGGGCATTTGCAGAAATTCCAATGTTCCAGCATTTACTTAGCTCTTTCAGAACCTTCTCTTAATTTCACAGGGTCCATCTCATCTCTGCTTTACAATTCAGCGCTTACTTTGGACATAGCCCAACATATCAATCTATAGGCCATGTTGTGGGAGGAATAGGGATATTTGTTAGTGATGGTGTTCAGTCTCTTGTGGAGAGTTTCTTCACATAAAAATTTAAGGTTACGGGCATAGCAATGTACAAGAGCCCTTTCCATTACTGCTGTCTAGCAAGAAAAATAGCCACTGTTTCATATTTGGATTTCACAACAATGTTCCCATAGTATTGAGGCTACAGTACTGTAATATTTTCCTTGGTAGTTCTCCAGGATTGGTATTTCCAGTTCTTTGCTATGTTAGTTGTTAGAATACACTCATTTTCTCCCTCTCCTTTCTCTTCCTAATGGGCATTCACAGGTATAAAATAAAACTTTTAAACTTGTGCAAATTGTTCACTGTTGTGAAGTGAGTGCATACCTGTGCATGTTAGAAGATCCTATAGTTAGGTTGGCCCAATAAGAAACAGGTTGGGTAATTCATTAGGAAAGCACTAACTTCAGTCCCAGGAGAACTTTTGTTTTTTTGCTGGAATCTCAGCGGTCATCCAAAGTGTGTTAAATTTCCAAAGCAAGAGTACGTACACAGGATCTCTTCACAGTTAAGGTACAAGCAATATGTGTCAAGCGGTCCTAAGTCTGCAGTCTTGCTTAAGAACATAACGAGTGCCTGGCTGGATCAGATTGTAGTCTTTTAGGTTGTTGCTGGATTTTAAATGGCAGTTTGAATATAATTTGATTGATGTTACAAATGTAATTTTAGGTTGCTTGGTTTTAATTATATACTTTAAGTTGATGGTTTAATTATGTTGACTTGGCTCCCAGTTGAGCAAAACGGCAGCATAAAAATCAAATAAATGAATAAACTAGTTGAGCATTCTTTGCAGTCAACCTACAGTCAGTGAATGATCCTCCAGAAATAGACCAGTAGGCCACTCCTACATTGATCTAATGCACGAAAACGAAAGCATTAAAGATTTAGGTGTTCAGATTTCATATGTAACATACTAGTTCACAGAGGGCCATTTCAGTCTAGCAAACCATAATATAAATCTGGAGTAGCCAACTTGGTGCTATCCAGACATTTTGGACTATTGATTCCTAGTAGTAGTAGTAGTAATAGTAATAATAATAATAATGCTATCCTGCCCTTCCTCCCAAATGAGTGCAGGCCAGCAAACACACAAACAATAAACCTCTAAAATACTGAAAAACGATTCTAATATGGATTCAGATTTAGCTTTAATTATGCTGATGTCAATCAAACTCGAAATCTTGAATAGTATACCATTTTATAAACAGTTAATTGTTTTCCTAGCAAGTGGCTTGCTTTAGAATGCTACGAAAGCCAGTATAAATTCTTTCCACAGTTTCATCAGTGCTGCATCGTGTTGCAAGGCACACTTGTAGACATGCTTGCAGCATACTGATTCAGCCACAACTGAAAAGCAAAATTAGTACCATAAATTTTGATCTGCTGTGTGAAGATGAAAAGTGCAATCAGAGTGAGAGCTCTTCTCAGTGAGGAGCAATTGTTCATTAAAAAAGACAAATCTTGGCTCAACAGAGCCATTTAAAATGAAAGATGTTGGCTTCATCTCAGATATTTATCATCTTAAGGATTATACAGAAGCTGCTGACTTATTCTTGCATCTCATATATGTACTTTTATTACAGAATTTGAAATATTAAAGCTAAAGTTGAGCTATGCCAAGTCCCATTTTGGTAATAGGTTAAGCACGTTCTTAATATTGCCCATTGACATCAACATGGCTTAGTGTTGACTTCTCCTTACGATTAGCTTCATCTTGATACCTAAGTCACTGACTGATATGCGAGGGTGCAGTAGATCAGGATGGGGAACCTGTGGCCTTCCAGTTGTCGTTGCACTACAATTTTCATTTTCCCTGACAGCTGGTCTTGCTGGTTGGGGCTGATGAGTTGGAGCTCAGGAGCCTCAGGGTCTCCCGACCCACTGCTGTAGATAAACTCTGTTGTAGGCTATGTATGTGATAGAGGGGGATATAATGGTGTTACATGGTCTCTGCATGCTTTGGTTCCCTCAGATTTCTCAGCCTACTGCTCCATTGATTAGAACCTTTTTTTTGGGGGGGGGGGATAATACATGGTGTGTTGCCATTCTGCTTTATTTTTCTCATAGATAGATAGATAGATACTTTATTGTCATTGTACATAGTACAACGAAATTGAATGCCATCCCAATCGAAACCAGAAAAACACAATTACAGCCACACATACACATACATACCCATCCATCACAACTCCCAAAATCATATTATTTAATTACAGCATTTAAAATAGTTATAGCTCTTGGATAAAAACTGTTTTTCAATCTATTCGTTCTTAATTTAATTGTTCTGTATCTCTTGCCCAGCATGAGGGCAAAGAACCTGTGCAGAAGTTTGGGGCAGCTTTAGGGCAGGCCCCTGTGCTCTCGTGGCATGCACTTGTAGCTGATGCAACTCACAATCGGGAGAAGCTGCAGGGGTTGGGGCGTGGCGGGGCAGCTACTGTAGCTCCAGACTGTGCATTTAAAAGCGTTAAGCATTTAATAACAACCTGCCTATTTAAATGTGCATGAATATTATTCTGTCTCTAGGTGAAATTCATTTCTCGTTACTCCTCTCCTAGGTTCAGAGTCTTCTAGTAGTGTAGGGTCATCCACGGGTTCTCTTTCTCACACCCAGCAGCCTCTTCCAGTCACAGCTCTCAGCCAGCCTTCTCATGGCACATCTGCCGTCTATCCAACTGTCAGCACTAGTAGTTCCCTTTCCTTTGACGGTGGCATAAGTGGGCAAGTGGCGCCTCCTAGCAGTAGCTTCTTTTTGCTTCCCTTGGAAGCGGCAGGCATACCACCTGGAAGTATTCTGATCAACCCTCAAACAGGTTGGTATCCAGCCGTGGATGTCTGTGCCTTGTCTCTGTCTCTTTGTCTCTCTCTCTCTCCTTCCCCCTTTTCTTCCTTTTAACAGTAACGTTTAACTTGCCATAATGTGTAAAATGAAATAAATAAGATTATTACCAGTTATTTATTAAATGTATATCCCACCCTTCGTCTGAAGATCACAAAGATCTTTCTGCCTTTCTCTCCCCACCCTCCCACCCTTATTTCCCCTTCTCCTAATTTTGCAGCAACATGCATTTTAACACCTCCTCAGAGGACTTTGTGAAATTGTAATGTTATATACCTTGATGTACAAACGGTGAGGAATAAGATTTCTCATCAGATGATGCTCTTCTGCCTTATGAGGAGCTCTTGTATCTACAATATTTTCAAATGGCACATGAGTAAATAATAATAGTAATAATAATAATGTGGAATTGACAAGTATAGAGGCTGCAATTGGTTTATGACTTTTTTCTGTTAATACCTTATATACCTAGGTTGGTCTGTAGATAGGAATAAATGTACAGTGGTCCTTTATTGGGCCACCTTCAGTTGAGAGGGTTCTGATGGGGTGTGATACGGTTCCGCTGCTAAAGCTGAACAGTGTCTGAAAGGGAGACCATCTGCAAAGCCTTCGCTTTTCCACTTAATCTTCCCACAAAAAAACCCCTTGCTTTGACGCCTGCTATTAAACCCTTTTGTCCTCTTGAGGAGTAAACTATAAAGCAGCGTTGTCTCTTTAAAATAGGAAGTGGTTGTAATGCTATGTTTCGTTTTGCCAGTAAATTGCATTTTGCTGAATAATGTGTGTGTTTCATCTCGGTCCTCTAGGTCAGCCATTCATTAATCCAGATGGCACTCCAGTTGTGTATAATCCTCCTATGCCTCAGCAGCCTGTTAGAAACCAAGTGCCTGGACCTCCTCAGCAGCCACCTCCTCCCCTACCACCTCAGCAACAGCCAGCAACCAATCACATCCTATCACAGGTGCACATGTCAAAATATGCAATGCTTGACCGAAGCGTTCTTGGCATCTGCTGAGAAGAAAATGGTGGATCATTGTGGCTCTAAGTTGGGGGAAGGTGGTGCTGGCCTATTCATGACTTGAGGGGACAAATTTTTGCTCCAAGCGACCGCGTTTTCTTAAAGCAGCGAGACAACCTGTTGTGCTTACATACGCAGTGTGTGTGCCTAAGTTTTTAAGAGCTAAGAATCTTACAAATCTGTCTTGCTTATGTGGTGTGGGACATCCTTATGAAGCAAGTCACACCTATAGATGGAGGAATGCTTATCGTTAGGGTTACTGTAGGTAATTGTAGTCCTGTGTCAAACTTACTTTTAGTTGCATAATTAATATGGAGGATGTTCTTGATTTTGCATAAATTTATCCCCCCCCCCAAAAAAGAAGAGAAATATTGCCACTTCCATTTCTTCTTACTCTGTTGTTAACTGGTGTGCGTTCCACTGTTACTTCTTCAGCCTATCCGACCTCTTCAGCCTTCTTCACAGCCTGTTCAATTCTCCACAGTCACTTATCCACCCCCGCTCCTGCCCGTCTCGTCTACCCAGCAATACACTGTGGTATAATACCTTCTACTCACCTCTTCTGTGCATGACAGAATCTTTATGTGTTGGGATGTGCATGTGTAATAAATAATACAAATACTGACTGGCTGTGGCATCCAAGGTAATTCAGCATGGGCCAGAGCACAAAAAAGGGTTCAGGGAAGAAAGTAATCCTGTCCTGAGTTCATTGGAAGTTTACCTGCAAGTTAAAAACAAGCTCTGTGCACAAAAACAATTGCATTCTAAGTTGGGTTTTTTATTTATTTTAAAAAAACCTTCTTTGCAATTACTTTTTCTCAGCCAAACAGTATTTGTTTGTACCTCTTGAATATTTTTATTTTGTTAGGGCCCTTCCTTCTCTCTCTCCCCCCCCCCCCCCGGCCTATTTCTTTGACTAACCTCCTAAGGTGCTTTGCTTTCTCTCCTCTCCCACTGCTATAAAAAGCTTTCTGCTGCCCTTTAATGTTTGATGGGTACCAGAGTTTGCCTCCCCTCCCCCTTTTTTGAGTGCTGCAGCTTAGCTGCATTCCTCAAAATTATAGACATCCAGCTTCCTGATGCAAGGTAAGATTCTCCACATATTGGAGTCCTTCATTGCAGTCTTTTTGATGAATCTGAACATTTCAGATTCTGTCAGTTCTTGCTTTTTCTGCCTAAAGTTCAGTTCACCCAATTCTGCATCAGTTCAGTTCTTGGGTTTTTTTAAAGGTCCGCATGAATATTTGCATGCATTTTCATGCTAATTTCTCCCAATACACTCATTCTTGTGTTCATTTCCCCCCAGTATATGATTTTTTGTGTGCAGTTTGTTTGTTCTTTGGATAACCACATTGCAAAATTTGGAGAAGTGTGAATTTCAAAGGATAAGTTGCACTTTGGTTTGTGTATTGATTCAGGAAGTGTGAATTTGGTATGTTTGCATTAAAAAGAAACTGGATGAATTTCTCGTCCATTTCTACTTGGAGAATTATGCTTTAACATCAAGCCAGATAATGGAAAAGCCCCATTGCATTAGTGGAAGTCCTTGTGTGCACTTCTGCTAGTGGCACTAGTTAGCTGAATCCTGCCCTATATATAATGTGCACACACACACCACTCCCAACATATTTAAAACCAAGTTCGATGAATGGACAGGTGATTTGTCCTGGCTACTAAATGTCATGTTTGTTACAAACTCAGATTTGCTCTTTCGCGTAATTGAACTTCTCATACATGAAATATCCAGAACCCCCCCCCCCCCGCCCAGGTTCCCCAGCTTGTTGCATCTGTATCTGTTGGCAAATATTTCCATGGTACAATAGCACCAGAAAGTATTACCAGGCACACTTAACACAGCTTTTACAAACAATAAAGTTTGTGTTTCTTGCTGTAGGTATAAAATTTGTGTTTCATTTCCCATGTTTCTACTTATTGCTGCTAATGAGATGTTACCTTTGTCTTAAAGCTTTCACTTTTAACGTGCTATAACTAGATGTGAGGATACTTCACGATTTCATGTTTAGTTGTGTGTTGTTATTGTTTTAATCAAACAGTGCTATCTCTTCGTGCACTCGAAAGAGGAATAACTCTTACTGTTTTGCTTATTTCAGCAAGACAACCTAGGATCCCAATTTAGCCATATGAGTCTCTCCCGACAGCCATCTGGGGAAGCTGCTGATCCTCATGCCACCATGTTCCAGTCCACGGTTGTCCTGCAGCCCCCACAGCAATCTGGTTTCATCATAGCAACGGCCCCACCTCCTCCACCAGCCCCACCGCCACCCCCTGGCCAACCTGTTCCTACTCCTAATTACAGTGCATCCAGCCACCCTGTCAACCAGCAAGTTCTTCAGCAACAGGGATATATGCAGCAACCAATGCCACAGGTAGAGAGAACTTTTTTTAATATTACCAGACAATGTCAAAGGTGTAGTTCATATTAACTGCTGATTAAACTGAATCTGGCTTTGTGTAGGGCTTCCTCTTCCTCCCACCCCTTTAATTTATGTGGAAGCAATCTGAACTTCATACTTCAGTCACAGAAAGAATAAGGGGACCCTGCAGCTTTGCTGTCAACAAGTATTAACTTTTTTTTGGCTTGATTTTAGCAGAATTAGAAGTTGATGCGTATTTATTGCATATGCGTGTCTTCTGTTCTTTAAAAGGACTGTGTGTGCATTGCAATGGTTCTGATAATGCCTCATAGGTGTTCCACTGACATATTTGTATTATAGTATTTTGAACTAAACAATACGTATTTTAAGTGAGACTACTCCTTTTTTAATAGCTGTGACAGCATGCCTTAGCCTGTGTCTTGTTATTGTTGAGACTTTCACAAGAGCCTCCTCTGTTTACGATAATGGATTTGTATCCAACTAAGTCATATTCAGAAAAAAAAGCTATTGAAATAAGTGTACTTCGGTTAATCATGCTTATTGCGTCCACTCTGAGCATGTCTTAGAAAGTCTGATACAACCCAATACTTCAGTTATCACATCAGCTGACAAAGCATGGAGCCACATTGTGTCTTTTTGCTGTTTTGGATCTAAAACTGGATACAATGAATACATGTTAAAATTTCACCAGGAGATAATGCTGTTCAGCAGCTAAACATTTAAATAACCCCACTCCTCCTATATATTTTTTTACTAGACTTGCTTTTCTGAGTGTTGTATGTTTATATGCTTTCTTATTTATCTGCCATCATTTTCTGCTGTTGGACTTGACTCAATTATAGAAGCATGTAAATGAATCTCCATCATGTTGCTTCCTTTTTAGATGCCAGCCTGTTACTGCGCTCCAGGCCAGTATCCACACTCCAGTCAGCAGTATCGGCCAGTTACTTCTGTTCATTACAACACACAGCAAAACCAGCCACTGCCACAGCCTGCACAGCAGACAGGTTGGTGGTCTCTCCCCCTCCCCACTCCCTACAACCCAAATGTATGTACTTCTGGACTTTTTCCAGGGTGCTGTGTAATGCAGGACGAAATACGGTTTTGTTGTGAAAGCCTGAAAGGTCTGCTACAAATAAAGTAAGGTTTTTGGCTTTGAAGTGCTGATAGAATTCCCATCTTGTGAAAATGCATTCTTTTAAATTGTTCGAGCTGATAAATCCTAAGTGACCGGATTCACAATAAATATTTTTGGCAATGTGAAGAACAGAAGTCCAAATTGACATGGATTGATGTTCTCCTCGATTTTCAAGTCTCAAGTTTGTGTTCAATTTATACTGTAACTGTAGCATTGCTCCATAGGTTTTTACCTTAAACTTGTTCAGAAATTCTTCAGATAAGATATCTCTGATCCTGAGTTATGGCGAACAAGTTTATTTCCCATTGCCATTGGTTTTTGATGTTTCTCTCCGTCTTGAATTCATCCTCAAAATTGCAGAAAACTATAACATTTCGGCTTTGTCTTTTCTGTGTGTTTTCTGCTGTTTCTTGAACCTCGTTTAGTTATAGGCGGTAGTTTTAATACAATGACACCCTTACTTTTTGCAGATTGAGCTCTGTTGTCAAGAAGGTTTGTACTTCAGTGTGTTTTAGTGTTTGTGCATGCATTAATTGTTAAGAAGTACAAAGGGGATTCTACTTTGAGAATTGACAATTGGACTCAGATGCGTTGCTTTAGTTTTTGAAATTTTGCTTTACTTGAGAGCCTCTTAGAAACGCTTTCTAGAATATGAAGAGGATCAGTTATGGCTTTTGTCCCACTGGCAACACCTGTGTTCTCAGTGAGCATGTTTTCATTCCCACAGCAGCTAAATAAATACCGGTAGCAGGGAATATAGGATTGGCTTCTCTTGTGTTTTAATATGTGCTGTAGAAGTGCAAGGGCTGTCAGAAATGAGATTGTGGCCTTGATCTATTCATGTTGATAAGGATTTTAATAATTTTTAATGCCACCTTTGAAAACTTTGTGTTTTGAAAAAGGGAATACCTCTTACACCATTGGCAGAGTGTCTGCTCTCTTCCAAATCCCACACAAAGGCTCCAGGAGGACCCATTTTAATGTCTGTGTTGATTGTATTGGTAGGAGCCACCTTGACTCATTGTGAAGGGATGAAGTAGCATTTAAAAAGTCAAATATTGCCCATTCCTTTTTATATCAGCTATTTTAAGTCACCTTGAGGATGTCTTTGGGACAGAAGGGTAGCATGCATTCCAGGAAAAAAAATTAAAAAGTTAAGGCTTTCTCACTTTAAAAAACAAATTTAAAATCACATAACTAATTCTTATTGAGCAGTGTTTAAAAACCTTTACAGAGCACCACAATATTACAAGGACAAAGGTGATAAAGAAATCCTAATAGAAAATACAGTAATATATTTTATTTTTTTAAAGAACCACCTTTCAAATCTATTATATTTCAGCAATGATTTTGGCACTAATAAAGTGTCATTCTGTATTAGGTTAAGGGCTACTATCGGTAACATTGAATGAGAGAGAATTGTATGATCATACTTGCTTATATTTGCCATTGTACATGGGAATGCAGCCATGTTAAAGTTAAATTTTGTCCATCTTAGTAAGGTTTAAAATGAACCCTCCCTCTTTTTGTGTGCACATACTATTACTTTAATTTTTATTTTAGATTTGAACAAGTTGCCTTGAATCAATACGAAGTTGGGACCTATTGAAATCAATATAAAAAAATAGACACAAGCTTTTCACACTGATTTATTGAATTTCAATGGGACTGCAAGTAACTTCTATATATAGAGGTTGGATGTATCCAGTGGCTTGGATCCTAATTCTTCCTGCTTCCAGAAACGCCCTGCATTCCACCTTCCATTCTTTAGAAGCCCCGCCCCAAGAAGCTTTTGGGGAGGACACAGGTGGCTATAGGAAGGAAGGAGAGGGCTAGAAATTCCTTAATTTACCTTCTAATCCAATATACTGCCTTTAATTGCATAAGGATAATGTCTTTATGACTTGGCTGCCTTTGAGATATTTTAGGGCTCATTAGCCAACCACATCACACGGTTATTAAAATTCTCTGTTTTATCACCCAAGTTTGCCTTACAATATTGAGGATTGCTGTTGATGAAACGCAAGCAGAAACTTCCTTTGCAGTGTAGAACTTGGTTGCATGATAGTTTGGGTCCCAGCTTAAATATTTTCCATCTTGAACAGTATTTCCCACTTCCTGTTTTACAACTCATGCTGGGCAAGACTTCCATGACCAATACATTGTGGATGTAGACATTGCTCATCAGTATGCTCCTGCGGAAGGGGTTTTGCACGTTAGCCAAAGGGCCAGAGCGGGTTTGTTTCTGAGGAGTTGTGCCAGTTTATACACACATTTAGAAGCTTCTGGAACCACCAGTGCTCTGCTGCTAAGTTAGCTCCAAGCTGCTGAAGCTTAGATGTCAAGTTAGTTTCAGGATGTTTGAAGAATGGCCTGGAAAGTTTCCTGCTGTGTGTATGGGAGTTTAAAGATTTCTAGGGCAATAGGAAATAGTATCTATGTAAGTACAAAAAAGGCACAAGTGCTCTGCAAAATGTGAAAGGACTGAAGTGTTTAAGCCCATTCTTTTTTAAGTGAGAGCAAGAATAAGCCCATTTGAATGCTACCTGTTGTTCACCACTATCTTCAGTGACCTGTGGTTTTTTTTTTACTTTGCAGCATTTTAAATATTTTAGAAAATTAGTGAAAACAACTTTCAGAATATCTACGTATTTTGTAGTAAATGTGTGGTTTTATGTGTGTCTCTGTGGCAAACCAGGCTGTGGTATGTGTGATAGATTGTGCAATAGATTGGCTTTATTCATGAGCTGTTGGATTCGGGGCCGTAACACTGTCTGAGAGGGTTACATTTCTCACAGTGAACCGGTCTCTTTTTCAGCTGCTTCCTGGCTTCCTTTTTAAAGGGGTCTCAGGTGTGTCTGTCTTGGATTGTTGCTTTCTGATCAAGGAGCAAACGCTGTTCTTCCCTTTAAGAAAATAAAGAAAGAAAAGTCAGCAACATCTGTCCTTACCTAGGTGGCACTAGAAGGAAGCACCAGGAAGGTGATGTTCAGAAACAGACATTGGGCAAGAATGTCTTTGACAGGCTTTTTTTTTTGCCTTTTTGTGGTCTGTTTTGTGTGTCCTGTGTTTTTTGTGTGTTTTCTCACCATGCTTGAGGGTTGTACTTCGTTAGTGAAATCTTATGTCTCTTTCTAATTGCATGAGATGCAGAATATGGTACTATAAGTAATTTCGATATTTAAGGAAGAGATAGTATTGCAGAATGTATTTTCTTGTTCTTTGCAGATCTCTTGAATTTTGGGAAGCGTGAGGTTTTTAACTACAGTTTGCTAGCGCTGCTGTAAAATAAATTTCAGCAGGTGTTGCTTCTTCCCTTTCTTTTTCCTGCTGAGTGCTGTATTTCTTTCATGCCACTTGGTATTCTGGGGTAGAATAGTGAAGCTAAAAATAGAAAGTGCCTTGAAACCCCATGGGGCAGTGTGTTAGCAGCAATTTATACTGCCCTAGTTCCTCTCTCAGCATGGAAAATTGATTTTTGCTTTGTCTGTGTGGGAGTGCCAGAAGACACTGAATAATTTTCACAGCTACACTGCAGTCTCTAAAAAATGTTTAAAAAGAAAAAAAAAATTGAAGTTGCAGCACTTTTGTAGATTTCCAGGTTTCTATGCCATCATCAGTACCGTAGCCTGGATTCTAGTGCTGCTGGACACAATTTGTTAGGTGCTGAATATATTCAGGCATCTAATTTATTTGAAAACATAGAACTGTTGAGAGGAGAGCATGAGAAAACCACAGTATCTCTCCCCCACCCCCCGAAACAAGATTGGGAGGGAGGTATACTAAGTAAACTGTAACTTTGCGACCATGCATATTTAATCTGGCTTGTACACAACTTTTTAGTTTATGTCTTAATAGTAGATTGTTAACATGTGTTTTAGCTGCAGTCCCACTCAATTACTTCAGATTATTACTGATTTCACCTTTTAAAAGAGATTTCATGCTTTATTTCCTTGATGCATACATATTATCTTAATAAGGAAATAAAAATCCTGCTTTTACAGGATGTAGTTTTGCATAGTACATCCAATATTTTAAGTACAAGGCAAACCTACCTTAAGGACAAGAAATTGGGTGAAATCATCCTCTTCTCCGTTCCGAGCTTTTGAATCTTTATCTAGTAATGAACATGATATTTGATAGCCTGTGCCTAGAAAACAGATGTAGTCCACTCATCAGACTTAACTTCTTATGCCATGCTCATTCTTAATCAAATAAATTTGCTGCAGCAAAGACTTGTAGAAAAACAAAAACAAGGTGTCATGAATGGGTTCATTATTTTTGGGAGAGCCCTAAGGTTTAGTACTGTATTCAGTGTGTCTGGGGTTGTGAATGCACACATATAAATAATGCAGCATGACTGTCCAGAGAAAACACTTCCATTTAGAGTTAGGCAGAACCGATTATTATTAAACAGCAAAGCACTGATATAGGTGATACATCTTGTTTTCAAAAGCAGGACAGCAAAGTGCAATGGAATGTGGACTGAGGACTGGGAAATCAGTGTCTGAAAGTTCAGCACAGCATTCAGCATTTCAAAGTACAAATAGTAGCTTGGCCCCCTCATCTGTTTTCAAATGAGAAAAAAATGCCAAACACATTACAATGCAACAGCTGAAATGAGACCTCTCAAGCACTGTGTGCTTTACTTTATTTATATGATTTTCCAGGGAGACAGGAAGGCACAGTTGTAATGGAGCAATTAGGAAGAATAGCAAAAAGATAGCATTATATGCACAGAAAAAAGAGAAAGGGGTAGCTGATCATATTTTAACAGGTGAAGGTGTATATTGCAGAATGTAGGTCTTAATTTGAGTTTCCAAAGGCTCATTGTCAGTTTATTGAAATAAAACATGTTTGAATGTTACAGATACAGTGCTGGGTTTTCACTGGAGAAGCATCCCATGCCTTTAAAAGCTATACTCACCACCCAATGCTGTATACTGTATAAAAAAAGCTTACAAGAATGGCACTTTTTTTTGACATTCCACATGCAAATTATTTTCCAATAATTGGATGGGAAAAATAATCTTTTCTATTAATTTATTCTGTTCACCCAGCAAAGGAGCAGTGCTGAATCTTGCCAGCTCCATGCATAGTTTTACTGGGACCAAATACCTTATTCTCAAAATAGAAGAAAAATAGGCACCTGGCGTTGATAAGACTATGCTCAGTCTTCATTTCTTAAGTAACTCAGAAACTTGAGCCTGTTCTGTCAATCTGTATGAAGGCATTTGGTTTAAGAATATCTGGTAATATACTTTTAAGGTGATCTGATAATACCTTGGCCTTTAAGTAGTGAGGTGGTACCTTAGCTTAAGGTCAGTGAGAATTTAGCCCTTGTTCCTGTCCTTTGAACCCCATTGGGAGACTTCCAAACTAACATCTTGTCAGTAAATGGAAAAGATGATAGGAGGGGGAGCCTTTTGTTGCAAAATATTCCATGTTCTTTTTATACTTAGGACTATTCCAACTCATGAAATAAGTCAGACCTGTGACCAGGTAAACAGACACATACATAACACACACATCTCAGCCTTCAAAAGTAAGATAAATTGTCTGTCTTGCATTGTTGTTCAGTGGGCTTGTTCAACTTGATATGCATGTATTGTTACTGATTAAAATAAAACAAAATTACTCAAGGAGACAATAAAAAGGAAAGGAATCAAAGTTCAAAAAGCCAATGCTTTGTATAACTGAATAGAATCTGTCATTTTAATGAAAATGAAGTACAAACTCATAGTTGCACTGGACTTAAGTAGGCAAAAGTTGCCACATGCCAACTAATTATGATTAGTTGCAGGAACTGTCCAAACGAAACTGTCCCATGTATCTATCCCTTTAGATGTTATAACACTGGCATGGAAGCTCATTTTCCTGTGAGTTCAGTCAGTGCTATTGCTGTGACATCTGAAAAGGCCCACAATTATACGAGCAGGGCTATTGACATGGGTCCTTACTGCACAGTTGTTGACAGATCCTGTGCAGTCATCCCTGCCAACCTCATGCTGATCCTTTAAACATTACAACATATTTGTGGAATAAACCCACAGATTCCTGTACTACAGCTGTAGCATCTAAAGGGAGCTGGGGTATAAATATGTTTTGTTATAACATGTCAAAATGAATAATAATAATTCTGTATTTGCAGGTTACCAAGTTATGCCTAACCAGCAGCAAAACTACCAAGGTTTAGTTGGCGTCCAGCAATCTCAGAACCAAAATCTAGTCAGTGGCCAGCCAAACAATATTGGAAATCAGATCCAAGGTGTACTTGTTCCATACCCACCTGTGCCATCTTATCAAGTAAGCTATTGTCTGTTGTCTTCTTATTGCAAATATGAAATTGATTCTTTTTTAAAAACACTGAAGCTTTGCCTAGTCAGGACTAAGGTTGTTGGTCACTTTTGGAACAGGGTTATCACAAATGTATACAAACTTCATTCTTAACTGCTGCAAAATGGTTTGTTGAAGTGAAGCATTTTATTTGTAGACTAAAGCTTCACAGTTATTCAGTTTGGATTTTAAACAATGGAGAAATTTTGCTTACTCTGTTTCCAGAGATCAGCTAAGCCCATTTGCAGAACAATCAAGGTGCTTGAATACAGTATGTCACCTTGTCTTTCTGCATATTAGTTTTGTGTAGCTGACATTCACCTGCCACTGTTCCACATCGTTTTCATAGGCATCTTGAAGAGCCAGAGGCTCTGGGAAATCCTCTCTGCCATTCCACAGGCTCTGCTCAAGAGTGAGACCTAAGACTTCCTCTGAGCTAAACCACTTCAAATTGTATGTATGGGCTGCTGGAAAACTAGAACCAGGGAGAATGTTAGGCTCTGAAATGCCCTGACACCTAGTTTTCTTTGTGAAGGGAATTACTTTCATTCATGTGGACCCCTACCTATAATTTGAAGCATTTCATCCTAGCGGTAGGTTCATGCCTCCTTGGTAAGTACTAGGCTTCAGGGTATCTGCTGTCTCTCTTGGACCCGTGAAGCTGTTGTCAGGATGGGTATTTATGGACCTTGGTTTACAGCAGGACTGGGGAATGTGTAGCCCTCCATTTGATGTTGGACTCCCTTCTTCCATCCACCCCAACTAGCATGGTCAATGCTCTGGGATTATGAGAGGTGCAGTCCAGCAACTTCTGGAGGGTCACTGGTTCCCCGCCCCTTGTTTACTAAACAGGTTGTCACAATAGATGTGTCGGTTCCTTTTATTTTTATTTATTTTTTAAAAAACTTTATTAGGTATCCTAATGTACTTCTAATCCTCAGGTTTCAATGGCTCAAGGTTCCCAAGGAATGTCTCAGCAGACATATCAACAGCCAGTTGTTATTCCCAGTCAGTCTAACCAAGGACTATCCACATCGGGAATGCCAGTATACTACAGTGTCATTCCATCTGGACAACAGAATAATTTAAGGTGAGTTTCACATTATTATTTTTTAAGAATGGATCATATTATTTGTATGCTGCTTTTCCACAAAAGGTTGTGCTCAAAGTAGCCAGAATCCACAAGAAAAAAAGGCAGCAGGAAAAGCAGTTCATTCAAAAACTTCTTGATCTTTAGTAATCTGAGCTGATGTATTTACAAGGATTTGAAATACAATTTCCTACATAGAGGCTGAGTTTTATTTTATTATATTATTAAAAGAGAAATGTCTGGTGGTCATTTTAGTCAAGAAATGCTGCAATTGTGCAGGGCATGTAGCTCAGTTGGTTAGAGCGTGGTGCTGATAATGCCAAGGTTGCACTTTCAATCCCTGTAAGGGACAGCTGCATATTTCTGCATTGCAGGGGGTTAGACTAGATGATCCTCAGGGTCCCTTCCAACTCTTATGATTCTATGTCTGCTGAAACTTCAAAAACCACAAACTGCCTTCCTGGGCATAGATTTCTTTTCTCTAATTTCTTATTTTGCTCAGTGGATCTTAGACTTTACGGCAATATGCTCTGTGCCTTGTTCTCATTCCTCCTTGCAGGGAAATTGCAACAGTGCTTACTTAGGATGCAAAAATTAATACATTTTCAAACTGTACTTATCCCTTTTTTCCGGCACAGAAACAGCCCAGCTTTCCCCACAGCTTCACAACACAATGGGGGAGTTATCATAAGCATTTTAAATGCTGCTCTTGGCTGTCTGTCTTGCCCCTCCTCCTAGTCTTAAGATGTGCTGTTCACCTTTTCAAAAGGTGAGAGAGCAGGAAAACACAGCATTAAAAACTATCCTTTAAAACGAGCAGCAAAGCTGCTTCAAAGATATGGGTCTGAGTTTGCAGTTTCGAACTGATCAGCATTGTGCATAGCCAGCTTCTACTGCGGAACTGGTTACCTCTGACCTAGACCCCAGACAAGGAATGATACATCTGTATATAACAGGCATAGGCAAACTCAGCCCTCCAGATGTTTTGGGACAACAGCTCCCATCATCCTTCACCACTGGTCGTGTTAGCTAGGGATGATGGGAGTTGTAGTCCCAAAACATCTGGAGAGCCGAGGGTATATAACATAGTGAGTGCATTTCCTCAGTGTCTTGACTGCTCAAGCTGTCTTAGGTCTCTGTGCAATCCTGGTTTCTTGGAAGGAGTTAATTTGGCAGCAGTCCCAGACAAGTAGGAGAATTACCTATGCTATCTGTTTCACTTATGCCAGTCTGCAGGTGACCTGCTCTAGCTTTTGTAAAATTATAAATATATTTATTTACAACCCACCTTTTCCCCAGACCAGGACTCAAGGCAGCCAATAGATAAAAACATAAAAACACAGATAAAACAGAAAAAGGCTAAATACACAGGAAATGTGACATATTCCAGTGAACCTTTGCATCCAACCAAAGTGTGTGTGTGAGGGGGTTGTGTAACATATGCAGTACCTCGTGCCAGGCTCAAATTTTATTCCTAATTGTAGCGTTTCATTTGCACCATCACAAAGAAGGTTGTGATTTAAACAGTAGGAACTGAAAGCAAGCCGCTTTGTGGTTCAATTGGATTTATTCAAGCATTTAAGAAATACATAGTTGTTCTAATGGCATTCATTTAGTTATTATTACTAGTGGTACTACATGGATGGATGAAACGATCTGATTCTTATTTGAGTGCTAAGAGGCAAACTAAGGTGTCTCAAAAGTGTAATCCTGTACGTGTCTACTTGAAGGTAAAAGCCCCACGTAGTTCAAAGGGCCTCACTCCCAGGGTATGTATGTATTATAGCCCAAGTAGTGTGGTGTATTCTTCCATTGGTCCGGAAGGTATATTTTAGCCTGTTACTGGCTCCCGTTGTGTTTGTGGAACCCACACCCTACCATTTCCTCTCCTGTAGTGATGAAAGACATAATGCAGAACTTCTTTCTACATATCATCCAATGGATTTCTGCATTAGGATGAATTAATCTGATTTGTCACAAATGAACAAACCTGTAATTACTCCCTAACGACAAAACAGACGAAGTGTTTTAAGCAGTACCTGCAAATGGATACCAAGAGATGACTGTATCCTATGGTTGTATTTCACAAAGATGGATATGCCACTGGGCAGAAAGTATTAACACAACATTAGTTTCCCACTTAAGGCCAATTTCTTTCCCTTATCAAGTAAAATGGATGGATTTCCAAGGATGAAGCAATAGTATCCTGCACATCTCTTTGGTCATCTGCAGTTATTCTGCAGAAGTACCGCAAAATAGATTTTGAGGTCACCTTGGCAAAGAGTTCTGACTTCGTTTATATTCCCTGCAAAACAACGAAAAAATCTCGCCTGTAGGTTATCTTTGTATCAGTTCTATTTGATATTTAGGGTTCCTTTGATCTTTGAGCGTTGTGCTTTGAAAGCAGCTTTTATTTTTTTAATGTCAGCAATTTGCAGTAATGTGTTGCATTAATGGCAATCTTCAAAGCCTGGTCACCTTTCCAAAAGCCACACCATGAATAATTCACAAGAAGATTAGAGAAACAAGAACAGTCACTAATTCCCCCCCCCCCCGGCAACTGTTTCACCCTCTCATCTTAAATTTTATTAGTATAAATTGAAAGTAGGGTTCATTTTCCCCCCAGAGCTTATAAATCTTTTTTAATTATGAAACGACAAACGAATTGTAATATGGCAAAAAGGGAAGGAATAACAATGTGCCCAAGCAGTCTGTAGGATAACCACCTTACACAGGTTTGGTTTGGTCGCTTTCTTCATCCTGCAGGGGCCAAGGAGGAGGGCTGAGCTAGCCAGCCCTGTGCCACCTCTTTACCTATTTTACCAGGATGGCAGGTGTATGAACTAGCAGGGTTGTGTAGCTGTACTTTCTGTAACAAGTAAATTATTTATTTGTTCTCCTGTTCAAAATCAGATCGCATGCTACAAGCGGCTTTCACAAATTTCAAATATCCTAGCTGAGGTCTACAGTTTGCATTTAATACACGGTGTTTTCCTTCCTTCCATCTCTCCCCCCCACCCCCGCCTTCTGCAGCTCATCAGTAGCATATCTTCAGCCTCCTGGATCAGAGCAGATACAGTTCCCTAGGACAACCTCGCCCTGCAACTCCCAGCAACTCCAAGGACAACAGTGTGCAGGTGTGAAAAGAGAATCGTGACCATTAGGCCCTTTCACTCTCTGATCGTGAGGCTGTTTTTTAAAAATAAAAACAACAACCTTATTTGCTTATCAATGGCAATATTACTTCACACCCTAGTCCAGTTAAATTGCATACAGTGAGTAGTGCATGTGTCAGGGGGTTGCAAGGGCCCCCTGCTTCACCAGCATTGAGCGAATATCATGAACAGCCACAGATTCTGGAGACTGATTCCAGCGGAACGTCGGAAGGGAGCTCCGAAGGAGAGGAAGTGTTGACAGGGGTCTCAGTAACATCCCAGAGGCTTCCCTTCACGCCGAGGGAAAAGAAAAGGAAGAACACCAGGTGCTTCCGTTTCCCGAGGTGCTTCAAAAAGCCTGGGAGGAAATCATTTCCGGCAGTTGAGACAACTAACAGTGATGAATAGGGTCGTGTTTACGATGCGCTGAGAGCTGTAAAGCAATTATTGCAGCAATAAAGCTTTTATGGATTTACAACCTGAACTCGTTTGAATGTCCAGCTACAACAGAAGCCCAGGGGGGCTCTGACATGCATGTACTGGATTCTAAGATTTGTTGAAGTTCATGAATGGAGACTTGCCTGCCTTCTTATCACCACACCTCTCCAGGCCCCGTGACCCCTGAGAAGCCTATCAAGAAGGCCAGGGGCACCCTTCCAACCAGTGTGGGATGGCATGCCTCAGGCAGGGGTGGGCCTTCTGCTAGGGAAGTGGAGTTCACCAAAATTAGACCTTTTCTCGGCAGCGGCAACAGCAGCAGCCAATGAAATGGGCATTGGGGCAATGATGTCAACTGTCTGCTCTCCTGGCCTAAAATATTTTTGCTGTTCTGGCCTAACTTACCTCACAAGGTTATGGAAAGAATGAACTTGAGAAGGAGGGACCATATGTGCCACCTTCAGTTCCTTCAAGGAAGGGAAGGAGACGAATGAAATAAGGATCCGTAGAGCAGTGGGTGCCCAGCCTATCCTAGGTTTGGCTTTTGTGTTCAAAGCACACAAAAAAGTTTCTAGTAAATCCTTATTATTTCAGAGAACAATTGGTACTTTGCATTTTGTACTAGGTGTCCTTAATGGAACTGTAAAAATTGGAGGAAAAAGAATAATAGCTTAACAATGTGCTCTGGGTTTCTAAATGTTATTAGTTGGGATTTTGGAGATTTGTTTCTTTATGAGCTATAGTCCCCCCCCCCCCTCCAGGAAAACTGTTTGCACCAGATGTTGTGCAGTAGACAGAGTATATATAAAAAGTAGGTTGGAGGGCTGCAAAATTGCTTCCAACATGTACAAAAGCCCTGAATTTTGTCTCACCCCATCTTCATCTCTGACATTGGTGGATCACGGAGTGGAGAATTTGCTGATGGCCTTAGCAGGTGGATGGGTTAATGTGGTTTGAAGCAATCTTTAGGAAGGTTGGGGTAGCTAGGAACTTAAGCACCCTTCTTTCCTAATTTTGTTTTGTAGCAGTAGCACCACCACCAGGTGGAGGAATGGTAATGATGCAACTCAGTATACCCAACAATCCTCAGCCTCGACCCCATTCACCTCCCCAGTGGAAACAAAATAAATATTATTGTGACCATCAAAGAGGGCAGAAGTCAACAGATTTCGGCGCTTTGGACAGCTCTACACAGGTATTCAGTTTTGATGTTTCATCATTTTCAGTGTGTAGCAGGTTTTTAAAAATATTTATATACCTAAATATTATATATTGAGGAAACGACTAAGAAAGTTGTACAGATCACCAGTAGAAAATTGCCCTTTTTTTTTGTATAATCAGTGGTTCCTGTGTCTTCGCCCACACGCACCACAATATTGGCTGGCCTAGTGCTGCAGCAAAAGGAACAGCACACTAGTATGGGGCATAGTCTGTCCTTCAAATGGTATCCCCAAAAGGTTTCCTGACTTACATGTCTAGGAAGAGGGGCAGAGTATTGTTTCTTTCCTTGCGTTTAAGCATCTTGCCAGTCACAGAAGTAGTAACAACTTTGTAATGGGCTTGTGATTTTATGCATCATAGCTGCATAACAGAGAATCATCTATTTATATGAAATGGGAAGATTTCAAAATGCACAAATTCACAGTTCACTTGCAGTCTATGAAACTGATATTCACAAGACACCCCCACCACCACCAAACAAACTTGAAAGGGTTGGTTTCATCTGTTCTCGCAAACTCAGGCATAATGTTCTCTTTCCTTTTTTGTTTTCTTTTCAAGTTGCAGCATAGTCCACAAATAGGTAGTCCTGTCACCTCTCCAGCCCAGTCGCCAGCGCCAAGTCAGCTGTCAAACATAAAGAACATCCGTCCCACGTTAACACCTCTTCCTCTTGTGCCCCCATTCTCTAGACCTTTCGTTCCTGGACAAGGTAAGAACTTGGTTACATTTTTTACTTTATTTTATTCACTTGGAGAGTCAAATGTTAATGTTTCTCCTAAGGCATGTTCTCAGTTGACTTCCCATGAATTTGGAATTGACTCCATCCTAATTAACTGCTGTCAGTGCAGTTTCATTGACTTGGAATATTGATACAATTGCATTTGTTGAAAAGTCAGAATACTTATTTCGAATTGATTGAGCAATCTGAAACCTAAGTTTATTTCTATGTCTTCTTCAGGAGATGCCAGATATCCCTTACTTGGTCAGCCGTTGCAGTACAATCCTCCAGCTCTGCTACATGGGCATGTAGCAGGTCCACAGGTAGGGAACAGTAGGAAACAGCCCAATAATTTGGATGTCACTTGTTTGTAAGTCAGGTTCATTTTATAAATGGGAAAGAGAGATTACCCACTTTCCTAAAAAAAGGAATTGTTAATGTTAGTAAAAAGTAGGAGCAGCTATTTTGAAATTAAAAACATGCATAAGTGATGCTCCAGTTTGGGGTGGGGGTGGGGAGAACCAAGATAGTTTCATTACAAATTAAGCTAGACAAAAATGTCCATTGTCAAAATGGGGTGATTTTTAGGTCCACCTGAAATGTTGGATGTGCCCTTATGACACTAATAATCCAACATAGCACTAAGTTCCCCCTGCCCCCATGTTCTCCCTAAATCTGTTCTAGGACTTTCCCAAACCCTCTGGAGCATATTTGAGGAAGAGAAGGAAGAAATCCCATTGCACAAGCAGAAATCCTTGTACTGATGCAACTCATTAGAATATTGCCCTCGCCATGTAGTTAACATTGAAACAAAAACAGTATTTTTCTTGGACTTTGAAACTGCATAGTGTTACAGAATTCTGTATATGTTTGCCCTCTGTGACCCAAGTTGAAATCCAGGTTAAAGACAGGTTTGGGGGTAGTAAGAATCTAGGCTTCACCTAGAACTACTACCATCTTGCAGAGTGTAGAGGTGCACCAACACTGTGCTGTTTGGATCTCAAAGAGGGTTCATTGACCAATTGCTCCAATGCAATTAATAGAGTTCTTCTGGAGTACATGTAGTTTTTGTCAATGTGAGAGATGTGCCACTTCATGGGTTCAAATGGCACAGCACTGCACCTTTTGCCAAGTAAAACATTTCAAGAGAAGGAAGCAGTAGTTTACCATTTGCTGCACTTAGATGGAATGTGTCACACCCTCCATCCCTTGTGGGAGGTAAAAATCAACCTCTGATCATTCTTTGTGTGTGTCTGACCCCTCTCCCTGGTAGTGTCAGCCTGGAAGCAGACATGGGAACCGAGGAAGAAAGCCAGCCAAAAAGGCTGCTTCAACAGACCTTGGTGCAGGAGAACCAGGTATGTGACTTATTGTAACTTTGATGCAGCTGAACTGCTAGGAAGGTATATTATGCCTGTTACCATTCTATCACAGCTCTCTAGGTCCAAATGCCATCTGGAGATGGATTCTGAATGTGGCGCAGCAATGGGCAATAGGAGGTGCGATAGGTTACTTGTCCAAAGTGCTTTGCATCTGTGCTCCGATTGTGTGAGCTACTGCTGTTTCCCTATCACCATGATCACAATCATGATCTTAAGCTGATATTGCATAGTATGCTTTGTACATGTGCCCCTCTCTGTGATGAAGAGCCAGAGTATGTTTTTTGTTTTGAAACTGCTGCCATATCTGGAATGTGTGTAAATCTCATTGGACTGCTTTTTTAAAAATGTACCTATAATGGAGACAGTTTGTGAAAGACTCTTGCAAGAATCACAAAGTGGAGTTTGACATTTATATTCCAGCAGATTGGGGTGTGTGTGTGTCTTTATCTGTAGGGTTCCTGCCATGAGAGGGGAAAGCCAAATATTCTAATTTGGGTTCCTGCTGGAAATGCTGGTCCTCACAGGTTGTCCATCATTCAGTTTGTTGCAAAATAACAGATTTAGAAGCAGCAGTATTTTTGAAGTTGGTGACTACTGCTACTACTTACTGAAACCCATAGCCACTTAAACTTACTGGGTAATCTCTAATTATGTCAGTGGGCTTTCAGAAGGGAATCTGTCAGTAGAAAAGGGAAGGAGACATTTCAGTTATCCTCCCAGCACCCCTCCTAAATCTGCTTCAGAGAGTCCCACTAATCGATACCCTCCTGCCTAAGGACAATCACCACTGGATACACTGATCCTGACATTAGTAGCCTCAGGCCATGTAGAAAACTTGGCAGTTAATAGATTACTGATACCTTTTCTCTAGGTATTGAGAGGGTGTGGTGGCCCTTGCCATTTCATGTCCATATGCTGCACCTTTCCATTCAGTAAGTTTTTAAAATAGCTGCTGCACAGCTATTGATGTCTCATTTGTCTCTTCTTGATACCAATGGGCATTATTGAATTGTTAGGTCTAGGAACTGGGTTGATTGCCAGCCAAGCACAAAAACTTGTTGGTGGGTCTGGATCTTGATACCATAGGCATTACAAAGCAAGCCATTTTTAATCCTGCATGTCTTTTTCCACCCCTCAGTTGTAGGAAAAGTCTTAGAAATTACTGAACTGCCAGAAGGAATAACTCGTGCAGAAGCTGAAAAGTTATTTGTGGAACTTCTTAAAGCTGGTGCCAAGATTCGGTGGCTACGAGATCCCCAGTACCTACAGGTGCAACAGCAACAACACCATCACTACTGTGGTAGTGGAGATAGTAATGTGAACGCTGAACCTTCCAAACTTAGTGACTTGGCATCTGCATACACGGTTCTAGCAACGTTTCCAACCATGTCTGCAGCCCAAAATGCATTGAAGAAACAAAGTAATTCACTGAACAAGTTTAGGCTGAGAACAAGCAAGAAGCACTACGACTTTCACATTCTGGAAAGGGCTAGTTCTCAGTAACAGCTACGTCATTGAACATTCAGCCTTTATTACTTCCATGTCCTTATCTCCTCTACTTGATTGGCTTGATGTTTATGGGTTTTTGTTGTCTTCATAAAAGACTCCTTGGATGTCATGTGACAGTAAAGCCTTTGAAGAAAATAAGCCCAGTGATCCAGGAGAAGATGCAGAAATAAACACGCAATTTAAATCATCAACAACTTAAAACAAAGTAAAATACTGCTGTGATGTGAAACGGACAGGCAGCCTTCTCTGAAGAATGCTGTTGAAAACACCCCTTTTGTAGTAGTTTCGTTTTATATTTCTGAATTCTTGTATCAGATCCAAAGCTCTGTTGTACAGCGAACTTTTGTTCATAAGGAGAAACCATATTCTTACGTGTATTTTGTAATCCCTTTGCACACAGCCAGCACACTTCTATCAGTTTATGGGCAGTGATCTGGGGGAGGGAGGGAAAGAGAAGCGCTCCTAAGGAATTTCACTGTGTTAATAGCCCAATATGCAAAAGGGCAAGGAAGGTAGCATATTTCTCTTCCCCTCTGTTCCTCTTCCAAGGGTAATGGAATCCAACAATAACTACTGAAGACCTCCAGTCCTGCCGTTTCAAGATTTACTTTAGAGATGTGAACCTTTAACTGCCAATAAATTATATTCCTGGGCAGCTTGCTTCTGTTCCATCAGGATAAGTATTAAAAGGGGAAAAATGAACACTGCAGAAAAATTTTAACTGGAGCCCATTAGTTTTTAATACACAGTGAGGAAATTAAATGTGACTCCCCCAAATGGCAAAAAAAGTAAAAAAAAGTTTGCACTTTAATTGTGTTCCCATTGATATAGTTTTCTTTTCTTTTTCTTTTTTTACTGTAAGAGTAATCGCATTTGATAAGTGCTGGAAACTTCT
The DNA here is from genome assembly GCA_034641385.1 of Darevskia mixta. Classification (NCBI taxonomy): domain Eukaryota; kingdom Metazoa; phylum Chordata; class Lepidosauria; order Squamata; family Lacertidae; genus Darevskia; species Darevskia mixta. The sequence continues at coordinate 14,345,166 of JAWWNH010000001.1, forward strand.
TAAGTGGTTTAAATATGTTTTTTCATCATTTGTAGAGGATCACTGGACATCAAATGATTCATTGCACATATAAAGGAGACACCTTTTTCAATTTCTGTATAATTTGCAAGGCTGTACAATGTGTGCTGATGCAAGCCTTTCTTCAGTTTGGAAAAAAAATAAATGTTTACAAGTACAAGTTTTCCGGTGTACTTTTTTTTGTGAGCTTGAAAGAAATGGACATACTTCATATTTATCACACAAGGCAGTTGTAGATAGTCATAGCAGGCATCCTTAAGCAATGGAAGGTACTGGACTGGACTTCTGCATGAGGTAAGACTTCAATTAAATTGAATTAGTTCTGGTCATAAATTGCAAAAGTAAGATCTTAGTAGCAAAGTCATACAATGTCCATTCTGTGCACAATTACTCAGAACTAAATTACATTAAGTTTAGTGGGATAATCTATGGTGGGTTTACAGCTTTAATGTAAAAACCTTTGTTGTAATCAGCATCTCTTTGACTAATTCCACTTTCTGATAGTTTCTCTGTTCCACACTAATGTTCCTCCTCCTGAAATCACAGTGGCATTAAATGAATCATGGAGATAAACTGGGTGGAATATGGTGCTGAACAGAAAAAGTTGTCAAATCCACTTTTATGGCATACAAAACAGTAGTACAACCTTGGCTACAGTTGATTTGGTCCGGAAAACTGCCTGGATCGAAGACTGATTAGGAACGAGGTACAAGCTGCTAAATAGAAAGTAGGATTTAATTGTTAGCAGCAAAATGATAAGCTGCCCAGCCAAATGCCACCACAGTGCATGAGTTAGCCGTTTTATTCTGTACGATGGGTGGTGAAATTAGTGCCTTCCAGATGTATTTAGAACTCCTGTTAGCTGCAGCCAGCATGACCAATAGTCGGATCAAGGGTGCTGTAGTCCAGCGACCATCGCTGCTACACAAGATTAGCCCATACAAGTGGAGTTATGAGGAGGAAATTGTTCGGATTGTCGATTCAGATAATAGATTGGCAGAAATTTATATTAGGTGGCTAAGTACTGAGAAAATATTATATTCAGGAGATATTGTTGACCTTAAACTCCTATTAAGGACTTAATTTGTTGAGGCAGGTTCTTACTACATACTGCCTGTTAATGCCATTTCCTCAAAGCATTTTAATACAGAGTTAGCACCCTATATTTTTTAGATTTGCAGCCAGCATTTTTAGCCTACTTAAAAGTGCAGGTATTGTATTATGGGTTGTATCTTCCAGACAGCTGGTCTGCCAATAGCATGTTTTTGTTTGGGTTGCCACTCGCAAATACAGTGGCAAACTCATTTATTAGAGCCAAGATTGGTCTTGTGCCTGGTTTTCACTATTTAGTGGTATAACCACTAAAATGCCTCAAGGACACAAGAAGCCACTTTACCTATGTCATTAGACTGCCATCTGCATTTACTTGAGTTTTTAGTGTCTGGAAAAAAAACAGCTACAGAAAAGCAACGAGTTAAATGTGCAGCTCAATCTTTATACATGTTTACTCAAAAACAAATACTCTTAAGCTCTGTAAGGCCTAAGTTCCTCTCACACCTCAAAAACAAGTGTTGCAGCCTTTGATATTAGGAAGCTAATAGGTTTGTTGGTGAGATGAGTACTTAATTGTTTAGAAGTTTTATCCTACCTGTCCAGATGCATTTACAATTTCAATAAAAAGGCATCTGTAATCATAAAAAAATCTAGAGATACCAAAAGGCCTTTGTAGAAACATTTTTGGCTAGCACACTTGTATGAAAATCAGTGGAATGTTTAAATAATTTATCTTGTGAGAAACAAAGCTCATAAAGTCTGCTTTGTTTTAAACGATTGTAACTTTCCAGATCTTAGTTCTATTTTTTAAATAGATACACTGTATAAACAAACCCTACATCTTGCAACAGATAGGCTTTGAGATGAGCCTTTCCTCCATAGGATCTAGGAGTAGGTTTAAATAGCTGCCACTTGATTTGTGCTTGGTTCGTATTAGCAAATAAAATCATTCAGTGTTGCATAAAAATCAAGTGTTTTATTTGACACGTTCACTTTTCAGTCATTACTACGGTACAGTTTTTGAGTACCTCGCCTACAAAATGAAGATTTTTTGGCAGTTTTCCAGTTCATGCCCTCATTTTTGCTGCTGTCCCCACCCCAAAGCGCCGCTCCCGTCGCCACTCCCTCGCGAATCGGCTGCTGCTGAGCCGCCGCCTAAAAAAAACAAAACGAAAAATACCCGCCGCGGAATCTACAGGCGCGAATCGCAGCCCAGTTTACCTCCCGAATCTAAGCGTGCCCAACTCCCAGTGCCTTCCTGCCATAAACGCTTCCTCTTTGGTGTTGTGAGGATGATGATTGGTGGTGGGTGGGTTTTCTCTTTTTTTTTTTTATAAGGCGCATGCGCCCTTTAATGTTTTCCCCTACCTCGGGCGAGTGAATCCAGGAAGCGGATCTCAGTGGGCGGAGAGAGAGACGGCGTAGTAGGTGTAGCGAAGCGCGACGCAATCGCGTCCGAAGCGAGGCTGACGTTTGTGACGCGCATGCGCGCTCCGCGTCAAGGCAAACGGATCTCTGGGGAGGCCGCGGAGGGGCAGGCAGCGGGGCCGAGCGCTTGTGAATGATAAGCCCAGGCCCGACGGTCCGCCGCCGCCGCCGCCATTATGCTGTGGTTCCCTGGCACCATCCCGGCCGCCATTGCCGCCGCCAAACAGCGCAGCGCCGTCTTCGTGGTGTTCGTGAGAGGTACAGGCCCACCCCCCGTGTTTCCCTAACGTGAGGATGGGCGCGGGAGGGGGGGGGAGGTTTCGGCTGCCTCCGTGCCTCTCTTCGTAGGGCTTCTTTCCCTCTCCGCCCAGCCTCAGGCGAGCTCCTCCCGCCTATGCGAAGGCCTCTTGAACGTACGGAGGGGCCTCATCCCACCCTCCGCGGGGCCTTTGGGTCCGACGCCCCGCCCTCGCGACTGCCCAGCAAATTTGGGAAGAGGAGAGGGGCTTTTGCTTAGAAGCATCCGAGCTCGCCCGTTCAGCCGGTTTCCTCCTTTAACGAAAGGGGGAGGAAAGGTGGGGAGAGGTGTCTTCTTTAAGGATTGGGGGGGGGGGCGGAGAAGAGGGGAAACCCAGTCAGATGGGCAGGGTATAAATAAAAAGTTGTTATTATGAGGAGCGCCCGCGTTTCTCTGGAACTATCTGAACGCAGCACACGTACGTGAGGGCACTCGTGTGCAAATAGCTCAGTCGACGGAGCGTGAAGACTCTTAATCCCAGGGTCATGGTTTCGAGCCCCACGTTGGGCCAAAAGATTCCTGCATTGCGGGGGGTTGGACTACCGTAGATGACCCCCGTGGTCTCTTACAAATTTTATGTTACGGGTGTCCTGGTGCGTGGAAGGGGATTGGCGATTTAGTGGAAACATCCCCGTGTCCTGTAATAACAGTTAGCTCCCTTCCTTTCCAATGCTTGTTACAGAACAGGCCTCCCTAGCTCAGTGCTTGTAAAAAAAGCCTTGGCTATATGCTTCCTTCAGTAAGGTCTTGTGCTTCCTTGTCTCTCTCTCCCCCCCCCCTTTATTTCTTGTATGCTCAGCCTAATGCTTCTTGCCTGTTCTTATTCCAGTGTATCCATAGCAGCCATATGTGTGCCCTGGAGCTTGGCACTGATTTGGTGCTCTCTCCTGTCTTGTGACCTGTTATGGGGGCAGTGCTTGCTGTGTCATGCTGAGCAGGAAATAAAATGCCTTCATTGCGTAGGATAAGAAGGAATTTTTAATGTGCATGGCTTTCTTCCTTCATGGAACCCAAGGCAGCGTACATGTATGAAAGGACTGACTGAATCGAAACATACTTAGCTTCAGCAAACTGGCTGCATCATGTGTTTTTACACCCTGGAAGGGGTATCTGTAGCACTTCCTATGTTGTTGGAAGTTGGTGTGATGGGAGTTGTAGCCTGACAGTATCTGGAGGGCCACAATTTCACCATTTGTGCTTTACGACATACACTCGCTAGTGCCATGTATCCTGCATATAGTTTCTGGGAGGACTTGTTGGTTTAAAGTTTATCCATGTTTGAATATGTTGGGTTCAGGTCATCACATTTTGGTTTGGTGCTGTAGCACACAACTAGAAGTTCATGTGGGAAAGTCACATAACATTTCTTCCAGGACACCACCTTTAAAAGCCCTGCCTCCAATGCATGTAGACTATTAGAGGGTGCTGCACCAGTGCATCAAATGCTGGAGATTATTGTCACTCTATACTTTAATTAAACTGGTTTTCTGTAGAATCTGGTATGACTTCTTCCCCACAATGTAAATATTTGTCATGATTCTTCAACTGGAGACCTGTCTTCAGGAAGATAGTAAAGGGCAATAATGGGTTGTCATTCCCACAATTACCTCACATTTTCTCAAAAATGACCTGTAATACCTTTGATACTGTCATTGCCATTTCCCTACTACCACTTTTTTCTTAAGACTAAGGGCAAATTATAAAGAGTAGCCTTTTGCCTGTGCTATGCAAACTTCCACTTACGTTTCTGCTGTCGCCTTTTTTGGAATTGCCACAAATACTTTTATGTATCTAATTTCTCTTGTTACCTCTCTTTCCTCCAATCCCTCCTAAATATATGTGTGGTCGTAAGTTCTGAAAGTACTTTTACCATAACTGGAAAAATCTGGCATCTGATCATGCAAATGCCCCAGAATATGCCTAATTTGTTCTGCCTTTCACCTGTATGCTATGAATTCTGGATGCAGTTCTGTTTTCTTAATATTCCCACATGAATAGTAATAATATTTAAAATACATATGCTTACAGTAACTAGACTACAGAGAACTATTAAGGCCTTGCAGATTTATTGTCAGTGTGCATGAACTTTTAGATTTCCCACTGAAATAAAAGGGACAAGGAAGTGCTTCAATTTAGAATATCCTGTCCAGTGTGTCAATCATTTGGGAGACTTCTGCTAGTTAAGTAACACCAGAGAGCTTATTGGTAGTTTACAGAGTATCCTCAGATATACTAACAAGCATACAGGAAGCTAAGTTAGCTGTAAGATAGGCTGTTACCGGTAGGTGTTCACTTGTTACATTTGTCCATGCCAGGATTTTTTTCCTCCAGTATATTTGACACTTCTGAAAAAAAATTAAATTTCTTCTATTATAGTGTGCAAAATATCTGCCTGTACATGCCATTGTTATTCTAGAATCCAAAATAATAGATAGTTAAAACTGTTTATTGTACCATATACAGATGTTAAAATAGAATGCAGTCTGCGTTATTTTTAGTTATTGTAAGAGTTGTATCCAACTAAACTACTGGATGCACAGAAATGATTTCCACACCCTTCATATCATCTCAAAATCTGATCTAGAGGATTGGAGAAACCCTAGGGCAGAAAAGGGAGGCAGAGTTCCATTGTGCTTGCGAAAGTTGTTCCATGCTTGCAGCTATATACCGGTAGTTGGATGCAACCCTATATCCTTTCCTCATTTGCACTATAGCATGCATTCATTCCACTTGTGACACAGGATTAGAAAGTATTCTGGGTGCACCCTTCGAGATAGGTGGTGGAAGTCACGTTGTTCATGTTGCACTAAAAATTGATACAGAGATGGCCTGCATTTCATAGAATGGTGGAGCTTCAGGATATGCACACATATTTTGAAATCTCACTGTTTTAGTGTATTTGATGTATCTTAATTGACAAGGCAACAGGAGAGAATGAAATATTTTTTCTGCATCTGTGGAACAATTGTTGACAGCTCCTGGACATTATGCAGCAAAATTTTTACCAATACGTTTCTAGTAACTGGGCTTTCAGGAATTTGAAAATGTGTGGCATCCAGTTTTGTTCTGAATAGTGATAGTAATGGTATGTATATTGTGGTTGGTAGACTGATATAAGTTGCTCTACAGCTCTGGAAAATTGTCCATAACTGGAAATGGTGACTGTTTGACTTACTGCCTACAGTTGGCTTTTTTGGATATACCAAAAAGCTGCTTAGAGAGAGAGAGTGGGGTATAAATATAGTAAATAATTCAAAAGAATTGAAGTCATCTGTGTCAATTTAATGATCTGAAGTATTTCCAAATTTTAACACAACACTGGATAGGCTGAAACAGGCATGTCCAACTCCCAAGAGACTGTGATCTACTCCCAGTATAAAAAAAAACTGGCAGTGATTGTCATTGGAGGAGGAGCGTGCATGGGGTGGGTGGATTGCCCAGAGTTGTTGAACTTTTTTTAGAAGGGAAGTGCCGAGAGTTGTTTTGAGCTTCTTGTGGGAGGATTGCACAGTTTTTTAGCTTCCCCCCGTAACTTTTTGTACACGATAAGGATCCTGTGATCTACCAGGATCAGTTGGGGATCTACCGATAGGTCGTAATCTACTGGTTGGACATCCCTGGGCTAAAACAATCAGCCCACCCAGCATAGCCAGTGGTCAGGGATGCTGTAGTCCAGCAATATTTTTGTGGCTGCAGTTTCCCTCATCCCTGGGCTAAAATACTGAAATTTTGCAGCCATCTTTGAAGTGAAAATTACTAGAATGGTCAGGCCCCGCAGTCTTAAGCAAAAACAGTATCATCAAACTGATGAAAACTCATGAACATCTAGAAGAGTACAGAACTGTTAGAATTGATCGTGGCACAATGGAATGATTGCTTAAAAGCATTGAAATTTGTCAGTTTTGCAAAGTCAGTTATATAGCATTTTGTAAATTAACAGTACTCAGCTTGTGCATGGTATGTTTCTTGCATGTCCTCTGCATTTTACATCGCATGATAAATATCCCTGTGGGAAATCAGCACACTTGAGCTCTTTATTTTTCTTTCCATGTTCTCTCTAGGGAAGTGATTCTGGAGTACACAGATTATAGCTGTGCTAGCAATTGGCTCAGCTCAGCTATTTTCTATGTGTGCCTGCCTCTGTCAATACAGCAGAGTTGTTCTTAAGCATAGTTTAATTATACAAGTTAACCTATTGACAAGATCATTTGAAAAAAATGTACTGGTAACCTTCCCTTTCTCAGACTCCTGTACTTTACTAAGTATCAGTATATGCACAGAAAATTTGGTGGACTTTTCTGTTGTAAAGCTCTGTAGGTATTAAATAGTGATGAGATACAGTATGCTACTCAGAAGTCAAATGGAAAGCAAGTGGGTTAACAACAGTATTAAATCAGATCACATACCTATGATCTTTTCCCTTCTGTTCTGTTATATTTATTTGTATTCAGCTTTGCACTCTTTCCTGAAAACTCTGGTCCTTGAGTTTGGAGAGCATCTTGGGGAAACATAATGAGAAGTGTGTTCCTATCAAAAGTATGAATAAGGGATTCAGACACACTTTCTATCATAAGCTTTCAAAGTTTAAACGCTGCTTCTTCAACTACAGAAGTGAAAAGCAGCAGACACCATGGGAAGGGTCCACACTGCACCTACTCATCAATCCTCCTGGACACTGGGAAGCTTGGGCTCTTCCTGCATATCCCCCACTTCTAATGTATGTTAATGGCTAAACAGTGCAGGAAAGAACCCCCACCATGAAAATAAAGTAAATAGGGCCCTGAAGTGAATAGAAGGTTTCCTTCAAAAATTATCATTTTTAAACTGATAGTATCTTAAGTTATAAATAGAAGGGGAGAGTAAGAGTTAAGTAATGTTTCACCCAGATGCAGGTGCTGCTTCAAACACTTCACATTACTGTAAAATTGTTGGCATCCCTCTGTCTTGGGAGACAATTGAGTGCATCTCCAGGGATAAAGTCAAACCGCTATGTTAGCAGCACCAAAGTGATCTCCCCAGGGCACAAGCCTGGGAGTGTGCCCAGATGACAAGACCCCCCCCCCGCCCTCTTGGCCTTGCTGATGTGATCTAAAGGAAAGCAGAGCAATACGTTTGGCACCAGTTTAGCTGCAGGAGTTGCTGGAAGGAGGCATACAAAGTGCCATCCAACCGCCTTAGGGAATCCACTCTAGATTTGTGTAAAATATATAAAAACACAAATTCAGGGAATTCAAACACAAAAATAGGGTCTAATCTTATGGGCCAGGGAAAGCCCAGGCTGAAAGCTAATATACATATGTGTGTGTATCTGAAGTACAGGAGTAATTTCATGCATAGATCATATTGCTGGAAGTAGGAGGAACTGCTATGTATAACATTGGTAGCTTGACCTTTTAGGATATAGTTTGGCTGACGCATTAGGACAGGCATCCCCAAACTGCGGCCCTCCAGATGTTTTGACCTACAACTCCCATGATCCCTAGCTAACAGGACCAGTGGTCAGGGATGATGTGAATTGTAGTCCAAAACATCTGGAGGGCCGAAGTTTGGGGATGCCTGCATTAGGATCTCAGACAGAGAGAAACATTACATCAGTAACATATGGATTTAGATTTAAGATAGTGGGTGAATGAAGGTATAGAAGACTCTTCCAGACCACTTAACTTATATTTGATTACTTCACTTATGAAGAACCGCTAATAGCTCCCTTGCTCCTTTGAACTGGCAATAATTATTCTCTTTCAAATTCTGCCCTCTTTCAGTTGCTGAAATTGTGAATGATCATAGATGAAAATATAAATGAACACTCCATGACTAATTTCAGTAGGGGGAACATTGCAAATTGTCAGCAGGCTTTCTATATGGGTTGTTATAGCTTTGTTCTATTAAAAATTGCTACTTTGCTTTTACAGTAATTGCACATGAATATGTATGCTTTTATATTGCTATATGAATAAGTGTTTCAAAGGCAGAAATTATCCATTAAATTGCTTCTAAAATGTTACAATTTTCTAGAACCTGGTGCATTGTTTGGCCACTTTGTTGTCCTTTAAAAATCATAGGATTGACAGATTATAAAATAAATACTAGCTATTTGCCTTTTAGAGTGGTGAAAGATTTATTTGCTGGAACATAATGAGTTAGCTGTTGCAAACAGAATAGTTATAATTTTTTCATATGTAAATTAATAAAATAACAAATACAAGTTGATCTATTGCACATACTGATGTAATTATCAGTCATATTTCTAGCACAATCCCTTTGATCACGTGATCTGAAAATGTTTTAAATGAACACCAAACTGTGAGAGACCCTTGTTTCGTGGAGCACTGCATGTTGATGTTGCACCCCCTTTACATAATTATATGACACTTGCCTTTCTTGTTTGGGTCATCTGGAGCTGCTGGTTGTGCATATCTTGCACCTGCTGTCTGTGACACTTTTGGGTCTAGAGTCTTTTTTAAGGAGTTGAGCTGTTGGCACCTGGTAAGTGGGTTATACTATCTTTGGGTCTATCCCAACTCTGTAGTTGTGTGATTATCCTTGCCCTAAAGTTATAAACATTGCATTTCTAGTATGTTGTAATCTGTAATTAATCTATATTTGCATCTGTGAAGAAGACTTCTTGTTTTTCACAGGGGATGATGAACAGTCCATAGAGATGGCTGCCAGCTGGGAGAATGAGAAAGTGACTGAGGCAGCAACAGATGGCTTTGTAGCTATTAAAATAGATACCCAAAGGTTTGGCAACTTATTTTACTGTTGTTTTTGTTGTTAGTAGTAATTTAATTTGAAAGAGACCTGTATAATCAATATGTAGTTATTTTGGAAGGGAATTCAATTGGTATGTGTGTGGAATATTGTTAATCCAACTAGACATTAAGAAAGTATATATTTTACTGAATAGTTTAATTTATTCTCGTTGTATTTATGCTACTCCATTCTCCATTAAATTAAGATCCAACTGATACTTTTCACTCTGAAAATTAAAAGCCATAATACTTTCAGGAGGACTTTAAAGTCTGGAGGAGACAAACCATGAACCCAGGTTCAGATGACACCTAAGCCATACCATGGCTTAACTTAGGCATAGGCAAACTCGGCCCTCCAGATGTTTTGGGACTAAAACTCCTCTATCATCCCTAGCTAACAGGACCAGTGGTCAGGGATGATGGGAATTTTAGCCTCAAAACATCTGGAGGGCCAGGTTTGCCTATACCTGGCTTAACTCACAGGACTGGAGAAGGAACAAAGCAGCCATGATCTCCTTTCCTGGAGCCCATAATTTGTGCTAAGCCATGGTTTAGCATAACATTACATATGAACTGAGCCATTGTATAATCTGCATACTGTTTTATATAAGCTAATTTCAGTGTAGTGTTTCAGAGAAATAAAAATTAATTTGTTGTGATCCTACAAGGCTTTTAAACAGATATACAATAACAATGTAACTCATTATTTTATGACATTTCATATTATTAGTGTGATTGTCTAAACTTGATGCTTTTTTTTACACAGTGAAGCCTGCCTGCAGTTCTCCCAAATCTGTATCCTTGAACAAAATATAATAAATTGAATCATTTCACACTCAGATGTTCATTTATGGGCTTCATTATTGTATGGTGCAAACTACAGGATCTCCTCCCTCAGGAGATTCTGTCAGTTCTCCTTTACTGCTTCATATGCTTGGAACTTCCTTCCAGAATACCTGTGTGATGTCACCTTTCTTACTCCATCTAAACCTATCTTCAAACCCACCTTTTCCTGAAGCCTTTGGCAGTTCCCTGGTTACTTTAACTGGCTGCTAAACCTAAGTATGTGAAAGTGAAACACCCCTTGTATATCTCGCATCCACTTCCTAATATTGTAAATAATAATAATAGATAATAATTTAGTATTACTGTTCTCAGTAGAGAGGCATCAAAACCAGTCATTTCTGGTTCTCTCTGGTTTTTCATCCTGTGCTTTTCTTAATTGTTTATATAGTGATATGGTGTATACTGAAAAACTGGGACTTTGAGGGTGCTGTTCCATGAAGAAAACAGGTTGCATGAAACAGCACTATGATTGGGATGGTTGTGCTACTTGGCTAAGGTTTGCTGAATAACCATCTGGCATGAGCACCATTTCAGGAAAACAGTGTGACCAAACTGAAGATAGTTCTTCATTTTTATTTACAGCAAGTTTATTTGCAGTAAATTTAGGAGTAATGAAAAACAAATAAAAGCCCACCATGCTATTGACTTTTGAGCTTCACTACCAAAACATGTTATGTGTGTGGAATGTTAGTTGATGCCAAAAGGATTAGACTAAGACGTAGAATAGCATCTACTACAACCTTGGTGTACAGAGGCAATTTACTTCCGAGTACCAATGACAGAGACAAATCACGGGAAAAGCTGTTTTCTTCATGGTCCTGCTTATGAGCTTGCCAGAGGGATTTGACTGGCTGCTGTTAGGAAAACTAAGCTGGGCTGAATGAATCTTTGCTGATCCATCAGGGTAGAACCAAAGCAATATTTTACCATGAAATACCGCCCATGCGATTTAATTGAATCTCAATATGTGGCTCACAGAGGATGCCACTTAAAACAAAAGAGGTGTATGCTTTGAGGTTAGAAGTGACCCTTCTAATTTGTGTTCAGTTTTCATTCAAAAGATTTTTGTGTGAACCATCTCCATGATAATCTGACACATTTCTTTAGAGCTGGGAGAAGAGGGCAACAGAAAAGTGATGGGCTTGGTATCACTTAAATTTTCCATGGGGAATTCAGATATTTCTGTACTGGTAGCATCAGTTTGCTATAGGTGGCATCCAGTTGGTGTCCCATCACTGATAAAAGGTGCTGTCGGCAGATCAGGAAGGCAGGCACTTTTCTTTTTTTTTCTTCTTTTTGGCTTCAGAAGACCCCTATATTTGGAAAGAAGGGGAAACTGCCAAAAATTGTCTCCCCCACTTCACTGAGGGGCACTAGTTCAATATCGTCCTATATGCTTTGCTCAGCTGTTTGCAATAACTTATAATCATTTGCATTTATGCTTCTTTTCCAATTTACTTTTGCCTACCTTACAATTGAGATGTTGTCCTTTACTATTGCTGCATAGATCCTGTAGTGTGTGTTCCATCCAGTTTCTTTATAGGAGACAATGGAGTCCCGTTGGAAGTGATTGCTGGCAGCGTTTCTGCAGAGGAACTTGTTACAAGAATTCATAAAGTCAAGCAGGTAAGAAATAGTGACTGACCTGGTTTTTCAGCATAGTGAAATAAATGTTTAAAAGCTCGTTCCTGTTGAACGGATTACAGGCAGAAAAGGTCACTGTGTCAGTATTCCTGTAGAATTGTGAATTCTATATGTTGTTGCTTGCTGAAAGAATATTTAATCATACTGTGGTTATGCTAAATTAAGCCAGTTTTATGTACCAAGTTGGAAATGTACTAATAGAGCAATAATGACTTTTTCTAGAAGACATTTTTCTTGATGGGCTTGACCATTTAAAAAAACAAAAAACTCCTGAAATGTACTTGTTTCTCACCCTTTTTTTAAATGCAGCAAGAAAGGTCAGGTCACATGTGTTTTCCCCCACTTGGCCCTTTAAGATCAGGTATACAGTGGTACCTCCGGTTGTGGATGGGATCCGTTCCGGAGCTCTGGTTGGATCCCAAGGTTTCCGCAACCGGAGGGACCGCTTTTGTGCGTGCAGCGGCAGCCCACTTCTGCGCATGCGCGCGTGGTGAAACACTTACGGGTTTGCCGCTTTCGCAACCTGAGGGTAACGTAAGCCGAGGTGCTACTGTAATTGGTCTTGAGACATGGCATAGAAATATTGTCCCCTTCACACCTCCCACTGGCACTTTTATGATGATTATTTTACTGCAAATTGACAAACTGGTAATCTGGATTAAGTTTTCCATAAGATTAGGCCAGGTGGCGACCGAAGCTTTTTATTTAATCCTAGCTGCCTCTTAAGTGTGTACCAGGGCATGTGCTATTCAAACATCTTTTTCTAAATGTTGTATCTTTCCTTATCAACCCCTGTGATATTAGTTTGCCTTCAGCCTCTGCCTGTGGGATAATATTATATACTAATTTGATTGTTATATTCAAGGCTCCTTGACTTGGTGACCTATAGTTAAGTGGTCTGGAATTTTGTTATAGAACTCTCTTCTCATTCTGAAGCTGCTAAAAGAGGAGACAGAGCTGTGCTACACACCAATTTTCAGGAGATATAAAACAGAGAAAAACAGTGCAAACAAAATGACTTGTTCTCACATTAAGAAATAGTAATATATGACACATTTTGCTTCCTTCTCCCTCTGCCATATGCCAATAGAAGGGTTATTGTACTCATTTCAGAAGATCTTTAGCTACACACTACTCTTGAAAGTGAAGTCATCCATAAAATAATAGTTGCTTTTTCTTCCTGCAGTCAAACAGGGCCTTTGACAGCCATGCAGCCATGGTTCTGCTCTTATCACCATGTATTAGTATCATACAAATTGCACTCTTAAGCTTACTATTTGTAGATTAGGCTACATGAGCATCAGTTTTGTACTTTGAAGCCCAGCAGTTGTTTTCACTTTGATTTAGGAAAATGGCTTAAAAATCAAATGTTCTGGAATTACAGCCATTACTGATACCTACACTTCTTTCTTCCTTAGATGCACACGTTAAAAAATGAAGCAATGGAAAGTTCTGTGCCGTGTTCCTCATCTTTAAATGGCATCACAGAGGACTCTCAGTCCCAAACAGCTGAGCTTGCTGAAGCACAGCCTGAAAGGCTAAGTGCATCTTCAGCTGGTATGTGTAGCTCCCTACATATGGAGTTAAAATGGTAGTCTTTCAAAAGTAAAGGATGGGAAAGACCTCCTTTAAGTGATTACCGTTCAGGGTGGATAAAAATCGATGATTTTTTAAAAAAAATCAAAAAAATCGGATTTTTTTTATTTAAATCGGATTTTTTTATTTAAATCGATTTTTTTGATTTAAATCGGATTTTTAAAATAAAATGCTTTTGGAGGAAAAATCTTTCTAAATATAGTCTTCTATTTAAGTTACATTGTAGTCCAAAGGCTATTCATCAGGAAATAAGGATTTGTTTTAAATTTATCAAGTGTGCTAAAACTCAGTCTAAGTTTTTTTAAAAAAATGTTTAACCACATCAGTTAACAAACATGGATACATATGCTATCATGTTATTGTTTTAGTTAAATAAATTGTTTAAATGGTTATTAAGGAAATGATTATTTTTCTCTTTCCAATAAAGTACAGCAGAAAAGTTGTCCAAATATAAACAGTTAACTTATTAAACCTCACCATCATTTCATAATTATCTGTCTATGTATTTCTAGTAGTATAACCAAATCAGTAATTTTTGATATAACTGTAAAAACCACTCTGAAAATTTATTATTCCAAAAATGAAACCTCCATATGGTTGTAAATATTAAGATTATACCAGCAAGAAGGAGTCTTTCTGTAAAGAAAATATTTAAATCAAGCCTTACTGACTAGTGATTTAAATCAAGCCTTACTGACTAGTGATTTAAATTGTGATTTAAATCAATTTGATTTAAATCAAATCCACCCTGTTACCGTTTATGTGTGTGCCTCATTATGCTACTACATTTTAAGTATTTTTTCATTCCCCTCCCTAACTGCTGCTTGTCCCTGCCACGCTCTTTCTCATCTGCAGTTGTTTCTTCAGGGCTGCATCAAGAACAGGACAGGGCCAGCCATGCCTTGCTCATTCTAACACAAGGAAAGAGTGGTACAGAGACAGGTGAAGTGGAGGTTGTAGTGCTGTCAGGTACACTACTGGCCTTGCTGAGAATGAGCAATTCAGTGCATTAATTAGGCAAAGGATATCTGAAACTATGTTAATTGCTTAACTGTTGTGAAGAACCTGGATCCAAAGTTGAAGTATTCAGAATATCAACTTTGTGCAGAAGTAGCTGAAGATGTTCTTGATTCTAAATAGTGAGCTAGTTTGGATCATTAATATTCATAAAAGGTAAAGGGACCCCTGACTGTTAGGTCCAGTCGCGGACGACTCTGGGGTTGCGGTGCTCATCTCGCTTTATTGGCCGAGAGCCGGTGTACAGCTTCCAGGTCATGTGGCCAGTTATGCCTAAGCCGCTTCTGGCAAACCAGAGCAGCGCACGGAAATGCTGTTTACCTTCCCGCTGGAGCGGTACCTATTTATCTACTTGCACTTTGATGTGCTTTCGAACTGCTAGGTTGGCAGGAGCAGGGACCAAGCAATGGGAGCTCACCCCGTCACGGGGATTCGAACCGCCGACCTTCCGATCAGCAAGCCCTAGACTCAGTGGTTTAGACCACAGCGCCACCTGCGTCCCATTAATATTCATAGTGGCATGATAACAATATTTTGTAAGAGTTCATATAGCAATTGCTTACAATGGTAAAATGTTGATACTTTTCCCTTTCCCATCTCCTTCTTTTCACTTACCTGTTATTTTTGAACTACTTAAGGTGAAGTAAATTTGGACCAGACAAATGTGGAAAGTGGCGGAAGGGGGGAATTGCAGAATGCAGATGACCTTACAGCCAAAGTAGAAAGGTATGTTTTTTTTGCAGACTTTCTGGTTATTCTAGAAAGCAGGGCTAGTCAACCTTGAGCCCTGAGGGCTGCATGCAGCAGTGGGAAAGCAAGTTGAGGATTGTCTGGCAGTTTCCATGGTCAGAGCCAGCCACACACATGCATGCACACTCACTCGTTTTTTCAACATGCAAACACACAGAGAAAAGATGGGACTGTGTGGCAAGCACAAGACTGCCTGTAATAAATCCATATCAGACTGCATCAATTCAAGAGGAGATTGCCACCATTTATCATTACTTATTATTTCTAGAGTCTGACTTAATGGCCAAATCATCAAACCAAGGCTTAAAAGGCAGATAGTTTGAGAAGAAGCCATTTCAAGAGAACGTGAAAAGCACAGGAGAGGGCAAAATTACACTGATCTGTCATCTGGATTGCACTTCTCAACTGTAGTGCAAAGCTACAATGCAGTTTAAATTACCCGTTGAAACAGTCCAGATCTTTTGAAATGCCTTTTGAAACCTGTTCTTTGGCAGAACGTCTTCTGGGTTTATGACAGGCTCTCATACTGTGTTATTTGCTGCCAGCGAACCCTTCTCCAGCATTGCAACAGCACAGAATGCTTTTTTAAAAAAACCCAGTTTTCTAGTCTGTGCATCTTCATGGCAAAGTTCTTACCCCTTTTCTGTCATACTAAAGTTAATTTGCCAGGCCTGTGTATTTGGCAGTGCAGGCAAGGAAGTACTTTATGCAACTGAAAATTTAACAAATGATAATACTGAGTTATTGTTTTTGCTTGTTATTATGATACATATTTTTGTGTTTTTATATTGTAAACTGCCCTGTGGCTTTTGGATAAAGGGCAGTATAGAAATTTAATAAATATAAAATTAATAATGGTAATAGAACTGCTGTTGGAAAGCAGAATTGCTGTATTATAACATACTGCCTTTCAGTTTTGAGTGGTTTTGTTTTTTGGCAGTCATGTATAACACTTTGATGTGCACTTCCTCACACAGAAATAAGGTTTCACCTTGTGTTTGTATTCTTCTAAATTTAGAGTGACAAAAAAACTTGAAGAAAGAAGAGAAGAGAAAAAGAAAGAAGAAGAACAGGTAGAGTGTAACTGAATTTATAATGTTGCATTTTATTTTTATTTTGAAAAACGTGTAAGCTGCTTAATAAAATAAATACTGTACATAAAATAATATAAAATGAGTATCAAGAATACATAAAAGGTAAAGGTAAAGGGACCCCTGACCATTAGGTCCAATCGTGACCGACTCTGGGGTTGCAGCGCTCATCTCGCATTATTGGAATCCTCCCCCCCAAAATAATAATATTTCATTAAATTATAGGGATAGGCTTGCTGGAATAAAAATTATCAGGTGGCTAAAGCAGCAATTTCATTGATCTTTTAATGTCCGGGAATTTTCTATTAAACAAATTTTCAGGAAAATTTTAAATTAGTTGTGTATTTATATGATAGTGTTTATTTAAAAGCTTAGGTAAAGGTACCCCTGACCATTAGGTCCAGTCGCGTACGACTCTGGGGTTGCGGCGCTCATCTCACTCTATAGGCCGAGGGAGCTGGCGTTTGTCTGCAGACAGCTTCCGGGTCATGTGGCCAGCATGACTAAGCCGCTTCTGGTGAGCCAGAGCAGCGCACGGAAACACCGCTTACCTTCCCGCCGGAGCGGTACCTATTTATCTACTTGCACTTTGACGTGCTTTCGAACTGCTAGGTTGGCAGGAGCAGGGACCGAGCAACGGGAGCTCACCCCGTCGTGGAGATTTGAACCGCCAACCTTCTGATCGGCAAGCTCTAGGCTCTGTGGTTTAGACTTTAAAAGCTTAGGAAAGGTGTATTCTCTTTTCACTCAGAAGGAAATCAAGAAAGAAGTAGAAAGAAGAAAAAGTGGAAAAGATATGTTGGAGTACAAAAGGAAACAAGAAGAAGAACTTACAAAGCGAATATTGGAAGAAAGGAACAGAGAAAAAGCTGAAGACAGAGCTGCTAGGGAGCGCATCAGACAGCAGATTCAAATGGTAAGTCATCCATTACAAGGGGGCCTTCAACAGTGTTGGGTAGTGGAGTGCTCTCTGTTCAGGATGTCAGCCACTCTATTCCCGCCCCGCCAGTCAGCATTTCACTCTCACTCATTTTGCTGATACTCCTTTTTGTGTTGAATATGGAGCATCACTCAAATAACTGAAATCTCTATTAGTACAGTATACATGATTTATTAGGCGAGCTTCTTGGAAAAATGTAAATTGACCTTCAATATACTGTATTTTCCCATGTATAACGCCCCCGTGTATAAGACTACCCCTATTCTTTTGGACCCCAAATTAAGGAAATGGGGAGATTGCCCAGAGTTGTTGAGCTTTTTGGGGGGGGGGGGATTGCCGACAATCGCTTATCTGCCTGGCTGCCGCTGCCAGTTGCACGCCTTGCCGAAGCCACCAGTTGTTTGTCAGTTCATACACAATGGGTAAGCGAGGCTTCCAAACTCCTATTCCTAGTTGCACACAGGGAGGAGGAAGAGGACAAGTCTAAGATTCACTCACCTAGGCTTGTTCATGGCACAGTAAAGCTTGGTTTAGCATGAAGATGGCATGTGAATGATAAGTTTTCACTGAATATAATAAATGAGAACAAATTATGTCCTTCAACACATACAAGTTGGTTGGTAGTAATTTCTTTCCATGAGACTGCATTGATTAAAATAGCCTTGACTGGGCCATGGTAATATGTAGTGAATGTTTTTGTCCTCTTATGAAGGATCGTGCTGAAAGAGCAGCTCGTTTTGCAAGGTCCAAGGAAGAAGCAGAAGCTGCAAAAGCTGCTGCTCTCCAAGCCAAGCAGGCTGAAATGGAAGCCAGGAAGGAAGCATCACAGAGGGAAAGGAGGTGAATTCTTTTTCATCCCTTCATCCAACTCTTCCCATTCCCTTCACCTTGTACACACCACCTTCCTCATTTATTATAGCACCATGCATTTTTTTGCTTTGTTGTCTCACTCACTTTATCAGCCCATACAATTAACCTTCTTTGCGCTCTCTCTCTGTAAAACGATAAGCCCTCAGCCGAGAACATGTCTCTTCTGTATTCTGCATATTCTCTTAGTGTGCTACTGCTGCTAAAGAGATTTCAAATAATAATTTGATCTAACTTAAAAATAAGTGCAGTTGTTGAACTCTGCCTCTCTAATATCCCCTGGTATATGAGTGAAGCATTTAAAAGGAACTTAAGTGGTGGAAGCTGTTCTTAAAATTCATTCTTAATCTGATATATTTTCCCTAGTGCTATAGCAAGAATTCAGTTTCGCCTTCCAGATGGATCCTCTTTTACCAATAGTTTCCCTTCAGATGCCCCGTTGGAAGAAGCCAGACAATTTGCTGCACAGGTAAATGAGGATCTGTTTTATTTTTAAGTTAAAGAAGAGCATGTATGTATAGTTATCATAATCCCTTCAGTATTTTTGGGAGAAAGATGGAAAGTTTTTTTGGGGGGGGGAAACAGGTGGCAGCTTTGGCCCTTTGTCTCAATGCTTGGGAAGGTTTTAAAGATGCCAGTTATTGATCTTGTTAGTGCATAACATTGACCGTAAACAATGTGGATCAGTTGCATTAACACAACTACAAACCACAAGCAGCTAAGCAAGGTGGTCTTCAGTTTGTTTCCCACTGTGGTAAGGGCAGTTGAGAAATGGGGACTGTGTGTGCACCAATATGCATCTTGTACACAAGCTAACTACCCTAATATCTGAACAATTGTAAACTGTTCTGAGAATATTTGTTAACGTTTTACAACCTTATACATGTCACTGCTCGTTTTGGTCTGGCCACAAAATAGGATGCTTCCAGGTGTCCTCAAACTTGCCCCAACTAGCATGCTTCTTGGGTCATGTGTATTCAGAAGACAAAAATAGTAGGTGTTGGGCACCGATACCATGTGTAAATTGAAAGTGCTGCTTTCCCCCTTTGAAATAACGAAACTCTGCATTTCATGGCTAAAGGTCCTTCCTATTTTTGTTTATTTCTAAATTTTTTGTTCTACTACAGACAGTTGGCAACACATATGGCAATTTCTCATTGGCGACAATGTTCCCCAGGAGGGAATTTACCAAAGATGATTATTGGAAAAAATTAGTGGACCTGGAACTTGCCCCAAGTGCTTCAGTAGTATTGTTGCCGGTAAGTGTGCTTTATGGAAAAGATTATTGAGGTATTCAAATTGTGGCATGAACTGTTTCACAACCATTCAGTATTACTTCTTGGAATAACCTCATGTATTTATGGAGTTTCTTCTAGTGTCCAGTTTTCAGTCCTGTTTGTTTTGTATCTTCAAACAGGCAGGAAGGCCAGCAACAGCAGTTGTACAGTCTTCCAGTGGAGATTTTTGGAGATTCCTGGGTACTATCCTTTATCCACTGATAGCTGTTTGGCGATTTATTAGCAACTTCCTGTTTACGAATCCTCCTCCTTCCCAGCCTACAGCAAGCCCTCATCAGGATCACTCAGACCCTTCAGCATCGAACACTGCAGAATCAAGCAGGTAGGACTGACGAGTGTTCTTAAATTATTGTTTTTTACTCCCTTTTCTCAGGAGTCCTCTGGTAGATGCAAGGGCTTGGGAGAAAGGCAGAGTTTTCCCTTGTTTAGGCTGGGATACAGAGAAACTCTTACCCGGTACATGAATAACTAACATGCCAGTGGTTCAAACTGCCTTCTATGGACAGGATACCATGTCCTAATCCAAATATACTTTGATGAGCGATTACAAATAGCAGTGTAGGAGTAAGCAATAAGAATACACAATGTGTTGCAAGCTCCCTAGCCATCTTCACTTGGTAGGGTTTCTTTCTGAAACAGCAGTTTGGATTTCTATGCCAGCTGCTGCCAGAAAGATAGCTTCTGAAATGCATCCAGGAGCATTTAAGATTACATTTTGTGAATGTGCCAAATTGAGATCGCCATGAGCCAGGAAATGATTGCCTGGAACCCGCAGAAAACATGTCAGTGCACTATAGTCATTCATAGGTGACATTCCCTCTGTTCTTCAGCTGAATCCACTTTAGGGTGCATTTTGAAAGAAATAAAAACTAAATTTTGTACATTAAAAGGGGTATTAATGTGAACTGAATCAAATTCCCCATTTACTTCTTCTGTACAAGGCATACGTTAGAAAGGTGGAGAGGTGCTAGAATTGAATCAGGAGCTGAATGAATGGTACCTTCTGATGTCTAGAAAACATTGCCACTGTAGGGATTTAATCTCAAACTGCATTTCTTCTTTATTTAGACAAGCAGTCAGGAAACGAGTATTGGAAAAGCGGGGTGAAGAATTCAAAAAAGAAGGCAAAATCTATAGACTGAGAACTCAGGATGATGGAGAAGATGATAACAATACTTGGAACGGAAATTCAACCCAACAGATGTAGTTTTTATGAGTAAACTGTGCATAGTAATCATTGATTTTTCCCTTTGATTTAGTTTAATCCTTCTGCTGCACAAGTGGGCTTGTATGAGTATGCTGCCTGCATTATGCCATATTCCTGTCATAGCACATGGAATAAGGTGTTAATTGTGTAGCTGGATACTGCAACTGTAACTACTGCCAAAAGCTCAAAGAATGTAAAAAAATCCCCATCTTCCATCAGCTTTCAGAATTTCATACTTACTAGCCCTGTTGTCATCTGAAGGCACTTTTTAATCTATATAAATCTTGGAACAAATCAGAAGCCCAGATTAAAACAAGAGAGTCTGACTAGCAGAAGCATAATACCTTGCAAATTGGATAACTTATTTTTCCCTTTAGTGCTTCTGCAACTACAAGACTATACTGGTAGTTTTTAATCTCAGAGCATTCAATAAAGGTTTTCAAAAAAATAAGTCTGTATGTTCCTTATTTAGAAGTTCTCTGATACAAACTTGACACTTTGCAATGTTATCAACTTGTTCATTTATTTTAAAATTGTCCCCACCCCTTATTCCCAGGGTGAACTGCACATAACAATTCAAGCAATAAAAATATTGAAGTCAACAATACCGTGTTTCTCATAATATAAGACATACCTAAAATATAAGGCATAGCAGGATTTTCAAGGGGTCGCAAAATATAAGGCATACCCCGAAAATAAGACGTACCGGGTACTGGTAGTGAGATCGGGTACCTGGTGCATAGCTGTCAGCCCTCCCGTTTTTGGCGGGAAACCCTCGTATTCTAAGCCTTTTCCCGCTGCTCTCCCTGAAAATTTATATCCCTTGAAATTCTCGGGTTAAAGAAAACAGCTCCTCTCCCTCTCCCCCTTCGGCTCTTTGCAGAGAAAAGCCCTGGAAGCGATATCCATTGCCGCTGAAGTTCCCCTCAGCCAGCGATCGGAGATAACAGAGATCGGAGATAGAGATAGCACAGATCTCCCCTGCGCTGAGGTTAGCTTGGTTGTGGGGGAAGGGAGCAGAGCCCGTTATCACTTTTTGCTCCGTGTGCTCAACCCTCTTTGTTTACCTTGGATTAAGTAATTACCATATTAAAGGAACAACAAGGCAAATACACTCTGTTTCTGTTCCAACAAGTTAAACTCCAGATTTCTTGCTGCTGCAGCCCTGCATATAAGAGCAGCCAGCTTTGCAGCTTTAGTATATTATTTTATAATTTCATCATACTTTCCTTGTTCCCAATAAACCTTGCATTTTGGGATTTCTCCTTTGTGTTGTTATAAGAATTTTAAGGTGTTTCTCTGCAAGAAGGGAGGAGGTGAAAAAACCTTCCCATTTCCTCCAGAATTAAGTAATTACCATCTCTCTCCTGATCAAGTTTGCAGATGACACCAAATTGGGAGGGGGTGGCTAATACCCCAGAGGACAGGATCACACTTCAAAATGACCTTAACAGATTAGAGAACTGGACCAAAGCAAACAAGATGAAGTTTAACAGGGAGAAATATAAAGTACTACACTTGGGCAAAAAAAAAATGAAAGGCACAAATACAGGATGGGTGACACCTGGCTTGAGAGCAGTACATGTGAAAAGGATCTAGGAGTCTTGGTAGACCACAAACTTGACATGAGTCAATAGTGTGATGCAGCAGCTAAAAAAGCCAATGCAATTCTGGGCTGCATCAATAGGAGTATAGCATCTAGATCAAGGGAAGTAATAGTACCACTGTATTCTGCTCTGGTCAGACCTCACCTGGAATACTGTGTCCAGTTCTGGGCACCACAGTTCAAGAAGGATACTGACAAGCTGGAACGTGTCCAGAGGAGGGCAACCAAAATGGTCAAAGGCCTGGAAATGATGCCTTATGAGGAATGGCTTAGGGAGCTGAGTATGTTTAGCCTGGAGAAGAGAAGGTTAAGGGGTGATATGATAGCCATGTTCAAATATGTAAAAGGATGTCATAGAAGAGGGAGAAAAGTTTTCTGCTGCTCCAGAGAAGCGGACATGGAGCAATGGATTCAAACTACAAGAAAGAAGATTCCACCTAAACATTAGGAAGAACTTCCTGACAGTAAGAGCTGTTCGACAGTGGAATTTGCTGCCAAGGAGTGTGGTGGAGTCTCCTTCTTTGGAGGTCTTTAAGCAGAGGCTTGACAGCCATCTGTCAGGAATGCTTTGATGGTGTTTCCTGCTTGGCAGGGGGTTGGACTGGATGGCCCTTGTGGTCTCTTCCAACTCTATGATTCTATGATTACCGCGGCATGGACTGTCCCTGAGAATCGTAGACTGTCCCCGGGACAAGTGAAGCTGCTGATCCCTTATTTTCAAATCTGAAACTTGACAGCTATGCCCGACATGAAAGATTGGGGCCAATGATTCTGAAGGAAATGGAGTCGCAAGAAATTAAGGATGGAATTCCGGGTTTGGAGAGTTATGATGATGTTCCAGAAGAAGATGACTTTATTATAATGGAATAAATGTAGATTGCTGTACCACACTTAATAAAAATAAGACATCCCCCAAAAATAAGCCATACTGTGTTTTTTGGAGGATAAAAAGATTATAAGACGGTGTCTTATTTTAGGAGAAACACGGTAGGTATTAAAATCAGTGCTTTTTCTCAGGGAGTATTCAAGGGTACGCAGTACCGGCACCTCTTGTTAAAAAGTTTAGCACTTACTGTAACAACTTCATGCTGAGTACCGGCACCTGTTTTTCTAAGGAAAAAAGCACTGATTAAAATAATTGTGTGTCTGTTCTAAACATGGGCAGGAGAAAAAACTGTCCCATGATAAACTAATTAAATGCAAGCTGCAATATTTAAAACCTTTTTTGGCTGGCTTTTTTGGTCCTTTTTCTATATAGATATGAAAAAAGAGCAAGGCCTAGCACAGACATTAAGAATAGGGAAAAGAGCACATAAAGGCCTACTTCTGCATTAGACAAAGTCAAGTCCAGTCCCAAAAACTGCACCTTCATGGCTGAATTGTCGATAGGCCAAGCAGTGCTGCTCATGGGCGCCATAGTAGTACCTAGAAATGTAAGTGAAATTCACATGAATGACACTATGAGCAGGGAGTACCTTCTGATCACCCCTCATTTAAATCCTTTTTACTTGCTTCTCCAGCCTTCCAAGATACATCAGGCCATTCGGCAACTTTTCTGTAAAAATCTAGACTAAAATCATTTAATGACATTACACCAAATGTTTTTTTTTTACACAGCCAACTTCTGTTACCATATACCACCTTACTTTCCAGAATTGGATGTCATTAACATGATATGCAAGTTTTCTATAAAAGCGAAGTTAAAAGTTTTAAATATTTAGAATCTTTTTACTGTACTACTTCATGGATTTTCCTAACTCCTCAATTAGTAATTTACCTACCTCCAGATTGTGACTCAAGGCACAAATGGGGCCCAGTGGCTGGATCTGGAAAGCCATTACACCGGATGATAGATGAATAATATTTTGAAGACTCCTTTGGAATTCTGGATAGATTTGGGTCTGTAAAGTTGGTGTAATACAACCCAAATCTTTCAGCAAAGCCCACTGCCCATTCAAAATTATCCATCAGGCTCCATACAGTGTAGCCTCGCAGATCAACACCATCAAGTACAATTCCTGTTAAGGTGGGGGGGGGGGAAGAGTTTTAAAATGCAGCCCTATACATGCTAACTCTATACTTTAATGATCAACAGGGAGTGAAAACCAAAGACCCCTTATTAACACTAGATGCTTTATGAAGTATCCATTCCTAACAGAGATTGGCTGCACCTTAAAACCCCCAAATTCCTTTTGTATCCACAATCTAGATGATCAAAAAGTCGTCAATTAATGGATTTTTTCGCCTCACGTCTTCATATTTACTGGCGATGACAATAATGAAACCAGATAGTCGTAACCATTTTAGAGGACTTAATGCAGAGTAAGAGTAGGATCTTGTGTCAATTGGAATTAAGCAACATATTCTGTCTTGATTTTGCAGACTAGTCTTTCACCCCTGAAGTCAATAGTAAGTGGAAGTCCTGGGGCAGCTCCAGAAGACACGTTAACTCCCACACTAGAAACCAGTCTTGCTTTCTGCCCAGCCCTATCCAGATACAGCCACAGAAGGGCCTTTCCACTCTGTTGTAAGGAATGCAGGGCAGGGCAGAGGATCACAGATCAATTTAAATCCATGAGTCACAAACATTTGGGGTGTGTGATTTGGAACCATGCGGAGGGGAAACCACATACCTTTTAAAGCTTCATTGATGTAACTCCTCAAGTAGTGTATTCTCCAAGTATCATTGAAGCCCCTGTCTATACGCTCTGAAATCCCATTCTCGGTCACATAAATAGGTGGGTCATTGTATTCTTCCTTGATCCACTTCAGGAGCCTCCTGAAGCCAAAAGGGGTCACCTTCAACCAAAAGGAACCAGAGCCCAGCCAGCTGCGGTCTGTTATAGAGGCAACACCCCTGCAGAAGAGAACATGATAATAATGGGGAAGGTTATTTGTATTGAACCACTACATTCAGCTATTAATACTAGACATCAATAATAATAATAATAATAATAATAATAATAATAATAATAATAATAATAATAATAATTTATTATTTGTACCCTGCCCATCTGGCTGGGTCTCCCCAGCCACTCTTGAAGATTGGTCAGCAGTAACATCCTTTGTTGTGGGCTTAAGTGTGATGCAGTGTGCAATGTGTGCAATGCACTGGGTTTAGAGAGGAAAATGGGTGCTCAGCCTTAAAACTTTCTAGTAGATCACCAACTTCATGCCCTCCAGATGTTTTGGTATACAATTTCCATCAGCTGCAGCGAGCCCAACCAAGATTATTAGGCACAGAGTGAAAGCAGATTCCAGAAAAGTATGCATGCTTTGATACAGTATGAAGTCATGCTCACATCTTACCTATCAGCATCGTAGGATGTAAAGAGAGAAGAATAGTTTAAGTTGGATGCCAATACTGTTGTATAGTGGTTCAAACCAAAGAAGTCAAAGGTGCCTTTAATCCTCTGCTTTTCACTTTCAGTAAATTCAGGGAGTCTGCAACACACACAAAATGGGAGAGAGGCTCACATAGATGCACTTAACAAAAGGGAAAGCTTCAATTATCATCATACTTGCTTATTTGTAAGAACAGGGCACTGTCATTCAGAGCAAAAGTATTGTTTTTAAAAGCAACAGCTAGTAGTTGGAAAATTTAACATGAACTGTAATGATGACATCATGTACTTCACCTTATTCAAAGAGCCAGAATACTGCATTCAAAATTGACACTGTCACTTATAAAGCCACCCCACCCCACCCTTGGCTGAACTGCTGTGATGTCATATAAGAGGTTCACAAACATTCCACGGAAAATGTGTCAGTACCCTATGAATGACATTGCTTCCCACCCTCTGTATGATGTGGGCAATTTCCTCACTTTTAAAATCAAAATTAAATCAGCCCCTTTCCATCATCTTCTGCAGGTACGCTAAAAAGACTAGTCCCCTGCTTTATCTCAATCACCACCCTTTCCTGCTCCCTTGCTGTACTACAGTATTACAGGCTCTGAACATACCCTGGATGTAGAAGGAACTATCAGTATAGGATGGTTCTGTTTCAAGGGGAATTTAACCGCAACTGTGCCTTAGCTGTGGCATTAAGCAAAGAGGGTAGTGCACACCAGGAGGAAAACAGCAGCACAGGAAAACTACTTTGGGGAGGGCAGGTTTGTTCTTTGACACAGCCAGGGGGGGCTCATTCAAAATGTGTGGTTTATTTTTATTTCAACAATTTAGATAGAATCGCTTCTAAGTGACGTGAGCCAACAGTATGGACTGCCCGTGGTTGTGGTCCAGCTGCTGCAGTTCTGCCAGACTCTTACCGCGATGGGCCGGCACTTCTCTCTTGTATCCTCCTTTTCATCACCTCGCTATAGTCACCATTTCTAAAGATAGGGTGAGCAAACCAACCAGCAAAGAACTACAACAGGGAAATAAAAAGGGATGCTTATTAAGCAACGCTTTGGCAACAAGACTCTTGGCTGAATCAATAGTTACCAGTTTGTCAGATTGACCCAAAAGGCAAAGTCTCATCCCTGTCTCCAAGTGTCTGTTTTTAAAGGGTAGTGCAATACCCCCCCTCCCCCGCCGCCCAAGGTATCCAAACAATGCCAGCTGACTGGTCAGGATCGTGGCCAACATTATGAGTTGAGTGTTCAAATGATATATGGTGCCCAGGGATCAACACCTTGGGTCCTTTAGAAGGATTGAAATCTTGTTCTGCTGAGTCTCTGAAGCAGAGTTAAGGACATAATACAAGAGCCTGCTCGAGGAGGCTAAAGGCCCACTTGGTCCAGCACTCTGTCCCCATAGAAGCCCCAAAGGGAAACCTGTGAGCAGAATCTGAGCGCAACAGCACTCTTCCCACCTCAGATTCCCAGCAACTGGTTCACAGAGGTTTACTGCCTCCGACAGTGGAGGAGTTCTGT
This sequence comes from Darevskia mixta, assembly GCA_034641385.1. Taxonomy (NCBI): domain Eukaryota; kingdom Metazoa; phylum Chordata; class Lepidosauria; order Squamata; family Lacertidae; genus Darevskia; species Darevskia mixta. Next base: position 14,372,453 of record JAWWNH010000001.1, read on the forward strand.
AAGACGAGTGTGTTAGGTCACACCTGGCCTTTGCAATACAGCATTGCTTCAGGTGGAAAAAGGCCTGCAAGGCAGGATGTGTGCATGCACAGCTTAGCTGCACAGAGGTGGAAGCGAAGTCAATCAGGGCGCCATAGGAGGGAGCCCTATGTGTAGATATATATATACATCTCCAATCGTACAAAGACTGATCATTTATGCATTGACTGGGGGCCTGGCTGGCACACTTTCAGCAGCTAGTCCATACTTTCTGGATAGCTTCTTCATGTGTTTGGTACCCACAGCTACCAAATGTCTGAGCAGAGGTTTTGTGTCTGCTCTTTCTCTAATTGGAAGATCACATACCCATTAGTGTGGTCCTGGCTACTACAAAGTTGGCAAAGGTGCTATACCGCAGACACTGCCCTAAGGAAGTGAAAGCAGGGTGTGTGGCTAAAATGTACAGAGGTCGGTCCCCGTTTTCACCTGTGAAAAGTTAAGAGGGTATGGAGTCATCACATTACCTGGACATATCTCCTGGCAGCGTCTATGTCCTCCTGCTTGGCAGGGTTCTTGGGTTCAGCCCACTCTACGCTGATGGAAAGAGAGATCAATCCTCCTTGCTTTGGGCGGTATGTTTCATTGTAAAGATGCCAAACTTCTGCATGGGCCTTGATCAAGTTGTGGCCCACTATGTAAGGGGCTTCGCCTGGTCTGGCAGAGATGCCTAAGAAGACAACATGATTGGAAGTGGGTTATTCTGCAGCACTGGACTCAGCTGAAGCAGCAATTAATGGTGCGTTTTGATAGCGTTTCTCAATAGTTCTATGCAATTTGGCTTTCAACCAGGAGACACCTTCAAGAAATGCATCAGATTGTCTCCCACTTTCACTGGGCATCTGTCACAAAGCAGTGTTCTCACAAATTAACCACACAAGTTCAGATCATCAGTGTCCTTTGGTTTTGCAGAGCATTGCTCCTGCCAATGAGAACCTACACCTTACCTGGAGCTGAGACTCCATAACCGTAACCAATGTTAGCAATGGCATAGGGCTCATTCAAGGTTATCCAGAATTTCACCTTTTCTCCAAATCTTTGAAAAAGGATCTCTGCGTAATCTTTAAATTTCTGGATTATAGTCTCATTTTCCCACCCTCCAACATCTTGAAGGGCCTGAGGGAGGTCCCAGTGGTACATAGTTACCTAGAGATGGAGACAAGACATTCATAAACATCTGCCATTTTGTCAAAATAACCACCCACCCAATTGTAGTAGGAAACAGGGGCAATGGAATTCGGGGGGGGGGCATGCAAAAGTAAAGCTAAATGTGAAGCTTGTCTATCATTTAACTATTAGGCACGGTCAGCCATTTTATGCAGATCTATCATGTGTAACTCAACAACAATTCCTGGATTGTGATGGTCAGAAAGCAAACTATTTCCAGAAAACACGTGAGGATTAGCAACACTTTTTACAAGGCTATCAAGACTTTGAATGTAGCATCTCCAGTTCTCCCTTTTCCACTTTTCCCTGAACCCTCATTCAGCCAAGGAAAGCGAGAATCAAGAAAGGAGTACAATATGGGGTGTATTTCAGAAGTTCCTGCAGAATGACCTGGAAGGTGTAGCACAGATGGGACCTGCCATGCCTAATGGTGTCCAGAAAAAGGCTACAGTTTGGGAGCGGAAGATGAATTCCTGATAAAAGTTTATTCTACTTCCTTGTGGAAACTTGCAAGAAATACAATGCAGAAACTTAAGATTTCTGGAGTAAAGACACTGCAGTCTCTGCTCTTAAAAACCAAGGCAGATTTCATAACTGCTAAGTCCTATATAAACACCCTGAGCCCACATATCTTCTGCACATGTTTAAAATAGGTAGAGCTTACAAGTGACTCCTCTGATTAGAATATGGCAGCATGCATTTGTATCAGCCTCTATGAAATGGTCTCTGACTTAACACAAGCTAATTGAAGATGTCTGAGAATTGAAGATATTGCCAGGTTCTACAGTGAACACCGATAAACATAATCTAATTAAAAATCTGACTGATAACGTATGTTACACCTGTTCCCCTGCCTGCATAACTCCAATCATTTACCTGAGGCTGGATATTGGCCGCAAGGAGAGCATCCACAAGGCTTTCGTAGTATTTCAGGCCAGCTTCATTTATGTACTTGGTGGTCCCATCGGGGAGAATGCGAGTCCAGGAGATGGAAAAGCGATAATGAGTCACCTGGAGGTCCTTCAGAATAGCCAGGTCTGCCTCCATCTTGTGGTAGCTGTCGCAAGCTACATCTCCATTTTCATCGTTGCTGATTTTCAGAGGCGTATGTGCAAACTGGTCCCAAATGCTGATACCTTTCCCATCCGCTCTCCATGCCCCTTCGATCTGTAAGGAAACAAACATTTCTCACATTTGTATCCCAGCTCAAGGCAACACACATGCCCCAGCCTCAGTTTTTATCCTCACAATAACCTTGTGGAAGTAGGTTAGGCTGAGAGCGACTGGGCAAAGGTTGCCCAGTGAGCTTCACGGCTGAGTAGGAATCTGAACCAGGGTCTCGTCAACCATAGTCCAGCATTTTAATCCAGGCTTCCCCAACTTGGCGCCCTCCAGATGTTTTGGACTACGACTTCCACAGCCACAACAAGCAGACTGGCCAATGGTCAGGGATGCTGGGAATTGTAGACCAAAACATCTGGAGGGCAACAGCTTGGGGGGGGGGAGGCAGCTCTAACCACTACATCACCCTGGCTCTCACCCCAGTGATTCACCATCATCAAGGTCCCCAAGCCTGACAGCATTCAGCTTGCTTAGTTGGCATATTATTCACAAAATGAAAGTTTAGGCTAGCTTCCACCAAACAAGTAACGGTCTACCAACATACCTAAACCTGGAGTTTCATTCATGTGGTCTGCGGCATGACGGCAAATCTGTGGTTGAAGACTGGCACATCCATGCCATTAAATCTTTATTTGCATTTTTATTACTTCTTGTTTCTCCTTTTATTTCTTATGTATTTTTATATTATGGAATTCAAATTTCAGTACAATAAAATATGGCAGGTAAGGAATAAAAGAAGCAATTAAACTGCACTTAAATATCATACAGTATCTAGCACAGTGCATTGCAATTGCCACCAGAAGCAGAAAAATCATTAAGCCCTTCTGTGATTTTCGAGTGGTCTGGTGGGTGGGGACCAACTGACCTAACCTGATATGCTGCTGATGCCACACTCCAATAGAAGTTTCCCGGAAATTCTCCATAAAGAAATTCTGCCTCCTTTGGCAGAGGGATTCCATTCTGACGTATGATTCCAGCATAATATATCGCTGAACGTTTTGGAGTTCTTGGCCTGTTCGGATTTTCAAAATCAACCTGGTGAAGACCGAATCTTGGCTCGTAACCATTTAACCATTCGAAATTATCCATGAAAGACCAAGCAACATAGCCACGAACGTTGACGCCATCCAGCTTGTAGGCTAAAAGAAAAAAGAAACACTTGCTTAATAGACCATCAATGTAACGATGAACAAGAAAGTATAATTGTGAAAAAATACACTAATTACCCATTATATGTTCACATGCATATCAACAGCCAATCCTTACCAATTCACAAGTCCCACTGACTTACTCCCTTTCCACAAGCATTGTTTGTTTGTTTATTTATTTAAATTACATGCCACCTTTTTCTCCCAGTACAAGAGCAGGAGATGGGTGCTGACAAGCTAAAAAAAAAAAAAAAAGTATAAGGAATTTGCATACCGTTTCCCCTATTTTAAGACGTAGTCATAAAATAAGCCATAGCAGGATTTTTTCGCATTTGCGAAATATAAGCCGTACCCCGAAAATAAGCCATAGTGATAGGCGCAGTTCTGGAGGGCGCCAAGGAAAAGGCTGGGCTGGGCTTACATAATAAAAATAAGACATCCCCTCAAAATAAGCCATAGTGCGTTTTCTTGAGGGGAAAAAAATATAAGACGGTGTCTTAAAATAGGGGAAACACGGTAGTATTTCGTTTCAGCTCTTACTTCATACTCATGCATTTTCAAGGATAGCAAATCCCCAAACCAGGCTTTACTAAACACCTTATGAATTATATACCTTTAGGAAAGATAAAAGTTTTTATTTATTATAACTATAATTCAGAACCATTATCAAGAAAGGAAAGAAAAAAGGACTTCTGCATACTTTACTGACGATTTGTACTTATTAAAATGCTAATGACTGTATCATTACACTCTGTGACACAAAGGCTGAGGATGACCAGACTAATTTAATGCATGTAGCAGAAACATCCCTCACGTGTAGCTGTTTGGATAATCCATGGTTTGAGGCCTGTAGCCAGACATTTTGTAGAGAAAAGAGGGGGAGGCCTGAGGGGTTCAGAACAGTTTCAGAGCAATCAGAATACAAATACAAGTACAGTGGTACCTCGGGTTAAGAACTTAATTCGTTCCGGAGGTCCGTTCTTAACCTGAGGTACCACTTTAGCTAATGGGGCCTCCTGCTGCCGTTGGGCCACCACCACGCGATTTCTGTTCTCATCCTGAAGCAAAGTTCTTAACCCGAGGTACTATTTCTGGGTTAGCGGAGTCTGTAACCTGAAGCATCTGTAACCCGAGGTACCACTGTAGCCCATTATGTTTAAAGCTATTCAGGAGGAGCACAACCTAGATTGATCCAGAGCATGAAGGGCTGTAATCCTTGTAACTATCCACCTTCTCTTGTGCTCTGGATCAATACCCTTGATCTAGCAATATACTTTAAAAAACCCAATCACATAACTGTTAATGGTGTGATCAGTGTGTTGTCTAATTTGACTCTCACAGAGTTCTTTTAATGATGGCGTATTATGGCGTATTAGCACTTTGTGCTGACTCAGCAGTTTGAGAATGACTGATCTAGAATCTAAAACTAAAACTAGTCTACACAGACCTCTAACGGATTATTTAGCTGATTACATTGAGCAACCTTCTAATTCTACCCATTATCTTAAAACTAGGCAACATCAACCCATCAGGTTATTACAACATCTTTACCTTTCAAAACTTCATCGATGTGTGTTTTGTAATAGAAGATCCTGCTGGTGTCATCAACATCAGACTTTGCTTTTAGCCCAACCCCGTTCTCAGTAATGTAAATGGGAGGATTGCTATATTCCTCTTTGATCCAGTTTAGCAGCCTCCGCAGCCCCCAGGGCACTGCCCGCATATTTTCCATTGCTGAGCTAGGCCAAGAAGGGTCAATCTCCAATACTCGTTCTTGATCATACTCGTAAGAATATGGTTTCAGCCTGGTGGCCTTGTGCTTTATAATTCCAGCAGTGTAATAATTCAGGCAAAAGACATCGGCTGTGCCCCTGATATAGTCTTTCTCTTCTTGTGTGAAACCTGGGAGCCGGGAAGATGGTAGTTTCTGTAGTTCACTCCTGTTCCCTACTTTCCACTTTATTGCATCTGGGTAATCGCCATTCTTGAAAACTGGGTGTGCAAACCAACCTCCCATGAACTGCAGGTAACGATCAGCAGCTTCTACATCCCGAGGATCATTTAGTGTCTTTGGCTCAACCCAATCCATGTTGAGACTCAGAGAGATCACACCTTTCTGACTCTCTCTGTATTTCTGGTCATATGTGTGGTAAACTCTTGCATGGGCCTTTAGTATTGCATGAGTAACACTGTAGGATGCATTGCCTGGATTATCTTTTACATTTGGCGGGAATAATCCCGTATCGTAGCCTAGCACAGAGATGGCAATAGGTTCGTTGAAAGTAATCCAGAACTTGACCCTGTCTCCAAATGCCTGAAAACAAAAGTCTGCAAAACTATCAAACAGTTCAACCATTGCAGGGTTTTCCCAGCCACCAATGTCTTGTAGAGCTTGGGGCAGATCCCAGTGGTGGAGAGTGACCATTGGTGTGATATTCTGGGCCAGCAAACCATCAATCAGCCGGTTGTAATAATCGACACCATAGTTATTTATAGAATGGTTTCTTCCATTTGGAAAGATTCGAGGCCACGACAGGGAGAAGCGATAGGTGTTTACCCGTAAGGCTCTCAGCAAATAAAGATCTTCATCTACTTTATTGTAGCTGTTGCAAGCTATATCTCCTGTATCATTGTTCTTAACATTCCCTGGGATGTGGGTGAAATTATCCCAGATGCTAGGTCCCTTCCCATCTGCATCCCAACCTCCTTCAGTTTGGTAGGCAGCAGTAGAAACACCCCACAGAAAATCTTCTGGGAAAGTGCCATAAAAATATGTGTCTCTTTCCAAATCAGTCTGTTTTGAAAACTTCTCCCAAACTACCTTTGCCTTTGAAGGAACTTCAGAAGCTGGTAAACTAGGCAGCTGTGAAGGTATGGAAACATCCTTTTTGAGCGGCTGGATAAATTTTCTTGAGGCCGTGCTAGGAAATCCATTATTTTCAATAATGGTGGAGAAGAAATAGGCGGATTCTTTGGGTGTCCTTTGTCTGTTTGCATCTTCAAAATTCACTTGGTGTAGGCCGAACCTTTGACTGTAGCCTGCTGGGCCTTCAAAGCCATCAATCAATGATCGGGCAATGTATGCTTGAACATCAACGTCATCTTGCTTTACAGCTGTCAATGAAGGAGACAGAATTTAGTTAAGATTTTTAATCATTCTTTTAAATACATAGCATAACCACAACTATCCTCTTCTCTCAGCATTACAGAGACGGCATGAATTTGCAGAGGGTAGCCCATATTGTCCCGAGTCAGTGCAAACTATTATTGCTATTCATCTGCACATTTAAATCTCCTTTTAAAGTCATTTTCATGTAAGAGACAATATACAAAATGGAATAGGGAAGTGATAATGCACTTTAGTAGTTCAAGGACTTTGGCCAGTTCACACATGCATCATCCTCAGTCAATCATTTCTATTTGGCTTTGAGCAGCAAATCTCTTCAGGACATCTGGAATCTACATGGCATTCTGTAGCCATGTGTGCAGTTCTTTTCCCCAGCTCTACATTAGAATCATGTTTATATATTCCCTCCTCACTTACAGCACTGAAGATCATGTATTCTTTCCCAGTCACCTCACCCACAATTTAATGGTTGGGGTGATAAGTCAATTATTTTTGGAGGGGAAAGGGTTGAAGCGACAAAACTGATTCCTAGGGGGAAGAGATGAACCACAGAGGCTACAACAATCTAAATAGCACATAATTGGCCAAACGACTTGCTAACAGCTGTGCGATAGGTCTTCTATCTATATCTTGGGGAAACTGTGCAGCTGTTCCAGTGTGTTAAAAAAACAACACTGGTCAGGTTTTCTGAGCTCTGGAAAAAAAAAAAGGTAATGGGAAACGTGAGAAGAGGATGTATTGATCACTATGTCATGCAGATGACATAAGTACATGTAAATTCCACAGTAAATGTCCAAGGTGGAAGCAACCTGACTCTTGAAAAGCCTTGAGTGAAGCAATGTGAAAATTCTGTCTGTGGCATTTAATCTTTGACGGTTCACTCCTATGAGTAAATCACTACAGGATACAGGAGTGACCAAAAAGTAATGAAGATGCAATGTGTGAACTAGCATTCTCATGTTCAGGCATTCAAGGGTTACAAACCAGGCATTCCTTGATGTCCTTTATCATCGGGTGACAAAATATACTCTGGCTGGGATGAATGCATTAACTACATAGTTTTCCACCAGGCTAAACTCAAAAGAGGATCCAGACCTGTTTGGAGGTGCAGAGCAAAACAGTTCTGCATCTTCTAAGCAGGCAGGACAAAATGTGATAGCTAAGCAAGTAAGTAAGTCTCAGGTGCTGTCCTCCAAGCCAACCTAGGTAAGCAACCTGTGTATTTCATATACTGCATTTAAGCTGCTTTTCTAACATTGTATGCCTATTACTCGGCAAAACTGCTATTTTGAGGACATTTAATTAAGGTATTAAATTTGGTTCCGGTTAGTTAGGTCAGTGTCTCAATTTTTAAACAAACGAAAATCATCACATTTAAAAAGTGATGTTTGCATGCCATTTTCACACGGTGAACATATCTACTCATTCCGCTCCTTTCCCCACTGGGACAGGGCATGATATTTACTGTGCGCTGGAGATTGACAGGAATGTGATAAGATCTTGGGAGGATATTGCATTGAAAGGGAACAGGGGGCTAAATCAATAAACTTGACTTCATCCTTACAGGTTTACTTTCAATTCCCTTTTTCATGCCTGTTCCCTGCCTCAATTCTTGTACCTTTCAAAGCCTCATTGATATAAAGCCGGTAGTAATCCACTCTCACGGTGTCGTTAACAAGATCGCCTCCGTCATGTGTCGGAGCGCCATTGTCTGCTATATAAATCGGAACCCGTGTCCCAGTATATTCTTTGGACACAAACAGAAGCAGTCTCCTCAGCCCCCAAGGCACGGTGTAGATCCAAGGTGCGGCCGTCTGCGGCCAAGAAGGATCCACGTGTTGGGAAAAGTCTCCGATATCCTCATAGGTTGGAGCGCAGCTATGATTCACTGGAGCACTGATCAGCCTGGAAGTGTAGTGGGAAAGGCCAAAGAAGTCAGCCGTCCCCTTCACTTGCTGCTTCTCCTCATCGGTGAACGTGGGGAGCTTGGCGATGGGAGTTGAGCACTGCTGGTTCTTCTCCTGGATCTGGGATTTCAGGACTTCTGGGTAATCGCCGGTGACGAATATCGGGTGAGCAAACCAGCCCAACATGAAGTGCAAGTAGCGTTCTGCCGCTCTCACATCCTCGGCACTGCTTGGCGTCTTGGGTTCGGCCCAGTCTGAATTCAATACTATTCCCACCTTCCCATGCTGTTCGGGACGGTACTGGGCATCATAAACGTGCCAGGCTTGAGAATGAGCTTTGAGAATAACATGAGCCACCTTTTTTATGGGAGGGAAGGAGGAAGTATTATTCCACCGTGTATAACTCACTGGTAGAGCACATCATTTTCATGAAGTAAGTGCCAAGTTCAGCCCCCACATCTCATCCTTTACATGATGTATATACTGTATATTCCTGCGTATAAGACTACTTTTTAACCCAGGAAAATCTTCTCAAAAGTCAGGGGTCGTCTTATACGCCGGGTCGTATTTCTTATACGGCGAGTATATCCCAAACTCTATATTTTAACTGGAAAAGTTGGGGGTCGTCTTATACGCCGGAATATACGGTAAATGCTAGGGAAGGCCTCTGCTTGAGAACTTGGAGAACTGGCTTCAACTGCAGCAGAGAAGGGTAGCCAATATGGATTCCCTCCAGGTGTTGTTGGACTCCCATTAGGCCGTCAGCATGGCCAAAGGTCAGGAATGGGGAGGGGGGAGTTGTAGCCCAACAACATCTGAAGGTACAACATTGGACTCAATGGACCAAGTAGAACATGGGTAGGCAAACTAAGGCCCGGGGTCGGATCCAGCCCAATAGCCTTCTCAATCCGGCCCGCGGACAGTCCGGGAATCAGCGTGTTTTTACATGAGTAGAATGTGCCCTTTAAAATGCATCTCTGGGTTATTTGTGGGGCCTGCCTGGTGTTTTTAAATGAGTAGAATGTCTTCTTTTATTTAAAATGCATCTCTGGGTTATTTGTAAGGGCATAGGAATTCATTCTTTTTTTAAAAAAAACAACTGTCCTGCTGAAAAAGTTTGCTGACCCCTGAAGTAGAAAGACAGGTTTATACATACACACCATGGATATTTGCAGCCTAGTACATTTCCTCATAACATTCAAATTATATTTGAGGGGCCCAGGCTCCAAACTGCCCCCAACAACCCCCCCACCTCAGTAGATTTAAAAGGCTTATAGAGATAATTATAGCAGCTTTTTGTCATACCTTAGCTCAAAATCAAGTTTGCACCACGTCATAAAGAACACTTACTACAGTTTGCAATGCAGGAAACGGTTCCTTCAAAAGCAAGAAAACTTACTTCTCACTCATTTGTTTGCTTTTGCAACATTTCCAGTCCCCAAATCTGAAAACATGGCTGTAGCATATGGTATTGTAGTATCAATAAAAGTATCTGTCCTAAACCGGTTTCAATTCCAGTCCGCTAAAGATTCCGTATCTTCCCCCAACTCCTTTCTTTTGGAAGCCAAAGCATTCCAACAACTAAATCTAAATTAGCATATATTCCAAGTAACTGGTAACATAATATACGCTCATGTGGCAGAAACTATTCCCAGAGCAGGCTAATCCAGGTCTGTCTACAGGCTGATGTATGTGCTGCAAGTATTCAGAAACTGTCCATCAGCCAGTCTCATGGCAGGACAGTCACATGATGGATAGCTGTGTGGTATTTGCAAGGCAATAAAAAAAATCCCTGGGATTCCTCCCTGAAGATGTCCTGACATCTACCTAATTATCTATTTTGATGTATGGTTACTAAATCCTCACAAATCTGCCAGGAAATATCAAATGTGCCAGTTGTTCTCATTGTACCATCTGCTTTAGAAGTTCATTATAAGATACCCGATATTTGGAAATCTTTGCCAACCCCTTTAAAACTTTTTAAACCCCTTGAAGGGTTTAAATACCCTAATACAGTGATGGCTAACCTTGACACTCCAGATGTTTTGGGACTACAACTCCCATCATCCCTGACCACTGGTCCTGTTAGCTAGGGATGATGGGAGTTGTAGTTCCAAAACATCTGGAGTGTCAAGGTTAGCCATCACTGCCCTAATAAAACTCTTTTCCTCCTCCTTATACCTAAGTGGTGCACAAACATTCTGATACACTGCTCAACTGCACTATGCCTTCAGGTGTGGAAGAAGAGAAAAATTATTTCTGCTGATCCAAGAGATTCCTAGTCTACTTGTAGATACGGGTTTAAAGATACTTATTAGGACAATCACTTCTGAATATATAGGGTGACAAATATACAGTGGAGCAAGATAATGTGGGTTTGTTTTTTTTACAGTGCATGAAAATGCTTCCGAGGGTCCCTTCCAACGTTACACAACCAGTGTCTCTCTAACCACACTGCGGCCACTTCCAATACTACTCTGTAGTGCCAGACGTAACATGCAAGGAGCTTGTTCTATGTTGTGACACCTTTCCCTGTCAGTATTGTTCCAAGCCCTGGGAGGGACAACTCTCTGACATGGGAAGAAGCCAAGTGGCATAAGAGCCACGAGAGAACAGCTCCCATGCCACCACAGTTCCATTGGCAGAGACCCTTCTCTGGAATGTATCATGTAAATACCATTAAGGTAGACAAGAAAGCCAGAGAGAGCCATTTTCAGAATGAAAAGGGCACAAGTCCAGCCAATCTTGATTTTTTTCATTCATGTTATCTGTTTAAATCAAAACATCTGGGGTTTCAAAGCCATCCTCTGAACAAGAACAGTGACCAACTGAAGGGTCAACTTGCATGCTCACACACTTGCTGCAAAATTGTTGATATTATAGATTAGAACACGGGAGCTTGACCAGACTTAAAAGACTCATCTGTCCACTGACCTCCATTCATGCTCTCTAGTAAAATCAGACACGGGGCAAAGTCTGGTGAGAGAAGAACTAGCCACAGATTAGGAGGCAATGGTCCACCTTTTCTATTTGTGGAGTCAACACAACCCGTAAAATTAGGCCCAAGCTGCTGCACTTGTTGTCAGTACCTGATAGGATGCCACGGCTGGATCAATAATTCCTGGAGGATGCTGCCCAGTGCCATAGCCAGCGTAGCTAATGACCCAGGGTTCGTGGAAGGTAATCCAGAATTTAACACGATCCCCAAAAGTGGCAAAGCAGAACTCTGCATATTCTGCAAAGGCAGTGATGATGCTCTCGTTTTGCCAGCCACCAAGATCCTGCAGAGCTCGTGGCAGGTCCCAGTGGAACAAGGTCACCATGGGCTCAATATTTGAATACAGCAAGCTGTCTATCAGTTTGTTGTAGTAATCTACGCCTTGAGGGTTCAAGCTGCTCTTACTCCCATTGGCAAACACCCTAGGCCAGGATATAGAAAATTTATAGATATTTGGGCGAAGGCCTCTAAGGAGATAAATGTCATAATCTAGCTTGTGGTAGCTATCGCAGGCAACATCGGCTGTTTGATTCATGTGGGCATGGCCCTGGTGCCCATATTGATCCCAAATGCTCTCCCCTTTCCCACCCTCTCTCCAGGCTCCTTCCACACTGAAGGAACCTGTTGATGTGCCCCAGAGAAAACCGCTAGGGAAAAGGTCAAGCAAAAAGGAGTCTCTCTCCAGCTCAGGTTGGCTGGCAAATCTTTCCCAAACTGCTTGATAGGATGAAAGTGGAGCAACAGTAGGTATCAGTGCTTCCTTTGCCTTTGGTTGGCCCGCCAGATTTCCTGTGTACAAGCTAAAAAAAAGAAAGAGAGAATATATCAACAATTTAGGCACCAGGCATAAACATTCCTCTTCTCCCAGGCCTCTGGCTAATTAAACAATCTATGGCCTTTCAAAATAGGGGAGGGGGGGTCATTGTTTTGTTTGTTACTATGTTATGTATTTTTGTTTTTGTATTGTAAACCACCCTGTGATCATCAGAGGAAGGCCAGAACAGAAATGCAGTAAGTTAAATAAATAAATCAAACTTTTATTATCATTAAATTTTTATTCAGGATGGATAATCATTCAAATCAGGCTGAAATTAGAGATTTCAAATATCGTGGGTATCAAACGTACAGAAATTTGTCTAGTTTTGTTTTGTTTTAATGTGGCAAGCCTAAATCTGTATAACAATGATCATCTACATATAGATTAGTGGTGGAGAATCATAGGCTTCGGGACTAATTGTGAACTGCTGGACCTCTCTATGTGGCCCTCAGGATTCTCCCCAGGCCACTGAGGAGGGTGCGGAGAGCATTGGCCTGCTCTCTGCACCCTCCTCAATGGCTTTCGCATGGCTAGACTGTGTCCTTGTACTGTGATAATGTCTCTTGCCTTCTTGGATAGAGAAATAGGTGGATGTGCAGGAACCTCTGGCTTTCTGTAGCTGGAACATAAGAGTCACATTGATTGCGCCACTCAATTTTAGCTCTGTCCCCGCCCACTACCACCACTGCCATGTGGCTCCCAGAAGGTTGCTCACGACAGAACGTGGCCCTTGTCCCTGAATAAAAGAAACTTGAACTATTCAGCTAAACATACAGAAAGCCAAGATTCATAAAGCCTGCTAGTCTATGTTCCATATTTATATGACACAGTTGAAACCTTATTTGCTATATCCTGATTAAATATACATATACCCAGTGCTTTTTGTAGTAAAAAAAAAGGGCGCAGGACTCATACCTTTATAAAAATGACATTGGTGCCAGCACAAAATGGCTGCCAACGTCAGCAACAACAAAAAAAGGTAACAGTATTGCATAACATAGAGTACCATCATTGGAATATACCTCTATATCAGACACTTGTATACACATGCACACATATATGCATGCACAAACACACACAAACATATTCCTGTGTAAGGACTGCAGTCTTAATTGTGCAAGTAGCACAGCTTCATAACCAAACTAATTTAATATTAAAAATAAACATTTTGTACCAAATTGCTTGAATGGACGAGCTGTTCATGACACAATTCACATCATACCCTATTGCCCATGCTTGAACTTCAGAAATGGCTGAAAATAGAGGGGGGGGGGAGGAAGGGAAGAGAAGAGTATCAGCACAATGGAAAAGGGCAGACATTAGGCCAGTAACATTCAGTCCTATGCTATAGTTCCTTTTCAGTGAAGCCCCACTTCCTGTAAATAGTACAAGGTCTCTCTCGTACAGTAATAGTGGGGACAGGCAGTAGTAGGGACAGACTTAGCTCATTTCCACCAGGAGCTGTATTCAGAATTGTGGGCCCAATTCTGTGGAACATTCTCACAACTGAGATCAGACAGCAGCCCCCTTCCCCCACCCAGGCAAAATTGGTGAAGGCAAATTTTTCACTTCAGCAGGCGTTTAAAGTAGCTTCTCTGGTTTTACTGTTAACCAATTCTATCCTCAGTAAATCTTTTGCAACTTTACTGTATACCACTTGGAGACCATGCTATTAGGTGATACAGTGGTACCTCTGGTTACATACGCTTCAGATTACATACGCTTCAGGTTACAGACTCTGCTAACCCAGAAATATTACCTCGGGTTAAGAACTTTGCTTCAGGATGAGAACAGAAATCGGGCGGCAGCGGCGCGGCAGCAGCGGGAGGCCCCATTAGCTAAAGTGGTGCTTCAGGTTAAGAACGTTTTCAGGTTAAGAACGGACCTCCGGAACGAATTAAGTACGTAACCAGAGGTACCACTGTATATGAAGGGTTGAAATAAATACATACATACAGAGACCACAGCATAGCCTGTATTGTATTTCACTTCATCCAAAATACCACACAGGCAAGCCACAAGACCACAGTTCCTTCCTACAGAAGACACTTACCCCTGAAAATGGAAGCCACTGTTGCAAATCGGTTTTCTTGCAAGGAGGAACACTCATGGAACTTGAGACTAAAGAGCAAAATACCCATATTGTTCGTCCCCATATGCTGTAAGTGAAAAAGCAAAGCAAAATGCATGAGTTGTATGAAGGAGGACTGTCAAAACTGTGTGACATCACCTCCCATGTCCCTCTATAACAGACAGCATCCACAGAACATTTGGTACAATTGCTTAGAATTACCTGTAGCTCATCCAGGAACTTTTGGAAACCTGCTTCCCTTTCACAGTTGTACTCAAGGTTGAGAGAGAGAAAGTCTAGAGAGTCCTGGAATCAAAACAAGAGCATTGTCACAGAGAGATATAGCGTTTATAATAACTGAAGTTACACTTTAGGCAGCAGGAACATCCATTATTATTTTATACTTGGAACCAGAGTATCATTGAATATAATAGAGGATGGTTCCTCTATTGACATTCTTCCTTAATATCTAGGTGGGATTCAATTGGGCAAGTTTGGCTTGCACAATGGGGCTCCTCCCTCCTCTCCCCAAGTCCCTGAAATTTGCTCAAGGGAGGGTGTTGCGAGGACACCCAGAAAAGCACACAAGGGGGGGATCGTTCCATCTGACTAGCCGAAATGCTCTCCCTAACGGAATGATTGACATAGTGTGCCATAAATTACGTAACAATTAACTCCGCCTCATTCTCAAATAAAGAATCATTAACGTATCACCAATTTTCTTGGAGAGCTCTTTAACTGAAGTTTCATGGGGTGAGGGAAAAGAGAAATTCTGAGTCATCTTGCATGCCATGCTTCTGGTTTCCCCCCTCACATGCAAAATGGCATTTTGAAAAATAATAAAAGGTGGTAAATGATCTTTAAGACTGATAGAGAACATTTTAACTATATATGAAAATGAAAAATGGGTCTGTGGGTTGACATTTTCAGGGAATACCTCTGGTTATTATGAGGTAAAAAGGTAAATAAAGGATCCTAGATGGTGGCACTGTGGGTTAAACCAGAGCCTAGGGCTTGCTGATCAGAAGGTCGGCAGTTCGAATCCCCGCGACGGGGTGAGCTCCCATTGTTCGGTCCCAGCTCCTGCTAACCTAGCAGTTCGAAAGCACATCAAAGTGCAAGTAGATAAATAGGTATTCCTCCGGCCCTCCAAGTGTTTTTGGCCTACAACTCCCATGATCCCTAGCCAGCAGGATCAATGGTCAGGGATGATGGGAATTGAAGTCTGGAGGGCCGAGTTTGAGGAAGCCTGATCTAGAAAGAAGCAACTCTGCTTTGGCAAATAACTTCCAGAGAGTTGTAACTTGCCCAGGGAGCTTATGTCTAACCCCCTTTTATAACCATCTAAATGACAATTCACAAAATAATTACACATCGAAATAATTTCTTTCATCTGGCTTTACTGGATATGCTGTTGTAAGAGTCCCAAGGCATTACCAGAATTGAAGTCAAGAAAGATCTTGGTGACACCAGCCCAGCATCACTAACGTCTACTGAAATGGACACTTTCCCATCTGTAAATGAGACAAAAAGAACGCTGTCGATTTTATTTTCAAAATTTTAATGCAAGGGGGATGGGGACAGGACGGAGAGGGAATACTTTCACTAGAAACAATCTCCAGTAATTCCTTTATCGTTTTCTCATTATATACTGTATTGGCCTAAATATAAGCCTCACTTTTTTTTCCAAATTCTGACCGTTAAAAGTTAAAGTGCGGCTTAAATTCGCGACCTTACAAAAATGGGCTTTTACTGTATCGGTGCTGAAACTGACATACAGTAAAACAGAACGGCTGTGAGTGCCTGCGAAATTTTAAGGAAGCAGCTCATATTTGGTTATTCTCTCCCCCCCCCCGAATTTTAAAGGTGCAGCTTATTTTTGGGGTGTGGGTTATATTTGGCCCAATACGGTAGTGACATCAACATTCATGTGCTTTACAAACTGATCTCTGCCCCAAGAAGCTTACATTCTAAGGTTGGTGGAGTATACTGCATGTAATATATTAAAGTAATGTGTGTTCATCTGAATGAACTTCTGTTTAGTATCAGTAGGAGGAGCACGACTTAAGTTCTTTGCACTTAACCCTTAATGGGAAAAGTGTGGGCTGAGGGAAGATTTGAATGAAGAGATCGTTCTGATTTTAGCAGTGTTCTCTCCACGTCATTCTTAAATACTATTATAAGGCTCCTTTGTTCAGCAGACAAGAAATAATTTTGGCAGGAGACTTAGAAAGATGGCGCAGGACAATGACTGGGCCCATCTAAGAGGCCTGGTGGGCAAGACAGAAGAAGTCAAAGGATTTTTTTTCTTAAATGAAAGACGTCCCTCCCCTCCCTACTATGTTGTTGGGAGTGCAAGATAGCGACCAGAACTTCCAAGGCCAGTACATGCACAGAAGTCACAGTCTTCCATAGGCATTTCATTCACATGCACACCCCATACGCATAGCGCACGTCACATTATCCAGAGGAGGCACACACCATGTTCCCTCCCCACCAACATTTTCTTTACCTTCAGCTGAGTATTTTTCATGGTAGATTTCATAAGCTTTCTCATGTGCTGAAGCTAGCACCTGCAAAGGGAGAGCCAGTAGATCTCCATGCGGCAAGCGCTCCACGTCCTCAGGCAGGTTGCCGAAAGTGAGCCAGGTGTCCACCAAGTCACCAAAAGATGCAAAGGAAAATTCCGCATATTCCACGAAAAGGTCGCTGAAAGTCACAGATTTGCTCAAAGCAAGCCGGGTCTCCAAAGACTTCGGCAAACGTTTCTGATGTAGAATTAAAACCGGTTCGAGGTCAGCTGCTTTGAGAGTTCTCAGAAGTTGTCTGTAGCATTCAACGCTCGTCTGGTTGGGGTTTCGGGCATCTGCCTCCGGAAGGATGCGAGTCCAAGGCAGAAAGACTTTAAAATGGGTCACACCACTTGCACGGAGCTCAGTGAAGTACGGCGGCAGAGAAGGTAGGGAAGGCCCATCGCAAAGATAGCTTGACTGTCCCGTTGCAGAATTGATAGGTTCTCTTAGAAGTCCACTTTGGAAGTTTAAATTGCTTACTAAGTCATCGCTAAGAGGGCCGGTAACTAAAAGAAATTTCTGAGTAAGATCCCAGCCTACTCCAAAGCAAGGCAAGGGAAACAGAAAAACCAAACACACCTTGTACACCAGTGCCATATCTGCTAATTAAATGGTGGAAGAACTTGTGCTACTCTTATACTACATCAGAGATAATAAAATTAACATTTAACTTGTGCAATCACGAAGACGCAAAGTTCCCTAACCTCAACGTCCACAAAGATAAGACAATCAAAGGTTTAAGTCCCACCGAAGGTGCTATGATTAATAAATCATATGCAGAGTATTGAAGAAATGCAGTTTCTGGGATTATCCACACAGGCCTGAATGCAGATATTGGAAAAGTTCATTTAGATAACCAGAAGATACTAAAATGCAGGGCTCCCAAATCTAAGCTGCTAACACAATTGCAGAGAATTGGAGGGAAAATAGTTAACGTTCCCCTCGATAAAAAAAAAACTTGTTTTCTACCCGGTTTACTCCGAGATCAGAATAAGAAAAATAATAGTAAAAAACAGGATGCAGAAAGACTTAAAACACAGAATAGACAGCATGGCCACTATGATTATTGTGTGGGCTTGTCTTCCATTTTAAAATAAGAACAGGAACTGGCTCTGGTGGGGCGGGGGGCGACTACAAGTGACCCTTCCTCCTGTGCCTTTTTCTCACCCCAAGTTACTGCCACCCAGATACTTTGGGAGCAAATAGCCGGGGATAACTATTGTTGTCAGGAAAACAGCATATGTGGGAAGTCAGACCTGCCCTTGCATGCCATGGCCTACATTCCCATCCCTGTATCGCCACTCTTTCTTTTAATAAAACCAACTGCAGGGCTGGGATAGAGCCTCACATGGCAAATGTACCATCTACTCATGGTCTTAATGTGTTTCTGTGTGAAGGTCTGTCCACATGGCGAGGGTGAAATCATCATATTCATACCAAGTCCAAAACATTTAAGCCTATAATTCAAGAATTGAACAACAGATCTCAAATCCAGTTTGGAGCCACAACTTTATAGAATCCTATTTAAAGTAGCATTTGGGCCTATTTCTGTAGTGGAAAAAGGAAAAGAAATCATTTTGTATATATGGAATACTTTATTTTTCACATATTAAGATAGGAGTCAAGGGGACCTACAACATAAGATTATGCTACAGAGATGCAGAAAAATATATATGTAAAAAGCATAGAAGGAACATGAGGATATGGAAGCTTCGTTCTAAACAGCTGCCCTGTTAGGCTGCATGACCGTTTTTCTGGAAAGGAATGGAGCTTTTACCTGAATAAAAGTTAATTAAAAAGAGAAGGTGGATGAATTATGTGACAAAGCTTTTTTGGGTAGCCAACTATGTACAACAGTGATAGATAGATGTAAAATTAGCCAGTGAGTGCTGGTCTCCAATAGGGAATGGATACGTTGTGACTGTAGAATTGTTTCATAATCCCTAGTCTTCCAACAAGTAGTTAGGATTAACTACAAGGTAAGGGTCTTCTTCATCCATGTTCTGTCCTTCCACGGAATCTTTCAGCCCTGTCTGTGTGAGCTCAATTAGAATGTGGTCCTGAAATACAGAGAGCCTCAGTCAGGCCATGTTCTGAAGAGTACTAGGTCACATGTCGTAAGACACCCCAAGTCACAAGCATACTTACTTCGAAGGAAAATGTCATTGCTTCAAAGCAGGATTTACTCCCAAATGAGCAATTAATATCACGCCCTCTTCATCTCCATTTCTCACAAAACTATGCTAAGGATCCCTCTAGGAGAATGCTTATGTGTGCCAGAATTAAAGGCTACCACCAACAGCTTATCAAGTGCATTCTTCTGCATATCTACTTGGAAGAATGTACTACTGATTCAATGAACTCGCACGCAAGTATGTGCAGTATTGCAACCTTAGATTACAATCATATGCACACTTAGCTGGAACTAAGCTCCACTAAACACAACAGGACATGCAATTCTATATATACTTACTCGGAAGCAAGACCGATTTAACATAGTGCCATGTGTCACAAGGTAAACATGCATACAGGATGGGGCATTAAGCTAATCAAAGACCACATTATTGTTATCATCACATCCTTCAAGGAATTTAGAGTAGGATTTTGACTTCAAAAAAACCTTACAATTTCAGGTATAAGTGTACGTACATAGTGTGTAAGACGATGGATCACTTTTTCTATTATCATCTTCTTATTTATCAGTTCTTCTTCAGAATCTATTTCTGATTCAATTTCCTTTAAATACCAGTTGATAAGCTCACTCTTTTTTAAGGAGGCATCATCATCTTCTGTAGGAAGAAAAGCAAGCAGATGATAAATCACTCTGAAATCCCAGACTGACTGCCTCAAAAATGTTTCAAAAATGATTCAGGAAGTCAAGACACCATATAAGGAAAACGCTTGCCGGTAGCATAGAAGGGGAACTGGAATTTGTTTATTATTGACAGCTAAGACCTTCCAATCCAGGATTTTTATTTTGGGCGGGGTGGAGGGAAGAGCAGAGGGGAATTGAACTTGCTGATCCAAATTGCTGAATTGAGCCCAGAATCAATTTTGGCAGGCTCTGCACAACCCCACTTCCTCCCCCCACTCTTGCTACAGTTAGCATTAGGGGAAAATCTTCATGTAATGGTAAGTCGGAGGGTGGGAGGAGAGGATTTCATGGGGACTGTAGCTGGGGAGGTATGGTTTAAACCACATAACCCCACACGCTGCAATTCTGAGACCTTCCCAGTGGCTTGCACTTGGATTTCAAAGAACATGCAATGTGATTACTTAACCATGCACCAAGACAATAAGTTCTTACCTTCTTCCGATTTTCTCAGATGCATTACAATGAGGTTTGAGATTCTGCGATATTCAGGGAAACTAAGCCTTAGGGGAGCCTTTGGCGCCAAATCCTTGCTCAGATCATCTGCATGTCCATTGATGCCATTCACTAAGCCATTAACGACTGCAGTGTCTCCATCTCCTGAGCACAGAAAGTTTTTGTACACATTATGCCAAGGTGGGGACAGAAGCCGCAAAAGAAGCACATCACGAATGACTTAATTGCCTGTTTCCCCCCTCCACCCAGAACAAACATTTTGAAAGTGTAGCAGTTATATTTCTCTTATCATATCAAATGTTATCTATCTTTTCTAGGTGGCTGAGATTTTATGGAGTCTTCCAAACAGATACCTTATCATTTTCATTCTGTAGCCATAAGTATTTCAGAGCACAGTTCTTATTTTCAAAACAATAAATATGAAAGATACGATGTCTGTTATCTTGATTAGACCAATGCACATTATTGACTGATTTACAGCTCCATAAGACACCTAAGACGCGGGTGGCGCTGTGGTCTAAACCACAGAGCCTAGGGCTTGCCGATCAGAAGGTCAGCGGTTCGAATCCCCGCAACAGAGTGAGCTCTGTGGCGAATCAGCCCTGTTGGCTGATAGAATGTTCAACTTATCCCCGGCATGTTATGAGTTAAGGTGCAGAACTGAATGACAGACAGCTCGCTCTGATGAGGCGGAACCTTCTATCAGCCAACAGGGCTGATTCGCCACAAGCTCCCATTGCTCGGTCCCTGCTCCTGCCAACCTAGCAGTTCGAAAGCACGTCAAAGTTTAAGTAGATAAATAGGTACCGCTCTGGCGGGAAGGTAAACAGCATTTCCGTGTGCTGCTCTGATTTGCCAGAAGCGGCTTAGTCATGCTGGCCACATGACCCGGAAGCTGTACGCCGGCTCCCTCGGCCAGTAAAGCGAGATGAGCGCCGCAACCCCAGAGTCGGTCACGACTGGACCTAATGGTCAGGGGTCCCTTTACCTTTACGACACATATCTACTCAGAGGTAAGCCCTACTGACTTCAATGGCAGTTACTCCTTGGTAACAGATTACACAATTGTGGTTTAAAGCTTATATATTAGGTCCACAGAAAGGTTCTCTTAGCAGTCCAAAATAAAGTACCACATATATAAAAAAGAACAAAATGCCTTCTATTGTGTTTTTTTAAAAAAACAAACAAAACAGATTTCAAATAAAAATCCAATTCATTTAAAAGCTTTTTGGTGGACTAAATACTTGTTGAGAAGATGCCAAGCAGGGAATGCCAAGCAAGAGCTCCACTACTAAAAAGGCTCCACTTGAGATATTAGACCTACTGGTTTAAGGCGAATGCAGAGTGTGGTAGCACATGCAGCTAAAAGATTTTACGGTCCACTCTGCCTCCTGTTGCTGCTGCACCGCCAAGAAAACAAGCCAGAGCCTGGCTTGTCATGAAGTCTGAACCTGGGCGTTTAGTTCTTCTCCTTCAAAACAAACCATGAACAATAAAGCCAGGAAATAAAAAAAATTCCTTCCAGTAGCACCTTAGAGACCAACTAAGTTTGTTCTTGGTATGAGCTTTCGTGTGCATGCACACTTCTTCAGAACCAACACGGCTATCTACCTTTAAATAAAGCCAGGAAGAAACTTTGGTTTTCTACACGTTAAACCATAGCTTGTTTTTAACTATGCTTCAAGAGTACTGGAGGAAATATATATATATCTCCTTCAGATAGGCAGAGCCCTAGGCCGTGCAAGGCTTCAAAGGACAAAACTAGAACCTGAATTGGACCCAGAAACAAGCAAGTTCCAAGAAGTATTTTATTATTAAGAGATCTATTTTGTGACCTTTATCATAATAGCTTTCAATGAGGCTATCAGGTAAAAAAACATTTGTCAGGTGTTCCCCAACCTGGTGCCTTCTGAATGTTCTGGGTCACAGCTCCCATCAGCCCCAGCCGGCATGACCAATGATCAGTGACAATAGGAGCTGTATTATAAAACATCCAGAGGGCCACACAGGTTGTGGAAGTCTGATAAAGTACACAGTTCATCAGCAAATTACTCACTCTGATCTCCATCCTGGGCCTCAGGCTCATCAATGGCTTGTTCTTCATCTTGGTCTAAATTGATATCTGGAGTTTCAACTCTGATGATGGATTTGTTCAATAACCTGAAGGCTTCCTTCACATGTTTTGGATGGACCTTTACAAATGTTTAAGAAGAGTCAAGATGAATAAAGAAATGCTTGTCCAAACACACATTTTATATATATATATATATATATATATATATATATATATATATATACACACACACACACACACACACACACATACATACATATATATATATATATATACACATACATACCATGAACTCGTATAAAACAAAATCCAAGGCCATGTACAACAAAATATACATGTGCAACAATTTACACCCAATACAACTGATGGGCTCCAAAACATCTCTTGGCCATAGATGCAACAAGAGTACACTTTCCAACTTGTCCCCCTTCCCTGTGCCAAGGAGGAAGGCTCCACTAACACTGGATTCACAGTCAAAAGCCAGACACCACCAACTTCTATAAATGAAGAAAACTAAAGATACAGTTCGTAAAGCTTTTGTCTTTTACTTCATTCTCTTTCTCTCTCTGAAAGACTGGAGGCTTGTGGGCCACACAGAAACTTGCAGCTGGTCTAAAATTTCAGCTAAAAACTTCTCAGGGATAAGCATTTCCACCCCTATGTAGAAACATAAACTGGCATTGGACTATTTACAAACTGAACATGTAACATTCATATAAAACGTTTTCATTTCAAGCTATAGTAACCCCAAAATTTATGCTTAAAATGATGAGAATGAACCATGGGCATTTTTAGCTGTACAGTATGTTTAAACAGAATAAAAATGTTAAGAGCAGCTGCAGTGGCCAAAGCTCTGTCCTGCTCCATGCTGCCCCATTAAGTTTAGCTACCTCGTCGCAGCAATGCATCCGTGCCATTGCTTCCGACAGCCGAATCATGCTTTCCAGCTGCCGCACTGTGATTCTCCATGACGATTTTGTAATGCCGGAACCATCCCTCTGGCGAAGGCGCTTATATTGTTCAACTATAAAATCCTCCGACTCCTTTGAAATCTATTGGAGAACGAACGAAGGGAAAATGTGGTAAGCTATAGTGAAATTGTGCACTGCTTCCCATTTATAAACTTCATATATTCATTGGGGCGGGAGAGTCAAACATCCATTACAAACTAGATCAACAGCTTGATATGGATTCAACATTTATTTGCAATGAAGAACAAGAAATAATCAGTCTAAAAATTTTATTGTGTAATTAAAACTTGCCTGTCTACTGTCACTGACAAGAGCGGCATAAAAATACAGTATAAAATTATTTATGTATTGTATTTATATGCCATCTCTCCTCCAAGGAGCTCAAGGTGGCAAGCACAATCTGTCCCCCATCCCCGTTTTATCTTCACAGCAACCCTGTGAGTGACTGGCCCAAGGTCACCCTGTGAACTTCATGGCTTCCTACTCTGGCCTCCCTAGCCCAGGCATGGCCAAACTTAGCCCTTCAGCTATTTTGGGACTACAACTCCCATCATCCCTAGCTAACAGGACCAGTGGTCAGGGGTGATGGGAATTGTAGTCCCAAACAGCTGGAGGGCCAAGTTTGGCCATGCCCGCCCTAGCCCAACACTCCAACCACTGCACCACAATGGCTCATCTGAACACTTCTTGCTGCATCAAACAACAGACACACTAAACTTTAGGCAAACCCAACTGGCTCCAAATCGCTGCCACAGAAGTAGATACCAGTTACACTACATCCTAATTAACTAGGCATGCTCATACGTGAGCCTGACATTAGCAACAGCTATGTCGAAGTCAAAGTAACCACTATCTTTTCTGTATCAGTTCAGGTTTTTCACGCCATGCTGTGCTCAAACTCTCTGGAATCACAGAATCTCATAGAGTTGGAAGGGATCACAAGGGTCAACTAGTCCAATCCCCATGACCCTGAGATTAAGAGTCTCACGCTCTATTGCCTGAGCTATCCCAACCTAATGCTGAAGTCTATCTCATTACCTTGGGTTTAAACTGCCTGGCAAAGAGAAGATACCTTCGGATATCATCTAGAGAGTACAGGCGATCAATCGATTCATCTATCCTAGAATGAAGATCCACAATGCGTCTTGCAATGGCATAATCTGTAACCTGAAGGGGAGAGGTTTTGGTCAGAATAGGTGAACAAAAGCTAACAAAACAACAGAGTAACAATGATGCACCCAGCAACTGCCAAAACGTTTTGAGGATATCTCGATGGTTGTTTAGGTAATGCAAGCAGTTCAAATGAAACTGAGCTGTCCAATACATTAATAGATACCAATTTTGTCCAGTCAATGAGTTCATTTGGGTCTTTAGAGGTAAAAAGAGAACACCACAAGAGAATTTTTTTTAAACCTACCATCTGTTGTAGAAGCAATCTGTTTTACACATTTTTAAAAGGACTAAATATTCTATTATGCACAAGCTTCCAAATAATTCCATCAGCTTGGATCCTAAGAGAGTTCATAGAAGGAAAGTTTTCCCTCTCCTGCATCGCAGCCACCAGCGCCCCCACTACCTGCCAGCTACCCTGAGGCGTGTTTTTTTTGTGAGGAGAGAATATATAAAAATACATTGGGAAGTTTCTCCCTTCCTCCAGCAATCTCCTGCACATCATCCTACATTATTCAATAATGCCCAACACTCTAAAGAGGATTTTTAGTCAGGTGGAGAGATGGGGAACTTTCCTTCCACAACTTCCTTGATGCAGGGGCGTAGGAAGGGGGAGGTGCGGTGGGGGCAGACCACCCCGGGTGCCACCCCTGAGGGGGTTGTGTGTGACAAAAAGGCATGCCGCCATACACGGGGGATTGCCCGCCCTGCTGCGCCCCCCACCCTTGCATGGAATGCGCGCCCATGCAGCTAACTCCGTCACTGGGTTAATGACTTGGATCCCAAGATAAAATTGCATCTGCCACATTGTTGTAAGATATTCAGGTTAGGCTACTCCCACTAAGCAATGGGTAGACTAAGACATAAATGTAGTAATGGTTGTGGTGGAAGCAATGACACACACATGGCAATGGAAGGCATTAAAATGCACCAATGGGAAGAGTATGAATGGGCAAAAAAAGAGAATTCCTAGACAATTGTATTTATAGCTTGCATGTTTCTGAATGTAAAATGCATTATATACAGTATGTAGGTTACACATTACCTCATTGCATTCGTCCACAAGAATAAAGAAGAGATCAAATCGAGACATGATGGGGGCTGATAGGTTAATGTTCTGTTTCAGAGACTTTGCTCTATCATAACGTCCACCAACTGGGTTAGCTGCTGCCAAAATAGAGGTCCTGGCATTCAAAGTAGCCTGTTAAAACAAGAACATGTTTGTTTGCTTTTCCTAAGCAGTATAGAGTTGGGGAAGAAAACACAGCAGTTTCAACGGTGCCTGGGCGCCAGTTTGATCAATCTTGTAAAAAACATCCTCCACCCTACCAAAATACATCAACAGGAAAATGATTTCCAGGAACACTGTGTACGACTATAGTAAAGCATTTATGATATTTTCCCTGCAACATTTATAACATAGGCGAGAAGCAGCATATTTCATTGCAGGCTACTTTCTTCATTGTTTATGTGGATGGGGCTTTTTAAAAGGAATACATTCTATTGCTGTTTAAGGCCATCAACATGCCCCTAATTATCAGATGCTTAAGCCACTAACTTCATGAAATTATGGACAACTAACTTGATGTATATTGCAGCCCAATTGTTAACTCTCTTGCTTAGAAGCATGTCCTACTGGGTTCAATGGAGCTTTCTCCCCCCAAAAGCCTGCAAAGGATTACAGCCCAATTATTCAATTTTCCACAGTGGGACAGATTTCTGGAAGAAATGTTTAACAGGAGTGACGAGCATGGAAAGTTGGTGTTGTGCAGCTGTCTTGCAACAGTGGTGCTCCTGCTGCTTTCCTGGATGGGGTGGGGCAGAAAAATCATGAGGTTGGGACTATTGCAGGACTCTCACAGCCACTAACTTCCCACCACCCTCTGGGCCCCTGCACTGGTCCAGGTAAGCAGCAGTACTACTGCTGCTGCTGCTGCTGCTGCTAGGGACTGGTGGGCTTAATTTTGATGTAGGGTTGTGGAAGAGGAAGATATCCTGTTCTGGATATGGACTACAGACTGCCACCCTCTTCTATAAGCGTTCAGTTGTAAGAAAAGTTCCTTAGTTCTCCTAATGGAATGAAACTATTTGACAGGAAATGGGAAGGATGGAAAGACGATATGGCCCAAAGGTCACTGGAGAAGCAAAAAAACCTCTCACCAATACCATCAGAACAAAGGATACACAAGTTCAAGCAACACACAGCCACTTACCTTAACTCCTGCTTTAGTAATGGATATAGTCTGCTGCTCCATAGCTTCGTGAATGGCAACTTGATCCCTCATATCCATTTTGTCAAATTCATCAATGCAACAGACTCCCTAAAAGAGAGTGCAGATTCAACAACTGTACTTCCGCACTTGAAAACAAAAGGGGCCCCCTCCTTTCAGAGCTACTAAATACTATGCATTTGATAACTTACATTATCTGCCAACATTAGAGCTCCAGCTTCAATGACAAATTCATAGGACTCTTCGTCTTTCACAACAGCAGCCGTTAAACCAGCAGCACTAGAGGCCTTTCCACTGGTGTACACAGCTCGGGGGCTGAATTCCTCCACGTGCCTGTCGGTTCAAATTGGCAGGCTACTCAACAATTCACATTAGAAAGTGCAACACAAACACTATAGCGACTTTAAAGTTTTGCAGGCTGCAGGGCTCTAAATTACCTAGCCGATAGTCATGAGCAAGGAGAAAAAGCAAACCTACTTAGTAATTACAAAATTTATTATTTCTGAAAGTAGTTATTGTTCCAACAAGTAGCAGCAGCATCCCTATCAACCTGCTCAATGTTTAAGATCTCCTGCAGAGGCCCTTCTCCCTGTATTCCTTCCATCAGGAGAATGAAGGGCATCTACCGGGGGGACGGGACACTTTCTTACTCTCCCCACAAGGAGGTTGCCTGGCATCAAAATTGCTATCATTTCAGTGCCGGGTTAAGAGCAGTCTTTTTCACCTAGGCGTTTTAATATATACTAGTCATGTGTTGTTGTTGTTTTAAAGTCTCTACAACCCAATTAACAACGTCTTTTTGGCGCATCACAAATTTAAAGGACAACAAAATACAACTACAATCCAAAGCCAGAATAATTGGTACAGAGACAGAAAAGACCAACACAGAAATCAGCATAAAGCCACTGTTTTACGGACAGAGGCAGCAATTCTATAACCTCTTACCAGAGACTAAGTCCTCCTGAACACAACATACACGAATGAGTACATGTAGCCAGCTACCTACAGAGACCATGCAAATTAACCGTTCGCTAGTTCGCAAGAAACTTACTTAAGAAATTGACTCTTGGCAGTACTCGGATCGCCAACAATACAAACGTTGATGTCACCACGAAGTGAAGTGCCTTCTGCTGTTGTCTTAGGAACGCCACCAAACAGCATGAGTAATACCCCTCGCTTAACTTCATCATTACCTGCATCAGAATAACTAACAGTTTTGGGGTATGCTCACATTTAGAGTCAAGTCTAAGAACACAACTCAGGAGAAAAGCTTGGATTCTAGTTGTTGTTATGGGCTGGCTTCAGACAATAATTCAAAATTCAAACAAGCTTCTTCAGGGACTGGTTAAATCTCTGACAAGCTACTGTTCTGATTGAGCAGCATCAGTCTGGTGGATAGCCACAGGAAAGTCTCAAAATCATAGCTGCTTCATCACCTCTCCCCGATATGGCATTAAAATGCAAACAAGGGACGTGATCGCTAAACATACTTAAATATTACAGTTCAAATTTATTTGTGTTGGACAGAGTGATTACCAAGATAACACAGCGGTCAACAGGAATAAGCTATCTTAAATGGTCTATAAATCAGAGTCCAGGTTTATAATCTCCTTTTAGAGTACAGAGGTTACGCAATAAGGAAAAGCCAGAGAAGAGAATCTGTACAGATTAAAACCCACAATTACAGGATCATTTTTCTTGCAGCAAGGTTCCAAGTAAAAGGTAAAACAATACTAGGGGCTCTTCATCCCATGGTCCCATGAGAAAAGAATGCACAGAAAAGCAGTATTATGTATTTGCAAAAACAGCCAGAAAACAGGCAAATAATCTTAAAAAGGACTGCATGCAACTCTCAATTGCTGTATTCTTACTCTTTGGGTACAACACCACAAACAACATACAGGAAACAAAATTCACAGTTTTGATACCTCCTGTTCAGAAGGGATAACAAAAATACATTTTTTAATTGACATGAATACATATTAGACAATAGGAATTTAATTTCAAAGCTTCCAGCTGACCTAGAAAATTCGTCAACGATAGCAATCATTACTATGGCTCCACAATTAGATCTTACCATGTATGGTTGGAAAGAGGCTGGTACAAAGGTTGTGATAAAGATTTTTATCCTGGCTCATTTCAAATACTTTTTCCCACTCCTTTACTGACATCTGGTTTTTAATGCTTTCTGCAGTCTGTTCTTCATCTCGCAGCTCTTTGCCACCAAACTAAAACAAAGAGGGTTGAGGGAGGGAAAATATATAAAAATGCAAAAATATTGCAGAGACTAGAAAATAACTCAAGTCTTAAGTCAGGGAAGGGGACGCTGGGGGGGCTCCAGATGCTGTTGAACTCTTAACCCCCATCAGCCCCAACCAGCATGGCCCAATGTTCAGGGGTGATGGGGAATGTAATTAAGCAACATCTGGATGGGCACAGGTTTCCTATCCCTGCCTTAAAGGCAAAGGTGGGATGTATGTCACAAGAGGACTTCAATTTAAATATCTCCAAAATGAGACCATTTAGGGCTGGATCTAAATATTCAACATGCAGTGGCAGAATGCAATAAAATATTTCAGGTTACAGGTGGGAGAATACTCCCCCAAGCGTATCAGGTTGTAAGGTTCTAGCCCGGAATTTGCTCCACTGTTCTAGTTCTTGAATAAGAGTATCCAAAAAGGGTCCAATCTACCACTTTACTCTATTGCAGTGATGGCTAACCTTGACACTCCAGATGTTTTGGGACTACAACTCCCAGCATCCCTGACCACTGATCCTGTTAGCTAGGGATGATGGGAGTTGTAGTTCCAAAACATCTGGGGTGTCAAGGTTAGCCATCACTGCTCTATTGCTTGACGTAATGATACACTGAAAGGGCACAGTGGGAGCCCAGCTTTCCTGGGGACAAGAGAACCAAATCCCATCATTAATATCTTCAAGAATGATATTCCGGAAGCTCCTCTTCCTGAGTAAGGCTTACCCTTGGGTTCGTTGGTGCAACGTAACATGCTAGAAAGACCAATTTATAGGATAACTCTCTGACTCCAAGTGCACGAAGTCCTCTGACACCTTCAGTTTCATAGCCTTCTTTCCCACTCACACGAGAGCCAGTTTCCGCTCGGACACCTGTAAGAGCAAGACCTGTTTTTAGTTCTGCTCCAGGAACATGTGGTCATTTTCAGCCTACACATCTGAAAGGGCAGAAAGGCACAGCTCTTCACTTGTAAGTGGAAATAGCAATGCCTGCACCGAACAAGCCCTCCACCACAGAAAAAAATAATTCGAGCCTAGCCTTTCGCTTGAAGTATACTAAAGCTGCAAAGTTTCAGGAAGGCTATCCTACACATGCCCTTTCTGAACAAGGAAAGAGTCCCTCACGCTGCTCTGCTCTCCTCTGAACAGGGTCAACCAACCTGGGGTAGACAGCTGGGACACATCAGGCACAACAATGAGGGAACCTGTGAAGTCACACTTGTCACCAGCCTGGGCCGATTCCACAGCTTCAGCCCGCAGTATCACTTCAACACTGCGAGGAATGCTTCCCCGGGGTAGCTCAGCTTGTGTCTCCTGAATACGGACCTGATGAGATAGGAAAAGAAAGCTTTCAAGAGGCAGGAAGTTATCTTATCATTACTAGTTTACCTGAAAATGTCACAAAACTGAACCCAAATGTTTCCAGCATGAAGAAGAGTTTGGATTTGATATCCCGCTTTATTACTACCCGAAGGAGTCTCAAAGCGGCTAACATTCTCCTTTCCATTCCTCCCCCACAACAAACACTCTGTGAGGTGAGTGAGGTTGAGAGACTTCAAAGAAGTGTGACTAGCCGAAGGGCACCCAGCAGCTGCATGTGGAGGAGAGGAGACGCGAACCCGGTTCCCCAGATTACGAGTCTACCGCTCTTAACTGCTACACCACACAGACTACGGGGTGGGGGGGAGAGATAATGATGCTGCATTCCTAATGAAGTGCCTTACATTTTTTAAGAACCCAGAATTTTTGAAGTTTCTAATTACCAACATCAAGTTTCTAGGAGCCCTGGTAACGGTTACAAATACCTGATTAATTTTCAGGCTCTATCTGATAGCTATCATGGAGCATCACCATAAAACAAAACTAACAGCACAGCTATTAAGCAGGTTCCCTTAAATGTCTAGATCCTCAGTAGGCAAAGGGCAAATGCAAGCTTGTTTCTACCATGCTGACGGCTGTGGGGGAAAACTGAGATGAGGTAAGAAAAGAGTGAGGAACCAGTGGGCTTACAGATGATTTTGGACTCTGACCCCCATTAGCCTCAGCCAGCATAGTAAATGCTCAGGGGTTATGGGACCTACAGTCTAACAACATGGAAGGCGGAGAAGACGAGACACAAATCCACAACCCCTAGGATAGAGACTGGACAAGTGCCATTCAAAGCAACAGAAGACAACCACCAAAGAAGCAATACACCAACAGCAAAAGATTCTGTCTAATATAACTCTAAGTCTTCCATCAATGACAAATGTCTAAACCCGCATTCAAAGCAGATTTTTGTTGATACACCTTTCTTCTTGTCAAGTGGAAAGCACTTTACAAATGTGACAGGTCTGTACAGCAACAAAACACATGTGGTTCAAAACGGTAAAGTGAAGAATGTTTCTAATATTGTGAAAAAATATCTAGAGAGACTAAAGCGCTAGGTGGTCCCTGTAGGCTGCACAATGAGATCACTTCTCAGCACCATTGCTGATCTCTACAGCAGCTGAGACAGATTCCTAAATTTACAAGGTGCATCTTGCTCTTTAGGTCCTGAAAAACATCTGATAATTAAATACATTTTTCACTAAAGAAAATGATTCTTAATAGGTTGAATATATGCACACTTTAGTTTGCATTGTGAGCTTTCCTCCCATGAAAGGAAGGCCAGAACTGACCTCTCATGCTAATTGTGGAGGGTCCTGCACCCTCCTGAAGCAGCTTTCCTGGCTATGTAGGCAGTTTCAGGGAAAGGTTACTGGGGAAATCTGACTTCATCTCCTCCCTCCAGTGGGAGCATGACATGAGCGAACTCCATTCACTTCAATTATGAAGAAAAGACAACTTTCAGGTCCGAATACAGCATTCTGGAAGACGAATGGCAGTAATTTACAAGAGCTGCCCATAAGATATTCCAGAGGGACTGCTGTGTTATCCTGCTGTAACGAAACCAATGCAGCCTTGTGGCACCTTAAAGACAAACTAATTTAATATGGCATAAGCTAGAATGCATTTCGTAAGATGCATCCACTGTATCCTCAGCTGGCAGATTTTCACTTACACACAGGAAAAACACAAAAATTGCTACATTTTATTCAAGTACAGGTGGTGACCGTTTTCTGTACATCTGACATGTGACTGCTGATGCATAGGTCGGACACAGAAAAGGGCAAAACAGGAGTGGAACAGGGCACAGTGGGCTTATGCGTGCTCCGCTGATGTGTACAAGGGCCAGGAATGGATCTCCTGTGCAAAATGTTCGCCACATGTAGTAAGAGCAAAACTTTACACTTAAGAGACACAGGTAAGGTAAAGGGACCCCTGACCATTAGGTCCAGTCGTGTCCGACTCTGGGGTTGCGGCGCTCATCTCTCGTTACTGGCCGAGGGAGCCGGCGTACAGCTTCCGGGTCATGTGGCCAGCATAACAAAGCTGCTTCTGGCAAACCAGAGCAGCGCACGGAAATGCCGTATACCTTCCCGCTGGAGCGATACCTATTTATCTACTTGCACTTTGACGTGCTTTCGAACTGCTAGGTTGGCAGGAGCAGGGACCAAGCAATGGGAGCTCACACTGTCGTGGGGATTCGAACCGCCGACCTTCTGATCAGCAAGCCCTAGGCTCTGTGGTTTAACCCACAGCACCACCAGCGTTCCACAAAAAGAGACACAGGACATAATGCTAAATCATTGTTCAATGCTACATCAACAGGCCTTTACCGTCAGGCACCTGAGTTCCTTCTCCTTCCTGCATGTCAAGACTCCCATCCTTTCACTATAGTTTTGTTTACTATTTTATCCAAAACCAGCAAACTAAGGTTTGTGACCTGCAAACCAAGACTTTAAACCATGTTTTGATTCTGGATTCCAAGGCAAGCATAAACTTTAGTTTGTCAATTTAGACTTAAACGGCATACAATGGTTTGCCACAAACCTGTGAAAGCAGGGAGGAAATTGCAGTTCATGTGGTGCCAAGCCGTGGTTTAACTTTACAGCTGAACCAGTCAAGTATAGAAGACTAACCTGACATCACATCATGTTATCAAACCCAGCGGAAATTCTGACAATTGCTGAATTACCTTTTGAAAGTCAACAAATCTGGATTTGTTGGTGTCCAGAAGGAACCGTTTTCTATTGGCACAAACTGGGTTTCTGCAGATGTTGGGTTGTGTGTACTTGAACTGCTGCTCAACATCTTTTATCACTGTCTGGCAATCCAGGCACAGGAATGTTCCGCTTACGAGCTCTGGGTGAACCGGGTGGGTGCGGACCACTTGCCCGCTAATACGCATTAGTGATCCAATTCGAGCTGACGTCATTTCACGAATTCTGTTTAAAGAACAAAGTCAAATTCAAAAGCTCATCAGTTTTAAAATACATTCCGGAAAATCAGAGTGCATGGCCTATTATGGGTCCATTGTTGTCGAAAGAGAACCAGAACTGACAAGTACAAACTGTTCTGTAGCTAATAACAAAGAAGTACCTGTTATGCTCACAGCAGTTAGGTGCAAGTCAACTGAATATGGTGGGATGATTTCCCTGACATTTAAACAGAGGACATAATCAAACCTTTAGAAGTTTAGGAACCTGAGCTGCTGAATTTCAATCTTGTTCCCCATAACTTTTAAAAATACCTTGTTGAAATATTGTAAACAGACAAGACACCATGGTTGACAGTATCTAACATCACATAAAGGTCCAGAAGAATCAACAGGACCCCATTTTATTTTTGGCAAAGGTCACCACCTACAAAGGCTAGCAAGGTCATTTCATGATCAGGCTGGAAGCCAGTCTGAAATTGATTTTCTAGGCCCATTTCATTAAGGAAAACCTGGTGCTAAGATGCCACCTTGAGACCCAATGGGTTTCATACTTTAATGAAAAGAAGCATTTGCCACAACACTAACTCACACAGCTATCTCTTATTGGGCAACTTTTCTTAGTCAGGATGGCCAAGGGTCTAAAGCACAGGTAGCAGGCCTCCTATCTGCAAAATCGCTATCCATGTCTTCACGCAAAACATCATCAGAGTCTGAGAAAAAAACTTCTCTGCATATGTCTGAAGCATATCCACATGGCAATCACCTGCACTCTTTGTTTTAACTGTATAGAACACAAGGCATAAGCATTGCCCCCCCCCACTAAAAAAGAAAAAAATTGATGTGAGTATGGTTGTGTGCATCAGCATCACTCCTCTTGATAAACCATGTTGGCTATCAGTATATTCTGATAGCTGAAATGATGGTATAATCAGGATGGGTAGCCTATGACTCACAAGTTAATGGAGGCCATCTGAATGCTCCTGAATTGTAAATAACATTCTACAAAGAAGTAGCTTATTTGGAGTTACCTTACTAAATTGTATGATTACATCTTTACAGTATCAATGTATCTTACTTGTTTCTGCTAGGTAGGTCCTGGAAAGCAACATAGAAGTCCTTATTGGGGGGAACATTTCCACGGTCTCTAGCAAAGGTTTTTACAGCTCGACACAAGAAAGGATAGACTCTAAAATAGAAAAACAAGTTTTAGTGATGTAGATCTTTATTTTATACCCTTTGGATCAAAGTAGCAGCATACATCATGAATTTCTATCCTTTAAAGTATCTTGAAAAGTACATTCATAAAATACAGTAATATTAATACAAGTGAAAAATATAAAACTGGTCTGACAAATCTGTTTGGCTTTTTGTTCAAGCAACAACTTTGCAAACGTTATTTAGTATGCCTGACTATACAGTACTTTAAAAAACCACCACCAGAGGGCTGTGAATGACAAGCACCTTTAACTGTGAAAACATATTCCCTTCTTTCTTAATGTTACTTAGAACAGAAATGGGTCACCTGTGACCATCCATATGTTTTTGAACTACATCTTCCATCATCCCTAACCAAAGTCCATGCTGGCTATGGGACATGAGCTGGAGCCCAACATCATCCAGAGGTCCACAGGTTCCCCAGCCTTGACTTAGAACTCCTCTAATAAAGCCCAGGATGGGTAAAATAGTTGTGATGGAGCCAACTATTCAATAAAGCATGTTTACTGGAGCCTTCTTACCTATAGAACTCTTCTTGGATTGTGGTAGCAAGCTGCTGATTAAACTGCTCCAGATCCTCAAAGCTCACAATTAATGTGTTTCTCTCTGGACGAATCAATTCCTCTGCATCTCGCAAGTATTTAACTTCTCCATCACTGTTCTGAAATCTGAAAATAGCAATATTTTAAGGGACAGTTTGCAGGAATCGCTTCATAAATAGTGAGTCTGCGCACATGCTACACTATGTGCTAAGACTATAAAGGTAAAGGCTTAAAAGCTAATAATGAGACACCATCACTTGAGGGGAGGGAACCCCTGCTGTTACTGAACACCTAATGAAAAGCTGAGTTATCGCTGCAAGTAAAAATGTTCATTTTGTATAAGCTGCACACAGAATACTGAAGAGCCCTGACATTTCACTAATTATGCCACATGAAAAGGAAGCATCTAAATATGAGAAAAAATACATAGACCTCAGTGGTGCGGTCATCAGATTACAACGAATAATGATTACAGTTAGGAGGGTTGATGTAATCAGTGAAAAAATGAGAAAAAAAATAGCTGCCTTTTATCAAGGAGCCCCACACTACAGCACATTATAAGCTTTGTAGTCCTATGCAAGTTTGTTGTTGTTCAGTCGTGTCCGAATCTTCGTGACCCCATGGACCAAGGCACGCCAGGCACACCTATCCTCCACTGCCTCTCGCAGTTTGGCCAAACTCATGCTAGTAGCTTCTATGCAAGTTTACTCAGATGCAAAAATCATTGAGCTCAATAGGATTTTACTGATTTGTAATACAGTAGTGTAGTGGTTAGTGCATTAGACTAGGACCTGAGAAACTAGGGTTCAAATTTCCATTTAACCATGAAACTCATTTAGGTGACCTTGGGTCAGTCACTGACTCTCAGCACACCCTACCCCACTGTGTTGCTGTGAGGATATGGGGCAGGAAGAGAACCATCTGCAACACCTTGAGCTCCTCGAATAGAAATGTAGTAGTAAATAATTAAAAGTGTGCATAGGATTGCAGCTATGCAGACTGAGCCCATGTATGCTTCCTCAGAAGTAAGCCTCAAAAGTGTTTTAAGCTGCAGCGGCAGATTTACATTTGAGCAAAGACAAGGTGGGGCTGTTAAAAAGCTGTTTCACAGCACTTCAAAAGGTTAAGGTTATTCAGGAGGAGGCA
The DNA here is from genome assembly GCA_034641385.1 of Darevskia mixta. Taxonomy (NCBI): domain Eukaryota; kingdom Metazoa; phylum Chordata; class Lepidosauria; order Squamata; family Lacertidae; genus Darevskia; species Darevskia mixta. The sequence continues at coordinate 14,408,652 of JAWWNH010000001.1, forward strand.
ATAGCTGATGCTGAAAACTGCAAAGGAAAACCCCTACTACTATTCCTGTTTATTAAACTTATTAGTCCCTCCCCCCCTCCAAAAAAACCTAACTCAAGGCGACTTACAGCAGTAAATAAATAACACGTACAATTAAAACAGGCACAAAACTAAAGCAGAGTAAAATATTTATCCCTCTCTCCATGGGCGTGGCCAGGATTTATGTGGGATGGGGGGGGGGTACAGGATTTATGCTGGTGGGGGCAGAACAGACGCGACAGGTCAGTTAGTTAAGTTTTATTTGTTTGTTTGTTTGATTTAGGGCGGGGAACTGCGCCCCCCGGCTACGCCCCTCCCCCCAAATAAATAGGGCACATCTGTTGACATTTGGGAATGAGGCGCAATCCCAGCAATCAAACACACCTGTCCAAGTAAGACAAACAAACAAAACAAAACAAAATCAAACCAACTGCGTCCCACCCAGGGCGAGAAGAAGCACGATGTCAGGGGATAAATACTATACACTCCCGCCCCGCCGCCCACTAAGGGAAAGCACAAGCGCAAAAGCTACGGGGAAGCGGGTGAGCGCTGGGACTTGCTCCCAGGTGGAGGGTGGCTATCTAGGCCTCCCAGCCCAGCAAAGCGCAGCGCACGACCACCGCCAAGCGCCCAACCCCGCCCCTCCCCCCCCGTTTCGCCCTGCGGCTCCTACGACTCACGCTTCGAGGAAGTCCTGGAACAGCTTCTGGCACTTCTCGGCCACCTCGTCGCGGATTTGCTTGAGCGGCGCCGCCGCCGCTGCCGCCAGCCCAGCATCCCCCGCAGCGGCTAAATCCATGGCGGACAAGTTCTCTTTCTTTCACTCCGGCTCAGACAGAGGGGAGAATTCGCGCCACTAGCGGCGCCCTCGTGACAGCGCCCGCCAACCAGAAGCGCTCGGAGGCCGAGGCCACGCCCCACCGGAACGTTCGCCCGGGAAAACTTTTCGCGCCAAACCTGACAGCGCGGGAAACGGGGGCGTTCTGAATACGTAATAAGTGGGCGCAAAGTTATATATATATATAACCACGCGCTGGCGCGCACAACTTTGCGCCCACTTATTACGTATTCAGAAATATATATATTTGTTTTCTTGCACTGAGAAGTGGCAGAGGTTGTTCCCGCATGAAATTTTGGTCGGTATTGGGCTTGGCAGAAGGGGAATCCCCTGGCCACCTGCCAGAGAGATTCCTTAGCGGAGATTCCTACATTGCATGGGGTTGGACTAGATGACCCTTGAGGTCCCTTTCCAACCCTTATGAATGCAAGGACTGGAATCCTTACAGTGTCTAGTCAGACGTAAGTGCTGTTTGTTTCCAAGGGCGCTTACTCCCAGGCAGTTGTGCATAGGATTTTGGAGAAAGGTGCACGCTGGATCGGACCAGTGGCGCATCTGACTCGACTTGGCCTACTCTTCTTGCAGAGGCTCAAGCCCTGTGGGAAGCACGAAAGCAGGACGTGAGCGCCACACAGCCGCGCTCTTCAAATCTGCGAGCCAGTTGTTTTCAGCCACCTGCTGGCTTCCTTTCGTTTTTGTGTCTCGCGTCAACCTGGAGGTATCTAGCCAATTATGAGGCTAAGGGAGGCTTTCCTATGGACTACTTGTTATCAACCTTTAAAAGTACAAGGACCTTAGCCCCAGACTACCCTCAGTCAAAGAAAGCAGCAAAATTCATTTATTTATATATATTCCTAATACACCCAGCACCCAACAACCCAGTTCCAAAGCATATTAAATATAATTTTATTCATGAATCTAAATTCATTTATTTCCACAACAAACACATTGATCAACCCAATTAGCCAATTCAAAAAGGTATGAAAGATAAAAGATTTGTAAATTCATTGTTATTTCCTCAGAATACCCAACTGTCAACAACCCTTCTAATCAAACTGAAGTAAATACAAATTTATTTATTTCCAAGTGGAAACATTTGAAGTAATCCCCAAATGAATTTAAGTGGGAACTAATGTATTATTGGGGTGAGCTCCCATTGCTTGGTCCCAGCTCCTGCCCACCTAGCAGTTTGAAAGCACGTCAAAGTGCAAGTAGATAAATAGGTACCGCTCCGGCGGGAAGGTAAACAGCGTTTCTGTGCACTGCTCTGGTTTCGCCAGAAGCGACTTAGTCATGCTGGCCACATGACCCGGAAGCTGTCTGCGGACGAACACCAGCTCCCTCGGCCTATAGAGCAAAATGAGTGCACAACCAGTCGTCAGCGACTGGACCTAACAGTCAGGGGTACCAAATGTATTATATTAATGTCACGAATAGGTACATATAGAATTAGTACTTATCAATTGTATACTTCAATGAAATCCCTAATCCCTGTAAGTTTATTTATTTATTTTAGGTTTTGTTGTGCTTGATGTGGAAATTGGTTTGGTTGTGTATTTATTAATGTTTATTGTCTATGACTACTTTTGTTACGTTGTAGTTATGTATTTTTTTCATGTTATAAGCTGCCTTGAGCATAGTTGGAACTGTTGAAAGGCTGCTTACAAATAAAACTGTGTATGTACCGGTATGTATATATGTATTTATGTATGTATGAGTTGTGGTCAAGTGAAACCTGAAAGACCACAACTTCCCCATCTCTTATACAGACCATGATAAGCTGGATGGGCTAATTGATCTGACTTGAGATATGGCTTTCTATGACTAAGGGAGAAACAGACCTAAAGGAATTCTGGGAGGAAAAAAATTGAGAACTGACAACAGTCAGTGTGCTGATTTATAAAGGCTCTACCCTCCTGTTGCATCCCTTGGAAGGTGGTAGACTGCTTCTTTGGAAGTTTTTAAGCAGAGGTTGGATCTGTCATGGATGCTTTAGTTGAGATTCCTACATTGGAGAGGTTGAAGGAGATGACCCTTGGGGTCCCTTCCAACTCTACAATTATATGATTCTATGACGGCACATAGACGCGGGTGGCGCTGTGGGTTAAACCACTGAGCCTAGGGCTTGCTGATCAGAAGGTCGGCGGTTTGAATCCCCGCGACGGTGTGAGCTCCCGTTGCTTGGTCCCTGCTCCTGCCAACCTAGCAGTTCGAAAGCATGTCAAAGTGCAAGTAGATAAATAGGTACCGCTCCGGCGGGAAGGTAAACGGCGTTTCTGTGCGCTGCTCTGGTTTCGCCAGAAGCGACTTAGTCATGCTGGCCACATGACCCGGAAGCTGTCTGCGGACGAACACCAGCTCCCTCGGCCTATAGAGCAAAATGAGTGCACAACCAGAGTCGTCAGCGACTGGACCTAACAGTCAGGGGTACCAAATGTATTATATTAATGTCACGAATAGGTACATATAGAATTAGTACCTATCAATTGTATACTTCAATGAAATCCCTAATCCCTGTAAGTTTATTTATTTATTTTAGGTTTTGTTGTGCTTGATGTGGAAATTGGTTTGGTTGTGTATTTATTAATGTTTATTGTCTATGACTACTTTTGTTACGTTGTAGTTATGTATGGAAACGGCGTTTCCGTGCGCTGCTCTGGTTCGCCAGAAGCAGCTTAGTCATGCTGGCCACATGACCTGGAAGCTGTATGCCGGCTCCCTCTGCCAATAATGCGAGATGAGCGCCGCAACCCCAGAGTCGGTCACGACTGGACCTAATGGTCAGGGGTCCCTTTACCTTTACCTATGACGGCACATGACATTCACCATGAGGATGGAAGTGGAATTGCCCCAAGTGTCATATTTAGAGTTGATTTCTGCAGAAGTCTTTGCATAGGAATGTTAACTAGGACCACTAAGACACACAACATGTGGCAGCCATCCTTACAGCAGGCTAATCTATTCAGTAAAGAGGGAGTGAAGACCTTGCTACAGGGTTGTCATTTTTTTTTTACATTATCCCCCTTAATGGGCATAATGTGCTGCATTTCATAGGTTGTCTACTGTCGGGGCACCAGGTACCGCTGTTTAAGAACTACTGATATATTCTGTCATCTGTGTGGGCAACTCAAACGAACACACTAAGCATAGCAATATGGACCAAAGACATTTCCACACACATGGGATGAAGGCATAAGGGATGATCTGTGAGAAAACAAACAGAAATCTGCAATAAATTCATTTGTCCTAAAACATCATTTTCCAAACCTTTCAGCATGAATCAGTGACTGACTCTGTTATTTATTAGGATGAAGCATCCAATAAAGCCTATTATCCAGAGATACTACTAGCTCTGCATGGGAAAAGGTAATTGAATTTGATCGATTCCAGTTGGATTAGCTGAACAAACAATTCTTTCTGGAACCTAGATTTAACAGCAATAAAATTGTGGTAATAAGTAGTTATTTATAATCCACTTAGCAAACAAATACAGCTGGGGACGCGCACACACAGGCAAACCCATTTTAAAAAATGTTTCTGGGAATATGCCAGTGCTTAGCACTCACAGCTGGCCCATTAGCTAAGCTGCCTAACCTGGTTTCTCAACTGGGTGACTTCATAGTCCTCATTTTCTGCACTTTCCATTTTTTGTCTGGACCTTTGTTTTGAGTGATAATCCTCACACAAAAAAAAGGTATGAAACAAAACATTAGTATGTCATTTGCCCAAATCTGTTTAAGTGTCTGCAATTTGCACATATTGATTCCTGCACCAGGATCTTTAATTAATGGCAATGCCCCTGAAAATTAGGATACCATAATTCTGTACATACTTTGGTACAACTCACCGTAAAATCTCATATCAAGGCTTAATTGCTCGGAAACCCTTAAAAAACTGGCCAGCGATAAAAAATTATTATTATTAATTATTATTATTATTATTATATACCTCCTGAATAAATAAAAAATCACAAAACTGTAACTATGAGCTCGTTTAGTTGCAATTTCAAAACACAAGACCGAATTATTGTATTTTACAGCAGCATCAGTGTGCATGGCACTCTACAAGAGAGCAGGTCTTACAATCTCAGGTCCCAGGATTTACAATTGCAGCAAGTATAGGTAATGTCACTGAACTCTAGTTCCCACCGGCTTCAGCAACCAAGCCCAATGGTCAGATATTATAGGTGCTGTAGTTCAGCAAGAGTGCCCCTGTCATGCTGTGGCCCAGAGGTTCCTCGTGCCTGTTTTAAGCACGTTCTCTTAAGGCTTACATACATGATCATCTCTTTTTATCCTCAATAGTCTTGTGAGGTACGTAGGTTGAGAGGTAAGCCAGTTATTAAGGCTCCTAGCATAGTTCATTGTTTAGCAGGGATCAAGATAATTATGCCCTGCCTAAAGTTATTTTCTAGTATTGAAAAGCAAGACAGCACACTGACAAAAAAATACAAAAAATACAAATTCTGCAATGTAGAAAAAAAGAGACACACACAAAATAGGTAGTTAGGGAGTTTTATTGCAACCTGCATTTATAAGTATGTAAGATCAGAGTTCAGTATTTCCCATGTTAATTCTCAAAATAATCAGTTTCCAACTCGCTATTTTGTCAATTTCTCTTACTACTGATGATCAAATTCTACTCTGCTGCCATATATTTTTAAAAAACAAATGTCCTCCCCTAATTACACAACTATGAATTTTATTAAAATTCAAGTGTATAGAAAGCTGTGAAGTACAAGATGATAACAGTATCCTTAACTTCAAATATGTTTCATAAAAAGATTACGTTTTCTGCACCATGACCCAGAACTGTTAAAATGGTTGACTTCATTATTAGTAATAAATTAGTGGAACATTTGTTATTGTGGCACTTTAGTAGGTTAGATGTACATCCATTGCATACTGCATTTATGCTAGATTGTTCAGAGCAGGGAGCAAACTTTCAAACTCGCTCTGGTCTCCTTAAGGCGTTAGACGTTTAGGATCACGAGGGAACATGGATGTTTGCCTGACATTGCTCAATCCAAGGTACAGCATGGTGACTCTTTCCAACCCTGTAAAATTAAATCCAGTCTCATCAGCTAGAAGACCAAGTGGTATATACATATACAGATATGCATGAACCAACAGAGTGGTTCATGAGTCGTATCAAGCTTTGTACTCAATGTGCTCCTCTGCTGTACAGCCATGAGGGGATAGAAAGTTTTCGCTTTAGTTTTTAATTCAATGCAATTTAACAGGTCATCCAAACCCAAATCCGTGGTTAACTGAAACAAACCAACCCATGGCTGGACCAGGCTGTCCCATTAGCTTCTGCTGAGAGAGTCTCTCATCCCTTAAACACTACCACATGCTCATTAGATCTGCAGCACAAACCATTGCATCGTAGCAGGCTAAGCTCAAAATCCACTTTGTGGATCAGTGCTACAAATTCTTCAAAATTACACACACACACACACACACACACACACACATTTTTATTGCATATATTTTCCAAACATCACATAACATCTCTTATCTTATACAATATTTTGGCTATAAGCCTAGGACTTCCATCAACACCGTCTAATGATTTTCACTCTTCCTCTCTTACTCCTGCATTTCATTATTTTCACTATTATTTTTAATAGTCCATAATTAATAGTCCTTTTCATAGATTTTCCCTGCAATATTTCCTATATTCCTCCTTACAAAACGTCTTGCAATCCTACTAGCGTAGTCAATTCAAAATATGTAATTTCTATTAATATTTAAAGCAGCCTTATGCAAAAAGTACCACCAATCTAAAAGCCTGATATCTGAAGTTGTTTGGTTTTTTAGTTTGGCAAAGACGGGATTCAGCACCGTTTAATTTACCAAGAAAAGAATGCAGGAGGCACTTACAGGATATACTGATTAACCTTTTCCAGGCTTACAGATTCTTCTCCGTAAATCTACCCCTAGCTGTTTTGCCTTTAGCCTGGTTTCAGAGCCTGGCTGAGATAAAGAGAGGATAGGAAGCAGAGGTGAGGTAGGTTAATCCCACCTTCTCTTATTCTGCAAATGCTTCCCTGGCCGTCCCCTCAATTAGCAATATGAGGGAAAGATGGGGTTGGGAAACCTGCATTTCCCTTCAAAATGTCCAAGTTTGTGAGGCTGGTGGGGCAACTTTCCTCCTCAGCTGAAGCAACACCAGAACAGTAAGCAATGGAATGGTATCCCATTGCTTGCTGTATTTGAGTAGCGTAACATGGTTGTACTATTCCGTGTTTGTCATATGCCAATTACTGCCTGCAAAATTGTTCTTGTAAAATCAGCAAAGTTTTGCCATATAAAGCAAGTTGCATAACCTGTAAATGAAAAAGTGTTAAACAAATCACCAGCTTTGTACTGGGGGGGGGGGGGAATGCTCAAGTTTGTTCCAAATACAACCAGTGGAGGTGGGGGAGAATTAAATGAGTTTAATCAAAATGCACTGAGTAATCTTGACTTTATATCATTGCCTCTATTAACAGTAGGGATAAATCTCCATCAAATAAACAACTGCTTTCTTTCTTCACCATTCAATGCCCCACTAGTGGGAAGGGGGGTTGGGAAGGAAACACCACTGCTAACAAGCAGTAGGATTTTCTCCTTTGATTGTGGGCTTTTGAATCTTGTCCGATCATTTCCTTTGATAGTTATCTTGTAAAAAGGAAAGCAAAGCTTAAAGCATGGATTGTTTTATAAATCTCGGAGATAAGAAGCTTAGGATGTTTCTCAAACATACACATCCCCGGTAAATCCAGGTTAGCTTTCCGAATTAAGCTCAAATGCTATGATCATCTCTGTTGCAAAACTGTCCTTCCATATCATGATAATCCAGGGCTAGAATAATACAATGAAAATAAAATAAGCTACATTACCTATGCCACCACCAGCATGGGGAGGTGCACCAAAACGGAAGGAATCAATGTAAGACTTAATTTTCTCTAAATCTGTAAAAGAAATAGTTTATTTTGCTTCACGTCCAATTCTCATTAGCAGCACAGCAAAAGCATGCAGCATAAATAGAATACACATTAACCCAAAGTAGTTCAGTTTCTGGACACACACACCCAACCCCCCCCTCCAACAGACTCTTATTGTTTTGCACAAATCCAGTGTGCTTAGTAACCAAAGCTGTGTTGATCCTGTTGTTGCTGTTTAAAAATTGAACAGAAGATATGAGCAGCAGCTCTATTTAAGGGGTTACACCCCACCCCAAAAAAGTAAATCCACAGAAGAACAGGATATTGCTTTTGGCTTTAATATAGTACAGGGAAAGGCACCAGGTCCACTAGCCCCTGGGCCCACCTGTCCTTTCTGCAACTGACATCCTACCTGGGGACAATATTCTTTGATTTCCCTTCAACAACTAACAGCTGCACGTTTACCAAGCGATAAAATGATTACCCTGAAACACCTGCAGGTATCCAAATCCACTTTTGTGCATCCCCTGCACTTAAGTCCACCTGACAATTCAACATATTTGATGGTCCCCTGAGCTTTTGGATGGATGGAACTGAAATATAATTGTAGCGAGACTGACAAATATTTTACAGAATAGAAACTCGTGACCTGGGGGAAATTCCCTGGAACAGGTACCCTTAGAAAAGTTGTTTGTGGCTGAAAACTTGTTGGACACATTTGTTATACAGTGGTACCTCTGGTTACGTACTTAATTCGTTCCGGAGGTCCGTTCTTAACCTGAAAACATTCTTAACCTGAAGCACCACTTTAGCTAATGGGGCCTCCCCCTGCCGCTGTGCCGCCGCTGCCCGATTTCTGTTCTCATCCTGAAGCAAAGTTCTTAACCCGAGGTAATATTTCTGGGTTAGCAGAGTCTGTAACCTGAAGCGTATGTAACCTGAAGCGTATGTAACCCGAGGTACCACTGTATGTTGCTAAGACACTTGGGCTGGATTCAGACTAAGATCCTACACTTAGGGCCCATCAAAATTAACATAGTAAGTTAGATACTGCTTAATTTCAATAGGAAGTACCATATTTTTCCATGTATAAGACTAGGGTTTTTTTAACCAAAAAAATAGGTTTAAAATTGGGGCTCGTCTTATACACGGGTAGTGCTGAGGGGCGTTTTCTTAATTAGGAGTACCCAAAAATAGGGGGTGTCTTATACATGGGGGCATCTTATACATAGAAAATACGATCCAACCACTATTTTCATAATCAAAGAATAAGGCTTCCATTTCCTGCTCTAATCTCTCTTCTTCATATCCTTGTTGCATGCATTGATTTGAAAGTGAAAGACAGGAATATATATATATATATATATATATATATATATATATATATATATATAATGTTTGATATGTGATATAGCTAGAACTGAAATATTACCAATGCCATGATGCAAAGCTCTCTCAGTCAGCAGCTGAGGGTCGTGAACTCGCTGAGCCCCAGACAAAATTTCTTCTCCCCTCATGAACATATCATAGGAGTTGGATGTTTTCTTTAAAAAAAGATCGCATTTTAGTAACTAGCAGTTAAATGGTATGCAAAATTTGGCCGTTGTTAAGAGCAGATAAAGCCTAGGACATTCACAGACTGTCACACGAAATCAAAACTGGGTGAATACCCCTGCTTGATTTCTGCAAGACGAATCAGGGGATTCAGCACAGCCCATCTTGCGAAGAACATCTTCCTTGATTATGCCCATCCCATCCCACTTCCAATGGAGAAGGCAGGCCTCTCCTTCCCTTGTGTCCACTGCTTTCAAAACTGCTGAAACTGTCAGTATAATACAGTGATCCCTCGACTTACGAATGACCCGACTTATGAGTTTTTCGAGTTATGAGGGATCAAAGCGGCCGACGCTTCCGAATTTTTTCGACTTCCGATCGGAAGTCGCGGCCATTTTAAATGCGGTTTCCTCGACTTGCGAAGGTTTTTTCGACCTACGAATGCGTTCTCCAATGCATTCCTATGGGGACTCGAGTTACGGTGATTTCGACCTACGAAGATTCCATCGGAACGGATTATCTTCGTAAGTCGAGGGTCCACTGTAGCAGCATCTTTTTCCATTGGGGATCATGGGACTTGTAGTAAAACAAACAAACAAACACCTGCTGCTAGCATTGGTTTTAGTTCCTGAAGGAACCTGTGCATAGGACAATGATCAATTCAGATTATGAGACCCATACCTACTCAATACCTGACTTTAAACTTACTACATGAATATGGTATAATTGTGGCACAAACTCCACGCCAGGCCAGTCCCCTATTGACACCTGAAAGTGGCCTGCAATGTTCCATCATATTTCACAGCAATCAAAACACTGATAAGCATGCAACAATTTACTTACAGGATTTGCTGGATCTGGCATTGTGTAGAAAGGTCTTACAGCCAGAGGATATTTGTCAAGAATATAGAAGTCTGTGTCATACTGCAAAAGACCAGATATAAATAAAAATGTTTTTTTAAAGGAAAGAGGTTTTAAAAAACAACAACTAAATAATACATATCTAAGAATACATCATATTAAATGTATTAAACTAAATTATACATCATATTAAAAACACTATAAAATTATATATGAATGACCTGCTACAAATGTAACGATTTCCTATGTCAAGCATACCTGTTCAAACTTGTTCCAAAAATACACTTTACTGCTATATTAAGGACTCAAAGTAATTTTTAAAAGGTTTACCTTTTCCTTCACCAGACGACCCAAGAGCTTTTCACTTGGTGTACTGAAAGCAAAGATTTTAAGGTTCAGGTTAAAGCAGCTTTTTTAATAGTTCATGTTTCTGAGTCTTTATGCACCAATCTTTGAAAAGCTGTAAATCCCACAAATGAGAAAATACGTGTGTAGATCCACTCATGCCATTCAATGTTTTATGCCAAGCCTGGATGAATGTGATACTGTATTACTGGTCATGGGTGCCAGACAAGCTCCAAATGTTGGCTCAGGAGTGGCTGGTTTTATTGCCTGCCACCCAAGCCTGCAGTGGGCTTTATTCCCTGCTGGTCTCTGCTTGGCCACATGACTAACAGGGACCAGACCAGACTCTGCAGTATGTTATGCAGAGGTGGCTATGCAGTCACTATTTGTATACTCCACTTCCATATATTAAATCCAAAGTAGTGCCTACACAATTAATTTGTTTTGCTAAATGTGTCTGTGAGAACCAAGATTGGCACTGGTATAGTACACTTCGTTTCCTGCAGGGGGAGTGCCCTCCCTGTATGCTTTCCATTCTCCAGTACACAATTGGCATCTTTAGGCACACTCCACCTAGGATCACTGGTTGCTAGCTTCAGGCAATTCAAAGCGCCACAGGGATTTTTTTTTTTAAATGAAACTACTATAATACTTATAGCAAAAGAGCCAACTCTACACGTTTTTCTTTTGCAGTAGGGTGGTCGGGACATTCATTTACTCCTGAGATATTGTGAACCAATAAAGAGACACATAACCATCTGGAGAAACAGACAGAAAGTAAGCTGTCACTGCCTTACAGAATCGTGTGTCTTCATTATACAGAAACTATGTTCAGTCTACGTAATATTTCCTAGGGGTGCTTAAATGGGAATAAGACCCACTGACTCCAATGGATGCATTTCTGAATGAGCATGCATACAACCAAACTGTTAGGATGTTCAAGCCTCTATAACGAACATACAGTGGTACCTCGGGTTACATACGCTTCAGGTTACAGACTCTGCTAACCCAGAAATATTACCTCGGGTTAAGAACTTTGCTTCAGGATGAGAACAGAAATCAGGCAGCGGCGGCGCAGCGGCAGGGGGAGGCCCCATTAGCTAAAGTGGTGCTTCAGGTTAAGAATGTTTTCAGGTTAAGAACAGACCTCCGGAACCAATTAAGTACGTAACCAGAGGTACCACTGTAGTTCACAAACATGGAAGCCAGACTTCCTTATTTTGTGCAGAAGACAAATTTAATCAGAAGGCTTTGCATCATCTGTTGATTAACTGAACAGGTCAAATATTTGTTTTGGTATATAATCACATCAACTTTTCTCCATGAAAGTAATTTTATGTTCCAGAATGCACTATTGTAATCCCAGGACCGAGGATTTTCAGTTTGTTTGTTTGTTTGTTTTAAAACAGACCACTGTCTACAGAAAGAATAAGCTATTACACTGCTCTGGGTGGTCTAGGATGAATTAAGGGACAAGAGAGAGATTTCAGGGCCACACAGATTTGGGTTGACCTGTTTTCGGACAGCTCCCCCCTATAATGCACCACCAGGTTTGTTCTCTCCACTTAAGAGCTTGGATTCTGGAACAGATGTTTTATACTACTCGGAATGGTGAGAATCAAACGTTTAAGGTGCTCTTCACACATCACATTCTTAACAAGGAGATTCATTTTAATGGGGCATTTCTCTGTTTTGTACATGAGTGCATAATGGTGGCAATTCCTATAGCTGGAAAACAGTGACAGGCTTGTGTTGGCATTCCAGCAAACGTATGAACTGTTTTCACAGCGACATGTAATCCAAATGTAGTCCCAAAATGGTTACATCTGCAATACCAATAGATATGGCACTAATCTCTCCCACCAACATGAATGTACCTGAGATCATCTTCATCCCCCATCTCTACTCCAGCTTCCCGAAGCATGGCCAGACCTTCTCTGTACTCCAGCCTCAATGTCGGCTCCAAGAACTTGAATGGTTCGCATGGAAATTGTTTGCTCACAGTCTGGATCTCCGTTTGAAACCTTCACGTAAAAAAGAATGCCATTTTCAACAAAAGCAAAAACACAGAAGAGAAAAGGCACTACCCTTCTTCGCCACAAGAGCTCACTCTGACACCATGCAACATTTATGATCTATGCTTTTCTGACTTCCTTCACCAACAAAAAAGACTGGTTGAAATGCGGGGAGATTTTCATCATCAGATCTCAGGGAGTAAGAAGGAGCACATGTGAGATCCTCAGGTATCCTGGGCCTAAACTATGAAGGGTCCTAAAGGCGAGCATTGGCACTTGAATTTAGCCTGGAAACAAACTGGCAACCATGAATCTCATATAAAACAGGTTATAATGGAAAATCAATTTGGCTGCTGTATTCTGAACCAGCTGCTGTTTCCAGGCAGCCACACCCTGTCTTGAGGGCATTACGGTAGCCAACTGTAGGGGTTATCAGTAAATGTGCTACTGTATTCAAACTGCTATTTTCCACAAAAAGCTACATAAAGTTGTTGCTGTTCCTGGCCACAGTTTCAAGCTGGGCATATAGAAGGAGACTGTGGTCCAAGAGCATTCTGAAGCTACAAGCCTAATTATCCTCCAGAATGTTATGAAACTGTCCTGTATGAGGTGTGAGGCCAAAGTGGGAAACCATGCTAAGCCTTTGTGACCACAATACTAACTGTAATCTACATGGCTATGTGGCAGCCCTTACATCTGAGAGCAGCCTTATGGCCTTACCATTCCATCCACAAAACCTGTGCGTTGCCCTCCGATGCAGCCCAGGAAGCTGTTGTCGGGAGGGGAAATATTCAACACCCAAGCAACAGTAAGAAAACAGCAAAAGGGAACAGTTCATGGCCTACAACCTAACCCTAAAATGGGCCAAGTGCCTGTACATCATTCCCATGGCATATATATCCTTACCTTTCTGTAGTCTAGAATAGGGGGTGAATGGATTTCAGGCCAAAGGGATCTGTTTGGCTTTTCCCTAGAAACCTGAACTCCACCAGCAAAGTCCCAAGTGTAAATAGTAGTTTAGAAAGAGGGCTGGATGCTTACAGTTAAGGAATGAGTGCATCTTCGTCCAGGAACTTGTTTTCAGGGCCAAAACTTGAACACTCTGTTCTTTCACACCAACCCATTCCTGCAAAACCGCCCCCCCCCAATTGTCTTTGTTTCAGCAGCCTATGTTGGAAAAAAAAAGTTGCTGCTATTGTTACACAACTCAGAATCAAATATCAAATGTACTCCCAGAGATCTCCCAGTAGATCTATTCTCTGCCCACCCCTGGTCTAGAATGGGTTTTTGTGTGAAAGAACTGAGTGCTCAGTTTTGGCCCTGAAAACAGATTCTTGGACGAAGATGCACTTGTTCCTTAATTGTAAGTGCATTCTCTGCCCACCCCTGGTCTATAAAAAAAGAATATTAGGGGCCAACAAGGACGATACGTGTAGGTATGAGAAGAAATCTGAAAGGCAGTTCAGCAGGGCAAGAACACGTATTCACAAGCTGTATCAGACTAAAGGACCACACAGCCCAGCACTCTGTATCCAACACTGACTAGTCCAGGGGTAGGCAACCTAAGGCCCGTGGGCCGGATGTGGCCCAATCGCCTTCTCAATCCGGCCCATGGACGGTCCGGGAATCGTGTTTTTACATGAGTAGAATGTGTGCTTTTATTTAAAATGCATCTCTGGGTTATTTGTGGGGCATAGGAATTCATTCATTTTATTTTATTTTCAAAATATAGTCCGGCCCACCACATGGTCTGAGGGACAGTGGACCGGCCCACGGCTGAAAAACGTTGTTGACCCTTGACTAGTCTGATGCTCCATGAAGCTCACAAACAGGGCAATAAATTGAGAGTCACCTATGTTGTTCAGCGGCATAACACCTATGAACACAGAGGCTCCTTCTTAGCTATTATAACCAAGAAAGGCCTATTCATGAATCTATTTAATCCTTTTAAGAAGCCATCAAGGCAATGAATTCCATTAGTTCATACTGCATTAGAGAAACAAAGAAATGCTTTTATGCTCGTCTTTAACCTGCTGCCACTCTATTATTTCACTGACTTACGGGTCCATCAGTAGAAAGAAAAAAAGATTTCTCTCTACTCATGTGGTTCCTCGTATGCAAGATCATGCTTGTGCCCTGCTAGCAGACTTCAGTATCAAAAACTGTACTTCTTGCAAGATATAAAAAGCTGAAAGTTGGTGTACAGATAGTCAAAAGTTATCCTGATTACAGAACCATCTGGCAACAAGGTACTTTTATGACTCTTGCCTGTAAGACATGATACAAACTCTCTTTCTCATATTAGCACAGGCACTCCAGACAACATTAAATAGTCTCTCATTTTCTAAGGTTTCTATAGCCATGTAATTTACTTTTTACCTTTCTTGGAGTCCTTTGAATATCTTCACCATGGTGTCTGCGATCTCATCCACCACCTCATGATAATGGTAATTAAATGCCATTTCAATATCCAGACCAACAAACTCTGTCAGGTGTCTATGAGTATTAGAGTCTTCTGCCCTAAACACTATACAAAGGGGGGGAACGTTATAAATTACTTTAAGATCCCGAACAAATGGGTCTCAGGGGAGACTAGCTTCAGACAGACACTCTAGCACCAAATTACTACTTTAAATAGACAGAACAATAGCTCTTATCTGAAACAGGACTCTAATCTCCTGTCAGAGACCCCTGTTAAACACCAAAAGGGTCATTGTGGTAGTAAAATTTCTGCAAGTGACTCTGAATCCTGGCAAGAAGGAGGTGATGTTGGCTCCCCTGGGAGATAACAGTTCAACAACAGCTGTCCATGCTCTGAGTTGGGGGCTAAAGCACTAGATCAGGACAAATACAGGGCTTTTTTGTTTTGTTTTACGAGAGCTCAGCTCCTACTGCATAGTCTGTGCTATTCCCAAACTAGTGAGGATTTAGAACAGTAACACACACCGGTGTGCATGCAGGTCCTTTGGACACCACCAAGAAACAATTTAAGCCAACAATGAAGTCAGTGAGACTTACAAATATTTTTGTATATCTCAGAATATTTCCCCAGTTCATATATTACACAGGGTGGTGTTTCTCCTGCCATAGAAAAGTAGCTCTTATCTCTATCTCCACCCACATTTTATATTATGCTACCTATGATCCAGGGTCTCTGTGTCAACCATTACTTTGTGCAATTTCTCTCCATCAAAACAAAATAGGAGGGGCTAAAGTAGTGCAGCGTTGGTGTGCAGCACTTGGTTCATATATTCAAAAATATGTTTGGGGATATGAGGTGCCCAGATTGCTCTACAATACAAAAAAGAGTACAGTATTCCCCTGTAATTTATAGCTCAGGGAAGGGGAGAGGGAAGATAAGCACATGCTATCTATGAAGATAATCCAAATTGATATATTGTGAAAAACCAGAACATGAAAATATTTTGCACAGTCTAATTTAGGATGTATTGATTTTCAGCAAGCCCACATTAATAAAACCTCGAGGGCTGCCAAGCTTGTAGGCTTCTATTAAATTCATCGAGAGATTAACCATTACAGTTGCAGTCATCTTTTTCTCTGCCAGAAAACAGCTGTATGATACTTCCAACAACCACTAGAGAACACCATTGCTCTGTTCACTGTTCTCACGTCAGCTGAAAATATTACATTTGTTCCGCCTGCAAACCCTGTCAAACTGCCATATGGATTAGCAGCCTTTGCATGAAACTTTTGTTTGGTTTGCAGATTAGAAAGGAAAAGGCCTCGCAATGCTCAGTACGTGCATAACCTGAACATTTAGTGCACGCTGGCTCCAGACATGACTGTTGCATTAGTAAGAAAGGGGAAAAAACAAAAGAGCTTTCCTCACCTGGCCCAATGCAGAAAACCTTGTCAAAGTCAGCACAGATACACATTTGCTTATAAAGCTGTGGGGACTGTGCAAGGTAGGCACTGCTTTTGAAGTAAGAAACTGTAAACACATTGGCACCACCTTCGCTGGCAGCTGAAAAATAAATGCATTTATCTATAAAGCAGGAGCAAACTTAAGTGATGTACTTTTCTTGATTCCTTCAATTATTGCATGCAACTTACAATTCAGCAAGTACACTTTCAGAGATGAAAATGGAGTGTTTAAACACTTTCTCCCAGGGTCAGAAGACACCAGCCAGGCCATTTTGCTGACTGAGGTAAATTACAAGATGGCACTTCCCCTCCAACACTACCGCCACTCCACATATAGAAGCTGCCTGGCAAATGAATTTTACTTCGACACGGTCAATAGGATAGCATCAGACAGACCCAACGGCAGCGTTCTAGGGAGGGTATACACAGCTCTAATGTCCAGCAAAGGTGAATGGCCTCAGAGTTCAGGAGGAATAGCTGTAGGGACTGCTGCCACCGCCCCAGCACCTGAAGCAACTGCCACACACTACCTAAAAATAGGGCTGGCCATAGTAATAATGCCTGACACATTTGGTATCACCTAGGTCCGTGTTGTTAGGGTGGACAAGCCCAAGCCTTCTGCAATATGCTGGAACCAAGAGCAACCTTCCAACCCCAATTCTCACCTTCTTTCCCTTTCTATGGCGCTAAAGTGGACTTAAAACCAAGGCAAGCTAAAATGCCTGCTCCAGAAGAGGAGGAATGTGGCATGAGGCATTCAGGTGGGTTTTTATAGGAGAAAGGAGGAACTGCAGTAAGAATGTGGCGTTGCAATCCATATTTTACTATTTCCAATCCTGTCCACACTATGGCTTTTGGCTTCACACAGCCAATGGCAGTGAGAGGGGGCAGGTGGGTGGCTTGTCTGTAGGTCCCAGTGGGCACATGAGTTGGCTGTTGCCAGCCACTGCTGTAACTACACAATATGGTTTGTTTTCTATGCTTGTTATATAGCCTTTGGTTTAAAGCAGCCTTGTATTTAAGCAGTAGCCTAGTAGCCACTGGTGACAAGGAGCTCCGTGTAGAGGAGTGAACAGGCTGGCAAAGGAGAAATGAAGCAGTATATACACCCTGTGTCCAGCAAACAAACCAAGAAAGGAACAGGATAAACCCCCCTTCATATGAACCAAATACATAAATGCAGTTAGCTGCTGTGGGAAAGATAGATCTCTCTGTCTCTCTTCTGCCAGCCCCAAGCAGCCTAGGAAGCCTTTCTGCAGGCTAGCTCATTTTTCTGGGCTTCAAGGCTGGTTAAACAGATGGAAAAGTCTACACAAAATGCTAAGTAATAAGCCTGTTTCTCTACCCTGAGATTACTGGAGAGTGCACCAACTTCTGTTTTTCCAAAGGATACAGCAGCATCTTTTTTTTAAAAAAAGAAAAGGTTTTAATGTGCAATTGATTACTTAAAAATCAAGGAATCCTTTCTGGTTCAATAATATAGTCCCTCCCCCCCCCACCTGCACAATAGTGTACTGCCTCCAAAATTGCGAACTTATTTGAATCCATTACAAATAACCAGTACATACCAGAAATAATCTTTGGAGTCTGAATTTCCACAAACCCCTTGTGAATTAGTGTTTCTCGAAAAAGCTGGCAAATGCCAGACTGCAGGCGAAAGACAGCTTGGCTAGTGGAGGTCTGTTAAAGGGAAGATATTACAATAAGATTTCTAGCTTTATTTCACTTGCTGGACACGGTTTGAATTTTATCAGGACAATGGATATCATTAAACAGTTCTCTCAAGAGAATTTTTTATTACCCAAGGGCATGCAGAGGAAACTTTCTGATAGGTTTGCACAAAAAGAGCAAGAGAAACTGCTAAAAATCTGTACCAACAGTTGAGAAAAAGGGGTTGATTAGCTTTTATTCATCCTATATGCTATATAGGTAAGGTGTTTAGACAAAAGTTACAAAGGTACAACTGTCTCCTACAGAACGACATTATAGCATTCTGCTACCAATGGCTGAATCTGCTCCGCAGTAGTCGTTGCACTCATCCACAATGGATACATAGAAGTAAAAATCATGTTTAATGTAAACTAGATGAAGGCACCAAATTGATAAAATATATTGAGAAAGGCCATACAAAGTCACCCACTCCCGTCACCCACACAGCAAAGAAAAGTCAGCTCAATACAGAGTTGAAGGTAAAATCTAATGCAGTGATGGGTGTTGGGGGGAACGGGATCCTCTGCCATTTCCCCCCCTCCAATACAATAGTTCTTCTTCCAAAACAGAGACAAGCTTGATACTCCTCAGAGATCTGAGATTGACTGCTTGCAAAACAGTTAACATACCAGCATGCTATGCAGATCAAGAACCTTGAGGTTTATTGTGAAGAAAAAAATAAAGAATAGTTAAAAGCAAACCCACAACTGCGTTGGCAACATACAGCTGCATGTGTCTATACAGTAATGGCATTTATTATCCCCCCCCCCCCCGCTCTCACCATCCGTGCCTCCTAAAATAAGGATGTGCGTCACTGTTCTGTTTACTGCAACTTTTTCAAGATGCCTACCTTTTCAGTTAGGTTGAGATGTGTGGTTTTTCACATGACATGACACCAAGCCACAGATGTGCAGAAACAAATACAAATGTGATACATTTGTCAGGGTTTTCTGTTTTCAAATAAAGTTGCTTTTTCGTTTTTGTTTTGAATACAACAGACTGCATTTTTTAAACCAAAGCTTGCTTTCATTTCTTCACTGGAAAGTTACAGATTCTAGTTAATTAAAATAGCGCGAGAAAGTGGCTGGTACCATCTTGCTGGTTTGGTTGGTTTTTTTCTGTTTTGTTTTTAGCCACGTGAGATCTTAACCACAGTCACACTGCGTTCCTAAAGTGGAGAGTTCTGTGCAACCTGACTTTGTTTTCAGCTGAATGGTGGAAATAAAGTCTGGCTTGAAGTGCAGAGGCTCATCTCTAACAAAGCTATGCAAAGTACAGGAGGCATAGATGCAAGGAAGCACAGCATGAGATGTACTTAATGTGACGCACACACGACTGTGTTCTGCACAAACAAAACAAAAAGACTCGTAGAAGAGAATAAAAACTAAGCGACCACCAGAGGCTTAATCTCACCACCACCCCCATAATATATTTAGCCTACATTTAAAAATATATACAAATGCTTGCACAACATGTTTGTTGGAGTCCACTTGACAATTTGCTGTCTTGCTAAGTAATAAGAGCAATGGACTGAATATAGAGTTTGGCTTTGGGGTTCATTACAACAGCCTGAATGTATTATATAATCTAATGGGCTATTTTGTTAACTAGGCTAGTACAGTATATGCTTAGTACAGTACAGTATATGTAACAGTACAGTATATGGGGAAAGCCAGCCAGATGGGCAGGGTATAAATAGTAAAATTATAATTATAATTGCTAAGTGCTGCCAGATCTACACTGCATTTTAGTTTACCATCAAAAATAGTTCTGCTGTAAAAAAAATTAACCTTTGTGTATTGTTCAACATCTTCACAAGCAACTAGGCTTTGGCAAATTTCTACGGCTAAAAACAGAAGTAGATGCTTTCCATCTCTCTCTCTCTCGCAGACCCAGTGGAGCCCTCACATTCTCATACCTCATTAAACCATAGTTTGGTTCACTGTCACATGTGAACAAGACCAATGTCAACAATATTAGGTTAGATGGACCTAATATTAGTTAGTCTGTCCCTATATAAGGCCAAACCCAGAGCACTAATGGATTCCTGTCAATAAGCAGCATTTGGTTGCTCTTTTATTTCAATCGATATCTTCCTCCTTACTCAAAGTTTAAGGAAAGCAAATCATGTTAAATATATTTTTAGGTGACGTCTAACAACGAGACCCCTAAATAGCAAACTAACCTCTATCGACCAAACCCTGGCCAATGAATTCTAATCCAGGGGCTAAGTTTTAGTACAGCAGAGCTCTATCTTTTACTAGGAAAGAAAAGGAATCTTGAGTTACTATCTAATCCTTAAATGCAGCTGACATATCTAGCAAAGTAGCACAATGTGCTGCCACAGGCCCTAAAACGAAAATTCTTGATATGGGACCCTACAACAAAAGCTGTGGAAAAGCAATTTGATGGAGACAAATGATCACTGCTCAAGAAAATATATTGCAAGGTCCCCAAGACTGGAAGTTGAACCTTAAGCAGGTTCTGACCTTGAAGTGAAGATGCAGATTAGGGAACAGACGATAAACAAAGGCTGAACTTGTTTCTGTTACTTAATTTATTACTGAGTAATTCCCAGATTAGATTAGATATGTAACCAAAACATTTACGTCAACTCAACTGGGGCAAATCCTTTTGGTTTGTTTGTTTCAATATGTCACAATGAAGCCTTAGATAATAAAAAAGGGAACAATTTTGGTTCTCCCTTTGTTGGCAGTGGCTAAAGACTGAGCTTCATGTGCTAACAGAAGTCCACCTTAAAGAAATAGCATAGGAATCTCTGAATCACAGACTACAAGACTCTGATATGAATTTGCCCTTTCATTCCATTCTCCACTACTTACGGCATGTCAGAAACTAGAAGATTTTCACTTCATTTTTTTGGTCCAGGAATCTCTTTAGCTTTACTGTTTCTTAGAATTACAAAGTCACTTTTTAAAATAAATTTATTTTTACTTGTGTTGACAGTGGCCAGTTATTCAGGCTGACGCTCTATGATGTTTACTACAAGTGTTGGATTTGTATAAAATCTACAATAGTAGCAAGTGAATTAAAATGAAACATATCAAATGTAATGCTTTTTTCTACCTGCAGAAGGATTCAAATCTTACTAGCTTGATGAGAACCATGCTTCCAAGTCAACTGGATCAACGTATCTTAAACTTTCTAATCAGTTATAACAGGCATAGCTACCTATTTATGGACTTAAAGCCAAGTTTACGTGGTATACTAGGGTGCTTATGATTGCACAGAGACATCTATTTTTATTTTTAAATGTACTACATTCATATCCCACCTTCCCTCCAAGGAGCTCAATGTGGTGTATACAGTTATCCCTCATTTTATCCACACAGTAACTGTGTGAGGTAGGTTAGCCTGAGAGCAAATGACTGGCCAAAGATCAGCCAGTGAGCTTCATGACTGAGTATGCTGAAATAAATAGAAATCTGCTCTTATTCCCTTATGGGGTACACAAGAGCCTTTTCAGGTTCTCCATCGGTAGGAGTAAATTACAGAGGCCAACCAGAGAAAAACTGAGAAGCAAACTCTTTATTATATCTGTTGCAACAGGGCCCTCACTCCCAAAATGGAGAAGGGAGAAGGAACCCCCAACAATGGTGTGCAAGCTCCTATATAGACTTTTGAAATCCCCCCTCCCGCTCAAGACCACACCCCTATACATCATACATACATCACAAAAAGGGGTGTAACCCAGGACCACCTCCCAGATACATCACAGTTACATCATGAAAGGGGAGGTCTGGTGGCAGTAATCTGAGCATCCTGGACCCTGCCCCCTCTTGTCCTCCACTAAACACCCACCAAGTGAAACAAAAGAGGTATTTATATTTCCCTGTTTCTCAGCCAAGTTAATCACACCCTTTTGTCTTCATCTGGGTTTGGTATCTCTGGAATGGCTACCTGTCTGGCACTCAGGTATCAGGATGCCAGGAATTATCACTCAGGCAGAGGGAGGGCTGCTGAGTAGCTGGAGGGGCAACCCCTCTTTGTTCCTGAGACAAAGAAATACACACATGTGGCCTTGTTTGCTTGGCACACTTATGAACATTTAATATATATATAAAAGGCCTTGATTTCTTATTACAATGCCAACCATGGTCTCTCAGGTCCAGCACTCTATCCACTAAACCACACTGGGTGCAGGCATCCCCAAACATCAGCCCTCCAGATGTTTTGGACTACAATTCCCATCATCCCTGACCACTGGTCCTGTTAGCTAGGGATCATGGGAGTTGTAGGCCAAAACATCTGGAGGGCCGCAGTTTGGGGATGCCTGGTCTAAAGTATTGTATTAAAGCACAGCAAATGTAGTGCAGCACTGCAGCAGGCCAATAGGGATTTTGCCAGCCCCACAACCCCAATCCGATAAATACAATACGGAAGCCTCCATTCAACTTCCTCAGACAAAACACAGGATGCAGTCTCTGAAACCTTTCTAACAATTGGATTTAAGAGATCTGGCTATATGTATATATAACTGTGTTTATTGAATGCTCGCATAGAATACAACTACTGCTGCTGCTGCAGCAACAACAGTAGAAGCTGTCAATGTAAGCTATAAAAGATAACAAATACAAAGAAATCAGAAACAAAGTATGGCCATCTAATTTATAAGTGTAGGCTCATGTCCAGCTGAAAGGAGACCTAACTGACTGACACAGCTGCTGTTGTTTTATTGAATGATTAAACTTCTGAGAAATTGGAATGCTACTTTAAAAAGCGGAGGTGGGGGTGGGGAGATGCCTGGACCAGATGGAAGTGTTGAGGTCAGGAGTTTGACAGAAGATACGTCTGTATGTCAGTAGAGGCAAATGTGAGGACAAATGAGGTGTCAACACTGGGAAATTAAACAAAAACCCATCTACAACAATGCACATGTATCCATGTGTGTTCCTATCATTCCTCTAGAATCAATTGTCACTGCAGGACTTGGGATTTTCATTTTAAATCTGAGTGATTTTATTGATATCATTCTGCAAAGCTTCTGTCAGTTACTCTGAATCTAAAGAGGAGAGCTATAGACTGGATATAGGATTACATATAATTCCCATTTCAACCACCTGACTTTCAAACGAGGAAAACAAGAGACCAGGAAACCATATTTGACAAAAGTCATTCCTGTGCATTTACTCTTTCTTCCTCATGCAGTTAACTGAATCTGCAATCAAAGAAGTGTAAGGATTAACTGATTGAAGGGAGGAGAAGGAGAAAACTTTTCTTATTCTGAAAGTCTTAAATTCTTCCACAATATATGTACAGTAGTACAATAAGGAACTGGAAACTGTGCTAAAGCAATAAATAATATCCTAAACACATTCCTGATGTTTAAGCTTCAAAAACAAGTCTTAAATAATGTGCGAGACTCTAGTGTCAATGTTATATACTATTGCTCATAAAATGTGAAAATGAATATTGCTTTTGGGATGCCAGAGGCAATATTTTATCTTTCTGTTCACACACATCTCTGTTGTACGTGCACACACATATCCATGTGGAGACAAAGCTTTGTTTAAGCTTAAGGAAAAACACCACAACCTTCTTGTGCAGTCAGATTGTAGATACATGCACTAAGGCTAAACTCTTGTTCTCACCAAAGTAGTATGCCTGTGTCTGGGCTGTACCACTTAAGACAGCAGGTAGGATGCTCTCCCATGATATAGCACTCTTAAATACCAAGATTTCCCCTGCATGTAGACAACTAGGTGTACCTGCAGTCTGAAGTTGTACAGTCCAGACAAAGACATACCATCTCAGAAAGACATACCATCTAGGCCCACTTGAAAGAAGCGTGCTTAAAAAGGGGGGGGGTTGCAAGTTAGGAGGCGATCTTGCAACACACCTCAAAGCCTTGAGTTGTCTACTCATTCAATCTGAAGTTCAAAGTTGTGACAGATATGAGCACTAACACCACACTGAAGGAACAGTGAGATGCACAGAGGAGCCACAATTAGGCCTGCTCAAGCCTCTCAGCTTAACAACTGGGGGGGGGGGGGTTACACATTTTCCCCATTCTCTCCTGCCCTCACTTCATTCCACCTACCCCTTTCTTGGCCTTTATTTGGACAGGATTTATTAGCTATTTTAAGACTGGGCATATCCTTCCCCACCTACAAGATGCAGAAGTATTTCTTTTCTATTTTTTCCTTTTCCCAGTTACATGTTTTATCTATATTTAACAGTTCTGTTTACATTTCACTTTTCAGGTGGTCCCATCCTCATCCACCCCAAGCGAGGGATCGCTAAGGCTTAGTTGTGAGTCCTTTTATAAAACATCGGTGATCAGTCTGGAAATATGGGGATTTATTTATTTCTTAGATCTACAGTCTGCCCCTTCTCACAGAGAAGGGTCAATAATAGAATACAATTAAAACCAGGTCTACTTTTTTAAAAACCAACCTTCTTTTTAAAAGCTGAGAACAGCTTAAAAAACAAACAAACTATCACCCACTGTCACAGCTAATAATAACACTGAATACTTTATGCACTGAAGCATTTTCCAGGTCTTAATCTGAGTCAAAGCTTTAGGCTCAGTGCCTAGACATCTAGAATTCAAACCTGAAGTACCAAAGTGGTACAAAAGTACCTCTGGGGTTGTTCAGAATGCTCTCTGACTCTACACAGAGCAATGCTGCCTGCCTGCAAAGGTATCTGAGAAGGGGCTTTCAATATGATGTACATAATTTCAGCACAAACCTGGGCACAGTCACCTCTAATTTTATAAATTCAAGCAAGAAATCAAACGAGCAAAAGCCCCATGCCTGATAAAGTCACTTAAAACAAAGGTATGTACAGCTGACTGGCAATGTGAGAAAATGAAATATCCCCTCCTGTGACTATCTGGGATTGCTGCGCACATTCAAGCTTAGGCAGAAGTTTTCAACATTATGAGATCTAAAACTGAATAAGCAGCTTCCACTATGCTGAAGCCAGCAATCCACACTGCCCAACTCATCTTCCAGTGGCCTTTCCCCAAAATTGTATTTCTTTCATTAAAAAGAGCTCATTGCTTCTTAAGAACACAGATATTTGAGGGGAGCAATGAAACAGAACCACCAGCATCAGCAAGTTTTTCCCCTCCTGTATTTCTTCACAGAATGCACACAATGATTTTTAAGAGAGATGACACTTCCAGAAATATCAAGAGCAATCATGGATAAGGTTGCTCTGACAGGTGGTTTAAGATGCATTTTTATCCTCTCTAACATATATACATTTGCAGCAGAAAGAGCTACAGCCTACAAATGTTCCATTAATTTGACACTGGATGCTCGGGCTCATTATTTGTGGGCACGCAGATCACTTCAAGCTGCAGCCTTTACTGATGACCCTGATGGTGGTATTGCTAATGGAATCAGAGGTAGACTGAGAAAGTTAGGCTGATCCTGCTACACAAACACAGGAAGACAACAACTCTGGGGAAATTATTTGTACTAATAGTTTTCCAGACAATATATAATGTGCAAACAGTGACAGAAGTTGTCCTGTCCCTTACTGTATCACAATGTGGAGTGGATTCAAACATGGTGCTTGATCAAATTTACATGGACAGCCAGGTGTTTGCCTAGTTTCTAACCATGTAGTACAATAACCATTATTATGTGCAGGATCATGCACTCCAGGCTAAAAAGTAATGATAATTATTCATGAAGAAAAGAGGGTTGTGCAACAGTATCCATATAACACACACACACACACACACACACACACAATGTGTATTTGCAAAGTGAGTGGTTCAGAACAAGAACATGCAAAGTCCATCCTTGCCAAAAGACAAAATCTATCAACCTACCAGACATCATATCACCCAGTTTCCCAAGGGTGTGTCACAGGGAGCAAACACATCATGGAAAAGCACCAGCAAAATAAACTGTACCAGATGTTTTAAATAAGGAAGGAAGCCATCTGTCCATCAAATGTTCGGGGGGGGGGGGATTCCCAGTCATGGGACGCAAATGCCCAAACTAGTGAAACATAATATATGTATATTTAGTCCTTCTTCTGGCATTGTTAAAGGTATTCCTACCGGTATACCTTTTATCAAGTGAACATGATAAAACAGTTCACATAACATTATTAAAGCTAGAAGCATCAATAAAAATTATACAACTGAAAAGAAAAAAACAAACAAGTGTTTTGTCTTGAAGGTGCTAAAGCAACTTCTCCACCCACCCAGGACAAAACATATTTGCTTTATATTAAATGTGATTTAGGATTATGCAGTAATTTACAGGCCACAGTCAGGTATTTATCTCTGTGTACCATGAAATGCCTCACTGCAGATTTTTAGTCATGACACTTCTGTAATATTCACAGGTAAGCATGCTTAGGAACTGCTGCCTTAGCATAACAAAGTCTGTAATCACAGACAGGCATGCTAACTTGGAGTAAGACCCATGGAATTTGATGGATCTTGCTTCTGAGAAAACATGCATGGGATTGGAATACATTTTACATTTGAATCATTCATTTGCCTCAAGTCTCGGTAGGCAACTAGTCACTGAGACTCAAATAACAACAAGTATGTCCCAGAAGTGGGGACAAGTTTCATGTACGTTTTCTGTGTCCAGGGCCAACACTCCTTATTTGAAACACATGGTGTTGACCCAGGTCAACATTTGGTGCACAGGAGAATGTGACTCGTAGAGTGACTAGTGACATGGCATGTTTTATTTCTCTCAAAAGGTATACATGTTCTACTATGAACAGAGGTTCAAGGGAAGGGCAATGCAACTCTCAGGTGTCATCATGCAGCCGACACTTAGCTGGCTCCAGACATCCCCGATGTCATCACATTACTATGCAATTTGGTTGGGCAACCAGGATCGCATAGCAAAGTACCAAAACAGCAGCCTGATAGAAATGGTATCTAGGCGCAGCAGATTACCGGAACAGTGGTTGCAAAGAAGCATGAGAAAGTTGATACCATTGTTTTCGGGAGTGCTTCTCACACCCCTTGAAAAATCAGTTTTCTCCTCAGCAATGTTTTAATGGCAAAAATTCACTGCGACTCTTAAAAAACTGGGCTAAAGAGGCCACTGTGTATTATGCAGGTGTATGTGTTTGCCACTGATGTAACAAACTCAAAGGCATTTGAAGCATCTCTCCATTGGCAGTTTTTTCATGTTACACATCCCAGGAATACAAGCAAGTGGCCACTTTTAGCACCACCATTATCACTGACTTTTGCTGGAGTGAAACAAGTTTACAGCAAATGGGTCATACAAACCCTCCAGAATTCTGAATCCTGAGAAGTAAGCTTCCCACCTTCTAAACCGTTTGCTTAGTTTCAAGGCCAACACAAGGGGTTCTTACCCTTAAGTCAATCACTCTGTTGTCCAATCTTGTATCCTGGTTTACAGTAGCTCTTCCTTCCTGAACAGTTGCAAAAGAAAAACAAACTGAAAACCACACGTGCAGAAGGTGCGGGGGGGGGGGGGGAGAGAAGCAATGCATGTTTTGTAACATAAGAAATCTTTTGGTTCATTGCACATTCAGGGGGAAACTGCGTAAGCTGCTCACACCAAAGATTTTCAGTGCCTGAGACAAAGACACCTGCCAAGTGTCTAGCACAGCTTGAGTGAACCACTTCTGCACCAAGAGGGAGCAGCTGTGTGGTCTGCATGTATCATATTGCCTTCACTAAGGATGTTTCTGAACGGGAGCTTCCTGTGCTCCTGGCATGATGCTTAAGTACAAAGCCAGAAGTGTAAGGTGGACATAATTCAAATAGCAGGTGTATGCTGGTTCCATCACCACCCTTGGCTAAGGAAGGGAGATCAGGACAGGCCATCCCATCTGGCTGATTCTGTCAGCAGGCGACCCAGAGAAGTCCTTTTCAGACACTGTTCTCAAAGAACCAAATAAAGTTTTGGAACATGTGACATGTTTGGCATGTGACAAGTTTTCCTAGTAACTTTTAAAGAAAGATTTTCCTTCAGGATGGCTATTTTTGTAGAGGGAAATCAAGACAGGCTGACAATGAATACAGGGCATCTTATCCAAAACCTGCTATGGTTGCGAAATAATTTTTTCATACAAAACTTCAGGACTATCTATCTGCTTGTTAAGCATCTGTGTACAAAATGTTGAAGTAGGAGTAATTGCTATAGGTACCAACCTTGTTCTCTTGAGTAAGAGAGCAGTTAAGCCCTGTTTAGCCCTGTTTAGGGAAGTTTTTAATGTTTGATGTTTTATTGTGCTTTTAATATTCTGTTGGGAGCCACCCAGAGTGGCTGGGGAAACCCAGATGAGTGGGGTGCAAATAATAATAATAATAATAAAATAATAATAATAATAATAATTACATTAATGCTGGATAACAAAATTCAAGGCTTTAAAAAATAAATTATGAATAGTAGCTACTGAGATTTCAAGCCCTTGTTTAATCATTAACTTTAAAAAAAGTTATTTTCACCTCTTCTCCTTCCACCTCTGGCCGAATAGCATCATCCAGCTGCAAGGGCAGTCGGGGTTCAGCCAAACTGATCACATAGATCTGAAAGAAACATTTTTTTTTAAGAAGCATAAAAGTACTGAGAAACAGTGTGATTTACAGAAGTATATTTTTGGCAGAAATATGAAACAAGCTTTGCATAATGGTTTTCTGGAAGAATATAGAATAAGTCAAGGGGGAAAAGAAAAGAGAGACATTTGTTTGGTTTTACTTTCAGTGCAAAATCAAAGACCCTTAATAAGAACTTTGTTATCTTGCATTCTATGAAAGTTGATTACAGTGATACTGATTTGGTTTGCACATTCCTCCTCCCAGGTCATTCTGCTGCTGCACTGCACTAAGCCAAGCATGAAGCATGTTGTTTGAACCCAGGATCATGGTCCGTTTCTCCTGGTCAAACCATGCACCCTAAACCATAGACAAACTCATGGTTAGGCTGGAGAGAGCTAAACCACAAACACAGGTTCAGATTACACACCAAACAATGGCTTAGCTCAGTGCAACAGAAAGACCAGGGAGGAACAAAGTGGTCATGATCTCTTCTCCCAAAATCCACACACTCACACATTCACACTAAGCCACAGTTTGGTGTAGTAAGACATATGAACCAAGTCACCATCACAAATGCCAATTTAATGATCTAGCTATTAG
This sequence comes from Darevskia mixta, assembly GCA_034641385.1. Lineage (NCBI taxonomy): Eukaryota > Metazoa > Chordata > Lepidosauria > Squamata > Lacertidae > Darevskia > Darevskia mixta. Next base: position 14,437,934 of record JAWWNH010000001.1, read on the forward strand.
GCTTGAAATAGCTGGTCTTTCTGAAAACTCACATTCTGATGCTAGATAAAAAGGTAAAGGGACCCCTGACCGTTAGGTCCAGTTGCGGACGACTCTGGGGTTGCGGAGCTCATCTCGCTTTACTGGCCAAGGGAGCCGGCGTACAGCTTCCGGGTCATGTGGCCAGCATGCCTAAGCCGCTTCTGGCAAACCAGAGCAGCGCACGGAAATGCTGTTTACCTTCCCGCTGTTTACCTATTTATCTACTTGCACTTTGAAGTGCTAGAACTGCTAGGTTGGCAGAAGCTGGGACCGAGCAATGGGAGCTCACCCCGTCGCAGGGATTCAAACCGCTGACCTTCTGATCGGCAAGCCCTAGGCTCTGTGGTTTAACCCACAGTGCCACCTGCGTCCCTTGATGCTAGCTAAAGTATGTTAATTCCCTATATCCTTCGCGGCTACACTGACAGAAGTCTATTGGCATATATCACTGCAGTAACAGGGGTAAGGAGGCAGCTGATGTTCAAAACAGGATTGCAACTTAATGTTTGTATTTTTAAAAGGTGAAAAAGTACCCAAAAAATTAGCATGTTGACAGAACATCCATAATACCTGAGAGATATTTTAGAGGGGTTTTATCAACAGTGTGAGTAAACATGTGATTTCTAAGGGAGCTGCTTCAGTGGATGGGATCCAAACTTCCTAAGGTGGGACTAAAGCTGGGCAGGGGGATTCTGGCCAGCTGCCCCTTCCTCCTGCAAACATTTGCACCTTCCTAAACTCTGCTTTGGAGAGCTGGGAGCAGGTGGGTGCAGGAGAAGGGTGAAATAAGCAAATGCCTTCTCCTCACCACTTACTCCTGGATCAAAAGCCTTCCATGATCAGCAATTCATGGAAAGCTAAGCCTGGAGTCTGTCATCTTTGGCTTAAACACCTCCTTCTGTAACTCACATTCCATGTTCTCAAAACTGACTTTCATCCTCCAGCTGCAGGTGACTGAATTTAAGTTGTGTCAAACATTTACAGCACGGGTTGAAGTCATCCTCAATCTATTAAACAGGTCTGCAAGTCATCAGCCTCCCAGAAAAGGGGGGGGATATGGCCAACACTATAGTGTGTTCAATAATGTTTACTGCCTTTCATGCATCCCCCCCCCCCAACATGGGGATTAATATTTAAAAGTTTTGGTGTTCTGAATTTTCTCCATTTCCACTTCTACTATAGAAATGGTAAATGGTTCCAACTTTCAGGATTGCCTGGAAGACACATAGGATTTAAGTGTCTTGTGCTGTGTTACACTTTAGAAGCAGATGTTTATGTACGCTGGATTATCCATCTATTTCTGAATAGGTTTCTGGGGAAAATGTGAACTGGTCATTCCTACCAAAAAAAAATCAGGTCTGTCTGCATATTTTTCTTTCGAGAAAAACAGATTATTAAACACAATCTAGAAGATACCATTTAAGGAACACATGGAAATGAATCTTTTCTTTAATATACAAATAAAATGGCTTTGTAGTTTCCTCAAGTTGCTATTAATTGCATATGCTGGATAATCATTTTATTTCTTCTTTTTGCCACTTGCTTGCATAAATCGCCACCAAGAAGAACAGTACTTAAAGAGTATCACCAGAAATCTTAAAACAACATCACACAATAGCATTTTTTAGTTTCCTTCTAAAAATATTACCCTTTGAACGTGCAGTTCAATATCTTGCTGAGTGCAGCCTCCAATTTTATGCGGTACTTTCCTCACAACACCTTCGATGTCAACAATGCTCTCTTTGTTGATGCTGCCAATTAAAAAAAAAAGTCGGTATGATAATTGCGTCACAGTTGGGAGTATTCATTTGCATTTTTGATGGTCACAACGTAGAATTCTTATTATTCTTATTATTTTTAAATGAAATGTTGGACCACTGTAAAGAGATTTAGAAAGCGATTTAGAACACATCATCAGGAACCAAGGGGCGTTAGTTAAATTATTTCTCAGCTGTGATAAATTAACAACAGGGTTGATGGCTGAAATGGAGGATAGTCCTAAAGAGATTTTTTGTCAGCATTTCAGATCCAATCATTACATCATCCGTCTGGGAAGCATTAAGCAGAAATAATACTCTAAGTGCAAATGAGCAAAGCTACAGTTCTCCCAGATAGTCAGGTGTATTTTTAAAGCATGCACTTTAAAGGAAGGTGCAGATAAAGACAGGACAAAAGATAAACTTAAAAGTTGGTAAACTCAAGCATGGAAAAGCAATAGTAGAAAAATACTAAGGCTGCTTTTCTTCTTAGTAACAAAAAAAAATCTCACAATTATCTGTAGGGTGGAGACAGAAGGCTTGTCTTTAGTCAAAAAGGTCAGAAGCTTCATTTTAAAAAGGAGATTGAAGGGTAAAATTACCAGTGTATTAGTATCTTTTACCCTAGCATCTCATATTTTTAGATGCATTTCATTTTGACAGCTCTTTTCCAATGTAAAGGGGTGTATTTATATTTCTTTTACTTTAACCACTATTGGCTGAAGAAATCCAGTGGACAGATTTACTCAAGTTCCTTGTGAACATCATGGCCCAGTAAGGATTTGACCCTTCCATGATCAAACTCAAAGCCCAATACACTGCACTGGTAGATGTTTGTGCTCCTGAACCAGGCACCGCTTTGGGCTGTGTTTGGTTTAGTGCAGTGTTTCCCAACCAGTGTGCCTCCAGATGTTTTGGGACTACAATTCCCATCATCCCTGACCACTGGTATTGCTAGCGAGGGATGATGGGAGTTGTAGTCCCAAAACATCTGGAGGCACACTGGTTGGGAAACACTGGTTTAGTGTTACAAGAAATATCCTACCCTTTTCTCCCCCCGCCCCCCGGCCACTGCTTCACACACATTTCCCTTCTCCTCTGGCATGAGATTGGAAGTTCCTGCTTTGAATTTTGAGTAAAAACACATTGTGTCGTCCAAAAATATATATACTGTGGTTAATATTAACTATGCACAAAAACAAGCCAGCTTTTTTTTTCTAGATCAGTTGATCTAGAAAAGAAGCAAAGGTTTCCAAACAAATCCTCATGCCTGCACCAAAGTAGAGGGGAGTGCACGAGCCTGGAGTATGGCACGCTCATTCCTGTTATGCCAGACTATGGTTTATCTGAAACTTAACTGTGATGCTCAGACCAACCTACTGGCTTGTCTCCAACATTTATGTAGGTAGATTCTGAACTGCAACATCCGGTGCTCCCTGAAATGCTTCTCCTGAGGGCCAGGGGGGATCAGTGGAAATTGGAGAGAGGCAATGTAGATTGCATGCTAACCACATCAATCGACTATGCTCCCACCTCACAATTTCTCTACAGGGGTAGGCGATAGTATCCTGTACCAGGCAAAGCTTCCAAACAGTTTTCACAGAAAGCTCCATACCACATAGCTGTTCTTCAAGTTTGCAATGGGAAAGACTTTAATAAGATCAGGAAGGGACACAGCCATGGTGTCAGATGGACCTGACATTAACACACATCTGGCTATAATAGCTAGCTGTTTGTCCAGGAGCCAGGGAGGGTGTAGAAGAAAACCCAAGACTGCAGAGACTCAAATAACAGATTAAGAGGAAACAGACACCGCGCAATATTCAAGTAAATAAGCCTTGATGAGGTTCCAAATTCTTTAATCCCACCTACTTTAAAAGGCAAACACTCGACCCGGTGGTATGTCAGCAACATCAGGAAACAAGAATGAGATGTTTAAATCTGAGTTCTCTGGTCAATCATTCAATCGCACTATGCAAATTAAAAGTTCCCATGAAGACTGTTAAAGATCATAGTCATTTCTTGATCTGCCAATCCTCACCGAAACAGAGAGTTTCTGTCAAAGCCATCAATGCCTGCTCTTAATAAGGACATCGAAAGGATTTGAAATAATAGTCTGCTGATTTTGATTTCACCCTCCTCTCCTTTACTCATTCAAGCAGTCCCTACAAGCAACTTACTGATCCTGTTTCCCATTTGTGATGGTAGGTGTTGGCATACTAATATCAAAAACGTTGATTTTTGTAAAGGTCAAGGTTTCTCTCAAACTGCTTATATTATAAGGTGACGATTTATCAGCAGAGGTGCAGTAGTTTTTCCAAGCCCAGTAGTTGCCAAACTGAAGCAACGGAACCCTTAAGAAGGTACTTAAATACTTATCAGGAGCACCAAGAGAAAAATCCAATCCTGGTGAAGTGCCCTTTCCCTACTCCTCATACCATCTACACTAGCTGTTGTCTTCAATGTTTCATACCAACAAGCCTATGGCTGAAAATAGTGATGGCTGAAAGGTTTCATGGGAGTTAAGGATTGTATAGGTCCAACCATTGTCGAGAAAGACAGAGGTCATGAGGAAGAGGGAGAGAACGGTTGAACTGTACAGCGTTGCCTGCTGTTGGCTTGTCCAACCCCAATAATGATCTAGCAAGAATGAGAGAAAATAAAAGAGCACTAATGGGCAGACTACAACTCTTAAAAAGAAGCCTGAGAACACAGATCAGAGTATCAACAGAGGTCAGGGTCTTCTTGTACAGGAGTTAATAGTTTGTAAGTGCTATATAGATGAAGAAAAGGTATAAAATTATGCTTCTCCAGTAGTCAGAAAAAGCACACTTGACTGGTTTTTAAAAGCAGAGCCGTAAAAATCAATGAAAAGTATCTTAGAGCTAATATGTGGTCTCTCATAATCTCATGGTCATCTGTACTCAGAATCTGGGGAGACTTGAGGGTCTGTGCTGCTGCTATTTACCCACCCATGAGTCTCAATGGGAAATTATCAAGCGAAAGCTTCCTTCCTTTATCACAGGTAGAAGTCAGCTTCCAAACTGGGAGATTCCATGCTTGTTTGCATGGAACTGTGCATGGAACTTTGGATCTTCCCTAATTCTGGGAATTAAACCTTCGTTAAAGGCTTAGGAGACTGTGTGGTTTGCTCTAAATCTTCCTGGGGAATTTAGGACTGTGGGAAAATTTGAACAGGGTACTTTCAGCAGCTCATGGTCATGGACATGAACATGAACATGCCAGAATAGATATACTGTGTTTCTCCTAAAATAATACGTAGCCATAAAATAAGCCGTAGCAGGATTTCTACGCATTTGTGAAATATAAGCCATACCCGAAAATAAGCCATACCCCAAAAATAAGACATAGTGACGCGGCACCTCTCCCTTAAGACAGCCTAGATAGGCGTGGCTATGCAGCGTACCGACGCGGAGCGGTTAAAATAAGACATCCTCTGAAAATAAGCCATACTGTGTTTTTTGAGGGGGGGGGGAATATAAGACGGTGTCTTATTTTAGGAGAAACACGGGGTAGTAATAGTGACAAAATGATTACCTACGTCTTATCATTTGCTTCAAACCTATGGTACACGAGGGCCTTGGCTAAATTTGTGTATTCTGCCATGCATACTTTGTAGCACTTAGTAATGTGTCAATGAAAAGTCAAAACAGGATAGCCAGGATTACAAAAACAAGTATAAAAAAATCCAGTATCAACCAACTCCCACCTAGGGTCAAAATTAAGAAATCAGAGTCTGTGTCTCCATGCAGGGATAGCAAAGAATAGAGGTAAGCAGAAAGTGAACCGCAGGTCACTTGTCAGTTTCCAACGGGCTGCCTAAACTCCTTCAAAGAATGGTGGAGCACGTAAACCTCAACCTTATATATAGCATGGCACTTCTTCTACATTCTAAGCAACAGTATATACTTAGGATCACTTAACAAAGAATTATTAAAGAGATCCTAAGAATGCACTTGTGCTTTGTAAATTTAAGACACATTGGTAGGGTGTGGGAAAACTAGTAAACATAAAAGTAGACAACATAAAACTAAAGTCAATCCAATCCTGCCCAAGAATCAGGGCAGTCAGAAAAGCAAGATTATGATTGTGATCTTAATTAAAACAAAAACAAAACAAAAAAAACTCCAATAAATAACTGTTCTGGACTCAGAGGAAATTAGGAACAATTGTACAGGAACTAATTATTTAAGAGTCAGTTTAGGAATGACCCTGAGCAAACAGAAAACAATTCAAAGAAAGAAGAAAAGAGGAACTACAAAGGTCAGTAGCAAAGAAAAGTGGAACTTTTGCTGAACGCAGCTTACTTCCAAGTAAATATATATGGGCATCTTTGCATCTGGGGCCAGGCATTAATATCACTCTATATTAAGTTTCCAGCTGACTGCTCAAAAACTATATGTCAACAGCATACAAGAGTGTCTAGTGAATTATTGTATTTTAGTATTTTGGTGGAAGCCGCCCAGAGTGGCTGGGGGAAACCCAGCCAGATGGGCGGGGTATAAATAATAAATTATTATTATTATTATTATTATTATTATTATTATTATTATTACTACTATATATACTGTAGGAAGCAGTCGCACCATGTGTTTTTCCTACCTCAGAAATATCTTTTGAAGAAGAAAATAGTATAAAATCTGTATGTATGGCTATTCTATACAGTCACCTATAGTGTCATAGGAAAAGGTTTACATGCAATGCGTCCCTTGGTTCATACCTATTAGATCTACTCCACTCAAAACAGAGCATGCATTTTTAGCCTATTCTATCACTGACTGTAGCTACTAGGGGCCTGCACAACCACATGATTTGGTTCAGAACGTAATTTGGTGTTTTGGAGAAGAGCCCATTTCAAACATTCCAAATTGGGTTCTGAACCAAATCAAATGGTTATCCAGACCCCTAGACTGGACTGAAATAATTTAGAGGCTTATCAGGGTACAAAGTTAAATTCCAACTCAGAAAAATAAAGCTTTGCATCTCCTCCATTTACTATTAATGTGGAATTAAATATATACCGGTATATATTAATACCCCTGAAGCACTGTGACTGGAGATCCCTGGGAAAATCATTCCATCCAAGAGAAGTCAGACATGCCGGTCAGACTTGGTGTTTTTCGTATATGGCAAGCGGAGCGAGATGGAGGATTCAATTTTTGCAGGCACAATATCCGCAGTATGCTTTTAACATTGCTGAAGCAGCCCAGTCCCACTGGAGGTTCTTGCTTTGGGTACTTTATCTAAAACAAGCCCCAAATCTGCCCAAAGAAGCCTGCTTCAATGTGGGATGTGTCCAAATCAGATTCTTTAAAAATAAAAATGTTATGAGGAGCAACCTATCACTTGATTTCAAACTAGACCATGAAGGCACGTTATTCCAAGTGGTCAAATTATTTAGCTCATGAGGCTGAATAAATACGCAAGTGTGCTTGCATTGCATCCCTTTCAGGAACTTAAACTGGATAACCTACATTTCCACTGTTAAACAGTTTTATGTCATCAAAGCCAACAACACTCAGTTTCTGCACATGGCAATGTTCAAGCTCAGCTATCCAAGTATTAGTCAAGACTTTCTGCTTTAACCACATTGATTGCGTAGTCTGATTGCATTTGAGCAAACTTCTTTCAACAACTTTGTATTGCAAGATCAAACCCACAACAGCCGCTTAGTAATGAATCACTTTCAATCAGGTTTCTTGATAGAAAGCTTTCCATACTGCAGAAAGTTCACGCAGGTTATTTTTCTTTAGCTGACATCCAAGTGCTTTTTTCAGTTGTTTTGAATTAAACAATAACAGCATCCCTGAACCTGATTCAACAAAAAGATCTGTTCTGACTATATTGCCTCCTTTTGCTCTCTCAAATGTGGTCATCTCCAAGGGCACATGCAAGATGTGGCATCCCATAATTGGGCTTTAGTCATATGTAGGTTAACAATTTTTGATCTAAAGTGCACCACCATATTAATTTTAGCTTGTCCTCATCTGTTCATTCTCATTTAATGATTTGGTTCTGGGCTACATTCTATCCAAAATCTGACATTAACTTATTTAGGGCTCTGAAATATGACATAATTGCAAACTGATGAGCATATATTCTTTTCAAAATGAGACACTAAGATCTATTATTGATTCTCCAGGGAGGACCTCTTTAATCATGACAAGAACAGAAATGGGTACTTACCACTTCTAAGTGAGCTCATGCAGGCCTATCAAACAAGTTTCATGGGTCAGTAATTTAAATCAATGGCTAGCTTATGTCAGGTAGCACTTTAACCGCTTATGGCCAAAGACTTTTACAATAGTTTTCTTGATTTTTTTCCTCTCAATCCTTTTATTCAAAAGTACCCATTGCTTGAGTCAAGTCTCATAAAAACACCTTGGTATTCATGGATTTGAGCTCTATTTGCTGAAGCTGAACACACTTTTACATGACTCAGGTTCCAATATTGTTGTTTTGAGTTTATAGTTTCATTTGCAATGAACAATGAAAAAATTTACTAATATATGTATAAGGAAACTGTAGTACTGGTGACCCATTTCATTACATGCTAACTTGCCTACTATTTGAAAATATACAACAAAGGTTTATTTTGCACTTGTTGGAAGGACAGTTCTATTAGTTAACTACAACCCAACAGGCTGGTTAACAGTAAAAGCTCTAGGAAACTAATCCATGCTAAATGAACATGTCAACACACTTTTGCTACTTGAGATCAGTTCCTGCTACCTTATATATTGAGCTACAATTGGCAATCCTTTGCTCCCTTCCCCAGTATTATCTCAATATCCTATTTACTGTAACTCAGCAGTAGCAAGGCTAACAAAGAGAGCAATCGATTGATGTCACCTCTTAAGAAAGGTAGCACTAAACCTTCAACGTTTTAACTGTGCCAGTAAATTCAGTGAAGGCTGCGGGGGGGGGGGGAATGGCTTTAGACAGGACTGGTCCATGGTCACTGATACACAAGAGTTCAGCTTGACTGGCAAGAAAGTGGAGCTCTGCAGGAAGCTTTCCTCTAAAAACAACTGGATAGATCTAGTGGGCCCTTTCATACGTAGCATTCACAACCATGTGCGTCTGCTTCGGCACATCAGTCTCCGTTGGTTTAAACTACAATTCCCTGCTATGTCCATAATAAAGCACTGCCATTTTAATGTTGGTTTACTAACCAGGATCATGTAGCGCATTCAAAACCCATTCAAAATCTTTTCAGGGTTAAAATGAACTGTAGTTTACACTAACCAGGACCAGCTCACTGAAGCAGGAATGAAAAAGGGAAAGACGCTAGGGGAGGCACCAACCCCAGACTCATTTCTCAGCTTGCTAAACTATATGGGATGTTATGCACAGAACAGCATGTGGTGGGAGGAGAGGGGAAATTATTCTGAAATGAAATCTTCCCCTTCTTGCACAAGTTTGGTAGAAAAACTAATGTAACATGTTTTGCCACATGCTCACTAGATCTCAGTGTCTTGGGTTTAAGCATGGATAAGTTCCACACTGTTCCTTACACATCACATTACCAGTGATGGTCAAACTTGGCCATCCAGCTGTTTGGGGACTACAACTCCCATCATCCCTAGCTAACAGGACCAGTGGTCAGGGATTATGGGAATTGTAGTCCCAAAACAGCTGGAGGGCCGAGTTTGGCAATCACTGAGTTAAGCAGTGTCACTCTGCTGGCACTTCAAAGTCAACAGTAGCACGTTAAATGTTTTCAGCTTGAGCAAGAAAACGTTTCTTCTAATGACTAAGTAGCTGAAACGCATCGCTCAGAGCAAGAGCTTCTGGCATGAAAGCTGCAGTATTTTCAGGTAAACATTTCATATCAATAGTTCCCCCCATTACGAAAGTTCTCAGCTCTGTGCTAACACTGAGAAAAGGAGAACTGTACTTGTTTGGCTATGTACAAGAAGCAGCAGAAGCAGTATGAACCTAAGATGCTCGAAAACTGCAGATGCTTCTCATATACAGCTAGATGTTCAAAAATGTGTTAGGATAGATCCCATGAAATGGGTAGGAGAGCCAGAACATATGAAATAAAGGCAAGGCCATTTATTCATAGACACAAAAGAAGTATTGACAGCATCTGAACAGGGATAAATGCTTAAATCCACTCCAAATGCAGAGTTGTATACATTATTATTTTCTCCTCTATTTTATAGAAAGCTGTACAGAAATAAAAGGGTGAAGCAGCTAGATGTGATGTGAAGTGGGTTTGGGTTCATTAGCTTGCCTTCCTCTTCGGACAGACTCCTTTTGATTCAAGCTTCTTTTTCTTTTACGAAAGGTGGTAAGAGGTTAGAGTGAGCAATCAAGATTGGCATCAACTTTTTTTGGTAATCACTACAAGTCTATGGGATTTTGATTTAATTTGATTCTTTACACTGGCTAATTCAAAGTGTATAGTGTTAAGTGGGGAGCACTCCAAATTAAGACCAAAAAAAAGAACTGGGGAGCACAACCAGTTGCCTAGGGAGCAGTTGTCTAAGGGAGACGGAGATGACAAATTGACAATTAGAGGCAAAATGCATGGCTTTGTTAGAAATAAAACCTTCAGTATGAAGGCACGAACAGAGGATACAATAGGAAATGCCTGGTGCAGAGCAGAGCTGAAACCATTAGGAAGGTCAATCAAGGACTCATGACACAGTTGGAGCCAAAGCGAGGGCACCATTTAGGAAGACCAAATAAAGAGAAAACCCACATTTCTCTAATTACCGGTATGTTCTCCAGGAACTAGAAAAAAAATTGAATCTCAAAGACACTAAAAGAATTAACACATGTTACACATGCTCTAAATACTAGTACGCTAATGTGATACTGAGTGTGCTGCTCCCTATGGCCTTGAATCTAACTTCCAGAACTGTTTGGACCTTTTAAAAACTTTTCTAAGGAGAACAGTGCATCACTTTCCTCTCCACCCCATCAGAACTGTCTACACCTTCTGGCATGCATTTAGGGCCCACCCCTGAGCCACGAAAGCTACGTCGAGAAACAGAAGTATCTTGAGTTCTCCATACTGACGTAGACCCGTAATTTAAAGCCTGGATGTACCAAGTCAAAAGCTGGACACAGAAACATGTTGTTCTTGTAAAGGCCACTTTGCCACATAGGCATGTAAGGGATCAAACCAATCGGTGTCCTCAAAACTAAAAAGTGCAAAGGATAGCCCACCCACTCTCAGTAGTGTAACTTTACACACAATGCAAGGCCCAGACATATAGAGAGTTCTAAGATCAGAACTGGAAGCCTGCTCTGGTGCCACAGTCTAGTTCTGTTGCCTAACTTGTTTCCAGGGTACCTTGCTTTCTGCCCTCATTCCCAAATTGCTTTGGTAACCCAGGCACCCGTCAACTCAGACCCCAATCTTAAAGGCGCCTGTGGAGAGAAGGCACACCCTTGCCTTGACCATAATGCTTCTTGCTAAAATAGAAACAGAGCCAATTACTATCGGGGGAGGGGGACTTGAGGAAGGGGGGGCGTGGGGATACTACACAGAACAAGTTTTAGTTCCAGTAATGAAGATTACAAGAGTGCAAATTAGGTTCCTAACCCTTTCTGTCTTTCGGAGAGAAAAAATTGCACTGCTGAACTTCTAAATACCTTCAATTTGCACTTTGCATTTAAATGAGACAGAATACATTACACAGTAAAGATCTCATGCTTAAAAAAAATAAATAAAAAGATTGAGCCTGTGTTCACATGCACACACAAACATCCGACAAAATAATGTGTCCGAGTTCAGCCTGCCAACCTTTTTGTTAGCAGGCTTGAAAGTAAATAGGAGCTGTCTGCGGAGACAGAATGCTCCCCCAGCAGTTCAGAATGAATTTCAAGGCTGTGTTCCATTTTGTCTTTGTAAGTGTAATGCATTCAACACTATAGTGAACTGACAATTTAAATAACTACATTTTAAAAACAAACGTGGCATTGATGTTAATGTGCGAAAATGGTCCCAACCACTGGGAGCCTGGGTTCCCACCATTGTTTACTGTGACAACAGGATATAATTGCTTACTTACTTGGCAGCAAACTTTACCATCTGCTTACTTGCATGGTCTCCCACAGCCACCAGAGCCTGGACATTAAACTGCTGCTGACGTAGGACTAAGAAACACTGTTTTCCTGAAAAGAAAGAGGAAGGAACAATGCAGGTGTATTCAGGGCAAGTTACTTGGGATCTTTCTAAATGAATACAAAAATATGTTCTACTACTTTAAAATTAAGCCAGACTTTTAAACGCTTACAAAGCAAAGCCTACAGGCAAGACATGTGCATCCTTTGGCACAGATTTTTTACTCACAATAACCTTTTCATAGTTCCAAATAATTTCATTAAAAAAAAAAAAAAGCCAAATAAGCTCTTTGGATTGCAGCATATGTATTTAGGACACTTGAAATGATCAAACAACTTATCCTTATTTTATAACAGTTGCCTTTGTGAAGTGGGTGCAAATATAATTTAAAATTTTGTGGGCATCTCTATGGTTGCAATCCTATACACATGTACCCAAGACGTAAACTCCACTTAACTCAATGGGATTTCCTTTTGAGTAGACATGCAGAGGACCGCGCTGTAACATGTCTAAAGAAAATTAAAGGGTAACTGCACTGGCGGAATGGCTTTTGCTCACAGCAGCAGGATTCTGCTTCCTCACTTCCTCCCACCCCACTCCCAAATCTGCTCTGGGGGCTCCCCCCAATTCTCTGCAACAGATGGATAAAAAGATTGAGAGGACTTATTGCAAAACTTGCTTTCATCCTTCTCAGGATGCCTCCAGCATCCGTATTGCAAAACTTGCTTTCATCCTTCTCAGGATGCCTCACCACCTTTCTCCTGTTATCTTCCCCTGGAAGGTCTTATTCAGCCTTTTTCTCTGATTGCTCCTGGTTGTCAGTGACTAGTGGGAGGAATGGGAGAGAAAGAGAGAGCATTGGGGCCTGAAGGCACTGTGACACAGAGGTGGTTGGGGGCTACACCTCAGGTCCCTTCTGTGTCTCACTGCTGCAGATGCAATCTGAGTGATTCCAGGAAGAATGGGATCAATCGCTTGCCCTCTGAATGTGGTGCTTCTCCCTTGGATATTAGAGCCTACTAGGAGAAGGAGGATGCACTCTAGCCCCTGTGTAAGATACAGAATAGAGGGCCTTAGGCTTGCTTGCTAGAGTCAAGCCTGGAAATTATAAGGAGGTTCCCACCCCTTCCAGGATCCACTAATTGGTTTTTCAAAGAAGTGCTTTTGACACCTCTTTCAGGAGAAGTTAGTCCTTGCCTGTATGCTCCACTCCTCCACTGACTGAGAATGTGTTCTTTTTCTGTCTCTCAGGATTGTTCACATTTTCTCTTTTCAGTAGATGGGGGGGGGGGGATGGAAGGAAACCTATTATGAAACCTGGTTAATACCTCTGTTTATTTAACTCAGAAATATTTATGTGGTATTCTGCCAAGTATCTGTGTCGGAGATCTTGGCCATATCTGATTAAAATGATTATTGTTTAAAACACACTCTCACTCTTTTGCGATTCTGCGAAACAGACAAGATGAATTTTCCATATGCAACTCAACAGCTTTCTGACTCATAACATTAATGTTGCAATGAATTGGCGAGTGGGCTTCTACTGAGACTCATATCAGTTCCTCCAATGCTTGCCACCAACGGAACCTGAATCACACATCTCACTTTTAGTTTGACAGCTTGGATTTTTACCAGTTAGTGGTTTGGGCCAAATATTGCAGCCAGCATAAGGCAGACAAGGAAATTCGTCATCTTACTACTTACGCAGTACAGCTCCTAATCAGACGTGTCACTTTCTAATCCCATCCTTATACCAAGCACCTTGGAGAAGTAAAAATGAGTTTATCTCCATATTTTCTCAGTTAACCTGAGACATAGCAACTAGCTCATGGCCCCCCAACAAATATTATTATTGCACAGTATGATATCTTGTTATGCTCAAGCTTGCAGAAACTCTCAGCTGTATACGTTAATACATTTTCAGTCCCTTGAGTGATTCTCTTATCATGACGCGGTACGAGGGATAGAAATATTTTCAGAAAGGGGCATAAGGAAACCAACTTGACCATTTAGAAATTTTCTACCCATCCCAAGACAAGCCCTCAGCACCAATCTTCTCACCTGCCCATTTCCCACCCTCTTACAAACATATAAATCTGCAAGAGAATGGAAATAAGGGAGATCAGTAGCCCAGCCTAAAGCTGAAGGCTGGTTAAACTGTTCCAGCATTCTAATTTCCCACTACAGATGTGAATTCTGGGGAAATGTGTTTATATACATACTAGGAGACTTTAAGCCCGTTAAATTAACGGGCGCTAGAACATCATGGAAAGCGGGGACGGCGAGAACTTGCTGAAGTGCTCGATGTACTTGGGCGCCCCGGCCAACGCCGAATGGCCCTTCAGCAGGCAGCGCAGGAGGCGCATCGCGGCGGCGGCACTGGCACCAGCCAGGCCCCGGCAGGCCAACTCAGCCGCTACTTGTAACGGCTGCTGCCGCTTAGAAGTAAGTCCACGCGAGCGCGCACCCGCCGCTTCAGCAGCCCGGCCGCCCGAAGTCTCTGCGCTCCAATCCCTGTGCCCATGGGGCACATGCGCAGTTTCGCCCGGCCGCCCGAAGTCTCTGCGCTCCAATCCCTGTGTCCGTGGGGCACATGCGCAGTAGGACACAGGGACTGACACAGGGACTGGACGCAGAGACACTTGCACTTTATTACTGTAGATACATATACATATACATAATTAATTCACTGACCAAAAAAAACCTCATTTGCATAGTTAAGGGGAGAACTGTTCCTTCTGAGCCATACCAATGACTCCAAACTGTGCTCAGAGGGTGTAATGCTGTGAAGTGTAGCAATTTATTCACTCCGATTCATTTCTCTGGAGGGTTTTTTAAATTTTATTTTAACAATGCAGTTACCAGCGCTCCTCTGGACAATGGCGATTTCAAGCAGGCCCAGAAGTGAGCTCGAAATTTAGGCAGTCTTGGTGTTGTACATTTTGAATCCCTCCCGTCACAAATTGCAAATCTGGCAAGGGAGGGGTGCAAGAGGGAAACAAATACAAAGGGGCTGGGGCAGTAGTGACCCCCCCCCCCCCAGGTTGGGTCTTTCCAAACTTTGGGAGAATTCTCAGAAAGATCTCTGGCTTTTTAGGAGAATTTGAACGCACCATGTGGTATTATGCATTTCCACAACTGCGCAAGAGTTAATTTGTCTGAAACAAATTAAAATTAACCACGGTTTCGATAACGTGGCAGGCTGTGGTTAGGCAAAAGTAGAAGCGAAAGCTTTTGAAAACTCCCTCCTTGCAGTCATGACGTAAAAGTGGGGGAGATCACAAACCTGAAGCTTGCCTGGTGTCATTCATATGAAACTAATCTTTTCACATCAGCGCACAGGAGGGAAGTCTGCATCCCGTCTCATTTTAGGCAACCCCTATAGCCTCCTGAAGCTGCCTTGTGCTGCCCCCATCCTTCCATCCCCATAGAGTTCCTTCATTTGTGTTTGTTTCCTACTTATTTTTTCCTGGCTACTTACTGTGTTTCCCCTCCCTTCATGCAGTTTTAGTATAATTGGAAGTAGTTCATTTTATAAAAAATAAACTCCCTCCCCCTGCTTCTTCCCTGTCCATATGGAAATTTCCCCCCACAACTTTCCAAGATCAAATTGGTATGCTTCTGTCATATATGCATGTGTGTGCGGCACACTAAAGTCAGAAAGGGGTTACTTTCACTTGCTTTCCACAACAGGGAGTTTATTGGTCTGTTGCTCTAAAGATAAAATGCTCTGTATATTTGAGTGTAACTGAATCAAACTCAGTAGGCTTTACTTCCAAGTTGACCCACACAAGAGCGGGAATTCTAATGTAAGGTAATCACAGTGAAAATTGAAGCAGGGTGGACTTTACTCTGGATTAGTTAATCCAGAAACTTGTCTCTAGCTCCACCCATCATCTGCTCTGGCTCTGCCCACTACTAGTGTGGGATTATGGTCCCTCAAGTGGGGGAGGGGAGGCTACCCACTCCTGGTTTAGCCCAGTGTATGAACATGGGTCACTGTCCAAGTTGTTCGCTTTTTCTTAATTCTACTGAGAATTATAGAATCATAGTTGAGAGGAGCCATGCGGATCATATAGTCCAAACGCCTGCAATGCAGCAATCTCATTTTGAAGTAGAAAAGGGGGGGGGGAGATTCTGAAATAAAATCAGGTCACCATTTTAAGAAATATATTTATTAATTTATTTCTATACCATCCTTCATTTTGAGAATTATCAAGGTGGTTCGCAAACAAGTGAAACAGCAAGATGCAGCACTAAAACCAGATCAGTAAAATAAAGCTAAAAGTATCAATCACAGTGGCCAGGAATGTTCGGGAACGGGAATTACTGGTCAGGGAATTACCCAGATGAACAGGTATGTTTTCATTTTTCAGCAAAAACATCACAGAGTTGATCTCTATGGGCAGGTCATTCCACAAAGCAGGTGTCCTGCTGAAGAAAGATCTCCCCTACACCAGCGTTAAAGTGCACTTCTACAGGCCATGATACTGTTAATAGACCTCTTCCACAGATCACAGCAACTAGGCTGGTCTGTACAGGAGATAGGCCGATCTATATGTTCCCTTGGATAACTTGGTCCTGAGCTGCTTAGGGCTTTGTATACTAAAACCATAAACTAGCCAGTGCAGCTCTTTCAACTATCTAACACTGAGTGAATGTTGGCACTCATGTGTGCATGCCAACCATCCCAGATGAGCTTCATGGCTGCGTAAGATTACAGATTTTTCCACTTTTCAAACACATATATGCAAGTAAACGCTGACACGCTCATTCAGGCCACTATCAACATTTGCTAGTACAGTCGTACCTTGGAAGTCGAACGGAATCCGTTCCGGAAGTCTGTTCGGCTTCCGAAACGTTTGGAAACCAAAGCACAGCTTCTCAATCGGAACCCACGGAAGCCCCATTGGATGTTCGGCTTCCAAAAATAGTTCGCAAACCGGAACAGTCGCTTCTGGGTTTGCGGCGTTCAGGAGCCAAAACGTTCAAGAACAAAGCTTTTTGAAGACCAAGGTACGACTGTATATGATTTTTATTTTTTTAAATCACACACACACACACAAAAATCCCTGGGACCGTTAAAATAAATGTTTAACATTTACTGTTAACATTTATGCCCCCAGAACAAGAATGAAACTATAGTGAAATAGGTAACTGACCAGATTTAGTAACTAACCTTTCTTTTCTCCCTATTTATGCCCAATACAAGAAGCATTTCTATCAAGCATGTCAAAGATTTTGGGGAGCAGAGTTCAAGTCCAGTTCCTCAAGCTATTTTCATATTTTGTTCCAGAAAGCCTTTTTTCTTTAAATGTACGGTGTCTCAACCATGAGGTAAGTGAAGTTCAAACAAATGGAACATCTGTCAGACTTGTATGTCACCTGAAGAGGTCAAAGCATATTTAAACTTGTGCAATGGAAAGTGATCTCCAAGAGAACTAGTGCTCCCACAGTGAAGAAAAATGACAGGCAGGTGGTTCTGTCTGAACAAGCCATGCCATGGAGCTCAAGCTTAGATAAGGATTTCTTTGAGGCCACTGTAAGAACAATTTTTAAAAAAATATATATGAGCTGACATATTTTGTTTGGGGCTACATGAAAGGCCAATTCGTTCCAGGGTTTCCCATTTCCTTTAAAACTTAGGAAGTAACACAAACTAGCTTTATCCCGATTATCCAACTTGAAAAGAGAAATTCTAGTATGCCTGATGGCTGATACTTCGGCAGTGGTTTTAAATTTTACTTCAAAATAGTACTTTATAACTTTTGAGGCATTTAAAAGTAAGTATTTCATTATACAGCCCTCTTGAAAGCACCGTATTTACCTGTAGGTCTTTTTCTACCATGTTTAACTACAGAAAAAGAACTAACGCAGTAAGACAGGGACATTTATTTTGCAATATGGAAAACAGAAGTAAAAAGTTTTGGCTACTGCATCTGTGGCAAACCGTTCTCAAGAGTGCAACATTCCATAAAAATCCAGGAGGGAAAGACACAGAAAGCAAGAATCTAGAGCAGGGGTCGGCAACCTAAGGCCCATGGGCCACAAGCGGTCCACGGGGATGGTTTAACCGGCCCCCGAGCCAGCCCCGAACCAAGCCGCCCGTTTGGCGAGTCCCCGCGCGATGTGCTAAACTGGCGCAGTGCGGCGCAGGGACCTGCTTCCACGGTGCTGGAAAATGCGCCTGCACCCGCTCAGACGACTGGAATCGCGTCTGCACAGATGCAGGAAATCACGGGCGCACGGCACGCGTGATCCGGCTCACGGAGGGATCTCTGCTGGAGTGAACCAGCCCAGGCGAGGTAAACCTTGCTAACCCCAGATCTAGAGCACCTTTAAACACACACAACTATTTTCAAGCAAGCAGTCTGGGGCCATCTCCTAGCAATTTACTCGTGAGTAAACAGCCTAGCTATCATTTCAAGCTGCAAACTGAGGCAACTAGGTGAAGGCCTTCAGCTTGTTGCTGGGCACCTTCCACCCCATTTTCTTGCCAGGGAGATATCTAGTCAACTAAACTTTCCCTTTGTGGATTTGCTAGTGAGAAACCACTTCAGCCTCCTCCTTGACACAGCAGGCTAGAATATTTTCTTGAAAAATCCCTAAGCTGCTATTCAGAGTAGTGCAGGAAAGCATCAGGACAAGGGGAGAAAACCTGACCCTTCCTGACCCATAATAAAATGTTTTTAAAGAACGGTGTCGTTTTTACGGACCTTTGATAAAGCACATAAGATCCACAGATACTGTAGTTTGATTTGTCATAAGCTCTGGGCAGTACATAAACCATCTAAATAAATAAATTGTGCATACACAGTCTGGGACAGTGTTCCCTAACCTGGTGCCCTCAATATAATTTTGGACCACAACTCTCATCAATCCCAGCCACCGTGGCCAATGATCAGGGTTGATGGAGTTGTGGTCCAGCAACATCTGGATGGCACCAAGTTGAGAAAATCTTATCTAGGGCAACCTTGGAAGAGCCAAGCTTACCTTTTGCTCTGCTGGTATGAATCCTCCCACGCACCCAGACGATCTCATCGGCTTTCTCTGCTGTCAAGTCCTTTATTCGAACCAACACATGATCTGCAGGCAATACATGACTTGGTTAGCTATTATATTCATGGGAAGGGGGAACAATAGCCATTTTGATGCAACAAAGCTACCACGTAGATTTTATGTACATTTACACGGAAAGCTATTTACAACGCATTCATGGCAGAAATTAAACCTTGGTGGCCTTGGATGCCTTTTCCCAGCTTCAGTCTGTTCACCATCTCTGACTTGGTACGGGATTTATGAAGTGTTCTACCCCTTTGAATGATCTGACCACTGCTTTAGAGGAGGGAATGGAAAAGGTGGAGCAGCATGAATGAATGGTGAGTTGAGTACTGTAGTGTTTAATACAGGGGTCAGCAAACTTACCGCACCTTGGGCCGGTGTCTCCAGCGCCGATCGCGCGGCGGGCAGGAGGGCGGGGGAGCGTGCGCCCATACGTGTGCGCACACGCTATTCCCGGCACACTTCTGGGTCGGAGGAGCACCGAAAATAGCTTGTGCGCATGTGCATGGGCCTCCGCCGACCCGGATATGCACCGGAAATAGTGCTTGCACAAGCTATTTCCGATGCTCCTCTGACCCGGAAGTGGGCAGCCGCGCAGCGCAGCACCAGTAAGAGCGGGCGGCAGCAGCTGCCGTGGGCCGGATAAACAATCCCCGCGGGCCTTATCTGGCCCGCGGGCCTTAGTTTGGGGACCCCTGGTTTAATGTAAGGTACGCAAGTTAAGGTGTCTGTGGTGGGGGATAGAGAGAATCTGAAGTACTGTGCCTACAAAGATTGCATGTCATGGTCAGAAAATGAGAGGGCATATCCATTGGAGTGGTGGGGAAACCCAGATGGCTACAGGCATCCCACTCTCTGCCCCGGGGATGCAGTTTGTGAATGCTGCTCCGTTCACAATGAAAGCCCACTCATCCCCCGTACCAAGGTCCACACAGCTCAGTTTTATTCCGTTTTTACTTAGCTTTTAAGATTTTATTTGATTCTTGCGTTTTATATGAATTTATATTGACTTTTAAAATTACATTTTATGATAGCCGCGTAGAGATTTCTCTTCATGCTTAGTGGTATGCACATTTTATAAATAATATTGTATTTTTAATAAGGCAAGCAATCTTGTAAACTATTAATATATGTCTTAGCTGAAAACCACTGCTTCAGGTACTGGAGTTGGTCCTTTCTGTCTGGAAGCACAAGTACCTTGTGTAGTACCATAGATGTCTGCTCTTTTCACACTAAGCTTCTCTCTCTCTCTCTCTCTCTCTCTCTCATTCTCTCTCTCTCTCATTCTCTCTCTATCTCTCCTTCCAACTTCTAACTTTAGTGTCTTCCTATTCCAGGCTGTTTCTGTTTTGTTAATTTTTCACTTTCTGAATATCTTCACAGCTATACAAGTACTATATTATACGCTGAGGTCGGATTCTCTTCGGAATAATTCTTTTAGGTTCTGCAGATTCATTTAAGCTTTTAAAAGGCTAAGATGACTCTAAGGAAGTTCTATGTGAAGAATATAATGAATCTCAGGGGTAATTCTGTTGATATGAATAAGTTTGGGAATGGTTAGAGGTAACCACTGCTCTTCCATGAAGAGATGTTGTCTTCTCTAAGTAGTTTGGACAGAAAATCCTAAACACACTTAACAGATAGTGTCAGCCTCACTGAACACATTGTGACTTACTTTCTAGCTAGCAAACATGCATTGGATTAAGCTGTTGAAAACAAATTACTCTGAAACAGGGATCTGTGGTAAAAGGGATACACCACTACACTGTTGATGCGCTTGAGGCGGAAAAATAGAAAAACGATGAAACTGTGTAACAAGTTCTAATCCAATTTCAAGTTTCACCATTGCTAACGATAACTGAAACAGATCTGCTAAGCCTTAGTCAGACAGAATTACATCAACGATTTAAAATTATTACAAAGCTGCAACATTTTCCAGACATGAATAAAAAGGACAAAATGAGGTATCACCCTTTTCATAAGTCCCTAATGTTCAAGGCATCACCCAAAATGTGCATTAGATTAACTTTTTAAAAAATTACTGTAGACATAATGGCCCAACTTTCATTAAAACCAGATGGCAAACACATTTGACTACATGTTCTGACAAGGTCCAAATAATTATTTTCAACTATTGCACTGCTTCTATAAAAAAATCAGAAAGCAACTGCTAAAGAGAAACATACCGCAGAAAACTATTTTTGCACAAGTAGGTGAAGTAATCTGTTGCTTTTCCTTAATGGTGTTTTTTTTTTTAAAGAAGAAGAAAGCTCTAATAACTTGTTTCTTTAAACATTGAATCTGAATGCTTTCCTTTTCTCCAATCCACAATGGCAACTTAATCAACCTTTCTAAAGCGCTATCCAACTTTCTATTCCTTCCAACTCCTTCTTTACATGATGCAGTGAACCACTGCCCAATTTCCCCCGTTTCTCTCTCTCTCAAAAACGAGAACCATACCTCTCAATTTGTTTCTTCTACATCCCAACACATACGTGCTTGTATTACTCCCAGCTCGCACACAGAACATGACTTCTCAAAGGCTGGCATTATGTCCAAATACAAATTCATGCCGTGTAATACCGGTATCTATTATGGACTTATCTGCAAGGCTGAACTGAAGCCATAAGCATGCCTACCCGGGAAACAGGCAAGTGCACAAGAGTGGCTTATTTGTAGACATACACATAAACTGTCTTATTAGTCCAAGTGAATTGCTGGGCCACACCCAACAAGTGAAAATAGGCCATTATTAGCTTAGTTTTGTACATATCTAATGCTCCTTTTATAATTACGTAAGAGGAAGGGTGCGGAGTGTTAGGCGAGGGGTAGTACCCCTGGTGGGGAACACGTCATTCTCTTTCTGGGATAGTTTGTCTCACCTTTGGTCCCCACCCTGCGCTCATCTCTCACCTATGGCTCCTAGAAGCCGTCAGGATGCGACAGCGCTCAAACCCCAGGAAACGGCTTCGACTGGCCAGCTAAACCAGGTGAGGGTATTTGATGGCTCTCAAACCCTCAGGGAGTTAGGGACTTCCCCTGCATTTAAAGACGGGCTCCAGTGGATTGACAATGCACACAGCACTGTCTCTTGAGATACAGATGCCAACAAGTGGAGGTGTAGCCCTCCAGAAGTTGATGGACTCCAAATCCCATCATCCATGACCATTGGCCACTATGGCCAAGGGGAGTTAAACAACTTTTGGATGGCTTCCCCATACTTGATGTATGATTACAAGAAACCATGGCTGCAATCCTATGAATGCCTAAAGGTCAGTCCAATTATATTCATTGAAATTTACATCTGTAAGCAAAGATTCAAGAAGGAATCTAATGTTGTGCTAAGGCAATTGTTCCGTCATGGCAAGCATTCTGGCTTGCTAGACTCAGCAATCCCACCTCTCCTCCTCCCGTGTGCTTTTCCAGGGCTTCTCCTGATCCCCTCAAAGCAGATTTGGGGGGGGGGTGCAAGGAGGGAGGGAGAAGGGGGGAGCCCCATCTGTGCAAGCATTCTGCAAACAGGATTCCTTAGCTCACAGAGAGAAAGGGGCCTCTATAATTTTTGTCTTGATTCGTGCCAATTGTTCTCTCTGATTTTTAGCACATAACAAATGTGATTAGGGTTGTTGTTTTTTTGTCACGTGTTAAATTAGCTAAAGTTCCACAGTATTTTGTTCACTGCAAGCATGAAGTGAAACAACCTCATACCTTTTTTCCTTCAGACAGACTGGCTCCACTGCAGCTAGAAATGGTTATCTGTATATTGGACCTGACACAACTATCAGCACTATCTTGCAGATTGTGGTATTTACAACCCAATAGGTTTTTGTATGCTTTCCAGAATTTTGAAACTGACCTGGTTTCTCCTGAGACTGGATCAGCGGCAAAACTCCATACCTTTCCTTGGCATAATCCTAAAAAGGGGAAGAACAGTGTGTTATGCTAAAAGCTTTTACACCAAGCCAGAGTCCAAATAAGACAAAAACAAAAAACAAAAAAACCTCACATGTTGTGTACACAAATCTGAAATGACACACTTCATTTGAGCATTGCCAGCCATTAATGAATGGCAATGTTCTATATAAGAAGTCAAGTGCTAAACACAGACTGGAATCTCCAAATAAGAGCCACTTTTCACTTTGCTTTTGGTCTAGAATATGTACATCTCATCAAGTTTGCATTCATCTTTTATCAAGTTACTTTAAAATGTACACCACAAACTAAATTCAGCACTATATGCTACGTGACATTGCCTTTAGTACTGATCATTCAACACACACACACACACACACACACACACACACACGGAAAAACATCATGTCAGTGACATCAGCCTAGGGATCAACTTTCTCAAACTACGCTTTTATCACAGAATGAGTTGAGCCTTGACAACTGTGAAATCACCATGCTTCCCATGCATCATCGCCATAACAGATATAAGCTCAAATAACTCAGCTGCAACCACCAGCTATAAACCTATGGGAATAGATTGCTTTTCGTGGAGGAACTGGACTATGGCATTCAATATCCCAGTTGATCTGCCAGACCCAGACTTCAAGTCATGGAACAGAGTTCATTATTTACTCAGGCTTGTGCCTAACAGGTGCACAAATGGGAATACAAGGAATGAAGTGTTCCCAGAATTTAGACTATATTTCCAAACCTTTTCATCCCATTTACTCTTGTGTAGTTTCAGATTAATAATGCGAGACTAAGAAAACACGCCAGTAACTAAATATTAAAGCTGCAACCTCATTATGTTTCAATATACTATTTAAGGCTCAGTCTGTGTAATAAATAAATGATCCTAATTTCTATCCTTGGTATCTCAGGAAACAAGACTCCAGTCCATAAAAGGTTATGCCAAGAAAGGTTACCTAAAGGATCAACCCCCCCCCCATATGCCCCTTCCCAGCAACTGTGCTTCTCAGATGGGCTGCTGCTGAGAGTACTGCATGCCCCAGAGGTGTGCTCAGGCTGTACTAGAAACTGGACTTTAGTGTTGCAGTTCCAGCCCTCTGGAATCAATTACCAGCTGAAATTAGTTAGACACCCAGCATCATGATGTTCAGGCACTTACTGATGACATTTCTGTTTAAGATGATTTTCCCTAAGGTGTGACCTAATTGATTATGAAACATTAACTGTGCATCTGTAGGAATGGTTTTAAGTGTTATTAGAATTTATATTTATAGTGGTACCTCGGGTTAAGTACTTAATTCGTTCCGGAGGTCTGTTCTTAACCTGAAGCACCACTTTAGCTAATGGGACCTCCTGCTGCCACTGCGCCGCCAGAGCACGATTTCTGTTCTTAGCGGAGTTCTTAACTTGAAGCGTACTTAACCTGAAGCGTACTTAACCCGAGGTACCACTGTAATCTTATTTTTGCCCTGTTGTACATCACTTTGATGGCCACAGATTGTAAACCTGTTTATAAATTTGTACAATAGGAATGAATTAAAAACATTTGTTAATCTCTTTGTTGTTTCTACTACCAGCTGCAGTGGGCAATAGGCAAGACAGAATAACAATTGGGGGGAGGGAACCTAAGATAGTTCCACTAGGATGGCCTCATCTTGGGAAATATATAGAACTAGTTATTGATGGGGAAGAAATTGAGTCAGTGAGAGATTTCACTTTCTTGGGTTCCATGATCACTTCAGATGGTGACAGCAGCCACGAAATTAGAAGACGTCTGTTCTTGGGAGAAAAGCAATGACAAACCTAGACAGCATCTTAAAAAGCAAAGACATCACCTTGCCGACAAAGGTCCGTTAGTTAAAGCTATGGTATTCCCAGAAGTAATGTACGGAAGTGAGAGCTGGACCATAAAGAAGGCTGATCGCTGAAGAATTGATGCTTTTGAATTATGGTGCTGGAGGAGACTCTTGAGAGTCCCATGGACTGCAAGAAGATCAAACCTATCCATCCTTAAAGAAATCAGCCCTGCATGCTCACTAGAAGGACAGATCCTGAAGTTGAGGCTCCAGTACTTTGGCCACCTCATGAGAAGAGAAGACTCCCTAGAAAAGACCCTGATGTTGGGAAAGGTTGAGGGCACAAGGAGAAGGGGACGGCAGAGGATGAGATGGTTGGACAGTGTTCTCAAAGCTACTAACATGAGTTTGGCCAAACTGCGAGAGGCAGTGAAGGCTAGGCGTGCCTGGTGTGCTCTGGTCCATGGGGTCACGAAGAGTCGGACATGACTGAACGACTGAACAACAAAAAGTTATTGAATTAGGCAATTCCAATTTTCCTAACGTTGACATGAACATAAAATGTAATTACAAATGCTACCCAATCACTCTATCAGCTAAGATTACTCAAGAATGAAATATTTTTTTATTTTCTCAAACTACAATTGCTCCAGAGATCATGTGGAAAGGGGTTGATTTTTGTCCTGTACAGCCCAAAAACCTGCTCCAAATCACTGGAGGACCCTCTGGAACAGCATGGGAGGTGGAACATCAAATTGCAAAGGGAATCAACAAAAACCTCCTCCCTCTTTCATGAGTGTCAGCATCCACTGGATTGCCAACCCTTCCACAAACCAAAGAGCTGATCCAAGGTGCAATGTACAACTGCCCTTTATGGCTGTGATACTCAAAGTCTATTTGCATGAGCAGAGGTAATGCAGCAGCTGATTCTCAGGGGCCGCTCATCATTATTGGGAATAATTTTTGAGCAGATGAGCTTGAACTAAGTAGTTTAGGCAGCAAGACTAATCCCACTTACCCACTGAATTCAACAGGACACTTCTCAGTAAACACAGTTAGGAATGTGCTGCTAAATCAACTGTGGAGACAGTTGCCTGCTCCAAGAATTAATAATTACATTGAAAACAAATAAAAATGATAGATATTTATGAAAGCAGAAGACACTGAAGATAGTTTGCACATAACACAAATTATATAATGCATATTTTCTGCTAAGGAGGACTCTGAACAAGATCATTTTCAAAGGTCCTCTTAATAAAAATGATATCTAGTCATAATAAATATAGGTGTTCAGAACAGAATAAATTAGCCTTGATAAAGAGTACAAGGAGCTAATCATGTTTCAGCTTGTTAGGACTTTAGTACAGTGTACGTATCCACCCTGTTCTATGATGCAAGCCTCCTGTAACAGGCCCATATGCCCATTCAGTAAGCAGAAAAGAGGTTTTGACACCGCAGGGTATGAGTGGAGAAGCTCTGGCCTATGGGCCAACCTTGGCCTCCCATGGGTTGCACCTTGTCCTATGAGGCCATTTCCCCCAGACCACACCACCTGCCCATCAACTGACATCACTAGTGGTGGGCAGGATTTCCTCCAGGCTCATCAGCTGAAATCTATCCACCCCTGAGGAACGTGCCAACAATCGCACAGCCTCTCCATTCACCTTTCCATAAGACGCCCCTTAACCTGAGGACGGACAATAATAACCGTGCACATGCACACCCCACTGAAAGCAGTTTCATTTAAGGCTTGGCGACACAGCGCTCACACACAAACTCATTGCTAGCAAACAGGTCATTCTGCAGTGTTTCAAAAATGCCTGGATGAGTGTCTTTTTTTTTTAAGTACACTCCCACTGTGTGCGTGTGAGTGAGGAAATTTCAGCCCCCCCCCAAAAAAGTTGCTGTTCTCATCTTTCACAGCACAATGATTTGGGGGGGGGGAGTTTGAGAGAAACGCGTAACGGGAACTATGAAGACCTGTGTGACCTGATAGCATGGGGCGGGGGGGGGGGGGAGTTGCGTGCATAGATTGAACATGGCACCTTCCAAGCCCTTCCCAATGGAGTTTCGCGTGAGGAAATGGGATTGGGAGGAGAGGCTTCTGACCAGACAGTGGGCCTTTGAAGTTTGCAGTCCGCCCCCTTGAAACCCCCCTCTATCAGTGCCCATCCCCTCCCAATAAAGCAGTAGGAGACCCCCACCCCCACCCTGCCTCCGCCCCCTCTTTCAGAGACCCACATCAGCCGGCGGCTGCTCCATTGCGCTGTCTCGGTTCCGTTCCTGGTTCTTACGGGCGGCAACGCCGGGCATTTTGCCACCTCCGGCAATCAAGTTGGCCAGAGCCGCTTTATTTATCTTCTTTGTCCCCTACGGGCTTCCGTACCACCCTTTCTTTCTCCCTCTCTCTCTCTTTTTCTACCCCCGACCCCGCTTTTTTCCTTTCCGATACTTGCTCTCCCCAGAGTCCCTCCGCGTGTCCGCTCACGCTGCTTCCGGGCACGTAAAGCACGCACAGGAGGACACGGCGGCTACGTCACGCGAGAGCGCTCCCGGCCGCTCTTCGCTCACTCAACCCCTCCCTCCTCGCTCAGGGAGACGCATCGCGGGAAGCGGCCGCGTTCTCGCGAGCTTTCCGGAGTTGCCCCGCTCAATGTGTTCTCCCGTTTCTCCCTTAGGTACTGTCGTTAGGGGGAAAGGCAGGCGCGGGAAATTTAGGAACAATAAGAGAAAGGGCGCCTAGATAAAACTGGGGGGGAGGGGGTTTGCATTGCTCTCTCTCCCACGGGAGGGAGTGAAGGCAGCAAACTTGGGTGGCTTTTAAAAGAGGGCTGTGCAGATCAATGCAGGATAAGCCGGCTATTGATTTGTTTCCAGGAATCGAAGGAGCGCTTGTGCTTGGCTTCTTGTCAGACTCCTATAAATTGGAAGAGTTGGAAGGGGTCACGAGGGTCATCTAGTCCAGCCCCCTGCAATGCAGGAATCTTTCTACCCAACGTGTGGCTCGAACCCACTATGCTGGGATTTAAGAGTCTCATGCCATGCATGAGCTATGCAGCTGGCTTTGAAAACAGGATGCTGGGCTAGGTGGGCTGTTGGCCTCATCCAACAATGGGACACAGATGTGTTCAGAAGGTCAGCGGTTCGAATCCCCGCTACGGGGGGAGCTCCCGTTGCTCTGTCCCAGCTCCTGCCAACCTAGCAGTTCAAAAGTATGGCAGTGCAAGTAGATAAATAAGTACCACTGCAGCGGGAAGGTAAACGACATTTCCGTGCACTCTGGCTTCTGTCACTGTGTTCCCATTGCGCCAGAAGCGGTTTAGTCATGCTGGCCACATAACCCAGAAAGCTGTCTGTGGACAAATGCCGGCTTCCTCGGCCTGAAAGCAAGATGAGCACCACAACCCCATAGTCGCCTTTGACTGGACTTAACCGTCCAGGAGTCCTTCACCTTTTTTATTTCTCCACAAAAACATACAGTATGCTGCCACAAATGACCTACAATGCCATATACATTATTCTTACTGTAAACTGCTTTGTTTATTTATTTATTTATTTGTTGTTGTTTTGCAATCAAACAGTATATAAATTTTGTGAACTAAGATAAACGTACCCACCCAGAAGTAAATGCCACTTTTTCAATGAGTCTTATTCCCAAGTAAAAGTAAATATAGGATTAGAGCCTAGAATTCAACATGACTTTCTTCTGAGTTGGCATGCATATATTTGCAGTGAATAGGCATATACAGTATAACCTGCACTGATGGTCCTACTCAGGGTAGACCCACTGAGGTCCATTTATTTTAATAGGTTTGCTCTAAGAGTAATATTTGATACCACTATGCAATCATAAAGGGACCCAGGTGGCACTGTGGGTTAAACCAGAGCCTAGGGCTTGCTGATCAGAAGGTCAGCGGTTCAAATCCCCGCGACGGGGTGAGCCCCAGTTGCTCGGTCCCAGCTCCTGCCCACCTAGCAGTTCGAAAGCACGTCAAAGTGCAAGTAGATAAATAGGTACCGCTCCGGCGGGAAGGTAAACGGCGTTTCCGTGCGCTGCTCTGGTTCGCCAGAAGCGGCTTTGTCATGCTAGCCACATGACCTGGAATCTGTACGCCGGCTCTCGGCCAATAAAGCGAGATGAGCGCCGCAACCCCAGAGTAGGACACGACTGGACCTAATGGTCAGGGGTCCCTTTACCTTTACCTTTATGCAATCATAACCCCACTTACCTTGGAGTAAGACCCACTGAATTCAATAGGCCTTACTTCTGAATTGGGTTGGGGTAGGATTGGGCTGTGAATCTGAAAGAGCTGCATGACGGGAAGAAATTAAACATGCAACAACAAGACAGACATATGTGTGTATATATATATCTTTAAAAGTGAAACTAAAAGATGGATATGAATGCCCATTAATTTCAGCAACACTTACGCACCTGCCATTGTGGTTAAACCCTTCTTACCAGGATGATATATAGCAGGATGATATAAAGATTACTGAGTCAGCCTGAGGTAAGGGTTCAGCCTCTAGCGTACTTTGGTAATCTGCCAGCCCTTTTTTAATGTTTGGGCTGTTCCTATGTTCAATTAATTTGGACTAAGTGAAGGCAAAGTGGGCAACATCACAAGGGCAGGCTTCACCTCCAGCTGGATAAACAGACAATGACAACTCTACAGTGTGCCTATCCATGTATATTTGTATGCATGAAAATGTGCCAATGAATACAAGCGAGGCAGGGGCAGAGCCTCCCCCATCCACTCCTGGGCTGGAGGTTCCCTACCCATTTCATAAAACCCAAGGGTTAGATCCAACATTAGTTGTATTTAGAGTAGACCTACTAAAAACAGACTTAGTCGTGGGCCTGCAGGGCAGCAATGGGCCATAGGATCTGGTATAGCTCAGCCCCTCAGACTCACGCATACAGAAGCAGACACCAGTTCTGTGGAGGAAACCTTGCTTAGAGTGTCTGTGCTACCAAATGAGCTGCTGGTGGCCATAAGGGATGATAGCCACCTCATCCTAAGAGCTTTTGAAGAGGCCACTTTTCTCTAATAATACTGCTTTGAATAACTATCTAACTATTTAATATAGCTTTGAATGAATGACTTCGCTCCACTTGCCTGGGATAAGAGGATATTATTGCCTTTTGTGGCTGACACACAATCTTGATTCTAGCAAAAGCAGCAGCACAAGTTTCAGTAGTTAAATAATTTGCCGTTATCTGCTGAGTCCTGTCTCTTTTGCTGTGGGCACTCTTTTTACCAATCCTTGGTAATTGCATAGAAACTCGAGTCAAATAGAACCTCAGTGAAGGGTAAATTAAATTAAAACTGAACATCTGGGGCTCGATCTAGTCAAACAATGGCAGACAAAGTGCCCATACATGGAGTCCTACAGAGCTAAGACTTCCACCAGCACAAGCACCCGCTTTCTCTATTGCCATTCACTGTAGTATCCCACCTTTGCACTCATTGGAAAGGAAATAAGGAAACCAGAACTCCGTTTAGTTTTGTGAGATTCTGCACATGTGTGCTGTGTACCGAACCCCCCCTTTTTTGTCCTGAAAACTCACATCTGCAGAATATGTTCTCCCCATGGCTATAAATAATGCCTCAGGTTTTTCCCAGGACCCACTGTTTTAATTGTTCCTTACTCATTTGACACACACACACACACACAAAAAAAAAAACATGTTTACGATTCCCAGATATCCTGTATTTGAATGGAGCAATCTTTGTTTCTAGAACAACGTAACTCCTTGGGACACAACACATTTTTCTTTCCATAGACCTTCACAGTGCCAATGCCACACCTCCATGATATCTCCTATTGATGAGTTTTGGACTTCTCTCTCCCCCCACTATCCAAATAAACATGCATTTTGGTGTTAATTGCAATGCGATTCTACAGCCAACACCCTGAAAACCAAACCACAAAATATTAACTTCGACTTTCAGGAATTGGTATATACTATTATTTTGATTGGGTGAAGTGAAATCAGCAAGGTTAAGTCATTTAAGTCCATTCATTTCAATGGGCTTACTCTGAGTGCAACTTAGTAGGATATCACCCATTATTTCCCATTTTTAATAGCTAATCAATGATGTAAGCAACATCTCTAGTCTTTCTAATTATGGGACTGGCAAGGATCTTTACTCAAACTAGCTCAATCTGGAATGGAAATGGATGGAGGCAGCAGAGTTCATCTGCTCTGCCTTCTGTTAAGTGGAAACAGTTGCCCTTTGAGCCATATTTTGTTTAAAAACCCAATTAATAGGGGTGCTACCTGCCGTGAACTTAACAGTGATGAGTCCAAATAAATCTGTTACACAGAGTTAAACTAGGCGGAGGAGCACGCTAAGCCCTGTTGAAAAAGCTTTAACACCCTCCCTCTCCATTCATAAGGGGATTGCCAAATGGGGGTGACATCACCAGCTGTCAATTGGATGGCCCCCTTGGGTATACACAGATGAAAGCTGTATTGCACTTAAGTAACAAGACATGACAGACCATGTGTGAGTGCTAAATAATTTATACTTCAGGCTATGTACAGTAAACCACAAAGCCAAACTGAAGACATTTTGGCAGCTTGGGATTTAAAACAAAACTAGTTTCTATTCTCCCTTCCCCCTTCCAAAAAAAAAGGGGGGGAGGGGAAGCAGGCAAGTGCAGTGCAAAAAAAAAACTAAGTGGATGAATTTATACTCTTTGGGTATAAGTCCAATAAATGCTTGACAAGTTGTGCCAAAATAAGACCTATGCTATATTTTAATAAAACTATTATATTATAGCTGTGCTTTTTTGAACTCTTATTTTTGAATTCAACTATGGGTGCTTCTGCACTGCCTACTCATTGTTCTACGCAACGTTTCATGTTTAAGCATGTGCATCTCCTAATTTCCATCACGTCGGTTTTCACTCGCCTTTTTACAGGGCAAAGAGTGGAAATCCCATATTAAAACAGCACAGTAACATCCACAGAGTACATTTAAACTGCATGGCGTCCCCCAAAGAATCCTGGGTACTGTACGGTAGTTCTCCCCTCACAGCACTACAATCCTGAGCACACTTAACAAACTACACTTCCCAGCACAATTTGTTTCATATACACTGGAAGCACACTGCATGAGGAATATTTACGCACACATTTTGTAGACTGCCATCTAACGGGAAAGACATATCCAGTGGGATTCACTAGACTTCAAACAGCCAACTTGAGTTAAGTGGAGAAATGTGATTCTTGCCCTCACAAGCAAATTCATGTTGGACTGTAGTTGCGTGTGCAGGGGTATTGCATCCCGTTTCACCACTTGAGGTAAAACAGGAAGTGCCACCACCACTGCTGCTCACTCTGCCGCTAACAAGTGGTGCCGATTTCAGGCAAGATAATGCCCCAAATGGACACAATCTTGCCCTAAATCAGTGCCAATGATGGCAGTGCTTCTGGCAGAGGTGGTGGGGGAGGTGGGGAGCACATGAGAGTGTTGCCTGGGGGCTTCTGCCATCTGAGGCAGAGGCCCCAATGGCTAGGCTAATGGCCGCCTAATGGCTGGGCTAGTTCTATGTACAGTGGTACCTCGGGTTAAGAACTTAATTGGTTCTGGAGGTCTGTTCTTAACCTGAAACTGTTCTTAACCTGAGGTACCACTTTAGCTAATGGGGCCGCCGCGCCGCTGCCGTGTAATTTCTGTTCTCATCCTGAAGCAAAGTTCTTAACCCAAGGCACTATTTCTGGGTTAGCAGAGTCTGTAACCTGAAGCGTCTGTTACCCGAGGTACCACTGTATGTGTGTCATAGACACATACTGACCATTAGTGATCTATGGTGTCACACTTGTAGATCCAGCTCTAGGGTTCCAAATGGTCAGCTCCACATTGACATTTGTTTTGGAAATCGTGTATGTGTGTGTGTGTGTGTGTGTATATGCCAGAATTGCCTCCGGAGACTTCCAGCTGCTCATTCCTTCCTTATAAAAATACAGTGGTACCTCGGGTTACAGACGCTTCAGGTTACAGAAGCTTCAGGTTACATACAGACTCTGCTAACCCAGAAATATTACCTCGGGTTAAGAACTTTGCTTCAGGATGAGAACAGAAATCGAGCAGTGGCGGTGCAGCGGCAGGGGGAGGCTCCATTAGCTAAAGTGGTGTTTCAGGTTAAGAACGGACCTCCGGAATGAATTAAGTATGTAACCAGAGGTACCACTGTACATATTCCAGCCCATTAAAAAATTTAGAGCCAGCTTGACTCAGAGCATATGATTCTGGTCCTTTAATAATTAATAATTGTGAAAAATAATTTTAAAAATATATTTTATTCAGTAGAGTACAGATAATAATGACCTGTCTCACCAAGTGGTCACAAACGCAAGTGTGGAAAGGAATCATGAAATACTTTGTAGACAAAAAAGGAAGTGATTGATAAATTGGTAGTGCTACCTGTAGTAAAAATTACTTCATTCTCATTATTCTGTTGCCCTTTGATGGGGGGGAAAGGAGGTTTTTTTCTGTTTTGCATATAACAACATAACAGGTGGAATGAAGAGGATTAATTTAGTTAAATCCTGTAATTATGAGGAAAATGCAGCTATTTGCAGGTATGTAATAAATTTATCAATTTTTGACTAAAACTCCCATCAAAATAAACAAAACAAATAATGAATCCTTCCAAAATGGTGTAGGAATAGAATTTGCAGGAAAACCCAAATCCATCCTGGATTTTCATTTAGGAAGTTGCTACCCTCCGGATGTTTTCCCCCCTCCTTCAATGGGAAACAAAACCTTATTCAAAGGATTAAATGAGATGGCTATTCTCTTTGTTTTACAACTTCAGTCAGAAGTCTTTTCCTCTGACAAACAGCGTTTTCAATTAATACACTTCTAAAACAGGAACTTTGAGGAAGTGCATGCCTGTGATAAGAAGCAAAGAGTATTTCTTTTCCAAAAGGACTTCACACAAAGAGGCATCCTTTTTCAATTAAAAGGTTGATAACAACGGAGGTTTAAAAATCAGGGTTCTGAAGGGCTATTCTGATAAGAAGCAAACCACATTTTGTGCTAAGCTGAGATGAGCAGTGCATTTAAATTGGAGCGAACCAATCTCATCAACACTTTTGGTTGCTATGAATCCCAAGGTCTTTTAACAGAACTGGGAGCGGGGGACTCCAATCTTATATATGGAAGAGCAGAGTTAAATCTAGCAATCATTACTTGAATACACACACACACACACACACACATGCAGTGTGTGTCAGAAATATGTACAGCTTGAGATGTTTTGAAAATGTTCCCCATATTCTTTCTATAATACCAGGCTGTTTCCCTTTTGTAAAATGTTGGAAATATTTTATCCTAGTAATAAATTCACCAATTCATCTTAATCTCCAAGAAAATGTAGTATGTGTTCTTCAGTTTCACTTACAACACATCCCCCAAAGTTTTTGTTACTTGTGGTAAATCATATGTGAACATGTGTACAGTTCTGGTTGCCTCACCTCAAAAAGGATATTGTAGAGTTGGAAAAGCTTCAGAAAAGGGCAACTAAAATGATAAAGGGGGTGGAGCAACTTTCCTGTTAAGAAAGGTTGCAGCCTTTGGGACTTTTTAGCTTAGAGAAAAGGCAAGTTTATAAAATTATGCATAGCATGAACAAAATGGATAGAAAAAAACATCCCTTCTTTTATAACACTAGCACTCATGGACATGCAATGAAGCCGAATGTTGGAATATTCAAGGAGAGATTGCATCTTCTTGAGATCCTGGATGCTTCTGAAGCCTGATATTGGTCTGCACCCTTGCTCCTAATTTCATTTCTGTATCACTTCACTCCTGGAGGCATACTCCATTGCCTGTCAAGGCAGATGGATGCCAACAACAATATAACCACTCCATATGTCTTTTTGTTTTGCATTAATGATGGTGTCAAGGTGGTTATATTGTTGTTGGCATCCATCTGTCTTGAGAGACTTTCCTGGAGCACAAGCCTGGGCAGTGTGTAGGGAGATCTTGGGCTGCCCAGACAACAAGACCCCCCCTCTCAGCCTTGCTGATGTGTTTCAAAGGAAAGCAGAGCAATACATTTGGCACCAGCTTGGCCGCAGGAGTAGCCAGAAGGAGGCGTACAAGGCGCCATCCAGCCGTCTTAGGGACTTGGGTGGGGTTTACTTCTTAGCGCAGTGATGGCTAACCTTGACACTCCAGATGTTTTGGAACTACAACTCCCATCATCCCTAGCTAACAGGACCAGTGGTCAGGGATGATGGGAGTTGTAGTCCCAAAACA
This sequence comes from Darevskia mixta, assembly GCA_034641385.1. Taxonomy (NCBI): domain Eukaryota; kingdom Metazoa; phylum Chordata; class Lepidosauria; order Squamata; family Lacertidae; genus Darevskia; species Darevskia mixta. The sequence continues at coordinate 14,472,876 of JAWWNH010000001.1, forward strand.
TCTGGAGTGTCAAGGTTAGCCATCACTGTCTTAGCGTTTTCTTCTTCCAACGATATCCCACAAGGCAGCGGAGGTTTAGGTTCGGAGTTTTACTTCTGGACCTGGATGTGCTACCTTCCCAGTTTAATGAGCCCCATCTGCCCCTCACTTTCTTCTACAGCACATGCAGAAACCGCCTTCTTGACCTTTGAGTCCACTCTTCCGCTCAATCTGCTGGAGCCTGTCTTCACATGCAGGGGAAGTCCCTAACTCACTGGGGCGGGAGGGGGGGAGGTTGAGATTCATTGGCTACCCTTACCTGGTTTAACTGCCCAGCCGAAACTGTTTCCTGGGGTGTTGCCAATATCACATGCTGACGGCTTCTAGGAGCCACAGAGTAGGGACCAAAGGTGGATAAACTACCCCAGAAGGAGCATGATGTGTCCCCCAACAAAGGTACTACCCCTCCCCTAACACTCATACAGCCCTACTATTATTGCATCAATGACATTACCAAAACAAAACCACCCAGCAGTCTGGAAGGGTCCATAGTGATACCACTCTGTTCCTTAATTCTATGTATGCACAAATTATTTGGAAGTGTATGCATCAACTAATAATAATAAAAATAAATAATGTTGATGGCTCTTTCAGAGAAGAGACATCCCAGCCCTATCTGAAGATGCTAGGGATTGAACTAGGGAGGTTTTGCATGCAAAGCAGGTGCTCAAGCACAGAACGATAAACACTAAAAATGATGATGCAGAGAGCTAAGAAGCAATATCTAAGATGTAGGTTATCACATTTACAATATACTGGAATGCAAAAAGAAGGGGGCTGCTGTTGTTACCAAAGCAAACCTAAGAGGTCTTTTTGTGTGTGCGCACACATTGTATTAGAGTCTATGGGATGACAGTCACACAAAAAAGTCTTGCAGCAAGAGAACTGAACGATTCCTGGAGGAAATAAACGTTATCCTGAGAACAACAGCTGAACCAAAATCCCATAAGCCAGGAAAAACAGCTACACAATTACACTAACAGGTGGCTGGTTTCAAAACAAATTTCAAGGTCTGACAGCTCTGTGCACCTGCTATAGGCTGCTTTCTTTTTAAGGGGTTGAGTTTGGCATGATCCATACATTAAAAACTATGGTTTGCATTAATAAGAAAAGCCACCCCTGCATTAGAGAGACGATAAATATCTAGAATTAGCCAATAGGCAGTTTCCCTAATTTTACATTCTGTCTTAGTGCAAAAGTAATGTTGGAGCCAGAAGTTGTTAGTGTCAAATTGAGGGATATAATGAGCAATTTCTTTCACGATCATGAGCACCAGAAAATTAATCCCAGTGTTCAGGACAGGCAAAATTATAACAAGGGCTATTTAATTCTGAGCTCGATATCTGAATAATGTTAGGGCAAATTTAGGACGTTTTAAAAGTTGTTATTTTAAATTTGGGTATGGCTTTTCTCTCTCTCCAGTGCAACTATAGATTTTTTTTTTGTTTCTACTATGGCCGAGGAATAAAATTGTTTTACCCACTTTCTCAGGAATGTCTGGCCCCAACACCTGGCATCTTTAGGAAGGTGCTGGGGCCACAGCACCCCATCAGGATCCATTGCCTGGGGCCCCACTTAAAAACCCACACTACTCGGTGGTTTGAGCAATGATCCAGCAGTTGGGTCCAGGTTCTGTTTTAATTTTCCACAAATCCCTAGACCAATAAACAGTAGCATGAAAGGATGATATGATTTAAAGCGTATGCTGGGCTGCCATACCAAATGAGTTTATTAAACAATACAACTTTCTTCTTAAACTTCTTCTTAAAAGCCCCCCTCCCCCCCGGTGCCAATATCTTGTCAGTGCTTGAGAAGTATTTGTCCCTGTTTTTCCTCAGATCCAAGGTTGTAACTTCATGTAACACTTTGGCCATTGCTGGCCATGCCATTACCCACACTGTCATTGTCAGGCATTAGCCAAAATAAAGGGGAAAGAACCATCTACTTGAGGCAAACTACACCCACCTGCCAATCACCATGGGACTCTCAGGCAGGAGACAATTAAAGGGATCTTGTATCTCTGATCTAAGCATTAAGACAGACGATAAGCACTCTATGACAGTAAAAGGTAGCAGTTGTTGTTGTTGTTCAGTCGTTTAGTCGTGTCTGACTCTTCGTGACCCCATGGACCAGAGCACGCCAGGCACGCCTATCCTTCACTGCCTCTCGCAGTTTGGCCAAACTCATGTTAGTAGCTTCAAGAACACTGTCCAACCATCTCATCCTCTGTCATCCCCTTCTCCTTGTGCCCTCAATCTTTCCCAACATCAGGGTCTTTTCTAGGGAGTCTTCTCTTGAGGTGGCCAAAGTACTGGAGCCTCAACTTCAGGATCTGTCCTTCTAATGAGCACTCAGGGCTGATTTCTTTAAGAATGGATAGGTTTGATCTTCTTGCAGTCCATGGGACTCTCAAGAGTCTCCTCCAGCACCATAAAGGTAGCAGAGGAATCTTTTATCTCTGATCTTAATGTTAAGCACCTACTGTTGTTGGCATCTGTCTGTCTCAGGAAACCCCAGAGGAGTGCACCTTCAGGGGTGTGTGATGTCAAACTGTTGGAAGGTTGCAGCACCTTCTGTGGCTGTAGAGACCAATATGGGAGAGACATGTTTTGTTGCAGCTGGGGCAATAGAAGGCATCTGGTTGTGCTGATGCAGATGCACCATGGCATTTCTTCTCTCTTCGCTCCTTCCAGTGGTCATTCCTCCTCTGGTCACTGCTATGGAGACACACAGCTGTAAGATCAGGCACCATCCCTCTGTCTGGCTGCTCTTTGACAGTAAAAGGCAGCATTTCTCCCCATGCCCACACCAGCACTGTGATTTGTTAAAAGTGTTGTGACGGGTAAACTGTGGGAGATGAGAGGGAATGTGGATGAGGGAATATTGATTAATATTTCCTATCCCAGCTTGTGCTAACAAGCTCCAAACTAGCAGAGTTTCTCATCCCCAATAAAGCGCAGCAAAGCGTGGCGTTTAAGTTCCTATGAACTTCTAGAACAAGGCAGATCCTGGCATATATTTCCCCTGCTTCCCTCTTAAAAGAAAATACGCAACACATAAGCTTATAAAAGTATAAAGCTTTTACTTACAGACATTCCAAGCTCATACAGGCAGTCTCAGAAGGCAGGCTAGCTTAGATTAAATGTATTTACATGTGGAGATTCTCCTTAAGGGAGAAAGGCTCCATGTGGGCCTCTCTTGGCTGGAAGCCAAGAGAGCATCTCCTGAGATGTTGCATCCTCGGAGTCCTGGTGGGAAGAGAGGGAGAGTAGCAGCTCACCTGTATCTTTGAATAGCTACAGGTAAGGCCACTCCCACTTCTGGTCACACAAAGGAAGTGATTTCAGTCTTGGCACAGGAAACTCTACCTGGAGGACCAAGTCCCCTTTGTGTACACTCTAGGAATGTTGTGATTGACTGCACCAGTGTTATACATCCCACAAACCCCTTCTCAGTCTGAACAACATTTAACAAACATAAAACAACTTTATTCAACCACCCAGAGTCCCAGCTTGACACGCAGGTTCTGGAAACTCTCTCGTGGCAAGGGTTTCGTGAGAATGTCCGCAGTCATCTCCTGAGTATTACAGTAGGACATTTCTACTAGTCCATCTTGGATCATCTGGCGAATGAAGTGATACCTGACCCCAATGTGTTTTGAACGTGCAAGGAACTTTTCGGTTTGCGCTAGCTGCAGGCAGCCTTGATTGTCCTCCATCAAGCTGACAGGTCCTTTTCTCGGCAAACCAAAGTCTGTCAGGAGTTGATCCAGCCAGATGATCTCTCTGCATGCTTCCGAAGCTGAAATATATTCACTCTCTGTGGACGATAAGGCTACACATTTCTGTTTATAACTGCCCCAAATGATAGGTGCATTTCCAAACATAAAAACATAACCACTTGTGGATTTGTAATCCGCCTTATCCCCAGCCCAGTCTGCATCACTGTACCCAACCAACTTAGGGTCCCTTACAGCTGGCAATTTTAATTTACAATTCATTGTACCCTTGAGGTAACGCACCACCCTCTTGACCCCACCCAAGTCATGTTCAGTGGGAGAACTCACTTTTCTGCTTAGGATCCCCACTGCACTTGCTATGTCAGGTCTGCTGGTAGTAACCAAATACAAAAGTTTACCAATCGCTGACCTGTATTCGCTGTTGTCTGGCAGCAGCTTCGAATCTTGCTGATTCTTTAGAAAATCTGTGGCCATGGGTGTCGCGACAGGGTGTGCACCTTGCATCTGCATGCTTTCTATCAGTTCTATTATCTTCTGCTTCTGGCTGAGAAGAAATGAGCCGTCTTCTTCTCTCTCAATTTGAATTCCCAAGTAATACTGGACAAGTCCCAATTCCTTTACTTCCACCTCTTTGTTGAGATGTCTGACTATGTCTTTATAGTCTCTGTCATTGGACGTTGATATTAATAAATCATCGACAAAAGCCAGAATGTAAGAGAATTGTCCATTTCTGTTCTTAGTGTACAGGCACTTGTCAGCTGTTGACTGCTTGTACCCAAGCTGAACCAGCATTTCATGTAATTTCTGGTTCCATGCTCTTGCAGCTTGTTTCAAACCGTAAATTCCTTTCTGAAGTTTACATACAAGATGTGCCTCATTTTGCTTGATAAAGCCTTTGGGCTGCTTCATATAAATCTGTTCAGAAATCGTCCCATGAAGAAAAGCTGTTGCTATGTCGACATGACGGACTGATAGGCCTTTAGATGCTGCAATACTTAGAAGTAATCTAACACTGCTGTATCGCACTGTAGGCGCAAATACTTGATCATAGTCTTCGCCATACTGTTGTGAAAATCCTTGTGCTACAAGCCTAGCTTTGTAGCGTTGCACCTCCCCTTCTGACCCCTTCTTAAGCTTGAACACCCACTTGGACCCAATTGCCTTCTTACCAGGAGGTAGCTCTGTCAGGGTCCAGGTCTTGTTGCGATGCAGTGCATCCATCTCTTCCTGCGCGGCTTGCTTCCAGAGACTGGCCTCAGCAGCTGGCAACCGTTGAACCTGTTCCCACGTGGAAGGTTCCTGTGGTGGCGCCGACCCTGCAAAGTAGGACAGTCGTAGTGGTGGAACGCCTCTGTTGGACCTGGAGGAACGTCTGACCTCTGGCTCTTGTTGAACCGCATCAGCTTCCTCATCTCCTTCCAATGGCGGCATCCCTGCATACGGGTCCTCTTCGTCTCTGGAGCCTTCTGACATCTGGTCCTCCGCGTCTTCTGGGGTGTCATCTGTAGGGGGTGCTACAACACTAGGAGGTACAATACTAGGAGGTGGATTAGTTTCTGGTATGGCTTCAAAAGGAAAACTTACAAACTCCTCTGTTGGTGGCTCATTGGAACAGTCAATTGCTGTGTTCCTTGTGTCAGCCTTTTCATACTCCTCAAAATGAATCACGTGATGTGAACTTGTTTTCCCTGTTTGTAAGTCCACAACTCTGTAGCCTTTTCCTCCAGAAGCATATCCAACTAGGATACCAGGCTTTGCTCTGGAGTCAAGTTTGTGTCTGTGCTCCTTGGGCACGTGGTAATAGCACAAACTTCCAAATACACGTATGTGTGACAAATTTGGGGCTTTTCCATGCCAAAGTTCAAATGGCGTGCGCTCTGTGCCTTTTGTTGGCAGTCTATTCTGTATATAAATCGCAGTATTTGCTGCCTCGCCCCAAAGTTTCTTCGACAAGTTGGATCCTTTTAGCATACACCTTGTCATCTCTAGGATGGACCTAAATTTCCTCTCAGCAATAGAGTTTTGTTGAGGTGTGTAGCTTACTGTGGTCACATGTGCTATGCCTTCCTGAGCCATGAAGGCTTCCATTTCACGTGAGCAAAACTCCCCACCATTATCGGACATTAGGGTGGTGGGTGCTCGATGGAATTTGTTCTTGACCATGCTTACGTATTGCTTGAACAATTCCACTGTTTCACTCTTCTCTTTGAGAAGGTATCCCACACAAAACCTTGAATAATCATCCAAAAATATCAAAATATACTTATTTCCTCCTAAGGAAGGTATATTCATAGGTCCAGCTAAATCAGTGTACACAATGTCCAGAACTTTTGTGCTTCTCTTTTCTGCACAACGTGGGAAAGAAGGTTTGACTCCTTTTTCACTTACACAAGTTATACACTTTGGTGTGGGTGTGTTACTTTTGTTTACCTGTAGACCTCTCACAAGATCTCCATTCTGCAGTTCCTGGATGACTCTGATATCCCGGTGACCCAGTCTTCGATGCCAGAGCTCCAGATCTGCTTCATGCTTCTGCTTGGATTGGGCGACTTGTGCTGATTGGTTTTCTGAAACGTTAATCTCATAAACACCATTGATTAGTTTCCCTTGAGCATAAACCTCATCATTTTTCGTTACATTGCATTCTCCATTGGCAAATGTAACCTTGAAACCTTTCTTGTCTAAAGCAGACACACTAAGCAAGTTACAATTCAATTCTGGGACATATTGAACATTAGGCACAGTTGTTTCAAGAGATTCATTGTTCACCTTGAATTTCAAACGCATTGAACCTGCACCTTGTGATTTTAGAACATTTCCATCAGCAATCTGGATTTCAGTCCATTCACTATCATTAATTTCTCTGAAATATTCTCTTTTATGCGCAAAATGGCTTGTAGCTCCCGAATCTAAAATAAATTGGTCACTTTTCCTTTCATTTCTTTGCACATTTAAACTCTTTTCTTGCAGTAGAAATGTACGCTCGTGACCCCCCTTCTTTTCACCTTTTGGTTGAAAGGGGCGGGACTTATTCTTGGGCTTCTGGCAACTCCTTGCAATGTGCCCTTTTAAATTGCAGTTATGGCATATTAATTCTTTGGACACTTCCTTAGACTTGGGAAATTGCTTAGAAACATAACTTGTGTCCCTCCTTGGATTCCTTTGTGGAGAATCAAGGTAATCTCTGCATTCCTCTCTTAAGTGATTTACTAGTTCATTAAAAGTCAAATCTCTGGTGTGATCCATTATACTCTTAAATGAAGTAAATTCTTTTCCTAATGATGCCAGCATAAAAGTCACTTTGGTTGCATCATCAAAAGCTCTGGGAGTTAGGGCAATCCTTTGAACAATTTCATTAAAGTCCTTAAAATGCCCTGTAAATTGTTCTCTGGAATTCATCTTTAACTTCAGCAGTTTATCCAATAAATGTCTATAAGAGTTCTCTGATGATTGTGCATAAACCCTCTCAATATCCTTTAGAATCTGAGATGCATCACTTTCATAGTCAATCAGAGATAAATGCTCATCTTTCAAACTGCTCAAAATTATGTGTTTAGCTTCTGCATCTTGCCTTTCCCAATCTGCTTTCTTGGTTAAATCAGCAAAATCAGGTTTGGGATCTTTCACCGCTTTAAGCACTTGTTTTGCACCAAGATGCACTAAAAGGCGCTGCTTCCATTGCACAAAGTTACGATCATTCAGCAGCATAAAGCTTGATCTTGCTTCACTATCAAATCCTGAGCTTGCCATCTTAATCCTCAAAAATTGAAAAATTTTCAAAATTTCAAAAATTCCCAAAATGGCTAAAATTCAAAAATCAAAACTTAAAAATCTCAAAATGCAAACTAATCTTCACTGCCTCTGAGGTCTGTGAGCTCTGAGGGAGGGGAGGGGTCGCTAATCCCCCTTTCACAGCACAATGGAGAACAAAAGACCATGTGCTTACCAGGAAGTGCAAACAGAAAAATACTACTATGCCAAAAATCACAATCCAAAGCAATCCTTTAAAAATACACAAAATACGCAGTTCTGGGCCTCAAAACCCTTTGTGGGAGATGAGAGGGAATGTGGATGAGGGAATATTGATTAATATTTCCTATCCCAGCTTGTGCTAACAAGCTCCAAACTAGCAGAGTTTCTCATCCCCAATAAAGCGCAGCAAAGCGTGGCGTTTAAGTTCCTATGAACTTCTAGAACAAGGCAGATCCTGGCATATATTTCCCCTGCTTCCCTCTTAAAAGAAAATACGCGACACATAAGCTTATAAAAGTATAAAGCTTTTACTTACAGACATTCCAAGCTCATACAGGCAGTCTCAGAAGGCAGGCTAGCTTAGATTAAATGTATTTACATGTGGAGATTCTCCTTAAGGGAGAAAGGCTCCATGTGGGCCTCTCTTGGCTGGAAGCCAAGAGAGCATCTCCTGAGATGTTGCATCCTCGGAGTCCTGGTGGGAAGAGAGGGAGAGTAGCAGCTCACCTGTATCTTTGAATAGCTACAGGTAAGGCCACTCCCACTTCTGGTCACACAAAGGAAGTGATTTCAGTCTTGGCACAGGAAACTCTACCTGGAGGACCAAGTCCCCTTTGTGTACACTCTAGGAATGTTGTGATTGACTGCACCAGTGTTATACATCCCACATAAACTACAATGCCCAGAATTCTTTGGCAGAAACTGGTGTGGATGTGAGCTGGGTTAAAGTGGACCTCCCAAGTGTCCCTATTTGACAGGGACAGACCCAGATTTACAGAGGCCATCCCAGTTTCTGATTTGATCCTGGAATGTCCAACTTTTCCTTAGGACGCCTCTATTTTCCTCGGAGAAATGTTGGAGGGTATGGATTTATCCAACTCCTGAGCCATCCGAAGGCAGCCCGGTATAGGGGTGGGGTTTTTTTTGTTTACTGTTTTTTTAAAAAAATGTTTTTGTATATGTTGGAAGCTGCCCAGAGTGGCTGGGGCAACCCAGTCAGATGGGTGGGGTATAAATAGTATTTTATTATTATTATGGAATAGGACGTCCCTATCTTCATCAGAGAAATGTTAGAGGGTATGGTTAAAAGTTGCCACTGGCTATGCAATCAACAAGGAACTGTCCCAACTCCCTGTTGGAAAGTGTCCACATATGTTTAAAGTGTTTGTAAAATATACACTGGTTGCATTCAGACATTGCATTTTTAGGTGTACATGCAAAGGGCCAGTTTGTACTTACCGGTATGCTCATCAGTAGTGAAGTATATTTGGTATTAGGCTGTCAGTCTCTACAGTATCGAGATATTAACATTTCTTTGCTATTTAAAGCAGGCTTAATGTAGATTTTTTTCAAAGTATTTTGAATGCTGAATTTGAATTAGCTTTCTGATGTTGCCCAAAGCATCTAGAAGAGCATAAGTGGAACTGATCCCATGAGTACATTAGGCTTAAAAACCTATTAAGGAAACTTAACTATTAGCTAGTAATGCTTATTATTCATATAATTTGTTCACAGACTGGAAGACCAGTGCAATTGAACCAGAGAAACGTGAACCAGAGAGATGTAGAATTATTCTGATCTGCAAAACTATGGTAGTCCTCTGTGATCTCAAGGAAGGATTTAATTCCTTGAACTTAAATTCTACTGTATTGCAAAGGTCACTGTGCAGTCATCAAAACACTTTCCATTCTAAGTGCTTGGAGCGCTTTGTGCTTATGAAGGAGCTTGGCTTCTTCCTGTGAGATGTCAGCACTTCCTCTGGTGGTGTTGGGTTCATAGCTCCCTGAGCCATTAGGATTTTGGAAGTATTTCTGTAGCTTTTGGCAAATGGGAAGAGTTCCATCTCCTCAGTTCACACAATTTTGAAATGCATATGCCCAGGATAAATGATCATTCCAGCCTCATTACCTGAACAGCTTGATGAAGTTTGTGGAAGATGGGACAAAAATTAGAAAAACAGGTGGGTGGGTGGGGAAATGGTCCAGGAGACTTGATGTAAAAAGTACATGCTGCGCAAATGTCTACTTATGAATATCACGCTCCCTAGGGTCTATTGAACGGCAGAGTGCTATTTGCATATGCATTTTGAATTAGCTTGTTACAGGTCAAGAACTGCTAAAATTATACTGTACCTTACATTGAGTGTGAGTGAGTGAGTGAGTGAGTGTGTGTGTGTGTGTGTGTGTGTGTGTATGTGTAAAAGGGCAACAGGACAAAAAGTACACCCTGAAGAAGAACCATACAAAAACACAGAGCACAAAATGAGTAAGAAGCAAAATTACTATAAGGGTACCTACAACTAACACCGGTGGGACAGGGGGGGGGGGAGTTTGAAGGGCATGAGGAGAAGACAAAGGGCCAAATAAGTTCAATAATTTCCCCAAACAAAATCATAATGGGCTGTAATGAGACAACCCATTGTGTGAGTAGAATCTACCTGAAGTGCTGTGAATGCACAGAAAACACTAGGGATATGGTTTTCTTGGAGAAGCTAACTCATGAACTCAAAGTCACCATGAGAATTTATAGTCATAAGGGAGCCTTTTCTTTATCTTACATGATGATGGGCTTTTAGCCTGTACTGGATTTTGGGACACCTGCACTTTGATACTAGCCTTGTTGCTCCTCAGGAGAGGTTACACTTTACTTGACGTGGTTTGGGAAGGAAACAGAATACTGTAAATAGAACTGGAAGTGCCAAGGTCACTTTTAATAGCACACGAATTACTTCTCAACAAGCTTCACAATTGCTTTGTTTCTTCCTCCCTGTAACATTATAAACAGGCATCGTCAAAGAAAACTTTTTAAAAAACATACGCACAAACACAAGGAAGCTGCACAAACTCTTAAGAAAGGACAGCAGTTGGCCAAAAGGGTTCACTGAGAATCCCACATTGTCCAGCGAGTGCATTTTGAAGTGACGTCTAAAAGGCTGGCTTTGTTTTTTTAAAGAGGAAGCAGCTATATTGTCCTGAATTCCTGTGCTTTAAGCACAACATAAAACACATTGGAGGTGTAAATGCTGTGTGTAAGGCTCAACATTGTGACAACAGACTTTTAACGTTGTTTTTTTAAAAAAAGAGTGATACACCCTAATGCAGGCATAGGCAACCTTGGCTCTCCAGATGTTTTGGGACTACAATTCCCATCATCCCTGACCACTGGTCCTGTTAGCTAGGGATCATGGGAGTTGTAGTTTCAAAACATCTGGAGAGCCAAGGTTGCCTATGCCTGCCTAGTGAAACAAAAAAAGCCTAATTCAGCATGCATTTCCCTATAGAATTCAATCCTATTGATTTCTATGTGGTTCCCGGACTGACAGCTCAATCTATTTCAATGTTGGCCACAGGATAGTATCTTCTGCTGTACCTAAGGACAGCAGGCTAGTTTAGGGGGCACAGGGAAGGCCATGTAAAACACACACTCCAGTACCTTGTCACTACTCACTCCCTGTTCCCCTGCATCCTCTGTCACGGGTGGTTGCCTCGCTTTGCCTAACGGTAGGGCCAGCCTTTCATAAAATCTGCGAGCCCTACCCAACTCCTCCCAGTTTTGTCTGATTGTGGCAGTCTCTGTAAACTACTATGGAGGGGGTCATCACAAAAGGATACCACAACAGTGCATCCGGTTCTTTTTGCCCTGCTGTGTCAGTCAAGCACTGCTTTATGTAAGGGTGTGTAGTATTTAAAGGAACCACATTATCTTGCAGTTCCTGAAAGAAGCATCAAATACAAACCAGATTTATAAGGTTCAGAAATTCATTGAGCTACATAAACAGCATTGGCTCGTTTTGTTTTCCCAAATGGCAAAGGCTGGCAAAATGTCATTTGAAAGGCCTCTTTAGCACCTTACCCTTTGGAAAGGATTCAAGGTTTTTTGTTTTTTTTAAGGGTGACCTTTAGCTCACTATGTCTCTAAAAATGCGTGACGGAGGAAGAGATGCATTAAAAGAGATGCTCCTCGTGGTTGTTCTCATCTTCCCACCTGCCATTCAGTCGCTTCTTACAACTGCTGCATTTGTTATACAGGACTGAGAATCGGGAATCTGATTCATGCCATTGGCACTTAGGTTTTTTAATGCACTGGCTGCTGCTTTGTTATTAACTCTTTTTATAAGGTTCTCTCGGTGACTGATCGCATCTTCAGTTAGCCCTTCCTTGCCTGCAAAATGTTCTTTCTTGTAAACCTGAAGTTCACATGTCCAGGGCCAAATACTTTAGATCACTTACCATGGTCCAGTAATCCTTTGACCACCCTGATGCACTAACAGTAATGAAAGGAGAGAGGCGAATGCATGCTTTAGGGCAAAGCAGGGACTGGACTCTTCATTCATGATTATCAGCTTGAGTGGAAATTCTTCCCACTTGAGTTCAGAGCTACTAGCCACAATGGCTATGCTCGACCTCCACTGTAGAAACAACAACAGACAGTCACGGTAACTATACAAAGGATAATATACAAAACCGTGAACAGCTATAGATGAAAATGTATTGAATCATGAACTAAACTGACAGTGTCAAACAAAAAGCATACATAGGTATTTCCTCAGAGGCAAAAGCCTGTATATACTTTCAAACATTAAAGTGCTAATTCAAAGTGCAATATATAGTGTTGGAGATGGTTATGCAACGTCCATCATACGTATGGGTCTATCTTTCCAGTGTTAAAGATGGTTAAGCAAAGTCCATCAAACGTATGGGTCTGTCTTCCCTGACCTCCACTGTAGCAGGCAGTATGCCTCTAAATACCAGTTGCTGGGCATCAAAAGTGGGGAAAGTGCTCTTGTGCTCAGGTATACTGCTTCTGGGCTTCCCGTAGGCACCTGGCTGGCCACTGTTGAGAACAGGATGCTGGACTAGATGGGCCATTGGCCTGATCCAGCAGGTTCTTCTTATGTTCCTATGTTCTTGCACACGTGGTGAAAAGTTCACAGGGAAAATGACTTCCCTCTTGAGCAGTGGTGTAGCACAGAGGGAATGCCAGGGAGTACAGCTCTAGAGGAACAATGATGTCACCTTTAGGAGGGTAAGTGATGGGCTCTCCTTGCTATGGCAAAGGAGGTGATAACGAGGCTTTCAAGTTTTACTATTATTTGTAACATATTAGCATAGAGGAAGTAAGACAATGAGGCTAGCTTCTTATTCAGTGACTGTCCCCAATTATTTATCTGTAATTAACACAGTTCCCTTCCTTTTTTTTTAATCTCTCGGCAGGGGGCTGGTGAGTTTCTGTGCTTCAAAATTTACCAATATGCCACTGCTTTTGAGCAAACTCAAGCCAAGTCTTCTCTTATGCCCCTGCTCATCTTGTTTAACGCTTTAACCCAGACTTTCCTGATTTGGTGCCATCCAGCTGCTTTAGACTGCAGCTCCCACTAGCCCCAGCCAGCATGGTTGAGGAAGGCTGCTTCCTCGGGATGGTGATGTGAGGTAAAATGAATACATGTGTGAGAGAGAGACGTTGCTGTGCTGAAGTTGTGGTTGTTTTGGTCCCATGGATCACTGGGTTGTTGGGAGTCCCTTCCCAGTTAACAGGGGGGAAATGACCACAGCGCCTGACCAAAGTGTCAAAATGCCAAAAACTTTGTTCCCATTGAAACCAATGGGAATTTAAATTAATACACGACCAAGGTTGCATCCTCACTTTACATTTAAAGTACATGAGTACTTCAAATGTAAGGTACAGATGTGACCTAATTTGTCCCAACTAAGCTTAGCTGAGCTCAACTAACTTGTTTCAGCTAATCCTTACTAACTAGGACTGCAGTACCAACTCCATGTAATTGGGTGTAAAGCCCAATGAATTCAGTACAGCCTACTTGTAAGTAAACATGGTTAGTGTTATGGTGTTAGTCTGGATCCAACCCTATGTATGTGGCAAGCTAAAATAACTTAAACCCCTACATGCTATTGGTGACCTTTACTAACCCTGCTATGGCCATGGAAGTCTGCATTGTAAGATGCCTTTGTTTCTTGCGCTTATTTGTTTTTTGATACTATCTATGAGTGTTGAGCGATTTCTTCCTGTAGGGCCCACATTTACTGCAGCAAAAGGAAAGGCTGGGACCTGAGAGCCTTTTGACGGTTTGATTCCAAAATGCAAAGGGCATGGATTGCTCCCTGCCCTTTCCTTGCCTTCCTTATCTCTCTTGCCTATTCAGGGACATGGGCTTCTGTAGCAGACTGAATGGCTTTATAGTCCAGCCAGAAATGTCTCAATGCATGTGTCTACCTCACACTTAAGGCCCAGAGCCCCTTCCCCCAAAAAAACCTTAGAACAGAGAATAATATTCTTGGATGCCAATCAGCTTGCAATATACCGTATTTTTCCGTCTATAAGACGCCCCCTATTTTTGAGGACTCAGATTTAAGAAAATGGGGAAAGATATATCCATGTATAAGACGCTCCCTAATTTTTGACATTATTTTTTAGGGGAAAACCCTAGTCTTATACACGGAAGAATACGGTACCAGGTTTTGACATGGGAGTCTGGGCTTTGGTTCTCACCATAATGTGCGCCATAACTGACTACGGTATCTCCAGGTGAGGGATCTAGCCATACCTGATAATATACACCCAGAAAGGAGAAGAAAATAATATAGTAGGTTTAAAAAAATAAATCTGAAAATATGCTAGCTTTCTGTAATTTGGGTGGAATGCCTGCACTTTAGTGGCTTGGTCCCCCCCCCCCAATGTTTTTTCACCTTTCCACTTTTATGCTTCTGCTGTGGGTGTAGAAAAAACATGATGGCCTGCTTCTCCCTTAACCTTCACTGTGCTACCCTGCATCTTCAGCATAGGGACCACTTTATTGCATCATCCAAGCTGTTAGAATGTGAAGATCTGTGTTTTATGGTACAAGAAAAAGTCGTAATAATAATTAATACTAAGCCAAACAAGGGGGAGGTTTGCGTGTAGCTAATATTCCAACTGCTTAGGAAACTGCTTTACTTTGGACCACATCAGGAAAGCCAAGAACTGAGTCTTGTCATTTGCCAGCCCAGGACCTCCAGACACACTGCCCAGGCTTGCACCCCAGAGAAGTTGCAGCAAAAGCAACAAGGGAGGCAGCAGTTACGAGTTATAAGCTCAACCTATTGGCATAAGGTGTGAGCACTATGGGTTGCCTTCATTGGTGGGAAAGCCTAGGTAAAATCACATATGCTTTCGCTCACTTACACATAAATACAGAGTTAAGGGCTTCAGATTCTTCAGGGATTCACCCTGCTTGCTTTTGGATTCACCCATCATATCTCAGAAGCAGCAAAGAGTCATGATGGTGATTCAGTAACCAAACCATTCTCCCCATGGCATCAAGACAGAACAATATAGTAAGAAAATACAGAGTTCTCAACATCATGGTAGTCATGTAGGGGCATGAACGTAAGATAGAACGGGGCATAATCCTGTAGCATATTTCCCCCCTTCCTGCTAGATTGTGAGACCAGAAGTGAGTAAGAATGGGGCAAAACAAGCAAGTTCTTGCAAGCAAGAAGGGGGATGCTCAAGAGGGAGGTGTGTGTGTGTGTGTGTGTGTACCTCCTCTTTTTCCTGGCCACAAATTCTTCCCTGCAAACTCACCCTGCCTCTGTATGCCCAGTATATTGGTAGTTGTGCCATTTGGTCCATGCATTTGCTGAGATCATGTCAGGTTCACCTATGTAGCTTCTGTGCCTGTTTCCACCCAGATGGCATCCACCAGAACTTGGAACTTAACTTTGGTTTTTGCTGTCCCCCATAATGTCATTGTATTGCCTTTCTGCCATTTTGCTATGTTACTTTTGATAACTTGCAGGGAACCAACAGGAGGTGCTGTAAGTCCTGTCGAATGACAACATTTCCCATCTGAATTCTCATGCACACAAACGTCTGTGAGCACTCCAGCCACAACAAGCAGGGCGGTGTTTTTGTTTACACAGAAAGTCATGTCCTTTACGAACGGGCACAGGTGTGGCAGAGGACTCAACATAGCCTCCAGCCGGTCTGTTGGGCAAAAGGAAATGGACGGGAATCCTGCCCTCTTAGTCCTCTTCCTTTTCCAGTAGCAATGAGCCTGGAGATGGAGGGAAATGAACAAACGCCAGTCAGTCTTTCCCTCTAAGCCCCGAGGCCCTTCTTTGCACACCAGCTGAAGAAAGGAAATGCAGTAGGATTAGCCCATTTCCCTTTGAAGACAGCTGTGTGTACACAGCGCACAGAACTGGAGTATTATTTTGTTCCTTGCTGGCTGGCAGCAGCCTCAACTTGCAATGTCATCTTTAACTGGGGGTGGAACCAACGTCCTGTTGCGGCATCTGCCCAGGGGGCTGCTCCGGTGGCCTCTCTCTCTTTTTTCCTGTTTTTGTGAGCAAAGCTTAACATGAAACTGTTAAATAGAGAAGCACCGGAATAATCTTGCAACAGCACCAGCTGCAACTATGGACGGGGCGTGGTGGTGGTGGTGGTGGTGGTGGTGAGGGGGTTGCCCATTTTGGGATTGTAAAATGTAACTGAATCTCTTTCCTGCCTCTGTGTGCTTCATTGTTATGGGGAATTAGAGCCAAACCAGATACGGTGTTCTGATGGGATCCCCCGTCTCTTCTCTAAAAAAGTCAACGGGATGGGTATGAGAGTGTGTGGATTTTGGGTCCCATGGCACCATGGAGGAAGGGAGCTTCCCTCTGTGCTGTTTTCCAAGTCTAAAGAAGCTCCACCAGCTTTTTATATAGGCTGGATGGAGGCAAATAGCTGCTGGCATGGGCGTAGCCAGGATTTTTGTTGGGGGGAGCAGGACTTGCTTAGGGGGGCAGGACTTTTGTTAGGGAGGGCAGAACCAATGTGATTGGTCAGTTAGTTAAGTAATTCTATTGTTTTACTTGACCTAAGGGGGGCAGCTGCCCCCTGCCCTCCTCTCCCCTGGTTGCTGAGGCAAAGCCATTTAGATGAGATAAAGACACAGGGCAGAGATGGGGAATCTGTGGTGCTCCAGAAGTTGTTGGACTCCAAGTCCCATCAGCCCCAGCCAACCTGGCCAGTAGTCAGGCATGATGGGAGCTACAGTCCAGGGACATCTTGAGGACTACCGATTCCCCAACCTTGGCATAGGGAGAAGGAGAGAGAGCCACAGCAGTGACCTCCAGATGTGGTAGAGCCCCAGCCAATGATCAGAAGTGATGGGAACTGTAATCCAACAACATTTGGGGGACATCACATTGGGTACCTCATAGGGGGGAGGAGAAGAGTTAGCCTTCCTCCAGCACAGTGGTCTGATCCCAAATTGAGGGCACCTGGAGATGCTTTTAAATATATCTATATTAAAAGAAGCAGGAAATCAGACTATGGGTAATCAATCACAGCCTTCCCAGCTTATGGTGCTAACTGCAGAAAACTAACAGCAAGTCATCCCTACCTTTTTCAAAATTTGGCTCCAACTTTGGCCCTCAGGATCCTATAGCGTGTCTCTAAATACCAGTCACTGGAGACAATCAGCAGGAGAGGGCTGTTGTGCTCTAGTCTTGCTCATGGGCTTCCCAAAGGCAACTGGTTGGCCATTGTACAGGCTAGTACCGGTAGAACAGACAGGCCTTAGGTTTGATCCATTAGGGCTTATGTTCTTAAATAGATGGTGAAAGATTGGGGAAAGATCCTAAGAAGATTCTGCAGCAGTGGTATCATGGAAAAGAAGAGGGTTTACCGTACTTTAGAACATTAACAGAAAACAGAAGCAGCAGGTACCGGTAGTGTTTTCTTTTCTTACTTAAAATCTAGCAAAACTATAATTCACAAATAGATCTCTCCTTATGAAGGGTTACAAGAAAGTTTAAGGATGGATCTCATCACTTCATGGGAAGCTGCCTTTTACATGGAGTCAGACCACTGGTGCACAGTCCAGCTCGGTATTGTCGATAAACTTACCCTGACTGGTGCCTTCAGCCAAATGCTGCTACAAAATTGGCAGTAATTCGTAAGACAGTGAGCTATTCCAAACTCTGGCAAGTAGACTGGGTGTGCGTGACTTCTGGGGGCCTTCGGGTGGAATGAGAAGTAACGATCCACAGGAGGACGGAGGGCAAGCCCAAGCCAAACAATAAAATAATGTTGCTGATAATTCCGCATTCCTCACCAGCCATACTGAAGAAGGGTCCCCTTTCGTACCCAAATTCAGAGAGGCAAAAATTAGGCCATGGCACCTCAGCATCCCTGGAGCAGACTGGCCTGCTCTGTCAATGCCAGCAGCATTTTGCTCCCCTTTTCGGAGAGTTGCCTGGCAACGGAATGCTGTCTGCCTGAGCAACTGCAGAAGCCCATTGAAAGTAGCAGAGGGGGGAAAGAGGGGAACAGAGGCAAAGAAAAGAGGAGGGAGGGAGAAAATGAGCTCACCTATTCAGACTGGGTTGGCAGGCATTTAAAAAAGGGGAGAAGCTGAATGGGAAGGGTAAATAATTAGCAATGCAGCTATGCAGACATAGGCTCTCATTCTCACATGTGTCATAGTAGATGTACACGGCTGTCAATCCGATGGCTGCATTGTGCTTTAGAAGACTGAGACGAGGACCTGCCCCCCATGTTTAAGAAGACAGGAAGACCTAGAGAAAGGAGGATAGATATAAGAAGCTGGGAGCAGCTATGTCGGTCCACTACCACCCCCACCCCGAGAATAAAGGAGGAAATGGCCTCAGTGGGGAGACTGGCTCCTGCTAAGAGATAGCTGGGTGGATGAGATGACTTGAGAACGACAATATCCCTTATAAGCGTATGTGTTTCTGCTTCAGATTTAGTGGGTGGGTGGTAGGTACTTTCAAACATGAGAACTTGAGGAATGGAAATGAGTTAAGTCAATCAAAGTGGCATCGTGGGCTTGGAGAGAGGGCAGATTTAGGGATAGGGCAGGCAGTGAACAGTGCCTTGATGAGGATTTTTGTTTCTCATTGTTACCTGCCCTGAGCCTTCAAATATCAAAACACCATGTTGTCTTTCTTGTCAGTCATAATGGGAAAACTTTGTGTGCATGTAAAGAAGCCACCGGGGACAAGCACTGCGTGTAATTTCTAGAAGACAGGAAATATTGTAAGAAATTCTCGTCCCTTTAATACACAACAGCTCCAGTCATAAACACACTTATTAGGCAGTTAACCCCATTGAACACAGTTGGAATTTCTTCCCAGCAAAAGCACAGCATGTGTTATTAGACTGCAGTTCTATCCACCTTTATCTGAGAGACTACTGAGCACAGCGGGACTTTGTTATAGTGGTGCCAGAGACAACTATTACTCAGTTTGCACATTTGGCATAATAGAAATGTGAACAATCATAATCTGAATGAAGGTCATAAGAATGTAAGAAAAGCCTGCTGGATTGGGCCAGCGACCCGTCTAGTCCAGCATCCAGTTCTCAGAGTGGCCAGCCAGTGGGAAACCTGCAGTCAGGATTCAAGCACTCTCCCCTCCTGTGGTTTCCAACAAATGGTATTCTGAAGCATTGCTGCCTCAATCTGTGGCAGCAAAGCATAGCCATCATGGTTTGTATTGTGGTTGATTCAGATGATCATAAGACCACATACACAGCACGGCGATCTCAGTGTATTGTAACAATAAGAGCAGCCTAAGGTTAAATGTGCTGCACGTTTGGAAATGGTTAGCATCATCATTATCAACAGCGACATTTACAGTATATTCTACTGCTCCTCCAAGGGTTTCAGTCGAGTGAACATGGTTCTGCCCAAATTTGATCCACAAAACAAGCCTGCAACGTACTGTAGGTTGGGCTAAGTGACGGTGACTGGTGCAAGGTCACTCAGTGAGGCTATTGGCTGAGTGAGGATTTGAACCCAGGTCTCCCAGGTTCTAGCTAGTCCAACCCTCTAACCACTTGCACCACAATGGCTTTTTCTCTTTTTTTGGTATAAACCCCAGGAGAAGACCAGATTCAGAACTGCTGAACAAAATGGAGCTATTTGAAGAATGCAACCATTACAGATATACAGTGGTACCTCGGGTTAAGTACGCTTCAGGTTAAGAACTCTGCTAAGAACAGAAATCGTGCTCTGGCGGCGCAGCGGCAGCAGGAGGTCCCATTAGCTAAAGTGGTGCTTCAGGTTAAGAACGGACCTCTAGAAAAGCAAAACATTTGGGGCTTAAATGAACCTCCTAACGTATGACATAGTGTAGTTTAATTCAAAACTGGGTTAAAATTTCTTAGCTATTCGTGGATGCATTCACCCGGCATATCATTTCAATTCTCTGCAGTTCAGTGGCTTGTGAATCTCCCCACCCCCACCTGCCCCCAGTTTCCTTGCAATAGCCAGAAAATGAGCCACACAAAAGTTGCCCATTGGGGAGAATACACATGAAGGTCAGCATTCTGTGTCTCATGAATATGTGTGTGTGTGTGTGTGTGTGTGTGTGTGTGTGTGTAGTGGATTTTTCCTTTTGAGAGAGAGATGATCACGCCAATCAAATATTTCCAGGATATAGGAACACACCAGCAATTCTTACGCCTGAGAAAATGTATTTCACTTTCTTAATCTAGGCTTGACCTTTACAGTTTTCTTATCAGCTTTGCCAGGCATGCCAACACACAAAACAACAATGTTGGAATAACTATAAGATGAAGGCAAGCATTCACAAAAGAAGGAAATTCTGAATTAAAGGTTTTCACTCATGCCTTTCAGGCCAGCTGGGTGGTGTGCTAGTTAGCGAGGAATCGGGGAGCTTACAGCTCAATACCCGGCATGCTTAGATGAGTCACACCCTCACCATACATTAAAAGGAGATTTAGAGCACACGGATTCCCTAAAGAATCCAAGGAATTGTAGCTTTGCAAGGGGCTAAATTCAGTTCCCCAAAGCCCCACATAGTTCAGTATGGCCAACTCATAGGTAACCGTGCATAGACTTGCAGCTGGAGTTGCACTAAGCCGAGTCTCTTCCCAAAGTACAGTCATCTTATTGTGTGGAAGTGGCAAAGTAATTATTGCCAATATTTTCCCAAGTGCTCAGCAAGATTCGTTTGCCCACTTGCTTGCTTCATAATACTTGGTTATTTTTTTACTTATATTCTGCCTCCCCCCCCCCCGAACCAGGATGCAAGGTGGCTTACAAGTTAAAATGAACATGGATAATCCTAGTGCAAAAGCTATAGCTAGTATTGTTGTGCTGGACCTTGCTCAGCTGAAGGGAGTTAGAATGTAGAGTTCGTAATATAGAAACTAATTGCCACCAGTGATTCTTAAATTGTGTTGCACTGCAAACTGGGACGATCATGTTTTATGTTTTCTTTTTTACATTTACACTCTACCTTTAAACCCAAGCCACCATCCAGGCATCAATCGAAACCAGACCTGCTCAGTTAAAGGGTTTTTTTGGGGGGTGGGGGGTAGGAAAGCATGAAGTGTGGGATAAACAGTTGATTGAGCAGGGCAAATGCTCATTGTCATAAAATGTCCCCGCAAACAAATCAGAATGAATACTCAATGAAAAGGTAAAGGTACAGGACCCCTGGATGGTTAAGTCCAGTTGAATTCTATTACGAGGTGCAGCACTCATCTCCGCTTTAAGACTGAGCGAGCCGGCACCCTGACTCTGTCTTCACAGCTCATATATTCCAAAACTTTAAACATAAAATCTCAGGAAACGTTGTCAAATGCTTTCTCTGTGTCTAAAAACATTAAAGCCACTTGCTTTTCATTTCTCACTTGTAAATATTCTATTATATCAATTATATTCCTAATATCGCCCTTCATTTCTCTTCTTGGTAAGAATCTGGCCTGATCATAATGTATTACCTCTTTTAATGCCACTTTCAGCCTATTTGCTAATATGTCTGCAAAAAGTTTATAATCGTTATTCAACAAAGATATAGGTCAATAATTTTTGAGTGGCCCATGTCAAATGGCAACAAATCATAAGGAGCTGCCTAAAACGCTGTGGCCTATCAAAAGAGGAACATCAAAGCTGATTATTTTAACAAGAGGCACCACACAGGGCAACCCTTTGATCTCTCCCTTTACAGCTTATACGGTCAGATAAAGCTATTTTTAAAAAAATCTCAAAGAGTCTTCTTTATTTGTATTGGGGGGAAAGGGAGCAGTGATCAGGAGCAAGGTGGTAGTGCAGGCTAATAAAAGGGATCATCTACACATGCTGATGGCCTGGGCTTTTTAAATTGTCCACCCCCCCCCCTCCTGTGGGATGAATAGAAATGCTGCTCGAAATAAAATATAAAGAAAGAAAGCCCTTTACGGAAAAGCCTGAATTACACTGCATCAGCATCATTGTGTTGTGAATGATGCCAGACCACAGCTGTTTATTCCTTTGATTCTTCTTACTGACAAGAATTTTAAGATCGATTTGGACAAAATGAAGTCATCTTCCTGTTGTGTGCCACGAGATAGGCAAACAAAAGCACCTGTGATATTTAGAATGGCAGCAGTTATCAAAGAGTCGGAGGCTCTGTGGAGGAGTCAGCAGAGGCAAGCAGATGGGTCCCCAATCTAATCCCTGCTCTGGCTTAGATGTGAAAGATGTGTACCGCTTACAAGCAGTCTTTAAATAATGGCTATGCCATATGCTGCTGCAGAGAAGCACATTAAAGTTTGGCACACTTGGGCAAGAGAACATATTTTGTATCATTCAAAGCTTAATTGCCCAACTTTCTGCAATGTTACCTTAAAACACTGGTCTGTGTGCATTATTGTCTTGCTATATTTATCAGATTGGATGGGTGTTTTGAAAAGTAAATACTACTTTCTGGGGTTTTGTCTTTTAGCAGATTTAACTAGTACATCTTTCTACAAACACCCCCTCCCCACCCTGAAACACATGAAAATATCTATCAGGAATTATAACTTTTAAGCTCAAACTGTTCCCAAACTGTGGACATAGTAGGGTGGAATGAGAAAGGAGAATGTACCTTCAAAAATTAAGCCACCACTTCGGACTTGCTCCTTGGAGTAAGGAAGCCCCCTGTGGCATTGCACCCTTTCTCACCATACCATTACAGTGGTACCCTGGGTTACGAACTTAATTTGTTCCAGAGGTCCGTTCTTAACCCGAAACCGTTCTTAACCTGAGGCATGCTTTCGCTAATGGGGCCTCCCACTGCCACTGGCGCACGATTTCCGTTCTCATCCTGGGGCAAAGTTCTCAACCCAAGGTACTACTTCTGGGTTAGCCGAGTTTGTAACCCGAAGTGTTTGTAACCCGAAGTGTTTGTAACCCAAGGTACCACTGTATATGGGCAGCGACATCACCTCAAGCAAAGGTGTATGGTGGTAATGCTGATGGATTCCAGGCTACACCTGACAGGTGTATGGGAATCCCAGAAGCCTAATAAAACACATTCAGGATAGGCACAAGGTTTGTTTCCCTGTGGGTTTACCTGGTCTCAGCAGCTGGGTCTGGAAAGCCTCTCATCATATTTATTTCTCACAATACCCTGCGGTGACACTCTGCCAGGTGCTCCAGGCACTGTGGGAAATGTAGCATCGTGGGTGGCTTCCTGGAGTGTGTGGCGGGGTATGAATAAATAATGATTATGATTATTAAGCCGCTCCTAGGTGCTGATACCCTGATCCTGCAAATGCTGCTCATGCCTTGTTACACCAGAAGAGCTGTGTATACATGTCCTGATTCATAGGTAAATTAAGCCCTTTAAATACATTTTGACTGGGTTCCTCCTATCACAATTCTGCAGTTTTTAAATTACTATTTATCAGTGCTGGTCAATGGGGAATTTTGCAGATTTGCAGTGAGCAAGGATCAGGCACAAGTTAGTTTTTAATTTTAAGAGATATGACTAACTGATACACAGCACAGTTTATTTCCATTCTGAGATGGAGCTTCTTTAAACAGCCAGGAGTTGACTGTCCTCTAATGACTTCCTGTTCATATTTGCATGCAAAAGCAACTTCATTAGTTCTGCTTTGTTTCAGTGTTTTCTCAAGCTTGTTTTGTTTTTGTTGATAAGAGACCAGGGCACACTGAAAGAGTTTGCAAAGCATTGTTTCTAATCAAGTGACAAGTGATAAACAGGCTTCATTTAAACTGTGAGTCCCAGCAGCAGCTCCACTGAAAACAAATGGCGTTTGCTGTTTTGTAGTTGCAGTGTCCCTATCTCTCTGATTCTGTTCCCATTGCAAAGCAAAGAACACACTTTGCATATGTTGTTTACAGCTTTGTGCCAAGAGTTCTGATTTGGTGGTGTCCAAAATTTGATAGTTGCGTCTCTTACCCTTTACTGAAGTTTTTAAAGATGCCATTATCTAATCCTTTCAAGAACATGTTGGGCAACATCTACCACTTTCTCTCTCTCTTTCATAACAACTGCATCTGAAGCAATAATCCCAAAGGAACTTATCGTGTGCAAGGAGCTTCAGAAAAACAGATTTTGATGGATCCTATGCCAGGAAAGGGTTTCCTCCTGAATCAACGTACACCCCCAAAGTATGCAATCTCCTTGTTAGTGCTGGCAACAGTTTTCTTTTGAATACTGATAAATGGTAATTCTCTCAGATTCCCCCAGCCCTTGAATTTCATTATTTCTAAGCTAGTTACAGAGCCTCACATAATTTTAAAGGGCTCTAAGCCCCCGCAACTTCATATTACCAAAGAAGAACCCTGTTATTTCCAGAAGATTTCCTATATGCATAAAACATTCCTGATGATCCAGTTGCAGCTATCAGCCTTCTACAGCACAACCCTATACATATCCACTCAAAAGTAAGTCCCATTGAATTCAACAGGGTTTTCTTCTAGGTAGGCTGCAGTGCAATCTCATACCTACTTAATCTGGGAAGATGTGCCACTGAACTTAATGGTACATATTTCTGAACAGATATGGAGAGGAGCGCAGTATCAATCCTTTTATTCCAACTCTGTAAGAACACACAGGCCCTCACCTAGCATGTGTCACTAGTTCATGCCTCTCTTGATTTTTAAAAAATATTAAGAAAAGCTAGGGCAAAATACAGTATTTCAAAGTTTAATTCTTTTCTGTGTGTGTTTCCCCTTTCATTAATTAATTATGTGATGATGAAAGAGGCAATCATAGAAATAGCTTTTATTGGATAGCTTTCCTGCAGGGGACGGCAGCAGGATGGCGACCAAATTTTAACCATATCAGGCTATTTTTATTTACTTAGTATCTTTTCAATATTTCACATTGATTTATAAAGTCTATCTGAGTGTATCCATAATTCCCCTTCCCACTATAACAGTTCTGGCCATGGACCTGAGTGAATGCTATCTAAAAATGCAGCACTTTTGCTTGCATGGTGGCCATTCAGGAGGTGAGGGAAATGTGTTCCTCATGGTAGCCTTGCAGAAAGAAACTCGGTTGACTAAGACTCTGCATGCAGGTGCTGGCTTTGTGGTTCGAGAGCAGATGTCAACTGTCTGGCTAACTTAGACCTCCCAGACATCCTGTGACCGATGAGTAAGTTTATAGTTTGCTCATAGCCGTTGAGCCAACCAACAGTTTGTCAACAAGTTCAAATGTTGCACCTAACTTGTGGTGGTATCTCTTTAAGAGGACTATTATATTTTGGAGGGAAACCCCTGACTTTCAGTAAGTTTGGGGGGGGGGGCATGGAGCCACAGCCTGGCAGAGGCGGCTAATACAACTACAGGCCCCAGTGGAAACAACTATTAAAACAGCTATCTTGCGAAATAAAGGAAGTTATATTACACTGAGTTACTTTGACATCTGTCTTCACTGGTGCATCTAAGAGAAAATTACATAAGCTATAAAGGAACTAGGAGGGCTAAATGTTTATTTTATTTATTTAGTGGACAAAAAGCACCTCCCCTATGAGAAAAAGATTTGGGGCTTTTTAGTTTAGAAACAAGGCAAGTATGAGGGGACGTGCTAGAGCAGGGGACAGCAACCTTTTTCATCCGTGGGCCGGTCCACCGTCCCTCAGACCATGTGGTGGGCCGGACTATTTTTTTTTTGGGGGGGGTGAATGAATTCCTATGCCCCACAAATAACTCAGAGATGCATTTTAAATAAAAGGACACATTCTACTCATATAAAAACACGCTGATTCCTAGACCATCTGTGGGCCGGATTCAGAAGGTGATTGGGCCGCATCCGGCCCACGGGCCTTAGGTTGCCTACCCCTGTGCTAGAGGTTTATGAAAACATGCACCGTGCAGATAAAGTGGATAGAGAAATGTTTTTCTCCCTCTCTTATTTATTCGGCATATTTTTAGCTGGCTCATTTCATCTTAATGCATTCATCTTAGAATTGCAGGGTAGGGTATAATTCGCAAGTCAGGATGCATACAAACATGTAAAATTGGCTTTAAGACAAAGCTACACATTGACATTTTTAAGCAGAGGTTGGATGGTCATCTGTCATGGATGCTTTAGCTGAGATTCCTGCATTGCAAGGGGGTTGGGGTACATGGCCCTTCCAACTCTACGATTCTATGACAATTAAGACAGCTAAAAAGACTTTGATCCTACTACTACTACTGTAAATCCTATATCATGGGAGGGGGGGGTATTTGGATCATCCTAGGAAGATTAGCAGAAGATTCAGATTCAGAGCAGATGAAAGGAAATACTTCTTCACACAGGGCACAAGTGAATTGTGGAATTTGTTGCCACAGAATGTCCACTAGATTTTTATTGTGTGCAGCCAATGACCATTATGGTGATAGCCACTAGCTTAGATGGGTTATAAGTGTTGACCTTGGAAGTGGTGGTAGCAGGGACTGTTGTGTATTGATTCAAAGGTTATCATATCTGTATGACTATTGTTTGTAAAGTAACTGCATTCCTGTACCAGAAGGAACAGCTACTATCGGTTCATTCAAGCTGCTGCATTTGGATCCTCAGCTTTATTGGTTCCCACCAAAAAGCTGCTGTGTGATTGCTTGAGATGGTTCCCTCCAAAATGTATCTTTTCCTTCCCAGCCTCTCTCCCCTATAAATGTAACCTCCTACCCTCAGTTCCCTCAGTCTTGTCTTGTTTGCCTGAATAAAGAAGTTGTTAGATGAAGACGCTGTCTCCTGCCTGACTATGTCAGAGAGCTGAAATCACTTGCTGAAATCATTAGCCCCATGCTACAACAGGGACATGGCTAGAGCCTCCATTAGAGTGGCCAGGAGTCTACCCCCTCCCCCGGGAGAATTAGGTTAAAAAAAAATGCTGCTGTAGACAAGGATGATTGATGTCTCTAATTGTTCCCATAATTTTTACTGTGATTAATTGCTGGTTCATAGATTTCATTCTTTATTTGTATGCACAGCTGATTGAATGTTATAGCTTACAAATTTATTAGAATCACGTTCACATTCTACCTTCAAAATGTTTTGCATTTTAACAGCCATGGCTTCCCCCCAAGATTTGTGGGAACTGTATTCTGTTAAGGATGCTGTTTGGAGATCCCCTCACAGAGCTACAGTTTCCCAGCATCCTTAACAAACTAAGTTCCCAGAATTCTCTGGGGGAAGCCATGACTGTTGGAGTGATATAAGAGCACTGTCCATTTAACAGTGTGGATGAGCTCTAACAGGCCCATCCATTTATTATTTGTAAACCGCTTATTATTTTTTAAAAATCTCTTAAGTGTTGTTATGCATCTAGTCCTACACAGTACAGTGATACATCTGGTTAAGTACTTAATTCGTTCCGGAGGTCCGTTCTTAACCTGAAACTGTTCTTAACCTGAAGCACCACTTTAGCTAATGGGGCCTCCCGCTGCCGCTGCGCCACCAGAGCACAATTTCTGTTCTTATCCTGAAGCAAAGTTCTTAACCTGAAGCATTATTTCTGGGTTAGCGGAGTTCTTAACCTGAAGCGTATGTAACCTGAGGTACCACTGTACTATTTTTCTAGGGGGGGAAAGGTGCCAGAACTCACCATGAATGTCTCTTTTGTGGGAGATGAGAGGGAATGTGGATGAGGGAATATTGATTAATATTTCCTATCCCAGCTTGTGCTAACAAGCTCCAAACTAGCAGAGTTTCTCATCCCCAATAAAGCGCAGCAAAGCGTGGCGTTTAAGTTCCTATGAACTTCTAGAATAAGGCAGATCCTGGCACATATTTCCCCTGGTTCCCTCTTAAAAGAAAATACACGACACATAAGCTTATAAAAGTATAAAGGTTTTACTCACAGTCATTTCAAGCTTCTACAGTCTCAGAAAGGCAGGCTAGCTTAGATTAAATGTATTTACATGTGGAGATTCTCCTTAAGGGAGAAAGGCTCCATGTGGGCCTCTCTTGGCTGGAAGCCAAGAGAGCATCTCCTGAGATGTTGCATCCTCGGAGTCCTGGTGGGAAGAGAGGGAGAGTAGCAGCTCACCTGTATCTTTGAATAGCTACAGGTAAGGCCACTCCCACTTCTGGTCACACAAAGGAAGTGATTTCAGTCTTGGCACAGGAAACTCTACCTGGAGGACCAAGTCCCCTTTGTGTACACTCTAGGAATGTTGTGATTGACTGCACCAGTGTTATACATCCCACAAACCCCTTCTCAGTCTGAACAACATTTAACAAACATAAAACAACTTTATTCAACCACCCAGAGTCCCAGCTTGACACGCAGGTTCTGGAAACTCTCTCGTGGCAAGGGTTTCGTGAGAATGTCCGCAGTCATCTCCTGAGTATTACAGTAGGACATTTCTACTAGTCCATCTTGGATCATCTGGCGAATGAAGTGATACCTGACCCCAATGTGTTTTGAACGTGCAAGGAACTTTTCGGTTTGCGCTAGCTGCAGGCAGCCTTGATTGTCCTCCATCAAGCTGACAGGTCCTTTTCTCGGCAAACCAAAGTCTGTCAGGAGTTGATCCAGCCAGATGATCTCTCTGCATGCTTCCGAAGCTGAAATATATTCACTCTCTGTGGACGATAAGGCTACACATTTCTGTTTATAACTGCCCCAAATGATAGGTGCATTTCCAAACATAAAAACATAACCACTTGTGGATTTGTAATCCGCCTTATCCCCAGCCCAATCTGCATCACTGTACCCAACCAACTTAGGGTCCCTTACAGCTGGCAATTTTAATTTACAATTCATTGTACCCTTGAGGTAACGCACCACCCTCTTGACCCCACCCAAGTCATGTTCAGTGGGAGAACTCACTTTTCTGCTTAGGATCCCCACTGCACTTGCTATGTCAGGTCTGCTGGTAGTAACCAAATACAAAAGTTTACCAATCGCTGACCTGTATTCGCTGTTGTCTGGCAGCAGCTTCGAATCTTGCTGATTCTTTAGAAAATCTGTGGCCATGGGTGTCGCGACAGGGTGTGCACCTTGCATCTGCATGCTTTCTATCAGTTCTATTATCTTCTGCTTCTGGCTGAGAAGAAATGAGCCGTCTTCTTCTCTCTCAATTTGAATTCCCAAGTAATACTGGACAAGTCCCAATTCCTTTACTTCCACCTCTTTGTTGAGATGTCTGACTATGTCTTTATAGTCTCTGTCATTGGACGTTGATATTAATAAATCATCGACAAAAGCCAGAATGTAAGAGAATTGTCCATTTCTGTTCTTAGTGTACAGGCACTTGTCAGCTGTTGACTGCTTGTACCCAAGCTGAACCAGCATTTCATGTAATTTCTGGTTCCATGCTCTTGCAGCTTGTTTCAAACCGTAAATTCCTTTCTGAAGTTTACATACAAGATGTGCCTCATTTTGCTTGATAAAGCCTTTGGGCTGCTTCATATAAATCTGTTCAGAAATCGTCCCATGAAGAAAAGCTGTTGCTATGTCGACATGACGGACTGATAGGCCTTTAGATGCTGCAATACTTAGAAGTAATCTAACACTGCTGTATCGCACTGTAGGCGCAAATACTTGATCATAGTCTTCGCCATACTGTTGTGAAAATCCTTGTGCTACAAGCCTAGCTTTGTAGCGTTGCACCTCCCCTTCTGACCCCTTCTTAAGCTTGAACACCCACTTGGACCCAATTGCCTTCTTACCAGGAGGTAGCTCTGTCAGGGTCCAGGTCTTGTTGCGATGCAGTGCATCCATCTCTTCCTGCGCGGCTTGCTTCCAGAGACTGGCCTCAGCAGCTGGCAACCGTTGAACCTGTTCCCACGTGGAAGGTTCCTGTGGTGGCGCCGACCCTGCAAAGTAGGACAGTCGTAGTGGTGGAACGCCTCTGTTGGACCTGGAGGAACGTCTGACCTCTGGCTCTTGTTGAACCGCATCAGCTTCCTCATCTCCTTCCAATGGCGGCATCCCTGCATACGGGTCCTCTTCGTCTCTGGAGCCTTCTGACATCTGGTCCTCCGCGTCTTCTGGGGTGTCATCTGTAGGGGGTGCTACAACACTAGGAGGTACAATACTAGGAGGTGGATTAGTTTCTGGTATGGCTTCAAAAGGAAAACTTACAAACTCCTCTGTTGGTGGCTCATTGGAACAGTCAATTGCTGTGTTCCTTGTGTCAGCCTTTTCATACTCCTCAAAATGAATCACGTGATGTGAACTTGTTTTCCCTGTTTGTAAGTCCACAACTCTGTAGCCTTTTCCTCCAGAAGCGTATCCAACTAGGATACCAGGCTTTGCTCTGGAGTCAAGTTTGTGTCTGTGCTCCTTGGGCACGTGGTAATAGCACAAACTTCCAAATACACGTATGTGTGACAAATTTGGGACTCTTCCATGCCAAAGTTCAAATGGCGTGCGCTCTGTGCCTTTTGTTGGCAGCCTATTCTGTATATAAATCGCAGTATTTGCTGCCTCACCCCAAAGTTTCTTCGACAAGTTGGATCCTTTTAGCATACACCTTGTCATCTCTAGGATGGACCTAAATTTCCTCTCAGCAATAGAGTTTTGTTGAGGTGTGTAGCTTACTGTGGTCACATGTGCTATGCCTTCCTGAGCCATGAAGGCTTCCATTTCACGTGAGCAAAACTCCCCACCATTATCGGACATTAGGGTGGTGGGTGCTTGATGGAATTTGTTCTTGACCATGCTTACGTATTGCTTGAACAATTCCACTGTTTCACTCTTCTCTTTGAGAAGGTATCCCACACAAAACCTTGAATAATCATCCAAAAATATCAAAATATACTTATTTCCTCCTAAGGAAGGTATATTCATAGGTCCAGCTAAATCAGTGTACACAATGTCCAGAACTTTTGTGCTTCTCTTTTCTGCACAACGTGGGAAAGAAGGTTTGACTCCTTTTTCACTTACACAAGTTATACACTTTGGTGTGGGTGTGTTACTTTTGTTTACCTGTAGACCTCTCACAAGATCTCCATTCTGCAGTTCCTGGATGACTCTGATATCCCGGTGACCCAGTCTTCGATGCCAGAGCTCCAGATCTGCTTCATGCTTCTGCTTGGATTGGGCGACTTGTGCTGATTGGTTTTCTGAAACGTTAATCTCATAAACACCATTGATTAGTTTCCCTTGAGCATAAACCTCATCATTTTTCGTTACATTGCATTCTCCATTGGCAAATGTAACCTTGAAACCTTTCTTGTCTAAAGCAGACACACTAAGCAAGTTACAATTCAATTCTGGGACATATTGAACATTAGGCACAGTTGTTTCAAGAGATTCATTGTTCACCTTGAATTTCAAACGCATTGAACCTGCACCTTGTGATTTTAGAACATTTCCATCAGCAATCTGGATTTCAGTCCATTCACTATCATTAATTTCTCTGAAATATTCTCTTTTATGCGCAAAATGGCTTGTAGCTCCCGAATCTAAAATAAATTGGTCACTTTTCCTTTCATTTCTTTGCACATTTAAACTCTTTTCTTGCAGTAGAAATGCACGCTCGTGACCCCCCTTCTTTTCACCTTTTGGTTGAAAGGGGCGGGACTTATTCTTGGGCTTCTGGCAACTCCTTGCAATGTGCCCTTTTAAATTGCAGTTATGGCATATTAATTCTTTGGACACTTCCTTAGACTTGGGAAATTGCTTAGAAACATAACTTGTGTCCCTCCTTGGATTCCTTTGTGGAGAATCAAGGTAATCTCTGCATTCCTCTCTTAAGTGATTTACTAGTTCATTAAAAGTCAAATCTCTAGTGTGATCCATTATACTCTTAAATGAAGTAAATTCTTTTCCTAATGATGCCAGCATAAAAGTCACTTTGGTTGCATCATCAAAAGCTCTGGGAGTTAGGGCAATCCTTTGAACAATTTCATTAAAGTCCTTAAAATGCCCTGTAAATTGTTCTCTGGAATTCATCTTTAACTTCAGCAGTTTATCCAATAAATGTCTATAAGAGTTCTCTGATGATTGTGCATAAACCCTCTCAATATGTTTTAGAATCTGAGATGCATCACTTTCATAGTCAATCAGAGATAAATGCTCATCTTTCAAACTGCTCAAAATTATGTGTTTAGCTTCTGCATCTTGCCTTTCCCAATCTGCTATCTTGGTTAAATCATCTGAGCTTAAATCAGCCAAATCAGGTTTGGGATCTATTACAGCTTTAAGAACTCGCTTTGCACCAAGATGCACTAAAAGGCGCTGCTTCCATTGCACAAAATTACGATCATTCAGCAGCATAAAGTTTGATCTTGCTTCACTATCAAATCCTGAGCTTGCCATCTTAATCCTCAAAAATTTGAAAAATTTTCAAAATTTCAAAATTCCCAAAAAATGGCTAAAATTCAAAAATCAAAACTCAAAAATTTCAAAATGCAAACAAATCTTCACTGCCTCTGAGGTCTGTGAGCTCTGAGGGAGGGGAGGGGTCGCTAATCCCCCTTTTCACAGCACAATGGAGAACAAAGGACCATGTGCTTACCAGGAAGTACAAACAGAAAAATACTACTCTGCCAAAAATCACAATTCAAAGCAATCCTTTAAAAATACACAAAATACGCAGTTCTGGGCCTCAAAACCCTTTGTGGGAGATGAGAGGGAATGTGGATGAGGGAATATTGATTAATATTTCCTATCCCAGCTTGTGCTAACAAGCTCCAAACTAGCAGAGTTTCTCATCCCCAATAAAGCGCAGCAAAGCGTGGCGTTTAAGTTCCTATGAACTTCTAGAATAAGGCAGATCCTGGCACATATTTCCCCTGGTTCCCTCTTAAAAGAAAATACACGACACATAAGCTTATAAAAGTATAAAGGTTTTACTCACAGTCATTTCAAGCTTCTACAGTCTCAGAAAGGCAGGCTAGCTTAGATTAAATGTATTTACATGTGGAGATTCTCCTTAAGGGAGAAAGGCTCCATGTGGGCCTCTCTTGGCTGGAAGCCAAGAGAGCATCTCCTGAGATGTTGCATCCTCGGAGTCCTGGTGGGAAGAGAGGGAGAGTAGCAGCTCACCTGTATCTTTGAATAGCTACAGGTAAGGCCACTCCCACTTCTGGTCACACAAAGGAAGTGATTTCAGTCTTGGCACAGGAAACTCTACCTGGAGGACCAAGTCCCCTTTGTGTACACTCTAGGAATGTTGTGATTGACTGCACCAGTGTTATACATCCCACATCTTTTGTTCTCTTATCATGGCAATGGTGCCCACCTGAAAGGTACCAGAACTGAGTTCCAGCAAGTTCCAGCTGAAAGAAAGCCCTGGTCCTACATCTGTTTCTGCAGCCAATTGCATCCAGGCACACGCAATCAGGACAAATAGGGGACTGCCTTTTCCCTTCATTTGCCTCCACCATCAAGTATTTAGAGCACATGTAGACATCTCTGTCTCTTTCCACAAGAATGCTGCTTTTTCACAGTATCCCTGTGGTGAACAGAACATGCACTCCAGCCCTCAGCTGGACACTGCTTACTTCCATCACATTTTGACCTCATCTTCTGCAAAATGTCACTTTGCCATTCAGTTGCTTGGTTCAGTTCAGGAGCTTCATTCTGATGCCACAGAGTACCCCTTGCACCATAGCTGAGGCAGCAACAACTATTAGTCTTGCTAACCAATGTTTGTCCTCTCCTTCTGAAGGATAAGGCCATTCTAGGAAACATGCTCATGCTGACATGCAGCGTGTTAGGAACAGTGCAAGTAGGCGTTGCTCAACCTGCATGGAAGAGCTGAATGGTTGTGCCCCATTTCTCACACTTTGGATTGAACTGTAGCAAACAAATTATTCTATTTGCTGCTATAGCTAAAGTTGATCTGCACTGCCAGCCATAAGATGATTTCTGATCTTAGATGCCGATGAGAAAGGTAACTGAACTGCAAGAAGCAAAAGGCTTGACTATAACATGGGTCTGTTCAGTGTGTAGCTTAGTTGTGTTCCTTGTGTAACTGGAAAAGGAATTTCAAATCAAAACAAGAATGCTTGCCTTCAGTCTTCTACTGCTTCGTTCGCTCTGTCACGGGCAACCTCCCTGTTAGCCTAAAGGTGCCAACAGCAAGCCAGGCATTGCTGCCGGGGGAGACCCACATTTCTGAGGTGACATCTGGGTCCTGCAGCTGGGGACGGTAGAAGGGGGAATGGGAAACAGTGTACTCTGTCATCAAAAGGTGGTGGTGGTGCCAAGTTAGCATGGAGATTACATACAGATGTCATTTTTAAGAAATTCAGACAAATAGCTTGGTTATTAGATAAAGACAAAGATTTGCTCAGAAAAGCCTGATTTGTGAACAAATATTGGCCAAAGGAGGCTAGCAGGAGACGTGTCGATTCTGAAATCCTGATGGCTGGCTAAATAATATTTTAAACGTTGAGCAATCACATTCAGAAGCCTCCGTGCAGAGGAACAGATGTAGACTGGTTTACAGCAGTGGTTTCCTGAATAACTCACTGTTTGGGGTTTTCCTAGGCAGATACTTCAGATCTGATCAGTGTGCAGGGCAAAGGGTGTCTTCTGAAAAGACCCAGTATTCGGGAAATCAACACAAATCAAAATCCGTCAGGTAGCTGCGTTGGGGCTAAAGGAAACTGGAAGGCTATTGAACTGGCTCTGTTTTAGAAGTCTGATCCAAGCCAAGGACAATCTTTCCACTGACTCCTATTAACTTTTGATCAAGCTCTGGGCGAGAGAATTGAATCTCTTTTGGGGGTATATATCCAGAAGGGATGCTGGAACTGAAATCCTTTGAAAGCAGAAGCAAAACAGAATAAAGCACAAAGTTGTACAGGGCTGCATCTCCTCTGGTTCCTAAAGAGATAGAGAGAAACAAAAAAGAAGAAGCAAGGAAACCCAGGGGATCTCCAGCAGAGAATAAAGCACACTTAAAGACGATCGATTTTTATCAGGCTTAAGCTTGCCCGACTCTGCACTGGATTGTGGCCAGTGCCTTAAAGATAGGGCTTTTCTGTTGGCACCAGCCGCATTGATAGGTCTTGAGACCAGTTGGGAAACTACAAGCCTTTGATTCACACATTGTTCTCTCAGGATTTCCTTAGGCTAAACTACAGAGCATGAAAGAGTCCCATTTACAGGAGCCAGTGAATAACTAGGAAGTGAGAATCACACCAGCCATTATCAAAAGATGTTTGCAAACGTGCAGGCTGCTCTGAAAGGCCTTTCTCTCAAGCAATAGGCGCTTTCAGGCTGATTCAAAGCAAGCCAGGTTTTCTGTGGTACCACAGCCTGCGTGTCACCATAGACAGCCACTCATGTGACTGGTCTGTGCCTCTTTCTCTGCTTTCTTACAGGTTTTCAGGCACAAAAGCATTTTGTGTCATGGGTGGGAAAACTGTTCAGGCGGGGGTGGGGTGGGTAGTCTAACAATCCCTTAAACAAGAATGCTCTGGTTGTAGTTCATTCCTGCACTGCTTCTACCTCTATGTCAGGAAATCTTCTGTGGCATACATGCATGCAGGCATGCAAGGAAGCAAACAAACAGGAGCTGTCCCACCCGTGGCTCTCTGGATCTGCCCTGTCTCTGGGCAGCTTGACACGGGCCTTTTCATCTGCAGGAATAAAATGCTGTTTTGGCTTCTTGACCATTTTTGATGTAGTTGTTTTGTTAGCTTTTTACCTCTTCCTTGTCTATATTTGTTTCTCTTGTTGTCCCCCCCTTCTTCGTTTAAATAAATAAACAATGCCTGGGTGCACACCCTAATTAAATGTGCCGTGCATGCCTATGTTCCTGCTCTTGCAGGACGTCATATCTTAAGTAACGTTTTGAGAGAGGCTTTACACACTCATGGTATATAGCACATTGCTTCTTTGTCGCTCTGGTCAAGCAGGATTTTAAAACAGAAGACATCCCTTGGTTGCAGGAATTTGGATTACATATTGGATTTCACTACCTGTCAGGACAAGAAGCAACAGTGACTTTCCGTGAACCAGGTGTCATTTTGATTCACTACCTAGGTGCTCAACTGAAACCGAGCCTTGAAGAAAGATGTCTCTCTCTATATATATATCAATTCTAACAAATGAAGAGCAACTGTACATATCAATTATGTGATGAAATTATTTTATGGAAGGCCCAAGTCAACCCAGGATGAGAAAATGCAGTTTAGAAAATGGTATAGTTTTGGACAGCATCAATGTAGAGTTTCTTACTAATACCCCTTCCTATTCCGATTGTGTGGACAAGGTTTGGAAGACTAATTACTCAAGCATTAGCCTTAATGAATGCATTGTTGCATGAGTATTTAGCTGAAATGTTCACACTGATGACTATTTGCTTTATATTTAACACCTTTGAGGCCTAAATAAATATTTCGTTAGTTTTAAGGCTGAAAGACATCCTTATTCACACTTATTGTTCTGCAGGTTGCTTAAGGGTCACCTGTATCTCATGTTCAGATGGGTGGGCACTGACTCCTGAAGATGCTTTCAGCCCTTGCCATTTGATTGTCCCTTGCTGATTGTTCATTGAAGACATCTGTTCAGTTTAAAATGAACGAGCCTCCAGGAGTCTTGATCTGTGTGTTTTCTTCATAGACACCTATACTTAATTTTATATAATTTAAAACTGAAATGAAACTCTTCTTTGCTTACAGAGGAAAATGAGTTTAAAGGTTTCTTAGTAAGTGATGGGCAGTTATCTATCTATTTATCTACCCTTTTCTAGAATATGGAATATTCATTTTGAGTTCAATTGTGTGTGTGCGTTGTTGTTGTTGTTTAGTCATTTAGTCATGTCCGACTCTTCGTGACCCCATGGACCAGAGCACGCCAGGCACTCCTGTCTTCCACTGCCTCCCGCAGTTTGGTCAGACTCATGTTAGTAGCTTCGAGAACACTGTCCAATCATCTCGTCCTCTGTCGTCCCCTTCTCCTTTTTTTTTTTTTTTTTTTTTTTAAATTTTATTTCCATTATTTTAAACATAACATATACAAATACATATTGTTCGGCTATAGCATAGAATCATACATCTTAACTTTCAACATACAAAGAAATAAATTATAACCACAATCTTTATGTTTTAAAATATCCTTTTAACCCTCCCCCCTCCCTTCCCTCCCTCCATCCTTCCCCAATCGACCTCCTGCCGTTCCCCAATACATACTCGGATCTTATCACAGAGTGTATTAAACTTCAGTTATAATGCTTCCTGTTCCTTTAGTTACACTACTTTACCTAATGACATCCTAATTTCCTTAACTCCAATTTCGCACATTTATTCATCCATCATTATTAACTCATTAACCAGGCTATCCTACCATTACTGTACTTCTTAACATATTCTGCATACTTCGTCCATTTCTTTTGGAGATTTTGTTTTGATTCCCCTCTTATCTCATTAGTTAATTGGGCCATCTCCGCCATTTCTTGCAATTTACATTGCCATTCTACCTTAGTTGGTACTTCAGACTCTTTCCACCTTTTAGCAATTAATATTCGCGCGGCTGCCGTTGCGTATAAGAACACTTCTCTCAATTTATTAGGGATTTCCTTATCAAATATATTTAACAGCAATAATTCTGGTTTCTTCGGGAAATTAATCCCTAACAATTTTTTAATTTCTTCATAGATCTCTGTCCAGAATAACTTAATCTTCTGACATCCCCACATCATATGCATCAAGTCTCCTTCGCTCCCCCCACATTTCCAACAAAGACATACAGCACCTTTATACATTTTAGCTAATCTAGCCGGAGTGAAGTACCATCTGTTCTGTACCTTCATCATATTTTCTATTATGTTGTAGGAGGTGGTAAACTTCATTGTCTTTTTCCAGAGGTGTTCCCACTGTGCCATCATAATAGGTCTTCCAATATCTTGCGCCCACCTCACCATACTGGACTTTACTTCCTCTTCTGCCACCTCCCAGTTTAACAATAGATGGTATGCTCTTGATATTATTTTATATTTGCTTTTAATCACCTCTACCTCCAGCTTCGATGGATTTTTAGCAAATCCTACTTTTTTGTCTGCCATGAATGTTCCATATAGTTGATGATACTCCCACCAGCCACCCAAATATTCTTTTATTTCTTCGTATTTTCTTAATCTAATACCTCCTTCTTCCTCAATGATTAATTCATTATATGTTAACCAATTATTTTTGGAATTCGTCCTCCTATACGCCTTCGCCTCAATGGGGGAGATCCATCGTGGGGTCTTTTGTTCTAGTAATTTTTTATACTTTTCCCAAATGTTAAAAAGGGCTTTTCTAATTATATGATTAGTGAAAATTTTGTGGGTTGTGTACCTTCCATAATATAAATAATCATGCCAACCATAATGGAGATCAAATCCTTCGAGATCCAGCAATTCGTTATCCCGGAGTAAGCACCACTCTCTTAGCCACACTATACTTGTAGCCTCGTAATAAATTTTTAGATCGGGGAGGCCAAACCCTCCCCTTTCTTTCGTATCTATTAAAACTTTATGTTTAACTCTAGGGCGCTTACCCTCCCAAATAAATTTAGATATTTCTTTTCTCCATTCATCAATTATCTTTGTTTTCCCTAATATTGGAATCGTCTGGAATAAAAAGAGTAATTTAGGCAATAAATTCCCCTTCTCCTTGTGCCCTCAATCTTTCCCAACATCAGGGTCTTTTCCAGGGAGTCTTCTCTTCTCATGAGGCGGCCAAAGCATTGGAGCCTCAGCTTCAGGATCTGTCCTTCCAGTGAGCACTCTGGGCTGATTTCCTTAAGAATGGATAGGTTTGATCTTGCAGTCCATGGAACTCTCAAGAGTCTCCTCCAGCACCATAATTCAAAAGCATCAATTCTTCGGCGATCAGCCTTCTTTATGGTCCAGCTCTCCCTTCCATACATCACTGCTGGGAAAACCATAGCTTTAACTATATGGACCTTTGTCGGCAAGGTTATGTCTCTGCTTTTTAAGATGCGGTCTAGGTTTGTCATCGCTTTTCTCCCAAGAAGCAGGCGTCTTTTAATTTTGTGACTGCTGTCATCATTTGCAGTGATCATGGAGCCCAAGAAAGTAACATTTCTCACTGCCTCCATTTCTTCCCCTTCTATTTGCCAGGAGGTGATGGGACCAGTGGCCATGATCTTAGTTTTTTTGATGTTGAGCTTCAGACCATATTTTGCGCTCTCCTCTTTCACCCTCATTAAGAGTTTATTTAATTCCTCCTCACTTTCTGCCATCAAAGTTGTGTCATCTGTATATCTGAGGATGCTGATATTTCTTCCAGCAATCTTAATTCCGGTTTGGGATTCATCCAGTCCAGCCTTTCGCATGATGAATTCTGCATATAAGTTAAATAAGCAGGGAGACAATATACAGCCTTGTTGTACTCCTTTCCCAATTTTGAACCAATCAGTTGTTCCAGATCCAGTTCTAACTGTAGCTTCTTGTCCTACATATAGATTTCTCAGGAGACAAATGAGGTGATCAGGCACTCCCATTTCTTTAAGAACTTGCCATAGTTTGCTGTGGTCCACACAGTCAAAGGCTTTAGCGTAGTCAATGAAGCAGAAGTACCGGTAGATGTTTTTCTGGAACTCTCTAGCTTTCTCCATCATCCAGCGCATGTTTGCAATTTGGTCTCTGGTTCCTCTGCCCCTTCGAAATCCAGCTTGCACTTCTGGGAGTTCTCGGTCCACATACTGCTTAAGCCTGCCTTGTAGAATTTTAAGCATAACTTTGCTAGCGTGTGAAATGAGCACAGTGATCTCCTTTATGGATCACTGCCTTGTTGTGGCGAAGGGGTTTGAATAACTCAGAGAACCTATGAGCTATGCCGTGCAGGGCCACCCAAGATGGACAGGTCATAGTGGAGAGTTGTGACTAAACGTGATCCACCTGGAGCAGGAACTGGCAAGCCACTCGAATATCCCTGGCAAGAAAACGCCATGGACAAAAACAACAGGCATATAAAATTTTGTGTGTAGCTAGGCCCAATTACCGGTAGGGATAGTGAAGGGGGAGAAATCTGTTTGGTTCATATTATAATGTGAACCTACCTAACCCACACTTTCTGAACCAAAATGCTAAAAAGCAGCAACATGCAGCCATCCTTTGACATTCATGCTTCTGAGAATTTTGTAATGTAGTTCTCCAACAAAAAAAGTGTGTATCCAAAAATGTTGGGGAGAATTGCACACAAAAAGGCTTATATTAGTGAAATAATGTGCAAAAATGCATTATGTGAGGGGAAATTGCTTGCAAAAATGCATCTATTAGTAGAAAAAATGCATATGAATTTTAAGGTGGATTTTTTAAAAACAAAAACAAAAACCAAATGGGTATCAATTTGGGAATAATAATTTAAGACTGGAAAAATGAGAGAAACCAAAATTGGCAGATTGATCCTTCTCTAACCAGGGTTGCATATATTAAACTTTAAAGGTGTGTGTCTTTCCGGCTTTGTATTTACCGGCAAACACCAGTCCTGCACTGGGACACTTGCAGCACAATGCGTGTAGCTGCTCCAAGGCTACTACTGCCCAATAATAGGCAAGAAAATTGTTTGGCTTTCTCTTCTGTCATTTGCCTTCAGTGGTTGTGCTTTGCCCTTGCTGCTTTCTGAGAGGGAGGGAGGGCAGGCAGGCAGGCAGGCAGGCAGGCAGTGTGATGCCATGGTTGGCTACAAATATGACTAAATGTGTATGGGATTAAGGCGATATGAGTTAAAATGCTACAGTGGTTGGTTGTCTTGACCCTAAACAGACAACTCAGAAATGAGGCTTAGGATAGGCAGTAAATTCTGCAGAACCGCTTAATCTTAACTGGATGGTCACCACTTCCAAAGTCTTGCTTGCTCATGCCATCCAAAGCAGAACTTACTGAGTTCATTATCGAGGAGGTATTTGAACTCCAAACCCAAAATGTCCCCCTTTTTCTCCCAATAGTTCCTTCTTCTTCTTCTTCTTCTTCTTCTTCTTGTTTTAAATCATACCCTCTTTTGTTTTCTACCCTGTTTCTCCTAAAATAAGACGTAGCCATAAAATAAGCCGTAGCAGGATTTCTATGCATTTGTGAAATATAAGCCATACCCCGAAAATAAGCCATACCCCGAAAATAAGACATAGTGGCGCGGCGCCTCTCCCTTAAGACGGCCTGGATAGGCGTGGCTATACAGTGTACCGACGCGGAGCGGTTAAAATAAGACATCCCCCGAAAATAAGCCATACTGTGGGGGGTTTTTTAGGAAACAAAATGTAAGACAGTGTCTTATTTTAGGAGAAACACGGTATGTGGGAAGGGAAATGGCAAGGGACCCGATCCTGGGGACTCTCAGGGGATGTGCATCCAGTGGATCTGAGACTGCCTCTGCCCCACTCATCTTAAGCACCGCATTTTGGGTTGAACTGCCAGCACTGTTGACTGTAAATCTATGCCTGTGAAGCTTTCAGTGGGTGTAATGGGGTCTCTGGGGCAGACATGCCCCTCCAGCTGGTGAAAAGGAACCTGCCCCACCCTAACCCCCTCTTGCTAGCGGACCTGGGAATTACATTTATTTATTTTTTACTTCAGTGTAAACCTGCATAGAATCAGAATGTAGCTTTTACTTTTATTTAGGTTTTTTCTCCAGCTCACAATTTGTAAAAGGATTATAACGAAGCCTGCAGAAAATCCATAGCTGATTCTGTTGGGCAAACATTATCACCTTGCTCCTGCATGATCCTCACAGCTTCCAAAGAATTCCTTTACATATAGAAGGAATCATATATATAACTCTGTAGCAAATAAAATGCATCATAACCCATAACAGCCACTACCAAATGCTAGATGAAACGTACCTACCTATTTTAAGTGATAAATGATTAGCAGTTTCTCTGCCATCACACTGGATAGAATCTCTGAATATTTATTGGCAACCATACCCCAAGAAAAATAGAAGCATTACCTTTCGATAGAAGCGCAGTTCAAATGAAATTAGCCTTTCGAATGAGAGTGCTTGGAGAGTCTTGTCCGTGATTTAGTGATGTAATAATCAGCACTAATTTGATTTAAAAGGGACTTGTGGTTGCCTTCATACAACTGGGAGGCATTAGCCATGACATGACCTCCTAGGCAGCTGTAGATGTAATGGAAGAATGAAGGTAGGGTCCCATTATTAATGTCCCGAGCTGACTGACCTTTGGTTAGATTAACTCCACTCTTTAGTGGATAATTTCATTTGCAGCAGCTGAGATGCCTTTTTCAGGGTTTGCTGATTCAGGTTTACAATGTCACTGTGGTTGTAGAGCTCGTTAACGTCAACCGTCCAATGAGCTTTGCTCCTAAAATGCTTTATTTAAGAATCGCAAAAAGTGCTGTCTTTGGCATTTCTGGGCATGCTGGTAGCAATCACGTACCTTTCGCTGCCTTGGGCACATGTCCTGATTGAGGTGGGCACAAAGAGCCTTAGAAGAGTATGCGCGGAATTGTGGGTGTTCATCAGTATATGAAAAAAGAAGCTGGCAAATAAGTGTTGGTTTTCCCTAATCTGGAAACTCTTACAAGTTAAATGAGAGATGATGGATTGCTTCCGAAGGTAACTTTGGTTTAAGGCAGGCTTCCTCAACCTCGGCCCTCTGGATGTTTTGAGACTACAGTTCCCATCATCCCTGACCTGCTAGCTAGGGATCATGGGAGTTGTAGGCCAAAAACATCTGGAGGGCCGAGGTTGAGGAAGCCTGGTTTAAGGGAAAGCACTGACAGAAGTTGGGGTGTGGGGGAATGGGGGGAGCTTCTTTGGGGGGAGCCACTGATCTACCGGTGATCTACCACAGACGTCCAGTGATCTACCGGTAGATCACGATCTACCTGTTGGACATGCCTGCCCTAACAGAAGTGATCTTTGCTAAGACAAAACAACCATGGGCTACAACCCGGTTGTAAAGCAGCAGACTCTGCCTTTCGGATTACTACTTGTTTTTAGTGAAACTCTTGTGCTTTTTACAGCTGACTCATACACACAAATTTAGCAGAGGAATCATCTCATATTAATTAATTTAATATGGAAATTTAGAGAAAATTTCCAGGGAAATTTAGCTTCCTGTGCTAAATTTGTGTGTGTGAACTGCTGATAAGGCACAGGAACAGAGCCAGGTACAAGGCTGAAATTGGTTCTAGTTCCCAGTTTCATATCCAAAAGAAAGCTGCATGAGTGGCCTAGATAAGGTAGCGACATTTGTACACTGCTACATCACAAGAGAGCCAGTATGGTGTAGTAGTTAGAAGAACGTTGCACTAGGACCTGAGAGACCAAGAGTCAAATCCCCACTCAGCCATGAAGCTCACTGGGTGACCTTGAGCCAGTCACTGTCTCACAGCCTATCCTACCTCACAAGGCTGTTGGAAGGATAAAATGGGGAGGAGTAGAACTATGTACACCATCTTGGACCCCTGGAAGAAAGGCGGGATTTAAATGTAATAAACAAACAAAAAACAAATGAATAAATAAAGCTTTTGGCCAACCCACTCACTTCTTGACAAGAAGATAGCTTCCTTCAAGATGACCCAGCATTTTTGAGCGATGCGGGAATTATTTTTAGATGTAGAGATGTAGTTACTGACTTTTTGTTGGTCTGTGCCGAATAAGAATCTGGGAACCAAGAACCAGCTTATAATAATTTGGTAATTCATGCTTCTAAACATGTTAAAAATGAACCTTAACGACAACCCAAATTTACTTTGGGGCAATTTAAATCGTGTAGTGTTAGGTCCCGCTTGACAAGTTGCTTTTTAAGGATTTGACGTGTTTAACTTGGAACAGCCACCCAGAAATTTGGAAATGCTGCTTTTGATGTTCACTCTGTTTTGAACAGTGACCTTCTGTTCAGGTGGCTTTTGTACTTAGGTGTTGTGCGCATTCGACATGTTTCAAAATGTTCTTTTGCAAAATGAAATTTGTGTGGTGTGGTTCCCCTGATTATACTTTCCTTCTTCTCCTGTATGATGTAAAATGAAAAGTTTCTAGTAAAAATCACTTATTTTGGAACCTCTTTGTGGTTTCACTGGAAATCTCTCCGTCATAACAATATCCCTGCCCTACTCTTTTCTTAGATATGCAAAGCTTTGTTGGTCAGACCGTTACCTAGCATAGCAAAGCAGTTGTGTCCCCAGAGTGCGTACCATTTAAATAGTAGCCTATATTCCGAAACAGGGTGCGTTCACCTAGTGTCGAAACAAATATAAGCAAAATTCTGCTTGTAGTTTCCATGGTACCGTATCCAGTGCCTTTAATACAGGAATCATACCAGACCAGAGTAATTAATAGTGGGGCACAATTTGGCTTGGTATTACTGGTCGCAACAAGACTTCTTTCTGTAGTGGATTAATGGTGACATGCTTGCCAGAAGGAGTGTCTTTTCAATAGGGAAATGACTGAAGTGATCTTTGGTGCTCTAGGAGAGGGAAAAGGAATCCCAGTGTATAGAACAGCATGGAAGAAGATGGGCAAAGACAACCGTGGGAACAGGCTTCAAAGGCAGGGAAAAGTCAGTGAACAGCAGAGGCGGAACGGCTTGTGAGCATGTTCTTTCTCTTTGTGGGTGTGCTGCACACGTCATGGGTGCCCACTGTTTAAAAATAAGACCAGTGATCCCATCTCACTGCAATGTATTTCCTTTTTGCTG
The DNA here is from genome assembly GCA_034641385.1 of Darevskia mixta. Classification (NCBI taxonomy): domain Eukaryota; kingdom Metazoa; phylum Chordata; class Lepidosauria; order Squamata; family Lacertidae; genus Darevskia; species Darevskia mixta. Next base: position 14,517,448 of record JAWWNH010000001.1, read on the forward strand.
TTGCCTGTTTTAGTCTTACACTGTATTGTGATTTTTAAAAATGCATTCTATATATTGAAGGTTTAGCAGTAAGATCCTAGGCTGCAATCCTAAGCATACTTACTAATTGGGGAGTAAGTTCAATTGATCTCAGTGAGAATTTCTCTTGAGTAAATAGGCTCCTGCTTTGCATGCAGAAAGCCCCAGGTTCAATCCCTGGCATCTCCAGGCAGGGCTGCCTGAAATCCTGGATTGCTGTGGCCAGTCAGTGTCAGCAGTACGAAGCTACATGGACGAAGAGCCCCAACTCTTTATAAATAGATCCCTATATTCCTACTTTTATATTCAAAGCACTTCCCATTTGTCATTTATTTTAATCAATAGCAATGACCTCTTAAGGCAGGTCATAATTTCTTTGCCAACATTGCAGGTAAGGCTGAGGCAGGATGGCTCGCTTAACCAACTGAGTTCCTGGCAGCAGGGCGATTTCAGTCATTGCACCATGCTGTTTCTCCTTCTCTGGTAAAGCCAGTCAGAGAGTAAATAGGAACAGAAGCAAATGGGCAGCTCTTTGTCTTCAGTGATGTCACTGATGGAACTGACACAGAGATAAAGGCCTTCATCAGAACTCCTCTCTCACTTAGACCACTCAGCATAATCACGGGAAGATCTGACTGGTTTATGGAGCACTAGATAACAGTTTCCAAATCAAACAAACCTGGATAACGTTTGCTCCCAGGAGGGATGAAAATAAAAATCAGAACAGCAACAAAAGTGGTGTCACCTCATAGAAGCTTTTCACACGACACATTTAGCTGTTTTTAGGCAAATATAGCTGTGCACACTGTGAAAGCATCACATCACGAGAGGTGGAATATTTTTTGTCATACTTTTACTTGGCTCTTTCTTACACATTGCTGTGTAATCCTGTTTGAAAATTGAGGAAACAGCAGCATGTGGGGAAGAATGCTAGCCAGGGAGAATTGATGCATTTGGTTTGGTTTTGAGCTGCAATCAAAACTCCTTAGGAGAGCTAGCTAGTCTCTCCTAGGTGCTACACAGTTTTCATACCCTCCAAGTGTCCAGATTTTCCAGGAACAGTATGGGAATTACAAAAACCATCCCGGCTTCTGATTTGATCCTGAAATGTCCCTATTTCCATCGCCAGTACTGTTGCCACCGACAACACTGAAGCATGTCTGACTTACCGTATGCACTGGCATTTGGCATTGCTGATGTTTCTGCACAGGTCTGGCCCAATACATTTTGCTGCCTGAGGTGGAACAGTAAATGGACCCCCTCCCCCAACACCCCCCCAGCCAAATCAACGTGTATAGTACCCAAGGTCAACCAAGTTGTTTTAGCCTCTGGAGCAGAAAATACCACGAACATTGTTTTCTCCTCTAGCAGTAAAAATACAACAATAATGAATGAAATAATGAACTGTTGGCTGCACTTCAATGCCACCCAGAATCTGCTGCCTGAGGCAACCACCCCAGACTCCTAATGGAAGAGCTGGCCCTGTTTATAAATCTTGAGTTCCTATGCATGTGCATTGGATATAGTTTCCAACAGAGCTGACATTAATCTAGAAAATTCATTGTGCAAGAAGAAGCACTGCTAAGTCACATAATGATGGGTGTTATTTCAAAGGAGATTGACTTTTCCGTCAACAAGTACCTTACAGCTGCATTTCTGTTTTGGTGCCAAAGGCCCATTGAATGCATAAGTGAAGGAGTGGCATCCTTTAAGAGATTTAAGCTCAAACGTTTCCTAAGTTTTAATTCTTGGTTCTGTGAGAGAATGTACCATTGTTGTGTTGCTACAGCAGTACATCTGGTTTGAGGAAATCCTTCCTTTCATCTTTATGGTACTTCCTTTCCCAAACATTTTTTTAAAATGCTGTTTTTGAATGAATGTGAAGGGCTCATTCATTTAATTAACAAACACCAGCACTACCATTGAAGTACAATACAGATAATACAGATGTAATTATTTAATGGCTTCATCATATATGCTATTTCTCCTGCAGAATGATTATTCTTTTGTGCAGGACAAATCATGTATTTTGTGACATACGTTGATGTTTGGATTTTTGGCCCCTGAGAGACAGTAGCATTTGCCTATCTCTGTGTTTACACCATTAAAACACATACCTTGCACACCAGCAGTGTTGTGTAGTGGTTAGAGTGTCAAGAGTCGCAGCAGGGAGACCCGGGTTCAAATCTGTCTTGAACTATAATAATAATAATAATAATAATAATAATAATAATAATAATAATAATAATTTATTTATACCCCACCCTTCCCGATTAAAAACCGGGCTCAGGGCAGCTAACAACAAATATAAAACATTGATTAAAAACGACTTAAAACTATGAAGCACAATGGGGGTCTTTTGCTCAGATACTCTCTTAGTTTAACCTAGAGTAAAATAAAAATGAGGGAGAAGGTGATAACCATGTGTGCAACCCTGAACTCCTTGGAGAATGGGTTAGCCAAAATCTTCCTAAAAAGTACATTGCATATACATTAGTGCTGGATAGACATTCAGTGACATTTTTCTCTAGTCATGGAAAAGGGGATAGTGTTCATAGCACAGGTGTTACCTCTTCTGCATCCCTGATATCCAACCATACAGTAGAATATTTGCATGGGTGTGTGTGCATGTAAATTGTGTTTGTAAGAGTCCAGCAGGCTTCCCTATATACTGTTTGTGTGAGCCTGAGGACACGGACCATGTACTTGACTGGGTTTGTGCAACCACTTTTGCCTTGGATCCTTGCCTATCGTGACTTATCTGGAAGGAGGGGATAGCCATGGAGATAAACAATGTCTCAGTTCAAGAAGGATTGGTCCCAGGCTCCCGGTCAGGAGTGTAGCTGGGACTGGGACATACTGAGGCAAGTTGGGGATGGGAAGGAAGGTACTCACAGGGTGACAGAGGATGGCAAAGGGATTGGGGTCAGTGCACAGGAACCAGAGCAGCAGGACCCATCACCAGAGCCAGAGGAGCCTCTGTCCTCACAAACACAGTGGGCTCTAAGACATAGGTAACAGAGGAAGGAATGCTTTAGGGCAGGCATAGGCAAATTCCGGCCCTCCAGATATTTGGAACTACAATTCCAATCATCCCTAGCTAACAGGACCAGTGGTCAGGGATGATGGGAATTGTAGTCCCAAACATCTGGAGGGCCGGAGTTTGCCTATGCCTGCTCTAGGGAGGCTGAGGCAGGTAAGGGCCCATAGCCCAACTCCCTAGCTGGTCAGGTGGGGCCTGCAAGCTGTGGGAGGAGGTGATTCCTCAGCTGGAGTGGGCTCAGAACAAGTGAGGGTCAAATGGTTCATCAAGCCCAGGTGCTGCAACCAGCATGCAAAAAAGGGAATCTAAAAGGAAAGCAGAGCTAAGGTGCTGTTTCTGCTCAACTGCCCACATTGATGGACCTTGGCTTGGATGCTCCTGGATCTCGTTTGGGCTCTGCTTTGGGTTTGACTCTGGACTATATCCTGACTGCTGGATTTTAGACTGGGCTTCCTTGGATTGATCCTGGACTGTGTTTCCTGACCTTTGGACGCATGGATTGACCTTGTACTTTGGACTTGACATACGGTACTGATTTGCCACCAGGTAGGCCAAGGGTTTAGAATGGGGCTGCCTTTGAAAATGGTTTAGAAACTTCAATTAGTAAGGAAAACACTGGGGCCTAGTTTGATTAGCAGAATGCCTGGCATCTGGTGGGCAGGGCCTTTGTGTTGTGCTCTGGAATTGGCCTCTCCCTTTGGATGGTCAGTCAGAGAGGCCTACTGTCAATCTTGCTTCTTGCCTCATGATGTTGTTTTTTTAGTTTCCCTCAGACAGTATGTTATTGTGTTACTGTTTTCTTTATTATTTAAAGCTTTGTTTGACATATACGTGCGCTGTTTACTTTGCTGAAAGAAAAGAAACTCTGCTGAAGAATAATGAATTTCCTAAACTTGGGTGAGTGAGGGGATATTCCCAGTCTGACAGGAGAAGCTTCAGTTAATGCAGAATGCAGTTGCCTGACTGTTGACAGGTTTTGTTTTTCTTTCCTGAAAGAAAGTCTCGGCTCCATAAAATTCCCATTGATTACAAATGTCGCTAATCCTGAATACCTTACTTCCATAAATCATCTGGGTGGATCAATGCGTTTTTTGTGTTCTAACAAATGGCAAGCTGGTCTTCAAGGACTTTTGGATCTGGCCTCCGGAGGTTTAAATCACTGGCATGCAAACTCTTCCTGAGGTTTCCTTTTCGTAGGTTCTCTTGCTAGTAAATGTCTGTTGTTTTTTATTCTGTTATACAGTGTCTTGCATTAGTTTCATGTGAAATATAAAGGCTGGCTGACTGCAAAGTGTAAAGGAGTGGCCGAATACTGGAGTCTTGTGAGCATTTGCTAGCTGTTTGCTCTATATAAATCAGACAAACCACACAGAATCCACTGTTAAGGGTGGAATTAAAATGAACCGACAGCATCTCAACAAGAAGACCTGGAGGTGGGCAGGTATCTTATTTCTAGATTGGTTGCAACATTGAACCAATTAATTATCTGGTACTGTTGTTTTATCTTCAATAGGACCACTTCAGACTATATTTTCTTTTGGGAGTTTGTTTTGTTATTACAATTAATTCCCCAGGGAATTTAATTGAGGATTACATGACATCAGATGGGAGAGAAAGATGAGGTCAGAATTGAAGGAGGAAACATCAGGCTTGCATTTTAAATAACAGAAGGCAAAGATTCAACAGCAACAACAACAAAACACAGCAGTTTTGTTCTTCATGTGAAATTACATTCACACACATCCTTGTGATGTTCAATTTACTCTAGAAAAGACATACTTTGTTAGACCACTACATTATTTGTTTGATTTTCACATTTGTGATTTTCACACTGTTATTTCCTCATTCCTTCCAATGTCAGCCAAACCACAAGGTACTTGGAGCTGTATTAAACTTTTTCCCGCTCTAAGCAGTAACTGTGAGACCCCTTGATTAGAGCTGGGCTGGATTAACCCTTTATATCCTGCTACAGCATACCCTCCAACATTTCTCTGATGACAATAGGGACATCCTATTTAATAATAATAGTAATAATAAATAAATAAATACTTATACCCCACCCATCTGACTGGGTTGCCCCAGCCACTCTGGGTGGCTTCCAAGATATATAAAAACATAATAAAACATTAAACATTGAATTTTTTTCCTATATAGGGCTGCCTTCAAATGTCTTCTAAAGGTTTTATACTTATCTCCTTGGCATGGGTGTGTGTTTGTGTGTCGCATAACTATTCTCACTGTACCGAAATCATTACAGTGTACTGGGTGCTGGAGTGACCCTCTCTCATACTTTGCGGTCTGTACAATTCCTGCACTTGCCTATCTTGTCTAATTTGCAAGTCGATTTCTCGTGTACAGCAGCTCTTGAAATGGAGCATGCATTCTTAGGGAGATCGTTTGTCCATTTACGTACATGTGCGAAAACAGCACTCTCCCTGCTCTTGGTTATTTTCTTAGTGTTGAGCATATATTGCTAAAAATGCATACGTTGCAAGCATGAGAAAATGCTGTAGCTAAAAGAGGCCACACTAGCAAACCATGCATACCACCCTCCAGTATAAATGACTGAAAATGAGAGTCTTGCTTTTGTCATTCTAATATAATGGAACTATGAGTGTGTTGTGTTCACTCAGCTTTTGGAATATATTACAATCTGGTTTATTAGAAGCGGTGCATGTGATTTAATTTGAGTGACTTGCATTGGACTCTATGCAAATAGAACCAGAGTGCTGACCTTCTAAGGAACCTTGCTTCAGCAAAATGGTTTAAACATGAGTGCGGAAACAATAAACCATTTCAGCGCCAGCACAGTGTTTAGATTTTTCTCAGTAAATTTGAATTGTTTCAAAGATCTGAGATGCTCTAAAAAGAAGGGTTGTGGGAGCCAAGCTACTCCTTTCACAGAGGAAATAGCAATGCACTACTGTATTGTATTCCCTGGGAAAAATATGTCTCTTAAAAGTAAAGCCAGAATGGGGACCCTTGGCTCCAGAGGCAAAAAGTGGCCTTCCGAGCTTCTCTTATTGGACCAACGTGATTCTTTCCAGGCTACACTCTTCACCAGCCTTGCTTCACTCTCTCTATGAGTGCTCTTGCCTGGATGGAATGTGTCTTTGAACTCTGATTATGTCTATTGCTTGCCTGGATGGAGGATAGAGGGCTGTGTGTATGCAGTAACTAGCTTACTACACAAAGGGAAGGATGGTATCCATTGCTCCACTCACTTTCACCTCTGGCTCCACCCAACACTGACATATTGCCCTGGAAAGGTTGCTCAGATAATACAGCTCTTGAAAAATGCTCCCCAGCCATGGACTAAGGGAAGAGATAGTGAAGCTCCAGATAATGAGAACAACGTACACAAGGCCAGTGTGAGAAAACCTGCTCACTCACGTTGTCTTACTTTGATGCATCGTTGTAATGAATAGAGAGCTTTGCTGAGCAGATCCTTCTTCAGTGCACGAGTTAAACTAAACAGTCAGGATCCAGAGTTGCTTTTTTAAGGTCCATTCCTGACTGCCCAGGGTATACTCTACCATGGCAGGCTGTGCAGTTGCTTCTGGTGGCACAACTGAAGGCATGTCTGCTATGCCACAAGCATCATGCAAGTTTAATCTCTTTCCTCTCTGTGCAAACAGAAAGCATGCCGCAAACTTCTCTGTTCCATTACACTACATTTCCAAAGGCAATCTCTGTTTGGGTGCAGAGCCACCCAGCCAGCTGTGCTGGGAGAAATTGCACTTCCAAACATTCAGCAACTTTCAGCGGGCCAACTTCCCTTGTGAACAGGGTTCAGGCTTAGAGGTAGAGCATTAGCTTTATGTTCAGATGGTCAAAGGTTTGGTCCTTGGCATCTCTAGGTAGTGTTAGGATAGACGTGTCTATAACATTGGAGTTGTGCCAGTCAGCACAGCTAATACTGAGCTAGATGGACCAGTGGTTTGGCTCAGTACAAGACAGCTTCCATTTTTCCTTAACACCCCAAGTGCATGAGTTATGTCATATGTGCACAGACCCACACCATGTTTGATAACTCTCCCAGCCATATTCCCCCCCCCCCAATCTTGTATGTCAGTTTCTTCTAAAGAAATCTCAGCATATGCCAAGTTTCTCATCTTAGGAAGAAACTACCTGTGCGTGGAGGTCTCTCTCAACTCTTCAGGTTGTGCATGAAGGCTGAGATTTCCTGAAAAAAGCATTGCAACCATGTCAAATGGTGTCATTGTGCTAGTTATAATGGTGCATACATTTAGTGAATGTGAGGGTGCGCCTACTGTGAAAGGCTGTCTAAATTGACTTCTCTCCCTTTTCATGATGCTTCCTCTTGCTTTGACCCCATGGCATGTCAGTCACATATCCTCATTTAAGCAGTGTGTTTAATTTATGATAATTTTAGGTACCAGGTAAATACCTTTTTGTTCCCAGTCCTTTTAATTGCAGTGTTGTAGAGTTATTTTGTGACTCTAGGTTCTTCCACCAAATTGTTCCCCTTGTTACGATTTTGTAGTTAGCTGCTGTGCTTACATTGCTGTTGTTTGTTACGATTTTGTAGTATTTGTGACTAGTTTTTACCGTTTAAACTTTGCATTGCTCTTGGAATTCTGAAAAGGTTAGTCAGCTGCCCAGAAAACAAAGTTATATGGATGGCGAATAAATGCAAAAAATAAGAATGTCAGTAAGCAAGCACTGCTGGTATGGATGAAAATAATACCCAGTCTAGCATGCTGCTTTCAACAGTAGTTCCAGAAAGTTCATAAGTAGGGCATGAAGGCACCAGGGTCTCCCTTCTTTGTCCACGGGAACTGGCATTCAGAGGTATACAATATCTGCAGTGATCACAGCTAACATTCATCCTGTGAAAGATGGGGAACTTGTGGGTCTTCAGCTGTTGGGACTCACAAACTCCCATAATTCCTTATGTGGAGAGCCACAGGTTTCCCATTCCTGCTTATTTGCTTAGTCCCTTCCTATAGTCACTTAAAGTGAACCACATCCCCAAACCGTCGTTCAGCGAATTCCTTAAGTTAGCTACCAACTCCCTTTTCCTGGAAACTACAAGCAAGTCTTGCTTCACTGAACAAGTCTGTGTTCTAGAATTGTGAAGGAGAAACATGTGCCTGCACCCACATCTTGTACAATCATATTATCTGCAGTTTCCTGTCAAAAAAGCCCTAACTTGCCAGTTTCATTTGTTGTGCTCTGAGAAACGACACCTGCAAAAGTGCTCAGTGGAGAATGCAAGTTCACCCAAAGCCATTAAATGTCTCAACCCCAAAAGATCAGTGTATAGGCCGGGGGGGGGGGGGCTTTAAGGGTGTCCTTGCCCTGCTTCCTGAGAGTAGGCCTATTACAAATACAGACAAGTTTCTTCTCCATTTAGTTTCAAATTGATTTAATGGAGGCAGAGACAAGTTTACATATACAGGATATGGTTAAAAAATTAAGATTCTAGCCTTAATGTAAGAGGTGATATTAGTCAGCTACTCGCTGTCCCAAATTATGGGAGCACTGAATTCCTCTTGACTTTTGCAATGCCTTTCAAGGGTGAGAAAATAATTCAGTAACTTTGAAATTGTGCCAGAATACCATTCTTGGCTCTGAAAAAAAGAAATTGTTGTATTCTTTCTGGCTCTGTGCATTCAGAGACAAGGAACTTTGGTTAGAAAGAGGTGGTTTTGAGACATCAGTGTGACTCTCGGGCCTGTAGCTCTCCCAACTTTGTTGGTCTACAACTCCCATAATTCCCAACCATTGGCCTTGCTGGCTGGGAGTAATGGAAGTTGGTAGTCCAACTGCATCTGAAGAACTACATTTACCACCCCTTACATAAACAGAAAGAGGCAATGGATGGGAGAGAGAGCATGGGAGAGGTTTTTTTTTTTACTACTGCTGCTGCAAGGCTGTGTAAACAATAAACAAATCACCAGCATCCTAGGGAAAAAACACACACAGAGAAGCTGGGTTTGGTGTCAATGACCCCCAAACTCAAGACCGCAAAACAGAATCTAACCTTGAGAAGGAACAACAAGAGTTGATTTCAAAGACTAGGGGCCATTTCATAGTATAGGGCAGAGTGGCTTGTGTAGACATGCAAAATGTCAGAAAAACAAACTTTGGACTGTTTTACTCAATATTAAGGAATGGACATATAATATGGCATCACAGGTATCCCCCATCCCCAGCAATACTCTTAGGAATGATAGTTTACCTAGAACCATGTTGTACTCTCCAGATGTTAATAGAATACAACTTCCATCGGCCCCAGACAGTATGGTCAGGGATGACTGGACCTGTAGTTTAACTTCTGGAGTCTAGAATTCAAAATACCCTATTCATCCAAGCAAGACAAAAGGAAATAAATAAGAAGCTCCAAAATGAAAACATGATCCCAAGTAGTTTTCTTTTGTCACAAACTTTTATTTACAACTTTACAATGGCAAAAGATTTGCAAACCAATTTGCTATCAAAAGAGCACTTGACAAGAAGATACTTTGGTTGTAAGTGTCACTGGGTGCAATCCAGCTGCATTCAATTTTATGCATTTTGATATTTGCCTTCTGTAGGATGTGGATTGCACCCACTTTCTGCAATACAACTTTGTTGTTGTTTAGTTGTGTCCGACTCTTTGTGACCCCATGGACCAGAGCACGCCAGGCACTCCTGTCTTCCACTGCCTCCCAGTTTGGTCAGACTCATGTTTGTAGCTTCGAGAACTAGTGTAAACCAAAACAGCTTATGCAATCTGGGCCAGAGGCCTAAATATCCATAATAAAAGATTATGCCTTCTTTCAACCAGTACATTGAAAATACTTCTTTTATATACAAAAAACTCAAACACAACCATTATTCAACATCTGCACAACTATACAGACAAGCAGTAAAACTTGTATCTCCTAGCCACATATTCAGGCCCTGCCTCCTAGACACACACACACTCACCAAGATGTACAGTTTTTTATTTTATAAATAAGTCCCTTAAATCCCACAGAAAACTAAAAGCAAATACAACATTCTGTCTGGGAATAAACTTGTACATTATCTTGAAGGAGTTCAACCTCCAAAATCACACAGAACAAATATATATAGAAAGATTGTCCCAATTTTACAAATATTGAGAGAAAATAAAATATATTGTTAGCTGGAATGGAAACTCGAAGATTCCGACTCTGTCGAAACAGAAGAATGTCCCCCTCGCTTGCCTTTGGAGAGAATCTTAAGGCTTGAGCCTCTGCTAACAGAGGTCAAAGCATTTTGGGCAGATGTCTTGAATTTGGCACCCAGGAAAGCATAAAGGATGGGATTCAGGCAACAATGGAAATATGCTAGGGCTTCAGTAATGGCGATCCATTTGTGCACAACTTCCTCAAAGTAACAGCCGTTCTGGATGACTCCAAGGAAGACAAAGGTGTCTATGCTGATGCCAATGTAGTATGGTAGCCAGCAGGCAAAGAAGGCAACAATGAGGATGACTGTGGTCTTCAAAGCTTTGCGCTTCTGTTGGCCTTTTGACTGTGACAACTTGGAAATGATAATGCAGTAGCAAGTCAGGATTATAAGACCAGGCAGGACAAGGCCTACTAAAATATGCTGAAACCTGAAGGAAACTGTCCAGGTTTCGTGAGGGTAAAATCGCTGGCATACATATTTTACATCCGGCTCATCAGTGACCTTACGTGTGCTAGCAAAGATGATATCGGGCACAGTCAGAAGCAGAGCTGGTAGCCAGACACCAATGTAGACGATCCTTTCCGCCAACAACTTCCTGGGTCTCTGGCTGTTGGTTGCATGCACAATTGCCAAGTACCGATCTAAGCTTATGAAGGCCAAGATCAGGACACTGCTATAGAGGTTGACCGTGTAAATGCAATGGACTACTTTGCACAAGAAGTTGCCGAAGTACCAGCCGATCACGGCATCCACAGACCAGAAGGGCAAAGTGATTACAAACAGGAGGTCAGCCACTGAGAGATGTACTCGATACTTGTCAGTCATGCTCTTCAGCTTCTTCTGATAGCCCATGACAACAATAACCAAGCCATTGCCAATGATTCCCGTCAAGAAAATGATGGAGAAGATTGTGGGCAAGAAGATCCGGTTGAAATCGGCGTTCTCCTGTCCGAAACATGCTTCTCCTTGGTAGTTGCCATCGTCACCAGAGCCGGTCTCATCGGTACCATTGTCAGAAAGGTCAAAAAAGTACGCAGAAGACAGCTGTAGAAGAATTACAAGAACAAAAACAGTAGTTAGATGACAGTGAGAGAGCTTACAGAGTTAGTGTACACTCACTGGCAGCAAGCGTCAATGTTGTATAGCAGATAGCGCCTTAGATTTGACAACCAGGATTCAAATCCTCAAGAGTACCTTCTAGGTCACCTTAAGCCACTAACTGTCAGTCTTTTCTTCTATGACTTTTAGGGAAATGAGTGTGATCGAAGCAGTTATTTTGGGAACATTTATTACACTTTTATTAGTTGCAACAGACAAGGAATGTTCTCTTTTAATTGTTTATGCCTTGCTACTGTATTGTACCCAAGGGTTCTGTCATTCTGCCTTTAAAGCTCCTAATTCTGCAACTATAAACAATAACAGCCTAGTTCCTTTTTGTAAACTTTCAATTTTTCTTAACATATAGACAGTTTGTTTCCAAGAACGGTCAGTGACCCAACCAAAAACTAGGAAGAAAACACGAATCTTTCAAGACAAGAAATGGAAGCTATCTGAGCAAATTAGTTCCAGACTAATTTGGAAGTTTTCAATTTCTTTCCCCACTGTTCTTCAAACACAAGGAATTTCCTTCATGGATCACTAGATAAAATCTTGCAAATCATGTGCACATAGTGCAACAGGCGACAACTGTTACAGGCAAGTTAGATCAGAGCACATGTGATATACTTGCAATACAGTCAATCACTGCTTTCCATTGCATCTATATGTAGACTATGAACAAAATAATACAGTGGGGATCAGATGTGGTCTGCAGGGTTTTTTCTAGGTGGAAGTGCTATCTATGAAGTAAAGTCATCATGCCTGAAGTGATTCCCAGATGTACAGTAGAAAAATGAACATTAGTTCCCTTTGTATCTTAATGACAAGGAGAAACTAATTTTAAAACAGAAGTAGGCATTATAATGGATTTACAAAAGCCACCCACTGGAGCCTCAACTTGGGATAAGACAGCAAACATCCAGGCTGCCTTCAGTATTTCCTCTATGGAATAAAATGCTGGTCAGAAAATGTGCTTCAGGTTCATAAACAAAGTTTTTATACAAAGTTTTCATTAGCCATGCAGAGCACTGTGCTATACAGTTTCACATAATATGACCTGGAGGAGCCTAGGAAAGGGATAATGGATTACTGGTCCATTAAGAGGAAAATCCAAGAACATCCATAGGGCCAACTCAAAGGACCTTTATTAGGGCCTACTAACAAGTTACAATGAAGTGGGGAAACCTGTGACTTAATGGAAACTCACTGGGTTGGATGTTGAACAAAACACACACACACACACACACACACACACACAGAGAGAGAGAGAGAGAGAGAGAGAGAGAGAGAGAGAGAGAGAAGGGGGCAGAGAAGAAATAATGAGGATGTTGGGCAAAATGGAAAAGCCTAAGTCCTCATGCGATTGCTGTTCCCCCGTGGCTGTTGCATAGGACTGTGTGTCAGTAGGAGGGAAAGGACATTTTTAAATTATGCCCGCCAACAGAAGAAAAAAAAAGAGAAGTAGCATGAGAAAGGGCATCTTAGGAAACCACCAGCCCAGCAGACAGGGAAAGAAAAGCAAGGGGAGGGCGTGGCCATCTAGGTACAGCCCCTGCCCCCTCAGGCATTGAGATCCCCCCCCCCCAATCTCTTGCACAAGCTTGTGACATGAGAAGGGCATCTCAGGAAACCACCAGCCGTTTGAACACTCAGACAGCGAATAACAGCCAAGAGAGGGAGTGGCTACCTGGGCACAGCTGCTGCTACCCAAGACTTTGAGATTCCCTCCACCCTCTGCATCTCTTGCACAATCTTTGCTCTCACACTTCAACAGAACTCAAGCAACTGTGTAGGCCAATTCAAAACGGATCTATTTTTATTTGGGCCACAGATTTATTTATTTTTAACAACTTTTAAAAAGGAGGCCATCCTGGATTCAAACCAGAAGCGCCAACATTGCTTTCCAACAGAGAAATCTCTTCCCCAAGCAGGACAACACAGATGTTCAAACTGCAAATGAAGTAGGACCCTTTAGATCTTAACATCTCCAAGCATGCAAGGGCTCAAAAACTTACTCAGGAATTTTTGTTTAGGTCTAGAAATCCTTTGCTGAATGTTAAGTAATCTTTTGAACACAATCTGTTACCCATTTAGGTAACAACGAAAGTTGGTATTATTCTGTCATGGATGCTTTAGTTGAGATTCCTGCATTGCAGGGGGTTGGACTAGATGACCCTTGAGGTCCCTTCCAGCTCTACAATTTGATGATTCTATACAGCCATTGACCACCTGATGCGATATACCGGTACCCTCCAAGCAAACCTACAAAAATCACAATATTCCTCTAGCTAACCTCCCCCACCCTTTGGCCCCACCTCCCCAGTCTTAAACGGATCCATCATACAGATCCCGCTGCGAGTTTAACTTGGAACAGGTAAACTTAATTAGAAATCGTTGCTGCTCATAATGACGAAAGGCTGCAGTCCTAAACCCTCTAATCTGGGAGTGAACTCCACTGAATTCAGCAGGGCTCGCTTCTGAGTAGACATAGCCCATTTCTAAATATCAGTTCCCACTGTCTTCAGCGAGTTCTGCACCATTCCTCTGGTTTTGTATCAATGCAAGCTTACGACTGAAAAGAACTGGAAAGGCAAGGCGGCTTCAAGAGTGCTCAAACGCGCTCGATCCACCTTCTAACTTTTCCTCGCTTTGTGCAGCCAAAGCTAAGCCACCGCGTTTCTAACCGCGCGCAGGGAAGACGGAGAGCCACCGCCAAAGTTTCGCCGCAGAATAATCCTTCGGAATTCAATAGGATGCAGCTATAAACAAGCTAAGGGGTGGTGGTGAACTGCTTTCTCCCGTAACTGGTTCTCAAGCCCTAACAGCGACAGAAGACATGCAAGAAACAAAGTTTGGGTTTTTTGGGGGCAGTATGTAAACAGGACTTTTTTTTTAAGGGCAAGCTGCCGTTTTAGTTAAGTGATTCATGTCCTTCCTCCCTGCAACAGGTTCCTCGGGCTGCAAACCACGCGCGCGCCCCGCCAGAGGTCCATCTACGAATTTTTATTATTGCATTGTGGGGAAGATCTAAAACCGCCAACCCCAACTCGCGCACATTTACGTGCAAGCAACTCGAGTTCCTGTCCATGCAATTTTCCCTTATGGGAAACTGAAAAAAAGGACGCACGGAAGGGTGCACGAGCATGTGCTCCACGGCCGCCTCGACCCCCAGCCTTAAAAAGAGGGCAAAGTCCGGGGGCGACTTTTCTACAGTCTCTTGCAAGGCTATTGCGCGGGCTATTATTGCAAGGTGCAGTCCCGATCTACTGCCAAAGGGCGAGAATCTGCTTTATTGTAAGAGTCCCTAGGAGCGAGCGAGCGAGCAGCCTTAGCTCAGAAGCAGATTTGCTTGCAAAGAGGAACGCGCGCGCTCCCATCTCTCCGCCTCTTGGAGAAGCGGAGGCGTCATCCACGTCCAACACGATTACTATTATTATTATTACTACCACCGAAACAGCCGCATAGCTGTGCGTGGGCTCTCCCTCATTTCCCGCGAGATCCCGCTCAGTTAGGCAACGCACGCCACTGGAAAGCGGCATCTCCGCAGCCCTCCAGTCCGAACACTTTCTCATTCATTCATTCAACCAGTCATTCCACCCCTCCGTCGTCGCGCCACACTTACACCCGCGCTCCGATCCATGGCTCCCGTGCTCTCTCGGCACAGCCTCGCCTCGCCACTTGCAGCTGCCGAACCAAACACAAACAAACTAAAGTTCTCGCGCCGGCGCCACCCGCGCTCCTTATAAAGGCGCCCTCCCCTCGGAGCCAGCCCGCAAGGCAGCAGGCGCCTCCTCCCAAGTCTGTAGGGGAGGGGTAGGGTGGGGATCGCGGTTTAAGAGTGGGAGGGCGAGCAAGCGAGAGATCGGCGGAGCGTGCAAAGGAGGTACCCCGCGTGGTTCCTGAGCATGCGCCGAGGGACACCGCCGAGCATGGGGTCGTCGCCGCGGACTACGCGCCTGGGGGAAGGGAAGTCCCTAATGGATTGCCAAGGGATGTAAATCCTTTCACTTAACGTTTGCCCACGGAGTTCACTGCTCCGCTTAAGAGGGCTTCGTTTTCCAAAATCCAAGGCTGAGGACTGAGTTCGTGTCCTCGGTATCGCCAAGGATTCCACTGTATACTAAAAGAGGGAAGCAACCCAAATCAGACCCCAGAGAAACATGGTTAGCAACGAGAAGAGAAAGCCAGCCTTGGAAGATCCAGATCATGTTCGTTTTAAGGAGAGGTCTCCGAAAGCGACAGGCCATATTTACATAGTCATCGCTTGCTCTTTGTCCCTGTCGTTTGGTACTCAGTGAACATGGAGGTGGTGTTCCATACAGACCCCCCCCCCCATCTAAACTTGATTCGTAATCTACAAAAGTTGCCAAGGCTGCAATCCTGTACATGTTTATTTTCGATTAGTCTGTTGAACTCAAATGACAGTTGCATACATAAGAATGGGTTGCAATAAGTAAGGAATAATAATAATAATAATTTAATAAATTAACAACATGGTGCCAAATTAAGGAAGATCCAACTAGAAAACTTTTTATCAACACCCACAATATGGGAGAGATGTAAAATACCGCATTAACTAGCACTGGTGAAGCCTTTGTTTGCCTTGAACAGGCAAGGATCATGTATGCTTTTCGTTTGTACAATTCTAGCAAAGAAGTCTTTGTCACAACTGTGGTCGTCTTAATCCCGGTGTGTACTGCTAGTTTGGTGTGTTACATGCACACACACACACACTGCTTAACAGTTGGAAATTAATGCAGAATCACTGGTTTCTTTGCACTTGTTTGCAGCACTTTCCATGCATAAGTTTTGTTACTGCTGCCACAATTTGTTGTGCAATTTCTTTTTGCAACCATCACTATATCTTGTGGCAAAGAATTTCATACATTAACTACTATGAGCTGTGTGAAGAAGTCGTTTAGCTGTTCTTACTGCCTTTCCAGTGTTTTCAGAGAGAAACAATTGCCACACTCTCCTTTCTTTAGTCATTGGTTCCCCCCCCCCCCGAACCTAACCTCGTAATCCTTTGAAAGATGCTCTGGACTTCTTACCATTTTTGTTGCTCTCCCTTTTCTGTATAACCTGCAGTTCTTTGGTGGGGGGCATAGCTCTATAGCAGGGGTCAGCAACCTTTTTCATCCGTGGGCCGATCCACCGTCCCTCAGACCATGTGGTGGGCCGGACTATGTTTTTTTGGGGGAAAATGAACGAATTCCTATGCCCCACAAATAACCCAGAGATGCATTTGAAATAAAAGCACACATTCTACTCCTGTAAAAACACCAGGCAGGCCCCACAAATAACCCAGAGATGCATTTGAAATAAAAGAACACATTCTACTCAAGTAAAAACATGCTGATTCCCGGACCGTCCGTGGGCTGGATTGAGAAGGTGATTGGGCCGCATCCAGCCCACGGGCCTTAGGTTGCCTACCCCTGCTCTATAGGATCTTGGTGTGTAGCTGCTTCAGGAGCACAGAGCATCCTCTAAAGGACACTGATCTACAGGGATTGTTGACTGGGCCAATAAGCAGGCTGCACAAGTGACTTAAGGTGAGTTGCACCTGTGGCACTTCATTTCCTTTTTTAAAAATAGAAATGGAAAAAATATGGAGAAGGAAGTTTTACACAGGCCTCCCCAGCTCTTGGGAATTGCAGTTCCCATACTGCAATACTGAAGGTTTTCTAGGCAGGACTGTTAGCAGTGTAGGTAACGATGGGGAAAGGTGACAATGTGAAAAGAGCGACATAGAAGTCAAATAATTAAATTGGGCCTACACTGCTGGTTTGGCTAAATGTTTTGAAAAGCCCAAGGACTGAAGCAGAAATGTTTTGCCATCCAATTTGAACCTGTCTTATGAATTTCAGTGATAAGGACATATTTGATAGAATTCTACTGGTCTGATAGAATGACAGATTACTTCATTTACAGATTTTCTGTAGGACATACAAACCACTCTAAAACAGGTGTGGGCAGCCTCAATTCTGCCTGACAGTATTTTATTGTATTGTTTTGATATGTTTATTGGGGTAAACCATCCTGGGGCGTTCTCAACAAAGAACAATATACAGTGGTCCCTCGACTTACGAATGACCCGACTTCCGTATTTTTCAAGTTACAAGTGAAAAAAGTGGCCGCGCGCTTACAAATTTTTTTGACCTCCGAATGGAAATCGTTGCCGTTTTAGATGCGGTTTCCTCGACTTACAAAGTTTAGATGCGGTTTTTTCGACTTACGATTTTTTTCGGATATTTTTCTCCCAATGCATTCCTATGGGGACTCGACTTACGATTTTTTCCGACCTATGAATGTCCATTCGGAACGGATTACATTCGTAAGTCGAGGGACCACTGTATAAGAGGGATAGATAAATAAATACACAAATCTCTTGCTTCTCCCAGTTTCTTTCTTTCCACCTTTGCTCACTTCTTGCTTTTGGGCCTCATCCAGCACTGACATGCAGCTCTTGGAAAGTTACCTGTGAGGGAATGAATGGTCTGTCAGGCTGAAAAAAAGTTTCCCCATCCTAAAACCAGCACCATAATAATCAGTATTCCTGTCTCTCCCACCCCAGCCCCATGTTTATAACTGGAAATGGAAACCAAAGAGCTTGCTTCCCAGCAAATGGGCATGTTGGGACACAACCTGGATCTCCTGGCCTTGAAGCTCACCCTTTGGCAGGTGGGCCAGAGGCAACTTTCTACAGCAGGCATAGGCAAAATCCGGCCCTCCAGATGTTTGGGACTACAATTCCCATCAGCCAGAAGGACAGTACATTCCAAAAAAAGAGAAGAGAACTGCACACACCATGGAATGAATCTTGCAAAGACGATGATAAGAAGAATTCCACATTGCAAAAGAAGAGAAGAGGAAGTCATGCGGCATTGATTGACTTTTGGATCTGGAAATTTGTGGGGTTGGGGTAGGATAAAGAGGTTATATTTGGAATTGTTTTTTCCTGTCTAAGTGGTTTAAGATGTTTGGATCTGGATACTGACGTTAATGATTATGTGTTAAAAATTAGGAGGTTGGTGGGAAATATAGCTAAAAATTTCGAGACCGGAGGGAGGTAAGGGTGCAAAAAGAAGAAAATTAGGAGTTTTAAATTAGGTTGGAGTAAGGGAATTTGATAAGGCTTGAGGAAAGGATCAGAAGTAATGAGGTGCTGAGGTAGGGAAAAAAGGAGTTAACTTAAGTAAAATGATTCTGGTATTTTATGTTATTGTGAAGTTTATGAATTTGGAAAACTGATAAAGAGGATAGATAATGAATTCAACAAAGGGGGACTTGAGGAAGTCAATCAAAATATGAAATTGAGGAAAGGAGGAATGCCTGGCCCACAGAAATGGGCCAGGCCTAAGCAATGACATTCAATATGTTAGCTACGTTAAATGTATAATGTTTATTGTTTTCCCGGTGAGAGAGGGGGATGGAAATTTGCTTCCCTCAGTGAGAGGGGGGAAGGATGAAAATTTAACAGTATTATGTGCTTAAAATTGTTAAAATCAATAAAAAAATTGGAAAAAAATACAATTCCCATCATCCCTGACCACTAGTCCTGTTAGCTGGGGATTATGGGAATTGTAGTTCCAAATATCTGGAGGGCCAGAGTTTGCCTATGCCTGGTCTACAGACCTCTCTAAACTCTACCATTTACTCTAGAGTACTTACTTACAGGTCCAGCAATAAAGTCAAGGTTTGCTACTTTGAATAGGCGCAGAAACTGGTTGTCTCTACTCCTATTCTACTTCTTCGCTGATTCACAAATTAAGCTCATTCAGCAGTCAAGAAGGTCAAAGGTGACTTGGTTGGTCAATGAAAAACTCCCTTGAAGGCAAGGGCCTTCAAGAACGGAGTTTTCAAATGTCAATGACTATAAGATCGATCATTTATTTGGGAATCGGAACTGTGCTCTGCTGCTTTTGATGAAACCTAGGGTTGCTTGAAGTGTTATGCGTTTTCTTCGAGGACAGAACAGGGGAACCATCTCCCTCCCCTCCCAAACCCACATGCAGATAACAACACACAACTATTTCACTGAGTGTGCACATGTCGCGAAAAGGTGATTGGTTGTGGTTGTGGCTTCTCATAAGAAGTCAAATCCATGCATGAGTTCCATGCGTTTTATTATATCAATGTGTTTACTTCTGTGTAGAAAACGTACTGTTTAAAGCAAACCTTACTTACCAGTCAAGTAAGCTTTGGAGTGGAGTCCACAGCTCATTGGTCTGGCATTAATTTCACTGGAATTCCTCCACAGTTACCAGTAGTAGTTTTGGGATTATGGTCTTTTGGAGTTGGCTTTTTAAAAATGTATAGTCCCTGTTGTTACTCAAACTATATTTAAGGTGTGTGTGTGTGTGTGTGTGTGTGTGTGTGTGTGTGTGTCTGTGTCTGAAAAGCTTCTTTTGAAAAGGAGTAGAAGTGTGTGATTAATGATTTCCAAAGCAATAAAAGAGGTGGCTATGTCAGCAAAAGCATCTCATTATTTGTGTGTGCAACAAATCTTTTGCGAAAAAACAGCACTTTTCCTCATTTGTTGATTGCATTAAATGCTTTGCTACCATGGAATACGTTGTGAAAATTAGAATCAAGTCTACTTGTTACAAGTTTTTGAAAACGTGCAATTTACAGTGTGGAACCTTAAGTGCCTTTACAATAATAGCATACCAGGCATCTGTGAATCATTAGCACACACTTGTTGAATGATTACAAAATGTTTATGACATTCGCTGATGAACGAAGTGTGACACTTAAATGTAACTGCTGAAATGGTTGACTAGCTTTTGAAAAGATGAACTAAAAGTGTCTTTAGTCACATTATTCTATAGATATAAGAGTCAAGCTTTTGGCAGCAGGAATCTTTGTTGCATCGGTGTCCTTGCCATGAACAGAAAGAGCACTTCCATTCACAGTGGAGGCATCAAGCAGAATCCTATGGCCCTATATGTTGCAGCTGTTTCACCTCTGTTGCTGCAGCCAGATGGAATGGTTACTAATAGCTGGCAACTGAGAGGAAGGAGGAGCCAAAGGGGCCTGTTTTCCCTGCTGAGGCGGATGGGAGTGGGCCCTGGGATAATGATAAACAAACGTGCTGTTACACCTCTCTTTCTGCAGCAGACAAATGGAATGGAAAAGGTATCCCTTATTTCAGGCATAGGCAAACTTGGCCCGCCAGATGTTTTGGGACTGCAACTCCCATCATCCCTAGCTAACAGGACCAGTGGTCAGGGATGATGGGAGTTGTAGTCCCAAATCATCTGGAGGGCTGAGTTTGCCTATGCCTGCCTCATTCCAACCATGACACTGTACCAGGGGAGGTATTCACTCCACTCCACTATTGTCACCCTGACTATTCCTACTTTTGACTCCGATTCTTCCATTTTGCTCATCCAAACCACGTGCTTGTTACTGAGTGACTACTGTCTAATGGCCTGTGCAATGAAGGCATGCTGTGTGCTGTGTAGCAGAAGCAAGACTGTTTTCTCTATGGCTCCCTTTGTGGCCTCCAGCAAAGCACTTAACCCCTATGCCTTAACTCATCCATCTGTAAAATGGGATAATGCTGTTTTAAGTGCCTCAGAGGGGTATTGTGTGAGCTAATTTGATGCCTGGAAATCACTTCGTAAATGGACAGAGCTGTATTTCAGAGTCCCAAACAGAACTCAGAAGGGAACCCCAAAGAAGGCCATGGTCTTATTTTCTTCCATTGGATAGGGTGTTATGTTCAAGAGGAAGAAAAATCTGCTCTCCTGTGGGATAGTTTACTGCTTGGTAAGACTGAACTGACCCTGACAAAATGCTTTTGAGCAACTCAGTTAATCTTTCTAGCAAACACACATCTCCATTTGTGCGCCAGCACAAGCTGACAGTTTTATCTCTGAGGATTACATAGCAGGGCAATGCAGGATGCATTTCCAGGACGTTTCCAGATCTGACATCAGATCAGGATTAGGAAGACAGTCAAAATGACAGGCATTATTACCTGACTTGTGTCATTGCTTCACCTTGAGCAACAGGTCCTCTTGGCTCAGACTTGCTTAACCAGACATGGCTCTGGCTTTCCTCCTGATGTGAAAGTTCCATTAAAACTCTTCAAGGTGTTGGTCATTGTGAATGGCAAATTACAAGTTGAACAGGCTTGTTCTGAAATCTAATTTTGGGCCTTTATTTAGTGCTAAGCACAAGTTGATTTTGCCTGTACTGAAGAATGGTTATTATGGGTGACCTATTTAGAAGATCCTATAAGAAGGGCCCTGCTGGATCAGGTCAAGAATTCTCTACTTCCAACAATGTACTAGATGCTTCCACAAAGCCCATTACTTGCCAGGCCATAAAGGCGACAGCTCTCACCTCATCCTATACCCTCATCAAATGGTGTTCAGAAGTATGCTGCCTCTGTAGATGGAGACCAAGTTTAATTTCCATGGCTATCATATGAACATAAGAAGAGCCCTGCTGAATCAGGCCAGAGGCCCATCTAATGTAGCATCCTGTTATCACAGTGGCCAACCAGATGCCTATGGGAAGCCTACAAGCAGGACCTGAGTACAACAGCACTCTTCCTCCTTGTGATTCCCAGCATCTGGTATTCAGAGACATATTGCCACTGATAGTAGAGTTAGAACATAACCATTGTGGCTAGTAGCCATTGAGATCCTTACCCCCCCTTCCCTTTTTTTTTGTATTCCCAAATAGTCAGGAGAGGTCTAGCAAGCTTTGGGTGGTTGCCACACAATGGTTGTTGAGCTACGTTGAGTTTGGTGGGTCACTATTAATGCATTAATCCAACTATTCCATGGTTTGGAAATTAAGGAGAAATTAAGCTGAGCCTGAGGCATGGAAGAGATTGATTCCTGTGCCCCCTAGGACTTGACAAACGTCAAATCTGTGTTATGTCTAGAAGGTATCTCTGAAGTGGTTTGTTCAGAACTAAACACAAGGTTAGAAAAATAGTACACTGAACAGTAGAGTTGGTATGCTAAAAATATCTTGGGTACAGTCTGTTCAGGACGTTGTGTGCTATCAGATACTTTGATACCCATTTCAAAACAGGAAGAAATACTGGTACATCTGAGGGACCCTGAGGATAAGTCTACTACCTGCCTCATTGCTTCTAGAAAGGTCCCCTGCTGTTGCTTAGGGCAACGTAACCATGGACACGCTCACTCATTTGTTGCTTTGAGTTCCGCTGTCTAAAAATTGGCGCAACTCCCAGTTCAAAACCACACTGGTCTTTAGGTACAGTATTATGTAATCATATGGGCGTAATATTTTAAACCGTTTTTTGCGGTCAAAGGCACGGCACAAACAAATTTGCTCAGATAACTATTATGCCATCAAGAAGAATAACCCTAGGGAGGGATTAACTCTGGCATGGCCAAAATCTGAAATGAAACCAAGAAACCACTTACTGTACAGTTAAGAAGCGCCGAACAATTTGGCATATAAATGTATGTTTGAAAACATGTGGTATATAGCAGCCAAGGGACTTCTGAAGAACTTTAGTCGTCTTTGTTCTCTGATCTGAACACCCCTGGCAATCTGGAGCTGTAACAAAATCTATTTCAGTTTTGCTGCTGAACACCTGTGCACGATGAAATGGACCTGCGCCTAGCATAAGCTTGTAAAAGCTGTAAACAACCAGTTGGTCCAAAAGACCACCTGGTCTTTTTATGATGGATATGTTGATGGTGACAATTTTCAAATGTATTTATTATATTAATGAGAGCATTTAGGTATTGGTGATTACATCATGGAAATAAGCTTTCTCCACATCCTCCCACCACCCTCTCATGTGATTCAGGGCAAATCAGCCATGTCTTGTTTCAAACACCTTTTAAAAACTTGTTTATATAATCAGGCTTTCCCTGATGTTTTATTTTCCCCACTCTCTCTCAGTATCTGCTTAGTGTTGTGATTCAGTATTTTATTGTATTTTGATACTACCGGTATGTATTTCTTAGACTTAAGCTGTGATTTTTTTTAATCACTACTTTTTCTTATAAACTGGTTATAGAGATAAATTGTATGTATGCATGCATGCATAAATAATATACTGTCTTTCTGGCAAATCGTTTGGGGTGGGGGTGGGGCTTATAGTCTAAGAGGTACCGTATAATACAAGAAGAGAAAGAAGAAAATTCAGGCACCAGCAAACTGTGTGTGTAAGCAAATGGCAATTGGTCTCAGCCAGCTGGATGAAGGGGGCTTCTCTCTCTCTCCTTCTCCATCTGATGTATTTAAAGTGGATTGGCTCTTGATGGGGTCAGTCATGTGATGAGAATTGCCCTGGGGTAGTTGGTCCCAGCTGAACCAATGGAAGGGCCTCACACATTTCCTTGGATGCAAAGAGGTGATATATTTAGCACCATCAGTATATCTGGCCCTTTTATGTCACAGGCACATAAACAAAAGAGATATATCTCCTTCTGACAGTGGGGAAAGCAAAACTGAAGACGATTGAAGGTGGTGACTGAGGTAATAGCACTGGCTTAGTGTTGATTTGCATTCTATGGAAATAAAAATATTGCTACAAATACTGATTTTTCTGTTTAAATCCTGCCCTTGCTTTAAGGAGTTTAGGACAAATGCTAAGCAGTGACCCATGTGGTGGAGCAGCTTACTTTATTGGGTTTGCGTGGGAGCCTCTGCAGGAATGGTTATGTTGCTGTGTCTGCGCAGACCTGCCCCTCCCATTGCCCTGCCCTTACCCCATCCCTATCCAGGTAAGCAGCAGTGATGCCCATATGGGCTACAATGCAACGCTGTAAACATATGTTCTTTCTCTGCTTTCCATTTGATACTCAAAACAACCCAGAGAGTCAGTTTAGACTGAGACACGAGTCCCCCTAAAGTGTTATTTACATGAAAGGGGCCCATGCATTAAAATGGGGGCTGATGGCCCTGCCCTTGATGTCACACATCTTTCCTGGCTCCCTCCTTTGGCATCCATGAATGGAGCATGGGCATTTGAGCAGAGGAGGAAGCCTTTGCATGTAGACTTCCATGGGTGCTGGAACCCTGTACCATTGGGATTCTAGCTCTCATGGAAGCTCATATGTATAGGCTTCTCCTGCTGAGACACCCACACTCAGGTCCCACACCTGGGGACACCATGCAACACGGGGGCAGAACCAGCAGCACAGCCCCACTGCCCCTTTGGACACATGGACCCCATTCACTCATGTAATGCATGGTATAGTGATTGTCCCAAGTTTTATGACTGACCAAGGATTTGGATCTGGCTCTCAGTGTTCCTCATTCAGTACTTCTAAGTGGTATCCCACACCGCTTACCCCACACTGGGGTAATATACCTAACAAATATGGTGTGTGAAGTGCTTCCCCATGCAATGCTGCAAAAGTACAAATAGTGCAAATAGTCAAATACAGGGGAAGATAGATCAGGAAAGCACTTTACAACACTTTAAAAAAGGATTATACTGTAGGTAGTACATAGTAGCTGCTTAATTTTTAAAAATTCTGACGTGTAATGTAGACAAATGCAGATTTATGTCGGCAGATAAAAGCCCCGTTTGCATTATAATTTCAAAGCAGCACCCTATCACTTTAAAGAGTCATGGCTGCTCCCAAAGAATCCTGGGAATTGTGGTTTGTTCAGGATGCTGGAAATTGTTACGAGAACCCGTATCCCCCTTCCAAACCTACAGTTCTTAGAATTGTTAAACGATCGATCCCTCTTCCTAGGGAACTCAGTGAATCGTAGCTCTGTGAGGCGAATAGGGGGTCTCCTAGCAACTTTCAGCATCTTTAATAAACCACAGTTCCCAGGATTCTTTCAGAGCAGCCACAGGTGTTTAAAGTGGTATAATATTGCTTTGATTGTATAGTGCAGATGGGACCAAAGGCAAGCCCATTATACTCTGTTGTAGGTAATTGTCCAAGGTTGCCTAAGGAAAAAGCACATCAAGAAGAAAAGGGAAGAGAATAAAGAGAGCAAGGGAAGAAATCACAATTAATAATATTAATAATATTTGTATCCCGCCCCAGCCACTCTGGGCGGTTTCCAGCTTACATAAAAACATAGTAAAACGTTAAACCTTAAAAAGCTTTGCTATACAGGGCTGCCTTCTGTTATTCAGTATATTTCAGGAGGGACTGTAGCATAGGGGTATAGCACATGCTTTGCATCTGTGGCTTCTGTTAAAAGGATCTCATAATGCCAAAGACTTCTGCCAGAGCCTCTGAAGAGACATTGCCCATCAGTACTGGGCTAGGTGTACAAATAGTCCAACCTTGTCTAAGGCAGCTTCCCATGTTAGCTCCTTTTATAATTTACAGAGAATATGATGAACTGGCATCTCTTGTTAAAAACATCTCACCTACAGTGTGAATAAAAGGTCAATGTTACTCAATTAGCTGTATGTAAAGTGATAGCTGTGCAGAAAAGATATCTCAGAGAACTCATCTGACTTACATGTCTGCTTTGTCCAAAGGGAGTTTTAAGAAATACAGAAGAGTTTTAAAGGGCATAAAGAGATCGCACCTCCTGCCATTGTTCTGAATGTAGGAATTGGAATAAAAAGGGTTGTGTGTGTGAGAGAGAGAGTGTGTGTGTTTTGAGGCAAAATACGGTAGGGAAAAAAATGAGGAGAACCAAGTACAGCCAAGAAAGACAAAGTAAAAAATAAGCCCATAAGAAGAAAACAGGAGTTGCGGGTAGGAAGAGCGGTAGGAGCCCAGGCCACTCAAGGGCAATGGACAGAGGAAAGGAAATATGACCTTAAGGGTTAGGAAGGGCCTCATCTGCAAGGTGCAATAAAGGGGAAGATGGCATTGCTGTAGCATATCCATTCCATTGTAGTTTTTTTTATGAAATACTGTTGCAGGGCTGTTTTATGCAAGTCTCAAGGTGACTTTCTCTTAAAATATTCACATGGTGAGCTGCAAAAAGGGCTCCCAACATGATAAAACAGCAAAGCATGTCACACCCTGGAATATGTTATGGAAAAACCTTTTTTCTGGATGTGTTAATTTACAACTTTATCATGTTGTGAGTAGGCTTGCACGGCCATTTTATCATGAGAAATACCAAGGGGAAAGCTTACATTAGGCTGCACTTCTTTTTGAATCAACCTGCCTTTAAGAGTAGCTAAAATGACAGATTCAAAGATATGGAATATGGAAGGTTTATATTAGTATGAAGAAGTGTCAAGGACTGGGTTTTTTTGGGGGGAGGGCAGTGGTTTTGATTCCAGTTCACAGTATATACTGTATAATGAATGAAATTCTGTGTGAGTAGTAGGTTTTTATGTTGGTTGAGAATTTGTATCGTGCTGTGTAGTAATTTTCTCTGATATTGTGGATGTGGATAGTACGTTATTTGGATTTTTCTTAACTCATTTGAAATCATGCTTATTGTATGTGTAATGTATCTAGATTATTTTGATTTTTCTTTATTGTAAACTACTTTGAGATATGTACCTAGTAAGTGAACTTCACCTTTTCGTGTCATGATCTAGACACATCAGATTTTCCTGCTGTTAAGCAGGACACATCACAGGCTCTTTCTAAATCAAACAAAGAGCGATGCACATACAGTATAGGGATTATAATTAGTTTGAACCGGGCAGGGTCTTGTCCTAGCTATAACATCGTGGATGATATTCTGAACTGACAGAGAACATCTTAAGCATGTAAATATACCCCCTTTCAGATGAACCTTGAAAAGTATCTTACTCATTCTCATTTTTTACTTCCAGACATGTTGGACATGAATGCACATATGTTATGGCTATTATTTCCTAATGCCGTTGAACGCAGAGAGAAGAAATGCCATGGTGCATCTGCATCAGCACAACCAGAGGCTTCATCTGCCCCAGCTGTGAAAAGACATGCCGCTCCCGTATTGGTCTCTTCAGCCACAACAGGTGCTGTAACCCTCCAACAGTTTGACTTCACCTCTAAAGGTGCACTCCTGCATTGTTTCCTGAGACAGACGGATGCCAACAACAGCAATCTGCTTTAATTCAGCATCTTCAGCCAAACATGCTCCGATAGTTCTTCATCAGGTAATTCTGCCTACTTGTTTCTACCAGCTAAGTTACTCATGTTGGGTTTATGAGTGTAATGTGCTAAAGAGGGTCTCGAACCTGGATCTCCAGCAATCAGCCTCCAGAACCTTCCTTCCTGGAACCCTACCATCCTGTTTCCTTGGAAGGTATACTAGGCCTTTGGGCAATGGTGGGGAACCTGTGGCACTCCAGATGCAGTTGGACTTCAGCACTCATCATCCCTGATCATTGGCTATGCAGCTTGGCCCACTGGTGAGACTGGGAGTCCAACAACATTGGGAGGGTCATAGGTTCTCAACTCTTGCCTTGTGGAAAAGGGCATCCTCTGTTTGCAGATTCCCATAAAGAATCGACTAGCTGACCTTGCCATCTGCAGCTATTGTACTACCAGCTGATT
The DNA here is from genome assembly GCA_034641385.1 of Darevskia mixta. Classification (NCBI taxonomy): domain Eukaryota; kingdom Metazoa; phylum Chordata; class Lepidosauria; order Squamata; family Lacertidae; genus Darevskia; species Darevskia mixta. Next base: position 14,545,207 of record JAWWNH010000001.1, read on the forward strand.
CTACAAGTCAATCAGAACATATAAAGCCCCAGCTCTTCAGACTGTATAACTCAGTAGCAACAGCAGACTCCTGGTACCTTGCCTTGTTACCTGATTCCAGCCTGTTTCTAATCATGCCAGTTGCTTCTAGTTTAGCCCTTCTGGTGCTTGCCCATGTGAAGCGCACCCCAGCTACAGCACACACATCTTGGAGCAAATCCTGACAAAGTAAGGGGGTTGTGTTTTTCCCTGCTGGAAAATCCCAAACACCGTCCCCCAAAGGCTCATGACAAAAAGAACTGGATGTCAGGGCTGCATATGCTGAGATCTATCCAGCTGGATGCTGCTCTGCAGCTATGTGTATGGAGGGCCATCAAGGGTTCAGTGAACTTCCTGTTTTGCTGCCTGCCTGGGACTTCAAAAACAGGAGGGGTTGCCATTGTCAAGCACCTGGGCTGATGTGGGCATGAGTAAAGATAGCTAGAGGTAAGAACATTTTGGGGAGAGCATTAAACATGTAAACAAACTGTAGCTTCTTGATGAAGACGATGTGCTGTGGCGTGCTTCACCTTTTGTTTTGCTAGAATTTTTGAAAAAACCCTGACAGATTCATTACCAGTCCACCCAGTCCCTTACTCTCATAAAATGATCTTGCCAGAAAAGAATAGCACTTTAATATCATTGAAACATGAGTCCTTTGTTAGACTGTCAATCAAATGGGAGTCATGGGATATGGACAACTGTCTATCAGGAATTGGAACAAAACATCTGTCTGTATGCTAAGCATTTTCAGCACCGACTGACTTTTTGAACACTTGAACCAATGATCCAGAACTGTTTCAGTGTATCTGAAGAAGTGTGCATGCACACGAAAGCTTTTACCCAGAACGAACTTAGTAGGTCTCTAAGGTGGACAATTTTTTATTTTTATTTTAATTTATTTCGACTGTGAATAGCTTTCTATGCTTCTTACTTAGCCTAAAGAGAGAGAGAGAGAGAGAGAGAGAGAGAGAGAGAGAGAGAGAATCCCTAAGCATTAAGTTAGCAGAGGATAGACGAATACTGTAATAATAATAATAATAATAATAATAATAATAATAATAATAATAATAATAAATAATTTATTATTTATACCCTGCCGATCTGGCTGGGCTTCCCCAGCCACTATGGGCGGCTTCCAACAAAATATTAAAATACAGTAATCCATCAAACATTAAAAGCTTCCCTAAACAGGGCTGCCTTCAGATGTCTTCTAAAAGTCTGGTAGTTGTTGTTCTCTTTGACATCTGGTGGGAGGGCATTCCACAGGGCGGGTGCCACTACTGAAAAGGCCCTCTGCCTGGTTCCCTGTAATTTGGCTTCTCGCAGTGAGGGAACTGCCAGAAGGCCCTCAGCCTGCGTACCAGATGGAGGCCCTCAGCGCTGGACCTCAGTGTCCGGGTAGAACGATGGGGGTGGAGACACTTCTTCTTTTTTTTTTTATAATATTTTTATTCGTTTTTAAATAATTTTACATTTTTAGCATTCACATATATACAATTCCACCTCTTACATTTTTTTTGGCTTTTTACAGCCTCGACTTCCTTCAGACCTTTCCGTTAGCTTTCTTATCATCATATTTCACCATATATTTCTTATATCTTGGAAGATATAAGATTTCTTATATCTTATATCTTTGCAAAATCATTGCAGGAGATCATGTGGCCCCAATGGAATCCCAATGGAGCAGATGGTTCTGCTAAATTGTGAACCACCTGAAAGGGTCTCCTGCTGCTGTTTTCCACAGATGCAATAGAGGCGGTGAAGAAGGTCTTCCTTGTCGTCGCTATCGCCACTTGGTAGGCTCGACCTGTGTCCAGTCAGATTCAGAATGAGTTATCCGCCACTGGGTCTTCCCAATAGGACGCCTGGTGCAAACTAATGACTTCCTAAAAATCACTGCAACCCCCCCTCCCCGCCCACAGGGCCTGGGTTGCTGTGTGTAAGAGAAACCTGGTGGACAAGCAGTGGCAAGGGCAGGCCCATCTGCTTCATCCAACCAAATCTCTGTTACACATGCCAGGTCAAGTCCTCCATCCACGATCAAGTCATGGGTGGCAGTGGTCTTGTGAATCATTGACCTGGCATTGCACAGCAGCACCTTCAGGTCATGTGGGTATCCCTTGCTGATTCCAGTATCCGTCCAGTCAAGACCAGACCCGGAGGCAGGGATAGCCCTCAAACAACGACTAAACCTGCCTCCTCAGTAATGATGTGGTCTGGTCTTAGCATAACTCCTCCTCCTACCCATGATCACTGAGATCAGAAGACACTGGAATTCTCTTATATAGGTTATTTAGCAGCTCACTGAATTTTGGACCTATTGGGACTATCATCTATCGGTAGGGACACAGGAGGGTTTTACTACAAGGGGTAGGGAGAATTCCACAAAGGGCTAGCAGCAGGCATGATAACTGGGAGTATTTTATGAATATGGCCAAGAATATAACATGCACTCTTATGAAGGTTTTGCTCAGTACTGTTGAATTTGGTGAAACGGGCTGGATCTAGACACACAAAAGAAGCATTTCAGTTAAACGTGTTGTAAATTTCAACAGGGAAAACAGGTAGAGAAAACCAGGACTCTACAGCGCCATCTGGTGGCACAATGTTATATCGCATATACAATGCATATAACATTTCCTTGTCAAGACCATTGCTAATTTTTGAAGGTTGGAGGGTTTAAAACAACTTTAACTTTAACAAGCTCATGGAAGGTCTGGGAGGTTGCCACGGAGGGAAGGATTTAAAATCTGGCAAGAGCATCCTTCTACTCCCCCTAGGACCTTTGTCGATAAGGCTGTAAGTTTGTAATTTGTTAGTTCTAGACTGAGACGCTTCTCAGGCACCTTATCAGCCTAATTTAGCCTAATTTTTGTTTTATAAGCGATCTTACTCACGGAGACGAAGGAGAGAGGGAGTTTTCACTAGCGCCATTTTCCCGGAATTGGCAATCATGGGGAAGCTTGAGATTTTGTTGTGACAGCGTTTTACTCTGGAGCCCTTTACCATTCCTCCCTCTTTATATTGGGACAGATCCAGGTTTAAACAATTCTATGATTCTATAGGTGTCACATGTACTTTGGCCCTGATCCTCCTTGAATCTTTTAAGAGCAAGAGTTTTGTCAGTTTCAACTGTCTTCCTTGGAATACTGACAAAGTTATTACAAAGCAAGTCATTTTCTTCATGCCAGTTTTGCCAAGTTTACCTCCCTTTCTAGCAGTCTATAGCACAGCGTTGATCAAAAGAGCCTTGCAACCCAACTTGGTAAACTTGACAAAACTCCAAAAAGCAAGATTACCCCTCATTTATATTGATAAAGTGCTGCGAGAGGAACTTTTGGAAGGATTGCATTAAAGGAAAAGAAAATGCAGTAGGCCACACTTTGCAGGAGAGTATGGATAAGCCATGCAAATGTAAACAGTTGTAAGTATACTGAGTTTCTGTGTGCCTTGTTTTGGAATTTTAAAGTGAACAACATCAATAAGTACAGTGTTTTTGAAATTTCAGAAAGTGCTTTGTGGGGTAGGTGACACACTATAGTTATTCTGACAAAGGCAAGGCTATGATCAAGTGGTTAGGAGGTTGGATTTATCAGCCAAAGCTGTAGGGTGTAAGACTTGCTTTTTGCAATTGCAGCCTGTACGACTTTAGGCAAGTCATTTAACCATCCTCTACATTAGTGTATCCACCTGTAAAAAGCAGATAATGATATCTGCCTCACAGAGGTGCTTCAGGACTTAATTTTGGAACTGATACCACACATTGGAAATCCTCAAATGAAAGATGACAAAAATGTTCCAAGTTATTTTCTATTATTCTATCATGCCCTTAATCTAGGCCTTGAGCAACTATTGATCTTCAAGGGAGTTCTGTGTACAAATCAAGGGCTTCATAGAGCATCATTCACAAAACATGAACTTTTGCAGCACAGTGACAGCAAAAGACTAGGAAAAAAGCGTACCAGTCACAGAAAGTCGGTCAGTTGCAGCTAGGTAAGCTTTGAAAGCTAACAAAGTTCAATATAGTTGATGTGCTAGATTAGGCTGTGGGAGGCACCAAGCATAGAGACTGAAAACGGATAGAGTGATACATAGCCTGAATGTCTGGTAAATGTTGCTCTATCCCTTGGCCGGTCGTGAAAAGCCTATATTTTTCATTGGGTATTAGGGGCCAAAACAGACAAAGTTTTAGACTGGAATTCCAATAAAGACTACACTGGTGTGTGACTCCAGATTTCCCCCTGTCTGTGAGTTCAAATGCTTGTAGTGTTGAAGAAAGATTTATAATGTCAGCAAGACTGAGCTCTTCACGGTCCCACAAAATTCATTGCATCCCCATTACTTGTCAAAGCAGAGGAAATTATACTACCAGTACATAAATATAGCACAATCGATTTGCTCAGTTTGTATAAATATCTACTGATCATGCCGTTCAGCTTCCTTTGCACATACATTGGTTGCCTCAGTACACATTTCTGTTTTGTTTCAAGAGCAGATTATTCACAGTTCTGGTTGCCTGTTGATCTTCTCTATTGGATGTTGGATGGGAGAGGCTTAGAAGAGAGCATCCCAAGGAGTGCTGAGAATGTTGCACTCTGGACTTGCATCAATCCTGCTTTGGCCCTCTTCAGCTGTTCACTTTAAATGTTCATAAATATGTGGGTGGGGGAGCCATGAGGATGAATGTGGTAGCTCCATCCCATGTCACCTTTCAAGTCAAGCTCCATAAATTGGAGAGTAGCTGAAATTGGGATCCTCTTTTGTACTTTGGAGACTCTCTGTGAATTTTAGAACTGCAATGGAGTTCCTCCAGCGTGGGAAGACTCAATGAGTACTGCTGACTACAGATGGGCACCCTATCCAAATAGGGTAGTTTTTCTGAGGGGTGATGAGAATGCCAATGATGGGGACCAGAGCTAGTGTGCTTGTCCCTGCACCCCTTGTGTATTCACTGAACACTTGAAGTGCATAGTTGAGAGGAGCTTTAGTTGTTCCTTCTCATACTATACATTTATAAACTATGGGTAAATGGTCTTCCACAGCTATTCTGCACTTCATATAATTAGGAGAAAGGGAGCAAGCCAAATGTACTTGCAACCAATCCCCAGCCTCTGAGTCAAAATGAAAATGAAATTGAAATAAGAAAAATAAAAGGGAATTGCTTTGTGATGAAATCAGTGCAGTCTATGTTTGAATGTAATTTTGATTCCAGCCTTTACATCCCTAGACTGATGGTAAAATGGAAAATTTGTGGGGGAGGGACACACACAAACACTTTGCAGTTACTTGGATATATCTCAGTGTCTGGAGGTTCAGGAACCTCAATCTTTTTCTGCGATGAGCCATAATCCTTTCCATGAAGTCACAACATCTTCTGGAAAGCCAGTTATTACAGCAAAACCTACAAAGACACTTGTGGCCATAACTATCCCAGTGGGCCTTTGATTGAGGCCATTGTCTTCTGGGCTCTCCCTGACTTAGTTTCTGCTGCCTTTCCGGGCCTTTCTGGTGCTCCCTTGCATTGAACAAGCCTTAAAAATGTCCCTGACTGGCTGATTGCCTGATTGCCTGAACAGGGTCTGCCCTTATTGATGTCATTGAGCCAATTTCCTGCTGGTAGCATACTCAATTGACAAGTGAAAATAGCCCATCACCCTCTTCCATTTTAGTTATCCAAAGAAGGGTGATTGAGATAAAGAAAAGACTTATTATTGCCATGTATTATTGAGCCTGTTATTTAGTAAAATTTAGTTGCTGGTGACAAACTACAATCTTATCAGTCCTGCGTGTTTGATCTGAATGAACGCAACAGCATGAAGCATCTTAAAAAACAAGCTTCTATAACCATTTTGCATCAACTAGGTTAGGGATGTGGAACTTTTTTCAGCCCAAGGGCTACATTCCCTTCTGGACAATCTTCCAGGGGCTACATGCCAGTGGTGGGTAGGAAGAGCAACAAAATTGACTTTTACCACTGTGCAGTAGGCTACTTTCTACATACTCTTTCACAACCTTCTGTATCTTCCATCCAGACTTGATAGAAGGCTGCACTTGGGCCCCAGGGGTGAGGTTCCCCATCCCTGTCCCAAATATAGAACAGGATAAGCCAGATTTCTCAGGTATTGGAGACCAGATAGACTTGTGTCCACACAGGACTAGAACCAATGGGTGCAAATGGTAAGAAAGCAGATTTTAGCTAAACCAGTTTCAGACAACTTTCCAAGAGTGCGAGCTGTTTGAGAGTGGAACATTCTTCCCTGGAAAGTAAGTGGTGGGCTTTCTCTGCTCGATGTATTCAAGCCATTGTAGGAGAACCTGTGTGTCTCAAGATGCTGTTAGCATGGCCAATGATCAGGGACAATGGAAGGTTTCCCATTCCTGCTTGAGGTTGGGTAGCTATCTGTCAGGGATGCTGTGGATAGCTGCATCCTGCATTGTAGGTCCTTCATTGGAGTAGCTGATGTTTAAAGTCCCTTCTAATCTATTTAACACCACAGAGCTTGTCTATCTATTGACAACACCTCAGAAACAGTGCTTCGGAGGGAGGCAGTTGCCAAGCTCAGCTGTGAGTCTTAGATGATGGACATACCGGTATATGCGTACCCCAGTGCTTAGTGATCAAATGCAGAGTTTACTGAGAATTGAGTGTCCAATATGTAATTCAGTGTAAAACACCTTGGCATGTATGAAAGGAGTTCCAAAGAATGTAAGTGAATTTGGTGAACATCATCTAGGTAACTTTCAAATAAAATTCAATATCCCCTCCCCTTAATCTTTCTGTATAATGTTCAAATTGTTAAAATGGTTCCTTTTGCTGGAGTAGCTGCATTGCTTAACAATGAGTTTCACACAAAGGATCCCCAGGGCAGGAAAGAGGAACAGGATGCAGGCTTTGAAACTTTGCTGGCCCAATCAAGATCTTTATAGCCCCAGGCTTTGAAGAGGGTTAATTTGGAGGGCTGTTTTAACCTTTTCTTTTCTTTTCTTTTTAAAACACATTACAATATATCTGTGCCTTCAACTGAAAGCTTTTATCTGTTACCAGCTGGAATTGTTTTTAACTTTTCTTTTAAACATCTCAAAAAGCTACAGTCCACTGCTGGGATTCTTTAACAACTATTATGTAATGAAAGTGAAGTAATGGGTGTGGGATAACTCCCTTTCTGGTGCTTTAACTTGCAAGAAACTTTACAAAGCAACATAGGCTTGATTCAGCTAGATCTAACAGCAGCATCTAACACCCATCCAGCCCAAAATAAGCTCCCACCTGCTTCATGGTAAAGCAGACCAAATTGTCCTTTTGACAGTAACATCTACAAATGATTCAAGAAGTATCCGTCATAGGATAGGTTTGTTGTGGTGGTATTGGAATACTCCGCATTTTCCTTTGTGTTCATTAAAAAGTAATAATTGTGGTTAATGTTTTTTTCAAACTCTGCAATGCAGTGAAACTTTTTTTACCCTCTTTAAAAAAACAGGGAACTGATATATATATATATATATATATATATATATATATATATATATATATATATATATATATATATAAAAGTTTACCCTGCAGAAAACCAGGCATTTAGTGGTATATAAATTCATAAATAATAATACATATTTTTTTCTGGCTGAGAGTGCATACTTGTCCAAAGCATGGTTGGCATCGTCTGTCTTGGGAGACATGGAAATGTGTATCTTTGGGGGTGAAGTCAAACTGTTGGAGAATTACAGCGCCTGCTGTGGTTGTAGAGACCGATATGGGAGAGGCATGCTTTGTTGCAGCTGGGGCAGATGAAGGTGAAGATGCAGATGCAGATGCAATCATATGCGTATTTACTAAGAAGTGAAGTTCAGTTGGGTTTAGCTGCCAAATAAGTGCACAGTATTTCGGATTGCATAAGTGCTACAACTGTTATTTGTATTGCACTTACATGTACAGTACTGTACAGGGTAAGGGATTGGTGATTGCACTGGGTTAGGCAATCAGGCCTGTGAGCTAATCTGGATTGCCAAGGCTATCCCTATGGCCCATTTGCTGCCATGTGCGATGCTGCAGAGGTGGATTTTATACAATTAGCAGGAGGTTGAACTTGATAGGTTTGCAACTTTCTCATTCTATGCAAGGATCGTAACAGGCTGACTATTTCAGAAGAAAACTGGAGAAAAGCATTTTCTGAGGGATGGGGCAGAGACCTTGGCAAGCCTTACTTTATAATCCATATGTGGAAGCATGACTCATTTTTCAGATTATTGCTCTTTTTTGCAGGATTTACCACACTCTCTATTTAAGTTATTATTATATGAGCTGTTAGTTCTCAAAGGACAGTATGGCTAATGAGGCTCACACAGGCTTTTATTTTCAAGCTGTAAGGCATGAGGCTCAGCAGTTAGCTGTATGATTAAAACCCAAACAGAAAGCGTTGGGATAGATTGCAAAGGTATTTTTTAAAATGGTGTGCTGCGAGTTTAACTTGTAAGAGCTCCGAAGTGAGGCGTTGTTTTCCAAGTTTTTCCCAAGCAAATTCAGTACAAAAGGTCCACTGTTCCCTCAGGGCTTTACATCATGGTGCTATCGTATTGTGCCTGATATTTTGCCAGGCATGTTGTGAGGTTCTTGTGATGGGTGAAAATAAGAAGGGGAGGGATGAGTTGATCCTAACCTCCTTTATAGCAAGGAAGCAGAACCACATTTCCTTTCACTCTGCCACAGCAATATTTTCCCTGGACTTGTTTCTGCGTAGATTGACCAAACTAATTTGAAATTCTTTCCTTCCCTCCCTTTCTTTTCTTAAGAAAGAAATAAATTTTAATTTGTGTGATCAAACTAAATACAATGTGTCTGTGGAAGGCAGCTAAGAAACTTTATGGCTGTATGTGTACATATCCTAAGGCCATGTTGAGAATGTATCAAGTCATGTTTTTATATTGGGTGGTATTCAGTGTTCCTGTTCTACTAGTGCAAGTGTCTTGTAGTAGTGGAATGGAACTGTCTCTTCCTTTGCAGCCCCCTGTGCACCCTCAAAATAAGCTCTGGAGGATTGTGGGACACTATGGAGAAGATTTTGGGGGAAAGGAGAGGAAACGGAAGAGCAACTGCAGCTGGTGCTGCTTTGGATACAACCCCATGGTATGCTCTTGACAAATATACTGATATTGTCAGGGATCTGCCAGCCCAGCTCTGAGTGTTTATAGAGAGCCGCAGCCTGTGTTAACAACAGATTCATCTTCGAGTGAATCTAGCAGTCCAGTCTCGGGGGAGGAGCAGTTAGTGGCTGGGAGCCAGGGAGTGCCAGGTGTCCAGGGAGTCCAGGATGTTAGTGAGAGGCCTGGCACCACCCAGCAGACTCGCTCGGAGGGGGAAACATCAGTTCCGGTGCAGATATCACGTAGGAGGAGGAGGCAGCAATTCAGGATGCCGAGGCTTTGGTGTTGGCGCCAAAACAGGAGGGAGGCACTTCCGGATTCTGCTTCTGACTGAGCAGTTATGATAAGACTGAGCTCTGCACTGTAAATTGTTTGGCACTGAATAAAAAGGCTAAAAGACAAATGGCTTGGCACTTCTATTGAACAACCGATAAGAGAACCTGACAGATATGAATACATTATGTCATCAACAACTTCCCATGGTCTTATATGCAAAGCATAGATTAATTCCATAATCCCTGGCATAAATTTGTATGAAGTAAATTATGCTGAACTTAGGTCCAGGAAGTGAACCCTACTGAAAAGGGAAGGAAACATACATGGCATGGCTGGGCTCCCTAAGAGGCAATGGCCCAACCAGTGAGATTTGTGAGTATACATGTTTTTATTACTTGCCAAGCCAGTGCTAAGAAATTTGTTCCTCATGAAATTACTATTGCTGTAATTTCACGAATACTGATTTTGGTTTTTTGTTTAACTAGGCCCACTGTTGGCAATTCCGCGTGTTTAAATAAAGAAATGGTCAAGTTACATAGACAGAGGGGAAGTTGGAGTCCAGTTTATTTTTTTAAAGATACAGAAATGTAACATATTATCTGTTTTCAGCTGGAGAAAACTGTGATTCAGGGACTTCACCTGGTACCTGGTTCATTGAGCAGAAAGCCAATGCAGTGCAATGCAGAAAGCCAATGCAATGTACCTTTCACCCTTGGACTGCAACTTCCATCAGCCCTAACCATTAGCCATGCTGACTGGGATTGATGGGAGCTGGAGTCCAACAATATTTGAAGGGCAACATGCTCCCAGATGTGACATATGTAGACCAGCCCTCACTATATAATCAACCTCTAAATAGGAAAGCATTACTTTTGAAGCGATGTGTAAGGTCTCTGTGTAGTCTTTTTCTGTTTCATAATAACTGTCTTACACATGCGATTGGCCATTGGAAGCTGCAGGGATTGAGCAATAAACATGTTTGTTAGAATTTACCTTGGCCTAAATATAAATGAAGAAGAAAAGCAGATCTCTAGTTAGCTGTTGTTGTTGTTTAGTCGTGTCCGACTCTTCGTGACCCATGGACCAGAGCACGCCAGGCACTCCTGTCTTCCACTGCCTCCCGCAGTTTGGTCAAACTCATGTTAGTAGCTTCGATAACACTGTCCAACCATCTCATCCTCTGTCATCCCCTTCTCCTTGTGCCCTCAATCTTTCCCAACATCAGGGTCTTTTCCAGGGAGTCTTCTCTTCTCATGTTAGCTACTGTTCTATAAAGGGACCATCTTTGAGAAGGATTATTATTATTATTTTATTTTATTTATTCATCATCATCATCATCACCACTGTGGACAGATCATTTCTGAAAAAGTACATTTTGGGGGTAATAATTAGAAGAATAATTGACTTTATATTCTGGCTCAAACTGTTGACAGACTTCAGAAATGTTCAGTCTGTTTTCTAGTGGAATTATAGTAGGACAGCAAGATAAGACTGGACTGGAATAAAAGTTGCTTGGAGAACCCCTGGGCTGGCAGCCACATGTTTTCTTTTAAGTAAGGAGAAGAAAAGCCAACTATTGCTGAAAATACTTCTCTGGAAAATGTTGTGTCCATAGTGAAAAATTGCCATGTGACTCTGGGAAAACCAACTTGAAGAAAAGCACTGGCAGATTAAGGTCTTTCAGTCAGTCTAGGAATGGAATGAAAAAATAGCAGCACAGAACATTAGAGAAACTGGGATATTTGCCATGTGCACAATGATGGGCCTGAATTCCTTGGAGGGAGGGTGGGATACAAATATGATTTATAATAATGCATTTGGTGTTTCTGTGAAAATTTCCTTAAGTGCTCAAAGTACTTCATCTACATTATCATCTTTGCTGTCAGGACCCCTAGGATTACTGCTGAACCAAGGGCCTCCATAGTAAGTGATACAGTAATGAGGCCTCGGAATTATTAAAATGAAAACATGACCTAATAGGAAACCACTGGAGCAACTGCATAATTGGAATAATAATTAGTCAGCAAGCAACTGGAGTGTTAGATGCTTAGGAACTCTGAAATCTCCAGTCTTGCTCACTGCAAATGTTGCAGAACCAAACAGAGTTACAAAAGCACGTTCCATCATAATATTTACACTGTAGGGTTTCACAACCAAAGAGATATTCTCAGGGAAATAAGGCAACAATTTCTGCTTACTTGTTAAGTATCCCTGTGTCCAAAATGGTTTTTCTCCATTCCTTATTTTCAGTTAGGACTGCAGATGTTCAAGGGCTTATGTTTTATGGTAGAACATAGTAGTCCCCACAGAACAAAATGGCTGCCCCTTATTCAATCAGCTTTTTTTTTCTTTGTTAAGCAACTGTGCTCCCCTTCCTTCTCCACATAACCAATAGAATGGATGACAAAATCTGAATGATCATAGATACACACAGGAAGCTGCCTTAAATTAAGTCGGACCATATTTCAGTATTGTCTATTCTGCCTGGCAGCGACTCTCTAAGGTATTGGGCAGAGAAGGTATTTTATATCACCTGCTTTGTGCTTTGTTATAGACAAAATTATCCACACTTTGCTGCTGTAAACATACTAGCTAGGAAGGAAGAATAGTGGATAGTAGCCACTGTGTTGCAATGGGTCATTGTGTCTTGGTGTTAACCAGAAGGTTGGTGATTCAAGCTCACCCCAGGATAGCAGTGGACAGTATTCCTGCATTGCAAGGGGCTGCACTAGATGACCCTCTGGGTCCCTTGCAACTTGCGATTCTGTGATTCTGTGAAGAAGAAAGAAAGCTAACAGTAAACTGGCAAAAAAAGAAAAAGAAGTGATTTTATTATAGCAATTACATTGCCCAGCAAGATCAGACCAAAAAGAGGTACAGGTCTGAATTCTAATGTTGGTATTAATCTCACAGAAAGGCTGTATTCATTTGAAATAGGACAAGTTTCTAGAATGTGAAATGCTGTATTAGTGCATGAAATGGAGATGTATCTCTCTATCATCTATTGTTCTCTTGCAGTATAGGCTTCACTTTGTTCCCCTGGTCGCACAACCCATGCACTAATATGACGCACACATACGATGTGGCAATAATCCCCTACCACTGTGCCATTATCAAAATTGTCAGGCATGGCCTGGAATCAAGTACATGTTTGTGTCACTGGGGGGATGCTGTCTCCAGCTTGGAAAACATTGTTGTGTGGCCCTTCCCTTCCCTTCCTTACCTGTTGGGTGGAGACCTTGGAAACCTATCACATCGAGCTCTTTTCCTGAGGAACAAACTCTGAAAAGTGACATGATATGGCAGTATTCTGATTGTACACAAAGCTGGAAAGTGCAGTTTTGCAATGGTGTCCTCCCGCCACCACCTTGCAAGGGGCATGGCAAGGCCAGTCCTACACTTAGAGTGTGGTGACCACTTGGGGCCATTGTGTGTATGTATTTGGGTGCTTCTGGATCTTGTCCCTTGCATGTGTGGGGCTGCCATGGGTATGTATGCATTATTAGTGGTATTGCTGTGTTGGGGTTGGGGGGGTGAGGTTGCACCTAAGCAGTTACAACCTTCTGCTGCCAGTGCACATGTCAGCCATGCTGCTGCCGACCACTCAGTCAGCTTGTGAAGTGCCCTCATGTGTGTGCCAGCACTATGGGCATAGTGAATTTTCACATGACGGGAGAGCCTGATTGTCCCAGCATCCCCATATGCATGAAGGGGCTCTAGCACAACCCACCTGGTCAAACAGGTGCAACCCCTTTTCCCCCGCTGCCAACCCTGTGGTTTGAGGAACATCTGTTGTTCCTTGTGTCTGCTATGTATATGCATTGTTGAAAGTGTTGGTGGGTATTGGATACAGTATGCTTCTTATGTCATTTATGTATTTAGGAAGATTTATAAACTGCTTAATCAAAAAGCTCTCTAAGCAATGTATATAATAAGATTGTTAATGAAATATATCTGAAGAAGTGTGCATGCACATGAAAGCTTATACCAAGAACAAACTTACTGTAGTTGGTCTCTAAGGTGCTACTGGACAGTTGTTTTTTTATATATATACCGGTATATATTCCGACTGCGTCAGACCAATGTGGCTACCTACCTGAATCTAAATATATGTGTGCATATGTGTGTGTGTGTGTTTTCTGTTTCTGGTGACTCTGTATTTGGGAATGGAGTAGGCCCCATGCATATTAAGTCTTGAGGAAATTATTGAGGTATTCTCAACATACACGAGTACTTTCTCTCAGCAGCTTTTGACACCATCGACCATAACATCCTTCTGGACCGTCTAGAGGGGTTGGGAGCTGGGGGCACTGTTATACAGTGGTTCCGCTCGTTCCTCCTGGGCCGTGTTCAGAAAGTGGTGGTGGGGGATGAGTGTTCGGACCCCTGGGCTCTCACTTGTGGGGTGCCTCAGGGTTCCGTCCTCTCCCCCATGCTTTTTAACATCTATATGCAGCCGCTGGGAGAGATCATCAGGGGGTTTGGGCTGGGTGTTCATCAGTATGCGGATGACACCCAGCTCTACCTCTCTTTCAAATCAGAACCAGTGAAGGCAGTGAAGGTCCTATGTGAGTGCCTGGGGGCGGTTGGAGGATGGATGGCGGCTAACAGATTGAGGTTGAATCCTGACAAGACAGAAGTACTGTTTTTGGGGGACAGGGTGCGAGCGAGTGTGGGGGACTCCCTGGTCCTGAATGGGGTAACTGTGCCCCTGAAGGACCAGGTGCGCAGCCTGGGAGTCATTTTGGACTCACAGCTGTCCATGGAGGCGCAGGTTAATTCTGTGTCCAGGGCGGCTGTCTACCAGCTCCATCTGGTGCGCAGGCTGAGACCCTACCTACCCGCAGACTGTCTCGCCAGAGTGGTGCATGCTCTAGTTATCTCCCGCTTGGACTACTGCAATGCGCTCTACGTGGGGCTACCTTTGAAGGTGACCCGGAAACTGCAATTAATCCAGAATGCGGCAGCTAGACTGGTGACTGGGAGTGGCCGCCGGGACCACATAACACCGGTCCTGAGAGATCTACACTGGCTCCCAGTACGTTTCCGAGCACAATTCAAAGTGTTGGTGCTGACCTTTAAAGCCCTAAACAGCCTCGGTCCTGTATACCTGAAGGAGCGTCTCCACCCCCACCATTCAGCCCGGACACTGAGGTCCAACGCCGAGGGCCTTCTGGCGGTTCCCTCACTCCGAGAAGCGAAGCTACAGGGAACCAGGCAGAGGGCCTTTTCGGTGGTGGCGCCCGCCCTGTGGAACGCCCTCCCATTAGAGGTCAAAGCAATAAACAACCACATGACCTTTAGAAAACACCTGAAGGCAGCCCTGTTCAGGGAAGCTTTTAATCTGTGATATTTTAATGTTTTGTTTTTTAATAATTGCTGGAAGCCGCCCAGGGTGGCTGGGGAGACCCGGCCAGATGGGCGGGGTACAAATAATAAATTATTATTATTATTATTATTTGTTAGTTCTTTTCTGCATCGGCTATTTGCCAGTGCCTAATATTACCTTGGAGAAAATATAGAAGGAAACACTTCCTTCCTTCCTTCCTTCCTTCCTTCCTTCCTTCCTTCCTTCCTTCCTTCCTTCCTTCCTCTCTCTCTCTCTCTCTCTCACACACACACACAGCACTTCTTAATGATTAAAAGTTAATTAGTGGTTTATTCTTTTCAGACACTTCCCCACTCTGTTCCAATTAACACTGTCTCATCAGTACTATTATCCTGCGATATCTCTAGCTGTCATCAAACATGCACCTCTTGTAGTTACAACAGCATCTTATTTAAAGTCTGGAAACGCCAGAGGAGATTACTGTTATCTTTGGTGCAAACATTACATAGGAGTTGCTTGTTAGGGTAATGTCTAAATAGTGAGTAGAAAAATATCTAGGCCTGAGTGAGGAGAGGAAAGATAGCCTTCCTTTATTCCTGACAGCTGGGAATCCCTATAGACAGATTTAAAGTGAATCATAAAGAGTTTAAGAACAGTCAATGATACTGGAGAGTGTGTTATGTGTCTTGTGTTCTGAAGAGCTCGGTTCAGTTCCCCACTCAGTCATGAAGCTTACTTGGTGACTTTGGACTACTCTTCCTTCCTTCCTTCCTTCCTTCCTTCCTTCCTTCCTTTCCTTTCCTTTCCTTTCCTTTCCTTTCCTTTCCTTTCCTTTCCTTTCCTTTCCAGCGTAACCTACCTCACAGGGTTCTTGTAAGGGTAAAATAAAAACATTTATTCTGCCTTGTGCTCCAAAGATTGTTGTTCCATATCGTGGCCAATGATGTGAACCATGGATGAAAAAGAACACAGAATGCCAGTTACTGAATGCAATCACAAAGAATATTATTTTAGACATCAAGCAAACTAAAGAAACTAAAACTTACCTAAACTTATTTTTTTAAATTAACAACTAAAATTTTAATTAAAACAAACTTAAAAACTGAAACACAAAATACATTTTTTTGCTGTACTGATAACCATAATCCATATTCATGATCTTTAGCTTTAGTAGTGCGGTTTGCCCAATGAGTTTAAAAGTGGCAACACCCTTAACCACATGGAATGGGTAGTTCAGTTATTGTGGACAATATTTTCCTGTAGATTTTTTTTTCTTGTGCAAACCAATCTCCTGCCTCCCTAATCTTGTATTTTTAAAACAGATAACACAGAAACTACATTCTGCCCTCATTCATACTGTGCGTGCCAAAATAGGAACATGGTTGTTATCAGAAGTTGCAAAGAAAAATCCCCTTGCTTATGCTGTATGTTATTTCAAAACAACAGTTTTTAAGGCTGAGTCAACTTTATCTTTTGTACTCCTGTATCATTACCCAAATTCAACACGTATGCACATTTGATCCATGCTCCTTTAAATACAGGCAGTGACTGTTTTGCATAGGCATTGTATTCCTGACCACTGCGTGTGTTGGTGGAGTGTATGTAAGCCCACATCACCCTGTTACGCCCCCTTTTCCAGCCACTTTTGGGATCTGCGCCATCAACGTGTGCATGGTTGCACGTCAATTGGACATGCTTAAACTGGCCATTGCCTGTACTTAGAAGCAAGGACCCACTGCCCACTTGTCTGCTGCTTCTATGTCTGTCACCTTTCTCCACCCAGCTCTTCATATGTTTTGGGACTACAACTCCCAGCAACC
Source organism: Darevskia mixta (assembly GCA_034641385.1). Taxonomy (NCBI): domain Eukaryota; kingdom Metazoa; phylum Chordata; class Lepidosauria; order Squamata; family Lacertidae; genus Darevskia; species Darevskia mixta. Next base: position 14,561,791 of record JAWWNH010000001.1, read on the forward strand.
TCAGTCATGCTGGCTGGTGCTGATTGGACCTCTAGTCTAAAATATCTGGAGGGCACCTGGTTGTCGAAGGCTGGTGTGTTCTAAAAGCAAATGCACTTTAAAAGGAGTCGTTTCAAATATTTACAAAATACTTACATTGAACTCATGGGGTATGCTGACTGGTCTCAAAAAGTCTTCTGGAAAAAAGATCCTGGAAACACCATTGTAGAGAATGTTTGGAACTCAATTTGGTCTAAACTCCTGAAGAATATAACTTCTAGGGTAAGATAAACAATGATTACATTAGTATATATATGGTATTATATGCTAGCCAAGTTAAAACACATTGATGCGTTGCTTTCAACAAAGTGCTGGTGTGGTTGCAACAGATGAGGGAGTTATTCTCATATGTGATGGCTATGCACAGTTGCACAAGATTTTTGGCTAAAGGGACATGGGTGGCGCTGTGCTCTAAACCACAGAGCCTAGGGCTTGCCGATCAGAAGGTAGGCGGTTCGAATCCCCGCTACGGAGTGAGCTCCCGTTGCTCGGTCACAGCTCCTGCCCACCTAGCAGTTCGAAAGCACATCAAAGTGCAAGTAGATAAATAGGTACCGCTCTGGCGGGAAGGTAAACGGCATTTCCGTGCGCTCGCCAGAAGCGGTTCTGGTTTGCCAGAAGCGGCTTAGTCATGCTGGCCACATGACCCGGAAGCTGTCTGCGGACAAACGCCGGCTTCCTTGGCCTATAGAGCAAGATGAGCGCCGCAACCCCAAAGTTGTCTGCGACTGGACCTAATGGTCAGGGATACCGTTACCTTATTTCAATAAATATTAATTATTGTACAATCAATAACCTGGCCAATGACCTGGCCAAGCTAGCCCTTAAGAAACAATATAGGGCCATTGGCAATGCAAGAGAACTGTCCTCCCCCGCTCTTCACCCCTGCCCTAAGATGTGAACAGAGACTGCAGATTTGGAAGGTTGCCAGGGTAACTAGGTGTCTTTAGCAAAGTGTGCTGGGAAGAAGGGGGAGAAAAACAAAAACAGAGATCCATTATAGGCAGGCTGGGAGAGATGCCTTGGGCTGGAGCGTTGTTACACTGCTGTGGGGAACTAGCCTCTCTTGAGGTGACCATGCTGTAAGATCTACACTCCCTCCATGCAGACGGAAGGTGTAAATAAATCAGATTTCTTAAAGGTACGACAGCGTCTGCCACATCTTTAATTCTCCAAAAGGAGCACAGATCCTGGTTGAAGGCCAAGACCCCTGGAAGCCAATGCATGGATATACAACCAGAAACAGTATCCACGCCTCTCTTCAAAACTATTGGCTATTCTACAGTTCTCTACAACATAATATTATGAACAGGAATTTTCAACTCTGACAAATATGAAAGATCAGAAAAGAAAAGGGTTTCTTTGTGTTGATGAGGAGATGAGAGTTTGTCTCGAATTAGACTAAGTATGAATTAGATACTAAGCAAATTCACACCTCTCATTGAGTTTGTAGGCTTGTTTATAATTATATTTTGGGAATGATTCATGTTCTTATGTATCTGCATTGTTTTATACTTTCTGGGTGTCCCATGATTGTATATAAAGTAGTTGCCTACCTATCGCTTTCCTGCCCACTCTACTTCCGGCTCAAAAGCCATTCCCGCTGAGCTACCGGTATTCTGCATTATCCCCAGCACCTAGTGCTAACCCAGCATTGACAAAGCCCCTGTAAGCCTTCTGAAATGTCCTGATGAGTCCTATCATTTGGGAATTATTGCCCTAGAAAATTACATGCCCATGTGACAGGTGCACATATATTCTGCATTTTATATTGCTCAAAACAGCTATTTTATTGGACACCTTTGAATTCTGAATTCTTTCCACATAAGTAAGCAGAATGATGAGCCTGCTATTGTTAATCTGTTTAAAGGCTCAGTTCCTGAAAATAATTATAAATGCTCAAGGGCGAGCAACCTATAGGTTCCATTCATTCAAAAAGCATTCTTCAGATCAATATGGATCACTATCCCATTTTATTACTCTCCCAGCTATCCCTGGGTTCAGTATTTCATCATTCCATACTCCTGCTATAGCTGTCTACTTTTGTAATTATTTTTGCATAAAATTAGTTGCATATTTCATTCTATTCAATAAAAAAGCCCAGAAAAAAGGTTTTTCTGGGGTGATCAATAGTGAGCTGGTGCCTGACGAGCTGGGGGTGGAATGAAACTGATAAATGAATAATCCTTTTGGTCTAGTGTGTTTAATTAAATTATTGAAATCTTGTTACTGAGGCCTCCGTTCTTGCATTTTAAAATCCCAGAGTTTGAAACGTACTATCTGTTCTTAGCTTAGGTTTCTTAGTTGTGGAAAAAGTACAATTTCTAAGGGATACAGAGCAATCCCATACATGTCTACACAAAGTAAGTCCTGTTGATTTTAATGGGGCTTCCTCCTAGGTAATTAGTTATAGGACCGCTGCCATAATCTAAGTGCATGTCCTTTGTTCTGAGGACCACTTTCCCTGCTATATTTTATTGCATTTGTTTCCAAATGAATAATAGTGCCTAGAATAATGGCTACAAGTTGTAATGTGGGAACAGGCATACACAAACCTGTGATAGCAAAGAAGGTCCTGTGAACTCTCACACGTTTCTTTGATCCTTCTCACGTTATTCAAATATGTATTTATAACTTGGTGGCTGCTTCTTGAAATGAAAAATAGTTTCAAGGGAGGGTGAATTTCATTGGAGAATTGAAGGTCTAGATATATGTTTGCCCTTGAAAACTCAAATATAGAATTATAGAGTTGGAAGGGACCCCAAAGATCATCTAGTCCAAACTCCTGCAATGCAGGAACATGCCACTGTCCCGGGATCAAACCTGCAACCTTGGCATTATCTACACCACTGATATTAACTTGTATCTAGAACTCTGTGTGCAGAAAAGTGGCTTCTGGGTGGGGGGACAAATTTGAAGCCGGAAGAGAAAGCGTCAAGTACTGCTTCCCCAATGAAAATCAGATTTCACCAAAGCTGTTTTTAACTACGAGAAACAGATGTGACTGTAGAAATACACACATTTGTCTGAAACATCTAGTTTATCCCATTGCAATGAGAAAATGTTTGGAAGGAAATGCAGGAATTCAATTTTAATTCCTCTCATACACTCTGGAGCACACTGGATTTGGAGCAGGCAGTGTAGTACTATGAATTCCCATAGCAAAGGCTATGCAGGTATACGGGCTTCCAAGAGTTGAGGTTGAAGGTATTTGATGCCTAGGAGAGAGGAAAAGAAGATGATTGTGGTGATTTGGGGAACAGCAGGGCTCATGTGGAATCAGGGTGCTGAAGGGATGTACAGTGGTACCTCGGGTTACAAACACTTCAGGTTACAGACTCCGCTAACCCAGAAGTAGTACCTCGGGTTAAAAACTTTACCTCAGGATGAGAACAGAAATTGCGTGCCAGCGGCAGGCCCCATTAGCTAAAGTAGTACCTCAGGTTAAGAACGGTTTCAGGTTAAGAACGGACCTCCCGAACGAATTAAGTTTGTAACCAGAGGTACCACTGTATCACAACATGGCCTGTTACTTGCTGGGTTTGGCTGGAGAGAAATACACACCTACCTTTGAGTCTTCCTTTGCCTGTTACTGTATTCCTACATGAAAAGCACTTATGCACGGGAAAATACATGAAAATGCCATACATTCACAGTTCCCAGGTTCTGTGGTTGAACACAGCTTCCCAATATCCATACACCATGCGCACATGACATAAAAGACATGCATGTGAGATCATACATTGCAAACTACCTGTGGGTTTTTTACATGTTGTTCTACACATGTTTCAATCACCATCAGAAAAATAAAGGGGGAGGGAGGAATAGCCCAGGAAACTATTACTGATTATATTATTATTTCCTAGATAAATAATAATAAACAAGGCTCTGCCCAATATAAAACATAGGACAAAAGACAGCAGAGCCTTCCTGTGGGCTGACATTGAAATATACAAAGGGCGAGAAGCAACATCACATTAGCGCAAGAGTTTTGAGAGCTGACATGGTTGCACAAGCTGAAGCCCACAAGCCTGTCACTGAGTCTTTCACTACTTCCTTACTTCTTCCATAATCAATTTATTAGTCTTCAAGGTGCTACAAAACAATTTTTTGTTTTTGCTGCAAGATACCGGCACGACTCCTTTTCTGGAAATACCTCTTTGCTTGTTTCCCTCAAAACATGAGCAGTAGAATGTGTCATGAGAAGGGACCCTGAGAGAAATGAATTCATTTTATCCTCACAGCTTTGCTAGCTAAAAAAGTTTTTAAAAATCTCACCTCTCTCTTTCACCTTTCAAATATAAGCAACAACTCTCTGCTTGTCACCTCTCTCACCTACTCCTTTGGTTTATCTGACACCTTTGCAAGATGTGGCGGATCCTGTTACTCAATATGAAGCATTTGTCCCTCTCATGAAGAGAACCTTCTTCCTGTGATGGTTGTGGGTGTGAAAGGAAGAGAGTTGTCAAACACCCTTGACAATCTTCTCTTGTTAGGGCTTGGCTGCATCTTCAGATTTTAACAGGCCACGGAATGGCTGCCAGAAGCTCCAGTGTCAAACTCCTCCCCATGTTTGTCTCACAACGACAACCAAAAAGGAGTTGACACACTTATGCTATTCTTCTTTAGGTTCACTTGAATGCAGTTTTCACCCAAACCAATTTGTCCACTTTCACAGTTATTGCACGCAGAAATTCAAGCGCACTTGTGAAGTGTGCTTTGGGCTGTAAATCTGCCAGAGGAGCACAGTCTGCAGCTCAAATGCTGCTACTGGGCTAGATGGACCAATGGCCTGACTTAGTATATGGCAGCCACCTAGGCTCCTAATGTGGGATGTCTCACGGGGAAGCTGTTGAGAGAGGAGAGAATCACCCCAGACTGTAGCCCCTTGCACCTCATCCCACTTTGTTCAGGAGGATCCTCCAGAGAGGCCTCTTGTGGGACACAGGGGGGCAGGACAATCTCCTTCCATGAACTTTTAACTTAGGATCCAAGCTAATGTATATGACCTGTGACCTTCTAGGCCAGTCTTTCTGAATCTTGTGTCTTCAGATGTTGTTGGACTACAACTCCCATCATTCCTAGCTAGCAGGACCAGTGATCAGGGTGATGGGAGTAATTGTGGTAGAATATTACACATATTTTCTATAGTGCCTTATCATACTGCATTATTAAGAATATCCAATACACCATAGGGGAAAAATATTTTTTGTTGGACCAAACTTTTTCTAACCTACTTCTTTCAATTGACTTATGGCAGAAAGCTGTGTATGAGTTTTCGCTGATATTATCTGAGACGCTTTGACAAGCATATCTGAAAGATTTCATAACTGCCTCTTGAGTGCAAGAAAGGGAAAGGCTGCAGATGAGGGGAGCAAGGGAAGAAGCAACCAATTAAAACTGTGATGTTGGGAAACAGCAGTTCTGCTTGAATATTGCAAGTGTGGAAGGAAGCTGGCACTGTGTCGCCATTCAGGCTGTGAGATAAAATAAAAAGGGGTTGGGAAAGCAAATGAAGGAGCAAAAAATGAAGACAAGAGGTAACATATTGTCTTGCACGAAGCTCATTCACTTTCAGATTTATATTTTTGGCCTTAGCAAAATGAAATGGAATCCAAGGAATTGTGGAAATCCCTTGGCAAAAAGCACAAAGTGAACGTGTTGTCATTCGATTGGCACAGAGGAGAACTTCCCTTTGGGTTGTTTTTAATAAGATGATAGTTACAGCAGGGTGAGAGGTGGGTGGGTGAAGGAAGCCAGGTCTCAGAGATTGGCTAACTTCCCTCGGAGATAAAAGCAAAAGATGCCTTGATACTTAATCTAGGGATGGCTGAGAGGAAAAAAAGATAACATATTAGATGTGGGAGTTACTATCAATTTAATCTGACAAAAATTGTTACACATACTGTATTCAGAATTCACAGAAAATACTACTATGAAAGCAAAGATCCAATGCAGTGTTTAATATGAAAAAAATAGTGTTAACACACAAAGTTAGTGTGTCCAAATATTTTCCTCCAATCTAGAGTTTTGCAACCTCTAGAGTACTCCCAACTTTGTATGGTTCACCAGAGCTTTTTGTGATGGTGCTCAACAGCGAGGTGGACTGTCACCTCTTCTCCTTTTTCTTTTGCCTATGGCAGCCATTTTATCAATATACGAGTACTGGCACCTCAGGTTTTTTTTTTAATAAAAAAAAAGTACAGAGGTTTACACGTTCTTTTCAACAAAGGTGGCCATTCTGTGCCTATGTGAAACTGCTCCCTCCATTGATCTGAATGAGGTAGACATCTAACCAGGTGTTTGTCTGAAACTGTGTTTAGGGGGTGGGGAGGAAGCTGAGAATGCTGGGTTTGCTCCCAACATCCCAGTCCCTTCCAATTGCAGGTGCATATATTTGTACATTGGGTGGAAAATCTGAAAGGGGGCTTAAAGTGGGTTTAGTTGAACATGCTTAGAAATCTCCCTTCTTCTTCAGAGTTTCCTGGTCAATGTGGGAAGATATGGGATGGAGCCAGAAGGAAAGTCGGGGGCTGGGTTTGGCATGTGTGGCTTCCATGTGTTATCTAAATATCCAAATGGGGCTCTAGTGTGTGAGCGTTCTCTGTAGGTAACTGAGAAGTTGTGCAAGGCACTCAGCCTGGAAAGCGTCCAGAAAGTTGCTATCCCTGATAAATGCAGCAGTAATGCTATAGATCTGTGGGGAGTAGGGGGACAGTCTGACACTAAGGACAGAGGCGCTCATGTTATGGTGTCACTTTGATCCTAAAAGTTCCTTTGAAGAAGCTGTGAGCAGCATGGGGATCTGCAGTTTTCTGTGCAGATTTCACACCTGATTTAGTGTGCCTGACACAAGGCCTCCATCTGGGAACTGACGGAGACCAAAAGCTGATTGAGCTTTTGTAGGGTTGAGATGATATTACTGTGGATTGAGCAATGCTCCCATTGTTCCATCCATATGATATCTATGCAACCTGTAACTTTGCAAATAAAAATAATCTTTAACAGACATGGAAAAACTTTAGCACTTTCTTTTCCTAAATGGACATTGCAAGGATTGGGGTGAATATTTCATAGCTCAGGAAAGAGGGAAATATAATACAATATTTATATTGTAATATTACTTGGAGAGCTCAGTTACCTGACATCAAGAAGGCTTATTCTTATATTTTAGAGGGTTCTAATGGAGGCATTATTCTGTATTGTGGTTTGGGGTTTTTCTTCTAATAAATCAACAAGAGCTACTTATATTTGGAGAATAAAAATTTGATCAGCCAATGAATACAATAATAGAAAATGACTTTTTAGTACCTAAAGATAAGACTTGAGGGTTACATGCTCTCTAGCAACTATGTAATGCTACCCAGCTTGGCGTCTTTTGACTTTTCACCTGATGCGCTACCTAAAATTATTCTCCAGCTTTGCTAATGTGAGTACTACCAATTTTTTACTGTACTTCTGCTGTCTCAGAAGGGGCCTGTTTGTTCAACTTCTGTTTTATATAATCATAGAATGGTAGAATTGGAAGGACCATGAGGGTCATCTAATCCAACCCCCTGCAATGAAGGAATCTTTTGCCCAATATGGGGCTTGAACCCATGACCCTGAGATTAAGAGTTTTATGCCCTACTGACTAAGCTATCCCAGTTTCGCTTATGAATTATTTTTAAATCTTATATCCTACCTATTTTTTCAGAAGAAATTCAAAGTGGCTAACAATAAAAAACAAAAACATCAACAATGTATAAAATTCAACCTTTTCATAAACCAAAATATTAGCAAAAAACAAAACAAAACCCAAGACCACAGTCATAATTACAAAGCAGTCATCAGAATGAAAACATCAAAATACAAAAAATAATGAAATCTTATTCTGAGTAACTGCTGGGTTTTGTATTTTTAAAAAAAGGGAGAGGGAGGGGGATAGCCATTCCTGTTTATTTGTCCCAGAAGCCTTTGGGGAAACATGAATTCTGCTTTGCATCTAGGAGAACCTAATCCAATTAAGTCTGGATTGCATCTCTTGTACCCCAGTTTTGGAGTGTTAAAAACTGCAGAGTCGGGTCCTTCATCAGCATGCCAAGCCTTTTCTCTCCTCCACCTTTGTTGCTTTGCTATTATTCAAACCAAAGAGGAATTCTGGAGTACTAATTTTACTTGACTAGAAAATGGCATTTGCGCTGTTGTGAATGGCTTCCCATATATGATGTTTGTACATCCTGACTAAAAATACGAGAAGCTCTGAAAAGTCAAGATGGGTCCAAACAGTGAGCTTAATACATTAGAAATAAGAGGAAATTAATGAGGGTAAAAGAGAGACTTGGGGAGGAAACCCTCTGAGACACATTCTGTGGAAAACAACAGCCTTCTATGCTGTAAAGTGAAGCATTAGATCAGCCACTATTCACTGCCAACCGTTGATTGGGAAAGTCTGCCAAATGCCTTCCTGCTTTAGAAGTTTGATGGGCTTTTCTGATAGGCAGTTGGTACTGCTATCCTGTCATCTGACATTTGTGCTACAGGATTGTGTCACAGGGGAGGTGATGTTAAGGAGGAAGTAAGCAAAACAACTGGAAGTGATGGTTAGTGTGATCAGGTATCTTTTCTATGCGTGAACAACAGGAACCCTTCAGGAATTTGACACTGGCCAGTATCATCTTCTCACCATTTTAGTTCTAGCCTACGAGGCTGGACTGCTCTTGTTAATATGGAGGCAATTAGAGTGCAGGAAGACCTGTCCTGTACATTTTCAGAGTAGGTTGTTTTGTAATATGACTGATATGTTGCCAAACATTCGGTAATACAATTAGGTTCTGTTTGTCTCGAGTGTTTCCTATATTAGTTGTATGATTTGCTCCTGTAAATTACTGCATTCTTCTGCTTTATCAAGGACATATAGAGATCAAGATGGAGATGGAGAGGGGCACTGGTGTCTGATCATTATATTTTCACTTACTGCTCATTTTTTTAATCTGCTCCTCTTAAAGCTTGAGAAATCAGACCCCTCAGCCATTGCCCTGAACAAGACTTATTGGTCTGCAAACTAATGAATGTGGCCTGCTGTGACCTCTTTTTATTCAAAATAACAGTGGATTCTGCCTGAATAGAATCCATCAGCCTGGACCTATCTATTTTGATTTTATTTTTACTTGGAAATTAAAAAGTGTGCAGTTAAAAAAATACTGCCCATTTCACCTGCTTCGGCTGTCTTCTCCTGAAAGGAGCATGGGTTCCAGACAGCAAAATGCAAAGATCATTTCAACTGATTGCATAAATATAATAATAACAATAATTTTATTATTTGTACCCTACCCATTTGACTGGGTTGTCCCAGCCACTCTAGGTGGCTTCCATCATATACAGGACATAATAAAACATAAAACAATAGGAAAATCCAGACCTTGTTCACAGATAACAAATATAACATGCTGGGTTGTGTCTAATGTTGGTCCAATGTTAAAATTAATGGGTATGATTAACTTGGGTCCATTAATTTCAATGAATCTAGTCTTATTGCTTAGTTGCACAGACACAATGCTACAAAAACAAATGAAAGACTTTTTAGTGGAGCCATTTCTCATCTTGAGTTTCTAGTCATCAAATGTGAAATGATCAAGGCCAGATCTACACATGCATAATGCAGGACAATGATATGTAGCATCTTCAGATGATAAAGCTGACTGCAGGGGCTGCAGGTTAGGAACATCCTATTTTATTGTTAACCTACGTGGAAAACCTGCAAATCCACACCTCTGACAAGGGTTTTGCCTGCTGTCTGCTGAACGAATTTTCTACTTACAGGGATTTCTTCAATGCAGAGAAACATTTTAAAATGTGACACCCCTACACGTTGCCTGAAGTGGTACAGTCTGTTCTATCACTTCAGGATTCGACCACTTTCACCTGCTGACCCAAGGCTGCACCAGTGATATAGGAAATCTCCTACATTAAACCTGAACTGCAAAAGAAAGCCATCACCGCAGACAAAGGGCCAGGCTAGAACCTCATTATTTTATGTGTTAAGTTTTCTTTTTACATTTACTTTGGTTTTAGTGTGAGTAATATATGAAAGTGATATTCCTGCCACCTGTGGTTTGACATGGCACACTTCATTCTACCACCTTATTCTGCTACATTTGTAGACTAAGCCCAAGGCTGCAAAACACACACAATTTTATTTTATTTTTCTGGGGCGGGGTGTGTGTGTGGAGACTGATGCTGTGCGTGCATAAAAGTCATTTGCAAATGCTGTAGAAAAAAAAAACATACTAGCTGAAATACTGTACATTTCATTGGAATCTGTTCTCACATGCAGGCAGCAGCACACCACACATTTCAGGATTGGAAATGCGGTTGGTTAAACCCTTATTTGTAATAGCCTCCAGGGCCACTGCCATATGTCTGACAGCCTCACAACATTTTCCTTGATGAAAGTATTGGGGTCATCCATCACACAACAGATCCATTCAGACAAATCACCTCCATGTAAGCTCCTTCTGCAGGGTGATTGCATAAAACAGTGGGGAAATGGGCTTGAGTTTATTCCATGTAGTATTACAGAAATCAAGGGGTACATTAAGTGAATCCTGTCCAATGAGTTTGGCCCCTAAATGCTATAAAGCTAGTTCCTTTAATGATGCAAAGCAGCGTTTGTAATGTCAATTAGACTAACAATTCATCCCCCTGCCTAGCTTTATCTTGCTTGAATTGTCTTCAAATATTCTTTTTATTTTCTTCCCCTTCCTCTGGATATCAAACTTCCCCTTGTACAATATGCACCTCTGAAATGACACCAATAAATTAAGCTACGTACATGTTTGAACAAGAGGTTTGCAGCTCTGAAATAATCAGGCAGTTGTTTTCTCATACCAGCTCAGCTGAACTTTACAGAGCAGTTTGTAGTTAATTAAGCCTAATTGTAAGATCATCTTGTAATACACATTGTCTAAGTGAAGTGAGGCAGTAGATTGGGGTTATTGTCCTTAGACTCAAAAGAAGTGGAAATGATGACTTGGCCCCTTGACGAGACCGCCTACATCTATTTTCAAATGGACACACTGTAGGGAAATGCAGAATCAATCTGCAATGAGCTTTTCTTTCCAATGAAACCAATTTCTCAAGAAGTGCTTTTCAGTGGCAAAAAAATAAGCGATAGATCTAGATTGTGTGTGTGTACAATAGAGAAAACACAAGTACTCAGATTCCATTGACTCTAGAATATAGTGTCATGTGTAAGCAGCGAACTCTGGTTTATTTAACTGATTGTTAATGGAAACAATCCACCTTCAAAACATGGTGTATGAAGTTGGCTTGTTTTCGTAAACCATAGTTCAGATTAACCAAAGTAAACCATGGCACAGTAAACTGGTTAATCTAAAATGGAAGGAGAAATTTCTAAACTCTTCATGGGCATGCCAGAAAAGGTGAGGTGGGAACATGCAAGTGCATAGAGAGGTGTGTCTTTGTATAATGTCAGGATGCAGCCAAAGTATTAATTAGTCTTATGTTACTTAAAGACAAAGTAGGCAAGAAATGGTTCATCTGATGAATGAAGGTAGACCAAGAAGGATTGTGGATATTCAACTCTGTAGCTATAAACACATCCTGGTTGAGGAGCAGCAGAGGGAAAACAACACCTTAACAATGTCAGAAGTCCTGAAGATAACAGAAGTGCAAATAGCATGTCATGATAAATGTTGTGAGACAAGGGAGCAGCATACAATTTGCATTTGTCAGTGTATTAAACACTTAATTATTATCTAATACCAGATGGAGCACATTTTTTTGTGTTAAGAGAACAAAATATAGAGCATGTCATCCTATTACAATTTTTTTTTAAGGCAAAAGATAAAATATCTAGGGTAGTGGTGGCCAAACTCGGCCCTCCAGCTGTTTTGGGACTACATTTCCAATCATCCCTGACCACTGGTCCTGTTAGCTAGGGATGATGGGAGTTGTAGTCCCAAAACAGCTTGAGGGTCGAGTTTGGCTACCACTGATCTAGGGAGAATGAAATGACTGATTTACACATGTCCAATTAATGCACGACTGCACATGCACACATCATAGCAACCTGGAAGCGGCCAGAAAAGGGCAAAACGGGGAGTGGACATAATGAGGCAGAGCCCTCTGCCATCGTGTATGCTGACCTAAAACACAACCCCTGCACAAATTGGGGGATGCCTGTACATATTTCAATATTTTTTAAAATCTGATTTGTGTGCATTCATTCACAACTGAAAAAAAGGCTGAGAGGAAACTGTCTCTCAAAGCAAAAAGAAACTCCAGTGTATTGTGTATGCACACTTGCTGAGGAGTTTTTGCCATTTCCCAGCAATGCTATCAAAGAAGGAGACCAGCCTGTGCCTTAGCATTACCTGCACATTCAGATTCCTTGTGAGGGGTCAAAAGGTAACACTTGTCTGATCATCAGGCTCAATGCATTTTGTTGTCTGAGGGAAATGGTTTCCACTGATCTCACATATAGAAACTGATCAGAGTGGCAGTTTTTTTCCAAGCCTACTGACAGCACAGCATCCTTCTGAGGACAGCAGCCTTGCTTAGGGGGCACAAGGCAGGCCTCCCAGCACTGGACTGCCACTCCCTGCCCTCTATCGTCCGCTGCCCAAGGCAACTGCCTCACACTGCCTAATGGTAGGTCTGGTTCTGATGATAATCTCAGCTAGTTTCTTTTTAAACCCTTTAAAAAGTAACAGCAAACTTAAGAACTGTTTTGATTAGTGATGAGCATATCAACAGAATCTGTTGAACCACCTTTGTTTATTCAGAGTTCAGCTCTTCTAGAGTTTATCCCTCAGTGACTTTTGACACTAATACGTGAATCATGTGGGCAAACATTATGACCATTGTGTTGTTTGTGTCTGAGGCATGAACTTTGGTTTCCTATCTTTCAGCTTAGTTGTCTGTAGCCGCCTGGGTCATTTGGTGTAACAGCTGGAGCTTCCTGTTTTGAAATCTGATACTAATCAAGCATGGAAACTGGTCAACAATGATACATATTTCTGTTGGCCTTAAGAGTCCTGGGGAAGAGTCCTGCCGGAGTTCTATAAGTGATATAAGAGAGCCACTTTCTCCAGGGGGTGCCTGAAGAGGAGGCTTCCATAATGTAGATGACTTATCAGCTATATGCACCCAATTTGTCAAGCAAGTCCTTATTTACAAGTTTGCATCTCAGTGGGGAATTTTCTTAGCTGCCTATAGAGCATGGATTCTAAACATTTTGCAATGAGTCAGGTTGCCATATTTCCCAAAGTGAAAATCCGGACACACAAGTTGAGTTTTTTGGTTTTTTTAAACGTATGGCTCTGCATGTCTTTTTCCCTGCACGCCTTCTTTCCCTCCCTCCCTCTTATCTAGCCCTTCACATCCCCCTCCGAAGCTTTCTGCCGGATGGTATCACCACCAAGTGTGTCCGGCAAAACAGAGGCGGCGGTTGTTAGGCTGGAACCTAGAAGTGCCTTTGTAGCCAACCAAACCTCAGCCTCTTTTGGCCCTCAGCCTCTTTTGGCTTCTCGGCTGCTGAGCATGAAAGGCCGGGCTTTGACAGGGCGCCCCATGGGGAGTGAGCCACCACTGGCAGCAGCTGCACAGCCACTAGCTGTGTTATGGGCAAGAGAAGCCCCATGAGGAAGCCGAGGCCATGGTAAGGTGAGAGTAGTTGGGCAGTGGAGGGGGTGGGGAGAAGGATAGCTTGCACATTAAGCTTGACATTTTTGAGCTATTTTTATGGAAAATTGGCAAAAACGACAACGCCGACATGGGTTGCCATACGTTCAGATTTTCCTGGACATTTGGCCAATTTCTGTGTGGACACTGCTTTTGACTGCAGTATTCTGGATATGTCCGGGAAATTCCAGACATATGGCAACCCAAACAATGGGCCTCCTCCCAACTGTATGTGTGCCATGGGAAAATAAATTGTTCTGAGACTCCAAGTCCAAAGAATGACAAAGCAATTGCAATCCTATACCTGAGTAGTGATGGCTGAGAGGCAAGAAAAACTATTGGCACAAAAGTTACCCCTGGAAGCAGTGGTGGAATATCTGCTATGGTGGAGAATATTTATTACACACACACACACACACACACACACACACACACATATACAACCCCCCCAAAAAAAATTTCTTTAAAAATGATCAAAGCAGTTAACAATTATTTCTACACAATAAAAACCATCTGAAACTGTAAACATATGCACCCCCAAACTCATAAAACAATAATAATATGTGGGGCTGCCTTTGAGGGCTGTCTGGAAAATAGAACTGGTGCTGGACGTAGCTGCCAATGTATTAACTGGGGCATGTAGCTTGGAGAACATAATGTCAATTCTCCAACAACTGTTTTGACTGTGAGTTGGTTTCTGGTCCCAATTCAAAGTGTCAGCTTTTACCTTAAAGGTCCCAAACAGTCTGGCTCTGGCATATTTTTGTAGGAGTTCCTTCTCCCATCTTAATACCCCAGGTAGCAAATGAAATTTTTCTTCGAGGTCCCTGGTTGTGGGAGGCCCAGCCAGACATATGGCTGGTGACTCCTGGGAATGGTGCTTTCTCAATGGTACCAAATCTTTGGATTTTTCTCCATTATGTAATTAATCTTGCTCCTTCCCTTTTGACCTTTCATCATCCCTCCAAGCCGGTATTGTTCTGGAGCATTCTTGGGATTTCCTAATGGTATTAAGCTGTGACTACCTTTTGCTCTTGATGGATCATTTTGGTGCTGGTGATTAGTTTTAGCTGCTATTTGGATTATTGCTTTTAATGTTTTGTGATTTTAATAATGCTGCGATTTGCCTTATGGATTTTTGATTCAAAGCGGGGTGTGTGTGTATTTTTATCTACACATACAAATAAACGTTCTTCCATATTTATTAAGATCAGGAATGTTGGTACACACTGCAATATTTGCTAAATTTGTCAGACAGGATTCAAGCCGTCTCAGAGGAGCTGAAAGTGAAATTACTAATCTGTTCTCACAAATGGGAATTTCCATGGGGCCCCTGTTTTTTGTTTGTTTGTTTTATAGATAGCACTGGGTTGATTTTATACAAATCTTAAGTCTGTAAAGGGCTAGGAAGATAAACATGACATTATTATTTTTGTAATGTATGCATTATCAACTAAATATCTGGCATGTGACTCCTTTAATAGGAGCAGCTATGCCATAGGAGGCCAGCTCCTGGAGAGTTGACTTGGAGGTGTGGCTAGGGAAGTTTTTACAACCCCAGCAGGTTCCCATACCTCATCAAGAATGACTGTTAGCTCAGTTTGCAGTGAGTTTCTTTGTTAGCAGCGGAAGACAACAGAGTTTCTTCTTTCTTTTTACTATTATAATCTAAATGGTTCTTATTTATCTGCACATCCTTTATTTCGAAATAAAATATTTAGTAGTCACTTTTAAATTAATGTCATGAACTGTGAGGAGTTGAAAATCCTAAACCGTGTTTACTCTTAACTATGGCTTGTTGATACAAGTCAAACTCATAACTCATAGTTTGAAGCTGGTTTGGTTCAAACAAACCATAGTTAAGATTATCCAGAGTTTGTCAGATTTAAGGTGAGGTGCTGTTGGTGTGGTGGAAACACGCTGGTGGAACCAATCTGATTCTCCCACCAGCATGTTTGTACTATGCTGACCTCCCCCCGCCCCTCAACAAGAGTAGTGTGACTGACAAGACACTGAAGGAGGAGTAGGGAGGCTAGTCTCATTGCTGTCCCAATAAACTATGTTTTATTATGACATCTGAATATATCTGTGGTAGAAGGAGGAGGAGGAGGAGGAGGCGGCATTGTGCTGCAAGTTTGGAGTGAAACCCTTTACCAGGTTTCAAAATGCTGAAGATTACTGAACTAATGAAAATACTTTGCAATTAATTGAGACTTGAGGGTAGTAAAGCTCCTGTTTTCAGTGTTCCAGCCCTTTACAATCCAGAACAGTATAAATCACAATGTGCCATAGCTTGCAACATAGATTTTGATGAATTCAGGCTGTCAAGGAGAATGTGGTCCTCAGAATTTGTGTTACACTAGTGGAAATTACAGGGCTATAGATGACCTTGAGGCAAATCAGTATAAAGTGGACTTATCAAGCTTAAGGAAACAAGCAAAAATAGTGTGCTGGCCGCAGTAATGTGCAAGATGAATGTCTTATCTGCCTGCTTTGAAAAACAAAGTCATTCACAGAATGCAGAGGAGTGATTCGTATTAGACTCGCAGCCCAGTTTATGTTTCTACTGGATAATGATTTTTGCTTCAGCTCTGGGTGTTCTTGAGGCAGTGCTTGTCCACCATCAGGTGGAAGCAGATTTATTTTTTCTTTTTAAGGTGATTGCATATGGCAATTCCATGGTGGTGGAATTGTGATTCCATACATTCGATTTCCATTTGCTACACACTCATGTCAGCTGGTTTGCTCCTGCTGACCAGGAAGTAGGGGAGGAACAAGGCAGGCATGGTGCATATTCACTGGTGGAAACCAATCTGGTGCTCCTGGTGGTGCGTTTGCACCACAGTGACCTCACCACTGCCTCCCCCTGTACTTCCTGGTAAGCAACAGCAATGTGAGCAGGCGAGTGGTGGTCTCTTCTACACCATCCACTACTGCTTTTAGGTACACCCACACAGCATTTTCAGATGCATTTTTGTTCAAGTTTATATTCAAATTCTGTTCTTAGCATCAGTTGTGATCCCCTCCCCCTTTTTAAAACCATTTCATCCTATTTTTAGTCCATGACAGTGGCTGGGGCACTGGATAGAACACAAGGTGGGATACTCAGGGTTCCAAAGTGGATTCCTGTCCAAACATAGAGCCAACACAACTCTACTTAATTTCGGCAAAGCTGCTTTGTGAAGTATAGCCATACTGTGTTCTGGCACTATAAGCTTACTTCTGAAGCTAGAAGCTACACTTCTACTGCAGTCTGATCAGAAAGTGAATATTTCCAAAACAAGACAATGGAACCTGGGAATATTAGGGCTTAGTCCTGGGTATGTGAATTAATCATGAAGAGCGCTTGCCAACACATGCTTAAGTTTAGGAAGGAGGCTTTGCATGGATGAAGACTGCAATCTTAGATCTACTTACCTGTGAATAAACCCCATTTAATTCAAGGAACCTTACTTCTGAGTAGACATGCATAGGCGTGTACTATTGGAGCCCTTTTTGTGCTGCAAATTCCAGGGCACTGGGAGCCTGAACCATACTTTCCCTGCATACAAGTTTTCTCAACTGAAAAGTTGTTTGGCCTTTAAGTACCAAGAGGACAAATGGCATTTACACAGAACCAAACGAGGGGAGAATTTCAACGAGAATCCCATCGCGTAAGGAGTACATCAGACAGGGTTTTGACTAATTGCTGGCATTCACAAAGATTTTCCCCTTTCTCCCCTTTAGCTGAATCGGGTTTGTGTGCATCCCAACCCTCCAGATATAACACAGCATTCTCACTAGAAAACGAAGGGCCTAATTGCACAGCACCATATTTCCTCAACATTTAAATAGTTCTCTCGCTCTCATTTTTCATTACCTCCAGGCAACTATAGCAATATCGTAAAGGATGGCACATTATTTATTGCAGGTTCAAAGACTGGTAGGCTGTTGCCACTTAAAAGTAATAAGGCTAATTAAGGTTTATTCCAAATTAATATGAATTATACATTTCCTGACCTTTGAATCACCATGCAATATTATTCCGTTGTTGTTCTGCATGTTCAAAGGTCAACTTTGTATTTCTCTAGACACTCTAGTCAGGCTTTAACAAATCACTAGGGAATACCCCTAGACTGCTTGACTAAGAGTCAAATTAGACATGAATGTACCGTATTTTTCGCTCCATAAGATGCACCTGGCCACAAGAGGTGGAAAACAAGAAAAAATATATTCTGAATTACAGCCTCCTCGGGAGGAGAGCAATCCCTGCAGAGGCCTGGGAGCTTCCATCCCAAGTCTGCAGGGATCACTCTCCCCCCGCGGAGGCTTGGGAGGATTTCCTTCTCCCCACAGCCTGCCTCCTGCTCCCAAACCTTCCTGGGGCTTTGCCGCTTCGAAGCCAGCCGCGGAAGAGGGAAGGAAGTGGAGCCCTCCTCCGTGGCTCACCCCAAAGCAGCAAAGGGGCAGGAGCCGCCTACACGGGTGTAAGCGGTTGCTGTCCCTCTTTGCTCCGCCTCCTTCCCTCCTCCGCGGCTTGCTTTGGGGCAGTGGAGCTGTAGGCGGCTCCTGCCCAGCTCCGCTGCCCCAAAGTGAGGTGCGAAGGAAGGAAACGGAGCCCTCCCCCGCAGCTTGCTGAGCGTTTAAGCGGCTCGCCCTCCGCTTGCTTTTCAGCGAGCCGGGGTGGAGCAAGTGGAGGGCAAGCATCGGTGGTAGGCAGTGGAGGAGATGGGACGAGCAGCCAGAAAGGAGCCCTTTCGTGTCGCTGGTCCCGCCACTGCCCGCCTTCCCTTCATAAGACGCACAGGCATTTATCCTTACTTTTTAGGAGGGAAAAAGTGCGTCTTATGGAGCGAAAAATACTGTACCTCCTCTGCCCCATCTAGTATGGCTCTTAGGCTCAGACTACATTTAACAATGGTAGTCCCATATGTTGAAACTCAGATCTGCCCTGGTGATATAGAAAGTGGAGTTGAGGGGTGGATTTAATGACCAAAAGAGGATACGCAGCTGGGGAGTGCTATTCATCTACCTTCAGCCTGCTCCTGGATGACATTTTTCCTTCACCTGGACTCCCATAGTGGAAGTGAACACAGCCAAATTTAAAAGGTCACACAAGCCACACTTGCCAAGGAACACTCAGGAATGCATTTTAAGGCTCCTGATTGTACTTTGCAGCTGCGTTTTTACCTGCCCCATACCTGACATAGTACATGACATCAGGAGAGGGGCAGGTAGGCATGGAATGGGGAAAATGGCCTTGTGGGCTAAAATGGGACCTGTGCTGGCTCACATTGGGCCCATGATCCAGAGATTTCCTGCAACATATAATGTTTGCCCAGTTCTTAACACGTTTCATTGAATGTGTTTGCAGTGGATCTGTTATAGTGCATATGTTAAGGTGTTAAACAGTGGATCAGCTAAAAAGGGAGAGAAGGTTTTAAGTGTTACTGTTTTTGACAGTTTGTGTTGGTGTGCCTTGAAAAATGCGGAGTTCAGCATCTGGTGACAACATGTACACAATTGTTTCACCAGCACTACAACTCATTTCAGGCTTTCTGAAACCCGGGGCTGCAGCCACAGATTGAGGTGAAAACAAACTCTGCTTCTCTGCTCCCCCCCCCAAAAAAAATTCAGATGTCTAAATTATCAGTATAAGGCAACATAGCAAATAGCTAAGCTCACAATGAAACTGTCAAGAGCAAACTGAACTACTTGTTCAAACGGTGCAATCTGTATCCTGTATTACGTTTAGTCATTTTACATGTCACACAATTCCTCATTGTAGGATGGCCTCGGCTGAGCCAATCTATGACCAATTTTGCAATTTTTGTGATGTCTATCAAATATGATTAGCTTGTCAGAAAGAGCTATTGCTGTGTTGGTGGCAGACAAAATAAGATAATCTATTTTTATCAAATTTCTGTTGAAAAAAGGGAATGAAAGGGGTTCTTTCCCCGTACCAAAGAAAGAACCCTGAGGTTTAAAAGTGTTTGATCTAAATGTAGCTCTGCCCCGGTTTAGTTTGCTGGACCCATTTTGATATCGTAACAAATATCATCTCCCGTATCACTCTGGTTGTGGGCATTTAGAGTGAGCAGACACTAGATTAAACTCACTGTAGAAATATATCAAGTAGTCCATTCACATAACAGAGCTTTTCTAATATGTGGCCTAGAATTCAAGTCTTGGTCAGTTTGTGAAAGTGTCCCAAAAACTTAGAATTGTAGAGTTGGAAGGGACACTGATGGTCATCTAGTCCAACCCCTTCGCAATGCAGGGATCTCAGCTAAAGCATCCATGACAGATGGCCATCCAACCTCTGCTTAAAAACCCCCAAGGAAGGAAAATCCACCACCTCTCGTGGGAGTCTGTTCCAGCTCTTAGTGTCAGAAAGTTCTTCCTGCTGTTTGCTGATGAAGTAGATACTTTATAGCTATTATTTCATGCCACCCCCAATCTCTAATCAGTGCAAGAATTCAGGGGTTCCAGGTGTGCTTACCCAGTGTTTGTGTTTCCTTTTGTAAATGAGGCACAGTGGAGACTCTGGTGCTTTTATGATGTATGTATTATTTACACATTTCTACATCCTGTTCCTACGATGGAGGGGTTCACAGCATCAACACCCCCAAATAATCCTGCTTCTTCCATATCTGCAGTTCTAGATCCAAACAGTCCTCAGCCATTTATCTTCCTCCTGCTTTCTGCTTGTCACATAACTCCTACTCTCTAAGCTTCTGGTCCACATTGTTTCCCCCTTCTCTAATCTATTGACTTTTTCTCTTGAATGAACAGGGCCCCACTTCTTTGCCACCTCTAACAGAGGTTCTTTGATGCTTTGTACTCCTATTGGCCCATCCCTCAGGTGACTACCTAAACATAGGGAGCTTAGTCTAGCTTAATTAGCCCTTAACACATGCTGGATTTAGGAACGTCTAATACACAGGTTTCAATACACACTGGTCTAGCACAATTTTATCACACTAAGCCTTGATTAAATTACAACACCTACTGAACCTGGCAATTTAGGGTGTCTAGCACTCATGAATTCATAACACTATATTATGCTTCCACCACGTCATGGTTTTCAGTTCAGAGATAAAGGAACTAGAGATGATCTCTTGACATTTCATGGGGAACTACAGATGAGAAATGAGACAGATAACTTGTCAAAGTGGGCATGCCTCAAACTTGAGATGGCACAGTGTGATTTCTGAAAGTTTTAAATATAATTCCAGAGCTGACCACAGGAAACTTGTGGCCAGATGGAAATTGTACTTAAGCCAATTTCTGGATCAAACTTCCTTAAAGTTAAAAACAAATGAAGCAGACAGCCTGTCAGTCAGAGAGTTGGAAAAAGCGAATGACCTTGGACCATGAGACACTGATTCATTCTGGGGCATGACACAAGTCACTTGCACCTCTTTGGGCTGAGTCATCTTGTTGACCAGAACAAGTAAGTAAAAAGGAGAGACTCTTTGCCCCCCCAAACTGGGAAAGTGGTTTGATCTGAGTTAATATGCTGCTAATTACCATTAAACATCAAGGGCAGCCTTAACCATCAAGGGATATTGAGAACGTGCACCTACCAAATGGGTCCATGATTAAATGATCTGGAGACACCCAGTGCTTTTGCGTTTATGAAAGTAGAGGCTATGCACTGGATTAATATTTGCGAGTCCCTTGCTAATGACAATTGGTTCCTGAACAGGAGACTATAGGGGAACCCCACATTTGACAGAAATGCCAAGACCCGGAACCAAAGATCTTTGGATGAGGAGGCGCAGGGAGAGTAGGATCCTCCTACTAGACTCCCCACACTGCTGGCTATCCTGAAGAAATCTGTTCCTGAAGAGCCTTAGGACCTGAACATGCCAATGGCAGCATCAGATGACTCCACAAAGGTTGCCTGAATTCTAAGCTGGACCTTGGACCCCACCTTGTCACTGCAGTGTGACTTGAGAGCAGAAGAGGCAGGCAGGAATTTGAGGACTGCAGGCAAAGAAGAAGAAGAGGAGGAGTTTGGATTTGATATCCCGTTTTATCACTACCCGAAGGAGTCTCAAAGCGGCTAACATTCTCCTTTCCCTTCCTCCCCCACAACAAACACTCTGTGAGGTGAGTGGGGCTGAGAGACTTTAAAGAAGTGTGACTAGCCCAAGGTCACCCAGCAGCTGCATGTGGAGGAGCGGAGATGCTAACCCGGTTCACCAGATTACGAGTCTACTGCTCTTAACCACTACACCACACTGGCTCTTCCAGCTGCCTGAAACTACTGTCTTTTGCAGCTATTTGGGAGGGGGGGGAAAACCCATGTACAGGGCTGGTCCGCCCATGAGGCGGACTGAGGCAGCTGCCTCTGGTGGCAGAAGCCCATGGGGTGGCATTCCCCACAGGTGCCCTGTTCCTGCTGCCACCACTGGAGAAGCAAGGAGAACTAGCAGCGGTGGCTTCCAGAAAGCTCTCACAATAATAATAATAATAATAATTTATTATTTATACCCCGCCCATCTGGCCGGGTCTCCCCAGCCACTCTGGGCGGCTTCCAACAAACATTAAAATACATACACATGTCACAGATTAAAAACTTCCCTGAACAGGGCTGTCTTCAGGCATTTTCTAAATGTCAGATAGTTGTTAATACCTTTGACTTCTGATGGGAGGGCGTTCCACAGGGCGGGCGCCACTACCGAGAAGGCCCTCTGCCTGGTTCCCTGTAGCTTTGCTTCTTGCAATGAGGGAACCGCCAGAAGGCCCTCGGCACTGGATCTCAGTGTCCGGGCTGAACGGTGGGGGTGGAGACGCTCCTTCAGGTATACAGGACCGAGGCCGTTTAGGGCTTTAAAGGTCAGCACCAACACTTTGAATTGTGCTCGGAAACGTACTGGGAGCCAATGTAGTTCTCTCAGGACCGGTGTTATGTGGTCCCAGCGGCCACTCCCAGTCACCAGTCTAGCTGCCGCATTCTGGATTAATTGCAGTTTCCGGGTCACCTTCAAAGGTAGCCCCACGTAGAGCGCATTGCAGTAGTCCAAGCGGGAGATAACTAGAGCATGCACCACTCTGGCGAGACAGTCTGGCGAGACCACTCTCACAAGAGTTCTGCTAATTGTAACGGTTTCATTGGATTGTTGTCATCCAGCCTGGGACCTTTATGGTGAAGGGCAGGTGTGAAGTCCTATATTACACGCAGCCTTGTACCTGGAGTTACTTTGGAATTCCAAGTAACCAATAAAAACTTAGATTTATAAATGTAATTTGTTAGTTTCCTTCCAAATTTTGTTAAAATCAGTGCAGTTTTGCATCATCTTCATTCAAAATAGGCATCCAAACAAAGAGAAAAAAAACTGCTTCTAGATCTCAGGAAAAATTATGCAAAATTTGATTATTATCCTGTTCCAGATGAAACCAAATCCAGCAGCCTCATGCCCACTCACAGGAGAAATCCAAAAAGAAAAGTTAGATCAAAGTCAAAACTCTCTCTCTCTCCCTCTCTCCTCTACAGGACACCAAGGTTTATTTCAATTTGTTTTGCATACATGTGTATGTGTTTATTTTTTTCTAACTGGTTGCCTAGACAAAGTATGTAACAGAGGCCCCCTTACCCATCCTACAGCTGGATGAACCAAGGGTTTGGGTGTTTTTTGTGTGCTAGTTGCTGCTGCTGCAATACCTTCCGGGCTTATATTATTGGATAACTTTATAATTCTCTGGAAGATTTACAGTGGAATGAACCTCTTACTACCGTAATAAATAAGAGTAGTTTAAAATGGTTGGTTGGGGTCTGTGTGAGAAATGGTACCACCACGGATCTCATCACAGGTGTGATATTACATAAATCAGTTATAGGTTTTCCCCTTGCATTCTATAGTATAGATCACCCTTGCCAGCCCAGCTGTGAGAAGCACATGGCTCATCACAGCTCCACTTTTCACTTGGTCTCTTAACAAAAAAGTGCAAAGTGGAAACTGCGAGGGAAGCTTTAAAGCTAGCATCCTTGATAAATGGCACAGAAGAGTATTTGTGGCTTAAGGCCCTGAACATTCATTTCCCCTTAATATTACTCCCAAAGTTGCACTACTGATGGTTAGGCCTGGGGCTATCTGAAAGTGGAGATTTCAAAACACCTCATTGAACTAATTCTCCAGACTGATATATTTTAATTTGGTTTCGATCAAGGTTGTGTACATGTCGCCAGCTTAAAATGCAGCAAGGTCATCCTCCCCCAACCCAATTCATATTGGAGCTGGTTTGCGGGGAAATGCAGCAAAATGCAATATTTCACAAGAAATGACTAGATAAATATGGATTGTGACTAACGTGTCTCCACTGCTCTCCAAATCAACATTGGGGGTGCATTGGATGCAGAATAGGCGAGAATGTGTGCACAGTCCAACAAATGCAACTGTATATCATGAATGAAACTCAACAGTGAAACAGAGGAGAAATTAAAAATTAGCAGTCAAGAGTCCAGGCTAGATCTACTTTCCTGAATGCTAATCATTAATATGACTTAATTCATAGACTAGAAGCACTGAAAGATGGGAAGAGGCTCATTTCTTACAAACCAACTTGTACATTTTGCCTCCTATATTGGGTTTTACAAGTGCTAGAGTTGTTGTTGTTTAAAAAAAAATAAAGTTGGGAATCCAGAGAATATAGTTCATTGGGGTGAGGGGAACTGGCTCCTTCTCTCCCCCACCCCCAGTAGATGCCAATGTATTTCTCTCACAGAACAACAGCTTGACTCAGCCATTGTTGAGGCACATCTGCCTTCCCATTCAGCTGCTGGAAGGCCACATGTTGTTCGCCGTCATTTTCCACGAGTCAAATCACCCATGACTACCTTATTAAAAAACTGATTTGTTTTGAAGTCTTTCTTTTTGCAAGGCTTTTCAAGATTCTGGAAGGCTAGCTCAAAGGTGCTCCTTAAATGCAGGAGGGTTACAACAACTGTGACCCAAATAACCTTTTGTTGGTTTGTTTACTGCTGTGTTCCTGGAAGAAAGGGCCAGACAGATAAGCAATAATTAAGTAGGCAGCAGTTCAAGAAACCAGTCAGCAATAAACACAGTCTGAACAGGAATGGTTAAGACACAAGAAGACCAATTCAGCCCTGCAAAAGAAACACTGCATGCTGGGAACTCTCGATAAGTAACTCATTGGCTTTCCTGATAGTTCCTAAAGTGTTTTTTCTTCTTCTGTTGGAGAAATCCACTGTTCACATTGTGGGCTCACATTTACTGGTAACTCTGTGTATGTTTATTTTGTAAAATATAAAGTGACCTTTGTATTGAAAAAGGAATCTTAGCCACCTTTGGATAACACACTAAAAAAGGAATCACAAACCTTTTTGGGTAGTGAGCACATTTGGAATTCTGAGGAAGTATCATCAATGCAGGCCACAAAATGGCAGCTGCAGGGGTGTGGCATAATACAAAATGGCTGCCACATATAACAGAGCAGAAAAAGAGAAATACAAAATGGTGTAGACATGCTCTTCCCTAATCTCGTGCACTGTGCTTTTCTGAGCAGTTATTTGTTAAGACCTTTCATGGCTGCCATATTACGTACTGGCAGGCACACTGGTACCCATGGGCCTCAGGTTGGTGACCCCTGTAGTAAGCCATAGCTTAGCACAGTGAGAATGAGAACGAGCAACAGTGAGTCTCAGGCATGACCTCTCTCGTTTCCTCTCTTCTCCAGCCAAGCTGAGGAGGAGATCGGAAACTTTTGTTTCTGATACTGATTAGCTGTAGTTTAGCATTATGTTCAAACCCTAAACTGTGGCTAATCTGAACTACAGTCCGTGAAAACAAGCCAGCTTCATAAACTATGGTTCAAAGTTGTGATTTCACACAAAGCATACCGGTAGTTAAGTTTAACCACAGTTTGAAGGGACAATGTAATGCATGTGGTTAGTCCTCACAACTGTGCCAGAGGAGGAGGTGAGGCTTGTGGTTTAGTGTATTGTCTGAATGCATCCATTGGGTAAAGTTCCACTCATTCATCCTTCACTCTGACTGCTATCACCGTTTACTTGAAATAGTTTGTTTATGATAGTGTTACCACAACCAAATTGTTTCAAACCTCAGAACACCAGTATATTACAGAATTTCCATTATGTGTTAAGTACCACATTAGTTCTGGTAAACATTGTTTTGTGGAATGCTGTGTGGTGCATTTCAGGGTGAGTGAGTTACTCTCCATTTTGATTTTATTACACTTTGCTTACATTTTTATTACTTTGCTCTAGATGAGCCAGTTTCTATTACTGAAATCCATCTGAGAGAGATCTTATTACCTGCAAAAATAGCTTTTGATCTTTACACTTCAAAGTGTAATCCTTTTCTTCTCTGCAAATGGGATAGCCTGTGATATAAATACCACCCTTTAGATGCGTTTTCCAGGGATGCCGCTCAAAGAAAGCCACGAATTAGTTCATCTGTTGGTTAGAAGGTGCAACTCTTTTCAGAATGTGAGAATCTGGTGTTTAAAACGTAAGTTTTGCATTGCAAAGCTGCTATTGTAATGCTGGAAAAGATATCTGATGAAGAGAGAGTGCAGCCAAGCCCCACCCCTTATGGCACATCATATATTTTGTGCCGGACAGGATGAAAGGTATAGAATCAGAGAATTGTAGAGTTGGAAGGGACCATGAGGCTTATCTAGTCAAACCCTCTGCAATGCAGGAATCTTTCACCCATTATGAGGTTGGAACTCACTATCCTGAGATTAAGAGTCTCATGCGCTGCCAACAGAGCTATACATCACATCTGTGAGGAGCTGCTTCAGCCCAGAAGATCGCTACATTTTTCATTTCCTATGAAAATCTATTTCAGTGATTTATTGCATGTTTTAATCAAAGATATTTAGATTTTAATGTTTGTGAAATTAGTTTATATACTTTCATTTGGCTTAGAAGCCTATTTTTGGCATGAAGCAGTATATACCCTGTTTCCCCTATTTTAAGACGTAGTCATAAAATAAGCCATAGCAGGATTTTTTCGCATTTGCGAAATATAAGCCGTACCCCGAAAATAAGCCATAGTGATAGGTGCCGTTCTGGAGGGCGCCAAGGAAAACGCGGGGCTGGGGTTATGTAATAAAAATAAGACATCCCCTCAAAATAAGCCATAGTGCGTTTTCTTGAGGAAAAAAATAAGACAGTGTCTTAAAATAGGGGAAACACGGTAAATACGAATAATAATAATTGAAAGCAAGGTGGGGAATTAGCAATGCAAACTCTAGCCCAGATCAACCTCCTCTCAGGGAAATGGAGCAACTTAGGATACAGTGGCCAGCTCTGCCCATCCCCTATAATGAACTGTTTAGGGACCATACACTTGCAACATAATAATTCAATGCATAGCAAAGGCTGATCTAGGGGAGCACGACCAGGCACAAAGCTTCTGGGGTGCTGCTGCAAAAATGAAATCCAACAGAAGGCAAGTGGCAGTGTGGTGGATTTTGGTGTTGTGTCCATGTACCCAGCTACGGCCCTCCCCACCTGCAAACCTCCGAATAATGCTAAGCTTGCTAAGCAGAGACCCTGCTGGGTTTGAGGAGTTTACTTTTAATTTTAAAAGTATATCACTTTTCTAGTGAGGTTTTTTGAAAAGATGGCCATGGCAGATGGGGGCAGAATCTCTAGACCATTTGGCTCCTTATAATATTTCAGTCTAAAAGCTGATTTAAACTCATCATGTGTGACTTCAGAGAGCAGTGTTAAAAGAGTAATAGGCACACTTTTGCTGTTTTAATTGAAAAGGCTAAGGGATACATTACTAGTTTGTAATATATAGCATGTGAGCTGCTGTCTAGGATGGAGATATGATCGTGAAAAACATTCTCTTTTCTGTCTTTAGTGGTCCAAGCTGTACAACAGAAGTGGCACTCCCCGCCCCATGTACTGAGATGTAGGCTGAGTGCATCTCACAATTCTGTCTCAGTTAAATATTAGACATTTTTAGGGGTTCATTTTCACTTTACTTGCTCCTTTCACAGAATGATTTAAAGAGAGGGTGGATTAAGCAGGCCATTTTCAGAATGAAGCATCTCTTATCATTCATCATCATTCTTCATCTGTACAGCTCCGATGTTCTTTACAAACTTGACACCAATCTTGCTATATCCGTGCACCAGACTAGTGGTTTGAGGCAGACAATGGAGGTACATATGTATTATAAAATGGTGGGGAAAGCTGCACCCGATTCAGTCTCTGCAATGGATGCTTTTCATCCAGAAGCGCATCAAGATATGCCTGCATATCTGCTTCTAATCTGTGCCAGAATAACCAGTGGTAATGTCTATTAGTGGTCCAGTGCGAAAGGCAAAGCATAAATGGACAACATCTTATTTTGTATAGTAGACTTTCTGCATCTAATACCGAACAGAATGTTGCACCCACTGCAAACCCTTCCTCCAGGGACAAGGGCAATGGCTTGTCCCCTTAATTGAAAATTTTGGGGGAGCCCTCAGTCTCCTGCCCCCCTATGGTGCCCCTGTCCATGGATGTTATTAAGGAGCAGCCCAAGGACCTTGAACCCAGATCTCTTTCCCCTTCCTTGCTTTAAAAATACTTTTAAAAACTTTGTTTACACATATGCTGGGCATGCTGCAAAATGCAGTGTGTCAGTGGGAGCCCACCCACCACCTTGGTTTCCTCACAGACATAAATTGGCACTTGCAAATTTCAGGCATAAGCCTATGCATTAAGTGTCTTAAGAACCTAGCAACACTTCTTGGGATGGCCACTGACACATTCAGCCAGGGATAGACAACACAGTGCTTCCCCTGCCAGATGTTGCTGGACTATCTGCAAATCCCATCATCCCTGTGGCTATACTGACTGGGTCTGATGGGATTTGTGGTCCCACAATATACGGAGGATGCTGCATTGGCTGGGCGTGTGAGAGTCTCTAAGTGGGAAAGGTTCTTTTAGGAGCAACGTGGGTGCTGTTGAAATGACAAAGTGATTGCCTTGATCTTCTTCCAAGATCTCATCTGGTGGGTGTCTTATCAGAGTGATCTCTGAGAACATAAGGCCAACTAGAAGAACAAAGGGGATTTTCAGTGTTTTACTTGGGAGTTGCAAACAGAAGAGATAAATTTATGTGGCGATTTAAAAGGAGAAGGGTTGTGAACCCATCTGGAAGAAAGGAAAGCCAAGAGCCATCTAAAGAGGCTGGCTGACAACCTGCTGTTTTTATTGTTAACATGACGTGTGGTTCAAAGCTGTCCTTCCCAAACCACACACTTCTGTGTAAAAGCGGATTACAATTATTTATAGATGTCAGCTGGCTGCTCACCTCTCTCCCAGTGCAAGCACCCCTGCTTCTCAAATTCCTGCACATTGACTTTTCCAAAGTGTAAGAACCTAACACCATTTTTGGTTTGGAGTGCTGTTGCCAGGTTCATTCGAGTGCACAAAGGCTGGGAAATAAGCAAGCTGACACAACATAGAATGGGGAGTGGTCCTAGGTCATAGAGCACAATGATTTGTGTGCAGAAGTTCCAATCCAGTGCCACCAGGTGAAGCTTCCCTAGCTGAGACCTTTGAGAATTGCTGCTCCTCACTTTATGCAGCACAGCACTAAATGGACCAACAATTTGACTCAGTCTAACTGTATATACGTGAACCTTCCATGGTTTTATTCTTGTCACAAAATTGAATTCTGCAGCTGCAGAATTTGAGATAATTTAGCTTTTTAATGCTCTCCATTCAAATTCATCTTCCCTGCCCTCCCCTTTATGTTTGTATTCACCTCAGTTTTTCTTCCTCAGCTCTCCTTATTCTTGTCTATAACCCCCATAGCCATCTCTTCCATTATTGTGGTGAATTATCTGTGAATCAGGACAGTTGTCTAGCATGTATTGGGTCCTGCTTACTGCTCTGTTTTTCACAAGTCACCTCACAGGAGTCAGGCGGCCATGGTTTTCAGTCTCAGGACCTGGAGAGACTTGCAGCCTTTGACAATCATTTTCTCTGTGATGAGCTCTGTTTTGCACCTGACATATAGAAAGGCAGAAGAATAGAACTGTAAATCTTTTGGCTGTAAAAACAAAAGGTTCACTCTGTCTCCATGAAGCTGGACAAACCCAGGGGAATCTCTATATGGCCCGTAATAATGAAAGAAGTTTATCCTCCATTCTAATTTTATGCAAAATAAATGACATTAATTAAAGTAATTAAAGTTTATGAATGCCCAGAATTTGGAATGTTCCTTATTGTTCATGAAATAGATTTCATTGGGCTTAAAATTCTATTTTTAAAAAGGGCAAACTTAGTACTATACCTCTCATGGAGGCGCAGGTTAATTCTGTATCCAGGACAGCTGTCTACCAGCTCCATCTGGTACGCAGGCTGAGACCCTACCTGCCCGCAGACTGTCTCGCCAGAGTGGTGCATGCTCTAGTTATCTCCCGCTTGGACTACTGCAATGCGCTCTACGTGGGGCTACCTTTGAAGGTGTCCCGGAAACTGCAATTAATCCAGAATGCGGCAGCTAGACTGGTGACTGGGAGTGGCCGCCGGGAC
Source organism: Darevskia mixta (assembly GCA_034641385.1). Taxonomy (NCBI): domain Eukaryota; kingdom Metazoa; phylum Chordata; class Lepidosauria; order Squamata; family Lacertidae; genus Darevskia; species Darevskia mixta. Next base: position 14,592,035 of record JAWWNH010000001.1, read on the forward strand.
CACATAACACCGGTCCTGAGAGATCTACATTGGCTCCCAGTACGTTTCCGAGCACAATTCAAAGTGTTGGTGCTGACCTTTAAAGCCCTAAACGGCTTCGGTCCTGTATACCTGAAGGAGCGTCTCCACCCCCACCATTCAGCCCGGACACTGAGGTCCAGCGCCGAGGGCCTTCTGGCGGTTCCCTCACTGCGAGAAGCAAAGCTACAGGGAACCAGGCAGAGGGCCTTCTCGGTAGTTGCGCCCGCCCTGTGGAACGCCCTCCCATCAGAGGTCAAAGTGATTAACAACTATCTAACATTTAGGAAATACCTGAAGGCAGCCCTGTTTAGGGAAGTTTTTAATCTGTAATATGTTAATGTATTGTTTTGTTTTGTTTTTAATATTGCTGGAAGCCGCCCAGAGTGGCTGGGGAGACCCAGCCAGATGGGCGGGGTACAAATAATAAATTATTATTATTATTATTATTATTATTATTATTATTATCTCTACGATGACCCACAGACTTCATTTTTATAACTGGGTAGCTATGCTGACGTTGAGCTGCTTATGGTGGCCTTGTGGTGTTTAACTAAGGCCATGAAAATGGCTGGATTTGTGCTTTCCCTGTGCTTAGGCAAAATGTGTTTAAGAGGCACAGGCCCAAAGTAAATTGAGGTGAGTTTTTTTGAAGAGAGAAACAAGCTGTTCCTCAAAAACCATTAAGGCTTCTGTCACCCGGAACATCCCCATCCTGTTGACCTTATTTACAGGTTTATTTATTTATTTCGGTGAAAAACGGAATGCCATAACTTTGATATATAGACCTGGAGAGCATTCGCTTTCTGTGAAAGGAGGTGCTGTGCAAAATGGCCAAGAGAATTTGTGCGTGCCCCAGCAACATAAACAAGTCTAAGCACAGTGAAAGGTATCATACACGGTGGGTGCTTTTTCTTTTCTCGTGTAGCCATACACTTTGGAGGCGAAGCAATTTGGCCTCTTGCCATGGTTACCAGTGCAATAATGCATTGAGAGAGGGGTGGGGGAGGGAGACGGGTAATAAAAGTGACAGCTGTGGAGTGTTATTGACAGTCCTTCTTTTAAATTGCAAACTGGGTCTGCATTTGTCCTGATTGTCACAGCGCGGCTTCTTATTACAAGGGAAGGACCAAGGACTGCAGTACAGAAACTCGTTACTTCACCAGACCAAGCCCCACATACAGACTTTTATTTTGAGGAGTAGGTGCTGGGGCTGCACATTGCAGGTACTGAGTGCGTCGTGTGCTTACAAGGCGAAAGGTTTTTTGATCGGTTACAATGACTGCTCCTTGTTAGCTGTGGCGCACTCTTTTGCTCCCTATTAAGAGGAACTCCTTTTGTTTTAGGGGAATAGTCATTGTAAGAAAGTAAGATGGCTCTTGCTAGATCAGACCAAAACCATATCTAGTCCAGTATCCTATTCACACAACAGTTGACCAAAGGACTATGGGAAGCCTGCAAGGAAGTATGAGCACAGTCCTGCTCTTCTGCTTGTGCACCCTAGTGACTGGCATTTGGAAGTATACTGCCTCCAATACACTGGAAGTAGGACACAGCCATTGTGGCTAGTAGTCATTGATAGCTCTGTCTTCCATGAATTTGTCTAATCGCCTTTTGAAGCTGCCGAATCTGGTGGCCATCACCACATCTAGTAGAAGCAGATTCTATAGGTAATCTATACACTGTATAAATAAGTATTTCCTTTTGTGTTTCCTGGATTTCACTTCAATTCAGCTTCATTAGATGGCCCATGGCTGTAGTATAATGAGAGAAGTATAAAATGTCTCTGTCTCTCTCCCCCACCCCCACTCATGCATAATTTTAATGCAGCTCTATCATGTCTCCCTCCTTACTTGGCTTTTTTCATTCTCAAGAGGGGTAACCTTTCTTCAAAAGGGAGTTGCTCCAGTCCCTTGATTATTTTGGTTGGCCTTTAGGGCACCTTTCCTGCCTCTACAATATGCTTTTTGAGATGAAGGAATCAGAACTGTACATGGTATTCCAAAGGCGGTCACACCGTAGATTTGTATAATGGCATTATAATATTGACAGTTTTATTTATAACCCTAATTGACATCAAGCTTTCTTTGTGCAGGGATTTTAAAATTTTAAATGAAATACCTCGCCTGCAATGACAACCCAGAGACATGTCTGCGAATGAGGTCACTAACATATCCCCTGGCAGGAGCCATTCATTCTGGGATATGTCTTGTGTTGCCCCTGTGCTTCCTAACCCTGGTTCATATTATCCAAACATCATACTGCAGCCCAGGAGACATAACTGAATATTCATTTATTCAATTATATTCCAAGGTGCTTCCCAATAAATCTCGAAATATGGCATACAACAATGTTCTTTTGACATTGTGTATGTAAATGTGCACTTCAATTGCAATCTTGGTCAGGAGATCAGTTGGGAATACGCATACTTTAAAGCAGTTGTTGCACATGTGTTTGTGTGTGCATGCTCACAGTTTTAATATCTGGTCAATACGTTCATTTGGGGCCCCTTCAGGCATTTGCTTTAATTTAAGAGTTCAATTATTCATTAAGTAACAAATAAAATCATGCTTTGCCCTATAAGGCTATCTGGCTATTTGAAAACCACTTGGGCTGTTGTCAATTAGAAGTCACATAGAGGCAAATTCTGATTCATGACAACCCAATGTCAGAACACTTATTTCAAATCCCTAGGAATCAGTTTGCAGTGGAACATCTCTAGGTGAAGAATGTGACTTCTTCCCTAAGTAGCATTCACACACCTCTCTGGATTTCTATAATTTCTATAATGGAGGAAGCCAAGTGACAGCAAGAGTAATTGTTGGACTCCAGGATGTTCACTGCTTCTTCTGTGTTAAATGTTATCTCCCATATTTTTACTACTTGATGTAAAAATGGCTCATTTTTGTCCTATCCAAGTGTTAATTTTTTAGCCTTCTGCATTCCCTGGGAATGCCTTAACCATATTGGGGTATCCACCTTGAGAGAGAAGGGTAAATATTGCCTGTTGTCAAATATTTTTTCTAGTTACTGGACTATGCAGGTGCCAAATTTCAGGGCTCATCAGCAAGCTGTCTCACACATTTGATATCCATATCAGTAACTGAGTGCGTGGGCTGTGTACAATACAGGAGACAGAACTATCTGTTTACACCATAATTACTTAACCATGTAATTTCCATTCCTTTCTCTGCAAACCACTTGGCACCTCAGTGATCAATAGCTTTCTCATGAACGAATCAAGCACGCCAATGAAATTTGTGGTCTGTGAAATAACCTTTACCAAATGGGATGCGCTAAATTGACTAGAAATTATTAGAGCTATCCAATACATACCAATACGCAAGTAGTGCAGCCGCCACTGGACGGCATGAATTGCCATTATTTGTTGTCAGAAATTCCAATGAGATATGTGCTTCTGGTTAAGTGCTAATTCATATTGAGCAGCCCAGTGGCTGAAGCTGTCAGGCATTTGGCTTGGGTGAGCTGGGATATTGACCTACACCTCGTATGTTTATGCATTTATCCATCAGCACAGATCCATGGCTTGTCAGGTTTATATTGCATCTGGTCATACATGGCTCAACAGAGAAGAAGGAGGATTATTTCTGTGTTAGCCAAACAGAGTTTAGCACTCAGGGCTAAACTACAAATAGTTGTACAAGGGAGTGGATGATGGAAGGGAAGGATAGGGAATATGTGAGTCCACGAGGCTATCTTGATTGTGTAGGAAGCTGCCATTGGTCCATCTAGTTTACTATGGCTAGACTTGACTGCTCGAAGCTCTTCCAGACCTACCTGGAGATGCCAGGAATACAGCTAAACAAGGTTGGGAGATAAGCCAGTTGTTAATGTCTGCACCAGGCAAAAACTCTGCTGATCAAATTTCATTTTTCAAAGCACATATCATTGGGTGGTCCATTGTAGTTAATATAATTGTTCCTTTTAAAGTGTTTTGAGATTCATAGGATCAGGGAGGGACACTATATTTTAGTCCTCAGCATTATGAAGTAAATTAGACAGTAATCTCTCTAATCCATAGTTAGGGATTGAGATCTAACATTTCATGCAAGTGGCAGATCACTTTAAGACGACTGCAGTGTTTAAATGCTGCTGAATTTGTTGATCTCTAGCCCCAGAATATATGTACAGCATAAGGTACCGAAAGATTAAAAGGAGCATTCCAGAGATTTTTAAAGGTATGAATTTCCAGGGATTTTCCTATTGTCGCTGGGCATGACTGACTGACCTCTGCGAGCACGTCATGTCTTGATGGATGGCCCTTCTCTGAATAACAATAACAGCAATAAGGGACACAACAAAACCCAGCTCCTTTTCTTCATAATCGCCATGGACGGCTGGCTGTCAGGCTCAAGCACGCCATCATTGTTCAATGCATTTACAAACCAGGCAGCATTACAATGGCTCCTACTTATTGGCTTGAGAACAAGTTCCTGGGGAGATGGGCGGGGGAGCGAGTGCTGCAGCCAGAACTTGTCCGCATTAAGAGAAAGCGATGATGGAGAGCAGATTGGACTCTCAAAGAAAATATGCCGCTTCTCTCATGGATCTGGCTGGGCATTTTACAGAGGAAGCCGATGAAGTCTGTTTTAGTAGACTTCACACTTCCACCCACTCTCTCTTTCTGATATAAAGTCACAAAGTGATGCTTCAGATGTGACCATTTTCTAACACGGAAAGCATGGGAAAATGTATGAAAATTGCATATGTGTCTATTTCACTGGTTGACTACGGCACATTTGAGAAAATTACACACGTTGACAGTATATGTAATATGTGTACAGCCTTTCCGCATGATTCTATTTGGAAGTGAATATACTAAGGCACAGTACAAAGGATAGGGAACCTCTGGCCCTCCACATGTTGCTGGACTACAACTCCCATAATCCCTGACCACTGAACATGCTGGTTAGGGCTGATGAGAGTTAGAGTACAACAATACCTGGAGGACCACAGGTCCCCCACCCCAGCCCAGCAGTGACACATGTCATATACTGTAAGATGCCCCCTATTTTGGGGGACTCTGATTTAAGAAAATGGGGGGAGATGTATCCATGGATAAGACGCCCCACAATTTTTGGCATTTTTTTTGGGGGGGGGAACCCAGTCTTATACATGGAAAAATACGGTAAATGCCTACTACCATCAGTGAATGAACACTGAAGAGCAACCGTCCAGGTTCCTACTCAAGTTGTGATACAATTGTGCTCTGAATAATGTATTATTGGTGTTACTGAGTCAGAAGTTACAGGTAGGTGGCCGTGTTGGTCTGCCATAGTCAAAACAAAATAAAAAATAAAAAAATCCCTTCCAGTAGCACCTTAGAGACCAACTAAGTTTGTTCTTGGTATGAGCTTTCTAAGTTTGTTCTTGGTATGAGCTTTCGTGTGCATGCACACTTTGGTATCTGAAGAAGTGTGCATGCACACGAAAGCTCATACCAAGAACAAACTTAGTTGGTCTCTAAGGTGCTACTGGAAGGGATTTTTTTATTTTTCATTTTGTTTTGAGTCAGAAGTGTGATTCCACTTATGTCCAGTGGGTGTCAGCAGCACATGTGCACAGCCCTCATGCTTAGCACAGTACTTCATGCAATGGGGAACTGGGGAAATTGGGTTCATTATCTGGGTTCATTACATCACATGTTTGGTGTATATGCGGGGAGGAGAGAAAGAAGGAAGTTGTAAGGGGCCAGATACTTCCCACACTGTCCTTATATTCAGTTACTGATGTGCTGTTGCATAATGCAATAATTCATAATATTTTACATAGCTCGTTTTGGTATTGTTCCTTTGAAGCAGGATTATTTGTTATCCAGTCAGTTAAAATACCCATTAATATGTACACATAACAAAGCTTAACATAAGCAGCAATCTATTGACACTGGATTGATGTTGTCTCATAGGTGAAGAGAACATGCATTTCCCCATAAAAACATTTCTTAACCTCACTTAAAAACAAATCAAAACCAGAGAATCTCACCTCTCATGCTTTTTTCTTTAAAAAAAAAAACACCATTGTGAATCCATCTTGACTGGATGCTTTTTCTGATTTCATGCCCCTTAAAGCATCAATTATCTCTGACAATTCTATCAAGCTTCTATTACGTTTCCACCTATTAAGTTTCCAGAAACCACAAGTAAATTAATCTGCTTCAATCCAGTCATTAATCAGATGGCTAAGGGAATAACTTTGAGGAGGAGGGGGATAGCTGTGTGTAATTTATGGTAATAGGATTCCACAGAATGTGCTCCTTTCAGTTAATGATTTGTTCTCTTCTACATATAAGATTGATATTAGATTTCCAGGACTTGTTTTCCAGGCTAGATCAATTAGGTAATATTTGCACAGTTCTTTGAAGATGCAAAACGCTATGTAAATTCAGAGTATTGCTGGTAATAGCAGTTTAGTCAGTAATCTGCTGGGTGTGTAGTCCTATTTGTAAAATACTGCTTATCACTTTCCAAATAGAGTTTAAAGGACACAGACAGATGACTCATTTTCTGAGGCACAGAAATACTTGCAGCACGTGATAATAACACACACTAATGTTTTTTGTTTCATTTCTTTCACATGCATACTGTCCTATTCCCCTTTGATTTCTGAGCATATGCGGGAGGGACAAACCTGTTAAAATTTGACACTTCCCTTAGGACCTATAGGCAATCCGGTGATGACAAGAGATGGCTCTGCTATTGTGTGAAAATTATGAGCACCTATTGGACAGTCCCTGTGAACAACATCAATGAGACAACAAGTGGAAAGAGAACATGCATCCCTACTGTTCTGTGAACTCTTGCTTAAGAACCTAGTGGAAGACTTTTGGCAGGGCTGTGCTGCAATATCAAGGCTTCCTGATGCAGGTGCTCCTGTGGAAGCTGATGACAGCGGATGACACACAGCTCTACATCTGCAGGTGTGCCAGTTAGTTCTGGGTCCAATGCAAAGTGCTGGGTTTTGTGGGAATGTTTAGGGATGTGGGGGAGGATATATTGTCTAAGATATCCTACCCCAACTTGTCTTTACAAGTTGAACAATATCAGCAGAGCTAACATTCCCCTTTTTAAACACACACGCAGCAGATAGCTTGCACAGACTCGCTAGAGTCTCTAGAAATATTGTCCTGGTACTTTCCCCTTTTTAATCCCTCCTAAATAAGACACTGCACAGTCTTCAGTAAAGTATAAAACGTTTACTCACAAGAAATCATCTGTTCACACAAAGGATCCCAGAGGCAGACTTAAAAGTTACTAAACAGTATACATGACAAGCCTATCTCCTTATGGGAGAAAAGCCCCTTTTTAGTATCTTAGCTTGAAGCGAAGAGTGCATCTTAGTAATACTGTTGTTAAAATGGCATGGTGAGAGAGAGAAGACAGAAGAGGCAAAATGGAGGCCCAACCTGTGGTTCTTCTTCTCTAACCAGGAGAGGCCGCACCCATCTCAAGTTACATACAGGAAGTTTTGTCTCAGTCCAGGAAGGCAGGAAGTTCCAGCTGGAGGACTGAGACAACCTTCATGTCTACTCTAGCAAATGTTGTGTTTGACTGCACCTGATTCTTACATCCCACAGGTTTGACCTATAAAGCCTTAAATGGCGTAGGATTGCAATACCTCAAGGACTGCCTCTCTCCATATGAACCTACCTGGGCCCTGAGATCAACATCTGAGGCCCTTCTTTGTGTGCCTCCTCCATGAGAGGTCCAGAAGGTGGCTACATGAGAACGGGCCTTTTCTGCAGTAGCTCCCCATTTGAGGAATGCTCCCCCCAGGGATGTTTGATTGGTTCCTTCATTTATACCCCTTTAGGCACCAGGTAAAAACATTCCTCTTCAACCAGGCCTTGAGCTGATTAACATTCAATACCCTTTTACATGTGTTTGTAGGAGAGGGTGTGGGGAGGGGGCTTATTGTTTTGTTTTGTTTTGTCCTTGCTTTTATTATGTATTTTATGTTTTTATCTTGTATTTTTATGCTGTGAACCTCCCTGAGACCTACAGATAAAGGGTGGCATACAAATTTAATAAATAATAATAAAACGTTTGGCCAAATGTCTAAAGTCATAAAGTGCTGAGGCATTCCACTTCCTAGATGCCACCACTGTTACCTGGCTAGGGAATCTGGAGCAGGTCCTCTGATTGTGAACAGAGCAAACAAAGGGGAACGTAGGGGGAAAGAAAGTCCTTAAGGGATCCAAGCTTTTTAAAGCTTAATAACCACCTTGAATTGAGCCTGGAAAGAAACTGGCAGCCAATGTAGATCAAACAAAATGAATGTAATGTGTTCTGATAGCCTCATTCCAGTCAATATCCTCAATAGCAGTATGTTGTACTAGTGGCAGTTTCTGATCACTTTTCAAGAGCAACTCCACTGTTCATTACAGTAGTCTAATCTAGAGGTAATGAGGGTATGGATGTCTGTGATGAGGTCATCTTTCATTCAAGTAAGGTCATAGCTGACGTACCAGCTGGAAAAATATTCTTCTCACCACCTATAACACTTGTCCACCCAACAGGAGTGCCAACTTGAGCATCCTCAAACTAAAGACTTGATCTTTTAGGGAGAGTGCATTCCCACCCAGGACAGGCTGCACCCCCTAATCAAAATCTGATCGTCCACCCAGTACCAGTATTTCACTCTAGAGTTAACTTCACACCTTCAAAAAGTTGCTGACATAGACCGGTGTCCTCTCTCTGAGTCTATCACTGGGTTTGGGTATCTGAAGAAGTGTGCATGCACATGAAAGCTCATACCAATAACAAACTTAGTTGGTCTCTAAGGTGCTACTGGAAGGATTTTTTAAATTTTGTTTTGACTACGGCAGACCAACACGGCTACCTACCTGTAACTGGGATTGGAAGGCACTTATCCTTTAATGGGTTGCGAGAGGCACTTATCATTTAATCAGTAAATGCTTTCACCATATCAGAACAATAGTCTGCAAGGGGACAAATGAATAACTAAGAGAATGAAATGCAACCTCAAAACCATTTGGGCAACTGCTTCAGGGGGCAGGTTTTTCCCTTCAGCTTTACTCATGGCTTGGCAGCGAACACTTTTTTTTTTTTAAGTTACCAAAATGCAAACAAATTAACTCAGCTTTAAAATTACTGACATTTAAACAAATTAATAAATGCTAATTGACAATGGACTTCTATAATGTTTCAGATTAATTAAAAAGTGGGCATCATAAGGTTTCCCTTTGGCATTCCAGGCACCTGAGGTAGCCCGTAAGCTCGATCCCTGTTGTCAAGTTAAATACAAGGCACAGGACACACGTTTTAGTGAGTCCGTTCCAGAAGCCTGACAGGCTGAGAGGCCCGAGGGGAGTTTCCCCTCAAATAAGGAGTCCATCAAGTGCTAAGACAAGTGTTTTGTATCAGCTAACCTGTGACTTCTTTGCTTGATTGGGAAAAGGAAAAAAAAAAAGATTCAAATGCCCTGGCCTTGTCTTACAAACCCCAGTGGGCTAAATTGGTTTCCCCCCCTTTCCTCGCAAGAGATTAATGTTCCCTAGTGTGTGGTGGTGCTGGGGATAGAAATGATGAAGTGATGCTGCTTGAATGAGAATGGGATTCCCAGAGCCAAGAGATATTGCCCATAAGAAAATATATTTAAATATCTCCCTCATATTTTTATTATTATAAAGAAGCACAGTGTGACAGCAAATGAGTCAGACTCAAAAACTTTTCTGTCAGTACGCAGAAGGCTAAGAAGCAGGCAAGGTGGCTGGTGAAAGGTGTTTCTAATAGTGCTTCTAATAGTGAAGAAAAGGCTTGGACGCCTCACAGAAAGGCTCTGAGATGTGGCGCAGCAGTGCCACCACCTGAGAGAAAACAAGAGCGGAAGAGGAAATGGAAATAATTGAAGTGTAAAGAAAGGTGTTAGTGGAGTCCTAATTTCAAAACTGTATGACTTCTCACACCCCATTGACATCAGCTCTCTGGGAGCAAGGCAGCTTCTGGGCCTCTGCCCAGATAGCAGTTATATTTCTTGTTTTCACAAAGCTTTTTCGAGCCGTAATATAGATCAAGCAGCCCCAGTCCTGTGGAGGCTGTTTTAGTTACTGAGGCAGGAACAGTGGTAGCTGGCAAGAAAGCAAAGTAGCTAAGGGGAATGAGACACCCCAGTTCTTCGCCTTCATCCCCTTTAACTGTCTCTGGACATGCAAGTTCCATTTAACTATGATGGCTAATACCAATTGATAAACCTGAGCAACACAAATGCATCTCATCCTTTTAAAAAGCCATCTAGCCTACTAGCCATTGCTATATCTTACGGCAGTGAATTCTGTTTTAATTGTGAAGTATACAAAGGATTATGTGTTTTCAGCTGACAATGTGGCTGATTTTAATTATTATTTTACTGTTTTAAATAGAAGTTATTAACTGGGTTTACTAATAATTTTCTTGTTTTATTCTTTTCGTAAACCGCTTTGAGGTTGTTGTATTTTTGCAATCAAGCAGCATTATAAATTGTATGAAACATACAAGCAAACAAACAAACAACATATCACTCTCTTGTTTTCTTGTGTACATATATTTTGGGCTGTAACTCTGCAGGAACTGTATTTCTCAGAAATAAGACAATATCAAGGACTGAATGACCATAGGAATTGGATATCTTTCCAGACTGTTTTTTTTTTTTAAAAAAAATAATAATTCTGCAACATGACACTGATGCAATCATAGTGCATTACTGGTGGTGGTGGATTCATTCTGGACCATCCAAACATAATTCTGCTTTATTGAGTGTTCTGCAATGCTTCCTCAACGTTACTGCATTATTGCTGTCTGGGGAGACACGCTTACACTATAGCACAACAAAAGCTGGGACAGAACACTCCCATGGAATATTTGTGTTTTTGCATTCTTACTGTCTAGTTATAAAATCATCCATTCACCAAATTGTCTCTAGACTTCAGGCCATGCTAGCTTCTGCTTGCAGATGTTCTGATATACAGACTTTAGATGCTTATTTAAATCAATATCTTTTGCAATGCTTGGCCTCTTGTTAAAACATTGGGATGACCACTTGGGGTGTGAGTTTGAAAACTCAAATGTGATGCTTGTGGAGGCAGGAAGCAGAAGACTTCCAGGTTTTTGCTCTGAAATTTAACTGCTTTCCCTGGAGATCCAGTCAAGAAGGTTTAGCTACCACAAGCCCCCTGAAGCATCTGGTCAGAACCTGGCAAACCTACCATAAAAATAAGAATAGCCTGCTGGATAGGGGCAGTAGCCTGTTTAGTTAGGGCTACCAGATGTCCCTGGTTCCCGGATTCACAAAATCTGTCCCTGGAATGTCCTGGGATTTTAATTAATGACCCCGGATTTATGCCTGGGGCCTTCCAGTGAGGCAACATGGCAGGTGCCATGACAGCGAGCAGCACTGGAGGCCCTAGCCACGCCAAAGTTCCAGTCAGCCAATCTGCTGGCTGGGAGAGGGGTGCTATTTAAACTGAGGTGCGAGCCAGAGAGCTTCCTTCTAGCTCGCTTCCTCGACCAACGCTCGCCCCGAACTCGCGCAGAAGAGACCCCTAAAAAAAGGTCAAGAACTCTGGGCAACCCTTTTCTAAAATAATAAAGCATGAAAAAAAAAAAGTGTCCCCGGATTCCTTGAAAAAAAATCTGATAACTATATGTTTAGTCCACCAACCTGTTCTCACAGTGGCCAACCATATGCCTCTGGGAAGCTAGCAAACAGGATCTGACCACAACACTCCCTTTTTGTGGTTTCCAGCAGCTGGTATTCAGAAGTGTATTGCCACCAAAAGTGGTAGTAGAATATAACCACCAAAGTTTATTCTGCCGCCCACTCCCATCTGTAAGTTCATGTCGAAGAATTCTTAAAAGAAATAGAATTTACTTTTCGTTACATCTGCTGCAGATACTGTTGTGTGTATTTGCCGTGGCCAGGCATAAATGTGGAGTTGTGGAATAAAGCAGAAGTCTTATTTCTAGTTGGACACAATATTTTGTTTGGCAACGACGGTACCTTGGGGCAATCCAGAGAGCTAATAGGATTGACTTGTCGGCCCTGGAAGTCAGGATATGCATGAAGCAGCGTCTCAAAACCACTTATTTATAAGTGAGCCTATTAATTGTATCCAAAGGCATTTATGGACAAGTGAAGGCAGCTTTAGTAGATCTTCCCCCCACCCCAGCACCCTGCCTCTGCCGCCTCTGTAGTAATTATTTCTGGTTCCTTCCTGGCAGCCCCTCCAAAATGTTAATAGAGGTATGGTAAAAAGATTGTCCATAGTTTCATTCCTAAAGGGGAAAAAAAAAACCTACTTTCAAGGTTTAAGCGGGGGGGGGGGGATCCACTTTATTACATGCAAAATCAGAAAGAGTGACAACAGATGTGCTTTAGGTAAAAACACATATTCAAATGATTCCTTATTGACCAGGCATAGCCCCTATCTTCTGGCATCTGCCCTCGCTAAACCATTTTCTTAATTATTTGAAATAGTTCTGACCCACCATTCAGGGCATACTGGCCTCACAAAGTGGTTTACAAAATGTTTTAATTACACACGCTAATAAAGTACCTCATCAGTCCCACTAATTTAGAAGGAGTAGCAATAACATGTCTTAGGGGTATGAAATAGTAGTCAGTCAGACACTGATTGGAATGGAAAAAAGCCTTTATGGACTTCTTGATGACCAGTGTTGATGGATCCTTGCATATTTTCCTAGGCAGAGAGTTCTAAAGGTCACCACCAAAAAGTCCCTGCTACACTGGTTATAATCTACCATCCATCAGTGGTGGGCTAGAAAGCAGGGTCTCTGATGCAGATCTTAAAGTTTGTACAGACTTAAAGGTAAAGGGACCCCTGACCATTAAGTCCAGTCGCGGATGAATCTCGGGTTGTGGCACTCATCTCACTTTGCTGGCCAAGGAGCTGGCATTTGTCCGCAGACAGCTTTCGGGTCATGACTAAGCCGCTTCTGGCAAACCAGAGCAGCGCACGGAAACGCTGTTTACCTCCCCATTAACCTACCATTAAAATTATGGACTGGTCATTTCTTCGTCAGAGGGCAAACAGACAAATTTAGCAGGGGATCAAATACTTTCCCCCCTCACTGTATCTACTTGTACTTTAGCGTGCTTTCGAACTGCTAGGTTAGCAGGAGCAGGGACCGAACAACATTGGTAACACATTCCCAGGCCAAGTATACAAGTATGGCCCTATTTTCATCTGTGACATGTTGAGGGAGTATAAATATTTCTGAAGGCAACCCTGTTTAGCGAAGTTTTTAATGTTTAATGCTGTATTGTTTTTAATATTTGATTGGGGGCCACCCAGAGTGGCTGGGGGAACTCAGACAGATGGGTGGGTTATAAATATTATTATTATTATTATTATTATTATTATTATTATTATTATTAATTAAATGCTGTGCCTGCGTCCTTATTGCTAAATGGCACCATTAGATTATGTTGCAAAATATCCTCCTGGACCACCAAACAGGACAGAGGGGTCCTAAGAACACAGAGGTTTTTGATCCTCGTTTTTAGTTAGCTCTGAATTGGGGTGGCTGACTTGTGGCCCTCCAGATGTTACAACTCCCATCACCCAAGATTATTGGCAATGCTGATGGGAGCTGGTTTCCAAAACATTTGGAGGGTCACAGATTAGCCACCCCCAGTTTAAATCATGACACAGTTGCAAGACCCTAGTAAGATAATAGTCAATTAGCAGTCTATTAGGCTTCATACCTACAGTAGTATTCATAACAAGCTACTGTACATTGGGTAAGAATTTATAAAATTATTTATAAATCTCCATCCTTTTTATTTTAAAGGCAAGGCTTATATGTGTGTTTAGGAGCTACCTGGCTTGCATATATTTGTGTGGGGCTGGCATAAATGCCTGGCTCTAACACTCCCATCAGGACCCACTTGCATTGCAACATCCTTTTAAAATCCAGCATAGTATTGTACTCCAAACATCCCCTGAGAGTTGGGTCTAGCTACCAACACAGTTGCTCCAGGGCACTATGAGATATTAAAATGTGGTTAGACTCCAGTGCCCAGCATTGTTTGGGGATACTGCTGCCTGCCGTGAGGGATGCTTGCAAGGGACGGCTATAGGACGGAGGGTCAACTCAGGTGTTCTGTTAATTATACATTTGGCTTTTAAGAAGTTTGTTCTAAGCAGCATCCAGTAGCTGAGGAGAAAGAGTGGCGGTATAAATATGTTGTGAGTGTGCCTGGAGGTTATGACTAGTGCCCTCTGAGAATTGCTGGAATCTGTTTCTTATGGGTGCAGAGGTAAATGCCAAACCCTGTATTTGAGTGAAGTCCCTCCATTGCCAGACAAAATAAACAAATCCTTTGCCTTTGAATTTTTGCAAGTAAGAATACAGGAGCGTTACCGTGATCAAATAAAAGTCTGGTTTCCTTCCTACCCCCCACCCTATACTTCAGTACAGCAACTACTTTAAATTTTGGTTGAGTAAAATATTAAATATTAATGGTAAATGCATGGAAATAGGAAGAACATAAGCACAGAACATAAAGTGTTAAAAATCACATATAGTTTTTATATTCACCACCGTAGTCTTAGGTTTCTGGCTTTATCAGCAGAAATCCATAGCAATGAATAAATATCTTGAAAGATCTGAAAGGTATGCACAGTGTGTATGGAGACTGATCCGAGACACTAAAATGTCAGGATCTGTGTGGTTCAAGAATAAATTACAAAGAAAAAAGGAAGCAACAGTTTGTGTAAGCTGGGCGCTTGAAATGCAAGGGTGTCTGAGGTTATCTGTCCTATCTGTACCAAACACTCTCTTCATCACAGGATGGAGAAGTGTCTGCTGAATGTGTCATGTAAGCAAACAGAATTGATTTTCTGCTGATGTGACACTGGTGCATGTAAAGTCTTCTATCTCTGTTTGTTGCAGCACTGCTAGACAAATACAAAGCAGACCTCAGTCACTCCTAGACCTCTTGAAACTGGGTATGAGTGTCAGTCTGGGGCTTGTACCTGATATGCAGGAGATTTTTTTCCTGATGATTTCCATGTTTGAGGGAGACGTTGGTTCTTTTAATGTCACGTTGTACATTTTTCTCCCCCCTTTGACAATGGAGATAGGAGTTCATCTGGCACTTGATTTGAAACACAGAATTGTGCTCTGAATGCAATGCTTATTGCAGATTTTTGAGGGGTGTTTGCAGTGGTTCCCCTTGTGACTATCACCACTGCTCATCAGTGGAAGCTGGTCTATTTAGAGCAACCAGGACTTAGTGTTACCCAGTGAAATGCCAAGCAATTCAGCTGCAGTACTATACATTGCTTATTAGAGAGAATTCCACATGGAATTCAGTGGGGGCTTACTTCTCAGTAATGCATTGACCCACACTGGAAATTGTGACAGCAGTTCTTAACCAATATAAGACAGGTGTTAAGTATTTATACAAGTGCAAAGCAAAAGTGTCCACTGTTTCTTTGAAAAGGATGAAGATATGAAGAGAACCAGAACAGGTGGAGGCTACACGACTTTTCTCCCAACAGAGAAGCAACTGCGACAGCAGGAACTTCATCTGAACCAAAGTAAGGACCCCCCCCCCCGTTTAGTTAGGTGCTAAGTATTTGTACAACTGCAGTGCTTAAGTGTCCACATTATGTTTGCAATGGAGGAGGATGGGGAGGAAAACAGAACAACTGGCCACAGTCCATCATCTCAGGTTCGGGGGACACCAGCTGCCACTGTTGCCCATTAACTTGCCTTCCTCCTCTAGGCCAGTTGGCAGAGGTCAAGGCAAATGGAGGTTGCTGTCCTTTTCTGTGCTCTCATTGCTGCTGCTCACACAGGGCAGTCAACCGACAGCAGCAGGAAAAATAATGAGTATGACCAGAGAGATCTTGGAGTTAACAGTGGGTTCCAGGGTGTGTGGGGCCCAGGACATTGCCCAACCATGTCAGTCCTGCCTGAAATGTGCATTTCTAATTTCATTTGGATATCTCGGCTTCAAATGATGTTATTGCTTACGAAAAACAATTGTATAGTTGAGTTAAACTTATGGCCTCACTTTGCTCAGCCAACCACTGCTGATTATTCACAATGAACAATTTTTGTAGGAAGTGAAGAGAAAGGTTGGATGACTCAGTTGAGAGAAGGAAAGTTTCTGGTTGATGGCTTTGGATGTGGTGGAGTGCTTTTAGCGCCAGCGGTTTCAATCGGAAGTTGATTGCATCCTTTGTGTTGGCCATTAGGATCATATCAACTATCAGCACCATCAGAACGGAATGACATTTTCTATCAATGTCAGTCTCTAATGGAAGGGAACATTGTGCTGTATTTCTCTTGGACTCCAGTGCCCCAACAACCCAGTTTCAGGTTCCGTTGTTAAAACAAACGAAAAAGCTTCCAGCTTGTTTTTGATGGGACTCTCCAGGCATCTTCATTTCCACCTAGCCATTTGGCAAGGAAATTGCTAAGATCTTTAGATCTGTTCTATTTACTAGTTAGTGTGAATGATGGCAAGAGGAATCAATTACACTGCAATAGCCCCCCTCTCCCTCCGCCCTGGCAACCCCCAGGCTCTATTCTTCATGTTCTGAACCAGAAAGATTAAAAAACCTGAACTGGGGATAAAACAAATTTGAACTCAGCCTATTTTACTTCTTGATGATTGTTGTTGTTCCTTGCTGAAAAGGTGGCATTGGAAGAAAAGAACTATTATTTGTTTAGTAAACTGCTGCTGCTTTTTGAACCGCAGGGGTCTTCAAAGCAACTTAGTATACTCAACAATATAAAAACACCTCAAAGCAGAAAAACAGCTTGTCCAGAACAAGTACCATTTAGACAGCAGTTATAAAACACATAAAAAACACAGCAAAGACTGATGGGCAAGATGAGTGGCTATTCCTCATCCAATCCAGTGTTTGGAAACAAGGGCTTTGTTAACTTCTGAAATAATAAGATTTTATCATTGCCCAAATTAAGCTCAATGTTCCTACATCTTCTTTAGTGAGCTCTGTTGGGCTTTGATTCCAGCACTGTCAAAATAGTTGCACTTTGGTATTTAAATGAATAAAGAAAAGCTGCTTGAGATTAAGGACTCAGCTACACAGCTGCAAATAAAACGTTTTAAGTGCAATATACATTGTGACACTAGATGGCGAAAGTGAGCAATGGCAAATTCAATATAGTTTTCAAAATGTTTTTTTTAAAAAAAGCATTTTCACAGCGTTTTTAATATGTGTGTAGATTCCACTTAAGAAACAGTGAGTACACTGGAAACCGTGTCAGAGTGCATGCACGACCCTATGCCTAACAGGTTCATAGTAACAGTTTGAAAGTTCTGCACATGTGATATTGTGATATATGATATTCTGTGACATAGGAACCTAGGAAGCTGCCTTCTTTCACATCTGGCCATTGGTTCATCTAACTCAGTATTGTGTATATTAACTGGCACTGGATATCCAGGGTTTCAGACAAAGACCACCATGCAGTGGATTAAGAATTTTGCATGTCACACTATAAGCCAACACTTTGGTCATGTGCCAAGTCATGCTGATAGCTTAATAATAGGGACATTGGAGGCTGCCTTTTACCAAGTCGGACCATGCTCCCTTTTAGCTCAGTATTGTCGACACTCACTGGCAGCAGCTCTGCAGGGTTTCAGACAGCAATCTCTCCCTGGAGACACCTGGGATCGAACCTGGAACCTTTTGCCTGCAATGGGATTTATATGATTGCACTGCAAGGTTGCAATCCTAAATTTAGGAGTAACCAACATGCAGATGCTGTTGGAATGCTGCTCAGTCCCAGCCAGCGTGGCCAATAGCTTGGGGTGAGGGGATCTGCACTCAGACAACATTTGGAAGGCATCACATTGGCCAACCCACCTTGAAGAAAACCTAGCTGTACTTCATGGGACTACTTCTGTGTAAAGATATGCAGCATTGCTGTGTCGTTCCGCTGCCTGAGTCATGCAAACATCTATTCCACTTTTTATTTTTTTACTGTGTTGTGTATATTTATGAGCTTTTTTTTTGGTAAGATGCTTTGAATTTCTCTTTATCAAGAAGAGCTGGGTATACATTTCTAAATAACTTTTAACCTAATAACATAATGCGGTTTCCTGGGAGAAGTATCCATAAGAATTTTGTTCAGAGAAAGTCGCAGGTACATTATGCGTTCCTTCTCTTGCTTGTTTGTTTTTCCTGCCCAATATGCAAATGTCCCTATTGCATTTCCATCTGAGCAGACTGCACAACTTATATCATTGTGATTGTAGCAGATGCGAGCAAACAGTATTTACCAAGAAGGAGCATAGGCACTGCTGTTGCTTCTGTTGTTATTTCCTGCAGCAGAACCTGTCGGCTGGCAAAGGGAAGCCGAATGGAACAGCCATGAGGCTTTGGCATCATCATGGCATAAGAACCTTTTGCTCAGCTTCAGGGGTATGAAGGAAAGCACCAGCCAATTCTATTAAAATAGGCTTTCCAGCCAATTCTTGCTTCCCCAGATGCAATCTGTTCGTATTCTAAATAAGAAAAATCTGCTTAGTAGAAGTACCACCGCAACTGGACCAGTTAGAACAAAGAAACCTGTAACTGATTGTACAATCCATTAAAATTAATTAAAATAAGTAACGCAGGATGTCATGCCTGCTGGAGGTGTGCTGCATCAAGAGGAAATGATTTTCACATATTCAGTGGTTTTGGAGAGAGACTATTGAAACTAAGGGTGGAATTCAATGTTGCACTATTACAAATAATCTCTCTGTGTAAGCATATCAACTTGCCAGGTGGAACAATCTCCTCTCTTCACTGCATGCTGTTCTGGGGTTCTCCCCCGAGCTATTTTTTTGGGGTGTAGGGGTGTACAGGTTGAGGAGAGGAGAGGGAAAGCCTCACAGCGCAAGTGGAAGGCTTTGTTTTTTTGTTTTTTTTGCCAACTTCAATAAACTTTATTTTCTTCAATAGTTACAATAATTCAATGTACATGTGCAAAAATCCAGAGATACAAGCAAATAAAAAAAGAGATGATTAAAGAAAAATTTGATCTCATAGATGTTCGCTGGTATATGATTATATATTACATCAGTTCAAAACTCATCCTCCTCAACCTCCACCCTATTCCCTCCCCCCCTTCTGGCTTCCCCTCCCCCCTAAGTGACCTTGTAGCCTATCCTCTGTTACATATTTCATTTCGTTTCAGTTGCATTACATTTTCATAAGTCCTTATTATCTTTCAAGCGTTTGTTTTTTCATCTTTACTTCCTATGCGTTTTTCCCCTTCCATTTTCTTATATTACTGCTTCCAGACCGAACTTTCCCATGTATTCATTTATTCCTTCCCATTCTTTCATTAATTCTTGATTTGACCGTCCTCTAATATTGGCAGTTAATTTGGCCATCTCTACAAATTCCAAAAATTTTCCTCTCCACTCCGCTGTTGTTGGAGTTTTCTCACCTTTCCAGTTTTTCGCTATCAGCAGTCTTGCTGCTGCTGACACATATAACAGTGTATTTTTCAAAGTGGAAGGCTTTGTGCAGGGCTTCATCTGACGAGGCTGATTAGGTGAATCCTGCCCTTGGAGAAGGACTATATGTGAGTTAACTAGAACACCATTTCTTGGATCATTTGAAGGTTTGGTCCCTAAAAGGAGACAAGAAATAGATAGAATAGAAGTGGCTTCTGAATGGAAGAGAACACAATGTGGCTTCTGAATGGAAGAGAACACAATGAAGGATGAAGGATGGGTTGAATAAGATGTGTTGTACATTGTGTATGGGAAAATGCACACATCTAAAAAAGCATGTGGAAACAAATGCTTTTGATTTACCAGATTTGTGCAAAACAACAGTTTCAAAAATAATAATACATTTTGTGCTGTGCCTGGCCTTGCCAGGTGGAAAGCCAGCAGTCTCCTAAGGAGCACCTCACCAAGGCAGGTGGAGGTATGAGCACCTCGGATCTCCAGACTTAGAGAGAAACATAAGCACACTGGACGCTTCCTGACTTTTCTGTTTTCGTTTGCGACTCAGTCACATACTGGCTAATTCAGGAGTGTCCCCAATTATAGTGGATGGGGAGATCTTGTGCAACAAACCTGCTTCCCAAAAGATCATATTTATTGCGATAAGGAAAGTGGCATGAAAATGCACTGGGTAGAATAACAGTTGCTTTGATGCAATGTCACAACAAACAAATCAGAATGAATGCTCATTAAATAGCCAATGCTGTCTAGCCTCCTCTCAAACAATCAGGACAAATGGTTGTCTAGAAGCACCCAGCATTTCACATACAAGCGCAGACACCCAAGTTGGGGCATGGAGAGCAATTTAATGCAGTTGTTTTGTACAAGAGCAGTTCTGCACAAAACAGCTATATGTATATCTTTTTTAAATGCTGTGAATGTGCCTTCAGCAACAACCAGTGGAAATAGGAACACCACCACATTATTTCCTTTGGGCTGATAGAATAAAATGGCTAGGTTTTGCTCTGGTGCTGAGCAAATGAAAGTAGGTGGTATGGTGCAGTAGTTGGCACCCAGCAAATTGCCACCACATATGCAAAACCACAACCACCCAACACACACATTGCTCTTTGGTGCATCCACACTAAGGTCATATGCAGTTTTATATAAATGGGAAGAAAGTGCAAGCTGCCCTTTGGATGACTTTGTGTGGATGACTCAAAAAGCATGCACACATCTACTTCAAACTGTTATGTGTACATAACATGGCCCTAGCTAGGACCTGTATATGTTGCCTGTGTAGCTCTGAAAAGTGTCATGATGCTGGTGGTGCCAAAATAATCACCAACACCATCACCAATGTATTAATCACCCTCATCACCATCATCCTGCAACACCCCCCCCCCAAATTAAAATCCAGGCAAGAAAACCACAACACTGTAATGGCGGTCCTTAGTGTAAAGTGAGCCTGACCCGATGATAAGAAAACTTGCAGCAGAATAGACCTGGCATATGTAAGTGCAAAGCTTATATGCCTACCTGTTCCTTTTCTTTGCCTCCTGCAGCTTATAGGTTCTCTCTCATTTTGTTATTTATTTTTGCCTCCTTTTCAAATGTTTGTATGGAAAAAACCTTCAGGGGATAACACCTGGAGTTTCTCTATGTGTTCATATAATTATTACACCACGTTTTTATATGCACTGCAGCATAGTACTCCTGCAGTAAGGAGGGGGAGGGAAATCTATATTTTTCAATCAAACTTTGGAGCCTGATTCCCTTAAGTAATCTCTGTTCTCGGGTATTTTATTCAAAGTAACATTGATTTTCCTGGGAGATTAAAACTTGCCTTGAAGATTGGCAGTATGTGTGTTGGGCAGCGGGGGAAGCTTTCCTGAAAGCGCGTGTGTGTTAAGCAGGAATTTTATTAATCGACTCCCTGCAGCTTAATTTTGTTTATGTAAGTAAAGAACAATAAAGAAGACTGGTTTAAAGTTTAGTTTGCTTGCTGAAGAAAGGGCGAGGGAGAGAAAGAACAAAATGAGAACTGTTCTTCTCCTCTCCTGTGAAACACCATGCACTGCAGTAAACAAAATTCAACAAAGAGAATAGGAGGCACTGAGTCACCTCTCAGGGCTCATGACGGATGTCTAGTTTACCTGGGATATCCTAAATCTTGCAGTAAACCAACCTAGCACAGTATGTGTGTTTTGTTAGCCATGAGAGAACTTTTCATTATGAGCAACAATAAGCACATTGTGTAGTTGTTCACAAAGCTTCAACCTGCTGTGTTTGCTTCTGGGGTGTGTGTAGGTTGTGACTTGAGTGGGGTGTGCATGTCTATTTCATCTTGCAGACAAACTGTGTGAACACACACACACTGTTTTGAAGCCACTTCTTGCGGCTTTACTCTGAAATGTATGCCTTCCCCCCATATGCTATTATTATCATTTCTCTATAGCACTGGTCATTTAGTGACTCATTTAATTTACCTTCACAGTAGCCCCATGAGCAGTGTCAGATAGTGCAGGGAGGCTGTGCCATGCACCTAACCTCCTTCCTGCTGTGTCTCTTCTGCTGCGTAGGGAGGTCGGGTGAGTGGGGCAGCCCCACCACACCATCTGCCCCTTCCTGTGAGGTAGAGGATGGTAAAAAAAGGATGTACAGACTGGCTAAAGCTAAGGCTATAATATTTAGGAACATAAGGACATAGGAAGCTGCCTTATACCAAAATAAACCATTGCTCCATCTAGTTGAGCATTGTCAACACAAGCCTTCCCTAATGTGGTGCCCTCTATAACTCCCATCAGCCCTGGCCAGAATGGCCAATGGTCAGGGATGATGGGACTTTGAGTCCAATAGCACCTTGGGATTGCAATGTTAGAGAAGTGCTTGGCAGTAACTTTCCAGAGCTTTGGGGAAAAGAGTGGACTCTCAAATAACATTGGTATACCAGTGTTGCAGCTTGCAATGCAAATGCTTCTCAGAACTACTCTGGCTGGGGGCTGAGAATACTAGAGGAAAGGACCAGGCTTTGTGGCAGAATACATGCAAACAGCCCCTAGCAAAATCCCAGGCATCTCCAGTTGTGGTTGTTGTTTAGATTCTAATCTAGCAGTGCTAGGAAAATCCACTGCCTTTGGTTGGTGAAACTTCTGCTTGAACTTTCAGTTCAATTTCTTTGGTTTCTTTTGAAAAGAGAATTCAGTTCATTCCACAAGTTCTCTTGTAGTGGGGTTGTGTGGGACAGGGACAATTTGTAACTTTACTGCTGCTGTATAATTGTTAGAATGCATACTGCAGTTTAAGCCATAATCTGTCACACACTTTCCTGGGAGTAAGCCCACTGAGCACATAGGCACTTACTTCTAAGTAAACATGCATTGGGTTGGGTTGCTAATGTGCTAGTTTATCTTTTACATATCTTATCTCATAGTATGTGTTTAATTAAAAGCATTTAGAGGGTTGTACCCATTACTGAGGGACCCAGGTGGCGCTGTGGGTTAAACCACAGAGCCTAGGGCTTGCTGATCAGAAGGTCGGCGGTTCGAATCCCTATGACGGGGTGAGCTCCCGTTGCTCGGTCCCAGCTCCTCCCCACCTAGCAGTTCGAAAGCACGTCAAAGTGCAAGTAGATCAATAGGAAGGTAAACGGCATTTCCGTGCTCTGCTCTAGTTCGCCAGAAGCGGCTTTGTCATGCTGGCCACATGACCTGGAAGCTGTACGCCTGCTCTCGGCCAATAAAGCGAGATGAGCGCCGCAACCCCAGACTGGACCTAATGGTCAGGGGTCCCTTTACCTTTACCTTTACCCATTACTGATGCTGGGTCTCCTTTGAGTAAAACTTAGCTAGATACAACCCATTAACCATTTAATATTTTAAAAATCTCTTAAGTGGTAATTTTTACTTCCGTTTTGCAAAGTAGGCTGTTTAGTAGGTTATTAGCTCTGATTTTTATTATTATATCCACAGCTTGCCAATGAGAGCTGTGGTACTTCTTGACAGCACTTCCTCTTTTTCCTCTCAAAATCCCACTTGACTGGCATTCCAGTATTTTCCAGTACTGTAGATCACTTAGCATTGAAAAATGTTGGTATCCACAGTAGATTTTCCCCAAACCAGTAAAACGGAGACCCTTGCAATACTCTTGAAGTTTTGATGTAATCTTAACCAGCAAAAAGAGAAAACTAAAGGTGGGCAGAACATGGTTTGTAAATAAAGAAAAATTGCCTTTGGTGCAAAATATTGGAAGTGAACTTGGCAGTTCTTTTTCAGTTATTTCCTGGCAGTTGGCCAGATCATTTCCTTGTCATGTACATTTGCCTCCTTGGCAAATGTTAAACCGGCAGAACAAATTGTCTTGATTTTATGAATTTTCAGCCACTAGACTGATAGAACACTGAAAAACCCAGTTGCCTTAACTATACAGTTGCTCTTCCAGCAGTATAATGCAACAGGCTCAGAGACCAATGTGTGTCTGCCTACTGTTGTTGCAATGGATGAAAATCATTTTAAAATATACAGTGATTAAAAAAAAACAACCAATCCCCAAATGATGTCTTCTTTGGGAGAAAGGGACAGAGCTGAGAAAGAACCATATGCTATAATTTCCCAGTCTTGTCACCCAGACACTTCTGGGAAGTGCTCAATTTGGTCCTGTAATAAGGTCTATAGAAGATCATAATAGGACAGACTACAACAGGATAAACCTGTGGAAGCGAAGACAAATATTGTGGGATGAGCATAATGCTGCATTCATGTAACAGCCAATTTCCCAAAGCCCAAAGGCAGATTTATATTCCCTCGCCAGCCAAGCAGTGGAGCCAAAAAAGCAGAGATGGCAGTTAAATGTCATTGCCTGGAAATTAATTATGATGCTGGGTATCTTTCAGGGGCTGCAGGCTTTTTCTGCATGTAGCCACAGGAATATTTCTCAATTCTGAAACAACACGGAAAGTAGATATGATACCAGACAAAGTTCAAGGTCTCAAATGTCAAGTGTATTGGCTTACAGTGTATTGCTTTAGGATTAGATCAGTAATAAGTCTTTATTCAGCTTAGTTCATTGTGGGAAACTTTGTTTTTGTTTCATGCTATTTCTGCATTTCATTTTCAGTTTGCTTTCTCCCCCCTCCCCCACGAGCACAGACAAAATTCAGAGAATATGTGTTTGTTTTCCCACCAGTTTCTGCAGCAGAATTTCTGGTTTGGGGTGTCAACTAGCTGGAGATAACATGGCTCCGAGATAAGGCTTACTTGCAAACCATCTCAAGCTTGTGGCTGAAAGTTGTGTTAAACCCAATCACAACTCTGATTCCGCAACACAATGATTTTCAGTGACAACTTTCACATGAGAAACATAGTTCAGCTCAGGCCAAAATAAAGTTGGTATTATGCTTTCGACCACTAAAATCCCAAACTCAGTTCTTCTGAGTGTGGTTGTGTAATGCAAAAGTTGTTTCAATCCATGGTGTCACTCTTGTCAGCCATCTAAGGGAGGTCAGTCTCAATACCTAACTTTTAACTGGAGATGCCAGAGAATGAACCTAGTACCTTCTGCTTACAAACCATGTGCTCTGTCTCTGAGTTATGGCTTCTCCTCAACTTACCCTAACTCTTTATTAACTGGATGGTAAGGTGGACAGATACATAATCATTTCCAGATTCAGTAGCCGAGTAATTCCTGCATTGGTCTCGATAACCCTTGGGATTCCCTTCCAACTCTATGATTCTAAGTCCATTGCAGTAAAGATAAGAAGTTTTTCAAATGTGTTATTTAATAAATGTATTTATTACAAAGCTTTCAGCTCATTGCAGTTCGTTTTGCTGGATGAGTGCAGAATTGTAAACATTGAGGTCAGAAGGAGATAAAACGCAGAAAACTGCAGATGGTGATGATTACATTCTTAACAGTGGCCATTCACACATACACAGTGTCTTGATAACACTGGCATCCTGGCATTAGAAAACCAAGAACTCATGTAATGCGATAGAAGTCCATTGTCCCGATTTGATCCACAAGCAATAGCACTGAACCATTTGATGAATTGCAGTTCAGTGGTTTCCCATGGCAGACTGCCTTAGAAATTCCTTTGTTCTAGTATGCTCACTTTAAGGTCAGTTAACTGACTCTTGAAGAATGCATAATGGAACCTGTTTGCTTGAACTAAGCTTTAGATAGCCATTTGGGCACAACAGAGTAATAAATTGATACTGTTGCTGATACATTTTAAATAAAAATTCTCCTAGTTCCATTCTTTCTTTAGCACTCCCAATGTTGTCAGCCTTCACCAAACAGGTGTCCTGCATATGTTTTGGACTACAACTCCCATCAGCTCCAGCCAGCATGGCCAATGGGTCAGAACTGATGGACGTTGTAGTCTAATACATCTGGGCGGCATCAGGTTGGAGAGAGCTGCTCTTGCATGGTGACCTAGTGTAGTGATTATTACACTTAAGACTGATGGAGTGCTGCCACCTCTAGGTCATGCAAATTATACATGATGTAGACGAGTTAGTGGGTAATACCAGACCTGAGAAGCTCACATTTCCCTTGCTTTCATGCAGGGAGAGATGAAATCCTTGTCATATTTGCAAAACTATCCATTATATTTGAAACATTGTGTGGCATTATAGCTGGCTCAGGTGTCAGTGTTCATTCTAAGGGGCTAACCAGAAAATATTTTTGATTGGCAACATAGATAAGCTGTCAAAAACCGTGGCTGGCATGAACAGAGGGTGAGTATTTGACCCTCAGGCTTGCAGAATTCTGCTAAGATAGCCTTCAGATATTATCAACATTCCATGAATTAATCAGTGCTTTCAGGATAGCAAAAAAACCCCCCCTGAGCTGTAGGAAAAGTGAATAAACTGTTTTTGTTTTTAACACATAGGGGTTGTTGTTGTGGTTTAGTCATTTAGTCGTGTCCGACTCTTCGTGACACCATGGACCAGAGCACGCCAGGCACTCCTGTCTTCAACATAGGGTTTATTTGGGCTTAATGTAGCTAATATTGAGACATTGAGGATGAAGGATGGGTTAACCTGCCAATTTTGATTTTTCTCATTTTTCCAAATCTTGAGTTCAGGTCACTACATTTTCATACCATTTTCTCGTTTGTTAAAGTCCTCATCATTATAGCGTGAATTTATCTCAATATGCGCACTGTTGTATGCAAATTTGCCTAATATGCCCATTTTTTTGCAAAGCGATTTCCCTATGCTAACGTATGCACGAATATGCAGACCTTACCCTAGTACACATATTTCTGTACACGTCACTTGACCGGAGAACTGCACTGGAAAATTTAGAGAAGTGCAAATTTCAAAAGGTAGCTGTCTTTTGGTTCGCATAATGTTTTTGAAAATGCAAATTAGGTATGTATGCCTTTAAATGCAAACAGGATTGTATTTCGCACCCATCCCTATGGAGGACTCAAGATTTTGTGACCCATGCACCTGACAGTTGTCTCCCTAGAGAAGCCTGCCCCACATGCTGACAGTAGGTGCCTGTGAAGGATTCTATTACTGCACTCACAGCAAGTTGGACTTCAGAAAATGCCTTTGATGCAGAATGAGGGTGGGGACCCTAGACATTACAGGACTTATTCAGACAGATCTCCTGTTTCCTAAAGAGCTCTTCAACCCAAGAAGCTTTATGCATGAGTGAGGTGATCTGTTGTGGAGCAAGACGGTGGTCTTATACCTTTGCCAACTGTGCAGAAGAGACGGTTTTGACTGTTGCAGATTTTCATCTCTGCTTGACAAGCTGCACCTGCCAAAATGCCTCCTTTTGTGTAACGGTTGAAGGAATAAGAACACTGCCCTTCTTGCATTTGATCACTTTAGGCACGTGGCTAGTCTCTCCAGCTACTGTTCACGCAGCCTCCATTTATGTCCATATGTTCTTTCTCCCTTCACTCAGAGGAGGACGGGCTGAAAACTGACCACAGCAGCACAGCAGCCTCAAGGAAGGTCACCCTTTCAGGATGTCTGGTAACTGAAAGGGAGGAAAATGCTACCAGTACACTTGCAATGTAGCCAGACTTCAACAATACCTTAATCTACTGCACCCCCCCGCCCACCAGTAATAATCTTAAGAGTAAGTTATTCGCAAAGGTTCAAGACAGCGGAAAATCACTCATGATTAATGACTGCAAATGCTGGCATTCCTTTTCAATTGTTATGTTTATGTGAAGCTTGAAATAAACAAGCATTAATATTCTAATCTGTGGTTACCTCACTGAGCTCCATGCATGGCGATTGTAATGACAAATTCAGTTTGATTTGCTGCTGGGTTCATCTGGCTTGATGATTAAAACAGTTTTTAAGGTGGGGAGGGGGGTAGATGCTCTCACCAAACATATTAATGGCAAATAAATCAATGTTTACGAAACAGCAAATGTCAAAACAGATGAACTTTGCTGAAGTCTCTACTACTCACAGGAGGCAAGACACCTTATTATTGAGGGTGTAACGTGCTTGTTTTTAATTGTGAAGTCCATAGTGGTGGGTGATTTTCTGGCCTGACAGCAGCACATGTCAAAAGGATCTAGAGGCACACTCCACTGTCTCTCGATATATTTAAATATATTTAAATGTAAACACAACAAATAATCTTCTGGGGACGTCTCAAAGTTTCCTTGTGAAACTCTGGGGAGTTTCAGGACAGCAGATGCCAGTCTCACAGCTACATCACTCGATACAACAAACAAACATTTGATATACCAGACCGCCTATTTACAGGAAAGGGTATGGAAGAGAGATGCGTTTTGGAGGGGGAAATGGATAGAATGAGAGATAAGGCACTCTCAGCAGTTTGGAAAGCTTGGTATGTGTGCATATGTGTGAGGGCAAGATTTCATCTTTACTTAAAGCCTTATATATAGTGCATTCAGAAATGAGCTGTAACTGAATTATGGGTCGCTCAAGTCATGGATTGGTCTTTATTAGCTAATATAAAGAGCAAAGCAGAAGTGCCCTGGAAGAAAGCAGGATCATTTCCCACTAGAGTGGCAGGCAGCATCTGCTTGTGGAACAGCTCATTGGAGGCGACTCCTGAGCCCTGCTGCACAGCGAAGGGGAAGGTCTAGTGCCTTTCCCTCAGGGTGCCACACTGTGGCAGTAGAGAGACAGGAGCCAATGGCACAACTACCGGTAGTGGTGCCGGCCAGGGCTCTACAGCCTAAATGAGGCTAAATGAGGAAAAAAATATATAAGATGGTGTCTTAAAATAGGGGAAACACGGTAGTGGTGCCGGCCAGGGCTCTACAGCAGCAAACAGCAGCAAACAGGCACCATGTCAGTATCAGGGCTAGCACAGGCATGACAGGCTTCACCAGAGCTGTTGCTGGTTTTGCAGCATCCTACATTTTTTTTCCTATTTGAAAAATACAAAACAAAAAACCACAGCATTTTTAGTCAGAGGGCAGTTGGCCAGTCATGCATATGATGAGAGATGCTTATTTCATTATAAAATATATCTCCCTTTTCTAAAAAAAAAAGAAAAAAAAGAACAACCAGCAGGAAGCAGAGGTGAAGCAGCAGCACCCAGCAGGACTGGACCCTTCCGCTCTCTGCAGTGTGGGTGGGACAGCAAGAAAGGAGCACAACATCTCCTTTAAAAATCCCAGTTAAGCATTAGCCCAGCCCCTGGGGAAGGATCAAGGTAAGATGTTTCCTGGGCCGTGGTGCGTGTGTGTGCGTGCACATCCCTAGGAACTAACAAATTGCATTACCTGCTGTATTTCTAAACCTCAGTATATTTTGTGTGTTAAGAATTCCTGCACGGTACCAGGTACTTTCTGTTGGTTTAAAATATTTATATTTGATTTGTCTGTTTTTATTTTATCTTTTACATTTAATATCCTACCCTTGGTCACATGACCTCAGGGCAGGTTTCAATATTAGAATATGAATTAATCATAAAGCAATAAAGCAGCCCAATGGAGCTCTATGGGGAGCATGTTCCATAACAGTGGCATTATTGCCGAGAAGGCCCTCCAGCAGGTCCTAGACGCCCCCTCCCCTGATTCCACTGAATGATGGAACTACTTAAAGGGCCTCCCTAGAAGATCTTAGGCCACAGGCAAGAGAATATTGAGAGAGGCTTTCCTTCACATAGCCAGTTCCAAAACTATTCAATGTCAGGGACTGGGCAGAGGAGGAATGGTGGAGATGGCCTCCCCAGCCTGACCCTTCCAGAAAAGAGGGAGACAGTTTAGATTTACAACAGGGGTTTGAGGGAGGTCACAGCTCAGAGGCAGATGAGGGAGAAAGTTGGGAAATAATAGGAGAGGAGGAGGAGGAGGAGGAGGAAGCAGCAGCAGCGGGGGGGGCAGCTAATGGACACAGTGTCTTTAGAAAGCATTCCAGATCCCCCTCTCCCAGAACCTGGCAAGCCTTGAAAGTAGGAGAGCAAAGAGCTCAAAGACAGAGGGCACTGCTCAGCCCCCGTAGGAGAGACGTTGAGATTGACAAATGAGGAAGTGGAAGAGACAGGGGTGTGTGGAGATTCACTTGGGACAACGCCATTATACAAGAGGCTGGGTTCTAAAGCCTCTTTCTGTAAATACTGAATAAAAGGTGAATGGTAAGAACATTCCTTGTCTCTGTATATTCCTGAGCAACTGGCCATGGGAGTCACTGGCAGCAACCTGACATTCAGGGCTTTATAAGGTGAAACCTTGAATGAGGCTGGATGACAAATCAGCCAGTACAGATTTTTGAGGACTGCTGTTACATGATCGTGAGCCATCAGAACCATCAAAATCCTGATTGTTGAATTTTCACTAGCAGCAATTTCCGAACTGTCTTCAAGCCCAAAACTGAGTGAAGTGGAGTACTTTAAATGGGAGGATTTAGAGCATGGATTACTGTAGCCACACTTTCCCCATCTAGAAACAACCGTAAATGGCAAACCAGACATAGCTGGAATTCTATCTTATCTTTCTCTTTGACAAGAGGTCTTCAAGAAGAGTTATAGTACAATAATACACCAACAGACAAGCAAAAGAAACATAACAGCCAGTCATCACTGAAGTCTTTTCATGCACAGATATTATCTGATGTTCTGTGGGCTTCAGCTGATTCAAGTGGGCCACAAACAGGGCACCTAGGTATAAACCCAAAGAAGAATTAAGGGACTCAACATCATCACAAGGATTTCTGCTTGCATAATGGAATGGCATCCCTTGGCCCCCTGTACACTCCCTAAATCTGTTCTAGGGGTTCTCCCAACCCCCTAAAGATGATTTGTGGAGGTCTCAGGGCAGGGGGTGGGTGGAAGGAAAGGCTGGAAAGTTCTCTTCAGTAAGCAAGTATAAATCCCTGCGCTAACAGAACAAGTGGATAGGTATACTGCCCAGAGAGATAGCGTTTGGTCCTGCCTCCTGTTGGATCAGATGTGTTGACCTGCTCCATAAAACGTAGAAATCACTGCTGTGGGGAACAAAACTTGATAAATTTATATAAAACTGCAATTGGTTGCCTTAAGCACAGGCTTCCTGCACTCTTCCATTTTTGTACCATCTTCACTGTGCTACCCCTTGGCCACCTTAATATTCTGGAGGCTGCACAACACATTAAATAAATAATGTAGCCTTCTAATTTTAAAATAATTTCATTGTCAGGCCTTTTTCATGACATGTAATCAATATTTATGCCTGCCTTGTTCACAGGAGAAGCAACTTTTCTCTTTCCCTTTTATGCATTTGACCTCCTGTTAAGAGATGGCGGTCCTTCCCCCATGCTTTAAAACAATTTACCACAGTTTCAGTCACTTTCTTCTTCTACTGATCTGGAGGTTCAGGTGAGGAGTTTGATAAGCTCTTGTTTTATTTCCAGCTTCCGAGGGCTCTTCATGCTGTGGTGTATTTCAAGCAAATGGGCTATGAACTAGCTGTATTCCCCTGCATTCATAAGTCAGAGAAAGTATGTCAACAATATTTACTGCTCTGAAAAGCTTTACCAATATCTGGCAGAGTATCAGCATGCTTGGTAGTAATTTCGAAAGAGAAATAGATTATTTTTTCATCAGTTTTTTCTTCTTCGTAGGGTTGATATTGATTTTAAAAATTCACACACGGCACTACTTTTTTTTTAACATATTGAATAAAAATAAAATGTGCACACGATGCTTCTTATAGGAACATTTTGTGAACGCTAAGATTTCAGTATTGGACAAGAAAGCTTTTCCTCACAGTGTGCACATTCATAAAGTGTTATTTTCTTCTGCACTACAAAGAGCTAGCCAGACACGCTCTATAGTACAGTCAGTGAGGGAAGATATTTTTTCTGTGAAATACATAGTGAATGTTATTAGGACTTCACAATAGCTAAGCCAGGTTGTAGGTTTTTCCTCATAGTTAGAGCTCCGGCTCTATGTGACTCACTCTGTGCAAATGGCTTGTGGTGGCCGTTGGCTGTTGGCTCTGAGGCAAGGGTAGCTGGAGATTTCCAAAGGACACAGAAACATGACTGGAGACGGCTGATGTTCACTCATTCCTCCCATGTCCAGAACAGAAATCAATCTAGGGAATACAATTGGTATTTGCTGTGGTTGTTTTCAGTCTGTAAATGATACATAATGATACGTAATTGGGAAAGCACCACATTGGCTTGGCATCCCTGCTGTAGGGTTGCCAGCAGAGGGCAAGTGGCAGCATAAAAACTTGCTGGCTGGCTGACTAAATAAATAAACAAATAAATAAAATCATAGAAAGGAAGACTGTGCACCTCTTTCCCCATATTTGGCCTCATAGCTAGAGATCTGTTTAGAACTGACCCGTATCAAGCACAATCATCTTGGATGCTAGCTGACTGTGGCTGTGAGGCAGGTAAATGGTCTGGTTTGTGAATGTCTTGATATGAAATGGCTTCACAACGCCACTGGCCCTACCATTAGGCCGAGTAGGGTGGCTGCCTCAGGTGGCAGAAATGCACTGGCCAGCAGATGCAGAGCAGCAGGGAACATCAAGGTGTTAGAAGACAGAGCTGTTGGCTATGCACATGGGATGAAAGGGGGAAGCGCCATTTTGGTCTTATATCATCTTGTCCTTCAGGCGGTAGATTATTTTGGGCCAGCATTCATCTGTATCTATTTGGAGAAAATCACAAAGCAAACTATGTAATACAGTGGAACCTCTGGTTAGGTACCGTCCTCCTTGTGAACACTTTGGGTTACGAACTCTGCTAACCCGGAAGTAGGTACTCCTGGTAGCAAACTTTGCCCCAGGATGCGAGCAGAAGTCACGCGACGGCAGTGCGACTGCAGCAAGAGGCCCCATTAGCGAAAGCGCGCCTCAGGTTAAGAACGGTTTCAGGTTAAGAACGGACCTCCGGAACGAATTAAGTTTGTAAGCGGAGGTACCACTGTAGAGATGTTTCAGGAGGACAATGTCATCACCTGGTAGACATCTTGTCATTCAAACAATGGAGAGACAGGTTTGTGGAGCATTATCCGTGGTCCATTCAAGAGAGGTGTTCATATGCATGAATTCGTGTGCGTGTTCTTCTTCTTTTCCTCATTTATGCCAGCCTTCTTCTTGGGAGACAGCAGGAGACTGAACGAGAGTGTGACAGAGACAGACAGAGAGAAATAAAGAAAATGAGAAGGGTCTTTGCTTATTTCAACCTCATTCAGGAGGCAGCAGGTAGAGTGATAGACTAGTTAACTATCTTGTCACATGGTTCTGTAACTTCAGGATGTGTGATATATCTATATCTAACTAAAATAAAGATAGCTGTGGGAATAAAGAGCAGCATCTAAATGTAACGTGGAAAGTCACCCATAAGAAATATCAGAAGGCATTATGTAATTTAGATAGACTGGTGGCTCAATTCCCCCCACCCTTGCCAGTTTTCTTTCTACTGTTATTTTGTCTGTTGTTTTTAGAATAGGGGCTGGTTAGATATGATTTATTTTGTATTCATTACATTTTTTATTGCTTTCCACAAGAAAATATCTCAAAGTGTTGTATAAATCCATAAAATACAAAACAGCTTGAAAAGCCCTGGTTTAGAGAAGGTAGGGGAAATAGAAATCTGCAGTGGGGAACATAGGGTCAGGAGATGTTCCACTGAGGGGGTTTCAATGATCTGTGAAGGGAGACAAAATCTCATATTGGGAGCAACACCAATGCTCGTCTAATTCATGAACAGATAGCAGGAATTGATCTCCTGTTTTCCTTTTTACTCTGCAGCCATGTGGCCAACATCTGCATCTCTGTCTAATGACTTCTTTATTTCTTTCTATCCTACCCTTTGAGTTTGCCCTGAAAGAGCAATCTCACACCTCTGGTTCTTGCATTTTGCAGTCTTCCCCTCAGGACTCTCTCTGTTCAATCTGTTCTGTTTTACTGCATTCCCTGTAGCAGTTCTGAGCATCTCCTTCAACCTGCTGTTTGTGGCTGCATCTGCCAGCTTCAGTAGGCTGATCTAGGGAGAGATCTGCAGTGCCAGAAGCTAGGTGTTGAGCATCTGCGCCCATTCAGTTTGCTGCAGCTGGCAAAGCAGACACTGACACACAGGCTGAAGGATGTGCTCAGTACTTTGGTTGCTGAAGCTGTTAAATGGGAATGTAGCAAACAGAAGAGCTCTTGAGCTGAAGAAGAAGGTGGCAGCAGAGAGGAAAAGGATGGATGACTTTCCTAGATGCTCAGGAGAAGTAGGTCTAGGCTAAGACTCAGGCAAAGGGCCCAATGATGCCCCCAGATTCTACACACAGAATTTGACCAGATTTATCAGTTGAATCTTTCTACATCATTGGCAATGGGGCAACATTGGTGGGTGAGTGGGGAGGTTAACGCAGCAGTGTGAGAATCGGATTGGCTCCTCCACTGTACCCGAGGACAGCTTGCTAGGTTAGGAAGTGCAGAACAAGCTAACTTAGGGGACTCATGGGGAATGGTGGTGGTGAGGAGGCCACCCATTTTCTGGTATCTCCCCCCTGAAGCAGCTGCCTCACTCTGTCCAATGGTAGGGCTGGCCCAGCTTCTGGAGCTAGAAAAGATGAGATATGAAAAGGGAGCTAGCACTGGCCAGATGAAACCAACTGGCAAATGGGATGAGGTTCATGGGCTGCAAGGTGACCATCCCTGACTGAAGGAATTGTCAATGATAAAGAGATGTGAGAATGAATGTTGAGTTGGGGTGGGTGGGTGTGCTAGCTTTCAGAGATGAATAAATAAAAGGGAGGAATAGAACTAAAGAGAGCTTCTGTTCTACTTACTACTGAAACATCCAATGCTTGATAGGTAGCAAAGAAATGTCCTGGAAGGACAATATGAAATTAATTACAATTTTACTAGAGGGCAAAGGTGACAGCTTAGCTAAGACGCATTGCTTGGGCACCACTGTACTAAACAACATAGAATGGGAGAAGAAAATGTTCAAGTCAGCATCTTCAGGCAGAAAAGAATATAAGACTGAGTGTTATTTTGTTAATTCATCTGGAGAGGCACTTAAATGTTTAGGATGGTGCGGTTGAAATTGCAAACCCAGGGTTTCTAAATGCTTTGATTGTGTAAGTAATACCTTGAGTTTAGGTCATTATAGGATGCCTGCAGGGTCACCCAAGGTGTCTGTGATGAGGGCTGTGGCCTCTTCAAAAGCTTTCAGTGCCTCATTAAGACATTGCCCACAAGAGTTACGTAAACCATGCTGACAACTGCAAAACCACTTCAAAACTAAAATCACTGCCTGTAGTTTTTCAGAAGAGAACAGAAGCGAGGCCTCACATTTCACATTGTGTGAAGGGCACACAGATAATAAAAACTAAAAATACTGGATAATGCCTAATAATTGATTTATATCCTGAAGCAGTATGTTCCATTATAAACAACAATTTGTTTTACTGTTAGACATGGGTCAGTCCTTGCAGGGCACAAACCAACAGCCCTGTTAGAACTAGGAATCCTGGTTTCCTGTTCCAGATGCCAACAGGACAGCTGCCCATAGGAGAGAGTGGCAGGCATATGAAGCGGAGACACTCTTGCAACAGCCTAGCACAGCCTTCCACAACCTGGTTCCCCCCCAGAACCTTTGAACTACAATGATTATTAGCTCCAGCCTGTACAGTGGTACCTCAGGTTACATACGCTTCAGGTTACATACACGTCAGGTTACAGACTCTGCTAACCCAGAAATATTACCTCGGGTTAAGAACTTTGCTTCAGAATGAGAACAGAAATCGGGCAGCGGCGGTGCAGTGGCAGCGGGAGGCCCCATTAGCTAAAGTGGTGCTTCAGGTTAAGAACATTTTCAGGTTAAGAACAGACTTCCGGAACAAATTAAGTACGTAACTAGAGGTA
This sequence comes from Darevskia mixta, assembly GCA_034641385.1. Lineage (NCBI taxonomy): Eukaryota > Metazoa > Chordata > Lepidosauria > Squamata > Lacertidae > Darevskia > Darevskia mixta. Next base: position 14,627,829 of record JAWWNH010000001.1, read on the forward strand.
CCACTGTATAGCCAATAGGAATGATGGGAGTAGTAGTTCAAAATATCTGGAAGGCATCAGGTTGTAGAAATATGGCCTATAACCACCCTGGACCTGGGAATTAGGGGAGGTTTTGTCCTGCACCAAGCCCTAATATAAAGATTGTGGGTCTCCCACATTCTCTCTAGCCCTCTTCAGGCATGAATGAGAGGACATCTGGAGTGTTGGGGATTCTGAACTTGCTCAGTGGAGCTTTCTCTACACATGTATTCCTGCACAATTTAGAACACTCTGATCTTGCAGGGTTCTAAACAATGCAGGACAGGGCAGCTGCTCCCTTGCAGAAGTTCAGCCACTGTGGTGGACTTTAAGAGGAGGCACCAGGTGGTTCTCCCTAGAGAAAGCATTCTAAAGACAGGGCACAATGTCCAAAACAAATGGCCTCTCTCCAGTTGCTGCTTGACTCACCTCAGGCAGTGGGACATCTGGAGAAGGGTCTCTGAAGATTACCTTCATGTACAGGCAAGTTGTGTAGGTGCTCATACCACTTTGTAAGTGTCTGAGGAAGAAAAGAAACTGGTCCATCTCCAGGCTTAGTGATCCCCTCCATGTCACCATAATTATCCCCACTATTCTTTTTAAAAAATGGCTTACAGGTTGCTTGCTTGTTTGCCGAGGATCACAGCAGTGGATGGGACTTTACATGACAGGGGAGTTAGCAGCTTTGTTGGTGAGTCATAGGTTTACCTGGCCATGATCTCGAAAGCTTTGGAGAGGATGACACTACCTTGGAGACCCTGGTGAGACAGTAGTAATCTTGGTGTCTCCAAGCTCCAAGCCAGCCTTATGCACCTCTTCAAAGCCTAAGGGATGCTCGTAAGTTATCAGAGCACCAGCACCCCATATAATGTGGGGCAGAGGCACACCACTGCTTTTTGGCTTAGAGTAAGATTCCTAGATTTTTTTCAATGAATCCAGGGGAACTTTTTTTTTTTTTTGGGAACTTTTTTTTTTTTGAAAAGAGAAAAAAAGTATTTTATTTTATTTTTAAATTAAGAAGTAATATCTTCTCTTCTGTGGTCTCCTCTGTCGCACGGCCTTCCTCTGGGCCCCGGCCTGCTCTCTTGGAGTGCTAGCCGCCGTGGAGTAGGCTCGGGCCGGGCCTGGGCTCAGCCACGTGTCCTTTCCCTCCTGGTGCTCTCATACCTCTCCTTCTCCCCCTTTTTCTCCTTCCTCTTTCTCTCTCTTTCTTCTACTTTTCCCTGCATCGGCTCTGGGATTTTTCTGGCCCCGGAGCACCGCTGGGCAGTCGGCCGGGTGCTCTCGCTCCTGGATTGATTTGGATCGTGGGTGTGTGTCAGTGTTGATGCGCCGGGCGTCCCCGGTTCCTCCTTGGCAGTGGCAGCCTCAGCAGCCCGGAGCCAGCCTGGTAGTGCAGTTGGCTCTGGCTGGCTTCAGGAGCTGCTCGCTGCTGTGGCACTCGCAATTTTGCCTCGTCGGAAGTCCCCATATGATGTGTCTTGTGCCTTGGAACCAATCACACAACATTCATTCCCTACTAATAAATCTACAACACTTAAAATATAAATCCAGGGACATGAAATGAAATCCGGGGACATTCCGGGGACGGATTTTGTCCGGCGACAAACCTGTAAATTCGGGGACTGTCCTCGGGAAACAGGGACTTCTGGTAACCATAGCTTAGAGTGTAAGGATTGGATTTACCCATATTTTTTGAACATGGCTTTATTGAAAGACAGTTATTCCTTTCCTTCTGAAAGCTGACCAAGCAGCCTAGGAAGATCCCCTTTAACAAATCAGACAGATGGAACTAAAGACAATGGCAGCAATTGGCACAAAGGTTTGGATTTTTGTACAATTTTCCTAGGTATAAACCATGTTGAGCTAAAATGATAGATTCATGTACACCTGCAAGCTGTCTTTCTACAATGCAGTCTTTAATTTCAGGTGCATTTGAAATGGATGGCAATTGAATATGAGACATGACAAAGAATATATTATCCTTACTCTGATATTTCTGATGCCTATTTTTTCTTAGGCAGGAGGAGCACTTAAAATACAAAATTGTTGAGTGCAATAAGATGTTGCAGGATTCTACTTCTATACTGTTTACTGGCAGTTTTCCTGATTACTTTCCATTTTCTTTTAGCTGTTTATTCCCAGTACTTCCTCTGTCCTGCTTTGAAAAATGGCAGTGGGGAAGAGGCAAAGTGACCAAATCCCCAATTCCTTCATATTTTTTTTAATGAAGATGCACCCCACAGCAAGTATTTCTTTTTTTTAAAAAAATCCAGAGGTTACTCTGACTGGGTGAGTACTGATTTCAAAGTCCAGCGATATGAAAGGATTGGTATTCATCCATCCATCCATTTTAAATTTTATTTTCTATTACTAGCATTTCCTGGAATTTCAAAGCAGCTTCCATTAAAATATAAATTTATGGCATATAAAATGTCATAAAGCCCAAACATGACCAATTAAAAAGTCACTTGGAAGCAGAGCAGCAGAAATAATTAAGCCCAAGATGTGTGACAGTATCCCGCTGTAGGTTCGAGAGGTATGATGGTGTCAAACTGAAGATAACAGCAAGCAATTAGATGGATGTACTAATATATGACTGTGACATTTCTGATAGTGACCTTCATTCAGGGTAATCTGTCTAGAGTGTCTCATGGCCCCAGAATAAACCAGAGCTAGAGGATTCCTTAAATATCTCCATGAGGTGAAAAATGAGTTACCAGACCCTGAACCTGGGAATGGTACAGTAGTTCATACTTTGCCAGTGAGCAATTGTCTGAATTGGTCTTCCCATCTCCATGGTTGTTTATCTGGGGTTGTCATTGCGTAAAGGAAAAAGTGTAGTACAAGATGCCACACGTTGGGCTTTCTAAGCCCCTCTTCATTCTCTGCAACCTCTTTTGAGGGAAGACATAATCAGTCACCAGGGCCTTGATAGAGCAATATCAGCCTTCCATGTCAATCTCCTATAGAGTTATCCTTCCAATGGCTCCTGCTCAGGTTTGGTCTCCACCAGGGCAAGCTTAATATTCTTTTAGAATCTTCCATTTCCTTATTTGGCATCAGTCTGTTCCTCCTTTTCTTCAGCTTCATAATGCCAGCAGGTTGCTCCTTCTCACCCTGTGTGTCCCAATTCCTCCTGTCCTTTCTGTGTTTAACCAGATGGTTGCAGGTCTCTGATTTAAACGCTGTCCTTGTAATTAATTGACCTTTCTGTTTCTATAATGAAACATATTCAGTTCCTCTAAGCTCTGGAGGTTGCCTTGTTGTTTACATCCCCTCTTTTAGAGCCTGTTTAATGTGGCATGCCATGACTTTACCGGTAGTTATCGACCTAAACATGTGTCATTAAGACCACAGGAAGCTAATATCCTGAGTCAAATAGACTAGACCATCAAACTCAGGATTGTCTACACTGACTAGCAGCAGCTGTAGTCTGAGGCCTCACATCCTTACCTGGAGATGCTGGAGAGTGAACCTGGGACTTTTTGCATGCAAAGCAGATGCTCCTCCACTGAGCTATGGCCCTTCCACTTGTGTGTACATAAACATATGTGTACTACAGGTGTAGGCTAGGATGCACAGTCAGAAGTACCAGTAACCCTAACTTTTAATTGTTATTAAGTTATACATATGCACCTACAATACATACCATGTCAATATAGACTGTAGACTTACAGCATTACATAAGGTAACATATTTGTTCCCTATGACTTACAGTCAACAATAGGGGGGAAGCAACAAAGAGAAGGGGTTAGGGAGGACCAAATGCAAGCAAATGCCATTGCATGTACGCAAAGCTTGAAAATGAAGATCAAAAGGGTAAGCCAAAGGGTTGTATGACAATGCTGAGTTTGGAGGCGAGATTTGACAAGGCAGCCCACGTAAGATGGACTATGTTAGGGGTCTCATTTATAGGACTAGAATGTTGACAATAGTTAATAAATGAAACTATTACTGTTTTTGACCTCTCTCCTTCTAGGGCTAAACAGAAGCTGTGTATCTGTGTGTCCCCTTCAAGGAAGAGGGACCAAGTAGTGCTTGCGGTGTTGGAGTCACTGAGTTGGACAGTACAATGTCCATTTCAGGCATTTTCATAGTTATCTGTGACCTTGTAGGTGTTGTGTCAAGCACAATGTTTTAGAAACTCTCATGCCTCCATTTCAGTGGAGGAGTACTTGAAGTTTACTGTTCTCCATCATTGAGATGATGGATTTCAGGTGCTTTTAGCTATTGGTATGTTCCAGGTTATTAAACAATATTGCTATGTAGAGTAATAATACTAATAATAGCAACCATAAATAATATTATAACAGCAGCATTGATAAGACAATAGTTCAAAGACTGCTGCCTCAGCCTTGGCGTCTTCTTTCAATGTGTATTTCTGGATCAACATCTTAATCTTAAGTATCAATCACAAGACATGATAGGCAACTTTGACATCTGCAGGCAGGATTAGACAGCTGTAATATAACTTCACTTAGGAGTTTATTGACGTTTCCATTTTGAGTCTAATACTCGCCATTGACTGTTTTTTTGACGTTCATTAGCTATGAAGACTTTGGAAACCCATCGCATTATAGAAGAGTTAACATGCTAGAAAGGCATTGACTGCCTGCCTCAGGCTTTGAAGAAGCATTAATGTCTTCCATATGAACCTGCCTGACAGCAGAGTGCTATATCTGAGGCCTCTGTCAGGATGAATGTTCCTGTCTTCAGAGAGGAGGCAGCCTGGTACCTGAGACAGGCCTTTCTCCATAGCAGCGACCCATTCTTGAACTACCATCCCTAGTACATTGGTCTGGCATTGACATGTGCATCATTAAATGTTCAGGCTAAAACTGTCCTGTTCACCTGAGCTTCTGATGGCCAATGAATACATTTCTGCTTTAAACTGCTCACTTATTTCTGCTGTTTTACTTCTTTAACTATATTGATTTGAATCAGATTTGTAGACGTGGTGGAAGCTGGATTTTTTAAGCAAGTAAGTAAGTACCGCTAAGTTAGTTAGTTATAGGAAAAATAATTATTATCCATTTTGGCAAGTATATAGGGTGCTATAAAAGCCCAGTGGGTTACTGTTTATTGTTCTACCAGCCAAAATACAGTTTATTATCCTGTTGACTGTTGTTGTTAATTAAATTTCTATACCACCCTTCATCCAAGGATCACAGGGTATTTTACAATGTAAAAACACAAAAATACATACCATAGTAACAAACAAAGACAATACCCCCCCCCCAGTTTAAAAGGCCATAGACTGTTGAATTAGCCAAAGGCCTGTCACCTAAAGATATGCAGCATAAGTGCCAGGTGAACCTCCCTGAGGAGAGCATTCCACAAATGGGGAGCCACCACAGAAAAGGCCCCTTCTTGTGTTGTTGCCTTCTAGACCTCTCATGAGGGAGGCACATGAAGAAAGGCCTCAGATGATTATTGCAGGATCCAGATCGGTTCATATGAAGAGAGGCAGTCCTTTTGTTCCACTTCTCTTTTTAAAAAAAGGTTTTTCTCCCTTAGACAATGCACCACTTTTGGTATAACATCTGCAATTGACTCAGACACGGTGGGGCACCTGTGTCCTCCAACTCCCATCATCCCTGACCACTGGCTGGGCTGATAGGAGCTGGAGTCCAGCAACACCTGGAAGGTCACAGGTACCCTGTCCCTGGACTAAGGCTTCTCTCCTGTGTGTACTTACCTGAGTGTAAGCCCCAATGAACCTCTGAGTAAACATACATACAATAGGACTGCATATTTTATAGAGTGCATCATGTAACGTGAGCATGTTTGATGGAAACAGAAGCAAGCAGAAAGGACAGGTCCCTGCCCTTAGGAGCTTACACTTTGCCCTTTCTGATATTGGTAGGGACATTGCTTAGCCTTTACGCTCACGTGTGCCATGTGCTTGTTTGTGCCAGTCTGTCTCCTTCCAGATTGTGGAGACAAGCAATTGTGACAAGAATGCAAGATTTGAATAGGCTCTTATTAGTCTCCCAACTCAGCAAGCTTTACTTACAGCTTGCACTAGGTGGCAGGCTATACACTTGCATTTGGAACACGAGGTGGACAGTGTACATCAGGGTCTATTATATTGCATTTGGATAGCTGCTGGTAGAAGCCACGCCCAATGTCTCAGTGTTTTAGAGATCATGACATTTGTTGTACTTTTGGAAGCCCCACTCCGAAGCTGCCAAGATGGCTGATTTAAAATACACCTTGTCAAAACAAACCAACAGTTTTATTTACAAGGAATAAAGTCACAAAAACCAGGAGCAAAGAGATGAAAAACTGGATGGATCACGATGTGCCTTGAGTGTGTTTTTTTTTTAAAAAAATGCTGTGCCGAGAACAATACCTAAGTGCCCTATTGATTTTTTTTAAGAACAATTTTAATGTTTAAACTTTGCTCCAAAGTTAACTTTGCTCCATCTATGTTCTATGTAAGTCTAGGCTGCCCTTGAGCTCAGATTGTTAGTCAAGTTGAATTTTCTGAGTAATGCATTCAAATGGAAAATGATGCCAAACCACTAAACTCATTTTCTATTATCTTCCAATCCAGAGTCTATTATAAGATATATAAGTGAACTCTCACTGATGACTGGACAGGATAATTTCATTATTGCCAGGAAGATATGCATTTACTGACTCTGACACCACCAAAATCACCTTTTGGTTAGGAGAAGGGATTGAGTTCCAGATACCCTAAGACAAAAAACACAACATCACACTCAGGTGCTCCAAGCTCATTGATAAACATCTGACAGGGTGGGGTTGTTATAAACATGTTTTGAACCCAGATGAAAACCACAATGGTCTCCAAGGTGGGGTCATAACATGACCAAACTGGCTTTAGTTACCATGACTATGGAGCCTGATTATGGACTTCTCATCTTCCTTTGCCTCTTCCCTAGTTCAAAAGATAAGCTTTGCGGTGTGTGAGAATATCGATTGTCCTTGAGCAACTGCACAGATTTCCTAGATCAGCCCAGATAGTCCCCCTGAGAAGTGAGAGGATCAAAAATAAGATGCCTCTCTGTGTTTATATGCAGCCGTAGTAGGAACCCTGGAAGAAGCAGAGCATGTGAGCAGTTTGTCAACGGTAAACATAAGAAAAGACTTCTGAATCAGGCCAATGGCCCATCTAATCCAGCATCCTGTTCTCACAGTGGCCTACCAGATGCCCGTGGGGAGCTCATAAGCAGCACTCTGTAACAACTCCATCCAACTAGGATTCCCAGCAGTTGGTATTTAGAGGCATACTGCCTCTGACAGTGGAAGCAGAACATAAACATTGTGACTGGTAGCTGTCCTCCATGCTTTGGAAAAGAGTATGGAGGAACAGTGATGATGACAAAACCCAGGTCCTGTGTATTGCTAGGGACTACTTGGTTTCTTAAGAATATGTCCAGACACTGGCAGAGGAAGAGGAGTGCAGGGGGAGCGCACCACCTCCGGCAGCGCGATCCCAGTAGGGTGCCATTGCGGCTGCTCCCCCGCCCGCGCTGGGCACCACGCCCCTGCAGATGGCTTGCCCAGCCTCCAGGACGCGTGCACCAGCTCCACCCCCGCCTGCTCTCTGCCCCCCCCCCCAGTGCCGGAGTATGAAGCTCTGCCACTGCGTCCAAATTGCTAATATGTGAGAACATGAGAAGGAGATGTCCATATTCAAGAGCACTGTAAGCAATAGGAAAGCACCTGCTCCTCAGGCGGTAGCATCTTCACCTGCCATGCATACATAGCCTAAGAACTGAAAGGTAGTCAAAGGCAAAATTCTGAATGCCATAGGAATGGTGCTTTTTTCCTAAAAGGGGAAAAAAAGTTTGGGGGGGGGTACTCTCATTTTGACTCGAGAAAATCACAATTTTATCGTTCAAATCAGGAAAAATAAATACAGTAAATGGACAAAAGTACAAAGATTCACAAAAATTTTCCATACCCCTCCCAAGAAAAAAGCACTGGGAATGGGATTATAGTTTTGTTTTCTGAAGTAAAGAAAATTCCCCTTCAGAGGAAAGGATATTTGAGAGTTACACTTATAGATCTCAGCATACAGTGATGAGCTGCAACATTCAGTCCTTTAGCAAATAGCAGAGAATGTCTTGGTAAGTTGGTTAGATTATTTGTTGCTCAGTCATTGGGTGTAGATATGTGAAGGGGAGTATTATGGGCTAATTTGCCAGTCTATGAGGCTGTGTATGGAACTGAGCAGAGGTGGATGGTTCAGTCACACTGTGTGAAGAGCCTTGTGGCGGCACCACAGGGGGCCATCTACCATGATGTAGAATGGAAGGTGAGAGGTGGGGGGGTGCATTGTACAGGACCCCACTGAAATTTGAGATCCCAAGGTCCACCATCGATGTGAGAAGTATAATACATGTTATCGGCCACTTAAGAGTGGCAAAGAGGACATCTAATTACGCTCTTCTACAGTACCAGTAGCCTAATATCTGATACCTATTTCTATAAAAAATGCAAAGATTGCAGGCAGTGGAACAATCAAACAACTGGTTTGCTGTATATCCAGTACATTGAATTTGCTGCACACCTGGTACTGAAGTTTATAGTTTGGAAAGTAATTTGTTCAGTTGACATTTATTTGCAATTCCCAAACTGATTCAAAATTCGCACTTCTCCAAATCTTGCAATGTCGTTGTTCAACGAAATGAATGTGCACAAAAATGCATATGCTGGTGAAAGTGACATATAAAAATACAATACATTATATTTGGGGGAATTCCTTGCAACCCCCCCCAAAAAAACCCAACACAACAACAACCCACAGACATGTCCATCATTCCCTATTATAAATAATGAATAAATGAGTTAACTGGGACAAGTTGCTAGAGTTGTATGGAGGCAGTGAGAAAGTATGGTTCAGTCAGTCAGTGCTTTGGAGGGAGTCATAGAACACTTCCAGACTGCTATTATTTTTTGGTGGGATTCAATCACGTACCGTCAATTTCAGGTTGCACTATGAGAATTGATTTCAAGCTCTTGTTCAACACACACATATCCTGGTGCCCAAATCAGACATTTCGCCATTAGAAAGGTGACAGGAAAATATCCTGGAAAGTGTGTGATAACATTTGCTTGGCACAATATTGTCTAACCTCTCTGCAAACAAATAAAAATGAATAGCCTTTAATAGCCAACTTCACCTAATCTCCATGCAAACCAATCAGAATGAATGTTCAATAAACAGGGCATCTGAAAGCGACCAAATAACATTGGGTAGATCAGATGGATCTCTGAGAAAGTGGCAGTGGGGGTAGTTTTGGAAGCTGTAGACACCTAGCAAGGTGCTTTATAGCTTGGCAGGAAGGAGGGCTAGGCTTTCAAAAGACTGAGCATTCATAATTATGGGCCACCACTGTTCCTGAAGCACTCCAAAACCAGAGGTTTTAGGTTTCCACGCCTTACAATAGCAGAATAAAACTGCAGCCAGCCCCCACCGTGAGCATAACAAGCTGAGATATCTTATTTTTCTTCCTTTATGGGTTTATTCTATACCATGCCCATCTCACTTCAGGAAACAAAATGTAAATCTCTAAAACTGTCACTTTCTCCACATAATAGTGAATTATTACTGAGATTCTGTTATCCCGATAGTCTATAATAACAGCACTTTCCTGAGCGAACAATCACATCCCAACCGAGCTCACAGCTGAAAGGATGAAACCTGCCATTGAAAATTTCTGGCAGAAAGGCAGTGTGTTCTCTCAAAGAAAAGAACTATACAGAAGGAAAGGGAAGAGGGACTGCTTCCTACGGCTGCCTCCAAACTCTTCTTGATTGCTGTATTGCCTTAGCTTGAGTCATAAGGATGGCTGCTTTTCGAATTAAATCTTCCTTGCACTTTTTGACGATCTATTGCTCTCTTAATCTATCTGTATTCATAGGCAAGGTTAGAAACATTGATGTTTGAGCTTTCACGCAGTTCCTTCTTAAGATCCATGATCTTCTGAAAAAGTCAATCTAGTCCCCCCTCAGCACGATGTCTGGTTACGGCCCATTGTTGCTCATGATTTCTAATTGGGCTGGGCGTGAGTGAGTGGCAATGTGGCTTAGGTTTTGCTGTGCCCCTAGCTAACTAATTATACTCATTATTAAGGGGTCCCCCCCACCCTGTGATGCGAATTAATGGATTCTGACTGAATGAACTGAGTGCCATAAGGCTACTGCCTTTCGTGAAATTTATGCATTAATTAATCCTTTCATTAACAAATTATTTATACTATCAGCTTCTCTGGCTGTGATGTGCAAACTCATTAAGCTGTTGTATCTGGTGAGTTATGGGCAGAGTTATTGGCTAAAAGAAAGCACCTTAAAGTCCCACTGATTCCAACAGAAGAGACGAGGGGAAGGGGCATAATTCTCTGGTAGAACATCTGCTTTGATGTGGGGGGTTCCAGATTCAATGCCCAGCGTCTCCAAGTAGGCTGCCTGAAACCTTGGAGAGCTGCTGCCAGTCAGTGTCAATGGATCAATGGTCTGAGTCAGGATAAGGCAGCTTCCTTCGTTCCCACAACCAGCACTTGCTTAAATATCTGCCATTGCATTTAATGGGTCTTAAAAGGCCTAATATTTGCTGGATCATGCTTTTACTAGTCTCACTAAAACAAAGAGGCCAATTCTGCCAAATACCATGCAGGCAAAGCAACACGTAGGATGAGACTTGAGTAACTTGAAAACTGGGCTGGATCTAGACACATCAAAGAAGTGTCTCAGTTAAACATGTTTTAAACTTTGTATGAGAAATTGGCTTGGCAAAAATGGGACTCCACAGCACCATCGGGTATCACAATGTTAGAATGCATAAACAATGCATATAAAGCGCTTTTTTTCTTTGCCAATGTCGCTGAGTCCCTGGTATGAAAAGATAATTGGTAGCCCATGTCAGCCCTAAGAAAAGAGCTGTTGATTTAGCCCAGGGGTGCGCAGTTGGTGCTAAACACAAGTGGTCCTGCAGCAGGCTCTAAGAGGTGCATCTGTAGGACGAGGATCATGGCTGGAAGACTCTGTTGTCTTTGCTTGTCTTGCCAGGAATCAGATGGCACTTTAGCTGTAGCGATCAAGTCACATCTGCAAGACTTGAGCAAAAGCTGGCCTTTGGGAGAAGACCACCTATAAGATTTGACTGAATTGCTGCCTTGGTGCTGCTCTCCCTAAATAGGTGCCCATCTCTCTTCATGCTATAGACCTTCATTTTAGCCAAAGAAAGCTGAAAGGAAATTTCTCCTCATGTTGTCTTTTTTTGCAGTCTGCACCAATGAAGGTGTGTGTGTTGGTGGTGGGGAGATCTCCACTGCAGTAATTTGTATGCATGCAATATCTGTATCCTGTCTTTCCACCAAATGGCACTCAAGGTGGCTACTTTATTTTACTCCATGGGAGTGCGGGTTTGTGGGGATTCCAAATCCTTTATTTTGAGCTGGAGAGTAACATTGTCATCAACATCTCCTTTGCTTTTTTCACTTTGTCTATTGACAATGTGTCTATGGGGGGGGGGGAGTCAAAGTACGGGAGCAACATTTGTTGACACGAGATTGCATTTCAAGGGTGTTAAGTTTGTTGTTGGATCAATTTGATCCATTGCTTTAAGTGTCTTTATTGGGGGGGGGTAATGTGTTTTATTACTGCTGCGCGGTAGAGTATTGTATGGATTGTTTATTTTATATTCTGTATGCTGCTCTTGTATCAATAGAGTTTATTGATAACAGTTTTAAAAATGAATTTATTTATGAATGCATGTACAGTATACTTAACCTTTCACAAAACATCAGGATGTTGTGCAGCAACATGAAAAATGAAAAAAACAAAACAAAGAAAAACATACAGAAAAAGTGGCTTAATGACAATAACCACAAAATCCTGTTGTTGTTGTCGTCCTAAGAAGAGGACAGACATAATAACACCATGAGATGTAAAAGCAGGCACAATAAAGGGGGACAGCCATTTATTCCATATCTTTCTCTAATTCATCAGGGGTTGCTTTGATTTCATTCTTCCCTGACCCAGTGATGTCATTTACTAAGAGATAAGCCCTAATTCTATTGACATCAGTAACTAAGATCTTGTGAACTGAGCCAAAGAAAGTTCAGAACTAGAAGTGGCCTTGTTTTTTTTTTAAAGGACTGGTTCACCTTGTGACTAAAGGGCAGGAAGAACAGCAATAGTGCAAAACGAATAGAGGATGCAAATCTTTTTATAGTGCTTGAAAGCACCGGCTGATCAAATCATTCTGTTTCTGAACGACATTAAACAATTTAAGGCGCGACCTGGCGAATATACCACATATGAAGAGTCAGGTTCATTACAATGCAGTAAAGCGTTTACCATTTGACTTTTCCTTCAAAGGACTTCTTTGGCACGTCCTCTCTGATCTCTGCTATCTTTTCTAAGGCTTTTGTGAAGAACACAACTTTCAAAGGGAGTGATCAGACTTGCATGCTGCTGCTGGATTAAATGCGCAGATAAGGGGAGCTAATTTGTGCTGCCCAAGTGCTGGTCAATCCATATTAAAAAGGGAGATTTGAGGACTTGGATCCAGAGAAGGCTTGTGGGGGTTTGCTTTCCTTCTTCTTGAGGCTGGAGGAGTGTGCAAATTGGACCAATGGTCTTAGCACAGAACGAGCATGATCAGTGAACTGAATTTGAATCTGAGGGACCTGGATTGAAGGCCCACCTCTGCTATGAACACGGAGGAGGGCAGGCTCCTCCTCTAGGCCTGTCTGGCCCATTGCTCAGCAATGTGCAGGACTCTCCTCAAGTGGGGTGTCAGGGGGGAAGAGAGCCAGCAGGACTGAGGCTGTCATGCTGCTGGGTATTAGGGGCAACCTCTGACTCCTCTCTGTCTGAGTCTGCACTCACACTGAGACTCAGCCTCCAGACCTGTCCTGGAAGGCACTCCTTTTCCTGACTCCCCTTGATTGGTCAAACCCCCTGCTTCTAGCACCTCTCAACTGCTCCTTTCACCCAGACTGCTTCCCAGTGTCCTACCACCACAATCTGGGGTCTAATTTTTCTTCTTCTATGTCCTCCCTGGGGGGCTTGGGAGTGCAGCACCCTCTGCTCTTCCTCATATAACCAGTCCCCCTCTCTCACACCCATACCCACCCACACATAAACAACTATCTTGCTGAATTCAGACATATGAACTGGCTTTAGTATATCTCCCTTAAGGGAGATCTCCTACAATAGCCCAAAGTAGTATGGCAGCTTTAACACTTTACAAAAAATTAGTTGCATTTATAAAGCTTTCAGTGGCACAGTGAGAGAGGAAATTGGACATCTGGCCTTTGCTTGGTTTTTTTTTTTTTTTTTTTTTTTAAAGCAGGTGGCAGCTATTTGAAAGAAGGTGTCAATCAAGCTGATGGGTCTCTCAAGCCAGTACTGGAATGGAAAGAATGAGTGCAAGAAAGGAGGACGTTTCTCAAACACAAACAAATTAATGTTGGCAGCCAGTGCGTGGAATGTGGGAAATTGTGCCATTGTCTATGGTATTTTACTAAAAATGTTTTCTGTAAATTATAGCTATTATTGCAAGAGCCTTTCTTTCAGTGGGTATAAAAGAGAGCTTAGTTTATACCTAGGGATGCTTGGTGCTGCTTGCATTAAATAATTTCAGTTGCAAATTATGACAGCCTCAGTATCCATGTCAGAATGTATGAGTGTGTGTGTGTGTGTGTGTGTGTGTGTGTGTGTGTGTAAAGGTATATCCAGAACATGTTCTCTATAAGGCTTTCCTAAAAAGTGACCAGTCAATCTTTTGTTTTCAAGAGAGATCCATTTTATTTAACTGAGGGACTTCAATGTGTTCTTTACCTATATTAGACTGGTGTAGAGTACCTTTCAAAATTCCTTCTCATGGATGCTGCGTTGGGAACAGACTATATCCATTCTTGGACCTACTTCAAAAGGGGCCTTTTCATAAGCAGAGTTACTCAATTTGCTTTGTGATAAAACAATTGCAGTAGACACACACATTCAGCTTCAGAGTGTCTTCTTTAGTGTGTTGGTTAGAGTATTGCTAGGGTATTTTGCTCTTCACTGGTGAACTGTGTAGCATTGCCAGGACTGAGCATTGCTTAGGCATTAGCATTCCCTGCATAACTGCCAATACCCCTCAATAACTATGGTCTGTGGATGGGGCCCTGCAGACTGTACTTCAACCTGTGAATGTCCATTTGGTGAGGACCCATTTGATTGGGATATTTTCCTTTGTGGAATGTTTTCTCTATTGAGATTAGGGACACCAGCAGTGAGGTGTTTCCATAATCAACTAAATAATATTGATTGTTGTTAAATTTCTTAATCACTGTTCTCAATATGACCCAAACAATGAAACAATGATTCCATAGACTATCCATTTTATGCACCCAGTACAATTAATAAAACAAAAACGGGTAGTATATAGAATTAGCTAAAAATAAGCGAAATATTAATGATCAAAGCAGCCCATAACATGCCACCAAATGGCTTAGAGTAGAGGAAGGTTTTAACTGTTTCCTCAGGCTTCTCCTGACCATTAGTTGTTTTTAAATTGCATTTTGTTGTGCTTTATAGTGTAAACTGCTTTGGGATTTATTTTTGGAAAACAGAAAGCAGAATAGAAATTCATTCAATAAACAAATAATACTTGCTTTATTTGTACCTGTGAGATGGTAGAAAGGGAAGATACTTTCTGCATAAGTGGTGTGACCACACAGGGAACTAAAGAGGCAAGCTGCAAAAGGTTGGGTGAACTGGGCCACATTTAATTAAATATTTAAACCCCAAACTGATCTGCATAGGTGAAAAAAGGTGTGGGATTAACCAGTAGCCAAACTCTGGGTGAGTTAACCCTGCCAGCGGCCAGGGGTAGCCCATTTTCTACCCCTTTCCTTAAGCCCCACCCTTTCGGGTGAGCAGGGAGAACTTCCTGCTCCACTCCCTCCCTGGGCCCCACAATTCTGAGGAGGTGTAACAAGTTGTCCCCAAAGGTGCTCCCTAATCATGCCATGGGATACTACAGCCCTGAAGGCAGGTCTCAGGACTACACCCTCCTTCTTTAAAGGGTCCTAAGGGTGCTTACCAAACCTTAACAAGCTCATAACTTCCTACACCTCCCTGACAATCTGGCCAATGAACATACTTAATGACTACCACCTGCTAAATGCACACACCACTATGCTAGTTGGTGTCCACTACTACCACACTTGCTCATACAACTCTGCATGTTTACAAAGGGATGGGTAGCTCTTTGAGCAGGAGACTGGGGTTTGAGCTCTCACTTCTTCTAGTTCTGTCACTGTATTACCATTGGTCCAATGTAGCATGAATCCATTATTTCTTTAAGACATGAATCAGGAACTAGTGGTTCCCCAGATGTTATTCTCAGCTCCCATCAGCCCCAGACACCATGGCCAACAGTGATTAGGGGGCTGGAGCTGCCTCATCCCTGATGTATGGGGTAGGAAAGGTTCCATTAATTTGTCTAACAAAATGCTGGATCCCCCACACTTCTGTAGCAGTCTTTCCCATGTGCATGCATTTTACAATGGCAGCAGAGGAAACAATGGGTTTCCTTTTTTCAAGAAGCATGAAATATTTCATGGCCTCAGTCGGAGACACTCCAAATAGGTCATCTATTGTGAATTTAAGTGCCCTTTAATTACATTTAAACAGCACATACTCTTCTTACCCTGGATTTTAAAGGGCTGCCAACTAATTGTTCCATGATTGCTATGATGTGGCATTTGCCACCTTGACTATTTGTATTCTACTGCCTTTACCTCTATATAGATATTCCCTATGTCCTTCTGCCCCATCCTTGTGACAAGAAGGGCACCTCATGGGAACAGAAGAAGCCACTTCCTATCCACTGTTCTGCAAAAATGCACATGAACATTCAGTCTGTATATGAACAGAGTTCTTGAAGTGGAAAGCAATAGCAGGTGTGTCTGGTAAATCAGCCAAGTCATGAGCATCTCAAGGGCTAAGGCTGTTGCTCTTATGCCAGTCATTCTGGCTGATGGTCGCTAATGAGCATTTTGGTTGACAGTAGGCAATGCTCAAAGTCCCACCCCTTGACATGATATCTTCCTCACAGATCAGTCAACTTCTCCATTTGTCATTCTTAAAGGCCAGCTCTTGGCACTTACCAGCCTGGGGGGGGCAAAAATGTATAGCTAACTTCATGCCATCTGCCTTGATATCATGAAGCATTTGAAAGAAAGAAGCCTGCTACAGTACTTTTTTTCTGTCTCCTCTGTCCTTCCTATTTTACAAAATGCTCAGTCTGTGGCATTTGCCACCAGAGCAGAGACCACATCTTCCCATTTGCTTCACTTGTTCTCAGTCCATATAAACCAGGGACAAAACACAAAAAGCCCTGCTGAATCAGACCAAAGGCTATGGCCTGATTTGGTCCTGACAATTGGGAAATACTGGCCTGTGAGCGTTCCAATTGGAGAGCAGCCTTTACCAAAGGTGTCATGGACTTTGAAGATGCTCAAACTCAGGACGAAAAGGAGAAACATGCTAAGAGGAAGGCATGTTTGGCAAACCCTCACCATGATCAACTCCTGCCCAGAAACCTATGTCCCCACTGTGGAAGGACGTGTGGACCCAGAATTGGCCTCCACAATCACTTACGGACTCACTGTTAAGACTGTTTTAATGGAAAACAATCTTACTCGGCTACAAGAACAGTAATCGCCAAAGAAGAAGAATGGTCCTACAGTGACCAATCACATGCCTTTGGGAAGCCCACAAGGAACAAATGGGGGCAAGAGCCCTTTTGTGCTCATATTCTCTGGCAACTAGTGTTCAGAGGTAATCATTGATAGCCTTATCCTCCATGGATTTGTTCAGTCTCCTTTTGAAGCTATCTGCTTTGGTGGCCATAACTGTATCTTATAGTAGCAAATTCCATACTTAAATAACTATGCTTGGTATGAAGGAATACTTTTGTCTGTCCTGAATATTCCAATAATCAACTTAATTGGATGACACCAGGTTCTAGTATTATTAAAATATCTGCCCATCCACACCATGCATAATTTTGTACTCTTCAATCATTGCTCCAGACATTGTAACCTGTGGCCTTCTGAATGTTGTTAGGTAACCCCCTTCATTCCTGATAGCTGGCTTGGATTGATGGGAGTTGGATTCCAACAACATCTGAAGGGACACAGAATCTCCATTCCTTATATAAAGCTTATTACAGGTCTGCATATTCCATAATCTTCCTGGTTGATGGGATTTTTCTACAACTACAATCCTAAATCATGGTAATAATCATTCCAGTAATATGCACAACAAGATAGCTTTTATCCAGACCTCTCTCTCCTGAACCTTGACTTATATAACCCTGTTTTGATATTTTTTGAAATCTCCAGATTTCTGTGAGTTTCTGTTTGGGTTGGAGATCTCTCTTTTGCTCCTTGGCTTGCATTTGCTCCTTCTCTTCTCAGAGCTTTGTATTGTTACACTGTGTTCCTGTATCACAGATCTTTGTATATAGACAGTTCAGGCACAGAAGCAGAACCAAATAGCAGAGATTCATTCAAGCATTGAAAGGAACACAGGGCTCCAGATCTTCTCACCTCATTATCTTTTGGTGTCCCAGCTATATTCCAGCTCATTTTCTCCCAGTTGCTTATTAAATATTTTTAAATGGTATGATAGTTCTACTTATCCATTCTTTTCACTCATGCTCTCTTACTATGGACTGTGTTGACAATGAACTAGCTGCACTCCTGACCCACAGCTTTTCTAACTATCCAATGGGTTTCTAAGGCATCCAGTATGCCATGTCCACAATTTCCCCTTGGTGGAATTCTAGGCAAGAAAGTGTTTTCCTTGAAAAAAAATGCTGGTTATTTCCCTTTGCTCTCCTACTGGCAGGATCAATTTAAGGTAGTCATACCTGTTTGTGGAATGCTCGTATCTTATAAGTGGGGACGCGGGTGGTTGCTGTGTTCTAAACCACTGAGCTTATTGGGCTTGCCGATCGGAAAGTTGGCTGTTTGAATCTGTGTGATGGGCTAAGCTCCCGTTGCTCTGTTGCAACTTTTGCCAACCTAGCAGTTCAAAAGCATACCAGTGCAAGTAAATAGGTACTGCTGCAGCAGGAAGGTAAACAGTGTTTCCGTGTGTGCTCTGGTTTCCATCACAGTGTTCCGTTGTGCCAGAAGCGGTTTAGTCATGCTGGCCACATGACCTGGAAAGCTGTCTGTGGACAAATGCCGGCTCCTTCGGCCTGAAAAGCGAGATGAGTGCCGCACCCCATAGTCGCCTTTGACTGGACTTAACCATCCAGGGGTCCTTTACCTTTTACCTTTACCTTACAAGTAAGGTTGGTGCTGGCACTGGTATATTTTATGTGCCAAATCTCTTCCAATCAGATTATAAATCATGCAGGGGATTTTCATACACAGTCAAGGCTGCCTATTGCAGACATGATCTTCAATGCAATGATGGCAATGGTGGGGGCAGGAGAAGTAGTGTGACTTTCAGAACAGGCATAAACACACTACTGCGAGTTCCTTTCAACATTTCTGTCCTCTGCATGTGAGCAATCCAGCACTTATGGTTCTATGATCAGAATGAGGGTGAGTTCATTCATGATTGAAACATGAAATGTTGAGCTGAATGTGAAAAACAGCCATCAGAGATCAAATTGACTACTGGAGTAGTCATGCCACCTGACATTACTGAATGGAAGAATTTTCCATGGAAGCAAATCACATGTTCAGCTATGATGAGATGAATGAGATCTACACATATGAAATTGCTCTAAGGTAATTTCATACCTGGTCATTCCACTGCCTTTAATGGCCTCATATTTCATTCTTTTCCTTCTTTGTTTATAAATTGCTTCCTATGGAACATCTCGAAGCTGCCATGTGGAACATTTTCATTAAATGTAGTACTTTTCACTGAAACTGTTTATTTTCCCCCTCCACCCCATCAGCCATTTCCAAACACCATATACAGATGACCTTTTTTTTTTTGACAAGCTGGCTTTATTAATGCAAATTACAAAACCTAATTAGATCTTGCAGAACTATACACCAACTAAACAGTCTCTACTGCATTATTTTGAAGTTTACTAATTACTTTCACGAGCTACAAGCTTGAAGAAAATTCAGGTAATAATACACAGGCAAACATACACAGATCTATCTTGGCACGTGAACAATGTTTCATAGGGTTTGAGAGACATATAAATGAAGCCAAAGTACACACACTAGAGAGAGCCTCCTGGGAATTCTTAAAAGGCAGGAAAGGGTGTCCCACAGAGGTTGTTTCAGCTCGTTAATGAGCTGACTTAGCATGACAATTCCTTGCAAGTTGCTTTTAAATTATATAAATATGTAAAATGAAAGCTTATTTCCTTGTCCACCACTGGGGAAGGCTGCTTGGGAAAGTGCCCAGAAGAAAATGGATTTTGCTGCACAGCATATTCTGAATTTTCAATGTTTATTCATTGTTTAAAGGGGTGTGTTTCACGTTAAACAATTCTGTGATAATTAAAGGCATATTTAAATGTTTTCTATCCTCTCATTAGGCCTACTCTCACCACAAGGGCTTTCCCATCTCAGTTCCTGCTGTCCAAGCTAATCCTTTCTAGGAAAAGGGATTGATGTAAGGAAATAAGAAGAGCCGAACTAGAATAGACCAGGGCTTATCTAGTCCTGTATTCTGTTTTTCTGCAGTGGCCAACCAGATGCCTATAGTAAGTCCACAAGCTGGACACGTGGTACATTATAGTGTAAGACATGTTGGTATAGGAAATACTTGCATTATACGACACATAGCTTTCTAACTCAGGGGTCCAATAGGAAAACAATTCTATTGGAACCAATGAGTCCTAGGTTTATGCAACTGCATGTTACAAAACTGCAAGGCTACAAATGAGAACTTGCATGGAGTCATAGAATCGTACAAGTTGCAAGGGACCATGATCACCTAGTCCAACCCAATGCAGGAATCTTTTGCCCAATGTGGGGCTCAAGCCCATAACCCTGAGATTAAGAGCTTCATGATCTACTGACTGAGCTGTCCCAGCTGTCAATGTGTGAAGAAACCTCACAACTCACACTAGATTGTCTCCTCTTGCCTTTTGCAGTCCTTGTTGCCATATCCCATACTGTACCATGGTGTCCCCTACCAGTCAAGAGCAGCTTTCCAGAGACTCATGTGCATTGCAGAAGGGAGAACTGGCAAAAACCAGGAGACCCACTGGATACAACCCCATTTGTACCTATGGATTGAATTTTCCAGGTGACTCAATTAAATGGGAGAATCAAAACTGCCAGTCATCCATAATAACCAATAGAGTCATACTTTCTGGGGTGAGGATTGAGCAGGATGTCCCATAATGTGCTCCTCTCACAAACCGTTAAAGCTGATCTTCGCTACCACATGATCTGAGCATTAGCTGTTAATTAAATGTACAGTAATCCTAATGCTAAATAGAGTTTTCTTGACAAAAACAACATCACTGCTTTTTGGTAAAAGACTTTATGCGATCTGCTAGTAGAGGTTTCACATGTAAACACATACTGGTAAGGGTGGAGAGCTGTCATTTCCCCTAGTCATTAGTCTAACCATGACTGCTTATTTGGAACCTGTTAATACAGTCCTAGCCAAATCCGTTCATGTACTTGATGGCTGAGGGACTTGGCAAGAGTAGAGGGAGGCAGACAGTGGAAAAGGTGCTTGAAAAGAAACCATTGAGTTGGCTGCAGAGACCTAATTCTACAGCTTTGTCAGCTGGCTGTAACCAAGGGGGCTCTTTGAGCTTCAGTCAGGCTACTAACATGATCCATGATTTGGCTGCGGCAATCATTTAAATGCTCATCTTTTGTCAATCTGTTCTGGCTTAACCAACTGAGTCCTGAGAGAGAGCAAAAGCTTTGCAGCTTACAACCCTCTCCCCACCTCACCTCCAATATGCAGACCTAACTGCTGATGCTCTTCTGAGCTCTCAGGAAGCACTACCCTTACAAACATAGCAAGGGCCACTGTTAAGATCATTCCAACAGATGTTTGCATGGCACATCAAAGCAGAGGAGAAAAATAAACTAAAGCTTCAAAAATATCATTAAGCAGACTTTCACAGGATGAATGGCTTGCAATCAATTGAATAGCTGACATGCTGCTGTGAGAGCCAAAGATTGTGTCTTCTGGTGGCACCCAGGTACCATCTTTGACTGGCTTCCAGCTAACATATTTAAATTCCCTCCCTTTATGTTGGAGTTTGCTAAATTATCTCTTGTTTTGCTATGACAGAAATCATACATTGAGTCCAGAAATTAAGATTTTTCTCCCTGAAGGGCACACTCTTTAAGAAATTTGTCATTCACACATTTTGAATATGCCTTTCTTATGTAGCTGACAAAGACAAGAGGAGTAGAAAATAATGTGAAGCAGAATAATTGAGGGCAATGTGTCTTTTAATTTGTGTCTGATTCTGAAGAAATCCCAAGATGCCGCAGCAATTATTTGGTTTCTATGGGTACTGAGGATCAGCTGTGTTAAGGGCAAACATCCTTCCAGCCTCAAGTGGGCCATTATTTCAAAGACGGTTGTGCCACAGTCATTTGATTAGAGATGTCAGAAATTATTGGATATATGGCTAGTTCCATCTTGATTTCTAGTGTTGATCCTGAAAGCCTGTGAAACTCACATGTGCATGTTTTCATCACTTGGGGACTGCAACATCCATGAATGACTTTTGTCTGTGATTGGGCCTTTGCAGCTCTATATCCAAGAGAACTTTCATTTTACTGTAGGCTCACAGGCATATAAGCCTTTTTTGGATATCCAGCTGAATTGGGATAGTGGGAATGAAGAGGTTCCTGGTTGCAAGCCCCATCCCTAACCTATGTATATTTGAAGGTGTTAACTTGTGTATATACAGTTCTCTCCATACAATCAGGATACCTACTTTCCAGATTCCCAATCACACAAAAGAGCATATGCACATAAACTATGTATCTTCAAATGTATGAGCATGAGTCGGTGTTAGGCATCTTCCCTTAAGTCACACTTCCTCCCAACAAGTTTACAGTGTATACTCATCAAAGGCATGAATGGGGCTAATGCTGTTCAGTAATCAGTTGATGTATTCAGTTTGCAGTCATTAAATGGGGAGGAATAAATCAAGCACAGAAGAATCAAGTGATCCAGGGCCAACCAGGGAACCAGCTGTTAGTCCTGAATTAGTTCCAGGGGGTGGGCTAATGTTAAGGTTTTAAAAAACCCAAATGAAACCAAGAGCAGAGGATTCACGACCATGGCTTGCTCCTTTGCAAGCAGCTTCTCAGCTGGGAAGCAACTTGCAAAGGAGTACCCTGATTCTATGCCTCTTCTGAGCAGCAGTTAAGTGGAAGCACCTGTGGGATACTGCGTTGCAAGCAGCTTTCCTGTAGGAAAGCCGTTTGGGAAGAAGCACTCTGCAACCCACAGGATTGATGCCTCCATGCAACAGATGATGCATGGAGGCATCAGTCCTGTGGGTTGCTGCTTTAAGGATGGGGCACTAGGCTGTAAGGAGAGTCAGCTGGCATAGGGCTCTTACCTTTCCCCCAGAAAGACGCAGTCAGGTGGGTCTTGGCCTTTTTACATGGTTTTTCTATGCAATGCTTGGCTCTCCTTCTTTCATGATATCCTGATCCTTGACAGCTCTGGGCCATCAATATGACCCATGACAATATGTGGCAGTCTCAGCTTGACTTGGCCGATGCCCAAATTCCTCTGAATAAGCCTGATTTGGCTCGGGCACAGCCCTAATGTCTAACAGTGGATCAGTTCCAGGTTTTCCCTGTTGGTCGTCAGAAGATGTTATGCATAATTTGTGAACAGTTTATAACTGCTGCATATGAGTTGCCTTGCACTGAAAATGCTGGCCTGGGTAAAGTATAAACTTTGCTAAATGGTGAAGTTTGGACACAGATCAAGAAATTCTTGAGATACAATGAACATGGTGCCTTCCAGATGTTGTTGGATTACAACTCTCATCAGCCCTACCATCATGGTCAATAGGAGCTGGAGTCTAGCAATATCTGGAGGTAACCAAGTTGGCAACTCCTGCTCTAGCTTGTCAAATTTCACCATCAAATTCACACTTAATCATCAGCTTCACCACATTTTAATTAGTCTTGACTATAGCAAATACATCAAAAGTATTTTTTTTTAATGCAGTCTCTGAATCTTTTAAAAATCAAATACGCACAAAATTATGGCCAATTGTATTCATATCAGTCTATCATGGCTATAAAATGGATTTTTATTAATAAAAATAACATAGAAGTAGAAATTCAATTATGCGGATTGTAATCTTACAGATATATCAAAATAACTTTGATGCCATTTTACTGTCAGAAAGGCAAAAGAGGTCATTTTTCCTGTTAGCCATCTGTCATAACTGGCAAGTAAGAACTCATTTTCCTGTTGTTTGGACCGATATTCATATATCCCTTGAATAGGTGATGCACACATTTATTTTGTACATTGCTTAAGACAGAATATTGGAGCATGCAGTGCAGATCTCTACTGCACTTTCACAGTTACTATAATTGAAAAGAACATTTTGTCACTGGTTGAAGGGGATAATCTGATGCCTGTTTAAAACTGCAGAGGGCACCTGTTGGGGCCTGAGAAGAAAACGTACTCAAGTCTACTTGAGTAATTGGGCTTAGTTTTGTGGGGTTTCCCCACTTCCTCATAGTAACATTGCTTACATTATACCTTATTTTGTCACAACTTATCCTGTGGAGACATTGGGCCAGGTCCATAGCAGGGGAAAATGAGTTTGGATGGCAGCTTGTTCTCCAGTTTGTTCAGATAAGGCATATTGGGGTACCACCTTTAGACCCCAGCTACCACTTTTTTTGGGGGGGGAGGCTGCCACACTCCCAAATTGCATAATAATAAGCCCATGTTATTTATTTATGGCAAGATGGGGCTGAGATTCATGGAACTTCCATCAAATTTATCCCAGCATTTGGGCTGGAAAGGTGGTGTCAGCCAGGCACTGGACTGCCAGAGGACTTTCTGTTGGGCATACCAAACTTTCTGTAACCAATAAATTTTGTGGTCATTTTAAACTCCACTTCAGCCTATTCATTTATTTTATCCTTCATATACACTCTGTGCTCCAGACACAAATCTCTGGTAGTTTGGGGTGGGGTGGAGTGGGGTGGGGGCTCTGTTGTGCTAATATACAGTTGAGTTCAATTAGAGACCACCACAAAATTTCTAACATAGATTTCATCGGATTTACAATGTGCTGTGACACAAACAGATTTGGGAACTGGGCTACCTGAAAGCAAACAGGAAATGGTTAATACATAATAGGTCAGGAAGAAAGGAAGATGGGGAAATGACTAGGCCTATTCATTTACACAGCGGTGCCATGGCACAGCGTTAGCACAAAGTCATATAAAATGCTTTAAAACGTATGAAAGGAAAATGCTGTTTTCCTGAAGCAAACAACTTCTGACACCAGGAGGTACCTTTTGTTGGGTTGCTTTGTGTCAAGGAGCTGTCCAGTTGAGTGATTGCACAACTAGATCCCAGTTAAGCCTGGAGAAGAGGAGGTTTCTAACGGACAACAACAATGGGGAACCTTCAAGGAAAATAAGCAGCCAGAGTAATTGAACAAGTGTTTTATGTAACCATCGCTGTATCTTATGAGCCAAGCTGTGCATTGTGTACTGCTTCTAAATCAATGAATTAATAGAATAGCTTATGTGCAACATCTCTATAATTAATAGGTTGGACAGCTTCTGGATCTTACACATAACTGTCCTGAATGGGTAGCAAGCAAACTTTTCTTAACATGTGGACTTTGCATATGTTTTTCAGCTGCTTCTATCAAATTTCTTATGTTCACTTATACAGTGGGGACTAGACTATTTGATCTGGGAAACCAATGTTCTAATTCCATCTCATGCATGAATTCACTGCATGGCTTTGGTCAAATTTGCCTGGGAGAGGGCATTCGCTGTGGCTAATGCTGTGGAATTTCCTCCCTGCAGAGGTATGTCTGGCTGTTGGCATTCCTAGTCACATGCTTGCATGTTCTTCCTCTTGTTTGATTACCAGATCCCATCTGCCTATGCACTAATTGGAGGCTATGGTTAGTGGTCTGCAACTAAAATGAGTTATTTGCCCACCTTGTTGTGGCAATTGTGTGATGTTAAATGTTGATCATTGTTCTGATAACTTTTGGGGGATTATGGAAATTTTAACCATTGCTCTGATAGCTCAGGAGGCAGATGTTCAGTCTGCCCTGTGTGTTTTGCAGGAAGCAGTGACACCTTCCCCATCACCTAGGTCCTAGAGACTCTGATGGAGGCATGAACAGATGGAGCATGTTTAGCCCCCTCCCTGGTGGAGCGTTAGATTGCTTGCTAAGGAACACAACCACTTGCCATGCTAAGTTGTGCTCACTCCATTCCTTCATAATGGGATTGCAAGTGTTGTGTCAGTATCAGATCAATATCTTTGCTTGAGTAGCCACATCACCTGTGGTGCCTTTAATTTTTTTAAAGTATGTTTCTGTTGAAAGATTTTTCATAAGTAACAAAAGTGCACTCAGTGTCTCTGTTTTTAAATCATAGCATCCTTCATACAAATCAATTACAGTCAGTTTGAGACATATTTTTTTTGTAGACAATGTGGGGTTGAGAGGGAAAGAGAGGTGGGGAGAGACTGGGGAGAAAGTAGAGAAAGAAGTGTAACTGTGCCTTTGAGTAGATATGTGTATTGCCTGCTGTGTCTTTGAATTGCATTTTGCATCTGTATTGCACTGATTTGAGCATTAAAGCTTGGGGTGGGGGAATGACATCGGAGTTGACGTTCTTCAGTGACTGAGAGCCAGGGCAGCCTTCTCCTAAAACACATTCAAAGGTGGCATAGCCATCTGCTACTAAAATAGCCATCCAGGGGCATGGATGGAAAGGTGGAGAGTGGCAATGCAGCTGAGTAAGGCTGGTGAGAAGACCTTCTGAGCCCCTGGAGCTTTCCACCAGTGCCCAATCTGACCCAGGCTATGGTCACAGGAACAGTGGAATATGCATTAGAGCAGCGTTTCCCAACCGGTGTGCCGCGGCACAGGAGTGTGCCGCAAGCCACCGGCTCCTGTGCCGCGGGAAGACACCGGCTGCTGTGCTTCCGGGTCGGTCCGGGCTTCCCGCACCGACCGCCGCCTTCGCGGGGCTGCCGGGCGCTTCGCCCGCTGCCTCTGCCGCCCCGGTCTTCCGGGTCGGTCCGGGCTTCCCGCGCCGACCGCCGCCTTTGCGGGGCTGCCGGGCGCTTCGCCCGCTGCCTCTGCCGCCCCGGTCGCGGTCGGGGACGGGCGGGAGGTGCCGGTGCCACCGGGCTCGCTCGGGGCCGGGTGGAGGTGCTGCCGGGGGGCTGGGCGCTGGAGGGGGGGCGGGCGCCTGGCCCGCCGATCTCCTGCTCCATTTTCGCCCGCCTGGGTCCTTCCCCTCCCTCCCGCCAGGGCGCGCGGACACCCCGCCCCCCGGGTCGGGGTGCATGTGGTGGTGGTGTGCCGCGAGATTTTTTTCGTGGGGCAGGTGTGCCGTTGCCCCGAGGAGGTTGGAAAACACTGCATTAGAAAGTCAAGACTACTGGTCTATCTAGCTTAGCATTGTCTGCACTGACGAACAGAGAAGCTTCAAGTTTCAGACAGAGGTCTCTCCCTGCCCTACCTGGAATTACCAGGAATTGAACCTGGAACTTTCTGCATGCAAAGCAACTGTTCTCCCGCTGAGCTCTGGCGCTTCCAATATCATTAAATGTCAGAACAGGCTATGTTAACTATGGAAACAGCCTTCCCTTATCCCAGTCTGATACGGCTGGTCTTCAGATGTTTTGGGGCTCATCCTAGTAACACTCACTGAACAGAGTGAAGCTGATTTCAAAGTAAATATGCATAGGAATGTAATGTTTGTCACTTCAACCATACCATAACTTGATTGAACTACATTGCCCAGCAGCTATCCTACTTTGCAATTCACTGATCCTTCTCTTCCAATCCTTACCATTCATGTATCTCAATGTAGGACATTTTTAATCCTCTTATGTGCATAATGAGATCAGCATCAAAGATGGTGGGAAAGTCAGTGCTCAGTCAACTTTTATCAGCAGCAAGCTATTTGATCCTGCTTTCCCCTAATATGCATAGCCCTGGGAAGCCTACAGGTCACCCTGTAGGTACTACCCTGTATACATCTTGCTGTATGCGTCTATGTTTACTTGGAATTAAGTTGAAATGGTACTTATTCCCCAGTAAATATGCACAGGATTGTAGCCTTCTTATTGCAGGATTGCAGCAAAACTTGGGTTTATTTCCCCCCTCTTTTATTAAATAATTGTTATTAAGTTTTCACTTTTACATCTTAAAATAAACATTTTACATACTGTTAAATATCCAACGACTTCCCTCCTTCTCTTTCCTTAGTTCATTTTATTAATCTTTCATTCCTGCATATTTTACTTTGACCATATTAATCAGTTCTCCACTTTTACATCACTCGAACATTAATTACAATGTTGATTTTATCTTAATGCTGCCAGCATTTTCAATTGTGTACAGTTATTTTCCATATACTCACTAAATATTTTCCGCTCTTCTTTGAATGTGTGTTCTTCTTGCTCTCTTATTCCATGTGTTAAACTTGCGAGCTCTGCATATTCTACTATCCTAAGTTGCCCGTCCTCTTTGCCTGGGACTTGGGGCAAAATTTGGGTTTCAACTTGTGAATTGAAACTGTTGCAAAACAGCTCAGGAAGAAATCATTTGTTAACAAGTACAGAGCAATTGCTTTTTATGAGCAATTTGCTAACTGAGGAATTCATGGATTTTAGCATTTCCTGGAAATATATATACATCTTTATATCTGAGAAGGGCATGAGGCAGTGATAGAAACTGCACCTAAGAATGAGAGTCTCTGACAATGAAAGTGCCATGTCATCTAGACAATTGGTATCAACTATAAGATGTAGTTATGCTTTCACTTATATTTGTTTTAAATTGATTTTCCCACACCAGAAAGTGATAGTTTGAAGCCTATCCTTATAGGCTAACAATTTTACCTGCTGGATGACTCCCAACATCCTGCAGTGCGGTACTTTAATTTTATCTGACTTTATTTTGTCTCTGCTTGATCGCTATTGTTTTCCCAAGAATAGCCAAAAGCAAAATGTATACAACAGGAAAGTGCTGTGTTCCATAAGAACGGTACAAAGGAAACCAATTCATCTTAACCCTGAGCCAGGGAGTAGATTAGCCAATAAAACTCACAAGTGTCACTGCTTAACAGATTTTTTTTTGTATACTTCTCACATTCACAAACCTTAAAAGGTTTTTCTGTTTCACGAAGCATTCTTACAATTGTTGCTGTCAGCCAGATATTTTTCTTTATAGCCACAACGGCATGTTTCTAAGAGACGGTGTTCATGTGCACTCCGGTTCGCCTGCATGGCCGGAAGCAAAGCCTAATGCTCTTTGAGTTATCGATGGCTCTCCAGTGATGAAAACGGTCTGTAAAATAAGTCCATCACAAGGACTTATAACTGTGCTTACTCTTGAGTCTAACACAGGTACAAGGAGAGTCCAAGGAGTGGGTCAGTATAAATCGTTCTGATGTTATAATTTTCATCATGGCTGAGACTTGCAGGCATGTTCTCATGAGCAAATGCCATAAAATCAGGAACTGCTCTAAAAATCTCAGTTGTATTTACTAACAAGAAGGAATTTTACTACCTGCAGTCCCAGAGGACAGATTTACCTACCTATCTCAGGGATGGGAATCTGTGGCTCCAGCATGGAGCCTGGCCAATGGCTAGGGATGATGGGAGCTAGAATCTAGAAGCATCTGGAGGGGGTGTTGGTTGCTATCACTGCCTCCTGAGGCAGCAATTTCCATAGTTTTATGTACTGCATGAAGTAGTACTTTCTTTTATCTGTCATGTATCTCCCATCATTCTGCTTCATTGTATGTCCACAAGGTCTAGTGTTATGAGACAGGGAGAAAAACATTTCTCTATCCACTCTCCATACAACGATGTTGTATCTAGTTTCCCAGGAACAGCCCTGTTTGGAAGAAGAGCACTTGTAGAGAGCTTCCCCGTCCCTTCCTCCATCATTCTAGTCATTTTGGCTTCCTTGATTTTCCCCACTCTCCTTCCCAACTCCTCTCAGCTGTGTGAAGTTAGACGGCATGAAATTTGGCTGAGGGCCTATATTGCCCCTTGGGTCTCAGGTTCCCCACTCCTAATCTAGGTCTTTGAGGTGTCCCCACTGTTTTACAACTTAGCCTGAAAGGCCAGTTTAAATATTCTTTCAGTGCATCCAAAACCAGTTTGCTGCATCTGTGGTCATCTATATGACCATTCCTTCTTTGCTTGACCTTGTATCAGAACAGAAGCCTTGTACTGACATAAAGAAATGCCAAATGATAGAACCATCCAATTGAATTGCTAAGTGACTTTACTGTAACAGATGTAGTTAGTATCTCTTGCAGTATCATCTAGAAGTTCCCTCCCTCCCGTGAAAACTGCCAACATGGAAACAAGTCCTTCACCAAGAGGTACTTATGTATGGGTCGGTTTTAAATGTACAAAATTCAGCACTGGCTGCATAGCTAGCTGAAAGCTATTGCTCCTTCACAGCTATGCTGCATCCAAATGAGCCCATCTAGGAAACTGTTCCACATTTTTCAAAAGCAGCTGCCCAGAATTGGCTTCACATCTATTGCATTTCTGTCAAGTGGCACTAGCTTTCACATTAGCCCAGGGGCCTAATTAATAACGGAGCATAGTTAAACCGTGGCTGCCTAGAAGTACCCTTTATATAAAGCTATTGAAAACAGATTGGATACAAGTGATATGTGAGGGAAGAGTTAATGCGAATGGTAGCAAAACAGAGAGGTGGCAGGCGCAAGATGGAATCTCTCTGCAAGCTAGGATTGCTTATGATACTGTGGCCAGCTGGTCCATTACAAACCTTTCAACATATAACCTGTTGAACAAGAGAGCTGCCATTAACATGGCCATGGTGGTGACTGACATTGTACACTGAGCGCTTCAAGACTTTGCTGTGCTAGGCACTGCAGAACTTGTTGGGTTGCATCAGACACATAGCGTTCGTCCTGAGTTGCTTGCAGCGAGGCTAAATGATACTGTGTCAAGCAAGTGTTATCCAGGACTGGCCCACCCATGAGGCAAGGTGAGGTGACCACCTTAGGATCCACAGAGGCAGTAGACCCAGCCTCCAAGGAATGCATTACCTGCTGCTGCCCCTGCTGCCACCATAGTAGCAGGACACTCCTAGGTTGCCAGATCTGCCTCCTCCTTGGCAGCTCTGTCCCCCAGTGCTACCTCTGCAGCCAATGAATAGGAGGTACGCTGGTCTCCTCCCATGCTTGTTCCCAATGTAGATCTTCATTCAACCCTACTTTCCTAGCCGGGTGTGTGTGCATTTTGTGGTTCGCCTCAGGTGCCAAAATGTCTTGGGCTGGCCCTGGTGTTATTTCACACTTTCCATTGCATTTTCCTGTCACTTTCCTTATCAGAAAAGGGACAATCTTTTGTGGAAGCAGGTTTATTGCAAAATGTCTTCTAATAAGCTTTAATTGTTCAGCCTGAATTGCTGGTTTCTGATTGCACTCCATGTGACACTGGCAGTAGTGACAGTCTGGTCTGGAAGAGCTCATAATATTGGCAAAGAAGATTTTGCTTAGGAGAAAGAGGGAAAATAAGAGTTGTTACAGATGTCTTCCTTCCTTCCTTCCTTCCTTCCTTCCTTCCTTCCTTCCTTCCTTCCTTCCTTCCTTTTCTTTTTATGAGGTAGGGAGAGGAAGAGAAGAGACAGAGAGAGAGATGATGTACATGGTTAATTTACATAACACTGAAGAGAGATCATGAGATTATTATGCAGTTCTAACTTCAGTGAATAAACAAGAGACTGTTCAATGCAGGTGACATAAAAATAACTTGAAATGACGTGGCAATCTATTTACCCAAGTATTCAAACAGCTGCTGACCAAACAATTATAACAGCAGAACATAGTGTTTTGCCAGTGTATTAGATTTTTCTTAATAGACTAGGAGCTGTTTAAAGAAATCAATAAATATGGAATAAGGACAATAGCTTCTGGACTGAATGGCTTATATTTTGAATGGTATTAATGCACTGGAAAATACTAGGGTTAATGGTAGAGACCCACAGTTTGCTAACTACCTTGGGTGGGCGGTTGAAGAGAAGACTGTGTGGGTTTGAAGGAAGATACAACCAAGCTGGGCTAGTTGCCATTATGTTCTCAGTCTGGAAGGTAATGCACCCTGAAAGAATAATTTGCACTAATCATACATCTTGATGAGTTCAGAATTAACTGCAACACAGCCCGTGGAAATAAAAAGAGTTGGCCACAACAGCCAAGACGTTATTGAACCACAGACGGTTTTACAGTTGCCTCAAGGAATTACACCGAGTTCTTTCTTGACATAATGTGAGAAATGACATAAACGAATAGTGTGCTGAATTGTGGTGCTGAATTCTAGTCTCACCAATTAAAATGACATAGTGGAAGGTTCTTGAAAAGGCCCTACTAGAAATGGCTGGGAATTGCTTGACAGTCCTGGGACATCAACATTTTATTTGTAGACCCATCTGGCTCATCAGGGAATAGGAGAAAGTAGATACATGGTAAAACAAAGCACAGTTAAAATCAGCAGAAACTTTTTTTAAAAAAACCAGAAGTATGCATAATGTTGGGTATAAGAAATTTTGCATGCCTCCAGTCAGCAGGGGAAGGTTTGAAACTAACAGGCAGGGGAAATATACACTTTGTGATTTTCTGCCAAACTTCCAAGCTCCACGCCTTCCTTTTCATATCTGTCTGTCTGTCTGTCTCTCTCTCTCTCCCTCTCTCCTGAATGAGGCAGCCAGGAGAAACACCCCCCCCCCACCATGTAGGCTTAGAATCTGAAGCCATCCTTGTCAATACGAAGCAACTGTGAGAAAAGAACCTTGTTTTGTTTACCAATGAGACCTCTGTGTGTTTTATTTATTATATTAATGCTAGTAATGTGTGAATGAGACAGAAAAAGGGTGGTAGTGGTGGGACTGCAAAACTAAAGCTTCCATTCTTTTTAACAGCTATAATACCATTAAAAGGCATAGAGCAATTATCAGTTGATCACGGAGAGTGCCTGCAACACTTTCCAAACAAGTATGCATAAATAACTGCAGAGCTACACCATACATTTAAAGCACATCTAATGTGTATTTAAAGCATGTGGCTTCCCCAAAAGAATCCTGAGAACTGATGAATAACCCTCACAGAGCTGCGATCTCCAGATTTTTTTTCAGCAAACTACATAATACAGTCCAGCAATCTCGGGAATGCAAAATATTCCCCATCCCTATATTAGAGCTAGCTCAGGCCAAGAGTTGTGAACCCTATTGAGAGCAGTCAACATCAAAACCGTGAATGCATTAATTAAGGCATCTTCTGCTCTTCTGCACCACACCACCAACTCCTGGAATGGATTGGTCATTGCTCAGTAGGGATGCAAAGCCCCTGTTAAAGAGAGCAAATACCCATGATGTAAGAGGCCCACAGATCTTCAGGACTTGCCTACTACGAGCATTACGTTTCCATTAATAGCTGATTATGTAAACTCACGGCTCTTCTCCTATGGCGCTCCTGCTACACGTTCCCTGTGGCTCACAACATGCTCGCAGAAATAAACCCAGCTGCAAGAAAACTAATTTCCACTTATTACATTTTAATTCTTTGTTTTAAAATGCCTCACTTGCGATGCCTTTTTCTGATGTAGCAACAATTGGTTGGGAACAATTGGAAATCAAAATAGTCGG
Organism: Darevskia mixta; assembly: GCA_034641385.1. Taxonomy (NCBI): domain Eukaryota; kingdom Metazoa; phylum Chordata; class Lepidosauria; order Squamata; family Lacertidae; genus Darevskia; species Darevskia mixta. The sequence continues at coordinate 14,660,740 of JAWWNH010000001.1, forward strand.
GGTGCCCTCAAACCATAACATGAATAATCTCTCCCCCACCCGGAATGCTGGGGTGATTAGGCTGGCAGAACAGTAGCATTGTAGCACATTAAAGCTAGCTATATATTAAATGGAAATTACACGGAAATAATAGCCTACGTTTCTATAGACCCCTGGGGTACTTTCTTGCTTTGTTATGTTCAGCAGCAGTGGGGAGAAAATTTATCCTTCTTTGCAGTGGGAAGCAGTAATCAGTTTGCTTCTAGTACTCTGACTGAGCATTTGAGGGGAAGTGCCGTAGCTCAGCGGTAGAGCATCTGGTTTGCATGAAGAAAGTTGCAGATCAATCCCTGACATCTCCAGGTAGGACTGGGAGAAATGTCTGAAAACCTGGGGAGCAGCTGCTGGTCCATTTAGACAGCACCAAAACAGATGGACCAATGATCTGACTTGGTGTAAGGCAGTTTCCTATGTTCCATTGTGCCAGTGTGAGAATGTTTTTAACGAAAGAGATTGTGATCTCCAGAAAAGTTCCACAGCCTTCATTTCTAAGATAAGAGGTGGTTTGGCTTCTGCTGCACTTGAGGGAGTGTAACAAGTGAAGATATAGAAAGATTCTCAGGCTTCAGTCTTAAACACACTTACCTGAGAGGAATACCCATAAATATGATGGGACTTCAGAGTTAATATGCACAGGACTGTGGGGTACTAATAGCAGAATGGATCTATTTTATACTATTTTGCCAATATTTGCTCACCTTCTTTCTTTGTGTAAATGACTGGGGAAATCATAGGGCTGATTGACACTTGTGCCTTGCTTGACAACTTATCATTCAAGTACTTGGTACTTGATGTCTCACAGCTGGTGGTGTGAACTGCCTTTGCTGAGGAATATTGTGTTCATGATCATGTCAGATGAAACAAAAGCACTCTGTGGTGTTTGATCTGCGATTGCTCTTTGAAATATGCAAGTCACCACTGAGTGGTGTATATCCAAATGTGAAGGAAGCAAAGATGTAGAACTGACGATTGAGTGCTTTATCACACACCCGAAGGATGGTGCTGTTGCTAGATCTGATCTTGCCTGGAACTCTGGAGGACTCTTCCTCAGCCAATTCATCTTTTTAGGAAGGAAAACTATTCCCAGAATGAGTGTTCTCGGTGAATGCGGGGGGGGGGGGAGGGAGCAAAACTGTCTGTGGCAAACTCCCTCAGAAAAGATGGGAGCAAATTAATGTAGCCAGGACTAGGTGAATTAAACTTAGACTTGCCCTGTCAGAAACAACTATGAATCCAGAGGTTCTATGTTTGTGGTAGAGTGTGTATAATACTATAATTCAGCAAACAAGGACTCTTACTGTTGTTGTGGAGGTCCTGTGACCACTTGTTTCTTGAACTGGGAATAAGTTAAAGATGAGGCACGATGGGGAAAAGTCTAGAATGTTATTAACAAGCTTTCTGTGAGAGCTAAAGCTTTGTGGTTTCTCTAGTAAAGACACAGTACTTCAATCAAAACTTCTTTTACAGATGTAATTAAGAACTTTACTTATAACTTTCATCCATAAGTCTGTTTCTAATAAATCCAATTCCTCCTAGAATGGCTATCTGTTTTACCCTGCCTGTAAAACGCCTCTAGCCCCTTTCTAGTATCTCTTCCTTTCCCTCAGGAAATTAAACCAGTTTCTCTTGCTTAACAAACTCCTACTCTAGCCAGGCCTTTTCTGGCAGTTAAACTGTCAAATTCTACCTTTGTTTTTGTTTTTTAATGCCCACTCCTTCTTGATTGTTTGTTTCTCCACCTTCCCATGGTTGTCTGCAAGGTCTCTAGGACAATAACCCAAGGTCTGTCCATCATGGTGCCTGCTGCCCATGCCCTTACCTTGGTCCACTGGTTAGCAAATGGTGTCATAGCTTCTGTTTCTAGCCACACTTTTGTCTGTAATGAGAGCACAATAGTTATTTACTTCTTTTTTTACATAGTAACATAAAGCGATATATATATATAGCAGTGAACAAAATAACATTATAAAGCACAGCAAAGAAAACAAATCAGTATAAAACCATAAAACATTTACAATCCACCCTGATGGCAGTGTGCACACAGGCAAAATTACTGATTTATTATTAGTGTGTGTATGTGTTTAAAATGTGGCATGAGAACTCTTGTAAAGTTTTTTTAAAAAACCATCCTAGCAGGACTATATTACTGTGCCTGCCAGGGCTATATTTTCCATCAGTGGATTCAAATTGCTTCTAGCGCCAGCAGCATTTTGTTGTATCACTTTTTTATTTTGAGGCTAGGCATGAAATACATTTCTTAAGATGCCACTGTGGCAGCAACCATGACGTAGATAAAGTTTATGTGGGAGAGAGTAATGGAGTTTGAAAAGAGCCTGAAAACTGGAAATCTGTTTGAGCTACTTAATGCCAGTGTCTCCGCATGGCAAGCGATCAAATAGCGAGGAAGAGATAGGCGTGCGTATAATCTATTTATTCTTTTCCGGTAAACTAAAGGCAGCTTATAAATAATACCTTTTGCTTGTGCTAATGTGTGGCTTCTACAGGGATGACTGCAGCCAGCTGGTTTGGCACTGAGGTTGGCATTGATTGCTGCAGTAGGAGCCAGCCTGATGATATGAACATCAGATCCCAAATCAGGATGATTTAGGATGGGGTAAAGGCATTAGGTGAAAGGGAGTCATAGCACAACAGAGTATATGCTTTGCATGCAGAGGGTCCTGGATCCAATCCCAGGCATTGCTGGTTGACAGAATCAGGTAGCAGGTGATATGAAGGGCCTCAGCCTGAGACCCTGGAAAGATGCTGCCTGCCAGAGAAGACTAATGGGATTGATGATTTAAATAGTCTGACCTGGTACATGGCTGCTTCCTAAGTGAAAACTGCAATGTCCATGTGCAAACAAACTTGGGGCAGATCTCTCCATTTTTATGAAGAAATTATGTGAAGACACTTCATAAATCAGGCTGAACTGAGATGGCCACCCTTCAGGATGTGCAGCTCAGACTTCAGCCATCAAAACTATAGTTATAACGCTGCCATGATTGGAGGCAGTAATTCTTCTGAATGCCAGTTGCTGGGAAACAGCAAGAGAGGAGAGTTGCTATTGGGCTTGGGTCCTGCTTGTGGGTTTCCCACAGATATTTGCTTGGCCAGAGTTAGATCAGAAAGCTGGTTGTTGGCCTGAGTCAACAGGTTCACCTTATGTTCTTGGGAGGATATGTCTCCACCATGGAAGTTTGAGTAGGTTTTCTTCAGTTCCAGCCCTATTTTTTAAGGGTTCTTTATAATTCAAGAGCTGAGTTCTACAGGAAAAAATGATATATACAATATCAATACATTTTTTAAACAACAACAACAACAACAACAACGCCTTGTTCCAATCTGTCCAGTAAGGATGCTCCATTTGTACTTCCTGAATTTATATGCAGATTTGAACACAATTATCCTTCATTTTTTGCACTTCTCCAAATTATGTGATAGATTTCTCTTAAAACTGCATGTTCGTTGGTTAAAATGGGTACAAAAGTGCATATTTTAGAATAACTCATACATTGATGTATATTTTGCTCCCAAAATGTTAAAATCAATGTGGATTTTTGTCTGTATGGTGGTGGTTTTTTTAATGCAGATTGGTATGGAGATATGAGTCAATACATGTGAAACTTACATAGAGTGGAAATAGATTGATCTATCAGTCTTTAGGGTCTGTTTTTGCTTGGCACTTTATTCTTATTCCTAGCCTTACTCTTGTTGTTCATCCTTTTCCTTACCTTGGCATTTTTTGACTCTACCTCCAATTATGGTGAATTGCATTGTGGCTGGTATTGGATAGCCTGACTCTTGAAGTAGGTGACCTCCTTGGCTTCTGATTAAATATCTGCCTTTTCACCATTCTGCCCTCCCTTCCAGTCTTCTCCATTACACACACACCCCACATCAGGCCACACATACTTTGGTTCTGACACATAGCATCCCAATTCGGCACATGTTTCTCAATTGCACTTCTCAGCGAAAGCATTTAAGATATGAAATGTCTCTGAAATGTAAATTGTAGAAGGAGATGAGGAATAAATGAAGCAGTCACTGAATAAATAATAGACTCTGAGTTGGTGCCTGTCCATCTATGTGTCAGGCATCCCATTCCAGAGTGTAAACTGTCTAGTTATATCACAGAAGGGAGAAACAGCTTAATGCAAATCAAAAAGAAGAAAGCGGTATTATTTAAAGCTTCTGTTTTTGTTTGGGGGTAAATTGCCACAGCTGTACATGATACGAAATATAATCAATTTCAGAGTGAACCAATTTGCTTCTATAGCATTTCTTGGGTTTAAATACAAAAGTCAAAGATGGGCGGCAGGGCGGGGGTGGTCTTCTCTTTCTGCTAATTAGTCATGATAATAAATTATATCAATAATGGATCAGAAAGAGAAAAGTGCAAATTTGCATCGCAGTGAGCTGCTTTTTCTTGCTCTCTCAACTTTATCAGGTTGTAGAGCAGGGATGGGGACCCTGTGGTCCTGCAGATGCTGTTGGACTACAATTCCCATAATTCATAAACATTGGCCATGCTGAGTGGGGCTGAATGGGGCTGATGGGAGTTAGAGTCCAGCAACATCCATAGAGTCACGGGTTCCCATCCCTGGATTTATAACAATTGACTGTTCAGCATGAAGTCTAGCAAATACCAACCAAATGTTTGAAAAGGATTATTTGAATTGCTTCTCTAGAAAAAAAGAAAGGTTTCATTCTTCTCTTTAAATGTGCTTGTTCCTAAGAGGCTCTCTATGCCAAAATGATAGCCATGTGCCTCGATTTTGGATGATCTCTCTTCCTTCTTGAGGGGAAAGAATCTCACAGGACTGGATCAAATTTTCTGGAGAAAGCAGAATAAGTAACTTCAGTATACTTGGGCCAATCAGTCTTTTTATGGGAGGGGGGAATCTTTAAAGCACTTTCAATTTGAAGAATAGAACAGGGAAGAGAAGTATATAATTAATGTAAAATCTGGTCTGTATGGCCAACTAACCATGAGAGAATGGGTGGCAGTCTCTGACCTGGGAGCAAACTGGATTTGAGCTATGAACTTGCTGAACAGCACTGAATACATTCCTCAGCCTCGGTCTCCCATGTGTGTGACAGGTCACTGCTTTTCTATTCATTTCACAAGGTTGTATGGAGAATGAGAAATGGCATGATTATATAATAATTTGCTTATAAAAGTGCAGGAAGAATTAATCATAACCTATTCACCCTGAAAACAGAACGATAGTTCTAAATGTTCCTGATAACAAGTTGTCTTGACCCTGCTTGCCAGTGAAAGAGGAAGTTCTCTGCAGATGTGAATGCTGGAAGTGAAGCATTGTGGGATCCCTTCTTTGGCAAGTTTCCCCCTTAACATAAAACATTTCTCATAATTTCTAACCGCTTACCATGCTAGCTGGGGCCGGTGGGAGTTGGGAGTCCAACAACATCTGGAGGGCCATGGGTTCCTCAGCCCTGCCATAGAAGAAGGGTTCATTTCTTATTCTGCATGCATTAGGACTATCCTGCTACCCCCGCAGGCTCTTGTTAGAAGCCCACTGATTTGGAACAAAGAGCCTGAAATATAGGGGAGAGATAAGGGGTCCCTCCAAGAAATTAACCAGCTCCTTCACCTGATTCTCATCAGTTTTAGCCAGGTTCTTCCCATTCTCTACCTAAAAGCAGTAGCTCAAGATGGCAGAGCACAAATGGTAAGGGGAGAGGGAAGTCCCCTTATGGCATCCTATAATTCTGTCACTGAATCAATGACATATTTAGGTCTTGGAGCTGATACAAATCCACAGGGAGGATAGGTCAGAAGTAATATGAGACCACCACTTTGCTGAAGCTAAGCAGATATGGGGATGGTCATTGTTTGGATGGAAGCCCTCCTGGGAGCCACCTTGGGTTCCATGGTGGAAGAAAAGTGGGATATAAATGCAAAAATGAGATAGATAGATACATTCTGCATGGCTTTATTTTTACCATTTCGGAAGTGCATAAGGGGGAATTGGTTACTTTTAAAATTGCCCTACACCACACTCAGGTGCTCCATGTAACGTTTCTGGTCTTCAACTCTGAATCCCCTTACTTTATTCTACACCAGGGGAAATAACATGCCACTAACTTCAAAGTATGCCACTCACGTGAGCAGCTGTCTGTGAGAGTGAGCATCCCAATAATTTAGCATATCTTAGTATCACATAATTTTACTTCTCTGAAGCGAGCACATCTCCCATGCTAATCTATGGCTCCATGAGGAATGGAATTAAGTAAGAAAGCAAGAAAACGGGGGATAAAAGCAAGCTCTTTCCCAGACAAGACAAACAGATTGAAGTGAAATTATCCTACTAAATGCTTGCCAGGATATGTTTGTTCTGCTTTCCCATAAGCAAGGAGTTGATGCAGGCAAAGAAAACCAAAAAGGGTGTTATTTTATTTGATAAAATATAGCTCACCTGCATACCCTGCCTTTGTGGATACAGTTTCATATCTTTGGCTGTAAAACTCACAAATTCTCATTCTAATCACTCTGGTTATGAAAAGTGTAGACCAACTAGATATACTCCCTTCCCAGAGGTCATAATATGAGAGGGAAGCAGGGTTATTATTTGGGAAGCGGGAGAGAAAATAAGTTTAAATAAACATGGGCAATCTAGGATGAGGATAGGCCTCCAAAGGGGTGTCCAGTAATGAGGTCAGTCCAGAGGGAGGCTGGTGGGTGGCAAAGGCAAAAGGGAAATGTTGAAAACAAATAGAAGCAGCGAGGAGGGAAATCTTCCTCTCTCTCTGCCATGCTGTGAGGTTGCAACAAAGCAAATCTAATGAATGTCACTGCTCCATTTCCCCCTCCCCTCTTCAGACACCATTTCTCAAATATGAAATGTGGTTCATTATCTGTCATGAATGTTTCCAGCCGTCTGCCAGAAAGGGAAAAAAGAGAGAGAAAAGAACATGTCAGGAAATGAACTATGTAGTCTCTCCTCCTTCCCTGTCAACATCATCACAGGGACAAGTAAATAACGGCACTTTGAAGATACAGTGAGACATCAATGCTGTTGCATGTTTGGAAGACATTGGTTTGGGTCTGGAAGTTCTGTAAGAACTTTCTCTGGAAGTGGCCAGGGCTGGAGAGTAATTTCTTCCTTCCACCTGCTACCCCCTGTGCCTTCTAAAAAGCTAAAGGGTGGACCCTTCAGAACAGAATAGGAGGTGGGTTTAGGGACTGCAGGGGAGAAGAGGGATCATTGCAAAGTGAAAAAGGAAGGAAAGCAGAAACACTAATCACTCAAACCTCAGTCTTCCTAAAAAGCCATATTAAGTGCAAGACTAAAATTTGGGGCTCAGTGAGCCTTAAGAAGAATAAGAAGTCTCCTAATGAGGTTGTGGGTGTCTGACAACCACAGTCCCAGAAAGTCAATCATAAAATCTTGCGCGCTCTCTCTCTCTCTTTCTCTCTCTCTGTGTGTATGTATGTGTGTGTGTGAATTGAAACAAGCCAGCTGGCGTCTGCTCTCTTCAACGGACTTTGGAAATCGTGGGTTGTTGTGTTTTGTTGCTCGGAAGTTGTCTGAGAGCTGAGGATTCTGTTCCCCAACAGAAACAAGAACAGTGCTGGTTTACATGCTGGTTTAAGTTCATTCACTAAATGGAAACTCAACAGGAGAAAGTCATGTGATCAAATTGCCCCTTATTTGGGTTCATTCACAATTCCGCCTATCCTGCACCTAGAAAGCTCAGGTTCCAGTGGTTTTCCTCTTGACCCATGCTTTTGAGGCACAGATCCAAGTGTTTTTTTTGCCTTTCACCTATGGTTTTCCTCCAGAAAACCCAATAGATAAAAAAGTGGCAATCTGTGGAAACCCCAATTGCTGTTTGTTCTGATGCAGAGCTAAAGATTGGGTTTCCCCTGGGAAAGCAACAGGGCAAACAGATGTGTGATAAGCCTTTTTATGTTGATGTGTGAATGCTAATGCTTATATAGACTAAATGGAGAAGAGGGAGATATTCGGGCTCTGAGGTTTCCAGAACTACAAAGAAAAGCTTTAAGGGGCAAACTCTCCAGCCAGCCCTATGAACCCTGGTGTCCTAAGAGGCAGTTGAATGCTGATTAACTTGGGCAGAAGGGGATGTAAAACTGGATGGGAGAGGGAATAGAATGCCATTAGTGGCATGGCTGGCTGGAAGTACCCTGCACAGCAACATGTAGTTTTTGGGAGGGGAAAGTGTTTTTCATTGTTGAGGCACTATAGAAATTCTCCTTCTTGTTCTTAGATAAAGGTTATTGTTCTCAATCTTACAAATACATTATCACTTGGTCCTTACAAAGACTATGGCTGCAACCCTGTACAGTCCTGCACACTTCATCTCATTGGCTTTAAGCATGATTAACTCTGCGTTGGATTACAGTTTCCAGATAAAGGTCAGTGTGCCTTATTCCTACTGAAAGCATAGGAGCATAAGAAGCAAGGTTCATGGAATCAAGCTGTGGTGTGATGTGTCCTGGAAAATTTATAGGATAATGATGGAGATAACTGTTCCCTGTTGTTCAGGCCTCACATTTGGTAACCTGAGGTAGACTGCCTCTTTTGGACCCTTGTGCTTAATAGCCATTGACAGATTACCCTCTGTGAATTCATATAATCCTTTGTCATATAATAGAGTGGTGATTGCCACATGCTGTGTGAGTTCATTGAGTTAATTAGGCGTTATGGGAATAAATACTTTTACTTATATGACTATATAAGAGATTGTGAACATACTGGCAACCAACTTTCCCATCTCTCATCTTACCTTCCTCTCTTTCCATTTTAGTTTTTCTCTTGACTGTGAAAGGGTAAGCATGGTCATCTTGTGTCCTGCTGTGATATGGCTCTCAACCCTGCATAACCCATAAAATGTGCTCTTTTAAAGCAATTGGGATGTTACATGGACAGAGTCATTTTTGTCTGTTACCTGTGGGATTGTCAGTTTTCTGTGAAAAGGAATTGCAGAAGGCAAAGTTTATTACAGCATAGACATGTTCTCTGATGCTTGACATTTTTACGCTCAGGAGGAGGATCAGGTCAGTTAATATATGCATATGCTACTTAAATCTCTTTTGAGGACATGTTCCTTGAAGTCTGTAAGGAGTTTATGCCCTAAATCATCTGTTAATTCTAGTCATGCATTTTGCGAATGGCCTACCATCCTGGGGGAAAGGAAAGGTCTGTGTGTTTCACTGAAAGGGGAAAACTAATAAGGTGAAGAAATTGAAATGGGAAAAGATTATCATTCTCTTGTTACTGGCATATGAGCATCATCTATGCTGTTACTTACCTCAGCAGCGCATTAATGTCCCCATTTCTCTAATGAGCAAATGCATTTTTTTCAAAAAAATGTGTTTTCTTTGTAAAATTTCTTGTAAATATTGTTTTGATTTTTTGTTGATCTCATTTCCTTCTCTTGTAGATTCTCAGTCTGCAATTATTTCCATTTTTTAAATGGAGAAAAGAAAAGAAAGATTCCCAATGAGAATCTCGACTGTCATAGTTTTATAAATTCATTGTGTTTCTTTATGTAGCAACATTTTTATTGATTCTGTATGAAGCTTCCTGTTCCAACTGGCTGAAGGCCTATGGTGTGCTGGGTAAGATCCCAGAGGAAATTACCTGGATGGAAGAGTGACCAGCACTAATTGCAAGGGACAGGCAGAAAGCAACCTAGAAAGCAGTTTGAGGCTAAGATTTTTCAGGACCTAGGAGAGCTCCAAGGTATATTTCTCCAAAGTTCAAGTGAATGCTTCCATCAGGGCCCTTCTGCCCCAGGCCTGGCTCCCCAATCTGAACAACATATTGACAGAGGCATCATATTGATGCCTGTGTCTAGCTTCTGCTGCTTCCTGCAACCCAACCACCTGTCTGTCTTGGACCATATCACCTGCCTCTGACCAGAATCCGGACATCATCTGATCATATCACCTGCATCTTTCACCTCTGTTTGACTGCTGTGGAGTTTAATAATCATTCTTTCATTGTTCATATCACCAGCCTTCAGATTTTTGAGTGGCTGCTTTTGGACTTAACTCAATGTCTTCTCTGGATGATGCCACTGGCTTCTGTCTTTGCTGGACCGGAACAAGCTCAAAGCCAGTCATGTTATTTTTCTATTTCATTTATTCATTGCCTGATTCAAAAAGGCTCAATGTGACATACAGTAAAAGGCGATGGACAAAAATTACATGGAAGATGAAAAACACAAGATCATATGCTACTTCTCAAAACAACAATGAAACCCCTTCTCGGAAAACATCATCACCAGTAAAACTAACTAGCTACCAAACATAGGGGTGGGTGACTGGGAATTAACAATCATAGAGGTGGTGGAAAAGGAGAGATGTTAATGTGACCTGCACATGAGTCTCTTTGGGGAGAACATTCCTTAAAGAGAAGCCATCTTGCTGAGATCATTTTCATTGTTAAATCTGTGACTCATTGTGCAAAAAGGTAAACATGGTGAACAGTTTGCCTTGGAAGTTCTACGCAAGTAGAGCTGTGACACTTACATAGGGTAGTGGATAAAAATCAGATATATGAATCATGATTTGAACCCAACTTCCGAGACAGAATGTAAAAGCCAGGACCATCAAATGAACTGAAAGTTTCACTCAATATATTATTGTAGGCAAATCATTATAGAGACTTTGAACACAATAAAATACTAAAATTCAATGTGGACTGAGAGACAGAAGAGAATTTAACACATGAGGGTAAACAACACTTCCAGGTGCCAAACAGGTTTCAACCATATAGCTTTCTTCACTAGCCACTCCAGAGTGGATCCAGAGTACATGGTATGTCAAGCTTGTTTATATCAGGCCTCAGGCTCTTGGAAAAATAAAAATTATGGAAGCATTTTATATTTACATATTACTTACAAGCCTAAAACATGAATAATGTAGCTATGACAGATCAGATACCACAGGCAGAGCATTCGTATTACCCCTCAACATCTCAAAAATCATCAGTTTTCAGTTGGAGCTGCTCACCCAGTTATCTTCAAGATGAGTGAGAAGACATTGAATGGTGTCTTAGGGATTGTGGATCATTACTGATTTCATGGACAGATGCTGTCTGCAGATGTGAATCCTTCCAGAGCTTATCACTTAATGACATAATAGCTGCCTATGTAAGGCAATCTGTGTCTACTGAAAAGTGCTGTTATGTGATATGTAAGATCTGATTTTCAGCTGTGATCTTTCTGCACATGTAACTTATGATTTCTTGCTGCAGTCTTTCAGTAATGAAAAAAAATGTGCAAAATGAGGTATGCATGTCATATTTCTTGCTTTGAATTGTGATCTCTCTAATATTTCATATTCATAAGTCTGCCTGCATGTTAGATTCCAAACTGTTTTGCTGGCATAGGCAGGAAAGTTAATGCTGGGAAACTTAAAGGTAAGATAATAAGCTATGTTTGAGAAACTTCATACCTTTCACAAGGGAGAAAGCCCAGCAGATGTTCCTTCTTCCTAAAAACTGCAGTGGAAAAGGCACAGCAAGATTGCCTGAGTGTGCAAACTTATGAACTAATCATGTACTGGATTGGCCTCGGGCAAAGGGCAATGATTGCCAGATGTCTAGAAAGTTACCTTAGGCTCAGCTTCTTTCTAAATCTATAGGTCAGCATTACACAGAAGAATACTATAAATAGACAGGTTGAATAAATTACTACATTAAAATGTAGACATCTCTCTAAAAATATGAAGAAACTTCACACAGTAGCTCCTAGCAGTGTGCATGGACTGTATATTGGGGTGGACAACTAGATCTGACCACATCCTTACCTTCCCCGCTCCTGGTGAGAGCACACATCTGTCAATCACCTCACATCATTATGACCTCAAGTGACAACTTCAAAGGAGATCACTGTGCCAATCAGCTGATTGGCAATTGTAGTGAATGCATGCTATCATGGCAAATCAGCTGATTGGTGCTGAAATGTCATTCTATCATTCTGCACATATTTAAATGCAGTTTTAAAATGTTTTATTATTTGTGCAATGCCTGAGACTTAATTGCCTTTACTGCATGTTTAGCTTTAGTCTTAGGCAATACAATCAGTATTACTCTGCTTATCAATAGTATCCTCTTGGACTGTTTCCTGTTATAATAGGTTTTGGCTCTCTCTTTCTGACAGTTTGATTCCTTCTTTTTATTAGCTTAATTCTTTTCCTTTGACCTCATATTTCTCCTTTCCCCCTCTCTTTACGACTAAATATATATTAAAGGAACAGTTGCCATTCCCGTGTCCTTATGCATCTGGGGTGCAACTGCAACCCATAAAAATGTTAAGAACTGGCACCCTTGTAAGTTTTATACCACTTTCTCAAAAGAGATAAAATCCTTGGGGAAGGAACTTGCTCAACAGTGGTAAAAGTTGAGTAGAAAATGGCTTTCTATAAAAATAAAGCACTAAAAAATGAGATGAGTAAAGCAGTTTTAAGAGTAACTTTAAGCAGAGAGGATTTCAGATACCCTTTTGATAGTAAACACTCCCAAGCTGGTGGTTATTGCCTTCAGGATGAATGTGCTGTAACTCCTAGAAGTGTCAAGATTATCCTCTTTCACTTCCTAGATTTCCCCCCCTCAGTCCTGTAACAAGTTTATTTGGTGTCACTAAGGTCTCAAGGATGTTCCAATTCGGTAGTGCAAACCTTTACAATCCGTTCAAACTCTCTGCTATGTTGGCAGTGAAAATGAGTCCGCAGTTTCTTGGGGAGATCAGACTGCTTTCCTTTTTCAGCATGTGTCATTTTCTTATCAATGGAACAGACTAGATCAATCAGCCCTCCACCCCCAAAATACCATTGGCGGAACTGAAATAGCAGCTATGGGCTTATCCATGCTTACTTTCTCTGCTCTTTCCAGACACAGTCCATGATTTAAAGCTCTGTGTCTGAACACCCCTCTTCTTTTGCTGCAGAGCTTTTCTCATGAAAATGCATTCTTTAAACCTCAATCGGAGCAAATATCAATCTGCGGAAAACCCAAATTGGTATTTGCTTGGATTCAGCTTTAAAGAGTGAGGGTTTGCGGGGAAAGATCCAGGGCAAAAACAAAACAAAAACCCAACAACGATGCTCAGACATGGAGCATTAAAGTACAGATCTCTGGCTGGAAAGAGTGGGGCAAAAGGTAAGTTTGGATAAGCCCTTAGTGACTGACTGTACTCAAACAGCTCCTAAAGGGCAGCCACCACATGGATTCAGTCTTAAACTACCTCCCTACCTTCCTCTTGTCTGTAGTCTGCAGTCTGTAGCCATGTTCTGCTCTTATTCTTCAGTTGGAATCACATTATGACCCTTTGCCTTGCAGCTGGCTCAGATAGTCCTTACCATCTTTCTCATCTAGATTCCAGCTGGAAATTCTTACTTGCATATGATCCTTTATTTGTTTTGTTTTATTTTTTGAAGGAAAAAAAGAACTACAATGGCACAACAGAAAACAGAAAAAAATTCTTTGAGTGTTTTCTAAGTCTCTTCAGTCCAATGTTCCTGGTGTGTAAGAAAGCTCTTTGAACATGTTTGGCTAACTGAACCTTTCAGAACACAAGAAAGACCTTTCTTACATCTAATAGCTGTTGCCCTGAAGATGAACTCTTTTGAGTTGGAAACGCACTGGGAATCTTGAACTGAACAAACCCTTACATGCACACACAGAAGCCTTTTGCTATCTCCCAAGTTTTTTCATCTGAATTTCTTACTTGGTTTTCTCTCAACTTGCATCTTGATCGGTCTGGTTTTACCCTAGTGCTCTCAGGACAGGCTACAGGTGATTCGTTCATAGATTGCCTGTGGGGTGGTGGTAGGAGGTCAAGCCACATCGGCACCCTGATGTATATGAGGGTAAGAAGACTTTAACCATAGCCTCCCACTGTAGCCCCAACATAGGCTACAGGAGTGCCTTTCCTATTAGGGAGAGTGAGGAAGCTACCGCAGGCCTTAGATTTTGACTATCATGAAAAGCCAGCAAATCATTGTTACTCAATTTATTGTTTTGTTTTTTCTGCCAGGTAGGGAGAATGGTGCTTGTGAGGTTTTCTGCTATGCACCTTAACCTGGGGGTTCGGAATGAATACCCTATATACTCGAGTATAAGCCTAGTTTTTCAGCACATTTTTTGTGCTGAAAAAGCCGCCCTCGGCTTATACTCGAGTGAGGCAGGCAGTGGCTCCTATGAAGCTTTCCCAGGTTTTTTGTGTTAAAATTGGGTGCCTCGGCTTATATTCGGGTCGGCTTATACTCGAGTATATACGGTATTTTGACGCATTGAGATATCCACGCCCTCCAGTGCCTGCAATTTGCATTGGGGGGGGGGAACTACCATTGGAGCAAGTGGGAGCTTTCCTTTAATGCCAATTGCAGGCATGATGTGGGGAGCAGTCAGAGGACAGTACCCCACCCAGTGCTGATTAAAAAAAGCTTGCAAATGGTGTGATAATTATCACAGTTGGCTTGACCCTTTAACACAAGAATTTCTAGATCAGGAAACTGTTTTTGGACTAATACATTTAGTTGCAGTAATGTTAAAGAGTGTGCATTGGCTATGTTATGTTGGAATGCTTCTATATCAGTTTCATAATGATGTTTCTGGGTATTTGATTTAAATTGTGTGTGTGTGTGTGTGTGTGTGTGTGTGTGTGTGTGTGTGTGTTTTAAAATGTATTTGTCTTAATACAATTTCCACCTAATTGTATTTTTTCAATATAAAATGTAAAATGTATCCAAAAATTAGAGATGAAAAAAACACAATCAAATGGTAAAGCAAAGGTCAATGCAATGTACTTCTTTCATCTATTTGCAGGGCTAGTCTCATTCTAAGCATCATCTTGGCAAGTGCTTGGTTATTCTGCAGCAAAATTTAATCTATTTCCTGGTGATCATTACAAGCTTCAAAAATCTATTGAAGTGAAGTTTGCTCATTGTGAAAACCTATGGCCTTTCCGGCAGTTGTCTTCCCACTTTCCTCCCCGCCCCCCCGAACTGTCCCCCCCTCCTGTGAGTTAGTATCACAAGTGCTGCTTCCTGGGGCCATTTCACATGACACAATTACAAGCCCTGGTTTGCAACTGAAATCCTAGTCGGGTGCTCATAAGTGGCTTCAGTGAACATGCATGGAGGTGCGAATGCACTGGTTCTGCCCAGTGGCGGAACTTCATGCTCCAGCACCGGGGGCGGAGAGCAGGCGGGGCTGGGGCTGGGGCGCGTCCCAGGAGAGGGGTGCGCCACCCAAAGGGGTGTGGTGCGCATCCTGGGGCCGAGGCGCGCTATCCACAGGGGCATGGCACGTGTTCTGGGGGCATGGCGCGCCACCCGCAGGGCGTGGTGCGCATTCTGGGGGTGGGCGTGCCGCCTGCGGGGGCGGGGCACCCAGCACGAGTGGGGGGGGCAGCCGCGATGGAACCCCACCGGGATCGTGCTGCCGGGGGCGGTGCGCTCCCACCGTCCCCCTCTTCCTCCGCCAGTGGTTCTGTCCTCTCCCATGGTAGTTGCCCTCCATGAGTTGAATATGTGGAGGGCCTCCATGAATACTTTGTGAATCCCTGCTCCAGACAGTCACACTCCAACTCATGGTAGTTGACTAGAACAGGAACTGGCGATGAGCTAATGTGCACATGCCTACTCTCCCCACATTGTGAGTTCATTTTTTTTTAATTATTAAGGTTTTTGAACAAATTTTAACATATTCAAGAAACTCAAATTACATTTTACATACTCAATATACCCCCCATGACTTCCCCCAACTTCCCTTTCTGGTTTAGAGTGTATTGTGTTTGTTCTGCATATAGTTTTGTATCCTTTCTATGATAAAATAAACTTATTTCTTAATCTGTACTTAGTCTCTTAGTCCTTATTTGTATTTACTATTTGTATTTGTCCATTGTAAGTGTATTACTCAAATCCTGCAAGGGAGTTCATTTCAATGTATTGTTTCTGTATATATATCTTAAAAGGTTCCCAATCCTTTCTGAAGTCATTATTGTCTTTATCTTTAAGTCTCTCAGTTAGCTTCGCCATTTCCGTGTATTCCATTAACTTTTCTTGCCATTGTTCTTTCGTTGATATTTCATCGCTTTTCCATCTTTGAGCTAATAGCATTCTCGCCTCTGTTGTCGCATACATAAATAAATTCTTCTTGTCTTTTGGTATATCTTGACCTATAATACCTAATAAAATAACTTCTGGATTTTTAACAAAGGTTATCGTAAACATTTTTTTCATTTCATTATAAATCATGTCCCAATAATTTTTAATTAGTTTGCAATTCCACCACATATGATAAAAAGTACCCTCATTTTCTTTGCATTTCCAACACTTATTAGAGCTCATTTTGTACATTTTTGCCATTTTCACCAGTGTATACATCATTTTCATGTAATTCTCTTTCAACAGTATACAGTTTGTGAATTTCAAATTGCTCTTCCATAGCTTTTCCAATTCATCCAAATGTATATTATGTCCTTGTGTCTTGTGCCCATTTAATCATGATTGATTTCACCTCTTCATCTTTTGTCTCCCATTCTAATAATAAGCTGTAAGTTTTCTTTAACAGTTTATTATTCTATTCTATTATTTATTTTTGAAATCTAGAAACAGTATAACTAAATCCTTTCTTATTATCTTCCTTAAAAATCTTATTTAATTGTTGATGTTGCAGCCAATCACTAATCACATCCTTGATTTCTTCATACTCTTTTAATTTTAATTTCCCTTCTCTTTCTATCAATAAGTCTCTATATGTCGGCCATTTTGCCTCCATATTTATTCTCTTGATTGACATCGCCTCTGTAGGAGCCACCCACCAAGGTTTTTTTTTTTTCTCTAACCACATTGTGCTTTTAAGTCACATATGAACGCCTTAATAGGGCTTGAGTAAATGGTCAACTGGGAGAATGATGCCACGTTTTCAAGCACCTTTGTCTCAAACATGGCCCCAAATGTATATAATGATAATCTGAAGGGCCATTTAGATCAGGAATAGCCATTTTGGGTAGGAGACAATCTGGAGTGGAGAAACAGCAGGGGGGGATATTGCTAACCCTTTCCACAGCTTACCACACACCACACACCTCTAGACTTTGTCCATGAATAATTTAATTCTCTGCTACAGCAAGGAATAAGTCTCTGAATAAATGCTAATGAGTAAGTCACAAATACCAAAATAGTGACTCACTCTTTATGCTTGTACAAACCTGGCGACAAACTCATGCCTGAGAAGAGCCTCTTCTGTTTAATGGAAATCACACTGCTGACTAACTTGGCCCACCTACAATGGAAAATAGGACAATTTTGCACATGGCAATTATGTTCTCAGTGCAGTCTCTGACAAGAGATAGTAGTTTCAAAGGAAATTCTAAACCACAAAGAGTACAGCACACTCTCTTACTGCTCTATCCTGCCTACCTTAACTTTTGATCTCATGTAAATGCGGATTTAAATGGGTACTCAGCTGTTCTAGTTAGAAAGTACTTCTTGGACTGCTTATAGGCCACACCAGAACAGATGTGCATGGGACAAACAGGTAGAAGATTATGTAAAATAAGCATTACTTGCTGAAATTGAGCAGGTAAGAGCCATATTTCTATTGTTTAGAGAATTGTTTAGAGTTTAGCAAAGAAGAGGAGGAAGAGGAAGAGAAAGAGAAAGATGTACTAATAGAGTGTATGTAACAGAGATAAAATCAGTTAAGATTAACTATAAAAATCAGAAAACGTATGTAAAATGCTTGCTGATTTTTTTATATATATAACAAAGTCTTCACCAGATGCCTGAAGTTCAACAGGGATGGGACATGTCTGATCTCAGCTGGGAAGCAGTTCCAGACAATTGGGTCCACAATACTTAATGCACAGCTCCTGCTAGATATGAGGCATATGCTTGTGCAATGGGGGACCACTAACAGTGACTCCCCTGAAGACCTCAGCAGGGACATAAGGTCCATGTTGTATCCCAGACCCAGGTTGTTAAGGGCCTTGTGAATTAATACATGAAAATGGGCCTGGTAGCATATGAGCAGCCAGTGATCATCCCACCCTAGCTGTGCTTAATAATTATTTTGTTTTTGTTTTGGCACCATTAGTTTTGCCAAGGCCAGGAGGCACACTTTGTAACATGCATTAAAATGCACATCTTATTGAAAACAATGCAGTGCAGAGAACACGCAGCAACCATGCTCAGGTGAATATTCCATATAGACATATAGATGAGAGCATCTGATTTATGCCCTGAGACAGTTTTACATGTCTAGAAGCCTGTGTCCGAATATCTTTCTTTTGAGCCTGTTTGGGGCAACCATCCAGGACAATCTGATACCAAAGCCCAGCCATCCTATATGCCACCTAATCATACCAGCTTGTGTTAAGTAAAAGCAGCTTAATCATAATCTTAATCCCAGGAATGATTTATGTTTGCCCAATTATTGCTAAGCATATAACGGTTAAAAGTCCCTTGCAAGAGCAAGAGCCTGCATTTGCAAATCATTTTTCCGTATGACTGATGAGTCTTTTCAGTTTGCCTCCGTAGTTGTGGAATTGCCAGCAGCAATTAGAGGTGGTGAAAAGGATCTCTGTGCATTGAGAAGCTTTGCCTGCTACCTTGCTTGAGTATCAACCTATATAGGCCAATTGAAAAATTGGCAATTCTTGGTTTGGAGTCCCCCCCCCCCCCAGTCACTTAGAAACAGGGCTGGTCTCCGCCATCTAGCACAGTGAAGCAAATGGCATCAGTGGAACCAGGGGGTAGGGAGAAATAGATGGGGACAGGGATTTGGCCTCTGAATGGTAAGCAAGGCTTTTAGAAGCCTTGTTCCACTGCAGGCAACAAAATGTTTGGAGCCAGAAAATAAAGTCTTTGCTTGCAATGGGAATGATGCCATTTCACAAACATCCCTTCTCACACGCGCAATTCTAAAACTTCTCTAACAATCTCGAAATAATGATAACACACACTTCTGAATTGCACAAAGGATTCCAGCAGCACAAATCCATTTATCTTTTGGATTTGTGCATTTTAATTCTCCAGTGTCATTTATGAAATGCAGCAGACTGAAGCTAGACCACCTCCTCCCCCTGCTCCACTCTTACATGTAATATAGATGCGTCCCATCTTCTTGGGAAGCATCACATTATATACAGCATAATTACATAGTACAGAAAGAGCAAAGGAACGCAGTGAGATGGTAATTCCTCTCATGACATCCCTTTCGCCGCAAGATAGCAACAAAAGTTCCAGTAACCCTTATAGACTAGGAAAGAACTGTGAAGGTGGACTACTGGAGGTGGCAGATCAGATTCCATTGTTATTGTTGTTGTTTATTAGACTTGTTAGTCATTGCTACCCAAAGCCCTCCAAGCAACTTAAATGAATTTAAAAATGTAGACATAAATGCATTATACCATTTAAAAAATCATACAAAACACTTACCAATCATTAGTGTGTGTGTGTGTGTGTGTGTGTGTATACAAAATACACACATGAACACAAACATACACAATCACCCCACAGGAATCTCTGGCAGCACGCAACATCCATTAAAATAAGGACCACACATTCCAAAAGCTCGTGATGTAACTAGTTTCATCAGCATTAAATAAGACAATTGAAGCTCTTGTGGTTGATAGATTTGTGATTGTTTTAAATGACATTTGAGGATTTTAGCAATTTTCAGTACTATCATGCCCCACTATTAACCTCCGTCAGGACAAGTATTATCACTAGATCAACAGGACCAGGGGTGTCAACTTGAATAAAGTATTAGGGGGAGGCAAGTAATCCCTACCCCACATAATCAATCCCCTATGCACCCCCTAAATCTGTTCTAGGGGTCCCCCAACCCTCTGGAGCAGATTGTAGGTGGGTGGGGTGCATGCATAGGGGGAGGAGAGGGGGGAAAGTTCCATTGCACAAATGTAAATCCTTGTGATGATAGGTTACATTAGTTGTATACCGCCCAAAGTTTTTGACCTCTGTAAAGGTAAAGGGACCCCTGACCATTAGGTCCAGTCGTGTCCGACTCTGGGGTTGCAGCGCTCATCTCACTTTATTGGCCGAGAGCTGGCGTACAGCTTCCGGGTCATGTGACCAGCATGACAAAGCCGCTTCTGGCGAACCAGAGCAGTGCACAGAAACGCCTTTTACCTTCCCGCCGGAGTGGTTCCTATTTATCTACTTGCACTTTGACGTGCTTTCGAACTGCTAGGTGGGCAGGAGCTGGGACCGAGCAATGGGAGCACACCCCGTCGCAGGGATTCGAACCGCTGACCTTCTGATCAGCAAGCCCTAGGCTCTGTGGTTTAACCCACAGCGCCACCTGGTCCCTCTTTGACCTCTGTATCATATTATAAATATGCAAGATCAGAAGTCCACTTCTGTATTATAGGCAGATGTACGATATACAGCTGTGCATGCAGACATGCATGCTTTGTAAAAGAGAATCCCCAGTGTGTGACTAAAGCCATAGCAGCGCAATTAGATTTTACCAAATCATTGTAAAAGGGATGTTAATAACGGGTGTCAGCAGGTGCCATCCCAAATCATTTTGCTGCCTGAGAGGGACAAGATGATGACCATTCTTTGTCCAATGCACAGATGCTGAATGTACTGGCAACTGAATCTTACTTCCACACCTGAGGCGGCAGGGCAGATGAAGCAGCCCAGGAGAGACCATGTGGCAACAGGGCAGAATAGTGGGGAACTCAAGAGGAACAGCAGCTGCTTCCCCTTAGCCAGGCCAGACTTTATGAAGGCCCTTATTATGAAACCTTCAGGGCACCGATACACATAATCATCTAAAGAACGGCCCCAGAAGACTATTACGTGTAAAGCCTAAAATTATTCAACTGTACCAATGTATCTATTCTTTCTGGCCCTGTGCATGGTGGTTCTGATTGCAGCAACATGTTCATCTGGGTTTCAAATCTTGGGAAACCTCTGGGGATTATAACTAAGGGGCGATCTCACAACAAGGCGCAGAAGGTTTTTGTGTGTTTGTTATTGTTGCTTTATGTCAAGAGGACATGCTGAAGAAATAGGTGGATTCAGAAACATTTGCTTTCAGGGGGCATAGGAATGTATTCACAGGTTGAGAAATTTAAGGTTGGTTTTTCAAAGTAAGCCTGTGGCGGTTCTGTAAGTCATTTGATCATTCCTCTATTTTTAATCCATTGTTCATAAAAAATATGCTACAAGCGTCAAGATGCCTCACCTCTACTTCCTCCTTTATCAAGCAGTTTTACTTTTAAAAAAGATCAGGCTGCTCCACATTTATTTAGGTTGGAGTTTTCAAATGAATTCAAGGTACCTGCATTCCTAGACCTCAGCCCCTTTTAAAAGATTGGGCTGTTCTTCAATTATTCAGGTTGGTGTTTTCAAATGAGTTCATGCCATCCACATTCCTAAGCCTCAGCTCCCAGACTTCATAGTATTACCCTTGACATTAATGCCAAGATGCTGTCGTGGATACAGCAGGGATGGGAAACATGCATAAAGCCCTTCAGATGTCGTTGGGCTTCAGCTCTCATCAGCCTCAGCCAACATGACCAGTGGTCATGGATTACAGTAGCTGTACTGCATCATCATCTGAAGGTCCACACATTCTCCATCCCTAGGAGAAAGGAAGAATCAGCCATGATCCAGTCAGCCACAGACTGGCATCATTCTACCCATTTGCTGAATAAGAATAAAAATAACAGGGTTATTGTGAGGATAATGTGGTGCAGGTCGCACAAGATGTGATCAATATTTAGCTTTCCCCCCTCATGCCCCTTTAGTGATCTAAAACAAAAATGATCCAAACAGTCACAAAACATATATCGAATGATCATTTATATTAAGCCAAAAGTCAAACAATGAGCACTCCAACTTCCCTCTTTTTTCTTCATGGGAATAATGCTTGCCAAAATCTTCACCATGTGAAATTTTATTTATTACAATTGTGTATTTATATGTGTATGTGCTAGCCTTCTGCTTGACTATAGGCCTCCATGGTGCATAAAAATAAGAGAAAATTAAAACAATAAATGTAAGCAATACCGTACTTATAAGAGGAGATGCTAAAATGCTCCACAAAAGCATGAGATATGCAAACAGCAAATGAATTCAACAATAAAAACACAACAGAAATTAGAAAGAATACCCTACCCAATCTACAACCAGTGTCAGGTTTCAACGAGAGAAGCATGTCCATCCATTATCTTCTAATGTCTCAAGCTGCCACTGACACACCCCTCCTGTTCCCATTAGAGGAGTTAGAGAAAGATGATGCTACCTAGTCTATGAATTCCCCACTATCCATAGTTAAATAGGAAAGGTGACAACACTGCTTTAGTTCCAAACCTGAAGCAATGACCTCAAAGGGATAACCCTTTGGAGGTAGCCTTCCAGTTCTAGGCAAATGAGAAATGGCACTTGAGAAGTGTGCTTCTACCAGGATGCTTCTCATAGCACTGAATTATCCCATCTCTAGTTCATAGGTTTTCTCCTTGCCTGCAAAGCTAAACAATATAAAATGGGCTCCCCCTGCCCTTAGAAGTTGCTATTGCTATTCTTTAAAAAGTCTGCATCAGCCATGGAGGAAATAGTTCCCTCTCCTAGAAGTGGACTACTTAGAAACTAAGGTCAAGTAGCACTGGATATTTGCAGTCTTCTGGGTTCTCTTTGTCCGGACAGCTGGACAGTCTGAAGCTCCCTGCTCTTCCTGGTACCAGTGTCCCTGGTGATTGATGAAAGGGAGATGGAATTATGTAAAATGTCATTACAAAGTAAACTGATGTGAACATGCCCAAAGTGGCACAAGAATGCCGTCATTTCTGCTGGAAGTTGTGTAGATAGCTAATTCTGCCCCAAAGATTCAGCAGATCTCTGACGATTAGAATATGACATATTTAGTAAGCTTCCCTAAGCTTCTCCTTTTAAACACTGCATCTGCTAACATAATTTCACTATTGAGAACTTTCAAGTCCGCTTTATATGCTTTTTTAAAAAAAAGGTAATGTTCATAGTTTGCATGTTGGAAACTTAATTTAAACATTTTTTTGCTATACTTACCTTGGATTTTATTTTATTACTACTTTTAAATTAAAGAACAAGAACTTGTCACTAATCTGTTTTGAATAAATTGTATATATCCTGGTATTAAAGATACTGCAGGGATCAAAATACCATTCCCATATTGAACATATCAGAGGAAGAAAAAAAATGTCACTTTTTCTTTTGAAACGTACAAACCTAGAGAAAAATCAAACAAAATAGATGTTAGGTCTTTGATCTCTTTCCATGCTTAGAATCACAGGAGAATGGTCCTTTCGTTTTGTCTTGAAATTATTCACCCACTGTAACTTCAAGGCAAAGGAATGCTCAAGAGTTTCCATAACTTATCATGGCTACCTAATTAGCAAAATAACCTCTCTTGCACAAGATTTTTAGATGATGCCTCTAACATTACAAAGAGGTAACATCATAGCCTGCAATCCTTGCTATTGACTTTTGCCAGACCTAACGTTGCTATAGAGCGGCTAGCTCCATCGTTTGTGTGTATGTGGTGTGTGAACCTCAGATGAAATCTGCTAAATAGTGATTTACTGTGCTTTCAGCATATGCCTGTGTTATTGAAACAAATTGAAGAAACAGAGACATGTAATTTATTTGTTGGAGCCAACTGAGTAAATAGTGAAGTGTCTCAGCCGAATGAGTGATGCTTGGGTGTAACTAACATTGTATTTAAAAATCTAATATTTATCCCCTTGTGACACCTCCTTACCTCAAATACATGCTTAAAGATCATACTAAGTGTCTTCTCCCATTTACTAGGAAAGGAATAAATATTGCTTACCATATCAGGATCTTATGTTTGTTTTTTAATTAAAAATTAAAATGGTCAGCATGCAGCGCTCCTATTAATGTTGTCTTTTTTTTGTCTACCTCTCCTTCCAGAGAACTGGTCCTGTGCCTCATGAAAAGGGAACAGTGATGGAAGGAGAGAGGCAATGTTGGGTAGGAAAGAGAGAGAGAGGGGGAGCAGTGAGGATTCACCCCACCCTCATTGTTCATGCCCCCATTCTTGAATTTTGAAATAAAGCTCTCCTGTTTACATACCTCCATATGCCTCCCAGAAAATTCAAGATTTTTAAAAAACAAATAAAAAATTGTAAGTAGTGTAAATATTCGCCGGGTGAACTTTTTCTTTCCATTACTCATTCCAGAGCATCTGTTGGAGCATATTGTCATTAACTGCTGGTTTGTTTGTTTGTTTGCTTCCTTCCTTCCTCATACTTATATCCCACCCTTCTCTCTAATGAGAGCACAAAGTGGTTTACAATGCAGTATAACAAATTGTACAATAAAAAATAACAACATTAACTCAACATCATAGCAACCTATGGAAAGTAGTAGTGTCAGCAAGAAGGTTAGTTACATTCCATTTCACCTTTTGCTTAAATAAAGCCAATGTGTAGGTCAACCAAATTCTTTGGGAGTCCCAGAATCAGCCCCCACCCCCAGAACACCCTGCCTCATGCACACCCAGCCAAAGCTAAGGTTAGATTAAGAAGTAGGGCATCCCCAGCAGATCTTAAAATACAGACTAGGCAGTAGTTGTTCATTTAAATACACACACACACACACACACACACACACACACACATTAGAGAAAAGAAGGGGTGGGCCTTCTTAGGGAACGAATTCTTCAAAGACCTTTCTTGTAGCCATCAGCTTTTCAGAATAAAGGCACACATTTGTTATCATTTCATTATACTGTTCATTTTCATTATAAAACACCTCTCATTTTGGTACTCATTTGTTAAAACCATATTTCTTTCATTATTCATTCATTAGTTGTGCACCTATCATAATTTTCATTTTATGTTTTCTTACCTTAACTTTTTTTTTGCTACCATTCTGAGCGGTAGGGGAACTGATACTAGTGGGCATTCCTATTGGCTACCATCTTATATTCCCAGAATGTTCCTAGACATTGCATTGTTCGTGGGCATGAGTGAAAGGGAAACGGTGGCTTCACCCACCAAAAAGGGGAACTCGGATTAGTGTGTATCCTTTTTGTGCCTCAAATGGCCCCAAAACGGTACAACATTCTTGGAAAATTAAATAGCTGCCAATATCAGCCCCATTGCTGCCACCAGGGAGCACCAGGTTAGACCTCCCCTTCCAAAATGGGTATGAACAGGCATGAAATGTGAGCAATGTATGCTTTCATTACTCATGGCATTCTCTTCAGAATGAATGAAAACTGAACCCAATGCCCCCATTCAGTTAATATTTTCAAACATTGCAAAATGAAGGCACACTTCTAAGGCAGAATGCAGCTGCTTTTGAATACATTAATACATAGGGCAGTTTATGTGGGCAAAAGCTCTCCTTATACATTCTGCCTAGCACTCAGCAAATGTTAATGCTAAACACATGTGGAGGGGCAGCTGTAGCAGAAGCCATTTTTATGATTTTCATGACACAGAAAGGTACCTCACGGTTTCATTTGGTGGCCTTCATTCCTTTCTGACAGCTTCTTTAAACCTTATGAATTTTCTTGACATCCTCCAGCTTCCTTGCCTCTCTTCCCTCACTATATCAGTTAATGCCCAAAAGATTGCTCAGCCATGATCAACCATGAGCCTCAAAAGAGGAGATTTCTGCCATGTTGACTACTGCCAGTCAAACTTCTAAGCCAGTCATATAACAAAAGGTTAGCCAAATACAGTGCATTTTGCTGGAAGAATGAGCAAACAGGCTGCTGATCACGACAGCTTTGTATATTAGCCTCCTACTGTGAACCAGGGAGGCAAGATTATATTAAATGAATATGTAATCCCATGCATTATATACAGATTAAAAGTGACTTTAGCTTGGATGTCAGAACGATGATGGATGGAAGTTCCTTGCATATGCATTTCCCAAGTAAACTCTATTAAACAGCAAGCCTCTGTGGAATTGAATGTGCTAGTTTTGAAAGAGACAAAATCAATAATTCTGGCAAATCTGACAAATTTTCTTGCTCCCCCCACACCCTGACTTTTGTAGGCCGGTAATGGGTCTGCAAAAGTCTGACTTGAAAAAACATGCTAGTCTCTGTTGAGGTAATCAATTAAAGCTGCAATCCTTCACTCTTCTGGGAGTAAGCCCTACTGAGCATACTGGGTCTTACATCTGACTAAGAGAGGGCTACCAATGGCTACTAGCCATGATGACTATACTCTGCCTACACAGGAATGCTTGCTAGAAACCTCAGGAGAGGAGATCGCTCTTGAGCTCAAATCCTGCTTGTCGGTTTCCCATAGGCATCTAGCTGAGAACAGGATGCTGGACTAAATGGGCTATTGGTCTTACCAGCAGGCTCTTCATGTGTTCTTATGAGTAATCATGCTTAGGCTTTCACTGCAAATATCTTTTCCTTTGCTAAGATAATGCCATGCTATGGGGTACAGGTGTTATACCGGTATGTTTGTTTTGCTTTGCATTTCCCCATCTGAAAGGCTTGTGGCCAGGAAACCATTGTTTCTTAAAAAAAATAATTGACTCATAAATTACGCTAAAATAAAACTGTGCAAACTTAAATGCATACTAAACAGAGTGATCCTGTCGTGTCCAAGAGAAATCCTGCTGGGTGGGAGAGATTTTCCTCCAAGCCCAGGGAGGCTCCCACTGTTTATCAATAAAAGCAATTGGGAGCACAGACAGTTATTGTAATGAACACCAGGCTTTCTGCCCTAATAATTGCTAGAGCTGGCCATGTTCTTGTATCTCATGTGCTTTGTGAAAAGGGAGCCAGGACTCATATGGAGCCAGGACTCCCAATGGCTTTTGGTGATATATAGTGGGAGCATGCCTGGGTTTGGAAGACAATCTATTCCATCCAACTCATAGAGCAGGATGGAGAGAAACTTAAGAAAATTCCAGCACAGCTTCCTTCAGTAGCAAGTATTGTTGCAATGATTGTACTGTCTTCCCAAGGTAGACATCATCATCGTCATTGTCATTGTCATAATCATATGGTGTGTGTGTGTTTTGTGCTGCTTTTTGTTTTGTTTTTTCTTTCTTTTGTTTTTATGGGGGGGCGTGCAATTTCGTTGCACTTGTATAGCGTTGTGCTTGTACTTGTGCAATGACAATAAATTATCTTATCTTATCTTATCTTATTTATAATCATAAATTATATTTCTAGCCCACTTTTTCCCTGTCACCTGATGTGTACAAGTCAGAATGCTGCTTTGCCTGGGTTCCCCCCCCCCCCCTTACTGGAATCTGGAAAGTTCAGGTTCTAGCAAGCAAAGCAAGACAAGATCAAGTAGTGGAAGTTAAAAATCAGGTTTTAGTAAGGCAAAGCAAAATAATGTTCTGATTTGAACATACTCAGGTGGCAGCATTTTGGATAATTCTGAGTGAGCAACTTGCCCTGTAAATGCTAGAGATAAACTGAGGTTTTTTTTTTTTTAAAAAAAAGTAATTTATTTCAGCCCACCCTTTCCACAACTCTACCGCCTGAGGATAAGTGCTTACTTGTCCTTCTTGGGCTTCGCACCTGGCATGTGGGGGCCATGCAATTCCTCCTGAGTTAGGCTGAGTAAGGATCCTGGATTCAGCTCTGCAGGCTCCCGCCCTCCAGCCTCAGCATCAGGAGACTGGTCCAGTTCCCCAAGCTCAGGCCAGCTTCACCTTTGACATCAAGGCAAGCGTTATGACAAGCAGTGGTCAAGTTCCAGTAGCTAAGTGCCTTACATCTCCATCTGAAAGTATCTTAGACAGCAAAATGAACTCTGGCTGCATACATACCATACATTTAAAGCACATTGCTTCCCTCAAAGAACCCTAGGAACTGTAGCTTACCCCTCACAGAGCTACAGTTCCCAGTGCCCTTAACAAATGACAGTTCTCAGGATTATTGTGGGGGGGGGTTGCACACTTTAAATGTATGGTGTGTATACAGCCTCTATCTGGCTCCTTGGCGAATGGCTGATAGTGCAGAGAGATAGGCAATGTTTCAGATGTTTTGGACTACAGTCCCCATCAGCCCCAGGCAGCATGGCCAATGGTCAATGATGATGGGAGCTGTAGTCCACACAGTCTGTAGTCAACACAATGGCTATGTCTGTGCTGGACAATACTGGGCTGACAGTTGAGGACAGCTTGATGTGTTCATTTGTGTGTAATATGGAATTCAGCCCTTGTATGTACAGAGCTGAAAATGCTCAAATGATGCCACCTGACTGTGAAAATGCATAGCCTTCCCCCCGGCAAAAAAAGAGATTTGCTTTGGTAGTACCACAGAATCAGCTTGGTTTTCATTAGATGTATGACAAGAGAGAATATGAGATTATGGCAAGTTTGATATATGAGAAGTGTTTTGTTTGAAAGTAGGATGCTACCTCGAAAATAAAGAGGAAAATAGTGGTGCTGAAGCAAAGGAGCTGGAAAAATAAATTGAATGGCCATTAGAAATCATTTTTCACATCTTACTTACAAAGCTGAAATAATTAGCCCTTTGTGGGTTATCTGTCCCTTATAGTTTGGGTTATTTATTTATTTATTTATTTTTAACAGATGACAGGTAATTTGACAGCTTGTGTAGGAAGGTGTAATTTTTCCCCCTCCCCTGACACATTCAAACTGCTAGTTATCTGCAAAGAAACACACAAAGGACCTATTTTTATACACTTGGCTCAGAAGCTCTCCATAATAAGAGTTCTTGTTCTGTACTCCTGTGAGGGATTGGTCTGAAGGGGAAACATGCTGCAAAGTCTGTGAGTCCACAGGAGGACATTTGACAAAGCTTGTCCATCAGATTCATAAACCGGTGAGTCACCCAGGCCTAAGAAACCACTTTAGCTCTAGTGGTCCAAAGGAAATCACCAAAACAGGGAGCCTAAAGCATGGCAAGTGGGGAGTGCTTTGAAGATTGCTTATCTGTTTTTTTTAAAAAAGAAGTGGTACAGGATGCCACCTGCCCAGTTCATCCAGGAGTGCTCTGGTGTTCTCAGTACCCAGTACCAGAGGCTACCACCTTCCCAGACCCTCCAAGTGTCCCTATTTTCTAGGGACAGTCCTGGATTTACAGAAGCCATCCCAGTTGATCCCAGAATGTCTCCCTTTCTTTAGAATGTTCCTGTTTTCATTGGAGAAATGTTGGAGGGTGTGGAGTTATGTGACCCCCAAACTAAGGAGATAAGTAACTATGCAACCTTTATAAGACATCTGAAGGCAGCCCTGTACACTTTTATTATGTTTTCATATATGTTGGAAGCCACCTACAGTGGCTGGGGTAACCCAGTCCGATGGGTGGGGGGGAAATCATCATCTTCATTGAATAGGACATCCCTATTTTAATTGGAGAAATGTTGAAGGGCAAGCCTCCCATTGATCCACCCATAGCCAAATGGGTCCTTGTGTATCATTGCTTCAGGAAAATGACATGACCAGTACAGTGCCAGCGGGTGAGGTGGTTCTCAGGCCACCATAGCATTGTGACAGATGTTGGAAGACCCTTCCCACTGTTTCCTTTAGGTGCTAGGAAGTAGCAGTGGAGGTGAGTGCTGCAGGGTGGCCAAGCTGGTACCCTCTTGTGTTGGTGGACTACAGCTCCCTTCAGGGATGATGGGAATTGTAGTCCAACAACAACTAGAGGGGGCCAAGTTGGATGCCGGCCTGTGTAAGTGGTTGAGGATTGGACGGCCTGTGTAAGTGGTTGAGGATTGGACGGCACAGGCTATTCATGTCTTCTCTCTTCTCTGTCTCACTTCTATGGTAGCTATGACAGCAGTCTCTTTCTTGAGCCAGGAATGGAGATTGGTTAGAAGTTGGAAGCCAACGTCTGCAGAAGGTCACTTTGACCTCTTGCTCTGAAGGCATGGACAGCCAGTATGCAAGCTGGTTCAGTGACTCCACGTTGCCATGAATATAAAATATGATAACTAGATGTGGCCTGAACAACTTGGAGAAAGGATGTGGTACAAATGTATGTGCGTTTTGTTTAAAAGACATCCACTCAGGTCCATTGTTTCCTCCTCCCCATTCTTCCCATGCCAGAACTGACCTCGCTCATTGAATGGATGAAGTACAAGCAGGACAAAGGGTCACAGAGGAGGCACCTGTTGTGGTATATAAAACTGAATCGACCTTTAGGGCTCCCATAATATTTTTCTTTAGAGATGCAACAACTCAAAATCATAGTTCGAACAAGGGACCTCAAAGGTCAGTAAGTCCAACTCCTGTTGACCTCATAACCTGATTCCTCATTTAAGCTTTCCCATCACTTAATGGACTTCCAACCAGTTGTGGCATTAAGCTTAATTAAATTAGAATGGGAGCCATTAAAACCATGAGCACATTTAAGGTTGTAGACCTATTGAAATTCATGGACCTAAATTAGTCATCTCTGTTAATTACAATGGGTCTACTCTGAGTAGGACCAGCACTGGATGGTACCTTTATGTTCCTTGGCCTCATATTGTATTTTCGCTCTTTTTGACATGTATTTCTCTGTGCTTTTTTTTATTAAGGACTAAAAAAATAAATAATACACCATAATTTATTAAAAAATAATCACTTAATGAGAAGGCATATATTTTTATTACTATGTGCCTCAAAATGGGGAATAGCTGGAAGTACTGCCAAAGTGCAAATCACTATTATGTATGTTCCCGCTGCCAGTTTTGGAAGCTTTTCCATTATGAATGAGCTAAGTAGCAATTACTGGAGGAATTACGAGGGAGCAGCTTTTTAAAAATTAAGAGCCTTGCCCTGCTCCTGTTGAAATGAATGGCCAGGCTCACTTTGACTAAATTGGCTGGACGATGCAACGTATATTCATTTATGATAATGATATGTAAACATAAAGACAATCTTTCAGCTGGAGAGTTATTGAACATGGACTGCTATTGCAACTACTTTCAGGAGCCTAATATAAAAGGAAGTGGCTGTAAAAAAATACACACACATACACACAAAGACCCTGGCATTTTTTGGTCCAATATTTGTCACCACTAACCCCCTATTAAGTATTTTATGCCTACGCATATTTCCCCCCTCTTGTGTGCCTGCACATTTTCCTTTCTGTACTGCAATATCCCAAGCAGAGTTGAAAGCATTAATTGAGAATAATGAAGAACTCAAAAATTAATTATAGATTACAAAACCGGATCTTAATATGATTGTAAGCGGAGCTGTCACCCATGAAAATGCATGGTGATCATTCCATTATTGTTAAAATCTATGTAACTCATGTCACGGCAACAATTCACCGTAGGTAATTTTTCCTCAACTGCTGTGTTACTGGTTTTTTAAAAAAAAAACAAAACAAAAAATGCTATTAATTAAATATCCAAAGAAATTATCCGTATTTAGTAACTACAGTAGTAATTTAAATGAGTTCACTATTCAAACAAAAGCACAACACTTCAATCAACTAGGCACACACTGACTTGGAAATAAGTCCCTTTTAAATCAGTGGACCTTATTGCCACGCCAATATGCCAAGGACTGGGGTGTAAAAGGCAAGCGGCCCTGATATTAAATTAAATCAAATATCTAAGTGTGCAGTACAGTAGTGTTCATTTCTAAACAGCAATCTCGCCTTCCCCTTTCGGAGTAAAATTGGGGGGGGGGCGACATTTCAAAACAGTGGAGAATTTCAAAAGGAAGCAACATGCAATGTAACAAATGGAGGGATGGGGGGGGCGTGATGCTGAGAAGAAAAAATGCTCTGCTGTTCATACTGTCAGTTCTTGCAGCCACCAGAAACGACCGTACTGTCTTGTGGCCGCAGTCTATAATATCATCTTAAAGACAGAAATTATATGCATTCATTGTTTTTGGTGAAACACTGCTTTGTAGTCAGGATACTTACAGTTCAGCTCAGAGGTTGGCAGCCATTTTGGGGCCAGGGGGCACATTTGGAATTTTGAGCAAGTGCTGTGGGCACCATTCATAAAATGGCTGCCATGGGCAGAGATGGATTTAGGGGAATGTCAGTTTGGTCTCACTGGGTGCGGAGTCTTGGGGGCACCGCTAGAGGCAGGAGACGGAGGGGGGGCGCCAAATTTTGACTCAAAGTCTGCCACTGCCATCGTCATGTGGCATAACACAAAATGGTGGCTGTGAGGTATGGCATAACACAGAAGGGGTGTGTGGCATAACACAAAATGGCCGCTACATCTAAAAGAGCAGAAGAAGAGACAATGCTACAAAATGGAAGGGAGGGTGGGTATCCAATCCAGGCATTCAATGCAATGCATGTATGTTTAAGTGGGCATTTTCAATGTAGGAGAGGACAAGCAAGTGCAACAGAAATTTCTCATGCTGGATTGTGGATTTTTGAAAGGATATTTACTGAGACCTTTCATGGGTGCCATTGGAAGTCCTGGTAACATCTGCTTCCGCTAAAAAATGTTAAATGCTGTATTCCAGTTACCGGTAATAATAAAGTTGTAAATTTGATTTGACTGAAACATTTGTGTTGCACTGTTGTTCCAGGGAACAGAGGCAACAGACTAATGTAGCAACCCCATCCTACTGGAATTAAAATGTGATGCTACTCTCTTTTAATGGGATAAATGTGTTGGTCAAAACCCACAGGAGAGGTCAGACTCTAACTAATTATGTGTTATCCTAGCGGTTATAGGTTCAGTCCACTATGGGTTTTCCCCAAAACAAGCCCTCCAGAAATGAAAGAGGCTTCAACCATTGTCTAGTGCAGTGTTTCCCAACCAGTGTGCCTCCAGATGTTTTGGGACTACAATTCCCATCATCCCTGACCACTGGTATTGCTAGCGAGGGATGATGGGAGTTGTAGTCCCAAAACATCTGGAGGCACACTGGTTGAGAAACACTGGTCTAGTGCAGTATGTCCCCCAAACTCTGTTATTCTATAGGCAAGCTCCAAGTAGGCCAAGAGGGAGGGATCTTTGTGAGGCAGCTGACTGTATTTCTTTGCTTAAAGACATAAAGGATATGACATGACACACCTATCAAGTAATTTCCTAGAGTCCCTGAATGTATGCGTGGCCAGTAATCTAAATAACAGTGTATGACAGAGTCTGTTTGTGATGGGCAGGGAGAAGTTTCTGGCTGTTAAAAATATTCCTTTCCTTGGTTTCTTTGGCAAGAGACGGGTGGAGATAAGAAAATACACTTTTGTGATGTTTTCTGTATTGGCCCCTTCTCTCCAGGAGATAATGTATTTGTGGAAGCATGAACAAATGGATCGCTGCGCCAGGCTTAGTTCCTGCTGTGTACCTTAGCTGGGTGCATCATCTGGTATCACGGACTCCGAAAGACATGGTTCTTTCTTGCTGAAAAGAGGCGCATTTCACAAAAGGAGAGCCAGCTCTGCTTCATGTCAACGTGTTTCCTATTCTTTCCCCAGCTGATTTAGGGTTCAGTTTAACGTGATTGTATTCCAATGGGGGGAAAGCAATGAATTGAACAAATTGTTCCCAGCTCCTGTGTACACTGTAGACCTTGCTTAGACAAAGGTCAGCAGTTACTCTATTGAAGAAAACTGACTGATCAGCATTTAATGCGGCAAGTAAAAACAAAGGAAGCTTGGGGATTTGTGTGTCATAACTCAGCACGGGGTGAGTAAGCAACATTTGCAGTTCATAATGGCCTCAGGCTCAGTTGCTTCCCTGCCCCACTCCAACATTTTATATCCCAGACACTGCAGAAGGCCTAGAACAAACTCTCAGGGTGTAGGGAAGATGGTAGTGGGTTCTTTGGGGGAGAGTCACATATCCTCCTGTGGATTTATTTTTGATTCAGATTTGTCATGGCCAATGGCTAATACAATAAAGTTATTTGGATCTTGGAATACCCTCCATAATTTTCCCAATGAAAATAGGGATGTCCTCCATACCCTCCAACATTCCTCCAGTGAAAATAGGGACGTTCTGAGGAAAAGCGGTACATTCCAGGATCAAATCAGAAACCGGGGCGGCTTCTGTAAATCCATGACTGTCCCTGGAAAATAGGGGTACATGGAGTCAGATGCATTTATGGGAGTTCCCTCCTTCACAATTCACCAGACATACTGGGTGAAAGGGTAAATTGGAAAGAGGAAAGTTTAAATGGGGATGGATGGGAGAAATCAACAATGAGAAGTTAGGGTTCCGTTCCTTACACGGAGGCACACCGACACTCTTGGAGGAACAATAAAAACACCTGATCCTGGTACTGCACAGTGGCGGAGCTTCATGCTCCGGCACCCAGGGTTGCGGAGAGCAGGCGGGGGTGGGGCTGGTGTGCGTCCTGGGGGCGTGGTGCGGCTGCCCACAGGGGCGTGGCATGCGTCCTGGGGGTGGGGCGCCCAGCGCGGGTGGGGGGCAGCCGCAATGGTACACTGCCGGGATCGTGCTGCCAGGGGTGGTGTGCTCTCCCTGCACTCTTCTTCCTCTGCCAGTGGTACTGCGGAAGCATCCAGACAGTGTGTATTTGTCATCTCTGTCCCCCTCTTCCATCCATTTATTTGTTTGCCTTTTTTCTCTCCCCACTGTCCAGTTATTTCTTCATTGGGGTCCAGTTTATGAGAAAATAAACTTTCCCCTCCTTAATTATGTTTGATGATTTATAGATTAAGAACCAGTATTTGAAAAAGAGTTACACAAGAGCTTATATCCACAACTGCTTTCCCTTGAGTGCAGCATAACTGTTCTGGTTGCAATGTGGCAACATCCTTATGAATGTCTACGTGAGGGGAGAATTAATGTCATAGGCCAATGAATTCAGAAGTCTATGAGGTGTGCATTGAGTTGTAATCATGGGCCCAAAATAAGAGGCTAACGCCTAGCTGTCTCAATAGGAAGCAAAGAAGCTTATTTAAGTCTTGTGAAGATTAGTGAAGAATATTTTGTATGCTAGTAGACAAGTAATTATGAGGAAGTGGGGGAATGTAACCTGCCTATTACTGTCAGGCTGAGTAACAATGATGCTTAGCTTAGCTGCCAGAAAGTGGATTGCATCCAGAGAATGTTTGATCGCGTTTTGTTATCTTTTATGTCCCACTGATGCAATTTTTACTGATTCCTGTTACTCATCCTGTATAAACAGATCAAAGATGGATTTTAAAGCAATACTGTTAAGCAGATGAGTTCTTTTCCTTGTTTGTTATTTTTTATATATATACTGCAGGAAGGGAGGGGGAAAAGAAAAGGGCGGACTAAGAAAACCAAGGAGGAATTGCTCTTTTTGATCATCCTGTGTCAGTATCACACATGAGCATGCATCAACAGTGTTTAAGAATTCTTTGCTCATTGGTCCTTCTAGTTCTTGACTTTATGTGAATAGCTAGACAGGGAAGGTCAAATGTGGTTTCCAAGGCTGTAAAATGAGAAAGCTGCCATCACACTGCAGTTCACACAGTCACCCATAGCAACTCCAGTGTGACGACAGAACAGGCAGCTGAGAAATCAAGCAGCACAGGTGGCAGGTGGCCCAGGCGGCCCAGGTGAGCTATTTATTGGAGGTTGGGAGGTACAACAGAGAGCAGTTTGGCTGACTGCTCTCTGAAGCACCTGACACTCCTTTAAAAGGGGTTGTGGGTTGAGGTGAGTGGTGAGTGGTGAGGGAAAGGGCAAATTGAGAGGGGAGGGAGGTTAGGTAAGCTGAGACAGAAGGTTTGGGCAAGATGTAAGGGGTTGGGTGAGGTGTAAATAGAGGAGGGGTTGGTCAGGCATGGGGAAGGTATGTGGCGTCAGTAAGCAAAACAAGCATATGTGCCCCTAACACACTCAATTTGGGAATTTCACTGGGAGTGTAGGAGCCACATCCCAGTCCTTAAGAGGTTTCCCATGATAAGAAATATGCACAGAGCTGGCCCCCCATCCTGTAAAGGGAATGCGCAAGCATTAAAGCACATGTGAAGATCTCAGAATGAATGACAAGGATTTGTTGTTCTCATCATAAAACTGACCCAGGTAATTGTCAACACGGGTGGCACTATGGTATAAACCACAGAGCCTAGGGCTTTGGAAAGAGCATTGTCCTTCTGTTCTCTATGTGATCAAATGGCTATTGAGTTATCATCACCAAACTTGGCATGATGGTTCCTGAGATAGAGGAGCTGGCTTTCATCTATGTTTGGATACCATTGGGCACCATTTTGAGTCAAGATGTTGATCCAAACTATTCCAAACTGCACTGATTTGGACACTTCAGATGATGTTGTCACACAATTTAGCATGGTTGTTCCTGAGATTGAGAAAGACATTTTAATCTATAATCTGGAGACTATTGGGTGCCATTTTCAATCATGATGGCAGGCCAAAATATTCTAAACTGCACTGATTGGGATGCCTGTGGAGATATCATCATTCAGTTTGACATTATAGTTCGTGATATGAAGGAATAGGCTTTGGTTTAGACCAGGCGTCCCCAGACTAAGGTCCGAGGGCCGGATACGGCCCGCACGAGGCAATTATCCAGCCCCCGACGACACCCGGTGCGGTGCGGCGCGGCTGCCCATCTCCGGGTCTGCGCGGTGCCGGAAATAGCTTGTGCGCATGTGCAAGCATAATTTCTGGCGCCCTTCCGGGTCTGCGGAGGCCCGTGCACACACGCACAAACTAGTTCCAGCGCTGCGCAGACCCATAAGTGCGCCGGAAATTACGCTTGCGCATGCGCTCAAGCTATTTCCGGCACCACGCTCCCCTGCCCTCCGGCCTGCCGCGTGATTGGCGCCGGAGGAACCGGCTCAAAGCCGGGTAAGATTGGGGACCCCTGGTTTAGACACTGTCAGGTGCCATTTTGAATCATGATGAGGTACCAAACTATTCCAAACTGCACTGATTTGGACACCTCTGAAGCTATCATCAGATAATTTTTTTGCCTAGAGTATCCTGTTTCAAAGGTACTGAAACAATAATCTGCATGCCTCCTTTGAAGTAAACCACACTGTGTTCAGTGAGATATACACAAAGGAAATGTGTATAGTGGGATGGGGAACCTAGGGCCTGTGCCATTGTACTACAACTATTATAATACTGTACATGACCCTTGAGCATGTTGGCTGGGGTTGATGGGAGTTGGAGTCCAATGTCCTTCAAAGGGCCACAGGCTCCCCAACCCTGGTGTATAGCATTGCACCCTAAGTCGGTTTTACAACTTCTCATTCTGTTTTGTCCATCCTGAAGCACAAAGTGCTTCCATTACATATCCAGTTAGCTTTTCAACAAGTACCATCCACTTCATCACTGCTAGAGAAGATTAAAAGCAGGTCATTTATTTCTCACATCTATACTTTTCTTCTCCTAGCAAAGTGAAAAGGCATGCATTTGAGCACAGACATCCTCAGAACCACATTGTTGCCTTTTAAAATTGAATATTTAGAGCATTTAACATTTGATAAATTCTATTGATCGACATACCAAAATTTATTTAGCCTGCTAAATGGGAAATATATCAAATGTGCATAAAATATGATAGGAACATAGGCAAGGAAATTGTGGTCATGCAATATTTTTTTCAAGCAACCTGTGATTTACTTCAATTTCAGTATGATTTTATTTCTTCCTTGTCAAAAAGGTCAGGCTCATTTCTGTATCTCCCAGTGGTAAATACAGTTAATGTGCTGAGGCTGCAATGCATCCAGCATGGAGGTCATTTAATGGTGACATAAATTATTTTACTAGCTTTTCCTTCAAGTGGGCTATGAATCCATGTAGTATAAATGAATATCAGAGCCGTGATGCTGTTTCATCCTGCCAAGCAGGCTGAACTTTAATGTTCCTTCTCTCACTTGGGATGCTGCACAGTGACATAGATGATAAGCACTTTTGGTGGAGACAATGGGATATTTCTAATTTTTTTTCTTCATCTTATTTTTTAAAACTGATCTTCCACACTGTATATTAAATTCTAGTATGCAAATGGATTTTTTTTTTTTTTACTTTCTTTTAAGCAGGGAAAAGTTTGCAATCAAATGATTTTTTTAAGTAACACTTTATTTTAAGCAGGATAAGGTTTGCAATTTGTATGGGTGTCAAGTTTCCATTTTTTTTAAAAAAAAAATCTCTTTAGATTTTCAGAACGTAACATAATCTAAAAGTAAAATATTGACATACCAAAATATCATATATTAGCGGCCTCAGTAACACATATCACACATCTAAATTAACTTCAGGGGGAGACTTTGAAACTGTTTTTAAAGATAGCTGTGTTAGAAACTTTTCCATATGCTACCACAAATGCTGCATTTAAGGCCTAATCTGAAATGGGGCACCATTTAACATAATTTATGAAAGCTTCTTTCAGTTCAGTTGAGCTGTAAGGTTCAAGTGGCTCTGCAAGATATCATAGGTGTTCAGGGGGTGGTGGATGAGAGCCAGTGTGGTGTAGTGGTTAAGAGTGGTGGACTCATAATCTGGTGAACTGGGTTCGCGTCTCCGCTCCTCCACATGCAGCTGCTGGGTGACCTTGGGCTAGTCACACTTCTTTGAAGTCTCTCAGCCCCACTCACCTCACAGAGTGTTTGTTGTGGGGGAGGAAGGGAAAGGAGAATGTTAGCTGCCTTGAGGCTCCTTTGGGTAGTGATAAAGCGGGATATCAAATCCAAACTCCTCCTCCTCCTCCTCCTCCTCTTCTTCTTTGTCTTTTCTGCTGGTTTCGCTTAAGTGCCCACACATAATAGAGATTTCACTGAGTGTAGGAACAAGGGACAGAAAGGTCACCTTCTGGAGGAGTTCTTCTGAACAGTTGGTAATAAGGGTTGAGCAGTTTGGGGACAGGAGCATGACAGGCTGCTGTGCTCGAGACTAAGTAGAAGCAACTCTCAAAAGTACCTTGTAGTTTGGGATGCCATGCTTGTGACAGTTATTAATAGGGATGGAAGTTGTAAGATAGCTATTTAAAAATCTACGTTCTAACCCAGGGTGGCTGCTTTTAGGAGCTCTGAGGCTGGATCCTGAGTGACATAATTTGTACTCTACTGGAGAAGATGTCAGAAATGAGCTTGGTTTTCTAACACACCATGTTAAGTAATCTTTCTTGTATGGGCATATCAGTGCTGTTTTTGTTTACCTGCATTTAGTTTTGGTTTTTTTAGAGTGTCCCTTGCTGGGATTCTTGCTTCCTGTTTATTGCAGTTTTATTATGATGGTGGTTTGATGCATTTCGTGGTTTTGTATTGGGTTGTTTGATATTTTATGGTGCCTTGAATTCTAAAAAAGAAAAGAAAAGCAGGATATGAGGGTGTTGTTTTTTTTAAAAAAAAATGGTGGCCCTAATATAGTTGGCAATCACAGAAAAATCAAAGGGTGATTTGAGCTCCTTCATAGGTACCAACCAGCACCCATATTGAGCCCCCTATTTGCTGTAGATGGGTGTTGGTTGGTACCCATGGCGCATGGATCATTCACAATGTATCTGCTTGGAAAGAGAGGACCAGGTGAACTAATTATTTGTCCTGATCCCTAACAATTTATATATTCAGGAGGCATTGACCCAAACAAGATGGTGGAAGCATGCTCAGAACTTCCCAAGATGGTTTCATGCTTTTGGTCATGTGGTTGAGCTTTCTGGTAAATAGTAATAACGGGGGGGGGGGGGCAGAATTCCATCCCTCTCATCTGCTGGACAAATTACAGCTACATGCTGTGGCCACACAGCAAGGTTTGTTATATTCTTCCCTCCCTGCCCCTTATGTATGAATCTGACATGCACCATGTTCACTCTGTAGCCATCCCAAACTACCATAGGAATTATTGCAAATCTTATTTAAATTCCCTCACCTGCCCAGACAAAGTGCTAATTGGGCCAAATTAAAGAACATGCCTCTGGTCACACAGATGACACCAAACAGTGTGGAGCACAGTTGAAAAAGAGGAGACCCAGGGCCAATGAGGAGCTCTCCTCCAAATTCCTACTCAGTTCCCCTCTAAAAGGGTGAATAGCAATGCCCACACTGCAAAGGGTGGGATGGCGGGTTCCAGCCAAAGGGAAGTGGGGGCAGGGCAAAGCTGGCTTAAGTAGCCCGCTCTCTGCCTCTTCCCTAACACGGCCCATGTGTTCGCCTCCCCCAGCCAAACCACCTCTCCTGTTCTTCCAGGGGAGGAGGGTGTGGCATGATGCAGCACCATTGCACCAACTCCTGCCACATTATCAGTTGTCAGTGGGAGAGTGGTATAAAGAAAGGGATCAACAGGTAACTCTGGCATTCTCTTCAAGGGTTACTCACTTGGTATCAATTGTGTGAAACAAATATTTTCTTTTTATAAAAATCGTGATTATATTGTGCACAAATAGCTGTTCAATCAAAGGGCTGTTTCAGCAATGTTCTGCTTATGGCTTTAACAAGTAATGCATTGGAGCCCCAAAATAGCATGTTTACTGAATCTCTGTTCAGAAAAAGATCACCTCTTAGGAAGCATTATATCTTATACTGAATTATTGCAAACGTAATTTGATGCAATTATACTTTCAAATTATACTATATACCCCCATTGTGTTTGCTTTGTATATTTACATGAACTAGGCTAAGGATGAGTTTATTATTGGGTTTCAGAACAGTAATTATAATGTAATTATTTCATCCAACTTCTAATGAAGCTTACAGTCAGGCAAAGCCGATGGAACATTAACATTAGAGTGCAAACACTCCTTAAAGCAATCCACAGGAAAGGATCAATCAGTGTAAAAAGTCATAGCCTTCACACGGTATCGCTGTGCTCCGATAGTCTCTAAAAATGAATTCTTAAGGATCATTTAACAAGGACTGTTTATCACTTAATATACAGTAACCATTCTGAATACACAATCATGGCAGTTAAAATGACGGTGGAAGAAAGTTGCATTTTAATTATTTGTTTTTACCTTTTTACCACTATAGAGTTGTAGTAAACAGAGAACCAGGGTGAAATTACCCTGGGGGCCCTCCAGATGGGTGTTTTATTACAGGCTTCTGCTCTTTGGTGCATTAGTGATAGATTTCTTCTGCTTTAGGTTGTTCTATGATGCTTCCCCAATGCTACCAAATTGGTGGCATTCAGGCATGGCGTTTATTGCATTAGTTTTACTGGTTATATCGCTAACACTTCTATCTGGACTTTGAACATTCCAAGTGTTGCTGGACTACAATTTCCATTAGCCCCAGCATAGCAAATAGCGAAAAATAATAGGAAGCAGAGTCCAACAATATCCAGAGGGCATCCGGTTGGCTACCCCTGCATTATAGCCTGCCTATCCACACTTAGAGCTACAGACAGACACAAAAAATTAAATTAGTTTCTCTGCAATCTCCTTTTCCTCCTTTAGCACACCTTTCAGTCCCTTGTCATCTAAAGTTTCAACCTACTCCCCAGCCAGTTTTCTGCTTCTGATTTATTTAAATACTTTTTGTTATTATTGTAATTGGTCCTAATGCTTTTAGCAATAGGTTCCTTCTCTTGAATCATCCCCCTCACCAATCCCTCATTGTCCACTTGCATTTTTTTCATCCACTTGCATTTCTTTTGTGTTCCTTTTTGTCCTCCACATTTGGGCAAGATTTCCATTTTCCGAAAGAAGCCTTCTTGCCTCCAGATGCTTCCTTGATTCTGCTCCTTAATGACATCCTGTTAGACCTTTCTGCTCTGTTGTATCTGATCTTTTTCTATTACGGTTTTAATAACCCCTAAGTATTCTGGTGAGATTTGACCCTCCTGACTTTTCCGGGAGTATGTCCTACAGTGGGACACCACACCTCTGAGTAGACATACTAGAATGGTGCTCTTAAGTCTGTGTTAGAAAATGGAAGAAACACTGA
Organism: Darevskia mixta; assembly: GCA_034641385.1. NCBI lineage: Eukaryota > Metazoa > Chordata > Lepidosauria > Squamata > Lacertidae > Darevskia > Darevskia mixta. The sequence goes on from JAWWNH010000001.1 coordinate 14,702,532, forward strand.
CGCAGCTTCAAAACGCATGGAAGCAGTAACAATTGGTGGGAAGTATCTATTATTTGTCATTTCTGACCAGAAAGCATTGCTTTGTCAGTCATGGGTGTAGCCAGGATTTTTGTTGGGGGGGGGCATGCCTTTTCTTGAGGAGGGGGCAGAACCTCAGTTAGCTACTTATTATTTATTGGGGGGCAGCTGTCCCTCCCTGTCCCCCTTGGCTACACCCATGGTGTCAGTGGTGGGAAACCTTCCAGATGTTATTGGACCCCAACTCCCATAATGTCTGACCATTGGCCATGTTAGCTAGGGCTGGTGGGGTTTTGATTCCAACAACATTGGGGAGGGGGGCAGCACAGGTTTTCCACTGCTACACTATTTGCTTCAGATAGCATATATATATTACCTGTAGATACTTTGAAAGGAATGCTTCATTGCCTTGCCTATCACAACCTAAGCAGAAACTCTTTTAGCACGATCTTATTGAAGACATTAAGCTGGGGGACATCTCCATACTTGATTAAATGGGGAGACAGAAATGGCCATTTCACTTTGCTGGTAAATCGTTTTGCCCAGCTTTGACACAATAATTTGCTTAATTTCTTAATGTGCTTCTACAGTTCAGACTGCGCTCCCAGCTTTTAAGTGCCATCATTAAATTCTCATTTCAAATCAATGTACTAGTTGCACATTGCTGGGCAAACAAAGTATTTAAAGAGTTTCCCCCATAATGCAAGGTAATTGGTGGATCCTCAGCAAGGCCCATGAAGTTGCAGTTGTCTTTACCAGTAGAAGGCCAGTAAAAGGAGAGGGAGTCTAGAAAAGTCTCATTTGCTGCCAGTATCACAGTGTTTGGCCTGGAAGTCAGCTGCCCTTTACAGAAAGAGCCTGAATAAACCAGCAGCACAAAACACAGCTGACAAGACCCAGCAGCTGAACAAATGGACAAGTGTGTAATTTAGCTCAGCCTTCCTTTTGGGGTGTGTGTGCTTAATTAATGAGGGTGGTACAAAAGGGTGGTAATGAGTACTGAGTGTCTGTGAGGTCAGTTAAAGATCATTTTTGTGCACACAATGGCTTCATTTTGGACTAAATCTTTCAGCCGTATGATAAAAGAGCTTACCTTGAGAGAGTTCAAGGAACTGAAAGCAGAACAGGGTTTTTTTTGGGGGGAGGGGTATTCAAAAACATAAGAAAATTAAAGAGGGATTGATACCAAATGGGACAATGAAAAGATACAAAGCAAAGAGAGATAATCTGTTGGATGCTTGTGAAGAGCAAATGGGAAAGTATGGTGACGTGAGATACAAAATTATACAATAAACACCTGGTCTTCAATAGATGAACCATATTCCACAACTGAATCACATTGAATTTTTGTCTGTTTACAGATTTTTAAGAGAAGGGAAGTTAAAAGTAGTTCTCATGATTAATTTTTTTTAAGAATACCAGAATAAAAACATCAAGTTAAAGAACTGAGCATAATAACGTTTTGGAATTTTTGCTCTCTATTTGTCTTGATTTGTTATTTTCTTTCTTTCTTATAATTATTGTCTATGGTGTTTTTTTCTATGTCAGAGATGTAGCTGTTTTGAAGGGACCAAGGCAAACTCACAGAATTGTAGAAATGTAGAGTTGGAAGTGACCTGAAGGGTCATCTGGTCCAATCCCCTGCAATGCAGGAATCTAAACTAAAGCATCCATGTCAGATGTACATCCAACCTCAGAGATGGCAATCCAAATAGTCTCAGAGCTGCAAAAAGGAAACCATGGTTCCAGACTGATCTCATCGCTTCATATTACAGTGGTACCTCGGGTTACATATGCTTCAGGTTACATACGCTTCAGGTTACAGACTCTGCTAACCCAGAAATATTACCTCGGGTTAAGAACTTTGCTTCAGGATGAGAACAGAAATTGGGCAGCGGCTGCACAGCGGCAGGGGGAGGCCCCATTAGCTAAAATAGTGCTTCAGGTTAAGAACGTTTTCAGGTTAAGAACGGACCTCCGGAACGAATTAAGTACGTAACCAGAGGTACCACTGTATAGCATTGTGCACAAAATACCCAACAAAGGGAGGCTATTTTAGCTCCCTGCTGTGGTGAATGTTTCCATCTGGTTACCGGTAGTTATTCATGTGCACTCATTTGCAGTCAGAGTAGGTGATAAGGATCAACTCCACTCAAGATCTGAAACAAGGTTTGCCACATGAAGACAGCCACTAAAGGCAGCAATATATGAATATTATGGTTATTCTGGCCATTGTTGGACTACACTTCCCATCATCCCTGATCATTGACAGTGATGACTGGGCCTGATAGGTGCTGGAGGGGCACAGATTTCCTACCCCTGTGTTATGAAATCACACTGTTTATGTAATGGAATATTAAAGATCGCAGCTGCATAAGCATTTTTCTATGCTGGGAAGAAAGGTGAGAGCAGCATAATAATTCAAAGCAATTCCAATTCATTTCAAATGCAACATGCAAGTGACTGTGATTTGTTCACGCTGGACCACTGTGCTCAACAAGGTGTCATAGACCTCTGCTGAATATTCACGGGAATTAAGTTTTTTGACCACTAGAGGGCTTCCATATTTTTATTTAAAGCAATAGAAACACAACATGGGGCATAAGTGTAAATCTATAAGATGACTGTATGCAGACATACAGGATCTACATTATTGGAGAAATATATATTTCAGTGACTAACATAGCAGAACTTTTAAATTCTTGCAGAAAAACATTTTTGCTTCTGCCTTCATCAGTTGCTCTGATTAAAATGATGCTGTTTCCAAGGTGGCAGTTACAGTGTGTGTGTGTGTGTGTGTGTGTGTGTGTGTGTGCGTGTGTGCAACATTCTCTCTATCATTATGTTGATAGCAAATGAAATAGCAGCTATAAACATATATTTAATATGTGAATCCTGGTGGGAAAGTTAGCAAAAAATAAGAACAAAGTTGTCAGAGCAAATAATTTAAAATTTTTAACATTGTACTTGAATTTTAAATAGCAATACATAGGATAGTATGTATCATCAAGTCTCAGTAGCATATCATCAAGTCTCAGGAGTTCCGCAGGTCTGGGTATAAATTACTCAGGTTTGAATAGAAATTAATCTCTTGCTTTGGATTCATGGCATTTTAGTATTGTTCCACCCTTCATCATTGCAGACATTTATTTCATTTTTTAAGACCTGGATCTGACAGAAGATCATGATTGCAATAAAAATCCAGGCTGAGTTTCAAATTGGTAAGAGGCAGCACACTTCATACTACACAGTGTAGAAGTCCTGAAATATAGATAGCTCCTTATCTTCCTAATGCTCCCAAGCTCAGTCCACAAGAGCCATAGTGTGCTTACAGCCTAAATGTGCTTAATTTGCTCAAATTGATGGTTGGGGGTGAGAGAGAGAGAGAGAGAGAGAGAGAGAGAGAGATTATAGTGCCATTCTAACGGATATGATGCTAACTGAAGGTTTGGGATGTGGGAGTATAAGAAGTTAATTGGTAGCTCTTAACATAAGCTCTTGCTTATTAGACCCCCACCTGATCCATACATAAGGGAAAGGGCATCTGAGGTTTAATTGGGCGAAAGGAGAAGGGATGTGCAAGGACATCTTATGTTTGGTTCTGAATGCTTGATAATAGCCTGTCTTAAAAGACTTAAGAAGAACTGCATCCCAGTGGATTTAGTTGGCTTCCTAGGTTTGTGTATCTCCATTTTCTTTTTCATGGACCTAAAGGGGTTTAAAATAACTCATAAAATTCAGGGGGTAGCTGAAGATTGTTTTGCTGGGCAGGTACAGAAGCTGACCTGGCTGCTAAATATTACATCAAAACTGGTGATGGGACATGACTCTTCTGAACTTGTGGGCAGGAGGCTAGCTCAGGCAGTCCCACAGCAGACACTACTCCATCTTTACTACCGCTTCTGACATCACAGCATTTGTCGCCTGAGGCAGCTGCCCCATTCTGCCTAAATGGTGGGCTTGGACCTGATAAAACTGATGCCCTGAGGAAGCTGTCCTGCTTCACAGATGTTACTATTATTGCTTGATGTGAGAGGAAAACCATATTGCAGATGCCTTTGGTAACTGTCTTTGCTAGAATTACAGAATACTTTGCTATGATATTTCAGGGATAGGATGTATCTTGCAAATGCTCTGTTGAGCAAAGTGCTGAAATGCTTTAAGCAAAGAAAAGGTACCATAGGCAGTTTTTCAGGCAGTGTGAGAATGGCCTTCCGTACAGCCTAGTGTTGCTTATTATGAGGCTATAGGGTGGGAGGAATGCAGAATGGATGTTTACAGACCAGTTTCACAACTGTACCTTTAAAAGGGAAGGAATCTCAGAAACTATTTTTAGCTGCTGCCAGCTTCATTATATTTTAAACTGAAAGACAGATGAATTGCCTTGAGAATACGGCAAGAGGTTTCTTGGAAGCAAAGCTCAAATGGCCACATTATTCATGGCCCAAAAACTATAGCTGGTGAATCCAGAATTGCCATGAACCTGCCCCAGGGGCTTGTGGTGTATACTGTGTCAAAGACCAAATGAGGCAGCTAACAGCTTTTTGCTCAGAGAAGAGGCAGAGCTAGCAGGCTGGATCCAGACTTAGGTTGCAATTTTATTCCCATTTACCTGGAAGTAAACCCCACTGAAATCAGTGGAACTTACTTCTGAGTTTATGTTGTTAGGATTCCAGCCTTAGTCATGCTTAGGGTAGACACATTGAAATGAAATGGGCAAGTAATGATTAGGAATGGGCAAATCTGTCAGTTCTTTGAACTTCTCGGGTCTTGCTTCTCCCATGGCCACAGCTTTGGATTCAAATGGAACTCAAACATTGCTCTCAAATGTTGCTCTGACTCTCTCTCCAGATTGCTGCTTTACTGTAAACACTCAACTCTCACCTTTCTCCTTTTCTAACTACCAGCCAGTTGAGGGTGATGGTGGTACTAGCTGTCTCACCCAGATCCACTTCCTTTGTTCCCTTAATGGCCCGCCACCCAGGCCAACACCTCAACAAGAAGCTAGCCTGGCTATTCCAAGAATTAGAAGGGGGGGAGGCATTAGAAGGGTCTCGGCCTACAGCCTACTCCCACCACCCAAACTCATAACAATAATCAATCAAATAAGCTACTCATAGAGTCAGTAAAGTAAACCAGTCCCAACATGTTTTGGCTTGCAATTATTACTCATAGCATGTTAAGACTCTTCTGTTGTCTCATTGATCTGTGTTTTGTTACACCAAATTCTTTCCCAGGTGCCTTCAGGTTCACTGACCCAGTTTTCTCACATAATAACCAGTAGACCCTGTTCAATGTGGCTTCTTCTTTGATGCAAGCAGCACCTTGAATTAAGGCTGTGAGAGAAGAGATGAAAGGTCAACAAAGGTTGCTCCTGATTTGTTCCATGCCAGTTTGTCCCTGTGGTCCAGTAGAAGCTAATGCCTTTGTTTTCCCTTTGCTCACTCACTAAGACAACGGAGCAACAGAGCACTTGTGAAGAAGGGATGTGCCTACTGTTCTCTGGCCAGCTAGATAGCACTTTGATATTTGGATCAAAAGTCTTGCTTTCAAGGGGACAGAAGTTATTTCCCCGGGGGTGGGGGAGAAGCCTAAATGGAGAGAGATTTCACCTATGTCCAATCTTGTTCTATGCCATTGTCTCCTCTATCTGCTTTAGCACTATTCTAGCCCATTAATGACAACACTGTAAATAAGATAACAACACAGTGCCATGTAGCTAGCTAGCCAGATTTGGTTGTGTGATGAGACTGATGGCAAATAAAGTCCACCGTGAATGATGGCAGTGCTTCCTGGATCAGTCCTATCCAGCCAGCTGGAAATCATACAGGTAGTAGGATGGTGTCACAACTATTTGCAATGTCACTGAAGGCAAACAAAGTGCATTCAGACTGAGGGCAATGCTTTCTGAATATGAAACTAGTTTTGATCATTATGGCAGCTGTGGAGAGGCAGCCGGACTGGACAAACTGGAAGCAATGCCTGTTTATGCAGTATGACTTACTGGTTCGTGTAATAATAATAATAATAATAATAATAATAATAATAATAACTTATTATTTGTACCCCGCCCATCTGGCTGAGTTTCCCCAGCCACTCTGGGCTGCTCCCAATCGAATATTAAAACAATACAGCATGTACAGATGATTGCTGTCCACTCCCCTACATGCTTATTCATTTTGAAGATGCACATGTGGCGGAGCATATTTGCTTTCTGTTTGTGTGGAATAGGACCCATTCCAACAAGTTCAAATGATAAGAAAGGAGATTTCAGCTAAATATTAGGATGGTATGAGCTGTTTAACAGTGAAGCAATCTGTGTCAAAAGAAGATGGAGCTTTTTAAGCAGACCACTGATGACCACCTCTCAGTTGATTAAGTAGCGGTGGCTTTTGAGGCTCCTTCCAACTCTATGCATCTATGATTGCACTGGGAAATACTCCTTAACTACAGCATGCAATTTGTAGCTTATTTCCAAACTGTAAATTGGATGATTTTTATGATTTTTAGTATCAATCTTATGTTGTATTTATTGTATCCCTTGCATACCTCCTATATATCTCTTTTATCACTTTAGTTGAAGGGCATTTTAGAAATATAACAAATGAAAAGTCTGTCATACTTGCTCAGGACTCTTTTTCTTTTTCTGTTTAGGTTAGGGTCCTTTGGTCACCATCTCCCTTTGCCCTTGTGCGACTTGAATTATCTGCACTTGGACAGCGGAATCCTATCTGTCTTTTACTGTAAAAAACACCTCCACTGAGTTATGTGACACTTCCAAGAAAAGATGCTTCTGACTATAGCCAGAGAGTACTCATGGTCCATAGCATCTGTAAAGATAGATAGATAAAAATCCTGCACATAAGAGTCATGATATCTTTATAAAACCCTTTGCAAAAATTGACTCTGTTCACAGCTAGGAGTCAGGGACATGTCACAACAGCATAGGAATTGGCTGTTATTTCTGCGGCATGTTGTTTTCCTCTGTTCTCTGTTCCCTTCACTCCTGGCTTTTGTACAATATCCAGGTCCATGTCTCTGAACATCTGATCAACTGTAGTACTTCTAAGTCACGCACAGTTTCTTATAGAATGGGAAGCTTGCATGACAGTCTGGATAGGTTTGGCTATTCCTCATGGATGAGCATCTCTCTCTTTTCCCCCTCTGATGCATTGTGAGCATAATGTGTCCTGTCCTGCTGCCAATGCATCCACAATAGATGGCACCACTTCTCTGCATACAGATGCACAGGAGTAATTCTCCCCCTGTGCAATTATTTCTTCATTTCTTCTGGATTCTTTTGCCTTCTTGCTCCCTGCCCCCAAGAGAAGAGATGCATCAGGAGTTGGACCTATTGTGATTTCTGAAATGAAATGGCCCGATTTGCACTCCCCAGGGTCATGTGTGGATCAGGTCACAGCTCTCCATGAGATTCTGCACTTTCTCTGAATGTTGCAACATGATTCTTAGAACGAAAAGATAGATATTTAAATAATCCAGTGCAGATATATATAATTTAAAATCCCAATGCAGATCCAAGTGGAGATGGGAAAGGATTCATGGTGCAAATGTGTGAAAATGACCAGTACTGCAAATAGTATCTGTCTATCCCTGTCTAATATACAACAAAAATTAATTAAAATCACCTAGACAACTTGAGTTATGATCATCACAGGGACTGCATCCTCATGCCTGGTCCTTCCGGCTTCTTAAGATCTATGCATATTGCCTTGCTGTACTGAGTCTAGTCAGCAGGTATTGGGTGTGGAGCAGATGGGCATGGATTGGGGAAACTTGTGGGCTTTCTTAGGTTTGCATGGTTAGAGGTTGCCCTCTGCTCCTCTAATGGACTTTAACCTGCAAGGGCATGTGGCCAGGCTCTGAGTGGTGCCCAAATAATGAAACCCCTTTCTTAGCATTCTGCCCCTTCATTTGCTTTGATTTGCTATCAAGTTAAATGCAAAAAAATGTATCCTGAGGAGCTAGCACTGGGGAGAAGAGTGGCTAATGAAAGCACTGTGCTCAGATTTTTTTTTAAATGAAATGAAATGGTAGAATTCAAACATTGTACAATTTAAATATTGTTTCAGAAATGAAACTGTCTTCATTATGCATGCATGTGAAGGGATGGTGTGTGCCCTGATGTGCATAATAAGCTTCAACATAATCAGTTTTACCATGTACTTGACAAAGTAGGCTTTAGTGCACAATAGCTTGTGCCATAGAACATTTGATACGTACTGTATGCATTTTCCCTATGAGGAAAAGGTTGCAGCATTTGGGACTTTTTAGTTTAGAGAAAAGGTGAGTAAGAGGTGACATGACAGAAGTTTATAAAGTTATGCATGGCATGGAGAAAGTGGCTAGAGAAAGATTCTTCTCCCTCTTAGGGACATCCAATGAAGCTGAATGTTGGAAGTTTCAGGTCATATAAAAGAAAGTACATCTTTACACGGTGCATAGTTTAACTATGGGACGTGGGTGGCGCTGTGGTCTAAACCACAGAGTCTAGGGCTTGCCGATCAGAAGGTTGGCGGTTCGAATCTTCACGATGGGGTGAGCTCCCGTTGCTCGGTCCCAGTTTCTGCCCACCTAGCAGTTCGAAAGCACACCAGTGCATGTAGCTAAATAGGTAGCGCTCCGGTGGGAAGGTAAACGGCGTTTCTGTGCACTGCTCTGGTTCACCAGAAGCAGCTTAGTCATGCTGGCCACATGACCCCGAAGCTGTCTGCGGACAAACGCCGGCTCCCTCGGCCTATAGAGCGAGATGAGCACCACAACCCCAGAGTTGTCAATGACTGGAGCTAACAGTCAGGGGTCCCTTTACCTTTATAGTTTAACTACAAAGTTGACTCTCACAGGACACAGTCATAGCCAGCAATCTAGTTGGCTTTAATGGAGTAGACAAATTCAAGGACAGTTCAATCAGTGGCTACAAGCCATGATAGCTGTGTTCTGCCTCCACAGTCAGAGGCAGTAGTGTTTCTGAATGCCAGTTGCTGAGAACCATGGCAGGGCAGCGAACTCTTGTCCTTGGGTCCTGCTTGCATCCTTCCCACAGGCATCTTTCTGACCTCTACCAGAACAGGATGCTGGGCAAGATGGACCATTGGCCTGATCCAGCAGGTTTTTCTTATGTTCTTATGATAGGCAACAAAAATAACCCCTCTTAAGCCATCTTCAGAACTCCTCCAATCATTTCAGTGAATGTATGGGAATGGTAGTGAGATTTTACTCACTGCTCATGCTCCATGTCCATGTTCACTGTTGGGTGAAGGTGGCTGATATGCATATAGATGCTATGGTTTCCACTTCACTGGAGGTGACCTTCATGCATCTGTTTATATGGCAGCCCCCTACAGGCTACCACTGAACATGTGGCCATCAGGCTGCATCATCCATGGATGAGATCCTTCTATCCCTTCAAATGTTCATTGAATCCATAGGCTGGGAAATGATTTTCATTGAACTTAGTGGGTCTGAATGTTTAGGACTTCTCTCTTTGTCTGTTAGATGCTGTTACTATTTTTGCTGCATGAGAACGTGGCTACTGTTTTGGAACTCATGACGTCACTCAAGGCTCTTCTGTGTGTGATTCCAAGCCATGCTCACAAAGGTAAAGTGAGAGTGCTTCTAATATTCTCTTCAAAATGGAGAATATATGCCTTTATACGCGTGGAAATGGAGGTGTAATGTCTTCATTTTTGCTCCCATGATGCTTTCTATATGGGTGTAAATTGACTCATGATCTGCTCCCAGGGGCGGCTTTTGAGAAACTTGTGGGATTTTATCCATACTCTAATTGGTAATCCTGCTTCTCCTTTTTGTGTTTATTGTGCTTAGATTATCTGATACAGTTCAATGAAAATCAGTTCAATGAAAGCATGACATGCCCAATTTGTCAGCTACATTACCTTGGTGATTCCTCTCTCTGCTTCCTTTCTTGTCAATGCAGCACCCAAGATCAGAGTGAGTTTGCACTAGGGCTTTCTTTATGTCTGATCCTATTAGTACTCATTTTGATATAGTAGAGTTATTCTCCAAAATGGAAATAAGGAGAGGGAAAGTGTTCACATAATATAGGAATGATTTGAAATCCGTTAGAGTGGAACAAAAACGTAGCTCAAGAGGAAAATGGCATGGAGATGAAAATTAAAAATAATAATGAAACTGGAGTGTTGAGTGCCCACTAAATCATTCCCAAAAAATTGTGTAAAAAGTGAAGGTTATTGCATAATCTTTTGGGCTAGATGATGGGAATGGAATTGGCATGTAACCCCCCAGTCGCTGTAAATTACAATGATGACTACACTACATTTTATTTTAGCAGAAATGCTGCAGAGTTCCTTATTGGGCCCTGATTGCTTTGCACCTGTGACTCCCTTAGTAGGCAATGCAGAAGAACTAGCGCCATGCACATTTCTGGAATGCTATTGTGAAATACCTCCATTCATCATGGGGGTTGTGAGAGATACTGCAACACTTCTTCGTGTCTAGGCATATACTATGAAAGGTACAAGAAAAACTTGTCTCCTAATATACTTCTGTATGCTACCCACTTCCTTGAGTGATGAGTGGTTCCAATGTAAGTACTACCTGGGTTTGGCTTCCTTTGAAGGAAAGAGGGGGAGAGTGAGAGACAGAGAGACACAGCGCACACACTAGTCTGGTTCATTACATTTTTTGTAGCATTTCAGTAAAGGTAAAGGGACCCCTGACCATTAGGTCCAGTCGCGGACGACTCTGGGGTTGCGGCACTCATCTTGCTTTACTGGCTGAGGGAGCCGGCGTACAGCTTCCGGGTCATGTGGCCAGCATGACTAAACCGCTTCTGGCGAACCACAGCAGTGCACAGAAACGCCGTTTACCTTCCCACCTATTTAGCTACTTGCACTTTGACATGCTTTCAAACTGCTAGGTTGGCAGGAGCAGGAACCAAGCAACGGGAGCTCACCCTGTAGTGGGGATTCGAACCGCCGACCTTCTGATCGGCAGGCCCTATGCTCTGTGGTTTAAACCACAGCACCACCCGCATTTCAGTAGTTACCTACAAATACAGTATGCAAAACCTAGGCAAGTAACATACACCCCTCCAAGACAACTACAACAGCCATAAGTCCTCTCTCTCTGAATCTCTTTCTGTCTGTTCCAAACTGCAAGTTCTTGTTTCATCTCTCTCTCTCTCCTGACTCCTCATAGCTAGGAAAGTTCCTCAATATCTGATGGGGAACGATACAGTTCGGTAGGTTCCCATTACGATGCAAACTGACCAAACCCATCCCTTTGCACACTAGAATGCTTCCCAGTGACTGCCAGTGAATTACTTTCCTCATCTGCCCTGCCCTACTTAATTATAAAATGTAACCCAACCCAATATAAAAGCTTCTATTATTGTAGGAACAGTGTTGGGGAAGTGAAAAAACCTGCTTCTCTTGATCAATTTTGTTGACTGGCCAAACAAACAAACAAAACTATCACCATCGCTATTCGACCCAGAAGCAACCAACTGTTCCTACACCGCCTTTGCTATGTGAGGGGTGTGAGAGAGAGAACCGCTGAGCAAAATTCAAAGAGGGCTGGCAAAGGGGTGGACACCCTGTGACTGGTTTCTTACAATCAACTCTAAGAATGTGCTACAGAAGTTTAGTGCTGGCAGGAATTTCAAGGTAATACAGCGTGACTAGCTGTCCCAAAGCCAGAATAGCTGCACAATATCCCCTCTTGATTAACCAGCGTAAATGAGCCTTAGTCGCAAAAAGTTCTCTTACTTAACAATAACATTCTGAATCTTTGTTTAAATTTGTTTTCTTTTTTAACACTCTGCATTAAAAAGCAGGGTACAGAAGAAGCAGTCAAGCCCTCGTACTCTTTGATTGAGCTAGAGAAGTCAGGGCTTCAAATTAGAATAATTTTAGTGGCCAGAAACTCAGACAATAGCAAGAGCAATTTTCTTCAAATTTTGCAGGCAAATCTCGTTTGACTTCACAGCAAACCTGGCAATTTTCAGGCCAAACCAATTTATGTCATTTTTTTCCCCTGGCCAAAATTACAGGGGTCTAAAAATAGGGTTTAGATTATAATGACAGTTTCTGCCTTTAACCTGTGAACATGAAATACAAGTCTCCATTATACTGCAGTTCTTGCTAATTAAGTTGGGGGGGTAGCGTCAGGGGAAGAAAGTCAAGTAAACCATTAAAGCCGTAGTGTTGCCCCCTAAGTCAACTATTCTGAGCTTTTCCTGCGAGCTTTTTTGGGTCTCTTGATACGAACTCAGAGATAGGACTTTAAGTAGCATCTATGAAATGTTCTTGATCATTGTCATTCTGTCTTATTGGCTTTGACAAATGATTGTGATTTGGGGGGCACTTTTGTTCTCTTTGGGAGGGAATCCTGCAGTGTGGAACAATTGAATAGTAGTGGCAGGTTGATTTTAGACCCTAGACTGCAACATGCATTATAGCAATACAAAGCTATGCACTGAACCTTAAGCGTAACAACAATTTTTTTGTTCCTATTGTGCTTTAAAGAAGCACCCACAGCCCAAAATAATTTTGCTCTTAAACAAAGCTTTCAGATAAACTACAAACTTTTTGTAAATGCTTCACAGATATGTTGGGGGCAGAACCCAATATTGATTCCAACCCATCTGAATTAGTTTTATTCAATTTATATATCACTTCATACAAAAAGAACCCCAAAGATATTTTACAGGGGCAACAACAATAAATAACCACTTAAACAGAAAGGATTTAGATATAGTGTTGAAATCTTACCTGCTATTTAAACATCCCAGTGTACTTTCCGAACTATGTGTCACTATAATAAAACCAATACTTAGTTGTAAGACCACTACTGTTCAACATGTGTTTTCTTAGCTGAGCTCATGGTAAGTGACTCTTACCTGGTTTGGGGTGGGTGCTTATTGTGCCCCCTACTCCAGGAGCAGAAAATTCTTCCCCTCACAACTAGCCATTGGACTTCTCCACAACAGGACACAATGGGTTCTGGGATCACCCAGGTCCACTTCATTCTGGTCCGCTGTTGGAGAATAAAAGCCTGCTGTTGTGAGGACTGTCAACACAGTTGGTGGAAAAGCAACCTGCCTGCCTCACATGTTGCTTTTAGTTGATTAGTATGACCTTGCTGTGGTTTTAAAATGGTTGCCATATTTGGAGCCAGGAAGGAATTTGCCTGCAAACACATTGGACCTGTTTGGGGTTTCTGCCTTCCTCACAGCTATTGTCACATCTTTTGACGAATAAAGCATTGGGTAATCCTTAGTCTGGTTTCTGGGACCAGGGTGATTTGGGGCATAGCCCTGACCTCAAGCAGGTGTGTTCTCAGGGTACCCTAGTAAAGCGGTCTGAATGGAAGCTTCTGTCCTGAAGCCAAGCGAGGGGCAGAAGGGCCATAGAAGCTCTTTTTTGACCCATATGTGACTCACTCTCTCACACACAAACACAACATGCTCACCCCCCAGAATAGTATTCCAGTACCTTGCTGTAGGCAGCATAACAACGTATTCACAGGGTTTCAATGACTCCATAAGGACATAAGAAGAGCCTGCTGGATCAGGCCAATTGCCCATTTAGTTCAGCATCCCCACCGTGGCTGAACAAATGTCTGTGGAAAACCTGCAATTGGTACGCAAGCAAGCAGTCTCCCCTCCTGCGGTTTGCAAAATCTCATATTCAGAAGCATGCTGCCTTCCTATGGAGGCAGAGCACAGCCATCATGGCTGGTAGCCATTGATAGCCTTATCTTCCATGAATCTGCCTAATCCTCTTTTAAAGCTATCCAATTTGGCTTTCTATCACCTGTCTGGATTCTTCCTACATTCAGCTTCATTGGATGTCCACAAGTACTAGTTTTATGAGAAACTAGAACTTTTCCCATGCCATGCATATTTTTTTTGCACTTCTATCATGTCACCTTTAACTCAATTTTTCTCTAAACTAAAAAAATCCCACAAACTTTTCTCATAGAGGAGTTGCTCTGTCCCCATATCATTTTGGTTGCCCTTTTCCAAACCTCTTCCAACTCCAATGTCCATTTTGAAGTGAGAAGACCAGACAGGTACACAGGATTCCAAATGCGGTTACACGGCATTTACATTGACAGTTTTGTTTTCCTTTCCTAATGATCCCTTGCATGGAATTTGCCCTTTTCACGAGTGAAATGAAGATTACTGCATTACTTTACACTTGTTTACACTGAACTGCCTTTGCCATTTTACCACCTATGCACTCAGTCTCTTTAGAATCTCTTTTTTAACTATCCTGAACAGTTTAGTATGATCAGAAAATTGGGCCACCTCGCTGCTCACCCCCAATTCTAGATCATTTATGAACTAATTAAAAAGCAACATATCTCTCTTTCCATCCATTCAGAGAACCATCCCTTTATTCCTACTCTGCTTCCTAGTCCACAAGAGGACCCTCTCCTCTTATTTCATGACTGCTCAGCTTACTCAGGAGTCTTTGGTTTGGGGAATCTCAGCTGGGAATCACTCCTTTGAATTGTTTCAAACTAGATATGTTGATCAAAATGTTATTTATTGTAACTTTCTTTTGTGGCTGTCATTGTTCATTTATCCATTTTCACCGTAATGACATCTTCCTTTCTCTCTCCTCCTCTGGGTCTCATTATCTAATTCAAAACTGGCAGGATTCCTGCTTTAATTGGACGGTCTTGGCTGTCTTTCCTGGGCACTGATACGCTGATTCCAAGGTGAAGGAGTGGTGCCCTTGTAGTTGACAGCTGGGATAGATTTTCAGCAGTTGCTGTTTAGAATTGTCACCTTGCAGCTGGGCCTTTGCCCAGACCTTGGACTGGATATTAGATGCCAAGGACCTAGACGCCAAGTTGCAGCCTTGCACTGTGATCTGGAGTACAAGCTGGTAGCTGTCACTCTGAACAGACACTAACGGCTTCCTGCTGACATCTTCTGTAGACCATGGTGGCCAATTGGGAGTGAAGTGTGTGTGACCAGTCAGCTAATTAGAGAAAACATTGCCTGCACACAAATGAAGCCATTGATGGGAAGCCTCCACTGTATATGCACAGAACTTTTCTACATGTCCAGGTTTTATTAAGTGAGCATTTGTTATAAGCTACATTAATATCTAAAATGAAAAGTCCTTAAAGCCTGCCTGGGCATATCACATTTTCCCAGGAAGCCGGGATCCACAATGAGAGACACTTCTTTTAGTGCCAAGCAACAAACACTTTGCACATGCTTAGACACATTCTTCTTTGTCTGATTTTTGTCAGTTCCAGCCTAAGCCCTAGCTCATATTAAACCCAGATTATAAATGAATCTTTCCACTGGGCTTTGCCAAGGAAGGAATCTTCTGATTTTGTTGACTGTTTTATCATAAACTGAATCCACAGAGTCTATAAGCACCAATAAACTTTTGTGCTTCCCCCTTTATCTCTACAATATATTTTCTTTTAATATTTACTACAGACTATTTTATTACAGGTTAGAAAGAAAACTGGGAATTATCTGACAGATAAAGAACAGAGAAGCGGCTGAACTCTAAATTACGAACCATAGCAAATAACTGTTATAATCCATTTGCGGTTTCCCACCCTGCTCTTCCCCTCCTTCCTTCTCCTGTCTTAATAGAATATAACTGATGTTTCACACTGTGGTCTGCATTATAACTTCACAGTGGCTGTAGAGATGTATTAATGTGCTTATAAATCTTTTATATTTCAGCAGGTTTTTAAAAAATCACACCATCACTCCTAATATAATTTTGAACAGTCATAGTGGATTTTCTGGCGTTGTTTCTTTCTTGCTTCTTTTAACAAAACAGTGAATGACAAGCTTACCCTGGGCCTTTTAACTTCTCTATCCATTCCTTCTCTGGCATCTAAAATATGCCCCAGAGGTTGCATCAATGTTTATTTAGGAAAAACACTCATGACGACATTTCAAAATGTGCAAAGACAGATTAGTTTAGCAAAGGAAATCGCTAATATGATTCTGTTCATCATTTCCAGTGAGATTTTTCTTTTCCTATCGATTCTCCAGTGTGCTCTTCTAGAAGACAAGCAGAACCCCCTTCTCACAGCTGGACACGCCACTTAAGTAGAGCTTGGGAGGGGACCATAGCTGAGGTTTTTGCATGCAGAACGTCACAGGTTCAACCCCCAGTATCTCTGATTAGAAAGTATCTCAGATAGGTGATGGGAAGGACTAGAGACAAAGTAGAGAGTCCTGGCAAAAAAAGACTAAGCGTTTGATCTGGTAGGCTGAATTCTGTGGGCCAAACTGAACAAGAGATAAACACGTAGCAGGCAACTACAGAACAAGTGGGGAAGTCTGATTCTCACTGCGAAGGCGGCATATGGGAAGGAAGGGCTTATCTATTCACTCCCACACTGAGACTGGAACGGACATGTCCCTTGTCATTGTTCCTCCACTGCCCATGGGGGAGCCTTAAAAGAAGGTTCCCATTGGCACCAATGGGACTTCTCTCCTAAGACTTCTAGCCCAACAGTGGATGGTGTGGTGTGGGGACACTGTCATGGGCCAGGAGTCATCTTCACCTGCTGAACATCAGCCTGAAGAGGGGATAGGGCAGAGTAAATCCACCTGCAGCTGATCAGCCTTCAAGGACGCAGAGGAGAAGGCACTGATGAGAACCAGCTAGCTTTAGCCTTCTTAAGCAGAGCTTCCAGCTGCAGTCAGATGCTGGTAACAATGCTTGTAGTTCCTGGCCCCTGTCTTGCTGCTTCCTGTTCATCTTGACCCTTGACCCCCCTGTTCATCGGATTCCCTGAGCCCTGACTGTCTGACAATATGGATTGCTCTTCGCCCGACCCATGGACTGGACCTAACTTTGGACACTGACTCTATCTCCAAGCAAGTACACCTCAGACACTCTTTGGGTTGGCTCCACTGAGCTCTGCACGTTGTGGCTCAGCAATGAGACCATGACAGACACTTCCATTCCAATCCTGGTTGAGTACTGAAGAGATAAGCTTCCTTTTCTTGTGTGCTGCTTTTACAACATTAATTTAGATCCCCTGCTATATATTCAAGCACGCATCTAGAGATTCTTTCATATTTTACACAGCACAATTGACAAGCCTGTTAATTCCTGGGGCGAATTAAGTGATATGATGAGAACCACAGTTATCCTGTTGTATGTCTTGAATGATTCCAGTGCAGCACACCAGCATTCAGGGTCTCCCTGTATCCATCATAACAGCTTTGAGAAATCTCATGAGCTTACTAGTGCTAGGGGGAAGCACACTCATACTCACACCAAACACATCTAGTTTCCTACTCCATGCCACGATATGCGAGTGTGATGAAGTAATTTTTTTTATCCGTTCACTTTAAATGCCAGGGCTGTGTGTCTAAGTAGAATTTTATTAGATTGTTTTTATGGACTAATACAGACAGAGGCAGTGATGGCGCAATAAAACGGTTAGGTTCCCTTTGAGAATTTGGAGGAGCAGAATTTGGTTTTCTGTCAGAACTTCCTGCCACCATCCATCTCTATGGATTGCTGCTTGCAGTGCACACAAGAACTAAATAGTTTTATTGCTATTAACTGCAGATGCTATGGAAACCCAAAATAATTCTTCCCCTATGATCAGGGTCTGTAGAGGCTGCTAGTTGGATCTACCTATGTTTTCATGGTGTGAGTGCCTTGTTTCTGGCCGTCAGATTCGCTTCTCCAAATAAACTTCAGGCCCCAATCAGCAGAAGCTGGCTTATCACACTTTGAACTAAGTGAAGTAATATGCACATTATCACTGTAAGTTCAGAATCCAGAATGACCCAATTGAACCACTGCAGCTACAAAGCTATTCATGTAGGAGATGTGCTACCTACAATTGCTGGTCAGGAGCACCTTCCTCCCTCCTCTGCTAATTCACTGATTTTGTGCAATGAGTAAGTATTGTTATAAACAATGAAATGGCCCTATGACCTTTGAAGAACCACTCTAAGAAAGGGGCAAGTGCTGTATCTACATCTCCTAAAGAAATCTACCAGCAAGGCTCCCCCCCCCCCACATATACACTTCCAACATACAGATTGATAACTGGGGAGAAAGGTAGTCCTTTCAAGGGGCCATATTTCTCCCAAGGGTCTCCAGTTGCTACCACCTTGTACAGTGTCAAAGGTATTAAAAATAGCTCTGCTACACAACAAAGGTACCAATCAAAGTGTGTGTGTGTGACTGCGAAGGGGGGGGGGGAGATTGAGAGACAATTTGACCTGTGGTAATTAATTCTGGTAGTATAGTTTGTTATTTTCAATGCTAATTGCATGCCTCAAAGCAGCTTACAAAATCAAAGCATTAAACTTTTTTTAAAAAAAAAAATCAAATAAAACCATACTGCTGGGCTGGAGACGCTGTGGTTCTCCAGCTGTGCTTCTCTAGCTGTTGATGCAGATCCTCTCATCCCTTACTTTTCATTGGCCATGCTGGCTGTTGGCCATTGGAGTATGGAGGGCCACAGCTTCCCCACCCCACATACCCGCCAACATTTCTCTGATGAAAATAGGGACGTCCCATTCCATTGTGATAATTTTACTATTTATACCCAACACATCTTACTGGGTTGCCCTAGCCACTCTGGGTAGCTTCCAACATATATAAAACCATAATAAAACCTTAGAAAGAAAGAAGAATACATGAGTTGCCTTCAGATGGCTCGGGGGTTGGACACTGGCGGAAGAAGAGGAGTGCGGGGGGAGCCCACTGCCCCCGGCAGCACAATCCCAGTAGGGTGCCATCGTGGCTGCCCCCCCACCCGTGCTGGCCGCCATGCCCCTGCAGGTGGCATGCCACGCCCCTGGGACGAGTGCCAGCCCCGCCCCTGCCTGCTCTCCACCCCCCGGTGCCAGAGCATGAAGCTCTGCCACTGGGGTTGGATAACCTCATACCCTCCAAAGTTTCTCCAGTGAAAATAGGGATGTCCTAAGGGAAAGTGGGATATTTCAGGATCAAATCAGAAAGTGGGACGGCTTCTCTATATCAGGGACATCCCTGGAAAATAAGGACACTTGGAGGGTCTGCACCCCGTCATAATGAAACAGATCACATCATAAAATATCTGTATGTTAAAATATCAAAAAATGCTTGACTAAATTAAATGGTTTTTACCTGATGGAATTTCAGCTGCAGAACTTTGCAATGGAAAAGACCACCCGCCTTGCTTCAGAAGGCAGAGGACATGGAGGTCTATGATAATATACCTTATTATGAGGTATAATTTGCCACAGTATTTGCCCATAAAATACACTACTTACCCAGACTAGAGCATGGTTTTCAATCTCATTGAGTATATTTGCATTTGCTTGCTGAAATCTGGAGTGAGCTGTTAAAACCAGTCTTTTTTGAATGCTACCAGGAACTGAATAATCATTGGTAGGTTCTGCCACATTAAGGTGACGACTAGCATGACAAAATGCACACAGCCTCCAGAAGGTAGAAGGTGCAGTGTCCAAAAGCAGTGGTGCTACAAGGTTTAGCCACAGGGCCGCTAGGCTAAACCATGACTACATTTGGGGGAAATGAGCCAAGTGCAAGCTAGGTACCAAGGAACGCCTGACAGTCCAAATTTGGTGCATCTGTATCCAGCCTAGATTATGAAGATAATAATCTAGATAATGATGGTGATGATATAACAACAACAGCTTTCATTTCACTAGGAAGGAGCAAAGTCAGGGTGATGTCATCTAGATGTAGGCAGAACAGGGAGTCCCAATCGCTTGCTCTGTCAGACTTTTCAGGAGTTGTTGAGGGAATGAAAATAAGAATATAATTATGGAAAAATCTGCACAAAATGTGGCAATCTCATCTTATTTCATGCAAAGCACTTTGAAGCTCTTTGAAACAGCATGTGATCCTTTATCTTTCTTTAGCCTTCATGTGACATGATGCTTCTGTAAGTCACTGAGATAAAGCATCACAAGAAGAAAATCTTTTGAATTACCTTGGTGACCTTGCTTTTTCAAAAAATGCAAATGTGTGTGGGAAATGTGATATCCCAGAAAAGCAAAAGTTGAAGAGAGCCTGTCTTCCTTAAACGAACGAGAGAGGTGGTGCCTTAAAGGCACACTGGTTTATTTTTGCAGTGACCCCCCCCCAAAAAAAATTGTATCCATGGTACCGGTAGAAATGGCTGTGGAATGGCTGTTTGGACAGGGCCATTGCACCTATAGTAATTTACCCAGGATCAGGCTGCATACACAAGATACCCTTAAGCCTGTGGTTCCCAATTAGTGGGTTGTTCTAAAGTGAATTTCTTAGGATGTTTTCAAAGGGTTTTGTTCTTTAGATAGGTTCCAAATTCTTTTTAATGTATAATTTGGTGGTTTTGCATGTTCCTCTGAAGAAGGAAAACGTTTTCTAAATGTAGTAGGCATTAACAACCACAATAAACCTTAAGAGGGCATGTTTAAAACTTACCGGTACTTGTCTGTATCCAATGCTAGTCCTAATCTGAATAGACTCATTGAAATAATGAGCCTACTCTGGGTAGTGGGTCTACTCTGAGTAGAGTCATACTCTTTTGTTTCCTGGACTTTTGTTTTCCTTATTATGACAACATTTTAAAAATTTGTCAGAATATCCCATATTTTCAACAATCACTACCTCTCTCACATGGCACCTGCTGAAGGCCAAGGTTCTTGGAATTTTACCATTCCAGTATTAGGAAGGGCATTTCTCTGGATCCCATAGAAATGGCTTGCTCATTTGGCTGGTACAATGAATAATTGTTAATTCCACCAAAAGAGAAAGAAAGAAAATAGTGTGTGTGCTTGAGATATACAGTAAAACAGTTGCACACCACCTCAGTCTCCAAGCATTGTTCCAGTGGTTCCAGGCGCTTAACCAGGGTTGTTTCCTTCAGAATGAGGTACAGTGACGACTATGGTGTCCTTAGTATATATGGTTTATTTACACACATATATACAGCCTGAGCCTGCAACTGAGAGATTCACAGCATTGACACCTCAAGAGGGTCTTGCTTTTCACAGAGCCCCAGCTTTGTATTCTAGCGGTCATCAGGCATCTCTCTCTCTCTCTCTCTCTCTCTCTCTCTCTCTCCCTCTCCCTCTCCCTCTCCCTCTCTAGCTTTCACCTGCTGCTAGGCTCTAGCTTGTAGTTCACACACCTCAGCTCTGGCTTTCATCTTTCTAAGTGGCAGGCAGCTGAGGGAGAAGGGTTGCTTCCATTTGTCATCTGGCACAGAGCCACTTACTTTGTTACCTTAACGCATAGGTCCCAACTCCCTGGAGCCCTGGGTGCCCGAGCACCCACAAAATTTCCCATGAAGGGGCCGGGCACCCACAAATTTCAGGCCATGCACACTGCCTGGCACCCATGGCCCCGGGTACCCATGGTCGTGGGGCCAAGTTGGCATTGCTGCCTTAACAACTCATACTTTGGAGGGGCATTATCAAGACACTTGTCTGGCTATTCCAGCTATTGGATTCTTGTTAGAAGGATTAGAAGGAAGTCGGTCATGCAACCTACCCCTCCCACCCCTCCCCAAACTCACAGCAGTCCTTTTCAAATGTAGCCTTTGAAGGGTAACACAAGAGCACAGTATTAACACATTAAAAGCTGTAACAGAAAATAGGGCAATCTTCCAGGTTACAACACAAGTCCACATCCAACCCCATAATGGAACTCATGTATTTTATTTGGCTGGTTCCTGTTTGCTAAATCTTGCTGTTTCGGACAAAGGACAAAGAAACCTGAATCTGCTAAACCGAAGCTTCCTTTTAATGCTAAATTCACTTTTATGGCCTTTTAAGAACTGACAGAGCAACATAAAAAGGAGAGAGATGGAAAAGCAAAACCCTAAAGAACTAGAACATGTTTTGAGGTATAACACAGCAGGGGGATATTGTAGACTGATCAAGTGGCAGTTAGAGAGAGGAGAGGGAGAAATAAGAACCCAAAGGAAAACAAAATGTAAGGCTGAGCAAAAAAGCCTAGCTTTGGTAAAGGTAAAAGAGAACAATTTTATGCCTTAATAAAAGATTGCTTATTTTATTGATTTCAAAATAAACTAGCCTGTTCACTCCTGAATAAACCAGCTGAAGCTTGAAAAACACAGGCATTCATATGGCCTCGGGCAGCACTGAAGCCCCAAGCTAATAACTCTTGCCTCAGCCAAATAAGTCTACCAAAACTGGTGTTCTCTCTCTGCAAGGGCATTCATCTCCAGGGTGAGGGGCATGTGGGATAAAGGAAAGCCATTGGAGCTATCAGATCTCTTTAACTATGTGCCAATCTAAATAAAGTGCGGAGGATGCCAGTGCTGCTATTTGTTCTGCTTTCATTGCTACTAAATGGAAGCATCTACAAAAGTTAAATTTTTAGTGCTCCGGCAGCAAGAATTTTGCCAATATTTCTATTTTCCAATGGGATGGTTTTACGTTTTAAAGCCGTTTGCTCTGCCATAAGCAAGAACTTTCCTTCACTGTCTTACAATGATAAGGCAACAGAATCAAATAAGGACAAATCAATACAAAGCAGGGAGGTAAGGGAAAAAATTATTTCCAACAACCAATGTCCAGGAGGAAAACTAGGCAAAAAATAAAATAAAAACAAAAACAAAAGCAAGAGAAGTATCCAGGAATACCTTTTACCAGTATTCAGCTAGTAGGACAGCCACGGCCATTCCTGAACAGAAACAGCATGATCTCAGTTGTCCATGTATTAGAATAATAGAATTGGAGTTGGAAGATACCATGAGAGTCATCTAGTCCAACCCCCTGCAATGCTGGACTCTTTTGCCCAACATGAGACCCACTAACTCATGAGCCTGAGATTAAGAATCTCATGCTCTACTGACTGAGCTACATTGGTGCCTTCAAGATTAGTTTATTGCAATATGCTCTGTGAGAGGCTGCCCTTCAGGCTGGCTTAGAAGCTGCTGCAGCTGCTGTGTATCATTGTGGCTTGACTTCTGATTGGTGCCAGCAGATAGCACCTTTGCTGAGGGCATTGGCTCTAGTAGCAGGGCATGGGTGGCAGCGGTGCAGTGATAGTGCCCTCCCAGCAGCAGAGGTGCTACATTTGCTGGGGAAGGGCAACAGTGAGGAGAGGGGAGCTCCAGGCTGGTGGCAATGGCTGCTCACAAGTACATGCATCATGAGTGATGCCAGAGGGGGGCACAGTCCCATCCATCACAAAACGTAAGATAGCATAAAGTAGGAGGCAGCTTTCTTGATGCATTAAGCTCAAGCCAATTAGGAGTATTGAAGAGCCTATTTGTAAATGAATTTGAGATATCATCTTAACCCACGTTCCACCAAACCCAAAAGGTTTCTACAATACTGCCAAAAAGGCAGTGCAATTAGGGTTGTTGACTTTTCAGAGATTATGGGTGGTATTCAACTACATTTTACTCAGAACTGACTCCCTGAAATGAATGAACATGACTAAGTTAGGTCCATTACTTTCATTGAGTTTACTCTGAGTAAAACTTAGTTGAATACCATCCTATTCCAAGCTTTTTTGGCCTACCATTTCATCACTAGGTACATATAACATTAAAAGAAATCAATGAAGCTCTGTGGGCCATTTAGGGAACATATAAAATATTCTTTTCACTGCATTTAAGCAGAATACTTGTAGGATAACCATCTATGTTCTGGCGAGAGATGAAAATGTACTTTGAGATAACAGTGCTTTCGATCTCACCTAAATGTTGGTGTGGGGACTCCAAAATAAATTGAAACATTTGTCTATTTTACTTGTTAGCCAGTTGCGTTGCTTTTAAATTTTGAGATGGCTGATGTTTGTTAAAATGATTTTTAACAAAATGATTGCCTGCTGCTGGTTATGGCCTCTCAGTAAAAATAGCACATTAGTCAGTGAGGAGGCTGCCAGCATGATGTATAATTTACTAGTTTACTGTTTTAGGATCTCTGCTGTTTTAAGATATCTTACTATCTGGTATGATAAAAACAAAGATGGATTTTATGCATCTGTTTTGCAATACCACGGTGCTGCGGTCTGTGATAAATTGGCACGCTTTCCTTGCTGACTGTTTATGGCTTATTTCACTATTAATGCTATGGCAACCTCTAGTGCCCCTACAATTTCTGGGTATTGTTACAGATCTGGGGTAACGGAGTTTGGGGGTGCAAAGGCACCCATAACCTCTATTCACAGAACTTTAGCCACTATCCATGTTGATTCCGTAGTTTCTTGACAAATATTGCTTTTTGACATGTTTTATTTCCTCAAACCACCTTCAGTCTGATCTGACTAGAAAACTTAACCCACATTCACTTTGTACTGCTTTGATGCCAACAAAATCTGGGGACCCAAAGTTGAGAAAGGCTGAATTAGAGACTTAGACGGCAATCCTAGACCCATTTGCCTGTGAGTAAGTCCCACTGAATTCAATAGGACTGACCTCTGAGTGGATGTGATTATGGTTCTGCTGTTAGTTACAATGGGCAATGGAGGCTAAGGTCTCATATCTTATGAATCTCAACACACTAACTGTTCATTAGTTCACTTTAAAATGATGTCTTGCTTTATCTGTATTCAAACCTCACAGTGGTGCACATAGGTTTCCATTAGCATGAATCAAAGTAGACTGTATAGCAAAGTAATCTCCTAATGTAACAATAACTATGTCAACTTTATATTAGAACCTCTATCGAGTAGGCCCCCAGGTCCCAGTATATAAGCAAACCCTCTGTAGGTTTTGATTCTCATCAAATCACCACTGGGATTTGATGGTGGTTTCTTTGCAGATGTTTGCTTCTTCCCTATGATTTCTGCACAGTGAGCTGGATCATAAATATGATCTCAAGCAAGTATAAATGTACGGCATCTATTGCTGAGGTACCTTCAGGCTGAGCAACAGCCTCACCACCAACCAGGGGAAGAAATAAGATTTTAATCCATAAGAAGTAAAAAGTGACTTTGGTTTATTTATAACTGTTGGAAGAGATGAGAAATCAAGGAAGGTTTAGATCAGGGGTAGGCAACCTAAGGCCCATGGGCCGGATGCGGCCCAATTGCCTTCTCAATCCAGCCCGTGGATGGTCCGGGAATCAGTGTGTTTTTACATGAGTAGAATGTGTCCTTTTATTTAAAATGCATCTCTGTTATTTATGGGGCATAGGAATTCATTCATTTCCCCCCCCCCAAAAAAATATAATCCGGCCCACCACATGCTCTGAGGGACGGTGGACCGGCCCACAGCTGAAAAAGGTTGCTGACCCCTGGTTTAGATTGTTCACGAGGCTATCAAATACTTAGAACCCCACAAACAACTTAATAGTAGCAGGTCTTCTGTTCCTCAAATCCCTGCAGATTAGGCTCCACCACCAGGAAGCAGTAGAATTAGATGGCAGCTCCGCTCCCAATATATGTTTCTATCCTGGGGGATTCTGGATTTGCAGCTTTGTCTGTCAGGGTTATGCTCAATTAGGCTTCCTTAGAAATCTTTACAAGGTCTCTACTGCATAAGCTCTCCTAGCTTTGTAAGGGCTCTGATATCTCTTGTTCAGAGAGATAGGCCGTCATAGCTGGTGCCCGTGGGGACTGATGCAGTGGAAGGCATGGAGCCAGAGGCAGTGGCAGGCAGAGCCATACCCCTCAACTGTCCTGATTTAAGCATGACATCTTGTTTTGGGGGACCATGCTCTCACGAGTCATCTGGTTCTCGCAAGATCGCACCTCTGAAAGACGCTTGTGCGAGTCACCAGGCTCCTGCGAGATCACGGTCCCCAAAGACACGCATTCCAGTTTCCATCTGGGCCTTGTTGGAAAGCACACGCCTCTTGCCTTCTGTTCAATGACCAGCTGTGCTGCCCTAAATCCGTCTCTGGTGCTCAGCACCTTGGCTTGAGTTGGGCGGCCATTTTCTCCTCTGCCTCAAGCAGCAAAATGATTATGAGCTGTTCAGTACATGTAAGATATTGTCAGGGCTTTCTGGAGGCTTCATTAGTGTCAATAGCACATTTAAAAGGGCTATCCCTTTCCTCAGAGGGTCAATTACCAATTTTTGGAATGTGGAGGGGGGAACCCACCACGGAGCACAGCTACTTGCAATATTTCTTTGGCAATTCTAAACCTGTGCAGTGTAAGCTAATATCTGAAGGAGGATGAGAGAGATCTGTCTACTCCTCCCCCCCCCCGCCCCACCATCCGTAACACTTATTTCACTGTAATTATTCTACTGTTACTGCTCCCAGCACCTCAGTTAAGAGTGTGTCAGCACTTTCATTATGAAAGATCTATTTACAGGGCCTAAGAATTTGGCTCAGGGGGAGACTGTGAACAATCTTGTATTGTGAAACTTTTGTGTGTGTGAGAGAGAGACTGTTTCTCTAAATTACATGAATATCACTTAAAAAGAAAGAAGGAAATGAGGCAAGCTGAACATAAATCTGTTAAGCCATAGTACCCTCGTCAGGTCTGATTCATGCAGCCACTGAGCAGGTATGCCATCTGATTTCTTTTG
The DNA here is from genome assembly GCA_034641385.1 of Darevskia mixta. NCBI lineage: Eukaryota > Metazoa > Chordata > Lepidosauria > Squamata > Lacertidae > Darevskia > Darevskia mixta. The sequence goes on from JAWWNH010000001.1 coordinate 14,729,031, forward strand.
TGCCCTGACGTAAACAGTTTCTGAACTTGGAGGAAGTTCTGAAAACAGGTGGCTAAGTGACACGGCACCCAAATAATAACAAAGTACATGGTAGGTCCCATCAACAGCAAATATCTGTAGCACATTTAAAGTTCCTGAATAATCCTGGGCACTAGTTTGTTAATGGTGCTGGGAACTGTAGCTCTGCGATGGGGTGAACTACAGTTCCCAGGATTCTTTCGGGGAAGCCATGTACTTTAAACATGCTTGAAATGTATGGTGTGGCTGTGGCTGCAAAGTCATCATCCCACAATCCCATTTACTATGAACAAACGGCATACTGTACTGGCGAGGCATGCTGTTAGCTCAAGCTGTGTGAAGTGGCCATTAATCAGCTTAAATCTGAGAGGTCTTGTTTAACTGGCTTGTGGAATAAGCTTCCCCTACAGGACTGAAATGAAGAGATTGGATGTGAAATACGATTCATGTTACCTGGTGTCATTCATTCCTGCCCTTAATTAGGTAGGCTGCAGTATGGGAGCGGGGGGACGACAACATGAGTCGAATGTTTTAAAACATTGGCTTGGCTCCAGAGTTGTATGGAACAGAATTCTTCTAACTGCGTGGTCCCAAGGGAGGAAGGGAAGAGACAACCCTTCTCCCTTGCCAGCCCCCAGTGTCCCCTAAAATCTGCTCTCACTTCTGTGAATGAGCAGGTCTGGAGCTAACTCTTTGAAAAAGAAACTGTTAATAAGAGAGTTACCACTGACTTTTGCTCAAGAATGAACTGAGGACAGATCAATTCTAAGTTCAGCCTTAAGTAGATTGTGGATTTGTGGAAGAAGGAGAGGTTGGGCTTATTAGAATCTGAGGAGCTCTGATGTATCCCAGCCATTGGACTTTTCCAGATGATCTGTTTATTGAGAATTCATCTTCATTTGCTTGTGCAAAGTTAGACTGGGGCTGCCTTTGCACACCACACATTTAAAGCAGTCCTAGGAGCTGTAGTTTAAGAGTTGCAAGGGTACGTCTATTCCCCCCCCCCCCTAGAGCTACAATTCTCAGAGTGGTTTAACAATCAATCCCTCTGGGAACTCTAATGTGAGGGGAGTAGGTGTCTCGTAACAACTCTCAACAACTCCTAGGATTGTTGAGAGGAAGCCATGACTTTATTGACAATTAGATGGTCCTCTTTCCCCGTTTTTATCTATGTGTCTCTTCCTTTATTGACTTTATTGAGTATTCATTCTGATTTGTTTACATTTCTTCTTGTTAACCATCCATTCACCCTACATTTTTCAGAGCATCTCATCACTCTCCAAATTGAAAAAAGTGCAACCTGGATTTTTTTTAAAGTGATTTTTTTTGGGGGGTAGCTTTGTTGTACCAGGGTGACAGGCCTTTTAATCCACTTTAATTGTCCCAAAGGGACACCATCAAATCCCTTCCCCAAAATACTGACAATCTGGAAGCAGCCACTATCTCTTAGGTACACAGCAATCCCTATCAAAACTCCTATTTGGGACATTGCAAATGCATTGGAAGAGACTGTTTTGTGAGCCCATCAAGAAGACTCTTTGTCTCCTTTGTACAAGTGCATTAAACCACCTGGGCAGTTTTGATTCATTTCAGTTCCACCACCCATCCCATGGCTTTGAGTGTATCTTCTTCTTTTTTCCTGAGGCAGGTTTAAAATAAATAAATAAATAAATGAAACAATTGTATTTCTATCCTATCCTCTTCTCAGTAAGGTGGCATGTGAGGCATAACCGTAGGGTTCAGTGAGTCGCCTTTGATTTAATAACATTTGCTTCACATAACTTATCTACAGGTAGCAAGAGATAAATCACCCACAGGTTAATTCTTGAAAGTTCAAAAGCATTTTGGATAAGCTGCATATTTGTGTATGTTGAGGCTGCCCTTAAGCGGCTTTAATTTATGCAACCAGGACTTACTCAGCAAGTCACCATAACTCTTATTGACCTTGGCAGCTGTCATATTGCTCATCCACTTTTATGTAGCCTGGGTGTCAACATTCAGGGGAAGTAACTGGAGTTTATAGGCACAGTTTTATTTTCAGGTCAGAACAAAACTTACCTTTCCAAAAGCACTCGGTAGCAACCAGTCATGATCAATCAAGATCTCCCTTGCAGGGCAGATTCTCAGGAGCAGTTTTCTTGCCATGTGGTGTGATCCAAAAGGCCAGAAAGCTCTTGCCATCCTTGGCTCCCCTGGTCATCAACACACAAGGAGCAACTCAGATTTTTAAGGCTTTAGGACAGAGATCCACCCTAGGTTGATTTTCCACATCTTAGGGCCTAATTTCATGCAACTTTAAATGTGTGGCTTGAAATGATTTTTTTTTAAAAAAATGAAAGTAAGTGCCTGGACAGAGATCCAGATGGGGATCACAACAGAGAGGGAAGGGAGGTTTAACCCTTCCCTCTCCTTGCAATTTCGAGGGGCAAAGAGCACCCTCCAGGACAGCAAACAGTTAAGGGTGAAAAACACCCTTCTATTTGCCATATTTTTTCAGGATCACAGCAGGGGATCCTGATCTAGTTAAGGGGCCCTGTGCTTGCAAGTGAAAGCAGAACATAAGAAGATGAGGCATGCAAGCTTGTCCTGCCTGCTTTTGGCATGTATCTTGTGAGCTGGACACAATCACTGGCTAAATATGTCGGTCCACCAAAAAGGCTACAGTCACGTACATAATTACCTGGGGACAAGTCCTGTTGAACTCAGTAGGAGTTACCTCTGAGCAGGCATAGATAGGATTGCACAGTAAAAGGCAGCAGTGTATCACACCAAGGATCAACACATGGATAACATACACAATGGTGTTGTGGTAACAAAAATATGTATCCATAGACACTAAACATATTTATTTGATTAATTTCCCCCATATAATATCAGAAAGCGATTTCAAAAACATGAACAATAATAACAATTCCATATATAAAAAAATCCACATATAAAAACAGTTTCATATGTGAAAATAGTTTCCAAACCTGCCCATTATGTTGTGGTATGTAAGCTGAGATTTGTCTTTGAAGTTGTTGTCCTTATTTATTCATTCAGCAACGCAAAAACGGTCCCCGGGTTAGTTGCCATTGCTATTGTTGCACTAAAGAAGGCTCAGGCTGCAATCCTAGGCATACTTACCCGAGAGGAAGTCCCACTGAACTCAGTGGAGCTGACTCCAAAGAAAGTGTTCACAGGATTGCAGTCTTAGTGGTGTCAAACTCAGCTGATGGACAGGTCTTGGAACAATTATCCCCCAGAGTAGCCTGGCACAAACAATCAGGGCATAGTGCCATCTGCTGCAGTAACTCTTGATGACAGATGTCACCACTGTTGGACAGTCAGTGTAATATGTGGCATTTTTGTTTTGACCTAAAATTGATTACCTCACCTTTTGAAAAAAGACTAGCAAATAACTATGCTAATCAAGATGTATCAAGTCACACAGGTCACCATCAAACTGCCAAGGTCTGCATCATTTAGGCAACAAAACCCTCTTTAGGTATTATCTCAGAAGGGCTAAATCTGTATCAAAAATATGGAGCACAGCATTTTTATTACCCACCTATTGGATATTTGCCCAATGTGCTTTTGCTATTTACTCTCTATCTGGCAAATAAAGTGGGGGAGATACATAAAAATAAAATTTGGAAATATTAAATACATGTTCGATCACAATTTTTCAGAGTGGTTTAACAATAACACTTCCTGGGGAACTCGTAGCTGTGTGAAGGGCCAGTATGTCAGCCCTTTTATAAATAAATACAGGTAACTCACAGCTTACTCTTGTTATATTTATGCGATCACAGCTTTACATGGGTGGGTGGGTAATAAATAAATGGAGAGCAGAGGAGCCCCACCATTCCCTACTCTTTATTTATTTATTTATTTATATCCCACCCTTCGTACACACCTGCAGTTGTGGGCTTGCCAGGCTTTGGGGGAAAGGCGGAAGGGCTCTGGCAGCATCCTAGAGCCCTCGTGCAGCATTCCCAGAGCTCGATAAGCAGCCCTCCACCTTATGGGGTAGGGGCTGGTTCCTGGGGTTCCTGGCTTTATTGGGTTTTGTGTTTACATGTGGGCCCCCAAACTGAACCCTCACATAAGATGCGATTTACCTATACAGATGCCAATAAGAGGTGAGAATAATCCATTGATCTAGGCTCAAACTTTAAAAGGCCATGAGAAATACTTAAATCTATAGTACTTAAATATATATTTAAGCTTTCTACCACATCCGCTTGCCCAGTCCATTAAGATAAACTTGGGGGGCCCTGCTCTGGATTCACATCTGGAACCCATTCTGGTGTCTTTCTGGTAACTGGCAAAAACACCTTTTTATTTTTCCAAGCCTTCTTAAATTATGGCTTTTAGCTTTTATTTCACTTACTTTTTCTTACTGCTTTGGTTTTTCATATTACTCTTTGATTGTTAATAAGTTTATTTGACTGTAATGCTGCAGTCCTTATACACACTTTGCTCAGGGGAAGAGCAAATGAACAACTTACTTCTGAGTAGGCATCTATGGAATTGAACTCCAAGCTGTCTTGATGGTCAGTGCTCATTGTCTTTCTTATATCACTTTTCATTGACGTGCAATTGTTTGTTAACCTTTCAAGACAAACTTGTCCTTAACCTCAAGACTGTCATAGGTGGCCAGTAAAGAAATCCAAATGTGTGCTGAGGTGAGAAAACCCTTGGAGCACATCTCCGGAAGGGAATCCTCCAGACACATGAAGTACCTGCCATTAGAAATTCACCAGAGAAACTGAGAAGGAAAACAGGAGCCCACCATTTGCAAGTTCGGCTTTTCAAGGGACTACTTGACCTGCTTCTACACATCTTCCTTTGCCAATGAAAAACAGAATCTCTCACTGGCCAAAAGGTGATAGAACACACATTTCTCTTAAATCGCCTGAGGATCTGAACTTTTGAGGCCACGTAAACTAATATTTACTTCTAAGCCAGCATGTATAATATCAGAATGCAGGGCAATGATTCCACCCTTCCACATTGCTGAGGGGATATGAAAATGCTGTCTTCAGCCTGACACAGGATTTACAATAAAAAAAAACCCTGACTCTGACACTAAACCTAATGATCAATAGCCATGATCAAATGGCATGTTAACACCCTCTGTGCCTCTTTGGCTTCATTTTTATGTACACAAACACACACCTGCTCATACACACAATGTCCAATGTAAAATGCATATTTATTTATTTATTTGAATCAATTTACAAATTGCTTCCCATAATATATATATCTATAGGATATCAAGAGATTCCACACTAAAAACATTAACAATTCTGCCTGCAAGAACAATTCCATATATGTAAACAGTTAAAACAATAACATACATAAAAACAATTCAAAACAGATACGGCAGCCTCATCTTCCCAAGAGTAGTGCAAGTTTTTTCTTAACAGAGTGCACTGTTCCCATATGGAAGGAGCCTCTCAAACAAGATCTGAGAATCCTATGTTCATTTTCATCAGACATCAGTTGTCAGCATCAGACTTCACAATGCAGTCAATAAGATGTGCTGAGAGCTGTCATCAAATGGCTTCAGCCTTAAATATATGGATGTTCCTGGCAACATGTTTACTTCTGGAGTCTGTGACACTCTGGTTGTTGTTGGGCTACAACTCCCATCATCCCTGACCACTGGGCATGCTGGCTGGGACTGATGGGAGTTTGAGCCCAACAACACCAGGTGTGCCACAGGTTAGTCGTCCCTGCTTTGAATGGTCCATTTCTGCCCATCATCAAAGGATTTATGGGCATGTGTGAATGAGCTCAGTTCCTTGTCTGCACATATGATTTCACTTGATTATAAGTGCATTAGTAGATAATTATTAATACTCCAGACCACTTATTTTGGGTCTTAGGTGCAGATATTTAGAAAGATTCCCATCACCAAAGACGGTTGCACCATGCTAAAGAGTTTTCTTTGCTGACTTTTTGCACCCCAAACACATTGATTTTATTGACTGTGCTAAGTTAGCAGTTCTGAGGGCTGATGATCATAATTCTAGCATACTGCACAGCTTGAAGAAAGAGATACGTTGAGAGGTTAATGCTTTCAGTTATCTAATTGCAAATTAACATCATTCTTTGTAAATGACAAGTAAATGGGTTTTTCCCTTCCTTCTCATTGCAAGTCACATTAAATAGCTCAATTATTTGGGGGACCATTGCCAGTTTGGTCTGGAGAGGGAGACTAGCCAAGGAATTAATTTTTTCCTGCCTCACAAAGAATCTGTATCTGCAGATTTTGAAAGTTCTCCTGCAGAAGGATGCTCAAACACTTGCCTTCTCTTCTACTAAGAGAAATTAGTCCAATAAAAAGTCACATTATCTGCTTTATGTCAAGAATTCTGGTGACAAATTGCAAGATAATTTTGAATCACATCCACCTAATTACAACCTCTTTACTTACACTAATGAGATAAATATTATGCTTGGATATCCTCTGTTTTGACAGCTGCAGATGAGTGCAGGCACTTAGCAGACTACATTAAAATTAAAGAAAGGCTTGTTTTTAAAGTTGAATAATAATGGAACTGGATTACACAAAGCTGACTGCTTCCAATACAACATTTCTATACAATTCTGTGACTCAGTCCCGGGAAAAGTGCTGAGAAACCACTCATTTGCAAAGTGGAACACTGATAACTTCCTCTTAAACTAACATTGTCATTAAAGACAAGGATAAAAGTAATCTAAAATGTTACACTCAGGTCAATTTTGGCCACCCATTGCTACACCCTTTTAGCTGACCGGGGTGGTGGGTGGTTTTTTGTCTGGTTCATGGCCAGGGAGGGAAGGGGGGGAACCTCCCTGTACACTGCAATGCAGATGAGAATTGCTTTAGGTAAGAAAAATCCATATGAGACTACAAGTATAGTTTGACCCTCCACAAAAGGTGTTAGTGCTGTAGCAAGATAAGTGAACAAGAAATGTTGTTGAAGTGAAACAGGTTTGGACTTGGCTAGTTTCTGGATGGGAGACTGTTTGGTAACTGTCTGTTTGATACCTTCAGAGATTCCAGAATAAAAGCTGTCATTTGCACTTACTGATGAAATGTTGGTCAATTAATTTCTGGTCCAACAAAGGATGGTAGCTATGCTTTCACACATAGTATGGTAGTAGTAGTAGTAAAATAATCTTGAGTGTATTCAATAATGGGCCTTTGAGCCTTGCTGTGAATGTTGCCACACTCAAATTAATAATTGACACTCACTCTTTCTTTCTTTCTTTCTTTCTTTCTATCTATTTTAAAAACCCCACAATAACTTTCAGGGCTGTTGTAAATATTGATTAGATGAAGATCATAAAGTACTTTGTACATTGTTTTAAAGTCCAAGGCACTTTTAAATATTCTGTTTAGCAGCATGAATGAGGCATGAAAACTATGGAAGACTTCTGCCAACAATTGGACTGGATGAAAATGATGCATTTTCCATTGCTCTATACCAAAGAATAGGAGAGATGTTTATATGGCATTATGGTGACATTGTTTATTTATTTATACCTACCTACCTACCTACTAAAACACTTGCACCGTGCAGCATTTTACAGAGTAACATAAGCAAAAAAAGCAGAACTTTGCTCCAGGTTTCTCTGCAGTCAGTATGTAGACAGTGGGGCTGACAACTTAAGAAGAGGTGGAAAGGAAACATGGGAAACAGTCAGGGAATGTGAGCAAATGGAGCTATGTGTTTGGAAGGTGCAGCCAGTTTGAACCTGGGTCGTCCCTAGTGTGGCCTCACATTGTGCCAGAATGGGGAGAACATGGGATGACTCCTGATAGGAACAGAAAGGAGATGCCCTGGTTATCATGGGGGGGGGGAAACAGCTCCCCGCCATCAACTGCTTCAGAAAGATGCCAATTATGGATGGAATATAACACAGCAATTCTCATTTTGCATGAGTGGCACTCTCTTAAGCAAATAATCCCACTGATGTCAATGTGACTTCAGAGTACTTCTCAACTTAACCAATTAGAATATTTATTGTGTCACGCCTCTGTGCTACAGGAGCTAGCTTCACCTCATTTCATATGAATATTGCATTACTTCTTGGCTTGTCGGTACGAAATTATTGCACATCAGCTACAACTATAGCTGTCTGCCATCTCCAGTCTTGGGGATTTGCAAGCAATCTCAGCCTTGCAAAATGTGGGCTGTGCTAAGTAGCCTTTTTCTAAACTTCCCATCTGCTTTTGAAATCTACCAGATCCATCCCCTCCCCAAAAGCTGATTTTAAAAAATGAATTGCATGTATAATATATTTTCCATTCCGTTTCCCAATGGAAAATGTATTTTACCCTCTGTCAGATAGAAAATGAGTCCTGTGCAGTATAGGTAACAAGATTAATGAGCCTCGGCACTTATTTCTTAAGTGTATTTTAAAGGCAAGCAGTAACTTTTAGTCCAAGGGAAGTTTCCATTCCCTTTATTACATTTTTGCATTTGATTTTGTTTGGCAGCTTAAGACAGCAACTTTACATAAAATGGAAGATAGGCTAAGATTGCATGAATTCCTATTTCCATGTTATTGCATTCCTAATAAATCATTTGTGGCGAAAAAATTGGGTTCTCTCATCAGCATGATTTGAAACAGACAGCAGTTTATTTATGGTCAATTTCTGAGGGTATATACATTGTTCATCAAGAGTCTCCTCTGCTCTCCCTCTGTGCTCCTTTCATTTGATTTTAGATTTTGATTATGAATGGAGCTATAAAAGCAATCTTCTAAAGCTCATCAACACTAAAACTCTTTGTCCTGGCATCCAAGATCTCATCCATCATGTAGAAATCTATGGACAACTGTGGGCATGAACTTACTGAAAATATTACGTTTGTGTTTACAAAGTCTTATGCAAAAAGCAATTTTTGGCAAAAGGTCCAGGATGCAATATGTCACTGAAAGATGATCAAATGACCCAGAGATCTGCCAGTAGACATCTATCTTCCAGCAGGTTTACACATCTTTGTTGTGGATTATTTTACTGATGGTGGACTCACCTGAACCTTATCTTAAAAGCCAGCTCTTCCAACAGGAGGCAGTAGTAGGAACCATTCCAACACATACGGTAGTACTTTCACTTCTAAGACCTAAAAAAGCCCTTTCATTAATTAGGTGTCTTGTGTGAATGTAAAATCTATTTGTCAAAGTGTTCATGTGCATCACATCTATACAAGCAGCACTCAGGTTAATGTAAATGATGCAAGAGACTCCAGACAGCTGCAGCCTCATATGTGAATGTGCCATTTGATGCTGTGATTATGACCAACCCAGACAACATGGTCTTGTACAAGGAACTGAGACAGACTGAAAAGCCTTACTGCTGATCTGACCACCAGGCATTCTAAATTAGGTCAGGTATCAATAGGTATAAAAAGAAAATGCTATCAGTTTTCACCTCTGGAACAGACCTGGAAATGAGCTCTGAGCCCTACATAGGAGTTTCTTATGAATAACCCTTGAAATATTTCTATGAAACATAGAAATTGCCTTATAACAAGTCAGTCCATTTGTCCAAATGGCTCAGTATTGTCTACACTGACCGGCAGAAGTGATGGGGTCTCCCCCAAGGCTACCCAGAGGCCCTGGACATTGAAACGTAAGACTTTTTGCTTGCAAAACAGATGTTCTCCTGAGCTATGGTTCTTATCTGAGTGAACTATTAGTGGATGACACATAGATTCCTGTGCTAGAGTTCACACAGTGCTATTATTAGCAGTTCATACATCCACTTGTGCAAGAGGTTGTGTAATATATCGCACTACCTATGTTGAACAAGCAGGTGCACATCAGAGTTTCGGTCTTCTTGCCCTATCCTGTTGCCAGCGTGTAAAGTTGCCCTCGTGGGAGCGGATGACACCTTCCACATGTGGTAGGTCATTTCCAGATCTAGACTGCTGTGCTCATTCCTAGATACAGATTTTGCAAAATACCTCTATATTCTCTCATTATCTGCTAAAACCATTTGAGTTTGTGTAACATGTTTAAAATAACAAAAATACAGATAATACGGCTGATAATTATTCTATATAACAACTAACCACCATCCTTTCTTTTCTTTTTGAAACATACTTTCTAATGTTTTCTGCTGTCGCCTTCTCTAACATTGTATTGATTTATTTAACACATTTTTATCCTGTTCTTCAGCCAAAAACAGGGACCTGGAACAGCTTACAAATGAAAATGAAAAGACAGTCCCTGGCCTAAGGCTTTTTTAATGCGGACTTACAAAGCTGCTTGTAAGTTTGTTCAGATGCACAGCTCTGCCCTCACAAAGCATAGGAGCAAACTCCCTAAAAAGTTCTCGACTTCTTATGGTTCTGAAATGGTTCTGAAATATGAACCATCAGTAGCAACTTTGCTCAGGTTGCAACCATTTATGCTTCACATAAACAGCTCTTAAATCAAAACCTTCTCCCAACAGAAATGCAACCAGCCAAGGTCACTGCCTCAAGCACTTGGCTTGTGCATTTGTTTCCTCTTAGGATACTAGTCATCTTTCTCAGTTTTGTTTTTCCAGTACATGCTGCATATTTTCTTACGGTTTGCAGAGCAGAGCAGAGCCTCACATTACCTATAATAATAGGGGACTGTTTGTGTAGTAAAATGTACATCAAGAATGAAATGAAACATAACTCAATGAAAATGGGGGAGACTTTGAACAATTTAGTACTATGTTGCCTAGCTGTTAAAAGAATTGTTGCCAATTCTTTTGTAAACTAGCTACTATTATACAACATATCACAGAAGTGATTGTTTTTTAATCACTCCTAAAGCTTACAGAAGGGACCCAGGTGGCGCTGTGGGTTAAACCACAGAGCCTAGGGCTTGCTGATCAGAAGGTCGGCGGTTGGAATCCCTCCAACGGGGTGAGCTCCCGTTGCTCGGTCCCAGCTCCTGCCCACCTATCAGTTCGAAAGCACAAATTGCAAGTAGATAAATAGGTACCGCTCCGGCGGGAAGGTAAACGGTGTTTCCGTGCGCTGCTCTGGTTCGCTAGAAGCAGCTTTGTCATGCTGGCCACATGACCCGGAAGCTGTACGCCGGCTCCCTCGGCCAATAATTCGAGATGAGCGCCACAACCCCAGAGTCAGACACGACTGGACCTAATGGTCAGGGGTCCCTTTACCTTTAAAGCTTACAGAAACACCTGAAATCTGAGTTATATAGCTTATGTAGACACCTGAAATCTGAGTTATATAGCTAGGTTAACCTGGTGTTAATGCACCTTTTTGCTGGCTGCTCAGATAGTTAATAAAAGACTAGAAATCTATCCAGTGACTTGGAAATATTACGGACTGGAAAACTGAGGTGCATGAACACCTAATCTTTCCAAATGGAGCACAGAGATAAAACTAAAAAAATTAAAAAATGGAATGGTGATACTTTGCATACTTTTTAAAAGTTCCTTTTATCGTCTTTGTTTCAGCCATCATGTTTAATGAATCAGCTTGGGCTATACATAGCCTAGAACAGTGTTTCTCAACCAGTGTGCCTCCAGATGTTTTGGGACTACAACTCCCATCATCCCTCGCTAGCAATACCAGTGGTCAGGGATGATGGGAATTGTAGTCCCAAAACATCTGGAGGCACACTGGTTGAGAAACACTGGCCTAGAAGATAGTATGTTATTTATTGAATTTATATCCTGCCGTTTCTCCAAAAGGAGCCCAGGGTAGCAAACAATAAGTGATAAAAGTTCTTAAAAACAATTCCAATACTCTTGCAGACTGGGAAAATATATGAGACTGTACTGCCAGGAAATTAGCACGTGGATTCCTAAAAAGGGTTGGAAAGCAGGGTTCTCGTCTGACTCCTACAAAATTTCAGAGTGTTCTGCCCTGACTATAACTTCTGAGAATAAAAACCTTATCACACAAAATAATTTTCCCCTCAGAGATGTGTTTTGGAGGTGAAATGGGTGGGGAGCAGGAACAGAACACACAGAACCTTTTCTGTTTAGTGAGTGGAAATCCTTCCCCACAGATGTCTCCTCAGCACCAACTTTGCTAAGGACAAAAGCAAAACAGCTCCCTTACTCTACGTCAATTGATTGTGACGGCTGGTAAGATTTTGACTTGGTAGGGCTGCAAGTTTTAACCTTACAATATTTATTTACTTTTTCAGCCCATGAAATTTATGCACCGCTCAAAAGGAAGAAACAATACAATTACGAGCAAGAACCATTAAACATTCAAAGAATTAAAACCAGGATTTGCACATCATTTATTTAGGAAAGTGTGCCATTAAACATATCCAGAATTCCATTGTCCTCTCACTAAACAAAATATCAATCATTCTCTGCACATCTATGGACAGAGGAGGAGATTTTGGTTAAGAAGATCCAAGTATGATATTCAGACTCCATACCTCTTATTTAGAAATCAAGCCATACCATATGGCATATGTTTTTCAATTTCTGTATTGATTACACCTAACATCCATTGCCAAAAAAGCTAAACAAGCACAAAATGCTTTTTTTTTTAAGTAAGTAACACTTGCTTCCAGGTGCATGCAGTTTTCCTTGCCCCTAACTTTTCATTTTCCAAAGCATTTCCCACCCTCTAAATATAAATCAAGTATTCCAACCAACAGGGAAAACAATGATTGCTTCATTTGAGCCAGGGCACATCAGAGCGCATCAGAATGTATTTACCGTGCATGGCTCAGTCGTGAAAATGTGAAGTAATAATATATGTTCATGTGCAGAGTATATCACACAGAAGTAATCATAATCAACCTCTTTTGTCTGAGATTAGGAAGAATATTTTCAAGGTTTGATGAAGGATGTAGAATCAATCAGGGTGACACCCAGACAGGCATAGAGCCCAAACTTTTCATTTTACAAATTCACTAGGGGGGCGGGGAGCAAGCAAGAAATAAGAGCAAGAACGTTTTGCTCAATTCTGCAGTCCATAGGCTTGCCATACGTCTGGAAAATTCTGGACATGTATGGAAATCAGATGCCTAAAATGGTGGCTGGGGGGGGGATTTTGAATTTTAAGAGATGTCCGGAATTTCCTGCATGTATGGCAACCTGGGTTTTTTCTGTTTTCTGTTTGTGTGTATGTGTGTGCCACCGAGGCTTTCTATCTTGCTTCAGCCACTGTCTTGCTTTCAGCCCTGCCCTCTGCCTCCTGGCACATCTGCTTGGCCCACTGCTCTGGCTCCACCCACCATATTGCCGGAAAGTGATGGATGCACGCAGGCATGGGTGAGGCAAAGCACTCGGCAGGGAAAGCCTGCCCCGGGCATGGAGGAGCGTATCCCTTCCTCGGGCACCTCTCTCTCTCTCTCTCTCTCTCTGGGTTCTGGGGGTGGACAGTGAGGGGGGTCATCTCCCCTCCTTGATGGCCTCTTTGGTCCTTCTCTCCTGGAGGTCTCTGGGTCTCCTCCCCACCTTTGCACCCCTGCACTCTGGTGTCCCTGCTCCAGTGAGGCCTTTGCGCTCCATCCCTTGTACATGGGACAGGGGCTGCAGCCTTGGGCTGGGCGCGGGGCTCTCCTGAAGCCGGGGCTGTATTCTGCTGCTCTTCTGGGCTGCCTCGCAGCAGCAGCAGGAAGAGGGAGTCACCACTTTCTCCACCCACAGCTGAGTTTGAGGCAGGATAATAGTGGAAGCCCTTCACAATATGTGAGGGGCGATATATAAATAACCAACATGATGGCGGGCAGGTCGTCAGGCGATTCTTCCTCCTCAGCTTCTTCCTGAATCAGGATAATTAACAGTCCAATCCTATGCATATGTACTGCTATGTTCACTGGGGCCTATTCCTATGCAAGTGTGAACAGGACTGCAACCTAAAGATGGTTTTTAGAAAGCTCATCCAAGTCTGCTATCTTTTCACAAAGTTTTATTGTACATGATCTCACAAAACTAGATGCAGCCCATCAACCTTGTATGGTCACCAGTTGCAGATGGCATGGTGGGGCGGAGGCACTTTCCTGACCACCTAGGCAGTGAGTCATTGCTGCTTACTGGGAGGGGTGGGATGGCAGCAAGCGCAGTGCAGTGGAAATGTATCAGCAGAACCAATCTGGCACTCCTGTCAATGTTTTTGCACTGTATCACCCTCACTGCCTAAGCAGCAGTGACTCATCTTCTGCATGGTCAGGTAACTGCCTCTGCACCACCACACCATCTGCTACTGGTGGTGACTAGCAGGGTTTGACATACTCCCTTGCTGTTTGCCTGGGTTATCTAGCTCTTGGTAAGTCTCAGTACTGTATATGGCTGATTACCTGCATTTAGCCTGGTGGGTCAGGCTATGCAGACTCACATGAACAACTTTCTGTAATTATAGACTCTAGAACTATAGAGCCCCGTGCAATGTGTGCAACTGAATGGACAATCTAGAGAAGCCATATGCAAAAACTAGATAAATGCAGTAAATGCACAGTTGTTGTTGTTGTTGTTGTTGTTGTTGTTGTTGTTTTGTTGTTGTTGTTAAAAGCAGCTATCATGCAATTTCTTTGTTGCAAGGCTCTTTCCATTGTTTGGGAACAAAACATTGCACTTCTGGCACAGGATCAAGATTAGCTCTACTTCAGCACTATATAAACCTTGTTGTTGTTGTTGTTCAGTCGTTCAGTCGTGTCCGACTCTTCGTGACCCCATGGACCAGAGCACGCCAGGCACGCCTATCCTTCACTGCCTCTCGCAGTTTGGCCAAACTCATGTTAGTAGCTTCGAGAACACTGTCCAACCATCTCGTCCTCTGTGGTCCCCTTCTCCTTGTGCCCTCAACCTTTCCCAACATCAGGGTCTTTTCTAGGGAGTCTTCTCTTCTCATGAGGTGGCCAAAGTACTGGAGCCTTAACCTCAGGATCTGTCCTTGTCCATGGAGTTTTCTTGGCAGGGATACTGGAGTAGCTTGCCAGTTCCTTCTCCAGGTGGATCACATTTGGTCCAAACTCTCCACTACGACCTGTCCATCTTGACCTGTCCATAGCTTCCCTGAGTAATTCAAGCCCCTTCGCCACGACAAGGCAGTGATCCATGAAGGGGCTATATAAACCTAGGTGTTCTTGATTCACAAGAAATACCCTGAGGGAGTTCTGTACAATTGGTTTTGTGCAACTAGTGAATTACAGCTTCATAAGTGACATCACAGATGTGGATTTCATTATTTTTGTATATACAATCGACAACGGCTACCTTGAAAAAATACATAGCTAATCAATTGACTACTTAGCCGTTCTAAAAATAAGTGGCTAAGCCTTAGGCTACTACATACCGAGAGCCTGTAAGTTCAAGGACTAGATAAAGAAGCTGCCATTAAACATAGCCCATCCCCCTGCACAGTTTGTTATTGTCAGAAACACTGTTATGTATTTTGTGAAGTAAAAATAAGCCAAGATGGGGAATGTTTTAGACCAAGGCAATAGAACTGTACGAGAACAGAATAGAGATGTTTTAATCATGCTTGCTGCTGATCTTTATATGTATATGTATATAAAATTATTAATCTGAGTAGTTAGGGGGAAATGACACAATGACAGTTAATTATAAGTAATCCTGCAGCACTTCAACACAGACTAATAAGAACAGAGAGCTCTGCCAGCAGTTGGTTATATCCTCAAGGGGGGAAAGTGATTTATTTATTTATTTGCCTAAAATAATTTCACTTGCTTCAGATTCAAAACTGAAGTATAATTTGCTTAGTAAATATACCAGAGGATTGGTCTCTAGTACTCAGAAAATCAAGAATGTAAGAAAGGAACTGGTTGTTTAGATCTAAATGCCTGTGGAGGTTTCTCAAGAATCGAAGTTAGGAAAGAGACTTATCCACGTCTTGCTTTATTCAAATAACCACAGCAGCTGAATAAAAACCCTGCCCCTTCTCAGAGGACTGTGCCCATGCCATCATGTGGGATGAGGGACTGGTCACCATTTAATTTCCAGGAGGGCTGTTCATGGATCTTTTTGGACTCCATTTGCAAAGGAGACAGACCAGACCCTTCTGCTTCCTCATATTATCTATAACAGAGGTGGGCAGAAAGTAGAGCAGATTCTACTGGTAGATCTCTGGGTGATTTGCAGTAAGTTTACAAAGATTTCTGACTCCCAATGGTTTGACAATAGCAATAAATGAAAAAGGGCTCCGACTCAAATTTTGCTGTTGAAATTAAGGATGCTTAGGAAGAGGAACCCAGTCTGGGTTTGTGGGTGACAGACATGCAAGCTGTGTTCTGTTACTGAAAACAAATTCCCTGGGCTAAGCATTGCTCAGAGTTATCCATTTCTTAATTCTAAGTGTATGCCTGCTCCATGAACCACTATGCTTCACTAAAACCTGGCTGATGATCTTGGGATGTTAGCTAAAACCTGAAGGCGATGATGTAAGATAGCAGTCTGTTCACTCCTATTCTCTAATTCTCAGAGAATTCAGAGGAAAGGTGTTCACCCAAGGAGGAGGTCTCTTGCTATCTAAAAGCTGGTAAAAGGATTTGTGGAGCTTTGTGTATATTCTTTAGTGGATTTTAGTCTTACTAATCACAAGAACAATGCTTTATTAATTACCACTCCTTTGTGAGAAGTTGAGCACTGTTAATCCCCACAGAGCCAGAAGAGGAGAGGGCTTGCATAGCACCTTGAGGCTTCTATACAACGTTGGTCAGACTTTCCGGATTTGGCTCCTTTTTTTATCTCCTCCTAACCTAATGTTAGTAAACTGCTGCGTAGATAAGCATGTGGAGAGACTCATCTTCAGTTGCATCCAGCCTGCTACTGCATGCAAGGATCACATAAATTGGAGGTAAACACCAAGAGGAGTATTCGAAGAGAGATGACAGGACATATCTGATTCTTTATTAAAATAGCAAATCAGGAAGGAATCACCAGCAGAATAAAGAAACAGCTCTTCCTGAGCTTCTTTACCCCAAAATCAGTTTGGGTTCATGAGGGCACTGGAGGTGCAGTCATCTCCACTAATTCAAAGTGAATCAGGAAGGGTCCTCTGCCAGGGCTACTCAACCAAGTGAGATGGATATGAGAAGCAAGTTCCCACATGCTGTAGAACCTTATTCCCCCTCCCCATGTAATTTGTGCCCTCCATTAGGTCTCCCAGTCTGAGTATCACTGGCTGTAATGACCCAAAGATGCTTGGATTCCACTCTTGCATATTTCCCTCATAAAGATCAGCCTGACTTCCTAACAATTAATGCTGTCTTCACAGTACCATGGACAGCTCCCAAACACACGTTCTGTGTTTTCTCTTAATCCATATACTTACTTAGGAGGCGCCCTTTGAATCCCAACCTAAAAGCTTTATTCTACATGTTATTAAATTAGTGGTGAGATTCCTGTATTGCAAATGTCTGGACTAGATAACCCTCAGGATCCCTTCCATCCCTACAATTCTATGATTCCATGGATGTATGATTCTATTTTTAAGAAATACTAGTTAAAACATTTTTTTTGTAATAAAAACAACCTCTTTGAAGCATTTGGCATCCCTATTTATTCAATTATTGTATTAGTGCTCAGATATTCATGCAAAGGCAAGCCTGCCCAATCTGCAAGACATCAAGTCAGATAAATATAGTTCAACAGCAGTAGAACTGCCCAGACTAGCAGGAGAAACATGGCGTTTATGAAGCTCCCGATGGGCTGTCATGCATGGCTGGTGTGCTGTGTTTGACTTTGTGGGTTTCAGACTGTGCAGGTCTGATGTAAACATTTTCTTATATGATCCATATAATTCCAAAGTCAGCTGTGCCTATCCTCTATATCAGCCATTCCCTCTTTCCATAACAGATTTGAGTTTTCAATGCAAGGTTATTCTGACTGCTCTATCTAAAATTGTCACACAAAGGCACATGTAGGGAGCCTGGTTTACAATTATACAATTGCTGGCAATTTCAGTATTAGAATCCAAAAGGTCTTCAAAACTAGAAAAGATTAAATTGTGCTGCTGTCAAGAAGTCTGCATAATCAGGGTCATGAAATGCCATGCAGAAAACTCTTTGGAAGAATTACAAAAGCACAATCACATGTGGAACCATTAGAATTTTAGGGTTGGTTCACACATACACATGATTGGCATGTGTGAATGAGCTATCAGATTAAGCTCTATTTTCAATATAAGCTCACATCATGAGAAACCCACTTTTTCTGTTTAGTTAATTCAGACACACCAGCTGTTAATCATCAAGGGCTGAGTACTCAAGTGACCAGAAACCAAGTACATGCACATAGGAATCTTGCACTGCCTTTGAAAAAGAAAACAAGTTTTTAGACCTTCTGGTTTATGGAGAAGGCTTGAAGGTATTTAAAAGTCTGCTAATGTCTTGGCAGTTAAATAAAAATAAAAATCAAGTTTCCCCCTGAACCATAACCTGCTTTTCAGGGACAGTCTTGTCAGAACAGGCATAAAGCATCAAGGATGAGACAGGGAATCCCAATGATGGGGTAGCACAGGGAGTGGCTTTAAAACACCTGTCCTTTTCCCTTTCAGTTTGAAGTAGGGTTGACCTCATTTCCCCCTTTGTCTTTGCACTGCAATCAACAGACTTTGTTGCCACTGATTGAAATGTTGATCTAATCCTCAGTTTTGCCACTCCACCATGCTTGTGAGGAAGGAGGTTTCCTGCTTTTTCTTTTTGATTAAAGCACCACTTGTATGTTTATGCAAATGAAAGTTATTTTAAAACAAACCCTCTCAAACATATTTTAAAAAAAACTTTGGAAAAAGTTCTCTGGGCTGGGAGCATAGATTCAAAATGTCACAGGCACCCCTCATTCTGAATTTTATACCACAAAGTTTCCCAGTAAATTGGCAAAACTCATTTTCCCCTAGTGATGTTGCCAAAACCCATAATTAGTTTGGTATGTAGAATTGAATTTATTTGGCTCGTAACGCTCAGCTATTATGTTCCCAGAAACATCTTCTCTGATATTAAAATAGATTATGTGCATTTAGACCAAGAGAATTAGAGTGGTGATACTCTTCAATGTTAACCACTTATTCTCAATTTAGCCTTCAGTAAGCTTTCAGTAATTGCTATGAGTACATGTTGGGATCACTCAGAAAAGCAGCTTTCTGTTGGGTGAGTATCCTGACTATTTGGGCTGCCATACATCCAGAATTTCCAGGACATAGTTGGAAGCAGTGTCTGGATGGAAAACTTGAAGCAAAACTGAAAAAACCTCAACAACCTTTGTGTCCAGATATCTACTTTTTGAAATATGGCAACCCTATATTTGGTTAAATCAATTAACTCTTTCATTCCTGGGAACATTTTTATGGGGTCAGAGTTGACTTTCCAAACAGCAAACCACCGTGCATGATGCTACTAAAAGTGGATGCAGGGCAGGTGAAACTAAAGCAGTTTCCAGAGATCTTCAATTACATCATTAATGTTCCATCATGTGCCATGCACAATGTCAGGTTCAAAAACTAGTTTCTGAGGTTGATAATGATTTTTGTCTCCATTCATAATGGAGCCCTGCTTTGAAATAGGTGAGCTGTGGGTCAGGTGAAGCTGGTTGAACTTCTCCAGGGAACATCTCCGGGGAACTTCCAATTCCCCCCCCCCCCCATTGCTCTTCCTTTCCTTGCCTACCACCACCACCACCACCACTGTGGTCAAACTTTATAATGCTTCTTCATGTGCCCTTAAATATGGTATGAACTATGAATCACTGGATGTAAATAAACCTGGTGGTACTTGCAGGCATCCATGTTTATGCACAATATTGATAAGAAAGCATGATGAGAGGAAGTGGAACTGCAAAAGCCAGAAGAAGCTATAGCAATGATTGCTTTGGCGAGAAGGCCCAGGAATGTGGCTGGCCCTTCTGACAATGGATACCAATGTCCTGGAGCAGCTTACATGATGCAATATTATTCCCTCTTATCAGAACAATAATAAATCAGAGGAAGAATATTCTTGAGAAGCAGATCTGAGCTTGACAATAGGTAGCATCCAGCCACCTTCTCTAGCTGCATGTTCAAGACTCCAATCAGGAAAGGTTAATAGCTTGTGAAATTCTTTGCCAGGCTTCTCTTGTTTTGCATGGCAGGTAAAATTCCTGCCCTGTTAAAATGGTTGAATAATTGAGGAGGGGAAATACATTGCTTTAGGCTGCACTTTACTCAAATTTCATTTCCTCCTTTCCCCAGCATCGTTGATACATAGCCCATCAGGGAGACAGTCTTGACCACTGTACTTTCTAATTGTCCTTTTCAAGTGTTGTAATACTTGATATATATTTTAAAAAACAACTCATAGCAATAGGCTTCCCAAATATTTCTCTCTCCTCTCTTGTCACTGATAACTCAAGTTTTGACTCATAACCTTGTAATACGATCTTTTTGTTACGTCAACACTCTTCACTGGAAAATCACCCACCAGTAAAGGGAACTGGTGTGGCAGCTGGTGCCCATTGGTATGGTAGGGTGGAAAGCCAACAGGTGGAGCCAGAGTCGATGGTAGGCAGAGCCAGAACCAATGAGAGGCAGAGCCAATTAAATCCAGCTTTGCTCTTGTTGTCCTCCTCAGTGAATTCTGCAAGGGCAACACTGAGACCAAGGAGAAGCAAGCTGACAATGCCATCCTCTGGAATGGTCATAGATAAGAAGGCAGGCAGGCAGGCAGCTGGCTGAAGATGGTGGGGCCATGTCTGATTTGGATCAACCTTCACTGGTAGAAGGACAAGCCAATGTGATATCATGGGCAAATAATGTTTAGTCGACAGAATGCTTCTATGTTTTAAATATATAGCCAAGAAAACATACATACTTAGCTTTCTACGAGGACTGGCCCTTACATGAAGCAGAGTAAAGATACCACCCTTGGGTGACAGATGCAGTGAGTGGTGGCAAGGTGTTGGAGCAACGTGTGCCAAGTGGAGGACACTGTCCCATCACCAGTGCTGAACTAAGATTTAACTGCCAGTCCAGTCAGCTTCTGTTTGTGGAATGGAGTTGGGAAGGATGCCATTCTGCCTCAGGCAGCAAAAGTCTTGGACCAACCTTGCTTCCAACCACGTCTAACATTCTTCTTTGCAGGTCAGCTACAAGATCAGCTATGGGAGGAGCAAGGCAGTATTCAAAGCACCGGCATAGTGGAAGACTACTTGGAAGTTCTTTGTATTTTTGTGTGCACTGTAGCTAGGTTTTCATCAAAGTGCATGTAAAAGTGTGGGGGGGAGCTTTATCCTCATAAACCAAAGAGATCATTATGAAATAATGTATTTTCTCTCCCTACACAAATATGTGGTGAAATATAGTGATATAACACTTGCAGAAGTTTGGACTGCAGTTTTCTCTTCTAACAAACTTCCTAATAGAAATAGCATTGGGATTCACCTCCATAACCACTTGCCTCTCAGTATCTCTGTCTTTCCATCCCCAAATAAAGTAGCTGCGATTGGCTTGTGAAATAAATGTTCTGTTTACTTGCACAGAAGTGGCAAAAAGCAGCAGCTTTATGCCCTAATCTTGCTTTGCCTGATATTTTGGGTGCGATAGAACCTATTTGGTAACCAGTGTGGTACCTGCAGATAATGAGGAGCCTGATTGGAATGGGAAACATCTCCATAGCATCCGCATTCAGTCATTATCTGATCCACCACCACTAGTAATAGTCTAGCTAAATATTCTGTCTATCTGCATTTTTTCATATTCTCTGGGGATCTGCTGACCTATCCTGTCTTGAAAAGTTGTTGTTGCCACAAAACGAGGTGCTTTCTTTTCTTTCTTTCTTCTTTATTATTTCATTCTGTTTTTGCTGGGGTTTCTCTCTGCGTCTCTCCTCCTCCCCCACTACACAGGAATATTATTAAATGGAATGTTTTGTTAATCAATCTGTGCTCAAGCTGCCAGGCAAGGAGATAATACCCTGTGTAAACCATGGATGAATGACTTCCTGCCTATCTCCTCTGCTCTTCTAATTGCACATGACAACACTCAGAGGGGCCCCTGTGAATCTCTGGCGCTGACAGAGCAGAGGAGACACCAGCTTCCCGTTGCTACTCTCTGTTCATTAGCATTGATGCTGCTGAGCTACCATCCCTAGGGATGAGATGGGGAGCTCTTTTTTTCCTTTCCTTTTCTAGGCCTCCTAAACCAGCACAGGAGCTCCGATCTAAAAATATGACAACTAGGAAAACAGCTGGTTGACCAATACACAATCCTTTTAAAACAAGGCCTTTCCATAGGTAGTTTCATGCCCAGCACAACAACTTTCCTTGAGTAGTTTCATGCCCCCAGCTGATACTTCTCCATTCTTGCTGACCCCTCTGTAGCATGTACCACCATCTGGGCCATTATATTGTATAGTCCTTTGGGATTCTAGACCTATTATCTGCTTGGCTGTTTGCTTCCACTACTGGAATAGTTATCACAGGAGAAATTAGGTGATAAAAGAGTACAGGATTGCTGTGGTTGAGATATGCTAGTATAAATAATGGTGTGTGTTCTCTTAGGCTCAAGGATCATCTTAACCATTCCTATCCGGACAGAGGGCTTTTTATTTCTGATGGAAATAAAAAGATTTTGCTTCTAATTAGATGTGTTTCAGATAGGAGAGTCAGTTGTATTCCTTCCTGTCTTCTTGCCATAAAACACAGTCCCAAGTGTTTTGCAATCGTCTAAAGCCAGAGAACAACAAGCGGCATTTACAGATCAAGTTAATCACCTTGAAGTCCAATGGATTGCAATGGGAAAATTAAGCAAACCACTCTTATTTAAATCAATGAGGCTTTAAAGTCCATAATGTTTACTGGATTACTCCCAACAGTTCTGAAACAAATTGAAATGGCATAAAGGAGACGTGTTCCCTCTGGAATATGCAAGTATTTATTTTGCTCACTCTTGTGTCTGACCATATGTTTTTGCAGGAATTTCTGGTAGTCGAAATATCTGCAAAGCCTGTAAACAGAGATAATCATGAAATGAACATACACTGCAGACAAAGATCCTTCCTTCAACATTTTTTTGGGGGGGGATTTTGTCCCAAGTGTTTGGGGGACTGCTCCCTCCTCCTGCCAATTCCACCTGGCCTGGGGGGGCGGGGCCAGCACTCACCTCTACATCTTAAGAGCCTGCGGAGAGGCCCTCGGGGACACTTTTCCTGCTCCTGCTCCTGTGAGTGTTTGGGGGACCGCTCCCTCCTCCTGCCAATTCCACCTGGCCTGGGGGGGCGGGGCCAGCACTCACCTCTACATCTTAAGAGCCTGCGGAGAGGCCTCGGGGACACTTTTCCTGCTCCTGTGAGTGTTTGGGGGACCGCTCCCTCCTCCTGCCAATTCCACCTGGCCTGGAGGGGCGGGGCCAGCACTCACCTCTACATCTTAAGAGCCTGCGGAGAGGCGTCGGGGACACTTCCTGCTCCTGTGAGTGTTTGGGGGACCGCTCCCTCCTCCTGCCAATTCCACCTGGCTTGGGGGGGGCGGGGCCAGCACTCACCTCTACATCTTAAGAGCCTGCGGAGAGGCCCTCGGGGACACTTTTCCTGCTCCTGTGAGTGTTTGGGGGACCGCTCCCTCCTCCTGCCAATTCCACCTGGCTTGGGGGGGCGGGGCCAGCACTCACCTCTACATCTTAAGAGCCTGCGGAGAGGCCTCGGGGACACTTTTCCTGCTCCTGTGAGTGTTTGGGGGACCGCTCCCTCCTCCTGCCAATTCCACCTGGCCTGGAGGGGCGGGGCCAGCACTCACCTCTACATCTTAAGAGCCTGCGGAGAGGCCTCGGGGACACTTTTCCTGCTCCTGCGAGTGTTTGGGGGACCGCTCCCTCCTCCTGCCAATTCCACCTGGCCTGGAGGGGCGGGGCCAGCACTCACACATACTTGCTTTCTGCAACAAGTGGGGAAAATGGTTTTAAATGTCTTAAGTGTTTGCACCTTGAATGGTGGTTTTTTATGATATTGTTATTATTATTTTTCTGTTTGGGGTGGGGCAAATGTTTGTAGGGGCGGGGAGTAGTTTAATTTTACCATAATTGTTTGTTGTTGTTGTTTTTTTGTTCTATTTTTTTATTAAGTTACTGTATAGTTTGTATTTTGCATTTTAAGGGGATAGGGTCAGGGCTGCCGGGAAGTGGGCCTCAGCCAAACAGAATGGCTGGGGCAAGTTCCACAGGGGGGGATGTATTGGGACACCCGATCTCAGTGATCACGGGCAGGAGGAGGAGTTACGCTAAGGCCAGACCATGTCATTACCGAGGAGGCAGGCTTAGTCGTTGTTTGAGGACTATCCCTGCCTCCAGGTCTGGCCCTTACCGGATGGGTACTGGAATCAACAAGGGATACCCACATGACCTGAAAGTGTTGCTGTGTAATGCCAGGTCAATGATGAACAAAACCACTGCCATCCACGACCTGATTGTGGATGGAGGATTTGACCTGGCATGTGTGACAGAGACCTGGTTGGATGAGGCAGATGGGCCAGTCCTTGCCGCTGCTTGTCCACCAGGTTTCTCTTACGCACAACAACCCAGGCCATCTGGGCGGGGAGGGGGGGTTGCAGTGATTTTTAGGAAGTCATTAGTTTGCACCAGGCGTCCTATTGGGAAGACCCAGTTCTCTGAGTGTGTGATGGCCTGGAATTCAGACTCAGACGCTGAACCTGAGGGATCCCAGCCTGCACAGGATTCCCTGCCTCCAGAACCAGCAGAGCCAGGGCTGGGGCCTGAGTCTGAAGGGGACTCACCTGTGCTAGATCCTCAGGTGCAGGCATCGGCTGAGTTTGATCTGGCCTCTGATGGAGTGGAGGACTCATTGCCTGCAGGTGCTCCACTCCCCACCCAGTCAGGGGAAGCTGAGGTTGCCTCTGGGTCCGGTAACCCTCCAGCTTCTCCTGAGTTGCAAAGGTTCAGGGCAGAGAGGCGAAGGGAACTAAGTTCCCGCAGGAGAAGTGCTCGCCTCCAAGCCAGGAGAGGCGAGTCACCTGACGATCGGAGCCGCCCTGTGCCTCGGGGCAGATAAAAGCCGGCCAGTCCCAGTCCCAAGTTGCAGGAGCAACATCGTTGCTGCCCAGTTCCTGGTTCCTGACTCCTGTGTTCCTGACCCCGGCTTTGTTACCTCGGCTTCTGACTCCTGGCTTCCTCCTGACCTCGGCTTTTGTGACTTTGGCTTCCGACTTAATCCTGACCTCGGCTTTGTGACTTCGGCTTCGTGACTTCTGGATTGGACTGACCTTGGACTGGACTAGACCTCGCCTATTGGATATCCCTTGGGACCAGCACAGTTTGCTCCTGCCACACCCGCACTCCCCCTTCGTTGGGGTGCGTTCGGGAGGAACCGGTCATTATGACTGACCAGGCGGCTGCGCTGGCGGCATTGGCCCAGGAGAACCAGGTCTTGACCCACACAGTGCAGCAGCTGAGCAATGCGGTTACGGCGCTTCAGCAGCGTTTGGACGTCTTACCGGCTCCTGGTGCCGGCGTCCCAGCTCCAGGCAAGTACCCAGTGGCCCTGCCAGAGAAATTCGATGGGTCCCCGGCCAGCTTTCCCATGTTTCTCGCCCAGGCCAAACTGTATATTCAGGGGCGAGCCCGGGATTTCCCTGACGACCGCACCAAGGTGCACTTCCTGATCAGCTTGCTGAAGGACCAGGCGGCCAAGTGGGCGTTGCCACTGCTACAGCAAGACTCCCCCTTGCTGACAGACTATACGGGGTTTTGCAACCATTTTGAAACCGCGTTCGCCAACCCTCAGAAGGCGAGTCAAGCCAATCGGGCGATTCGGCGGTTGAAACAGGGCAAGTCCACAGTGGCCGCCTATGCCACAGAATTTCGGCTGTTGGCGCAGGACTTGACCTGGAACGATTCTGCACTTCGGGACCAGTATCTCGAGGGGCTTTCTGACGAGATACTGGACCAGCTGGCCACCTTGGATCGCCCCACCACGCTGGAGGCCCTCATCCAACGGAGTCTACAGATAGACGATCGGTTGGAGGACCGTCGCCAGGCCCGGGGCCGTCGGCACTCCGGGCTCCCGACTCCAGTGCTTCCCAGCAGTTCCACGGCCAGAGCCGAGTCACTAGAGGAGCCGATGCAGCTTGGGGCAGCACGGCCTCGACTCTCCCCTTCGGAGAAGACAAGGCGTCGGGAGGGGAACCTCTGTCTCTACTGCGGGGGGAGTGGACACTACGCCCGAACATGCCCCGAGAAACGCCAGCCGCAGGGAAACCGCCAACCCCAGTAGCCAATGGCCCAGGCTATCTGGGGTCCCAAGCGTCGCATGATGGGCCCTCACCAGTGGAATTGCAACACCTCATGATCCCGGTGCGTCTGTACCCCCAAGGCGGGCCCTGGATTCTCACCCACGCTCTGGTGGATTCAGGGGCAACCCGCTCCTATATGGACTCTGCCTTCGCTGTTCAGCATCGGGTGCCACTCCAGAACAAGCCAGAACCGGTGCAGGTGGAGGCAATCGACGGACGGCTCCTGCGGTCAGACGCCGTTACGCGGGAGACCCAGCCCTTGGTCCTGTGCCACCAGCAGCACCAGGAGGTGCGTACCCTGGACATTGCCACCATGCCCCGGTTTCCCCTGGTGCTGGGGATGGACTGGCTGGAGTCTCACAATGTTCAGATCGATTGGGTCAATCGAACTGTACGCTTCCCAGACTCGGGTTCGAATGCTCAGTCCGAGATGCTTTCGGCCGCCTCCATGGGGGAGGCTGCGTCAACGCTCCCTGCCGTGTACCGGGACTACGTAGACGTGTTCGAGGAACAGGGGGCAGACCGGCTGCCTCCTCATCGGTCTTTCGACTGCGGCATAGACCTCCAGCCTGGGGCGCCCCTGCCTGTGAGTCGCCTATACTCTCTTTCGGAGCCAGAGCGTGAAGCCTTACAGGACTTCCTTCACAAGAACCTGGAGCGTGGGTTCATTAGGCCCTCTACCTCTCCCACCGCCGCTCCAGTACTCTTCGTTAAGAAGAAGTGTGGGGAGCTTCGCCTCTGCCATGATTACCGAGCCCTGAATAAGATCACCATCCCAGACCGGTATCCCTTGCCCCTAATTGCGGAGTTGCTGGAGCGGGTGCAAGGGGCGCAGATGTTCACCAAACTGGACCTCCGGGGGGCTTACAACTTGATTCGGATCCGTGCCGGGGATGAGTGGAAGACCGCATTTGGGACCCGTTATGGGCAGTTCGAATATCTGGTCATGCCGTTCGGACTATGCAACGCGCCCGCCGTGTTCCAACGGTACATCAACCACGTGTTCCAGGACTTGCTAGACAAGTACGTGGTGGTGTACCTCGATGACATTCTGATTTATTCCCGTGACCCAGCTCGCCATGAGAGTCATGTCCGGACCGTGTTGCAGCGCTTGCGGGAGCACCGCCTGTACGCTAAGCTCAGCAAGTGCGAGTTCCACCAGCGGTCAGTGGACTTCCTCGGACACCGACTCTCCCCTGACGGTGTACAGATGGACCCCGGGAAGGTGGCTGCGGTTCGAGAGTGGGCGGCGCCGCGGAACCGCAAGGACCTACAGCGGTTCCTGGGGTTCGCCAACTATTACCGGACATTCATTGTGGACTACGCTCATCGCACCACCCCGTTGACCCGTCTGCTGCGCCCCAAGACTCCCTTCTCCTGGGACGAGGAGGCTGAGGTGGCATTCCAGGGGTTGAAAGCCTGTTTCCAGAAGGCGCCGATTTTACAGCATCCTGATCCCTCTCGTCCCTTCGTGGTGGAGACGGACGCCTCCAGTACGGCTCTCGGTGCTGTCTTGTCCCAGCAACACGGACCTGATGCGCCACTGCTACCCTGTGCCTACTACTCCCGGCAGCTCCTTCCGGCGGAGCGCAACTATACCGTGTGGGAACGGGAACTACTGGCCATTAAGGTGGCCTTTGAGGTCTGGCGCCATCATCTTGAGGGGGCACGACACCCGGTGGAAGTGAGAACCGACCACCGGAATCTGGAGTATCTCCAGACCACCCGCAAGCTGAACCAGCGTCAGATCCGGTGGGCACTGTTCTTCTCCCGATTCCAGTTCCGGATCCGTTACATCCCCAGCTCCCAAAACCAGAAGGCGGATGCGCTGTCCCGGAAACCGGAGGACATTGCAGAGACGGTGCAGCAGGCAGCCCCAACAACAATCGTCCCACCAGCAGCGTTCCTGGCTGTTCAGGAGACTGAGTCGCTACGGGACCGAGTGCGGAAGCAGCAACGGGTCGATGCGTGGGCTCAGGAACGGATTCAGGAATTGGCCAGTGGATCGTGCCCTCGATACCCAGAACTGGTTGTGCACCAGGGTCTGCTGATGCACCGTGGTCGGTTGTACATCCCACCAGGGCCTTTGCGGGCCGAGGTGCTCCGAATGTCACATGATGCCCCGGCAGCTGGCCACTTCGGGAGGTATCGGACCACCCACCTGGTCAGCCGGGAATTCTGGTGGCCCCGCTTGAAAGCCGACGTGGCACGGTACATTGGGGGTTGCGATGTCTGCCGGCGAGCCAAGGGATTGACCGGGAGACCTGCGGGACTGCTACAGCCACTGCCAGTTCCTCCTCGTCCGTGGCATACGGTTTCGTTGGATTTCGTGGTGGACCTACCCCTGTCCCATCAGTGTACCTGTCTCCTGGTATTCACGGACCACTTCACTAAGATGGTGCACTGTGCCCCGTGCTCGTCTGTACCCTCAGCCAAGGAGACGGCGCAACTGTACTTACAACACGTCTTCCGCTTACATGGCCTACCAGAACGTTTGGTCTCCGATCGCGGTGCCCAGTTCACCTCCCGCTTCTGGCGTGCTCTACATCAGGCTCTCGGGACGGAGGTCTGCCTATCTTCGGCCTACCATCCGCAGACAGATGGACAGACCGAACGGGCAAACGCGGTGTTGGAACAGTACCTCCGGTGCTACTGCAGCTTCCACCAGGACGATTGGGTCGACCACCTGGCGTTGGCCGAGTTCGCGTATAACAACGCAGTGCACGCTTCCACCCAACAGACCCCGTTTCAGGCGAACTATGGGTACCACCCGCGGTTGTTCCCAAGTGTGCTGCCGGCATCCGCAGTTCCCGCAGTGACAGACTGGCTACAAGAGCTCCAGTCGCAGCAGCAGCTTCTGACAGAGCAACTGAGCCAGGCCAAGGACGCGTATAAGGCCCAGGCCGACCGTCGCCGTCAGGAGGGGCCGGAACTTCGTGTCGGTGACCTGGTATGGCTCTCCACCCGCCACCTGCACCCCTCTCGGCCTTCGCGGAAGCTGGATGCCCGCTTCACCGGCCCATTTCCGATCGTGGACCGGGTCTCACCTGTGGCAT
This sequence comes from Darevskia mixta, assembly GCA_034641385.1. Lineage (NCBI taxonomy): Eukaryota > Metazoa > Chordata > Lepidosauria > Squamata > Lacertidae > Darevskia > Darevskia mixta. The sequence continues at coordinate 14,758,296 of JAWWNH010000001.1, forward strand.
TCCGTCTCCGATTACCCGCGACCCTAAAGGTCCACCCGGTATTTCACCGGTCCCTACTCAGTCCGGTCGCCCCGCCCGATGAGTTCCACCCAGACCGTCCACGACCGCAGCCAGTTTTGGTTCAGGGGGAGCCCGAGTACGAGGTGGAGCACATTCTCGACTCCCGATACCGCAGGGGGAAGCTCCAATACCTCATCGACTGGAAGGGGTATGGGCCCGAGGATCGTTCGTGGGAACCAGCGGAAAACATCCATGTGCCTGCCTGCCTCCGTGAGTTCCATGCAACTTACCCCAGCAAGCCTGGTCCGGCCCCTCGGTTGAGGGGGGGGCCTGGGAGGGGGGATGGTGTGATGGCCTGGAATTCAGACTCAGACGCTGAACCTGAGGGATCCCAGCCTGCACAGGATTCCCTGCCTCCAGAACCAGCAGAGCCAGGGCTGGGGCCTGAGTCTGAAGGGGACTCACCTGTGCTAGATCCTCAGGTGCAGGCATCGGCTGAGTTTGATCTGGCCTCTGATGGAGTGGAGGACTCATTGCCTGCAGGTGCTCCACTCCCCACCCAGTCAGGGGAAGCTGAGGTTGCCTCTGGGTCCGGTAACCCTCCAGCTTCTCCTGAGTTGCAAAGGTTCAGGGCAGAGAGGCGAAGGGAACTAAGTTCCCGCAGGAGAAGTGCTCGCCTCCAAGCCAGGAGAGGCGAGTCACCTGACGATCGGAGCCGCCCTGTGCCTCGGGGCAGATAAAAGCCGGCCAGTCCCAGTCCCAAGTTGCAGGAGCAACATCGTTGCTGCCCAGTTCCTGGTTCCTGACTCCTGTGTTCCTGACCCCGGCTTTGTTACCTCGGCTTCTGACTCCTGGCTTCCTCCTGACCTCGGCTTTGTGACTTTGGCTTCCGACTTAATCCTGACCTCAGCTTTGTGACTTCGGCTTCGTGACTTCTGGATTGGACTGACCTTGGACTGGACTAGACCTCGCCTATTGGATATCCCTTGGGACCAGCACAGAGTGCATGTTCTGGAAGTTGGGCAATAGGGGCAGTACAGGATTCCTTTTGGTGTACCGACCTCCCCGCTGCACCAAGGATTCCCTGCCCGAGCTGCTTCAGGTCGTGGCGGATGTGCTCCTGGAGACACCTAGTTTGGTTGTCTTAGGGGACTTTAACATCCATGCCGACACGACCTTACAAGGGGCCGCTCGGGACTTCGTGGAAAGCATGGCCTCCATGGGGCTGTCCCTGAATAAGTTTGGCCCAACTCATAGCCGCGGACATGCCTTAGACCTGGTGTTTACCTCTATGGATGTTGGTGATCTGACAATAAGTAAAAGCGAAACAAAAGAAGTGCCATGGACAGATCACTTCCTGGTGCAGCTGGACTTCTCCGCGACCCTTCCCCTCTGCCGGGAGGTGGGACCGATTCGGATGGTCCGCCCCCGCCACTTAATGGATCCAATTGGCTTCCAGAGAGTGGTAGGGGATGCTTTATCCCATGTTGATGGCCTTTCAGCTGATTCCCTGGTGGCCCGCTGGAATGTGGAGCTAACCAGGGCTATTGACTGTCTGGCTCCGAAGCGCCCTCTCCGATTGCATGGAGCCCGGACAGCCCCGTGGTTCTCCCCGTAGCTGAGGGCGATGAAACAGTCGTTGAGACGGCTAGAGCGCCGGTGGCGTAAAACTCATTCCGAATCAGACCGGACACGGGCTAGAGCTCAACTTCGAGCCTACCAAGTGGCAATGGCGACGGCGAAGAGGACCTTCTTCACCGCTTCTATTGCATCTGCAGAAAACAGCAGCAGGAGACTCTTCCAGGTGGTTCGAAATTTATCAGAACCACCGTCGTCATCGGGGTCTGGTAGGGACCCAGAGATCTCCTGCAATGCTTTTGCAAAGTTTTTTGCAGATAAAGTCACTCAGATTCGGGAAGAGGTAGACTCCACCGTGGGAGCAGGGCCGGGGCGGGAGAGTGCTAGAGTCCTGTCTAGTCCAGTTGTGTGGGATCAATTCCAATCTGTTACCTCTGAGGATGTGGACAGGCTGCTTGGACGAGTGAAGCCAACCACCTGTCTTCTTGATCCTTGCCCATCCTGGCTTATAAAAGCTAGCCGGGAAGGGCTGGGCGATGGGCTTTGCGGGGTGGTGAATGCTTCTCTTTGCGAGGGAGCCTTCCCAGACCCGCTGAAAGAGGCGGTTATTAAACCGCTTCTTAAAAAACCATCTTTGGATGCGGCCAATATGGCCAACTATCGCCCAGTCTCAAATCTTCCATTCTTGGGCAAGGTGATTGAGCGAGTGGTTGCTGAACAACTCCAGGCACGCTTGGAAGAAGCGGACCATTTGGATCCCTTCCAATCGGGATTGAGACCTCATCATGGGACTGAAACTGCCTTGGTCGCACTGGTCGATGATCTCCGGCGGGCTAGGGACAAAGGTGAGAGCTGTTTCCTAGTTCTGCTGGATCTCTCAGCGGCTTTTGACACCATTGACCATAACATCCTTCTGGACCGTCTAGAGGGTTTGGGAGCTGGGGGCACTGTTATACAGTGGTTCCGCTCCTTCCTTCTGGGCCGTGTTCAGAAAGTGGTGGTGGGGGATGAGTGTTCAGACCCCTGGGCCCTCACTTGTGGGGTACCTCAGGGTTCTGTCCTCTCCCCCATGCTTTTTAACGTCTATATGCAGCCGCTGGGAGAGATCATCAGGGGGTTTGGACTGGGTGTTCATCAGTATGCGGATGATACCCAGCTCTACCTCTCTTTCAAATCAGAACCAGTGAAGGCGGTGAAGGTCCTGTGTGAGTGTCTGGAGGCGGTTGGAGGATGGATGGCGGCTAACAGATTGAGGTTGAATCCTGACAAGACAGAAGTGCTGTTTTTGGGGGACAGGAGGCGGGCAGGTGTGGAGGACTCCCTGGTCCTGAATGGGGTAACTGTGCCCCTGAAGGACCAGGTGCGCAGCCTGGGAGTTATTTTGGACTCACAGCTGTCCATGGAGGCGCAGGTTAATTCTGTATCCAAGACAGCTGTCTACCAGCTCCATCTGGTACGCAGGCTGAGACCCTACCTGCCCGCGGACTGTCTCGCCAGAGTGGTGCATGCTCTAGTTATCTCCCTCTTGGACTACTGCAATGCACTCTACGTGGGGCTACCTTTGAAGGTGACCCGGAAACTGCAATTAATCCAGAATGCGGCAGCTAGACTGGTGACTGGGAGTGGCCGCCGGGACCACATAACACCGGTCCTGAGAGATCTACATTGGCTCCCAGTACGTTTCCGAGCACAATTCAAAGTGTTGGTGCTGACCTTTAAAGCCCTAAATGGCTTCGGTCCTGTATACCTGAAGGAGCGTCTCCACCCCCACCATTCAGCCCGGACACTGAGATCCAGCGCCGAGGGCCTTCTGGCGGTTCCCTCACTGCGAGAAGCAAAGCTACAGGGAACCAGGCAGAGGGCCTTCTCGGTAGTTGTGCCCGCCCTGTGGAACGCCCTCCCATCAGAGGTCAAAGTGATTAACAACTATCTAACATTTAGGAAATACCTGAAGGCAGCCCTGTTTAGGGAAGTTTTTAATCTGTAATATGTTAATGTATTGTTTTGTTTTGTTTTTAATATTGCTGGAAGCCGCCCAGAGTGGCTGGGGAGACCCAGCCAGATGGGCGGGGTACAAATAATAAATTATTATTATTATTATTATTTGTGTCACCAGCTTCTGTTCATTTCTAGAGTTATCTCCCCACCACCACCTAAGAGGCTATAGACAAGTACTAAAATTTTATAGAAATGATTTAATTTTAAATTTGATTGCAGACTTATCCCAGTAATGCTTTGTTTATGTGTTATTATTTATTGCACCTCCTCCAGAAACCATTCTGTATGCCTAGGGTGGTGAACTCCACAAAATAAACATGCAGCAGGAAATAATTAAAGCAAATATTTCAGGAACCAGCCACATGCTCAAGAGGTGCTTGTTCAAACTTTTCCAGGTATGTCAGCAAATAATTATTTCCATCCAGAAATGAACCAGGAGTATTTCTTTCAAAATGGGCTGGTATTTGTAATGAGTCATGCTGACTGCTTCTAAGACAGGGAAAGGAAGAAGACAGTGACCCTATGTATTAGTTATAAAATGGGAACTTTCCATATTGCTTGTTATACTCCAAAGGGGTTTTGTGAGAAGCACTATCACAGTGATACATTTGTTAAATACATGGTGCTAAATTCAGACTTCCTTTGCCTTTTGAGATTCAGCTTGCGTGCTCTCCTAGAAGCTCTTCAAAAGAACGGAAGATACAGCAGCAGGCTTCCCATGCCCATGGGACACAAGCAAAAAAAAGGGAGCATCCCTTGTCTGCCTGGTTCAGTATAGGACTTGCTTGAGCAAATGGCTTTGTGCCCAGCTTTCTTGGAACTATCAGTTGAGCAGCAGGGTTGCCAAAATGATGCACAATAACAAGCTCCAATCTACATAACACCTGGCCTATACAAACCAGGTCATTATGAATTTGATCCAAGCTGTCATTCACATTGCTTTGTTATTCCCATACAGGTTTGCACTACTCATCCATGAAAGGGAACCGTCTCTTAGCATTTCCATTCTCACTTCCAGGTGCCATCCTCCTTTACCTGAGCATCACATAGGAGGACTTGCAAGATCCATTTAAGCAACAGGAGCAGCGATGAAAAGAAGAAGCATCTGAATGCTAGATGAGGCAGGAGGGTAGCTGGAGGAATCCTGGGGGTTCGAACTCCTGCTTCTCGCTGCTTGCACCAGGTTAGACATTCCTTTTTCTTTCACTGATGCTCTGCTTTGCAATTCTAATCCCCCAAATGCCTTTGATGAACTTCGGAAGGAATGCACATCTTAAAGATTTACTCAGGGAGTATATCTTTAAAATACAGTAGATCAGTAGATGACATAGTATAGAACAGGAAGAAGCAATAACAGAATGTGGTCGGTCAAGCTCCTCCCTGTCCCCCAAATCCATACAGATTCTCACTGCCATCTTGTGGCATCCTAACTGCACAACAGGGGATCTTTGCTGGGTTTTCCTGATGCACAGAACAGGTTTTTATGTTGCATAGGCATTGTGTACAAAAATGGAAATCTGTTAAATTTGTCTGCCTATTCAGATTGCTCAATTTAGGTAAACATGGTGGACGTTTTGTGTAGGGAGCCACCACCACATGTCTCTTTCTCCTCTGAGCAGTGGAAGGAATAGTTTTATACACTGTACAGTGGTACCTTGGTTTACAACCATAATCCATTCCGGAGGTCCGGTTGTAAACCAAAACAGGTTGTAACCCAAGGCGCGCTTTCGCCAATGGGGCCTCCAAAAAAAAGGGGGGTTGTAATAATGATAATAAAAAGGGTTGTAATCCAAAAAAAGAGACATGCACTTCCGGGTTTGATGTGGTTGTAATCCAAAACGGTTGCAAACCAAGGTACCACTGTACCTTCCACATCCACCTCAGTGTATTCTGAGATCTGCAGCTGCTGTTCTTGCTCTTCTGGCCCAGAATCGGTGTCTGAGGTGAGGGCATGGAATCGATTTTGCAGCTCCAGCGACACAACATTACTTCTGACAGTCCTGCTTCTGAGTGCCATGTTCCTCCAGGGGTTCGTCTTCTGCAATGGGCAATCTCTCTTCTCCCTAGGGGCAACCTACCTGTGTTGTTGTTTCAGGGCAGTCCATTCTGCTGTATTTAGAACTTCCTTCTCTTGCCCAGTAGCTCAAAGTGTGGACAGGCGGGCTGTACCTTCTATTCCAGCGAGGCAACCAGCTTGCACTTTCTGCAGGTGTAGTTTTGCACATTCTCAGGCAGGAAGGCAAACGTGGCACAAGTGCTGCAGGTCACTTGCCGTGCATGTTTCTTGGTTCTATGTACACTGTGAGACAACACTCTTGGCCTCCCCTTCAAAATGCCCTCACAAAGGCTCCTGTTTACAAGTCTGGTCACAAGCTCCCAGAGGCTGCAATCAGCTAAATAGAACTGATAAGCTTCATCAGATAAGCTTTGGTTGGCAAGAAGTCACAAACTTTGGCCTCCTCATCTGGCAAATTATTGCCAGCAGAAGTTATTCCAGTAACATATGGTAACTTTACCTGTTTGCTGTCTGATCCCTAAACCTGTTAGTTCAGTTTACAGGAATGAAATCTCAAGCAGGCATGCTTTAGGACAGCACACTACCTGGGTTGAATCCAGGGATCTTGTGAGTGAAGTTGTGCTCATGGAAACTCCTGGTCTTGGAAGGAGAGGGGAGGCAGTCATCAGCAAGTTCCCACTCAGAACTTGCCGAGAGATAGAGGACTTATGGAGAAATGGTACGGGAATCTGCAGTGGAAAGCAGTCATTGGTAAAAATGTCCTTTCCTCTCTCTGCCAGTAGCAGCAGTCTCTATGTGATTACGAGGCTTTTGGTAAATGGAAGGAGCTCTTCCATTCATGAAAGGTATCCTCTGAATCCCAGCCAAGGCACTTTTGGGGTTCAATTGTGGCTCCTGGGGGCTGCAGCTGTTCATATTTTTAGACCTTTTCACTTTGTTCTTTCCTCATTTTTGTGCATAGTTGACACTCAGGTCATTTGCTCTACTTGGAGAATCTGAAAGTGCAATGTAGTTTGAAGTCTACAGTGGGCTAGAAGCAGGAGGGGAACACCTATTAGCCTAGATTTGGCTTTAGAGAAGTGACAGCCTTGGAGATTTCTGTGTTGTTACAGTTTTACAAGAGCTTGTGTGCTAATCCCTTCAGGACTGCAGCATTTATCACCTACCACATAGGTGTAAAGCGCTGCTTTCTGGGGGAATTAGTGCTTCCTCCCTCAGCTGCTTTTCTACTGAAAAATAAGCAAGGAAAACGGATGGCCCACAGAAGGAAAGCTAGAGAATAATCTTTTGTCCTTTTGTTTGTAGATTCTTCTTCTGGAAGACATAGCTCATCTGGGTTTAATGTCACTTCTAGCCGGTAAGCTCAACAAAAGAGTCATTCTTCAGAGGTATTGCTGCCACTTCAGAATGTGAATGAAAGTAGGTCCCTTTTCCTCTTCCTGGGTAAAAAGACGGTTTCCAAAAGAAGGTATATCATGATCAACGAAGCTTTGATTATAAAATGGTGGCTGTCCTGCTCTATCTGGGGTTGCCCCACTCCCAAAATCCTATCTCCAGCTTTATCACTTGTGGTCTTCATAAGGAGTGCTTCTCATCAGCTTAGACTGGTGCACCAGCTGTGACTTCTCCAGGAAAGAGGTGGCCTGGCTGCTAACTTCTGAATTCACTGCTGTCTTTGAAGACAGTAATGTATGAAATGGGGCAGGAGCATGCCAATGGCGGAGGAACGGGAGTGTAGAGGGAGCGGACTGCCCCTGGCACCACTATTCCAGTAGGGTGCCATTGCGGCGGCCCCCCCTGGACACACAATGCGCACCCCCACACACACCAAGCGCCACGCCCCCAGAATGCGCACCATGCCCCTGTGGGCGGAGCGCCACACCCTTGCGGACGGTGTACCCTTGAGATGCTCGCCACGCCCCCGGGGCACATGTCGTCACACCCCACGGGGGGGGGGGAAGAGGCGCCTGCCATGCCCCCTGCCTGCTCTCCGCCCCCGGTAGCGGAGCATGCAGCTTCACCACTGGAGCAGGCACCCATCAACTAGTATTTGCAAATACAGCACATCATAACAGATTTATTAAGATTATTTGGTGTACTAAGAAAGCAATCCAATGGTATGGTCTGCCAGGATGAGCAGCTTAAGATGCAGCAGATCTCCAATTAAGTTCCCAAGAGACACCAATGTCACTTGCTCATCCCAGTTTAGTGAGAGCTCAGGCAGTGTATGTCCCCCAACCAGGGTATGCTGGAAGTGTTATGTGGCAGGGAACAAGAGAGGCAGGACTTGGGCTACATTTTAATCCTGTTCTGCTCAGTCACATGACCTGGCAACCAAGCGTACAACACTGTTTTAAATGCTTGCTTTTCTTCTGCTGGGTTTTTGGTTTGGTGGGCTGCTGCTGCTGAATGGCATTTGTATCTCATGTACGTAACTTTATGCCAGCTTCCTGTACATAGGAGTGTTCCCTCAGAAACAGCATAAGATCTGAAGTATTAATTTCAAAAAGTGACAGGTCCAAAGTAAATTTAGGAGAAATCTATAAAATCATTACAGAACTGGAATCATCATAACAAATCTATTGATCAAAATGAGATGCAGATATGTCTAGCAACATATCTCAGCGAAATATGGACATGGATCTGGGGAAAAATGTTTTCAAACATACACTTTGTAGGATCTTAAAATAAAATTTCTATAAAATCATGACTTGTTGGTATCTGACTCCAGATAGACTGACTAAAATATATCCAACAATAAATAATCAATGCTCAAGATTCAGAAAAGTCCAAACATAAACATTTATTATATAATTTTGGAATGCCCAAGTTTTAAAATTATTTTGGGAGTCAGTATTAAGAGAAATAAATAATTTCCTGGGTCAATACCTTCCAATAGTAGTATACTTTAAAATATCTCTTAAGAGTCTTGTTCCACCCCACCCTCCTTTGTGGAGATCTCATTAGAGAGAAGGGAAAAGCAAAGCAGCAATAACAAAAACCCCAAACAGCTTTACAAGCAGGTCCTTCTGCAGTGCTAAGAAATGTTAATCTAAAGGCAGGTTCGGAGTGAGAGATGCTGCAGTCCAACTGTTCCTGGTGCTCAGCTGATGTGTTGATTCATTGCCCCAAGTCAATCTCTGCTACCCCAAATACAGATAAAGAAGCTGAACACCAAAACACATTGCAAAGCGATCACCCTAATCAATCCAAGCCCACTCCTATGGTGCCCACAGTTTACATGGAATAACTTCATTTAGGTGCACCCTTAGCCACACTTACTTGGAAATAAATAATAACTGGATTTCACTTGTGTATAAACTTGCATATCAAAAGGGTGTAAATGTGAAGTGGCTTTTCATAAGAAAGATGCTGTCACTGCCTGTAGTAGGACAGGCATAGAAATAAAGGAAGCCTTTAAACCAAGTCAGACAACAGGTCCATCTAGATTGTCAGACTGGTAAGAGCTTTCCAGGGTTGTAGACTGGCCTCTTCCCCAGTCTCCTACCCAGAGATGATGACAATTGAATATTGTGCCTTTTGCATGTAAAGCATGTGCTCTACCACTGACTTACCACCCCTTCCTTTACGGTAATATGTTGCATAGTGCAGCTTAGTTTCATCTTGCCTGGCATCTCTAGTTACAAAAAACAAACAAACCCAAGTTAGGTAGTAGGCAATGTGAAAACCCTCTTCCTGAAATACTGGAATACTACTGCTGCTGCTAGTCCATGTACTCACTACTGGTGTGGATAAACAAACAGACTGGCCTTGAATAAGGCAATTTCTGATGTTCCTAATAGCAGCTTAATCTGCAGCTGGTGAAGTTTCTAAAAGCATAAATATGTGCTCTACCCAGTCTTCGTTCATAAAAGAGATCACTGGAGGCTTATTTACTGATTTTATATTATTTAACAAAACGTTTATACCACTAGCTGGAATAAAAAAAAAAATCCAAGCCGTTTTTATCCCCCCCCCCCCAATATTTGGGTTGGTTAAAAATATACAAGCAGAGCATAGGTGGGGTGAACAGCTGAAGCTGTCCCATAATGCAGCTCTCCACAGCAAGCCACCCCTTTGCCCCAGATGCTTTGAGCTATAGCTACCTCTTTGCTCTTTTCTCCAAACTACAGTTTCTTAAGAACATATAAATCTGCCTTATGTTGAGTCAGATCCTTGTTCCATATAGCTCAATATTGTCTACACTGGTAGTTTTCTAAGGGATTTCGGGTGGGTTCTCACCCAGCCGTACCTCAAGGTGCTGGGGATTAAATTAGGGACCTTCTGTTTGCAAAGAAGGTGCTTTACTAGTGAACTACAGCCCTTATCCACACACAGACCATTAAACTCTAGGAACAGCAGCTGGTGAGGATGGGTGAGAAAGGATGAGTCCATCTTCTTCAAAACGGTTTCACATTTCAGCAATTATCTCTGTAAGGTCCTCCAACCTTTGCTCCTACAGAGGAAACATGAACACCTATCCTGAGCTATTAACTAGTAATTTGCTTAACAAGAGATAATAGACAGCGGCATTCATCATAACTCTATTGTCGCCTTCTGATGTCTGCACATCAACCTGCCATTAAAGCTACAGGGGCAGTTCAAAAGCTGGCAGTCCCTTTTGGATGCTTCCCACTGAAAGGGACAGTGATCCCCAAACTACCCTCCTTGCCCTTTCCACCATGGCAACTTCAGAGGCAATTGTGACAGTAGCCTCCATAAACTGCTGTACAGCCACCGTCAACAAAGCTCTTTCTACATTATTTAGCAAACCACAAAATAATCCATGAAAGATAAATTGGTTTCCTTCTTAGGAAAAAAAGAAAGAAAAAAAGAACAACCACATCTTTACCTTGTAGACACCAATTAACAATCTGTAAGATTCAAAAGTGGAGAAGGAAAAATTGCTTGCTTCATTGACTTCAAAAACAAAAAGTGTTTTGACTCCATCTGGAACACAATAATCATAAATTACCACAAAGTGGAACCTGAGGGGAAAACATGACTTCTTCAAAATCAAAGTACAAAACAAGGCAAACAATGGGAAAGCAGAAAATATTTTTTAAAAGCAGGGTGGGGGGAAGCTAACAGAGTTCTTCAAAGGAAGAGAGGAATGTATAAAATTCAAACCATATTCAACTTGATATATCAGTGACTTACTTATCCTAATGAGTGAATACTTGAGACCTGAACATTCTCCAAGTAGGGTTCTCAACAGTTCAGAATAAACCAAAACAGACAAACAAAAATATAGTCTTGTCTTTCAACAACAACATAATCTGTGGAAATCGGCAGGCATGCTTAAATTTAGGGGGAGCCACCCAAGTGAGTGTGTGTACGTGCTTGGTTTCGGGAGGGTGCCTGTCATGAATAATCTACTTGAGTGTTCTCTTAACAGCTGGAACAAAAAGTACAAAGCAGTTCATTTTCAGGTGTAAAGCTGGTGATACTGGTCATCACGTGGCCATCGCTGTATTAATTATTGCTTTTGTTTTTAATTTAATAGGGGGGAGGGATGCACAACACCAGTGCCCATTCAGTGAGTGACATGCATGTGAGAGGCTGTGACCAGATCCATGCATGCAAACCTATTGACATACGACATGGATAAATCACCCAAGAAAATCATGCATCAAAGTTGTGAAAAAGGGGAAAGCCATAAAAAGCAAGGTATTGAAAAGCTGAAAACGTTTGAGTACTTTGGGTTGTTTTTTGAGTACTTTGGGCTGGACTCACTATATAATAGATGATTTATCTGTGCTATAGAGGACAATAAATCTATATGCATGGATCTGGTCACAGTCTTCCACAAGCATCTATTGGTATATGGGAGTTGGCTTGCCCCTAGTGTTTCTGTGCACACAGGGTGTTTGAGCAGAAAGGGACTTGAAAGAGTTTCAGCCAAATGTGCTTACAAAGGCTCCTTGTGATCAGGACTCCATTAATGCTGGATGTGCTTATAAGCCTGTTGGTTAGAACATGGTGCTGATAACACCAAGGTTGTAGGTTTGATCCCCATATGGGACAGCTGCATATTCCTGCATTGCAGGGGTTTAAACTAGATGATCTTCAGGGTCCCTTCCAGCTCTATGATTCTAAGCCTCCTTTATTGGACTGGAGAGGCACCCCCCACTCCTCTTTCCCGATTTTAACCCTCATGCATTTGTTTTGCATGAATAGGGCTAGGCGTACTTGGTGGTGGGTAATAAAACTCTTTAACCTGTGTAGTATTGACACACTCAGACATGACATCAGTCACACAACTAGTTTATCTTCCTGAATAAGATCCATAAATCACCTGCTGTCCCTTAAACAGGATCACTATGGAAAGCGACTTATCTAGTTGATTGTACACCCATGGTATTGTCAGAACACATAGTTTCTTAGTTTTTAGCACTCTTAAGCAAGGGCTTTTCTTATTCTTAAGACGTGACCTTAATTCTCAGTAACAAGAGGTAGGCCTTTTGCAAAGGTTCATGCGTTCCTTATCTCAAGGCAGGTTATTTGTCTTCCTTTTTGCTTAACCAAACAGCCAAGACAGGGAGAATCTCTTGCTGTGTGTTCTACAGCCTCCCTCCTTTAGAATGCCTCCTAAGGCAGACAATCAGTCAACCTTTCCCTTCAGAGCACACCAAGACACTTCTGCCATTAGTACTTCTGGCCAATGCACAGATGCAACCCAAGACTGCATGCAACAGCTGAGGTCAGAAATCTATAGAAGCAATGGGATAAAGATTACCATTTCCCTCTTACAAACAGCGTGGCTTGCTATTACCTGTGTATGGGCCATTTCCTCCCCTCACACATGCACCTTCCAAGATCTTAATAAACATATGTTTTTACAAAGCTCATCATCACCATGTTTTACACTGTTGTTAACCACCATTAACAATAATTCTGGAAAGAGAAGGCTGTTATTGACTGAATTGGAAAGGTTTCATTTGTAAGAAGGCAAATTGGAGAAGTCATGTGGGCAACAAGCTTGCAGCTGTTTGGTCATTTGTGATGCTTTGGATGTGTATCTGGACACCCTTTCCAATATTTTTCAGGGCTGCTGAAATATGTTGCCTGACTACTGTTCCTACTGTCTGTTTGTTGTACAATGTGGGTGTAATTGGTTGGGTTGATCTCTGGCAAGCAACTGCAGTGGATAGTTGGGGTGCCAATTTTTCAACTGGCATTTGTAGCTGTGTCTTAAACAGTGGCACAGCCTGAATAAATTAGCAGAGAAAAGGTTTTCACGAGTAGATATGGAGGTCAACAAAGCAGGCACCTAATTGCCGGAATCAAGCTTTGGCAAAATGCTAGAAGCAGTAGTATCAGCTGTAATTTCTTTTTGTATTTACTCTAAGTCACAACAAAAGAAACTATGTCTGTTATGCAAGTTCCAGCGTTACACATAACCCCCCCCCCACCTAAATATAATAAGTGAAAGTGTGGATATCAATAAAGAAACAGCTGCCTGTCTATCATCACACATCACCCACATAAGTATCAAGAAATTTGACACAGGGGCTGACTGAAAAATTGCTCCCCTTAATTGCAGAAGACTTCTGTGATTCAGAAGCTCTGCTATTAGCTACAGACCAAAACTAATGGTACTAGGTTTATTCAGAGCTGAGAGTATGCAAGCAAATGAGGTGGCACAATGGACTATACCATTTCAGACACAGTTTGTATTCCTTCCAAATAGAAAAAAAGCACAGCAGGAAAAGAGTTAGGTTACAACATTCTTGTATGCTATTGTGTTGTTGTTTTTATTCCAACAACTTTTTTTTTTAAATGGGAAGAAAGAAGTGGTACCCTCACTTATAGTATTGCTGTGGTACAATCCGTACCTCAGAGCTCTACCACTTCAATTACCCTGTTGTGTAGATCCATCCTGAGTACAGGCGCGCAATATGCAAGCACAGAGACCCTAGTTTCATCCTAATTATGACTTTACACAGGTAGGCAGGCGTCAGGAAGTGGCACCCTGGAGTAACTGCTAGTCAGTCTTGTTGGGTGGATGGGGACCTGGTCTGTGCTGTGCCCAGCAACAATATCTCGTTTCCCTCAGACCCTGGTAGTGCAGGGCATAGGCAGCACAATCCGCAGAGCCAATGACAGGCCGAGTCAGCACATCCTAGCTTGGTCCCCCTCCTGTTCCCTGCTAGAGTTTCACACAGGCAAAATGGATCCTAAGGAGGAAGCTGGCAGCCAGGGCCGCCTTCTGGTTTGGAAGTAAGTCAGAACCCAGGTTGGCTGAGGGTCGGGAGGGCAGTGCCCCCTTTGCCTTAATGGACCAGTCTTCCTTGGACTTCCTTGGGCAAAAGAAAGGATGGCTTTAAGCTTTTTAAGGCTTTTCATTGCATGGTTCCCTTTTCTTATTGCTGCTTTTGATTCGATACACAGGGGCATACATTTTTTTTTTTTTTTAATAAACCAACAAATAAATAAAGGTTTCAAGGAAGGGTCGCTGTTGTTCCTCGCCCCCCAAGGCTGCAGCTGCAGCTGCACGGGGCCCAGAGCGCGCGGAGGAGCAAGTGGCACCGGTGGGGCTGCACTGCCGAAGACCCAACTTATTACCTCAGCCCACTAATTTTCTCCCCCCCCCTCCCATGGAGCTCCAGGTGAGGAACATTGTGGTGACGCTGCGGGGGCGGGGCAAATGGCCCTCCTCCCCCCGGAAGGGGCCCCGAGAGCCTTTCTTAAAGTTCCAGAACTTGCCCTTTCTTCCCTTGGCCTATGTTCTGGGGCTAAATGATTGTTAGCCGCCCTGAGCCCGGTTCCTGACTGGGGAGGGCGGGGTATAAATAAAAGTTTATTATTATTATTATTATTATTATTAAACCAAAAAGCTTCTGGGCAGCAGCAGCCCTGCCTGCCTTCCCTCTCTCCCTCCGCCCCTCCTCCTGAGCTGAGCGTCCCCCCTGCCATTGATTCCTCTCGCCCTTCCTTGGCGGAGGCAGGTGGACCTGCTGTGCTGGGCTGGGTTGGCTGGCTGGCTGCCGGCGGGAGCCTCTGCGCAGCCAATCGGGTGGCGGCGCCGTGGAGCAGCTGGCGCGTTGGGCCGGCGCGCCTTTCGCTCCTCGCTGTTCCCTTGCGAAGCGGCCGAGCGCCGGGCGGCTGTTGCACACGGGCGCCGGGCTATGGGTGCGCTGCTGCCGAGCCACCATCTTCCTCTGCCCGGGGAAGTGCGCCGCCGCCCACTTGGCCAGACCCAGGCGAGCCCGGTAAGTGCGGAGCTGCTTCGCAGCCACGACTAAGGAGGCAGCCGCAGCAGCCTCCTCTTCGGCGCCGCCTCCTCTCGCTGCGCCCGTGCAGGATGCCAACTTGGGAGCAGGAGGGCGCGGGCTCTTCCCCTCGACCTGTTAGTTCCCCGGCCGCCTTTTCTTTAGGATCGCGAAGGGATCGGGCGGGGCAAGCCCTTGGACCTCCGGAGGCTGCAGTCCGGGTCTCGCTTACCTGCGCGTAGGCTCCATTGAACTCGGCAGGACTTACTTCGGAGTAGGCAGGCAGATAGGATCTCGCTGTTCGTTTGCATGCTAATAACTGCAAGGAGGATTGCGCTCCCCGTACTGCTGACTTTTTGGGGGTGGTGGTGGTATATAATTGCTTTCATTTCTTTTGCTTTGTTTTCAGCACGCGTCCTCGGAATATTCAGGGAAGGTGTAAAATCTGTATTGCCTTTGTACTGAACTGTCCGTGCACAATTGATCCAAAGGGCTGCCCTCTCGGGAATGATCCAGCGAGCTCCCAGGACCGTTCATTTTCGCCTTCTGGCTCTCTTTTTTGGGGGGTGGCCGTCAATCTGCATTGCGATTGTTCAAATCTGCAGCCCCCAATACAGGAAAGAAGTTTGCGGGCGTCTGCAGAAGGGAGCGTGATAGCAGCTGATTCCTACATGAGATCATGTAGTCTGTTCCGTAGTCTTCACTTTGGCGAGGGAAAAAACGACAGCGAACGAGAGTTGCAAAGGAGTCGCTGTAGCATCAGGAGAAACTAGCAGCGCGATCCTTAGGTATGTTTTGGCCAGAAGCAGTGCCTAGAGTCCAATGACACGGAACTGCTCAGTAAACCAGCGCAAGATTGCAACAGAGCAATCCCGAGGTATTACCGGTAATTGGAAACCAAATCCTCCTTTAATTCAGTGGGATTTAACTCTCAGCAGACATGCATAGGATTTGGTTGCACACCTTTTGGCCAGGGTGTTTGAAGGACTTTGATCCCAAACACGCTTGCTAGGCAGTAAATCACCGCTGAACTCCGTGAGGAACGCGATTCTTGAGTAACGCGATTAGGTTGGGTGTGAATGTGCCTTTAAGATGAAACTGCTTAGTTCAGTCATTCTATCTCCCTATCTTAATTTCAAGCATGTCGCTGTATAAAAGGAGTTTCAGTATCTTGGGAATTATAAACACACACGCCTAAAAAAGCCAACCCCATCAACTATCTTCCTACTGCTTAAAGTACATTCATTTTCCTTGTAACAGTTTTCTAGAGATCTTAAGAATGGTTGCTTATCATTCCCTTGGAACAGATAGTCTCTTATCAACGTGGTTAAAATGCCTTGCAGGTTTGGTCTTTAGTATGTGTCTTGGTTGTATTTCATGGTGGTGGTGGGGAGATGTATTTTATTGGGAAAGTGATAGATGCTGTCATGGCATTTCTGAATGCATGCTATATTTTTTGATACTGTGTATGATTAAAATGTTCGGGGGGGGGAAATCCAAGTAGTTTCCCCCCTCCCTCCTTCAAGTGTGCCTCAATATTTTCACTGTGTTTTATTAACCATGCCTGGTACAATGTGCATGGTAAAACGTTTCCTGGTGTGTGTGTGTGTTTCCAGGCAGTTGCTGAATGTCAAGATGATGAATTTATGTTTCAGATGTAGTGTCAAGGATAGCACAGGTTTGTTGGGTAACTAGAAGGCAGCTAATCTTCAGGGACATCCCTTTTGTGCTTTCTGGTACGTGAATCTAATAGCTGCTTTAAGGTTGTTCCATGGAAGAGGGGGGTAGGAAACTTTTTCCCTTTCTAATAAAGCCTTTTATTAAGACTGCAAGCTCTTCACTTTGAATGTGATTAATTTTTTCATGTGTAGCAAAATATATATAGTCTTGGGAAGAAAAAACCCCCCTGCATAAATTGAAGGTTTCTCTTTTTTTTATAGTAGCTATCACTTTATTCTGATTGAGCTGTCATTCTTTTTTATATATATATATTTTTCATACTATGTGTGTAATGCTACACTTCTCTCTCCCAGTAAAATACACTCACCCCTGAAGTTGTTTCCTGCACATTAAACCTGCATCGTCACCCTTTTTATTTGCCTTTTCTGCTTTCTTTGAAAGGCTGAAATTGACCCTTTGAGTCAATGGATTTCACTGTTCTTCTTACCTGCATAACCTTTTGGTTTGGGTCAGCTATTGAAAAGCCATTACTCTTGGGGTCGATCGGGTCATCTTCACATTTCAGTTTCTTCCCCCAGTGTTCTGGTAAATGCACCAAGGTCAAGCCATGTAGAAATTTGTTCTCTGATAAAGAGCAATTGGCAGCAATAGGTTTTTGATTCCAAGTCTCCCTTCCCCCCTTTATACTTCAAAACTCCAGGAGTAATCTTTCTCTTGCTGTAGGATCATTCTCTTATTGTGTAGATGCTATTTGAAAAAGTTGGATGTTCCTAAAAAAATCATTTTACATGATTAAGAATGCGGTCATCTTGTAGTCACTAAGCTTAGCTGAACTCTGTGAGGCTTACTTCTGAGTGGACATCTATAGAATTGCACTGCAAAGATGAAACCAGCACACACATGAGTCTTCCTCTACTATTAATAGATTTTAATATCAAAGTATTCATGAAGTACCATGGTAATTAATAGTATAGCATGCAGTTAGCCTGTGCTGTGCTTCTGCAGGTGTCAGGAAAGTGAGTTCATTTTATGTGTGAATTCTGCACACCCAACCAAAGTTACTTAGAAGACACTTTCAACTGGAGTGATTGAGGTACGTTTCCATATAAATGTGTTTAGGATTGTGCTAAATGAGATGTTTTATGTAAATTGCTGGTAAAGTGGGAGAAAGGCAGTCATACCACACTGACTTCAACCTATATGAGAAATTACAGAATATTACTAAATCTCAGAAACCCCCAGTCATCTGCTAAACAGGATGCCAATATTTCTGCTTTAAAAATAGTTTGGGCTCACTTTTTAAAATATGTGGTGCTTTGTTCAAGTTAGCATCACTTGTGCAAGTCAGTTGTGTTGTGGTCACTTTTTAATTAATTAGTCTGTACACACTCAGCAGGACATTTTTTTGTATGTGACTTGCGTATAGGAGACTTTATATGGAACACAGATAGCATTCAGGATGCTGAACTTTCTGTCCTGCCTGTTTTTGAATTCCACCTGTCCCCATTAAAAAGAGGGGGGGAAAATAAACTCTCCTTATGGGAAATATGCCATATATTTGCCCAAAAGAATTGTGTCAGGTGGTGTGGAGACTGTAATGTCCACATCTGAATGATAGTGGGAGAGGTAATCGACCAGCTGAAGAACTGGTTTGCAACACACAAGTTCTTAGGACAGGTTGTTACATGTCTTCAAGCCTGGCTGCTATTTTTATTTATTTATTTAGAAAATTTATACTGTGCCCTTGAGTAAAAACTCTCAGAGCAGCTCCCAATCAATAAAGTATAATAGATTGATCAGAAACAGGGAGGCTTTGTAGCTGACACTGTGCTCTACTTGATTGCAGTTTCTCTTTTATCCTTGATACTGAAGGATGTGCAAGACGTAAGAAAATCTACATTAGGAAGTTATCATATGAGCATCTATGCAATTTTGTTTCAGAGTTTGCATTGCAATACTCCCAGTATGCAACAAAGTACTCCGACAATGCCATCCTATATATACATGTCAGCTCAGAAGTAGGTAAGCAAGTAAAGGATTGCAGAAGTACATAAGTGTGTATAAACATTGCAGTATGACTGCAAACTTTGACAAATGGGTCTTTGACAAGTGGAGCTGTGCTGATAATTCAAGAATACCTTTTCGAAGTACCTTAAGATTGTAGACTCAGGCTGCAATGTTGCTTGTAGGCTGATTAAAATCCCTATCGGGGCTGCTAGGATTTAAGAGGCTTAGTTGTGCACAGGATTGCAACCTCAGTTTGTATTTTTGGCATATCATTTTAGTGCTCATCTTTCACTGTGCTGTACATAGAGGACTAGACAGATGCTAGCTGCTGTGCTCCATATGTATGCATTATGGTAGGCTGTTGACTTGTGCCCTAGGGTCATGTTCCTTCCTACTTCATTACTTCTGTTTGAGCAAGGACATTCAAACAAGCTCTGTGTCTTGTAGCTATTGTTTCCAAGAAGTTATATGACTGGTTTTTAATTCTGGCTTCTGAGCTGCATTTCTTTTTCCAATAGGCTGCCTAGATCATTGTGAAGCATATTTTCTGCATTGGCAACTGCAGCTCATACGAAGTGCTATGTTATGCTATATGAAATCTGGAAACCTTTCTCCTAGATTTCTTGATCAATATGCTACTTTGTATGAGGCATATGTAGGAGTCCTTTACTTACCTTGTTTTTCAAGGACTGTCTGGGCTTCTTTTTCCTAGTTTTTGGGGCTATCCCATCCTGTCCTAAAGGATAAGGGTAGTTTACAAAGTATTGTATGATATAGAACAGGCATAGGCAACCTTGGCTCTCCAGATGTTTTGGAACTACAACTCCCATGATCCCTAGCTAACAGGGCCAGTGGTCAGGGATGATGGGAATTGTAGTCCCAAAACACCTGGAGAGCTTAGGTTGCCTATGCCTGATATAGAACAACGCATGCTCCTTAAGGGTTCTCAGAAACTGACAGAATTTTAGAAAGTGTAAAATAAATATTAGACTAATGTTTGGCTTGTGATGTGAAGGTGGATGAGTATCGGAGGTATCAGCAACAGCAGATGTAATAATGGTATCTCTCCTTGCCCCCTAGAGCACAGGTGGGAAGCTCTTGGGATTCTTCTTGGCCACAATCTCGTTCCCCAGACCACAGGGTGTTTGCCTGGTTGGAATGTGCCCTTGAACTCTGATGCCCCTTCCTTGCCTGGATGGAGGATAGGGAGGGCTGGGTAAGTGTGTGTAGAAACCAGGCCACTGTTCAAAAGTAACATTTACCCACTCTGGCCCCACCTACCGGTAGCACTCACATGTCCAGGAGTGAATGTGGCCTTCAGTCTGAAAAAGGTTCACTTCCCCTGCACTAAAGTAGGAGTAGGGAATATAGCTTCCCCATGAACCAGCCAGTGTTACATAATAACTGTGGTTGGAGATAAGCCATTTCAGCTTCCTTTTCCTTCTTTGCACTCTACTTAAACATAGCCAGGATTTGTTTTCCTTCTCTGCATGGCAGATTGCAGCCATAGCCCTTCTCATCCTGTGACAAGGTTGTGGGCCAGGCATGCCGCACGCCTCAGGGATTTGTGCATAGGCAACCCAGGCTGTACGGTGAGACTCAGATATGCTTCTGATCTTCTGCAAGAAATATATATATGAATTAGTATGCATGTATTCCATTGCATGTGATTGCAAATATTCAAGCACTCACACTTCTCCTTCAGGAATGACTGCATATCCTAGTCCTAGTGTCTGCATGTATTTACTGTTTACATAGCACTTCCTTAGGCAGTCATATTTGCATATCTTCTCTATTTCCGCATTTGAGGATTCTCATCTTCACACTTCTTCGTGAGGTCTACTGAAAGATGCAAACAAGAATGGCAATCAACTGCAATAACTATAGTGAGAAAACTTGGGTAGCTCTTTCAGAACAAGGGTAAACTGGGAAAAAGGAAGGGCACGTGTGGGAAAGAGTTTTATAAATGCTTTGTAACTGGCAGATGTTCTGAGAAGTGGTGAGAGACGAGTTTCCCGGTTGATATCCAACAGACCAGTAGCATAATTAGTTGGATAACCTGAGAAATTATTCTAAGAATGAGGTCATGAAATCTTCTGGGTAATTATTTTCAGCTAAGTGGCCTCCAACATTGTTGCCATCTGGTTTTCTAAGGAAAAATTATTTAAATGGGTTAGTTCAGTAGTATCAAAACAGTCTTATGTTGCTGTGTATTTAAATATATGCTATAGTATTCATATAGCCCCTGCTACTGTTGTCTAGGGTTGCCATATTTCAAAAAGTAAAAATGTTGTTCCGGTTTTTTTAGGAAGACCCCAAAATTGTATTGCATTAGAGTCCAGGTGGTACTTAGGTTGGAGAAGCTTTTAATATATTGCTTTATTGATAGTTACATCAGTGCCTAATATAAATAATTGTATTTATGGATTTTTAACTGCATTTCCCATTTAATATACTACACATCACCTAGAGGCATTGGTGTGGGTGACACACAAATGAGTAATATTAATTCAGGCAGCGTCAGGTCTGAATTTTGGAGGGAAGTGGGGTTGTTGTGCAAGACCTTCCCATCCACTATATTTGTGCAACCCACATTTCTGGTATGTGAATGGAAACTCACTGGGCCAGCCGCAGTCTGTCAGCCTAACCAACCTTACTGGGTCATTGTTAGAATGAAATTGGGAGGGAGTGGGGGAGAACCATGTTTTCCACCTTGAGGTCCTTGGGGGGGGGGAAGGAGAGTAAATATGTAATAATAATAAATAATAATAAAAACCTGGCAGAGAAAGCTAATCACATTAATAAACTATTTAGATTTTGCTTGCCAAACAGGGCCCCTTTCTGTTGACTGGTTTGTAGCAAAAGGGTCCAAACAGGCTGCTTAGACAGGTAGAGAAAGGGGGGGGAAGGCTCTTTTGTAGGTCAGCAGCTGTAAGGGAAATGGGCCCAGCAGAAAGCAGGAGCTGCGTTTAAGAGAGTTAACAAAAACCATATGTGTGTAGGGAGGCTTGGGAAGATGATATTAAGTATGGTATGTGAACAAAGACTGAAATGCATGAGTGACAAAGGAAAAGGTGCTGGCCACACTGAACAGAAATGATATGTGACAAGAAAGAGTTCTGCTGAATGAAAATAGAAGTTGTGGGAGGCAGGAGTGGCGGTGGGGGTGGGGTGGAACAAAGAGGCAAGGTAATATCAAACTGATTGGGACAGTGAATGCATGAACGAGGAGGGTGGAAGAAAAAGCACAGAAAAAGACATGGTATTAAGTGAGTTTGAAGCAGAATGAGCAAGGGGGGGGGGAGAGACGAGTGTTTATGCCAATCAGATCATGACTTGAATAGGAGAGAAGGAGAGAGAGAGAGGAAAGGAGTGTGAATTTGCAAGCAAAGTGTGGAAGGAAATGGCATGGCAGACACTTTGGCTTTTGCGATGGGAGGATTCCTATAAACAGGGCTGTCTTAAGCATATGTGGCGCTGGGGTGCAAAGATCCTCCCGGCACCCCCCCCACAGGTTGCCCAGTCCCAGGTGCGCAGGAGGGCAGAGCTGGCAGGCCGCCTCAGCGTCTCGCTGGCTCAATCGCCCCCGAACTCGCAGCGCAGAGCCGCCCATAGCAGAAGAGCCTGCTGCGGCGCTCCGACCGATGGGCAGGTTCTTCCCTGGACTCAACTCTCGGGCTCCGGACTCACGGCCTGGCGCCCCTGAGAGCCCGGCGCCCAGGTGCCCTGCACCCCTAGGGCCTATGGGTAAGATGGCCCTGTAGGCTGAAGAGTTTGGGGACCCTGTTTCATTACAGAATTTCATTAGGAGCTAGTTTGCTGCATGCATAAGACTCAGCACAGCTTGTCAGTGTGTGACTTGCAAGTAACAGTAGGAATCCTTCCTACACAGCATTTGTACCCCTGCAGGGATTTGGAATGCATCCCCCCCACCCCCCAGGGAAAAATAATGGGGGCAGTGACTTTTGGCAAATGAAAAAGTCACTGGATGCACCCGGTTCTTCTGTATTCAAACCTTTAACAGGAGTAAGGCAGCTTAATCGAGAGCACATGCAGAAAAGTTACAAAGTAGTAGTAACATTTAGCGGGACTATGGCATGAGCTGCCAGTTTGGAACAGAAAGAAAGATTCTGAATATGAACGCATTCATGTAAATGTGCTGCCTCCTTTCTAGAGCACTGAGCAGCACATGGAGCCCCTGCAAAAACTCCCATTCACTTTGTGCAGAACCGCCTCTATTCATCTGGATGGGTTGACCTTTTGTGGACGTGGGAGCCCCTTTTATGCCAACCTGATTTCCTGCACCTGCAAACAACTGCAGACTTGGTGCAGTTGTGGCAGGTGAAAGTGACGATAGGCTGGATAGCAGAAACCAGAAAGTCTTCAACCCAGTCCAGCATGGAGATAGCTATGCTTTAAGCCAGGCATCCCCAAACTCGGCCCTCCAGATGTTTTGGGACTACAACTCCCATCATCCAGTGGTCAGGGATGATGGGAATTGTAGTCCCGAAACATCTGGAGGACCGAGTTTGGGGATGCCTGCTTTAAGCCTTTTGATTTCAGTGGTTTTTAAACATCCTAACTCCCTCTTGGTTTGTGGCCATGAGCACCTGCTGCTTCATCAAACATACTTGGTGCTTCCATCAAGTTACAGACTTTGCTTCAACTTCTTTGCTTTACTAAAATAACAGAATAAAGCTTGCCACGATTTCTTGGGTAAATAAAGCACTGTCAGAGAAAAAAGCTCTACTTTCAAGAGGCTGGAAGTATCCTCCGGTGGTTGCTTCACAATATTTCTTGTTGCTTTGGGAAAGCTCTGCCTGTTCAGAAACACAAGTAGCAGCGCAAGAGAGGAGGACTGGTAGGTTACAGAATATGTGTTTGTTTCTGGGTGCGAGCCACTTCTGTGCTAAGGAGATTTATCTGAGAATTGGTGTGATTGTGATTGGTCTTCATTTTTTAAAAAAAATAAAATAAAAATAAGGACATGTTCTTTTTCTGTTTCCTGCTAAACTTGCAATGTAAAAACAGAGTGCCCCCCTTGAGATGAATTTCCTGAAGTCAGAAATATAGCTCTCATGGGAATAATTTCAAAATAGCAAATGATTTAATGTTGTGATGGCGAATCATAAAGAAGTAATCCCTGATGTGAGGATATCTGCTTATACGGGCACAAGTCATAACAGGACTGTTTCTGCACAGTCAGAGGTGAACTGACAGACCGAGGCAGTCTGTAATCTGTGGCTAATGAAGGCTACCTACTGAGTCTCCCTGGAGGATGCAGAACTTTGTTAACCCATTTGACAGATTTGCATGTAACCTTAAAAAAACAAACAAACCCACATCAAACGTTTAATGTATGAGATGGTTGGATTAAATATTTCTAATTGTTTCCTGCAAATGCCTTCCACTGATAGGCAAACATGTAATTCTTCCACTGGACACCATTTCCCCTCAAGAGGCCTTTATTAAAAAAGATTTAGCTACTTGTGCATCTCTATACCTCTGCTTTGACACTGAGTTGTTCTCAATAGTTCAAACTTAATAAACGGAGCAAGTGAATTATACCAAGTGCCTGCTGAGCATTGGTATGAATTTTATCCCTCCAGAGACTTGTCATTTCAATGCATTATAGTACTAACATACAAATATTTCAAGTGTTTTCTTCTGAGCTAAATATGAACTATAGTTGTGCTTGCATTACTTTTATGTTATGTTGACCCTGTTGGAATGTGAGAAATGCAAGGCCGCACTCTTTTTTGGGGGGGTGGTGGATCCTCACTACCCACAATGCACAGCTTATTTAGAGAATGAAGTTTTTAATCTGTAATATGTTAATGTATTGTTTTTTAATATTTGCTGGAAGCCGCCCAGAGTGGCTGGGGAGACCCAGCCAGATGGGCGGGGTACAAATAATAAATTATTATTATTATTATTATTATTATTATTATTATTATTAATGAAAGTCCAGCAAGACTCCAGCAGAGAGTCTTTCCTTTGCAACCACTTCATACTAGGAAAGGGAGCATGAGTGAAGGGCCATGGGTTATCGGATGGCCTAAAACAAGCTCTTTGGGAAGTACCAAAGCGTTGAAATCTGGGACTTAAGGCAAGAAGGGTTTATTATGTACTAATTCACAACATATTCAAACACAGCATTGTCTGACATATTAGCTTACCAAGAATCCAGATCAGTGTTGCTCAAGAAAAAGAAGAAAAGTACACCATACCAGTCCACACTAGGGCAGGGATATGGAGTCTGTGGCCTTCCAGGTGTAGCTGGATTCCAACTCCCATCAGCTTCAGCCAGAATGGCCGCTGGACAGAGATGGGGTGCGGGGAGTTGTAGTCCAGCAACAAAAGCAAGGTCCTGCACTTAGGCAGGAAGAACCAGATGCACAAATAAAGATTGGGGGGGGGTACCTGACTTACTAGCAGTACATGTGAAAAGGATCTAGGGGTGGACCACAAGCATAACATGAGCCAACAGTGTGATCCTTGGAGGTTTTTAAGTCGAGGTTGGATGTCCATCTGTCATGGATACTTTAGCTAAGATTCCTGCATTGCAGGGGGTTGGACTAGATGACCCTTGGATCCCTTTCCAACTCTATGGTTCTATGATTTGAAGTGTCACAGGTTCCCCATCCTAGATAGGTTCCCCATCCCTATTCCTGAAAGCTGCTTCAAGTTTTAGGCAACTTGGTACTATGACTAGTGTTTCTTACTTCATATCCTCCATGTAAATGCTACATGGAGTAACACTGAGAGTATTGGAAGTGTTGTAGACATAATCGAGATTGTGTGTGCCTTTAGATTGGACTATAAAGCCCCCTGTGTTTAGCTTTGACATGCGTTGATTTGATCTTTAGGGTGGCAACCTGGCAAAAAGCAATACAGAATCTGTCTGGCAGCTGTTCACCTGTTTGATCCCTGAAGTCAATTGAGTGCTGCACTTTCTTTCTCAGCTAAATGCCTTTCTGGACTAGGGCAACTATAATGAGACACCCATTGTGGAAGGTGCTACACAGCATTTTCTCTAAACATGGGAGTCATGCTTCCTCAACTAGATTAAACAACAACATCACAGATTCATTCTGATTTTTAATTATCTGTTGTTGCTGTGGAAGGGTGGAGAAAAAGTATTTTCAAAAAAATATTTGATAGAGGAATGCTTTTAATGAAAGGGGTTTTTTTTGGGGGGGGGGAGTTTATTCCCTCTAAAAGATAAATGATTAATGGCACCAACACTGCCTTCTGGATCACCTTGCAAGAGGTTTCCTTCATCAATCTGGCAAGCGGATTGTATAGCAGTTTGCACCCTAATTAAACTCCCCAGTTGGGAATGTGCTGTTTAACAGATTACCTGTAGTTAAAGTGCAGTCACTGGAGATGTAGTTAACATTTCAATGTTTAATACTGAGTTCCAAACATCAGATTTTTTTAAAGGGAAAGAACAAAAACAAAGAAAGCAACAAATGCTTCCTTAAAATTAAATACCGGTACCTAAGTTACAGTGAGTCCTGTCTATTTACTCAGAAGTAAGCCCCGCTGAGCATAATGAGACTTACTTCCAGGTAAGCGTGCATTGGATTGCAGCTTCAGCAGTATAATAACAGCAATGTTAGGCATCTCATAATTCCTCCTATTTCATTTGTTTGGTAATTTCATTGAGGAGAAAATATTTTGATGCTATAATCATATCACCAATAATGCCTTAGGTTTATTCCAGGACAGAAATTCAGGTGATTGTCTCCACTTTGAACCCAGGAATAATGTTAAGTATTTGATTATTTCAGAGTGGCTTCTACCCAAGATAAATGCCACTAATTGCGGTTGCTGGGTTGGTTGGATGATCAGGAAGGTACTGTTCTTGAGAGAGTTGTTTTCCTCCTGCCCCCCTCATCACTAAGGGTAATAAGTAATTCCAATCCATTCTCTGCTACCAAATGTAATACACTCCTTAAATGAGGACTTAATGGTCTGGAAACAGAAGGCTTTTTGAACTTTAGATACCTATAACCATAGGCAGTAGCTAATAATGCAGTGGTTATTGCCACACTGAAGTCAAGTTATTCTACAACATTAAAAAATTGCTGCTCACTGAGTCTGGGTTTTGGGGTAAAGCAAAGGCAGGTCTGTTTTTGACGTGTATGTGGAAGATTGCACCCTAGTGCCTCAGAAGTAAGTCCACTTGATCCCATGTCCGTGTTTGGGTGCAATAGGACCCTTCACACAATTGCTCTGAATAAGAGATCATTGAGCTCGGTGGGAGTAATTACTTCACCTCCCCTAAGAAACCTAGCCCTGCACAACCGTAACCCAAGAATAGCTTACTCTTATACATGCCTACTCAGAAGTAAGCTCTGCCTCGTTCAATGGAATTTACTTTCAGGTAAAGGCATGGGATGAGGGGAGTCAATACAGCTGCTTGCCAAGGGAGCCTAGGTATGCCTCTGCATGTGGGTAGAGAAGAACAAAGCAGAGAATGAGAATGTGGGTGGATCCCTGAGAGAGACAGAGTCAAGTGAACAAAGGCTGCCTGCCTTGTCTGGTGAAGGGATCAAAGGAGGCAGTGAGACAGACAGGCGTAGCTGGGCAGCCGCCCTTTCTTCCCTGGCTGAGAGGGAGCCCCATGGGGAAGAGCCTTAATGGGCAGAGCTCTCACCTGGCAATGAAACCAAGAAGCAAGTCCTGAGGAGGGGCTTGTGATGGAGACCGCGTGCCAAAGGTCTGGCTTCTGGAAGGAGATGTGAGGGCTTTGACAGGGTCCCGGAGTCCACTCGCCTTCTTCCCAAAGCCCAGTAAGTGCTAACT
The DNA here is from genome assembly GCA_034641385.1 of Darevskia mixta. Classification (NCBI taxonomy): domain Eukaryota; kingdom Metazoa; phylum Chordata; class Lepidosauria; order Squamata; family Lacertidae; genus Darevskia; species Darevskia mixta. The sequence continues at coordinate 14,785,605 of JAWWNH010000001.1, forward strand.
AGGCTTTGGGGAAGAGCCCTCATGTCTCCTTCCAGTGTCTCCCTTGCCGCCTCAGGAGCTGCTTCTGTGGCACCTGTCCGCTGGCCAAGGGAATTTGGGATTCTGCATGACCAAGTGAGAAGCTGTGATAAGGGTTTTCACGATTGTCCCGGCATTTTCGAGGCATTTGGAGGGTATGCTAACATAGATGCCACGGTTGATGAGCAGCACAAACATGTATCCCTCATGACCTCTTATTTTTATTAGATAATCTTCATTTTATTGATGCTTCAGATGTTCACAAAAAGCTTGGAATTATGATGCATATTTCCTTGATCCATGTCAATTACTTAGCATCTCTTTCTTTTCTAATAGAGAGGTTAATTTCATACATATTCTTTGATCAAAAAGAAGAAACTTGACCTTTTGTATTGACATTGATTGGTGCTGACTTTGTTCTGTGTATGATTACGATAGCTATAATCCTTGTCTCTTTTTTATGCTATTAAGGTGCTCTGCTTTTGCAAGAGTGTTGTGCCTTTCTGCCTGTGGAAGTGATCTGGTTCTTTAGTGTTATTAACTTGGCCTTGGTGGTAATTATATCTATTGTCTGATATTTTTCAACTGGGTGCCTTGAGGAGGCTTTTTGAGTTTCTGCATCAGTGTTGTGAAAAAAACACATATGATGATGTCATGCTTATAAATTGCAAAATGACACATTGCCTGTTATTTAATGTTAGAAAGCATAGTTTAGCTTTTTGCTTATTGTTTTGGGAACAGATGAGTGCATGTACTGAAGACAGAATGCATTCACCCTTCAATAAACTTAGCAAATGGAAACATATGCTAGCTGGAGAGAGTTTATTTTGGCTTTGAGCCGATGTGAATAGTGCCATCATATAGTTCAGACACTAGGGTGGAATCTAGACACATATTAAAAATGCTGTGAAAATGCTTTTTAAAAAGTTGTGAAAAAATATTGAATTTGCCATAGCTCACCATTGCCATCTAGTGTTACATTTGTATAATTCACTTTACAATACACTTAAAATGTTTTATTTGCATATGTATAGCTGAGTCCCCAGTGGCACAGGGCTTAGTTGTATCTGGGTGGAGTCAGGTGTGTCAAGGTGTGTTTGTCTTTCTTGTTTTAAGAGACAATAAAGTTATTGTATAGCTTCCCGACTGGCCTGCCCTCTAAGCCTTCTGTGGCAGGACCCAGTCATACTGTATACAGATGAATAAATTAGATGCTTGTTATTTCAAACTTCACCTGGATTAAATATTTTTTAATGTACAGTGGTACCTCTGGTTACGAACGCTTCTGGTTGCGAATGCTTCAGGTTATGAGCTCTGCTAACCCAGAAGTAGCTGCTCCTGGTTGCGAACCTTGCCCCAGGATGTGAACGGAAATTGTGCACTGGAGGCGCGTGCGCAGCGGGAAGCCCCATTAGCAAAAGTGCACGTCAGGATAAGAATGGTTTCAGCTTAAGAACGGACCTCCGGAACGAATTAAGTTTGTAACCAGAGGTACCACTATACTGGGAACCTATCTGCTCCTGCGGCCACCGTGTTTCAGATGGAAGGAGGCTTGAGTACATTTATCAGTGCTTGCAACTGGAAAAGAGAGATTTGGTTCTCTGACTGCTAATTGAAACCCAGCCTTTTAGATCAACTTTTAATTGGCAAAAATAGGCCTGCAAGCACATGCAGATCTTGCCCCCCTCTGTTTGGAATGCTGTTTTCACAATTCAAACGGAAGCCTGGTTACTTGGCAACTACATAAGCTCTTATAATGAAGCCCAGAAGTTATAAAACAGATTACTATAAATGAATAGTTCATGTACATATTTTTTCACAAGTTAATTGAGATTATATTTAGGAGCCTTCACTAGGTGCCAATTCAGATGCATCTCCTCCTCCTTGAAAGAAAAGAAAGAAATGATAGAATGGCAGGAAGACTTTTGAGAAGTCAAATGATTATCTTAAATAAAATGTTAAAGAAGATGCATAGAATGCTAAAGAGTAATAATGTAAGTGTATTTAAAGGGTGTTCCAAGTCATGAGATGTTTTGAATGGTACCTGCTTGCTGGGGAGAGTGTGGTTGCCTTCCTGCATACAGAACACTGGAGACTTTTTGGTAATATTCTTGCAACTATACAAGTAGAGCACAAGCAGTCAACCCTAGAAGACATCAGGTTGGCCCCACACCAAAGCACAAGAAATAGGCCCTTTACCCCCAAACTGTTAACCCACAGTTTTCTATGCCTTCATCTCACTTTGAGCCAAAATTGCTGTTATGAAGTCACAGGCAAACATAAAGAGTTTCATCAGCCTCACCCTTTAACTGTGTGTCTGTATGTGAGAGAGACCAATCCAATTATTCTTTCATTCAAACACTGAGAGAGTGCCGATGATATCCCAGGCATTAGCTCCCATCAGAAGATTATTATGTACTATTAACAAAAGAACAACCAGTCAGAAGCTGCAAGTGGGACATGCAACAAAGGGAGTGCTCCAGTTCAGAATACTCAGTACCGTTTCCCATCTCTCCCATCTTTCCATTATTTCTCTCTGCTTCTTTGTCTACTCCCATCTGCTAGTCAGCATTCTCTGGGTCTAATTTTGGTGATTCCTCCTTATGTTTTTTTTCTCCTTTGAAGAACTTGTGTATTCTGAAAACCTCAGACCCCTGTCCCCCACCCAGCAACCTACTGATATTGCCATCTTGTGCATGGATGGTTCTGAAGAAGTGTGCATGCACATGAAAGCTCATACCAATAACAAACTTAGTTGGTCTCTAAGGTGCTACTGGAAGGAATTTTTTAAAATTTTGTTTCATGGATGGCTCAATGACAATAAATTATCTTATCTTATCTCAGTCCCTCCTGATCACTGGAAATAGATGGAGTGCTAACCTCACCAGGTAAACTGTTGTTATTCAAGTCAAAGGCTATGACAGACATGTAAAGCAATGAATCAATATTATACTGCAAAGCTAGAATTTCAAACCGTCCATTATAACACAAGTAAATGGCAGAGGTGCAAACACAGAGGCAAGGAGCACTAACGATGGAAAGAAGTGTGCCGGGTCGAAATACGGTTGAAGATGGGCAATGAGACAGATATCTGTTAGCAATAACTTTCGCAGGTGTGGAAAACTAAGCCAAAAAATTCACTCACAAACTAGGAAGATCACTGTGGGTTCAGCTTGCTGGTGTACAGAGTAATGCCAGATGAACCCAGGCCCAGACAAATGGCAGCTCAATCTTCAGTATCCCTCTTTGTGAAAAGGTTATGGCTGCCTTTGAGAAGGCAACCTGATGCTTTGGAGCAGCGAGTGCAGAATCATTTTCAGATAAGTGGGTGAAGCCAGAGGCAAAAGTGGACAGAGTAATGGATGTGCCTATTACCTTTTGTCCAGGTCACCTGCATTCTGGCCTCACAAAAGTCAAGAGTTTTCTGCACACCCAAATTCACACCTACCTCTGCATTCACCATCTAGGCAAGAAAGAGGCACCACCACAGCTCATGAACACATACATTCACAGCCAGGCAAAAGCACCTGAGGCAGTTGTGAAGCAGGGCCAGTGAAGGGCATGGCCAGAGGAGGTGGCAATAGTCCTGAAGACCTGGTAGAGAGGACTGGAGGGCTTAGAGGGCAACATTTGGTTCCCCTGCCTGGCTTTAGAGCAGTCTTGTTTAGCATCAAGGTAAATGCTGCTGCATTCGGTGCTAAGAATTGCAGCTTTAAATTGGACGTGAAATTCCAGAATGGGGGAAAGGCTTGGGTATTGGCCACAGTGGTCTGGGGCCTAATAAAATTTTGTGGGGAAGAAAGATACACATGGGATATAGAGACCCACCTCCTGACCATTATAAGCTTTGATTCCCAGCAGAGCCTACACTCCCTGAAACCACAACCTTTGCCTCTGTCTACTTTGCTTGAATTCCTTATAATGCTAAATCATATGTACTATTATAACAATCTTGGCTGCTTTTTGGAAGAAAGTGGTGGGCCATAATGGTAGGGGTTTAAAGTCGCCAAGAACAAATACGTAAATCACGAAACGGTATAAAGATTCCTACAGGAAGACTCCCCTCCCTCTTTAATTACACACACAAACAAACTCTAGAAGACATTAAAAAAATGCTTTCCTCCATAGCCCCAAGAGGTTAGACGCATGGCTGTTTCACAGTAATTAAAATTCTTTTAACGCCAAATTGCATGCAAAATAACTGTTAATAAATTCGCCAAGCTTTGTCATGGAGATCAGAAAGTGTATCTGGCATACTCTTTGGTCAGAAGGTACAGCTCTTGAGATACGATTCTGATTGGGTTACTGCTGAAAATTGTAGGGACACCCCCACACCTTTAATGGGTCCTGTGCCCTCACCAGGCAAGTCCATCATTCTTGTTTGGTTAAAGCTTTCCTATCCCCAGGTCACATTAATCATTTTACAGATCAGTCTGTTCCTAGAGCTGTAGATATATAAGCTGTTGAAATGGAGAGTGAAATTCCTCTTGGATGAAAGCTCGTGTAAGGTTTTCAGATTCTTTTTAGAAATATAGGTTTGTGATTTCAGAAAGTTTTAAAGCCACTGATGACCATCAGCTTCTTTTAAAAGCAGCAGTGACTAGAAATCAAGGTTTAGACATTGGGGGGAAATGGAGGGTTCTTATTTAATGTTTAGTGGCTTTGCAGCAAGTTTCACTATTTTTGCTGGACTTGTCTAAACTTTCCCTTGAGAAATCATGTCTGAAAAGCTGTTTATCAGTTTCCATATGCACTGCTTCTTCTGTCATTGTTCTTTGTTTTTGGCTGCTGTGACCTAGAGTTGCAGCTTCTTCAGAAATTCCTTCTTGTTTATGGAAAACACCTCTCTTCTGCTTGTACTTGAAGCACAGCTTAATCTTTAGATTCACTGACCTTTATTCCTGAGTTCCAATCAAGACTGTCACTTATGTGGGTTGGTTGAGACACATTATAAATCATTACTTCCTCCACCAGTCAATCAATGGCCAGTTCTGTTCTTTAGCATTCTGAAACTTTCTTTCCTTGTTAAATGTGAGGTAGCGTTGCCTGGTGGATTGAACACACAGCTGCACGCTCACTTGTACATGTCTGGCCCATTTGTGACTTTCTTCTGTTTTCTAACCTTAGCTCAATTCCCATCCTCCCCCTAGCTCTGTTAGTTTGGGGTGGGAATTTCTAGGGGCCAAAGCACATGTACTGAATGAGATCTATGAATGAATCTTCCAATTTTTATAACTGCACAGGGGACACTTAATTTTATTGTCGGAATTGTGCTGGAACAGGTTGTGTTTAGTCTTCCTAAATCTGCCATTAACCTTGCAGAAGAAAAAGTAAATAACCGTTTCTGTACCTCTTTTCCCACTCCAGAGGGCTGAGAGGTACTGTGTTTTAGAGAAACCTCAACCTCAACCTTCTTCATGCTCTGGATATATGCTGCGTAAGCATTATCACTTATTCTGGTTCTAGTGCAGTCCCACTGCTGTTCTTTGAAGCTAAGTACAAATGATGTTAGGCACAAATTCATCCGCATTCTATAGTTTCTCAAGAAGTTCCATTTTTTCCCCAAACTCTATACTGTACTAGAAAGAGTGTGGGAAAAATGTTTATTCAGTCCACAGGTATTTAGAATGTGCTGTTAATATATTCAATATTTTGGCATATTACACAGTTTCTAGTTCATTAAAATCATTGCAACTACAGTAAATTCTAAGACTCTGAAGCTACTAAACCTTTCAACATAATGCTTTGATAAAAAAGGAAAAATTAAAGAGCTAGCACCCTTTTAATTTTAAAAGTTCCAACTGTAAAATTTACATTGGAATTATACATAATTTTAAAATGATAAAATATCTCTTTTCTTGAGGCAGATGGCACTAAAAGGATACTTATTATAAATCAAAGGCAAGCTAAGACTTTCATCCCATCTTTTTTGCTTCGTCTTGGCCTATGATTTCTTTTTGTTTTGAAAGTGTCTCCATTTCAGTTGACTTTTTTTTTTGCTACTGCGGGTGGAGAATGAATTATCTTTACAGACAGTTTCTGTTTATGTGTGAAGACTGTATTTCCAATTTTAGCTTCCAATTGGAAATAAAATAAGTAAAGAACACAGGAAGGACTGGGTTACTAAATAATACAGTACTTTCTTTTATTTTCTATTTGTTCTTTAGACCGGATGGATGAGAGGTTGCCTGCTCTTACATTCCCTTCTAAGGAGTAGGTACCAGTGTTTGAAACTCCCATTGTTCTAGGCACATTTTGCGACAGGAAATTTCATTAGCACAAGCAGTTTCTGAGCTCTGGGCGCAGTACTGCACCTAAGATTTCAGATTAAAACTGCAGAGTGGAAGGAAAGGAGGACCTTTTTTTGCCTCCCCACTTCCAGCTGCTCTCCATAGACTGGAGAAGAGACCTTCTTAAGAATATTAGGAGGGTGGGCAGGGGAAGGACTAGACCATTTGGAAAAAATGAACATAATATTTTAGCTGCATTTTCAACTTTGTATTCTTGTTATTAAAAAAGTGTGCCAAGGCATTCCGTTGTTGCGCCTATAACCTAGGTTGAAGGTGCCATTTAGCTCCTAGCTTTCATATCTCAGTTTCTAACACTGGCAGGTAGGAGTTTTTGCGGTACTTCTGGATCTGGAATTGTAGGTATCTTCTATGAGATTTCTGTGAAGTGAGAGAGGCGTGGCTACCCTTTATATTTTTTCCTTGTACTGAGGAATGCTCCTTGTTATTAGATAGCACCAGTGTGCATGCATGTTTGATCTCCATAATTGGGACCAGCAGGACATAGCTGATCTCTCATGCTAAGCATAAGGTGGTCAGGGGCGTATCTTCATTTTGTGTCATGCCACAACTCCTCCATGGCAGCCATTTTGTGACTTAGAACCCCCAGCACTCTCTCAAATTCCAAAATGTGTCCAAAACAGTTGGCGACTCCTGCAATACAACTTTCAGCAACTGTGGTGGTTGTATGGGAACTTTCCATGTGGCTGCCTCATACATTGCGCACTGTGGAGGTCATCATATGGAAACAATTAGGGACGGTCACATACTGTATTTGCATCATCTTCATCATCATCATCATCATCAGGCTATAGACATATTTACTGCTGGTTTGTATGCTACTTAAAGTGCATCTCCTGTACCTCTGTCATTCAGTGCCTGAAATGAATGAATAGCAAGGCAGCTGCCCATCTTCTCGCTTGTTCTATCTGATATATACTGTTCTTGCATGTTTTAACAAGAAGGGGTTTTAGTGGCCAGGACTAATCACCTTTCCTTTATTTCTGCTTTCACTGGGGTTGTATCTTTCCAGCTCTTTTGTGAATGAAATATCCTATAAAAATTAAATGACTATTAAAGTGTGTTTTAAAGTCCTCTGCCCTTTACTTTAAAGCATCTTAATGTTTTATGAGGCAATTCTTGAAAGATTTTATAGGATAACCCTTTTAAAAAACCCTGGAAGTGTGCATTTTATAGGGGCATTTGTACCTGTAAAACTGTATGGACACATGCTGCCTGTTCTTTAAATCTAACAACAAAACAAATAAGCTTGGACATTCAGTCAGGAATGGCCTGTCAGTGGCTATTACAAAGAGCAAGGCTGTTGTGGATGACCAGGGGATATGATGTTATGCCATATTGCCCCCTAATCACTCCTGAGAGTGAATAACTAGACTTGAATGTTTTCCTAATTGTATGGTCGTGCTTTCTGAAACATTAATTACTGGCCACAGTTGGAGATTACAGTTGGGTTAAATGGAGCATTTGTGTGGATCAGTATGATATTTATTGTATCTATTTATTAAGATGTTTAGATAGAACAGAACAAAAATGAACAGAGTTTTAGCATCGAGCATCTTAACTTACATGACATCATGCTTCTCATTAAAAATAAAATTTAACAGCTGGTTTGAGTCAACATCTAAATTTATGCTGTGAAACCTGGAAAATAAATAAGTAAAGGGTCCTTTATCTTAAATGGTGGTTTCATCCTTTCCTGTAGAATAATTTGGGCTGTTGTAGATCAGACTTGCATTCTGGTTTCTAAGCAGGGCAGACAAATGATGAAAGGGGAAAAAAATGTCTTCCAAATACTAGATAATGGTGGACACTTCAGCATCTCCTCCTTCTAAATAGGATTATTTGGAGAGAGAAAAGATCTTTGAGGATTGTTATAAATATGTGATAGTGCACTGGAGCTAAAATGATTTAAGATCTTGAATACAAACAGCTTACATATCCACAGGGTGGCAAAATGTGGCATTTTACCTACATTGCAGCAATTTTATGCTGGTTGCAGATAAAAACAATAGACCCACAATAACTAAGATCTTTTTGTAGAAGCAGCATGTATCTGATGCAGATGTGTGTATCTAACTCTGTTAGAAGGTTCATTGAACTAGAGGATATGGCTTTTAAAGGCACCAGAAACGTACATATATATATATATATATCTAGTCACATACAAGTTGGACTGGAGCTAGATCATTTGTACCAGAATACAGTTGAGTCCCCAACGTATCTGTGCCAGGTTCCCTTTAGGGTAAAGACTTGGGAAAACCTACTAATTTGAGGGATGATTGGTGATAGGTCATTTTAGATACTACAACAGGGTCATATTGTGAGGAGCGGAAGTAAAGGTTTAATTTTGCTAGTGATGTGATTAGATTTTTACCTTTAAATATATGCGGGACTTACCCACAGAAGCAGGATTAGTGGATTTTTAGTCCACCAGTGTCTACTAGTCTGGATCTGAGTGCCATGGCTGTGTGCATGTGTGTTTGCCACAACCTGTTCTGATTGCACTATTTTTGCAATGGAGCAAGTAGGTAAGAAGCAGAGGCTGTTGTAAATATGAACATAGATTTTTCACTGCATTCGGTTGGTTTTATAATCTGAGAATTGCCTGATGTAAATCCTTAAATTGCAAATCCTGTTCAGTGAGTTGGGGCAGATAGAGTTGTATCAGCATGTAGCCTGGGTGTGACTATTGGCCTTGTCAGATATGGCCCTGTTACCCCTTGTCCACATTATCTGCATTTTAGTGAGGCAGAGAGAGACAGAAGCAGACAGGCAGAAATACACAAAAGCTTGGAGGTCCAACCACTGAGTGTGATGTAAAGTATTCTTCAGAAAGGCAATCTAGCCACCATGCTCCATGGCTGAGCCTCCAAGCTCATGTATGAGCTTACAGGGAACAAGGCACGAGGGCCTTCTCAGTAGTGGTATTCACCCCATGAAACGCCCTCCCATCAGATGTCAAGGAGATAAGTAACTATACAACCTTTAGAAAACATCTTAAGGCAGCCCTGTATAGGGAAGTTTTTTAATGTTTAATTAAAAAAAAATATTTTTAAACATGTTGAAAACTGCCCAAAGTGGCTGGGGCAACCCAGTCAGATGGTAGGGGTACAAATAACAACATTATTATTATTATTACCTGCTTCCTTTTTGCTTATCTAGCCTGCAGTGATCCAGGCTCTGCTGCAAGAAGATAGACTGGCAGGCGCACACTGCAAATTCATATGGTGAAACATGGAGCATGCAACTAGAGCAGCACAGCATCCTGCTGTAAGGGTTAATGGAATTGGTTTATTTGTGTGTATGTGAGTGGATGGGCTGTTGGGCTGTATAAATGGATGGATATGGTGGGAGTGAGACATGGAGAACATGGGAAGAATATTGCTTTGTAGAAATGGCTTGAACTCAAGCTGGGCTACAATGGAAGAAAGGAATAACTGAAAGGGCACTTATGTTTGCTTTGAAGTTTCAGTCATTTGAAATCATAGTGAATGATAGGTAGGTGACTAGATCCTCTTACTCAGGATCCTTACTGCTTAGGTATAGTTTCATCAAGGATAATCACAGAGCTTACAAGGTCAGATAAATTGTTCAGCACCTTGGAAAGCTCCCATTGGGTTGGGCATGCCTGGGACTTTCCCCTCATATTAGGACATAGGGTGAAGTTGCCACTGTGAGGATTTGGAGCCTGTTTTTTCCCAGAACTCACCCTCTGAAAAGAGCTGGCTATACTGTTTGAAGGGCCTGGTCTGTTCCTGTTCCAAGTTTCTGCAGAGCTGAGGAGAGGTCTGTGCAGCTGCTGGCCTATCCTTTGAGTCTGAGGATGAGGCTAGCACTACTATACCTTCTGACCAGGAGGACATAAGTCCTCAGTGATCCCCGTTGGGGACAGCTTTCTGAACCTCCTCCTTCTACAAGCTCTCTGAACCTCCTCTTCCTCCCTGTGCCCTGTAAGACCTTAGGGTCAGGGGTCATGACACTAAATAATGATAAATACTGTTAGTATTTCGACTTGCAACCAGGATGTACTGGTTAGTATTCATGTACAGCTGACAGATGTTTTCTCCCAAGGAAGGACAAAACTAATTTCTGTTGTCTCTCATTAAATATTAAAGGTTTTTGTGTGATAAATATTTAATTGGCCAGGTATATTATGAGTAATGATGAAATATATAATATTTGTCTTTAGCTTCTGTTTGTGTTAGCTTGTCTGAACAGTTTAATTTCACCAAGCAGTAGTTAAATGCCTAAAAATACTATAATAATGCAGTGCACTTCTCTTGCACCATTCAGCATGAATTGACTTTTATAAAGACGCTGTATCTAGAATTACATGACCTATGTTCAGATCTCTCTTTTCCATTTCAAAGATTTGTTGGCAGGGGAGGGATTAAAGATTTTCTTTTTTTTAATTGAAAAATGTATTCATATTTCCCGATATACAAATTGCTAATACATCAGCCTATAATAGACAAATGGATCTTTTAAAAAACTATAAGGCTCTGTTGGAAATGAGTTCATGGAAAAAAAGAAAATAAGAAAAATCAATCAAGGCATAGTTGATCATTATGCTGGCAGTGTTAAATGTACAATTAGGTTATTCACCAAGGACTAATTTGGAAACTATACTATAGATTGAGCCTGCCATACAAATATTTTCTTGGAGATGCTTCCCATTACAAAAAGTAGTAAGTTTTCCGCATTCTTTAATTGGAAATTTCAATTATTTGCTATTCCACATCTTAAATAATGCAGAAAGAATAGCAATACTTCTGTTTCAATAAACAGAGTATAGAAATACAAGTATAGGCACCCTCCTTGCTCAGTAATTTTCCATGGATAGTTTCAGAGTCCAATTAGATTTTTTATTATGTTGCACCTCCTCAAATGAACTTAAACTACCTGGTCCTTGGGTAGTTTCCATCCAGACACAATATCAAGGAAAACTAAATTTTGATTAAGATATCAGAACAAACATTGCAATGTATCATCTGTGAATATATCCAATTCTGGTTCAAATTCAGTGAAACTATTTGTTCCCTCTGTTGTTACAGGCACATTTTCTGATTTTTACACATGTCATCTTCTAATATATTCCTTTTTATATTCAGAGACTTAGGCCTGTTTGGCACAGTGAGACTTACATGTATAGGATTGTGCTGTAAATTTGGTAATGGCCACTAGTTCATAGGTCAGCCATCCCCTCCTTGAATAGCCTTTTGTCTTCTGATTACTGAAATAGCTTCATATTTTCACCATGCCTTTCAGTGAAACCAGTGAAAGGAGGTGGGAAATAATGGCTAACTCTGCACGCTTATAAAAATGAATCTTTATTCATTGAGATGATTCTAGAACTGAAATGTTTTCAAAATGTCCAAATGTTCTTGCAAAAACCCAACCAAATCCTTTCTTTGTACTATTGGGGTTAATTTTGTTTTGTAAATGGGTTTAGCGACAGACCAGCTTTTACTGGAAATGCAGCAGAAGCGCATTGTTAAAAATTGTATGGATTCCGTGTCCATAAATGCAAAGGATTAAAACTTAGAAAATAGCTAGTAGACTGCTCCAGGGTGCTTTGCCAATTTCCTGACATACTGTGATTCTGCCAGTGCACCTGATTCCTGACATTTAATGTTTCTGCTGTTCTGGTTTTTAGCTTCTAAGTTCTGAATGTCAATTGGAGGTGAGGAAACTCTTTGACATATGCAGTAATTTTTCCAGTACCTTTTGGGTACTTTTTATTTTATTTTATTTGCATCACTATCAACTGCCGCTTTCATTATTGCATTTATGTTTATTGTGGTTAGATTTTGTGTACATCTGCTTTGTAGATTATGCTGGAAATTGGGCTTAGCAGAATACGTGCATAAAAATCTGTAACTTTCTAAAACTTTAGTTATTTACATTGCCATTATTTACATTGCCACAGCTTGTCATAAAATGGAGATTTGTGCGGGCTTATGACACTTAGCATCCCATCAAAATATTAAAATGGTGCTCATCCATATCTGCTCTTGATCCCAGAGTTCTCAGGACTGTTGTCCCTTCCTTTCTCCCATGCTAGCTAGTGAATGTTAAACTTGTGGAAGCATGGGGAGGTGTCCATTAACTCTGCTAATGGTGTAACATGCATCAGTGATTTATATTTCAGTGAATGAAAATTGCATATTGGCAGCTGCAGATAAGTGCCTCAAATGTATCAATAGGTTTCCAAACAATTATTGCAGGAAAAGAAGAAAGAAGAGCTACTTGTCATGCGGATAAGCCAGTGGCACAAAGTTGTGTAGGCTTCATAGTAGCCAATATCTACATTTGAGTACGGTTGCCATATGTCCAGGAATTCCTGGACATATCCTCTTTTGGGTGGTCCTACGTGCCCATCCGGGAGGAATTTTACATTTTAAAGCAAATGTCATAGGTTTGTGTGTGTGTGTGTGTGTGTGTATGTGTGTATATATATATATATATATATATATATATATATATATATGTATGTATTGTGTGAAGGTGGCACTGGCTCTGGCGTAGGTGGCTCAGGCTTGGCAGTGGCAAAGGGGATGTTGGGCGATTGCCCTAAAAGAGCTCAACAACTTTTTGTGTCTGAATTTTTACCTCTTGAAATATGGCAACCCTACATTTGAGGCACCTGTATGCAGATGCCCATATGTAGGTCTGTTGGAGAATAACTAAGCACGCTGTGTGGGTGTAAGCCCATTTTCTTTGAACACAATCAAGGAGAGAGGCTTGATAATGATGCCCTCATCATTATCAAGCCTCTCTCCTTGATTGTGTTCAAATTTGATCTTCTCATTCCCTGTAGTCATCTTGTGGTGTTGAGTAGCCATATATGCCAGTTTGCCACAGGAGAAGGGAGGATGTGGGTGGTGCTGTGGTCTAAACCACTGAGCCTCTTGGGCTTGCCGATCATAAGGTCAACAGTTCGAATCTGCATGATGGGGTGAGCTCCTGTTGCTTTGTCCCAGCTACTGCCAACCTATCAGCTCCAAGGCGTACCAGCATGAATAGATAAATAGGTACCACTCTGGCGGGAAGGTAAAAGGCATTTCCATGCGCTCTGGCTTCCGTCACGGTGTCCCGTTGCACCAGAAGCAGTTTAGTCATGCTAGCCACATGACCCGGAAAGCTGTCTGTGGACAAACGCTAGCTCCCTCGGCCTGAAGCGAGATAAGTGTTGCACCCCATAGTTGATTTTGACTGGACTTAATCACCCAGGTGTCCTTTACCTTACTTATTTTTTTTCAGGAGAAGGGGCAGAAATATTTTCTTACATCACATGGGAATCACTTCTTATGTGCATGCTGTATTCACATAGGATTTGACTGAGCCTAAAACATGGTTTTTCATGTTATATTTTGTAACTGCTTATTTTTTTTTCAAATAAAAGCCAGGAACAACAGGTAGCACTGATGCAACTTAATTTATTTGCCTAAATTGTAAGCTATGAATAACAGCTGATCACAACAGTTCAGAATCTACTTTTTCCTATTTCAGATCATTTAAGTAATTTTGTTGTGATTAGCTTAAATGGTTCTGTTGAATTAATGTTCTGTGCAGAGTGCTTTGAACACTTGACATGCACTACAGAAATGCTAAAGGATTATTCTTACCTGTCCATTATTTAAATGGTAAACTGAGAATTTTAAAAATACATGTCAAGTGGCCAAACTGATCTAAACAATCTGTCCCACTTAGAAATCGAAAACAACCATTGTTTAGTGTAAGACTAAAATACTGCTGGAATCACCTGTATGTTAGCCATGTCAGGAGAGTGGTGAGCTTTTAGTGGGAAGTATAATGCACTCCTCAGGAGGGGGAAAACAATTGATCTACTCTATTTAAGACCAGATGCGTGTGAGGCTGAAAATCTCTTCCCTTTTAATTTCCCATCTGAAACCACAGCAGTTTGCTGAGTCCATCTAGCTTTCACCATTGCTTCCTCTGGATCTTGCACTTCAACAGGATTTTTGCATTCTTCTACTTCCTTCAGCCACACTGAATCTCAGCCAGCCACTCCTGCCACCCAGGCATTTCATCTCCTTTCCTGTCAGCAGCATATCACCTTTTATTTTCTTAACCAATGTATGGTCTTTCTCTGCTGCCCCCCCGCTCCCGCTGCCTTTCCCCTGGGGTCTCTTTTTCCATGTATTTCCGTCAGGTTTCATAGAATTTTCACAGAATTGCAGAGTTCTCATGTTGCCCGCTATGGCTTTTTCCTCTATATGCTTTGTTCCCAACCTTCCCTACCTTATGAGACACTTCCGGCCTTTAGCCTTTTCTGCACAGCGCCCCCCCTTTCATTTTTAAAATCTCAGCCAAACTAGGAACTTTCCCTTCCCTCAATGTAAGGACTAAGATAATCCTGTTGTTGACACCTTCCTTCTCTCAGCAGTTTTTGAATATTTGTGAATATTCCATGATGCGCCTGTTGCCAGACAATTATCACAAAAGTCTTTAGTATGCTGCAATATAAATGGTGAGATCTTCAGTGGCAAATGCAAATTGGAGGATTTGAAAGTATTGTGTCTTTTCTGATGAGCTTCATATATTCGAAGAAAGTACAGAGGAGAATTCAGTTTATGCATCAATGGAGAAAAGTTTAATGAATGGGAAAAAGACATTCTTTACTCATTTTAGACTCTCTACTTCAAATGAAGTCCTCAAAGAAGCTGCATTATTAACACCATGCACCAAAATTCCCTGTGGTTTTCTTAATGTGTATGCAAAGAAATTGGAGAAGCTGCTAAGTCAAGAGAGTATTGGCAGATTGAGAAAGTTATGGCAAGCATTGATAAGATCTTTGGCTTCAGAATATAGATGTATTTAAAGGATGATCGCATTACACATACAACACTAACATAAATACAAGATCAACTTGTATGTCTTTTCTTGCATCGTTTGGCAACAGCATTGGGGACAATAAAGAACACAACTCAGAGAAAAACTTCCCTACAACTGAAGTGGTAGCCTGTCTATGGTGCTGAATTACGAATAATTAAAACTCAGAGGTGTGGACATTTGTTTTTCTTTAACAAAGGATGGTTATAATGGTCATGAAGTTTAAGGAACAGTAGCCTTTTTTTCTGAAAGTGTACTAGTCAGTAAGGTGGCAGTATAGCTAAAACAAAAGGTTAAATGTTGTCACACACACACACCCTAATTGTATAAGAGTCACGCAAATTTTATTTTGATCATCCAGTTTGGGAAAAGGAGGATGACCAAATCCAGCTATTTGTTCCTTTTCTTCTCACCTTTCCATATCTGCTAAGCAACAGACTATAGACATTTTTTAAAAAAACAGGCAATATTTTAGTTGCTAAAGGAAAGGAGGTTAAAAATATTCATTCTGAAAATTTCTTCCTCTGTGATTGACAACTTTGTGTATGGGAATCATTTTGTAAATTGTTGTCTGCAAGAATTTTCTGATGCCATTTTTTGTGGCTTTGAATTACATTTCTCATACTATACTCGCCTTAGAAGACCATTTGTTTAGTCCTTGGTTCTTGTTGTAGCCATTTTCTTTTTCATTGATATAGCTGTTGGCGTGAGATTATGCAGTGTTACATGGCCCAGGTTTTTCTCATATCCCATCCCCCCAAATAGCCTTAGTATATTTTGGCTGGTTTTACATGATTGAGCCAAGTGCAAAATTGGGGTAGGTGTGAGTTTATGTGGGCCTGGGAGAAATAGATGAATGGAGTCAGTGTGGAAGCAATAGAGGTCATGAGGACATCACTGACTCACATGGTTCAAAACAAAATAAACAATAACAAAATTCCTTCCAGTAGCACCTTAAAGACCAACTAAGTTTGTTTTTGGTATGAGCTTTTGTGAAGAAGTGTGCATGCACACGAAAGCTCATACCAAAAACAAACTTAGTTGGACTCTAAGGTGCTACTGGAAGGAATTTTTTTTATTGTTTATTTTGTTTTGACTACAGCAGACCAACACGGCTACCTACCTGTAACTGTCACATGGTTCAGTCATCACAGCCAAGGGGGTTGTTTCTGTGGGACTTCTAACTGTGCTGTAAATTGAAGCTAGCACATAAGAAATCCCATTTTGGACCAAACTAGTTTTTGTACAATAACTCAGGGACTTTCCTATTTCCCAGCTGTGCCTATTTAAGATGCCACAGGTAAAATCAAGATTGATTAATGCACAGTAAGGCACCGATGAAGCAGCCTTCTGGCTTCTGGCTGCACCAAACACAGTCATTTTTTCACCTTATTACATATGGTACCTGCCACCTATTTTATTATGTTTGGGAACTTCTAATATAGTGCCTCCTGTCTTGTTGCTGATAGCAAAAAGTCATTGGGGAAAAAAAAAGATATTTAATATACGTCCCCCTTCTGTTTTCTCTGATAAGATATTTCTGTCAAAATGGATAAGGTGATGAGATGAGGATCAGTCACGATTCATATGCAAAATCAGTGCTGTAGGATGCATGTTAAATCCTTGATGCAGCATCTCATTAACTTCCCATACGTTTAGTGATAGGCACACGGACTGCCTGTAACAGACAGCTATGAATTACTGGCGATGGTAAACTTCCATTTACTAAAGCTCTGACAAGATACGCATGTCAGTATATTTTGTAGCTAGTTTTATGTTCACCTAATGTGAAGATTGTGTCTGTTTAACCATATCTTTCATGGCGGTAATAGATATGGGGAATTTACATTTATTTCTGATTGATTGACTCCTGAAATGCAATGTTACAAAGGGAGAGTGACGATCAGCTTTTCAGTATGCAAATTTGATCATAACCAGAAACAACAGCAGCGGCTTAAAAAATTGTCACATTAATATTTGATGTACATTTTTTCTTTGGCTACATATTTCAAAGTCTCTTTTCCAGGGCTTATGGTTAAGACAATGTAAATCTTTGTTTTGCTGTTCCCAAGCACTTTAAATAGTATGCTACTCTTGAGAATTTTAAAATTAGGTATAAGGAACATGGAGGAGATAAACGGCTTTGCTCATCTTCAGCTGGGAACATGATTAGTCAAAATTCTCCTTTCGTACTAGGACTGATCTAGTTAAAATTTCAAGAGGAAAAAAGAGGGTATCAAATACGAGAGAAGGGGTGGGGGGAAGGTGCAAGGCTCAAAATGATGTTGAGAGATCTACAGATTGTATTATTGTGCTCTTTGGGCAGGAATGGTTTCACCATTATGTGAAATGGTTATGTACTAGTTTAATTCCCTGCATGTTTAAGTACTCTGTTTGGCCTGGTAGTTGGCGTTGATGGATCCTAAGACATTTGTTCAGCCCTACAGGTTGTGCAAGATGACAGTTCTTTTGCTGGCATCCCTAGAGCAGAAACCTTTGGATGTACTATGTCAAATGCTTTTTTCAGAGTGGAGTGGGGATGTGTGGAATCCTGAGGGCCTTTAGAATGGTTCTGGATCCCCAATACTGGCAAAACATCATTTCTGTAAGCTAGGGTTTTGAGCAGGTTTCTCTTGCTGTTCATACTTGGGCACTGCTGCACTTACCATTGTAGATTTTCCTGCTCAGGTGTTTCAGCTCTGTGACCCGTTTCACCTTGAACTTGGAGGCTGTTTGATATAATCTCAAACGTTGGTCCCATGTGTGGTGACAGTTATGCTTAGGCACCAACCATACATTACAGGAAGGCTTTGCGCTAAAAGATCTATCCTATGTGCAGTGGCACTTGTGGATTTGCCAGTTTGCTATGAACAAGGAGGTAACCTATACACTGATTTCAAGTAGCCACTTTGTCATGTGAATCAGCTCTAAGTGTTTAGCTTTGTTTATTCAAGCCAGCGTAGTGCTCTTCAGGGGTTTTCTGCTCCTGCTTTCTTAGACGTGTTGCAAGTGATTTGAGAGTTCATAAAATGCAAGAATAACAGCATACATTAATTTGCATATTCTGAAGAGTGCTCAAGGATGATTGAAATGAAGAAAATGGTTCTTCTGCTGAAGCATTACATTGATAGTTATTATTCCTAATGGTTTCTGACTGTGGGTTTTCCCAAAAGCTCTGCAGTTTTCCAGAGCTTTGTTTAAAAAGCAAAGAGGAACAGCACAGCAATCTCTTCCAGTATATTAAGTTAATAAACCCAGAAAAAGAGCAACATCTGGTATCTTACAAAATTGGAAATGAGGAGAAGGGCTGTGCAGATGCTATTATTTGATAAATTAGATTTGGTATGTAAACCAGTTGGTGCAGATTCAGTTAAATGACAGCTATGTCAAGCTTCAAGGTAAGCATTTAAAATAAATTAAAATAATGATGGTCAAGTAAATTCATACAAACAGTCATGTTGCGTTTGAACACTAGTCAGCTGTAGCTCAAGGGTGGAGCATCTGCCTTACAGGCCAAGGTCTCATACTCAGTCCCTAGCATCTTCAAGTAGGATTGGGAGAGACTCCCTAACTGAAACCCTGGAGGGTCACTGCCAGTCAAGGTAGCCCTTAACTGAGCTAGATGGCTTCATCTCTCCTGACACCAACTTTCAAATGATTATAGAGTATAATTCACAAAACAAGGTAAGCCCAAGCTCAGTGATTACTTGGAACTGTGTGATAACCAAAAACACCATCATCCTGTGCATTCAGAAATAGCATTGAAGTCAGCAGAGCTTACATCCAGGCAAGCTTGCTTAGCTTTGAGCTGTCAGGGAATTGCTGTGTAAGTTCACTAGCCAGCCCCATACCTCTGCCTTGGGATCAGTGAGGGCATGTTGTGGGATATGTTGTCAAACAACCGGATGTGGTAGACCTGGAGGGTAACTGATTATGAAAGATACTTGAAGCATTAGTAAGTACTACCAATTCTGTAGGGGAATGTAAAGGTTGTAAAACGGATCTGTTCAATATAAAAGTGTTAATAAAAACTGTTTTATTGTGGCATAAATGTCCAAACCATATGAATACCTATAGCTTATGCTGTATATATGCGACACCGGCTACATAATTGGAGAGGCAACCAAGGTTGTTTTGGAAATGGTTGAAATCAAAAGGTTCCATGTTTGTTGCATGCCAAAGAGAGGACTTAATTTAATATATTGATCTTCCTGGGGGCAGGTCAGCTTGTGGAGGGTTCCCAAGCAGTCTCTCGTGTGTGAGCTGACCGAACCTTGCTTTTCTTCAAAGTAAGCCTTTAGATCATGCCCCAAACACTTATCGGATGCAAAAAAAGAACTTATTGTGTCATGTGCCACAATGAATTAAATGTGCACTCTCTCCTTAACTTCAGGCCAGCCTCCAGTCTCCCCACCACCCCCAGCTCTCTTTGCTTGAATCGGGAGAAACACTTGCTGCAGGCCTCTCTTTCAGAGCCTTATCAGAGCAACCTGTTATTTCACCAGTGGGTGCAGAGAGATTAAATCAGTAGTCAAGAAGCACACAACTGTTATGTTTTGAATTCTGTTTGTTTGCCAAGTGAGGACAGGCACCATTTATAAATGCACAAATACAACCTGAACTGCTAGAAGGACCCCACGCATAGTGTTTGGTGTGTTGGTTTGTGATGCTAATACATCATGTCTGTAGCGCCAACATAATTTGTTCTGTTCTGTTGGCACAGGAAGTCTTAGGATCATGCTGTTTATTGTTAAAGGTGGTTCTTTCTATGTGATTCATTGCTTAGTTCTTTTTTAAACAGGATTAAGGGAATTGTTGAAGTAAGTCTATGCTGTGTGAATTATTGAGGTTCAAGCATAGGTTAAGTGGTTCAAAAGGGCTTAACAGGATCTTTGTTCGAAATATCTTTTTTATTTTCCATTTCCATACTCAAATGTGTATTTTAAAAAACTGCTGATCTAAGGCAAATCTGGAAATGCAGAAAGATTGTTTTATTGTCTTCCAGAGTGTGTTGAAGGCTTCACAGAACAATTTTGCCAGACTTTTAACACCTTATTTTTCTTCTTTAAGAAGCAGCTAATTAAAACAAACCTGCTGTAAGAGTGGCTAAAATAGAAATGTGGTGTCTGCGCTGTGAATTCCTGGGACGATTGAGAACGATTAGAGCTTTGCCCTTTGGGGATTCTGGATTTACATGGTGAGTGAGCACAGACTATGTGTATACCTAATATAATAATTAAAACTATAGGAAAAACACCTGGGGCTTGCAAGACTCACTATTGCAAGACTCACTCACTACAGATCAGCGTCCCATCTTCTATTCCAGTTCAGCAAGAGTGATGTTCTTATATCTATATTTTAAAAAATGGTATCGGGAATCTTTTGATTTGACTATTTGCTTTAAAGTATCTGATAGCTTGTGATTATAAGTTTAATGGCAATAACCAGTTATAGTAAGAAAATGCAGAGCTGCTGATTTGGAATATTGGGGGAATAATGGTGAGGAATGGGAGTCTGCTGACAACTCTCAGCTGGAAACCCAGCCAGATGGGCGGGGTATAAATAATAAATTATTATTATTATTATTATTATTATTATTATTATCTCCCGGGATTCTTAGGGGGAGACTTAGGCCTTGATCTGATTGGGGACCTGGTTCTCGTACAGGCTGATCAAGGGCCAGAGAATATAGTACAGTCAAATAAAGGCTGTCAGGTTTTGTATCCAGTAGGCAAGGAGGGTGAGGTGAGACGGGGGCATATTCCATGGGACAAGATGAGGAACCAGTCCTGGAGCAGCTGTGTCAATGGAGACAGCCATGCACTTATTGTGGTGGGGAACTTGTGACTCTCCAGAAGTTATTGGATTCCTAACTCCCATCAACCCTAGATAGCATGGCAATTGGTCAGGGATTATGGAACTTGTAGTCCTGCAGCATCTGGAGATCCACATATTAGCCACCACTGCTCTCTTGGTTTCTTAGGTTACTTGGCCTTGCTGGGCTGATCAGAAGCAGCATGCTCTCTCTCCTTTATATGGCTTGTACTGCAATGTAGGAAAGACCAAGTAATGCCTTTGGTGTGCAAGCTTTTTGGGCCAAGCTGCCTGAATTCCCTTTCATGTATCCTGGTGCTTAACAATACGCAATCAAGTTGCCAGATGTGTGGTATTACAGTTGAGGAGGGGCACATTTTCAGCCTGAGCGCTGCATCCCATCATGGAGGTGCTGTCTGGTGTGTGGGACCAGATGCAAAGGCCAGAGGAGCAACAGATGGGCCTTTTACCTCTACCCCATGCTAAAGTCAGAGGTGTCTGTCTCTCTGTCCAGGCAAGTGAGAGGCATGATGACAATTCAAGGACACATTCCAACGAGGCAAAGACATTTGAGGAGTGCGTAGCGCAGCACTAATGTGGATGGTTCCAGTTGAGGCCTAGGGAGGGTCCCGAGGGCTGGATAAAGAGAGCATTTGGCTTCTAGGCTTGAGGTTTCCCACCTTCCCCATTAGCAGAAGCACAGATGTTTCCTTTTGCCTACTTTCCTGAAAAGGGATCGCAGGGCTCCATCACTGTGAAACAGCTACGGGCAGTGTAAAGTATCTCCTCTGCCACACTGCTTATATGAGTAGACAACTTGCACAGGCAGTTATTTGTCTATATCAGCTGGCTCAGTGATAGATCTAAGAGCTCTCAGAGGGATGCCTGCTGAGACCCAGAACTGTACAAGAACCCTGTTCTTTTGCTGCAGCTAAAAATACTTGGCGAGCAGCGCTGAAATATCTGTGCATTCTGAAATGTTATCTGTTTTGGTTAAGGAGTTGTTTCTTAATTCCACCCCTCCTTTAAATTATAGGTTATGGCTGTCGTGAGTGTCCCTCAGAGCCATTAAGACATGTAGGTGAGCCCCATGTCTCATGGCACCATCAATATTTTTATTATACCTTGTTGCACATAAACTAGTGTATGCTGGAGTTTGCTAGGGAAAAACCTTTAAAAGCAATCATTTTAAGGATTGCTCAAACTATACCATTATCCTTTAGCCTTTTCATCTCAGTGGTTTCTGTATTTTCAGGATAAGCCTTCCACTTATGATGTCTTATTGAAAAATAGCCTCAGATTATTTTATGGGTGTCAAATGCTGTAAAAGGTGCATACTTACTATATATTAAATAGTAAAGCAGTTTGTGTGCCTTGTACCTTGTCCAAAAATAATTGACTCATTAATCTTAGCCATATCAACCTGGTCCCATTAGGAGGGTCAAATGCAGGTTAATTTTAATAGGAGAATGGAAATCAGTTTATGCAGATGTATGCTTTTGCTAGTGATTTTTGCTGTATGCAATTTGTTTCTTATTTTAAGAAGGCACAACTCCAGAAATATGAAAGAATTATGGTTGAGCAAAAAATTAGTTGTATACCTGAACAATTCTGGTTTTGGAAATCAGTAAAAGCTGAGCATAAACCTTAGATGATCTCTCAAAGTGATATGTTGTGAAGGAATCATGTAACCTTTCTTTCAGACTGTCTTAAAATGCCCTTAGTTCACCATTCCCCCACCACCACATCAATCATTAGCTTTTATGGTTGAGCTGTAGTCCAGGCATCCCCAACCTTTGGCCCTCCAGATGTTTTGGCCTACAACTCCCACCATCCCTAGCTAACAGGACCAGTGGTCAGGAACGATGGGAACTGTAGTCCAAAACATCTGGAGGGCCGAAGGTTGGGGATGCCTGCTGTAGTGGATCCATCTGGATCATCTGATGAGGCCAGCCTAAAAAAAAAAAAAGCAGGAATGGTTCATGCCAAATCTCTCTTGGCAAGGAGTTCAGCAGGACAGGGTTTGTCCCTCTAAAGGGCAATGCCTCAAGGGGCAGATGCAAGCACCAAAAATATCCCATCAGAATGCTTCAGTGATAGAGGTGAATCTTTTATTGGTTTTCAGGTCATCTGCTGCATGCTTGGTAGCCTGTTTACAAAGAAATTGCATCACACTTTGAGATATTACCTTTCCATAGCAACCAAGATTCAAAGATATAAAGGGAAAATCATTAAATAATAAAAGTTTGCTAGCTAGCTACCACCCTATTTTGATCTTATTTAATTGAAACCATTAAGTGTATTGCTGTTGAGTCAAATGGAGTCCACTGAAAATTAAAAATGAACCTGGTTCCCACATATAATTGCTAGACCAAATCCACAGGGAGAGATTCTGTAGAGTTTAAGTAGGATTAAACCAATATGTATTTATAGAAAAATCTTTGATCCTGGAGAATGCTGTAATATACAGCAATATTATTTCTATATATCTAAAAAATAATAATCCATGGTGTCTAGTGGAGGATTATAATAATTTTATATGAAGAGTGACTGTGCTGTATAATATAATTGGATGGAAAAATGAATTGACGCCGGTATTATTTCCTTTATCAAAAATAGAAACTAAAAATAAACTAACTTTGTATCAATTTTTAAAAGGATTAGTATCCTTTTTCCATATATTTTACAAGAACATTTAATGTCCTATTTCTCTTTGGGAGGGTTTTTTATAGATAAATTTGAAAGAATATCGAACCCTGTCTTAATCCACTGTTGATGTTTGCTACTAAGTCTATGAAATGAAGTTTAGTCTTATCAGGAAAATATCCAGTGACTCCAAATAAAATTAACGGGTGGCATTCTTTCATTTGGTTGTTGGTATTATTCTGTTTTTATCAGCAGAACATATGGTTGCATCTGCTGGAGTTAATGTTGTATGACCATTTGCAAGTTTATGAGAAGTTCTGCTTTTATACAAGCTAGCAACATAATGTTAGCCTCTTAATTGATTTGAATGGCAGAATGTTGTGGAGGTCTAACTTGGTATCAGGTGTAGGCTTTGGAAAATTCCACCCCGAATCCAACTAATCTTTCTTTTCAAATGTTTTATGGTGTTAGGCTTACCTTTTTGTTTCTTTGGCTTGTATCTACTGGAAGATTTAGCTCTAGCAAAAAGTGGTTTTGCATGTGCAAGGCAAAGGTCCCAATTTTCACAACTGCAGTCCTCTGTGGCATATTCTGGACTGTTCCAGAGCCTCAGGAGAAACTGTTTGAGTGGCACATAAGCCAACTGAAAGGTACTCATTTTGATCCATATAGGCCCAGGGGTTTTCATCCTCTAAGACTTTTCTGCTTTGGTGGTGGGACATAGCCTCAAATTAGCCAGTGGAAGCCTTTATTCAGTAAATTTCACCCATAATATATAATGTGTGTACCTTTGATATGATGCATGTGTATAATAATATACATGCAGTGATACATCCTTCCCAAGTAACATTTGCATGCATCTTTAGAACACATTTAATATGCATCTCTTTGGATGGAAGTGGGTCTGAGTTAGGGCTGAAGCTCAGAAGAAAAGGGAGCTGACAAAAGTATAAGAATGGGAACAAGGATGCACACTCTTTAAAGAGAAAAGTGAGTCTCCGTTGTGTATCATTCATGCTCTTAGCAATCCTGTGGGAAGATTTTTTTTCCATACATGCTCTCGGCAAAGGGGATAATTGAAGGCTGAAGGACTTGCACATGTTACTCAGTAAACATGTGCCAGACGATAGATTGCAATCAAAGTCTAGCATCCCATTAGTTTCATCCCATTAACTCCCTTGACCAGTGGTCAATTGGACAGGTAGAGCTTCTGTTTTGTCATCTTGGCTCTGTGTGTGTGTGTGTGTGTGTGTGTGTGTGTGTGTGTGTATGTATGTGGCTTTTGCATGCTCACTGCAATCAAAATTGTGAGCAACAAATGGGGAGTTGTTTTAGTTGCACCAGTGTGTAGGGCCAGCAAAGCACAGTCTTAAATATGGCTTCTTGGATTGTGCAAATATGGAGGGAATGAAGGGATTGACCAAAAGCTTGTAACTGGATAACTTTGTAGGTTTTCATTTTATTCTCAGATCTTTGAGAGTGTCTTTGCTCCTCCTCAGATCCTGGCTGTCACACTACTGTGAGTATTGCTTGGCTTTGCATTACATCTGAACCTGGGGTCTTGGTTTTTCTCACTCCAGACAAACAATGAGCTGTAGCCAGAGTTTCTTCTATGGCTTGTCTGGGGAATATAAACCAGGAGCCCAGGTTAGAAACCATGGCTTAGCTCACATCATTTCAGCACCAGCAGGACTGCAGGAGGAGCAAAGCAACAGCAGCCTTCTCCCTTAGAGCCCACACGTTTGTTCGTGCTAAGCCACAGTTTGGCTTACTGATATATGCAAACTGGACCTAGGAGGTAAATATTCAATCAGAAGCTGGATACTTCTCTCCTTTGCTTTGATGGGGTTCTTACTTCTTGCTGGCAGTTTAAGTATGACACTTATTCACCAGATTGTTTGCACTTCTAGTTAAAAGCTAATCTTTTGCTAAATTTTGGTGTGTTTTATAAGTTAAGCCTATGCAGTCAGAAGTAAGCACCACTGAGTTCAGCAATGCTTAACCACAAATAACTGCACAACCTTGCAGTCATGCAGTATTAATAAACTGAGTATTATGTTATGTACTGCTGCTGTTTGCACTCTCTCTCTCTCTCTCTCTCTCTCTCTCTCTCTCTGTGTGTGTGTGTGTGTGTGTGTGTAAGTGTAATAATGGTTCAACACTGTGGCCTTCATTTTTGAACTCTCCTTGGGAATGTGGCTTTGAGGGCTGTCATGTTGAACTCCTGCACTTAACAAATTACCAGTACACCAGCGATAAGGCTGGTGTAGGTTGCCATGGATAGCTGGTGGTGTGGTTTTAAATGTTTTTATGTGTTTTCCCCCGTCGAAGAGAAGCTGTGACCTATGGTCAAGAGACAATAAACTAAGCAAACTGTAAACTGTTGACTGAGAGATGGTGATCATCACAGGATCATCCCTTGGACAGTACCCTGATGATGTGCTAGTCAATGGGAAGTGGTTTCCTGCAGATTATTTTTTCATTTGTAACATTTCTGTTTTGCTTTTTTACAACTCATGGCTGACTGACAGAGCAGCAAATGTGCCCCCCCCCAAATCAAGGTACATACTATCTAAAGTCAGCTGAATTATTTTGAAACCTGTAGCAGAAAATCTTCCCTCAAAATGCATCAATAATAAATCAAATAACTGACTAATTTGTTGTCCTTTTCTGACATCCCACATCATCTGCTAGAATAATTCAAGTCACCTGTCTGAGTCAGCTGCCTTGCTCTGTGTCATGATAAGGCCGGCATTACTTAAATACTCTCACATATTATTTTTTGTGTGTTTTTTTAAAGTAGGCTTGCTTGATGATCAATCAGATTTCTTCCCTCCTTCTGTTCCACGGCAGTATGAATGGCATGGCAAGTTCCAGACCTGAGGATGTCAATAAAGCTCCCACCGTCTGCATTGGATCAATCAAGCTCTTATCAGGAGAATTGAAGGAAATATATGTGCACATAATTTTTTCCGTTCCCCTGGACAAGCATTTCAGAATGCACAGACAAAAGTCTGCAGTTGATTGGAATAGCTAAAAAAAATGTGTGGGGTTTGCCCCCACCCCGAAATGGTATGTAGTTGTGGATGGAATTGGCATTTCTAAATCATTTCTGCCTTAGTCATTCCCCCATCCCCTTGCAATCGTCCATTCAGAGGGAAACAATTGAGCTGCTAGAGAACTTTTTCCTCTTATTTGTTTTGGCTTGTGTGTCAGCTTGAGAACTTGTGTCCCTTAAGCAGAATCCTCTTACCGGTAAACGTGTTACTGAAATTTAAACTGAAAACCGGGAGAGCTCTAGAACCATCCATAATATTAATAGTCATTTTTCAGCATTACGGCTTACCTTATGGCATGTGTAGCAGTTCTGCAATTCAGGGCAGGTCTTCAGGCTGAAGTGATAAATAACCCAGCATCCTGATAATAAATACATGAAAAAGATGCATATGTACAGTCCCACTGGGACTGCAGTGGAAAGAGATGATTTATGTCCCCATGAGCCTGGGTGGGAGGTTGAGCGCCACAGGAGTGGAGTACTCCACTTGTCAGCCCTGTCATAATGCTGCCCGGAGTTCTGTTTTGCAGCAAAAGCAGCAGAGATTTCTGAAAATAAGTGGAACAAAATGAATTGAGAGTTTTATTTCGATCTCTTATATGCACAATCAGAAGCAGATGGCTCTATAATGGCTCAGATGGCCCCGCCCCCAGAACACGCACCACGCCCTTGCGGGCGACGCGCCACGCCACGCCCCCAAAACACATGCCACGCCCCTGCGGGCGGCACGCCACGCCACCAGTATGTGTGCCCCGCCCCTGGGACACATGCCAGCCCCGCCCCTGGTGCCGGAGAATGAAGCTCCGCCACTGTTTCCTGGATTGCCATGGGATATTTTAAGTCAGTAGAAGGCTGTGCTGCTAGGAGAAGAAAAAGCTACTTTGTGTCTCAGAATGATTTGCTGAAGCTTCTAGTGTGAGCTGCCTTGGAACTTAAATTGGGATGGAGAAAAGAATATTTACTGTAAAACATGAAAGGATATCAAGTGACTCTTAAGGATGAGGTGTTGTTGCCCAGTAATTATCCGAGTTTATAATTAAATAATAGATTATGTGTGGCTGGCTGTGTCTTCAGATTTTTATTTTACATTTATGGCAAGAGTGCTTTTCTTTCTTTTTAAACCCAGGAGTCAGTTTTTAAGAAACTGTTATGCAGATATATGTTTTTACTTGATAAATATTTAGGAGAAGGCTTTTGTGCATGTATCCTGTAGCTTAGTCTGATAGCATACGATGCAGCAACCGTGTTGAAGTGAAGGATGTCTGGCCATGGATAGGAGATCACCTAGGAACTCTAGGTATGTTTTCTTGGTGTCCTGTTCTGTGAGAACCCTAGGCTTACAGTGGAAGCCAGTCAGAAGCCCATCAGGAGTTCAGAGCATCCAGAGCACTGCAGGACCTTGGAGAGCTCCAAGGGTCTTGGTGAGTTAGCTTTACAACTGCTTAGCTCTGCAAGTACATAACTCCAGCTGAAGCCTTATATATGTTGTCTGGACTATAGTGATAGATGGGCCGACTGGCTGTTAAATGGGCTGACTAGCTGGATGGAGGCAGTGTTTAAAGTTCATCTCCCCAATCTAGCTGCTGGGGCTGTGTTCCTGAATTTCCCTTAGAAAAAGCAGTATCGGTAATTGTGCTGAACAGACATTCAGGAGAGAAGTTGAGATAGGATGGGGTTACACCCTTTCCCCTCTTTGTCACTGAACATTGGATAAGTCTGCATTTCTAAGAGGGCTCTATGTATGCAGGCATGGCTATTGGGTTTGCATATTGTGCATGGATTGGAGACATAATGTGAAAAGGGAGTTCTCTTAAATCTTACTCTTTCCCCCTATCACTCACTGTATCACTGGAAGCTTCATGATTTCAAAGACTGTTACCCTAATCCACCAATGCATGCTCCTGATGTAGATATGTATTGTGATGCTTATACCATCTCCTATGAATGTAATTGATGCAACCAGTGCAGAGTTCGAGACCTATCCCCATCTGGGGTCACTAGTTGCATGCAACTAGTCCAACAATGTGTAGTTTGGTAGGGAAGCTTTATGCTTTTTGAGTTGCATCAAATCTCCATGGTGCCCCTGGTTGAGAGGGCTATACCTTAGAAAATTAGGGACATTGCTTAGTGGTAGAGCACATGCAACCACTGCAGGAGGTCTTAGTTTAAATCTTCCAATTAAAATCTCTCTTGAGATTTTGGAGAGCTTTAGCTAGGCAGCAGTACAGGACCTGATAGGCCAAACAGTCTTGATAGACTGAGTGTGCAGCAGTTTCATATGTTAGCAAAGTTGACTGTTGTGAGTCAGAAGTTTTGGCAAAATATGAATGCTCTCTGCAGCTTTACCATCCCATGTGCAGTGCTTAACGGATGCAGCTTTCTGAATGGATATGCTGTGTATTTTTATTTATATATTCTTTCTTCACCTTCTCCAAGCCTCGAGGCACCATACAAAATGAGTAACAACAATATTCAGGTATAAAATGGACAAAATCTAATATAGCAGAATTAAAACAATAGGTTTAAAGTGCTATAAAATAAAAGCAACACAATTCTCTGAAATGTTTCCCACCTTTTCCCCTTTTTGATGTTATATGCACCAAAGTTAATAGTGGGTACAGGAGTGATTCTGTTATGAGTAAGTATGGCCTAATTTTTAAAAAAGTTAACAATTGAACAACTTCTTCAAACTTGCTGAGCAAAGAATGAGTTTTGTTGCTTGCATTGATTTGGCTAAATGCAACTTCGTTCATGAAGCATTTTAAGTAGGAACAGTTAGGGCTGCCTTTTTCACTTATTCCACTTTTTGGTCTTTAAAAGTACCTTATTCTATGGACTCTAGGTAACAATGCTGATCTCCATGCTATGGAAACCTTCATTTGCCCTGAAAACCTTCACTTGATGACTTCTGCAGATCACACTGCTGTGAAAGAATAGAGCAGACTATTTTTTAGGGATTTTTCTTTCTTTCATCTTCCTCAACACTTGGTTGGCAGCACTGGGAACAATGGTTTGGATCTAAAGAACTGAAAGCAGGAGGAGAAAATGCATATATTTGTACTGATCTGTGAACTCTTCCTGAAGACTTCTTGCGGTGCAGTTACACAATGTATTGTGGTTTGCATAACGTATCAGAAATGGGGTGAATAAAAAGTTAGTAACTGTAGCATCAGGGCTGGCCCAAGACATTTTGCTGCCTGAGATGAAGGTCAAGGCAGCATCCCCACACTTTGTACAGAAGCCAAGACGACTGGCAGTTGAATCTTATTTCAACCCTGGCAATGAGATAGTATCCTCCTGTTGCAGGCATAGTGGCCTGTGGCTCTCTGGATGCTATTGGGGTCCAATCTCCATCGTCCCTGATTCATGATTTTGAAGACTGTTCCCATTATCATCCTAGCTGGGACAGAGGTTGGAGTCTAACAACAGCTGAAGGTCCACAGGTTCCCCATCCCCGTTTCACTGCAGCTGTAGTGGGGTAGGAGACCTGAAAAAATTCACATCTGGCAACCAATGTGCCCCTTTGGTTTCATATACATTGGTAGATGAGTCTAAAAAGCCTGGGGCACAAAGCGTCAGGCAAAAAGGGTCCATATGTACATACCATTAACACCTTTAGATAACTCCCATTTCTATTTCTTATGAAACAGGTTTAAGCACCATTTTGAACATTTTTTTTAAAAAAACGCATATAACTACTTATTTATTTATTATTGTCCATATAAATAGGATACAAATAAAGGAAATGTGGAACATGAAGAAAAGGGAGGAAGGAAAATAATATAAGATGGAGTAGACAACCTCCAGATATTATTGGATTGCAACCTGCATCATCCCTGATCATTGTCCATCTGGATGGAGGGTTATAGCTATCCCTGATCTAAGACATAGCTAAAGCAGTTTTATAAAAGTGTACAGCTCCTACATAGTTCTCTTAATTTAGTTAGGTTAGTTGATTTAGGGAGCGCAGAAATTTGTCTTGTGTCCATTTAGACCATTATTAGTGATTTATAATGGCACCGGCTTTCCAGGTCTTGTGGAGAGATGCTTCATTAGTTCTATCACTAAGCTGAGGCCCATTCCCATAGACACTTTCCCCCACTATCTCTAATGGCAAGAGATGAAGATGTGAATGGTTGACTGTCAAAGACTCTCAAAACTGCTAGTTAGGAAAGCATCACTGTTTAACATCTGGATCTTTAGAAAGTGTATTCTTTCTTCACCTGATACTTCTCTATAAACCCCAATCTTTGAAAAGGCAACAGAACACAAGGACTCCTGTTAAAGTAGAAAGGTGAAGAATGGCAAGTAAGCGAAACCTCTTCAGCATGTCTGCTTCTCTGTATGTAAGAGAAAATCTTCCGTTTGGACATTAATCTTACAAATAAGGTGCTCACATGAAGCAATTTCTGGCATGGCGACATCCTCATCTTTTAAAAGTGGGACGCGATAGATTTGCCATTTCTTAAGAATCAATCTCTCTCCCTTCAACCCTGAGCAATTGCAGCCCACTTCTAAAATGCTCTTTGAGGTTCATGTATTGAAGAAAAATCATGTAACAAATATAGCTCTAACTCATTCAATAGCATATGATTCCGTACTATTTTGAGGCTTTGAACAAAAATGTCTTTAACAGATGTAAGATTGCTGCTATCCATTCCGCACTGGCTGTGCACACACACACATTGTTTTTTCAGTCGGATGCATTCAAAAATGAACATGGCCCTCACTTTATCAGGAGGAGGATGCAGAAGCCCCTGCTACTGCTTTGCTGAGTTGGAGAAGTCCTTTTATTTTATTTATTTAACAAAACTTCTATACTGCTTGATTGTAATAAAAACCTCTAGGTGGTTTGCAAGAAATAAAAAAAATTATCAATACAAAGCAGTTTAAAAGAAATAATTAAAAACATTTAAAAAGGTAATTCAAATTAAGAATAAAAAATGAAAATGCATCTGCACCTGTGCATCTGGGTAGACTAACCGAAACAAAAATGCTTTAAAGAGGTGCTGGAAAGAGTATAGTGAAAGTTTCATTCTGGCCAATGTCAACAAGCAGGGATTTTCAAAGTGAGCATTCTTACAAATGCTGAACTCCACCAACATATTTGCAAATGGAAACAGGCTGTAGAAAAGCCTCGCAGAACTTTAAAAAGAGAGCACATGTTGTCGGAAGATGAAGGAAGACTGATATTCTGAGCAGATGGGCAGGCTGATAAAGCAGGAAAGAAAAGGTTTAATCCTCCTCTTTATTGTGGTTTTGTGTGATTTTTGTTCTGCAGGTTCATTGTAATGAATTCACTTTTGGATCCTGCTGACGAAAAGCTGTGTTAGAACATGGTGTAAATGACAGGTGCTGTTATTGCTTCATATTGCATCAACTCTAGGTTTTACGTTAGAGCAGGAAACGGAATGTCTTGTTCCGATGATAGGCCAAATTAAATAAGACAAAATCAAACTGGCCTTTAAAACAAGAATGAACATTTCTTATAAATATTAAAATGCTATTACAGAATTGATTGGAAATTAATTTGCCATACATTTAAATCAAATTAAACTAAAGAATGCACTCCTGCTTCCAGTGAATTTAATGAAATCTAAACTCCCATCTTCAATTATTATTTTAGCATCTCACTAAATTATGACAATATAATAAGTATGCCACCAACGATGTATCAACGTACATAATGATTAAACAGTAACTGGCCAAGTTGAATAATCATACCAGAAAAGTGTTTGGAATGTTATATGGTTATTAGACTTATTTTTCAGTTCTGTGCATTGTTGGCAATTCATATAGTCTTCTTCACAGCCATCTTTCTTCTTCTCATCTGTGTTAGATTAAGACCTGGAAAACCTGGGTTCTAGTCCCCACTCAGCCATGAAGCTCACTGGGTGACCTTGGGCCAGCCACCAGCTCTCAGGCTGACCTACCTCACATGGTTGTTGTGAGAATGAATTGGGGAGTGGGAGAATCATGTGTTTCCCAAACTTTTCCTGACCGTGGTCCCCTTCCGACCTTGTTTCCTTCCTGTGGCCCCCCATAGGCATGGCAGGGGGGCAGTTTACCCCCAAATAAGTAAAAATCAATACAAATCTGAGATTCTACACAGTGATGGCTAACCTTGACACTCCAGATGTTTTGGAACTACAACTCCCATCATCCCTAGCTAACAGGATCAGTGGTCAGGGATGATGGGAGTTGTAGTCCCAAAACATCTGGAGTGTCAAGGTTATCCATCACTGTTCTACTACCATGACAAAAGCCTGCCTCCTAACAAAAATCCTGGATATGCCCATGCCCCCCCGCCCTACCAGTAGAAAGGTAGCTATTTAAATGTTTTGTTTAAATGTAAATGTAAAACATGAAAATAGAACATGTTTTTTAAAATAATTTATACAAACTACAATTACATAAAATGATAGGAGCATAATGAAATTTTGTTGAAGCAGAAAAACATAGAATCATGGAGCTAGAAGGGACCCCAAGGGTCATCTTTCAAGTGCAACCCCCTGCAATGTAGGAAACTCAGCTAAATCATATAATGACAGATGGCCATCCACCCTCTGCGTAGAAACCTCCAAGGAAGGAGAGTTTTTACTCATAATCATTGCCATCAATCTATATTCATTTTGTGATGCACAAGATGACCACTCGCTGCTGCCAGGAGTCTACAATCAACATTTTAATATGTGAGAGACAAAATAGTGGAAGAAATGGGGAAGGGTAATGGAAATGGTGCTCAACTGGGAAAGAACTGCCATTCCAGGCAGAGGGGATGGCAAGAGAGAAAGGGTGGAATTGTTCTGCATGAGCAGCAGACCTTCAGGCAACTGAGGATGGCGTGGAGCTAGAGAAGCAGGAGTCATTGGTATACTGGGATTTAAGTATGGACAGATAAGAGTGGGTGCAAGGCCATGGAGGGTATTGGAGATAATGGACAAGGAATCTGTGTTGCATCCTAATGAGAAGAGGAAACCAGTGTAGGGATTTTAGGAGAGGTTTCATGTGGGCGGAGTGATGGGGGAAGTGAATGGCTGTGGCAGCAGAGGGGTCTGAGTGGGCTGAGGTGAGATGTGCTATATAGCCATTTATAAACGCCATCTCCAACTCCTCAAAAGATTCCATACACTGTGTCTCCAAAAAATTCTACATATCACTTGGGAAGATGGGTGAATTAATGCTAGTGTACTGGAAGAAGTGAAGATCACCAGTGTCGAAGCGATGATTCTTCAACATCAACTTCGTTGAACTGGTCATGTTGTTTGGATGCCTGATTATTGTCTTCCAAAGCAACTACTCTATTCTGAACTTAAAAAATGGAAAGTGTAATGCTGGTGATCAACAAAAGAGGTTTAAAGACTCCCTCAAGGCAAATCTAAAAAAATGTAGTATAAACACCAACATTTGGGAAACACTGGCCTACGAGCGCTCCAGTTGGAGAACAGACTTTACCAAAGTTGTCATGCCCTTGACATCCACCCATTGAGTATGGAAGTCTAATGAGGAATCCATACACATGCTGTCTTTGATCTGCATTTGTGTAATGAGTGAAGGGAGTCTGGTCATTTTATCTGCAGTGTGAAGTTCTGCTGCTAGTCATTTAATGGATATAGCTAGGCTTGTAAAATTCTTAAGAATTAAGCTTTCCATTTTACAAAGCATATATTAGTAATGCTTATGTCACAGGATTTTTTTTGTCACAGGGCTAAGGAACATCTTTACTTCAATACAGGTAGAATAAACAAAAGCCTTCATCTTTTCAGGTGGTAATAGCATGTTTAAAATCCGAAATGTGAAATGAGTGGATCATTTTCTGTAGGTCGTGCTCCTTCCCATAAGCCAAGCTGCTCTGCATTCTCAAGGGGAAAAGGAACAACCGAGTTGACTTCTCATTATTTCTTCCTATGGTGCGTTCGTATTGAATTATTGCCAGGTATTGCCAGCAGATGCTCATCAAGCCACTGCAGGGCTCCTCTGTTAATTGAACTATAATGGGTATGACAGCAGGGAAGGTCAAAAATGATAGGACCAGTGATGATATAACATGAACTCTGGTCTCCTACAAACTGAAGAGATAATTGCCCTTGCCAGGGTATGGTTCTGCAAAAGTTTTCTTTGGAGAATCTGCAGTGTTCCTCTTTGTGTGCCATAGTTATACTAGTCATCTTGGTAAGAACAAGGTCAACGTTGCACATGGGCCGGTAGCTTTTACTCTGAAACTACAGAAACGGTCATTGTAGAAGGTGAAAGGTAAAAGTGTTGCAAAAAGCAGTGGACACAGGCTTGAATTTAAGGACAACTCAATTGTTTTCACGGCTTGTTACCGTAAGTGAGCACAATACAACTATTGGAACTGTTTTCTCATTTGCAGTAGTAATTATTAAATTGTTTGAGAACAAGGCATGTTGTTGGTGAATAAGCGGTTCTTTTCAAGCAAGAATATTTAGCAAACAATAAACATGTTTAAAAGGATGGAGTTTTTCCATGAGTAGCCATTTTTATTTTTTTTACTTTGCTTACAAATGAAATAATAATAATATGGGAGTATCTGGTGACAACTTGATTGCACATGCAAGCCATATGGTTGCTCTGGGCAACAATATTTTGGGAGCATATTTCTCTTTCGGAGATGGAAATCCCTAAAAAAGTAATGCTCTGTATAGGTGCTTTGTGTTACTGTTGTGAGACCTGATGATGCACCTGAATGCCCACATTGGTCATGGATTGAGCGTGGAAGCACCAGTGGCCAACTATATGCTGACTGATGGGCATTGCTCTGCTGCTAATAACCAAAGGTTAAAGTTGTCTGCCTCTTCCAAGCCATCTTGATGCATTTTTTTTGTTTAAGTACTAAACCACAGAGCCAACAACATGGGAGGTTGGCTTTTGGATGTGTGTGTGTGTGTGGTGGATTGATTTTTAAATCAAGGCAATTTAAATAATTGATATTGTCCTTTGGTCATGCAGCCCTCATACGCTGTCTTTATTTAGAGACCCAGAGACTGATTTCCACTTGACACTTTCTCTCTGCATGCAAGGATTCTAAGCAAGGCTACATATTGAAAGTTAAGGCTGTAACGCTAAGCAACAAAAAGTATTGTGGCATGTTAAAGACTAACAGATTGATTGTGGCATAAAGATTTCGTGGAGCAGAGAGCTTACACGAAAGCTTATGTCACAGTAAATCTGTTTGTCTTTATGGTGCTGCAAGACTGTTGTTTTCA
Organism: Darevskia mixta; assembly: GCA_034641385.1. Taxonomy (NCBI): domain Eukaryota; kingdom Metazoa; phylum Chordata; class Lepidosauria; order Squamata; family Lacertidae; genus Darevskia; species Darevskia mixta. The sequence goes on from JAWWNH010000001.1 coordinate 14,821,529, forward strand.
GCAAAAACAACAAATACTTGGGATGCACACTTCCTATCCATGCTACTTTGGAAATAGGCCCAAAAGCAGAATTTAAAGCCTGTTTCTAATTTGTCTAGAAGCAACAGGGTTACTCAGAAAAGTAGTGTTCTTGATAACAGAAAGCAAATAGCCATGCTGTTTGGCTGACAGTCATAAAGATTCATAATTTGAGAACTAGACACATTGTTGAAGTCGTTTTGAATTTGGTTTGCTGGGGACTCAAAAGTCAGAGTTTGCTAGCTCAGATAATGTGGCCATTTGTGGTTTGCCTTAAATGAAGAAGGGAAGCAAGGCATTGTGATGCTTGCTGGAAGTAGGAAGTGCTTGGCCAGAGGATCCTCTGAGGCTTGTTCATGTAACAGTGAACCATAGTCAGAAATTACATCTGAAGCAGACCAATCTGTTGCTGAGATTTAAGAGATTAGGCCACAATCCACTTTAAATATGGTTGTATTTTTATAGAGACATTGGTGATAATTAAATTGGGAAAAAAAACTTTTGAAAACTGCAAATTAATTTTTATGTATTGCACATGTGTTTGTGTATGTGTGTATGGTTTTTATTTTACCCACTTATTAACCATTTACTTCCATTTCCCCATAATTTTAACTTGCATTTTATTTTCAGTGCTATTTTACTGCTTGTAATTTTTTTCCTAGTGTGAAAGAAGATCACTTGTGTCGAGAGGTGGGATACTCTCTAAACAAGCAAAATAAATAATATTTATTTTGCATAGCAGGTACAAGGTGCAGAACAGTTTCACTTCCAGCACTATTTAGGCATTATTTCTGAGCATCGCTTGTATCATATTCACATTCCCCTGAATATTTTCACTTATACGTGCTGCCTTTCAATTTTCTGTAGAATAAGGAATCTGTCCCAATCTTTTGATTATGTAAGTGCAGGCATATGGGCAGCTGTGTAATGTGATATATTTGCATACAGATGAAACGAGCCTGGCATCACTTGCATCTTTTTGAATGACCTGTTCTATCTACACCATCAAGAAATGTGGGAAAAAACAATGCAGTGCTTTCAGAAAGTATCCAAACTTGGGAGTCATTTCTTTGCATGTGGTGGAAGTACCTAATGATAGAATGGAGTATAAGAGTAATATCACTTCACAGAAGAGTTCTGTTCTATGATTCTTTTAATTAAAAACCTTTTTGCTGATGGAAAGTTCATTCTCTGGTGTTTTCCTTAATGTATTCGTAATGCATCTGTTTGGACTCCCTTGCTAGAGATATCTTTCATTATAATCCACTTAACCGAGTTCATAATTAAACTTCTAAATGCAAAGCTTCCTTCATTAAATTTCCAGGTCGTACACTGAAAATCAAGGTTTGTGGTACTAAAGCAGGAAATGTGTGGGTTTCTTTTCTCTTCCTAATTATATCAACAGAATGAAAGATATATATTTATTACAACAGCCTTCACGCCTCTGTGCATTGCAACCCTATATACCTGGAGACAGGCTTCTTGTACTCCTTGGGATTTTCTTCTGAAAGTATATGTAGAGGATCACATTGTTAAAGAGTTCTTCGTAACTCTGCCGGGGTGGTGTCAACTGATGATGTAAGGTGGGGGCACAATCTAACTAAAAGCAAAAAGAAAAAGACTCAAAAACCTGCTTGCTAGATTTTAATGAGTCAGGTCTTTGACTGCAAAGCAATTTATCTCAACATTAAATGACCTCCCGCCCCTGCTATGGTATCTACCTAACACAATCCATTGCAGACACACATTGTGGAATGGTTGTTTTAAGGTTTTCTGTACACACTGATAGTTCTTGCTTAATGAGGAATGATGCACAATGTGTTGGTATTCCTAGATGCTGGAATACAAGCCAGGGATGGATGTTGAACTAGTTATTTGTGAGCAAATAGTATATATCTATATATCTCTATCTCTATTTATATATCTATAGTCTGAATATCTTCAAAGTTTGCTGCATCACGTCAGTATCTGGGCTTCATCTGAAGCAAATGCACACTCCTACTCAACACAGTCAAAATGCCCTCTTAACTCCCTTGCCTTAGGTGAGCTCTCTGCTCTTTGTACCCAAAAGGACTTCCATTTGTGCTACAACATAAACTCATAAGCATTTCCTACTAAACACAGGAAATTGCCTTATAGTAAGTCAGATCATTGGTCCATCTAGCTCTGTATTATCTACACTGACTGGCAGCAGGGCTCTGGGGTTTCAGGAAGGGACTGTCCCAGTCCTACCGGTAGCTGGAGATTGAACCTAGGACTTTTTGCATGCAAAGTAGATGCTCTACCACTGATCTACAGGCCTTAGAAAAAGAGAAGCAATCTTTGCCTTTCCCCCTCTGATTTCCCCCCTTCCTGCAACAGCTCGGCCCTTCACAAACCAGCCTCTTTTTGTTCCGTAATCAGTCTGCAGTTAAGAAATGTTAAGGGAAAATAATAATAATAATAATAATAATAATAATAATAATAATAATAATAGGTTTCTATAGAACAGTTTCAAATTAAAATTTTCATTTATTCTTAATGATTTTCATCTGCAAAAGGAGTGAATCAATTGGCAGAATGCATGAAAGGAATTTGAAATGGCAAGGTATACTACCTGTTTGCATTTAAGTCATATATATCCCCTGCTGAATGCTGAATGGAAAATACACACGCGTTCCCTGCTTCATCAGCCATACTACAGCATGTGGAAGCTGAGATACACAGTAACTTAATTTTAATCTGAAAATTGGAGGGGCCCCCCAATGCAATTTATTCATGGTGCTGTGGATTGGCATATGGTGTCTGTACGTTTTTATTTTATCACCTTGACAAAAAATTTAGTGTGTCAGATTGTGTTATGGAAACCTTGCATGTGATTCTGATCTTGCTATTTTACTTGGGTGCAAATTATTGGAACCAAGTAGTTAACCTGGCATATGAGAGATGAGAATCTGGCTCAGCCTGGTCTAATTTATTCCTGTTTTCCCTGACTTAATATAATCTCTACATTCATGTCAGAGAAAGCGCCAGCCTGTTTTTGCTGCCTTTCTTAAGAAATTACAATATGCTGAGACTTAGAAGCAAGAGTCTCATAATATACACAGATTTCCTTCCAGCCATTGCCACTTTAAATCCTCACTCAGCAGTAGTTTACATCAGGGGTCGGCAAGGCTTACCGGGCATGGGCCGGATCACTCCTGCGGAGATCCTCTGTGGGCTGGACCGGCGCAGCGCAATGCCGGAAATCGCGTCTGTGCATGTCTGCGGCCCCGGAAATCACTTCTGCGCATGCCCAGACGCAAAAAATTGCACCTGCGCGGAAGCGATTTCCGGCATCTGGGCATGCACAGAAGCAATTTCCAGAGCTGCGAAAGAGAGTCCCTGCACAGCACTGCGTCGGTTTAACGCAACACCTGGGGACTCGCTGAGTGGCCGGCTCGGTTCGGGGGTGGCTCATGGGCCGGTTAAGCAACCCTCATGGGCCGCTTCTGGCCCATGGGCCTTAGGTTGCCAACCTCTGGTTTACATAGTAGGCAGGTAATCAGTGCTGTCAGCTTTTAAGAGTATTTTTACATGTCCTACGATGCAGAGATGGGAAACGTTCAGACGTTATTGGACTTCAAGTTTTGTCATTCCCAGTCAGCACGCCAGTGGACAAAGATGATGTGAGTTGTAATCCAACAGCATCTGGAAGGACATAGGATCCCCATCCCAGATGTTTTGGACAACAACTCCCATCAGAACTAGCCAGCACAGCTGAAGTGGCTGGTGGGACTTGTAGTTCATATCTGGAGGGCAGCAGATTGGGGAAGGCTGTCATAGAGGGTTGGGTTGTATCTCAATTGCTGAATGGAATTCAGACAGCTTTCGACAGGTAGCAATTTGTTTGGTATTTCCACCAATAAGAAGCATTTTTCTGCAGAGAAAATCCGAGTGTGAATTTCCATTGTAATTATGAGTTGCACCCAAACAAGGAATGAAAGGGAAGATGCCTTGTCCAGTATCTCAACCCCCTCCCTCACTGCCACTCTGCTGGGCCAACTTGGACAGGTGCGTGAAACCACCCATCTATCAATCACCTGAAGCCAACATGGGGGAAATAAAGTTCTGATACACCATGTTCCCACCCCTGCCTTAGTTTAAAACTTTTATTTCATTCCATACAGGTTATGATGTTTCTCTGAACTTGTTGATCAATCTAACCCAGGCATCCCCAAACTCGGCCCTCCAGCTGTTTTGGTACTACAACTCCCATCATCCCTAGCTAACAGGACCAATGGTCAGGGATGATGGGAATTGTAGTCCCAAAACATCTGGAGGGCCAGATGCCAGATGTAACCCACTGCAAAATAGATCCTGGAAGTCGTCTTCTTCTTCTTCTTCTTCATCATCATCATCATCACTCATAGCTGAGTAAGATTGTCTTCTATGAACACAGTCTCAACAGTACGTTCATAAGTGACTGTGGAGGCCAATTCTGGATCCCCACAGTGGCGACATAGGTTTCTGGGTGGGAGTTGATCATGGTGAGGGTTTGCCAAGCGTGCCTTTCTCTTAGCACGTTTCTTCCTTTTGTCCTGAGTTTGAGCATCTTCAAAGTCCATGACACCTTTGGTAAATGTTGTTCTACAATTGGAGTGCTCACAAGCCCAGTGTTTCCCAATTGTTGGTGTTTATACTACATTTTTTTAGATTTACCTTGAGAGAATCATTGCTTCAACACTAGTTATCTTTGCTTCTTTCAGTACACTGGCATTAGTTCGCCTGTCTTCTCAAGTGATGTGTAAAATTTTTTGGAGACACCGTTAATGGAATATTTTGAGGAGTTGGAAATGATGTTAATAAGTGGTCCATGTTTCACAAGAATACTGTAAGGTTGGTAGTACTTTACAAAATGCTTTGTAAACAAGCATTTTGGTTTCCCAAACACTCTGCACTTCAATCGGGAGAAAGCTGCACTCAACAGAGCTCAGGTGATGCTGGGTTTCGGCATCAATGTTGGCCCTTGTGCCCAGGTATGAGAAGTGATCAACACTTTCCAACGTTACACTATTGAGTTAGATTTGTGGCGCTGCAGAGGGGTTGTTTTATGCTTGTTGGAAGTTTACTCATAAGCCAGCTCCACTGTGTTCAGTAGGCATGCCAGTATTGCAGCATGAGTGTGGTTTTTTAATAACATGCAGAAACAAGAGAACAAAGCAAAATACGAATGCTCTTACTGGATCTGGGTTCTGCAATAAGATCTGGGATTTGCAGTTTAGGAACCTGCTCAACTCAGGGAAGAGCAGTTTAGTAGTGTATTCATCTCCAGCAGGATCATGGGCACTGGGATACGTTTCCACTTGCAGCTGTCACCATCTGCAAGAAAAGGGAGAGGGTGACTAGGGCTGAGCTAAGTATGGGCTGAGTCTGAATTGCTGTAAGGCTGGGGCTTAGATTGTAATTAGCCTGGAAATTCTAAATGGGGGTGTCAGGTTGCTTTCTCGGTTGTTCAATAGAAACGCCCAGCCATTTGTCTTTTAGTTCTTTTATTCTGTGCCAAACTATATACAGTGCAGAGCTTAATCTTATCACGTCTGTTCACTCACTAGCAGAATCCGGAAGTGCCTCCTTCCGGTTTTGGCGCCAACACCACAGTCTTGGCAACCTAAACTGCCTCTTCCTTCTCCTACGTAATCTATGCGCCGGACCTGATGCCTCTCCCCCCGATCCAGCCTGCTGGGTGGTGCCAGGCCTCTCACTAAATCCCTGGAGCCCTGGCACTCCTTCTCTCCCAGCCACTAACTGCTTCTCCCCCGAGGGACTGCTGCTTTCACTCAAAGATGTATCTGTAGTTAAAACAGGTGGCTGTTCTCTATAAACACTAAGGGCTGGACTGGCAGGGGGAGGCAGATCCCTGACAGGGGGGTTGGAACTCCAAAGTTCTCAATGATCCATCCAATGCTGTTGGAGGTGCAGGAGAGATTTTTAATAATAGTAGCAATTATTTTCCTGCCCTAGCACAGGCCCCGGACCCTAATTCAAGCTGAATGAGTGTTTACTGTTTTCACAGAGAAGCTCCATTGAATGGCTAAGCTAACTTATGTTGCTGCTTCTTTTCCAGCTCTATAGCTTCTAAATTATTGCCATTTGCTATGCGGCTAAACTATATACGTGAATGAAGTTAGATAAAAATGTCATTTCACTTCGATTTTGGGTAGCCTCTATCTGATAAATATAATTGCATACGTTTATCATGATAGAGACTGTTTCAGAGTAATTTAAATAAAACCATCTTTTTTTTAAAAAAAAGGGTTTTTTTTTATTTTGTACATCTTACTTTGTGTGGTATTTTCAGGCTTATCTTTGCCTTATCTGCACACCATGTATTGTGTATAGTAATAATAGTTCATTTTATAAGGTTACAAATGTAATAGTTTGGAAAGAAGCTTGTAATAACTGATAACTATAAAGAAAAGCACCAAAAATGATGCAACTAACCTTTTGTGGAACAAAACCTGTTCCTAATATTTGACTCTTCGTATTATGAGATATGAAGCTTCACGCTACAAAACATGAGGGAAATGACCAGTAGCAAATGTAAAATGTTAGAATCTAAGATAAATGCCTGGCAGGCAGAATAAATGCATGGAATAGGAAAGGGAGTTCAATGTTTTATAAATTTGTTCTTGGTAACAAAGCAATTGGCTTTTGTTGATGCATTTATTTTGGTGTTTGAGATGCTACCATTTGTATTTCAGCTTTGTGAACCATCCTGCAAGTTGGCAGTATGCTTTCCTATTACAAATATGGGTCCTAACATACCGACATAGCAATCCTGTACTCTATAATTATTCTGTCACAGGGAGAGAAGATATGCTGCTATTGCTCTAGTGGATATGGCCACTGCATCCCTATGCAAGATTATCCTTATAGTATTTTTTTATAGTGTTGTACACTCCCTTGTTATCTTTTCTAGGCACATATAAATAAAGCAAAACAACTGGTTTGCAGCTCATGAAACTCGATTTTTACATGGTTTAGGGATGGCACAAGACTACTGAGAGGAATCTTGTGCCTTTATCAGCTGTGTGGCAGGCAGAAATTCAACAGATTTAGCTATATCTTGTAAGGAAATGTAAATCTGGGAAATGCTTCACTTGTTGACATTCTGTCTATCAAACATCTCCCTGATTTATTTTGGTGCTCTCTGCCCCAAATTTACTTAACTTTGAGAATGGCACAAAGCATACACAGCTGTCATGTAAGTTTGTGTGTGTCCTCTTTTGTAGATGTGGTAGAGGGTCAAATCCACATGTAGTGTACTGGACTCAGAAAATCTTGTTAGCAACCTGGATCACTTCTGCTTTGCAGATATCTTTATATTCTCCTCAAAATGTCACTGTAAGTGACATTTAATGCCACCTCGCATCCCAAGTCATATTAATTTTGCTATTGCAAAGTGGTATATTTCCACTAGAGGGGTGGAATTAAATATCCCAGTAAGGTAAATAAGAAATAAGAGTATCAAACCTCAAAGGGCCTTTACAGAAATTCTGTGAAAGTGGAGAGTGGCGGTGGCAAGCAGACAGGGAATAAGAATCTCTTTTATTTCTCCAGTCGCTTCTTCGTTAAAAGACTCTTTCTTTGAAGAGAATAGGGCTAACAGGGTCCAGTGATATATGTGCTTTTGTGTGTGTAATATGTAGTTCAACCATGTAGTGTAAGACTTATTTCCATATAAAATACCTTAGTGAAATATTAGGGCCCGCTTCAAGTGGGCTGTCACTTCTGCTTAGGGGAAACCATGTACATTTTCTGTTGTAGTGAGTGCCACCCAAATTTGTCTTGTTGTATATACAGCCAATCCCAGCTTCTTATCATATATACATAGGCATAAAAATTGCATGTACATAAAATGGTGTATATGTTGTATTAGGGTTGCCATATTTCAAAAATTTAGACGTTTTTGAGCAGTTTTTTCAGGAAAATCGGCAAAAGCAACACTGCAGACATGGGTTGCCATACATCTGTATTTTCCTGGACATTTTGCCGATTTCTGCCCGGACACTGCTTCCGACAACAGTATTCCAGGTATGTCCAGGAAATTCCGGACATATGGCAACCTGTTTGTTTTTAACATGTAACTGGCAATCTGTGTATGAAAATGTGAGACACCACTTAGAGGTGAATGTTCTTATGAACATAGTATTCTTATGACCCATACCATAGGCTACAAGATTGCTACATTCCTTCATAAAATCTGTACAAGTGGCATATTTAAAGGGTTAGCTGGTGACTCTGCTTCTCTTTAACTAACTCTTTCTCTATTTCCCACCTCCCTTCTCTTTATTTTAGGAATAGTGAAGTGATCTGGATTGAACTTCATGAAGTATGGTTCTAAGGGATAGCTGGCTTTGCGCTCACTGGGCATGGCAGAGCACAAGAAGGTGCTTGGTTGTGCTTGCTCTCTTATTATTACACACATCTGATTTGGAAGGCAGGAAATCGCATCCATTTGTCTGGAAAACAGGTAGGGATGCATATATTCTTCCTTACTGTGACTGTGGTTCTGTGTGAGTTTAGGCCAGTGGTGGTGTAGTGGTTAAGAGCGGTAGACTTGTAATCTGGGGAACCGGGTTTGCGTCTCCACTCCTCCACATGCAGCTGCTGGGTGACTACACTTCTCTGAAGTCTCTCAGCCCCCCTCACCTCACAGAGTGTTTGTTGTGGGGGAGGAAGGGAAAGGAGAATGTTAGCCGCTTTGAGACTCCTTAGGGTAGTGATAAAGCGGGATATCAAATCCAAACTCTTCTTCTTCCCCAAACCTGTACCTCCATGGTCCACTGGAAAATTGATGCAGATCTTGGAGGTCCACTTAATGATTTTACCTACCCGTTGTAGCAATTATAATGTGCTGCATGTTTTTTAAGATCAAACGTCTTCATTTTAGCTCCCCGTTAACTTTGCTGCTAATCCTTTCCACCCCTTTCAAGTTCCTCTTCCTCTTGTCACTTCCAATTTGTCCTGTTCACCTTCCAGGTGACAATGCTGCTGCTGTTCTTCACAGGTGTGCAGCAGAGCAGCTGAATGAAGCTTGTGGATCACGGTTTGGGAATCCCTAACATAGATACATTGAGCCAACCTGCCTTTTCAGAATATCAGGTGGTTCAAGCTCTTCAGAACATAGGTGAAGTTGACTCCTCTGAGTATAAATCTTTCTTCATGGAAAAACAAATTAGTAAGTGTGGTGCTAGATGCCATCTTCTTGATAGACTAGCTTTCCACATGCATTTTTTTTTAATGTGTTGCAGGAGTATGAAGATTCCTCTACACATTTTTCCCACCTGTATTCTGGTATAATTCCAGGGGGCTGTACTGCACATTTTACCTGAAGCTGTAGAGGAGTTGTTAGTCCTTTTTTTTTTTAAAGGAAAAAAAGATGTATAGTCTCAAAGATGCATAAGATAAAAATTACTTTCAAATTTAACCTGACAGCTGGGCCTACAGTAGTTAAGTACTGTTCCTATTTGCTTGTGTGTACAACTTGAAGGAAGACCAGAGGAAAGAACTTGGGACAAATTTCAAATCATGCATTTCTTTGGCAGTGACAAATTTTTGCACATGAGCAGAGCAGGAATTAGTCTGCATCTGCAAGTTGTACAAGGGGAAGTGGTCATTCCCTGAAGCAATCAGCCCATAATTTGAGTTTTAGCAGTTAATCAAGCATAGTTTTTCAAAGTCATTCTGGGTTTATGCCAAGACAAAGTTGGTTGTTTCTCCCTCCACTCTCCAAGTCTGGGTTTCTGTAGGTCTAAATGCCTTGTTATATCTGGAGTGCCACATGTTTACCATCCCTGGGACTTCATTCAAAAAAATTCAAGGGTCTGGGGGCAAGGGGAACACATATATCCAACAAAATTTTAAAGAGATGTCAGGCTAACCACTATTCTTTTTTACTGTAGTATCTTAACTTAATGTCCCAAATTATATCACACCTAAAAGATGTCTTAGAGATAAATATGTGTAACAGACTACGCATCTCATTCTTTTTTCCTTCAAAAAAGGCATAACGTATATTTCACTAACCTTGCATGTCTTGTCCAACAAGTAGCAAATGCAAAAGCAGTCATGTTGGGATTTCTCAAGACCACCTTTCTTTGCTTACCTCTGACAGTTTAAGCAATATGTTCATCACTTGTTTGTTAAGAAGAAGAAGAAAACTTTGCCTGAACCTTCCCCAAGGGTTTGTTTATATATACCGGTAATTATGTCTTCTCCGAGTATGACATAATCAGATACAGCCCAATAACACAAGAATAAAATACCACTAAAATCATAAAAATATGATAGATCCTGACTAGCTTAAGTTAAATTCCAACAAGCATATTTTAATCCAGAGTCCAAACCTCTGCAAATTTGCAGCATTGGTTGCCTCGAGTGGGAGAGAATTCCACACTTCAAATTATATAGGATGCCTGATCCCATGTCCCTACCTTGGGGGGGGGGCAAACCAGAGAGTGAGAAAGATCCCTCTTCTGACCCCAGAGCCCAGGTCAGCTGATTCTGTCAAATACCAGGGTTCAAGACAATGAAGATCTTTATAAGTCAATACCAACACCTTATATTTGTCCTGGTGATGTAGAAACAGCCAGTGCAGGCTCCACAAAGTAGACATTACATGACTGTGCAGACACACAGGTCAATTTTCTAAAGGCTGCATATTCTGCACCAGAACATCTTCAAGGGAACATCTTCAAGGGAAGCGTATCACAGAATTCATTTTGGCAATATCATAGCTGAAAGTCCATAACATCACCTTTTTATGTTGAGAAGAATGGTCAGTTCCACCTAATCAGGTTTACTCCATGTATTTTTATTGCACAGAAAGGAGAATGCATGGACCCAAAGTTTAACTATCTTGTGGGCCAGTTGTTTCAATTGTAATATATACATATAGCAATGTGCAGTAGAAAATAGGAATCACCGCCTGTTTTCCTTAAGGTCACTCTTAGTCATGTGAATGAGATAATTATCATCATGATTGTTATCATTTGGTTCCTTATTTCCATGCTCGGTTTTGACTTGGTAGTTTACTTTTCCCTGTGGAAAATGCAAAGATTCAGGCTCTGCAGCTGCTTTCTCGCACTCATGCTGTAATGAGCACACTGGAATGCAACATGCAATAAGTAAGCATGCTTAGGTTTGTAACCTTGACTTTATATCATAGTTAAACAGAAGCATTGTAAGCACATTGTGATAAATTTTAAAACTTGAAGATGTTGAAATTAGATTACATAAGAAATAACCTAATACAATCTGGAGCATTCTAAAAATAGATATTGTCATTTATATTCGCTTACTGAAAGTTTTAAGAAAGAAAAATTGCTATGTTACATATTCTTCTCAGAGCATAGCACATTCAGCAGAGATATGGAGTGCTGATCTCATGAAGTAGCTTGGGGGGAAATGTTTCAAGATATAATTTAAGAGTAAGTGAAGTTTCTCATGTTCATTGTTACATTTCTATTGTGAACTGAAAGTGTTTAGAGATGTGCATTGTTGTTCATAAGAAAGTGAACACCCTCCTTGGGTGCTTCTCCTGGAAATATTTTGACCTTTGCAGGTATGCCTTCATTGATTATATGAAATACCTCAGAAGTTTTAAAGATTCTTAAAATGCCATCGAAAATGAGCTAATCTCTATTTCTGTTTGTGGATATTTGTGATCAAAACACTTGTGAAGAACATACCGGTTTCTGATTTATAAATAGATGAAGTATCAGTGTAAACATGGAAAAGTATATTAAGGGAAACAAAACAGAATATAGCATGTGGTTCCTTTTCCTCACTGATAATTGAATTATGGATAATAAGGACAGTCATTATTTTGCAGGTCTTTAATGGTTGCATTCAACAAATGTTATTGTACTGGGCATAATTGTTTTGTAAGTACTATCCTTATTTTAGGATAAATTAGCAGAAGCTTGTTTGGAGGATTTTGCAAGAACCACTGCATTTTCCTATGCTTTGAATATTTATTTACACAAAATGCTCAACAAAGAGTGACATGGTTTTTTTTAATTGTTATTTTTTTATTGTGTGTTAAATTTTTATACCACACTTCATACGAATATCACAGGGTGGTTCACAACATAAAAATACAAAATAAAACACAAAATCCATAAACCCAATATGTTTCTCAGAAGTCGCCAATAAAGTTTGAGAGCACTAAAAGCTTTTATTTTGGGGAGATAATGGTTTGCATTTTCCTGCAAGGATCCCAGCTAGATATAGTTTAGAAGCAGGGAAAGGGTGAAAGCAGGGTAAGAGTGAGGTATCTAGCTAAGAAAAGGAAATCTTTTCCCCTAAGCCATTCATGAACAGAGTGGTGTGGATCAGCATATGAGGACCATAGAGCTTCCTGATGAGCATGGGATCTGACACACAGAGTAATCTCATTCAGGACAGGCTTGGTTGCTGGACAATACATGGCAAAGGACAGAGGCAGTGAAGTGCCATGAAACACCACAATCAGGGGCGTAGGAAGGGGGGCGGAGGGGGCGGTTCACCTCGTGTGCCACTCTGGGTGTGTGTGTGACAAGATGGCCCCTGCCTCCCCCCAGCTGTAGAGCGGCTGAGGGCGTGCGTAGTCTGTACGGGCGCTGCTTGCGCGGCATCCATACGGGCTGCCACTCTCTCTTGCCATCCATATGAGCTGCCTCTTGCATGGCGACTGTACGGGCTGCCGTACGGAGTGCGCATGCACGGGATGCCGCAATTGTGCAGTCCATACGGGATGCCGCACATGCACACTCTGTACGGGCTGCCCCGCCCCGGGTGCCGGAGAGGGTTCCTCCGCCACTGATCACAATTGGATTTTTTCACTGGAGGGTGGCTGGGGGATCACAAGAGTTCTCTGAGCCAATCAGTGTCCACTGCAGGAAGGTAGTGGTACTATCCTAGAAATTGTAAATTTAGACTTAATCCAATTACAGGAGAACATGCTTGCTGGAGGCTGCGCCTTAATTTCTGTGAAAGAAGGGTATCTACTTGCAATAGATGTAGCACATATTCTAGGGACTGATTAGACTTGCAGTTACATGATCCATTATGCATATCAGTTATTGTGAGAAATTACCTTATTGCTGCAGCCACTCTGGGGAGGATCTTCGGTGTGAACCACTGGGGCTTTCCTTAGATAAATGATACTGGGGTTAAACTTCCTCTGAATAATGCTGGAGCTGTCTCTGATTATGAGCGCTTCACCACGTTGCTTAGAGCGATGCCAAAATAAATACTTTGGGAAGGATTCACCTAATGAGCCCCACCAGTGGAAGTCCTGTCAAAGAGCAGGCAGTAATAACAACAACAAAGAAATCAGAATAGGAAAAACAACAGTAGCAGCAATAATTTTATCTTCTAGAGCTTTTTAAAACTGATTTTGTTTATACTGTTGCAATTTTCATTGCAACTTTGTTTTAGTTTTTACATTCGTTACTTTTGTGGCTTTATTATTCAGATTTTCCCACTTCTTTGTCAACATTAAAATCCATCATTTCCAAAAGTTGAAAAAAAATCAATTTAATATTAGAAATCTCACAGAAGTGTTATTTTTCTTGCAGATCATTAAATAAATGCATTAATTTATGGTGAGTGAGCCTTGTTTATCTATTTTTTTTGGTGTGGCCATGACTTGCCTTCCTCATTTAATTCTAATATAGGTAGTCAAATTAGACCAAATATTCACTTACTCTGTTTTTCCACCGAAGTTGATGTGAAAAATGCTCTCCCAGCATTTAGAATAATGTATTACTGCAGTGACTATGGGATCGTGTTGTTATATCAGTTTGGTAAAAAAAAAAATTATATCAATTAATAAAAGTAGCATTGTCAATGTTTATTGTTTTCTTTTCTGTTGCATGCCTTTGTTCCTTCTAGTATATCTTAACCTGATCACATCTGCCACATCGTTTCAAGATTCTCTCCCTTCTATCTGTGACCCAACATTTGGTGTTAATTATGTCTTATACAGTGGTACCTCGGGTTACAGACACTTCAGGTTATAGACGCTTCAGGTTACAGACTCCGCTAACCCAGAAATAGTACCTTGGGTTAAGAACTTTGCTTCAGGATGAGAACAGAAATCGTGCGGCGGCAGCAGGAGGCCCCATTAGCTAAAGTGGTACCTCAGATTAAGAACAGTTTCAGGTTAAGAACGGACCTCCAGAACGAATTAAGTTCTTATCCCGAGGTACCACTGTAATTCATACAGTTTCCAAAGAGCAATACACCATCTGGTCATGGTCTTATAAGAAAAACAACAACAATTTTTGGTCTTCCACAATGTATTGCATTCATCAGGGATGGGGTAACACGTGGCGTTGTTGGACCCCAAATCTCACCAACCCCAGCCACCATGGGTTGTAGTCTGGCAAAATCTGAAAGGCCATGGGTTCCTCACCCACTCCTGCCATACCTCTAAAGTCACCAGCTAACAGAAATTCTGTACCCACCTTATTACTCAGCTCTTAAGATGTTCTTACCCACTGGAAACTGGTCCATTAGGGCAAATGGAGGCAATGCCCCACCAACTTCAGTCTGCACTTAGTCCTCACCTGCCTGCTGCCTTCCATTCAACTACTCACAGTTTGAGCTTTGTCAGTCATTGGCCTGTCTCCACCTACTGGTGGTCTCCCAGCCTTCTGCGTTAGCAACCATGGCTCTTAACAGTACATCTTTGCACTTCTTAACTTATTCTTCACTGTGAGGTTTTATGAGTTTTTTTTTTAAATACCTCTGAGATATTTATTTTACTCCGTATGTGTGTTTAAATGACACACACACACTGATAGCGCCAGCCCTTTATCTTCCTGTAATATTTCCACAGTTATAAGATATTCAGAGCACAGCAACTGACAGACATTCATTAATGGCTTAATATCTTAATATGTCCAGATTGATTGCAACTGAACAGATCCATATACACATTTTTTTTCCACAATTCAAAATGCCCCTGCTCAGCATTTTAAACAAAATTAAAGATAGCAGCAGCAATGGGTGATTTTAGTAGGGCTAATTTTCCTCAGCATCCCTCTGTGTGCCACTGCAGTGCAATTCAACCAAAGTTAAGCTCTTTTCAAGCTTTTTGACTTCAATAGAACTGATTTATAAGAATGCCCTGAAATGTCTCCCACTGAATTCAATGGGATGCAGAAAAGGAAAGAAAAGATGTTTCACTTTTGCTGGATTATAATGTATGATTATTACATTCAAATGTACATTTTTTTTTCTTTTTAAAAAAGCATAATTAAAAGTGTTTCACTTTAGTGCAGTTCGGAATATGTATTACTGGGCAGAAACTTGCAGACTTTGCTGAAGCAGAGTTTCCTTTTATGCCCTATGTCTTGGAAGGCTGGTCATGAAAAATCACTTTTCAAATTAGAACTTAATAAAAAACTTTCCTGCTCCGAACAGTAAGCCCTACTCCCTATGCGATTAGTGGTTTCATTTCTTTCTCAGCAGTTGGGTAATGATTATAGCTCCAGATGCTGCGGGAGCGATAAAGAGATTGATTAATTTCACTTGAAAGGGCATATGTTCAAAGAGAATCCAATCGGAACACCACGAAAAGGGTGCTGACATCCTTGCAGCAAGAAAGCTTAACACAACTCGCTCCCCGACTGTTTCTCGGGAAAAGGATCTGCACACAAATATTATTCATCAAGTCAACATATGAAACGTTTAGCTTTTGCCTACTCAACAATGAGAGAGATTTCATTTCTGGGTGGTAGTTGTTTCGTGAGTTTATGCTGAATCATTCTAAAACACACACACACACGCACACACAACACAACACAATAGAGGTCCTGCTGTACTGGAAACTGCCAGCGAAACTAGAGTGAGTGCCTTCAGAGCTGACCTAAGCACTGAAGTATATTTGTTGAATGATTTATATGGATAACCCAAGGCTAATTGCTCAATAATATTGCTGTGTCTGAAGATCAGTTGAAATGCCTGTGAATCAGCATGCTTGTAAGGATGATGCTTTGGAAGGAGGGAGGCAGCCCGGCATCATCCTGTGCTACGGTTTAGTTGTGTCAGCTTGTACCATCAAACGAGGCAGAGTCTCCAGTACCTTCTCCCCCAAATTCTAGTTTTAACAGTACAATAAATCAGGTGGGGGTCCCTTAGGCCCGGGGCCCCCAAATATGGGCCTTCAGACATCTGTCTGGCCCTTGGAAACCTCATTCGCTGGTCCTGCTTTGCACCCCAACTTTTTTGAATGACTAGAACGTGTCCTTGAATTCTGATATTGCTTGCTTATCTGGGTGGAGAACAGAGAGGGGCATACAAGGGTGAATAAAAAAGTAGGCTACTGGACAAAGATATAATAATAATAATAATAATAATAATAATAATAATAATAATAATAATAATTTGTCATTCTGTTCACTTTTGCCTGTGGTCCTTCCCACCACCACTGCGAAATGGCCCTTGGAAATGACCCTTGAGGTAAAAAAAAGGTTCACTACCCCTGAAGTAGGAAGGAACGTGCTGGACTGTTCACACAGCAACTTAAGATTTGTGTGTATGTGTTAAAACAGAAATCCTTGGCTATGTGGTCTGGAATGGTAAGCTCCACCCCTAATTGCTTAGAATTTGTCCCCACTCCCAGCAATTTACTGAATATCCTGCCAAGTTCTGTGGGCAACAAATTGATTCTGTGAAAGGGGACAGGGATACTCGCCTCAGCTTTAGTTATTGCAGATTCTTCAACAACCCACTTTTGCTTTTTTGAGGGGTTTTTTTTTTAAAAAAAATCTAGTTTAAAAAAGAAACCCTTGCAAATCATTCAACGGCCTATTACTTTTTGTATTCCTAGACAGCATCTTAAAAAGCAGAGACATCACCTTGCCGACAAAGGTCCGTATAGTTAAAGCTATGGTTTTCCCAGTAGTGATGTATGGAAGTGAGAGCTGGACAATAAAGAAGGCTGATCGCCGAAGAATTGATGCTTTTGAATTATGGTGCTGGAGGAGACTCTTGAGAGTCCCATGGACTGCAAGAAGGTCAAACCTATCCATTCTTAAGGAAATCAGCCCTGAGTGGTCACTGGAAGGACAGATCCTGAAGCTGAGGCTTCAATACTTTGGCTACCTCATGAGAAGAGAAGACTCCCTGGAAAAGACCCTGATGTTGGGAAAGACTGAGGGCACAAGGAGAAGGGGACGACAGTGGACGAGATGGTTGGACAGTGTTCTCAAAGCTACCAACATGAGTCTGACCAAACTGCGGGAGGCAGTGGAAGACAGGAGTGCCTGGCATGTTCTGGTCCATGGGGTCACAAAGAGTCGGACATGACTAAACGACTAAACAACAACAACAAATGCATCTACTGTGCTTTCATAAACAAAAATAACAAGGCGGTATACAACATATATAAAAAACCTACTATGACATCAATAAAGACTGATTGCTTTAAAAAAAGCACGTCCCAAAGGCCTGCCTCAATGGTACAGATTTTAAAAGGTATCTGAAAGGAGGCAGAAAGTAAATCCTGATGGACTTCTGTTGGCAAGGAGCTCCACAGGGCAGGGTCTGCCATACCAAAAGCTTGGTTCTTGGTGAAGGCCAGCAGCACTTCAACATCATGGGGGGTCACCAAAAGTGCCCCGTAAGAAGATCTCAATTATCAAGGATGGACGATAAGGAATCAGACTAATGTACTTTGGGCCCAAGCTGTTTAGAATTAAGCACAGGAACCTTGAACCCAACCAGGTAGCAAATTGGGAGCCTACCAGTAGATCCCTCTCTGCCTTTGGACTGCCTCTGCTCTTTGCCTTCATCTGTGCCCTTCTGCCTCACCACAATAACACACAGTCTTAGATTATCAGCCCAAATAGTATGTTCATATTTTCTTTTTAGATTTTATTACTCATATTTTTGCATAATGAGAAAAAAATTGATTCGTTTTAGCAAGCTAAGGCATCTAGATAGCAGTGGCTGGTGATAATCTTGCAGTTAAACTGCATCTTCCCATGATAGCTTATCATATATTACTAGTAATCTAATCTATATTTTGCCTGACAATTTCATTTATCTGGAATACATTATGGAACCATAATCCTCACATAAGTTTCTAAAATTCATTATTATTTTTCCCAAGTCTAGCCTAGTCAAGAAACACTCTCAACTTTCCTCAGTGTGAAGTTAATGTCAGGCAACATTAAATTCCAGACCAGTAACAAGGTTAAAGTCCATTCTCTTTTGATCCTTCAGAAATGGTTCTATGTGTCATTTTATATGCCTTCTTAATAGGGCAAATCATTTTTGCTTCTAGTCCCTTGGAAGCCCTGAGACATCGCTGTCTTTAGTTATGACATTTTATGCGTATGGAAGATTCCATAATTAAATTAGTAATGTGCATTAATTATACATTTCTTTCCATAGTAGTTGTCTGTGCTGTTGGCTCTATTAGAAAATGGCAGAATACCATCAGAAAATTTAAAAATATACAGCAGTAATTAAAATCTTTTAAAACTATTCTAACCAGCTTTCCATCTGCTAAGATGTACTGGGGTGTGTGGTATTACACAGAAATTGGTAACCAATGCATTTTAGCTTTTCCTGTGTATAATTAGGCATTTCTGAACTCATGACGAAATGCATATTGTTATTTGTACCATTTCCAAATCCAAGCAGCTCGTGTTCTTGACACCGTCCAGTCAATTTTCAAACCGTTCTGTTCCAACTCCATTGATATGGTTTGAGGCCTGAGCGGAAGGGCTACTGTGGTTCATAGATAAGATGTGGTTTTTTCCTGGATCTTTGTATTCTCCACAGTCTCTTAGCAGCACCTGATGGAGCACAAATTGATTTTCAGTGGGACTGATTAAGGTTTATTTTTTATCAATTAACTGTCTAGCTTTTAACTAATTAATCTGTCAAGGTATATAATATATTATTCTAAAGGGGACATTTTGGGAATGTTAAATATAAGATGCTCTTAATTAAATAACAAAAGAAAATTATTCGGGCTGCAATTTGCACCAGGTTACTGTATAATTTGCCCTACTAAAGGCAACAAGGGTTAGATTGTGCTTAAACTTGGGAACACCTTGTTGCTTGAGAGCATACAGGTAACAGGCATCTTACTGGTTTGAATCCATCTTACATCTGTTTCCTAACTCAAGGGTCAGATACGCAGTATTTTGCACCACATTTTTACAAACAACATTTGGTTTTAATCTTATAACAAATGTACTATTAAAGTCCACAATAGGGAAATGACACTATCACTGTTTTCAACCCTACTTGGGAAAGTGAATGAGTGCTTCTACACGGTTGGGAAAGGACCCATGCAATCATGAAACAAGCCCTGATGGGGCTTTAGACTTCTTTTTCTAGAACAAGGATAGGGAACCTTTTTCAGCCTAAGGGCAGCATTTCCTCATGAATAACTTTCCAGTGGGAGGTAGGGGGAGTCCTCTCCCTTGGGTATTTCTGTATTTCTCCTTTTGATGTACAGAGCAAGGCCACCTCCAGAATACCCTTCCCTGTCCTTCCTGTAGAGACAAACATGCCCCACTGGTTATTTCGATTCTACAGTCATACCTTGGTTCTCGAACACCTTGTGACTCAAACGTTTTGGCTCTCAAACACCACAAACCTGGAAGTGAGTGTTCCAGTTTGTGAACTTTTTTTGGAAACCGAATGTCCGACGCAACTTCCATGGCTTCCAATTGAGTGCAGGAAGCTCCTGCAGCCAATCGGAAGCCACGCCTTGGTTTTCGAAAGCCGAACAGACTTCTGGAATGGATTATGTTCAAGATCCAAGGTATGACTGTACTAGGTTTCTGTTATGCTCACTTGATCTCCTTTAAGACCAAGCATCATGGCTTCGAGGCTTCTAGCGCTAACCTACAAACACTTCCGTATGGTATCTCGCTCTTCAAATGTCTTCAGTATTCCTGTTCTAGCCTACAGTGCTTTGGTGTCCTTGAAATACTAACGTATGTCCCTGCACTCTCAGTGCTTAATTCTACCTCTCCTCCTTTGAACAATCATTAACATCTCCCTGCTCATCCCTGGGAGTTGATTGGTTCTGAACAGCATGCTCCTGATCACCTGCTGGCTCTTTAGAAGCTTGACTCTCCACCTTTTTTTATTTTAAGGGCAAGCAATCTAGTTCCATCTGGCTCTAGTGGAGCCCATTCCTTTTGTACAGACCCAGCGCCTAACCGCGTCCCACTGTGTCTTAACAAAGTCAAAGCTCTTCTCCCAACACTACCATATCACCCATGCATTCAGACTACACAGCTGAGTCTTTCTAGTTGGCATTGTGCAGGGAACCTGTCTAGGTGGTCCTGTGCATGGAAACTGTAGCATTTCAGAGAAAGTCACGTTGAAGATCTTAGCTTTCAACATCCTACTTAGCAGGCTCTCCAGGAGCTTCTGCAAGCTGCACACCCATCACACACCTAGCTATCAAAGTCGCTAATGATTGAATCACCCACTACAGTGGTACCTCGGGTTAAGTACGCTTCAGGTTAAGTACGCTCCAGGTAAAGAACTCCGCTAAGAACAGAAATCGTGCTCTGGCGGCGCAGCGGCAGCAGGAGGTCCCATTAGCTAAAGTGGTGCTTCAGGTTAAGTACACTTCAGGTTAAGAACGGACCTCCGGAACGAATTAAGTACTTAACCCGAGATACCACTGTATCTTCCCTTTCCTCAGGAGGAGTATTCTAGGTACAATGGGATAAGTGTTCATCTCCCAAGTAGTGGGCCCCTTCTAAGGGATTATTTCTGTCTTCCGTTGTCTTCTGTCTGTCTACCTCCTCCTAGACCAGTGATGGCTAACCTTGACAGGCCAGATGTTTTGGAACTACAACTCTCATCATCCCTAGCTAACAGGACCAGTGGTCAGGGATGATGGGAGTTGTAGTCCCAAAACATCTGGAGTGTCAAGGTTAGCCATCACTGTCCTAGACTCTCATACTCCATGGCAAGATGGGAACTATCATCCTGGTATTGAAATGCAGTTATCACACCCCCAAAGGTCTTGTCTGCCAGCCTCTCTCAGCCACATTGGCCATGAGGGAATGAGCCAAGAGCTCATTGCACCGAATACAAATCCACAATTTCTGCCAGTAGGCAGAGAGTTGTGCTTGTGACAGTCTCGGCAATATACTGGAAAAATCTCACACCCCTGCTGTCTTTCTACCTGTGACAGAAAAAGAAAATGCTTCATGTAGATTAGCAGGATGAATGAAGGTCCAAAGCAAAAAATTTAGACATGGCAGCTGGAGAAACCCTTGGCATCTAAATGTAGGCCATAAAAGTAGGAAAAACAACAACCTTTGATTCAGCCAAGGCACAATAGGAGATTAAATCCACATGAGTGTGAAAAATTGAGCAAGGCAGGAAGAATGTAGCCAGAGAGGTAGTGATATTGGACTGTAGGCCAATGATATTAATATACCCCTGCTTTAATATACCCCTATGGTTCCCAGCTAGTCAAATTATGTCAGCACCTTCAGGATTAGTTCTATTCTTTCCACATTTGCCACTGCTCTATTGCAGGCCTGCATAACTAATCAGCCAGCAAGCATATTTCAACCCACTATCCATGAAATGAGTCTCACCAGAAATTTAGGCTTCCTCCCATTATAATTTCTGCCTGGGACTAGTGAAACGGGGGTTCTCTGTATGGAGTGTAATCCAACATAATGCTATTGTGATTGCTCCATCAGCACAAGCATTTCTGCTTGCCAGACAAAATGAAAGGCCCTGTCTCCCCACCCTGCATGCTGCTCAGGGGGTTCTTCAGAAACCCCCCCCCCCAGCTGATTTGGAAGGGGCGGGACACATACCAGGGGAGGAGATGAGAGAAAGTCCCATTGCACTAGTGGGGATCATTTAGCTTGCTCCCACCAATGCAACTATTTAGTGCATTGGTGCCCTATGTTTTGCCTGGTGGCTCTCAAGCGGTTCCTAGTTTTGGCCCTCCTAGAAAGTTATGTGAAATCAGAACACACTTTAGGAAGTTTAGCAATGAAGGTGTACTAGGACAGCTCCAGTACTTAACATTTTCACCTCTTTAGTGTGTATTGATGGGCGTTTGACTGCTGACCTTTACTAGAATACCTTCTGAAAATGCACAGACGGTGGCTGAATGATATTTGAGGATAACAAGCCTATGACACTGGAATAAATTGGGCTTTTGAGGAAGATAAGGGATTAAAGCTGTCCCCTGCAAATGGATCTTTCTGAAAAACAGCATCTGTACGTACTACTTAAAGTCTCAAGGGATGGTGTTGCCACACCTGTACATGAAATTTGCACTATTACCATAAATAATAAAAGCTAATCTTGGGTCTCCACCAACATTTATCCTTATACTTGCTGTGGAAACAGCAAAAGGATGTATCTACCGCAAATTAAAAAGTTGCCAGGTGAATATCTTCACCTTTGCTGATATTCTCATTAGTTTGTCCTTGATTGATTCTGGGAGGAATAAACCAGCTTTCGGAGCCCTCACAATGATTTAATCATTACAGCACACAAGGTCCCAAATCAGATTTGAGGTACATTTATAAGTGTGCGGGGGGGGGGGGGAGGGAACTAGTGAACAGCTGCTGCTCATATAGGGTGGCTGATAACTGATAGCACCCAACTGGCCTGTTACTAATGGATTCCCTCCAGGCCTTCTCTGAAAGATCATAGGGATGAAAGTAAAAGCGCTATTTCATCTGCAAAATATATGGGGCTTTATTCACAGATACCTGTGTGCACACAGCTATGTGCTTACAGTACCATGTGCAAGAGCAAGATTCACCAAGGCTTGTTTTTTTATCTTGCTAAACCATGGTTTTGCATATAAGAATAAATGCAGAATATATGCAATACACCTGTGTGTATATATATCTATGCAAACATATGCAGATATATACTACAATATAAGAATGTATATATATAAGAATATATGCAAACATATGCAAATATACATATGCAAATATATACTACAATATAAAAATGTTGCTGTATCATAGCAATAAATACTCATAGACACTAGAAAACAATCCCCCTTTCCTTTTCATCTTTTATGAAAACAATAATACTAAATAATTTTCTTTGTACAGTACTTGTGTTACACATTATTTGTGCACGTGTATATGTATGTATCGGGACGCGGGTGGCGCTGTGGGTTAAACCACCGAGCCTAGGGCTTGCTGATCAGAAGGTCGGTGGTTCGAATCCCCGCGACGGGGTGAGCTCCCGTTGCTCGGTCCCTGCTCCTGCCCACCTAGCAGTTCGAAAGCAGTCAAAGTACAAGTAGATAAATAGGTACCGCTCCGGTGGGAAGGTAAACGGTGTTTCCGTGCGCTGCTCTGGTTCACCAGAAGCGGCTTTGTCATGCTGGTCACATGACCTGGAAGCTGTACGCCGGCTCCCTCGGCCAGTAACGCGAGATGAGTGCCGCAACCCCATAGTCGGACATGACTGGACCTAATGGTCAGGGGTCCCCTTTACCTTTATATGTATGTATCAGGAGAAGCTCTTTAATGTCCCATGCTTTGAGCTGCATAACTTAAGCCTCTTGGTAGAAAATAAAATAAAGAGACCTCTTCTCAAGATCTACTGACTTCTTTCCCTTTGGGGAACTGTGTAACTGCAACCTCTCACGGAATAGCCTTCCAGATCTGGCACGGTTCCCCTCATCCAGATTGCCTCCTCCTAGGCAGGAAGGATTACTTAAAAATGCTTCTTTTTCCAGTTGACCTTTGCCTTCACAACAAGGTTGTTGGAACTCCACTGTGTCCTGTATTGCTCTCCCTCCCTCCCTCCCTCCCTCTCTCCCTCCCTCCCTCCCTCTCTCTCTTTCTCTTTCTCTTTTTGAAAGTCCTAAATCTTAGCTTGTTCTCTGGTCAGCTGAACTAAGTGACCACACTCTATTTAGAACTAGTAACAGAATAATTAAATAAAAGCACTTTTAGCTTAAGCGACAGTTTCAGTATTAACACCAGTGACCCATGATTAACTATGTGAGCCTCAGCAGAACATTCTAATTGAAACATAATAAGTCAATCTCATCTGCCACTATGTAATAACATGGAGAAACTTGTTTCGTGTGTGTTTTTTTAAACCCTGGCTGGAAAGAAGCATTTCAATTTAAAGAAGCATGTAAATTTAAACAGGAAAAACAGGTAGGGAAAAACAGGAGTCCACATCGCCATCTGGTGGCACAATGTTAAATCGCATATACAACACATATGAATCGCTTTTTCTTTACCAGTCTAGCTGAGTCCACTGTCTTTTCACCATTCCCGATTCATGCAAAATGGCTCACAGTGTCCCAGGGGCTAAATAAATATCATGTACTTATAGATGAGCTGTCAAATGAACATAAAAAATAGTCAACAGGATTTTTTTCTTTAGTGTGCAACAGCTCATTCCTAACCATGTCTACTCAGAAGTAAGTCCTATTGAATTCAGTGGGGACCTACCCCTAATAAGTGGGTTAGGATTGCAGCTCTTGGAAACTTGGGAAGAGAATGTTTCCCCCTCTTGGTGTATGTTGCTAAATTCTTGATGCTGATCATTTGTGCAGTTTCATACACTGACATCTTATGCAAAAAATGTAGATGGAAGAAATCATTTGATGCTCTGCTTGCTTTAACATTTTTATGCATTTCAAACTGTGGTGTGTATCTGACCCAATTCTCTCTTCAAATTCGTGGGGGGGGGGGATTACGTGGAAAATATAACTTTAATTAATTACTTGTTTTGATCTGTTTTTTTACTCTGATAGCTGAAATTTCATGTACAATTTCATCCACTTCTAATAATAAAAAACCACCCTTCCATTGCTTCTCAGGAGATGCTATTGATGTCCTCTCCTTTAAGGCATACATTACAAATTAAATGTGAGAACCTGCAGCTAAAAGAAATTGCTCTAAGGCACTGATTTGCAGGGATGAAAAATCAATAACAGTTTCATTAAGGAAAAGAAGGATGGGAAGTTTAGACATGCTTTTCTTTTTCCTTTTTATGAAAAAAAGAAAAGAAAAGGGACAATCACTGATCATTTTGCTCTGTTGTATCCTAAGAAATTAGTTACACAACACAGCACTGATTAGGTGGATTTTCAAGCCTGTACAACTGTCCTGAAACAGCCATCCAAAGTAGAAAAGGCAGATTAATAAATCTTGCTATGTAGAAGAAAATGGGGTGAGGTGCTCTTAGTTGCTGATGATATCCAGCTCTGCTTTCCTGTAACATCTGAATCAGGAGAGGCTGTGTAAGCTCTGGACTGGTGCCTCAATTCAGTGGTGAGCTGGATGGGGGGCAATAAACTGACTCTGAAACTTGGCAAGATGGTGGGATTGTGGGTGGGTGGTTCCCTAGTCCAGGTAATTGGTCAATTTCCTGCTTTGGATGGGGTCATCCTTCCCTTGAAAGAGCAGGTTCATAGTCCAGGGCTTCTCCTGGACCATCTAAAGGAGCGTCTCCACCCCCATCGGTCAGCCCGGACATTGAGGTCCAGCGCCGAGGGCCTTCTGGCGGTTCCCTCGCTGCGTGAAGCCAAGTTACAGGGAACCAGGCAGAGGGCCTTCTCGGTAGTGGCGCCCGCCCTGTGGAACGCCCTCCCTTCAGATGTCAAAGAGAACAACAACTACCAGACCTTTAGAAGACATCTGAAGGCAGCCCTGTTTAGGGAGGCTTTTAATGTTTAATAGATTACTGTATTTTAATGTTCTTTTGGAAGCCGCCCAGAGTGGCTGGGGAGACCCAGCCAGATGGGCGGGGTATAAATAATAAATTATTATTATTATTATTATTATTATCTTTGTCACCAGAGACCCAGATGACCTCAGTGGCTAGGAGAGCCTTCTGCCAGCTACAGCTGGGAAGACAGCTACCACCATATCTGCACCAGGGTAGCTGGACCGCTGTCATCCATGCTCTGGTAACATCCATCTGTATTTGGGTGTGCTGTATTTTGGGTTGCCCTTGATGTTGGTGCAGAAGCTGTAGCTGGTGCAAAATGTGACAGGATGCAAAATATCCACTGGGGCAGGATATTGCCAACGCATTACCTCACTGTTGAAAGATTTGCACTGCCAGTTAGCTACAGGGCTATGTTCAAAGTGCTGGTTTGGGTGTTTAAAGCCTTATACAACTTGGGATCAAGGTGCCTGAAAGATGGTTTCACTCCTTATATACCCAACCAAACTCCACACTCTTTAGGTGAAGGCTTTCTGCAGCTACCATCGTATCAAGTAGCTGGTTCCACACAATGTAGGAATTGGGCCTTTAGTGTTGCAGCAACTTTGGGATCCCTTCCCCTTGAATATTAGCTTGGTTGTCTTTTAAGTTAAGACATTTCCTAGTTTGTTTCAGTATTGTAATTGTTTTTAAGATAGATTTTATTGTTTTATAACATGTTGTTTGTCTCCTGGGCTCCTGGTGGAGGGGGGGGAGTGGGCTGTTCAACAAAGTAAGTTTGAGGCAGCTTAAATATATTTTAATATATAATAGGTTTACACAGTCTGTAGCCTCCATGCTATATGTGGGCCACCAAGCATGTATTTTGGCTTGGTAATAGTCCTTTTTGTTTGCTTGCCTGGGACTGTATAAATAAAATGAAAGCAACTAGAAAACCAGACTACGATAGTTTATGGACTCCATAAAAATGTGGGGGGACCACCTGTTGTGCAAATATATCATATTTTGAGTCTTTTGACCAGGCATTTTGTGTGTGCACTATGAATGTTTAATGTTTGTTCACTTTCTTCTCTGTTGGGATGAGGGAGGTTAGTTACAAAGCTGAATAAAAAACAGATTCAACATCCTCCCTTGTGGTGGGTTGTGAGATTTAGTTTGGGCAAATATGTCCCTCCACTCAGCTAAGCCAACCTCCCACTAGTAACCACCAGTGGAGTGATGCAAGTGCCATTTGGCTGGTACAGAGTTTATCCTGTGGGCAGGTGGAAGTGCCACTGGTGGAATCCCTGTTGGCAGCAGTCACCAGAAGACCCCAAACACGGCGCTCTGGAGCTAAGGAGGGGCTGAGTAGTCTAGGATCTGTTGGATCTCAAGCTGGATCCGCTGCTGTTGTGTGATGGCATTGGACCTGTTTGAGGCCTTGCTACTCTGTAAAGCCTTAACAGGCAACAGCCAGGGTTTGGAATGCCCCCAAGTTGGCGGAGAAGAAGGAACATGTCTCATTGTTTGCAGGATTATAAAGTCCCTGTAAACCACAGAATCCACTTACTGCTTGATAACAGTTCCACATGTCCTTGCTGTATGCAAGGTGTTTTGTCTTTTTGAGGCATTAGACTTAGTCAGCCCTGCAGCTGCCAGAGCATTTCAGAGTTCTGTAGCTGAGATTTATCTGTGCACATTTGGGTTGTAAAATGTCTCGTATCGTATGCGGTGAACAAAACAGAGAACACTATCATGTATGGCATATTAATCCCAGGTCCTGTTCAGATGTCACAAAAGCAGATGGCATGGGATAACCAGTGCTATTTAAAGGTCTTTTGTAGCAGGCAAGACTTAATGCTTTCCTTCTCCTCCCTAAGGGCTTCTATACCTCCTGCTGACATCAGTATCAATCATGGAAAGATGAGAGTAATGAAAATGGAACTCTGGCAATCGCTCGATGCCATAAAGGTAGAAAGGTAAAGGCATCATGAGAGGGTCAATGCCACTGGCTTTACCAAAACAGGCAAAGAAAACAAATGTACCCTAGACTCCAGCCCAAATTTTGTTTGCAGTGATCGTGGCAGTGCAATAATATCCAAGAGCATTGATGTTTCCTCTTCTTCTTCTTCTTCTTCTTCTTCTTCTTCTGATTAGAAATATTATCTAGGTTTTAAAATCAAGTTTTTATTTGCCCGCTGTCATTTAAAAATTCATCCCGTCTTGCCCCTCTCAACTACTTAACTGAAAAACCAGCCACATCAGGCTCCTCTATTTTCAGGGTACATCAAAGGGAGAAAGTGAAAGGCCACTCCACTGGCCAAACTGTTAGCAACGTTTGGCTTCTCCTCTCCTTTGGTTGTGTTCCATCCCATCTGGTTCTTATAAGAAATTTGTTACTATAAGGAGTAGTGCCTGAGGTTGTTTTCCTCTCTACCTTCTGTGAAAATGGATGCTGGACAAGATAAACCTTTGGTCTGCTTGAGGAGTGATCTTCTTGGGTCCTTATTTATCTACTAAAGTGAGACCTCTATTAGTAGAAAACAGTGAACTTGAAGAAAAAGTTAAGAATTTAATATTTATATATTATACATAGTCCTTTTAAAACACAGTCTCATTTTTATTGAGTCAGATCAATCTTCTGTTTGGGAGTCATTCTCCAACCTTCTTAGGAAGCTCCTGCATTTTCATAAATTTGTGGGCACTCATTAATTGCTTTCAGATTCTTAAAAGCCTTTCGGTATTCATGTAAAGGCTGAATTGATACCCAATTGTCTTCACAGCAGATATAAGGAACCTCCCATTGTCTACTGGTGCCTCAAATAGAAAGCTGAGATATTGGCATCAAAGGATGCTACCTTGAGCACCTTTTCCCTGGACTGCCTTCTGCAGTTGAGCTGTATGATCAAGAACATTGCCAGCTTAGAATGTGGAGAACACAAAATAGAATGCCTTTCACATGTTCAGCATCTCTGCCATTATATAGGTAGCATTTAATGGTAATCAGAATTTCCTTTGCCAAAATAAGGTTTGTTGTATACCATGTCCATTCATCCATTGCACACAGATATTGGTTACAATCTGAAATTGTCTTAAAGCTCTATCCTATTATCCATTGAGGAGCACAAATATGGGAAGTACTGGGAAATGTGACTGAAGGTGACATTTGTCTAGGAATGCATATGCCATCTTTGTAGTTGCAGACAGTGCAGAATATAAACTCACAATTTGTGCATATTTAGAGAATGTATGTCTTTAAGCTTTACATCTACCCTATACTATTTGATGCCATTTTAGCTTTGTATTATTATGCCTTGGTGATAATAACACATTGAGACAAATGCTGTCAATGCATATGGCAGTTATAGGCCTGTTTAGTGTTCCCATTATACACTCCCATTCTGGAAAATGTAATGACCAACCCATTAAAATGTACTTAGGACTGATTATTTTGGTCAGCAGCAAGATTTATTTGCAAAAGCCTGCATGGCTTTCTCTCTGGCTTTTTAATTTTAGCATAAAAACTGAAAGGAGAGCACAAGTGAGCATGAGCATGAGCCTATTTCGTAGCTGTATTGTTTGAGTCTTTTCAGGGCTGCTTGGTTTTTAGGATTATGCTGTGGAATGGACAATTTACTTGGGTATCCAAATACATATATAACCAGGAGAATAACCTTCCTGTTAAGACACAGTGTTTTTACAGGTTTTGGTCCCTAAACTTTTCTGCGATGGCTGTGTTTCAGCTTTGTGGCTGTTCAGATTTATAGGAGTAGAAAACAACATCCTACACAGCCAGTTTCACAACGAACCAAAGGCAAAATTTGACTTGTTATTCTTGAATAGCTTACTAATTCATGCTACATGGAAAAATGATTTAGAGACTTAAGACACTTTTTAAAATGGTCTGTGATGTGGCCTGCTGATATAGTGGAAAAATTACAATTCTATTGCAGGTGCCAAAACTGGTTTACCTCTTTCAACCCCAAGCAGTTTCACTGGGATACTTTTTGTATTGTGTGGAGCCTTCCTTGTTCATACAATCAGCCTTTTATTTGTCTCATGTGATAGCTCTAAGGCAGTGATGGCTAACCTTAGACACTCCAGATGTTTTGGGACTACAACTCCCATCATCCCTGACCACTGATCCTGTTAGCTAGGGATCACTGCTCTAAGGCGTTCACTTATGTACACTGTTGAGAAGCTAAGTTGCTATATGTTTTCATCTGTACAAACAATCATGGATCCAGGATATGGAAAGTTGGGAAGAGCAGTATGATGGCAGTATGATGATATATCTTGCTCAATGGTTTAGTTGCTGAACTAAGGCTTGAATGTATTGGTTTGCTGTTGATCCTGGATTGGATTGCTGATGGATGTTGATGATAGTGCAAAAGACATTCAGTCTTTTGATAGTGCAAAAGACAGTCTTCACGGTGGGATAGGAAAGAGAATGCTACGTCTTATAATTGTGTTTTCCAGTAGGCAGGGAGGGAACACGACACAGTGTTTAGCCTATTCATACTTGCCCACATGTGTTCACATCCAGTTGTGTTCTTGTGTGATCCATGATGGTTTAGATTTGCATGAAGATTCAGATCGTTGTATAGAGTGCAAGGTTGACAGGTTTTGCAAGGTGAGTGGGAAGAATACAGATCAGACTTGACTGAAAGCTACGGTGCAGACTTGGGGTGTAGAGTGAAAAACTGAGAAGTGAAGCTGCAATTGGTGGAGACAGCAGTTTGCTGAAAGAAGGAAGTCTGGGTGGAAAGAGGGCCTGTATAAAAATCACACAATAGGTATAAGTATAGAATGTGCTATGGATTGCTGAATGGAAAGAAAAATGGATAGACAAGGGCATTTTGGAAGTTTGGAGCTTTATGGGCATTGAAGACTAAAAAAATGATAGGAGAAAAATTTGCATCATGATTTTAACTGATAACTCTAAATTTGGATATGATCGATTCCTCACGATAGTGGGTGTTTTGTACTGGTGTACTAAATTGTACTAAATTGTACTGGTGTATTGCATGGTATAATCATGAGTGGTATATCCTACCTAACAATGTGAGGTCAGATCTTAGTATAATCAGCAAAATAGATTTTATTTACCTGTTCTAAGTTTTCCTTTATACTCTCCTTCAATCATATTCACATGGCAATTTAAAAAAAGAATGAAACAATTAAAATGTAAATATAATGTGTGTGTGTGTGTGTGTGTGTGTGTGTGTGTATAAACGAAAAGTCACACAATCATAAAAGAAACAAGCAAAATCCGCAACAGGGACAGTAGAAATGATGCCAGTTAACACTCAGGAAAGGTTTCCTTGCATAACATAGCTAGGTATTGGTGTAAACACAAACTGTACTTTTATATATGGATGTGATTTTAAAACAATCGTGGACAGATGCTGTGAAAGTCTTTAAAAAAAATTGTTCAAGACCATAGCAAGTGATCAAGAGACAAATCCTCAAAACTGACTTAGCCCCTGTCTTAGCAGGGTTGTACCCAAAGCTTTGGTTGATGTATACTGTGCGTACTGAGCTAATTATACAGTACCGCAGTTAGTCAACTTAGTTTTTCATGGGTTGTAGATTTGTTCTGGGTTGTTGTTGTTTTTTTTTAAAGTCAATTAGCTGAAGAGATCTTTGTGGTGCCTCTTCAACTTACACTTTGTTGTATAAGGTATTTTTAATAGGACCAAACAGCTGTTCAGTGCTTAAGTTTCAAGTCCCTGTGAGACCTTTTCCCGACTAATGGGCTCTGTCCACCTTTCCTAGTCTTAGAATACCAATTAGCCTACAGAGTGAGACAGATCTCATTTCAGCGCAGTCTGTTCTTTGAATTGAAATGCTCACATCATATCAATTATTGAAGATACAGGATATGTGTAACTGGAGCCACAGGTAATGGCTATGGGAAACGTCCAGTGTGCCTCAAGCTGTTGCTGCACATTTAAGGACCATCTTACATCAACGTGGGAGGCTCCCATAACTGCCATTTATTTCACTAGAATTTCTCCAGGGATACTTTATGCACAGCAGTTAGCAATCTCCAGTTGAAATTTAAACCAGATGCTTTAGACTTCCAGAGATGGTGAATTTTGCACTGGTATATGGTGTATCAGCAAGAAACCAGCGCATGAAAGCTTCCATTGAAAAACCCAACATATGCAGTGTTCATGTGACCTAGTTTTTAATTTAATCAACAAGTCAATTCACTCCCTGAAGAATCCTCAAAGTAGTGACCAACATTCATTTCGAAACAATTCATAAAAGAAGAGGCAGCATGAATTAGAAGAATACCAGTACAAGAGGAAATCAGTCTGAAGTCATCAGTTGGTGATGGGTGACAAAGAGGTGGAATTGTGTGCGCCATTTTAAGTGGGATAAGCACCCCTGGTCAACACTGCTGCCATTTGAGAACGTAGGAGCAAGGCCAAGTATAGGAGCACCCCTGACCTGTAAACTTGACCCTTGAAAGGGAATGCAATCCTGTCCCAAACAGGTGAAGTTTCTATCAGCAGGCATACTGGCCAAGAAAACTGTGTCATCCAGATTAAGTTTGGATTGTTAGCCCACATTTGGTCCATTACCATTCTCAGACAGCAGTTCATAACTTTCCCTAAATAGTGTTGGGAAAGAGAACCAGTGTTGCATAACATACGCATTCTGATGACAGCAAAACACCATCTCTCAATCTGATAGCTTCCTACAGGTGCCTGCAAATGTTAAGCAGCATGTGATAAGGGTGAGGTGCAATCCTGTGAAACACCAAAGGCTGAAGCGTCAACCGTAAATCACCCTGGACCACATTCTGTAATTGCCTATCAGGAAGGATAGAAAATTCTGCTAAACAGTACCCCTTATCCTCAATCCTAGAAATGTGTTAACACAGATTTGTCAGTCTTTAGTTTGCCTCAGTAGCTAATAGCAAAGCCAAAGGGTTGTCACTGAGTACATTAATTCACTCTGATTTGGAATAAAAGTGGGAGAGACTTGGAGTTTTGATGGGCATTTCTTTTGTGTGCTTGTGCATTTGCATTCATATATTCCTTCTTAGTGAGCCATTTACAAGAGATGTGATGCTGTCGACTTATTTATGATCACTCTTCAGGAGTACTTAATGTAACAAGGGCAACATATCAAAACACTGCTCAAGGGTTTGTGGGGATTTGTTCTTGTCTGGTGTCATTCTTCTGCTTCCATGTGGTATTCTTTCCCTGAAACCCTGGAGAGCTGCTCCCAATCATTGCATACAATGCCAAGCTATATGGACCAGTGATCTGACTCGGTAGAAGGCAGCATCTTATGTTGAATCTGAAGAACCCCAAGGACTCCGAATCATACAGGAAAGCTCCATAAGCAGAAAAGACTCTTCATGCCAGAAGTATATCCAAACATGGGGAAGCTTTTGGGAAGCACCGGACAGCTGAGTTTCCTTGAAGAAGTGAGAGGATTCAAGAGGATGGAGGTCAGTTGGATGATGTGCCCACCTGGCACTTGTAGCAGGTAAGTTTATGCTTGGCTCTTGCTGCTAAGCCAGCAGCTAACCATTCTCTCTTGCAGTGGACAGCAGCCTATTTGAGACAGTAAAAATGTTGCCTGACCAGCTGATGCTGCCTCACAAGTCCTGTAGAGTAAATGGAACTCTTATCGCCACATACCAAAGCAAGAATTTAATAAAAGAAATATTCTTTCTGCAGACCAACATAATTGTTTTATTTTTCTGTGTCTCTGCCCCCGAAAAAAAAAGTCTTACCAGATTTGTACCAGAATACAATCCTCTGTGTTCCATTGTGTTCAGTGTGGCTTACTCCTAGATAAGTGTTTTTAAGTTGGCAGCCCTATGACAGAATCCCATGCATACTTACTTCGAAAGAAGTACAAGTAAATTCAAGAGGCTTCTGCTCAGGGAATATAGAATTGCAGACTTAATCCCAGCTTCAAGGCTTCAGAAACACAACAGTATACTTCTTAGCATTTGCAACTCTCTGTACTCTTCAGAATTTATTCCTTTAAGGCAGGGATGGGGAACTTGTGGACTTCCAGATATTGTTGGGGTACAAATCCCTTCATCCCTGACCAATGCCATGCTGGCTGTACCTGCTAGAAGTTGTTCCAGTCTATCAACATCTGTTCCCCATTCCTGCCTTAAAAGGTAAAGGTAAAGGTACCCCGACCGTTAGGTCCAGTTGCGGACGACTCTGGGGTTGTGCACTCATCTCACTCTATAGGCCAAGGGAGCCGGTGTTTGTCCGCAGATAACTTCCAGGTCATGTGGCCAACATGATTAAACCGCTTCTGGTGAACCAGAGCCTGAAGGCACATTAATTCATTTGTACTTCGGGGTCGCCACCTTTCTGCAGTTATTTAGAGATTTGCCCATATGTTCTTTATAACACCAAAAGTTTGGAGTGTGCTGTGCTGGCTTTTTTCAGACAATTTCAGAATCGTGAATGAAGTGAATTTTTCAGCCCATAGAAAGGAGTAGTTTATCTGGGGAGGGGAGCCCCACACCCTTCAGTAGCACCTGTAGGCACAGCTTAATTACTGATTTAATGATTTCAGCTGTCCTATGTCTATAGCTTATTCATCATGCAGTGATGCACAATGCTCAGCCTAGTCATTGAAATAGCATGCTAGCATCAAGGATTTGTCCAACCGAGAAAGAATACAGAAATGTAAACCCCCCCAGCCCCTTTTTATACAGTATTTATTCTGGCTTCACAAGGTTTCCCTTCTGTGCCATTATTACTATGATTTGCCTGCGCAGAAATGTGGAAACTACAAAAGCACGGAAGCTCAACAATCAGACATACATTTCCCAGGTTACGTACTTCTGAAGATACCCAGCCTTTCTGTGTGTTGTGCTTTCACTGTGAAGT
Source organism: Darevskia mixta (assembly GCA_034641385.1). Lineage (NCBI taxonomy): Eukaryota > Metazoa > Chordata > Lepidosauria > Squamata > Lacertidae > Darevskia > Darevskia mixta. The sequence continues at coordinate 14,856,103 of JAWWNH010000001.1, forward strand.
GGCCTTTCTCCACCTTCCACACCACAATTTCCAAGACTTGGAGAAATGCCAAATACAGAAGCCATCTCCTGTCAAACTACAAATCTGTTACCTGCAGTTTCCAGGCATATGCTGGAGCCGGGTATTCCAGTTGCAGCTGTAAATATGTTTTACAGACCAGGTGTTCTAAAAGGCACATTAGATTTGTCGTCTTTTGGGGATGGGACTTCTGAGAAGCAACTGTGGAGGAGATCAAATAAGTGCAGTGAATTACGATGCCTCAAAGTGACCTCTTAGTTTCCCCAGTAACTGACTGCATTCTCAAGTGCAGCTTTCTGGTCATGAATATTGAATGTGCTGAAGAGTTTAAGACTAATATCACTTAAACTGTCTAAGCTTATTTTCAGTGCTTTCGGGCTTAAGAAATCACGTTGTTAGGACTTGCGTAATGGTTGCTGCTACACTTTCTAATTATTGCTTTTAAGTCCCTTGGGGTGATATCCAATGTCATGAAAATGAATGTTCCCTTGTGTGACAGGACTTCCTCTCCCTCTCCTTCCTTCAGCAGCCTTCCATCTGCTCTGCAGGATCCCCAAACCTCCGGAGACAATTTGGGAATTGCACTTTGGCCATAGCAGGAGGGGGACCTTTAAACAGTGTCTATCCTGTTTGAGCTTTTTTGCGCAGTGTTTCCTGGTGTACTCATCAGTGACAGAGCTATGTTGAAGATGTGCTTGGTTTTTTAATATTGATATCTCAGTTATTGATATTAATTAATAAATTGGCAAGGAGGGCCATATCATGTAATTTCTGTCCTGGGTAACGTGTGCAGTTGGGTAGCTTTTGGATGAAATGTCTGGATCACAAAGTGCTCTTTAGCAAGCCTTTGATGTATGATGCTGCACTGCTGCGAGTAATTCATGTTTATAATCAAAGAATAGCCCAAGGACTCAGTTCCATGTAGGTGATACTTCCTAGGGATTTTTTTTCCTCCTTCAGAATAAGGCTCTCATAGGGCTTACTTATTACCCTCTGATGCTAAATAGCCACGGGGAGGAAATGGTTGTGAGAAACATCATGTTCCTTTTCAGCAATTCATTTAGTACTGTGAAAGAAGTAATTTCAGTTGCTGGTTGTAAAGAAATAACTGAAGATGTTACCTCATGGTAGTGAGTTATTGACCTGTGTGAGAATAGTATGAAGAGCACATCATTTTTTCTGATACGAGTCAAGATAATTTACTGGGGTGAAAAACAGGAAATCAAATTTACTTTGTTTAGCATATAACTTTCATGGTCATCCAGTGACATATGGAAGACCTGGGGAAAAACAAGAATTCTTTCTAAACATGTGCACATGTATATTTTGCTTACCTCTGGTTTTCTTACACTCTTATAAAAGAAGAGGATTCCCTGTCCTTTACACCTCTTTCAAGATGCCAGAAAAGTAACTATCAATGCCCTTTTTTGTTCTTTCACCTTCTTTGGATTTTTGTAATACTAATTTTCTTGCTAAGCCTACTGAGTAGTCTACTCTAGGCAATGGCCAAGTCATTTCAAGAGGAAAAGTGAAATACAAGATTTGGTTGGGCATATGCTGCATGTGGGGGGGGGGGGGACCACTTACTTCTTTGAATTCATTATGGCAGGTGTTCTCAAATTGTGGTCCAGTGGTTCATGGGGTTCGTTCAGCGGGGGCTGAATTGTAGAAATTTTAGAGTTGGAAGGGACCCCAAGGTTCATCTAGTCCAGGCATGGGCAACCTTGGCTCTCCAGATGTTTTGGAACTACAACTCCCATGATCCCTAGCTAACAGGGCCAGTGGTCAGGGATGGTGGGAATAGTAGTCCCAAAACATCTGGAGAGCCAAGGTTGCCTATGCCCGATCTAGTCCAACCCCCAGCAATGCACGGCACATTACAATTGCTACAACAGGCAGAAAATTCATTAAGTTGTATACCAGCGCTCTCAGCAATTTTGAAGTCCATGGCAAGGAAAAAGTTCAAGAACCCACTGCATTATGTTGTGTCTGGGCAACGGTTTCTTGCCCAGTCACCAAAAATAAGAGTAGACTACCCAGTCACCCAGTCCAACCTTCTTTATAATTTCTTTGCTGTTAACAACTGGGAATAGCTGTGATTTTAATCACAATAGTAAGTGCCCAAATTATTCTGTTGTGTCAGACTGTATCTGGAGTATTGTGGCCAGTTCTGGGTTCCACATTTTAAGAAAGGAAAGTGTCCAGAGGAGGGTGGCCAGCATGATGAGGAGTATGAAAACCAAGGCCTGTGAGAAATGCTTGAAAGGGCTGGACATGTTTAGCTTGAAGAACAGAAGATTAAGGGGAGGTGTGGTAGCCATCTTTAAATATCTGAACAGATTTATTCTCTTGCTCCAGAGGGGAAGACAAGAACCAATGGATGTAAATTGCAGGGAAGTAGTTTTCAGCCAAACATTGTAGTGGTAAGTGTTGTCCAGTAATAGAACAGGGCACCTTGGGAGGTGATAGGCTTTCCTGCATTGGAGGCATTTCTGCAGAGACTAAATCAACAACCATCAGGGATGCCATGGCTGCATCCTATATTGCAGATTCTGCACTGAGCAGGAGGTGAGCTCGTTGAAATCCAAGTTCTCTTCCTGTTCTATGATTCTGTGAAAGAAAAGGAAAATGTGTACACTAAGTGTATCCTCAAATGTAGCATTTGCTGATTCTGGTGCCTGGAAAAGATACTGAAACAAGAATGCATACACAGCAAGAACCACAAATGAGGCAGGTATATGTAGATATGAAGATGCTGTCCTTATTTTATCAAATAATTCCCAGGTGAATGCTCAAATTGTGTCTGGCTTAAAATCTGTGTTGTCAGTGACTAGGCTCGCACGACTTTCTGCCAATTAAGTTGCAATATAATTAAAGTACAAATTAAGTTTAGATGCCCCATCTGTCCTTCATTCTGTGTTACATCCAATCTTAAAACTATACTGAGGTTGTATGTACGTTTTCCATGCATAATTTTGTTTTATTAGATTCCTTAAACAGCTATTTCTTTAAAAGACCAAGGTGTCTTGCAGTAGATTATAGTATACAAAATTAAAACAAAACGATACAAAGCAGTATTAACAATATTTCCCAGAGTGGCTGGGGAAAACCAGCCAAATGGGTGGGACATAAATAATAAAATTAATAATAATAATAATAATAATAATAATAATAATAATCACCCCACCCCAACAAACAAAAAAACAGGGATGATCAGTTTAAAAAGCCACAAAAGCAAACATTGCATCAAATGCCTGAAACGTCTTGATCTAGCATCAAAAAGATGACAAAGTCAGTGCCAGGTGGCAGCAGGTGGGCATAAGAATAATAATAAGAATAATCAATGAGATATTAAAATTTAGGAAGGAACTGCTATTAGGAACTAATATATAGTTTAACATGATATAATCCAAAAGCTCATTCTGTAGTAGTCTTAGTTGAAGGAAGTCATATAGCCTTAGAGCCAGAGAAATGTTGGTGGAAGAAGGGTGGTAAACATTATATCCCCTCCAGAAGCCCCCAAGCTTCCTTCTATGGCCAGGCACACTTGGGATTGCAATTTCAGGAAAAGGAGCTTCTCCCCTCTCCCCTCCACCCACAGTAGAGGGTGGGGGATTTTTTATTTTTTATTTTGGAGGGGCAGGGGGACAGTAAGGGGTGGGATGGTGAGAGAAGATGACATTCTACCAACCCCCTTGTGCTGGCGCTTCTCTGCATCCAAGCCATAGATGTCTATAATGCTTTACTAGCTCTTTAAATATTAGACCGAAAGTCAAAGACAGAATCATTTAAAGGTACTGATTTATTGGTCAAGGATTTTCCTTCTTTGAGTAGTTGCTCCCTTTGATATTTGTGTCACTGATGCCATAGCTCTACAAGGTAATGTATTCTGTATCTGCAGAGATATCCTGGCCACAGAAACCTTCATTTAGGTAGAAACAAGCAAGACATGTGTGTGTGTGTGTGTGTGTGTGTGTGTGTGTGTGTTTCATCCTTCTGCCCCTTCATTTATTTAAAAAACCTCACTAACTTTTATACTGTTCACACCACACTGTCCCTACTGGAAAACATACGTGCAGTTTCATGGTTCAGTTCATGATCCCAATTCTCACTACATTTTATTTCCTATTTTCTGCTTCTCGTAAGTGTTTTTTCTCCAGTGTTTGAGTGCTTCAAGTTGGCAGTAGGTCATGGAAAATAATCTTCCTTATTGAAAAGCTACTGAGCAGGGGATGTATAACTTCTGTGGGTCTGTGTAGTGCGGAGGACAATACTGTGGATTGTGCTGTTCCATGAATGCAAGCAAGCCATCTCTGTTCAGGTGAAAGGGTTGGATCCAACAGAAGTTCCCACTGGTGAAAGTGTGTGTGTGGAGGGATGATATTTTTTGTTGAGTTCACCTCCTTCCTGCAAGCCTCCAGCACCACTTCTCATAATGTTCTGAAGCACACCCACCCACTATCTCCAGTGCAGATGATCAGAGAGACAATTCTCCCATGAGCAGAAGCCAGTGTTTCTAAACACAAGAGGATGGATATAAAAACGCTCATTCACATGAAGGGGTTTTTTTTTTTGGTTTTTTTTGCACATTGAAGGGCTGTTTACACCTGCACTGGAAAGCTGTGTGAGAAAAGTGAACCCCAATCCAAATATGTTCTTTTAGTCGCACAAGCAGCTGTGCAAGGTCTTTAAGAAGCTTGAGTTACTGACATGACAAGGATTCTCTTTTGGACCAACACTGCTGTGCTTTTATTCCTCCCCCACTCAATTTTTTCTTTTTTTTCTAAGTGTCAAGCTATGAAAAAGCATTTCCTTTATGCTATCTAGCATTTGCATGTATTTTTATTTTTTTGCACATTGATCAGGATCCAGTTTGACCTAAAAAGCCCAATGGTCCTGCTGAACTATTTTAGCAAAAAAATGTTGGGTGATACATGGTTTGGTCATGTACAAAAATTTTTGGAATCCATTCAACTGTTGGCTCATACCACAATAAAACCGATGGATCAATAGTTATTATAAAGTGATTAGCTTCAGTGAATAAGAACCTGGAGAAAATACTGAGTTAAAGGTCAAACCGTAAATAAGTCGGGAAATACCACCTGAAGAATCTAGGCATACAAATACCCTGTTATTTTTACATCTGTGTATTGTGTATTGCATATTTTAAATGACTGCTTGCATCCAATAGATTTTCCTTTAGTTAAAGCAAAATATAGATGTGTTTATGAATGAACTATACAGAAAAGGGCTGTAGCTCAGTGGCAAAGCACATTCTCTGCATAAAGAAGGTGCCAGGTTATTATTTTTATTGTTGTTTTCTATCCTCTGTGACTTCAGGACTCCTGATGTGCTGCCAGTCAATGGCGGTTGTTTTCTTTCTAATAAAAGATTTTATTGATTTTTCAACAAAATATGAACAGAGCATTAAGTTTCTTCCAGTTCCACCCCCCTGTTTCTGGAACAGAAGATTAACCTGCCAGATTTTGCCATAAGCCCGCTTGCAAAGTTGGTGGGTGCCAGTCATCACAGTGTTCCTTTGGATATTTTATAAATATTTCGATAAAACCATCCACATCAGACATGTTGTTCAAGGCAGGCACCCTCTTTGTCAGTTTCTCAGATAAGCCAATTGTCCATACATTCTGTCACTATTGTGTTATGTGTTTAACCTATTGTGTTATGTGTTTAACCACTATTGTGTTATGTGTTTAACCTGTTCGGTAGCTAATAGGCAGATTGTGAAATCTTCCAACATGGTGTAATATATGTATAGTGTCCCACAAAGCATCATAGTAACTGGGTTATGAAGTTATGACAGTAGTTATAACTTCTGTGAGGTTATAGTAGTATAACTGTGAGGTTATAGATATATTGATCACCATGTCAAAGCTATTCCTGTCCAGGAATAGTAGTTCATATTGGATAATGGGATAAACATGTAGTAGTAGACAGAGGCTTCAGGCAAACAGGTCCCACTGCAATTCCTTCTTGGGATACCGCAGAATTCACTTTTACCTGCCTCCACGGCTTTAAGGAGACTGCTTTTTTTACAAGAAAAAAAGAAAGAAAAAGGAGCCAGAGTGTTCCAGCAAACCCAGTCTCAATTCCTCAAGCCCAATAGCGTAGCCTGTGATCCAGCAATTTTTCTCTGTTTCCCTGCCTCCAAGCCTCTGCCGGCCCTGACAAGGTACAGCAGCATCTTTTGTAGGTTTTTGAAGAGATGGCGTTCTGCCATACCTTTCTTGTGCTGGCCACCCCTAACACTGATTATTTGAAACAAAATAAAAAAATTCCTTCCAGTAGCACCTTAGAGACCAACTAATTTTGTTCTTGGTATGAGCTTTCGTGTGCACACGAAAGCTCATACCAAGAACAAACTTAGTTGGTCTCTAAGGTGCTACTGGAAGGAATTTTTTTATTTTGTTTTGGCTATGACAGACCAACACGGCTATCTACCTGTAACTGATTATTTGGATCTTCTTTCAGTAAGGAAATAGCAGTGGTTGTATTTAAATGGCATACCCTTTGGGGTGGGTGGTGTATATGTCTCCTGAAGCAACCGTGCTCTGCTTTTTTCTGCTTTTTTCACAGTTTTCCATGTGATTCTAACTGTATAGTGTAGAGTTAAAGCTGGAAAATAAGTGAAAGGAAAAACCCCTCTTGACTTTGGCTTAGTGAATCTTAATTACATGGAATACCCCCTCGTGACCTGGCATTTTCAGAGCCAAAGGCTTATTTCAGTGAGATCTATTAGGCTGAAGAGCATTTTCCCAAAGGAGATGGCAGAATCTCTGATATTTGATATATTTAAAAGTACACTTGGGAGATAGCTAGAAAAACCTTAACTACAGCTGGGGCCAATTTGTGTGTTGTCAAAGGCATGGGCTCAAGGGATGATTAGGAACATGTAAAGGTGCCCTAGACCTAATCAGACCTTTGGTACATCTATATTGGCATTGTCTGTAGTGACTGGCAGTTGGCTCTCCAGGGTTTCTGACAGGAACCTTTCCCAGCTGTACCTGGAAATGTCAGGGATTGAACCTGGACCTTTTGCATGCACAGCATGTGCTCTACCACATAGCTATGGCCTTTCCCTGCCTGGCTTGCATGAATTTCCAGCAGGAAATGAGGTCTGTCAATGTGATTGTGGTCAAACATTTACTTACTCTTGGAGCACACTGATTATTAACATTCATTCCAATCTGGCTTTCAACCTCAGTTTTGCCTGGGTGAGTCAATGGGATGTTGGGAGTGCAAATCTGCTAGTTCTCTTGCATTCACTTCAACTAGGTCAGTTCAACTACTCAATAAGTCACCTTCACAAGGTTTCTTTTAGTTGTGACTTCTACATTCTGGTCTTCTTCATGGAGCCTGTAATTCCAGTAGATGATTTCTTTCTGCCTTTGGAAATTGGCTGGAACTAAGACAATAAATAAGTAACACAGATTAATTAAATCAACTTTCACTCTTCTTTGGTACTAAATTATTATACACGAAATTGTCCAGATCTGATAAATTTGACAGATGTAATCAGTGGTTGTTTAAAGGCATTCAGTCCCATTTCCCATTTCCGTGTAATGAGCTCTTTTGAGTAAGAGCCACCTTCATCAGATGCGACTGGTGACATGGGCTCTGGCCATAAATATATTCATGCCACAGTAAACCAGTTAATTGCTATGAACACCGTGTTCTCATAGTTTTTTTTTTGTCACCATAAGTTTCATTCTTTTGTCTTGGACCAAAGTCTTTGTTTCCAAGGCCATTACTATACTCTATGAGCTCTATTAAGTCCTTAGGCAATAATGCTGTGATGTCTGTATAATTATGCTATCATAAATTTAATAAACTACAGATTGCTCATTTTCTGAACACATAAAGTGCAAATTGCATTTGTCCTTCCCTATGCTGAACACTTATAAGTACGTGGTCATATTCTGCTCCACCTTCAAAATTTAAAAGAGAGAATATATCTAGTTCATGTTTATGCTGTAATTTGATTAAAGTTGGAATTGTTTATTTTTGTGTGTGTGCAGCATTTTTGTGATGTGGGGGATGTTCTGTTGACTATTATTGAGTCTTCGAATCATAGTGCTAGATTCTTCCACAATGGAATGACTGAAACAGAAAAATTAAAATGATAGCAATTGTAAATGTTTAAATATTTTGTGGTATTTCAAAGAGATATGGAGGTTTGTCCCATTCTTTAGCACCACAAATGAACCAGAAGCACACCTCATATCAACAAGGAGTTCAGCCTTCCGTGTATAGTGGGCCCAACTCTGTGGAATCCCCTCCCATCAGAAATCAGGCTGCTGAGTTTCAGGTCTAAAAGGTTTTATTTCAGTAGGCCTTTGCATTTTGAACATTGCTCTAATGTTTCTATTTTCTGATGTTTTAGCATATGTTTTGAACCTTGCACATTGTGTGGTTTTGTTGCTTCCCTTCTGTAAGTCATTTTGAGACATAGTGAAAAGTGGGGTGTATGAATTCCATAAATGAATGGATAAATCTCATTTTCAGTTTCTCATAAGTAAAATAATCAGGTAGTAATATATGTCTAAGAACAGGGATTTATCTGGATGCTCAAAAGGTCATTGGCAAATCTCATCTGGTAAAGCAACCAGCTATGCATTCAACATTTAAATTCCCCTAGTATCATCAAAAAGGAAATTAAGCTAAAACAAATATAGATCCATACTTTTTTTTGAGGGTGGGGGAAGCAGTATGTTGAGATGCAATGCATTGTTGACAACTTTGTTATCTAGTGAGCAGACCACTTGGCCTGTGGCACATTAAGAAGCTTCTAGTACATACTCCCTTTTCTTCCCTTTGTCTCCTTCTCCTTCCTCAATAAACAATCAGAGAAGTGTGAAGGCAAATTTCCAGGCAGTCCTCAGTATAATTCTTCTGTGCTGCTTTGCAATCTACTTTCGAATGTGGTGGGATAATAAATCCACAGTGTGCGCGCAAGCCCCTGGGTGAGCATATTACCCACAAGAAGTAGTTTTCTGTTGTAAACCGATTACCTCTAAGCAGGCAAGAAAAGGAGGGTTAGTTATTCCCACAACTCCCAGCCATAACGAGGTTGAAGGATGTGCTGCTGTGGGATACATAATTTGCCGTGTTGTAATACTTTCAAAACTTGTTTGGGTCTGTAAGATAGTTTTCTTGATATTTAGGATTGAAATAAAACCAACCAGGTACCAGATCAATGCTTTGGGGGTTGTGGCATATATCCAGGGCAGTGGGGGGGGGGGGCACTTCGCAGCCAAAGGAATGCACTCACAGTTAACTCCTTATTGTCGAAGCTGATACAGTAGTTTTTATGGCTCTGAATACTCACCCACACCAGGCTAGCATCTAGGCAACTACCTATTCCCAGGTCTGCACTCTATGGAACAGTTGCAGCAACAGGGGGCCATACCCCCTCCATCAGTTTATGTACTCCCCCCCCCCATGGGCTGTTTGCACACAGCTCCCTCTACTCATCTCTCTTCAATCCCCTCCTGCAGTGGTGTGGAAGCACCCAACCCTTCACTTGCCTGGCTTTTCTCTCTCTCATCTTTTGACCCCATTCTGCCTCTCACTCTTGCCTCCTGGCTGGTACAGTTCCCTACAAATCACTGGCCCCCTCTCTTGATTCAAAGTCTAGCCTCCCTTCCCCGGTGCATCTTGCCAGCCCCTGACATGAGGCATCCAACTAACACATTCCATAAGGGCAAGGATTTGAGCTTGTGCAAAAATCACCGCTCTGCCCCCCACGATCCCGGAACCTGTTCTAGAGGTTATCCCAGCCTTCTGGAGCAGATTTGGGGAGGGTGTGGGGATGCACAGGAAGAGGAGAGGGGGGAAATGTTCTGTTGCGCGAGCACAAATCCTTGTGATGACATGATGTGTTAATTAGATACTACTCATAATCTCCACTGTGTATAGAGTCACGACATACGTGCATTTAACTCAGGCAAATTCAGCTATATGTACTTGGCAAAAAGGTGCTCTGCAATAGGAAGGCTACTGCTGCAGTTCCTGCAAAGGCAACTAGGAATCTTTTGTTTTACTTATTTTTCCTTCCCTCTAACTTGGATCCCAGTGGGACGCAGGTGGCGCTGTGGGTTAAACCACAGAGCCTAGGGCTTGCCGATCAGAAGGTCGGCGGTTCGAATCCCCGCGTCGGGGTGAGCTCCCATTGCTCGGTCCCTGCTCCTGCCCACCTAGCAGTTCAAAAGCACGTCAAAGTGCAAGTAGATAAATAGGAACTGCTCTAGCAGGAAGGTAAACGGCGTTTCCGTGCGCCGCTCTGGTTCGCCAGAAGCGGCTTAGTCATGCTGGCCACATGACCTGGAAGCTGTACGCCGGCTCCCTTGGCCAATAATGCGAGATGATCGCCGCAACCCCAGAGTCGGTCACGACCGGACCTAATGGTCAGGGGTCCCTTTACCTTAACTAGGATCCCACCCTCCAATTTTAGGATTCACCCCCAAGTGCTGGAAGGTCCGGCAGTTGCCCATAGAATATGGTGGTGGTTAGGTCAGCATTTAGGCATCCCTGCAGGGCTTCCCCCCAGCTTGCCAAGTGGTAGCCACTGCCTACTATGGTCCCACCAGCTCCCGAGCTGTCTCCCAGTCCACCAGTTCACCTAGCTCTTGTTTGCTGGCCTCAGGAAGGCACAGTGACTGAGGGAGGAATAGGTGGAGGCACGGCCTGTGCGTAAACAAACAGTTGGTACCCTCAAGATAGACAGGGAAGTGAGAGTGAGCCAGAAGACACCTTGTAGCCCAGGGCCCCCTCCCCAACCACAGGGCATTCATAAGCGGAATGTACTTTAATGAATTTTCAAGCGTACTGGATTTTTACTATTCGTGTTTTTCACTTTATTCGCCGAATTTAGAACCTACTCCGCACGTAAGAGCTGATTCTGCTGTACTCCGTGGATGTTAATATAGGAAAAGAAATCCAACTACTGTAAAATAAGAAAGTGAAGCCTGTCAGCTATTTACAGCTGGGAAGTTACTGAATTTTTCTAATAATGCTGCAGGCTCTTCCTAAAACTGCTTTTGTTTCAGTTCTAACTAATTGAGTAAATTAACTTCTAGGCACTCATCTTGACTCAGAACACCATGTGCTCCTGAGTGTGCAGGCTTCCTCATGTGTTTCAAATGGAAAAGGGAGCTCTACTGCTTGGTTATGTGTTTACAGGCATTTCATATCTCCAGCAAAAATTGTATGTCCCATGCCAAATGCTCTGGGCAAGTTTCTTGACCTTTTCATTCACTTAAAAATCTCTCCAGCATTTTGAAATTATTTATATCCTCTTTAGGCTCTTCAGCTGGGTTTAATTCTTGCCGAGCAAATGTTGCAATTGCAGCTAACACAATTCATGCAATTCTCTGATTGTATCAATATGCAATATACTTGTACGCTTCATTCTCTGCAAGGAGTGTTTCATCTTATTATTCTACTGTCTCCAGAAACACTTTAGAGGGTGGGGGGAGTAAATAGAGAGAATACTGGTTTTAAATTTGCTTTTTCTTTTGGCACATGACCAGTGGTTGTATTGATGGACTCAATGATTAAAAATAAAGATATAATGAACACAGATAGAGCTATTTTTTCTGCTTTATTTTATTTCAGTATGAAAGAGCAGAAAAATAATATTATAAACCCAAACAAGTTTTGAAAATATAACAGCAGTGTACATTTCTGAAAATACAGAAATGATTTTTTTAGAAGTACATTTATCATGATATTTCTTTTAATTTGCACTCCTGCTGTACTATAAATGTAATAACCATCAAAATGAAAAATGCAACAGATTGATAATACCATTGAGTTTTAATTAAAGCACTGAATTGAAAAAGGCCCAGATGGATAACAGGATAATGTAGTTATAACCCTGTTATGAAAAATGCTGGGCTGCCAGTTATAGCATCTTATAAATAAAATGTATGCCAAAATAACATAGTTTTTTAAGAAGACTATCCAAAAATTAATCATTTAAGTCTGCAAAACAGATGGTTTCTCTGTTTTATTTGGTTTGTCTGAAAGGCACAGATCTCCTTAAATCAGTAAATGTTCGTTTCCTCCCAATTGCCCAGATCCCTCTCCAGCTAAACCATCCAGTTCTGTCACTACTGGTTCACAATTGTAAAATCTCTGAAACTTTTAAGCTCTGAAAGGTCAGTAGGTGTTTGTATTTGACTATTTAGCATACTGAAATACTAATGGAGTTTAAAACAGAAAGCCAGCACTGCAACCACATGTCTTGTCTACTCAGAGGTATGCCCAATTGATTTCAGTGGGATCTACTCTCCAGTGGGTGTGCATAGCATTGCGGCCTGAATATCTCATGATGGCTATAAAACCTGTGTCTCCATTTACAGGGGGCATTGTGCCCTGCTCAGCTATTGCTGTGACATTGCTGTCACTAACCATATTAAAGGAAGTCACCATCCACATCTGAAAATCACTCAGCGATGAAAGCCATATGCCATTGCTGTGTTGTGTGTGTTTTGACAGCTCCATAGGTTGTGCCCGTCATTTTAAATGAAACTCAGTAAGCTACACTTAGTATAAAAGTCCAGAGCTGACCATTTGTTTAGCTAAGAGGACTAACTTGGAAAAGCTTTAGGAGCTGGGCAGCTGAAGATACCTAAGGCTTCAACCCTACACCTGGACAAAAGTCCTCATGAACTCAGGTTCCTGGCTATGCAGCTGATCCAGGGGTCAAGGCACCTGGAGGTCAGTCTCACACAAACACAGTCCCAAAGAGCTCTCTAGAACAGTGTTTCTCAACCCTGTGCCTCCAGATGTTTTTGGCCTACAACTCCCATCATCCTTCGCTAGCAAGACCAGTGGTCAGGGATGATGGGAGTTGTAGGCCAAAAACATCTGGAGGCACAGGGTTGAGAAACACTGCTCTAGAACATCTGAGCTGTGTTTCAACTAACGTGGGCAGTTGAGCAAACACAGCACCTCAGCTCTGCTTTCCCTTGCCTGCTGATTGCAGCATCTGGGCTTGATGAGGCATGTGACCCTCACCTGCTCCAAGCCTACTCCAGCTGAGGAATCCTAGAGCTAGCGAGCCTCACCTGGCCAGCTGTCGACTTTTGCCTGCCTCAGCCTCCCAGAATGCCACTCCCTTACACCTCAGAGCCCTTTGTGTTTGAGGAGACAGGGGCCTCTCTGGCTCTGGTGATGGGTCCTGCTGCTCTGGTTCCTGTGCACTGACCACCATCCTCTGTGAGTACTTTCTACATCAACCTCTCCTCAATCCCCAGCCTGCCCTTTTGTCCCACTCATGGCTACACCCCTCTTCCTCCTCCCCACTGTCCTGCCAGTTCACGATACATATAATCTGGTCAGTCATGTTTAAATGGTAATGAGCTTCTTTGAAACCCTAGTTTGAATTTTGAAGATTCCCTATGCCCTGCCTAGTCTAACTTTCCGTGTTCCTCATGCACTGGAAATGTCATGAATGGGAAGCTATTATTTTACCAGCAAGGGGTCAACATGGAGCATGATTATTCAAAGTCATTTGCCTTCCAAGGCATGAGGTTAGGATGATGAGGATTGAATTGTAGTTTATAAATGTGGAGAACCTTCAATTTCCTGGAGCATGTCTTACTTTTCCAAGTTTTACTTTAAGATAGAAGTTTACATTTCATTGTAAAAAACAGAAAAAGGTGAATACTGATCATTTCAGAACTGAAGGGTGCACATTCCTGATGAAATACAATTTGAAAAAAAGTCTAATAATGCATTTGAAAAGAAATTATTAAATCAGGAAAGAAACCTGCAGAAACTCTTTTTTGAACTTAGTAAGAGTTTATTTGAGAAAGGGCTTCCACAAATTGCATGACAATTGATATGAACACTTGCAAAAACTGGTGATCAAGAATTGTCACCTAGAATTGTTAGCTAGCTGCTTGTAAATTCATTAGCTTGTATTTTGCAACACTGGCACTTATTTGTATTGAATGCTTTTATAATCACCACATTATTATTGGCTGAAATATACAACTATAAAAATTCATAGAATGAGAGACACACCATTATCAAGACTTTTATTTAGGTATAACAGCTAATGGAGTGTGCAGAAGAATAGAAGAGGCTTTCATTTGCTAGTAGGCATCAAAATTGTTGCTTATGTTATTTCAAATTTGAACATGGATAACTTCACATCTTTATAACTGCATAAACAAATTACTCCAATTGTGCCAGGAAGTTTGCAAGTACCTGTCTGTGTGGCAAAGCTTAACAAGCAATTTTTTATAGCTTATTCCAGAGATCTCTTATACACACACACACACACACACACACACACACACAAACAAACACAAAGCTAGTAGAAATACTATTTATTTTCTATAGCTCAGCTTGAGTAATGTGCAGCAGCACATCCTGTCTTGCTACCAATTTTTCTTTCAGCAGGACCCCTATTCAGAAATTAAGTAGCAGCATGAATGTGGGAGCCTGACCTTCTAGATGCCAATGTGTGCTCTGACTGTACACTCTGGCCAATGTCTTGTCAGTCTCAGTCTGAAGAGGTCATATGTACTCGCATAGGGATCTCTGCAGGGGTGAGAATGCCTAGCCAGCTTATCCTTGCCAGCTCATTCATGCATTTAGTACCCTCAAAAAGCCACAACTAGTCCCAGCCTTCTGGCGGTTCCCTCACTGCGAGAAGCAAAGCTACAGGGAACCAGGTAGAGGGCCTTCTCGGTAGTGGCGCCCGCCATGTGGAACGCCTTCCCATCAGAGGTCAAAGCGATAAACAACTACCTGACATTTAGAAAATACCTGAAAGCAGCCCTGTTTAGGGAAGTTTTTTATTGTGATATTTTAATGTATTTTGATATTGTTGGAAGCTGCCCAGAGTGGCTGGGGAGACCCGGCCAGATGGGTGGGGTACAAATAATAAATTATTTATTATATTATTATTATTATATGATATGATATACATGTTTCCAGACTCCCATCTGGCAGTTTCAGAACAATTTCATCTTCATGTGCCAGGCATGATTCTGCAGGTACGGTAATGTTACATGGATGTTTCCTGCAGGCAGCACACAGTACGGGTGACGTGCATCTATACTATGCAGGTGTTCAAAGATGCGTGTGAGCCACACTTTGACTTTGATAGGGAGAACATAACTGAAATGCTAATGGATCTGTGGCAATTGTGTTTGCAGTGTAGAGCTGGCATCGCAGGGTCTGTTTTTTGGGGGGGCATGCACTTGCAATAACAATCGACGTAGTCCTAAAATTGTGCTCTTGTGTGAAGAGGCCCTCAAGTTAACTTCGTAAGACACGCTCCTGGAGTTAGACGGGGAGCTCTAGAAAGGGCTCGTAGCAGTTCTGAGAACCATTAGAAGGAAAATTTTAGACGTTGGAAGGAAATATCTCAGGCACTTTATTCTTCCTGCATACAGATTAGTACAAATGAGATGGGCTGGTGTTGGATGGAGTTGTCCAAGTAAATTATAGCCTCCCTGCAAAAGGGAGAGGATTATCTAGCTGCTATATTTTACATGCTGATTCCTATTTCAGTCCCTTTCTCTGTGTGCTTTAAAAGGAGGACAGCTTAATCCTGATTAATCATTTGGAATACTCCTTTTTTAAAAATAGTCTATCTAGTTAAATATTTGGAATAGCCCAAATATTATTGGCTGCAGTTTGACTTCAGCTGACTAATTTTCTCCATCGATAGCATGGGGAAGGCATCAACTTTATATTGTCTACAGTATAAATCAATGTTAGTGTGTAGCATGCTATGGCAAGGCTGAGATCCCCTACTGAGATTGAGCCCCAGTAAACTCAATGGGACTTATTGCTGAGTAGGCAAGTAGAGGATTACATTGCTAACTTCAGTTGAAACTTGGAGCCACCAACTTGCAAATAATTACACTATATTTTAAGTTGTGACTTTACATGGATTTTGGACATTTGCTTTCTTTCCTTTTTTTAAAAATGTGTATTCAATGAAGTCCTTTCCACTCAAGGACTTCCACTTGGATTATGCAACTTCCCTCTCCCCTCCTCCTCTTATGCGCCCTCCAAATCTGTTCTGCTGTTGTTGTTTGGGGGTTGGGCACACCCTTGCACGAATGGGACACCTTTGTTGGATGTAATCAGTTGATCCCTCTGTGGCTATTACTATTGAACTGTAGCCAAGGAAGTGTTGCTAGCGATACATTAATTTTACAGAACTTTTAAAAAGAAAGCAAACTCGAGTTACAGTTTAAACTGACTTTGCTCAGTTAACACAAACCCATCATTCCATTGTAGTGCTATAAACAAGGAGGGATACACTTTGTAAAAAATTGATGCAGGTCTAGGTGCCTGACCGGTACCTACAGTCCCTATATTGTGACTTGCCAGGTGCTTGATAACCCTCTTGATAACCATCTATGGAATACTTTTTTCCAGGGAGGCCCATTGGATGCCAACTTTGTCATTGTTTTGATACCATACAAAAACATTTTTCATTTTGGGAAGCACTTAGGGAGCATCACTGATTAGTTATTAGTCTACTCCGATTATGTTTTTAATGTTTTTTATATACTGCATCACTGCATTTTATCCTTGTGAATCGCTTTGGGACTTTCCGCTCTGTGAAGGGATTCATAAATTGATAAACTGAAAAGCTGCCAAAAACAGTTGGTTTGACTTTGTATCTCTCCCCTGTCCCACAGCTTTGAGCCTTGGGGGCGGTTTTGATTTGTTAATGTGGGGGGTGGTCACACTGCTTCTGTCAGCTGTCAGGTTCCCTTGATCACAGCGTGTGACTGGACAAAAACAAGAGCAAATTAAAATTATTACATTTCTAGATTGCATGCACGTTTACACACCTGCAGAATTTTCCTAGCATTCAGAGGTCCCTCTTTTATACCTGTTAAAATTTCTTGGCCCATCCTAGAGCTGCATTTGAAACATTCCAGAATTGGTACCATACTGCACCGCAGTTGTTCCTATTGACCTCAGGGGATCCCAACAGCAATACATACCTGCAGTTGCTTGTAGGTCACAAGTTTAGGGTGAGTTGGGAAAGGTTTAGAGCAGGCTTTCTCAAACTTGGCCCTCCGGATGTTTTGAGACTACAATTCCCATCATCCCTCACCACAGGTCCTGCTAGCTAGGGATCATGGGAGTTGTAGGCCAAAAACATCTGGAGGGCCAAGTTTGAGGAAGCCTTGTTTAGAGAACAGGTCTGTGGAACCGCAGAAGAGAACAAATATAGCATAGTGTTTAAGAGTAGGAGCTGCAAGTCTCCATTTTGAATCTCAGCTTAGCCATGATCTCATTCATTAAGGTCCTCAGGAAAGCCAGTATTTATAAACTACATATTATAATATGACCATTTGTGATGGGTGAGATCCTTTGGCTCATGTTGGATTGGCTCCAAAATAAGCTCATACCCTTACCCCCAAATCTCCAATCCTCTTTTTCTTTTCTACCTACGCCTTACTTTACTAGGGTGCTCTGATGGAATCATCAATACTCGCAAACTGTAGGGAGCAGAAGGAAATCCGTCTCCTTATCTCTCTGGAACCTGGCACCCTATATAACTGGTCAGTCCTCAAATTCCAGTGTCTGTATTCCTTGCAAAAGCTACATTTCCCAGGAGTTATGGGCAGCCTAGTATGCTAGTATATGGTGCGCTAGATATTGGGGGGGGGGGGCGAGATCTTCATCTCCTCTCTTTGTTGCTTTCCCAGACAACCAGAGCATGAATGATAGGTAGAATTGAATGGAACTGAGGATGTTGTTTGGTCAGTGAGATGGGTATTGCTACTCTGGCTCACATTAAAATCCTACCAAGGGGTGAATTTGAGGGATGAAATACTCACTTTGTAGTGGAGGAGAATGTTTCAGGTTCTTGAAACTTAACTCATTCCAAGCCTGGAAGTATGAGTTTGATGGCATCACTTGTGAGACTAATGGCACTGGCTTACTTTCCAGGATTACTATATGTGAAGTGCTGTGAGCATTTGTGGGAGGCAAATTATAAATACTAGCATTATGGAATTAACTCTCTCTAAAAAATTCAGTCAACTTTCTCAAGTTCAGGAATGCACAAATGCAGAAATTTTAAACTTTTTTTAAAAGCAGCATATTGGAAATAGTGGAAAATGAGAGATGTTTTATGTCTGGCATGTTTTGATCACTACCTAATGTGGCGAATACTTTGCATTGGCATCCCATCTGTATCAAACAGTTGTAAATAATGACCCATCTGCTTGAAAATGGTGATTTCGTTAGCACATTCATGAATTCAGTGCTTTGCATAATTATGTTTATTAAAGAAATGCACCTGAGTTTCCATTTTTAAACTGTTTTTCTGAACTGCAACATTTCAGTGAGTATGTTAATAGGAATGGTTTGCAGAAAACACACACACACACAGCAAAGTTCTGTTTAGGCTGTGTGTGCTGCTTTTTGTTTTGCTTAGCTTGAGTCATTTTTCAAAATAATATTTGGAAGTGACAGTGGCTGTATAGAATCATGAAGACCTAATTGTATTTCCATTTCATGTAAATGATTTTAAATAAAAAACACACGATTTATTTTAAAGGCAACCATTCTTGAGTTGAAATCAAAGGCTGAAAAGTCCACCTCTTGGGAATGTCACATCTTGAGAGTTGGGCAAAATAAATGTCAGGGATGATTAACTTAAAATCATCATTTCTTTGCAGTTTAATTTAGCAGTTGTTCACAAACCTCTATTAAATATGACTGAACAGTCAGATGTATAGGGGGAGAAAACACTAGCACAGGATCAGAGAGAGAGAAGCAATCTATACAACTCAGTAGTTTTATGGCAAGCCATAAATCATCACTAAAGCCCTCTCCCTCCTCCTGTATGTGTGTATCTTTCACGTCTCGGGTTTGTTCATTTCCCTCTCATTTATCTTATCTGCTTGTGTCTTTTTTTTGTCTGTTTCTTTTTTAAAAAGAAGTCTAGAAAAACTGTGGTGACTTAGCATTCCTTCCTACTGTCCCTCATGCCCATAAACAGCTTAGTTTGATTTGACATTTAGTGCTGTGTTTCTGGTTGGATCCAAAGGAAAGTCCTGTTAGAAATGGGCTTCCCCATCCTTCTTCCCCCTTTCATCCTCCCAGTGGTCCCCAAGCACTCTCTCTCTTCACCCACTGCTGAATGGGGTGGGCTCTGGCATGGAGCAATCCCAAGTATACGAAGCCTGCGCAATTTATGCCAGTTTAATTTCAAACACCATAAATTAGCCCTATTCCTAACTCCATTCAGGAGCAGGGTTCCTGCTAGCTTAGCCAGCCTAAGTGCAGCAGAGGGAAAACAAGCCATTAAAATAGCGATTGATTTACCCTTTTTGCTGGTGTAAGTTCTGCCAGGTTGCTGCCTGCCCCTTCCGCTCCCCTTGAACACCCATTTTTTCAGAGCTTACACCAGCATAAGATCTACGTAGCAGACTCAGCTCAGCTGGCTAAATCCAGGCTGAGCCGAGGGGAGGGAATTACACTGGCATATCTCTTGCTGAGCTGGGATGTGGGTTTTTTTTTTTTTTTTTTTTTTTGGCAAGCTGTACCAGGAAGCAGCCTGCTGAGCCGGAGAGCTGCTGGGTCTTAATTTGCTCATCCCAGTGGACCTTGGATTGCTTCCTCAGACTGCAAGGTGTAAGCAGAGATCAACATTTAGTTGCTTCTGAGAGCAATTTTTAAAATATTATGTAAAGAAATCTGTTTGCTGGAGGCTATTTTGACTCCCGTCATGGGGAATAACTAAGGGAATAGTTGCTATATTTCCATCTGAAAAAAAACCATAGAGCTTTTCTGTTATATTGGGGTGGGGAACTCCAGGCCCAGGAGCCAAACCTGCAGTCTTCTCTACCTTGCCTCAGAACCCTCATGTGGTGAGGGCCCAGATGTTCTTCAGATTGTAGCTTGGTTTCTGTTTAAAGCCGTGCATGAAAAGCAGCTTGCCCTGCACCCTTCGGCCCACGAATCCACACCCCACACCTCAGCTTTTGCATAGAAAATTACAGTAATTGCCTCAACTGTCTCATGAATCCTAGCAGGGTCCAAGAATTAAGCAAATGTTACCTACTGTCTTCCTTGCTCTGCTTGCCGATGCACAGTTTTGCATCATCTAAAACTCATTTAGTTGATTGATATAGCAATAAAAATACATTTACTAGCAGCCAAGATAAAAAGCTTTGCTAAACAGTCTTTGTCAAATACGAACCTTCTTCACATGATTTCATCTCTCTCCCCCCCCCCCTTTTTAAAGGAAAAATAGACAAGGGCTCAGTAGGGGAAAAACCCAAAACAAAACAGGATACCTGACAACCTTATGGCAGATGAGAGATTGTTTTCAGCATGGGAATATCAATTCATAGAATTTAAAGCGATAACATTTTGTATGATAAGGACTGGAAAGCAAACCGAAACCAGCAGGTAGTAACTATAAATGTTTCAAAATGATTCAACAGCAATGCATAATAGGGCCAGCACAAGACATGTCGATGTTTGAGCCAAGGGGAGTCACTGCTCTCCCTCTTCTCCACCATGGCTCCTCCTTCTCGTTCCCTGTTTACTTCTAAATGCTTTTCTCCTGTTAACTTGGAGGTATCCTGCCTCCCTCTCTTTGCCCTGTCCCCTCTACCTTGTTCTGAAGATGCAAAGGTGGACCTTCCTCGGAGCAAGACATTCTGGGAGAGGAGGCTTAGGAGAGTGCTATTTAGCCACGAAGGTAACTTTTTATTATTTAGGGGGGGGAAACTAGCACCTTGCCCATGGTGCTTAACATTGAGTAATGGCTTGTGTGGGAAGCCATGTATTGGCCATGGGCTCTGATTGGTGGCAGCAGCAATGCACTTGCTGCTGAATGGTGTCTTAGCACAAATAGATAGCACCAATCTATAGCTGTACAAAATCTATAGATTCCATAGATCTGAGGGCCAGAGCGTTCCATTTTGGGTGAATGAAAATGGCACATTGCCTCTATGGATGGAAGCAGCCCCACTGCCTGCCTGTAACTACAATTGGCACCTGAGGGTCTGCTGGGAGGGCAATGACTGGCAGTGCAGTGAGGAACCCTTCTTAATGCTCTGGGCCCCAGCCAATGCCCAACCTGACTGACTGCTGGCACCTGGTAATGGAGACCTGATTGATGCAGTTTTCTTCCCTGAGTGTGTAGCTGCTGTAATGCACATTAGTTTGGGACATGTTGGAGGAAGGAGTGTGACATTCTGTGATACTGAGCCGCAGAACTGCCCGTTGGATGGTACCGCAGGTTATGTTGCTCTCTGTCATATTTGAGCATTTTATACAAACTCTTGCAATACATACTTGGAAAGTCAATTTTAAGTATCTCATTGTTGTGTAGGGCCCAGTTTAGCCCAATGGAAGAAGACCTCTAGCACCTGAATGAACTCATTAAAGGGCAGATCCTGCTGTGCATCATCTAGCCACAGCTTTGAGCTTAATTCAAAACAGTAACCTGTGTGGAAAGAGGCTTTGTATGTGACACGTGCATCAGTTTCAAAAAGTATATCAGTGTGGTGTTGCATTGCGTAGGCAAAGGAAAACTGAAATAGCAATTGTGAAATCTCCTCCCTTCCCTTGAAGAAAATGATACGGTTGAAATCTACTCAGCTTCGATGATACCCTGTCATCTGTGAGACACAGTAAGAGGACAGTGATTTGAAGGGAAAAGGTGGTACAAATCAGTGATCTCTCCACCCACCCTGCAAGGAAATATCTTAAATAATCAGAACACCAGTGGGTTTCAGTTGGTGGTTGAGCTTGAAGGAGTATACTATTTATCACGCATGTAACTTGAGAACTGAATCTCCTGCCCACATTTGATTTAGCAAAGCCAAAATGTCTTTTGCTTATTCAGTTTGATAAAGGGCGTTGCTCATGGTAAGACCTAGTACAGGGGTCCGCAAACTTTTTCAGCAGGGGACCGGCCCACCGGCCCTCAGACCTTGTGGGGGGCCAGACTATATTTTGAAAAAAAGAAGAAAAAAGAACGAATTCCTATGCCCCACAAATAACCCAGAGATGCATTTTAAATAAAAGCACACATTCTACTCATGTAAAAACACACTGATTCCTGGACCATCCGCGGGCCAGATTTAGAAGGCGATTGAGCCGGATCCGGCCCCTGGGCCTTAGTTTGTCTACCCATGACCTAGTAGCAGCCCTGGCATGCTAATTTCATCTTTTACCACATGGGGGAGTATTGGCAAGAAATACTCATCGCATGAGACTGGCAAAGTAGAATAATTTTGTGATTAATATGACCATTAGCTGGTATTAAAATAGCAGTCCACAGGCAATTTCAGCCCTTGGATTTTATGGTGGTGGTGGTTGTGGGAATTTTACCTGTTCCTAATTCTGGCCTGAACTCTGATTGATTTGGGTCTAGATTTGGTTCATAATGCCTTGCATTTCTTAACAACGTATACAATGATTTTAGTTATACTTTTGTGGTTCATTTTGTTACGATTTCATTTCTTGCTTATCAGTACAGGGCTACAAGAAGGTGGTGTCAAAATCCAAATCAACCTAATGCTAAAATTCATTAGAAATTGTTTGTGCGTTAACCTTAAACGTATTTTAAGTGGTGAACAATTCCACACACAAATTGAAACTAGTTTATACAACTCTGAACATGGCTTAGGGCTATAACGTTGGGATGTAGGTCAAGACTTTCTTCTCATTCCTTCTCTGGCTGGGTTTTGTTCTGCATCAATAATGTCTTTGGCATCGAGGAAAACTTGACACTTTTTGGGGTCATACTCTGCTTCCTCATAGGCCTTTTCCTAAAGATTTACATCTCCAAACTTGGGTATTCAGTCATGGGAGTAAAAATATGTGTTGAGTATGATTCTGCTTTGCCATAATCTAGTTCAGGGGTTCCCAGAGTGACCACCAGAGGTCTGTGAGCTTCATTCATGTGGTCAGCAGGGGTGACATTTCTGTGTGCTAACTTAACAGCTAGTGAGGTTTTCTGTTATGCAGAAAAAGATATATCAGGATAATACTCATAACAGGACTGGTAGACTTCCTTTTTTAATTTTGCATTTCTGAACAGAATAGTTGGATATGTTTTATTATATTTAATTATTTGAAGGGGAAAGACATTTTAATGCTGTTGCTTGGGGATTCTAAATGCATTAGCAGAGGATTGGCTCTAATTAATTCCACAGTCTATGATAATTATCAAGTAAAGCAGCCTCATAAAAGCATACAATTACATTGAAGCAAATGCATATTTGATCATTAATTAGTAAACCATCAAAAGCAACGCTGCAGATGTTTGTCGTTTTGTATAACAGAATTAAATCTGGTCACAGTAATCATGGTATACCTAAATGGGTATCTTGGCAGCAGCAATAATTTTGAAGTCTTTATGTGGTCGATTTCCTGTAGTGTATGTTTATGGTAATGTGTTTACATATGTCTGAGCATGCTGAAGTGTTAATCTGCTGCTGGGGTGGCTATTCTTCAGAAGCTCCTACTTCCATCAGCCCCTGCCCCCATAGCCAGGATGATGATCAAAAGAGCCGTAGGTCATCCATCCCCGATCTATTACAAGCCTAGATGTACTTAGTTTAAATCACCAACTCTACACCACACAGAGACGTGTTCTCTCTCTCTCTCTCTCTCTCTCTCACTCACTCACTCACACACACACACATGGGCTGTCCCAGATGCTATACTGTACTGTATATCCCATGATATTTTGTTTTAATGATGTTTATGCTAGGTGCAATTATCCTGTATACAGTATCCCAAGTGCAGTATTATTTAACACCATTCCCTCTATTTCTGAAGTTCAGATGTGAGCGATGAGCCTTCTGTAGTCAAAACTGCTCACAGCATTCATGCACAAGATGTAGATGTCAGCAGGCCTGAGGGGATTCCAGGGTTTTGAGAAGTGAGGTACCACTGCTGAAAGAGGGGTGGATGCCTCTGATACCCTACTGAGCACACTCAGTAGCCACAGACTGTTGCATCTCTGTAGGGTGCAGAGAAACATGGCATCACCTGGAAGTGGCCAGAGAGAAAAGGAAGGCATGGCTGCAGCTGACAAGAGATGTCAGCTTGTGGCGGATCGGCTGGCAGGAAAAGTTAGCTGGGAGAAAAGGCAATGGTAGAGAAGAGGTACAGAGGAGAGCATTAGGTAAGCAGGTAAATCTGTGCGTCTTTTCCTCTGTTGTTCTTGGCTCCAATTCTCTTCCTCTGCTTCCTTGTCCAAGAGGATGCAGAAGAGATGCAGAGATACAAAAAGGGTGGAGAGAAACATCTCATTTTCTGGAGAGGTAATTTCCCGGTTCAAACTGGGAAGGTATTGTTAAATACCTCCAGGGACAAAAGGAAAAGCTGCCCATAGAGAGGAAGAGAGAAATCCAAGAGAAATCCAGCATTGGGCATCAGTATGTTAAGTGCCCCTCCCCACTACCAAAAAAAATAAAGGATAGCAGCAAATAATGCAAATTCGAAAGCAAGTGCAGTGCATTGGTCCCATGTTTCAAATTAAAAGGGGTTGTGATTTTAATCTAGACATGCTAGAGCTCAGGTAGACCTTGGTGCTTGAGTGAGGCTTGTCTGTAACAGGAAGTTCCTTTATATTTCTTCCTGTCCAGGAGGGGCCCATGGTCAACCTGGATGGTTGCACCCAAGCCTGTGAGAAAGGTTATTTTTTGAGACACAGCAATTTATTTATTAAGAGAGTGTATATGCCTCCTTTCGTTTCTAAACATAATGCCAACGTGGTTCACAATCAATAGCCAGAAGTGAAGGGAAAATGTTCCCCACATGAAGACATCCACACAGCCTGGAACCTTGGATTGCACAGGCTTCCCATGGATGTCTTCTTGTGTTGTTGTTGTTGTTTAGTCGTTTAGTCGTGACCGACTCTTCGTGACCCCATGGATCAGAGCACGCCAGGCACTCCTGTCTTCCTTCTTGTGTACGTAGAAGGTTCAGTCATTGACAAGTCCATTTAAAAAGAATTAGCAGGTGATGGGAAAGACTTCGGATGGAGACCCTGGAAATTTGTTTCCAGACGGAGTACATCATATTATATTAGTCTGGGTGGACAGATATTCCAAGATAGCTTAAGGCAGCTTCCTGTTTGTAGCTATGATTAGGGTAAATAACATCATTGGTAAAGTAATTAATTGCATGCTGTCAGCATTTATGGAGCAAGCAAGTAGTAGTGGATAAAAGCTTTGTCTGGAGTCTGCATTTGCGAGGATATGAAATATTTGGCATGCTAGAAGGAGGGTGAAGTTCCTCCCGTGGTGCCTTTTATGCCGCATCTACTGAAAGACAGTGAAGATATGAAGTGTTTTGAAAGTTCAAGGTAATTTTCATGCCAAGTACAATAGGAGTTCAACTCTATTTTAGTCAATGAATGCATATCCACTGTTATAAGCACCTTGCGACTCAATCTCTGTCATTATTATTATTCAAATATTTCACTAGATTGCTCTCATGGTTGGTTTTCTTTTATTCCACCTGCAATCATATAGTTGCAGCTATAGCTTGTTCTGTGTTTAATCCTCAATATTTTCCACCCAGATAATTGCTTCTTTCGGTTTAATCCCCTTTTCCTCCTTTCTTTTCTGCCATAAACCTGGCTGTGCTCTTGTTTGCAAGGCACAGGTCACTTATGTATGTCATTCTTTTTTCCCCTTTTCTTTTTTTACTGAACTGTCAGCCAGTTATGCCAGGGAGGAGCTAATTCTGCCCTATCTCCATGTGATGGGAGGTAATGGTATAAACAGGCCTGATGATTAGGCGGCGGCTTTTGAGTATCCTGGAAGTGCAGAAGATTGTTGGTTATTTAATTTATTACTATTATATTTTTACTCCCAAGGAGCGGCACGTGTGTGGGATTTTCTACCTCAGGTGCCAAAATGAATTGGCTGCGTTGGGTTATTACGCACCTTCACTCTGGCAAGTTCGCTACTCTGCCTTAGGCTGCAAAATGCCTTCAGCATAAAAGTTAAGCCTGTTTAATTCCACGTCAATTTCTGTGGGAGAGTGAAGCACAAGCCTAACCCTGTCCCTTTGAAGCTGCTGTGATCTGAAATTCTTTTTTACTAGGTCAATTATATTCAAAATGCACATGCCATTTGCCTGACAGGGAGAAGTATTCATAATTTACCACATTATCACAAGTCCTATTATGTCATGGTAATAGCACCTAGTTAGAATGCTTCCCTTGAACCCCCTCACTCATAGAAACAAATGAGGGGGTTGTGGGTTCCCAAGCACTGCCTACACCCCTTGGTGGTAAAGTGATGTAAAGGGGTCCTATGCGTTTAGGATTCCTCCTCATGATGGGGATCCTGCACCTCTGTTGCATGGAGAACCTCTGTGCATGTAGGGTTGCCATACATCCGGGAATTCCCAGACATGTCCTCTTTTGGGGTCCCTGCATGCCTATCCAGGGGGATTTTACATTTTAAAGCCGGGGTAGGCAACCCAAGGCCCGTGGGCCGGATGTGGCCCAATTGCCTTCTGAATCCAGCCCGTGGACAGTCCAGGAATCAGTGTGTTTTTACATGAGTAGAATGTGTGCTTTTATATAAAATGCATCTCTGGGTTATTTGTGGGCATAGGAATTCATTTTTTTCTTCAAAATATAGTCCGGCCCACCACATGGTCTGAGGGACGGTGGACCGGCCCATGGCTGAAAAAGGTTGCTGACCCATGTTTTAAAGCAAATATTCTGGATTTTGGGTTTGTTTGTTTGTTTTTTAAATGTGTGCATGGGCAGCTCTGGTTCAGGCTCTGGCTTTGGTGTGCTAGGCCTGGGCTATGGCGTGGGCACGATGGTGGCAGAAGGGCTATCGGGCAATTGCCCTAAAAAAGCTCTACATCTTTTTGTGTCTGGAACTTTACCTCTTGAAGTATGGCCACCCTAAGTACAACTAAACATGAATGGCATTCAGGTGTGTTTGGTGTGTCCACCAAACAGTGTCAGCAGTTGCATTGACACTGGGGGCCAGGCTTGGCCATCTCACACTTTGGATAAATGCCTGAGGCTCCCCCTGACCTCCTGAGTGCACCTTCCTTAGAGAATCATGAATCCATGTTTTGAAATGTAAGTGAAGTTTTTAACTTGAGTCACTGGGTGTCCTAAAATCAGAACTTGTCGGCGCCGTGTTGTCATACTATAGCCTGATGTATTATGTGCTATGCCCTGATATGGGCTCTGCATGGGCGGTCAGGATTGTATATGAGAAGGATAAGAGATTGTAGGCTTCTTTATATACATTAAAATAGTAGCCTGTGTAATTGTAGGGAATGGATGGAAGTTGATTTGGCTTTGTTTAGTCTTTCCAGAGGAAACACTTTCCCCCTGGTAATTGCTGTGAGGAGACTATAAACTCTTATCTTGGAAAAATGAATATGAATGATTGTAAACAACTTACTTTTTTTTCTCCTAAAGAAAGTGTGTTCCTTGGTTTATTGCCCCTGTAGTACTTTTGCGCTTTAAGTTACTGTACAAGAAAAGCTATTTTTGTTAGCTGGTGCATGTTCTGCATATAGCAACAATAGCCCTCAGGCAACTGAAAGCAAAATGCTTACATGTGTTTGTCGCAGACCAAGCCCGATGGTATTTTCAGCTTTATTTGTGTTAATGAGAAATAACTCCATTAACACCAGTGAAGTAAGTGATAGCAAGGTAAGCAAAAGCAGAATTTTCTTGTCAAATTTTATTGTCAAAATAGACAGGGACAGGTGTGTATGTCAGGGGAGAGGGAGGCATTGTAATGTATGAATCTTACAGAGTGCATTTTTTTGTGGTTCTTCAGCCAGGAAGCGTTTATGTAAAAATGCTCTGTAGCCCTGCCAAACTAATTCAGTTGCTTCGAGTTTGTATTCCCCAAAGAAGTGCAATACAGAGGGCCCTACAGGAAATGACACCTGTCCACTATCCTTCTAAGGGCAAGAGGCACAAATCCTGATCAGGGGAAATGCTTACCTTAAACCTTGTTTGATTGACACGTACTGGCTTGTCATATCAATCCAGCTGTTAAGACACTTGTCATTTTTGTCAGGTCGAGCTGCATTACATATGCTGGCCTTACTGCTTTGAGGAACGGAGCCACCTGAATAAGCAAGGCACTGAATGCATATTACAAAACGTACCTGGCATTTTGTCTTACAAGGACAGCAGATTCCAGAGTCTTTAAAAGAAAAGGGAACAGGAGTGGGCTTCCTGGTAGGTCTAGAGTAGCTCTCCCCTTTCTGAACGATGATTGTTTTCAGAAGAAAGAATTACTCATATTGCATTAAAAATATAAATAGTGTTGAAAGGGATACCAAGGGTCATGTAGCCCAACTCCCTGCAATGCTGGGGGTACAGGCTGTTTGTATTACCTATAGAGCAGGTGTGGGGGAACCTCAGAGCTGAAGGTGAAATGCAGCCCTTCAGGTCCACACCCCAGTCCCAGTCCACACCCCACCGGCCCTGTTTTGCACCCTCCATGGATGTTTTTGCCTGTTTCAATTATGTCCTTGAATTCTAAAATGCTTCTTGCTTGCCTTGGTGGAGGATAGAGAGGGCTGTGTATGGAAACTAGCCTACAGTAAAAAGGTAGAATTAGTTATAATCTTTTTTTCTGCCCACCTTTGCTTCTGGTTGCACCCACCACTTCCATATGTCCCCAGAAAGTAGCCCACAGGAAATGTGGCCCTGGCACTGGGGGGGAAAGTGCATAGGTTTCTGGTATGGCTTATCCTAAACATTAAATTATCAGATTACCCAACTGGATGGGCACACACATGCAGCACACCTTTCTACATTGGTATGAATAACCGTGTTGCTAGAATCAGCCATGCATAAGACAGGCTCACCTTCTATCAGGAAATGGCTCAGAAACCTTTGGAGGGGCAGCCTTCTATTTTCTGACAAAGCCTGGTGCTGGCCAGCTGGAAAGAGGCCTACCAGCTCAACTCTTTCCAAGCAACCTGGAGGACAGCCATTGATTCTCAAAGTTGAGGAAATCGGTGATAGCTGCAGTTGTCTAGTGCAGGCATCCCCAAACTCGGCCCTCCAGATGTTTTGGGACTACAACTCCCATCATCCCTAGCTAACAGGACCAGTGGTCAGGGATGATGGGAATTGTAGTCCCAAAACATCTGGAGGGCCGAGTTTGGGAATGCCTGGTCTAAGGGATAAAGACCAGCATGCTGTGGTGCTGCACTTGCCTTTTACTGTTGCTGCTTGCTTTCAGCATCGTCTACAGGTTTTGTGATGTCTGGGACGTTGCTGCATCTGCCTCAGCAGCTGGATTCCATCTAAATACAAGTCGGGATGGGGAATCTGTGCCCCTAAGACTAATTTCACACAGCCATAATTTCATGTGGCTTGCAGAGATGGTATAGAGCAGTAAGAGAGATGCAGTGGAGTGCACAGAGAAAGGAGGGGATGAGGTGTGTGAAGAGACAGAAGGAATACAGTTCAATAATGTTGAAAACTCCACCCGCTATCAGCTCCGGCTCCACTCACCTTATGGTTGCTGTCACTTACACTTCACAGGGAAGAGTTTCCTCACCTCTGAATTAAAGCAGTGTCCTGTAACTGGCAAGTGCCATAATGACCATGGAGTCTTCTTCATTTGCCCCAACAACCCCTAAATGAGCTTTGGTAATCCAGTGGATAAAGCATTCATGGGAGAAAAGGCAAGGTTGTCCCTGGGCATGCCTCCTCCTGGTTCCAGCCTAAGAAGACCTTTACATTGGCTATGCAGAAGAGAGGAGCGTTTCATTATTGAGAGGAGCTATAGTGTTGGCCTCAGGGAGGTTTTCAGTAATCCTGCAAAAGACTTACATATCTTTCTCATTGCATTGGAACCCTTGCCCCTACTTAATCTTTGGGAAGTCCATGGTGCTGGCAGGGGAGACTTGAAGCTGGCTCCAGCAATCCTAAGACAGCCAAGATAGTTTCAGACACCAGTCTGGGATTCATTGGAAGTGTTGAGGCAGAGGGAAGGTAAAGTGTGTAAGTGTGTGTGTGTGTGTGTGTGTGTGTGTGAGAGAGAGAGAGAGAGAGAGAGAGAGAGAGAGAGAGAGAGAGATGGGGGAGAGGAGATACTTGTTTGTATGCATGTGTGTGCATGGGCATGTCTGACTATGACCACCAACCTCCACTACATGTGGCCCTGAGAGCCAAAAGGGTTGCTCATCCTAGTTGAAAACAATAAGCCTTTTTCCAAGTAAAAAACTAGTGAAATTTACACTGACCTTATTAGGAACCAGCTGGTGTAATAGAAAGAGAAGAATGCACAAACTGAGCAGACCAGCTACAGTATGAACAAGTCTGGAGGCTGAGAAAATCAAGAGAGAAAACCAGAAAGAATTATTCATGACTGTAGGAAATAGTTATTAGGAGAGTAGAAGGTACTTTAACAGAGTCCTTGCTGCCCATGGTGTACAGACTCATTCATTTTGTTCCACGTGTTCTGTGGCCAAAATGGTTTTCAAAGCAGTACAAATCCCTGCAAAATACGTTCACAAGAAGCGATAGTTGGATGAGTATGTTTATCATCGGCAAGAGCACTGCTATCCTTCTGTGTTCAGCACTCTGTGGAGAAAAGAAAACAAGCACCCTGCCCCTGAAGGCCAGCCTGAGGCATTTTGCTGCCTGAAGCAAAGGGCAAGTTGGTGCTCCCCCCCTCCTGTTTTTTGTATGGAAGTTGGCTGGAATGGAAGTTAAACCACACTTCAATACTGCAGCACACCTGAGGGCAGAAGACTAGAGATAATAATAATAATAATAATAATAATAATAAAAAATAATTTATTTATTAATAATATTAATTTATTAATAATATTAATTTATTATTTATACCCCGTCCATCTGGCTGGGATTCCCCAGCCACTCTGGGCGGCTTTCAACAGAACATTAAAAAACAATAATCTATTAAACATTAAAAGCCTCCCTAAACAGGGCTGCCTTCAGATGTCTTCTAAAGGTCTGGTAGTTATTGTTCTCTTTGACATCTGAAGGGAGGCGTTCCACAGGGAGGGTGCCACTACCGAGAAGGCCCTCTGCCTGGTTCCCTGTAACTTGGCTTCTCGTAGTGAGGGAACCACCAGAAGGCCCTCGGCACTGGACCTCAGTGTCCGGGCTGAACGATGGGGGTGGAGACACTCCTTCAGGTATACTGGACCGAAGCCATTTAGGGCTTTAAAGGTCAGCACCAACACTTTGAATTGTGCTCGGAAACGTACTGGGAGCCAGTGTAGGTCTTTCAAGACTGGTGTTATGTGGTCTCGGCGGCCGCTCCCAGTCACCAGTCTAGCTGCCGCGTTCTGGATTAGTTGTAGTTTCCGGGTCACCTTCAAAGGTAGCCCCACGTAGAGCGCATTGCAGTAGTCCAAGCGGGAGATAACTAGAGCATGCACCACTCTGGCGAGACAGTCCGCGGGCAGGTAGGGTCTCAGCCTGCGTACCAGATGGAGCTGGTAGAAAGCTGCCCTGGATACAAAATTAACCTGCGCCTCCATGGACAGCTGTGAGTCCAAAATGACTCCCAGACTGCGCACCTGGTCCTTCAGGGGCACAGTTACCCCATTCAGGACCAGGGAGTCCTCCACACCTGCCCGCCTCCTGTCCCCCAAAAACAGCACTTCTGTCTTGTCAGGATTCAACCTCAATCTGTTCGCTGCCATCCATCCTCCAACTAGAGAGTGCAGTACAAGCCCTGTGGCACTCACAACTCTATCATGGGGTCAGGAGAAACACCCTGGGGGTGGTTTGCACTGCCCCCCTCCCACACCTGCTTGTCTGAGGCGGGCTCCTCATTCTGCCTAAGGATAGGGCCATTCCTGTTGTCTGCATCCAAGCAAGGCTGAACTTGGCCTCTTTCTAACAATTGATGGCATTTAGACACCCTCTGTGTTTTCATGAGCTCCTGGTTCAAATGTCTTCTATGCCTAAGTGTGCTCTGAGCTCCTGTAAAAATGACTGCATGCACCAGACAATCACTCATTTCTCTCCATCCGCGGGCAACTTCCATTATGTACTTTCATATAAAATTTGATAAATGAAAAGATTGAATAGGTAATCATTAATGCCGTGCACTTGCATAGATAAGGATTAAAGTAAGAAAGCATGAAGTCATTCATTTTGAGCTGCCAAGATTATTTTTATGGGTTTGAATTAGAATCAGGATATTTAGAGTAAGAAGACCCTATACTGTGGTGATTATTGTGAGTAATTTATACAGGGTGGCAGCAATTTATCTTTGGAAAACCACAAGGGAATAAAGTTAGGTGCACATTTAACGTTTTGATCTGTAAATTATCTGTGTGGTCCTGAGCATCTTTCCCCAGAAGTAAGCATCGTGGATTTGAAAGATTCTTATGTCTTAGCATGCTTAAGATTATAACTTTTGTAATGTTTCCACATTATTTATGCAGTAGTAAATATATTTTAAATGATGTTTGGAAAAGTGAGTCTTTACAGATGCAAAATAATAAGAGTAGCTTGTGTGTGTAGTCTGTCGGTCCATGTGTGAGCCAGAGCAGAATCATGCAAAAGTAGATTAGGACACAAAGATGTCTTATTGGAGATCTCAGCGTTTTTGGTGGAAACTCCAGATTTGATCAGAGCTATGACTTTGGGACAGGGTTGTTTAGATCTCTCTCCTAATATGTTCTTTTCCTCTAATCTAAATTGCTTCCGAAGCTGTTAGTAGGTCTAGCAGCAGTTTAGGGCAAGTGGGAAAGGGTTTTAAACAAAGGGATTGCTGTAAATTCAAGTAAACTTCCAAGCCACAAGTGAGAATACAGATTACTGAGCTGCTTGACCCAGCAGTTTGACTTGGTTTAAGGCAGCTCCCTTTGTTCCTGAGTCCCTAGCATATTAGAGAAGCGCTCTAGTTGAGCCTAATCCATGACATATAATCATAGAATGGTAGAGTTGGAAGGGACCCTGAGGGTCATCTGGTCCAAATCCCTACAGTGCAGGAATATCCATGACATATGGCCACCAACCTCTGCTTAAAAACCTCCAATGAAGGAGAGTCCACTATCTCTCATGGAAGTTCATTCCACTGTTGAACAGATCTTACAGTCAGTAAGTTCTTCCTGATGTTTAGTCAGAGTCTCCTTTTTTTGGCACTTGAAGCCATTGGTTGGGGTCCTACCCTCCAGAGCAGAAGAAAAAAGCTTGCTCCATCTTCCATGTGACAGCCCTTTAGATATTGGAAGATAGGAGGAACATTCAGTCATGTGATCCACCCTACCTCCATTCTGATGTATGTCAGATTGAGATTTATTCTCTCCTCCCCCGTGAGCACTAAGCATTAAATGTAAGATAAACTGGTGTTTGGGCATCTATCACACTGTTACACTATATGCATTTAGCAGATTGAAGTGCATTATGTCCTGTGACATGAACCTGAAAATGATTGTGTTTAAACCGATGCCGGCTTCTGACAAGGATGCCGTGCTTTCTAAAAATCTCTTTGAAAATCGCATCTGAAAAGTTGCAAGTGTTCCTTGAAGTGTAGTTAATAGCCATTACATTTTCTTGACAGTACTGTTCAAGATAATGTGGAAGCTCTCTTATTCAGAGCTAGTAATCTATCATTTACCAGATTTTTTTTAAACCACCCCAAAAGCACAACAGAAAATGATAAATATGTTTGATAAATGAACATATTCCCC
This sequence comes from Darevskia mixta, assembly GCA_034641385.1. Lineage (NCBI taxonomy): Eukaryota > Metazoa > Chordata > Lepidosauria > Squamata > Lacertidae > Darevskia > Darevskia mixta. The sequence continues at coordinate 14,889,811 of JAWWNH010000001.1, forward strand.
AAATGGTATTTGAAAGCATTTGATTTGATTGGTTGGTGACGTAGAAGAACAAAGATGCAATGGAAAGATTACTGCTGCTGGTGTTCAGTTCGCAACTGCCTACAGATTTATGCATGTTCCTTTCTTATCAAAGGAATGCTGTTGAAATGCAGGTGTGGTTTGTGTTGCTTTCTGAGGCAGCCATGACAATTCTGCAAGGTTTAGGTTTGCTTAGAAATGGATATGTGGAATTAGTGCTCATATTAAGCTTTTCAATAAAACCACGTGGGCCTGCAGTAGTAAGCTCTTTCCGATTGAAATTTTATGCTAATACCTGTATTTGCAGTGTGCGAGAGATGAAGGAAACCACCTTTGAGTATTTTTGTTCAGCTTGTGTAAAATGATAGCTCTGTGCAGAAAATGCATCTGCCGCTTCGGAAACAGATGAATGGCTCTGGGGGCAAAAGTATGTGCATTAAGGGAAAGAAGAAGGTGATGATGATGATGTATTGTAAACGCATGCAGAAGTTATCTTCATAGTTTTGCCTTTAGGAAGGCATCATCTAAGAAGATAAAATGAGAAACAACCAGAGACTATCTCCAACAGAGGACTGCACAAGCACAGCAAATTGCTGGTGTCCTCTGTTGCCCCTCAAACATGATAGTATCTGGGGTGATCTGTATGGTATTCACCTGTGCAGAACACAATGTCCGCACCTGGGTTGGTATATACACAACTCCCATTAAACACTTCTGTCACTTATCAAAACCACATCCAATTGTCCAGGGTTTGTGCATTGGCTCCCATGCTGCTAGGTGATTGCATGTGTGTTTGAGAAAGTGGGGCATTTTTATAATTATTCCATAAACTGAGGTGATAGGTCATGGAACAGTAAGGAAGAAGAGGAAAGGTGGAAGGATGTCTGTCTATCATCTATCTATCTATCTATCTATCTATCTATCTATCATCTATCATCTATCATCTATCATCTATATATCTATCTCAATCATCTATCATCGCACAATAGAGTTAAAACTTACATAGGAGTTTCCCCCCAAAGAGCTCAGAGTGGCTTCTCCAGCATTTCCAAGGAGTGTTCTCTAGTAGAGACTGGTCTTGCTTACAACCAGTCCAGGGGTTGGCCCTGGCTGTCATCTGTCAAGTGTTGCCCTTATGCATAGCATCAGAAAGGAGGATAGGGACAAAAAACTAGAAATGGTTCTCCTTGGCTGCCATTGGCTCTGGCTCCAGCTACTATTGATCTCCCTGCTTTCTGCCTTACCAGCCCCAGTGGGCGCCAGCCGCCACCAGGTCCTATTCAGGCAACTACCAGAGCTAAACCAGCCTAGCCTCAACTGTAGGGTGAATCTGGGCATTCACCAACTACATGTGATTAAAATGTGCTGATAATGCACCTTGGGTGCATTACCTTTTTTTTTTTTTGGCAACTCTATGAATGGGAAAGCAAATTTCTGAAGCAGGGGTTCTCCTACTGGAACCCTACTTAGGCGACGGGGACATGCAAACAAGACAAAAGTGATGCGCCCGAACCCATGGAACCTGGCTGTGCATCTCTCCCTCCCTTAAATGATTTGCTTTGCATGTAACCCGTGAACACCCAAACAGCGCTGAGCTCTTTATCATGTGTTTTCCGAACCAATCTAATTGCCACTGGCAACACAGAATATCCTTCAACTTCTTTTGACAGTTAAATAAGTTCATCAGTTGAACGGGTGGCAGGGATTTAACAAGTCTCCTGGCTCTAGTAATTCTGTGCTTCCCTTGTCTTCAGGATCATTGTACGTACTTGTCAAATGCCAAGAAAGGTCTGGAAACCCCTGTAGCAGCCAGTCTTGAGAATTGTTATAATTATTACATATTTATTCACACCCCGCTAAATAATTTATACCCTGACAGGGACTCAAGGTGGCTTACAGATAAAATAACATGGAAACGGAAGTTCCTATGTCTTTTTGTGTCTCTCGTAGGTCTGCACCAGTCTGTTGATGAAAAGTATGTTCTAGACTAGAATTAAAAGTAGCACTAGTGCTTAAATGCATTTGCCAGTTGTAGTCAAAACAAAATAAAAAATAAAAAAATTCCTTCCAGTAGCACCTTAGAGTTTGTTTTTGGTATCAACTAAGTTTGTTAGTTGGTCTCTAAGGTGCTACTGGAAGGATTTTTTAAATTTTTTTTTATTTTGTTTTGACTACGGCAGACCAACACGGCTACCTACCTGTTGCCAGTTGTAGTTACTCATTTTTATTTATCACATCTATATGCCACGTTTTTCCTCAGCTAAAGGTGGTGTACATTGTTCTTCCCTCTCAATTTTATCCTTGCCACAGCCCTGTGAGGTAGGTTAGGTTAAGAGACTAGCCAAAGATGAGCTCTACAAGTGGGCTTCATGGCTGGGTGGAGATTCTTGCAGGATAAGGTTGTCCCCTGTTTATACCACTAACCTTAGAATTGAAAACAGTGTCTCTCTCTTCCTTCAGAATGACTCTTCTACATTTTTGGACCCTTTTTAGTACTATGGATGTCAGCTGGGATTTTTTGTTTTATGTCAGTGTTCTTTTTAAAAATTCAACTGTGAAAATTCAACAGAATGTTGAATCAATCAAAGGATAATTTTTAAAAAAAAGCATAATTGTAACTTCGGTGTTCTGAAGTTAATACAGATGCTAACTTCCCACTTTGGTCTGTGGGAGAGTTTTTCCTGCAAGTTGCAGAGATCTCAGAAACCACAGTAACTTGGAGCAGAACGTTTAGTGTGGCTGCCTCTGATCTGTGGAACAGCATTACTAACGATCTACAACAGGCACCCGCTATCAGCTCTTTCTGGGGTGGGGTGGGGTGGGGTGGGGGGAACCTGAAGACATTTTTGTTTCAACAGGCTTTCTCGGCTGGATAAATGTGTCTTTGTCACAAATGCCTACTTTGGTATAGTTTTAGTCTTGTATAAAATGCATTTGATGTGTTTTTTTTTGTGTGTTTTTAACTGTTTTTAATCGCCTGATGTGTAAATGAGTGAACTGACCTCTTGGTTCTTCAGCTGAAAGTGCAGACAAGTCAATAGTGAGTCTTTTCCCCTTTTGTTCAAATGCTGTACTGCGCAAACCCAAGAGAAAGGCACGGCTGCTCCTGGAAGAGAACTGTCAGTTAACATTCTGCCCACCACAGTAGTTGCTGCTCTTGTGCTCTTAGAGATTTACAGCCACAAATTTATGACTGAGCCTGAAGTCTCAGCTCCCTAGTTTTTCTTTTTCTTTTTCTTTTTCCCCTGCCTTCCCTCATTTCTCAACTTCTCTTTGCCCTTTACACACATAGAATTCTTGGCTGAAGGAGAAAACATGCCATCCCCCCAAAGAAGAAAAACATTTTAGCAATATAACTTTGAAGTCCCGTTCTTTTGTCCCTTTCTTGCCTTCACCCCACCCAGAGTGAAAACAGGAATCGAATGCTGACTAACTTAGTCACGTTCATTAATTTCAGTTTGTCTTCTCTGAGTAAAACTTCACTACCCAAGTTCTTTGGATAGATAGCTCAGTTGGTTAGAGCGAGGTGCTGATAATGCCAAGGTTGCAGGTTCGATCCCTGTGTGAGACAGCTGCATATTCCTGCATTGCAGGGGGTTGGACTAGATCAGGCATCCCCAAACATCCTGATGTTTTGGGACTACAACTCCCATCATACCTAGCTAACAGGACCAGTGGTCAGGGTTGATGGGAATTGTAGTCCCAAACCATCTGGAGGGCCGAGTTTGGGGATGCCTGGACTAGATGATCTCCGGTTTCCCTTCCAACTCTGCAATTCTATGAACTTGATTTCTCATCATTTGGTGCTGACTGTTGAATGGGCTTTTCTGTGAAGTATTGTATGTGCTGATATTAAATTTCTCTGAGTTGGCTCACATGCAAACCACCACCTGATTCTGCAGTCATCAGTAAAGCTTGAGTTGACTGAAACTCTGCAACACCCTGAGACTATTTGTGTAATTTGGAATTGCTTTTAGTGAAATGTGCTACAGTGGTAGCACATTTAACTGGAGGAAGCACAAGCCCACTATCATTTATTCAGGAGACTCCCCAGTGGTTCCCACCAAACATAGATCTCAGAGTGACTGCAGAACAGAGGATTCCCCCTCAGGGACAAGTGAGTCACATTAATGCATTCCTAATTAATCCTCTGGAATCAGTGTCGTATCTGATGGTCATATCTGATGCAGTCACAGCTCTTATTCTGCTATTGATTTATGTCTTAGAAGGAACAGATTCCCTTCAGCAAGCATACCTTTGCCTTAATTGAAGTAATTACTCTTGTTTGCATTTTCTGAGAAATCCAAACCAGTTTCTTTCAGCAAGAACCTGGTTCCCATTGCAAACACGTTCAGATTAGTAGAACACACTTTGTGACCATGCTGCACCTCTGTGGTGGGGAATTCAATTGCTCTAACTTATGACAACTAGTATCTGTGTCCTTTGTTTATTTACATTGCTTATGTTTTTATTTGGGCCCCTGCGAAAGTTCTTTACAAATTCAAGCTACTGCTTGGTGATAAACCCTAACCTTGCATCTCCATCGTCTGCAATTGTTGGGAGGTATGTCTAGGAATCTTGCCCATGTTCTTCCTTGTCAACTGTTATGGTACCTGAGGTTGTCAGGCTGAAGGCCAGCAGGCAGCTGCCAGACGATTGTAGTGTCTCAACAGCAATGTGGTCAAGGAATCAAGGTCGAAGACAGTCCGAGTCAAAAGCCAGTCAGGAGTCCAAAGTTCAAGGAACAATCAGTTTTCATGAACACAAGTTCTAGATAAGAGTCACGAATACAGGATCAAGGCAAGGGTCACGAACGCAGGAACAAGACAAGGGTCAAAAGGCAGGAATCAGAGATGCAGGAACACACATATGCCAGCACATTAGTTGCAGACGCTGCAGACTGGGGAAGCCAGCTTCCTTAAGTAGCTGGTTCACTCCCACATTTCTTATGAGCTGCAGCTGTCTTTAATTGCCGCCTTCGCTTATCAGCTCAGCGTTCTACAGCTGAGAAGGGAGGAGGAGAGGGGATCGGCGGATTCTCCTCCTGACTGGGTCCTGCTCCTGGCTCAACTTCTTCCTGTAGCTCTGATCTTCCCTCCTCCCTGTCAGCTTCCTCCTCTTCCGAGGAGTGCCGCCACCAGTCTTCCCCAGGTATGAATTCCTCAGATTCCTCTGTGGGTGCTGCCTTGTCAGGGGGGGGGGGCTTGCCACCACTCCTCATCTGTCTCGACCCTGACATCAACATGCCCTGACCCTGTGGATCACTGTGGGAGCCATCTCTTTTTCTTCAGTTGTAGCTAGCATTCCTCCTTGCCTCACATTCCCAGACAAATGCATCAATTTCCTTTTGCTGTTCATTACTTGCATCTCCAGGATTGGATTCAAAGGTGTCTTTTGTGAGTAGAAGAGCGCTACCACATGTTAAAGGCAGCCTGGTTGATTTCTCTCTCCACTACAGCCCACCCGTATCCCATCCCATGGTGTTCTGGAGGGTCCACTTACCATCAGAAGAAGCTTCTGGGAACACAGTGGGCTATAGTGGGTGACAGAACCAAAAAGGTTCTACTGCAGAAGCAAAGGTTGACTTGCTCTTCTCTGGATCTTTGCTGAGACTACCAGTTCAGGAGCTTCTGGCAAGACATAACCAGACATATTAATTGGGAACATGTAGAGGGAAATGTTCTGGGCCATTTATTGCCACCTATGTTTAAAGTTTCTAAAAAAACTTACTCAAATGACCAGATCTTTACCAGCTTACTCTTCAGATTATTCTGTAAATCTTTTTAACCTTCCAAAGTATCAGGTACCATGTGAATAAAATAGTAGAGTGTGATTGCCTCAAAGTCATATGGGTTGTTGCCATCACCAATCCACATATAATGCAAATCCATCCACACCATTCAAAATAATTTTAAAGTCAAATTCCTGTTGTCCAAGTTAAAGAATGCATTTCAGGAGATAAATATGCAAGATTCCTATATGAAGCATTTTCCCTACTCCCCACCCCACCCAAAAAAACCACTGCTACCATTGTAGGGCATGCATCTGGGGCTGGGGGTGGGGACTGCCCTATCTGAAAGAACTGAAATAATAATTGTGTTGTTCTTTGATTGTCTAAATGCATGCTTCTGTAGGAAATCAATTTATCATTGTGGAAGCAGGGGAAAAAATCTTTTAATCTTGCTGAATAGAGCATTTCCCAGCTTGAAAAAAACTTCCCATAACATTTTTTAGGGTTAAAGATTGCATCAATAGCACATGGAACTAACTGGCAGGTAACAGGGTTTTAAATGTCACGGCTGCAACACAACCCAGATTAGGCTTGCCTGAACTCATTAGAATCAATGCGTTTGAAGCACCGCAAAATCGGTACAGGATTTTGGCTTCTGGATTTATTCCAAATGTTTGTGAATGGTGTCATAAAACAACTCTCCTGACTTCAACCAACTCTTTCACTATAAAGGATCTGCAAACAGACATTTTAAAAGAACTCTACCGGTATATATTGCTCAACAAGTCTCTTGTCAGCCACTCAGATACAAGGGCTGGTTAGTATATTGAATAGCTGGCATATCAGTCTGGAGTTGCATAGCTTGGTGCCCTCTATCATTGTAAACCTCCCTAGTCCCTATGGACCTCAGATGAAGGACATGTAATAAACAAGGAGTATAACAGTACTGGGTACTTGATAGCGGAGAGTGAATTGGCTTTGTAAATTACCTGGTGTGAGGTTCTGGAAGACACTAGTGTCATGTTACAGGGAACCAGGCAGAGGGCCTTCTTGGCAGGCCTGCCCTCCCTGTGGAATGCCCTCCCATTAGAGGGCAAGGAGATAAATAACTATACAACTTTTAGAAGACATCTGAAGGCAGCCCTGTATTTGGAGGCTTTCAGTGTTTGATGTTTTATTATGTTTTTACATGTGTTGGAAGCTGCCCAGAGTGGCTGGGGCAACCCAGCCAGATGGTTGGGATATAAATAAAATTATTATTATTATTATTATTATTATTATTATTTTATTTTACAAGTTGTGCTTGGACAGGATGAAGCACTTCTAAATGCAGACATCTATCAGATAACATTGTTAAGAAATCTAGATCTCTGTTCTAGCACTGTAATGAATAGCATATTTATTTGCAAACTTTATATCTTGTCCTTCATTGTAAACGATCATAGGTGAGGTTGCAACACTTAACAAATTGGCATAGTCCAATCAATTAAAGTTGGAACAAAATGCACCGTATTGTTTTGTACAATTGTGTTTTTTGGGGGAGGGTGGAATGGAGAACATTGAAGAATCCTGCAGCCACAGAAGTAGTTTGATGAAGGAAGGATACCTGAGACATTCCACAGCTTTTCTGTAGGTGATATGTAAGAGTAAGGAGACAAAGCAGAAAACTGTAGAAATAAAAGGAGGGTCTCTGTAAGCAATAGATGTGTTATTTCAATTTCTCAGAAACAGAACAAATGTGCCTTCCTACATACAGTGTACTACCAATAATATGCAGTGTTCAGAAATGGCTACTCATGAGATTTAATGCAGCTGACCCTCAAGACTGGGTGTACTTCGTATATGGATTGGATATTAATTAGTAGCAATGTGAACATCAAGGGTATGTGCTCTGCATAGTGCTAATAAATCTGTCAGTACCCCTCATCAGAGCTATACAAGTGCATTAGAAGACTAATGACAGGACTCCACCATGCATGGCTGTTATCCCATTTGCTGATATTAAACAGAATGACGGGAGTACCTTTTGTAGGCCAGCCAGCTTGTAGGAGCAATATGCTTGCATCAGTGGCTCCCTCCCACTTTGGCTTGCACAGCAGGGGCTGTCATTCCATTCAAACAGCAGCTTCCCAAAACTTAATCTACAGCTGCTTCCAGCACACAGAAGGCAGCTTCCAGTACAGAGGCAGCTTCTACTATAACCAAGGAAAACATATTTTTGAAAAACTCCTGCTGATTCTTTGGGGGCTTGAGGTTTTCCTCTTGAACTAGAACAGGGATGAATGATAAATTACATGCGACTTAATCTGCTCCTTCCAGGGTTGTTACATTTCTCAACCTTCATTCTTAACTTAGAGCCATAATGATATTTGTGGGATCCTAAAATTGGAGGGAGTTGTGGCTACACATCCCCTTGTTGGTAATAGGAAGAGGATTCATATCTAAATCCTCAAGCTATTTTAGCCATCAAGTCCTACAATAGGCTATTTCAGTGGGTAAGTGGTACTACTGAAAGTCAGTATGGTGTGGTTGTTGGACAAGATAAGGAAAGGTTGTTGGGTGATCTTGGGCCAGTCAATACCTCTCAGCCTAACATACCTTACAGAATTATTATGAAGATAAGACAGGATAGATTAATGTATGCACCCCTTTGCTCTTTGGTGGAAGAGTGGCATATAAATATAATACACAATAATTTGTTCTGTGTGTGTGCTCTGTAAAGATGTTGTAAGGGAATAAACCTGTTTAAAGCCTCCTAGATATGGATGTGTTCAGTGGATATTTCTGTTCATTATTTGGGGCGGAGTTGGAAGCATTGTCCATTTTGCAGTATGTAGGTATGAGAGTATGGCATTCTTATTGAAGAAAGGTGTAAGGTTGAATACACACAGTTCAGTAGTCTCTGGTTTTCACATCTTTGTTAAAGGAAGTAGCAGAGAGACAAGATGCACAGAGGCAAGGGCTCCTGTCCCTTTAACAGTTGTGCGCTCACACACACACACACACACAGAGAGAGAGAAATTAAATAAATGGAAGAAGGAACTTTGCAGTCAAGTTTTGTCTTGTAGGGGAAGCTGTTAAATTTTCCTCTTCCATATAGCAGTTAAAAGTATAGGAGCTATGTCTTCATTTGCATGTGGCTATACTGTAATAGGTAAATTCATTGAATTGCTAATACAGTTTGGGTTTTTCTTGCTGCATCTAAATTTACAAGCCCTGTTGAGATCAATGGGAGTTCTGCACTGGTAACTGTAAAGCGTTGCTGACTTAATCAATCTTAGAAGAAGTGGAAAATGGTGCTTCACATTCTCAATATATTAAAAGTAGTGAAAGAGATGAACAAGGGACCTTTCTGCCTGATGCTAATCCTGGCCAGGGCATTTAGCTGAGAAATAAAATAACTGATGTGAGTCAACATGGTTTAATTGAAAATGCTTTTGCCAAACATCCTGTTATTCCTTTGTGACGAGATTAACAGTCTGCTTGATAAAGGCATTTGTGATGTAATATTATACCCTCCATTAAAAGGAGGTATTATATAGAACACAATCAGGGTTCACATTGTATGGATTAAAATTATCTTTTGTGCAGCTGTGAATAGAGATACCAGTTAACAACACAGTGTATAGCCAAGGTTAATTTCTTAGTTCAACATTGTTTTACTATCTACAGTTGTAATGACATTATAAAATGTTTGCTGAAAAAGTTTTTACAGTTAACCATATGACAGCTGCCCGTGAAATGGAGGGAGTTCAGGGGAGTTAAGCCTACCTGGTAAATTATCAATCGCAAGCAAATTAATACCATTTGAAGGAAGACGATAAATTTGATACCAAAAGGCATCCTGTGTCCATGAGGAAGGAAGTCTGCCCTGTCTTGTTGGCTCACAACTGCCCACTTGCTCATTTTGAGATGCTGCCATATTGCCAAAGGAGCCAGGGAGGTTGATGAATGTGCATGAAAAACCACAGTGGCTGTAAGTACTTGGCAGGAATAAAAATTAAGGCAAGTGACATGACCAGATGAAGAATTAATATTTGTATTCAATTAATACTTACACCCCACCTTTCTTCCATCATGGAACCCAAGGCAGCTTACATGGGGTTTCCAAGGGCCCTCTCATGCCCTGGAGGCTGGACCATTAGGGTGCATAGAGCATGACCTCACCAGTCTCCAGTCTGTCCTCAGCCAGCCCTCATCAGCCAGTCTTCTTACTTACAGCCAGTCCAGGGGGTCAGGGTGGCCATGGCTGTCAGCATTGTCCTCTTTTCTATTAGTGTAGCACTTTAGGAGAAGGAGGATGGGGAGAAAATGAGAATTAGTTGGCACTGCCTATTATCAGCTTGATCTCTCTGCTTTCAGCCCTGCCAGTCCAAATGGACACTAACCACAAATGCATCCAGGCATTGACCACACCCCACTGCCTTGAAACCTTTAACAGGGGAATGTTTTTGTTCAAGCAGCAACAACTGCTACAAATATTACTACAGATACTTTAATATAAACAATTATTATTATTATTATTTATTCATTTCATTGCCTCTTTTATAGTTTTAAGGGGTGGGTGGGATCTCCGAGCAGTTTTCAACACATTAAAACATCAAATGAAACACTCCAGAACAAAACATGAGAGATGAAAGTCAAATGTAAAGTATACATTCAAAGCAACGTGATTAACAGGAAACTAAAATACTAACTTAAATATTTCAAAATAAAACATTGCAAGGTCAGCTACAGCATGCACGTTTAATGCAGCAAAGTTAACAGCACTAACAAAAACTGTTTTAAACATTTCAGATGAAAATACTGCCAAATTAAGTCAGATACTAAATGTGCATTTAAAACAGCATAAGTAGGAAAAGAATAAAATATTATTAGCACAGAACATATAAGCTTCTGTTGCTGCCAATGGTGGTGCATGGTGGGTGGTGGCTATGGAAGCTCATGCTCAATGACCTGGGTCTGCATTCAAAGACAGCCAAGATAGTCTCTGGCATCTTCAGCACCCTCAGCTTTTGTAGTTGGAGTCAATGAGGGCCCTGCTCTCCCATGCCAGGTGGGAAAAGGTCTGCACGCCAGGCAGCAGGGGTTCCAGGTCTCACACTCAAAATGATGTCAACTTGAGTTTGAGAACAGGACATTACCTAATACAGGAAGGGGCCAGATTTCCTCACTTAGTAGAAAGTAAATATCATATAATTTTGTTTATGGGACTGGTTCATGCATCTTGTGCCTAATCTGAATTTCCTACAAAGCTTCTCTTGCTTGAGAGCACAATGGGGTTTTGGTTTTGTGGGCCATGGCAATCCAAACAAATATGGTTAGCTCTAGTAATCTGAGCATTAGTTTCCAAGATCCTGAGAACAGGGCCAGCTTTTGGCACCACCTCTCCACCTCCATAATATACAGTACATAATAATAGTGCTCAGCATCTGGCTAGGTTCTACTGCCACATAATAACTAGGTTTTAACTCCACTGTTAGAGGCAAAATCCTTCTGAATGCCACTTGCTAGAAACTGCAGGTGGGGAGAGAGCTCTTGGTCACTGTGAGAACAGATTGCTGGACTAGATGGGTGTTTGGACACATCCAGCAGACACTTCCTATGTTCTTTCATTCTTGGTATCTGTGGTTACCTAACCATCATCTAAATAGTTTAGAGAAGAGATTTGTGTGAATGGGAGAGAGAGAGAATCTTTATAATGGATAAAAATGAGCAGGTTGGATCTGTGAACGGAAAGTGATTAGCTCTGTGTTTCCATTTTATCCAATCCCCCATGTTTATAAATAGTGTTTTGCAAAACATCCTAATATGTATTCAGCTATTATTTAAGTTAATGGAGGGCTTGATTTTATGGTTTCTTCCTTCATATTGTTAGACAAGCTAATGGGATTTTATAAGCAAGTTCATAATGCAGTGTTCTATGTAGCCATCTCAGAATTGATTATCCATTAACTACTGATTAAAAAATACCCTCCAGACAAATTGGAAATAGAACGGACTTTTTATTTTGAGTCAGCAGCATCTGTCCATGACGATAAAAGCACAACAACTCAGAGCTTTCTTCTAAGTGTCAGACTGTCAGGCTAGAACGTGATCATATGGAGAGAGGCTGGAGTTGTGCCAACAGTACTTATGCTAGACGTCAACTACAAATATTCAGCCAAAGTGAACTGGGATGATCTTGAAGAACAGTAATAGCAGCTGCCTAAAGTAATTCTCCAGACTGGCGGTAATGAAATCATGATTTGCTGCTATTATGTCTGGTAGTTGCTGTCTATTCCAAGAATTAATCCATGCTTTTAAAAGGCATATCACTTGAATCCCATATAAGAGCTGTGTAATGCGTTTTTACTTTTTGTGGATGATCCATCTTTGGTGATAGAAGTGAAGAAACAGATATTTCTTTTTAATAAAATGCTAATGAGTGCAGTTAGTAACTAGCAGCAAAAGCAATGTATTCATTCCCCTGCCCCCAGGGTTCTGTCTCTAGTATGAATTGCAAGATGCAGCTTAGACAGTACCTGCCTAAAATGAATCCAGGTATTGAATTAATAATTTAATCTGTATCCCACAGAAATGAATGGGACTTAAGTTCGTAATGTGTAACTTAAATCTCATGGATTTCAGTGGAAACTAAGTGAAACCTATTGGATGCAAACCACTGTGTGTATACAGTAACACACACACACACACACACACACACACACACACAGAGGGGGGGGGACTGGCTTCCAAACTTGAATGAACTGTGGAATGGTGAGCTGTTGACAAAATGTCAAACTGCAAACATGATTATAATTGCCATCCTTATTAAACTACAGATTTTTAGGGCTGATGATGCCATTTTGTCCCCTAATATATGATCATTATCCAAACAGCTTGTTTTCCAATGTACGTGTGCCCTGCATGTCAAAAGTGTGCGCAAATGTCATTGTGCCCTTGTGAGCGTAATTATTGTATAATTTTTTTACTCTGCGGGCATGAAAACCAATTCAGCTTACATCGCATAAAGCAAGTTGTAACTACTATTATGTGCTGGTTAACTGAATTAGATAAGCAATATGGGCTGACATCATAGTACTTTTCCTATCAAATAAAAAGCTTACAAATTAAAATATCGACTGCTTTAAAATATAGCTGCATTCACATTTCTTTTTAACTCAGGGCTACCGATGATAGCTTTTCAGGCACACTATGATTTTATTATTTATTATGTTGCCAAACTTATGTTAGTTTGCGATTTTAAAACTTCAGTACATTCCTTCTTTCTTTCCTTCCTTCCTTCCTTCCTTCCTTCCTTCCTTCCTTCCTTCCTTCCTTTGCCTGCCATTTTACTGCTTCACCCCTTTGTTTTGGGCTGTATGCTATGGTGATGAATTATTTCCCCCATACTGTTGTGACTTAATCAATCTCTGATCCCTCTCTGATCCCTCCCTTTACAAGGTGCTCTGTTAACAGGCTTGTAAATCCTATCTCATCCACCTTTTCACCTGAGAAGATCTTTAGCTACTTTAATTTACTGACTAATAATGGCAAATGGTGGGGCTACAAGAGTGTATGCACATGAATCAGCAATGTGAAGCTGTTCTGAAATGGATGGGGGTGTAGTACCTTACCTAGGGAACATAGGAAGGAGAACTAATTGTGACTGGGCACAAATTAGGATTCAGGAGCAGCTGTTACTTAACAACCATTTTAAATGGTTCCTGTGGAGGGCAGGGCTACTCTGTCTTTTAATGGTTGTATACAGCAGGTACTTTCTGGAGGTACAGTTTATCATGCAGGTATGAGAGAAGCCTCAAGTCCTTCAGGGATCTCATCCTGATATTTTCCCAGTTGGATTACTGCAATGCATTACACATGGGGCTATCCTCGAAGATCTCTTGGAAGCTTCTACAAGTATAGAATATGACTGTCAGCCAGTGCCTCATTCATTGGAACTCGTGCTTGGATTATTTCAGAGGGGAGGGAGTTCCGCAAGTTGAGCACCACTACAGAAAAGACCTTCCCCGGGTTGGTGCATAATGCACCTCAGCCAGCAGTGGCAAAATCAGTCTCAAGAAATGGGCAGGTCTATGTCAGAGCAGGTGTTCCTTTGCATGTGCACCCCCCAAATTGTGTAGACCTTTCGATGCCAACATTGTGGGTGACCTGCTCATAATGCCCTACTGCCGTTGACCTGAGACTGAGAAACCCCAAGGATTTGTGAAGCATGGTGTTCAAACACGGTGTGAATACATTTCAATTCACTGTCAAATAGCCCAAACAAGACTACTTCAGGGCGGTTGTTCAAAACCTAGGGCATCTAACAGAAGTTAGATGTGTGCAATGCTTCCACATCCATTTTTTTAATTGTTTTGATCACAACCCACAATGGTTGCTTCTTCAGTGATGGGTGGGAGGTTTGTGATCATGCCTTTTAATCTTCTCGTGCTTAAATGCACAAGGATTTATGTTAGCACTTCAGGTGGAGAATGAAGGATTCTTGTACTACTGGGTATTTGTGCTTCCCTGCAGTACAGATGAAACTGAGGGTTTAGAGACTGTTGGTTTAATGTTACAAAGACACAGTTTCTCACTAGAAATGGCTCATTTGTCAGCAGGTTAAATTCCAGAGGGCTTTGCTTCATGTTTTGTTTTACTTTCTAGAAATGAATCTCACGTGAGCATTTACCATTTCTGACAGCTGCTGAATGCTCCCTTCTGTGGATTTTCCCAGCATAAAAGAACCATTTGTTGTTGTTTCGAGTATCTCTTGTGGTCAGGGACATTTCTACTACTCCTCCGCTCATGCTTACTGTTTGCATTCTTCCCCTTGCATTATCCCTAAATGAAAACCTACTGCTTCTAACCTCTAGCTAATGCCTCTAGCCCTCTACATTTGTTAAGTGTTTGATGGTTTGTTTGCCAGACACTCATATTTGCCATTTATAGCTTTAACAAAAGATGGTGTTATTCCTCATTGTGATGATGCTATATTTCCTAATTTTCTGACAATAAAAAGCTATCAAAGCAAAAGGGGAAAAAACGATTGATGCAAAGATATTGATGGTACTCAAAGATGCTTGGAGATGAATGAGTTATTATGCTCCGTGGCTCCGGCAGGGGCCTTTCTCTTGCTTGTTTGTTGAGACGCAAACGATTGAATCGGGGATCTTGTGTGTGCTAAGATTCTCTCCACAAAGGTGGTGCTGGGAGCCTGCTTTTTCTCTCACTGAGCTTTTATGCACAGTTCTCTCTCTCTCTCTCTCTCTCTCTCTCTCTCTCTCTCTCTCTCTCATACACGAGACTACTGGAAGAATTCACCCAGTGTTTTCGAGTGGGTTGCTGGCAGCTTGTCATTGTCACATGACTCAATTTCTCCTTTCCATCTGAATAAGGTATGGTGGTTTTACCTTTGAATGGGTGTTTCAGATCAGTTTCGGCTGAAACTTAATCCAGACAAGAAGGAATTTTTCATGATGGGAGGTGTTAAAGTAACAGGCGTCTCCCCACATACGTGGGGGTTACATTCCCGAGTACACATGAATTGCGTATAGTGGGAAGCACCATTTAAAAAGCCTGTAAACGCCTTCTAAACCTTTAGGAACTGTTGAAACCTCCATTCTAAAATCCAACTCTCTACAGGCCTCAAAGGTCAGTGCAAAGGCTCATGAGATTGCTGTTGCCATTTCCCCACTCTTTTCTGTCCGTTTTTGCGTCTTTTTGCAGTTTAAATCAATTTACTTAATTACTGGTATTTCTCATGCCATGTGTATACCTGTACATGATTGTGCATCAGTCGAACATGTGTGGGTGTGGGTGTGCATGGCATCATGATGTCACATGCACTGGGCACCCATAACTTGGGAACCAAGTTGGCTCTCGTATAGCAGCTATTTTATGACTGGCATCCCCAGGACTCCCTCAAAGTTCAAAATGTGCCCACTATCTCAAAAATGTTGGCAACTTTTGCATTAGGGCAGTTTAGGGCACTGTGCCACCAACTTCAGCCTACCCACTCCACTAATTTCTGCTCTCTTACTGACAAGTCAGGGTGACAATGCCTGCCATTACCTCTGGCCCCATTTACGGTTGGTCTCCGTGCATTCCACCCCACCAGCCTCAATGTGCACCAATACGCCACTGAAATGTAGTATGATAAACTCTAGGTTCTTATAATCTCTGAAATAATAACACAAAAAGTCTGACTAGCTAGAGGGCAAAGCAAACAAGACACTTCCTATGGTGAATGGAGATATTTTTATTATGTATATAAACTGCAAAGACCGAGACAGACGAGTTGCAACAAAATATCTGAGTTTGTGGAAGACTTGAAAAAAATGCCTTTCCTTGAATAAAAAGCAAGACATCTGCATTTAAATATGTATTTCTAATGCATTTTATCTCAAAATGCACATGCCTAAACTTCTGCTTTAAAAGCCACGTTTTGAGATAAAATATTTTGTAACTTTTTTGAGCCTGAGGACTATGTCAGAGCATTTCGGAAATGCAAGAGCTGGTGGATAGCTGTGCCCTGATCCACAGATTAATATGGGGAATATGGATCAGGCTAGTTCATATCACAATTTGCAAAGACGGAATCCCTCAAACATCCATACTGGGAGAAAGTGCTCCCTCGGACATACTGGGCCCAGGTTAAATAGCACTTTAAGCAAGAAGAACCAGCATCTTGAAAACAGCACTGAAACCAACGAGGCATTCCTGCAATATTGATGTTATATACTCTTTGTGACTATTGCTTATTGCTATCAGCAGTCTGGCTGTTACATTCTGGGCAAACTGTTTACAAATCACCCTCATGAGAAGCCTCACGTGTAGTAGCACATGACATCAATCCAGCGGTGCAGATGTACAGTATCTTTTCCCGATAGCAGTCTATATAACCAGGAAACCTATTATTTGAATGTTGTAAGCACCCTGGTGGTTTGCTCCATTAGTTGTTTGCTTGAAATGAAGGAACGAACTTGTTGACACAGAGGCAACGTGTGTTTGAACATTGTAGTTCAAAAAAATGTGTGTTCCCCCATTGGGTAACCATGCAAATACAAATCCTGGAGCATGGATGCAGATTTTTGTGCAGATTCTTTCTTTCTTTCTTTAAATAGAATAGAAAGGACATAATAACCAAACACATGCATAAGTGATGCAGGCTGGAAACTACAGTTCCCAGGATTTTGGGGGGTGGCGTTGGTGAAATCTACTTTAAAGGTATGGTGTGTACACAGCCAATGTGTGCAGGGTGTGTTTACTTCCCTCTTGCTACACCTCAGTGCTTCTGAATGTATAGAGACTACAAAGGCACCATGGCTCTCCAGTAATTTCTTCTTACGAGAAAACTGATCCTGGACGTTTCTATTACTTGAAAATGAGAGGCTGTATTTATATGTGAAGAAACCAAGGGAAAGCATGCAGACTGGTGATTGACAGGAGTTTTTAGATTAGGGCAGGATGCAGACTTGGGAGCTGAAGACCTATATGTCTTTGTGAATCACTTCAATGCCAGCCCATAATTATGGCTTTTTGAAGCCACTGTTTCTTTTGGTTTTTAATAAATGTAAGCACATTCTTGTTCACTCTCTGCAGCTATTTCTGGTAATGGATCATGGATTTATGGAGAAAAACTGCTCATTACAGCCTTTTAAAGGATCTAATTAATTGCTAATTACCAAGCACTATTTAGTGGGAAGATCTGGAGCTTTCTACTCTGTTTAAACTACGGAAGTGGAAATTTGGTGGCGCAATGAGGCATCATAGATTAGTTTGCTGCTGTGTTTAACAGCGAATGTCAAGAGGCACTGAGAACCCATCAGAATAAATTTTATATGTTTGTTATAGTTTCTTTTAAAAACAGAATAGAAAAGATTAGGGTTTTTTGGGGGGGGAGGAGGGAATAAGTTGAACGTATGTATGAGGTGATTGGATAGTGTTCTCGAAGCTACTAACATGAGTTTGGCCAAACTGCGAGAGACAGTGAAGGATAGGCGTGCCTGGCGTGCTCTGGTCCATGGGATCACGAAGAGTCGGACACGACTGAACAAATGGATTTTGCATTTTGGCTTCAGCGCTATCAGTCTGTCCATGTGTCAGGAGCTGGAGTCCATGACACGATGTCTGTCTGACGTGGACACACACAACCAGCTTTTGGTTATTTTTATATTATAAATTCTTCTTTGACGAGTCTTATTTTTATGTTCACTATGGTCTTGTTTATATTGGGGTGGGGGATGATGTGTAGGAGTTGCTTCCTTTGTGATTATGTTGTACTCCCACTAAGAGGAGAAATGTGAGAAAGTGAGCATCTGTAAGGGGGATAGACATGTAGATATGATGAATTGTGCAGTCACAGCAACCTTTCTCTGCAAATTACTGTGGCTGCCCATATACATTGTTTACATGTGTGCTAATTATAATCACAAATCTTGCCTCTGAAACAAAAAGAGAGAGGACAAAGGAGCCAACCATGAAATAAAAAAGTTAATCATAGAATAATAGAGTGGCAGAGTTGGAAGGGACCCTAAGGAGCATCTAGTCCAGTGATGGCTAACCTTGACACTCCAGATGTTTTGGGACTACAACTCCCATCATCCCTGACCACTGGTCCTGTTAGCTAGGGATGATGGGAGTTCCAAAACATCTGGAGTGTCAAGGTTAGCCATCACTGATCTAGTCCAACCCCTGCAATGCAGGAACATGTGGCCCTCTCATACGGGTATTGAACCTACAATCCTGGCATATCATCACCAAGCTCTAACCAACCGAGCTATCCATAGCATAGAACAGTTCGATTGACTTCCACAATCTTCAATAGGCAGAAATGCAGATTCACACACTATGTAACTGCTGTGGTACATATTCAGTAGGAGATGTTCAGTAGGGAGGTGATTAATGCCTCCTTGAAGGCGGTGGAAAAACCACTTCTCAAGAAAACCTGGATTTGGAAATTTTAAATAACTACTGGCCGGTTGCCAATGTCCCCTTCTTGGGCAAGGTTTTGGAGTGGGTGGTTGCAGACCAGATCAGGCTCTGTTGAAGGAAACTTTTCTGGATCCATTTCAGTCTGGGTTTGGGTCCGGATATTGCTCTGTCAGGAGAGAGACAGAGGAAATGTGTCCCTAATAATTCTCCTCAACCTCTCGGTGGCTTTCAATACCATTGACCACAGTATCCTTCTGAAAGGGCTGTCTGAGTTGGGAGTGGGTGGCCCCACTTTGCATTGGTTCCTGTACCACTTGGATGGTCATTTACAGAGGGTGATGCTCTGGTTGTCAATTAGTTCCCGGGCCCAATTCAAAGTGCTATTATTATTATTATTTACCCGTAAAGCCTTAAAACTCATCTATCTCATGATGGTCTGTTAGTGGTTAAACAATCCAACACTTGGTGAATTTTGCTTCACAATGGTGGAAAGAGCTGACATTGAAGGATTAGAAAGTGAGGTCTTAATGATGCAGCAATCTTAGGTATTCATTTTATTTGTTATTCCTGTTTAAAAATAATGGTTTTCTTAAACCTTTCAGAAATGAGTTTTACATTGTGACTATATCATTTCTTTATAAATTTTGTTCTAATTCATTCAACACGTTAAAAAAACTTTTTTAATGTATAAATTGATATTAATTTTGCATGTGCCTCCAGGCCATTTTTACTTTTCAAATGAGTTTTTGTATATATTTCCCATTTTCCTGCTTATAATTGAAGATGCTAGAAGGTATATATGAAGAAGCTGAGAGAAAATTTGATTAATATATGTTAGCCTTTAAGAGAGGATAATTTTCTTTTTGTATGCAGAAGTACTAAATGCAACTTCTGTTCATGGTAGAATAATAAGTAAATGTACATTTCATCACTTCTATGTTTGCCTGCATTTCTTTTATTTTTAACTCACCTCAAATATCTCTAATGCTAAAAAACAGCAAATCATAATCAAAGTTGCGGGAGGCAAGGGTTTCTTACCTTCTCAGTTTGATGTAATCCTGTTCTGACATACTGACAGTGGAAACCTATCTGTGTCTATTCGGAAGTAAATCCCTTGGAGTCCATTGGTGCTTACTCCCAGGAAACTCAGTATAGGATTGCAGCTTGAGGTTATGCAAATTATTTTCTTCAGAGTCTCTGTTTATCACATCTTTTGATCAATCTGTTATCAGAAGCTTATACAGTTCTAATACTTGGACCTCTAGAAAATGTACTGTCAGGATATACCTACAATGGCGACTTAAGCTGGTTTAACAAAGCCCCGAAGACCCTAGGAACTGTGTGGCTATCACATTAATCAGACAAAATTCCCCAGCATTCTTTTAGAGAAGCCATGAAAGCTGTGGTATAGATGTTCTTTGGCTGAGGACCATTTTCCACCCAATGTATGCACACATTCTCTGCCCGGTAGGCAGAGTTTTCCTGAAATTTTGGCATAAGTGAAACCTGAGGAAGGTTAAAGAGTTTTGATATGTGTTTTGTGGAAACGTGTCACTTGGGGAAAAGAATTTGAAAGTTTGTGTCTTCTGAACCTTAAGTATTGCATTTAGGCATAATGCAGGTGTTGGCTACTTAAATGGTTTTAATGGGTCTGTACAGCTCTTTGGCATGGGTGTTAATGCATATCTGTATCAAGGTTTATCCTCGGTTAGGGGTGGGGAACCTTTTTCAGCTCAAGGGCCAGATAGAGAGGTCAGAAGGGGCATATTTGACCCCTAGGCCTCATATTTCCTACCCGTGTCCTGGGTCAAAGGAAGAGAGTGAAAGAGGTCCAAAAGCCAGGTAGTGTTTAAGAAGACAGTGCACAGATAATTTATTATGCCGGAATGTAACAGAGTCTTCAACCATTTTCTAGATTTCTCATTGGTTTACTTTTGGGCTTTGTATGCTAACAGACGGCAGTTGTATATCTAACCTGGTGTAAATATTACCTAGGTGGGTGTATTGCATGAATATAGGTTTAATCAATCCACTGGGCTCCTCTTCATGAAACTATGCATCCAGTAGAATACTGATCCTCAGTTATGACAAAAACAAAACAATACCCCTTTCCCTTTTGCTTTCACATTTTGTCCTGGATCCCTCTCAATTTGCGCTCATGACTATTCTGCATTTCTTCCCTCTTCCTTATTAGTAAATGTGACCAGGCCTCCATGAAAGAGCTGCCAAGAGATAATTATTCAGCAAAGATGGATGACCTAGCTACTTCAGTAGATGCACATCAGGGTGCAACTTGGACAGACTTGAATAAAAGCTGAGTCAAAGCCAGCAGAATTCCAGTCTAAGCTCTTAAAATACTGTATTTTAAATGTGGGCTGAAATAAACAGATAGTGGTTTTATAGAGTCATAGAGCTTGAAGGGATATGAGGGGCATCTAGTTCAACCCCCTGCAATGCAGGAAACCTTTGCTCAAGGTAGGGCTTGAACCTACAACCCTGAAATTAAGAGTCTCATGCTCTGCCAAGTGAGCTATGTCTTAATATTTATTGCAAAACTGGTTGAAACAGGATCTATAAATTGCAAGGTTCAGACACAACCCCCCCACCCCATTCTACAGGTGTGTGTGTTTAAAAATAAATAGGTATATAGGGTTTTTTAAAAGAAGTTTTTCTCACAAATTGTGAAAATGCTGCAGAGGACAGCAGTGAAATGCAAGAAGCCTGGATTGGGTGTGTCTTGCTGGGCATAATTCCTTGCTTGCAGCTGCTTGTTCTGGTCTGTAGTTGCATTGTGTTTCCCCATTTTCTGTTAGTTTCTTGGTGAAGGATGAATTTGAGAAACATGGGTTTCTAACAAAGACAGAATTCGTTTTACACGTCTAGCCAGTTATTCCCTTCATAGATGCAAACTTTAACAAATTCTTTAAGATTTCCTTTCCTTTCCTTTTTTTAGGTCATTGGGGACGATGTATAGGTGATTGTGGTTCGGGCGGTGTTCAGAGCCGAGTAGTCTGGTGTGTTCATTCTGAAGGGTGGACAACCCATCATTCAAATTGTGAACAAAGTGACAGACCTGAAAGCCAGAGGAGCTGTTTTAAAATATGTGACTGGCATCTTGAACTCTTTGAGTGGGAAGTTTCAGAATGGCACCTATGTGTTCTTGTTCCTTTTGCCCTTGGTGAAGTCAGACCAAGAACTTCAGCATGTGTAACAGCCCAGCATGGATTACAACACAGAAAGGTACAATGTATACAGAAGTTGAACAGAACAGTAGTTGCAAATGAGATATGTGAATATTTTACCCCTCAGCCACCTATGGAACAAGCTTGCCTAATACCTTGCCCACGGGATTGTGTAGTGTCTGAGTTTTCCTCCTGGTCTGTATGTGGCAGACACTGTGGAAAGAGTTTACAACACAGAACCCGTTCTGTTATTGCGCCGCCACTCTACGGCGGAGCCAAATGCCCAAATCTAACTGAATCGAGGGTTTGCGATGTTTGGATGTCTTGTCCTCATGGGGAAGAGGAATATACATACAGTCTTAAAGTTGGACCCTGGAGTAAGTGTCGGATGCCTCACCTTAAGGAAATGAATATGATTGGGAGAACTATGCTGGATTTTGGTTCCGAATCAACAGAACGAAGCACCTTCAAACTTCAAGTGGTGGAGAATTTCCAGAATTTTCATAGATCTAGGTCACACTACAGTTCCAAGCATTGGGATATAGAAATTGGTTACCAAACAAGGCAGGTGAGGTGTACGAGAAGTGATGGGAAGAATGCTATGCTGAGGTAAGAGATCAACTTCATTCCTAAGAGATGTATGCTTTAAAGGCTACTAAAAATATCTACTTCTCTAGTTTTGAATGTGCATTTTGCCATGTACAGTGTTTTGGTTTCATTCACATGTAGTCTCGTTTAGCACTAAAGTTTGATATCTTGAAGAGACACTTTTGGTAGTGGTGTATACATATAAACTACAATTTAAATGAGGTTTTGTTTTGTTGATTTTCAACCAGCATTCAAGTTTTCTTCCATCAAAGGGAGCGGATAGTTATTTGTTTCCAGAGCTTCCATGGTTCAGACATATGTAAGTCATCCAAAGCCTGGAAGAAACATCTTTATGGATGAAATAATTGCAACCCAGCATAGGAGCCAACTCCTAGGGGCTGAGGGGTCTTCATCACCTCCAATAAAATATTTGAGAGGGCCTGCCATTCATATGGTGTGCGTACATCACATTATGTGATCGACTATACAGGGCAGGCCTTACCTACCCCCCGCACATATTTTATTCAAGTTGGCACATCTTAAACATATTTAATGGCTCCCACTTTCAGTGGCAATTCACAGGCACAGAATAGCTGGAACACATGCTGTTGTACTCATACATACTGCTGGGAATAAACTGCTACATTCAGAGATGTGCTGTGTTCGGCACTCTTCCTTTCATGCAACTGAATCTCTGGTCAGGCCAATCCATGAGAATAATTTGTAGTTTGCTGAGCTAGCAACAATATTATTCTGGTTCATTACTGTACTTCCATTATTAACATACAGGCCACATTAATCCTTCCATCATGGTGAGTGAGGTGGACCAACACTGCTGTATTTTTTGGCAGAGTATGCCCTCAACAGGAAATCCTGAAGAATAAAAAAGCATTCCATGTTCTTCTGGAACAGTTAAATGTAAAATATATTAGCACTGATATTTGGCTTAAGTTGGTGTGTGTGTCTATGATATGAAAAACATAAAAAGTTTTTGAAGTTATTGTGCTCATGAGTTTCTCAGGCTGTTCCCAGTATTTTCTCATAATCTGTAGTTCTCAATGGCTTGGTCATTGCATGTGAGGTGCCTATATTTTATTAATATTGCTGAACATCTTGTACAACCACTGAAATAGCCTTTTAAGGGGGCATTGGTTGGGCGAAAAGTTGATCTTTTTTATTGGTTAGAGAAAAGAGTACTTGGGTTCAAAGATATAGCTTGTCTTAATTTTGTTTGCACCAGTTGCACCAAGAGTTTCGGTAGTTGGCTTCTATATATACGGTACCAGTTAAACTTGCAACATGGTTCACAGATGGAAAAGAAAACTGCTAAAATAGCTTCACCAGTTTGCATTTTTTAAATTGGCAACAAGTGCTAATGACACCATTTTCCTTTACCACTTCGGGAACAGGAATGTGGAAAGTTGTTTCTTTGGATCAGATATGGATGGTAGTAGTGTCATTTTTCTACTGGGGATTGGCATTCCCAATGCAGTCCCTGGTGGAAAAAGACACTCCACTTGTGTTCTGTCCATGCCCATCCCTGATTCTGCCTCCTTTGCGTGATCCAGGGTCAGTTACCAGGCCTTGAAGCAATGGAGTGGGAGATAGCAGCAGTGGTGAGATTTGCTATACTGAGCTCAGCTGGGACCTGTCCATCCCATTTGCCTTGATACTAAGCTGCAAGCACTCAAACAGGGGCAATCACTTTTGTGGTCACCTCTGTTGGAATGTTCATGCCACCTAGTAATAGCGCCCCTCCTAATGTGTCCAAATAAAATACTTGAAAGATCCTATTCAGATTTTCACACGGACCAAATATCAATGAAATTAGTTTTCCATCTGCAAAGCAGAAACAACCCTTTAGTACCTTTGCAATTTTATGCTACATTTAGTGTAATTAACCTCACATTATGGGTAATTAAACACCGTGATCCTGTTTTAAAAATGTAGCATCGTGAGACATTATGAAGAAAGGGGGCGTTTCAGCTTGTCTTTCATTTCACGAAATTTATGATTCAGATATTTATTTATTTGGGGAATAAACACATTAGTGGAGGTGTCTTCTATATGGCATTTGCATGCAGCCTTTGCCTAGGTTGTTTAAAGTCTCCAAGCAGTGGCTTGGCTTTGCCATGCAAACAGTTGCAAGTAGTGTTCCTGAAGTTGCGTGTGGAAGGGGAATGCTAGCACCCTTTCAAGCTAGCTGTGGACTTACATAATTTTAAAGAAACATGAATTTTACCAGACATGGAGTTGTTGCTTTTGCCATGGCCCTGGATTTTCTTGGGTTTCTCTCTTCCCAATGGAGGCTTGGTAAAATGTAACTTGCAGATCTGGCTATTACAGAATGCTCATAGTCTTCCTGCTTCTGTTTAATCACAGACCAGGTATAAGAGAGAATGCTTCAGGGTTGTTGTGGTGTTGTTAACAAAATACTTTCTTATCACAGCCTTTGTGTGCAAGAAACCATCCCTTTGACCTTTCAGTCCTGTGTTATGCCTAAAGACTGTGAAACATCAGATTGGTCTTCATGGAGTTCCTGTTCAAAGACTTGTCACTCAGGGGATCTCTCACCAGGATACCGAATTAGAACTCGGAGTATAAAGCATGTTGCTGTAGGAGCCGGCCGAGAATGTCCTGAAACAGAAGAAAGGGAAGCCTGCAATGTTGGAGGAGGTGATCGTGCTCATCCATGCCCAAGGTAGATTCCTTGCCTTCCTTTTTCCTTTATTCAAAGAGAGCCTGAACCTCAAATACATTGGATGGTTTAGTAACTTTGGTTCATCTGGTATCACTTGCTTGGCCTGTGGCCCAGTGAGCCTAGAGTGAGGGCATGCATCAGTGCAGATTTGTCTCTACATCTGTGTGTATGTCTGTACATGTGCATGCATGTGCACTCTCTCTGACTCCCTCTGTGACATCTTTTAAAGCAGGCATCCCCAAACTTCGGCCCTCCAGATGTTTTGGACTACAATTCCCATCATCCCTGACCACAGGTCCTGTTAGCTAGGGATCATCTGGTCATTTTTTGAGCTACCCAGTCAAGTGCACAGAGGAGCATGCTCAAAATGATTTCTAAACTGCCACCCCCACCTCACCCCACCCTGCAGTTTCTAATATACACAACTGTGCATATACTGTCTTGTATGTAGGCAAGGGGCTGGATCCTTAGCAGACAAGTTCGTAGCTGATAGTCATAGAAGTGACTTCTGCTCTTATAAATTAGTGGTTGCCATATTTCAAAAAGTGAAAATCTAAGTTTAGTTGTGGTTTTCTTTGGACAAAGTTTTAAAACCTTTTTTTTTTTTAGTTTTGCAAGACCTCTGGATTTTCCAAACATTTTGGCAATTTCTACCTGGACATTGTTTCACACTGCCCTATTCTGGCTATGTATGGCTACCCTCTCATAGATATATTTCCTTAGGATTGGTCATATCATTGTTGAGCTTGGTGCTTGTATTTAGTTCATTTCTTTAATTTCTATCTTGTGATTTAGCTTCAAGAGTCTTCATTCTATCATAATGGTAGAAGTTTTTCTTGAGTGGTGGAGTTTCAAGTGCCTTTTTAAAGTTTCATAGACTTAGATTATTGTTGTATTGAAAAGAGCCCTGAATTTTGCTATCTGCTCCTGGCTCTTCTGAAGCAGGTGGTGTAATAGTTACAAAATCTTTCTGAGGGGAAAAAACAGTGCAGAGGTCGTGAGTGTGGTATGCACTATACAATTGTGTTACTTCAAAATCAGCAACGTGCTCATCATCCATGTATGTCTTGCTATCAGTAGGAGAGAGAGGGCACTTACATTTTAAAAAAATGTTGCTTGATTAGATCTTGCAGGGGGTGAAAGCTCTTGTATGCTGATTTTTACTTTTCCATTCCCAATTCATGTCAATCAGTAAGACAAAAGGGTAGATTGCATGACTGATTTTGTTCTCTGTGCACAATGAGTTGTTACGCATGGCAGTCATGTGACTGAAATACACCAACTGCCAGCTAAGGAGTGAGGAAAAAGATTTGTATCTGCAGCATCTTCCTACAATTTTTATCAATAGCAGGAGACATAAAATATGAGACATGAATAATGGTCCAAGGTTGAAGTATTTTGTTATGTCTGATGTGTTGTATGGGTGGCCACTTGCACATCACCCCAAAGAGGAAATGCATCACTAAAAAGAAGGCAGGGTACAGATTTGCATAAATGTGCACCTCTTCTTCTAGAAAAATAGCACTGCTGATGCTGATCAGCAAAGCACAAACAAGGAAGGTAGTTTGGGCACGATTCTTTATGTATGGGTAACTGAATTTTCACAAAACAAGTGGGTGGATAGCAGGACCCGTATGTTTATGACAAAAGTAAGCAGAGAAGCACTTTCTAGTTAACCCACAAGTGTGGAATATTGATGTAGATCTGTTTCAATCTCTCCATGCCCCTCAACTGGAAAGCAAAAAAAATGCCAGACAAAAAACAATAGATAAGAGGTTGGAGTATCATATAGAGTGGTTCTGTGTCATACAGAAGATAGTCTTCTGAAGTCATCCTCTAGCTGAAGTGCTGTCTGGCCCAAGTCTGATGATGATGATGATTATTATTTTCTGCTCATCTGATTGGGTTCTTTTTAAAGATTAAGTAGCATAAGAAGGGAGAGCAGGTTAGCACTTGGACAGCAGACTTGGCACCTAATCACAGTCTTGCTTACTCCGGTGCATTTCTATGTATCATAATCCTATCCTATATAATAAAGTTGCTGTGTCCCTGCGTCCAGTCCGTGTGTCACGGAATTGCGCTACTGCGCATGTCCGTGTCCCATACAGACGCAGGGGTTGGAGCGGGCGGAGAGGGGGGCGTGTCTGCGAGGCAGCGGCGGCGCATGCGCATTGTCAGTTGTGCCAGCGCCGCTGCCTCGCACGGACGCAGAGGGCCGCCCCATCCTCACCGCCGCTGCTACAGCCGCCCCCGGGGGAAACGAAGAAGGGGGAGGGAGCCCCTCTCCACCCCCCAGCGGCCGCTGTTCTGCCTCCTCCTGCCTCCTCCTCCTCTAGTGCCCGTTATTGAACGGGCTAACTTCAACTAGTTATTTATAATGTGGCATCTACGGACTTCCAGAGCAGTGCGCTTGGAGTGTGGGTGAGGGATTTTTGCTCTGCAAGCCTCGAGCAGTCCCGGTGCCAGTGTGGACGAACGGGGTGACTAGAGACGTAAGTCAACCTCGGAAACCCCAGGGGGGGATCCTGGGGACAAAGCCCATAGCAGCGCAGAAAGGGGCAGTGCTCTTTTTCTAGAAGAAAAGGTGCCAGAACTCACCATGAATGCCTCCCCTGTTCTCTTACAATGGCAATGGCGCCTACCTGAGTTCCAGCACATTGCAGGAGAGGGAGGGCCTTGCATCCAGCAAATCTGAAGCCTCCATGGATCCACCTTGAGACAGTTCCCTAGAACACCTCCCTTTTACTGTCTCATCAGAGCACTGGCAGTGGAGGAGAGGAAACACCTGCAGATGTTTCCACAGATGAAAAGAGGATGCTTCTGTGGGCATACCTCCTTCTTCACCCACAAAGTTCACTCTCCATACTCGTAAGGCCCCTTGGGATGTTCTCCCATGGCCCATAGGATTTCAGCCTTAACTTTGTTGTACCATTTTAATGTTTTTCTCTTTCTAGTTTAGAAATGTGCTACACAGCCCTGATTCTGCTGTCTGTCTGTGCTTCAGCAGTGCTAAACATTTTCAATGGGGTTCACACCTGCAGTGATTCTTTGCTTATTTGCCTAAACACTAATTTAAATCAACACAATCTGCTTAAAGCAAGAGCTGTTAGTGACTAAATGAGAGTGTGTACCTGCCCTTAAGCATTTGGTGTTGTAAATCGGTTTCCATTTAGCCCTGAGAAATGTGACATTAATGTGATGGGAAACAAAACACAGTACTTTGCCTTGTTGCTGTTCAGCTAACTTCTTCAGAATTGAAATTGTCTGTATGGAAGAAAAGATAAACCACATTATGGAAGGGTGTTTTTTTTTAAGTTACACCTACGAAAAGTTACACCTCCTATTCTGATTTTATG
Source organism: Darevskia mixta (assembly GCA_034641385.1). Taxonomy (NCBI): domain Eukaryota; kingdom Metazoa; phylum Chordata; class Lepidosauria; order Squamata; family Lacertidae; genus Darevskia; species Darevskia mixta. The sequence continues at coordinate 14,918,308 of JAWWNH010000001.1, forward strand.
CATTGTGGGAGGACAATGTCATATTTGTCATGTAAGAAGGCTGTCTTGTAGAGATTTGGTTCCTTTGTTTGTTCTTTTCTTTTTCCTAATAATAAATTTTGTCTGTCTTTCCAACTGCACACAAAACAGTGTGTATTTAAATGAGAGAATGGCAGTTTATCTAAAAAGTACTGTGAATTAGAAGTAATCAGTATTTTTGTAAGCATCTCCATGCAGTACAGAATTCTAAAGACCTTTCAAAATAGACACTGATAGTTTGGATAATTTCAGCTGATGCTGAGAAGTATAAGCATCAACTTCATTTTCAATTTTTTTTGTAAATAATTTGAGCCTGGAATAATTTTTTGGGAATATTTTACTTTATGAAAGGCAGTCTGAAACACTGGTGCTCATAATAATTAATCAATAGTAGGGCTGTGCACCAGATTGAGCCAGATGCCAGACCAATTCAGTTGACCTGAAATTTACCTGGATTGGGTTGAGGCAATCCCAGATCACCCTGGATCTAATTGAGTCCACCTAGTACTACCCAGGGCTGTTAAAAGGGTGTGTGTGCATTTTACACACACATATTTATGTAGCCTGAGATTTATGTTATATTTTATTACACTATTACTGCTTAAATCTCAGGATAAGTTTGCATTGTTTACTTCAGCTTTTAATGGTAATTTCTCTGCTTTTTAATTGCTCTGTACCTTATTACTCCCTGCCTCTTTAGCCCATTTATTGTTGGTATATTATAGTGTTTTAAATTGACTTTGTCAAGTGCCATAAAGGCCACCGTAGTTAACTTATGGAATATTTTGAATAAGCAAAATATTTTGAATAAGCAAAATGAAACCAATGGCAACACTAGTAGTTTCCTGTTTATTGGGATATGAAAAAAGTGGGTGGAATTGAGTTGGTGCTTTTGGTTGCCTGTTGGTGGTAAGGGAACACCTAGCTATTTTCATAGAATAGAATAGAATAGAATAGAATAGAATAGAATAGAATAGAATCATAGAGTTGGAAGAGACCACAAGGGCCATCCAGTCCAACCCCCTGCCAAGCAGGAAACACCATCAAAGCATTCCTGACACGTGGCTGTCAAGCCTCTGCTTAAAGACCTCCAAAGAAGGAGACTCCACCACACTGCTTGGCAGCAATTCCACTGTCGAACAGCTCTTACTGGCAGGAAGTTCTTTCTAATGTTTAGGTGGAATCTTCTTTCTTGAATTTTAAATGAATTCAGATCTCCAGGGCCAGATGAACTGCACCCAGGGGTACTAAATTAGCTTGCAGGTGCAATCTCAGAGCCTATAATCTTTGAGATTTTTTGGAGAACAGGTGAGATCCCTGAGGACTGAAAGTGGGCAAAGAAAGAAGACCTAGGTAACTATTGACCAGTGAGCTTGACATTGATACCAGGAAAGATCCTAGAACAAATAATTAAATAGTTCATCTGTGAGCACTTAGAAAAGGCTGCTGTGATAATTAAGACCCAGCATGGGTTTCTCAAAAATAAGTCATGTCAGACGAATCTCATTTCTTTTTTTGATAGTGTTACAAGCTTAGTGGATCCAGGGGAATGCTGTGGACATAGCGTCTCTTGATTTCAAGGCTTTTGACAAAGTCCCCCATGTTATTCTTGTTAAGTATAATTGTTTAATTCACACTGAAATGGGGCATGCCTGAATGTATATTACTGAAGGCTTTAACCTGGGGATTTTTCATGGGGCTGTTTTAAGCTATCTGAACTCCTACATGGGTTGATTAACTATCCTTGTTCTCTGCTAGCTAACACAGGCGAGTGTTTAACCCTATTGAATTGCAAATCGCCATTTTGAAGGGAGTTGCCCTTTGGTCTTTTGTTCCCACCTATAGTGGGAGTAAATATGTGTAAATGGATTTCCAGGAGCTCAATAACCTTGGGGTTGGAATGCAGGCTAATGAAGCCTGTGAGAGAGAGAGCTATGTTTGCCAGGTCTGATTATAAGTTGTTTTATTCCTAAGAAGATGCTGGCAGGCAGATGTCTTATGGAACTGTTTGGATGTATCAGTTACTGGTTTTGTGTTATGTTTTGAACAATCTAATGGGTCTGGACATTTTTTTTTAATTCCAAAATGAGTGAGCTTTTATGCATCCAGTTACTTCATGGAACAGTGGAACAGACTTCCTTGAGAGATGGTGGACTCTGCTTTCTTAGAGTGAGGCCTTTAAATCCCGTGGATACCTCTACTAATGGAGGGGGAAAGGTTATTTTAGCCACCCCATATGGCTCCCAACACCCATTTTCTATCCTGTGGGATCTCCTAATAACCTGAAACTGTTTTGGATGGTACTGAAGACTGCAGAGGGGAGAGCGAATGGGCAAATATTGCCCCTCGTCTATTAATGACAGCAACCACTGGATCAAAAGCCCCTTTCTTGAGCACAAAGGCACCAGCTGGATTCTGTTCAGTCCTTTAAAGCTTTTTCGTCAGGCTTCAGAGTTATTTTTAAAAAGAAAGAAAAATGTATAGCTTTTCTTATTTACAGATAAACTATAAGTATTGTGGGAATTTTATTCCCTTAGCAATTTTTCTGGCAGTTGTGTTTTGATTTGGGGAATACGGAGACGTGCAGAGGAATCCAAAGTAAGTCCCTTTGTGCTTGATGGGATTTATTCCCAACAAGTGTCTTTAGGATTGCAGTCTCAATAATTTGTTAGCTACTTATAACAAACACGTTTTTACATGAATCAATGTTTGTGATTTTCTGCAAGATATTCATGGAGAACATCTGAATGGAAAGGATGTGATGTCACTCCCCTCCTAGAACAGCAGGACCCCCGACACCATAAGCACTCAGCCCTTTGTGGAGGTGGGGTACAGGTCCGGGAAGTATACTGCGCCCAGATCACACTGGAGGAAACACACAAGTTAAAGGAAGGTATGCTAGAAATTACTTGTATTACCTATAAATAAATGATTGGTATGAAATGATGAAAAGAAGGTTGAGATTGTACTGCAGTGAAATGCTGGATATAGGGTTCCAGATTCTACAATTAGAAGTGTAGAGCCTTGGAGGTAGCATTATTTGCTTGCACATTTATGCCAGGGGTTTCCAAGGTGGTGCACATGGGCACACATGTGCCTGCAGGAGCTGTCCATGGTGCCTAGGGGGTCTCCTCCCCTTGCTGAAATTAGGCTTGAAAGAGGCATTCTCTTATTGCCAATAGAATTGGTTGTTGTTGTTGTTGTTGTTGTTGTTGTTGTGTGTGATGCTTGCAACTATTTTCTGTTTTGCAAATGTGCTCATGGACCAAATAGGTTGACAACCCCTGATCTATGCTGTCGATTCTAAAGGATCCAGAATGGATGACGATTTGGCTGTCCTTTTCATGCACAAATGAGAAGCTAATGGTGTACTCAACGACTTTACCATTCACTGCAGTGAAAGAGTCAGAGTAGAATATGGGGAAGCCCATAAACATTTCTGGTGAAGTTCCAATTTATAAAGATGCTTATACCCTGGTTTTCATAACAGATAGATAGATAAATCGTAAAGGGAAAATTGGACACCCCACTGTCAAACAGTTCTCACAATAGATAATTGTCAGAAAGGTTTGTTTCTCCTCTCCCCTTTCCTTTTCCTTTCTCTCTCTGCAGTAGGTCCAAGAATCAAATAATTTTCTATATTCAGAAGAAAAGCAAGTGGATAGACAGATGCCTGATGAATAATTTATCTTTGTCTATTTTCTTCACTATACCTACTGCTCCTGCAAAATATGGCTTTGTACAGAGATGTAAGATAGCAAGCGCGTGGCATCACAGCTGAGGACTGACTTGTTTACAAAGGCAAAGCAAGTCTATCTTAGGGCAGATGGTTTGCCCTCATCATCCCTCTTGAGCAATCCACCTGCTGCAAGCTGATTATCTATTCCGTCAGTTTGAAGGACGATATCTATTCTGTCACTATGTAGAAGGATTTGTTTTTGTCACCTGTTTGAGCCTCCCACAAATACAGCAGATCATTTACAAGAGGAATCTTCATTAAGTGATGTTACTTTCTCTGTAAGATCAGTTGCTTTCTACGGCTTTTGGGGTTGCCTGGATTGCCCTTGCCTCAATTTCTTTTCTACACATAGCTGCCCTTGTGACACATTCTTTGTTTTCCCTAAATTTTCAGAAACTTACTACTCACTTGAAAGTAAGTGGACGGGGGGGGGGGGAATCAATTAACACAAAGAAACTAGGAAAACCAGGTGTATTTGCTTTATCAAAGGCGTAAAGTAAGGCTTCGGTGTTTTCCAGTTTAAAGCTATTAAAAGCGTTCCAAAACAGCCAACTTCTGGAATGCTGGAAATTAATTATGAAACCCTGATGTATTGGCATTGGTTAATTTCCGTGCATTTATCTGGGTAAATAACTTTAATCAAATGTTTATTCTGTTTTAAATTGGAAATACTGGAGAGCCATTTCACTTAAGAGTCCTGCAACAGTAAAGACTAGTTCACCCATCCACTTCACTATATTAGAATTACAGGCGTACAAGAGTGGTCCTGTAGTTAAGGCAAGCAGGAAAAACAACTTTCCACCATTACAAGACTCAAGATTCTAAAGGTTTATAAAAATGGCAGCAGTTGAGCTATTTGAAGCTTAAAGCTTGGCATACACAATTCCATGAGTGTGCCATATTTCCAACCAATCTGATATAAAAAGATGCCACAGGTACAACAAATTTAAAAGTGCTAAAAATTGACACTTGAACTCCTTTCCTTCACACCCCCCCCCAACACACACCCAAGAAAGCATATCATATACTGTATTTATTTCCAATTTTTGTAATGTACTTTGCCCAGGTATATTGTGGAGCGCAATCCTGCCTTGCTTTGGCAAAGTCATGAGTGAGGGTTCAAAAGTTAAGAGAGTTTTCCTGCCTCATGGAAGTCTGTGGAGAACAAAGAACTGGCAGATAGTGCAGAGCGTGGCCAGATTGAAGAATAAAGCCCAAGGTCTTACCAGTGCTGAAGTACCTGTAGTGGGATCCACATACTGAATTCTCTGTGTAAAGCCTATTGCTTTTATTAAGGAATACAAAAGGTGCAGAAGTTAAACATGGGGCTCACTAAGCTTTTTGGAATCACGGAAACCTGCAAAAGTATATCTGACCCTGCCCAACAGACACGGCAGCCCTCCGTGATACAGCCTTAACTCTGATTTTAAGTCTGACCTGTCTGTTCTGTTGATCAAATTATATAGAAACAATACATTGGCATATATTAGCTGTATGAATACTTGACTACAGTAACAAAACAAAGCCGACCATCAGCAGCGTGTGGGGTGGGGCAGAATGCAAGCACTCGCACTCTCTCTCTCTCTCTCTCTCTCTCCCTCTCCCTCTCCCTCTCCCTCTCCCTCTCCCTCTCCCTCTCTCCCTCCCTCTCTTCAAAATGTACGAAACAGAATAAAATAGTGATCACTTAACTGCTAAAAGCCACTGTAGGCTAAAGTGTGACCCAAGTCCACTGCATTGATCAGCCAAGTGTCCTTGAAGTGAATTTCCAGCTTTGTGACAGCAGCTCTTTCATGAATTTATCACATGGGACTGGGGCTATGTCTCACAGCTGCAACCAGGCCAGCAGAGCTGGTTTCATGAGAGTCAAATGTATGATATTGATTCTGTGAGAAAGACCCACATGACTGGACCCTGCACATGTGGTTGTATGATTCAGATACAGCCCATAGTCACATGAGATTGACTAAAAAAACAGCAGCTTTCACACAGCTGGAGGTATGTCTAAAGGGCACTTCAAGGAATCTTAAGATGGTGATACAGTAAATAAGATTTTAGACCTTTGTTTGCTCAGAGAGAGGGAGCGCACCTGTCACAGGATAACATACAGAGCTATTGATCTAGTGAATTGATTTTCGCCCCTCAAAAGGAAACGGTTAGTACAAAATAAATATTTCTTCTGAATGACCTAATTTACTTGATAAAGGACATACCTTCACAGCAGGGAATAAATATATTCTAACCTGGTGGTGTGAAATTTACATTGTTGGGATGTTCATCTATTGATCTGTAGGTTCTCCACCAAACATTTCTGTGAGTCAAATTGGTAAGATTAAAGCCACATAATGGGATGATAAATATGTAACAGCTGACTTCTTTGGTGGAGACCCTTTGAAACAAGACAGAAAAGGATTGTTTCAAATCTTTGGGGTGTACAACTGCAATGCTTCACATTCAGAAATAGAAGGGTTCATGAAAGGATGAAAAATCTTGGTAATCACACAAGTGGAACATTTCTGGTTTTCAAACGTTATGGATCTTCTTAAAGTGGAAGGAACAAGCCCCCCACTCCAAAAAAACACCACTCTGAATAAGCATGTTTTAGAGCAAATGACCATCTTCATTTTGGTGCATTTTCTGACTTTCCCCCACAGGTATTCTTCTGTAGTCTGTTGTTTCTGGTTCTATCATAAACACAATATTTTTCTGTGGTTCATTGCTGGCTCCCATGTGGCTTCTTCTAGAGCTTCTAGAGCCTTCCTTACTTTACCCTTTGGTACTAGCAAGTCTTTTAGAGCTATCATGAGAAACAAGCCCAAAGCTCCTTTACCTACAATGAATACCCTATGCCAGTGATGGCCAAACTGACCCTCCAGCTGTTTTGGGACTGCAATTCCCATTATCCCTGACCACTGGTCCTGTTAGCTAGGGATGATGGGAGTTGTAGTCCCAAAACAGCTGGAGGGCCAAGTTTGGCCACCACTGTCTTTGCAATAATGGTAACATTTGCAGTAGTCTCCTGTTGGTGTTCAGCTTTGTACAAACCCTACTGTGGCACTTCCCACTCATTGCATCATTTTTCTTTTGCAAGCCGCCCATCGCAACTTAATTGGGCCAAGGTTGCAAGTTTTGCAACCACACAGAGAAGTAAAGAGGCAAGATGGAAAAGGTTGGGTGAACTTGACCAAATTTATTTAAATATTTACACCTGTGCATTGCAGTCAATTCCCAGGTCCCTCCATTCTCTAAGCAGCCAACTGCAGCTGCTTCCGACACAGGATTTGATGCTCCCACAAGTTGGTAGTTAGGATATATTCATTACTGTAACCATAGAAGAATCTTCATGCATGGTTCCAATCAGTGGGTCTTGGAGATACCATATCTTTCATTATCAGACTCCAGTGGTATTTTCCAAGCTTATTTTCGGAATGCACTTTCTCTATTGACTGAGATTAGATTGTAAGGATTTTTTTTTTTTCATTTACAAACTTGGTGAATGGTCCAAAGGCATACTAATTTGTCTTATCTTCTTGGAAGATCAATGCCACTGCCTTGCTAAAGGTGAATAAATATTGCAGTCTTGCATCTGTAATTGGGACCATCATTTGTTATAAATGACCAGTTCATTTATACCAGTTAAGCCAAACATGATTTGCCAGCTCTTTACTAATTTGTGCATGTTATCTGAGAGACAATATTTCATATTATAACACGAGATCCATTGCTTTCCCCCAGCTAATTTATAACAGTGCTGAAAGGACACAATAATGTGATTCACAAGTAGGTATATTGAAAGCTAAAGGACCTTAGCATAAGTGGCTTGTAGATTGTAACCTATGCGAAAATGTTTTTCAGAATCACCAATAGAGATTTTTTTAAAAATAATAAAAAGACACTATTCCTATCTTGAACTCAGGTAACAATTCCATAGGCTTCTGCTGGATATTAGGCTTAACTTTTAGTGGATATCAAGATGCATTGCCCTGAGAGTTTAACATTGGCTGTAGAGAAGTCAAATTCAATAGCCATTTTGAAGGACAATCTGTCCTGAAGTTCCCATTTTCTTACATCCATTTAAATTTATTTGTAGGTGTTTGGAAAGCTCTCCAACCTAGCTCTGAATTCTTCAAAATGCTGGTTTTCTTCTCAGTTTGTAGGGAGCATAAAGTTAAAGAAGCATGAGAAAATATAATCCATTTCCTAAGAGAGTGAAAAATGGCTGTGAGAGAACTTAATTATTGTCAGTAAAGAATGCATCCATTTGTGCATGGCCTGTAATTGCTTAATGTTGTTGTCTCCATCGACATGAGAGTGTGAAGATGTAAGTAGTTAAAGCCTACTGACCCAGCATGGCAGTTCAGTTAATTTTACTAAGTAGCTGCTTTTTGTAAAACCTGGTGTTCAGTATTGTTGAGTTCATCCCTCTTGTATCAAGCATTCAAGTGCAAGCCTACAGAAAATCAACTCTTTTTTCCTAATTGAATTTATCATCTTAGGTAGAATGCTGTATAATTTTCAATCACAAGACTAGTATTGCGGGGTAAAGTAAATGTAACAAATGGATGGATTGAATATAAAAGCTACAATGCTTAATGTTCTGAGAGGCATGACAGATTGCATTTAACAGAAGTGTTATGTTTATTATTAAAGTAAAAATGATTGATTTAATTTTTTTTAAAAAAGCAACTGAGCTTAGGAATAGCTGGCAATTAACTCAGATGACCTGAAGGAGAGAAAGCTTATTGGTTTGGATACAGATCTGCTCTTCCATGAGTGAAAAAGCTCCTTTCATATCACTCCCTGTCTGGGCCAGGGAGGTGATTACTAATGTCTCCTTGTGAGTGGGGGTCCTGCATGCTTGAAGAAGCTAGTGGTAAAACCACTCCACAAAAAAAACCCTCCCTAGATTTGGAAGATCTAAGTAACTACTGGCCAGCTGCTAATCTCTCCTTCTTGGGCAAAGTTCTTAAGCGGGTGGTTGCGGATCAGATCCATGCACTCCTGGAAGAAACTCCATTCTTATAATATTTAGATATTCCCATATATAGAGAGATGAGCACCAAAGACTAGGAAATGATAATAGTATTTTGATAGCAAGCTCATGGTTGTGTTTGCATTCAACTTGCAGACTCTTAAATGCCTGCTCATCAGAGAATCTGACAGGCATTAAGACCATGTGCAAAAGTAATGTTAGTTCTTGTTCATTAATTGGTTGAGCATACATTCATACTTGGACGTTTCAGAAGATTACTATATTTGAAGAAGGGCAGATAATGAGGAATGGATACATTGAGACTGACCCATTTGGAATGTTTAAAGTTATGTGTGTGTTGTGTTTTGGTCATGCCCCTGAATCAGAGGTTGTATGTGTTTTCTGTGCCAAGGTTGCTCGCTGAGAGCAGTTCCTTCATTCACTTAAAAAACTAAACTAAACACACACATACACACCAAAAACACAAACACCAACGGCCCCCCCCCAAAAAACAAACCCAGACAGCTTCTCTGGAACTGAAGAAATGTTTGCAGACAGTTGAATTCTATGAGCATATTGAAACTCCTGTTCCTCCAAAGATTACTGTGAGGTTTAGTGGTAGTAATCCCACATAGCTGGTCCCAGATACAATATGAGTTTTTCTGTTGTGGCCTTTTGGGGGAAGTGAAGAACCCCTTACTCTAGTGTTTCTTTCCATTCTGTAGCTTCCCTGTGTACATGCAAGGCTGTACTCATCCTGGGGGACAGTGTATTTTTCAGCAAGTGTTTGGGATTGATAATGGTTGAAAACTTTAAGCCAGTAACAAATATGATCTGGCTCATACTTGCATCTCATACTAAGAACATTTCTCCAGTATTATTGCAATAAAAGTTTATTACTCATCTGTTGCATTTCATTCTTTTTTCATTTTGATTTTATTTCTGCAAATTTTTTCACAAGGTGAAGTGTTCACCTACTTTTCTTACTCCAACAACTTGCATTATTTATTATAGTGTGTGGTCTATATTGCTGGCGTGCTCCAAAATAAATGGATTGCTGCCAAAAGGCATTGGAAAACTGTGTCAAAACAAGTGACATGGCTTCAGCAACATGGCTAGTATTGCTTTCTTATAGATGAAACGGAATCCGTTTTTGATGACAAAATGCAGTGAGCCTGATTTGCTGGCTTGTATGCTGGTATTACCAGAATGATACATTATTTTGCAAAGCCTAATGCTGAAGGGCATATTAAGAAATGCATGAGACTCTTTGAAAGGCAATAGCTTGATGGTTAAAACTGACTAATATTTATCTTGCACTTTCTGCCAGTTGACTTTTAGAACCTGTAGAAAAGGGCTATTTGCTTTAGAAGCAAGGTGAATTGGATTTCTGCCAACTTGGTGTAGTCCCTAAATGAATATGTCAAAGGCAATATTGTCTCTAAAATAATAATAATAATTCCGAAAGCAGTCTTTTCATCTAAGCAGAACTTTTCATTAGTTTTTGAATTAAATTTGGGTAATTACCATTTGATTATGAAGTAATATCCTGCAAGTGCCTGAGGAACAAGATATTTATGTGGAGGTGGGGGTGGGGAGATTCCTGTGAGTGTTAATTCTTGTCATTTCTGCATTTCAGCTTTCTCCATTTAATCATATGCATTGGAATTCTCAGCACATTAAAATGTAGAATAAAAAATATTACAAACCCAACTTACCCTAACATGGTAAATAAAAACTAATATTGAAATTGACTGATAACTACCAGGAAAAAAATGACATACATTTATAGCAATGTGTAACTTTTTTTCAGAAGAACTGAACTACTGTGCATTGACACAGCTCTATCTTTTCACTTGCATGGAAGTCAGATTTTGATTTCTTTGGAAACCAAATTTCATATTGAACTATAGTTATAGGTTTCATTATGTTCCTAATATGTAACATGAAAGACCATAGAATTGGAAGGGAGCCCTAGGGTCATCTAGTCCAACCCCTGCAATGCAGGAATCTCAACATGTGGCCCACTATACAATTTGAAACCATACTGGAGACTGCTAGAAGGCAAATTAGCTTATTTCCACAAATTTCCTCTGAAATGGGGCTCCTATGGGTTGGGGAATGCTGCAGAACGATATGGCATGGTGGACTGCAGTAGGTAGAGAAAACTGGCAAAAAATCAGGTCTCCCATCTTCCGCAATCAGAAATGTTTTCCATATTGTGCAATAACTGGATGCAAACTTTAGAAATTAATTGCATTCATTGCTACCAATATCTTTTTGTATCTCAATGTTTGTGAATAAATATGTAATTAGTTCATTTCAGACTATGCGAGCGCCTTGTTTTAGGTTCTAGGAGCCAGTGTGGTGTAGTGGTTAAGAGCGGTAGACTCGTAATCTGGGGAACCGGGTTCGTATCTTTGCTCCTCCCAGGACCGGTGCTGGCAATTTTGGCGCCCTAGGCGAGGGGGCGGGCCACGTGACGTCATTACGTATGACGCATGTTGCGGAGCGGTGCCCTGCCCCCTGCCCTGCCGGGCGCCCCGCTGCCGCCGCAGTTTGCTTGCTCCGCCGCTGGTTGGGGGGGCGGGGGGCGGGGGCAGGCTGGCCAGCACCCCCTCCATTTTGGCGCCCTAGGCAATTGCCTAGTTCGCCTAAATGGACGCGCCGGCCGTGGCTCCTCCACATGCAGCTGCTGGGTAACCTTGGGCTAGTCACACTTCTTTGAAGTCTCTCAGCCCCACTCACCTCACAGAGTGTTTGTTGTGGGGGAGGAAGGGAAAGGAGAATGTTAGCCGCTTTGAGACTCCTTCGGGTAGTGATAAAGTGGGATATCAAATCCAAACTCTTCTCCTTCTTCTTTTATTCTCTCCATCAGTCACTGAGGCTCTTTTTTTAAAACAAACAAACAAACCCATCTCACTCCACCTCATATTTCCTTATCAAGCTCTTTACTCTTGGGTCTCAGCTAGACTGGTAAAGAAAAAGTGATTATATGCATTGTATGTGTGATACAATGGAGCCCCATTTTTCTCTAACCGTTTTCCCTCTTTAAATTTACGACGCTTTAAACTGAAACGCTTCTTTGATATGTCTAGATCCAGCCTAATAATGTCACACAGGTAAGGAGAATGAGCTTTTGCTTTAGAGATTACATATGTAATACCGGTAAGGACTTCTAAATGCACTCCCCGCCCCGCCCCCAGATTAGACAGAGTTCACTGTGATCCCTTCAAAAAAGTAAAGAACACTATATCCATTTTAAACAAATTATTCTTAGCTGCAGTGCTGAATTGCATCAGGGACACTAATTATTGTGCTGATTACACTGTTGTTAGCTTGGATTCCGAAATAATTTTTATGGTTGCTTGAGAATATATTTGTTCTGCATTGCAAAACACTCCACGATTTGAAGGAATGATCTCTGTGTTTTTTGCTCCCTCTTGTTTTCTTTTTCTTCTTTCCTTAAGTTGCTAGACCTGTTGAAAAAAAGCTGTGTCTCGCTCCTGCTCCCCCGGCTTCCCAACTGTGCAATATCCCATGCCCTCCTGAATGCCTGGTTTCTTCCTGGTTGGGATGGGGGCCTTGCATTCATGAAAACTGCCAAGATAATCAAGGGAAAAAAGGTGCGTTCTGAACTACTTTCTAACAGCTTTTTGTAAGAGTGGGGCCTTGCTACATTACAAAATGGCAACTTATCAAACTGGATGAATATAATGTATAAAAGCTGACTTTAGATTTGTAATTAATCCTTTTTAGTGTGTTTTTAAAGACCTGTGGGCTGGGGACCGCTAGTTTCTCCACAGCTTATTGATACCAATGGACATCACAGCCCGAAATGTGTAACCTTCTTTTTTTTCAAGGAAAAAAAGAACAATTTACTATGTAATAGGAATAAACCTACATAATTTTATAACTATTTGGGTCATTATATTAAAACGTAATGCTGCATAAGGGAAAGGACTGTAATTCAGTGGCATAGCATCTGGTTTGTGTGGAATAAAGTATATTTTTAAATACAGTCATACCTCGGGTTACGAATGCTGTGGGCTGCGTGTTTTTGGGTTGCGGACCGCACCAAACCCGGAAGTACCGGAACGGGTTATTTCTGGGTTTTGGCGCTCGTGCATGCGCAGAAGCGCAAGATGATGTCACACGCATGCGCAGAAGCACAAAATCGCATCACGTGTGCGTGGAGACGGGGCGCTTCAGGCTGCGAACGCTGCGAGTTGCGAACGTGCCTCCCGCACAGATCACGTTCGCAACCAGAGGTATGACTGTACCTGTTTTGTCTATTAATGGCAGGGTTTTTAAAAAAACTTTTTGTAAACTGCTTGCAGGTTCTATTCACAACAAAGCAGTATATAAACTTTGTTAAATAAATACATAAATAAACAGACCCCTGGCATCTGCAGGCAAGTTTGAGAACATCCCCTGTCTGAAACTCTGGAGAGGCTACTGATTAGTGGAATAGACAATACTGTACTAGATGAAAAAATGAACACAGTGCATAGTTAAAACTATGGTACTTGCTCCAATGAGAGTCAGTGGTGGCCACCAACCTGGATGGCTTTAAAAGAGAATTAGACCCATTCATGGAGGATAAGGCTGCTCAGTGGTTGCTCACGATGATGGCTATGCTTTACTTCCATTGTTGGAGACAGTATGCTTCTGATAACCAGTTACTGGAAACTGCAGGAACCGAGAGCGCCATTGCACTCAGATCTTGCTTGTAGGCTTCTCACAGGATGCTGGAACAGATGGGCCATTGACCTGATCCAACAGGCTTTAATTGTTGGCATCCATCTGTCTTGAGAGACAATGGAATGCACCTCCAGGGGTGAAGTCAAGCCGCTGTGTTGGCAGCACTGAAGTGGCCTCCCTGAGGCGTAAGCCCAGGCAGTTGTGTTTGGAGGTCCTGGGCTGGCCAGATGCTAATGTGGTTCAAAAGGAAAGCAGAGCAATATGTTTGGCCGAATATGAAGACTGCCCAATATCTGCTCCTTATTGCTTCATAATGCAGAATAATTAATGATTTCTATGGGCAAGCTTTTAGGTCTCCTTAGAACCTGAGCTAAAGCTCATGCAGGGGCCACAGAACTGCATATGCTCTCTTTCACTTAATGTACTCATCCTTCCCTCTTCACTGCTGACTTTAATGTGTTGAATGTGAAGGTCTGAATGGGTTTAAAAAAGAAAAAAAGAAAATCTGTGGTCAGCTGAACGTATTCAAAAGTCTGTCTGCAGAACCCAGATTGAACATGGTTCCTGGTTCAGAAAGACTACCACTGAATAGACTTTCACACCCAGCATGAAAAGTTAGGAAGCTAAACCAGCAGGGAATTGGCCTTGGGTGGGGTAACACCGGCACACAGGGAGGGGTAGGTAGTGGATCCACTCCCTCCCCCCTTCTAAATTTGCTGAAAAATGGGAACATGTTCCTATACCTTAAATCAGAGCATGTGAGGGATGGAGAGTGTGCGTGAGCCTAAGGCTCGTTCATGTAATCCTAAAGCATGGGCATTATGCAGCATTCATGATGCAGCTTGGCACATGTTGAAAACCACAACAACACAACTACAAATCATACTTTTAAAGAGAATTTTTTCTATCTTTGGACAGACTGTAATTTGGAAGTTATGCAATCGGTTTATGTAACTTCTTTCCTTCCTTATCAGATGAAACCTAGCTATCACTTTTGTCCGTCTGTCCCCTTCTTAGGTTTCAAAATGAGGCAAAGACACATCATTGTGGAACCCATGGGCATTTCTGGCAATTGCCCACACTTGATAGAATCTATTCCATGTGAAAACCCAGTGTGTTACAAGTGGATCATTTCAGAAGGAGTCTGCTTACCTTATAACGGAATATGTGGACAAGGGAATCGTGTGCAGCACGCTGTATGCAAGAACTACAAGGGTATGTGGTACAAACTGCACTTTATTTAAATATATTTTGCATATTCTAAGAGATTTCAGAACTGCGCATTAAGCAAAATTCCATGATGCAAGGCTTCCAGTTTTATAATAGGATATGAATTTCCCCAGAGCTTATGGCTTTATCATACTCTGGATTTTGGTCTTAAATGAGATCTGTGATCATAAAATAAATACTTAATGCTTCCAGTCACTTTCTGTAACACGGTATCCTACCCTGAAAGCATGTTAAGGGGGAAGGGAGGCAGTGCACACTAGTTCTACCCCCAATGTCATGGCTCCATCAACTGCAGCTTCAAACCTTCTTCACACGTTCAGTAGAAGGTCTGAATGGAGATCCTTCCTATCTCTGGATCATTGTGCTTAGAATTCTCCCTGCATTCGAGAACTCTTGTTACAGGGAACCTCTTAAACATGTTCTTTAGAATGCATTTAAGATCCCCCTTCCAGAAATGTGGTGGTGGAAGAAGTAGGGATGACACATGTCAGAGACATTAGGTGTGGAATAACTGCATATGGCCCTGCATCCCCCACATGATTTATGTGTCCCATATGTTGCATTGAATGTCTGAATAGGGTTTGTGGAAAATCTTATAAAACCATGTCATATCCCCCACAGTGTCAGCCTGTTGCCTAGCTTGCAACTGGCGGCCACAGAGTCTGAATTGAGCACAGGCAGAGCACTTGTCCTGTGGACCAGAGGCAGGATGCATGTTTGCAAATCAGATACTTGATTAGGCAAACAGAAACTTAGGGCCAAAGATGGGAATGGTAGGTATATAGTTTGGATATCATTTTGAAAAGATGAGTTGGGCGGAAATGAAGCAGGGCTGGT
Organism: Darevskia mixta; assembly: GCA_034641385.1. Lineage (NCBI taxonomy): Eukaryota > Metazoa > Chordata > Lepidosauria > Squamata > Lacertidae > Darevskia > Darevskia mixta. Next base: position 14,933,808 of record JAWWNH010000001.1, read on the forward strand.
ATGAGTTGAGATGAGCCAAGGGTGGAGACAGTCTGTGTTGTTACTTGACACAGTGAGTTGTTGGATTAACCTAGAAGAGAGGGCCTGGTGCCTCTCCATCCGTTTGGGAGGTCCAATGAGCATCTTTAGGCTATGTGGTCAGCTCATAGTTCTGCAGTCCAGAAAATGACCAATAGTTAGGTCTGAGAGTGAAACTCTTGAGGGTGCACCTAAAGAAGGGGTTTTTTGCACTCCCAAGTCCCTTTAGGCCCAACCAGCATGGCCAGTGATCAGGGATGATGGGAACATCATCTGGTGAGCCATAGGTTCCAAGCTCCCTTCCTACAAAGTGGAGTGGTTGTTGTCCCCCCACCCAAAGTACATACCTGTTCATCAGAGTAAACACTTAGGCTCCTTGACACCAAATATCAGGCACGTTCCTTTACCTTGCATGCTCAGCTTAATTCAGTACTTTCTGGTTTGTCAAACCGTGGCTTGCTGGGAACTCTGAACTGAGGAAACTATGGACTGATTGTTGCCTACATACCAGGATTGCAAATTATGCTCTTGCAATAATTTTACAGCTAGTCAGTCAAACAGGGCTGGGGATTTTGCACCATATTTTGCACAAGCAGAATGAGTTATACTTGCACAACAGGACTCCCCTCCCCTTCTCCCTAGCACTTTCCTCACATCTGCTCCAGACAGGCTTAGGAGAGTCCCTAGAACCATGCACAAGGAGAGAGATCATTCAGTCAGGCAAGCAAATTTAAATACAGCCCTGTATATTTAGAACCAAAGATAGACTTTTCGTTCCGGTTTGGGCATAACTACAAAAAACAACAAGCAAAGTGAAACAACTAAAGGAACTACTCTGCTCCTAAGGGGTGTTTCATAATTACTAAGCTGCAAGTAGGGAACATTCCTGAATGCCAGCAAGGCGTTGTTTGCAATCCTGGTTTATAATGAGAGCTCAAACCATAGTTATGACAAACTGTGGTATGATAGTAATCCAGCCATGCAAGAGGAGAAGAAAGTGAATGAGCATGCACCACATTCCTCATGCAAAAAACCATGCTTGGGCTATTATATCCATTGCTCATGTTGTCCTGTTGGTGGAATGGTATAGTAGAAATCTTAAGGAATTTGCATTTCTGAAAACTTTGAACTCTCTGTGTCTCCCCCCCCCCCCGTTACTACAGCTTTTCAAAAAGTGCAGTCGAGGAATATGTTGTTGCCTTGCAACAGCTGATTTATGCTACATGATTCTGATGATATGTAAATGAAAACATTGTGTTGAGTAATGTGGTGTTTACTTAGCAACATTTCAAGTCTGGAATGTGTTCAGCTTACAGCTTGTTAATAATTAGTAAGCATACACTTTTATATGAAATGTGCAAACAAACAGTGGGTGGTGTTTTCCTACTGGCAGGTTGAAATGCATCCAAAAGCATCATATTTTCTGATGAGGTCAATGTAGCCCCATCACAGGGTTGTATTATAGACTATCCTTCAGTCTTTAAACATATAGAATAGTGTCATAATTTTAGACACTGCCAGGTTGATGCAAATATTTGAAATAAAGGAGCGCCGTTAACGACATGGAGTTAATACCACAGCAGAAATGCTGCTGAGAAGAAACAAATGAGGTTAATTAACAAGTGGGCTCAGTTACTGTGTAACCTCCCTCCCCAAGTTGTTCAAAGTATGGTTGAACTCTTCCCACAGTCAGGGACCCTGATGAAGCATGCAGAGCATTCTTGGGTTCAAGCGAATGCAACCAGAATCCAGAATCCCTAGGCAGACCTTCTCTGTGTAGCATGGCAAAGGTCAGGGACAGAGCAGGAGGAACCACTTATACATGATTGTAATTAAGTTTGATTTTATTTTATTTATTTATATATCCATGGTGCTTTTCATTCAAATGAATCCCAAAGCAGCTTACAAGCGATAAATAGCAATAGCATGATAAAACATGATTAGGCCTCATCATGGGACTGAAACTGCCTTAGTCGCACTGATCAATGATCTCCGGCGGGCTAGGGACAAAGGTGAGAGCTGTTTCCTAGTTCTGCTGGATCTCTCAGTGGCCTTTGACACCATTGACCATAACATCCTTCTGGACCGTCTAGAGGGGCTGGGAGCTGAGGGCACTGTTATACAGTGGTTCTCCTCCTGGGCCGTGTCCAGAAAGTGGTGTTGGGTGATGAGTGTTCAGACCCCTGGGAGTTTTGCTGAAATTTAAACATTTAAACATTTCCCTAAATCTAGCAATGTGTATTGCCTCCATCAGCCTCCATTGGTTCATTAATGGAAGGCGGGACACACAACTGATCTTTTTCTTAATCCTCTGCATCCCCTGAAAATTATCTCCTTGCTCCAGTCCTTGCAAAATCTTTCTGCCCTCTTCAACTGCAGCCCCATGCAGCATGATCCACATTCTTCATTAGTGCCCCCCAACCACATGTAGAAGATTTTCAGGGGGTGTAGGAACTGGAAATGAAGGAAAAATATTGGTTTTACAAGCTGCGTTCCACTTACACAACCACTGGACACAGCTCTTTGCATGACCCCACTTTTATAGTGGCCTGTACACCTTGTGATAATTAGTTTCTTCAGAGTTGAAGCACTTAGAAAGCCAAGCTCTATCTCATCATAATATTCTGTTGTGGAATAGTCAAACTTTATTAAGGCAGACTGAGTAGTCAACGTTTGCCTGATATCCCTGCCCTCAAACAAGTAGTTTCACTGCTGAGTCTGTGTTTTAATTGACATTACAAATTGTGAAATATGTTGCCAGTTTCCACCTTAGTTCTGTCATTGAGGGGAGAAAGATGTTCATAGTTATTTTGCATAATGGATACAAAAAGCTAAGAATGTATGGTGGAAGTAAGAAGTTTGTGATCGAAACCATTCTTCCTTTGCACCAAGTGTTGTGGGAAAGGACCTCTTGGATTCAATTTGGCATTTCCTTTGCAGCTGGACATTTGTTTTCTAAGCCTGTCCTGTTTAAATTTGGAAAGATTTCTCAGGACATGTTCAGCTCAACTGACTCATTAAAAACAGCAGCATGGCTAACTATTATGTAAGTCTGGGATACTCCTTGAAAAGTTTTCTTTTTCTTTTTTAAAAAGTAAATTTACTAGAATTGATAGACCTTTCTTCAGATTTTACTTGCCTTAGATGCTGACATGCTTAAAAATCAGCAATTACTTCTGCCCATTCCTGGCAGTCCACACACAGCTTGCTCCTGCTGACACCAGTAGGGCAGATGAAGACTGTAGAATTTATCATCCTAATTGTGCAACAGTAATGTTGGCTCTACTAGTCCTCTGACTAATCTCAGTACACAGTGGATGTAAGAGAGTGAGAAGATAATGTTTCCCTCTCTTTCAGAGCAATGTAAAGATAATTAGCACAGGCAGCTGTAAATCTTCCAGGTAGACACAGCCCTTGGCTGATATATATATACAGGGCTGATATATAGCCCTTGGCAACAATAAAATATATTCTATATTCTACATCTTTGCTACTGGTGTGGAGCACACCACGGTATTCTGCAGTGAGTCCTTGTTCAGTTCTGTTGTGTCAGATGTCAAATATTTCCATCAAATGCCTATGAGCACATGCTACAGACTATGTCAAGAATCTTAGAGTTGGAAGGGACCCCAAGGGTCATCTAGTCCAACCCCTGCAATGCAGGAATTCCAATAAAGGAGTTCCAATAAAGTAAATACATGTCCAATAAATTAGCTGGACTGTACGCAAGTATCTTATCCCATGGTGAATGTAATGCTTCTTGAGCAACAGTGTTTAAAAAAGAATGACAGATATGGTGCACTGCTTGCCTCTCTCTCCCCCCCCCCCCGTGCTTACGTACTTTATGGCTAGCCAGAGCAGCTAGGCATATGGCTAACTAGGAGGGTGTCCTGATCCCATCTAAAATGAGTCCATGTCCCTATAATGAGATTCTGAAAACATTCCAAAAGGAGGCCCCTAGGAACTACAAAGCAGGACTTGCTAGTATCAGGAAGTGGCAACTCTTTTCAAAGGAGCTGGAGGGTTTCCTTATACATTAGAACAGAGGTGGGGGAACCTGAGGTCTTTCAGATGTGCAGGACTACAACTCCCATCATTCCTGCCAAGGCCATGCTATCTGGGCATGATGCGAGTTGGAGCCCAACAATATATGGATGGCTGCAGGTTAGCCATTTGTGAATTGCAGAGAATAAGGGCTGGTAAATGCATACATGTTTATTACTTGATTGTTAAACATTTCGTAATTGACAGCCAAATGTATGAGGAATTGAAAAATGTGTGTGAGCTCAGTAGCTCTTGGTGGTAATTAATCTTTGAGTATCAATTTGCACATGTGCATGAGCATTTGAAATACGAATGATACATGCATTTTCTGGTACTTTAAAATAAAGGACTGGTTCTTTTTATTCTGCCACCCATGGGAGAAATGGGTACCTGCCCTCTTTCTAGACTGTTGCTTGCAGGTATTTTGAAGGGAAGTATTGTTGATTTATACAGTGTGTGTTTGTATCTTTCTGCCCTGCATCTCACTCACAAGAATGCTCATGGTGGCTAACAATAGCATAAAAAGTACCAGTTCAAAATTATCAAATAAAATCACTCAACAAATCTCCTTTAGTAACGCATACTGAGCTACACCAAAAAGCTACTCTCTTCAGTGGATAATGTTGGTAAAGCCACAAAAGCTTTCACTAATACTGTATTTGCCTGAGTGCCAGATGTGTCTGCTTAGCTAACCTGCACTTCATTTGCGTCTTATGGTTTCTCTCTCAGGAAATAATAGCTGAGCATTATTTAACTTTCTGATTCCAGAATTCATTGTCAACTGTGTGGTTTAATTTGCAATGGTTTTGCATTTTCTTGCATTCCTCTAAAGCACTCTGGCTTTGCCAGGTCAAATGAAACTTTGAATCCTATTATAGCTGCATTAAGTGGTTATACATTTTAGTACACAAAGGCTTGACTGTAGTGAGGGATTGTTTCGGAGATACGTATTGAGGTTTTAATTTTGCTTTGAAGACTGATGTACCTTTCCTTAAAGGCATTGCGTAAGTTTTGCTAGTGGATTGTCTTTGGAAGAATGATCTGCTCTGCTCCTGAAACAGAAATGAAGCAATTGATTGAGAGAGAATGAATGATGCGCCATCCGCCTACAGATATCCAGTGAATTGGACCTGATTAACCTAATTTAGGAGAATACTCAGCAGAGAAGAGAAATTTACACATTAGCTATATTATTTAAGTAAGATTGATCTAATTGTATTCAGCTAGATAGGCCTTTAATAGGATTCTCCTGTTGTTGTTGTTGTTGTTGTTGTTGTTGTTGTTGTTGTTTATCATTGAAACTATATATGTTACCACAGGGATAAAATGAAAAGTACCCATGGTTGTAAAAGCTTTGCATATTAAGTTAGATTTATAGCCAATTCTTTCTCAAATGCTCACTGCTGGATTAGTAATAATTTCACATGAAACAGAACCAATGTGGCATATTAGCTGTTGTAGTAGCAAATGAAACAAGCCATTTCTGTGGTATTTTGGTGACATGAGACTGAATTCACTTTTGAGCCTTTCTTCTTCTGTGGGTGTGTTGAACTGGTGGTTTAGAGGCAAGCTAGGAAACATGCAGGTGGTCTGAGAGCTCAGTTGTGCATCGCCTCCCCTACCCTTCTCTGGCAGGAGTGCTTTCATTTTTGAGGGACCTTCTTGATGCTTGATGAGACTGCTTCTTGCAATATGCTCCAGCTGGACAGCAGAGACAGTGGGTGGCTTGGTGGGGAGCATCCCTTCAGTGAAACATCTTAAAAGGCATATACTGTGCTGGCATGGTGAGCCAACCTGCAAGGGGAAAGACCAAAGGAAGATAAACCTTTTGTGGGTCATTGCAAGGGTGTTAATCCCCATAGACCTTGTTGAAGGTCCGCAGCCTGGATGAACGTATGTTGCTTGGTGAGATAGCATAGACAGAAAGTTATTGGCTTCCATGTGGGGTAAGAGCTAAGGGTAATGGTGGTCATAAGGCATCTCTGGGTAAAAGCCAGGGTAGAATCCCATCCCAGATGAGAGATGGGATGAGGTTCTTGGATATTTGAAGACTGAGTCTTGGATCCAAACCTTTGGCATGCAAACCTTTGCCTTGAACATGGTGATGTCTCTTTTGCAGCTGTTCTACTTTTGATCTTATATTATTCTCTCGTTTATTTATCATTATTATCATTCCACCATTCGCAGATCTCAGGGTGGTTCAAAACATAAAAATGCAAGATAAAAACACAAAATACATAATAACTCCCCTCTCTCTTTAGTTTAATCTATTAAATTCATTAAATTAGGTAAGTTTATTTGTCGGGATGCGGGTGGCGCTGTGGTCTAAACCACTGAGCCTAGGACTTGCCGATCAGAAGGTCGGTAGTTCGAATTTCCGCAATGGGGTGAGCTCCCATTGTTCAGTCCCAGCTCCTGTCCACCTAGCAGTTCAAAAGCACATCAAAGTACAAGTAGATAAATAGGTACTGCTCCGGCAGGAACACTGCTTTGGTTTGCCATAAGCGGCTTAGTCATGCGGAAGCTGTCTGCGGACAAACACCGGCTCCCTCGGCCTATAGAGCGAGATGAGCGCTGCAACCCCAGAGTCGTCCACGATTAGACCTGCAGCCGCCCCTGGGGAGTAAGGAGAGGAGGGGGGGAACCCTTTCCCGCCCCCAGCGCCCCAAACTTCTAGCGCCCGTTAATTTAACGGGCCTACAGTCAACTAGTATATTATATTTATATAATATGAAACAGATTAATTTTTCTATTTGCATATTGATGTGATTATTTCTAATTGCTTCTAGGTTGTTGTTTTTTAATTTTTTCAATCTTAATCTTAATTAATCTTAATTTTTAATCTTAATCTTCAAACCATGGATTATGAAACTCCCTTGTTTCAACAAACTATATTTAACAAGAACCATAGTCTATGGTTCAAAGGTAATGTTCAACAGTGGTTAATTCAAATCAGAAGTCAAAGCTTCAGATCCTCATCATGGTTGCACCAGAGGAGGGGAGGGAGGGAGCAGCACATCAGCGCATGGCTCTGGTAGGTTCCCATAACAATAAAACCATAGTTAATTATGTCATCAAAGCACAGATATTTTCCTCTCTTGAAAGTACTAGGTTACGCTGTGCAAAGACTAAATAGCATCATAGATAAATTGGTAATGCTACAAATCACACCACTGTTTATCTTAATTTTGTTTTGCCGTATTTCTTAAGATTAGAAAAAAAAATTATACTATACAGCAGGCATGAAATATTCCAATCAATTCATTACACACTTACATATTGTTTGGGGGGGGGGGAAATAAAAATGTATCCATCCCACTGTTTCCTTAGAGTGAATCAGATAATGACAGTGTCCATAAGCTGATTATATGTGATGATTTTTTTATTAAAAAAATGAGAGCCTTATCTATCATTGCCCCTTGTCGTCAGCATTTTGCTTTGTTGCAATTCCCTCACAGTCCTTCGCTAATTTGCTTTTTTGATATTGTGCTACCTAGCAAGAAATAAAATTAAGAACAAAGAAGATTACTTGGGGATAATAAACAGCTTCAATAAAAATCTAAATGACTAATCAGACAAAATAAGTCCTGTGGCATAAATTAGAAGAAAATTGCAAGACTGAGAAAAGTGGTTGAGAATGCTAAAATAGTTTGTCTCTTTCTGAAGACTTCCAGGGCCCCTTTGCTCATGAAACTCTCAGGCCAACAACAGTAGGCTCTGAAGACATTCTGCAACCAGTCAGTCTAGGCCAGCCTTTCCCAACATGGCATGCTGCTTTTGTTTTGAATCAAAACTTCCACCATCCCTTACTACTGACCATGCTAGCTGTGGCTGACTGAAGTCTTCAAAACATTTGGAGAAATATCAGGATAGGTGGTCAATACACTTGAGAGCAGCTGTGAGTCTGTTTCTCTGAGAATCCTTATAGTCTACTGTAGAACGCATTCTGCATTCCACAATTCATTTTAGTATTTGGATGAAATGGAATGGAACAATTTCTAGCTCTACCAAAACTTTCAGAGCAGAACTGCTTGGGGTGCTTGAGAGAGTGGAGGGGGGGGGGGAGAACATCTGCTTTGTTATAATAATGAGACTTCTACTGCAATAGCTGAGCTATTAACCACTTGAATGTATGAGCCATTGTGCAGTTTTGTGACTTGTGGGATCCAAAAATAGTTTCCCGTATCTGGTGCCTTAATGCCAGACCATGGTCCCCATTCCAATTCTGCTTCTCAGCTCTAAACAGCAGTCTGTGCTGTCAGTTCTGAGTTCTGCTCTGTCCTTGTCATGGCATCATTACTATGTAGGTTTGTTGAGGGCAAGAAAGGAGACGCCTCGCTGTAGCCTCTTTGTTTGACGTTCCCTTTCAGATTCATACAAGCCACAGAAGCCAATGCAAATGAGTGCCTTAGCTAGTAATAAAGGATGGTAAGAGTATGACTCTTTGCCAAGTACAAGTTCAAGCTTATGAATGTCTTCCCATTGCAGTAATAACTTACATAAAAGAAGCAGTATGCCTAAATTTTGCTGTGATTATATTTAAGGTCAACAAAGAGAGCCTCTGCTGTGATACTCACTGGTATGTATTAAGAGGAATGAACATTTATGAAAACCAGTTTCTTGCTGTGTGAAAAATGAACCATTATTATCCTTTTAACAGAGACTCACTTTGATCTGATTAAAATACTGGCATTATGAGAAGAAAAGAAATAGTTTAAAGGCAGAATTGGGAGGCTTATGGATTCAGAAAGCATACTCAGCCAAAAACAAACAAAAAGGTTGCACTTTAATCCTTTTTTTAAGGCTTCATGCTAGCTTTTTGTTTTTGTTTTATTTAAAAGATTACAGCACATTGATCAACTGCAGAAATTACTTCCTAGTTTTCTGTCACATTTAGAACAGGTTAAAAATGATGGGCAAGATTCACTAATGAGTCCTGTCAGTGGAAGCTGTGCAAGGACTTCTGTTTGCACAATGCTTCCTCTCCCTGAACTCACTGAGATTGGAAGAGGAAAGAATTGCAGAAACTGAGTCACTGCATGAAAAACGCATATTACATACTTTAAGTCCATAGAGGAACGTCTGTGTTTGCTGTGCCACTGCAGGAAATGGATTACTGTCTGGTAGGCACCTGAATCTGGCCCTTGAGATAGGCTATAATAAATCTGGAATAGGATAGACCTTTTCTAGCATTACTCTACTGGGGTAGAATTCAGTGAAACATTTTTGTCTCTATGTATACATTATTATTACTATTAGAAATATTTTGCAGTTGCTTTTGACAGTAAAGGAATTCTGAGTGGCTTGCCAAAAATGAAAACACAACATATGAAAACAATTTAAAAAAGAGTAAAGCAGTGGGAATCCAAAATATATAAAGTGCTCATCCAGAGCAAGTCCTATCCAGCCCACTAAAAGATGAGAACCACCATAGGAAGCAACATTAACTAACCAATGGCCTGGGCAAAAAGAAAAGTCTTAGCTTGGCACCTAAAATCCCCACAAAGAGCATTTGACAGACAAGGAGCTACCACCAGAAAGGTCCGTTCTCTTGCGGCCACCCCCTCCATACCTCCCAGCCAGTTGAGAGCTCTGTTATCAAGTGCAAGAGGGCACTCGGGGTCATTGCATCAGTGGCCCTGGTCACCCGTGACCCATGTATTCCACAGATCAACCAGGGTTTTAGCAGGGGGGAGGGGAAGCCATATATCAGCCAGAAAATCTCCCCGAACCATCTCAAAACCAATTGGATTCATCACACTCTGAGGGCAGAACATTCTCCAATAGTTCCCCTCACCCCTGCAGAAGGGGGAATGCCACTGAAAGCCTAAAACTAAACCTTGAGGAATGGATATTAGAACTCAGAGACTTTTGGGTATGTGATGCTTTTCTTTACCTTTTAAAGCTAGTTTTTAAAGATGTTTGGATTCAGTTAGAGACTGCTTGGCTGATCTGTAAGCTTTTGTCACTTCTGTGTAATAGGGAAGGCCATAGTGCACTTAGAACACAAGGTGCCAAGTCCAATCCTTGGTATATCATGGAAGGACTGGGGGAAACCCCTGTCCGGAATCCTGGAGAGTCACTGTCAGTCAGTGTAGTAGGATATACGGAGCTGGATGGACACTACTAAGCTAGATGGTAGAACGCAGCATCCTAGCTTCTTATGTGAGAGACAGTCTTTTTTTTTTTTCCTAATTCAAAAAACAATCACCTAAACCTGAAATTTTAATGTAACTATTAGGCAGCTACAAGCAGCGAGAACACAAGAATCCATTTAGAATGCCCATGTCTTAACCTGACTCTGGATTGTTTTCTTTCTTTCTTTCTTTCTTTCTTTCTTTCTTTCTTTCTTTCTCCCCCTTCTCCCATGCTGTGAGGTGATTTTTGCAGCCAATAAATCCCATAAACTGCTTTAGTCAGAGGTTAAGACTTTTTGCTGTCTGGAAGAAAAGAATTTCAGGATGCAGTTAGCCTTATGTTCTGCAGAGACCAGTCACTCAGCAGCCTGTTGCAATTCTAACACAAAGTGAAGGAAAGCACAGTCAACAAGGTGATATCCTGTTAAGACCTGGTGCTGTGATCTGCCAGTAGTAGAAAGAGAGGCTTTATATCACAGGATGGCTGGGGACCCTTAGCAGTCAGATACTAATTGTGATGTATTTAGCTGTTTAACTGTATGACTTTGTTTTCTTTTGTCTTGTACCTTTATTCTTTGGGGACTATAGTTCTCACACAGATAGACAGGTGTGTTCTCTGTGTTGCAAATTGTCATTGACACCAGCTGGGTTCTTGTAATCAGAAGTTTACATAAGTCATACATTTTGCTGTTAGAGGTGAAAAATCCATATTTTGACATTTTTTTAAGATGGAGCAAAATTATATATATATATATATATATATATATATATATATATATATATATATATAATAATAATAATAATTCAGCAGCAGGCCAATCTCTTTAACATGCACGTGACTAAAAGTGATGGAATAGGACAAATGTATTTCTATAGACTGCATCTTTGTTCCACCTTTCCTTTGAGGAGCTTGGAGTCACATTAAGAGTTCTTTCTTCCTGTCCATTTTACCATCCTCCTGTGAGGCAAGGGACAGAAGGAGAGGCCAAGTCACCCAGTGAGCCTCATGGCTGAGTGGGTGACACTGGAAGATAAGATAGGGATCCATTAGAAATAAGTAATTTAAATGTAAAGTCAGGTACATAATCTTGGGCTTGATGTGTTCAAGCGCATCAGTCCAACACAAATATGAATAGCTACTATAAAAGCTTTTAACCCAGTCCTTTTCACAGCAGAATATATGATTTCTATTATATTTGCAGTGATAGTCATGCCGCAGCTGCCACTGGGGATGTGTGGCATTGGTATAGACATTGACTCACAAGGTCAATGAACAAAGTGAGGAGAACCTCAAGTATTTATTGTTTATCATGCCTGATGCATTCAATGCATAACGTAACTCTTCTTCATAGAGAAAGGTTTTTTTTTTTGTCTTTTGCATGATTCTCTTGTTTTCCTAGAAAGGGTGTATGCAGTCACTCCTAGGCATCATCATGAAGTCTATTCATACAGAGTGATGTGCTTGTCTTCCTGCATGGTGCAGTTAACATGACATGCACCCTGATTGGCTAGCTGAGGTCATAGAGCCTATCCACCAACAAAATGCTGTTTGTTTTAATTGAAAACAGGATCTACTGAAACTGCACTGCAAATGTTACCCTGCAAATATTCGGCATGGTCTTAATGTGAAGGTACTCGCTTGCAAAGCCAAACACTTAAGAACTCTGCTTCAGTACAGCAAAAATCCTTTCTTTTCCTCCCCACCCTTACTTTTTACCTTGAACGTGTTTTGAAATGATGAAAGCTTGATCATTATGAAACTAACAAAGATCAGGAAGTCAGACATAACCTTTTGCAGTGTGTAAAATTCTCTGAAAAGTGCTTGACCCAGGTAGATTAGTATTGGTGATAAAGGTCACCTTAACACTGTGTTCATTATGGCATTGAAGTGGATATGTTTAGTAGAATTCACATGTAGAACAACTTTAGCGTTTATTAAAAGTAGAGTGCTTCCAAGGCAATTCAGGAAAAAAAGCGTTCAAGTTACCATCCCAGGCGAATGAAGCTACTCAGTCAATCTACAAAAGCTTTAGCATTCAAAGTTTTAAAAATAACTCAATATTAAATAGATCTTCTATCACTTTAAAATAGATTACAGATACTGTTATTCACATGTTTACTTAGTACCGATCAGAAGATAGTAATATCTGTAAATGCCAATAGTAATTATTGCTTCATTCAATGAAGTAAAGCATGCAACACAAGAAAACTTAAGATTGAACACAGCACCACATCTGTATTTCCACACAGTTTATTTTCTGATTATGTCTTTGGTGGATGCTTACGAGTGATATGAAGGAGATAAATGGCATGATACCTCCTATCTAAGGTCAAATAATTACCTATAGTACCAATCAGTTGTTCAGGGAGAGTGGCAGTACTAAATCATGCCACCTTTTCAAAGAGCTGGTGGCTATTACCATATTTTTTTTAATACAGCTATGTGTGTGCAGGTATAGAATCGGGAAGGAGGGAGCAGCTGCACACACATGCACAGAGAGGGACTGAGCCTTTATCTGTGTACAGCAGAGATAGCCAACATTGTGCTCTCCAGATGCTCATGGATGACAACTCCCATCATTCCTGACCATTGACTATGCTGGAGGTGGTGTCGGTTGGAATCCAACAATAGATTAATAGCACCCCAGTTTCTTATGCAGTTTCTATATATATATATATCCACGAAAACCCTATACCCTGGATTAAACTAATAGTATTTATGGATATATAAAGCTGCCTTAAAGCTGCTTTAAGGTCAGACCACAGAGTCAGATCACTGGTGAAGCTTGTCCAGCACTGACTACATTGAGGGCGCAAATATTCTCTTCACTGGGAAATTCCCAAACACATAGTAGCTAGTTAATGGTAACGTGTGGGCAGAGAGGTGTTTGCAAGAGACACAGATCCCTTTCCTTGCCTGTTGATTCTTACCAAAATTTCTTTCCTTCTGTTGACCTTATGTTGACCTTGCAACTGTCAGGGTGTGTGTGTGTGTTTGTGGTAAGCAGTGAAGGGGTGGGACCAGCCAATAAATAGTTTGGAGGGACAATTGAATGGGAGAAGAGCTAAGGACCCACTCTTGTTCACACCAATGTTAGGAGGTAATGATGGTATTAGACGTAGTAGTAGAAGAAGAAGAGTTTGGATTTGATATCCCGCTTTATCACTACCCGAAGGAGTCTCAAAGCGGCTAACATTCTCCTTTCCCTTCCTCCCCCACAACAAACACTCTGTGAGGTGAGTGGGGCTGAGAGACTTCAGAGAAGTGTGACTAGCCCAAGGTCACCCAGCAGCTGCATGTGGAGGGGCGGAGACGTAAACCCTGTCCCCCAGATTACGAGTCTACTGCTCTTCCTTCTTCCTCAAATCTACTTCTGCCCTAACCGGGAGGAGCTTTCAAAGGTCTAAAGTAGAAGGATTCCTCAGCCCTGCCATTTGATATCATTTTAACTAGAAATCTCAGGGGTTTCCATAAGATTTTATGGCTACAAAGCATGTATTCTTTCACCACTGATCTGTGAGACCTTGACAGATTCTTTTAATAAAGCATACTATCAACTGGCATCTTCATACATATTCTTGGCTGACAGTGCCAAGGCTAATTCAAGTGTGTGGAAATGGGAGCTGAACCTTCCACAGCTCAGCATTCCTTCCTATGCTGGCCTCTATTAAGAGAGCATCACCTGATACATTCATCTTCTCCACTGACACCAGAGTTCCTTTCTGCCTGCTGAGGGAGAATGTCCTTAAGCGCCACTACTAATCCTTGCTCCCTATCTGAGAATTTAAGTCTCAGTCCCAAGCAGCTGGTGCTTTACGCTACCGTGAGGAAGCATGTAAGCTATTATGAGGTTTCAGCTGTCAAAGCAGTGTAAAGATAACTTAAGCATTTTCGGGTAAACTTCATGTATCCCATTTAAAGGGAGAAGCATATAAATCTATTGATGTTTGATATATATTAGTTACCAGGTTGTTACATGTCACCAGTCTCCCTAGATATCTGAATGGAAACTAGAACAACTGATGACAGCATGCTCCACATATTTTTTGATACTTAGTTAAGAATAGTGGGGAGATTCCCATCCAAGTATCAATGTAGGGTTGCAGGGAGATTGTGGCTGGACGCATGGGAGGTTGCATGCTCTTGACGGTTGCATGCTCTTACACTCCCTCTGAAGGAGGCACTGGTCTAATATTACACAGTGGCTGTTTTCCCATCTACTCTTTAAATTATTACAGCTATACCAAAGTTTAAAACGCATTACACTGTCTAATTCAAGCATATAAGCCTTGTACTGTTTAGTTATTTCTTTAGATGCTATTGACGAACAAAAATACACCTGTAATTATTATTTAAGCTAAGCTATCTAGATAACTACATTTGCTGTTATTAATTTATTTAGACAATTTCTGCACTGCTTAATATAATAAATAATAAATATCACTATAGACAGTGTACAGAAAACAGAAGCAGAAAATGCTACAAAAACGCAATTAAACCTTTTTTTAATGTAAATTACTAATACATATGTACTGATCTCAAATTCTTCTCCTTCTGACATACCACCTCATTCAACACCTCTCAACTTCATCACTCACTGAGAGCTCTCTCAAATAAACTCACAGATCACACCCGAAATCTCACTACGAAGAGAGTTCCTAGAACCTTTTGGCATCACCCTAGTCTCTTTCCCTAGGTTTGCTTTCATGGGCAGACACCAAAGCTGGTGGACCTTCCTCAGGCTGCCCACAACTGTGTCTTGTTCAGCGCTCAATCAGTTGCAGCCCACACACAACCAGTTCCAGGCTACAGTGGTAGTGGGCAGCAAAGCCGTGCAGGCAGGGTGGTGCAGTTCAGGTGTCTTCCCAATGCCAAGTGTTACTGCCAGTTCCCGAGAGGAACCAGCAGCGGCACTTGGTGTTGGGAAGACAGGTGTATTAGGGCAAAGGCCCCATTAGTCCAGCATCCTGTTCTCACAGTGGTCAACTCGATGTATAGCCCACCAGGAGATCCTGAGTGCATCATTGACCAGTGACTCTCAGAAACTGGTGTTCAGAGGAATGCTGTCTCTGGCAGTGGGAGAATGTAGCTATTGTGGCTAGTAGCCATTTATAGATGCCTTCTATGAATTTGCCTAAGCTGTTTAAAGCCCTCACTACCGCTTGATCCCTGGAGGGAGGGTGCAGAGCCAAAGGGAGACTGGGAGGAGAGTGCTAACAAAAGCTGCTTGCCAATGAAACAGTTTATGCAAATTTACTTGGGAATATATCCAGTGGGTTAAGGATACAGAGCATCATATAAACTTACCCTTTACAACCCTTTATGTGAGTGACCTATGTGTCCTTACTTACAGCAGGTATTTCAGGTTGTCCCATAGATGGTATTTGAGAAAGAGAACTATCTGTATCTGTCACAACAAAAATAAAATAATCCTATATAACTTAGAAGAAGAAGAAACCCTAAAGACTGAAATAATAAGCAAATTCACTTGGGAATATATCTGTTGATTTAAGGAAAACTCAAGTATGCTGAAGATTGCATATGCTTTTGTGGACTTGCTCCTGCTTTGTCAGACACAGCCTAAGTCATGAAGGTTACGAGATCTATTTTAGTATCCTAATTGAGCATGAAGAAGATGGTGTGGTGATGTAAAACAATTCTCAAAGGTAATTGCAATTTTAAGCATAAGTTATAATTTTATCTTAAAACAAAATGCAATTTCATGCTTAAAACTCGGCATCATTTAAACTTTTCATGCAGAGCTGGAGCTTAAGAAAGACAATAGCAGGTAATTTAAAATCCTATTATTTTCATGTTTTCTTTTCATTCTGTCTGTCTGAAGATGTCTGATTATCTGAAACTAGATAGCTCCTTTGTTTAATTGATTTGAGCGAGGAGATAAGATTAGCAGCTCCCTTTCAAAATTTATTTTTAGGCAGTCTCTAAATGGCTGCACAAAACATTTGTAATATAGCATACACATATGTGAGAAATTGCTGTATAAATTGAGCCATTCATGTAGTGTTCAGATTTCATTTTTCTCTACTCTTTTGTTAGAACAAATTTCCCCATTGTGACAGTTTTGTAGATCTTTACTCCACCATTCCCCTCAATATTCATGCATTTCCTCCTATCCTTTTTATCAGACTCCTAATGATTGGCAGTTGGGCTACAAGTGTTGAATTATTGTTGAATTGTTAGATTCTTTCCTGTGAACTGTAGTCTATTTTACCAGCTGTTTGGGTGTTAGATTTATTGTTGCAATTGATACTCTGAAACAGGTAGCATATTAAACCCAGGACCTACCAGATAAGCATCCTGGAAAGATAAATGCCAATCATAAATCAAATGACAGCTTTGATTGACAGCAACAACAACAAAAAGGAAGAAGGTGGTAGAGATCCAAGCACAATAATGTCTAGGTCACTTGGCAGCAGTGTCTCCAACCTCTCAGTGTTCCAGCCATTTACAGTAAGAGAAGTTGCTCCAGCTAAAGCACATTTTAAATTCTGGGAGATAATAGGGGACAGATTGAGTTAGTTTAGTCATAACACAAGTGCATGGTTCATCACTACTGGAATGAGCTTTGCGCTTACATGCTCCCCTCTCCCCTTCACCTTCTATTTCGTCTCCCTTTGTTTGTTCTTACTCACTGCTTTTTTTTCAGGTTAGTGGCAAACCATAGGTTGCCCAGGGCAGATGTTAAGCAAACCATAGGTTGCCACCAAGGCAAAGGCAAGGGAGAGGATCAGAGTGCACAGATGTGGAAGGTAGCATGCAATCCCAGAGTATGGTTTGGGGTTAGGTATATCTGAAGTAATATCTCCATCCATCCACCACATTATTCGGCACTCTGCAGCTTCTTTGGCACCTGCATCCACTGACATTTGTTTGTGATTGTGTAGCACACATAGGACAGAGATGGGGAACCTGTAAGTCTCCTGATGTTGCTAGACTACAGCTTCCATCGCCCCTAACCCAATGGTCACACTGACAGGATCTGATAGGAGTTGGAGTTAGATTGTGCAGAGGGTTTATAAAGTGGTAGAGGAGATATGGGACTTCTGAGGGATGGTGCACCTTCTTTCACCACTGTTCCAGTTGTCTCCACACTTCTACCTCTAAACATCATTTCCCATCAATGACCAGAGATTTCCAAGCCTTATTCTCGCAATCCACGCTAGGAACCAGGTATCATTACATTAAATAAATGAAAAGGTACCAGGCGTCGCTTGCTGAAAATTCTGATGATGCTCTCTGGTTGACACCTGAGAAAAGCTTGAAGGCATTTGTTTTGACGTCATCCTAGAAGAGAGGAAGAAGCACAGTTGACATGAGTTTTTATCTCTTGTTCTTTTGCTCAGCTACCCGTAATTTCCCTTGCTTCTCAGTTGCTAGGGGAAATTAGCTGAGCAAGCTGGTTGGAGATAAAAGCCCATCATCCAGCCATGGCTGCTTCTCTCTCAGCATGATGTTCTGACAAATGCCTCCAAGCTTGCCTGCAGCCTCAGCTGTCAGGAAGTCACCTTCAGAATTGGAACCTGGCTACTTTTCACATCACTGGCCACCACTTGCACTACCCTCACCTGAGACAGGTGTTTCACCCCGCCTCATTGGTGTGCCACTCAAAACCATCACCACCATCGCACAGTGAAATAATAACATGAAATGAAATATTCTTCCAGTATTTGTAGATTTTGCCAAAATCATAGAACTATCCATTCTAGTTGCAGAATATGACATTTCTAAACACCATTGCTTCCTCCCATTGCAATTACTAGACACTGGGCCCCCAGATCCAATTGGGACTGCAACAGTGCACCCCTAAAATAACTGGAATTTGTTGAACAAAACCAAGCTGCATAATGCCAAATTACCTAAAAAAGTAATAAGAAGAGTTTGGATTTGATATCCTGCTTTATCACTACCCGAAGGAGTCTCAAAGTGGCTAACATTCTCCTTTCCCTTCCTCCCCCACAACAAACACTCTGTGAGGTAGGTGGGGCTGAGAGACTTCAAAGAAGTGTGACTAGCCCAAGGTCACCCAGCAGCTGCATGTGGAGGAGCGGAGACGCGAACCCGGTTCACCAGATTACGAGTCTACCGCTCTGAACCACTACACCACACTGGCTCTCAACAATGTCTACATCAGGCCTCTAACTCTGATTTCTGTTAGAACTTGAGTGCATATCTTAAATTTTGGGTACATTATCTGTCCTTTCACCTCTTCCACACTGCTCTGGTCTACGCTTATATCTTCTGTTCACAAGGTCAGAGTTTACATTCCATGCTGGCAGTGCCCATTCCATTAAGGATTTGTTCCCGGTATGGCACATTACCATGGAACCCATAACCGCGTTGGTAGAAGATGTATGTATGATGCCTTGTCCCTACCTTGAAATGTCCTGTATCTGGGATTTGCACTTGACTGCATGGCCACAGATGCAACCTTAACTGCAGTGCAGTCCCCCACTCCCAACTACCCAAACACCACTCCCAAGCAGCAACTGCAGAGAGTAGGATTGCAGCCAAAATCAACATATTTGTTAACAATAAGATTCCATATGCATATTGAGCTGCACGTTGAAATTTAAGGCCGTTGACCCTTGAAATTATATACATTTTTTGCTGTTGTTTTTTATATATTTGTTTTGCAAGATCATCTACTTTACATTTTATAGCTTCTATAACTTATTCATAAAATAATACAGCCTATAATTTCCCCCCAGACCATCGTATTAAATGCCAGAGGATAGAAAGAATAATTTTTTTTATCTGATATTACCAGACTTGTTTTCTTTTAATATAAAGTCCATGGGAAGTAATACATTTAAACTATGTTTAAGTAGACAAGAGTAAAGAATCAAAGGCTAAAAAAGCAATCAACATTAATTTTCTTTTGACTGTCTTTTTCTTTGTTCTTTATGTTCTTTCCATGCTATGCAATTTAGTGCTATTGCATTCTGCTTAAAATAAAAAAGATTGCTTAGATGGTGTGTTTTTACTTCATGCGATTAAGGGTGAACTGTCTGGACATGTCTACAAAACATAATGTTTATCAACTTTAATTGCTAAAATATTTTGAAGCGAGGTCTCATGTAGATAATCGGCTTGTAACTAAGGTTCGCATAGACCTCCATCAGCCTGTTACTGATTGTTTGTGGCTTCCCTCAATCCCTGTTCACCTGGGTATAAAGGGGAGGGGTGTAGTGTAGCCTCAGCAGCTAGATGGGTCTTGCATAATAGAGCCTGTTTTTTGTCTCTACTGTAATGGACACAAAGGAGTCACTACAGAATATTTCAGACAAGGCATATGATATCACTCAAAGCAGTAGCTGAAATGGGGTGCTTATACTTGTGACCCCTATTGATGCTCAATTCTTCCTGTTTTAAAATGAAATTCTTAAACTGTTCTATTCATATGTGTTCTAAGGATCCACATGATGGGTGACTTGCAGTGAACTCCACTCATGTATGCAACTGAAATCCACTTCTGATTTCTCTCCCTGTGCCTCACTCAATCGCTGCATGCCCAAGGAGCAGACTTGGTAGGTTATCAGGGGCTTCAGGGAGGAAGAGAGAAAGCAGAAGCCCCACCTGCTCACACTTGTTGTTGTTTAGTTGTTTAGTCATGTCCGACTCTTCGTGACCCATGGACCAGAGCACCCCAGGCACTCCTGTCTTCCACTGCCTCCCGCAGTTTGGTCAGACTCATGTTGGTAGCTTCGAGAACACTGTCCAACCATCTTGTCCTCTGTCGTCTCCTTCTCCTTATGCCCTCCATCTTTCCCAGCATCAGGGTCTTTTCCAGGGATTCTTCTGTATTGGAGCCTCAGCTTCAGGGTCTGTCCTTCCAGTGAGCACTCAGGGCTGATTTCCTTAAGAATGGATAGGTTTGATCTTCTTGCAGTCCATGGGACTCTCAAAAGTCTCCTCCAGCGCCATAATTCAAAAGCATCCATTCTTCGGCGATCAGCCTTCTTTATGGTCCAGCTCTCACTTCCATACATCACCTGCTCACACTAAGACCTGCTAATTTGAAATGGGTTCCCATGTTGATTCACTGTACATTGGCTGTGTTGCATTACATGCTCCGTGCAGATAGGATGGTAACTTCTTCTGCATTGCTGAAAATGGTATAGGAATCTACATTTATTATCAGGTATGAACTGAACCACGTTGTCAGCCTGAATAGCTCAATTGGTTAGAGCAGGCACCCCCAACCTTCAGCCCTCCAGATGTTTTGAACTACAGTTCCCATCATCCCTGACCATTGGTCCTGTTAGCTAGGGATCATGGGAGTTGTAGGTCAAAACATCTGGAGGCCCGAAAGTTGCTTATGCCTAGGTTAGAGCATGGTGCTGATAATGCCAAGGTTTCAGGTTCAATCCCCATATGTGACAGCTGCATATTCCTGCATTGCAGGGGGTTGGACTAGATGGTCCTCAGGGTACCTTCCAACTTTACAATTCTTCACTTCTATGACTCTCTTACTCATCTTGGCTTTACAGAAGCTAATTGCCTATCTTCCAGTGCTTATTCAAAGTGTTGGCACATCATGGCTCAATTTCCTCCTCTTACATTTCTTTTTGTGTCTTCTGGATACATCCCAGCTCCCTTCTTACTCTTTTACTTCAGTTCCAGTAAACCATTTTGCTTTGGTCCCTTGACAGCACGTGTGGCTCTTCATTGCAGTACAGAACATCACAAGCTTGGCAGCTTGAAATTCTTTTGAATAATTGTTGTTGTTGCACATTAGAGCATTTCTAGCATAATGATGGCATTTGAAAAAGGGGGCCTGTGGCCAGCTAAGTTCTACTCATTGCAGACCCATTGTTAGTCATTAAGTAAGCCTGCTCATTGATTTCAGTGAGTGTTCTTGGAGTATAAGTTAATTTGTGTACAGCTCAAGGTGCTTAAAGCAGCCTTGGAGTTAAGCACTCATCTCACACAGGCAAGTGAGTGGGCTGGCAAGGGAGGGGAGGGGAGGGGAGGGGAGGGGATGAGGTGGAGGGAGTGCTCCATCTCTATTCTGAACCCAACATAGAAACCATTTGGACTGCCAAAGGAAGGAAGTCCCTTCCTGCTTGCCCAGGAAACAAATGTGGTGAACTTATGTTTGACGGATAGAGCTCTTCATCCTTCTTCTGCAGGCTAGTAACTTTTTTACTTTATTTGTGCAAATCAGTAGGTTTTGTGGGCCTATTTATTTACATGGCTGGCTTAAAGCACAAACTGTAGGCTTTTTCTTCAGAATCTTCAGGGCACCTGAACTTTTATTTATTTTGGAAGAGGGGAAGCTGAGGATAAAACTTCTAGTAAACCACAGTGATCAGAGTATTCATATGCATGAAAGCAAGCTTTGTGTTGGGATATATTTATAATGTGTGGTTGCTATTCATTTCTGATAAAAGGACCTGGACTTGTTCCCTCTTATTTTCAGACCTGGTTTTAGCCTTTGTGTCCAATCCAATTCCCTCAGGGAATAATTTTATTTTCGGGTAGAGGCAATACATTCTGGCTGCTCAGATGAGTGACTACAGAGGTTCATCATTGGAATTTGAGGAAATAAGACCAGCAGAAAGATGGATGACAACAGGGGAAGGGAAAGTTGTTATCCTAGCATTTGTCATGGTCTGGAACATTGAGATAGATGGGCAAGGCTCCTTAAGGTGTGTAAGAGGTTCCTTTCTCTGGCAGTCTGTTGTCTTGTAATAAATTTATCTTCTTGGATAAGATGGGGGGGGGTTGTGGGCTTTATTTAAGCTCGTTTTATTAGTGTTGTTAGACTTCCACACTTCCAAACATCCCATTGTGAATGTTTTGGACATCTTTAGGGAACATCTAGGCAGAGGCGGTTTTAGGGTGGTGTGAACAGTGCAGTCGTGCTGGTTGATGCCTAGCAGGGGGCACCAAAACACCACTGTAGAACAGGGGTCAGCAAACTTTTTCAGTAGAGGGCCGGTCCACTGTCCCTCAGACCTTGGGGGGGGGGAACGGACTATATTTTGGGTGGGGGGAAAGGAACGAATTCCTATGCCCCACAAATAATCCAGAGATGCATTTTAAATAAAAGCACACATTCTACTCATATAAAAATACGCTGATTCCCGGACAGTCCGCGGGCCGGATTTAGAAGGCAATTGGGCCGGATCCAGCCCCCGGGCCTTAGTTTGCCTACCCATGCTGTAGAACATAGCACCTAATTTTAGCACCACACAGGTTGCCACTGAAATTTGAGAGCCCAAAGTCTCTCTGATCTAGGCTCATAATCAGGCAGCATTCACACAGAAATGCTGTTTGCGAGAACCAGTTGCTTCCTTATGCGTTGAGCCTGAGTCACACAATCAGAGCTGCCCATTTTTGGGCCACCACAGTTGTGCAAAGCACAACAGCTGTATGTGTAACCCATGACTCCCACGATGGTGCTGACATTCACAAAAAGTGCTTAGCGGCCACTACTCACTTCCATGGTTTTGCTATATATATTAAAAATATCCAGTGTTCGAAACTCCCATTGTTCTAGGCGCATTTTGCAACAGGGAATTTCATTAGCACAAGCAGTTTCTGAGCACTGGGCACAGTACTGCACCTAAGATTTCAGATTAAAACTGCAGAGTGGAAGGAAAGGAGGACCTTTTTCTGCCTCTACACTTCCAGCTACTCCCTAAAGACTGGAGAAGAGACCCTCTTAAGAATATGAGGGGAGTGGGCAGAGGAAGGACTAGACCAATTGAGAAATGAACTTAATATTTTAATTGCAGTTCATTCATTTTCAGCTTTGTATTCTTGTTATAAAAATGTGCGCCTAGACATTTTGTTGTTGTGCCCACAACCTAGGTTGAAAGTGCCATTTAGCTCCTAGCTTTCATATCTCAGTTTCTAAATCTGAAAATGTCACAAAGTGTCAGTGGAAGAGAAAATAGATCACATTTCTACAACCCGCAGAACTGCTCTGCTTGCCAAGCTTGTGCTGTAGCACCAAGCTAAGTCCAGGGAAAGAGAAAGGCAGATAATATCAAAGTGGAAAATTGATTGGAAGTTTTCTCTTATGATCAAGCAGTATTTAAGGTTTTTTTGAAATAAATAAAGTGATAGAGTCAGTACACAAAGGAATATGCAGTAGAATATTTTGCTTATTTTATTAAGTATCTTTCCAATAAAGTACTGGATAATGGCTGGACTAGCTACTATCTCTTTAATTTCCTTGCTTAGTAAACAGCTAAATCTACAGTTATGAGACAGGCAGTTTTTAATATCCCTAATTAGTATTAGGTATGATTATTGATCCAATTCATTGACTCAGGTCAGGTAACAGTAATTTTAGCAATATATACACAGATGAAGTAAAACATTCTCACTCTTGTAGTATGGTATGCGATTAAGTCTGTATAATAACTTTTCTTAGTTTCATGGCATTTTTACTAAGTTAACTTAGTAGGCAGTGATGGAGAGCCTTGACATTGGAGGCTGTAGGCTTCATGTCCCAGTACTGCATGTGAGTCTGGAGTTTAGACTTGTGCAGGGTTGAGATACTAGACTTGCACTGCTTTGGCATCTGACAGCCTACTTAAAAAATAATAATGCTGAGTTTAAAGTGAACCTTGTGTTCATATTAAGTATGGGTTATACCATGTCATCAAAGGCAACCTTCCTGCACAGTTAGGCTACCATTGAAGCCAGTTAAATTTAAATGGTCTAAGTGCTTGCTGGAGGGCAGCCCTTCCCCTGTTTTGCACAGGCTTTGTTGCTGTGCCTTTCCTCAACCTACTGGTGTTCAAGGTAGCAAGCAAGTGGGGATTGTGCTTGTGTGCTGCTCTGAGACATCCTCCTTTGAAATATGTATCCGTAATGGTATAAAGGAATGTAAAATTGCATAGGACTCACCCTACAGATTTACACAGCTGTGCAATGATTAATCAATTGCCTCTGGATAGAGTTGCAATTTGTGTTGTGTCAAGTGAACAAAAGCAATACTGAAAGAATAAAATGCAAGGAGACCAGTTCAGGTACTACATGGTGGCTACAATGATACAAGTTTAATTCAGAATTGCAGTACTCACTTCTTCTTCTTTAAATCATGTTGAGTTTCAGTGCGGGGACTAGTTTCCGATGATGCCTCCTCTAGTTAGGAACATTGGGATTGTCATAGGCTGAATCAGACCATTGATCCATCTAGCTTATCATTGTGTAGACCAGGGGTGGCCAACTCCCAAGAGACTGCGATCTACTTACAGTTAGAGACTGGCAGTGATCCACCCCCCATTTTTGGGTTCAGGTTAAAGTTGTTGAGCTTTTTTCTAAGGGAGGAGGAAAGTCCTGTTTTGGGGGGGTGCAGGACAAAAATGTTGAGCTTTTTTTAGGGGAGCCAAACTTGTTGAGTTTCTTTGGGGGGAGCCAGTGATCTACCAGTGATCTACCACAGATGTCCAGTGATCTACTGGTAGATCATGATCTGCCTGTTGGACGTGCCTGGTGTAGACCAATGGTGGCCAACATGGTGGCCCCTAGATGATATTGGACCATATAACTTGCATCAGTGCTGACCATTGGCCATGCTGGCTTAGGCTGATAGGAGTATAAGCTACTGATATTGGAAGGGCACAACTTTGTCTGCCTCTGGGCTATACTGGCTGGCAGAAGATCTCTGAGGTTTCAGACAGGAGTCTTTGGAGTTGTTATTTGGATAATTCAATTGGTTAGTGCAAGTGCATGGTGCTGATAATGCCAAGCTTGCAGGTTTGATCCCCATATGGGACAGCAACATATTTCTGCTATTGTTAGAGGTTGGGCTAGATGATTTTGGGGTCCCTTCCAACTCTACAACTCTATGATTCTGTGTCATAAACTGAGTCTGAGACTATTTGTATGCATACCCATGTTCTCTGCCTCTGAGCTGTGGTCCTCCCTAAGATCTAGTTCCCAGACAATTTGACAATACATTTCAGCTGCTTAACACACCCAACTGAACTCAGTGCCTATCCATTAATGAAGATATGTGTAATGAAGAGTGCACTGCTCCCTGGATTGATGACATCTAAAGTTCCCAGTATTGTACAGCTGATTAGCATTTCTCCGATCAGTATGTGGCATACAAAGAAGGAGATAAAAGAGGATTATTATTTTATTACATTTGTATCTCACCCCTTCTCATGGGAACTCAAATTGGCATTTCCCTCCAGCTTCATAATAACCCTATCAAGTGCTGAACAGATTCTGCTATCATAACATAATCCTCTCCTCAAGATCTATTTGCCAAAGCAAATTCACTGGATTGAGTCAGTATGTTGAAACTTTCAGTAACCTGCTCTGTTTTTCCTTCTGCTTCCACATTTATGTCTCCATGCCTTTTTTTTTTGCAAGATACATGAGTGCATTGTAAAGCTGGTTGAAAGCAAAATGAAAAGTGATGTTGGTGAAACGCTCCGTATAATCATCTGATTAATTTAATCCCCTCTGTAAGCTTCAAATGAAGGTGAGCTGCAGATAAAAGGCTGCCCACGAGAGCTAGTGTTCTTCAGTATGTCTTAAATTACATATTTCAGCATCATTGAAAATCTTTTCTTAGAGAGGATTTATTCTGGATTCACAAAGGCGGAGTTCTCATTACAATAGGAGCCCAGCAAGGAAGTTTTCCTCTCAGCACTAAAGCCCTTCTCATTTATGCAGCTTGAACTAGAACCAGTGTCAGTTCTACAGATATGTTTTGTTCAACAGAGAACTCCCTTTCAACTTCCACATTGATCAGCTCTGTTCGGCTAGGTGCAATACAGGCACTGATGCCCGATTCTAAGTGCAGATATCTTTAAATTGAATGGGAAAGGGGCCTGAGCAGATAGTTTTGATTCTGCTGCTGGGACTTTGCTTGTGGAACCTAATCAGGAAATTGGCTGTTGGCAGGTTTTTCTGTGACTAATATGTAGTTCAGCTTCTTCAGGGGTATGGTGTCTGGCCATGAGACAGCCACTCCCAGCCCTCCACAATGAACTCATCTATAAAAACATGTACGTTTCCCCCTCCAGCAGCCTCTTGCTAAGGAGCTTCAGTTCAAACTGTGCTGGGATGGAAGGTGCCGTTATATGTAATGCCAGGGCGAAAAAATGGCGTGTGGCATTTTCAGCCAATCAGCCATGCATTTCTTGACAGGAGGTAAGGGGGAAATCGCAAGCGAATGTGTCACAATGGAAAACGAACGACAACAATTAGCATAGGCAAAAGAGGAAGCAGGAGGAACAATTCAAATAAGTATAAAAGTAAATGAAATTGGGAAGGAATACAGATGTTTTGCACTTGCTAACCAATATACTGTACAACACTTGGAAAGGAAGGGGCAGCAATGTCAATTTGGCCTCTTACATCTAACAGTCTTCGTTGAAGGATAGTTATGGTTACAGTTCTAGATGAATTCAGTGTGTGCTCAGAGAATCCATGATAGTAACTATGATTTTAAAAGAATAAAAAAAATCTACCCAGAGCTAGTGCCATTTGATCCTCAATGCAGATTAGTCCTGATCCATGGAAGAGGCAATTTGTCCTAAGTATAATAAGAAAGCAAACATTTTTGCAAAATTAAATAGTTGTTCCTTACATTTTCTTTTAAAAAAGGAGATTGCGCCAGCAATCCTATCTGCAGTTTAGTACTGCATTTCCTGTTACATTGCATTTATGGTTGCCTTGACTGTATTGACTACTACATGATGTGGTCCAGTCATTTTATATTCTTCTATACATATGCACCAGCTCCCTAGTCAGTTTATTAGTTTTTACACCCAATTACTGCACAGCTCCTATTACTTAACAATCTAGCTTGATGCAACAAAGGAAGAGAAAACTTAGCAATGAGAAAGTTATATTAAAAAAACACCCCTATACTATGAGAGGACAAATCAATACAGTCATGACTGTAGTGTTTCTTATAATGTAGTAATGATACAGTATGATAAAACAGTCCAATGGCTGGGAGAAATACCCATATCTGCATGATTCCAGAGCTCATAGTATGCTAAATTTATTCCAAAGTGCTCAGGTTTCATACATGAGGTTACCCTGTTTTACAGAGTAAAGGCCAAGCAAAATTTTGTGGTGCTCTGTACCCTGTGCCTTGTGCCTTGCCCCCTCCAGCTTCAGTTAGGAGGGAAGCTGGAACTCCAATGCTGCACTTCTGAGCTACCTGTTAAAAAACACACCCAGAGAAACACAAACAACATACACTATATAAATATATATTGCCAAGTCAGAGTTTAAGAATGCATGAAGACAGCAAGATTCTATTTGCTGTGTGAGGGCTTCAATAATTTATAGAATTAGTAAAAGCTTTATTATATTTTTTTGTGCCTGCATGGACTCAATTCACTCAGCTATGCTACATAAAAGTTCAAAGGTAGTATTTTATTGTCATGCATGAGAGGAGAGAAATAAATTGGAGACAGTAATGTAATCATGCTCGCCGATGTGCTCTGAATTTTGAACACCATCTATTAGGAGGTTTGTCACAAAATACTTAGCTTGGGAAATATTTATTAATACTGAAGGTTTTAATATTTTTCCCTGCCTACGTTCTCATTTCTTGAACATGCAAGTGGGAAATATATCGTGTAGAAAGCAGTTGCCATCAAATAACACTTCTCCATTTTAATAACTGAATGAGTGGAAGTGGCTTTTCCCTCCCCTTAAGTTATAGAAAGATTATTACTTTTTTCATTAGTGTGTTGCAGGGTGTGTGTGTGTGTGTGTGTGTGTGTGTGTGTGCTAGGGTACATTTTAAGACACCCTTTAATGTCCGCCTTCCATGGTGGAAAATCAACACAAGTTCTAGCACCAGCACTATGGTGAGTTTAAAATGGTAGAACTCATTTGATTTTTATTTGATTTTATGTGTTTGTTTTAACTCAGAATAACAGGTGGAAATGTAACATTTGAATAGTGTTCATTGTTCAAGATGTTGGACCGAAAGAGGAAACAAATTGGTGAATGCAATCAGTACAATTAATGAAAAACCGCTCAAATATTATACAACTAAATATATCACATTTTATAACTACAGTAATTAAAAACAAATGCCTCGATACATGAAAAATAGACAAACAAATGCTGGTACTATATATGATAAATGCCAATGTATATTAAAAAAACAACAACACCAAGCATGCTTTGACCAAACATTGGTTTTCTTCAGTACTATGATAAACTTTGAGCCATCTCCCCTCATTTTCTTAAAATTTAGTCCCCCAAAATGGGGGGGGGGAGTCTTATACAAGGGGGCGTCTTTTAGACAGAAAAGTACGGTAAGTCCCATAAATGGGGCTTACTCCCTGGTAAGT
The DNA here is from genome assembly GCA_034641385.1 of Darevskia mixta. Classification (NCBI taxonomy): domain Eukaryota; kingdom Metazoa; phylum Chordata; class Lepidosauria; order Squamata; family Lacertidae; genus Darevskia; species Darevskia mixta. Next base: position 14,962,328 of record JAWWNH010000001.1, read on the forward strand.
GTATGTAGGATTGCATACACTACATACACTGCATCTGCAGAAATATGCAGAATCATACTGAAAATCCAACTCTTGAACTTTCCTTGAAATGTCCTGGTTTGCCATGCTGTAGGCATTCATTGAACTGAATTCAGTGATTTGCTAAACTTTACTCTCCTTGGAATCTCTTAGATGTTTTCCCAAGGGTGAAATATTTGCCTGAATGGGTTGTGCAGAATAACAATAGACGAGAGCATAGATTTGTGAGGGACCCTAACAGCTAGACAAAAATTAGACAAAGAGTTTTCCACCTATGGAAACACTGAAGTAAAACCAGGTGATGACAGAGCTCTCGGGAATAAATGGATTCAAGCAAAAAGAAAGTCACAAACTGTACTGAGGAGATCTAAGAGGATGAGAATTGAGTAGAGACTTGTGGAGATAAATGACCATCTTGGAAATGGCAATTTCAGTGGAGTGCTGAGGGTGGAAGCCAAATTGGATGATGTCAAGAGTGCAGTGAGAGAAGTGAGGTGGGAGGGGGGAAGGAAGGTGGGTCAAGCCATGGCTTTTTGAGAACAGGTGACATAGTGGCATGTTAAGGAAGGAAGCGAGCATAGGAAGGCAAAGAGGGATAATGGTGGAGAAATGGCAACCATGAGTTATGAGATCAAGTATGAAAGTGAGTGGTGGGGGTGAGGGAAATCACGTACCGGAAATTGGAAAGGAAGGATAGAAAAATAAATATCAAAAGAATATGCAATGGATTTACCGTGTGCTTTCCTTAATGAACCAATAGAACGTCCCTGAAATGGAGCTAGTCCCAGGAGAGCAGCCCAATAGATAGTGGTGGTGAAGTGGTGGCCCTCATACAGCAGGAGAACAGTGGCAGGTCCCCTTCAAAGAGGAAAGAGATGGCCCTATATAGACAGTACTGTCTCTTCATGCTGCCACTGGTCCCCTCTGCTGGCCATGGGGAGGAGTTAGGGCATATATTTTTCTTCATTGCAGAGGTCTGGAATGTTTTGTTTTAATGGACATTTCAACTGTCTAATGATTCTATCTTTTGAAAGAGGAGCAAGTGTTCGTGCCAGTGGCAGACTTGAATAAATTTGAGAATCCTTATCATCATTAAGTTCGGAAAAGAAAAACAATATTTTTTCCCAGGTGGACTGTTTCCTTTTTATAGTATCATAAATGATCTATCCCTATGAATGGTTTTATAGATGCCATCATAACTGAATTGTGTGTAGGATTAGACAGTTGTTATAATATAACCGGTAGACCGGTTATAGAAGATGGAGCTGGTTTGATATTTAATACTCTTTAAATGCCTCCTTAGGAATCATGTGCTATGGGCTATAAATGATGGCATAATTATTAATGATGTAATTAAAATTCGAGGCTCAGAGGCAAAACAGAAGCACACTAGAAAGATAACATTTATGTTGTGGTATAGTGCCTCAATTTTGTGTGTGTGTGTGGGGGGGGGTTGTCTGCGTGTCTTCAGCTAAAAGTAAAACACTTTATATATCTAAGGAAGGATCTCAGTGAGAAAAAGAGGACAGAATTAAATTTAAATACTTTTGGACCTATCACCTATCCTACAAATAAGCTTGAAGCACAAAAGTAAGCATAACTGAACCACACTTGTGCCATTGCTCTCAACTGGTTTATTGCCCCAGCAACACTGGTGGGCAGGACAGGAATGGGTGGGGCCAGTGTTAGCATAGCAATTGTTGCAGTGCATTTTGACACTCACACGGAGCTGCTGCATAAATTGGCTCCTCCTATTTCAGTAGAACGAGCAAAGCATTGAATGCAAGCTGAGGAGTTGCTAAATAACAGTGATAATCTGGGCTAGACAATTTAATCATCTCAGAGGAATTATGAACACCGGTGAGGGAGCTATAAGTATTTACTAAAACCTCCTGTAATGTACTTGTCAGGGAGATGATAGTATGGGATTGCAGCTGCCTCTCGTCACACAGGGATCAAGTTGCTGTGTTTGTATTGCCATAATTAAACTTACCTGCATAGATGCAAGCTACTTTACATAATGTCACTGTCATTCAAATCTTTGTGCGTGGGGTGCCAGCCATTCCCAATTTGTCAAAAGTGGCACAAATTGATCTTATATGTACACTCCAGTCATATGTTTCTGCTTGTTAATTCCTTTAGCTGAAATTACTTTCTTGGTTTTCACTCACAATAGATGGTGACTAAGCACCTACATTGGGACGCGGGTGGTGCTGTGGGTTAAACCACAGAGCCTAGGGCTTGCCGATCAGAAGGTTGGCGGTTCAAATCCCCGTGATGGGGTGAGCTCCCGTTGCTCGGTCCCTGCTCCTGCCCACCTAGCAGTTTGAAAGCACGTCAAAGTGCAAGTAGATAAATAGGTACTGCTCCGGCATGAAGGTAAACGGCGTTTCTGTGCGCTGCTCTGGTTCGCCAGAAGCAGCTTAGTCATGCTGGTCACATGACTTGGTAGTTGTACGCTGGCTCCCTCGGTCAATAAAGTGAGATGAGCGCCACAACCCCAGAGTCGTCCGTGACTGGGCCTAATGGTCAGGGGTCCCTTTACCTTTACCTTTTTAAGCACCTATATTTTTTCCCCATTTTAAAATACATTTCTAGAATTTGTATTAAATTTCTGCATGTCAAGGCCTTCATACAACTTTGTTTCTGACCTCACTGTAGACTTTGGGTTCCTGTATTTTATGGATTAGGGATTCCATGCTAGGTACTAGAGAGAAATAAAGATGAAGCCTCTGGTTAAATTCTGAATATTGATGGGAATGTTCTTCTGTCTATAGCTGGTAAAATTGGGGATGCTTAAGGTGATTTCTGGTTTCTGCCCAGAATGCTTCTTGATGCTACTTTCTTAATGAAGGGTGTTGCTTCTTGCTTCACCCCAAATTGCCTTCAATTTGCATGGCTGTGGCTATAGTCCATATGCATTCTTACCTGAAACAAAACCACACTGAACACAATGAGATTTCAGAGTAAAACATCAATAGGAAAGCAATGTGAAGTGGATTTTGATGTAATTTCATATATTGTAGCATCATGGTGGTTGTTGCTGTTCTTTTCTCTCCCTGCCCCCACTAATCTGGGTTAGAATCTTGTAATCCATTTTTAATCACTATAGTTATAAGTAAACCATGTGTAGTTAAAAGGTGCCAAAGAGTAACTATTCCAAGTTAAGTAGTACATAACATTTTTACCCCATGGGAAGCCCTAGATTAGTTGCAGGTTTGGGCCAAATCTGAGTATTAGATATACTGGTTATTTCATTTTAGAACAGCTCCTGTCATTCCCACAACCATTTATCCTGTACTTTTGGAGGTTCTCAGGTGTTTTGGAAAAAAGGTTGTTGATTTCCCTGAAAAATCCACAATGCATTTATAATCATTCATTATCATTATTATCCAGTGTTTTGGAAAACATAAACTTTACCAATTCAAATCATATTAGCAAGCCTCTTAGATTTGCTCCTTCCCTTGTAAGTAGGTAAATTATTTTATGTACATGGGCAGAGCAATCCTTTCCCCCCCCCCAAATCATTTTTATTAAAGTTTCCAATACATTCAAATTACATTGAAACATTCCAAATTACATTCCAAATTATTTATCCAATTATTAATAAAAAAAGAAAGTTCAAAATCTGCCAAATTCATATTTAAATTTTTATTATGAGTTCCCATGCTTCAAATTCCGGAGGCCATCTGATCAATTTATCCCTTGTTTTCTGTCCTTCCAATCTTCTCACAACCTCTGATGTAATCCAACAAGCGAGATAAATCAAAGCAAACAATGTCTCTGTGTGGATTTAAAGCCGTATTTCATCACTATACAGTCTCCTTCTGACTCTTCTGACTCCAAAAGTTCAATCGCGGACCGTCGCCATCTTTTCAATCCGTCTCCGTAGTTCCGAATATATTTTTCCAAGATAATTATTTATTCACCCGTCTGCTTTCACTTCAACCATTCCAGGAGATTCTGGCCCATTAGGTCAGAGCAATCCTATACTACCATGCCAGGACTAGAGGTGCTCCACCACTCCATGGCCAATGAGGACACACATCTTCCAATATTGAATGTCATTCATATGTCGTGATGTAGCTGGTGCATTCTGTCCTAAGAATGCAACTGGAAGAGCAAGTTTCCACAAAAGCGTCGGGGTATATTCAGCCCAGTTATCACCATCTTCATCATCAAATAATAACAGCAATCCCGCATGAAAGCAATAGACATTTGGCAACAAAATCCACAATATATATAACAATGCTCTGAGGAAATAATCTTAGTCTTCATATGCATCAGAATGAGGTGGCAGAGTGAGCTGTGCCACTTCAGGCATGTAGAGAATTGCATTTTTTATGCTCCGCTGCGCAACGCACAAACACAATCAAATAATATAAAACTGTCTGTAGGTAGAAAACTCTCTCTTCAGGGAGCAGGCTGGGCTGAAAACCTTTCTCCATGTCGTGCTTCTTGGTGGTGGTTTTTCTTTTCCTGGTAGTCACATGTGTTTGTGTGTACTTAACATAGGGCCCATACAAAAGTGTCACCCTCCAGCTGCAACCTGCAGTGGCACTGTCCATTATGCCTCCTCATTCTGCTGTGTGTATAGACCAGTCAGTGTTAGTTGGGTTGCCTGAACATTGAGTACAATTTGCAAGGTGGAAAGGATCAAGGACAGAAGAGAGATGTTATCTGCGACAATAGAAGCAGATGAACATTAACTAAAAGCTTCATGGGGATCATAAAGGGCAGAGAGACCTTAGTAATGGATTCCCTCCCCCCCCCCAACAAGGTTTTAGTATGTTATGTGATCCAGCCATGGACTGGAACTGAGGAGTGAAAAATGAAGAGAACTAAATTTTACACCAAGGTTACATGCCTGGAAAGAATGGCGGATTATAAGATAATTAAGGTTCAGAAACTGCGGAATAGGCAGAGATTTATTGCTGATGAATTACAAGAAATTCAGTTTTATCAAGGTTAATTTAAGAAAATGAGCAGACATCCATGAAGTGATAATAGCCAAAAGACAATTAGCCCACTGTAGAAAGTACCAATGCTTAAAGAGCAGGAATTCAGAGTTAAAGTGACAGATCATCAATTTAAAAAAGAAGAAGACAGACTAAGGCTGCCATCCTAATTCTATTTATCTGGGAACAAGCCCTATTCAATTCAACAGGATTTACTTCTGAGTAGATGAACATAGCATTGCACTGTGAAAGACCAGGAGCTGGGGAGAGAAATAGACCAAAGCACTGACATCTTGAAAATACCAACCATGAGGGATAATATATATAAAGAGAACTGTTGAGGAGAATTTGAAAGGGAAAATGAGAGACAGAAGAATTAAACCAAGCCAAAGCTAAACCTCCCTCCCAAAAAACAGAAAGAGAAGAGAGGAGAGAATTTATTTATTACTGTGTATTACACTTGCATACCACCATCCAACCAAGTTCTCTTTGTAATTTGTATAAACAATAAAATGCAGATGCAATTCACAATAAACACACACACACACAAAAACACAAAACAAAACAAAAAAAGCCCAGCAAAACATCAACAACTGAAATCAGCATAAAACATAGGAGCTTAAAAAAAGCAGAAAATCAGTGATTGACATTGGTGCAAAAAATAAAAATGGAAACACCTAATTTATGACAAATGAAGACAGAAGATACACTGAACAGCAAAGGAATAGAGGAAACTTCTGTGCAGGTATTTAAACTTAGCTAAGTTAAAAGTGGATTCAGTGAAATGGAGAGTCAGTCTTTTTTTCCTTCTTCTTTTTAAAGGCATGTCTCCAGTTTTCACTCTTTTCCTCCTGTGGCTGATTTTCCAGGGCAGCCCCTATTTTTCCCTTTTAAAAAAAAGATCCCAAGATGCAATGTACTGTATAGCTAATATCCCCTTTGTGTCTCTCATCAATTGCCGCACCAGATTCTAAGGGCTTTCAAGTGTCTGGACACGTTTGGGGGAAGATTCCCCTTGTGTGGATGTTGTAGCTATAAATCATCTTCATAGGAATCTCTCATAGGCTCTTGCACAGATTGTGCAGCTGAAGATGAAGAATATGCTTTGGGCAGGAGTTCAGTGAGCAATACTGTGGGTCTGATACTATTAAACAAAACTTAGGAAAGCCATTTCCTTCCTTTATATTTTGTTTTGTGTGATTTTAATTGAAATGCTTTATGTTCTAATAGTTATCAGACAAGCCCTTTGGATAAACCAAAACTCCCATCTAGTTTTCCACGGGGGCCCTGCTAGATTATTCTGGGAAGATTGCCAGGCAGGCATAAGGACAATTGCTACCACCAACACTACTGATGTCTCTAGAAATTAGTTGGTGGTATAATGCCTCTAAACTTGGGATTCCGTCTAGCCACCTTTGCTAACAGCCACTGATAGATCTATTCTCTGTGAAATTTCTATAACACCCTTTTAGAACTATGTAAGCTAGTGGCCATAACTACGTATTATAGCTGCAGGTTTTTAAAATTAATTTTGCATTATGTGGAATGACAAAGCCCTGACAATTTTCAAAAGTTGATTTTGGGCCAGACTTAAATGTTGTGCCTAATAAATAGCATGCAAATACACCTCTCATTTTGCTTTAATCAATTACAGGCTCAGGAAGGATTGTTATCAGGATTGCAGCACGTGGAGAAATATCTTTATTTCCCCTTTCACAAAGGTATAAGGCTGCGGGAAGTGATGTTGGTGACGGGCAATCTATTGGCACTAATGGGAACTTTCCCCCAACGTTTTGTAGGCACACAGGAAATGTGTGTGTGTGTGTGTGTGTGTGGTACACCTTATATGATAAACCTTCCTTTTGGTGCAGTAATCCCAACAGCAATCTGGAGTCAGAGCAAGAAAGTGTACCTGTAATTAACGAGATACTAAGCGGGGGGAGGCACCTGCACACTATGCATTAAGTCTAGTTTGGTATTTATCTATTTATTTATCACCGTTCTTTATATGCCACCTTTCAGGATACAAATGCTTCCAAGGCAGTTTACAACTAGCATCGCTGCACATTTTAACACACACCTCCATTAACATGTCACAGGTCATAAAGATCCCTTCCAACAGGCAGCTGGTGGTATATGGCCCTGTGGAGAGGGAAGGGGGAAGGCTTTGGTTATTCCTTCACCCTTCTCTCCCCACATGGCAGTTGGTGATGCATGGCCCTTTTCGGGGAGGAAAGAGGAGTCTTCCATGTTCCCGTTCCTCCATCCCATGTGCTTATAATCACCTGTTCCCTTGATTCTTGTGTGTGTGTTCTGAAACAGGCACACAGCTTTATTTCTCCCTTTGTCACACATTAAGTCTTTACTGCTTGTTTTCTGCTTTGTCATTTCCTGCCTTGGCTGTTCTTTTCTTGGCTGTTCTATTATTATTATTTTATTCTCCCTTTCTGTTGCTGGAATAGTGATGGGGCCAAAGCAATTAGATTTACTTCTCACCCTGCTGGTTACACTGACAAACTGACAATGCTTCTCACAGAAGTTCTTAACTATGGATTGGCATTAGCAAAAGTCAGCGCCCAGGTAGAAATTTCTGTGAAGTGTGACATAGACCTTCCCGTTGGCCGTGCAGTTCAGTCAGAGGAAAAAATCTGTACTCAGGCTTATTAGCGTTTGATTTGGTGTCTCAACATGGAAAAAAGTCAATGGCGAGATTATGAAGAGCTGAGTACATTTATAGATGGCTGTATCAAATCAATCTTAGACTCCTCAGTTCTGGAGTTGTTGTGAAATGTTTAAATGTAACAGTTCCATTAGCTAATTAGATGTCTGGGGAAATTCTTTTACCCTGTTAAGCCTACTTATGCTGAAAGATTTGAAATTGCTATTAGTAAGCAGGCAAATGGCAACTTTGATTTCCCCATCTCCTCCCCACTCTTAAAATTTACTACTATCTACTGACATCTTTGTTATAGACAATCAGTTACTCAAGGTTTATTGGCATTGTTTCCAGAGATTTAAATGAGATATAAAATTTTATAGCAGCATAGTATTTTAATGACTGTTTCATTATTTTACATGGAGGACATGAATGGATAGAAGGAGTAATATTGATGGACAGCCTGTCATTAGAAGATACAAAAAAAAGTTCTGTGAGTCATTTATGTGCAAATTAGGGTCTTTTGTGTTTGAGGGCTTAGTTGCAGAATTATATATAGTCCAATATCGCCTAGTGTAACAGGGCAAAAGAGAATCTATGTGCCATATCTATCCTAGAGAAGATATATTTTGAGATGCTTAGCATAACTTAACTCATCTGCTGGATCAGGAAGTATATCATTTGCTTTTATTAGCAATGATACAAGTGCTGCTAGGCTCTTGTTCTTACTGCCCTTTATACTTGGAGTGCCCTTTCAGAACACCTGGGAAGTGGCAGTTCCCTCCATATCTTCCTTCCTTCAATACATTTCTCAAAGCCTGCTTCTGCTAAAAAACCTTTGGTTCAAGCTTAAATCTTCACCCCCAACTAGGAATGGAGGAGGATTTTGCCCTGTCCACATTTTTAAGTGGACTGACCTATTTCACACCTCTTGGACTTGTACACAAATCAGGACATAATTATATTATTCGTATTTCACAGTTCTCTGAATTTTGTAGTGCAGTTCTTGGCTCAAAAACGTTTTAAAAAGCTTTTTGGATAAAATATATTTAGAAATGTGTACATTAAATAAAATGCATATTTGAATTGCCATGGGCTGGAAGTTGACTGATCCATCTAGACCCTGTCCACAACTGTAATGAAGATTTAAGTATGTGCAGCTGAATTTTTGTGCACATTTGCCCCCTGTTACGCACCCTGGATTGTGCAGTGGTCTAAACCACAGAACCTAGGGCTTGCCGATCAGAAGGTCGGCGGTTCGAATCCCCGCAACGGGGTGAGATCCCGTTGCTTGGTCCCAGCTCCTGCCAACCTAGCAGTTCGAAAGCACATCAAGTGCAAGTAGGTACCGCTCCGGCGGGAAGGTAAACGGCGTTTCCGTGCGCTGCTCTGGTTCACCAGAAGCGGCTTAGTCATGCTGGCCACATGACCCAGAAGATGTCTGCAGACAAACGTCAGCTCCCTCGGCCAGTAAAGCGAGATGAGCACCACAACCCCAGAGTCGGTCACGACTGGACTTAATGGTCAGGGGTCCCTTTACCTTTACCTTTTTAAATGGAGAATGTTAGCCGCTTTGAGACTCCTTTGGGTAGTGATAAAGCGGGATATCAAATCCAAACTACTCTTCTTCTTCTTCTTCTTCTTCTTCTTCTTCTTGCTTCTTCTACCATCCTTTCAGGATGTTTATCAAAATGTAGACTGTAAGTCCCTTCAAACAGGAGTAAAAGTAACAATAGATTCTATACTGGCAAATGCAAGTAATGAATGCCTTATTAGTGTTGTATGTACATCAAATCAGGGCAATCCCTCTCAGATCACCATGGGGGGGGGGGAGTCCTGGCTTACCAGGCCCCATCTGGGAAGCACACCACTGGACCCTTCTATAGGATACCAATTTGTTAGAATGGGGTGGGGGTGGGAGTCCCAATTCCCCCATCTGTCTTTTGGCTTTAGGCATGATCCTCAGAATATAAATTACTTACTGTAGCCGTACTGTATTTCTAGTCTAGTGTGCTATGTTGCACTTCCAGTCTGTGCTCTTTTTAAACAAAAGATTTCTGTAATTCATTTGGAAAATGGTCCAGACTTACAAACCTTTTGTCTTTACAATCAGCGCTGCATTCTACACTTGTTACACATCTGGAAACTTACTTCCCACCATGCTTGAATGGAATTGCTTGAAATCACTTGAGTCCCAAGATCCACTTAATTATATTTTGTTCAGTAGGATCCAATTTCACTCAGGTGGTTTTAAATATGCCTTGTGGTTGAGAGTCTTTCTTCCCTTTTTTTTCATACCAAAATATTCAAAATGTTTTCAAGAGTGATAGATTTCTAGTCGCATCTTTTTCTCCTACATAAAAACAAAAGCATATATTTTCCCCAAGGCCAACTTAGGTTCCTCTGCCAGAAGCTATCCGCTGTCTTGTAGGTACCACCCACACAGATCGTGCCAAGTGTTAAATATGGGCAACTCATTCTACTATGAGTGAAAAAGAAGAGATGGAAGTAAGTCTTCTTTCTGCTGTAGACCATAAACCTGACAGGAACTGACTATTTTGTATACTTCTTGTAAATAGAGATGGTGAAACAGAACAGATTTTCACAGTTCAGCTACTTAAAAGTATTGCTGTCTCCCCATCCTACCTTTTCCTTGAAGGACTCCTCACAACTTCCACCTTGACCCCAGTTCTCTGAGATGTGGTAACAACAGCTATACAGGCAGGATGTCAAAATGATTGCAAAGGCTATAATGCTAGCATGACTTGTGGAGGCAAGCACATAATTGGTGCGCGATTTAAGAGTTCCTCTTTTCTCCCCAACCCCAAACCCTGAGCTTGCTCAGCTGTCAGCTCAGTGTTGAACACACAGAGTGCTGCTACTGAAATGGGCCATTCAGAGAGAATGATTGAATAGAGGTAGATGCAGTGAGAGAATCTCGCCAAACACGTCACAGAAAAGATTGATACTCATTCATGATGAGATGCGTTCCTGTAGGAGAGGGATTTTCAAACTTAATTCATCTTTCAGCAGGCTAGAATAATAGTATAGCAATCAGGCAAATCAAACTTTGTCTGATCAGGAGAGACATGCATATATATATATATTTATATATATATATATATACCGGTATATGAAAACATATCTTGTAGTGTGATTGCTTGCTCAATTCTCTCTATTACTCCCCATAATGTGCTTGAGAAGTTTTATTCATACCTCGGGGACTAAGAGGCTGTCTTCATTTAGGAATATGAATGCGGAAATTACTGCTGCAAAATTGACAGCTTTAAGCACTTCCACTGACTTCCACTTCCACTCATTTGCAAGCTGGTATATGCATGTTGCCCCACAAAAGCAATAGAAACCTTTACCCTCAACTTTATAATTCTTTGCCAGGCAGCTTCATGGTAATCACAACTCTAGTTTCCAGTAAAGAGATAGTTTTCTTCTCCAGTTGCAGTTCTAAGTTTTATTGCTCCCCCACTCCATGTTTAAATGATTGACCTTGTTGGTTCGGTCTTGGGTTCATTAAAGAAAACGAAAGCTTTGCAGGTATCCTAAAAGGAGGAGCATTGAGAGTGGGAATGTTGTTCATAAGGGGTTATAGATTTGAGCTTTTAAAGAATTCAAACATGAGAATCATCCAAGATTCCATAGCCCATGATCAAGTCTCTTTCCCTGCCCTTTTTATATATTTGCACATGTGTTAATGTGTACTGTTGTGTCAGAGTGTAGCAAGGGTTATGTTTGACAAACCACAAGCATTTCCGTTACCCTTCCAGATTAATATGTGCATTTCTATTAGTGTTGAAGCATTTTTTTAAAAGGAAAGAATTTATTGAATATCTGCTTAAGGCTTGCAGCTCACTAGACATGATTTCCTCAACACTTCATAAATATCAGTTATATACGGAATATCCAGCTTTTATGAAAATGTTGAAGAAGTTCTTCAGCATCTTTTCTAAAGTGTACAAAACAGAAGGAAAGAAACTGAGGAGGCCATCTGCTGGTGTGCATAGGAGAGCTGAGGGCAAACACAGATGTTTGAAAATAAGAGGGCATCTGGGGTGGAACTAAACATTGGGAGAAATATATGAAGTAATGTTAGCCATGTTCACCCATGAGAAAAAGTACTTGTTAATTAGGACAATGGCCAGTTTGTATTTATTCCCCCTACCAAAGGACCCTGTTTGTTTTACCTCAGGATGGAGATGGAACTGAGTAACAGCTGTTGCATTTGCAGAGACAGGGCCTCAGTCATTATGAGTTTCTTATTTTCCATGAGGCCCAGGTGCAGCCTGAAAGGGGGCCTCCTTTGAATGTCTGATATCTCCTCTCCCTATTGAAATTCATTTTGTTAGTTTGAGCTCAGTTCTCCAATCTGTTAAGGTCATCTTGAATCCTGGTTTCATCTTCTGTGGCATTAGCTACCCCTCCCAGTTTGGTGTCATCTGAAAATTTGAAGAATATCCTCTCCATTCCTTCATCTAAGTTGTTTATAAAGATGTTGAACAACAACAGGTCCAGGATAGAACCCTGCAGCCCCCCACTTGTCACTTTCCACCCAGTGAATGGTCCATGAGGAATGATTCATGAGCAATTTTGAGTTCAGTCTGTCAACCAGCTACAAATCTACCTAACAGTTACTTTCTCCCTTCCTTCATAACAACTAGTGCAGGTTAAGACCTTCCTTAACATGCTGTATATTTTCTTGAAATGTCAGCAGCAGCAAGCTAGGTGCAGTGATGGCACAGGATCATGCAGCATAATGATGTTTGGAATGTAGGGTTAGTTACTTTAGATATCATGAAGAGCGATGGGTCTAAGACATAGGACTGCCTGTGGCCTGTTTTTCATTTTCCAAATGTCACATGAAAAATAATAAAGTTTTACATATTGTGAATGTGATGCAAGGTGAACGAGAATATGTTCTCGCACATTCTACAAGAGTCCTCCAATCTAGAACAGGCGGCAGAGGACTCGTGCTGGTGGTGTTTCCATAAGGACAAATCCCAGAAGTCTGGTCATCAAGATCAAAAGAAGCCCATGAGGTTTTGTAATTGAAGAGGGCATGAAGTGCACATATGAAACATATATTGGCATCCCTGCTGCAGTACTTCTGTGAACCAATCAAAGTCTTCTCCCTGCCATGCATTCATATTGCTACGTCTACTCATATCTTTTTAACTAGTCACATTCTTAACCCAGGCTTCTTCTTTTTCTCTTCCCATTTTGTGTTGCTTTTAGGTGAGGATGTGTCAGGTGATCTCTGTGCAGACTCCCCTTCGCCTTCCAAGACCATAACATGTGAAGTACCGTGTGGAATGGACTGTGTTGTGACTGAATGGTCGCAGTGGTCATCTTGTTCTCACTCATGCGCCAGTAAAAATGCTGAAGGCAGGCAAAGCAGAACGAGGTCAATACTGGCATTACCAGGAGAAGGTGAACAGCACATCTCTTACAGGCTATTTCTTTGTTTTCTTTACAGACTTCCTGTGGCATGGCAAGGTTAGGAGCTGTATATACCAGAGCCATGGGAGTCTCATTTGGTACTTCCTTATTCATTGAGGATAAGACTTTCCCTCTTGAATGATATGCTTTCAAACTATTTTGAGTCCTTGAAACCAGTAACAGACTGCAAATGAGTAACATTACTTCTGACATGGCTTCAGATAGGGCCCGGAATGCTACAATACCAAATATCTGAGGTGGATGTTAAAAACTTGAAGAGCTGTTCTGGAAACTCTGCCTTATATTTTAGCTTTCCTCATGGCTGTATGTGTTGAAATGTGTTATTTTTAATATAACCATAGCGTGTTCTCTCACCAGCATCAAAATCTTCAAAACTTAGGAGCAGATGGGTGCTGCATTAGCAGTTGAATAGTGGCCCCCTGTGATCAGTTAAAAACACCCCAAAAATGCAGTCGGGAAAGAGCAAAAATATGAATGCACATGCCTAGGATTATTAGATTAACATTTTTTAAAAGAAAAAATATAGCATGCAAATATATGTATATTGCAGTGTGGTGAGGAGTGATTGTGAGTTGTGCCTCCTCAAGGTCATGTATCATTCCACATTTTTCTAGAGAACTGTTTGGATTAGTCCCCAGCCCCAGCGAAATAAGAGTAATTAATAATCTTTATCACTTGAAAAGAATTTTCACCTACAAAGCTCTGTACAAATATTCATTAATCCATTCTGTTTCCAAATTGTATCTGATAACATTGAAGTCATGAGTTAATGAAGCTTTTTAATATATCAGAATATTTGATTTTTAAACAGATAAATTTACATAGAAAAATTAATTAAATGATGATGCATGTTCCTAATAATATTGATGGTAACTGTAGAGCCATAAATCCGAGAAAGCAAACTAAAGACACAGTGGAGGAAACTGTGTTTAGCTAGGGCCAAATATTTTTCTGTGAAAACTTAAGTGTATCATTAAAAAAAACGAATGCATATATTGGAATACTTAAATATTGAATTACACATTAAATATTTCATAGGTTAATTCCTTTGCAGGGGCATGGGATAATTAAAGTATGGAATATGTAATTTCAAGATCATTCCATTTGACTTCAGTGGTGACCTGTTTGTTCCACTTCACCCAACTTATGGATTTAGGGAAGGGTAATGTGCTAGCTTTTAATGGCCCCAAATATGTCTGAAAACAGTACAGTGACTTTGAAGGTTTAGAAGAGGCAATGAAAAGCAGTTTATGCAGTGTTTCCAATTGTTGATAAAGTGGACCAACAGAACAATGCTGGTTAGATCAGGGGTTTTTATTGGGGTTTTTTTAAATGTGAAACTATTTTATATCATAGAATCATAGAATTGTAGAGTTGGAAGGGATCCTGAGGAACATCTAGTCCAACCTGCTGCATTGCAGGAATATGCAGCTGTCCCATATGGGGATCGAACCTGCAACCTTGCACCACACTCTAATCAACTGAACTATATGTTTTTATATTGTGAGTTGCTTCAGGATGCCTCATGGGAAGTGATCCATAAATTAAATTATTATTTCTCTGGTCATTGACTTTCTTGGCTGGGGCTGATGAGAATTGGAATCCCACACCTGGAGGGTGCCAGCTTCTTCATCCCTGAACTATAAATTTATACAACCCCTAGGTGAATGCCTACCATCATTTTGGATTGTGGCATTTCAGATTCATAGGTATGCATTTTCAAGATGAATTCTTAGGGATGGAAACACCTTCTGGGTGGCATTCTGGACCACCTTTTTCCTAATTTTTATGTGAAAGGCCACACATAGTACCTTCATGTCTACAATATATGCAGTTTGCACTTTGTTGGTGCAAAATGGCATCAGCTGGGCAGCTTAGGGAATGAAATTTAACAATTTGAACTCCCCCCCCCTCCTCCATAAGAACAACTTAAGAACTTGGAAATTATAGTTTTCCAATGGGAATTGTATCACTAAATTTTTCAATAAGTATGCAGAACAAAGGATGGTTGCGTTTCAGTAGGCACTTAATTTACTTGGCGCTGGTCTCCGCCTCGCTATCCCCCACTTGTTGTAAGTGGTGGTGGTGGTGGTATTGTTTATATGGTCATTTGAACACTACAGCCTCAGGAAAGCAATGGCAGTAAAGATAAGCTTGTGCATCTATAATTTTCTCCAAGTTTCTATGATGTTTGGTATTTCATAGAACTATAATTAATCACCAGCTAGGGAGTTCGGTTTTATCAACTCATACCAAATTCAAAGTTGGCTCTGTGTGGCTCCATTTTCTGCTACACTTTGTAACTTAGCATACAGATTGAAAAATCAACAACAGATCCTATGAGTATTCCACAGAGTATGCATCGGGTCCTGTATCCCAGGGCTGCTACTTGAGGGCAGCAGCTCACTGTAGTGATAACATGTTCAGATCCCATTCTTAGCTCCATCATGACTGTTGTAATCGCTACTCATTGCTACCTCAGTGCTCTTTGTCAGCTTGTATGCTGGAGCTGTGTTGGGCAGCCAGTTTTGGGTCTCTCTACATGGAATACTGAAATAACTGCCGTGTGTCTCTGAAGCTTAAGTCAATGTGCATAGGCTTCCAGACTGGATACTTATGACTTATAATAATGTATGGCTCAAATAAAATAAATGGCAATTATGTTATTTGAGCAATACTTGATTATAAGTCATAGGATCCTGAAAGTAGTATCATAAGTTGGGGAAATTGTCCTTTTGTGTGTGACTGAACACAGCATTGTGCAATACAGGCAACTTCCATTTTGTGCACATTCAAGGCATGCGTGATGGATGACATGTGCACCACTTTTGGCCACAGAATAGGGTGGGCTTACACGCGGCCCACCAATGCGCGCTGTGACCCAGAACACAATCCACACACAAATGGGGAGTTACCTGTACTAGTTTTTGGAAGATCCTTTATTGCAGCAGGAATGCAACCAGTGTTTTACACACACACACACACACACACACACACACACTGCTACACACTGTTGCTTTTATCCTATACAGGTGGAAAGTCATGCCCTCCTAGTCATGCACTAGAAGAATATCGTACATGCAACGAGCACGCTTGCAACCAGATCTACTGGGAAACATCAACATGGAGTCCCTGTTCAGAAAACATCTTGGTAACAGCTCTGAATGCTACTATTAACTGGAATGGTGAGCCTACCTGTGGAGTAGGCATGCAGACAAGGAAAGTCTTCTGTGTGAAGAATAATTCTGGCCAGGTCCCAGCCAAAAGGTATTGTTCAGAAATGCATGGCACTGGAGACACACCATGTCCATAGTCTTTGGTTTGTCTTCTTCTAACTTAATTTTCTTCAATTTCCTTCAGACCTAAGAATGTCATAGTAGAAGTGTCAGTTTGTTAAGATGGTATGCAGACCACCACCACATGACTCTTCCTTCCTTCTTTCTGTACTGGTTGGGTGCTTCTGGGGTTTGGTGAACAAGGTAATACTAACCTAGGCTGCAAGAGGTGAAACAGACAGAGCTCTCTATCCACTTCATTCACTTAAAGAGGCTGCTGATATAATGTAATCTGTTCCCTTTTCTGGCACTTTTTTAAAAAGAGAGGGAGATTCAAATGCCTTCCTACTGAGAAAAACACATAGATAATACAAGAACAATAAATTATTATTTTTTCTTAAATTTGTATACTGCCCTTTGTCCAAAGATCCCAGGGTGGTTCACAACATACAAATTGAGAAAGGAAAATGCATAATAAGGCAAAAACCAAAACAAACCAATAACTCCCGTCCCACGAAAGACATAGAATGTTAATCAGCCAAACATCTGGTTGAAGAGAAATGTTTTCTCCTGATGCCTAAAGATATGTAATGAAGGTGAGTCTTTTCTGGGGACAGCATTCAACAGATGGGGAGCCACCCCAGAAATGGACTGTTCCCTTTTTTGCCACCCTCTGGACCCCTTGTGGAGGCAGCACACAAAGAAGGGCTTCAGATGATGATTGCAGTGTCCAAATCAGTTCATATGGGGAGAGGCAGTCAGAGGATGTTATAAAGAACGCAGGTCTACTGCTGTAACTTCCATACTTACTGGGTTTTAAAAAAATAAAAATAAAGCATTTTTAATTCTGGTGGAAGAATTGATGAAAGGGAAATGGCTTCCACTCTAAATGGGCTATTTTTTTTCAGAGTTATCCTTTTAGGAGGTCTTGTACCTAACCCTGCAAACTGTTTTTTGTTTGATGGGATCTTTAAGCTCAACTGCTGAGAGAGATTCCCCCCCCCTCAGAAAACAAACAAACAAACATTTTCCTCAGCTTTAGAATGTGTGCACATTTGCATACTAGTCTAGATTACAGCCTGCTATCAGAATTATCCCAGCAAAACACAAAAAGGTGGAGAATCATTTAGCATATGTTGACTCCCATAAAAGAAAGGTATGTGTGAAATGTTCATTGCTATGTTGATAATCAGGTCGGCGGTTCGAATCCCCACGACAGGGTGAGCTCCCGTTGCTCGGTCCCTGCTCCTGCCAACCTACCAGTTCGAAAGCACGTCAAAATGCAAGTAGATAAATAGGAACCACTCGGGCGGGAAGGTAAACGGTGTTTCCGTGTGCTGCTCTGGTTCGCCAGAAGCGGCTTTGTCATGCTGGCCACATGACCCGGAAGCTGTACGCCGGCTCTCGGCCAATAAAGCGAGATGAGCACGCAACCCCAGAGTCGGACACGACTGGACCTAATGGTCAGGGGTCCCTTTACCCTTTACCTTTTTATGATTTAACCTTCTGCTCTGCGTTAGAACAGGCTTCCTTAACCTCAGCCCTCCAGATGTTTTTGGCCCACAACTCCCATGATCCCTAGCTAGCAGGACCAGTGGTCAGGAATGATGGGAATTGTAGTCTCAAAACATCTGGAGGGCCGAGGTTGAGGAAGCCTGCTTTAGAAGCTCAGAGAAGTCAGAAGCACAGTTGTTTCCCTATACATACATACATACATACATGCATGCATACATACATATAATCAAGACATTGCTAATTACTTTCTGCACCGTTAATTAGTCTGGAGAATGACAGCCTAGTTTTAATCCTTGTATCTCTCAGAACAATTCTGCTAAAAATGAGCAGGCTACGTTGAAAGTTAATTAAAATTCTTTAAATTAATGAGATTAATTGAGGAAAGAAATGTCTAGTGTCCGCTGATAACCAGGAAGAGTTATCATGAGTTTTTCTTGTCATTTGCTGTGTCATACACTCTTTCAAGCATATTTTGTTCTTCATCCCTTATGTACCGGTAGAAGTCTAAGTGAGGGACAATGATCTTCAGCGGCACTCTAAAGCAGTGATGGCCCAAGGTGGTGCCCTGCAGATGTTGATGGACTACAACTCCCATCATCCCTGCTGGGTTTACCATACTTGCTTTGGGCCAATGGGAATTGGAGTCCAACAGCATCTGGAGGCCATTTTGTTGGCTGCCCCTGCTTTGAAGTGTTCAGGTAGGTCTTGAAAGTCGGAACAGTGTTTAATCGAAAAGAGAAAGTGTTAAAGGAATGCAAATCAGCCTTGTAATGAAGAGGTAGCACAAAGTGACTGCAAATACTTAGATTTCTGAAATTAGAACTTTAACCTATTACGGCTTCAGTGGGGGAAATGGTTTATACTGGTCACACCATGAGCCGGTTTGACTAATAGTATTAGCAGACCATTGCAGAATCATAGCTGATGGGGCAGCCCTGTATGATCACAGTTAGGGATGTGTGTGCACAGTTAGGGTGACCGCAGTGGAGATACCCCAGAACTGATAACAGAAAAATGCAAAGTTTATTGACAAACAAAATACGGATTCTTTAACGAGTTCGTTGCTGACTTTTGTATACCAGATATGTACATCTCTGCAGGATAAGGCTTTTAGCCCTTGCTCCATCAGTAAACTCTGTGTCCTTTATCCTCCTTAACTCATTGAAAGCTTAGGCTGCCTGAGACTCGTGGTTTCCAAGTATAGGTTTCTGAATTTAATCATAATAATGAGCAGAAAAATTGTTTGTGACTAGGCCTGCTTATTATATTGCATTTGACTATTTATGAAAATTTGAGCTTCCAGTGATTCTCTAAAAGCTATGGGAAGTGCTTAACCGCAGGGTAACTTTGAGAAGAAGATTTATGTATCTGCATAAATATTCAATTTAGGTTTTGCTGAAGTTATGAAATGTGGATTTTCACTCCTATTACTTTGAAGGAGGTGGGAGCTAAATTCATTTTCCATTTTACAGACCTCCAAGTGGATAGAAAAATGAACAGTTCCTAGAAATAAATTTCAAAGAGATAATGGAAACAAAAATGCATTATATACCGAGAATTCATTTGAGAACAATATACACACTTATTAAAACAATGCATTTCACTGTTTCACTTGGATTAATTTTAAAAACTTTTTGTTTGACGTTATTAAATATTTCACAATAGCAGCTTTGTGACCTATGTTTAACTCCTACCATACTTTGAAAACTGTCAGTGATTAAGGTACTGATTGGTTTGGAAGTTATATTTCACTTGTGGGTGTTTCTCAAGCAATCTGGATGGAAATTAATACTTTGAAAAGCTCATTCTTTCCTCTCCTTTGTTTTACTGTCCCATTTAGAACAGCTGATCTTTCACAGCATATAGAACTGCCCCTTTTACCTCCCTCTCATAATTCAAATTAGGGATTGCTGACATATAAATTTTATTCGTATTTTATAATAGAGAGTTGGGGGAAGGAAACTTTGTAGCCCATCCATCCAGAATTATTAGGCAATAAAGATTAGGACAAAGATGTATAAATGGGAGGAATGGGATCAAAAAAATTAGCAGCTATTGGAAGCCTCTCTTTACAAAAGAACCTGCAAGAGATGCCTGTTTTCTGGATTTTATGTTAAAAGCTGGGACACAGACAAGCAGGGGGAAAGTAAATTCAATGTGAACACTTTCAGGAGGGTGGTGTGTTTGGATTTGATTGTGCTGCCTTTAAGACAAGTTAAGTGATGGCTTGTTTTAACCATGATCTGTTCAACAAGCCACCACGTATGACACAGCTAAACAAATTCCAGCTTATTTCTTCAAAAAATGTGTTTTGTTTTCCAGCTGCTTTTGTCTTGTGCTTATGTATTTCTAGTATTATCTATGAAAACCTATGCATGTCTACTTAGACGTAAGGGCTTGTGTGTAGTGCGTGTGTATAGTGTGGAGTTCTTTAACAGAGTTCTCTGTTTTATTGCACAGCAGATATTCCCCCCCAAAAAAATAATTTTGGAGCTTTCTTAAAGGCAGTTCTCATATGTTACACTTAAAATTTTGTTCTCAGGTGCCCAGAATCCATCCGGCCAGACACAGTCCGCCCATGTTTGCTGCCATGCAAGAAGGATTGTGTGGTGACCCCTTTCAGCGAATGGACGCACTGCCCTACTACCTGCCAACGTGGTAAGCTGCTTTAAAAGAGGGATAAAGAAGTTCTAGTCAGAACAAATAAACAATCCCTATCATATCAGCACAGAAGATAAAGTGATAAGCTTTTGTTTTCGTTTGGATTCAGGTAGTGAGCAATACTATGTACCAGGCACCTTAATCCTATGAATTGGCTTTTGGTGCAGCAGTATTGATGTGCGCTACTGTAGCTAAAGCATTGCAAGCCGGGAGGAGCTTCATAGGTCTGTACCGCTTGCCAGAAACCTCAACCCAGCCTCTGATTTGTTAATGTTACATTTTCATCATTAGTTTCTCAGTACTTGCAATCTACTAAACCCTTCACAAAATGTGTTAAGAGCACAAGGAGCTGGCTACAGATTCACAATTTAGAGCAAAACCAGACATATTAATTTATGGGTCAAATTAACATGCATGTGATTTAATTAAAAACAACAACAACCCACATGTAAATAGCTACAGAAAAACAGAGCAGCCTTGGAACTATTTTCTGATGGTAAATTGCATCCCTGGTGGAGAAATGACTCTAACTCTCTCTTTCTCCTTCCTGCGGAAAATAGCATTTCTGAAGCTGCTGTTTTCATTAGTGGCAGTGGAGGCTTTCCTTGAAATGCAAAGGACACAAAAAAGTAGGCAAGTACAAGATAGACAGGGCTGGACTGCTGTGAAAACAGCCCACTCCTCTCTGCTCTCCCCATTGGATCAAATCTTAAATGTTTGCAGTTTGCAAAGGTAGTATAACCATTGCCCTAATCTGAATTGGGCTGTGGCTCAATCCAAATCCAGCGTAGCCACACATCACTCTTTTGCACAGACTTCAATGTCATGTGCATGTTATGGAGCAATGATCTGGAAAAGTTGGAAAATTCTGTTTGAAGACCTTGAAGATATGGGCTGATTTTCAGCACAGGGCTATTTGTTGTTCTAATTTGATAGGATATTCAGGTCCCCCCCCCCCATCTCCTAAAGTACAGAACTATGCTTTGAGCTAAATCATTGGATAGTGGTAGTTTTCCCACGTGTCCAGTGGCTTTCTCAGAAGCTCGATGCTAAGTGGAGTTGGTGGTGGCAAAACATTCTCGAAATGTAGTGTGTTGAGTATCAAACAATCCATAGCCATTTCATCCCCCTTGAGATTTCACAGCAAAACTGCCATCAGAAATGTGGTTTTCAGTGAGCGCTGAAAGCACAGGAAAAGCTCAGTCCAGCTAAGTCATACTCATACTGAAATCAATGGACTTAAGCTGATCATAATTGATTTCAGTGGGTTTACTCAGAGTATGACTTAGTCAGATACAACTCTCAGGAAAATGCAATGTCAATATTGTTCTCCCCTCCACATCACCTTTTTTAAAAAGACAAGTCATTCCATCTCAAATTAAAATGTGATTTGTACATCAGATAATATTTTTTCCCAGATAAGTAGACTTATACATGCTTTATGCAGAGTAATGCCTAATTCTGTTGTCTGCATGAAAGTTATAATTGTTCCCATCTTTGCTCTTGTGTGCCCTGCCTCTACAAAAATTGCAATACACACAGTAAGTTTTTCTCGATAGATTTTTCCCTGTCGTTTAAAAACAGTGAATAGTGCTTTAATTAGTTGTTTGCTTTTTGTACTCTCAACAAACTGTATATGAATAAGGAGAATAAATTAACTACTAAATTACTCTGTTTATTAAATAATCCTGTACAATTAAAAAAAACTCCTCCAAATTAATTATTTAACCTCATTGGCAGAGTAATCTTTCTAATATGATTCTAAATTAAAACTGAGTTGTGGGAATTTTGTTGCTCACTTGATTTGCTATTGAGATGGCTATACTGGAAGTTCTTTAATTTGTGCTGCACAATGAAAAATGCAACATGATTGGAAGTTTAGAAATCAGTTCATGTTCTATGCATATGAATTAAACAGAAGAGATTATTTAACAAAGACAATATGTAACTAAAGGCCTAAGCCACAGACAAAGCAGGAGGCAGTTTTACATATCAGATATTAAATTAAATATCTGCCAAAATAACAAGCGGTTAGGCAAGCAACTTTCAAACAAACAAACAAAACAGATATTGGCATTGGAACAAATCCTTTGCCTCAGATAAAATACAAAAAGCTGAACTGGGGAATTGGTGTCCAGCTTTCCCACCTATTGCTTGTCCTTCAGCTAAATGTCATCAGACTGTTTTCTGCAAAGAGTTGTCATACACCACAAATGTGCGTAGATGATATTTTGCTTAAGGAAATAAAGAGGTGGAAACTAATAATTTACAACAAGAATTTGGAGCAAAACGCAGAGGTCCTGCCAACAGCACAGCACACAGTGGCACCACCACCAACAGGGCTTCCTTTTCTAGTCTTAAGGCCTAAGGTGGATGATATTGGGGGAGGTGCTTTTTTAGGTCCTTGGGTTCCAAGTCATTTAGAGCTTTGCATGCTAGTTCAACTACCTTATATTGGGTGCAGTAGCTCACTGGAAGCCTGTGCAGTGCTCTGAGGAGCAGTGACACATCGTCCCGTTTGGCTGCCTGCTGACCAACCTGGCAGCAGCATTCTACACTAGCTGCCAGACCATCTTCAAGGGCAGTTTCACATGACATGCATTGCTGTAGTCTGGACAAGACATCACTAGGACATGGAAGGAAAGTACAAAAACAGAAGAACATCCAAAGCGATATAAATAAAAAATTGTCCAGTAGCACCTTAGAGACCAACTAAGTTTGTTCTGGGTATAAGCTTTCATGTGCATGCACACTTCTTCAGATACACTGAAACAGAAGTCACCAGACCCTTATATATAGTGGGAGGGTGGGGTGGGATCTTTCTCAGAAGCGTAGTGGGTGATTGACTGGGTATGGTAAACAAAGCGATGTGCCTCAAGATGCTGGGGTGGATATGGATTTTATTTCCAAAGCAGCCCGACACATTTTGGCCAACTTATATTTAAAGGTCTTCTTCAGAGGTTAAATTGGAAAGCAGCCTGCAGAGATCCCTTTTAGATATATCTCTCATAAACATTATCAAGCACCATATATGACATCAGATATGGGGCAGCTGGGCATCGCTTGAGGAAAATGTCCTCATGAGCCAAGTTAAGGTCCCTGCTGGACCCAATAATGCATGCAAGCATAGATTCACAACACCTGCTGTTTTGTCTTAGTAAACTTGAAAGAGCTTCAACAACAACAAATGCTGCCTTATTTTGGGGAGAAAAGAGATAATACCATTCTAGATAAAGTGATGTTTGGAAAATTTGGAAAAGACATTTATTCTTCAATATTAACATACTTTGAGGTTTAAAGAAGGAAGGGGGAGGAAAATGGCTGTGTTGAATGCTGTATTCACCCCATATCTGGGAGAATAATTGGAGTGGATCTCAATAGTGCAGTACATTAATGAGTGGTTGAAGTTGTTTAGATCGCTTATAACTGAGTTTTTAAAATATGGAGTGTTCTTCGTATTGGATTGAATTGATGACATTGCTGAAATGGTTAAAGTTGTGGACAATATTTTGCAATGTTTTGACATGTCAGGTTCTGTAAAAATCCATATAAATAATAAAAACTCATTTTAAGAAATGACATGATCTAGATCAGCCTTCCCAAGCCTGATGCCCTCCAGATATTTTCTGCTACAAATCCCATTACCTATGAGTATTTTCCATATTGCCTGGGGCTGAAAGGAGTTGCAACTGAAAACATTTGGAGGACACCAAGTTGAGGAGCAATCTACAAAATTAGAGGATTAGAGTTGACCATGGAGGTCATAGTTATGAGAAGGGGGTGCCTACCCCTAGGAGGAACTGCCTGCTCTTTTCCATCTATATGGGAACATACAGGAAGGAATTATTATTATTATTGTTATTATTGTTATTATTATTATTATTATACCCCACCCATCTGGCTGGGTTTCCCCAGCCACTCTGGGAAGTTCACAGTATATATCGAAACATAATAAAACATGAAACATTAGAAACTTCCCGATACATGGCTACCTTAAAATGTCTTCTAAAAGTCAGATAGTTGTTTATTTCCTTGACATCTAAAGGGAGGGTTTTCCACAGGGAGGGTGTCACTACCGAGAAGGCCCTCTACATACAGTTGAATCATACAATCCCTGGCTATGCAGAATGAGTCCATTGTATCCTAATTTATTAGGTCTAGAAAATATCTCAAGTAGCATGGCATTGTATAGCAATAGTATGTATAGAATGCCATGCTTAGTGGCACAGATGTTAGATATGAATATATATTGACATCATGTGATGGTTCATCATCATTGCCTATACCAGTGATGGCTAACCTTGACACTCCAGATGTTTTGGGACTACAACTCCCATCATCCCTGACCACTGATCCTGTTAGCTAGGGATGATGGGAGTTGTAGTTCCAAAACATCTGGGGTGTCAAGGTTAGCCATCACTGGCCTATACAGTAGAAGGATAACAGGGTTAACACATTAGGGGTTACAGTGGCCAAGGAGACCTGCTGCCCTATCCTAGCAAGTGTCTTCTGTTTCTTGCAATCCACAACAACCAACTACTATCCACATGTATAAAAGACACAGTTCTGTGGGGGGTTTTTAAATCTTTCCTTGAACCCTCCACAGGAGCAAGGTCTGTCCCACACATGTAAGAAGACGGTTGGCTTGGTGTAAGAATATGATGCTTTAGATGCCACATGTTGGTTAATCTCTAACCCTCTTCTACTCTCTCTCTGGATTGTACCTAGAATTTTCAACTTGGTAACACATGGAAATAAAGACATATGTGTTACTAGATTCAGTGTAACCAAAGGCAGGATTTGAAGTTTGACACTTTTCAAATCAAAGGCAAAATCACTAATGCATGAAATTACCTAACTCTGAAAGAAAGAAAAACCAACATTTTGCTACTGTTTTAAAATATTTTCTCAGGTAATGCTCCTGCAATGAAACAGTCCCGCTACAGGATTATTATTCATGATGCTGTTAATGGAGGACAGGAATGTCCAGACACCTTGTTTGAAGAAAGGGAATGTGAAGACATCCCTCTTTGTGCTGTGTACAGGTATTATGTGTGTGTGTGTGTGTGTGTGTGTGTGTGTGTAAGAATGTCTAAATATGAGAGTTGCAGTACTGTATTCACAAAATGGCCAGTAAATTTAATACATATTTATTGATTTTCATTGGGACATTGAAAATACCTGTAGGCTAATATCTTTTTGAAAATACAAGATGGTATCCAGCTAATTCTTTTTTGTCAGCACATGGAAATTCTACTTGAGCAAGGAACTGTTCCCAAATCTGCTCCAGAGGGCTGGGGTGAAACCCACACCAGCTTTAGGGGGCAACAGGAGGAGATGGGAGCAAGTTCCATTGCAAAGGCAGAAATTCTTGTTCAGTATACTTGTGATCTTCAGATACAAGGCAGTACTTCAGTTTAACCAGATTTCTGCAAATACACATTTCTGGGGTAATGTGGTGGAGAGAGTAGTGCAGGAGAGAGTTGCAGGAGTTCCTTGAAGATATAAATCATCTACTGTACATCCATTTCCATCTGGTTTCAGGACTGAATCAGCAGTGGTTGTCCTGATGGCTGACCTAAATTGAGACAGGGATGGAAGGAGTATGATTCTGCTTCTTGATTTCTCAGTGGCTTTTGATAGCATTGATCATGGGGCGGGTATTGGGGTTACTGTTCTACAGTGGTTCTGCTCTTACCTACAGGGTCAAGTCTAGAGAGTTACATTGGGAGACTGTGTTTGACCCCATGGTCTTTGTGCTATGGTGTGCACAGGGTACATTCCTATTCTTATGCTGTCCTGGGGGATTCCCTAAACCTCCGTAGCAGGCTTTTGATGGGCACTGGTATGTTCCAAATGTTTTGCATTGCATCCCAAGTCATCACAGCCAATGTTCAGGGAAGGAGAGACTTGGCGTTTAAAGTATCTGTAGAATGAGACTGAATCAGAAGCTGTAATTAATGGATTGTTATTTTCTGAAACAGATAAGTAAATCAGAGTATATAATCATAGCACTTATTTTGTTGCAATTCCAGCTGGAAGATCCACAAGTGGAGCTGGTGTATGTTGGTGCCAGATT
The DNA here is from genome assembly GCA_034641385.1 of Darevskia mixta. Classification (NCBI taxonomy): domain Eukaryota; kingdom Metazoa; phylum Chordata; class Lepidosauria; order Squamata; family Lacertidae; genus Darevskia; species Darevskia mixta. The sequence continues at coordinate 14,988,962 of JAWWNH010000001.1, forward strand.
CTGTAAGACAAGGTGTGCTAGGAGTCAATGAAGCATGTGGTCACGGTTTGCAGTCAAGAGGTAAGAATGCACATTTTGAAATGCTGTTTTCCAGAATATATTTTTGTTAGCCAGCTGCACCTTATGCCATCTAACACTTGGAGTAGGAAGCTACCTTTTTTGGCATTCAGCCATTTCTCCAAAGGCCAGAAGTAGACATAGCCTATTGTTTGTGTATGGATACAAGCTATAGAAACAGGAGACATATGCAAATCCATTCAACACACTCACATGCACACACCCTCACACACCACCCATACACAATGTGTGTGCACATTTAGCGCGTGCACGCACACACAGAGAGTCTTTCTCTCACACAGTGTTGCTCACACAGACACACTCATAGGTATACACAATCAGCATCACCAGCCCTGGGATGTGGAGAGCTGGAAAGTTATGTGCATAGTAAAATGCAATATTTTCCCCTGCCACTCGTACCAGTGCTGGTATATGGGTGGAATGCTGCCTTTTACTAAGAGAATAATGGGGTTATTTCCAACCTCACCACTGTGGTGCTAAGCACTAAAGTTTGAGAGAAAAGATCCACTCTTAGTTCTAATCAGCACAGCACTAAGATGGGAGATAAAGCCCTCTGCTTATACTTTGAGTACCTATACTTTTCATTTATTGCCTCCCACTCTGCTTTGTATTTTGAAGCTATTCTGGTGACTGTTTTGGTTTTTCTTTAGTATTGTTAGTGTTGCTGTAGTATGATTTACTATTGTTGTTTTCTGTTTCAAGTCTTAATAATAAAATGTATTTTTTAAAAGGGTTTATTTATAATCTTAGTGCTGTGGTGATTAGTGCAAAGATCAGAGATTAAAGATCCTTCTACCTTCTCTATATTGAAGATTTATTTTATGAGGCCTTTGTTGGCCACTGATATATCAGTTGGTTTCTTTTTAACTTGTTTGTTAATCACCTAGTGACTGCTGTTTTGTTTTGAGTGGTGATTTTATTGAACTTCTGGTTTGTAAAGTAATTTAATAATTTATGCAGAATTTTTAATGCACAATCCAGACACAAATAATTGACGGGGGCAGGAAGAGGAATATAGATGCTGATGTGTCTATACAATAATAATAATAATAATTTATTATTTGTACCCCGCCCATCTGGCTGGGTCTCCCCAGCCACTCTATGCACGATGCAAGAGAAGTGCATGCAACAAAAGTGTCGGTCAAGGTGCTTCCTAAAAGATTCCATTGCTGACTCAAGAATGGATACAATGGAAATGGTTATCAATAATTCAGTCCATGCTTTCTGAGGAATGACAAAAACTGTAGGAGAACTTGTCTTCCTAAAAGCACATTATGCCATATTTTAGTATGACTTGTTGGCTCTATGAGTATCAGTGCCTGGAGCATGATAATTAAATTGTAAAAGCGCAACTTTGAGAGCACTAATGTGGGAACCTGAAACAGACTGGTACTATTGAGAGGTTAAGCACACCCCTTGACAACAGTTTTAGTACAGTAGCTGAGGTATCTGGTTGTTAGTCATTCCTGCTAGAAAAACAAACAAAACACTTTAATGGAAGGTTATCCGAGTAGAAGATGATCACATGTACAGTACCATATGTTTGAAAGTTTAGAATTTCAGTTTTTAGTGATGTGCTGTAACGTGCATAATTTGGGAGCAATAAAAAAAAGTCTGTGCAGGGAATTGAAGTAAGTAAATGTTTTAGAAAAATAGAGAATAAAGTTACCTGGGAGGTTTGGCTGCACGAACTTTCATTTCAGAGGTATGAAGGCAGTTGCTTCTATTGGAATACCATTCCAGATTTATTTCTCTTTCTATTTGCTGTATGATTTGTTGTTCTTGGTTTCTTTTCCCAGTAGATATGTGAGCTGTCTGGATTCATTGTCAAAACTTTAAATCCTTTTGTAAGACTTAGGTTGTTTTTTGTTGTTGGTTTTTTTTAAAAGATAAAAAGATTCCAAAACAAAAACTCATACACTTCGCAAGTTGATGTTCAACATCTCCCCCTGCAAATCTGAGTTTACGTTTGTGAAATAATAGTCATGGATATTTATTAGGAAAAGTTCTATAGAAACAATTTTTATTCTTTTTACCAAACAAACAGTTCCCAATTATCTCCTCCATTTTAAGTCAGTTGAAAACATGCAAAGAGTAGGATGATATGGACTACAAAGAACCTCCAAATTGCTTTTGGGTTCTGTAGTGCATTAGGGAGACAAATTGAATTAAAACAATTCTCATAGGTGGGCAGCAGAGGGGTAAGAACAAGAAATGTGAGAAACAAGGTATTAGGATGTGGGATTAGATATCATTGTCCATTTAACATGGGTAGCTCAATAGTACAGTTTCCTCGTCTTGGCCAGTGGTGAGGTAACATTTTACATTGTCTCTGGAACCAAGAGACCTAAGAACTCTGCTTGCAGAATATCTATTTTGGGTTTTTTAATTATGTACTGTATCTCTTGTTTTTTATCTTGTATTTTTATGTTATGAACTGCGCTGGGATTGTCGGGTGAAGGGTAGTGCTCAAATCTAATAAATGTGACGTCTTACCAGTTAAGCAAAATACATTAAATGTTGTGGTGCTCTGTGGGTGGGGCAAGCTGTGAGGGGAGGGTGGAGGTCTGAGCAAGCTGTGAGGAGATAGGTGCAAGGGGGTCAGTGAGGTATAAAGGGAGGGGGCGATGGTTAGGTGCAAAGAGAGGAGGGTTTGGCCAGGTGTGGGGGAAATGATGGCAGAGGGGCTGCTGGGTAGGCAAGGTGGGGGAAGAGAAGTGAGAAGCATGGCGTATATACTGTAAATATAGATATAGATATATATTTTTCAGTCATCCCAATGCATGGCCAAGAAATAACTCTAAAACAACAAGATAATAAACTAGGTACTTAATGTAAGCAGAAATTATCACTATCTACCAATATTATAATTCTTTTGAGGTTAAAATATCCTTGACATATCCTTGCTTGGTAGTTACATGAACTTATTTACTAATTATGAGTCATTTTCTGGAAATAATATTTCAAAATTGAGCATGTACAGTGGTACCTCGGGTTAAGTACTTGATTCGTTCCGGAGGTCCGTTCTTAACCTGAAGCGTACTTAACCTGAAGCACCACTTTAGCTAATGGGACCTCCTGCTGCCGCTGCCCCGCCAGAGCACGATTTCTGTTTTTAGCGGAGTTCTTAACCTGCAGCGTACTTAACCTGAAGCGTACTTAACCCGAGGTACCACTACACATCTAAGCTTACATCTATGATTGGCGATAAGTGGCAGAGCAATCATTTAAGGTTTCGCTATAGCAACCTTGTGGCAGAAAATGAATCACTTTCCTCTTATTTAAGGGTTCTAAACAATGGCTCTTGCATGTAAAGGGGCACCCTAACTTAAAATACTTTTGTGTGTGTAAGAAATTCCTTGGGGGTGTATAGATAATTTTCTGGTTCAGAATATAGTTGTGATGCTTCTGAAGCTACCACTCCAAAAGAAAGAGCTCCTGTCCCTTGTTGGACACACTAGACTCCTGTACTGATGTGCAAACTCCGTGCAGTAGCAATGGGGGCTGAGCTGTCCTTTCCCACTCCCCTCAGTGTGCCAGCCTGCCTGGAGTTCTTTTCTTAGATTACATGTTTATGTAGCCGCCTACACTTACAGAGCCTGGTGCTCTATTTTGTGGCATTTGCACTTTGCTTTTGTAGCGGCATGAATGGAACCTAGCCATTTTTTTTTGCATTTCGACTGTTCCTATGCAAACACTGGGTTGCCATTCTGCTTTTGCAATGGAACTGCCCCTCCTCTCCTATTCCCTGCAGCCTCCACCCCCATGCACCCTCAAAATGTGCTTCATAGAGTTGGCAGACGCTCTAGAGTAGATTTTGTGGATGCACACAGAGAGGAGAGGAAGTCCCACCTCGCAAGTGGAACTATGCACTTGCAACATTGGATGCAACCCATTGTCTCCAATACATGCACTTAGGGAGAGAAGAAAATGGTCTGGTGCAGCCTCAGACCTCCTGACTGCACACAGAGTTTGACCACGTGTATATAGCTTAAATCCTCTCCTTATTGAATATTAGAGAACTGGAGCTCCTTATGTGTCAGTTGCAATTTTAGTAGCAGCTCTCTGGTTGCCACTGCATAGGCTTTTTTTTTCTTACCTGTAGTCACCCCAACATCATTTGCAGCCAAATATTTTGACGGTAGAGCTCTGGAAATGATCCACTGGAAACAAATGAGTTCTCAGAGCAATTCAGGACAGATTCTCCAGATCTCACAGTTTCTGAAAGAATCCCTCCCTACCTTCTTCTACATCTGAGAACCTCCTGGGGGGATAAATAATTGACCATGCCAGTGTACAATAAATTAATCAGTTAACTTTAAATGACTGCATACAAAACTATCATTGATGACCTGATTATTATTATTTTTTGCAGAGGTCCTGGGTACGCATTAACCTTGGGGAAGTCTGTAAAGGATTGCCATTGGCATACTATCCATTAGACAAGTGCTTGAATTACAGCACTATTTTATTTCACCTTGCTAATTCACTGCTTGTTATAGTCTTATGTCACATCCACTTTTTCATCTAGGGTTTTTATCACAATAAATTCATTCATGTTCTTAAGATAGAACAGCAATTTAAATAATTGGGTGGTTATATGGTCAGAAGGGTGGGGAAAGGAATATATCTAGTATCGTTTTTGCTTTCAGTTCCTATTACATGTACACCAATTAAGTATTGTTTTTATGTTATTAATCTGCACTCAAATGTAAAAATACTGCCTTTTTTGTAGCCATCAAAATAACAGCTTGTGCATGTTGAGTCAAATTAAATGCTTTCTTCAAAGGTGTCCTTTATATCCTGCAGAATAAAGAGTCCCTCTGTTTTAAAAAACATTCCTAAGAAGGTGGAGCCCTGTTTCATGTCATGCCCCTAATTCAAGGACAAAGCAGAGCTTTTCCAAAGCCATCTTGTTTATTTTCTTGACAAGGCTATCAGCCCCATTCTAAACATGTATAGTTGGGAGTAAGTCTCGTTAGGACTTTCATGTGGAATATTAAAGGTGACTCCAACATTGCAAGCTGCCTCTCATCTAGAAGCAAAAGCGTTTGAACTACTCACAACCACACCAGAACAGGGGGTGGCAAGTGCAGAGGCCTGAGGCTCACTGTGGTTCATTCTTGCAATGCTAAACTCCACTTTAACATTAAGTGCAATCTAGCCCAAAATCGTTCTATCAACACTCTGAAAACCAAGAAGAGTCTTTATAGCAATCTGACCTGACAGTGATATGTGCAGTGTAACATTTTAACCAAAGGCAATTTAGCAATGTACCGAGTTTCAGTAAAATGAAGATGATAAACATTGTGTCAGGCAAAATTATACACGTGACTTCAGTGCAAAAATAGGCAATGTTCCCCCTCTGATGGCTTTATATATATAGTACTTGCACATGAGAAGTAAGGCACAGGGAGGCCGGAGTTTAGAACACCATACTTCTGTCCAAACTGGGTATTTTCTCCAAGCATAATACAGAAGACTTGTATTACAAGATAAATGCCTTATGCAAGAAACATTAACAAAATCAAAAATAATGAGAGCAAAAGACTTGAAGGGACATCAAAGCTTTTCACAGTATGGCTTTCTCTGTTAATGGGAAGGGATGAGAGACCCACCACCAGATCAATGAGAAATGTGCCTGTTAAAGTCAGGTCTAAATGTACACAGTTCACAAGCAATATTAGCATTTCTCATCAGACAGCTGGTTGTGTGGAAGCTTTATTTAATAGTTTAGGGAAAATAAAGGCTACTTTTGTTTAAGGTGCTCCTACTTTAATGTGGAAAACGGTGAAGGGGTGATGCGAGAGTGCAGGGATCCTTTTAAATATAATTCCTTTATTAAGTTTGGTCCTCCTTAGATTTCTTTTATCTACTGTGCAGTGCCTTTGATTCAAGCGACCATCTTAGGCAGTGTTTTCCTCCCTTCTTTTTCTTTCTGTATTTTTTTTTTAAATGACAGCAGAGCACTAAGCAAGAGTATATAGTAGATGAAAGATGTCTTTAGAGATCCAAACTGTTCAGGGACTTGCTCAAGAGGATGAAAGACATAATGAGAGAGGAAATGAACAGCAATCTCTCTTGAACACTGAAGTGAGGTTCTTCTAGTTGTTATTCACTTTACACTATTTCATAGTGAAACTGCTATTCCTCTGTTTAAGGGTTGTGTCGTTCCAGTGGCATGGTTGAGACTTTTCACAAGGATAGTTTTGTCAAAACAGAATTTGGCCAGTGTGGTGTAGTGGTTAAGAGTGGTGGACTCATAATCTGGTGAACCGGGTTCGCGTCTTCGCTCCTCCACATGCAGCTGCTGGGTGACCTTGGGCTAGTCACACTTCTTTGAAGTCTCTCAGCCCCACTCACCTCACAGAGTGTTTGTTGTGGGGGAGGAAGGGAAAGGAGAAAGTTAGCCACTTTGAGACTCCTTCGTAGTGATAAAGCGGGATATCAAATCCAAATCCAAACTCTTCTTCCTCCTTATTTGAATTTGTTATGGTATTTGGTATTCGGCTGTGGCCTGTGGGTAGCATTCTGTGGAGAACGAGAAGTGAAGAATCACAAGCCATGGATTAAAGCCAATAGTAAGAACCAAAGTCTAAACCAAGAGGCAGGATCAAGATGTAACCCATAAATCTGGATATTGGTATATGCACCCTTTTATGAATGACACGTGTCAACAACAGAAGTATGGCTTCCAAATTTAAGTATAAAGACATGGCATGCCATGGGGGACATTGTCTTTTGTAAATTGGAAATTTACAAGGGTAAGGGAGAGAAATCCCAGAGGGTAAGGGAACACAAATTCCAAACATACAGGAGTAGGCCACACCAGAAAAAGCATGGGCTTAACTGGTAGCTAATTGGATTCTTCTTTTCTGTGAAGGAGGAAGAGGGACAGAGGGAAAGGCAAGGGTGGTGGGAAAACTATTGTTGCCATATAAGGAGAAAGGACGGCACTGGGGATTTAGCAAGCTGTCATGGATGCTTAGATGCAGCAAGGCAAGCTTGGGATGTAAATAGGACTGAGTAAATCTGCCCTTAGGGCAGATAATTAGGGAGAGAAATTAAGCAATTGAAGTAGAAAAGTTGTGATGGGAATATTTCCCTTCATCAGAGAAAGGGGGAGTGAAGAACTTCCCTTTCAGTTGCTCATGGTGACATGAAAGTTCAAGGCTAGGCCTGAATGCCAGAGGCCTTAAGGCCACGACTGCCCTTCCTTGACAGACTGCAGGTTAGGCCCTATTTCTTTTCCCATACAGACAGAGAGAGATGGGGAAATAAGTGTAGATAAGATTGTTTAGGTCCCTTTTGGCCCTGTGCTGGTTCAATTCCCAAAGCAAGCTATATGGGATCATTGACTCCCCCCCCCACTGAAAAACTGAAATGGCTTCAAAGGTGAAGCTTGATGGAGTATGTTTCCTTGGGTTCAATCTAGGGTACATATACCGGTAACTTCTCCTGCATGTAGGAGATCCTAGGGTTGAATGCTCTCCTCACATGATTTTAACAGTGTGATGTTGATTTGAATTATTCTGAGTCCATGAACCTCCTATGGTTTCTGCCCTCTTCCCCAAATGATTTCTTCCAGAGCACATTTCAATGTATTCTTAAATGCAGTACTTCTTTTCCTAGCCTTTTTTTATGTGGAAGACTTAACATAATCTTGCCATGTTTCTCTGATCTGCCAGCTTTTCATATGCAGAAGCGATTGACATGAGTTTTCTCTCCAACACATGCACACACATATGCATGCAATTTGCATTCTGAGGTGGTAAAGGCCATTTCTTCTTCTTTGCCCTTACACTTCACTCTACTATCTGCCCATCCCCTGCACATGGACCTTTCTTCCATACAGAAAAGGGATAAGCTGTGTTCAGGTATTTTCCTGAACGTTCAAAGGGTTTTAAACTGGGGTATGGAGTACACATGCAACTCTTCTCCTATGTCCCTGGTCTGCTCTTTGGAACTTTCTGCAAGTACTGTGAAGTTCCAAAGAAGCTTTTGAAGTGTGTTCAATTAAAAGTGCTTGCAAGCCCCTGGCTTATCAGGGTTTTTGATTGCAGGGACAATTTATAAGTGAATGCTCTTAACATCTGACTTCAGACCTAATCATGCAAAGAATCTGCATGATCTGTGGATCATGCATACCTGGGGATGTTGGGAGGTGGGGCTTTCATGCAAGCCTCTTTCCCATCTCCAGTTTAACCCTTCACCTGCTCAGGTTAATGCCTGAACAAAGCTACATTCCCTCCCCCACCAAGAGAAATCCATGATTATATCATAAATGTATACTGTGAGTGAGTATTCAGTTTCATGAAAAAATAAAATTTGATTTATTCTAAGCACATTTGGTGCATCGTAATTAACTCATGTGGTAGGTGATTAGAAAAATGACATTGGCTTTATGGAACGGTGGGTTTTATATTTATTTTCAGAATGATTAATTACCGTATCCACATAAAAACAGCTTTAAAAATGCTTTTGTTGTCTATTTCATCTCTCGCTTGCAACGGCTGATAGCTTATTCAAATAGTACATAGCTTCATCCGGTACAAAAAGAGCAAAGAGAGTTAGATTATGTGCATTGATGAGCAAAGCCTAACAGCATGTCCTACCATTGCCAAACCTAGCTTAAAATGTTATATTTCACCTTAGAGTAGTAAAAAATAAAAATAAAAGGTAAACATTAAAGGTGAGTGGAAACAAAGAAAAAACTCCTACTACTGGATGTGTTTTCAACATTTTAAAAGGTAAATAGAATTAATCCGAAGCACATTACCTGCTGAAAGTGGACCTCTAGACCTGAACACTTTAAATCTTAAATGCAAGTGATATCTGCCAGTTGTCTTTCCAGCTGTGAAATAAATCTTAAGTTTATTTCCCTGGAAGTGTTGCAAAACACTAGTATGTGTTGAAAAATTTTAGTTCTGAGATTTCTGATTAGGATGGTTATTTTAATATCAGGCAGAGTTGAGAAGAGAGTGATCCCTGAGGGAATTGAATAACCTTCTATGCACACTTGCTTAGCTGTTGGCTTTGCCCAGCATGAAAATAAAACACATAGGATGCATGTTATTTAAAATAGGTATCTATCTTCTCTCCATCCTATTATTCTGGTTTCCTTCTATTAGCAAGTGATTTGCAATGCCGTTTCAGCTGTGACAGGTAATAATCCTATTTGCCTGCAGAATTAAATATGAAAAGTACTTTATATAGCTATATGGGTCCCAACAGTGGCAAATGGAAAGGTGAGTGTTAAGTGCCCCATTTGTTTGGTTTTGTCACAAACACCACTAGGGAAAGATGCTTAATATTTCGCTTGCCACGGAATGCCCTTTTAAACCTCCAGGAAAATATATTTTGAAAATTACAGCCTTAACAGGGGGGGTTCTGGTTTTTAATGAGGAAAACAACTCCGCAAAGAATAATATGTAACCATTTAAGACATTTTAAGTAACTTAGGAATGAATCAGAAACTTTGATGCAATTATGTTCCCTCATATTTTCAGTTGTAGAAACAAGGAGTTCCATCTCTCTCTCTCTCTCTCTCTCTCTCCATCCTCCCTCCCTCCACACACACACACACACACACACACACACACACACACACACACACACTTTAAATAGAAAGGATTTCTACCCATTCAGCATTTATTTTACATTCTAGCTTCACTCTACCCTCCCCACCCAATTTTCTCCCTCTTATAGAAAGCAGAAGGTGTCTCTGTGATACAAGCCTATACTTTATGAGATAAACAAATGAGTAATTCAGCGTTTGTCATCGTGTGTGTTCCATATACAGACCAAGTCATAATTTTTGAATTGTCTGTTAACAAACACTAAATCAGAACCTCTTGTTTTGAAACAATAGTTGTATTTCATAAGGTATATTTGACACTTCATTATCTTATCTGTGAGAACTCCCTTCTTCTCTGAAACAATATCCCTTCAGTTGAACTTGCTGTAAAAGTCAAGGTCGTAGCAGCTTGAGAATAAAGTTTTATATGGGAATTACCTGCCTTGCTATGGAGAATACAAGTAAATCAAATGTGCTGATAAGATATCTAAGTCTACAGCTCCTTGGCTTGTGTTTTATTTGAATCCAGTTGAGAAGAATTTGTACTGCACCTTTTTATAACTTTATCCTCCTTGGCAAGTCTTTCTACAGAAAGTTTTCTACTAGAGCTAAACCTATTGATATAGTGGGGGGAGATGGTTGATATGTGTGACTGAAATGAGGAAACACTTTCCCACATTTTGTGCATTGCTATTTCTAGTGGGATATCATAGACATTCTCAAATAAATCTAACTTGCTTTTTTGGTTGATTACTGCCTTTGCAGTTTGAATTTATCAGTTGGTTCCCCCATCCAGCCTTTCATTTTGCTGTAGAACAAATATTCATGGAAATTGAAAAGGCAAGAATTGATGGTGTTTTGTTTCATCTGAATAAAAAAGACTTGCAAAGAGATGTTGCTGTTTATAGATATCATACCTAACACTTGCAAGACGTTTTCCATGAATAAATCCATTGCAACTAATGAAATATTTGATATGACTAGATAAGTTTCAGTACATTAAGGACAGAAATCTTTAATTCATAAGTTTTATAATTGCTTTCTAAAATGTTGCCAGTAGGCAAAGCCTGCGTGTTCTGCTAATCTTTGCTTTAAGGTATAATTTGCCAACAGTCTAATGTTGTTGGCATTTATCATGTTAAAAAGGTTTTCTGTTTCTACTTACAGAATGTCTCTGGATTGATTGATGGGAGCAATCTAGTTTTATAGCATGCTGAAACTATTTAAAACAATTTTTTTTATTGATGATCCCTTTCTAGAGTGCCATAAAATGCTTTAAGCACTATGGCCACAGTCCAACAGCAGCTTGAACATGCCTATTGAACTTCTGTGACTTCACTGTCCATTGGATTGTGGCCTAAGGCTACAAGTCACATCTGAAACTTAATGGCAATATTCCCATTTATTAGAAGTGATGAGTTAAGGTTACATTTATAGCTCAAGTGGCTACCTAGGAGGAACTCTAGTTCACTATGGATTGACCATTCTAATATACAACAAGGTAATATAATTAACTCTTGCAGTTTCATCAACTATATTCCTTGCTTGCAGAAGAGTTTTTCCCCCTTCAGTGCATTGGCCACCTGCTTCCACCACCGCAGACCCACAACCTCTTAGCTCTTGTACTTATGTTCAGATGTGCTGTACATTTACAAATACATTTTTGAGCCAGCTAGTGTTTTTCTTGGCTTTAGGCATCATAAAGGGATAATGGCTACTTATGCTGTGTAACAAAAATGGCAAACCATCTGAAGATAAGTAATCCTAAACAATAATGAGATGAAACATCATCTTTCTCTCAACTTGTTCAGTAATTGTTCCTTGTGGCCAGATTTTTATTTGTTAATCCCTTCCACATCCTTATGACCTTGTATATTCCAAGCCCCACAGTGCCCTCAAGTGTTTGTGTAAACTTTTCTCATGGCATTTTCTGTGGGTTTTTATGATCCAGAGACACGTTTTCAACCTTAATTATCTACCCAATCTTAACTTGCCCTCAATAATCATCTAGCAAGCATGGTTCATAAATTTGCCGAGAGTTCCTTAGAAAACATTTTACCTGCAGAATGCATTATCTTTTATTGAGCCCCATAAAGAGGCAATTCTTCTGTAGTGTAGAGTTTTGATGACACAGTAGTTTTCTTCCCTCTTTTCTCCCCCTCCCTGTCCATTGGCCTACTAGATACACTTAGCTGCTGTTATGCTTGTCTGAAAAATCCAGAATAAAGAGAAGAGCCCTTGACCTTCATTAATTGATCACCCTGCATTTAAAATGTTAGGTTTCTAAGAAAGTGCTCAGTGAAATTTCTCTTTGGTTATTTTTCTGATCTTCTCTACCAGATCCTCGCCCACTTTACTCCAGCTTTGCTTTTTCTCTGTGTGATTGGTGAGCTGTACCTTGCCTCTGATCATACAGACTTCACATAAATGTAAAAGCCACAGATCATTCATGTTTCCCTGAGAAGCACAGACATGTGTCAGAGAGAAGTCCTATAATGGCAGACAACTTTGTAGCTGTATCCACCTTTTTGAAGATTCATTTTTATCTCTCTGAAACCTAATTAAGATTTTTAATTTCTGGAGCAGTTTGTCGCTAGAGTCATGCGGCACACAACCCATTCTCAACCTGATTATGCCACTAGCACTGCCACCAATAATGAATAAGCAAAACAAGTAGACAAAAGTAAGTGGAATAAGAGAGGGAGGAGAGGTAGAGGAATAGGAATAGGAATGCTCTCTTAATCTCCCTTACCCTTTGGAAGTTCTCCCCTTACTTTTCTGAATCACACTCTTTTACCATTGGAAACAAATATCCAGTAATGTGGAACTGAAATGGTGCTACACAAGAGGCTTCTGCCTTTCTCCCTTGTCACATTATACGTGCCACCTTCTTTCCAATTAAGATTCAGCTCTCTGTCTGTAAATGGCTGGCAGTCATCTCAGCCTTTGAATATGCAGTGAAAGAGCACATCATTCCAGTAATTCCAGTCCATGTTGCTGAACCAGAGTTGCCCCATGGCTACTTTTCATGGTTTTGCCCTGATTCTGGCTGCTGTTCTGCACTATTAGCTGGCTATGTATTTAGCCTTAGAGGGTTCAGCTACGCATTACATGCCCATGTTTGTAGAAGGGGAAAGGCTGTTTCCTTGCTGCAAAGCAACACTGAAGAGGAGTTGGAAAACAGTGGGGTTGGGTTGCTTAAGGCTTCCCCACCCTACCACTTGATTTGCATAATTAGCAAAACATGCATAATGTGAAAATTAGGCCACCTGGATTTCGGGGACTGGAATATAGCGGCTATATCCTGACTGCAGATGTGGTAATGATGGGCTTAATGTGTCTTCAGCAACTGCAAAGCTACCCTCACCCCGTTCTTGAAGTGTCACTCAAAGGAGAATAAGGAATTGCCATTCACTAGATGTTGCTAGACTACAGCTCCCATTATCCCTGGCCATCGGCCATCCTGGCTGGAGCTGATGGGAATTGGAATCCAAAAACATCGGGGTGGGGTGGGTGATGGGTTCTCCACTTCTGCAGTAAGCACTTAAGGGGATACTGTGGTGCTGTTTTCTGAATTTAGTCCGTGGCTCATTGAATCACAGACATTGCTTCAAAAGCTTCTTCTTTTTAGCATACCAGAAGAGAAGAACCAGATGATACATCAAAAGGGAAGTGCATGTTAGTTCAAATAAATAGGATGCTGAGGTTGTATTGGGGAGGATGAGAACAACTTGGGGGTGACTGTGAAACACGGAAAGGGTGGGATTTAGGATCCTTAGCCCCCACCAATTACAGAAGACACGGTAAAGAATGTGTTCCAGAAGAAGGCAACTACCATTCATAAAGAGTCCTAAATCACACCTGCAAATTAACAACATTGATTAGCTTTTTACTTGGATTCTTACTCCCATGTAAATATGAAAGCAAAAAAATGAATACCATAACACATATTTATATTTTTATCGGGGAAATAGTGAGAATTTATAAAACTTGCCAAATGTTACATATTTGTATAGAGTTGTTTTAGTCTGTTGTGCATGCTTCTGGGGGAAACAGCTGCTATTTACTGTATCTCTGACACTAAACATTTCAAACTTCAGTGCTCTCTTAAGCAAGGAATATGCTTGAGGAATTCTAATGGCTGCTCAAAGCTTTGAATTGTTTTCTTATTACATTTTATTTCCTAAGTACAGTATTTTCCTGCGTATAAGACTACTTTTTAACCCAGGAAAATCTTCTCAAAAGTCGGGGGTCGTCTTATACGCCGGATCGTATTTCTTATACGGCGAGTATATCCCAAACTCTATATTTTAACTGGAAAAGTTGGGGGTCGTCTTATACGCCCAGTCGTCTTATACGCCGGAAAATATGGTAACCCATTTAAGAATGAAACAGATAATTATACTTTTTTATACATATTTACTTGATTTTCAGTGAAATGAGGACTGTCCAGATATTTGCTCTTGCATATTTTATAATGCCTTGCAGATGCATGTATTCTTTTGATTGTTCTACAGTAGGAATGATCCTTCTACAATAGGAATGACTGGTCATGATAGCAGAACCAATACATTGTATAATAATAATAATAATAATAATAATAATAATAATAATAATAATAATTTATTTATACCCCGCCCATCTGGCTGGGTTTCCCCAGCCACTCTGGGTGGTTTTCAACAGAACATTAAAATACAATAATCTATTAAACACTATTATCACTGGCATTTCACAAGTTAGACAAAAATATGCTGATCATAGGAGCTGCTGCCAGTAGTGAGTGGGGTAGTGGGCTAGAGATGCTCATCTGACCTGTTGGATGATGAATTGCTGTTGCTTACCAAGGGAGGGTGGGGTGGTGCAAACACACCATCAGGAGCACCAGATTGCCTCCAGTGGTGCATTTATCCCATGCTGACATCACCACCACCTCACCCGTCCTGGTAAGCAGCAGCAATGCACTTGCCAGTAGGTTAGATAAGCATTTCTGCTTCAGGGTGCCATCTGCTACCAGCTGCCCCTCTTCAGGCCAAGATTAATTCTACACTAGCTGTTTTCTAAAGAATTGGCATCATATCAAGGTCAAACCACTACACTACCCTGATTTATTTTTTTAGTTGTGCTCCTGTTTTTGAGATCTGTTTTATGGATTTTTTTTCTGACTTTGAATACAGTTGCAATACCAACCTATCTAGTGTAGCCTGGCTATTGGTGCATCTAGCTGTAAGTATGGTCCATGAAGCAGTTGATGAGGTGGTTGGTGATACACTTCCTAACTTTATTGTGGTGTTGGTGGGAACATGGTTGGTTGCGGACCCAAGTGCAGTGTACCCAGGGATGGGAAGGGGCAAGGTGGAGAACTGATCCAGCAATGTTCTGGAATTAAAACTGGCCACAACTTTATTGATTACAGATGTAGGTAGGCTTTGGCCTCGGCATTGGGTATGCATCCTGAATCAGCCTCCCACTTGATGACAGAAGTTTAAAGGGGTTGTGCCCAGGTTAAGGAGCACCTAATGACGTAGGTCAACTAAGCTGGCTCCATGGACTACAATCGGAAGTCTTATGACCTGTCTGTTCACCTCTTTTCCTTCAGGACAGGAATTCCCACCTAGACCTCTTTAAAGGGGTATCCTGAGATACCACACCTGGGAGGGGGGTGATGCAGCAGTTCACCCCCTTCCTGGAAAGAAAGCCTAAGAATTCAATGCAATGCCTTATACACCAGAAGGTGTGACAATTGCTATGAGGAAGGCAAAACCCCAAACAGATCCAATTTGTTTACAGGCAAATTCCTTCCCATCTCTGAATACAACAGCCGATTACATTGACAGCAAGGTCTTCTTAACACAGTGCTCGCTGGCCTGTATTTAGGCTGGGCGGGTGGGTAGAAATGTCACCAACTGTGCTGCTGGCTCATCAATGCAGCCGACCTTTATACCACAGTGGCAGACCAGAGTGAAGACTTGCTCATGCTGGTCTGCCACCAAGGCCCCACCCCCTCTGAAGGCCTCTATTGGCCAGTTCAAATTTGAAATCTTGGCAGGCTATCACATTATCCGCCACGGCTAGCTGGGTGCAAGGACAACAGCCAGCCATGACAGACAGGGGCCTGATCTCCCCCTTCCCTGTCCCCAGGAGCCATGCAGGGGTACAGCAATCAGCCACCAAAAGAGGGTAAGTGATCTTTTCTGACCCTTTACTAATTCTGTGTTTACAGCCATAGAAATTGCTTATACATATTACCCAATACATAGTCAGTAGTCCAGGATACACATCCACAGGTTTCCAACTATGCTTTGACTATGTAATTTACACAGCCAAAATCCCCCATTAGTTAGTAAGCTTCTCCTTAGGCTGTAATGCTGTAGTTATTCCACAAACTAAGGACTGTAATCAGTAGGTTGTCCATATCCCTTGATTAGTGATCTTGTTGTATCATGTGCTTTGTTTTGCTTGTTTCAAGCTTAATTTCAAAATAAAAACCCAATGCTTAAAAAAAACAACCCAAAGAAAGTGATTGGCTACATTCTGGAGAATGTGAACAAGCAATTGTTTTGGCTGCAAAGAGAGGGAAAGTAAAAAGTCAAGTGCAAGTAATACGAAAAATAAAGGTAAAATAGAGCCGAGCAATGCAATGCTCACTATGTCACCAAGTGCCTTGTGGGCCATTTGGCCTCACCATGAGGAGGAGGAGGTTGCATCATGGTGACTTTGCCATGTTTCATTTTTTTAGTTTTACATTTTAATGCAAATTAACTAAAGGAGGAGAGAAAGAAAGGCCTGTCAGCTCACATTAGCTATACAATCTGCACATCTTTCTTAGATTATACATACAGATCAAAATTTTGCCATCCAGTGCCTGAGTAGACAACTAAGCAAAGCTGGTGTTTGTCAAATGTAGCAAGGGCTATGCTCCATATTAAAACATCTTAATACTGTATCTTAAATGAGGACACAAAGACTGAAGTTACGAGGAAAACCAGAAGACATTGTCATGGGTTTAGTCTAAAGAAACAAAAAACAAGTGTCAGATATGTTGACAGAAGACTATAGTCCTGGACATTCTTACCTGGAAATAAGGATGGTAGAATGAAGGAATGCACACCATACATTTAAGGCAGGATCTTTTGAGGGGAGGTGTTGTGCTTTAAATGGGTGGTGCAGATATGACCTTAGAAGTCAGGATAAACAATGGATTAGCAAGTAGCATCATCATAATTTTCCTAAATATACAGGGATCCAAAGATCTACTTTAGGTGCACCAAAGGGATCACAGAAGATTTTTGATATTTGCTTTTCCTTTGGACACCAGATAAACAAATACCACTTCTCATTTCAGAACCTGCTTTTGCTTCCTTCTGTTTCAAAGGCACCACAATACATGGACAGCTCCTGTTTGAAAAGCACAAGTGCAGATCTTCCCTGGAAATGCAGAGCTAGTTGTGTTCCAACCAAGGGAAATAAATATAAAAATGTTGTTACCAGCTGTCTACAAATAGCACAATAATCTTCCCTGGGAGTTGTTAAAGAAAAGTAGGCTGGATATGCTGTAAAGTGAACATACTCATGATGGTAGCATTTTGCTGTAGGACAGATGATTGTGTTGTGTTGGGTGATCATTGGGGTACTTCCAGTGCTGCTTCTGGAACCTACATATATGCAGTGATCTTTGTTTCAGCAGCTACTGTACTTTAAAAGAATGAATTAAGCTGTTCTTTGTAATGAGATGTGTATTATCTTCATGCCATTAAACTTAACATGAGCAGAGTAAGAACCCGCATATCTGCTAAGTTTTAATAATATAGTACAAACACTACCTGAGTTGCGGATATAATTAAGATGTCTCCTTTTCCCCTCATTGTCTTTCTTCTTCTTTTTGCTAATATAAAGGAAGAAAACCTAAGTATAAAGAGCAAGTGGCATACTGCAGATGGAGTCTCCTTAATATTCGTTTCTCCATTCTTCTTTCCTTTTCATTTTAAAGCAACAGAAATGGAAGAAGTGGCATAGCTGCTAACAACTACAGAAAAGAATGTGTTTTGACTGATAATGACCTCAGCAACAAACATTACCATAGGATCAGTAAATCTAATTGCAGGCTCATCTCTCCTTAGGACATAACACTCTCAATACTCCTCTGCTGGCATTATAGGACTTGATCATTCTTACATGACAAATAAGCAGAATGCCTCTCCTTATTTGTGGCAGAGATCAAAGTTTTAGAACACAATATAGGAAAGAGATCTTTCAGCATCTTCCCCCTGCCAGCCTGTATGTGATGGGTATTTATTTTCCTCTCAAGATAGCAGTTCTGTAAAAGATTTTATTGCTCCATGATAAATAATACTTAAGATGGTGTGTTAAAACATGGAGATTTGCACATGCAGCCTTGTATTATTCCCTTAAAAAAAGAAAGAAGAAAACTTCCACACATCACAACTAGATTTTGTTGTTAATAGTATTCAAAGCTCTGTATACATTATATTTTCAAGGTTCTATATCAGAAGCTTTTAAGCATCACCTTCCTTCCCTCACTTTCTTTCTTTCCCCACCTTTCCATTTGAGAGTGACCTTCCATTTACAACACAGTATTTGTTTTCATTTCACAGACACTGGGCAATGTTCTGTAATGGCTGAGAAAGGTATTTGATTTTTTATGTAATGGAAGATAAAATATATCTTTATTACTACTCCTTGGAGTAGATTTAGCTGTTTACCAGTTTGAGATGTGTATGTCAGAAGGTAATCCAAGATCAGACTAACATAGGATTAAACACATGTATCCATTCATTGGTACACAAAGCATGTCTTGAAATACTGTAGCTGACAGTATTTAACTAGTTTTAAATTGTCTTCAACCAACTCAAGCAACTGTATAACATTTTTCATGCCGCCCCCACCATACCTGCTGCTGCAACTCCTGCCTGCTGACTGTCACATCTGCCATTGGCAGAGAAGTGGTGTCACTATTGACGCCAATTTCAGGCAGGATCATGCCGATTTGGGATGAGATCTTGCCCCAAATAGATGTGGGATGCGATCTTGCTCAAAATTGGTGCCAATGGCTGTGGTGCTTCTCTGTCACTGGCAGAGGACAGGCAGGGTGCGCACAGGTGTGCTGCATCAGGAGCTTTTGCTGCCTAAGGCAGTGGCCTCACCCTGCTTAATAGCTGGGCCCACTCTTTCATTTTCACATAAATCCGGAATAAGAGTTGGTTCCAAACTGATGCTGGTCAGGTAAAATCTATTGTACATTTTTCCTGCAGTGCAGTGGTTTGTCTGATTTCCCCAGGGTTCTAACTTCCCATCTTCAAGGAAAGAGGCTGTGGATGCAGAGGATATATATACTGTACTGGGAGAAGGTGTGGACCTCAGAACCAGTCTTTGATGTACTCACCTTCTCTGAAGCTCCATCACCTGAGGAACCAGTTTCTCTCTGCTCTGAAGCATTGGATTACTTTCTTCAAACTCTGACGACTCCAGCTCAGAGGTTATAATAGAACCTCTCCACCCACCATGTTATTGGAGTCAATGGCTCTTAAAAGAAGCTGGGTGTCTTAAGAGAAAAGTCTCCACACATTAAGGTTGGGGCAAGGTGGAATCTTGCTTAAGGCCCCATAAGGACTTTCTGGTTGCTAGAGTAACATTCAAGCCTTCCTTGTCTAACTTGAGTCCATGCATCACTTGGAGCTATCCAGAGTGCAAGCTGTTTTACTCACTTGCCTTTACATCTGTTTTGCCTGGTGCTTCTTATCTGGCCCTAGCCTCTGAATTATGTGACTTTGACCTGTTGGAACCTGACTTTGCTTACTGGATCCTGAACTGTGATTAGCAGTCCATTGACCTTGCATCATTTGAATCTGTGCCTGTCACCTACCCCAAGATAGGATTACTGCCTGCAACAGACCAGCCTTATCACCTTGTTCCCTTTCCAAAACAAGGAGAGGCTGTCATAGCATGATGCCATTGCTCCTGCTAAGAAGAAGAAGAAAGTCCTGGAGTTGTGCTTCTTTGTGTTCCCTCTCCACTACACCACTGCCAAGGAGCAAGTCAGCAAAGCACAAGCCAGGAGATCAAACCAAGAAACGTGCCAGAAGTCAGGACTGAAGAATAATGAAAGATTCAGGAACCAGAGCTTCAGCCTTGAAATTTGGTACCTCAAGCCATGCTGCCTCTCATAACTATTCCTGGCTGACCCAAGACTACTGGGACCTGCTGGTGAGCCACAACCCACCCTTCTAAGGAATCGTTGGCATCTGTGGAGTGGAACAGTTAATCTGTTACCTGGGATAGTTGCTGGAATGATATAGAAGTGCAGTGTATGGCAGCAAGACCAAGGACTCTTCCTCACAACTTGCCTTGTATTCTGCCCTAAGAAATTGCCCCATTCTATAAAGCTTATTTGTTCTCCCTTGATAAGCAGTTTACCATGGGCAGAAGAAAGGAGAACAATTTGTCTTTTGGGGGCTTTGTTTTGCGAATCAGACAAAACGGGAATTGTTGCCTCAGGTTGCTTAGGCGACACTCTTTAAGTGTCTTTAAGACATCAAACAGCTTGAAGGCCAACATTTCTTTACAATGAAGTCATTTGGATTATGTCATTACATTTATATAACCTGGTGCGACAAACTCTGCACCAGACAATAAGGAATACAGCCTTTGCGCTGCTGGTATGAGCCAACATGGCTTGTAACCACTATTTGAAGCCACTATTATGAAACACAGCACTGCGGTATCACTCAAAGTTGTCACGTAGAATGAAATGGTTGAGTAGGGAAGAGCAGTATAGTCAACTCACTTGACATGCTGTCATGGGAAAGCTTGCTGTGTGTTAGCATGCACAATGTGATGGATAGTTGAAAGTTGCCTGGCCTATCAGTGGTATTGAAATATACAGCATGGGAGAGTGTTGCTGTAGCCATATCAATGCAAGGTATGATTCTCTCACATCATTGAATATAATGAAGTATCCTTGTGGTATTGATTTTATAGAAATTGTGGTATCCGTGCGATACTAATTTTATAGGAATTGTTGTGACCATGAAACAACTGAACAAAAATACCATGGCTTATTTGTTCTTCAATACCATTAAAAAAATTATTACTTTTTACTATTAGAACAGAAAGCCTTTTCTTTTTTTTTACTTAACTTTTTTCTTAGGGGCTTACTTAAAGCTTTAGGCATTAAAGCAGTGGTGGATAATATCAAGGAGTGGAAGCCTTTTTGAATCAATAACCTTTTGGAACACGAGACCTCAATTATCTGCTGCTAACTGTCCATCACTTTCAAAGGCATCCATTATGGCCGTGTAAGTATACTCCAGTAATGCAGCTGAAGTCATTTTGAGTGACTGTCTCTCAGGCCTGCCAGTGAAGTGCAAATCAGGCAAGGAAGTGTTTGCTGTCTTCACTCTGCCTTTAAACCATTTGTGGCAGGGGCCTTGAGAGAAATGTTGGTCCCTAGAGAAAACTAAAGCTCATTGGTTTTTACTTGCCCTGAAATAATATGTAGTGCTCACCAGTGACAGCTTCAAATACAGAATAATCCAGTTCCCAGTTAGGAGTATTCCATACTCTAAAAAAAAAGAAAAGGCAAACTTTGATTAAATGAAATAACATAATTAACTTGCAAGCTATTTCTGTATCTGATCTGATCCAACAAAACGTTTTGTTTTGTTTTTAATATATGTCTCATCTTTCCTCCAATATGTCCAAAGTGGCATACATGGTTTTATCCCAGTTTTATTTTCACAATCCTTGAGGTAAGCTAGACTGAGGGATAGGGCCTGTTCCAAGGTCACCTAGGGAACTTTGGCACTGAGTAAGGATTTGAACCTGAGTCTCCACAGTCCTAATGGAATGGTCTAACCATTACAATCAGAGACATATTTAGGGCAACACAACTGGTTCAGTCACACTGGGTGCAGAGCCTAGGGGGTGCCACAACTATGATATGGACTGGAAGGCGGGGGGGCATTGATTTTTGGAATTTTGGCATTGCATAGGGTGCTGCTGAAATTTGAGAACTCGAAACCTACCACTGCTACAGTGCACTGTCTCTCTGCAAGTGACCAGGCAGGGAGCAGGGAATTACATCTGCCTCAGATTTGATGGCTTCTCTTGTTTCTGTAGTGGTAATGTGATTGTAAGAACCAGATGTTAAAAGGTGGTGCTAATTTCTTCTTGCAGTTCATTAAACTTTGCATTGGGAACAAACAGCTGTTGTAACATTCTCCAGCATCAAATTGCAATTGTATCATACTGCAGATAACCCTGGAGGTGACATTTCCATCTACTAATACTAGCACTAGCAGTAACAGTGGCATGTATTTTTAAGCTGGAGGCATGTTAATACTGTGAAAGCTTTCAGTAGCCCCACTATACCAGCATTTTAAGACAACTCCAGCAAAAGGGTTGTGCACTTTAGTTAATAGCCATTGAATGTCTTCATGCCCATCGGTTTTCTCTCGTATCTTTTGTACTCATTTATTACTTGCCATTAGGACACCTTGTGCCAAATTGTAAGATGTATGGAAAGAAATCTCTTCCTTTCATATATTTCAAAGTTGCTACCTGTTGCTTTTATTGAATGCCCCCTAGTTCTAGTAATGATGTCAAATAGTAAGAAACACTTACTGCTTTCTATCCAAACTCGTCGTGTTTTAATTTACTTCTTACCATCTCACTTTACCAGTCAATCGATCAGTCAATCCCCTTTTCTCTTGCTAGCCTTTTTAAATGCAGAGTCAGTCCTGTAAAAAGGCTGCCTGATGGAGTATACTTATTTTCCCCTTTCCCCCTTTTTCCCATCTGTCTGTCTGTCTGTGAGTGTTAGTGTTCCTTTGATAAATTATCAGAAGTCTTCTGGAGATTGTAAAGCCCTCTTAGATATACTGTGCTGGAATTTTTCGTTCCCCACATTTGTCAAACATTTTTCTGTTAGCTATAGCTGCTGAAGGTTGTGACTGTAAGCCAGTTTGTTTCTTTTCATCTGGCCGCATTCTGTTTTTTCTTGGTTTTTCTAAAGCTGGCACTCCTACTAACCTTGTGTGTGACTTTAGAAGGAAATATGAAATTCTTCCAGCACAAGGTCCTTTGAATTGCAGGAATCATTCTCTTCAAACCGATCTCTGCAACTGGTTTGGTATTCAGATAGCGACGCATTCAGAACTCCAGAATATTTTGAAAAATATTCTGTTTGTGTCAGTGACACTCTACGTATTTCTCTCTCTCTCCGTGCTCATTTTTAATGTCCTTTCATTCTATGAGATTGTTATAATATCAATAAGAGCCAGCTACTGCAACTCTGCTAATGAAAGGGTTTAATGCAGATTTACCGCATATTTTAATACTAGTGTATTCTCCGTAGGTATAGCACAATAAATCAGTCAAGACTTGGTTATTTCTGTCCTAAAAAGGAAATTCTCCAATACTTTCCTCTTTGTAGCTCAGACTTGGAAAACCAGTGCAAATAAAGCAGCAAACTCATAGAAATGGCTGTGTCATCAATTTGATGGCAAAGTTGCCTCAGTGTCCTTCTTGCACCTTGAACAGATATTGGAAAATGTTTTCAGTGAAGGCCAAATCATTCATTTCTGTGGGAGCTGTAGGAATGACCTTCTGCCTTCTGAAAATTGCAAATGATTTTCGAAGGTAGAGGGGACACCCAAAGCTTATAGTTGGCTTATTCTTTTCCAGCAAAGCATGCATACATAGATTTGCTCAAACTTGAGGGTTGCTTTCTTCAGCACTATTCAGATATTCAATTATATTCAGAATGTAGGCCAATGAATGGAATGTACTCAACACTACGAAAATCCACGGGATATTTTTATTCAGTTCAATTTGTGGGAGCAATGAATGCAAAGTGTGAAAAATGCCTACTATTTCAATAGCTAGAAGTTACAATAAAGCTTGTTTAAAGATTTGCTCAGCATTTCAGAATACCAGATACATAAAATCCATTCGATTCCACCATAAAAAGTTTTATAGCAAAATCTCTGAAATCTACATTTGATGAGAGAGAATTGTAATTAAACTTTAGAGCTTACAGATGCTATATTCCAAGTCTGATACACATGTTGAGAAAGAGACAGCTATGCAAATAAAACTCTGGGCCACAAACACTAACTTGTTCACTGAAATTCCTAGTCCTTTGCAGTGATCCAACATTCTGTACTATTCAAAGCACACCCAGGAATTCACAAGAGTAGCAGCTTCCTACTTTTCTGCAGTGTCTGGTGGGGCAAAATGTTCTAAGATTAATATGTTCAGTTTGAGAGGATGGCTGCTAAGGGGTGAAAGATTAATGAAAGTCCGTTTCAATCCTTATCTTTCTTTGTCATTCATCTGGTATAATCATTCCATTATGAGGTTCATAATGGGTTTCCTACTGCTTAGGTATATTTTTTCAAATGTGACTTTAAGACAGCAAGTGTTTGTCGGTCTAGTCACTACTTTTCTTTTAATTTCTTTTGAGTGTAATAACAGCTCACATCTATGGTCAGGTTGCAGGACTGTGAAAATTTATATAGAACTAAAGGAAAGCTTTTGTATTCTTCTAATGTAAACTAATACTGGATTTCAGAGAGAAGCATGAAAGATATAAATACAGAGGGCTGGATCCAACAAAGCCATTTCATGAGCAGAATGACTTCTGCTCATACAGTGGAATTTCCTTTCCCTCTCCTCCCTCTATGCATCCATTAAACCTGCTCTGTGGGGTTGTAGGAACCCCCAGAGCATTTTTTTTTGGGGGGGGATACTAGTGGTACATGGGGTGAGGAAAGAGAACTGAATTCCCATTGTGAGCATGGAAGTTGTTCCACTAATGTAGTGACATCGTTGAATACAGCCCAGAGATACAACTACCTAGATTTTTTAGAAGTGGCATTCCTTCTTACAATCAGTATTATATATGGGGAAATGTTCATTTACTACAGGAGCTGATGTGGTGGCTTGTTTCTACACACAAGAAATAGGTGGGGTTGCTGTCCTCTGTTCAAAACACACAGGTGTATAGTACATAATTTTTAGACTATATAAAAGAGAAAAGGCATGCATATATGGGTATAGTATTCCCAGAGATAATGAGTACTGTCATTTATAACATTTAATCTTCTAGAGAGGATATCCCTCTTCACTGACAGGAGTAACCTTTATGTCGACTTCTGGATGCGCTGCCAGTTAAGAGAGTATTTAAAAGACAAAGCAATCACAATTTAACTATTAGCATTTTAGGAGTCATTATTAAAATATTGATTTAAGGTTCTGCTAGGTCTGTGCAGACTGATTAAAGTATTGTCTTGACATGGGGGGAAATCCCTAATATTTTCAAGTTGTTATTTTTCTTCACTGATATGACTTTCATCCAAATACATCTATTCCAGCTTTTATTTATTTATTTAATAAAATTGTGTATGTGTGTGTGTATAAACACGCATTTAACTTTATTCCATTTTCTTCTCATTTTGCAATTCCAATCCACTTCAGAGGCAATGAAAACAACACAGATAGCCATTAAAGTGTGGATTAATCAGTAATCTTCGTAATGATGCAGCCAGCTTGTTGAAGATGTAATAGAATCTCAGTCCAATTATTGCATCATTCCACAGCTTTATAGGACAAAATATCAGCCTAACATGAAATCATAGAGCTTAACTAGATCACTGGAGCTGAATTGTAATGTGTGAGAAAAGAAGCAGCCATTAATATGGGACAGCGTTCTCTGGAGGAATCTTGCCATCTTAAGATCTAGCCTCATTTTTTTTAAGTATTAATTTAATCAAAACATTTAATATCCACTTACAATTTTGTTTTTGTTTTTTTTAAAAAACCCAATTTTCATTGCCTAAAATCAATTCACTCAGGTTGAAATCTGAGTAACCAAAATGACACACTTTAGCTGGGTCCATGATCATATGAAGCACACTTATACCTGGAAATCATTTTGAATTCCTGCAGTCCCTTCCAAATCCCCAATTCTGTACAATTTCTGGATCAAATTGAACTGGGTCAAATATCACTGCAACCTCTGTGAGAGTGCACTGTAAATTGTCAGCAATAACAGCCCATGGAAATAAGGTGGAAATTATTCTTAATATACCTTTCGTACTACTTTGCCATAGAATTGGCCAGCAAACTGGCGGACAAGAAGCTATTATTAATAGGGCACCTGAGGAAAACTGTTGTATAATGTAGCTTGCAAGTTACAGCATTCTATGCACTTAAATAAATTGTACTGTATGTTGTGTGTGTGTGTGGAGTTTATAGTGCCAATAGGCCATGCTCATGTTTCTGTGTCCTTTGAGCACATGGAGACTTTGAGACTCCTTCCTTGTTGCAAATAATTTAAATGCCAAGATTTTTCTGCTGTGTTTGTGCAGTTCAGAAAAGACAATCTGTTATGGGAAGCAGTGCTCTATAATTGCACTGAAACACCCAAAAGTTCTGTCGCTGGGTCATGGGACAGAGTACATCAGAACGTGTATTAATCATTTCATCACTACATTAAGCTATGCATTCTTTGTTCAAGGGACCTATGTACTTTCAATTCTGAAAAACAAACAAGCTTCTTTTAAATAACCTGTATACAGATTTAAAAAATGTTATTGACTTCATTCCTCTGTCATTAGTTCAGTGTTATTGAGATCCTGGTTGGAAGGAACACACTATAGATACTTGCTTCTTAACTTTTCCTATGGCTCTGCAGCACTCACCATTTTCTTTTGTGCATTTATTTTGTCCAGTTGTTACATGTGTCTTGGAAAGCAACCATTCGGTAGATGTCAGTGAGTGCTTGAAGTGGGCAGAACCTATGCCATCCCTTGTTCAGGACTGCCTGATTCCTTGCAAAGATGACTGCACATTCACCCCTTGGTCTAAATTTTCCGCATGTGCTTCAGACTGTGAATCAACACGAAGTAGAAGACGAACCCTCACAGGTAGTATCAATATTTTATACTTCATCCTTTAGTCCTTTTGTTTCAAAATGACTTTGGTGTAGACTTTGAAAGTTTGTCAGATACAGTTAGGGCATTGTTCATAGAAGGTTCTTTACATTTATGTTGAAGTAGCACAATACAGTTATAATTATTGAAATTCATGCTCCACCGCTGTGCCACTGCAGGAGTTCGGCCAGGAGAGACATAGAAGTAGCCACTGAGTATCTCAACCACCACGGTTTCAATGTCAACACAGGACGGGGCTCCCTTAAACTAGTACAAACATGCAATCAAAGCAGTGGTTTTGGCTACAAAATGACAGCAAAATACAAAACTTGGCTGTCACTGACAGACCAAATGGGATTCTAGTCATCTTCATCTTTTTTATAATGGTAGCCCATCAATGAGGTTTCATAGTAGCCAGACGTGTGGCCAAATGGATGAGTGGCAGCATGACTCTGAATACCAGTTGCTGGAAAACACAAGAAAAGTGTGTGCTGTTGCCCTCATGTCTTAGTTGTAGGAAACAAGCCCTTGGTTTGATCCAGCCACACTTATTATATTCTTATGCTCCATCAGTCCACAGGTAGCGCCAACTTTTATTGCTTTTTTTTTCATGCACAAACCCTTCAGGTAGCCTAACTGGTCACAACCAGTCACTGTTCTCTCTCCAAGCATATTATATGTGTCCATCCATAGGCAACGCCTCTTGCCTGAACTATTCCTCTGTTGTCAGACTACATGAATCATTCGGGGATATGAAGGATTGTCTGGAAAGTGACATACTTGGCACAGCACTAAAACGTATTTGTCTCTCAGAGAAAACAGCCTAGAGGCCGCTTAGCAAAGATCCGCTGGACAGCAGTTCACAAACGGCTTGTCAGTGGAGAACAGCACTTCTGTGCTGTTGTGATGAACTCTTTTTTGACAGTTAGCATAGCATTGAGCTGTTGTCGTTGCAATGTGCTCTCTGTTGAGAACTAGGGTATTAGAGTGATTATAAGGCTAATCAATGGAGCAGGAAATCTGTTTATATCTAACTGCACCCTGAAACAGGAAGTGCCCAGTTCAAATGCCATCTCAGCTATGAACTCACTAATGGCCAGACTAAACATAAACTTTAATGTGCAGCATGTAGTGCGCTCTCTCTCCCTTCCTACTTTTATTCATTACAGGTGTATGTGGGGCATCCTTACCAAAAATGCAGTGTGTCAGAAGGGGGGGGGTATTTCTTTGCTCCCAAACACAATCAGAAAGAAAATCTGCCCTGCCCCATTCCTAGGAAGAAAGGAAAAAATATTCCCATTAGTTCCAATGACAAGTTCCCCCCCCTACTATGTGTTCTAGTTGTGCAGGAGAGGATTATTTTAGTTCCAGTTGAATTTGGGAGGGAAGAGATAAGCCTTCCCTTATCTCTTCCCTCCCAAATCTCTTCCCTCCCAAACCCTTCCACACTGCCCTGTTGCATGGCTGTAATTAAGAAAACCTAAGAGACATGCAAAGTGGATTTGGCACTGAGGGGCTGTAGGCTAGCTACCATTTCCCCAGCCTCCCAATTTTGATGTGAGCCTCATCATCATCAACCTTTAGGTGTGCCTCCTGGGGACATAGGGGATTCATGAAACCCTTCCCCTGATGTCCCTGTTCCAAGCCCATTTTGAGTGTGAGGGTCTGAAGTGGGTTTCCGAGTGCATTCAGATGACCACACCTAGGAAACTGAGCATGCTGAGCATACTTGCAAGTTCCCTTGAGTCCCTCATGCTAAAAGTCATAAGGGAGTGGAGAGGACTAGGCTGGCACACAGAGATGTTGGGAACATGGGCATTGCACATGCTTCTGGCCCCCCACATACTTGTTGCCATTTTGTTGCTAAATGCCTCAAGAGGGCTATACTGACATACCTTACGTTGTTGTGGGCAGTCCCATCCCGCTGAATGCTCTAAAGCAGGCATGTCCAACAGGTAGATCATGATCTACCAGTAGATCACTGGACTTCTGCGGTAGATCACTGGTAGAGCATTGGCTCCCCCCAAAGAAGCTGAACAACTGTGGCTCCCCTAAAAAAAGCTCAACAACTTTCACCCGAACCCCAATAAAGGGGGTAGATCACTGCCAGTTTTTAACTCTGTGAGTAGATCGCAGTCTCTTGGGAGTTGGCCAAAAAAAATCCTTGCTTTCATTAGTGAGAAAAGGTGTAAGTGTAGCACCATTTGAACTCCTCTTGTCTAATGTACTGCTTAAGTAGTTCACCCAGATGGCTGACAATGTCTCTAAGTGAGTATATTCCAGGAAGGGTTGGAATCTATTCTTTTTAGCTCCACAGAGAAATGAATCATCAGTCATCTCAGCACTCTCAATTAGGGGTGTCATGAGAAATTGAATATGGGCACTCATGTAGGTAAATTTCCCTACTCAGTTCTTTCTTTCTTTCTTTCTTTCTTTCTTTCTTTCTTTCTTTCCTTCCTTCCTTCCTTCCTTCCTTCCTTCCTTCCTTCCTTCCTTCCTTTCAATGTACAGAAAATGTACATTGTGAGCTCTTGCCAGTTCCTTTTTGAATGGGAGAGGTCTACCAGAGAGGCCTCTCCCATTCAGGGATCATCCCCAGCTCCCCCAGGGAAACCTACAGTTTACCACTGAATTGGACCAAACAGCAATTGGGTTTTCTCTAGATTGCTGTTTGCCCAATTCAGTGGTAAAGAGTGTGCTTTTCAGGAGAAAGCTGTGGGGAAATATAAAACTGCTCAGACCCATGTTTTCTAAGCATGGGACAAGTGGAAATCTGGAGAAGCTCTCAGGAATGAGCCACCATGCAGGCTAGCTCACAAGGCAAGATTTGTCCCTTGGTAGAAGGGCTTGGGGGGAAGGGAAAATAATCAGGTGAGCAGTTAGGAGAAAGGATGGAAAGGTCTGAGATTTGGGGAAACCAGGGGCCCGTTAGCAGTCTAGCCCCATGCTCAATGAGTTTCAGTTTTTGATGGTCTGGTTGAGGGGCCCCAGTTCATTTTCAGAGTGAGCATTTAGTCTATTGCTCTCAGTTACCTATATTTCCATGTTGGTGCCAATCCTCAGATTTACTTTGTGCATTTAGTCAATGTATAGTATAGCTATTTACAGTGACCACTTGATGTGAATGCATGCATGCACAGAGACCCAAATAGTGTGTGTGTGGGGGTGGGGGTGTTCTCTGAAAAAGAAGAAGAGGAAGAAGAGAAAGATGCAGTTCAGTCCTCCATGCATGTGTAGGGGTCTGCACAGAACATTACCCTATGAGCATGGTAGAATCACACACAGGTCAAGGACCAAACCTGAACTTTCAAGAGCATCAGGCTAATATTAAACCCTTTGCCTGGGCACCATTGCCACTGTACTTCAACCTTAGGCAGCAATAACCTGATCAGACTCTCCATTTCACATGAAAGTGTTTACTGCTTTGCTCTAGTAAATACAGCAAGATCAAACAATTGCAAAAGAGAATCCACTTACCCCCTCTATTATATGGCAAAATGTTGTTTTTTTTAAAGGAATAATATAACCTTGGCTTTTATATTATGAAAGGTGGAAATGCCGCCTCTAGCATATCACTGTTATAACTCACAAGAGAATTACTTTAGGGTATAATGCCAGGTGTAAAAAAAAAAAGCAGAACCATAAATGTTACTCTACTGCAAAATGGCCTTTCATTGTTTTATGATAAGAATTTAACTATATGTATTGGTAAGCCATGGCTTCAGGGAGCCTGAGAATTCCTGTTGGTTTTTAAACACAGGCATCACAGTGAAAGCCATTATAGTGTAAACTCTACACACACACACACACACACACACACACACACACACAGAGGCAAGAATAATCAGAAAATGGTATAATAATACCCATGCCTGAGCGACTCTTGTTCTTTAATGAGCCATGCTCATGAATTCTCATGTGAACAGATAATGCAATAATGTTATTGAAAAGCTGCATGATGCCTTCCTTACAATAGCAGAGCACCCTTTAATTGGTTGCATGTTACTTTAAAACAAACAAAAAGGCAATAGCTACTGTGCATTTTTGATATTCAGTCCTGGAACCTCTTTATGCTGGAAATGTTTACTAAAGCTGTCATGTTTATTTTTTCCCCACTTTGTTGTTGAAGCCTTTGATGTATCACCTCGGCTAATAGAATGGCCCGATAACTAAAGCATTCTCCTTTTAAGTGGAAATAGAAAATATTAAATGTTATAAGCGCAAAGCGTGACAGCAAAATGTTTCTTATGTGTTTTATTCTTATTCATTCAGATTTGGTATATCATAGCATAGGACAGTAGACATAGAGTTTGGCTGAAGAATGGGAGATGCATGATCCAATACCAGCTCAGGGTCATACGAGATGTTACTCCTAGTAACATCTTACTAACGCCCATCCTTGCTGCTCCTGCGGAAGTCATCTAGGCCTCATGTATGTAGCTGAAGACTGTGGACTGCACAGTACAGATGTGGGCCTCCCCATTTCCTAATGCACGACACATGGGACTAAACAGAGACCGCTAAAGTCTTAATGTCAAGTCATCTTGCTTTATTTTGCTTTATAATGTCAAGTCATCTTGCTTTATTTTGAGCAGAATAAGGTTGGAGAGACTACAACTCTGCAGAAGTTCAGTAGCAGGTTATATGCTTAGCTCCACTTATGTGGTGCAACCACAACATGGCCCATAAAGCTGTGCTGTTGACATGGCAGCTTTCCAATCCCACATGATCCCCCCTTTCCTGTGTTATTCCTTTATTCCCAGGACTCATCCGAAAGGGTGGCTCCCATGCCACTCTTGTAATATATGAATCAGCTGGACCTTATTTCCTCTAGAACACCCACCATTTTGGTCCAGTCGTGTCCGACTCTGGGGTTGCGGTGCTCATCTCACTTTATTGGCCGAGGGAGCCGGCGTACAGCTTCCAGGTCATGTGGCCAGCATGACAAAGCCGCTTCTGGCGAACCAGAGCAGCGCACGGAAACGCCGTTTACCTTCCCGCCGGAGCGGTTCCTATTTATCTACTTGCACTTTGACATGCTTTCGAACTGCTAGGTGGGCAGGAGCTGGGACCGAGCAACGGGAGCTCACCCCGTCGCAGGGATTCGAACTGCCAACCTTCTGATCAGCAAGCCCTAGGCTCTGTGGTTTAACCCACAGCGCCACCTCGGGTGGGGTAGAACACCCACATCCTTCCATAATCAAAGGATAGTTAGAAGAGACACACCAAACACTCCCATTTTAAAGCATATCACAAAAAGTGAAAGCAAGCAAAGAAGGAAACACTTTAAATCTTGAGGCTATGAGAAGTGCTGCTTTGGTTGATTTATTAAAAAGTAAAGTGAGGTAGCTGGTATTAATATTTTTCTCAAATAAATGTATCTGATTCATCATGAAAATTGGTCGATTTTATGGCTTTTATTGAAAATAAATACCCTGCCGCTTAGAGTATGTTAATGTTCATGTAGATCAGCTTCCTTCTTACTTTGTATTTAATAGCATGATTTATTTTATGCTTAAATACATGTGTGGGCTTTGCATTTAGCATTATTCATTACAGAAGCATCCCTAAGCAAATGCTGGTTAGAAGGTAATTTGAGGTTACACTACTTTGCAATCTGTATTATGCAGCTAACATTTTTGAAAAAAAGCTTTATGTTCAAGAAAGGCATATTTATCTTCTTTAATCATTAACTCAGTCAAATGTGCAGGTATTGAAACTGACTGTTTTGTGTGGAGGAGAAACAGACTATTGCAAAACATTGTTGGGTGTTGTTTCTCCCCCCCCCAAAAAAAACAACAACAACAACTGAACACTTTTTTTGTTAATGTTCAAAAACCATTTTTATTTAAATAGAAAAAGTCTTTAAGACTGCTCTGAGAATGTTAATGTGCTAATTAAAAACCATTTGGAAAATAGAGTGGAATGAATATTCTTTGATGCAAGCAATCCAGTTAAATTGTGTTAATATCTCGATATCTGTGGAAAGAACTCGTGGTTGGCTTACGTGCAACTTTTCACTTTCAAAAGTATTACTTGACAGCTGCTGAGTGTGCATACTTATTGTGTCACCTGTTAATGCAAAGTGAAATGAAGCCCTTGATGCCAAGATACAATGGGATAAAGAAAAGTTATGTTTAAAGATTGTCCTCTCAGGACAAGTCCACTTCTGGAATAGATTGGTAGATTTGCTGAAGTCAGGAAAGAGGGAAGGGGAGGAAGAATTATACTTGCTTCTCTCAGTAGAGAACCTTGTGGTAAACTGAAAGTGTGATATAACACATTGAAAGACCTTAAAAGAAATAGTAGTTTTTGAGCTTCAAATTCTCCAGGTGATGAGAAGTTTCAGTGGTGTAGTGGTTACCTGGGCTGGACTTGGTCTCCTTTAGAATAATGTCACTGGAAGTTTGTTGGCATTGTGTAATTTCTTTGCGTTTATTTACAAATATACAAGTTGAACATGGGCAGTGTTACAGTGTTAAACATTCTTGACCAAAATACCCTGCCAGGCCTTAAGCATTCCTTGTCTACTCATAGAGTTATCCCTGATCTCATGAAACTCCAGTACATATCCCTGTTCAGCTAATTTGAAAAATAACTTCCAAGGAAGAGCCGCAGCTTGCTGAATCTACATAGTGAGTTTCCCTAAGCAACCAGTGATGAGGTTGCAGGGCTTAAAGTGAGGGGGGGGAGAAGGGAGATAATAAATTTATTTTCTTAGATAATTATGGAGCAAATTAAGAGCTTTTTCAGGTGTATTTTTCCTAATAAGAGTAGGCAGACAGTTGTTCTCTTTCTATCATTTTCTGCTTCATCCCAAACAATTCCCCCTCCTCCACAAGTTCCTTTAGGTTCTCTGGTTGCCCTGGAGACAGCGACATTTTCTCGGCCCTCTGGAGCACGGGCAACAACAACTAACAGATGTCTTTGAACCAGCTCTTCTGTATTTACATTTCAGATTGTGTTGGTTCTAACTGTATCAAACCCCTTCAAGTGTAAATAATACGACATATTGTTATCAAAAGCAGCAGATGCTACGCTAACAAGCATATTTTCCCGGTCGGAACAGGGAGAAGCAGAAAACGAGACAAGTGCCAGAATACAGAAGTGTATCCCCTTGTTGAAGCGGAACCATGCCCTTGCACAGTATTTACCAGCCGGCCCCATGGAAATTGGTCAGAATGCATAATTTCCATAGGGAAAACAGAGCTGCAGCTAGACCTGAGATTTCACGGGCATGCCAAGGAATGCGGAGAAGGGGTGCGCTTCAGAGCCCTGGCCTGCTACGATAAGACCGGCAGACTTGTGGAACCGTCTCATTGCAACCATTCAGGTAAGTTAGAGTGCCCTGTATAAACAATGGAGGCCCAGAGTCTACCACTGGTCATGCAGCGGTTGATACCTTTCTAGCTCCTGTGACAAACATTAGCTGAATCCCAGATAAAAGAAGACAGGGAAACTTAAGTAACATTGCGTTGATCAAGCTTAATATGTCAGTGGGCTTATAAAGAGGTCCGCCTCTTTGAAGTGACTCATTTCAGCTTGGAATTTGTTTGAGTTGAATGCACACCCTTAGTTGAAGCTGGTGGTAGCAACTGTTCACAGCGTCCTGATCTCCTGGGTACGATCTGTAGTGCATGCTGGAGGTAGGGGGCATCTTTATTTGTTATACAGAGGGGAGGATTTCAGCAGGGATACCTTTCCTGACAAATGATATCTGCTGAAATTCCTTCTTCTGCACACCTATTAAAGGTATATGAACCCTCTCCTCCTTTGCACCTGGGCACTCTTATCGATAGTGAGCTCTCCTGCGGAGGGTAAGCAGTGTAGGCTTGCACTGAAGTCCCAGCCCTACCATCTGCACTCCATTGCTGGAGTTTGGATAGCACTGTTTGATCCTGTCCTTTGACTGTGAGGTCTGTATGGCTTTCTTTTGGATTTGCTGTGTGTCAGCAAATCAAATGTTGGTTTAGTGACATCATTGGTCATACTCCTCTCTCAGCCGTGTTTCAGAGGAGCTGCCTTTTTATTTGTTTGTCGAGGTGCATTATCAATCCTTATCCATTCATAACATCTATCATTTCCTTAAGTTTAAAAAGAAAAGAGCCAATTTTTAAATGTTGCACAGTTGTTGTTTTTTTATAATTTGTGGGGAGATGTCACAAGTGCTAACTGTTTTTGGGGGACAGGAGGCAGGCAGGTGTGGAGGACTCCCTGGTCCTGAATGGGGTAACTGTGCCCCTGAAGGACCAGGTGCGCAGCCTGGGAGTCATTCTGGACTCACAGCTGTCCATGGAGGCACAGGTTAATTCTGTATCCAGGGCAGCAGTCTACCAGCTCCATCTGGTACGCAGGCTGAGACCCTACCTGCCCGCGGACTATCTCGCCAGAGTGGTGCATGCTCTAGTTATCTCTCGCTTGGATTACTGCAATGCGCTCTACGTGGGGCTACCTTTGAAGGTGACCCGGAAACTACAACTAATCCAGAATGCGGCAGCTAGACTGGTGACTGGGAGCGGCCGCCGAGACCACATAACACCGGTCTTGAAAGATCTACATTGGCTCCCAGTACGTTTCCGAGCACAATTCAAAGTGTTGGTGCTGACCTTTAAAGCCCTAAATGGCTTTGGTCCAGTATACCTGAAGGAGCGTCTCCACCCCCATCGTTCAGCCCGGACACTGAGGTCCAGTGCCGAGGGCCTTCTGGCGGTTCCCTCACCACGAGAAGCCAAGTTACAGGGAACCAGGCAGAGGGCCTTCTCGGTAGTGGCGCCCGCCCTGTGGAACGCCCTCCCCTCAGATGTCAAAGAGAACAACAACTATCAGACCTTTAGAAGACATCTGAAGGCAGCCCTGTTTAGGGAGGCTTTTAATGTTTAATAGATTACTGTATTTTAATGTTCTTTTGGAAGCCGCCCAGAGTGGCTGGGGAGACCCAGCCAGATGGGCGGGGTATAAATAATAAATTATTATTATTATTATTATTATTATTATTATTATTAACCAATTACCAATGTTCACAATCAGTTCCTACTGCAAATTTACAGAACCCTTTCACCACCTAAACCCAAGGTGTTGAAATATATTTTTAAACTGAAGTCTACAAGGCTATACACATTTAGTCAGGGTTCAATGGAGCTGACAATTCTGTAAACATGCACAAGAATGCGTTATGTAATTCATTACGCATGCATAAGACATATCAGGGATTGCACTTGAACGGCCTCACTGCACTATACAGGTAAGTGTAGTGTCAGTCTTCAATTGTAGACTGCTATTACCATGGTTTGTAGATTAGAAACTTCAATTTATATGCTGCCTTTCTACAAAGGAAATTGTGTCCAAGGCAATTATAATAAATGAAGCATAAACAAACTGCAATACATACATACTAATCAATAAATATTTATATGAGATAAACAACAGCATAATATCGACATTTCAGTAGTATTTCACTAACAATTTGATTTTAAAAATAAGAAAGCAAAAACTCCATAGAAGTATTAAATCTAAAATTGCCATTCACAATAAGCCTAATAACGAGAGTTTTCAGAAAGCCAACAAATAGTGTTGGCAATCCACATCTCATTAAGGTTGCTTGTTCCATCTGTCCCCTGTGCCAATCTTATACACCATGCTGCCCCTGTACTCTAGGAGCATTCTGAATTAGTTCCCCTTCCATTGGCAGGGCTAAATGAGATGACACCCTTTCACATAGTTTAATGGCAGCCCCCCTCCCATGCCTTACATCTTCCTTTTGAATTCTCCTTGAGCTGAGGGCTGGGATAAAACAAGTGGAAGCAGTCAAGTCCTTGATGGTAGCCAGTATATCTCTCTCCCCCTGCAGATCTGACAGCTGGTTAATTGTCTTCTAATTACTTCGTTATAGAGAAACAATGGTATTGAGTGTGGCATCCCACCTAATAGGTATGACCTAAAAATAACAGCGCAGAGGTGGCAGGATTTATGGAAAGAGAAAGAAGCAGGAGAATTAGGGAAGAGTGGGAATCAGTACAGCAGAACATTGAACACAGGCCAAAGGACTAGTTGTCTTTTGCCTGCAAACATGAGCTGGAGATACAGAGACTATTTGTTACCCTATCCTGCTAAAGAGTTTATTCTCCCATCAAGCTGCTGCATTTTGCTTTAGCTCTTCTCTTTGCCTGCTGTCTCTTTCTGTCACTATTTTTGTTTTGGTCATTTCCTTCCCTTATACTCTGCACATATTCCAGTTTGCTCTGCTTTTCTCATTTTGGACTTTGTCATGCGCTGCCTCCCACTATCCCCAATGGGGAGAAAGGGTTGTTAGCAGAGCTGGTGTTGTGCCGATCAATTTGGTTGTAATGAGAATCCAAGGAGGGAAACCAAACAGAAGGAGACAATATGAAGATATTCTGTAATGGAGGAGTTCATTGGAGTATAACAGTTTCATTCTAGCGCTGACAGTAAATTCAGGGAAGGCAGCTTCTTATGAGTCATTGCACACCTTTCCAGATTTTGCCTTCCCAAACTTTTTATCAGTAAAGGCAGCACAAGCGAACTGTTTCATTAACAGGGAGGGTTTCCCCATCCTTTCCTTGCTTGTGGGCAGCAATTTTAATCAGGTAAAAACTCTGGCAATTACGGCATGTTTTGCTTTCTTGTCTCATTGAAAAACCAAATGATTTTTTTAAATAAAAAAAGCAGCATTGCTTGTGAAATTATTATTTAGCCCATATACACTTGAAAATACTGCTTTATACAATAATCATATATACTGTAACTGTCTCAATGTGCAGAGTGCTATGTCACTCACCATCTCCTTCTTTGTCACAATTTCACCATGGCTTTTTTTTTTATTGACAAATAGAGACATGAGTCTGAGACATGGTGAGTCTTTAGCTGAAGTGAGATTTTTGAACTTGGGTGCTCTTGAATAAAATATAGATGCCCACACACTGGACCACCTCAAATGTAGCCCACTAGCCATGTACTGTGCCTCTCAGAAGCTTGACACTCCACCTGCGTTTGCAGTCCTAAGCAGACAGCAACATGTGGGTGGGATGTTATTGAGCCCTTAGCTGTCTGTTTTCAACTTGGCAGATTGCAAGTTGTGCAGACTTTCATATAGGCTCTTAGGAGCTAACTAAAGAGTTTCTCCTTACATTCCACCCTCAAATCAGCACCATTATCGAAATTAAGTACCGGGGACCCAGGTGGCGCTGTGGGTTAAACCACTGAGCCTAGGGCTTGCTGATCAGAAGGTCGGCGGTTCGAATCCCTGTGACGGGGTGAGCTCCTGTTGCTCGGTCCCAGCTCCTGCCCACCTAGCAGTTCGAAAGCACGTCAGAGTGCAAGTAGATAAATAGGTACCGCTCTGGCGGGAAGGTAAACGGCGTTTCCATGCACTGCTCTGGTTCGCCAGAAGTGGCTTTGTCATGCTGGCCACATGACCTGGAAGCTGTACGCCAGCTCTTGGCCAATAAAGCGAGATGAGCGCAGCAACCCCAGAGTCGGACACGACTGGACCTAATGGTCAGGGGTCCCTTTACCTTTACCTTATGTATACGAGGCACAGTTGAGAGCTCTGCTTTTGGACACACGTAGCTTGGCCACATGGGTTTTGATTTTGGAATTACATATTCTTCCCTAAAAAGCTACGAGATATCCACCCGTTAGTGTCAGGTCCTGAAATGGCAATCATTTTGTCACACCTGAAAACTGCTGTTGCAGTCAATGGGATGCAGCTGCCTGGAACACACATCTGCAGGGCAGCTGTTTGAGCTGTTACAAATCACATTGTTAAAGCAATCCATAGATAGGTGCAGGTGGAAATGTGTCAGTCTAGATATAAAGGAACACAGTTGGTCCCCAACTGAGACTTTGAAAAGAGAAAGGAAGATCACCAAGAAAATTCTCGACTTGCTTGTTTGCTTGAGGATTAACCTTAATTAACACCGGCAGTACCCCGCTGCCCCCTGCTCTGGACCCTTCTCTAGATCTTTCCTTCTTTTGCTGTAATTGTGGGAATTTGCCTCCTGCAGAATGAAAATGTCACAAATTGGCCTCTGCTGAGCCACTGAAATAACTGGCATTGTTGATATGTGTCTAAACACAGCTGCATCACACAGAGAGAATGAAGACTTGTGCTTGGAAACAAGCTCTCTGGGTAATTCTGGTTTAAAGCTATTATCCATTTCTTGGGACATTGCTTAGGACTGAAGCAGTGAAATGCAGGCTTCCTCAAGGTCACTTCCTCAAAATATAAGCTTCATCCCTTGCAACCTTGGAAACTGTAGCTTTAGTACAGGTGCATGCAGCATACACTGAGACCATAAGCAGAGGCTACAGCTGCTGACAGCTTGTGCTGTTTCCAGGATTTTTCACCCAGGGGCATAGCAATAGCACTGTCCACTGAGGTGTGCTGGCCCAGGTCCTTTCTCTCATAGTCCCTTGAGGGGACCCATCCCATGTGACTAAGGAACTTGCCAGATGCCCTGGCACCAGTTGTAAGGCACCAGAATAAGTATAAAGGTAAAGGTAAAGGGACCCCTGACCATTAGGTCCTGTCGTGTCCGACTCTGGGGTTGCGGCGCTCATCTCGCTTTATTGGCCGAGAGCCGGCGTACAGCTTCCAGGTCATGTGGCCAGCATGACTAAGCTGCTTCTGGCGAACCAGAGCAGCGCACGGAAACGCCGTTTACCTTCCCGCTGGAGCAGTTCCTATTTATCTACTTGCACTTTGACATGCTTTCGAACTGCTAGGTGGGCAGGAGCAGGGACCGAGCAATGGGAGCTCACTCTGTCGCAGGGATTCGAACCGCCGACCTTCTGATCGGCAAGCCCTAGGCTCTGTGGTTTAACCCACAGCGCCACCTGGGTCCCTAGAATAAGTATACATGCATACCAAATAGAATTAGTATGGAACAGGTAAAAAACAACAACACCAGGAACGAGATGACCAGTTATATCCTGATTACGATTCCTTCCTTACCTTGACAAGCAGCAGTTAATCTGGGTCCATAGCAGTCACAATAGTAGCTTAAGACTTAGTTAGCATCATGTGAAATGGTAGGTAGGTCTGAATAGGCAAGAAACACCATACCTGTGCCTTTGGAAGGCCTACCCTTGTATACTTAATGAGTGGACCACCCTACCTAATAAGCAAGCATATGCCTACCAGCCGTTCCAGGTCAACCTTCGCCCACTCCCTTCCAACCACTTTGTGACTGGCAGGGAGAGGAACTGAGAGTCAGGCAGTCCTCTGTAGCTGCAGCAGCCAGGCATGCAGCTCGCCTTTTGTTTTTGCCTCCATCATTATGTCACAGATACAAAGAGGGGCTTCTAGTGTCATTGGGAACCGGGGTTAATATTCAGGGGCACTTTGGCCAGAAGGATGCAGACCCTGTCATGCACTTCCTCTAAATCCAGCGCTCAAAAAGGATCCTTTCAGTGGTTAGCAAATTGCCTCTTTGCCACTGTGAGGTATGAGAATATTGCTGATACCCTGCCTCTAATCCCAATTCACCACGCCACAGAAGTTGCTGCTGTATTTGTCCTATCAGTGTCAACTAGAACTGTCAATACACTTGACATATGTGCAATGCTGTTTTAGCGTGTCATCAGTTAATTTTCAGTGCTGGTTATTTATTTATACTTCAAGCGTTTCTCCCACATCACAATAAGCTAAGTGCAAGATAGAAAAAAGAAGTGATCCTGCATGTATGCCTTGATAACGTGTTGGAGAAAGGCTATCCGAGGTCTCATGATGTTATTCAAATGAAAAGCACTAAGACAGAGGGAATTTCATACGATTCTGGCACATAGCCATAGCTCTTGTATTGCAACCATGCCCTGGTGTCCTGAGGGCAGAAGGCCTCTGTTGCCTATTAACATAAATATTATTTGCATATGCAAAAGCAATGAATCTGGTGGGGTTTTCTAGCCTCCATTGTTATACACCTTTCACGTTTTATTGCAAGAAAACAGTGTTTTTATTTGGTCTGCTTCCAGGGAAATCATCCTTTGTCATTGTCACTGACACTTGGAGTGACACAAGGAATCCAGTCAAAAGACCTTGAATTCTGTGAGGCACCTTTAGGCTTTCTTTCCAAGTACTACAGCTGTTAAAAGTTTGTTAATTAAAATGGTGAAATATGTTAGGAGTAGATGCAAATGAGATTAAAACTAATTAGATTTGACGTGCATCTGCTTCAAAAGCAGCCTGCGTAGAAGGTTTTGTTTCCGAAACCATCTCCTACCTTCACACAGTTGCATTAAGATTCATATATTCTGTGCAAATATAATGCACCAAGCAAAGTTAAGATGAGCCAAGAAACAGTTCCAGAAATGCCACTGGTTTCTATAAAATGCAGATTGTATACCTTTCTTCATTACATTCTTAGAAGTCCACCTTTTGACTACAGAAAGCTGTTTTTCTCAATCTTTTTCTTAGGCCTGAAACCAGAAATTTTACTTTATTTTTGGCTTATGTATCTGAGAAGGAGAAATAATGTGTCCATGTGCACTATTGTGCCACTCACCAGCCCCTCACTGTGTTCAGTATAAATGTTTGTGCTTGTTTTAAATGTATTTGATTGCTCTTCTGCCTTGGGCTTCACAGTCCAATGAAAGCACTGATGGGTAGGAAAACTATCTACTCATATACTGAACAAGACATTTACTTAATAAACTTGAGCGGCTAATGCTTTTAAAAAGCAGCTAATAAAGACTCTGGGCAAAATCGTGTTGGAGACAACCCTATGCACCCAACCAGTCCTCTCTCATATGCAAACACGAAACCACAGACTCAGTTTGGGTCCTATGTACGTAGTCTCACCCCATTCTTGTTGTTTCTTTCCCTCCTTGCATCCACTAAATTTGTACTCAACCTTTCTACCCAACAGCGCTAATAAAAATCATGCAAATACAATAAAATACAGCTAAAAATAAATCAAAGGCAAAGTAAAAATTCTGCTAAATCTCTTCAGATGGCCTAGGTGCATCTGCTGATAACAGATGTATTCCTAGGTGGAGCCACAGTAACTGGTGACAGAGTAACATGCAAACCTAGAAAGGAATTGGGGTGGGGGGAGGGGTGTAACCTTATTGCCTGCAAAACATAAGTGTGCAGTTGAGAGTACTTAACTATGAAATCTATCCCCCCCCAAAAAAAATCAACACAATTATTCACTGTGGACCCTGAACCAACATTAGCTTTGCTGCATTATAAGTAGTTGGTGCAAACAGTGCTACTAATATTGTGGTGTTTGCTAAATGCTGTTGCAGTTGAACAGACTGAAGCACTAGAAACCATCCAAATAGTTACATTTCATAGTTACTTAACTTGCAGAGTTAAAAGCCCTCCAGTGGTCTTCCAGTTATGGGGCAGCATACAAATGCCATCAATAAAGGACATAGGCAATTTAAAAAAAAAAAAAAATGGCAGTAAGGGTCCCAAGAACATAGTCTGATGGTACATGATGCAACCCCTTTGGAGTTAAGCAGGTCTGAGTTGGCCAGTGCCTGGGCAGGAGATCGCTGTTGGGACTGTCCGCAATGCCCAGGACCTAGCACTGCTCCAGAGCTTTGTGGTAGAAAATGCCAGCTGCCAACTTGCCCCCCCTCCCCAAACAGTAGAGAGTGTATAAAGAAAATTATGCAAAGTGGCCTTTTACTGGGGGGGGGGGTGAAAACAAAAAGCTCAAGCATTCCCAGAAATTGTCTTCTGAAATTTTTTGGCTCAACTCTCATATTGTCCCAATATGTAGGTTGTCCATAAGACCCTAAGCTTCTAAATCCTTCCTGAAGCTTAATTGATTTTGCCTCCATTGATCTGCCTAGACAAGGCATTTTACATTTCTATGGAAAGTCCACTATTATCCAGGCTCACAAACAGTAAGAAACCAAAGAATCATATTGCACCAGAGTTTATATAAAGAGCTCCATTGCTAACCCAAGACATGTTGCTCCCTGAGGGGAAGGATAAGATGGTGCATTTCCATGTGCAGAACCCAATTAGACTGGAAGCTGACTCTTACTTCGAACACCAGTGATACAACAGATCCCTCCACTACACCTGAGGGCAGAAAGCTAGCTCAGAGCAATGTAGGCTGCATGGCACACCAGGCACTGTCTTCCCCCAAGCACCTACCACCTGAGTCTTAGTTTGTCTAATGGTAGGGCTGGACCTAACAAGCTTTATTCTTCTTCTTTGAATTTATTCTAACTTACTTTTGTTCAGTGAAAGCTGAAAAGCAGACAATCACACAAGATATTTTTTTGACCCTCTGTTATTTATAATGCATAATCACAAAGTGCACATGAAATCCGATTGAATCTACTGATGGTGGGTGTAAGGGAACTGCTGATAAATAATAGAGAGCAGTGATACTGCCTAATCTAAATGGATTTGGAGACGTAAGTGGCTATGATGAAGCATTTGTCTGCAAAGTAACAAACCAAATTAGTGTACATTTTAAATTAAACCATTATGCAGCTTGGGGGAAGAGCTGCAATAAAGAGCTATTATGGAAAAAATGTTAAAGCTATCAGTCTGTTGTCAAACTGCAGTGCAAAAGGTTAACAAAATGCAGATTTGAAACAAAAAAAGAGGAAAGGAAATGATACCACTAATCTTTGTATTTATTGTTTTTACCCTTGTCTGCAAAATTGATTTCATTGCAGCTTAGCTATTCAGGCAGTTTCAACTGGCTGTGGGTATTTTACTAATATAGTTCTGTGATAAGAAAAAGTTGGCTT
This sequence comes from Darevskia mixta, assembly GCA_034641385.1. Classification (NCBI taxonomy): domain Eukaryota; kingdom Metazoa; phylum Chordata; class Lepidosauria; order Squamata; family Lacertidae; genus Darevskia; species Darevskia mixta. The sequence goes on from JAWWNH010000001.1 coordinate 15,032,309, forward strand.
TGCTATAAGCAATTTTAATGCAAAAGCCAACAAATCATACTGCCAAATGGTTTTATAGCTTAAGCCTGGATCTTAGCCTCTTACATTCAATTTAATAGAGCCGTGTGATCAATTTTGTCATTTGGGGATGACCTTGGAAGCTTGTGGGTCCCCCCCCCCAAGTGTTGAGAGATTTGGGGCACCCAAGAACTTGAGTGGTGACATGAGACAGAATTGTGGCAGCATCCAGATCAAGTGATAAAGCCGAGGCAATCAAGCAGGTCTTAGCAGCAAGAGAAATAGCAAGTGATTTCAAGCATATTTTTAAAATGGTGATTCAGTGATTGAAAATAGTTTACTCTGCAGGTGGTCCTACAATGAGCAGAATGTTAGTCAGGATTTTCCTGGAACTTTTCTTTTTCTCATGAGCTAGAAAGAAACTTGTCTCATCAGCAGCATAAGCAGATGAAATAGAAATCTTAAATTTCAGCATGGGGATGATTCTTACCAAAGTTGAAAGGTTCTCACTTGACTTAAGAACACAAGAAGAGTTCAGCAGGATCACACCAAAGGCCCATCTATTCCAGCATTCTGTTTCTCACAGTGGCCTATTGAAAACCTGCAGGCATGACATGAGGTCAATAACCCTCTTCTGCTGTGATTCTCCAGCAACTGGTATTCTGAGGCTTATTGCCTCTGATTCTGGAAGTTAGGGTTTTGTATTATTATTTTTTACCCCAGTGTGCATCACTTTAAACTTAAACATCAAACGTCATTGGCCCATTTAATTGGCCCAATAACCCAGTCTGGAGTTTATCTTGAAGCTGATTGCAGTTCCTTTCAGTGCAAGACTTAATTGCAATAGTACACTGAATTTTAAAAGCATTTCCTTTTGGTTCCCTTTTCAGCTCTTACTATAACTTCGACTGTGTAAATGCAGGCTAAACCAACCTTACCAAACCTAGATACTTTCCAGATGCTTTAGACTACATTCCTAGTCAATGCCCATGCTGGCTGATGATGATGGGAGTTGTAATCCAAAATGTCAATTGGGAAAGCTGGGCTAAACTATCAACTTTTATTGTGCTAAGGGGTTTGTCCCTTTGCCATACTTGCATACTGCATTGGCCTCCTCTAATTGTTGATAGCAATAGTCATTCAGTGAGCTGGTTCAGGCATCACGCTAAGCCAAAGTTAAACCAGGATTTATTTATTTTTTAAAACACACACACACACACACACACACACACACACACACACACACGAACCACAGGTCACCTCACAGACGATCAAAAAAATTCTGGCTTGTTTTGTGATAGTTTGGCTTGTTTCCCCCCCTGCCTACTTCTTGCCTTTTTCATATTTCATGAAAACCTTTGCAGTATCCTACCACTGGCACTGCCTCACTGCATCACCATCTCTCCTTCCCATTGACTAGCTGCAAAATCAAGGGTATGGAAATCTTCCTGGCATTCTTTGCCAGCTCTTGTCAACAGCTGGTTGTTGCTACAGGATCTTGGCGTTTCTTAGAATCATAGAAGAGTTGGAAGAGACCACAAGGGCCATCCAGTCCAACCCCCTGCCAAGCAGGAAACACCATCAAAGCATTCCTTGAACCTTTCCTTCCACTGCTCATCTTTATCCTCCCTCTTGCCAATCACTCTTAACATTGCACTGTAACATAATTTCTTCCCTGTTATATAGCACCCACACCACCCACACCCCCTTCTCCATGAAGGCTTGCTATGTGAATGTATCTCGGGGGGGGGGGGGAATCACAATCTAACTTCATTGCAAACTGCAAAAAAACCAAAAACATGGAGAGGAGAGAGACTCGTTTTCTTTCACAGGCAAGATTCTGTGCCCCAAAACTTGACACTTGTCTCTTGAGGGAAAGAGATGAAGGGTTGGACTACAGCGTGTGTGCATATATATATAGGTTTAGGGAATGTCCCAAGGGAAATCATTGTAGAGGTGCTGCTGCTCCAGCTAACATCACATCACCACCTATCTCACCCCATCTCCTATCTGCCTCTCGTCTGCTGGGGCTTCCAATATGATTTGAACTCTCCCTCCCCTTCTACTGTTTAGAATTCAGCTTGGGGGCTTTCTGGCATGTTTAGAATGCAGCCCTGGCCACAAGCCCCACTAAGCTTAATGGAATTTACTTCAGAGTAAACATGCACTGGATTGTGATGTGATGTGGATAGGGGAGGGGAGGGAAGAAATGAAGACAACAGAAATGGTGCTTTGAAGCCAAGGCAGGGAGAAGATAATCCCTCAAATGGCTGCTTATGGGGAGGAAACCTAAGATAAATTTGTCAATAGGGGGATCAGTATATACCTTAAATAATTTATCAATTTGGCTGCTCAGCGGAGGTATTTGTCTTGCTCTTAAAACATTTTTAGGAGCCCCATGCGCACGTGCACAGGCATGACTTGTGAAATTTTAACAACAGGCTTTTGAACTTGTATTTTATTTTAAAAATAACTAAAGTGAAAGCTAGTCCTCATGGAGAACAGCCTCTTTAACTTTCCTCCAGATGTTCATCTCCACTCTGTGCCCTGGCTGTGTAAGGAAGGCAAGTCGGGGTGGGGAACGTTTCCTGTCTCCAGACAGACTTAGCAGTGGTATCATCTTCAGTGACATGTCTATTGGTAGCAGCTGAGCATGGAGAGTAGTTCAACTTTTCAGTCACTGTTCGCTAGTATCTCAGGCTTGAAGGACAAACAAATAAACCACACTTAAACTGTAATTTTAAAAACTTTCCAGGTTCAAACGTAATGCCAAATCATAGTTAAGGTCAGTAAGCTATGGCTTATTTTCACTAACAAATCAGTAGGCTGAGTATACACATAATGCAAAGCCATGGTTTATCAATTTAAGGTTTATTTAAACCATAGTTTAGTGTTATGTACGAACCAGAGCAATGTGAAGAACCAATGAGTTGACAGAAATATAGGGCTCCTAAGCAACAATCACTTGTTTGAAATCTCCCACCTTCCTAGTTCCCATGTAACTTTCCAGATACACCATCCCAAGACAGATGACCTTCAGACTATTAATTAGATAAATATCTCAGTGTTAAGATAATTTTCACTGTTCTGTCTTTCCTACATTTTTATTTTAGGTTATGTTGAACAGCCTTGTATGGTACCTTGTCCATTTGATTGCAAATTAAGTGACTGGTCTAGTTGGGCCCCTTGCAGTTCGTCTTGTGGAACAGGAGTGAAAATCCGGTCCAAGTGGCTTAAGGAGAAGCCTTACAATGGAGGACGTCCATGTCCAAAACTGGATCCTAAGAATCAGGTGAGGTATATCAAGAAACCAGTAGGGCACTTTTACAGTGTATCAGATACATTTAGGGCATTCTCTGATTGATATAAACAAGACAGCTTCCCTTTAGTAAATATACTCCCTCACCTGGTCATACTTTTTCCTAGGAATACATATTGATACAGCCTTTCATGTTTATTTCAGAGTTCCTTCCTTATTCTCAAAAATACTCCAGTCTCTTTGGCATTGTGAGTAAATATTTATATCATGTTTCCGCTGTATCTCACAAATCACTAATAACAGAGTGCAATCAGCGAGACTCACTTAAAATAGTCTGTGAAGATTGAGTCTTTGAACCTATTCTTCATTATTTCCCTCCCCCCAACAAATTCAATTCCACTCTATTCTAATAAGTTTCTATCTGACAATTACAAGGTAATTTTCTAGTGTATAGTCTTATTAGGAGAAGACACAGATATAAATGAGAATATTCAGATGGAAAATTAGGAGTAAAATATTTTTCAATTAATGTTGCAATTTAATGTAATAAAGGAACTTGGCAGTTAATGCAGACAGGAGAATGTATGGGCTCATACAATTAAAAATGTTTAATGCTTTTAAAGTCTATTGAAAGAAACTCTGTATCCTACTCTTTGTGCTGGTTATTTCTAAAGAAGATGTGCTAGTATTTCCTTCATTTCATCTTTTCTGTTTCTAACACAAGCATACTCAGGAAAGTCACTTGTGGAACTTTGATTATAGCGTGCAGGTTATCTTAACAATAAGAAAGCAAAGAAAGTAAGAAAAGTGATCTAATATCACAGTCCTACAGATGCTGGAAATAAGCAACATGGAACACAATGTGACTTACTACTGCACTGTGTTCATTCTGCCTCTGGTCATGGTTTCGCTTCGGTAATGCTTTGCACAAAATAAGAGCTGCTTGCATGGGATGCACTTTTACACAACCTATTTAAAAGCAAGGTGCAATTCAAATAGCCTTTATTTCTTAGGCTTGGTTCATGCTGCACCCTGGCAGGTAGTTATGATGAAGAATCTTACTTATTGGAATTCAAGCTGAATACCCTGGGTTAGGGGCTTTAACTCCGATATTTTCCCCACAGTAGTTTGTATACATGACAGGGTGCTGGAGTGAACCTGAAGCTTGTGACCTCCCCGCCACCGCCACCATGCAGAGAAGTGTTGGTGTGAATTATGCACATACGCTCTGGTCACACAATTTGTCCATTGTGGAAGAGGTGCAGGCAGATCACAAAAGCAAGGCCTTGTTCTTTATGCACAAACATACTTTGAACCCTGGTTCATCACAGAAATTTGGGGGAAGGTATGTCAATTTCAAGGCTCACTTTTGCATTCAGGGTTCTATCCAATGCTACTCCTACTCAGAGCGGACCCATTGAAGTCCTAACTAATTTAGGTTCGTTAGTTTCAACATGTCGTCTTCTTCTTCTTCTTCTTCTTCTTCTTCTTTGGTGATCACTCGTAGCCAAGTAAGATTGTCTTCCATGAACACGGTCTTAACAGTGTCCATAGGTGACCGCGGAGGCCAATTCTGGATCCACATGTCCTTCCACAGCGGGGACATAAGTTTCTGGGCAGAAGTTGATCATGGTGAGGGTTTGCCAAACGTGCCTTCCTCTTAGCACATATCTCCCTTTCATCCTGTTCTCCAGTTGGAGTGCTCACAGGCCAATGTTTCCCAATTGTCAGTGTTTATACTACATTTTTTTAGACTTCCCTTGAGAGAGTCTTTAAACCTCTTTTGTTGATCACCAGCTTTACACTTTCCATTTTTAAGTTCAGAATAGAGTAGTTGCATTGGAAGACAATAATCAGGCATCCGAACAACATGACCAGTCCAACGAAGTTGATGTTGAAGAATTATTGCTTCAACACTGGTGATCTTTGCTTCTTCCAGTACACTGACATTAGTTCGCCTGTCTTCCCTAGTGATATGTAATTTTTTTTTGAGACACCATTGATGGAAACTTTTGAGGAGATGGAGATGATGTTTATACGTGGGCCATGTTTCACAAGCATATAGTAAGATTGGTAGTACAATAGCTAGCATACAGTAAGGTTGGTAGTACAATACCAACCCTCAGCGAAGCAAATAGGACAGGAACACGACTCTCTGCCACCTAAAGTGAAAAGAGAGACATTATCACACCTCCACCTTTTCTTTCCCCCTTCCCTTTGCCACCGTCTGGTCTTCCTCTGTTTCCCATCCCAGCTGCTGCTTCTGTCACTGCTGCACCTCAACCCTCATCCTGGCCCACTTATATTTGTTTGGTTTTGCCTCTGCAGTGGCCACAATGCCAATGAGCTTTCCTCCTCTATTCTGTCTGGGTTCACTTTGAGAAAGGACTAAGGGAGAAGGCCATTCCTAACAGCAGACATTCCTGGCAAGGTGGCTAGGCGACCTCTTCTTGGGCACAGCACCTAGAAGCTTTGTTTAAAGTTAGATAAAATTGTAAAGTTACTTGAAAGTAACTTTAATGTTTCGCCTAACATGCTGCTCACGTCCTTTCTCAGAGCATGACAGGATGGGGAGGGGGGAATGGTGGTAGTCCTGCAGACCCCTCTCATCCATGCAAAGATTCTGGAGGTCCACCTGGACTGGCAGCAAGACAAGAGAGCAGTGTCTCAGAGGATACCAATTCCTCCAACACACACATGCTTGCTGCCTGAAACAATGGTGTGAAATTGCTTTGTGATTGGGCCACCCCTGCAAGTGAATATAATGTGAGGTTGGTCACCACATTTTCTTCAAACCAACCCTGCTTTGAAAAGCTGGATTCAAATTGGCCTTAATGTTATTTGCAATCTTTCCATTTTCTACAGCTAGGTTTAGACAAAGTTTTGAAGTTTCTTATTGCTTTCTTACATATTAACATACATAAGCAATAGTGTAATAGAAACAGAGCCCAAGGAAATATGATGATGCTCAATAACATAAATAATGCCCATATCTCAGTACTTTCCCTCATGAATCTGGGAGATCACCAAACAGGTAAAATGAAATTCCACTGTAAATAATGCACAGATAATAAGCTTGAGGAAGATACAGTAAGGTACACCATCCATAAACATGGCAGAATATTTATGTCAAAATTCAAACACATTGTATTTTTTTTGTCAGCTTACTAATTTCAAAATTGTTTTAGCACCTCTTTGAATGGAATTCTTAAATTTAATGGTAGATAAACTTCATGGGAAACTATGAGACAGACACAATAGTGTTCTGTATGTCTTCACCAAGACCAATGAGACACATGAAGATTTATTTCTGTTTTGGAATCATGCCTGTGGATAGCAAATTCTGATATTTTCCAGACTGCCATTAGATTCTATTGCTACACGAAGATACCATACCATACCACCATACCACAATACCATAATGAATACCATTTCTTATTTTCTGTCAGGATGCACATATTGGCTTTGAAGTGCAACAGAGGAATAATGTTGACAACTGGATTTTATAAATTGAGTTGATACTTATATTGTGCACTCCTTTAGAAAGCTGAGAGCAGCTTATATGAAGATGCTAGTGATCTTCACCCAGACACTGATCAACTCCACACTTCCTTAGCTTCACCTTTGCTTCAGAAATAGGTACTTTTAAACCAGGGTAGCTAAAGCCAGGTTGTGCAGGCGTTGTTGGACTCCAGGTCCCATCAGTCTTGGCCACTGGCTGGGCAGGCTGGGGCTGATGGGATTTGGAATCCCTTTGGAGGGCAGCGCATTGGCTACCGCATCCTAATCCATTCACATTCATCAAGAATGTATACATAGATAGAGTGTTCTACTATACTTTAAGTCTATTAACTCTAGTACTATCCTCAGTAGAGAGAACACACAATTATTTACCCCCTTTGTGTCTTTTAAAGGTTTGAAAAGTGAAATATGTTTCCTTTTTGGGACACTCTAGACTTGGCATTCACTAATTAAAACATGTGCCCCTATGAAGAGTTTGTGCAGTAGTGTTGCAAATTCCTAGTAGTGCTTATATTGGCATGGAGGCTATTGCCACATGATTCAGAATAGAAACTTGTAATGCAGCCTGCCCTTAAGCTTATTTTCTGAGGGCTTACTGTAGATTGACTGTAGACGTCACAAGACTACTGCCGCCCTCAGCTGCTAGGGCTGGCTTGCCTGATGGTGAGAGGCTCAGCAGGTGCAAAGCTAGCAGGAGGGAGAAGGAAGCTGTAGGCCACCGCCTACAGAGGATTGAAGTCTCTCCTCTTACCTTCTCTCTCTCTTGTTTGCCTCCTTGCCACAAACAGTAGTCTCTTGGGTGCTAGTTGTGGGTTCTGCAACTATATTCAATTATCCCCATTTCTGTTGCTTGCTTCTCCCCCTCTGCACTGCAGCACTAAAAAAGAAAGAAAGAAAAGCAGTTCCATAATGGCTGAAATTTTCTTCCAGTTTTAATAAATTTCTACAAAATTAGAAAGGCAACTAGAGAAGGTCAAACTGCCTGAAAAGGGGGGGGGGAATTCACCTCATTCACTGAAGTTCAATTAGTTTGGAGCAGTATTTTTAAGAAACAAGTTTGGTCCCTGCCAAATCTCTAGTGGACAGTGTGGCATGTTGCTAGACTTGCATAGCTTGGGTGTCATAAATCAGCATGACAACAGCTAACACCGAGGTTGAACTTATTCTAACGTCTTTGTCTAGGGAACAAAGGAGCACAGTAGGATTGATGCCTTTGTTGCCCTTTGGCAGCAGGTTTAGACCCTTCTCTCTCCCCCCCCCCCCATCTTAACTTTTCCAAACTATACTAAGAAACTTCTTAAATTATCTACACGTCCATTGTAAATATTCATGTTGCTGTACTTGCTGGCTTCCCCGGGTGTTACATTGTCACTTGTGATGCAGGGCCAGCGTGCTTCCCCCCCCCCCAAGGTGAGAAAGAGGAACCACCAGGGAAGTTTTAATATGTTGTCTTTATTCACATAAATGAATGTATCTCTCTGGAGGAGACTTGAGGGGACTTGCTGTCCAGATCTGCAGCCCAGTGTCTAATAAACAGGTCGCCAGTGTAGTGACTTCCAGATGTTGTCGGGCTACAACTCTTATTGATCATGCTGTCCAGTACTGACAGGAGTTGTCTGATAACATACGGAAGCCATATTAGCTACTCCAGTCCTATAATTTCATTGAGGTGCAGGCACCTTTGTCCCCATGATGGAACAGGGGAGGTGAGATGTACAAGCTGAGCTGGATCAGGTTGCCCAAGTTCCATGTCCTCTTTCCCTCTTTTCTCCTCTATAAATATCCCTAGAGCAGGCTTAGGGCACTTTCAGATGACTTGCTTATTGAGCATTAATACTGATTTGTTTGCAAAGATATTAGACAGCACTGGCCACTTAATGGAGGTTGGATGATGATGCATCAGAGCAATTGTTATCCCACACTTTCCCAATCCCTTTTCTCATGGCAAAAAACTTCGATTTTTTGTGGAAGCAGCTCTGTTGTGCAAGACGCCTACTCAGCTATAATTATGCAGCCTGAATTTGCTGGTGTGTGATTGAATCCCACCTGAAACTAGCAACATTCAGGAAGTGAGACAATCTTCATTCAGGTTTGTCCAAGCCAAGAGCCATCCCTCAGGCCATTGCAGTGCCATGGTATATATAGGCTGAAGGGGAGAGTGAGGAGTCCGCTTACTACTATAAAACATTTACCACATGGCCATACACTGTCTTCCTGCTCTTTTTCACTTATGAGGCCAGAGGCAGCAATGCCATGGAACATCTCCATGAGCTCATCCAGATTTGTCCCACCGCTTTCACCCAGGAAAACCCAATCTTTACTGCTGAATTGGAGCAAATGTCAACCAGGTTTTTCTCAGATTGATGTTTGCTCCGATTCAGCACTTTCAGGGGAAAGTGGTAGAGGAAACAGAAAACCACTGAGGCCCATGCCTAGAAAATATGGGACAAGCAGAAAACTGCTCATACTCAAGCTTTTTAGGCACAGGACAAGGGGAAATGTAGACAATCCCAGAGTTAGAACTCGAATAGGGGTGACAGTAAGTAAAATACCCGTATAGCATGATTAAGAGATGGATCCCACTGTGCTCAGCAGAAATCACTCCCATATAGAGTGTGCACAGGACTGTGCATTTCAGCTCATTATATGATGTCTCAAAATAGTCACTGGTAGCCTTGCTTTAAGCCTTGTGTCTTGCTGCTGAAGTCATGTGTGATGTATTGATATTCTGTACAGACAGAACTTCACTTAGTTTGCTTTTACTGGGAGGGAGGTAGCAGAGAAGGAGAGAAACCTCAGGAACTATTACATGGCAGGTAATAGTGACACACATGGCCGTGCTGCTGAATATTCTGCCATGTTATCTATAATAATAAATTCCAGCTTTGGATTCTGCTGCCATATGATTTTACACTGAGCTTCTTTTTCTTTGAGCATATGGCAACATTAGTGGGGAATCCATAACTATACTCTGGTGTCCCATCATCTTTGTGAAAACTGCATTGCAATGTTTTCTCTCCGTAAATAAAGCACGCTGATGTAGGCTATCCCTGGCATAAAGGGGGTGGGAGGGGACATAACAATTTAATGGTGGAGACATCAACAAGAAAAATTTGGGTTGCATTCAGTGCAACACTAAGGCTTTGGTTCCATAAGCACAAGGATTTCTGCTGCATGATGGAACCTTCTCCTCCTCTCCTCCCTCCTGCACTGCTAAATCTGTTTTGTGAATCCAGTTGGTGCCCTTATAGAAAGCATCCAGCAATGGAAGGGGAGCCAATGAATCACCCTCCTGTTGTAGCCTCTGTTACCCCCTGGAAATGAGTTCCAGGGAATTTGGGGTTCTTCCAGGACAGAGTAGAAAGTGAGAAGACTGTAAGGGGGGATTTGGCAAGAATGTCCTTCCCTTTTCCTGCATTAGTGGATGCCTCTGCTGAGCTAAAAGCCCTTCTGTGAGTGCATCTGAACCCGACCCAATAGCAATCATGTATAGGTGGAGCATCATGCATGCCAATCTGTTCGATACATTGCTCTTAATCTGCTTTAGTGATGGTCTTATAAAAGTCAGAGTTTAAGTGGTCTTTATGCCTTGTCTTGAGATCTCACACTGTGATGAGTGAGAACTAACAGGCATGGTTCCTCAAGCAGCCGAGTATATGAATGTGACATATTTCTAAGTTGTCAGCATTAGACAGAGGATCTCATTAAAAGTTTAGAGCCCAATCCCAATTATAGCTCAGAGTAGTTGTCAAATGTCATAGCCATGTCTGAGGTGTCCAGGAAATAATTTCTCTATAAGAGAAGAGGTAATTTGGTGTCATAATGGCCAGGAATTCATTGCACGCAATAATATCGAGACCTTTCACTGCCTTTTCTTGTTCTGCATACCTGGGCTTATGGAATGCCACTAAAGGTTTTCAGTGCACTGAACTTTCTCTCTAGTTAAAATCATTTGTGGGTGTGGCAAGGTGAGAGAAGAATCTTTATTTGTTTCTCCAGCATTCTTTTGACTACAATTAAGGACAGGTGATGACATGCATAAGACATCTATTGTCCACTATCTTGAAAACGCAGGGCCTTTATATTTTCTCATACAGGAGGGGGAATGCCTGCATATGCTGCAGTGTGCCTTGAGCATTTTCCTGCACAGAAGGGACAAAGAATCCCTCCTGGATTGGGGCCCACACATCCTATTTCTAAGTGTAAGGGAACTGTTCAGGGTCTGCTTACCCTGGTGTGACACTGTGATACTACAGAGATGGCTATCAGTAACTGAGAAGGGGGGACCTTAACCCTTTTCTCACCAGAATCTAGACTATAATAGGTTACAAAATAATAATCTGATTGACAATTTGTTTATTAACTGCTTTCCTTACTAAAGTGGCCCACAGTGACTTACAAAAACAGTATAAAGACTAAAACTAAACGTCACACATTTTTCATAAAATCAAAGGTTAGAAATTAGGCAGCTGATCAGAGTTGTGTCCCTGTTTATGTCATAGCTCCCCCAGAGCATATTCATTTTTATCAAGGTTGCCCACACAGTGCAAATACCTGTGAAACATATCTCATCCCTATCCATAACACTATAATATACTTACGGTGCAATCCTATGCATGCCAATTCCAAAGTTCAATGAGTCCCAGCTAAGTGTCTTTAGGATTCCAGCCTTAATGGATTTCAAACATTGTACAGATACACACATAAAGGCATAAAATTATGTTATAATTTGATCTCATAAATCCTCTCCAAAGGATATGTCGCTTGCTGTTGTTTCTAGGCCTAGATTGCGGTAAATACAGCACCTGACAAATGCCTCCTCAGTCATATATTACTTTGGGATGCTATTCACAGGCAGATTAGTTTTTTGTTTTATTTGATGTTTTCCCATCAGCTAATAACAGTTACTAAATCTGGACAGCAAACAGAGGATTTATATAATTTGGAACGCGTACCTAGAGGAAGTAAACATCAGATAATGGTTACTTCAACAGCAAGAAGACCAATAGGCATTCATTAGAAAAACCTAATGGAAGAATTAGCTATAATTCAGAGCATCTCGGTGGGAAAGTCTGAAAACTGTGTATAGAAAAACAGGTATTAAGACAACCAGTCTGCAAGTAAGCCAAAGAAAATTGGCTTCATAAGACTGTATTGCGTGCAATTTTGAAGAAAATGAATTTACTAGCAAATATTATGCCATTTCAAAAGAATAATCAGAACAGTTAATGATTGGTGTGTGAGTGTATGTGCATCTCTGTTTGTTTCATTGTGTATATATAGGTACAGAAGGAGATGTGATAGACAATCAGCAGTGCAAAGATAGCATAGTTTTGCCTAGAATCCAGAGATTCTTGGCTTCATTTTAATGACAAAGCAAGGTTGGAAGATCTGGAAAAAACATTAGCAGTCCTGAGTAAAATCTTACTAACCAGAGTGACTTCTTACCAGGCCAGAGCAAATTGTGACATCAAGCCAAATGCAGCACCAACCATTTATTTTTGTGGTCCGCCAGGACTTGCACACTGTTCTGTTTGCAGTCCCAGAAAGATGGCAAAAACAGAAGGTCCCTGATAAGGTGGACCACAGGCATACTAGTCTCCCCTCCCCCCCCCCCCCAAATAAATGCTTTTATGACTTTCAGTCTTTGAGTGGTTTCCAACTTTGAGTGGTTTTGGTCAGAGTAGATCCATTGAAATCTGAGCACATGACTAGGTTAGGTCAACGAACATCAGACTCTGATGTGTCAGAGGTAAGTTCTTATTACCTGTGATCTAACACATCAGTATTGTAGTTTGTGTAAAGCTTTTCCCAAAGCAGCGGGATTAGCTTACTTGGCTTAACTGGAAAGCTTAGTCATGATGCTTGTGTGAACTGTAATGTTTTGTCTTGCCAAATATTAGAGCACACAGCTAGGCAGGCAATTGCAAGTCTTTTTGTGTTTACGTATATATTACATACTGTATGTGTGTGTGATATTTTCATGCAGAATGTTGAGGATTGTTAGTTGCCTTGAGTATCTTAGTAGTTATTGCTCAATTTGTGACTATGCATATGTTAGCATATTCAAGTTTGATGCTATTTTTTATTTTTTTTATTTTGCTCTATATTTTAAATGTTAACATCTTATTTTTGGGTGATGTGCTTCAAAATTTCCAAAGAAATAGGCTGCTGTTTGCAGATATCTCAAGGACAATTCATTGTGGAACGTGTTCCACTGCAGGGTTTCTGGGACTCCATTCAACCATGAACACTTTGGAAGCATCTCTACCATCGAAAGAGAGCTAAGCCCCATTGCACACACTCAGTCTCTTGCAAGCTCTTGCATTTGGAACATGGCCTAGATCTCTCAAACGTATTGTAGGATAATATGTCCACAGTGGGCTGTAGATGCTTACCTCCTTGAGATTCTGCCAAGCTGCCTGTCTGTGCAGATACATACATTCATAGTGCAATAAATAACAATATGACACTGTAATTCTTGAGGCTGGCGTAACTCTTAACTATTTTGATCAGACTTTGCACAGCTTGTGACCATGTAGCTGAAATCAGTCATGCAGCCTCTCAGGTTCTCAGTAAGCCCCGCAGTCTCTGGAGCAATACTAGGGTGGGCAGCAAAATCAAGAGCCTTAATGAGGTGCCAGGTAGGCTGCCATATGCTGTCAATGGGCTGCATTCAACTTTATGGGTCTCTTAGCCACGCAGACCTAATTTAGCTATATGTACACAGGAAGCTGCCTTATAATGGATCAAAAGGTTGGTTCACTAGTGCAGCTCTCCAGTCTCTCTGGCTAAGGCCTTTCACAAGCTGCAGTCATTTAAGTGGAGATGGCAGGGTCTGAAGCTAGGGCCACATGCATGCACTCTGCCACCGACCTAGATTAGCACCTATTAATTCACATTATGCTAGTTATCTAATTTAATGTCATATTGGACTCAAGTGTAAATCATTGTAGCAGAGTATCTTAAAATGTTTTCCCTTAGTGTGCTTATTTTAATGAGAAAACACGAGCCTTAAACCATTTCATAATTAAGCAAATCCCAAATCTTCTGAAATCTCTTCTGTTCTGTCCCAGATAGCTATACTGATGTAAGACCAAGGAGGCCACTGTTTTGGGCTCCTGAAACATAATTGTATTCCCCCAGCAGGTGCTGCATTAGCTTGAAATACCTTGGCCGTAATGCTATAATCAATAACCTATGTGGATTTTGTAATAAACTGTTAAATGAGCTTGAGTGGATAACAAAATAGAGATTTGGGCAGATGGTATTAATGGGGATAACAAGTAAAAGTTCTTTTGCAATTACATGGTCTAAAGTCGGTGAAAACTGTTTCTTCAATTAACACTTCCAATCAACCTCATATTAAATTCAGTTAATTAAAACTTTTAGTAATCCTCACACAATAGAGGTTAGCACCATTAGCTCGAAGACAAAACTGGATGTTCCATGAGATGCAAGAAATGATATTATTATGGAGGAGTACAGGACCCTTAATCAATTAAACAGTACTTTGTTATTTTTTTGTATGTCACTTTAACAAAAGTGTATAGACTTGTTCTTTCAATGTATGAATGACAATGTATTATCATTTATTGGTATCTACGAAGGCACACCTTTGAGATGTCTCTATTGATGCACATAATTTATTTAGGCATGTCAAATTGACAGTGTTGCCAGAGACCATCAGTCCGTTCCTATACAGTTTCCAATACAGTGCAATGTGTGATGGAGGCAGGAGATTCCCCTTTCCCTTTTAAATGAATTGCTATACCTTTTCTCTCAGTGTACACTATTTCCATTTCATTATCTAATTTGTTTGCATTTTTTCAGATTGTTTTAAAACTCCTTGCAGTGCTTTGCCTAAATCACAACAGTTTTGGTTACCTTTGCTGAAGGCAAAAGCAAGAAAGAAATTGCAACACTTCACTGTATCCTCCTTATCAAAAAGAGCACCTTTCATTTGCAAGATTTACCCCAAAAAATCATCTGTGCACCTACCTCTTTAATTGTGATTGAGCAAGAGAACAAACAGGCAGAACAAATGAAGGATATAGCACAACCCATGTATTACATTGACATATTTGGTATATAGACTATAGAGAATGAATGAAAGGATTTGAGGACTGATTCCTCCTCCCAGTAGTTACCTGGGACTGCCCTATAACCAGGATGGCGAACCAATGTAGGACTCATTTCCCATCAACCCCAGCCAACATGGCTGATGGGAGCTGTAGTCCAAAAGTATCTGGAGGGCCACAGGTCCCTCACCTGCATTTTATAATGCAAAATTTGGACATTGTTATTTGGAAAATGCCATAGCTGCATGAAACCATCAACATCCTGATCCAGCAAGGGAGATTACCACATGAAAATTGGGCTTTTCCCAGATAGCCAATGTGCATGTGGATCTGAACATCCTTGTTCAGGCCTATTGAACTGTTTGGGTGCTATTGCTGAAGTGCATTCCTACCGAGAGCCACAAATTGACCACAGCACCTGTGTGTGTATCTGCTCTGTCTGCTGTCCAAGTATTAATAGTTGATGGACAACTTCAAAGCCCCTGCTCTACCTTTCTCATGCTTCTTTGCCTTTAAACTGGACTTAGCCTGGATTCCTTCTTGCAGCTATTCAAATCAAGGGTTGTCCTCTGTAAAGTTGTGCATATGGGCATCCTAGTTCCCTGCTTGCCTAATCCCAATGCCAAAGCGATTACTTCCCACACCAATTTCCCAGTGGCTGAGGCAACGCTGGCATGGAAAGGGGTTGTTTGGTAGCTCCTCTTACTTGACTTTATATTACTGTATAACCTGTACCTAGACTGTCACACTTCAGTCTAAAATTCTCTCTAGAAATCTTTATTTGTAGAGAGAAGCATTCAGCTATGTGAGTCATCCACCTATAGCCTGAAGTTGTGCAGTCAAGATTCCTGTTTACCACTTCATCTCCCACATGTGAGAAATAGATTGGTTGTCTTGTTAACTCATACTGGCACCTTCTGAGCCTTTGTCTGCTTACTCAGAAGTAAGTGCCATGAAGATCAGTAGAACTTCCTCCCTCATTAGTAGGTTTAGTACTGCTGTGCTAATATAAGAATGCAACCCATGCCAGCAAAAAAAAAAAAGCATCAAAAAGCACAACAAATTATCACAGTAGCATGCCACTTATTTAAGTGACTATTTCCATATAAAATAATTTATTGCACAGATTGGAAAGCATCAAATGCTTCCCTAGCATTCCAGTGACTGGCATGCCTCTTTGTTCCTACTAGTACCTTGGGAATTCTTTTCCCTTTTCAGTGAAAGGTTTTAGGGCAAAAAAAAAAAAAAAAAAAAAGCCCACCACCTTTTGACACTTTGACAGCTTACAGATTCACATTGGAATATTGTTATCTTTTTCATGATACAATCGCCTGCAATGTCATCACAACATAGGGTGAGCTGAGGGGGGTGGAGCTCACGATGTGCTCTCTGCAAGATGTGTTTTATAAAATGCACTGATGATATACATGCCAGTAATTTCTAATGAACCTAAGTTGGTCAACATGAGTAATTGCTTTTACACCAACACCAAACCCCCCCCCCCATTATTTCTGTTTTCATTACAGACAGTAAAGGGGGCAATTAACTCTATATTTTTAGAATCAGGAATCTAATATTTTATATATGCAGTGGTTGTTCTCAAACTGTGAATTGCTTCAATTAATTTGCCATATAATCATTTTTATTTCTGGCATTGGTACAGTTTGACATTAAATACGCTTTGCTGGTTTCATAGCTTTTAATCTACATCCTCTTCCTGTTTATATTATTGCTGTTGGATTTGACTTCTAAAACCTAAACATTTGTAAAATTGGGTGCCAATCTAAAATTGCTGCAAGGCACATAATATGCCCTCCGCTACCTATACCACTCATCATAGAATAGTCTAACCCCCTGCAATGCAGGTATCTTTTGCCCAATGTGGGGCATGAACCCACAACCCTGAGATTAAAAGTCTCAGGCTCTACCATGTGAGCTATTATGTAGGTGTGGAATCATGTCCCTGAATGCCACCCCACTTCAAAGTCTCCTTGTGTGAGCAATGCAAGCACATTAGGGAGAAGAGTCCTCAGTCCTGCTGAATATTTGCATTCCACAGAATTCAAGTATGTTCACCTGAGATCAGCTGGACTTCCCTCACTGTGTTAAGGACTGCAGCAAGAAACTGCCATCCTGCAGCTGTTTGCGGCCACAAATGTCCTAGTGATTACAATAGGAACTAGGGACACATAACTCTGAACATGACTGAAACCCTAAGAGTACAATCTAGCATATTTAAGGTTCCATTGATGAGATTTAAACGGATCTAATTGTGCACTAGATAGCACCCTCTGGGCAGCATCAATTACATAGCTTGCTCTGTCACCCACCATTCATTTCATAACTCCCTAGTGCTTTGTGGATTATTCCTTGAACATTTTAAAGAGCCGGTTTCTGGCAAAACACGAAGATGGGAGAGCAACCTTTACCGTTTTGACAATATCAAGGAACTTAGTTTCTTATTTTCAAACCTGGATGTGTAATTAATTCCGCATAATGGTACTTATTATAAATTTAATGGAAGCTATTTTTTAATGGGACAGTTTAATATGCTTGTGTGTTAAATATACACAGGTGCTCAAAATGTATTTCATTTGACCCATTAAACTATCAAAGGTAGTTGTGCTTGAGTTCCATCATAAATTTGTGAGCTATAATGTTTCACTGATAGCCCCCTAGATCCCATACCCTGCTGTAACAGCCTGTAACTATCTACCCAGGCGAAAAGTGAGTAGCGCACTCTATTAGTGGTGCTCTTGCAGGGCATTTGCTTGGTTTCCAGGAAGAGCCAGCCAAGACGGACTGCTAATAATAGACACTGTGTCTGACTTTACCATCAGCCCCACAGGAGCTTAAAAGGAATGCCGCCTAAGGTGGCAGACCTGCTACTGCCAGGGTCACCACCAGTAGGTTGACACCAAAGGAATCTCTTTGGGAGACACTAGGGCAAGAACAGCACCCCTTAGTAATTTTGATGCATTTATTGGGCTGAATGCTCGGTGAGAGGCAGGAGCAACCGGAAGTGTGTGTATGTGTCTAACCTAGCCTTTTGGTAACAGAGAGAATTGCTGGGGAATTATGACCTAGTACATACCCTCCAACACGTCAAAGGCAAAAACCGGGGTGCCATTTTCCCATTTTTTCTTACAAGACGATGGCGACAATTTTGGACATTGTGCTCTCGCACAATTTCACACCCTAATTCCCCCCCCAAAGTGATTTATTTGGGCACAGCATCCAGAAATATGTGTTTGGGGGCACTGCCTGAGCTTTTGGGGGGAGGGGGGATTGTGGTGCGAAATCGTACAAGATCATGGTGCCCAAAATGGCCGCCATCCTCTCATAAGAAAAAACAGGATGTCCCGGTTTTTCTGGGATACTTGCAGGGTATGGTAATGAGGGCATGAAAACCATTCAAGGGCACATATGCAGGATGCATGGTTTGTGGTAATGTAATATGTGTGTTGTGTCAGGAACATTTTATTCAGAATTTTGAGATTTTGGTGTCCATGTGAATGAGTCAGGCTGTGCCTGAGAGGGGAGAAGGCTGGTTATGCCCCTGTAGAAGTGATCACAGGTAGACTTTCTAGAGGGAGGGTGAGAGGCACAAAAGATGTCAACTGTCTCCTACCTACTTCGTGGGCCTCCTGACTTGGCACTGTTATTTTACGTAAATGCCGGGTCAGTCCATAATAACGCCTCACTCAACTTTGACTTGATTGCTCAATGTGATTATAAAATTGCATGTTGTACCAATGGCATATTATTACCTTTTTAATGACTGATATAAAAAGAGACACATATTTCACTCAAGTAAGTTTCTTCACTGTGCATATCCCCCCCCCCCCCGGGAATTGTTTTCTGAAAATCTGGAAACCCTACTGTAGATAAATATTCGCTCAGATTTAAAGAAACAAAACTTGAGATCCCTTCTAGAATTGAAAATCTGCCGTAAAGTGTAGTGCAGTGCATGCCAGTTGTATAGCATACTAATTTTTGCCATCCAAATGTAAGTGAAGACCTTAAAACTGCTCCTGTCACTTAGTTTGAGGGTTTCACTCTAATCACTCCTTGCAGGGGTAGCCACTTGTAAGTTTTTCTATCTTAGGCTATATCACCTTAGGCTCTTCACCACTGGTTAATGATCCAGGCCAATGTGGGTAGGTGATAATTATGGATGGTGCAGATGATTGCAGAATTCCTGCTTCAGCTCTGACACAGAGTCACTGTCTGGGCAAGGGTGTCTGCTGCAGTTCCTTAATCACTGTGGATGGACTAGTACTTAAACAGCAGATGAAGATGTAAATCTTGGATGCATTATGCTGAGTTTTTATATTTTATATGTAAAACTAGATGTCAAGGAAAGGTGTGCTGGCTTATTCTTCTCCTTGACATTTATGTGGAGACAAACATTAAATCATCTGAGCTCCTAACTACACTCTGAGTAAAATTCAAGCACAGGCTTCTCATCTATGGGCTGTTAGAACTAGGTCCATCACAGAGGAGTGACTGGAGCAGGTGGAGGGACAAGTTTGTGTGGTGCCAGGGAGAGACTAATGAAAGTGTTGCTATCTTGGCACTGAGCAGATCGAGAGCAGCTTAACATTGACAATGGGATGCAATGCATCTGTCCTCATCCCGCTTTCTGGGCCTCATCACAAGTCCTCTGCCTTCAGATATCAGTCAGTTGCTACTTGAGCAAGTAGTAAAGGTCCTCATCAGATGTTATTATTAGTATTATTTACTTATTAAATTTGTATACCACCCTTCACCTGAAGATCACATGGAGGTTACCAACAATATAGGCCCTACTAAAGTAGAATTCCAGTTGTATCAGAGGAGCCACATGCATAGGTTGCATTGTTAACCTATCTAATATTGCTGTCCCCACAGCCCTATTCAGGTCTGATCCCAAATCTTGGAGGCAATTACTAAGCGGTCTTATCCCAAGTCAGACCATTGTTTGTCCAGCCAAGCATTGCTTTCTTTGACTATCAGCTGCACTCCGAGAGTCTTGTGCAAAGGTCTTTCCCATCACTTTCTACATACTTTCTTTACCACTGAACTTAGAACAGAGAGATTAGGTAGTTGAAATAATCCTTGGCATTATGCTGACCGTTGGAAGAGCTCTGTACATTACACAGGTGTGTGCTTGAGCAGATGAAGGAGGAACTCATGCAGCAGTTGAAGGACCTTGCTTGGTCTCTGAGCACTCGGGGGAAGCCTGTGCTAAGTCTGTTGTAATGTATTATGGGCTCCTTTACACATGCCGTTGCCCCTCTGCAAGTACGCAGAGGTATCAGGGGTGAGGTGTACACCCATGTACACATGTGAAAATCATGCAGTTTTACCACTGATGGTTGTATTAGGAAGTTGGTGCAGACTGTGGCTTCCAAATCAGCGCTACCAACCTATATACATAAAATGGAACTACTTCAAACTTCATTCTGCCAAACTTTTTATTTTATTTTTTAAGCTGCCTATCACGACAGTCGGGTTGTCTGGCACATGAAAGTTGCTGATACGTTTAAAGTCATTTGGAAGTAATGTATTGTCTGTGGCGTTAGCTTATGAAAATGCATGATTAAATTACTCTGGCATAGTTCTTATTATGATAAATTGTCACACATCCCTGCTTGTTTTAATTTAGCCAGGATATTCTTTGGGGGAACAGATTGTGTGCTTGTGCATGATGAACCAATGCAGGAAGGTCCTTTGGGCACTACTATAATACAAATCACAAAATAAGGGCTTCTTCACAGTTATTAAGTGTATTCACCCCAGAGTCTTTCTGCGCTAAAAATGAAACTCAGAACTCACACTACCTGCTGAAGACTCACATATTGTTTTGCAGTTAAATAGTTGTAGATCATGCACAAATGCTTTAAAAGATTTTGATTGCAGTTATAAGTATGACTGCCTATAATCCTGCCTATATATGTGTCTTGTATACATAATGTAGACAAAAAACTTGCATTTGTGACCTTGTCCATGCTTACTTGGAGCTGCATCCCAACTCATTAAATTGAGTTTATTTCTAAGTAAATAATGATAATTAACATTTGTCTGACACTTTAAATTAGGAGTGAGGAACATCAGGTCCAGGTTCCAAATGTAGCCCTTCAGGACTAGCTCTCTCTCTCTCTCAGAACTCTCCCTCCCCTCTGGCTCCACCCACCACTGAAATACAGCACCCAGAAAATTCCCCATGAGATACATTGGCCCTTAGACCACGTGTTCAAAGTGTGCAATCCTAACAAAAAACCAAGTTAGTATTACTGCCTACCTTGTTAAAGGTTGGAGGTTGGGGAGGGAGGGAGCATGGCTTGCTTAGGTCTGCCTAGTGATTTCACAGCAGAAGTGAAGCCAGAGAATTTCTGATTCATAGCTCAGTCTCTTAGCCACTACTCTGCAACGGCTGTCTTTGGGTTGCATCAGACTAAGTCACACTCAAAAGGAAAACCCCATTGAAATCAATGGACCTAATTTAGGCATGGTTAACTTAAGCCTGATGATGTCAGTGGTTGTTTTTGTTTGTTTGTTTGCTTGTTTGTTTTTGAAAGGATGACTCTCTGTTAATACACAGGGCTGCAACTCTATTCTGCTCTTGTTCTGCTCTTATTCATGCAAACAGTGCATTTTGAGACATTCATGGAAATATTTCAGAGGATAGTGCATTTGGGATAAGAGCATGTATTATTTACCAAAATAGTTGTCAACAAAACAATGGGAAAGTGGCAAACAAGGAGATAAAGCAAGTATAATGCAAGGCATGAAAATACAAAGGCATGGTACCTGCAAGCTGATATTAAATGCTGGATGGTTAAATGAGGAGGTGCAGTTTTTCTGTTGGTAGTAAACCAGAGGAACAGCCACTACATTACAGGTGTAAACACCATGCCTGCATCGTGGGTGAGGTTCTGTTTAGTAACAGGGAAATGGCTTTTGTGTGGTTGTGCAGTCTCTCCCCTCTTCATGTGTTTACCTAAGCCATTTGCAGAAAGACCGAATAGGACTTAGGACATCTGCTTTCCATGCTTCATCTGCCACATCTGAAGAAGGAAGTCATCTTCCAGAGAGTAAAAGGCATAACCTGTTGCCATTACATGGGTGCTCTTGGTGACATGTATGTCTTTTTTCTTTACTTTTCTGTAACATCTGAGACAGATCTTACCTGTCTAACCTCTTTATAGTTTCTTAACCTCTTTATAGTTTCTTAATGAGCTCTCCAGTAACTTCTCCGAGTGCAGAAAAGCTTTGCTGGCTACCATAAAACTCAAGGTGGATTCTCTGAGTGGCTGCAGTCCATATTGCATCAAGTGTAGAAAACAGCAAGTGCAGAAGCTGGTCAGTCCTGCATCTTCAAGCACTAGTCTCACCTGGGGATGCTGATATAATATGAGGGAAAACAAACTACCTGCAGCCTGTGAGTAGGATTCTCTCTTGAATCTAACACACTAAATTACAATCATTGCTCCTGGAGAACTCCTAATAATCAGGGGCTATTCAAATGTTATCCTTGCCAGATGGGAGCTGCTTTCACCCCCCAAGCACTACATCTGTACATCTGGGATAATATTTAAAAGAAACTGAAGGGAAAAAAAGAGGCAGGCAAAAGTAGCACAGAAATAGTGTGTTTTATTTACAAAAGTGCTGCAACTTTCTGTTATTATGCTGGATGTGTTTCAAGTACAACTCTTCATCAAGGACAGTAGTTATTTATTGTCGCCTGTGAAGGAGTTTCTTTGCCCTTTGGGAGAACAATCTATGAATAAGCTACACAATTTTTTTGGCACTTGTGAGGTTCACTTCTTTGAGAGTTTTCATTTGTTTTGAGGTGGTGCTGCCTATTTTCCCTGACATCTTTTTAAATGACTCAGCCATGTCGTCAGGAGCCAATCTTTGTAGGTTCTGGCTACGGAATCCATGTCGTTAACCCCCCAGGCAATATAGGTCACTTGTATGTCTAGACAGCCATTGTTAGCCATTTGTGCTGTGGATCAGTTCTTGTTCATCACTGCTAACTGGACAAATGGCGTTTTAAAAGCCAGGTCTAGCACACAGCAAACTCGCATGGTAAAGTGTCTTGAGTCATCTTTTTGTTGAGATAATCTGTGCCTGACCTCAAGCACACAAAGACACTTTAAACATAAATATATTTTAACTTATTTTTTATTAAAATGTGTGCTAGTTAAGTATGTTCTTTATTCCTTGGCAATATGGTAGTGTCCAAAAATATGTGCTATCTAAGTTGGGCTGCATAATCTACCCATCTAAACACTCTCAATATTTTGTGAATGACTCCTCAGACTGTTTTACTTCGATTTTGCCACTATTCTAACTGCCCTACACTGTATACTAAGGACTATTGTAAGTGAATTTTATTTCCCCTTTATTCAGAGGTGGGGAAACTGGACTTCCAAATGTTGTACAGTTCCAAATTCGATCAGCTCCAGCCAGCACAGATAATGGTCAAGGATGATAGAAGTTGGTAGTCCAGCAATATCTGGTTCTCCATCCTTTTCTTAATAAGTATTCTTCTTGTCCTGTTATGTGTGTTCTTGCCTGTGTGGTTTTTTTTAAATCCACTTCTTGTGAAAAAAAAGAACGTGCGTTTTCCATGCAGAATGGTACTACTACTTATCAAACCTTTATTAGGCATTTTACAGATAAAACCGCGAGAGATAGAATCACGTACAGGAGCCTTAAAGTATATACAAAGAAGCAACAGTTGAGTACGTAGGCTGGTTGTATGTATGTATATATATATATATAAAATCTAGAATTTCTTTCTGTTAAACTACTCCTTGGGGCACTGCTGCCAAAAACTCGGCTATCCCCGCAGTCACCCTTTGGTCAATGTCGGACAAACAGAATCCAACACTTCCACCGTGCAGAGGTTGCAAACCACCCAGGAGGGGGGACAGCACACGTTCACGCAGCATACTGTGCAGTGGACAATGAAAGAGAATATGCTCTACAGTATCCGGGACATTCAGGGAACATCTGCAGTATCTCTTGTTTCTGGGAATGTTCTGATATCTACCCCTAACAAATGCCGAGGGAAAGACATTCAGTCGGGCCAGCATAAATGCCCTACGTTGGGCTGGGATTATTAACTTAGTAACATAGTTGACCCTGCTATCTGAGATATTTAAATCATAGAATATGGGAGAGCAAACTCTATTTACAGCTGCCGCAATGTTTTGTCTCTCAACATAGGATGGTACTATAGCATCAGAAATGATTACAAACACAACAGTTACAGGTAGGTAGCCGTGTTGGTCTGCCGTAGTCGAAACAGTTGCTCCTAGCAATTGTAACGGAATGCCTTACAGTTTCATAGTTGCTTCTGGAAGGGAGGAGGAGGTCTTTCTCAGTCTCACAATAAGCAGCAAATTGGCTTGGTACCTTGTTTTTCTCAGCCGGATGATATTTATGCTCACAGGCGCAAAAAAACAAAAAACCTGGCTTCTAAAAATTGGTTTTGACTGACTCAACACCCATGCATGTTTTCTTTCCAATCAAGATATTTGATGAATAAAAAGTTTCTATAGCAACAGGTTAAAAAAGAAGAAAAGGATCTGCTTCTAGGATTTTATCCGGCGTATGATGAAAATACAAAAAAAGAAAAGAAAAAGTAGCTCTGTTACTCTGATTTAGTTGGTGTGGCCGTCTGTAGATTGTTGCTCATCAGTTCTGATTGCTTGGAGATGACAAAAATTAAGCTGGAGAAGAAAGTGAGTTCTTAGGGTTGAGACCACCAGTTCCCATCAAATCACTGACAAACATTTCAGAAGAATAGACTGATGTGACCACAGACAAAAAGAAGTGGTGAGAACAGTTTTTAATGGTACAGAATTAAGGATTCAGGACAGCTACAGCCATTCCTTTCTTTTCCCCCCTTTTTAAAGCGTCTGTCTCTTTAAAATTATATTTTTATTAGAAGTCTGCAAAATTCTTAAAATAAGAGTTTTTTAAAAAACTATTTAAAAGAGGGAACTACAATGGAAGAGCAAAGTTACAGATTAAACAAAATGGACATATAGATGAAAAATGTTAAGGGCATGCAGTTATGCAACAGGCAGGTCCATCCAAAGGTTTCAGGACAACAGGGTTGACTTCTACAAAGGACCAGTGCTCAAGGCAAAGTGATGTACTTCAGAAGGGGGTGCAGCTACGGGATATAGTTAATGGTAGGATTTGGTTCCTGAGTGATGCCACGAGACTTTTAAAAGTGTTGCCCTTTCTGGAAGGCACCAATAGGGTTCTGCTTCAGATAGCAAAATATCTAGAGCTAGCATTGTCATAAGCAATCAATGGATAGCATTTTGCTTGAAAGGGATTTGGTTTTTAGCCATTCTTGGAAACAATTCTCCAGGCAATATACATTGCATGGAAGAAGAGGGAAGGCTGAGACCACTGGCCCTGACTCTGCAGTTATGTCCCCCTCTGGTCCTACCACACACACACACACACACACACCATCCACACATCATCATCATCATCATTCTTGTATTCGACAGTCAGAAGAATACATTTGTACAGAATTAAAAGCATCTGAGAGGACATTGAAAAAAGGAAACATAATCCACAATAAAATGGAACTAAACAATTAGCCCCATATTGATACAATCAATTAAAATCTTGCGACGCTTAGAAGCTAAAAAAAGAAATTTATCCACCAGGGAGGCTGTATTTCTAGTAATATTATTCAGTAAATATAAAATCTGTCTTTCTCTGGGTAGAAAGCTAGATTGACGTAAAAGTGGAGTTATAAGATTTTGCCTAAGTTCTACATAGAGAGGACAAGACAGAAGGATATGTTCGGTAGACTCAACCATGCCCATAGTACAATGACAGGTTCTCTGGGCGTATGGAACTCCCTTGTACCTTCCCCACAATACCGCGGAATCAAGGGTGTTTAGTCTAGCCATTGTAAGAAGTCTGCGGTATTCCACATAGTGGATTTACGCGAGATGGGGGGCTGGTGTCATTTGATATATCTGGTCCCCTAAGAACATCCCTGGTTTCACTTGAGCTATGTCCTCTTGTCTGGCAATATTGCTCAATCTCCGGGAGATTGCAGTTCTAGCTACACGTTGTTATGATGGTGTTTCATATTTTCATTCAAGATGGCAAGGTCTCACATAGCAACCAGTGAAATCTAGCACAAAGTTTCAAGCAGCTTGCACTTAAGTGGTGCAGTGTTGAACTTTTAATCCATTGTGATCCATCATAGCTGCTCTACTGTGTACTTGACAGTTGCTGTGGTCAGTGGTTCTGCAGGGTCCAGATTAGCAAATAATACTAGCACCTTTAGATTTAGGAAACTGTAGATTTTTAACATTTCCAAATTCTGTTAGGAACAGAATGCCTGCTCTATAATCTTGTGATTTGTGAAGAAATGTCGACTCTGATAAATCTGAAACCAATTGATTTTTGTTTTTGTTTTTGTACCATGAAAATTGGATAAGATTTGCTCTCCTGGTAATGATTGATCTCTTTCTTCAGAACACAATGTAGCAATTTATTTAATTTTTTTATTACTAATCTTTAATCTAGTGTTGTGTTTGTTGAATGCAGCAGACAGGATGTCCAAATAGGCTGTGTTCAACTGGACAATAATTGGAATAATTTTTTTAAGACACAATTTTATTTATGTGCTCATTTGTTTCCTTGAGCCCATTATATTGCTGAGTTATTGGATGACATGGTGATTTGATTGCAAATGGCTAAATGACCTTCTGTCAATCCAGTCTGACTTAGAAAACAGTGTTGTCACAAAATCAAGAACTGATGTCTCTTCTTCATTTGTTGCAGTTGCTTAGATCATTTGACATGGTAACCTGAAGATCACGATAAGTTATAAGAACATCATTTTTGAATGGCCCTAGGAATGCTCCCTGCCATCTTAGACAAGGACTTGCAGAGGAGAAAGAAGTTGTGGGGTTAATATGGTGACAGGGAGGGGGATCCAAATTTCACATGCAAGAGGTGTGGTAATGGAGTTACAGTAGAGACCTGTCCATTTTCTCAGATAGCTAAGGCCCATGTACTTCCATAACTAAGCATCCTTAACCCAAGGCCTCATGTATTCAGATGTGTAACAGCATTGTTTTAACAAACAAGTTATTGTAAAAAATAAATAAAGCAAGCAAACCAATCAACCCTAGATTAGTTCACAGTTCTCAACAGCCCTATGTAGGCTCCTTCAGATTATAACTAGGGCAATCTGGAGAAATGCCCTGTTTCCAAGGTACCTTCTTCCATCTCCAGGTCACTTTTTAGAATCTCAGAGGGTTCAGTTATGACAACCCCCTCTTAAACTGGGGGAAGTTGTTTATAATGCTCTGAGGTAATATCCCTACTTGTAGCATAAGGGCACTCAAATGCAACTTTGGCATTAAATTAAAAAAACAAAACAAGCAAACAAAACAAAACAAAAACCATTGATGCCCCTGTCTGCAGTTCAGATGTACCACAAAGATTATTGACATGGCTACTAAAGAGGCATAAGAAGAGGATATGTCTAAAATGTGATATTCTAAGGGCTGCCAGAAGAGCTCAGATTTACCTCTGTCTTTACAAACTTCAGTGGCAAGTATGGCTTTGTGATACTTACTCTGCATCAGATTCTGAATCATCAAAGCTGCTCCATGACATTTTGCTGCCTTAGGCAAAGGACAAGATGGCACCTCCTGTCATTCCATGTACAGAAGGTGGTCAGACTGCCAGTTGAGTCTTACTTCAATGTGGGCTGCCTCCACTGCACCTGATGGCCTCGAGCTGGCTTATGGAGCCCAGGTTCTGTACTACGCAGCCCATAAAGCTCTGCCTTCCAACATCTCTCTGCCACTCCCTCCTACCAGCATCAACTGTCCAAGGCAGCAGTTTTCAACCACTGTGCTGTGGCACCCTGGGGTGCCTTGAGTGATAGTCAGGGGTGCAGCAGGCAACACTGGCCTCTGTCCCTCTTTCCTTCCCTCCCTCCTCAGATGCCTTCTCATGTCTCTGCCTTCCAAAGGCTTGCACAGCTGGTTGTTGCAGCAGCCCTGGCTACAAGCTCCCCAGTCAAATGGTGCCTCTGGGGCTGGCCCAAGGGTGCTTCCCAGGCCCCTGTGGGGCAGTGTGATGAGGCACCTCTCTTTGGGGCAGGGGAGGCAGTTCAGAGACCAGGGGCGACAGCTGCGGCTGCCCGGAGGACTCCCCAGGAGAGGGGAGAGGAGGCTGAGGGAACCTTCCACAAGGGAGGGTATTCAAAAAGGGGTGAGGGACTGCCAGCTCTGCAGACAACGGGTGACATAACTGGGCTCCCGAGCCCCATAGGGGTGCCACAGAAAGAAGGGAGTTGATCAAGGGAGTCGTGGACTCAGAAAGGTTGAAAACCTCTGGCCTAAGGCATCTGGTAGAGCCGCCCCTGCAACTCAGCTATAGTGCAATCACCCATGATCCTTTCACTTTATCTATTTACTACTCCTTGCACAGTGAAAGTTAAAGCCCTCTTATCCTGTCAGTTTGATGTAAAGCAGGAACATTCCCCCCTCCCTTTTGGTACAGTAAGCAGCACTTCATTAGTTGTTCCTCACTTTTTTTAGCTGCTCGTCACAGTTTTATGTCTGAATGAAAGTTATTCAAATGTACCCAAAGCTTTTCCCTGTGCTGCAGAGTACAGAGAAGCTCGCTGGGAATGTGCAAATGTAGTGGAAGTTCTCCAAGCGATGAAAGAATTGCTAATGTTTTATGTTAACAACAATTTTTTGAAGAGTTTCATCCATTCTATAATTCCAAGCGGCTTTGTTGCAACATTTTTGAAGTCTGCAAATATAGATTGTCCTTTATTACCAGAATGGTAGAAATAACCCAGTAGTAAGCGCCAGTTTTGGCCACAACTTTGTTTAATGCTTATACAGTGGTACCTTGGTTTTCAAACAGCTTAGTTGTCGAACAAATCAGCTCCTGAATGCTGCAAACTCGGAAGTAAGTGTTCTGGTTTGTGAACGTTTCTCGGAAGCCGAACATCCAACACAGCTTCCGCTTGAGTGCAGGAAGCTCCTGCGGCCAATCGGAAGCCACACCTTGGTTTTTGAACGGTTTCGGGAGTCGAATGGACTCCCGGAACGGATTAAGTTCGAGAACCAAGGTACCACTGTAATATAAACAAATATTAATAGGCCATTAATTCCATAAGTTCAAACAAACACACTTGAATATCTTATCATCACATTTCTTCCAAGCAGTCATGCCCCTGCCTATAAACTAGTTCAGATAAGTCACGCTCCAGCTCAATTTCTGCAAGCAGTGGATAGCACAGTCCATATTATATTAAAAAAGTAAGAGTCCTGCAACAGACTAAACACCCATCTAGCCCAACACCACGTTCTTATAGTGGCCAACCAGATAGCTGTTGGAAGCCCAAATGTGTAGGACCTGTGTACAAGCGATTCTTGTCCTATATCCCCACCCACCAGCTCATCCTGGTCCCTAGGAGAGAAAAGCTTCCCATGGGGTGCAGGACAGGGAAGCAAGAGATGGCAGCACATCAGCTCTTCCTTGGATGCAAGAGGACCTCCCTGCTTTCCCCATATTCTTCTTTCAAAACTGGAGAAGACACATGTAGCATATTGACCCATGCAGCATCTCCACCCATCTGGGATCATGGGGATTAGACTACAACTCCCATCATCCCCAGCTGCTGGAATTTTCACTGGGGACAGTGGGAGTTCATGCCAGCAGAAATTCCCTCTTCTCCACAACTATTAAATACCGTAGGAGCCCTGGCCTCTTTTGCATCTGGCCTCCCTAGCTCCAAGTATCTTCCTATATTTCAAAGAAGCATGTAGGGAACAGAGAGAGATCCAGAGAAGCCTTTCCTATTGAAGGACAAGCTGTTGACCCACTTCTCTATTCTGAATCCCCAAAAAGTGTCATTCTTTGAGGACCGGGATAGACTGGCTAGTGAGGCCAAGGCATACATATCATACAATAAAACACCCCTTAGTTCAGTTGGGCCACTTTAAGGGCCCAACTTATTTCAAACAGCTATTTTTCAGTGTGGTCTTGATTGCAGAGAGACGGCCCAGTGGAACCCCTGTATTTCCCTTTTGTCTTGTTTTAGTGCAGATGTTTCAGGGCTACAGGAGCAGGCAATCTTAGATACCTCTGAGAATGCTCAGCAGCTTCAGTGCAGGATCAGTCACAGCTCTATATCCATCTGATCTATATCCATCTGGGGGGAAATGTTGACAAACTATGCCTAGCAGTACCAGTATATGAAAAGTGTTGCGAATGAACTTCTGTTACTACTTAAAGAGTCTTTCTTCCAAGAGCATGATTTTGAGTGGCCAGTTAAAAAGTCAATTCTCTGTGCTACTTTTATCAGCGTAAATGAATAATAATAATAAAAATGAAATCCTGTACAACCCCTCTTACTGCAGTCTATATTGAAACAGATTGTTTCATTTGTCATGAATCATATTCACTTTTTCAGTCTTGGAGCAGCAGGTAAAAAAATATGCCTGTTTATGGAATTTGCATGGGTACAGCTGCAGGCTAAAATGCTTTGATGTAAATCTGATGAGGCTTGACTCCATCCTTTACAGCTGAACAAAAAAAATACATTGCGATAGTAAGAACAAATTGGCTTTAATGTGTTTCTGGTTGCTTGTTGCCATTAAACAATGAAAGAGGAAATGATAAATCAATATCTGGTTCTTCACGTAGTGGAGAGTGCACATAACATCAATTATCATTCTTAGCAAAGTTAATTCTCAATATATACTTTCCAGCCTTATCTGGGTTACTTACCTGGGTGACCAGAATGTTTCATCTGTATTTTAGACACAGACAAATTGAAATACCTGACAGTTGCATGAGATGGATAATCCTGGGGCAGTGATGTAGGCAACTATGAATGCCATACTTTCTGTATATGTCTAAAGTCCCCCCCCCCCAATATTTATGTGAGGGGTGAAGAGCCCTCAGCCTGTGGGTCAGACAACGGCCCATAGTTGGGTTTCATCCACCCCAGAGGTCCTTTCCCACCCACCTGCAGTTCGGCATGAAGCAGCTAAGAAGATAAAGGGCTTTGATGTTGTGCAAACTTGCAGCTCTTTACTGTGCAAGTTCTTCTGAAAAGCAGATCAACACAAAAGAAAAATGCCTCAGTAGGGTGGTAGATTTGTAGTGCTTGTAAATGTGCAGAAAGTCTGCCTGCATTTTGCAGTTGCTTGTGTGCAGTTCTTTGAAACGCAACTGCATTTTTAAGTTTGAGGGTTTTACTCATTGCAAGGCAGGGCATCCAGTTTAGCTGTCCACTGGTGCTGTTTGCAATCTTCTGCTGGGATTATAGAAGGGTGGGGTTGTTTGCATACTTAGAGAGTGCCCCCCTCATTTTCCCCTACAGACTTCGTAGGAAAAAGTTTGTGGAGAAAATAAAAGGTGAAAATTAACTATATGCTTCAGTTTCCATGGGAAATAACTGTTTATAAGGGGGGGGTGAATGTGTGCATAAAGGATGTGTCATTGGGTGTGGGTTTCACCTACCCACTTTTGGAATATGTCCGGCCCAACAGCTCTCCACCAGATTATGCAGCCCTTTCCCCTAAAATGGTATCCAACCTCTGATTCATATACAGTGGTACCTCGGGTTATGTACTTAATTCGTTCCAGAGATCCGTTCTTAACCTGAAGCGTACTTAACCTGAAGCACCACTTTAGCTAATGGGACCTCTTGCTGCCGCTGCGCCGCCAGAGCACGATTTCTGTTCTTAGCGGAGTTCTTAACCTGAAGCGTACTTAACCCGAGGTACCACTGTACTGAGCTTCAGCAAAGCTTCCAAGACTGTTTACAACCCCCACTTTTTATTTTTGCTGCTGCTGCTGCTGCTGTTTCCCTTCTTTTTTCTTAAATATACATTTGCAGTAGTTGAATAATTTAAAAACAAGATAAAAACAAGATAACAGTGTGTTGTTTTAAAAACACAACAACAACAACAACAACATTTTTAAAGTGTTTAAACTGGGAGAATCGAAACGTATTTGGCAGATCACAATGTTAGCACCCAGTGGGGCTCCTTGCATATAGAATTCCAAAAAAATTGAGTATCACCACTGAATAGATTTTCTCTCTAGCTGCCACTGATCTCAGATGTCACTTGTTTTATCTCAGATGTCAGGTGTACCTAGAGGTTACGGAAGGGGAGGGGAATGCCTGCCCGAGACCCCAGAGAGTTGCTGCCAATCAGAGCAGATAAAACTGGATTAGACAGATAGCCTAGCCTCATCTAAGGCTGCTTCCTATGTTACTGGCTGCACTCAGGCTTCAAAACCCCATTCACTGTTGAACAGCTGAAAAGGGAGGGTGTAATTTGGAGGAGACAAGGGCTAAATGCTACCAACACTCTGTTAACCTTAACCTTACAGGCAGCTTAATGTGTAAAATGCTACAATCATAGGCTTTGCAAGACGTGGAGATGTTTTTCCCTTCTTTTGGGAAATTTAATTTAATATGTTCTGTGCAGAGTGGCTTAAGATAGGAAGCACAACCAGCTTTTACTTAGCACAGTTGGTAGAATGAAGCTCCCTTTGTGCTTAATTCTCATTCAGGTGCCATTTGAGTTCTCTTAACAATGGAACTGTCCAAGAGAACCCATTATTTGTCAGATTGCAGCAACCTCAGAATACAGCTTGAATATGTGCTGCTGTGGCTACTAGACTGCTATTAAAGCTTTTGGAATTATTCTTTATTCCGCTAGCTTGATAGTAATGTAGGTTGATATACCAATCTATTAGTATAAAGAAGCAGTATTTCCTTCTAACAATTACAGAGCGGTGGTGGGGGAGAGGAGGATGCTCTTAATAATACCTGGGTAGAAAGTGCTGTACTGGTGAAATTACCAAGGTAGCATTTTTACTTGACCTATTGTTTGAGGTGTCATCATGTGTTGAAGTCGCCATCATATGTGGCCTAACCAGCTTTGCTGTCTCTTGGATGGGCAATCATTGCCCTTTAAAAATTGTGTGTACCGGTACTTATATTCTACCATTCTGGCTACATGACCATGCAGAGTTGTTATTTTGTCATCCCAAAACACTGGATCCCAACCTATGGATGTCACTGGGATTTTGCTGTACTCTTCTTGGGGGTGGGGAGAAAAGCACCCCAAATTTAATTCTGGGTTTAAAAAGAAGCTAATTCCTTCAAGCTACATTGACACAATCTTATGAGAATACCCTTCCATGGTTTATCTAACCCCCAATGTTTTTATTCGATTACTAATAACTATTTTCTTTGAAACTTGGTCAAACTCCTCTATTTGTAATCACTCTTGCTTTAACATCCCCCAAGCTGACTATCAACAGCATTTAGTACTTCTCTGGAGTTAGAGCCTTTGACCTAAAGGAGCTGCAGTAATTGACCAGCTTTGTTGTTGTTGTTGTTGTTGTTGTTCAGTCGTTCAGTCGTGTCCGACTCTTCGTGACCCCATGAACCAGAGCACGCCAGGCACGCCTATCCTTCACTGCCTCTCGCAGTTTGGCCAAACTCATGTTAGTAGCTTCGAGAACACTGTCCAACCATCTCGTCCTCTGTCGTCCCCTTCTCCTTGTGCCCTCAACCTTTCCCAACATCAGGGTCTTTTCTAGGGAGTCTTCTCTTCTCATGAGGTGGCCAAAGTACTGAAGCCTTAACCTCAGGATCTGTCCTTCTAGTGAGCACTCAGGGCTGATTTCTTTAAGAATGGATAGGTTTGATCTTCTTGCAGTCCATGGGACTCTCAAGAGTCTCCTCCAGCACCATAATTCAAAAGCATCAATTCTTCGGCGATCAGCCTTCTTTATGGTCCAGCTCTCACTTCCGTACATTACTACTGGGAAGACCATAGCTTTAACTATACGGACCTTTGTTGGCAAGGTGATGTCTTTGCTTTTTAAGATGCTGTCTAGGTTTGTCATTGCTTTTCTCCCAAGAAGCAGGCGTCTTCTAATTTCGTGAGTGCTGTCACCATCTGCAGTGATCATGGAACCCAAGAAAGTGAAATCTCTCACTGCCTCCATTTCTTCCCCTTCTATTTGCCAGGAGGTGATGGGACCAGTGGCCATGATCTTAGTTTTTTTGATGTTGAGCTTCAGACCATATTTTGCGCTCTCCTCTTTCACCCTCATTAAAAGGTTCTTTAATTCCTCCTCACTTTCTGCCATCAAGGTTGTATCATCAGCATATCTGAGGTTGTTGATATTTCTTCCGGCAATCTTAATTCCGGTTTGGGCTTCATCCAGTCCAGCCTTTCGCATGATGAATTCTGAATATAAGTTAAATAAGCAGGGAGACAATATACAGCCTTGTCGTACTCCTTTCCCAATTTTGAACCAATCAGTTATTCCATATCCAGTTCTAACTGTAGCTTCTTGTCCCACATAGAGATTTCTCAGGAGACGGATGAGGTGATCAGGCACTCCCATTTCTTTAAGAACTTGCCATAGTTTGCTGTGGTCGACACAGTCAAAAGCTTTTGCGTAGTCAATGAAGCAGAAGTAAATGTTTTTCTGGAACTCTCTAGCTTTCTCCATAATCCAGCGCATGTTTGCAATTTGGTCTCTGGTTCCTCTGCCCCTTCGAAATCCAGCTTGCACTTCTGGGAGTTCTCGGTCCACATACTGCTTAAGCCTGCCTTGTAGAATTTTTAGCAAAACCTTGCTAGCGTGTGAAATGAGCGCAATTGTGCGGTAGTTGGAGCATTCTTTGGCACTGCCCTTCTTTGGGATTGGGATGTAGACTGATCTTCTCCAGTCCTCTGGCCACTGCTGAGTTTTCCAAACTTGCTGGCATATTGAGTGTAGCACCTTAACAGCATCATCTTTTAGAATTTTGAATAGTTCAGCTGGAATATCATCACTTCCACTGGCCTTGTTGTTAGCAAGGCTTTCTAGGGCCCATTTGACTTCACTCTCCAGGATGTCTGGCTCAAGGTCAGCAACCACACTACCTGAGGTGTACGAGACCTCCATATCTTTCTGGTATAATTCCTCTGTGTATTCTTGCCACCTCTTCTTGATGTCTTCTGCTTCTGTTAGGTCCTTTCCACTTTTGTCCTTAATTGTGGTAATCTTTGTACGAAATGTTCCTTTCATATCTCCAATTTTCTTAAACAGATCTCTGGTTTTTCCCATTCTGTTGTTTTCCTCTATTTCTTTGCATTGCTCGTTTAAAAAGACCCTCTTGTCTCTCCTTGCTATTTTTTGGAAATCTGCATTCAATTTCCTGTATCTTTCACTATTTCCCTCGCATTTTGCTTGCCTTCTCTCCCCCGCTATTTGTAAGGCCTCATTTGACAGCCACTTTGCTTTCTTGCATTTCTTTTTCATTGGGATGGTTTTCGTTGCTGCCTCCTGTATAATGTTACGAGCCTCCATCCACAGTTCTTCAGGCACTCTATCCACCAAATCTAAATCCTTAAACCTGTTCTTCACTTCAACTGTGTATTCATAAGGAATTTGATTTAGATTGTATCTTACTGGCCCAGTGGTTTTTCCTACTTTCTTCAGTTTAAGCTGGAATTTTGCTATAAGAAGCTGATGATCTGAGCCACAGTCAGCTCCAGGTCTTGTTTTTGCTGACTGTATAGAGCTTCTCCATCTTTGGCTGCAGAGAATATAATCAATCTGATTTCGATGTTGCCCATCTGGTGATGTCCATGTGTAGAGTCGTCTCTTGTGTTGTTGGAAAAGAGTGTTTGTGATGACCAGTTTATTCTCTTGACAGAACTCTATTAGCCTTTGCCCTGCTTCATTTTGAACTCCAAGGCCAAACTTGCCAGTTGTTCCTTTTATCTCTTGACTCCCTACTTTAGCATTCCAATCCCCTATAATGAGAAGAACATCCTTCCTTGGTGTCATTTCTATAAGGTGTTGTAAGTCTTCATAGAATTGGTCAATTTCAGTTTCTTCAGCACTGGTAGTTGGTGCATAAACTTGGATTACTGTGATGTTAAAAGGTCTGCCTTGGATTCGTATCGAGATCATTCTATCATTTTTGAGATTGCATCCCAGTACAGCTTTCGCCACTCTTTTGTTGACTATGAGGGCCACTCCATTTCTTTTACGGGATTCCTGCCCACAGTAGTAGATATGATAGTCATCCGAACTGAATTCACCCATTCCCGTCCATTTCAGTTCACTGATGCCCAGGATGTCAATGTTTATTCTTGCCATCTCATTTTTTACCACATCCAGCTTACCAAGGTTCATGGTTCTTACATTCCAGGTTCCTATGCTATACTTTTCTTTACAGCATTGGACTTTCCTTTCGCTTCCAGGCATATCCGCAACTGAGCGTCCTTTCGGGTTTGGCCC
This sequence comes from Darevskia mixta, assembly GCA_034641385.1. Taxonomy (NCBI): domain Eukaryota; kingdom Metazoa; phylum Chordata; class Lepidosauria; order Squamata; family Lacertidae; genus Darevskia; species Darevskia mixta. The sequence goes on from JAWWNH010000001.1 coordinate 15,068,519, forward strand.
AGCCGCTTCATCAGCTCTGAATCTACTTGTACTTGTCCTCCGCTCTTCCCCAGTAGCATGTTGGACGCCTTCCGACCTGAGGGGCTCATCTTCCAGCGTCATATCTTTTATATGCCTGTTGTCTTTGTCCATGGAGTTTTCTTGGCAGGGATACTGGAGTGGCTTGCCAGTTCCTTCTCCAGGTGGATCACGTTTGGTCCAAACTCTCCACTACGACCTGTCCATCTTGACCTGTCTATAGCTTCCCTGAGTAATTCAAGCCCCTTCGCCACGACAAGGCAGTGATCCATGAAGGGGTTGACCAGCTAATTATAGTAATTACACAACAAAGAAGCCTGCACATTTGTCCCATCCCCACTTGAGATTAGGAAGGAAGGAAAGTGCTTCTACTTAACTGCTGGTGCTTAACAGCAGCTGGCCAGTGGGTAAGACACCAGGGGATGTGCCAAAGCTGTGCATTAAGCATCCAGAGAATGGATGTTTAGCATGTCAGTGACAAACATTTGTTTATTCTTTTCAGCAAAGGCCCCAGATTGAAGAAGTCATTTTAGGACAGGAACATATTAATTAAATGCGGGTGTTCATTGAGGGGACTCCAGTAGCAATGGGCTCCAAGAGAGCAGCTTTTCTCTTTCAGGGACACCTATGCATGGAACTCCTGTTTCCTATTAAGTAATTGAAAAGTAAAGTAGGATTTAAGAAAAGTCCACCAACAGCCCAAAAATATGGCAGCCCATTGTACTGCTGCACACCTGTACTTGGAAAACACAGTGCTACCAGTGTTTGTTGGCTTAACCGACAAACAATGAATCAACATATGTGGGCTTCAGGAAAGAGATGTACAGAATGAACCCATCTGCTTCCCAAAGAAAGCCCCATGAAGATGTGCCTTAGATGCTAAAATATGGTACTGTGCTCTGCCTTTCTCTCTCTTCTGCTCTTGTGTTCTTTCCTGTAGTAGCACTTCCTTAGATTTCAACATGGCTCTCAGATTGAAAGCTCTCACTGAGCATTTACCTCAATGGCTTTATTTGCACTAGTGCGGCCTTAAAATCCTCTTTCTATCGCTGATATTTTGTTCATGTTGCTTTTCCTTCACACCATTTCTCTTCCTCGCTTCTCCAGCCACCCTTGAGTTAACCAGCTTCACATGTTTTCCATCCTGCTCTCCATCTGCCATTCCCTACTATCCTCTTCCATCATTTCTTAGAGATCTATTATCTCCCGAGTCTTTGGGGTCCTCCATAGCTCCTTACTTCCTCTGCTTCCACTTCTATTCTGTCAAGGAAGTTCCTAATGTGCAGAAATATTACAAAGAGATTTATGTGCTATAAAGCACATCACAAAGTGCTTCTCAGGGTGCTCTTCAGAAAGCTGGTGAGATGTTCGGAAACATCTAGGGTCTTGTAGAAACAAATCACTGGGAAACTACTTTGGACATCTGGAATAGGGATTTATTGCTTTGCATGTGCTTAATAAGTGAAAAATAAACATTGATTATGTTTGTAAACTGTTCCAATATTTTCTTCAAGTTGTAGAAGTTTGAGAAAACTTACACATGTAGTTCAAAGATGATCTTTCAAGAATACTTGAAATATTAAATCCCTGTAATTGTACTACTTTGGAGAATGGGTGTCCGTGCACCTGTGTTGTTTAACAAGCATTTCAAAGTAATTTTCCCCTCATAAATTCACCTTTATAATGATCGCTTAGCACTTTATAGAGATTCAGTACCATGTGATGGAGGTTGCCAACACGTAATGTATCTGGCTGTGTGAGTATGTATGTATGTATGTATGTATGTATGTCACCCAAGCACACACATATGCATTTATGCCAGTCATGAACTGATACCCAGATGAAATTTATGTTTCTGCAAGGATCAGTGTCTGAAGTAATTGATAATCCTCAATTTCAGAGTATCCTGTTATAGCATTCTGCATCGTCCTGCCCATAAAGCATCTTTGATTTTGAGTACCTATCTATTATGCTGTAATAATGAAGTTAATAATGCAATTAATTCATTTACTTAGTCATTTCATTCACAATAGTTTACACTGGATGTGTACCTAGAATAATTATTTTTTTTTAAGAAAAGGACAAAGATAGGGCATTTCAGGAATCAAATACAAACCTTGTGTTATAGACACTATAGTTTTAAACGGGGTTTGTGCTCTTTCGGTATTCTCCTGCAACAACAAAACTAATGAATATATAATTTTCTCTCCTTTTTGCTTGTCACGACTTGCTAACATGGACATCTACAAAGGCTCAGGTTGGTGATGCAATCTGTATTGATATTTATTGTTTAGTTGAGGAGGGTCTCTCTGATGTTGTTCTTCACCACAAAGCTCCCCTCACTCGCACAAACAATCTCCCCACCTGTGACAGTAATCTCTTAGCTGAGCGTGTTGACAGGATTGTAGCCAAAACCAGGAACAAGAGGGAAGGCTTCTCAGGGGAAGGAAACATTAATATAGAGAGAGGGAGGACTGAGCATGCTCAGTAACTGAATAATGTTGAGTGTAAGTTGGAAAAGAAAATAAGGAAACTTGTAGGAGGGTACAGAATGAAGGGGGATTTGGTTGACTGGCTGCCTGCCTGGCTGCCTCATATCAGAAAGTATGAATACAGTTGTAGAAATATATGTCCCAGTTGTCCCTCTTTAAATCCAAAAAAGTATTACTGCATAACTTAGAGATGTCCGAACTCTACCATCATCACTATTTTCCTTCAATTTCTGTTGCTGAGCACATCCTTAAAGTTTAGCCAAATGTACAAAATCACAGAGATTATAGCTTTATCTATCTCTCTTTAACCTTTTTATCTCCTTTTAAATTTGCCATGGTTGCCTTCCTTTATGATGGGGGTGGGTGAGGAAGCAGAAACAATAGTGTCTAAAGATTCTTGAATCAGCAGGAAATGCACAAACGTTCAACAGATTTCCCACTAATAAGTCTGCTTCTTAGGTTAGGAATTGCAGCAGCACAGCAAAACACTTTATTTTGGGTCTGAAACGTTGATGAGAATAGCATTCCCCTGTGTGCATTTCAAAGGCCCAAACCACTTTGGATGAAATATTTTTCCTGATAATAAAACTGAGGTACCTAGCTTTCTTTTTAAAAATAAATAAATAAAAAGGTTTTAGAGAGTTGGTCATTTGTCATTTTAAAAGCATGCATAAAGTACAACACATTGCTGCCTTGAGATCTTCCATATAATCAAAGATTAATTCCTCTGTATAGGGCAATCAGCCTGCACACAGGATATGATCCTGTCTTCCACTCTGGAAGGTGCAGAATGCTTTGTGCCTTTCGCTCAGCACCAAATAGCATGCAACCATTAGTTACAGTAAATCTCTAGTGCTATTTTTTGCCTTTGTTCCTGTTGGAAGTATTCGCAGTCGCATAATAGATACAAGAAATCATTAGTGTTTTTAGATCTGTCAATATTTTAGAAAAAAAACGATTCATATTCAGCCTCTGGAGTCCACTGATAAGTGCGGCTGAAGTCTGCAGTGTGGTCTCCAAGGGAATTCTTCAGGAAGATTCTGCTGTGTTGAAAGTGAAGCTCGGAACAGAGTGTGATGGAAAAGGTTGTGTCTCTTGCCTTCCGAGTAGGAGGAAAGGTGCCAACGGCTATAACATTGTTGCTCAGTGGCAGCGAGAAGTGAGCTGCTTACTTTCTAGCACTTTAATGGGAGGCATATTTTCTCCCCACACTCATACCATTTACCCTTTGAAATCATTTAGCACTGCACCAGATTGGAGCAGCAGTGTGGTTTACAGGCTGGGAGCCTGTTGTTCACACAAAGCTTTAGGGTCTCATAACTCCTGCTGCTACTAATTAGAGACCTGGAGTTTATTGAAATGAACAATCACTCAGAGAATATTTTATCCCATATTTTCACATTTAATTACACCAGCTCATTTTAAACTCTGTGGAAGGATGCCAGTGCTTTAACACATTGTAAGCAGATGATTAAAAAAAAAACCAACCATGAGAGTTACCGGAAATAAAACTGTTTAGTGTTATAAATATGAATTAATTGTAGTCACGAAGGTTTCACTTTGGAGTGGAATGGCGGGAATGAGAGAGAGCTCGTTTCAGTCTGTTGTGTCCTTTGTTTTGATGTTTTTAAGAAATCATTTTCTTTTTGCTGCACCTCCCAATTTGAACAGAGGTACCTATCTCTGAATATTTAACAGCCCATTGAATTATATCTAGAGACAAGTCGCTTAAGAGAATTTAGAAAATCAGATGAGCTGGAAGAGAAAACAAGAAAAGCAGAACTATAAGAGTCCGTTTGATGTAATTATTTCAAGGCATCTTCAAGCCATTTCACAAAGGGAAATTGTGACTGTGCATTGCCCAAGGACACTTATCCTGAAAGGATAAGGAAGGAGATCAAGCTCCAAGGGACAGCAACTTCCTTGCATGCAGAAAGTCTCAGATTCAGTCGCCAGTGTTTCTCATTTAAACATCTTGGCTCTGGGTTCTGGGAAGGACTTCCACCTGTCTCTGAGCTCAGAATTCACTGCCATAGTAAACGGTACTAGGCTAGATAGATGACTGGTAAGCAGCCTCATACAATAGGGTTCTTCAGTGTTTGGTCTCTGCCTTTGGACTTACAAGTTAGAATAAACTTCTCTTCTATAGCAATTTGTAAGGGTTTCTCCTACCTACCTAAATGTTTGATGATTCAGTTACAGAAACTTAACAGGCCTTATTAATACTTCTGAGTGCCTTTCTGTGTTTTGTACCTATTGAGCTGTGAAAAGAGATTTATATATATAAACCATTAATCATGCATGTTTCCAACTGCAAAAGTGTTTTGTGGGGAAGGTCAGTTTCCCCAGGATTGTGTGGTTTGGGAAACCATAAGTAGTCATGAGAAAGTTAGAAAACATCTAACCAACCCACTCCCACAAAAAAAAGCCCCTAAGAATTATTAATCTTTTGATTTCAGCATCTCCCACCATCTAGTCAATGTTAGCCTCTCATCCGCACAGAGAACATGAATGCATTATAGCCCTCATTGGTGAATATACATTATATCTCCTAAATTTGAAGTATCTAAATGCAATATTCATAAAGTTATCTAGGGCTCACCTGTGCTCTAGCCTGTAATGTATGGAAGGGTAAACATGGGCATGATTCAAGTTGATTGGCAGCCTAATCCATCTTGAGGTGTAGGCAAATGTATGCATCAGATAGTCTGGGTGGAGGGGGGTGGATGAATCTTAGATCTTGGTAATCATGAGATACAGATAAACTTGATATATCACTACCCACCCCCTTTATGCATAGGGAGGAGGGTTGGGAGATAGTTTGTGTGAACCTAACACTGACCCCCTCTGTAATGTGTCGACTTTCTAGGCAGGAAAGTTATGGCTGGTCAGGCCCTCAGCTGGGGAATAAACAAGAGCAAAACACTTTGAAATTAGAGAAATGGTGAGATGTTCAGACAGGGAAATAAAGCAAAACTCTGTACAGAGAGCTGCAACTTTCTTTAAGGTTTTCAAGACCTGAAAGTGTGTAGGACTTTGTGGGAATGGCTTGCAGAGAGCTTCATTCCCAGTTACTTGTGCTGACCTCTGTTATCTGTTCACACAACGTGCTTGGAGCAAGCCCAGGGCCAGCCCAGGTGAAACAGCCTCTGTAAATGCTTCACCCAGCACTTTCATAATGATAAACTGCCAAAAATGGGAGATTTAGGAAACCAAAGATGTAAGTTTGATGAAACGGAGATGTTCTGAAATGAGGTACATTTTAATTTACAGTTGTGGTACATATTATAAAAAGATAGGTAGGTTTGTGAGTGGGAAAAGCGTCTGAGCATTGACTCCTTTGCTGTTAGCTTGGTGACTAATGCATTAGGCACAGCAAATCCTTCCAAACAAGAATGCATAATGTGGACTGATAACTTTGCAATGATAATAAGGGATAGGGAAAGTGAGTGGTCAGCTGAAAAACCATGTCATTTCTGACAAGGAGCGATGCTGTGGCTATCTGAGCTCAGCTTCATGAAAGTGCATGAAAAAAGCCAAACCCTGTATTATATTGCAGGGGGCTTTTCTAACTGTTGATTATACATTTGATAACTCAGATGTAAACCAGATTGAGTCCAACTGGATTTATTCCCAGTTAAGTATGCAAAAGATTGCAATCTAAAGATTTGTTCTGGATGTGATGCTTTGGTTAATTAAGCCAAAGACATTCTGCAAGAACAGAAACTGAAAATAAATGAAAATACAATTAACAAGTTTTATTTGGATTAGTGAAATCCTGGAGTGTATTAATAGGTTTGAAATTGAGTGGAAATTGTTTGAAATATATTGGAGTGCCTGACAAAATTGGCAACCCTTTTCCATTTTTTACATTAATATAACACACCCACTTTTTGCATTCCACTTTTGTATTTATGTTTGGGTTGCATGGTTTGCGTGTGTGTGTGTGTGTGTGTGTGTGACTCAATAATGCAGGATGTGTGCTAGTTAGGAAAGAAAGTTTTCTACATTGCCTATCTAGCTATTTAAAAGGATAGTATCTAGGGCAGTGGTGGCCAAACTTGGCCCTCCATCTGTTTTTGGACTACAACTCCCATTATCCCTAGCTAACAGGACCAGGGATGATGGGAATTGTAGTCCCAAAACAGATGGAGGGCCAAGTTTTGCCACCACCGATCTAGGGGGAAGTCACACCCTCAAGGGCTTGGCAACTAATTTGTGCAGGATCACTGGCTAAGTCTTTACAGAAGTGGCCTTGCAGTCATGAGTCTGGATTTCATTTTTATAGCTTGCTTCCCCCTCCTTGCTAAAGGGGAGCCAGCACATGCCCAAGTAATGAAATATCAAAACAGCTGTCTCTATTAATTCCGTGCAGCCTGAGCTGTATGAGGTTGACTGTGAGATCTGCGCTGACCCAAGTTCAGATTCTTTTAAAAAATCACCTGAGCTCCACATGGACCCTGGTGTAACAAAAGAAGAGAGACATTACAGAATCGCTTCATGCTAACAGCTGCCTGAGTGTGAACTCTGAACACTTGGGGAAAAGAGTAAAGTGGATATAACAAATCCTACAAAGTGAAAACCTCAGTTGGAGAGTCTTGGTAGTAGCGTTTAATATCTAAACTTTCTTGCCACCCGACCTAGTGCTTCAGTAAATCAAAGCGTGTCAGCCAGCTCTTCTAAAGAACTTGATTATTTAGCACTGGCTGTATTTTATAGTGGGGTTTCCCTTTAGTCTCTATATTTCTTTTCTCCTGGTACTTTAACACATGTGGCCGCAATCATCTTGGAAGGAATGGCCAAGTATTAAATTCATCCCCATTTTGAAAGGAATGGTCTAAAAGCTTTCTTCAGTGTTCCATTGCTAACCATCTGATTCAGTCATCGGTTACTTCTAATATAATAAGAAGATATTGACTTTTCTTGAGGGGGATATCAAGATTTACTGACTTGGAGACTGAGGTATTTGCTGAGGGGAAATTGGAGTCAATATTTTACTCAAGGGACAATAAGTCCTGATAGTCACTGGTATATTGAGCCATTGTGTGATTTTCAGAAGTGCTGAGCAACACCAATTCTAACTGATGAGAGCTGAAAGTGTCTAATACTTGGAATGCTGGGATGGGATGTCTGGGTAAAATAACTTAGATTCAAGGAAGAAACAGGTCAGAGGATCACAGACTCCTTACTCAATTTCAGTCAGAAGCTTACTGATAACCAACCTGTTAAGTGGCAGAAACTTTTCAAATAGCTTTAGTGTTACTTGTGCAAGCACGTGCACATATAAATTTATAGATGATTGAAATGGCCACCATAGACCAGAGTAGCAAGGGTCCATACAAACTCCACAATGTTAACTTACAGGTGGCAATAAGAGAAATTCAATTTGGTTTGCATATAAAGCCAAATACATCAAATTCACACTTTCTGAAACAATATGAGAACCCAAACCAGCCATTCTTCAGCATTCACACTTACCTGAATTTTGTGATGCGGCTGTCCAACCAAACGATTCTTACAAAGATACATATATCAGAGGCAAGTGCGCATAAAAATGAATATATTCATAGAATCATAAAACTGTACAGTTGCAAGGTACCATGAGGGTCATCTAGTCCAACCCTCTGCTATGCTGGAATCTTTTCTTGAACCCATGACCCTGAGATTAAGAGTATCATGCTCTACCAACTGAGCTATCCCAGATCATGAAAATAAAGTACAAAATGCATTATATTAGGATGAAGTGCTTGTAAAAATGTGCACATTAGTCAAAACTACATAAAAAATTGTTTTTATTAGGAGAAATTTGCACCAAAGTATTGAAGAATTGTCATGAGAATTTTTTTTAAATTGCAAATTCTTGCAGAAATGTGGAGAACTGAATTTAAGGTTGAAAAAATGAGAAACCTGGAGAATTGAAATTGACCAATCCTTCCATTTCCAGATGGCAAATATGTGTGTGCACTGACATAAAAACAGAGATGCAAACCTTTAGAGTTGGTTTGCATGGGGTTGTGGGTCCTGCAAGCTTTCAGGTGTCAGTTTGAATCCCAACTTCCATCTTAAAGAGCGTAACCAGCAGGCTCTTAAAGTTTGCAGCTAATACTCATCTGCTCCAACTAGCCTTAATTAGTCATAAGCACAAACTATGCTGAGCATGCTCTTAATAAAGCGGAAATCCTCAAAAACCTCTCAGCTCACACAGCTGAGTAGGTTCCCCTCTATGCATCCTTATCTAGTACTTTGAAATTCTGTAATTTTCAAACTTCCCTGCAATGCCCATATTCACCCATCTCAATCAGCGCATGATGATTCTTAATCAGAATGATACTTGTATGCAGGTGCAAGTAACCATATGAAGACACCATTGTGCAAATTGTATTTAAGTTAGGAACTTATGTTTTGCAATGCATATTTGGCTGATCCCCTGGTTAAAACATTCCATCTTCTCCAGAACATAGATACGAAAACTGATACCAAGCTGAAATTTCCTGGTTTATTTAGGGCCCTTCCAGAATGGTGCTTTATTCGGCAACATGTTCTTGACACATTGCTGGTGAATATTTTCTGCATTCATTTGCTCTGCAATGCTTCTCCAATGCTAACACCGTGTTGCTGTCTGGAGGGGTTATAGCACAACTAAAGCCAAGCAAAACTAAATCAGGACATTAGTAGTAGTATAAGTTGTGGGCTTTCAACAGGCAGTTATAGCGTATGCAAACAGTAAATACAGCTGTGTTGAATCTGAGATTACATATGACTGCCCCAGTAGCTTCATGAGCACGAATCATCATGAATGTGCAATGAAAAATGACATCTGGAAGGGCCCTTACTTGAGGTCCTGATCCTAAAAAGTCTCTTTATTATTCCTGTGGCGTGTGCTGATTTCACATTGCGATGGCTGTGTCTCAAGTGCTGCATTTAGTTGTACCGTTGAGCAAACATTTTCTTGTGTGAACCAGTTTTGGCAGCCATTAAGGGTATGTTGCAACTAACAACTGTAGATTTCAAAGCATACTCATGAACATTGCAAATACCTTTGAACATTGATCTGTCGCTTGCTCTACTAATTTCCTCACACAGAAGTTTTAATCAGGATTCAGCAAAAGTTTTAAAGGGCGTTTGATTTTACCTTTCTATTTCTGTTTCACGTTGACATTTTGTTCTGTACAAGCTGCCAAGTTATTCTTCCGTCATCATCATCTTAATCATAACACCACCACTTGATAGTGAGTAGTGAGTACTATATAGCTGAACAGATAAATAACAGTGTAACAGTTTAGGGTGGAAGGAACATATTTTGAATGCATTGCTTGCCATTCTGCATTGTTCTGTCTTAGAATTCGCTTTGTTCTGGATACCTTCCAATGCTACTATGCCAAGCCTGAAAATCAGAGCCCTTTACTTTGGCATTCATAAAGCTATTACATCCGCATGCAGGTTTATTTGTTTTCAGGTAGATATAGCTGGTTGAACCTCCAGCTATATTGCATTATGTTATGTGGGGCCATGGTGTGGGGGGAAGGTTTTCTCTCAAAACAAATAGCCAGTGTCCCATGGTTGCAGGCAAAAGCAGTCCAGTGCTTTTGGATCCTGCTTGTGGTGGCAGGGGTGAAGATGGGAGAAGGAACTTGAAGATTGATTATTATCATTGATTTCTTATTAGATGATGCAAAATTACAGGCAGATCCTCAAACTGCATCACATAATCAGTGTTTTATAGTTTAGAGATGTAAATTGCTCAATTGACTTCAGTAGATAATGTTCCTAAGTAGTGCCCTTATAGTGGTGAATTTTCATTGGGGGGAAAAATATAAATATGTGTGTGTGAGACCTGGGACCTTTTAAAAAGGTTTCCCAGACCAAAGTGTCCTCATAACTTAGTCTGAAACAGCTGCTTACTAATAAAATGGGGTGAAAGAGGGGGTGGAGATCACAGTGGTAATAAGTAGGCATTGAAACTACAGAAGGAAAAAAGGAGATCATTTGTGAGTGAGTGTGTGTGTGTGTGTGTGTGTGAGAGAGAGAGAGAGAGAGAGAGAGAGAGAGAGAGAGAGTGCGTGGGTGGGTGGGTGGGTGAGAATGAATAAGAGAGAACAAATAAGTTGCCTGGTCATTCTGGAGTTACTGAATTGAAGAGGAGCCCCATGAAGGCAGCTGCTCTAGTGTGGGTGAGAGTTCAGCAGGACATGAACTCTGTGAACCTTGCCATCCAGAAAAAAATTTAGTTCTTTCCAGTGCTATTTTTCAAGAAAAAGAGGTGCCAGAACTCACCATGAACGCCTCCCTTGTTCTCTTATAATGGCAATGGCACCCACCTGAGAGGTGCCTTAACTGAGTCCCACTGAGTTCCAGCTGAACAAAAGCCCTGGTTCTTTCCCATGATACAGACAGATATCTCAGGAGAAAGATGCCCTTGTCAGTGCAGTGCTTAGCTGATAAAATCTTTCCAGATTTTGTGTCTGATCTGTATCTCCTTTTCTCACCTTGGCAACAGAAGAAGAAACAAACAGGAATGAGCTGTGGTTGTGTAAAAATATGTTTCCAGGCAGTCAGAAAGACACCACACTCTACTAATGTAAATGTACTTCCAGCCCAAGGGATTATCGTCTAGGTCTTAGTATTAATGATGTGCTGTAAAAGTACTGACTGGGTTATAAATGAAATATGTACAAATCGAGCAGGCTAGTGGTGCATCTGCTTGGCCATATTTGATAGGTTACCTAATGGACACCTAGCCTCTGCAACTCACCGGAGCCTGCGTTCTTCACTTCCCACTCATCAGATTTAGTGCTAAAGCACTGAGCTATGAGCACGGGAAACTGCAATGCAGATCTGTCCCCAGAGGATCAGAATGAGTATGAACTCTGGGATCTGGCCCAGTTTATAAAAATACTACTTAACTGAATTTCCATCTGGCTGCTTCTGTACGTCTCATAACTTGCTTCCACTGAATATATCTTGTAGGTTTCTTATGTAAAAATCTTAGCACTGCTGACACTAAAATACCACTAAAAATGCTCAATTGAAAGTCAGGGCATTAAAAAAAAAAGTGTTAACTTGGTGCCTAAAACTTAACAGAAAGCATGCCAGGTGAGCAGCCCTGGGAAAAGCATTCCATAACTGGATACCATTTCTCTAGCCATCAGCTGCCTGACCTCTGACGATAAGCAATATCATAATGACTTCAGTGGCAGGCGCTAATGACACTCAGTATGTTACCTTCACCTTAATCACCTTTGCCACCAGCTCTAAAAAGTCGCCAGAAGGTTTCTAGAATGATTTGGCCATTGGCTCAATAGTTGCAAGTTTGGGGGGGCATATCTTGGAGGGGGGCAGACCTTGTGTGTTCTGAGAGTATGCAGTATGCAATTATTGCTTCAAGGATGCTTAACATCTTTGCAGTTTTTTTTTATTGGTGTTCAAAGTGCTTCACATACAGTATCTCAGTAATCCTTTCAAAATCCTTGTTATGGTTGTAGTGTTGTAGATTTGGGGATGACAAATGGTGACCTACCTAAGTCTATGTGGTGATCCCCATTGTTATATTTGATTGATCAGGGCCTTATTATTATTATTATTATTATTATTATTATTATTATTATTATACAGTGGTACCTCGGTTTATGAACTTAATCCGTTCCGGAAGTCCGTTCTTAAACCAAAACCATTCTTAAACCGAGGCACGCTTTCCCTAATTGGGCCTCCCGCTGCCGGTGCCCTTCCACCGTTCAGATTCTGTTCTTAGACCGAGGTAAAGTTCACAAATCGGGACACTACTTCCTGTTTTGCAGAGTTCGTAAACCGAATAGTTCGTAAACAGGGCTGTTCTTAAACCAAGGTACCACTGTATGTATGTATGTATTTATTTTCTCTATCACCCTTCATCTGAGGACCACAGGGTGGACTACAATATAAAATCACAAAAATACATAACACAGTAACAAACAATTACACACACACAAACACAGTTTATAAGTCCATAGATTGCTTAATTAGCCAGACCCCCTAGGAAAAGAGGCCTGGCACCTAAAAATATGCAATGAAGGTGCCAAGTGAGCCTCTCTGGGGAGAGCACTCCACAAGCAGGGAACCACCACAGAAATTACAGCTCACATTCTTAAGCAGTTCACCACACTTGCTTCCAAAATATGTTCAGCTGCACTTTTACTCCTTTGGTGTTCTCCTATAAGCCACAGTGATAAGGATCAGGATACCGTCTGGAAAGCCAAAAAAGACTGCTTCTAACTTTGTATGGAAATAAGCCTTCTTTCTTGGCAAACCTGGATTTTCAACCCCATATTTGCCCCACAACAATTGGATTGGGGGGCGGGGGGGGGGGCTTGCAGTGTTAGTGGGGAGGAAGACTTGAATGAGTGAATCAGCAAGTGGGAAGAAGGAACACCTAATACCATGTTTCCCATGAAATATTTAGAACTAAATAATTTAGAATAAGGAAAAGCAGCATTTTCATAAGCTCGAATAATTTTGACTCCATAGCTCTAACTGTTAAAGGACAATTGGCCTCTTTGCATTTATTCTCCTTCATTTCAGTTTTATTGGTACAATAAAACTCTGAATCTCTCATTATTAGTTAATTCTTCTTTTCTCCCTCTCCGATTCTATCTTCCAGATGCCATCTCGTTTTAAATTTCACCCGACTCTTTCCATCTAAATCTTATTTCCCTGTATGCACTGTGGAAAATACTGAGTTCAAAAGCAAGATCACTTTTAGATGACCCATTTAATGCACTCCAGTGAACATGTTTTAACCTGGGGAAACCAATGCTTGTGTGATTCACTCCCCCTCCCAACACAGATACCCTTAGCATAGAAGAATATGAAATACTTTGGTGGATTGTTTTCTCCAGGAGCTTCCTTTCGTAATAAAAAGCCAGCTGCAGATGAATTCACAGGTTGAGCCGCCCCCATTTTTTTCATCTTGGAGAGAAAAACAGATTTGGGAGGAGGGTTTCTGAGCAAACAACTACTAAGAAGTTATTCAGGTGAAAACACACACACGCACACCATCCTCCCACTTTGCCACTCAATCAAAAACCAACATTTGTTTTTTGTGATGAAAGAAATCCTTTGTGGAAAAACAATCCCATGTATTTTGTGGCTTTGCCCTCACACACATAGGGACAAGCATCTCTGCATCCCTTGCTCTCCTCAAGGAAGAATAAAAACTTGCAAATATTTTCCCAGCAAAAAAACTAGAGGGAAAATACCTGTAGGAGAACCTGGAAAGCTGAGGTGTGCTATTTTTTTTTACCTTCCCTTTGCTGAATTGTTCAATAAAGGAAAGAGGTATGCAGACCTTCAGGTACCTGAATTTGGAAGTCTTGAAGATAATTGTCATCAAACACAGACAAGATTACAATTATCCTCAATTGACTTTTTATTTCTATTCTTCGTCTATCGTATTGTTGTTTTATTGCTATGGCCAATGGCTGATGCAAATAAAGATTCATTCATTCAAACAAACACAGACAAGAACTGACTCAGAGGCACTCACTCATATGACAGACAGCCAAAGGCTAACAATCTTCCATCCTGCCATATCCTCCAAGTGTCCATAGAATTGTAGAGTTGGTAGTCTAACCTTCTGCAATACAGGAATCTTTCACCCAACGTGGGGCTTGAACCCACGGCCCAGAGAGTCTAATGGTCCCTCTCCCAGATAATTCTCTGTAAGAGTGGGAGGGAGGGTGGATGTACCTTTTCTGGAACACATATTGATAAATGTATGTGTGTGAACACTAAAGACCACGCCATGCACAATATCCCTTCTTGTCTATAGCAGTTGCTGAGATATACATCTCACCTCAGAAGACCCATGCTGAAAGACCCAGGTTCAAAACCCCAAATCTCCAGGTAGAGCTGGGAAAGGTTCACTGCCTGAAACCCTAGGCCTAGAAAGTTGCTTTCAGCCAGTATAAAAAAATAATAAAGGCTCGGCTGAATCAGGCCAAAGACCCATCTATTCCAGCATCCTCTTCTCACAGTGGCCAACTGGGTGCCTAAGGGAAGCCCTGAGTATTATATTACTCTCCTCATTTGTGTTTCCCATCAACTGGTATCCCAAGGCATACTTTCTCCAACAGAGGAGGTAGAATGTAGCTGCCATGACTAGTAGCTTTTGATTACCTTATATTTAACAGGGAGCTATATGAACCAATGGTCTGACTCAGGTTAAAGTATAGGGACAACTATGTTTTTCTTTTATATATTTATCCAAATAAAGAATCACTCTTCTATTGTACAGTAAACAAATACAGCATATAAGCAAGGTATGTTAGAGCCTTCAATGGTATGTCATACTGAAAGTGGCAGAGCACACTAAGTGATGCAAAGTGAAGTGTTAAATTTTCATCTGTGAAATGCTAAATAGGATATCCGACATCTGTTTCAGTATATCCCTGTCTGCATGCGATCTGGGATTAGCATGTCTAGCCAATGTGGAAGGGGTTGCCACATTGGCATAAGGGGTGTAAGGAGACTGAAGAAGAATACTAACTTTCTCAGCACTACCAAGATGACCATAGATCCAGTTAAATTGATGGAGTAAATATTATACCAATTCCTTTCCCCTCATACGTACCCTCAGAATATTAGCCAGACGTGTTATGCTGGTAAATTCTCATGGATTTAGCAACAAACTAGTTATCTGTGCAGTGGGTTGTGTATGAAAATCCCCAGTCCTTGCAATGAGATTTTCACAGAATGGTGGAGCTGGAAAGAATTGGGGTTAGAATCATTCAGTCTAACGGGCCTTCCTCTTTAGGAGCCTCCTACTTTTTTCCTAACTCCACAGATGCAACAGAATGAGGTGTCGAGGCCTATGCTGGTAGAATGGATGGTATCATTTCAGAGTGCAGGTGAAGGACCACATTTTGAATGCTTCTCTAGAAAGAAAAAAATCTCTCAGCAGATAGAAAACTGGCAGTCACATGGAGGCTAAGATGGAAGCTTTTCTTCTGATGCACTGGTTTCTCTTTGTTTCTGTGGGGAATATTTACGTGGAAGAGCATTCCAAAAATGTAACCCTCTACCTCACGGATAGCCAATGTGGTGTCTTCTAGAAGTTGTTGGGTTGCGACACTCACCATCCCTGACCTTTAGCCATTGTGGCTGGGGCTGAAGGGAGCTGTAACATCTGAAGTGCACCACATTGGCTAACCCTACCCTAACTGTATCCTGAAGTACTGTACATAGTGCAGTCTGTTCTGCCACTTCAACATTCATCCACCCCACTTTGTGTCACATGTGTTGACCGGCCCATAGAGACTAATACAAGAAATCCAGACCAAAGCATGCCACATCAAAAAAAAGCTACAAGCTGAGAAAACTCTGAAAGTAAGCCAGGCTGTTCAATATTTGGTAAAGCAATAACCTAGCAGACCTCATAATTTTAAACATTTCCAGTTATTTGTCCAATAACATAGTTGTCTTAAAATTATGTTCTCTTCGCACAGTACATGTTTTACATTGAGCGACAGAGGATGGTGTCTGGAGCTCAGCTTTAAGCAGGCAGGGAGCCTTAATTTATTATCCACATTCTGATATTAAATACAAGTTATATAAATAGACTGAAATTTTTAAATCCTTCCTAAAGAATACAACTTACACATTCATGATTTTCAAGCAGAATGATGCAATTTTAAATATGTTTTTGAGACAAATGGGCTGTGAACTGACGGTTTCTGCTGCATTCTTTATTTCATATATTGGAAAATATAGTTGAACTGAAAGCACAATTGTGTGCCCTTGAGACTTATTAAACGTAAGGAACTATCAACAACCACAACAACAGCAACAATAATGCCTTTTTATATGTCTATTAAATACATTTTTCCCCATAAAGGTTACCGGTATTTTCTTTGCTTTAGCCTTAGGAGCACACAAAATAGAAGATTTTTTTTGCCATAAATAAGTTTTAGGAAAATATACATGGTTTTAGAAAAAAACACAATGTGTTGTATAATTTTAGGAGGGGGGATTTGATAGATGTTATGTGAGCTATTGGAGGAAATGACATTGTAATGGAATTCTTGTGTAGCTGCATACATATTACATTTTCTGCACATCTTTTGGCAAGTCCGTAATGAATCAATGAATTTAAACACTACAATACTCTCAGAATAGTGGATGAAATCCAGCATGTTCCTTAGTGATATGCGTGTGTGCTTTGATTTTTGTTTTTTTTTGTGGGGGGGGATGTTGTTTTACCAAAGTATTTCTGCAGAGCTGTTCACTCGGATGATTGATTATGTATAATTTTGCATGTTTTCCCTGGAAGGTGTATGAGGCAGTCCCATGTTACAGTGAATGCAATCAGTATTCCTGGATAGCAGAACCATGGTCTCCTTGTGAAATCAACAGCGAGCTAAACTCCCTGCACTGTGGTGAAGGAATACAAACTAGAAAAATAAGGTGAGTAGGTATAAAAACAGTAGGTTTTGAACAGAAACATTAAGAAACTGAAACTTTGAGAACTCTATAGACCCACGGCCAGCCTTTGTAATGCTCTTCTATGTGATGAGAGACGTGCCTTCCATCTTTCTCCAACCATCTCTAGAGTTCTGGAATAGTCCTTCTGGTCCTTATTGTATAAGAGATGCATGAAATAATGCTGGTCTGTAGGATGAGAACCCTGTCCCAAATGGTATGAACACATCTCTTCTTTCAGTAGCAGGACTTTACTCAATTAATTGTAGCATTTCTACACAGTGTGCTTAATATTGCCTTTCACCTTTTCTGCTTCCGTCCATGAGGCATATGGCAAAAAACAAATATTCCGAGAGGCAATGAAATGATAAAGCAGTCGGCAGAAATTCTGTGTAATGAATATAACTGCATACACAGACCACTTACAGCACTACAAAAAATAGCATATTTTTTTTTAAAAAAAGAGACTGATTTAATCTCTTCGTTCTTGACGGGATGCTCACTTCACATTTTTCCCTCTGTAGGTGTATAAATACCACTGAAGATGGCAGTGGCGAGTCTGTAGCCAACATGCTCTGTAATCAGTCCGAAATCCCCCTTGAAAGACAAAAGTGTACCCTCTACTGTCCCAGTGAGTGTGTTGTGTCCGAGTGGGGTCGCTGGAGCCAGTGTCCAAAGGTAAATTAGTTCTCTGTATTTCAAACTCTTGGCTATTTTCTAAATTGCATGTTTGTCAGTATAAAACTTAGAAATTCATGTGAACCATTAAGAACTTACCTTTTGCTGTTCAGACAGGAAACCTGCTGAAATAATACTAAGTGAAAAACTACAAGGAGATCTTCTAAGAGAAAAACACTGATTGCTTATTTTCTCGGCGGGGGGGGGGGTGTCATTATAGGATACTCATTAAAGCCTAGAAGCAAAGAGGCTGCTTTGGAGATTTTTGTTTGGCTTTAAACAAAAAAGGATTGGCACTTAATGTGTGTGACAAGATGGCTAGGTGGATACAAAGCTTGGTGCAAAGAAATACAAAGAGGTTGTTGCAGCTGAGACATAAATGTGTGTTGCAAATTGAACAAGAGCACAAATTCTCTCCATGTTACCATTTGAGTGTACAGTACAATTAATATACCCAGTGGTTGGATAGGCAAAGCCAAACCCAAGAATTTGTTATGTTCTTGCCATTAAGCTTGGCCCACTGAAGTATTTTGAAACCTCCCACCTGGAAGAGTTTTGTATACTGCTGTTATAATGTAGTCAGCTGGAAACTATGTGAAGGCAGATATCTACAACAGTGATTTGGTTTATGCATGGCCACAGCCACCCATGTAAAAACGTTATAATAAATGCAACCTTTGTTTGGAAATGAGTTTTCAGCTGTTCCACCAGTCTTGTTTGATGAATATAATAATCATATTTCCTCAGAGCCCAAGCTAATGAATGAGCTGAGAATCCAGGCATCTCTAAAGGGTAAATTGGTAGAAGTACTAATTAGTGATGCAGGTACTCTCCTGTGGCATATTCATTGGCCAAAGGATTAAAGTGTGAAGACACACATATTGACAATTTGATGAGGATTGTCATAAAGAACATTTAGGAATTAGCTAGCATTTGGTAGGTTCAGTAGCTACTCCTTTATTATTATGGAGAGGTGTCTTGCAAATTAGTTTCCCCTCCTTATCTATAACCTATTTCTTATTCCTTTGTTACAGCTGCCACCAAGTACTAGTACCGTCTGTTTTCCATTTCAGTTTAACCACCAGTACGTATGGATAAGCATAGAACAAAACAGTGCAAAGATCTGAATATGAAATACAAAGTAGATTTATTTTATTTATAACAGTTATTAATATAAATATATAACGTTTGTATGCACAGGTGGTTCATAATTAGACTGCTAACTCATTTTTGTTATAGTTGCTTTAAATAAGAATGTTTACACTGTATGGTTACTGTCAGTATAAATTATAGTAAATACAACCAAGGGGTCCTTAAGACAATAGTTATGTGAGCTTCCATTCCTTCCTCTATCCAATTTCCCTGTATCAGTCCACCTCAGTTAACACTCAGCAACCAGTCACTGTGGACTAGACTTGCAGTCTTCAGTCAGGTCCACAACTTCTTCCCTCTGTAGTCTCTCAGGCCTCTCTTAGGACATCTGCTGCCGTCTTCCCTCTGCCCCAGGTTTTCAGCAATCCCACTGGCACTTAGCTGCAGAACTCTTCTGAAGGCTGCCCTTGGAGTTGCACAAACCTCCTTCAGCTCTAGCCAGTGATGTCTGCTCTCATCTCCTCTCAGGCTTCAATGAGCCTCTCTGAGCCACTTCTTGAAGTCCTTCTATTTCCACTGTATGAGTCCAGCTACCAGCTGAGCAGCAGCCTCTGTCAGTAACTCCCTGTCTTTTGACCAGACCCTGGCTTTTTTATTATCTCTAGCCAGGACCACCCAAGGCAATCATTTCAACTTGAGTGGAATTCTGCCCCCCTCGTGGGCCTGTGAACTATAATAAGTATGTACTTGGCAAGCTCTCTTTCTCACTGTATTGGGCATTATTTTATTTTATTTTTTGGCTTCCTCCACCCCAGAATGGTCTTTTTTCAGTGACTGGGAGGGTGAGGAAAACCAATCATTTTAATGATACAAATATATATAAGTAAATCTCTGTGTAGTACCAATATCATGGATATGACATTGTGCAAGTCTAATGAGGGGGGGACCACATTGTTGATATAAACATACTTCAGCAAAGGCAAAAATAGCCATATGTTGGTCTGGAAAAAAACTGTTTTAAACAAAAATGTTTTGAATGTGCCAGCAATAAATTGGCTGAGTTTGTTAAAGCTGACAGTATATGAGATTTGCTATGTGGTGCTACATGTACAATCTGCTAATCAGGTTGCAGCTTTTCTACTCTACAACTGCTCAGTTGCAGAATTTTAGTACCTGTATTTGGGATGGTGGGGAAGGTCTGAGACTCTGATGGTTAAAGATTGGGTCAAGTGGAGAAAGGGATAAATGCCCTTTCCTCATGTGACCAGTTACAGCCCTATTAGGGCATCACTCTCTTACTAGTTAAATAATAAAAATCAGATGCATCAAATTCATACACACATTTAACATATCATCCATCTTGGCCCTACCTATGCCACACTGGTATAGTTGTTTCTTATATTATTTATAATCTAGTCAAATATTCCATTTCCTTCTTCCTACCAAAGGACCAGCTGGGGAATTCTTCCATCCAGACTAGATGCACTTCTTGTCTGTTTCAATAAACATTGGCAAATTAAAGCAAAGCACCTTTTTCTTCAGAGGCTTCATATTAATTCCAGTGACAACGGTGTGTTCATACACCATCACTTGATTGCTTCTTCTTCACAGACAACTGAAAGGCTATCATCTCCCCTTAAATATTTACCGTTGAAGTAACATAGCAGTACCTGTCGTGTCCTGACTCCGTCTTCATCTGACTTGGAAATGTAATTAATTGACTTCAGTTGAATTCGTCAAAGCATTCTTAAACTGAGCTTAATATGCAAGTTGTGCTACAAGTCCCTGAAATAATTATCTCAGATATATTGCATCAGCTGTCAGCTTTCTTGCTTGCAACAATTGATAACCCCCAATAGCAGATCTGAGTGGCCTCCTTGTTCTCAGCAACTGTTAACATTTACAGTAGTTAATTCAGGAGGGTTTGATAACAGTTCATTTAATTATGTAAATTTATAGCACAAGGAACAGAATGAAAGAAGAAATGCTACTGTTCCTTGTGGATCAGCCGCAGCTTCGTGGACTTATATGCATATCAAGTAGGTTTAGATTTTCATAAATCAGATGTAAGTTCCTGAATTATTTGATGGATGGTTCTGAAAGCAGAAGAAAGACACAGGTTTACATGTCAGTGGTGTTTTGTGTTTTTTTTAACTGCATCACCTGGGTATTTTGGGTCATAAATCTGAATTTTTCCAAACTGAAACGAGATTAGTAGCTTAATTCATTTTCTTAAATATCACTTTTACAGAGCCACTTGAATGGCTGTGGCACTGGAACTGACAAACAAACAGCAAAAATAGTATACTCAGTAGGGCATGAGACTCTTAATCTCAGGGTCATGAGTTCGAACCCTACCTTGGGCAAAATATTCCTGCACTGCAAGGGGCTGGGCTAGATGACCCTTGTGGTATTTTCCAACTCTAAAATTCTGTGATTCTAGGTTTGTTGCAGGAACTGATGCGACACTTACGCTGCAATATGATCCTGTTCTTGGAAACATTTCCCAGGAAACCTCTATGCCTCTCTCACGCTCAGTTACAGCAGTCACAGCTTATGACAGCCTTCCCTAGGTTGGTGTCCTGCAGAGATTTGGGACTACAGCTCCCATCAACCCCAGCCAGCTTGGGAAAGGCTGAACCATGGTCTCTGTGACTCCTATAATCTCCAAAGATCTATTATCCCAGCCTTTTTCTCTTTCCCTGAAGAAAATGCAGCAACATGCTAACCAATAGCTTTGGGGTTCTTGCACTGAGGATAAAACCTAGCATTGATCCAAAGGAGAGATTGCTGTAATGTATTTCTAGAGTCCTTTCACTGCCTCAGAGGAATAGCATTGGGCTGTGTGTGTGTGTGTGTGTGTGTGTGTAGAAGAAGAGTTTGGATTTGATATCCCGCTTTATCACTACCCTAAGGAGTCTCCAAGCGGCTAACATTCTCCTTTCCCTTCCTCCCCCACAACAAACACTCTGTGAGGTGAGTGGGGCTGAGAGACTTCAAAGAAGTGTCACTAGCCCAAGGTCACCCAGCAGCTGCATGTGGAGGAGCGGAGACGCGAACCCAGTTCCTCAGATTACGAGTCTACCGCTCTTAACCACTACTCCGCACTGGCTCTCTGTACACATACATATACACGTTCACTATTAGAAGCATTATGTAAGACATTTACCACACATCTAGGTACTTCTTCAACACAAGCTGCACATGCATGTGCACAATCCTATAAAATGTGATTGTCATGGGACCAGATTACATGAAAGATCACCTCCTTTTGGGTAATCTCCACCCGTGTATAGCTCTGTGGATTTGGGCAATTGAATAGAAGCATGTTTCATTCATTTCAGTGGAAGCTACTTCCATGTAAGTGACTGCAACTGCAATTGATGTGTAATAAAGCACTTTCCCCCCATGAAGATTGCAAAAGTATTAACATTAGTCCACTCTTGGCCAAACACAATGTTAATAAATGTTATATAGTAACACTGAAAAGCCTGAATATGAATAGATTTTCTGTCTCACGCATATATACATGTCCTTTGGGTAAGATTTGCTTTTTGCTGGGTCCCAGGAAAGTTCAAAATGCCATTATAGATTTGACTGTGGATCTATTTCTATTTATTTATTTGTTTGTTTATTTAAAAAAAACCAGAGCTCATGTTGTAAATAGCTTATGAAATTGTTACACTGGGTGTTCACATCTGCATGCAGATTGTTTTGTATGGTTCATTAAGCAGTTAAAAGTGGTCAAATCCCTTCTGTGCAAAAAAACATTTTCTGCAGCACAGGCCTTGACTTGCACATTTCATTATGAATAGCTTGTTAAACATCATGTTCCTGGTTCCATATGCAAGCATTTCAATAAATTGCAGGGACAGTGAGCATTCTACGACCTTTGTAGCCAGCAGTTGGGAGGGCTGTGTGAAAAACTAGATAGAGAAAACTTACAGATTGCTCACAGAGAAGGTATTTAGATAGTACTCTACACAACACATCAGTACCTCAAGAGCATTTTCAGGTAGATCTCTTTCCTCACAAATGTACTCCTGATGTTTTATCTATTTGGTCCCCAAACATATTTCTGTGTTAAATCTTGCAGTGTGTGTGTGGTAAAACATGGCTAATTAATTGGGGTAGCTGTTAACACATCATGTTTATGCATGAAAAGGCGATCATTGCATGTGCCAATGTGGAGCTACTCAATATGAAGGGTGGCTTTGATAGGGCCAGGGAAGTCCTCTTCTGCAGAGGAGCTGCAGTGCATGTGGCTCCAGCGTGTGGTCCCAAGACTCATGAGTAAGCAGGTCTGGATCTGGTCAGTGTCTGGATGAGTGAGCACCTGTGAGTCACACGTACAGTGCCTTGGGTTCTATGATAGAATAAAAGTGATAACAGGCCAAGTAAGAATGCCAGTGTTGTTTATTTTAGTGATGGTATTCAAAAAGTGTTGCATTGTTACTGTGTTTTAATTTCCCCCCACTTCCGGTGTCTGATGGTAATAAGCTACCACCAGACACACCTAAAGAGCAGGAAAGCAACTTTGTTCAAAGGCTGCACTCACCTTGGAAACTATTAGCGGCTATGCCTCACTGTCAAGGTTTTTCACCTGTCCTGCCCCACCTTGGGGTCTTCAGAAGGAGCAGCTGTTCCCTACGTGTGTTCCCTCACACACACACACACACACACTCAAACACACTTTTGTGGGGAGTGCCCTTTGCCTTCTGTCAGGAACATGGATGTATTTGGCTTTTAGTCTTTCTATTTTTCAGTTTTGAAAGTTGAGATTTTGTTGTCTTAATTTTTTTCTGATTTGTTCTTTTTCCTTGAATTTTGTATTTCTCCATGGAACGGTTGTCAGTGCGTGTTTTCATGGTAAAGAAGCCAGACATGGTCATTCAGCAGCTGGGCCCTCTCTCCTTCCTGCAGCACGATGATTGATTTTAACAAAGCAAAGCAAATGCAGTAGAGCTTTAATTGGGAGCACCTAGCGAGATACTTCTCTTTGATTTTTATTGGCAAATCATTTATGCTACAGTTCTTGCCTGCAAGGACAAACAATCAGATTAATTGCATGAAAGGTAATAAACGATTCGTAAACACTTTGCAATGGGATTAGTTTTCAGGTAATTAAGAGTAATGGCTTACCTTAGATGTATCTGGGTGACCATACCCCGGGTAGCAGCAGAGGTTTCAATAAGGTTACTTTCTGTGTGAAATTATACCACAAGGTGATAGATAACTGTAAGAGGCTGATGGCATTTGCTTAACTCTGGGAGAACAGGGGGCTGCTTCTCCCCTGGCAGCTCTCCAAGAGCTATCCAACACTTGGAACCAGCCTCTGTTGTCTGTCTCGCTTTTCTTATAGGGTAGGGTGCAGAAATATATGCACTGCAGTCAGTTGGAGCTGTGCCATAAGTATATTGGGCTAAAGCCACAGCAGAATTTAACTTCTGAGCTGCAATGGCTCAAGTCTTCAGCTGAATATTCAGGAGGAAAATGAGTCTGTTCTCCCCCTCTGACTCTGCCTGTCTCTTCCTCTCAAGTTCTGCCTTCAATGACAGCTACAAGGCAATAAAAGCATGTGCTCTTTAAAAAATAAAAATAACACTTCTGCCTCTGTAGTTAATGAGCTTTTAAATAGGAAAAATAGAGCCCTCAATGTGATTTATGGAAGGACGTTACTGGAAGAATCCTCAATATTTATTTGGAGGGGGGGGAGAGGATTTTTGTTGTTTTTGTTCTTGTTACAGTACTTGCCCAGCTCATGGCACTTTTAAAAAAAAGTCCTTTGATTTCTTTTCTCCCCACCCAGTGAGCAGGCACAAGCTCATTACCATCAGTTAAATATAATCAAGGCTATCTAACTAAACTTTTTATGTGGATTTTATTTCAGTATTTAGAAGCATCTCTCCCCTGCTCTACTCTTCATTGCTTGTCTCATTTCACTTCACTTGGAATCAATAACAGTGCTGCTGCTGATGTCAAATGGTCTAGAATTTGCCACTATTTTATGGCATAATTCTGCCATTCTTAATCACTTAAGTAACCCCCATTAGCCCCAGTGTCACTGCCATCATGATGGAGTGTAGTGGGTTAAGACACTTACAAGTGTATGCTGACATAATTGCCCTTTATGAGCTTCTGAAGCTGTTGAACTACTGGAGTTGCTGCTGCCTATTTACTTGGCCGCTGCTCAGAGGTCCCCATGCAATTGTGTCCTGGGGCAGACAGGGAAACGTTGCATTCCTCATCTTCTTACCCCAGCCGACAGGCAGGATCTCTCATGGCCAGTCAAGGGGTCATCTGCAAAGTGTCTCATCCTACATAAACAAGGCACTCTGAGGCATAACCATGTTTAACAGGACAATCAGCTTAATATTTTGTATACAGCAATAACGTAAGTTGAATAATTCTTCTCCATTTCTTGGCATGTTTGATTGTAATAGTAGCAGCAGGAAGCAGCGATTCTGTACAGGTTGCTTGGAAGCAATTCTGATTGTGTTTGATGCATCTTAACTTCCTTTTCAGTGTGTTAGGGTTGCTGCTTTTGTTGAAGAGAGTGCCATATAATGAGGTAGGTTAGTCTTAGGTAGGTGCTCTACACCTGTTCTGCATCTGCAAAGTAGCTGGTAGTTAAACCACATCAGGAAACTTTAGCTGGCCTTCTGATGTGGCTGGCTAAGAAACATTTGTAGCATTTACACCTTCTCCACATGGGCACATACCCTCTCTCAAGATAACGAAAAGAACTGGATTCTTCCCATTTCATCCAAGCCGCAATCCCAAGGGCGCCACATATGGTCTATGACATCCGTAGCTCTCTGCTTGCAATATTCATCTATTTATGAGTTTAAGAAACTATTAGTTGAACTTTATGTACATTAAATCAGTAACAGTATGACATGCTCAGTCTGCCAGCCTTCCCTCAACCCACAGCCGTGTGAAAGTTTCATGTCTCAGTTTCTCTTTCTTGGTTCATCTCCTGAAGAAAGCCTTAACTGGGAAGGTTTACTAGTTCCTCATTTTACAGAGTCTCATTTACTTAGTAGGAAACGTGTATCATTTTAATGGTAATGGTTGTAATAGCTAGAGTTTTGGCTCCTTCCAATCTAATGGTTCTTTGCTTACATTCATTCATTGCTAGATAAAGTAGGCACATGCAATGAGAGAATGAATTTGATTTGTTTAACAGGGTCAGCGGTCAATGGAACTTGATTTGAGTCTATCGTCTTCCTGCTGATCTGGTTGGGAACATATTTGCAACTTCTAACACACATTATTTTTCAGTAAATCTACATCCAATTTTCTTTTGCTCTAAAAGGCTGTTATTTCTTTTCTTTTCTTTTTTAAAGTGTGTTCTATTGCTGTCTGCCTTTTATAGAAATGTGACTTCTTACAGATTTTTGAGAATGATGGGAGATGTTTTCTGAGGCAGACACCATCTAATACAGGCATCCCCAAACTTGGCCCTCCAGATGTTTTGGGACTACAATTCCCATCATCCCTGACCACTGGTCTTGTTAGCTAGGGATGATGGGAGTTGTAGTCCCAAAACATCTGGAGGGCCAAGTTTGGGGATGCCTGATCTAATACCATCAGGAATCCCAGTCCTTCTGTAGTATAGCATGGAAAGCTGATGAAAGAGAACATTCTTTTCCATTGCTAGAGAATTTGATGAGCAGATTTGATGGGGAATACAAGAGAATATTGTATTCCCCATCAGACCAGACGCAGGTGGTGCTGTGGTCTAAACCACTGATCCTAGGGCTTGCTGATTGGAAGGTCGGCGGTTCGAATCCCCACGACAGGATGAGCTCCCGTTGCTCTGTCCCAGCTCCTGCCCACCTAGCAGTTCAGAAGCACGTCAAAGTGCAAGTAGATAAATAGGTACCGCTCCGGCGGGAAGGTAAACAGCGTTTCTGTGCGCTGGTCTGGTTTGCCAGAAACAGCTTAGTCATGCTGACCACATGACCTGGAAGCTGTCTGCGGACAAACGCTGGCTCCCTCAGCCTATAGAGCAAGATGAGCGCCGCAACCCCAGAGTCGTCCGCGACTGGACCTAAAGGCCAGGGGTAGCTTTACCTTTACCTTACAAGAGAATATCCCATTGGCTATTTCTGTTCACTAGCTGGTATAACACAGTCCTTTCCCTCTACTTAGGAAATCACTCAAGACCTGCTAACAAAAATTCAAATACACATCTTTTAACATATAGGTAATCTTTATCTTAACTCTTTCCCCCCTAGCCATGTGACCCCAATATAATGCAAACACGGACTCGGCATGTACTGAGATCTCCTTTAAATCCCAAGACCTGCCCTGATGGTTCACAAATGCGACCGTGTGTCCTGAATCAAAATTGTTTTCAGTTTCACTACAATTTAACAGGTAAGAACCCTTCACTTTTTCTGGAACAGAATTTAGTGCCATGTCTGTATCTGGAGAGAGGTGATGGCAAAGTGGTTGAGCGTTAGAGACCCTAAGGCTTGTTAGGTGACTTATGCCAAGTCCTTGCCTTTCGGCGAGGCATATAGATTGTCTACCATATTTATTTAGATGTTAGTCTTCTGAAGTTTTGGAAAAGCAAAGTACTTTGGACACTGAAACACACTTTATGGGGAAAAAATAAAAATAAATATATATGCATGTGTCCAGGAAACATTTAGAAGCTTTCCTGTATTTAAAAGCCGTTAGCTACTATTCTGTTTTTTACCTGTGTTTTCAGTTACTGTCTCCTTACAGCCCAATGTCATTCATGTTTACTTAAAGATAAGTCCTGTAGAGTTCAAAATAACATATTATGTATATTTGTATGTGCAAGTGTCTCTAAATAGCAGCTGTTGAGGGCATTGATGTGGTTCAAGACCGTGGTGTGGGTGGAAATAGCAGGCTGAGTCCCCACTTGTCGAGTTTTTGTCCTGAAGTAAGAACTGCAAACAAAATAAAATAGGAGTATTTTTGTTTAAGGTTTATTTTTTTGGGGGGGGAGTCCTAAATGGGTTGTAAAGGTTTATGCAGAGGCAAAATTCAAATGTCCAACTTTGACCATTAAATAAGGATGTTGCTGGTGATTCAAAAAAAAATGGGGAAAGTGTTCCATTAGGGCTTTTACAAAACATTATATTTCAGTAGCATTTACCTTAGGATCATTGCTGTGTATCACTTTGTTGCACTCTCTCCATAGAGATAGGCTTGTAACAGCATAGAAGCAAATAAAACCATCACCTCTTGATAAATTCAGCAGAAGCAAAGCTTGATGTTTTAGTGTACAACCCACTCCCATGCATAGACCCTCCCATGCATAAAGTGCAGAATCAAAAGCCAGTAATGGATTTTTTCATTCATTGTAACATTGGGTAATCTCTGTGCATGCAAAATAAGGTATATATAGACACCTCTTCTCCACTGGAATGAATGGGGAATGCCACATATGCAAGAGTTTTACATCTTATTTGGTGTGAAGTTAGCTATGAAGTTGTGTGTATGTTTAGAAAATTCTTCATAAGTCAAAAGGAAAGAATATGTCTTGATTTTCATATTCTGGCAACCAGCATGGAAAACACATCCATCCATACAAACTGAACATTTTAAAGACCATTGAGAGGCACAAACACAACACCTTGATGAATAATCTTTTTACTTACACTTTGAAGACTGAAGAGACTTCCAATTACTTATGATTTGTAGCCATTTTCAACATTACCTTTGCAGAATGATACAGTGAAGATCAACAGCCTCTTTAAATTGTTTACACTGGCTTGAAGAAGACATTAATGTTTCAAAAGCACTTTATTTTTTAGAATGAAACATGGCTTGCTTTGTCAGACAAAATTCAATTGGAGGTTGTGACAAGCTTTGCTTTGAAGCAGTAACACTTCAGAAAATGGTTATAACTTTATTATCCAGGGGACAGTCTAGAACTTGATAATGCATGGACTGCTTTTAAATCCTACATTTTATCACCACTGGACAATTTGTAGTACACTCAGGGGGAATGCTATTTTTCAGGGGCACTTCAGATATAGGTGACTAGGCATAATTTAATAATAATAGTAATAATAATAATAATAATAATTAATAATAACCTCTTTCCTTGACTTCTATATGCTCCTATCAAGCAAACATAGTTTCATCAAGCTTAGAAATTAAAGATTTCTCCAACAGTGGATGGCATAACTAAATGCTGACATTTCTTATAGACTGGAGCACATGCCAGCTAAATGAAAATGCAACCTGTGGACAAGGGATTAGGAATCGCCTTCTGAGCTGTGTTCGGAGTGATGGGAAAGTCGTGGCTATGACCTACTGTGAGCAGGTGAGGTTTCATGTATACCGCTAGTGCAGGTGTGCATCAGTTGTTAACTTGTGCCATGTAGGACAGAATCTGGCTTTCCAGCAAAGCTTGGTTTTTTAAAAAAATATCTCATCTGTCATTAAATGAGTTGAAATTTTCTTTGTAATTATTTATTCCTCTTGCTGCTGTCTGGTTACCATGCTGCTAGGTATTTCTGACTCTTCTAGATATGGCTTCATTGCAGTCCTAGGATCTTCATTGTCTTTGAAAGCAATGTGCAGGGTAGATGCAACACACACGAGTTATACAGTACAAGGCTATAAAGCCAGGATAGAGGATGTTGCTCGACTGCAACCGTCCTCATCACTGATCATTAGCCATGCTGGCTGGAATGGATGAGAACCAATGCCCAACAACATCTGGAAGGCCACAGTTCCCCCACTCTTTGTAGCTCAGTTCATAGAGCATTAGACTCTTAATCTCAGGGTTGTGGGTTTGAGCCCCATGTTGGGAATGTTTCCTGCAGGGGGGGGCTAGATGACCCTGGTGGCCCCCTTCCAAATCTACAATTGTTTGATCCTGCTGTGACCACCTGGGAATCGGCCCCATTGACCTTCATGGGGCTTACTTCTGAGTAGACATGTATAGGATTGCACAGCAAGAGAGTTTCTACATTGTGATCACACAGTCCAGGTGCAGCTAGTTGCATAACTGGAACACCTATGAATGGGGATGGCGTACCCAAGCAAGCCACCTTAATTCATTTAGAGGAGTGTTGGCTTGCTAAAAGCTAGAAGCATTTTTTCATTCCTTCCCAGCCACCGGTGACAAGTAACTCGTTCTCTGTTTGCTTACAGCTAAATTTGGAAACCCCTGCACAAATGGTTGTTGACTGCCTTGTGGAATGCGTCGTCAGCTGCCAGTTCTCTGAGTGGTCCGCCTGGTCAGAATGTTCACATACGTGTGGCCTTGCAGGTAACCGTCCGTCAATGTTCTATCTACGTTTCTTAGAATAGAAATATACTATAAAGGACACCATCAATAATAAATGCTCCGTTTCTGATCACAAGGTTATGAAATTACATAGGCTTAGATCCAGAGACAGGCTGGAAGAAGGGGCTGGGGGGGGGGAAGGCGATTTTCTTCCACAGACATGTACTCTCTTAGTGGCAGTCCTTTTCCTGCAGAGGGTGTGAAGTAAGGGACTGCAGACCTTATCTGTGGTGAGGTCTCTAGAGCTTACTGGAGGGTGATTCCCAGAATACAGCATGCCAGCTACAATGTTAGATGACCTTAGCAGCAGCCTCACTCATTCAGGTGGATGTTACTCTGAGGCAGACAATGGACAGACTTCCTCATCTTCTGTCCAAAAGTCATAAGGATATTCAGATGCTGCCAATAAATTATTATTATTATTATTATTATTATTATTATTATTATTATTTATTATTTGTACCCCGCCCATCTGGCTGGGTCTCCCCAGCCACTCTGGGCGGCTTCCAGCAAGCATTAAGATACATTAACACATCACAGATTAAAAACTTCCCTAAACAGGGCTGCCTTCAGGTATTTTCTAAATGTCATGTAGCTGTTGATCCCTTTAACCTCTGATGGGAGGGTGTTCCACAGGGTGGGCACCACTACCGAGAAGGCCCTCTGCCTGGTTCCCTGTAGCTTTGCTTCTCGCAGTGAGGGAACCACCAGAAGGCCCTCGATGCTGGATCTCAGTGTCCGGGCTGAACGGTGGGGGTGGAGATGCTCCTTCAGGTATATAGGACCGAGGCCGTTTAGGGCTTTAAGGGTCAGCACCAACACTTTGAATTGTGCTCGGAAACGTACTGGGATCCAATGTAGATCTCTCAGGACCGGTGTTATGTGGAAGAGCTCCCAGATCTTGTGCATAATAATATAGGCGGTGGTGCATTTGATATCATGTGTCCCCTCTTTAAGCGGGGGCAATATATAATTGAAACTTGCTGCAGATGTGAAGCTGGGATTTTTCATTACATCTGCAAGTCTGTTGCCCAAATCAGACTTGGTATGAGCCTTTTTTCCCCTCTTCAAGAAGCACAATGGAAATAAATTGGAATAAGCACTTTTGGAAGATGAAAGATAGCCATATTCCGTTTCTGTTATCAACACCCATGCCCACAGCACCTCTGTCGTATACATCATTTCACAAACTATGGTATAAAGTTTATATCATGGTGATATATTTTAGTGGCCCATGGGACTGCTCCAGTTGTTTTCAGTTCAGGCTTTATGTTGTGGAACGGTACACAAAATATGGTTTGCTGCTGTTGCTGCACTACAGGTGGCATTCATGTTTTCCGTGACTGGTGGTAAAAGGGGAACATTTTGATTTCTTTCTACAGCTTTTGACCAACAGAATTGTGTGTGTGTGTGTAGCCCATTTCAAGTAAAATATGAGGTGTTTCTGTAGCTGTACATTGTTCTGTGGATACCATTAGCTCTCAGTGTTTGCTTTTTACTCATTGTAATACTGTTAGATGAATATTTATTTATATTTATTTATACATTGATGTAAAAGGCAGTTCAGCAATTCACACTAGCGCAATGTGACTTCCTCCTGTCCTCTCCATCATATCTCACCCCCAAAATCTGCTTCGGAGGGTTGGGAGAACCCTCAGAATAGAAGGGGGGAATCATTCATTGGGAAAGCAAAACAGCTTGTGCTGATGGAACAATCTCCTTAGCACTACATGTAGCCCAATGTTTTAACAATGCAAATGCAAAATGTGCATATTTCAAATGACTGTAAGGTAATTAACTCAAAATTAAAACGTTGTTGAAAAGGTCCACAGAAATTCCACAGGAATACTGAGGCAGCTGGTCAATTGTTCCATTTGAGGAGAAATCAGCAAGACCCTCAAGCTACTGCTGCCTTTAAAACATGAAAAACTTTTTGACTTCAGCTGTGGAAGATAATAGATGAAGACTTTCCATGTGTAAATGCAGGTTGTTCTGGATTGGCATTTTTTAACCACAGATAAGCATTATAGTTCCATGTGGGTTATCCTGTTCAGTTTCTGAGGAGATTAATTTCTAAGCATAGTTAGGAGTTTACATGCAGAACTTCAGCAATCATATTATTTTGTTCTGCAACAGATTGTTGGACTACTAGGGCCTGGAGACCAAGATTCAAACCCCCACTCAGCCATGAAGCTCACTGGCTGACTTAGGGCCAGTCACTGCATCTCAGCATCACCTCAGCATTTTTGTGGTGTTATAGGAGAAGGAAAAGGACCATCCACACCACCTTGATCTCCTTGGAGATAAGATGGGATATAAATGCAATAAACAAATTATAAACAGTTCTCAATGGCCTGATGGTCTTTTCGTTCCTGTATGTGGCAATTTCTTGAGGCATACAATAATATACACCATACTACTGGTAGCAAGAAGCCGAATTTGCTTCTTGGGCACAGGAAGAAAAATACCTGCCCATATCAATATTTCTAGTTTCTATGGTTGAATATATGAAAACATCCTTCAGATTCTTGATGCATCTGAATCGAAATCTTGCAGGTATATAATGCGCTGATATAATGTCCCAAATGTGCCCATGTTTCGGTATAGTTTGTTTATTTAATATAAAAGCAGGAAGTGCAGCTACACTGGCCATTTAAACCAGTTCAAATATTAGGGCTCCCCACCTCCATACATTGTGATTATTTTAGTTTTTTTATTTGCAATTTCTCCCTCCAACACAAAATTACAATTTTCAAAATTCAGTGTTTAGGACATAGTAGTTTAGAGTATTTAAAATTGCTCCACATTTCTAGTGCTGGTGATGTGTCCAAAGAGAGCCTTTATTTCAAACCGAGGTTGAGGCAACAGGTTTCAGTGCTGAGAATAGTCAGAAAGAAAGAAAACTTATTGCTGCCACTAGATGTTACTAGAATATAGGACGTGCAGCAGGGTGGTGGTGAACATAAACTGAACTTATAATTCCACATACACAGATAATCCCATGGGAGGCTGCCTCTTTCAGAAAACTCCTTTTAAACCTGAGTCACTCACTGCTTTCATTTTGTAATGATTTATTTATAGTATGTACAGAAAGATAATGGCAGAGAAGAGACAAACCCAAGAGGAACAGGGCGAGGAACCTGTGAGTTTTTTTCTGATCAAAAATAGCTCTTAGGGAAATATTTCAGGTGGTGGTGCAGCCAGGGATCCCAAAAGCCTTTGGCACACAAGGTGACCTGATGGGCCCATTATGCCATCAAGTGCCAGGGCTACCATCATTGCAAAGCAGTGCCAAACTGATAACAAAGTAAACAAAAACAAACAATAACAACAATGGAACAAATTTCAGTTGCACACCAGAAACTGCCAATCTGCCAGTTTTTTTACATCGGAACAACATCCTTACAAATGAATTTATCACTTTAACTTCAGAATGTTATTGTTTCCCCACAGCATCTAAGCCACATGGCCCTTGCCTGTTGGGGTTTGCTGTTCATGCAAAGTGACCCCTCACCATGTTTCCATTCATGTGATCCTAGTTCTATAGACTCATTACAGGGCAAGAGGCCTTGCGCTGGCAGCTGGCAGAGTTTAAGAGTCACGCAACAAAGAAATCCAGTGCAACAGTTGCACCAGCAGACGCTGGTCCTTGTTGTAAAGTAGTATTGCGCAACAATATTCTGCCAGTGCAAGAATGCCTCTCAGTAACCTTAACTAAGTGACAACTTCCCTTGTCCCACTGTTTTCTCCTGGAGAATACCACTCTTTAGTGCTCAGTCGGAACAAACAGCAATTCATTTTTTTCCCTACAAATTGCCATTTGTTCTGATTTAGAGCTAAAGAGCAGAAAACCACTTGGATGTGCTTTCTAGGCATGGGACAAGCAGAAGTATGGATGAGCCCATAGTGTTATGCATTGGAGACAACTCAGTGATACAGCCTAGTGACACATATATTGATATACCGGTATGAGATCTGACTTCCTTATTTCAGTCTTTGTATGCTCCACGTTCTGTGCCTTGATTGTCTACTGTGGTGGCCAGAATTCTTTTGGAGGGGAGAGTGAAGGCAATGGTGGCGGGGCAGTTATTTTGGGCAGTCTATTGATCTCATTAAAGGTGTTCTAAAATGCCACCTCTTTTCCAAGTGTAGCGTTATGGCAACATCGGTAGCAAATCTGATCTCTGTGCAAGAATAGAGTTCCAACTAAGAACCAGTCTTCTCCACCCATTCCTTGAACCCAATTTTCCTTCTTGTGCTGTTGGTGTTCTGCCACTGGCAGTAGCTCCTGTTGATAGAATGGCAACTCTACTACTGTGTCTTTTACTTCTGACCGTGCAATGGGAATGAGGGGTCACCACCATCCCAAAAGGCTTTTTGGCAGTGGAGTTATTGTTTTCCTACTAAAGGATGCTGCTTGTGCTGTTTAACTTGCTCATTCACAAATTATGCAAAATCAGAGGTGTTTGCAGATGGAACCAAATTACTGCAATGAGGAATGTCTTACTCAACACATAACTTAAGTTGTGGAATTCATTCTCACAAGAAGTGGTGACGTCAACTTGCTTAGATGGTTCTAGTAATGGATTAGGTGAGTTCATGTGGGGCGGCTGATCAGTCATTGTCTATTTTCCATGGTAGCTACAAATGGATTCTTGATGTTCCAGATATGATCTTCCCAGGACAGCCAGCGCTCCACTACTGTAGGCAGACTACTAGGCAAGATGGACTTTGAATATGATTGACAGAAGGGAGTCCCTAGCATATTAGCAAATAGGATAGTTGCAGCTGTTGTTAGAAGAGCGCCCCCCCCCCCCGAAGTGAACATTTACAATTTAACAACTATGTATTTTTTCCCCAATTTGCCAAAAGGATATGCAAATCACAGCATGGATAAAAGCAAAGGACTTCATTAATTTCAAACAGTTTTTCAATATCTTGCTTCAATAGACTTAACTTAAAAGACAGTTCTGAGTATAAAATGCTGGGGTTCTTTGTCAATTTCTAAGGAAACTGGTGGAACACCAAGGCTCCTGAGAAAACTCTAAACCTATGAGTAAAATAACAATATTGGCTATTATCCCATGTATGGTTAGGCTGCATAAATTCAACTGAAGCCAAGTAATATGCAAAATTGTAACCATCATGAGAAAGAACCCTTTACCAAAGATTGAAAACTGCCACTTAACTTGTTCAGTTCTGTGGCAGCATTTCCATTCAAACTCCACATGCAATTTCCCACCAGAATCCAATTAAAATGACTTTTTTAAAAAAATAATTTTTTTGCAGACTTTTAAAAGAATGAGTCATGAAATCACACTAATAAAAGGGGAAAGAAATGGAAACGGGAAACCATGGACTTCAAACTATATCAGAATGCACATAATGAAATGCCTTGTTATCTGAGTTATTACCTATGCTGTTGCCGTTGTTAATTATTAGATTTAGATTTTTATATACCACCCTTCATTTGAGGATCACAGGGCAGTTTACAATATAAATGAATCTGTGTTTTTAATAGTGATAGATATATGTTTTCTTCACTCAAGCATGCCTGCTATGTGTTGTTAATTAGTAGCAGCTGATAGAAATGCTTCACTGTTTCCTTAATTAAACTCATTTTTAAGTTCCATCTCTTTAGGCAAAGGCTTAATAGAACTGATGACAAACTAGCATATTGTGCTGCTTTCATGTTCTTCTATGGAAAGTTAATCAATAAAGATAAGGTGGATCATAATGAAGTATTGCAGAAGCAAAAAATCCTTATTATTAAGCTCATTTCCCCTTCCATAATTAACCTTAATGAAAACGATGGCTTGCAAAGTATATAAATGCAGAATATAAAGTAGTGCTGGTGAACTTGTTTAGTCACCCCCTTGTTTATATTTTAGGTTAATAATATATTTATTTTAAAACATATCTTAGCATACTTTCTGGTGAATATTTCTTTGTATATGTGATAGACTTCATTAAATCTCAAAATCATGATGTAGAGGGGAATATTCGCCAAAATTAATAATTATGGCAGTGCTGTGTTTCACAGTAACAATTGCCATATGTTTCCACTGCCTCTTTTCCCCCTCCAGATGAAGTTTGAGTTTTACGACCAAATTACATTTATTGTTGCTGAAAAATTGCAAGCATTGTAATGGCCATTACTGTCCATAACCACTTTTACAATTTCCATTAAGAACCTATTTATTTTCAGCGAAATATCCCTAACTCGGTGAATAGAAAAAGAAATTAGGTTACCATTTCTGGAATAATAGTGCTGAATGCTATTCATTAAAGTATCAGCTATCTCATTTTTTAATCCTCTGCTGCCCAGGCACAGAGGACGACCCAGAGAAGAAATGTTTTCTCTTACACTATTCCAATTAGAAGACAGCTTGTTATTGAAATGGAAAGAGTTTCCTGAATGGTAGTCGTGCAATTTGGAAGACTGTGTTAAACTGGCAGGCTTTCTGTCTTTATCAAGTTGAGTAACCAACAGAGGCTCTCATTAAGGGAGGGAGAGGTCAGATCTGCCAGGGACGTATGCAAGAAACATCCAATTACAGTCTTCAGACACTGAATGTTCATATGCTCTCATTAGTATAACAGCACCATTGGTATTATAGCTCCAGCAATGTTCTGCAGGCCCAGGACTTTGCCTTCTTGAAGTGGTTCCCCATTAGCTGGGGGGGAGGGCTCCTCCATCCTTCTGGCCCAAAGGAAATGTACATAGAATATAGAACTGTAGAGTTGGAACGGAGCACAAGGATCACCTAGTCCAACTGTAGAGGTTTCACTTCCATTAAAGTGCATAAGAAATTGTGTGTGTGTGTGTGTGTGTGTTGTGCTAAATACTCCTGAGGATGACATTGGAGGATGGGACGCGGGTGGTGCTGTGGTCTAAACCACAGAGCCTAGGGCTTGCCAATCAGAAGGTCGGCGGTTCGAATCCCCGCGACGGGGTGAGCTCCCATTGCTCGGTCCCTGTTCCTGCCAACCTAGCAGTTCGAAAGCACGTCAAAGTGCAAGTAGATAAATAGGTACCATTCCGGTGGGAAGGTAAACAGCGTTTCCGTGCGGTGCTCTGGTTCACCAGAAGCGGCTTAGTCATGCTGGCCACATGACCCGGAAGCTGTAAGCCGGCTCCCTCGGCCAGTAAAGCAAGATGAGCGCCGCAACCCCAGAGTCGTCCGCGACTGGACCTAATGGTCAGGGGTCCCTTTACCTTTTATGACAATGGAACATGCATGATCCACAGCTTGATGTGCAGTAGGGCTTCTTATTCTCTGTTATAAGAGGAAAAAGCCAGCCCTTACATGGTGATTCATAGGCAGAGTGGCAGCTGGAACCTCTTAGTAGTGGCGGCGGGTGAGTCAGGGAGAGAATTTTGTAAGCGCCTTTGCTTCCCCAGTAATTCTTGCATCTGCTCCCAGCAACAGAGGTTGCAAGGGACAGAGTTCCTATGTGATTTGAGCCTCTGCAGGCAACTCTGAGAACTTCTCTAATACAGTGTATGATCAGTTTAAGAATAACCCTCTCTGCTTGTTTAGGTCAGATGCTACGTACCAGATATATAATTCTACAAGCGCAAGGAGAAGGAAGACCCTGCCCGACTGAGCTCACCCAGTACAGAAGCTGTGTTGTAAAGCCCTGCTACAGCTGGGTTATTGGCGAGTGGTCCCCGTGCAAAGTCAAGGTATCTGTTGCTTGCTGGCTTATCGGAAGATCTCCTAGCATTGCAGGTAGAAAAAGTGCATAGCTGTTCTCCACATGCTGCAAAACTATGAGACAACTGAATATATGCTTTTAAGGTTAGAGAGCAATGCCATTTTAATATTCCTGAAAACAGGAGGAAATTCCTATCAAATCGTGGCGAATTCATCATAAATGCTAGTAAGCAGCTGATTAAAAACTAATTTAATAGCAAATGCCAAAGGAACATACATTTCTAATAGCACTGGGATGAGTGCCATAGATCTTTTTTATAGCAGCAACTCTAAATCAAAGCATGATTTAATTTCAGTGAATTCTGCCATGAAGGAAATTGACTTTTGCACTAAGAACACTATGTAGTCTGTCTCAGTACCTCGAAAGGCCTTGAAACAGTATAGTTTAAAGCTGTTGCATGAAGTGCTGAGTGTGTCTTTTCTCCTTGGGGTGATTATTTTTTTTTAATGGTCTGAAAATGTAAACGCTGACGTGAGTTGTGGAGCCTCAAAAATAT
This sequence comes from Darevskia mixta, assembly GCA_034641385.1. NCBI lineage: Eukaryota > Metazoa > Chordata > Lepidosauria > Squamata > Lacertidae > Darevskia > Darevskia mixta. The sequence goes on from JAWWNH010000001.1 coordinate 15,106,752, forward strand.
ATACCTCTGCTTTGTCAGCACCAGCAGCCTGCATGCCCTCTCTGCCTTCATGCCACATTCAGCTTGCACTGATTTGCCTCATGGGTTTCTCCACCCCTCTCCCCATTTATATCTCTTAGATCATGCGTCTTCTAAAACATTTGATCCAATATATTGCCTTAACTTTAAACCGATTTTCCACACGCAACGTTTTTCATGTGGGAAAGGATGGGATCTACTTTGCTTTCTTCATGTCAAAATAATTGGATGATGCACAGGGGAAGCTATGGCAGAGAGAAAGTTGTGATACATGCTTAAAAGACACATATAAAATTGTCACCATTACATATCTTCTGAGAAATGAACAAAGCCCCTTCCTCTTGCAAATAATTTTATGAGCACATAGAGCAATGTATGGAGCTAGGCTTTTAGTTCATCTAGGTCTTCCAGAAGTTCAGAGAGGATTTGTCTTTGTCTTTGCCTCCAGTGAAGTGACACTTTCTGAAGATCTGATGCTCAGAGTGCACTGGGTACGCATTCTTTGGTAACCTAACAAATCTCTCTCAGTTGCATGGGACTGCAGGCAAATGCTGGAAATAGGAAAGGCCGCATCTTCCATCTGGACATAATCTGCTCACTTTACAAATGCTCTGGGATGCTTCCAGGAGACAGGAGGATCTATATAGTATACTTAGCATTCATTATTAATGTAGTAAGAGCTATTTTAGTACCATAAACTTCCATTATTTCTCTTAGGGTGGACAGTGCGGGGACGGATTCCAAGTACGGGACCTCACATGTATGATACATGATGGCTCTTTATCGGCAACTTCTAAACAAGCGGAAAGTTCGTGGTGTGGAGAGCTTCCATCTAAAGATGGTGCATTGCAGCTTCCGTGTTCTGTGCCTTGCCCAGGTAAACTCTGTGGAGGACTTTGTTTTGCCCTTGCAATGGCGCACAAACAGATAGTCATATTCTGCAAAACAATATGACAATATAATTTGATTCACATTTGCAGCCTAATAATATGCATATCTGCAGCCTACTCTGATCTTCCTTGATCTCCAATCCTAAACATGACTCCTCTGGAGCAAGTCACACAGAGTCCATTTTGACTTCCAAGACAATCTCATTGTGTTCAATGGGACTTGTTCCCAGTTAAGTGTGCATAAGATTGCATCCTTAGTCCCGTAAGAGACTGGCCTTTAAGCCAAAGTAAATACTCTTGATTTCACATATTGTCCTTTCATAATTGATGCTCTCCCATTTATAATATACTGTAAAACCTCTTCTAATTAGAGTTCCATCACATTAAGAAAGGCATTCACAATCCTGCAGTTCATAAGAATTCTATGCAAAGCTAGAGCAATATTGTAGTTCTCTCTATGATTCTTCCCAGGCTTCTATTAGGAACATGCACACCTTCGTTCTACATGGTTCAGCTTTACTGAATGTGTGCATAGCATACAAGTGAGTCATATGGGCATACATATCTAGAATGGCTAGGTTGGATGGTCATCTGTCATGGTATGCTTTAGCAGAGATTCCTGCATTGCAGGGGCTTGGACTAGATGACCCTTGGGATCCCTTCCAGCTTTACAATTCTATGATTCTATGACTAGTAGTGATGATAAGATTTATAAATAATGGATACATCATATGAATTATCCCTACACATTGTTTTCATAACAGGTCGTGTGCACATATTCCCAAACTGTGCCCCTGCACTTATGTCTAATGAGACTTATTTTAAGCTGATGTTACAATTTTTCACATGTGAGGCTTTTAGCACATGCTCAGAATTTGATTAAGCCCTTACTCTGTTTCAGTGACAAATTGCCCTTCCTTCCTGATAGCTGCATTGCAAATCAGACATAGTTTTCCACAATCCTGGGTCTAGAGGGGCTTGCCAATCCAACACTTGCTGCTTGGCGCTGTGATTTTCACTCCTGTGAGCGGACCATGTCCCTCAACAGTTGAATATGAGAGTCATCAGTCATGGGGGACTGAACCATCTTCAACCCAACCCAAAGGAATAGATGGTGGGGAGGCCAATAAGGGAATGCAGTGGCAGGGATGAACATATTGGGTAAAGACCAGATCTAAGCATCCAAACAGAACCTTTCTCTATCATCCTGCAACAGCAGTGACCCTGACACTTTAATACTTTTAATGCCACTTTGCTAGATACAAATATCAGATCTATGTAGTAAAATGTTAACTAAAACACCATGTAGATGAATTCAAGCAAGCAAGTTATATTATCCTCTGTCAGGAAAGAAGAAGAAGAAAAATAGTCTAGATGTCAGCCTAACGTGTATTATCTGGAAAAAAATGTCTCCCTGGACCTTAAAAAAGTCATTACCATGAATGGTCTAAACCTTTTAAGAATCTGATTTTGAATGATAAGAGATAGCAGAACAAGTAGTGTTACCTATTAAGTTCCAACTGGCATTGCCGTGATTTCAAGTTCAAACCTTCGGAGACATAAGTAATAGAGCTATAGAAGTTTCCTCTTTCCCCCTTCTTCTTACACACAGGTGATTGTCATTTGACAGAATGGTCAGAGTGGAGCTCTTGTGAATTAACGTGTATAGATGGCAGGAGCTTTGAGACTATGGGCCGTCAGTCTCGGTCAAGAACGTTTATAATTCAGTCTTTTGAAAACCAAGACAGCTGCCCTGAACAAGAATTGGAGACGCGGCCATGCTCCGGTAGGGAATGTTTCATGCTCAGCCCTTTCGCTGTATTTTTGAGAAGCGTTCGCACTACTTTGTTATTGCTGTCAGAGCCAGCCCAAGACGCTTTGCTGCCTGAGGCAGAACAGAAAATGACACCTCCCCAAGTCAAGGTGCATAGTACTCAATGCCACTCAGGTTATTTACACATGAGGCAGAATATCTCACCTGCATCTCTCACCCTCCTTGACAAGAAAAATAAAAATTTCCTGCCCTTTCATGAGACCCATAATTAGCTGTCTTAGGTGGCTGCCTCACTCAGCCTAATAGGAGCACCATCTCATTATTATTGCGTATTTGGTGTTTAATCATGCCTTGAAATTAGACTTTAAACATTCTTTTTTTCTCACCCCACAATGACCAAAAAATTTCAAAGGCAGTAGCAGGTGAATGGCAGAGGGGGGAATGGGGTGGACTAAATGGGGAAACAATGGGCACAGCCAAATGCCCTCATGTGTGTCCTCTTTGCATATTTTGGTATAATTTATTTCCAGTCCAATCCCATAAACCTCTGTTTTGAAATAAGCCAATTGAACTTGTGGGGCTTACTCCCTGCTAAGTGTTTATAGAATTACAGACTTAACTGTTTGCCTATTAGGAAATTTTGAATTTCATCTGAAAGAAAAACAGGATACATTGTAAATGCATGCATTCATGCTACCTTGCAAACTGATTAATGTTGTCTTGTTGTTTGGAATACAGGAGGGAAGTGCTATAATTATGTATGGAAAACGAGTCTTTGGCGAGATAATGAACGCACAGTGTGGTGCCAGCGTTCTGATGGAGTGAATGTCACAGGTAGGGACATCCTTGAGTCTACTGCACACAGTCTAGAAATATTCCAGAACTATGACTTATACAGTGATGATAATGATGGCAATGTTGTTTAAGAGGAAAGGGAAATGTTCCTGTACGTGGGATTCTCTTTGAGGGCTATTTTAGTGGTCTCTTGAGAATTAGAATTTGGAGGAACACAGTATCTATTTAACCTGAAATGTCCTTCTCTCATTTGTTCACCTAGTTTCACCCCTGCTGTATTTTAGAAATAGAGTAAAACAATGGCCATTTACTTCAGCTTTTTAAAAATATGACTCATTGTTGCTGACAGGCCATAGCTCAGTGGTAGAGCAAGTATTTTCAATACCAGCAGTTCCAGGTACAATCCCTACCATTCCCAGGTAAGCCTGGGAATGTATCCAGTTTGGAACCCTTAAGAGCCACTGCAATTCAGTCTATACAAGACTGAGCTAGCTGGCATGCTCTGACGTGGTATAAGGCAGTTGTCATATTTTTATTTTAGTTGCTGTTGTTCCCATTGTTTGATTGTGATTCATTTTTTATTTTCAGCCGCTTCATGAATCCCTGTTGATTGAATCAGATTATAAATATCTTACATAAAATAATACTTCAGCCACCTACTGCAGGCAGGAATATGCACACACAATGACTACAACATGGAGGGATCAGCCCACCCAAATAAAGAATGATTTGAGAGCAGGTACATACATGGCAGAAAGTTGCCAGCAAGCAATTAGCTCTGGCTGACTCTGCCATTAATTTACCCACTTGATTTCATTGTTAATGGAATGTGCATTATGCAAATATTGTACAGAGACCAGGTTTCAAATAATAATCATGCTAACAGAACTGAAGGATAAGTGCTTAAGTTGGAATATCCATTTTCACTGACTACACAATGAATGTCAGAGGCAAAAGGAGAATCCACAAGTACAAGTAGGAATAGCCGATTCTCCATTTCTTCATCTCTGTACCATTCATTCCTTCATTCCCTAAAGCCTTCCCCCTTGTTCCTCTCACTTAGAAATGCTTGGGGCAGTATCAAAGAATTCAGATTCAGTAAGGATAGTGAATTGGTTTGAATTATCACCAAATTCACAAGGGCTGAATCACATTTGCCGGCATACTCAACATGATCACTTTAAAACCAAGTGGGAATGCCAGTAGTGAGCAATGGGGGGGGGGGGGAGTCACTTCGGTTCATTTCATTTAAAGGCTAATGCATCTCAGGAGTAATATCAAACAATAAATCATTTTATTTGTATGCTGCCTTTCCAAAGTTAAAGCCATGCATAAGGCAGCTTACAACGTATACAAAATTACGTAACTACAAATATAACAGGAGTAATCATACAATAAGCAAAACATCAAAAAGTACACAGGAGTACTAAATAAATTACACATAAATAATAAGATACAAAAAAGTAACCTCAACAACAGCAGCAGCCCTCCCCCAACAATGCCCCCTAATTAACACCGCAGCCCAAGAGTCTGTTCAGAAGTCTTGGCTTTTGTAGCTGGAGTCAGTCCGGGCCCTGCCTTCCCAGGCCAGGTGGGAAAAGGCCTGCAGTGCAGGGAGCAGATCTTCCAGGACTTACAACAAAATTGAAATGAATGCACTGGCATTTGTTTCTTTTTTTGCCAAAGGCAGTGTTGCAGCAAAGTAAAGTTCCCCCCACAGATATCACTAACTCTTTTTGAATGTACCTCTGATTATTTCTCTTGACATTTGCTCTTACAGGGGGTTGTTCTGTTCAGATGCAGCCAGCCACAACCAGGCATTGCAGCCCGGCCTGTCGGAAGCCCTTTTCTTACTGCACACAGGTAATCCAGATCGTGTACTTTACATAGTCAGAATTAACTTTTTTTTTACAGTTAATACATTGTGCTTAGACTTTGCAACACCCACCCGCAGCCTAGAGGCATTGTTTAGTTTGTGTAGGACACCACCTAGTGAGATAATCCAATAATTTAATTAGATATATAGGCATTGTGGAAAAATAATGCAGAATGTATATGCATGGTGTTTTATTGTGGTTTCCCAAGCCTAGTTAACTTTGGTTCTTATTTTCATTCACAATTTCAGGGAAGGTTGAACCCCCAGAGTCGTCCATGACTGGACCTAACAGTTAGGGGTCCCTTTACCTTTAAAGTGTAATGAAAATTTGGATAGGTCTGGTATAAGTAGTCGGGTAGATGTTACACCTTGGAAAGTTAACATGTTGAAAATCAATGCCTATAGAGTGATAGAAACCATGACTGGGAGCCATGATGTACCTACTGTTTGGCTGAGTTTTTTTCAGACTCCACATGCAGCGGTGTATGTTTGTACATCCCTACACTTACAAACCCCGCATGTTGGGAAGGTTAGCATTTATATCTTTGATCTTCCAGCTACAATGTGAAATGATATAGACAAGCAACAGCAGCACTGCATATGTGTGAGTTCATGCATGCCTTTCTGAAATAAGTCCAATTGAATACAAGAGGGCATGCTCCCATGTCAGTCTGCCTAGCCTTAGGTATTTTTTACCAATAGTCTTTCTAACATTGCAGGATTTTCACTGGCGTGAACTTTTTTTTTTTTTTTTTTTTACAAAGGTGGATTTTGTGATCCATGTTTCTGTTACAATGCTTTTATCCAAACCAAGCAAAAAAGGAGCAGATCCCCCATTGCTTTACTATGATAAAAGAAACCCTTTTATCAGTATGTACAATACTGGCAATCTGTCCTAAGCCTTTGGGCTAGGTTGGGCTTTAAACTTAAACAAATACATAAACCGTTTGGCATTAGGTTAACCTGTGAAAAGCCAGCAACCTCTCAGCAGAAACATCTTTTGTGGTGAGTTTCTATGGGCTGATTTCAGTGCTGAAAACGTTCTTATTACCTAGAGTGGAACCTGCGGTTGCGAGAGAGGCTATACAGAAATAATGAGATCAAATGGCTTCCTGGATTACTGCATGAAGATACCTGGTCTAGAAGATAAGAAAGCTGATGTCAAAACGAATGCTGCAAAACATAAACCCGTCAACTCAAAAATGCATGATATTTTCAAAGGATGGTCCATTCAGCCTTTTAATCCAGGTAAAAAAAGATAAAATATGGTGAGATTTTTTTAAAATCCACACACTATAAAAATAAAATTAGTGCATAGTGGATCATGCAATTAGAAACGTTGCTGCAGGATATGCAAACTCTCATTTGCAACTTAATTAAATGGATTGAATTCCATTTACATTACATTGTAAAATTGTGCCAAAACATCACTGCAATATTTACAGTGTTACAGCCAATGCCGTTTTTATAATTCTTACATAATTAACCAAGAAAGGTACAGTTGTCTTTAGTAGATGAGACTGCCATACAATGAGGGGGGAAACTAGTCTAATTCCTAGTGATATTTTCTGCAAAACTCTTAATTGCATCTGTCAGTCACCTCCATGTTGCTTTGGGCTCTAATCACAGTGGTCCCAATCCAGGGAACTGGGAATCAAGCAGAAGGCTGCACACCTGCTGCTGGGCTGATGAAGATGCCCTTTATCCCAAGATTGCTTGTCACTGTGGGCGCTGACAGTGCTGATCACCCGCCAGGCAAACAGGAGGATTCAGCATAGCTTTCTGCTCTTATTTACTTAACAAGTAGATGATTCGGGCAGCATTGATTACGTATTAGGTACAGGTCCACCCGTGGTGCTGAATGCAATCTCACACCCACAGACCAGAATTTGGTGGAGTTGATGGTGCTGTATCTAGATTGGCATCTCTAATAGGAGCAACTGATCAGCATTTGTTATCCCACCATTGCATGGTACATGGATTTCTGTGTGTATATGCTTCCTTTTACTATATTCATAGCTAGATAATCACTTCATTTCGATGTTTAAAAGTTACAATTTGCCTCGTTTTGTTTTCTTCCCTTTTCTGACCCAGATGGAAAACTTAAAATATGGGTCTATGGAGTATCAGCGGGTGGGTTTCTCATGATAGTTTCCCTAATATTCACCTCATACCTTGTTTGGTAAGTATTCTGTCTACTTATTCTTTTCTTTGTTTTATTTTTATTTTACTTATTGCATTTATATCTCAAGGTGGTATAAATGGTCCCATACCCCCCTTTTCTCAGGCTTTCCCCACAACAACCCTGTGAGGTAGGTTAGGCTAGGAGGCAGGGACTGGCCTAATGTCACCCAGTGAGCTTCATGACATTCTAGCCACTAAACCACACCGGCTCTTTATTTTATAGGTTTTTATCTCAGTTTCAGACACTTCACTAGAACCAGGATGGATGAACTCAAATCAAGTTAATATAAATCAAAATGATAAATAACTTGCAAGGATAACACTCCAATATCACATTGTTTTCTGTTGGATGTAATTAGGAAAGAATGTGGTATTTGAGAACATTGTCACTTAGGATGAAGCACAAAATAATATGTATGTACAAGAGAGAACTGTGTGTACTTTCAGTGCTTCATTTTATGTTGTCACTACACCCACAGGAACAGAGATGGAAGGGAGTTGGAAGTCATCTAGTCTTTTAGGAATCACAGCTAAAGAACCCCCAACAGATGGCCGTCCTACCCCTGTTGAAAAACCTCAAGAGCCCACCGCCTTCTGAGGGAGTCTGTCCCGCTGTTGAGCAGCTCTTACCAAAGCTGTTCCTGGGAGGTTTAATCACAAACAATTCCAAACAGAAAAGAAAAATGGAAGGCACTTTTTAAAAGCATGACGAGCTGAAAATAAAAAGGGTATAGTGTAAGAAACAGAAGGTGGATTGCTGAGGATGAGCACCAGTGGAGGAGCAAAGTGCTGTCACTTATCCCATAGCAGGGAACACAATGGAGTGCTGTTTGCCAGTCCTCTGCATGCTAAATTAATACACTTCTGCCCAACCCCAGAAAGAAGCCCACAAAATAAGCAAAGCAGAAGAGGTATGATATGATCTCATGCATATTGAGAGGGGTTCAACAATCACTTTTATGCTGGGATTTTTTGCAGTCCCTGTTGGTGATGACCCACTGAAATGTCACAAAACTGTGAGCGAGCTTTTGAGCCCAACAGACTAGTTGTTAAGAAAAGTGGAAGGAAGGAAATTGCTTAAACTTTAAAGCATGGAGGAATACCTATAGCCAGAATACCTATGTCCCAAGACATTTTGCTGCCTGAGGCAAAGGATAAAATGGCATCTCCTCCCCAATCCATGTACAAAAGACCATTGCTGGCAAATATAGAGTGCCTTCCACTGCACTTGAAGACAGCAGACTAGCTTAGGGTGTATAGAGCAGAAACACATAGTTCTCTTCATTCCCTGGCTCTCAGAATCTGCCACCTGAGGCTGCTGCCTAATGGTAGGGTCAGCCCTGCTTTGCCTCCACTGTCACAGCCTCCCCTCCCCCCGCCAAAGCCTCCCTTACCTGGGTTGTGCAGCAGCAGTGGTGGGTTCTGGTGAGAATTTGATGAGATCTTGCAGAGCACATAAGATCTCACAAAATTCCTAATTTACATTTTGAATCTTCATTTAACAAACAGATTAAAAGCTTTTTAATGCAACCTTAGTTCTCCAGGGGGTAGAGACCGACCGACCATATGTGTGGATTGTGTCCTTAGAATTTATATTTTCATTCTGTCAACTAACAGCTGAACCAGACATTCTTGTAGAGTTGTCAGATTTTCCATATTTTAACTGCATAGCTGCAATTCAGCATTCCAGTTTTGAAAAGGGAATGCATGACCCAGCCACTTTTAAGTCCAATTGATTTCAGTGCAAAAGCTTTAGCCATGTGCTTAAATCACCCATCACAATCAATAGTGTTTAACTTTGGCTGGATCATGCCCATTGTATTATTTTACTTTAGTCCAATTAAGCTCTAATTAACAAGAGACCTCTACTTCTTAATGGCGGCATTGGAGGGTTTTCAGCAGGCAAAGTGCTTTTGCACTCAGCACCTCCTTGCTCCCCTCCAAGTCCATGCCAGGGCGAGAGCCAGGTACCAAGATAAACTGCGAGTGAAGCCCGTTTCTCTGGTCCCAGGGGGGTGGGGGGATTTACAAGAATGATTACCCTCAATCATCCTAATCTCCCATTGTCGTGGGGGGCTGCCTCCATTAATGCAGAGCTGAACCGGAAGCCCACTGCGTTGAATTTAATTCATATTTTAAGTTTCCTAAAGAGATGTTTTTTCCCCCTTTTAGCAAAAAGCCAAAGCAGCAGCAACATGCTCCTCCACAACCGAAGTGTCTGACCCTAGCCTACGATGGAGACGTTGACATGTAACGTGGACCGAAATCCAAATGTAGACATCAACTGCCTTAACTGCTTCCCCACCCACCTTTCTCGGTTTGGATCTTATTTATGTTTTTTGGAAGCATCTCACAATTGCTGATACACATGGGCAGAATACAGTTTGCAAATGTAGCAGTTTTGCCTTTTGGTTTATCTGAAGAACATGGCACTCAAGGACCTTCTATAACTTGGCAACACTTTTCCCAAGGGGGACCTGAGAAATGCATCTTTCCTGTTTATCAATGGGAATAAGGACAAACAAGTCAATCTGAAGGCTACTACTGATTTTTACCTTTAAAAGCATGACAATCCTGGGGGGAGGAAAGATGACATTTACTGTAAAGGACAAGTTCGACATGGCATCATTACGCACTATATTAGTGCAAGCTTCTTTATTCTTCACCTCTTTCAGCAATGAGTTTTCTAGTGTTTACATTTGAGTTACATTTGGACTGTGAAACTGATTCATACGTTTCCCAAAAAAATGTCTGGAATTCCCTTCGTTTTCTAAGTTCTTGGGTTTCTTAGATGGGAAAACAATCTGATTTCCCTTCAGATGGAGATCAGAGGAGCAGGATAACAAGCACTGGGGAAAAATTTGCAGCACAAGACCCAGATCGCTTTGTAACCCTGTTTTTTTGAAGAGGAAGAAGAAGAAAAAACAAACTGGCAGATGTTTTGATGACTAGGAAGATGAAAGTGCTCAAATATATATTTTAAATTAGTATTAAGCCATTTAGATACATTTTTAACCATTGAAAACTGTAATTCAGTTTGTTTAATATAAATTCTGCTTTTGTATTTTAAACTTTATTATCTGGAATATTTGTAAATTCTTTTTTTTTAAAGTTTATTCTTGACCTTATTTATTTATACATCTTAACACACACAAAAAGTACTGTTTGTAGAAGGCCTTGCGTTTTAAAAAGGTTTCCAAGTCTACATTCTGAACATCCTGAAGAAGATACGTGTTTGTAATAGTATATGTTGCAAGTAAGGAAGTGCCATCTTGTGGTATTGACATGTATTTATAAGCAAATAAAAAGCTAAAGAGTGTGGGAATGTTGATCCAGGCACACTGCAATCTCTGTCAGTAAAAGGCTTTCCTTTTGGTTCAACAGAATGAAAATCTCCTGATAGCCTAATCATACCACATTCATGAGCCAAATGTATAAAAGAGGGATTCAAAATGGGCTCATGTTGCAATTATGTATGAAAAACCAGGTTCATTAAGTCTCAAGAGGTGAAGATGTTCTCCATTACAGGTCTGTTTTACTGAATGAAAAACTTGTCTTTAGATACTCTCAAAAGAGCTGCATGCATCTCTCTACTACAGCGGGCATATGAACAATTGAAAGCTACTCTTCCCCCTGCATTGGCCAATCAATAAATAAGCAGCCAAGAGAAAATAATCTAGCTGTCATAGTCCAGCCACCACCCTGAATGGTTTTGGAAATAGAGTGCTATTTCTCTGGAAAAAGAGGTGTCGGAACTCACCATGAATGCCTCCCTTGTTGTCTTGCAATGGTGCCCATCGGAGAGTTCTGGTGATTTCCATCTGAAAAGAAGCCATAGATAGATATGAATTTTCTCCCTTAAGGCCAGAGCACTACAAGCAGGGATGTTGTTAGGTAGTTAAAATGACCTCAACAGCAGAAAAACTGTCTGCGGACAAACATCGGCTCCCTCGGCCAGTAAAGCGAGATGAGCGCCACAACCCCAGAGTCGTTCATGACTGGACTTAACTGTCAGGGTCCTTTAAGGTAAAGGTAAAGGGACCCCTGACCATTAGGTCCAGTCGCGGTGCTCATCCCACTTTATTGGCTGAGGGAGCCAGCATGACTAAGCCGCTTCTGGCGAACCAGAGCAGCGCACGGAAATGCCATTTACCTTCCCACCAGAATGGTACCTATTTATCTACTTGCACTTTGACGTGCTTTTGAACTGCTAGGTTGGCAGGAGCAGGGACCGAGCAACGGGAGCTCACCCCGTAGTGGGGATTCAAACCGCCGACTTTCTGGTCAACAAGCCCTGTGCTCTGTGGTTTAACCCACAGCGCCACCTGCGTCCCTCAGGGGTCCTTTACCTTTACCTTTTTAGGGGAAGAGAAAGGCAGGAGATCTCATACCCATCTCAAAAGCCTGTTATGCCGCATTCTGACAAGGCCCCTGTCTACAATGATACATAATTTAGCACTATGATGGTTGAAGGGTCAGTTTGCCGCCTAGCTTCTCACCTGAGCAGAAGCGACCAGCCCCACACAACTAGATGGGTAGTAAATGGCACGGCTACCCTCATCTTAGGTTTTATTCCACTCTTCAGCTTCAACTTATGCCACAGTGACTGCTCTGACAAAGGCAGAACTAAATTCGTCATAATATAATCCTTAAAAGATAGTAAAGAATTTCTTTCTGTCCATAACGGACTCGTGGGAAGACAATTACCATTAGCTAAATTGACATCTCTATTGTTCTGGAAGAAAGGAAAGATTGGCCCATTTATGGTTAGCGCAAGCTTTGCTAAATATTTAACCAAGTTCTACAAGATTGACGTTAATTTCCCCGGAATGTAATTTTATTACCATATGTGAGTGAAGGGGCAGATTATTTTAAAAGCAATGTCATTCTATTCTAAACTGCAAAGCAGTATATCAGATATTCACAACCCGACATTTTGGATGTATTAAAGTTGTTACCCATCAGAATGGATTAAGCTTCCGCACAATGTGAACTATTTTTGCTCCAAGTCAGTTAAGAGTCTTAACTGATCACTTTGGAATACAGTCTTTCAGTGGAGTGGTATTTGACTTTTCTTTAGCACTTATTCCAATGAAATCATTACCATGAACTCAAGCTTCTTCCCAGCCACCTAAATTATAATAGCATTCTAATCTTCATGCATTCAATAAAAAAGTGCATGTTTATTACATTGGGTCTACACCTGCAAGCAGAATAAGATGGGAGGATGTTGAAGTGGTAGAACAGAGTGCTCAACTTTACACTGTAGGTGAGTATTATAATTTCTGAAGGTGGTGGTGTGGAACAGGCAACTTCAAATTGGGAGAAATGCCACTTTTGTTTGTTCCCACTGCTCTCAAGATGCTCTGCCTCACTGAGCCAAGGTGCTTGAGCTTCCATCTAAGCTAGGCATGTCTAAAGTCCATTGTTGGGGCCCAATCCGGCCCGCCGGTCGGTTTAATCCAGCCGGTTTAATGTGGCGGTTTAATGTGGCAGTTTATTTCCTGGGTAAAATCCTAAAAAAAACCTCAAGAACTACAACCCTAAAATAAGCTCAACAAGTTCAACCCTAAAAATAGCTCCGCAACTTTGGGGGGAAATCCTAAAAAAAGGCCAACAACTTTGGTTGGGCCTAGGGACAGTCAGGGTAATAGACAGTCCATTGGCTGACCTTAATTTGTAGCAATTAATGATATTGTCTCATTATGTATATCTGCTTGAGAACACTTCTTGTGCAAATGGCTCTCTCATCACTCAGTTCTTAACAAGCACAGAATCATAGAGTTGGAAGGGACCCTGAGAATCATCTAGTATTCTAGTACAACCCCCTGCAATGCAGGAATATGCAGCTGCCCCTTATGGGGAACAAACCTGCAACCTTGGCATTATCAACACCACGCTCTAACCAACTGGGCTATCCAACCATCCAAGAGCACACCCTGAATTTGCGCCTTCTTAGAGCCCTGTTGTACGGAAGTGCCACCGCCACAGCTGAACAACTCCTTGGCAGCCATTAATATAGGAACCTTCCAGCCCATGAAATTTTCCATTGCTCATCAAAACCCTGCTTTTCTATGGCATGTAGGAAGGAGGACTTCCAGGTACAGTTTGACCTAGAATGAGAGATCTCCAAATCGGTCTCATTATTCAGTCTTGAGGGAGCTGTTAAGAGGTCCATTTCACAGGACACTCGGGCTGCCCCAACCCCTTTTCTTTAGTTACCTTGGCTCCAGTCCTCTCCTGCCTCCTGGTACTCGTTTCCTTTCTCCATTTTTGCTGTTGTTCTGAACTCAGTTCCATTGAGGAGCCTAGGGAAGAAGAAGAGTTTGGATTTGATATCCCTCTTTATCACTACCCTAAGGAGTCTCAAAGCGGCTAACATTCTCCTTTCCCTTCCTCCCCCACAACAAACACTCTGTGAGGTGAGTGGGGCTGAGAGACTTCAGAGAAGTGTGACTAGCCCAAGGGCACCCAGCAGCTGCATGTGGAGGAGCGGAGACACGAACCTGGTTCACCAGATTACGAGTCTACTGCTCTTAACCACTACACCACACTGTGTTTGTAGGGAACAAAACAAACACATCACTATGTGATGCACAGCCTCATACAAGAAAGCCTCAATTCACCCTTTAACTTTTCTGTTTCTAAGCTTAGCTACACTGGTGCCAGTGACCTGCTCTTATCCAGCTTCTTTCTTTTTTAACATTTGGGGCGTCCACTTGTCTGTCTGGCATCTTCTCGCCATACATTTTTTCTCCATATTTGGCATGTGAGATTTCCTACCTCCATTTGCCCTCTTTCATTCTGTAACAAGCCTATTAATCCTAAATCAATCAACCTACCTGTCTGTCTTGATTCTGAACCTTGGCTTGTCCTCTAAATACTCATTCCCTAGTGTGCAGTGTAATATCCCCAAGGCAAACAAGACTCTAAGCTAAAGATCTCACTGCATGTGTCCGCCAAGTACACATGTACATATTTGTTGCCATGCACGCACGTAATGGAAAACATCTAGTAATATCACCACAATAAGAATAAATAATCTCCCTGCAAGTAGAAAGGTAGTATATTGGGGGGAAGATTCTAGTCCAAGTCCAGGCCTGTGCTTTAAAAAAAATATCCAGTTTTTAAAATAGGGAAACATTCAAAAATGGGTATGAAATAGAGTGGTCCACCTCCATTACCACACCTCATTCTGTTGTATGTGTAGACAAGTCCTTGTTACTAGTGGTCCCTTGGATGTGGATAAGAAATGGCATATATGAAATCTCAGTTTTGAGTAGTTATTAGTGATTATCACAGTTCTTATTTAGTTTTTCTATGTATTTTAGTGCCTACAGTTATATTTCAGTCAAATGCATTATACCCTTGTTTAAAAAATACAGCTGCTCCTGTATCTTGAATAATGAATTCCACTGAAGAAATGGCTACAAGCAAATATTTCCACTTTGATAAATGTACTTAGTTTTGCCGGTTAACACACTCAGTTACAGAAGAATGCAAAACTGGCTTGGGCAAAAATGTGGGTTAAAAGTTTACAGGATGACTATCCATTTGGAAAAGCTATTTGCACGGAATAGGAAGCAAAAATCAATGTTCCTGTTTTTTTCTCCTGGTAAATACAATAACTTCCAGCAAAGAGGTACAATTATTTCTGAATTTAATACAATAGCAAAACTCCTACTTATCCCAGTAGAGTAATAATTTTCCTCTGAATGTGAGTGAGAGAGAATTCTTTAAAGTTTATTCCTAATGCAGGCATTTCACTTGTGAGGGGAGAACCATTTAATACAAATTCATTATGCTTTAATCAGCCATTAGTTCAGGCAGATGGGATGTCCAAAGGATAGTAGAAAAGGAATGCTTTTCACTTTTTCAAATTGCTCTTAAAGGTATCGCTAGGATACTGGCATTCCATCCCACTTGTGTGTGATGTGCAATCGATGGTTTGTAGGCGCATCTCCTAAAGAGCCCAATTTATAGGAAAGATCTTCCATTTCAACCCAGCCCCTGCATTCTATTAGTAAAATGGCCACAGTGTTTTCCTTAATGTGTGTCACAGGAGTTCAAATAAGTTTGAATCTACACCAAGGGGAGTTTACATGTGTGTAGCTAATGCCTATTGGCAGCCAGCACACTAACAGCAAAGGCCAATGTGTTCATTTGGCATTTTGAGACTGTTCGCTGAAGCCATTAAATGGCTTCCATTGATTTCAGAAGAGCTGACTCAGGGCTTGGTGACCTGCAATTTATTGCTCAGTTGCAGTTTTTTGTCTTCAGAGCTCCTCGCAGCCGTGTTAGCTAATCAATCCTCCAAACACCTCTGCGCAGTCGGTAAGTAATACAACTTAAATAATTAAGTAATTTGGATTTGCCATTTTCCACCTTTCTTTGTTTAAGAGGTGGCTGAATCAGTTAAGACAAGTGATGATGGATGACTTATAGATCCCTGGGAGAGCAAAAACGCCAACTGTAGGGGAAAGTACCAGGGCTGATTTCCACACAACAGCAAAGCTTGGGGGATGGGATGGAGAGAGATATTTGCAGGTACCCAGAGGGATGTGGAAGTGGGCCTTGTAAATTTAGATCTGAGACTGACCATGGAGCTAAGCCTTCATTTCAGATTCCTGCATCAGACCACACACAGCCAGCTGGAGTGCTCAGAAAGGAATGCAGAGTGAGTTCCAGGGAACTAAAGACTGAAAATCCTCAACCAGGCATTCATACTGCATGCCCTGCAAAGCCCCCCACCATGTTAACCCACAGACATTGGCATGCATATATGAAATGCAGGAGATTCGGAGATAATTGGCAATACTGAAATGCTGTTCCTTAACAATCAAACTATGTGTTTAAAGATCATAATGCTGTTGAAATTTGTGAGCCGGGATAAAGAGTAACTTCGTTGTGACTTCTTCCATTCAATGAAGAGCTGAAAGTCTTAATTTTGTCAATGCCTTTCAAAAAATGCACCTGGACTGGAGAGACATTATATTAACAATTCTATGATGGCTAGATGCGAGACTAGCACAACCAACTCCCCCCCCCCCCCTTTTATTTTTTTGTCTATTGATTTGTTTGTTTTGTCTGAAGAAGCAAATGAAAGTATATATCAGATATATACCTTTTTGACTACTCCAACTCTTTCTCCCAAATCTTAGTCTGATGTCCCAAGTTCTCCTAGGTTTCCCTATAATGCAGGCAAGGGGGCCATTGCTGTACATCAGAACTCCCTTTAACAGTGTTATAAAGAGGGAATTTCAGCATATGTAGATTGTCAAACACTCTATATTAACATTAGGCATGTAAGTAATGCTAGAATGCAATAACTAGGGGTGTGCATTGGTTATGCGCATGATCTGAATAGTGAGGTGTATTGAGGTGGGGTGGGTATTTTTTAGGGCGTGGGTCTTTCTTTCCTTTTGTGTCAAAGCACAATGTCAATAACTTCCCTCCAGTTGGATCAGGGCTGCTACAAAGCCTTGTGTTGCTTTGTCCTTTCAGTACTTTTCTGTACCTTATAGAAAGCTTTAGATGCTTTTCTATATCTCTATGTTCCTTTGGGTCCATGGGCTTTTCAAGCAGTGAGGTCATCCGAAAGTTGCCTGCGGAGGACTGAAAAAGACTAGATTTATTTATCTGTTAAAGCACAGTTGTGGATGTGTGTGTGTGTGTGTGTGTGTGTGTTTTAAGTTAAAAGCCTCATTTAAGTCTCTTTTTAAAATCCTACATCTCTCTGCTTTAACAACAAAACCCAGAGCTCTTCAGAACTCCACTCTGTGTTCTAGACATCATCATATTGTAAGGCCTGTTGTAGGACGGAAACAAGCACTGGAAAAACCAGTGTGAAGCTGCAAGGTTTTAAAAAATGTACAGCCAATAAAACAAACCATTCAGCCACCTCTTAATTATTTTAAGGTTAGGGTTAGAGAGACAAACCCCTGCTCTCCCTTTGCTGTAATGGATTATGGAAGAAAATGAATCCTTTTAAACTTCCCCTGCAAAAGTGACCTGGACCCGTTTGTCTGCAATTTGGAAGGCTTAATGCACTCTGTAGGGCACTCCAAGGCCTGTACATTTCATCCACTTTGGCCAAAAGGGTTAGAGTAATAGTCATTTTTAGATTCCTTATTATAGTGAATGGAGGGACACAGAGCTTCATATTATACAAAGTGGCTGAGAACACAAATTAGTGATAAAAATGGAGAGGGTGTGTAGCAAATCAGAAACAAGTAAGATTTTTTTCAAAAAAACACAGATACAGAAATAAGGTGGATGTTGGGGGTCAGTGCACCCTGCCCCTGGGAATAACATGAATTATATGTGTTCCTTTACAAGAAAGAGAAAAGGGTAGGGTCTGGTTGAAAATTTAAAAATCACGGAAGGCAAAAATGTGTTTCTTTTTTGTGTTTAAAAGGAATTCTAAGAAATTCATTCCTCTCTTAGATCCATGGATACAAAAGATATATATAGAAAGGACTTCCTTCTCTTAAACTTCCACAGGCACCTTCATTCATCACACCTAGAATCCGCACCAGCAGACAATATTCCACTGGACAAATCTTGGTCTGCACTGGCTTCTTTGTGATGTGGAAAGGGGTTGGAAACACTGAATCCACACACAATGCAGTACCCTCCTATTTCAAAGAATCAAAGCCTTCCTTTTCATTGGCCTCAGACAAGGTTAAAAACTTTTATAGTGATTTCTTCAAAAAATACCCAATAAGTTACTTTCCCTTTAGACTCTCTTCATCCTATAAGGTTTTTATATGTAACTTTCTGCAATAACACGCCTTCATAAAGTGTGTGTGTGTGTGTGTGTGTGTGTGTGTGTGTGTTTGGGACGTCTTCTTAACTACAGAAGTCCACTCGCCTCTGCATTGTTGACAGCAATTTCAAGTGTAGGACTGAATATTTCATCCCTTTGTAACTGGTATGTTGTCAGAAGATTGTTTGACTCTTAATACAGTTTAAATAAACCCACAACAGGCTCAGGATCTCAGCTATTAAACTTGTAAATATTGCATATGTCTGACTGGCTGACTGGCTGAATGACTGACTGATTGACTGACTCACACACACACACACACACACACACACACACACACATACACAGCAGAGAGAGAGAGAGAGAGAGAGAGAGAGAGAGAGAGAGAGAGAGAGAGCCTCCCTATAACTTATTACCAACTATTTTAAAAGACTGGGACTGTAGTTTAGCTGTTTGTAATTGACACTGACACAGTTAAAGGGAAAAGATGGGTCCTTTTTGTCTTTCAAAGAGATAAGATCATTCACCAAGTTTTATCTTTTTCAGGTTGTGTACCATAACCAGATTTTTGTCAAAATGCAGGAACAAGGCCGACACATGAACTAGGGTCACATTTTATGAATGGCATCAGCAGGGGAAATGAGAATTGTGAGAAGCTAACTGCAACCTCAACCTTAGGTGAGCTGAATTCTGACCACACCCAAGAGCATTAGGCATAGCCCCAAAGCCAGGGCCTCACCTTAAAGTGAGCAGGAGGGCCTTCCTCATGCAGCCCCACAACTCTGGCTAGGTGTGGCAGGGTAGCCTCAAGAACATTTCATATCCAAGCTATGGGCCCCCAAACTCAGAGCAGCTGGCCTGCAGAAACGCCTTTCACCTCCGAAGGTGCTTAAGTTCCTTATCTAACATCAACTTTCCCCTTATGTAACATAAATTTTCCCCACACCTTCCTGCCAAACAATGTGACCAAACCCATCTAGTTAACTGTACCCACCCCAAGAGACTTACCACCCTCTGCATCCAGTACAGAGTTGGCCAAGCAGAATGGGGAAAGCAAAGGAGAAACAACAACAACAACAAACAACAACAACAACAACTTACTTAGCTCCAAAGCCTGCACTTGAACAGAGAATGGACTGAGAAGGTGCAGAAAGGCTGAAGAGTCCTCTGTAGGCATGGCATGAGTCTATAAACTACAAAGCTCCACACATGCAGACACCAATGTGTGAACACATGCCTACCACTGCAATGTATCGTCTTCCTCCCTGTCTGGCCACAATGTTACTCACAGCCACATGGCCAGAGGGAGCAAATTAATCTAAGTCAGAGCTTACCAAACTTTTCATGTTGGTGACACACTTCTAAGATATGCATCATTTTGCAACATGGCAATTCAGTTTTATTAGCAAATCAGAGGTTAAACTAACACCTTTCCAGCCCCAGGAGGAGTGTGGGGAGGGTTTGCGTGACACACCTACACACTGCAGCCAACACACTTAACATGTTGCGACACACAGTTTGGAAAGCGCTGATCTAAGTACTCGTATAAAGTCAGAAATGTGTGTGGTTTTTTTAAAAAAATTGTGAGTCCTGGAAGACCTTACCACATATCACCCATGGCCTGGGAGGAGCCCTGACTGACTCCAGCTACAAAAGCCTAGGCTGCTGAACTCACTCCTGGGCTGGGGCATTGTTTGGAGGGAGTTTTTGTTGGGGAGAGAGAGGGTTGTTGTTGTTGGGTTTTTGTATCTTTATTTTAGCTCTTATGATTTACAGAAAAATTGCTAAGTTTGCTTGTGTCTTTTTAATCTTTTGTTTATGGTTTTATAACTACTTTGGCTATGTTGTATTTTTTCATATTGTAAGCCACCTTGAGCATGGTTTGAATTGTGGAAAGACGTCGTACAAATAAAATTACATATGTATATATGTATACAGTGATTTTTTCTAGGGGGATGCAGGAGTACGCATACCCCTAAACATTTTGTGAATCTTTGTACTTTTGTCCATTTACTGTATTTATTTTTCCTGATTGGAACTATAAAATGGTGATTTTCCTGAGTCAAAATGAGAGTACCACTAAACATTTTTTTAAAGAAAAAAGCACTGTATGTATATCTTAACTTCCATTTGAGGACTTTGTAGGGCTGCAGGAAAATTGCTTTCTGGGGGGTTTAAATAATGTGTTTAAGGAAACTGCAAAGCACTGTCAAGCAATGGTCTGATAGCAGCTGGCCCTTTATATTTGTCTATATTGTCTTTCTCTCCCATAGTCTCTAATAAAGCGGTGGGAGTGTGTGTTCAAAAAAGAAACACAAGCAATCAAAATAGTGTCCCATTTCTATGTTGAAAAAGCAGCTTCCAAATGTGGGGGAGAGTATGCCTATTCAGAGTGAGAGCAGGAAGCATTCCCCTCACTCTGAATTGGCTTTGAGATGGCATCATTTAGCTACTTAGCTATGTGATCATATCATGACATCCACAACATAATCCCTGATTGACTATGAACATAGTTATTGACAACAATTTGTTTTATATGGGCGGATTGGAAACAAGGTGGCGCAAATCAGGGACCAAAATGCAGTGGTGTGTGTGTGTGTGTGTGTGTGTGTGTGTGTGTGTGTGTGTGTTTGAAGGAATGTTTCAGCCCCTGAAAACTTCCTTTTTGCACTACAAATGTTCATCTGTGCACTTTTGACATTGCCCCCATGACTAGCAAGGTGAGAACTACCATGGATGCTTGGGTTGAGATTCCTGGATTGCAGGGGTGTTGGACTTGATGACCCTTCGGGGGTCCCTTCCAGCTCTACAACTCTATGATTCTATGATCACTTCCTCCTCCTTTCAGCTGCAGAAGGGGCTTTGTTCCTGTGGTATTCTGTCCCTGGTCTCCCCCTTGTAGCTGTTGTGGTAAATGTGAGGTGCCACAGGGGAATACAGTGGTACCTCTGGTTAAGTACTTCATTCGTTCCAGAGGTCCGTTCTTAACCTGAAACTGTTCTTAACCTGAAGCACCACTTTAGCTAATGGGGCCTCCTGCTGCCGCTGCGCCGCCAGAGCACAATTTCTGTTCTTAACCTGAAGCATTATTTCTGGGTTAGCGGAGTTCTTAACCTGAAGCATATGTAACCTGAGGTACCACTGTACATGCTGTTATGTACTGGATCTTAGGCTCCTGGCTCCTCCTGCTGATCAGAGAAGCTTGGAAGGTTTAAAGATGCTGTTCCTAAACACATTTGAATACTTTACATATAGACCCAAATAATGCCTTTGAGTCTGTGGGAAGTCAAGCTAGAAGGGATTTAACAATAAGATATAGATTGAATGCACAAGTCAAAGCAATCTAAATCGTAAAAGATGAACCAAGCAGAAAACGCTGGTGGGGAAACATATTTCCACAAGCAACTACCCACCAGAAAACAATTGGCATCATATATTAAACTTTGCATCAGGTTTAATCCCAAACTGTCCTGAATTCCCTTACCTGTGAGTTCACCTCAAAGAGTCACCCTTGATTATTCTCTCTAAATGAAAGCTGTAGCACCATCTAGTGCACTACAATGGTAACGATCAACCAGAAAGTTATTGTTCGTCGTGTGTGTGAGGATTAATACATCCTCATTTAACCTTCTCTATGCATCTAGTTAGTTTCCAATGTTTACTATACAACTGGAGGCTCCCTGCCTGATTTGAAACCCCAAAAGGTCAGGGTTCTAAATCACATGGGGAGCCTCCGTGGGTATTCCCCACTCCAGAAGTTTGCTCTCCAACTCATGGGGAGTGACAGAGACACACATAGAGGTAGATGTCATCATACTCAGCTGGAGAAAAATATATGCTCCCTATCCATGGACACAGACCACTTGAACATTCCAGTATATCCCTCCTTCGTCAATTCCAAAACTCTGATCAGGTATCACCCATAGGACATCACCCAGACTGATAGTCCAGTCGACTGAAAATCAACAGCAAACCCAGAACAAAGTATTTGATAACCTTGAAATTGCCACAGGTTTTGTAATTTTATTGCAATGGATTAAACATATTTATTAATTTTCTTACATTAGTACAGTGGTACCTCTGGTTGCGAACGGGATCCGTTCCGGAGGCCCGTTCGCAACCTGAGCAGCGCACAACCTGAAACGCCGAACCTGCGCATGCTCGCTGCGTGATTCGGTGCTTCTGCGCATGCACAAAGCGCGATTTAGCGCTTCTGTGCATGCTCGCCCTGCCAAACCCGGAAGGAACCCATTCCAGTACTTCCAGGTTCGGCGCATTCGTATCCCGTGACAAACGCAACCCGCAGCGGCCGTAACCAGAGGTACAACTGTATCCTGCTTTTTGACTATCTTGGGAACATACTCTAGACCATACCCTAGTAATCACAGAATCAGAATTGTAGAGTTGGAAGGAACCACAAGGGTGATCTAGTCCAACCCCCTGTAATGCAACCCTCTTGCCCAATGTGGGGCTTGAACCCACACCTCTGAGATTAACAGTGTCGTGCTTTATCAACTGAGCTACAATTATCATTCTCATTAGATACAGTGGAATAGACAGCGGGAACCTATCCAGGACAACGCAACAACCAGAGAAGTCCCCGAAGACCTAGCCTTTTGATCCTGTGTAGAATAAAATGATGAAGAGAAGCACGAGATATTGGCATTTGTTTGTGAGCATACACCTGGCCCCTTGAGATAAGAGCACATCCCTGATTTGCAAATGGACATGAGAGCAGCAGGGATGCAGCTGACACTAGACTGCACACATGAAGTAGACTATCATGAATTCATGAGATTTTGAGGAAGGGGATCTCTGCTATGAGATGTGGTCTCAGTCTCTCTCTCTCTCTCTCTCTCTCTCTCTCTCTCTCTCTCTCTCTCTCTCACACACACACACACACACACACCTGCCTCTGTAGTGGGAACAATACTAATGATCTGAAATGCTTTGTGACAATCTCACTACACAGATGGTGCAAAATGTTTATCAGAACCTGAGATACGCTGTTCCCTGGGGCAAAGGAACTGTAATCCATCCGCCCTGCCAAAGCTGTTTTATATATTGGAAAAAATAATGAATTAACTGCTTAGAGAAGTGCTGGGGTCCCTTGGGCAATTATTGCGGCACCTTCCCTAGCAGGTTCAATTTGTCCAGTATTGAATGCAATCCCCCACACCACTCTGAACAATGACTTCTGTTGCGGCAACTAATCACCCATGAATGTGTGGTGCGGCTGTTTCTGCTCAACTGGTTCTGAAGCGATGTACTGACTGCTAGAAATAGGAATGTGTGTCCTGTTTTGTGCTCGTCGCCCTTTGGGAGCAACAGAGTGACTTAATAATATGAGCCACCAAGCATGTTGCCAGCAGTGGCTGCTTCTGTGCTGCAAGTCAAAGAGGCAGAGGAAGAACTCTTGCCTTCTTCTCCCAAGAAGAAGCAGAGTTTCCGGATGTCCTTTTGCCCTGAAGGAGGAGATGGCTTAAGGCCCCACTTTGTACATTATCTAGGGCAGGCATCCCCAAACTTCAGCCCTCCAGATGTTTTGGACGACAATTCCCATCATCCCTGACCACTGGTCTTGTCAGCTAGGGATCATGGGAGTTGTAGGCCAAAACATCTGGAGGGCCGCAGTTTGGGGATGCCTGATCTAGGGGGATGGGATGGGAAAGATGACAGGGCCTTTAAAACCTGTGTAGAAGAGGTATTTTCAGCGCCTTTCACCACGGCTACTAGCCATGAGGGCTATATTCCCTTTCCACTGTTGTAGAAAGTATCCCTCAGAATACCAGATTCTGGGCATCAGGAGTGGGGAGAGTGCTGGGGCATTCAGAGCCTGCTTGGGAGCTTCCCACATGCATCTGATTTGGTCATTGTGAGAACAGGATCCTGAACTAGATGGGCCACTGGCCTGATTCAGCAGGGATCTTGTGTTCTTATGCTGCCCTAGGGTAACCAGGCAGAGGGAACCAGGCAGAGGGCCTTCTCGGTAGTGGCACCCGCCCTGTGCAATGCCCTCCCACCAGATATCAAAGAGAAAAACAACTACCAGACTTTTAGAAGACATCTGAAGGCAGCCCTGTTTAGGGAAGCTTTTAATGTCGTATTTTGGTATTCTGTTGGAAGCTGCCCAGAGTGGCTGGGGAAGCCCAGCCAGATGGGCGGGGTATAAATAAGTTGTTGTTGTTGTTGTTGTTGTTGTTGTTGTTGTTGTTGTTGTTGTTGTTACTATTGTCTCCAGGCGTGGAGAACCTTAGGCACAGTCACTCCTGGCCTCTGTCTCTGGTCCTCAGAAGTCTCCCCAGACCACACTCCTCGTTGGTCCTGTTTTGCAAACTGAGTGCATGATTACTCTTGTTTTTTCCGGAGGAAGGACAGAGAGGAGTGAGTGAGTGTGTGTCGAAAGCGATCTACTGTACAACAGTAAAAACTCCTTGCATTGCTCTGCCCACTTTTGTCTCTGCCCACCCCTGGCATGGGGCTATGGGAAGGTTGCTGAGAAGTGAAGGCAGTTGTTTGGGCTGACAAAACCTTCTTATACCTGTATTGTCCAAGGTGCTTGGTTTTGGGTGTGGGTGTGTTTGTTTTGTTTTGTTTTCTTTTTAATGTGTGCCTGTTCTTCCTGGATAAAAGAAGGTTCTGCAAGATGCCTTGACTCCTCGATTTAGGGGCAGGAAGATCATCATCATCATCATCATCTTGGTCAGTGAGTACACTTCACCATTCCTGTCTGACTCAAAACACACATCCCACTCAGTCAGTAAGGCATGGTAGTCTTGCCTGTTAGATCGGTGCAAAAATAAGCTAGATTGTTCACCAGTTTTATAGGACAGCCAGGGTCTATCTGGTCTGATGCCAACTCTTGCTTCCAAGCTTCAGGAAGGCGTCTGCTCCTAACAGATTTTTTTTTTTTTTTATCAGCCGCTTGGGAATGAAACAGTTTGAAAATGCTGCTTTGTTTTTGTTTTTAAAAGTCAATGGAAATGCTGGGGGGGGGGAAATCCTTGCATAGTATCAACAGACTGCTCTTTATGTCACGTGACAGCAAAAGTCTGTTTAGCCCATCTGCTTATAGGCGAGTTTCAAATGGGGGCTGTAGATCCAAACACTGTCCATCATCCCCAAACACTGTTTGTTTTTTAATACATCAAGCCGACAGTATTGTTAGGAAATAGCCTGTGGTTCATTGCCAAAGAGAACAGCATTTTCATAACTGCAGTGTTTGCCAATAAAATGTCAGCACTTCCTCAGACATATTGATGTCAATGACATTCAGCTCCGGTATGCTTAGGACAGGAGGCTTGCATAGCAAAAACATATGGTACAAGTTAGCAGATGCTAATTTTTTAAGCGCTGCTGCATCCCAGTTCCATTGAAACAGATCTGCCAAATAGCAGATATACACACACACCTTGCCTTCACTCCCTGTTGTCTGGTCACCTGTCTTTTATTTATTATGATTATAATATGTCTCATAAAATAAATCTCCTAGACACTGTACAAATAAAAAGAGAATAAGAATAATAAATAATAAGAATAAGAATAAGAATAGAACTGTACTACACTAAAACCACAATAAGACACAACTGGCAAACAAAAAAAAACCCCTAAATATAACACAACACACAAAAACTTTTCCAACATGATAAAAATGAGCACCAGTTCTACCCTCAACTTATCCACATGGCATGGCTGACCTAACTTGGGGCTTCCATCACTAAATCAGTCCTGCAAAGACAGTGATGGGAACCTTTCTGCAGTCTGAGGTCCACATTCCCTTCTCTTTAATCTTCTGGGGGCCACATTCCATTGGGAGGCAATGTGTGTGGAGTAAGGAATTTTAGCTTTGTACAGTAGGCTAATTTCTACAGACACTCACACCCACCCCTCTGTCCACTGTCCAGGCAAGCAAGGAGTGTTATCAGATTTGAAGGGCACATTCCAGCCAGGCAAAAACACCTGGGGTGGGGTGTGGGGAGAGTGTGAAGCAGGGCTGTTGAGGGATGCGGCCTGAGGAGAGTCTGAAAGGACAGAGAGAGGGGCCTCAAGGACGGCGTTCCCCCCCACCAACCAGGCTTCCTGCAACATATTGCTACAGACTCCCCACTTCCCTGACTGGAGAAAAGCCCACAAACATCTACAGTTTAATATATTTGATAGAGACAGGAAGTATTGGAGCCATAAAAAGCAAACTCGGGGCAAGCAACATTGTGGATCTACTCTCACATTCCAAGTCCTTGTGTTGTGTGTGTTTGTGAGTAGGCTCTTCACAATTTTTCGCTATGGCAGCTCAGAAATGGCACAGCTGAGGGCCTAAGGGTTGGGCCCCTCTGGGATCCATGAGGCTATGGATCCAGCAGATCCAAACCCCCAGCACCCTGCTCCCAACCCTCCATTTCAGGGCTCTCTCATTTCTACTAC
Source organism: Darevskia mixta (assembly GCA_034641385.1). Taxonomy (NCBI): domain Eukaryota; kingdom Metazoa; phylum Chordata; class Lepidosauria; order Squamata; family Lacertidae; genus Darevskia; species Darevskia mixta. The sequence goes on from JAWWNH010000001.1 coordinate 15,133,478, forward strand.
AGGCATGAGAACTGCCAGTGGTAGGTCTTTTTGCCCTCTTCCCACTAGTAGGCCAGTGGAGGAGCAGGCCCACAACCTTCTCAGCCACCAGCATCAGGGTGGAGGAATTAGGATTTAGCTTTTAGGGATTTCCCCTCCCATATCTGTTTTATTTACAACATGCAAGCAGAAAAGCAACCACTCTTGCAGCAGGTAGCAAAACAGCTGATCCGGCATCAGGTTGCCAGAAAAAAAAACCAATTGTTTCAGCTGACATGAAGGCTGCACTACATTTCTAAATAACTCCAGGCAGAATTTCTCTATGTGCTTCTCTATTTATAATCTACAGATTCAAAACTGTGAGAGGCTGTCTCTAAAACTGTTTCTTTTTCTTTTTTCTTATAATCTGTTTATTAAATTTTCCAATACAAATCACATTGAAATTATTCCCAATTACATTCCAAATGGGAAGTACATATATAAAAAATTATTATAATGATTAGGTATAATTGGAATGTTTCTTTTAATTGGGAATTGTATAATTAATTTGGAATGTAATTGGGAATAAAACTGTTTCTCTGAACTCCCACTCTCTCTTCCAAAAGCAGAAGAGAGAGATTCCCAACTATTGGAGAATGTCCTCCGTGAACACTGATAATTAGCCATCATTCCCCACGGGCATCACTGCCCCCCTCCACGGTGCTAAGTTGAATTCCACCCTATATCACAAAGACACTGCAGTGTCCAGTGACCATCATTTTAAGGAAAGCAAATCCGAGGTATGCACTGGCACCCCTGAAGCCTCTCACTGCTTGGAGAACAAAGCGGTTTCTGTGGTAGCAAACCTTTCTGTTCAAGGAAAGTCACCCTAACTTATTCTTGTGACATTTCCTCCTGCCAGCAAACAGGGCTCTCAAGATTAGCTGTTCAGCTCTGGATGAAGCACCATTGCCTTTTAATTAGATGCCACGCCGTGCGTCTCACTCTGAGCACCGCTCCTCAGTGAGGTCCCGCACACGCCCAGGAACCCTTGATTTCTGCTGCTTTCAATGAGACTCTCATGCACACTTCTACTTTTCGCATCAGCAGAGAGGCAGCACTTATGTTCCTAGTGGTATTTGATCACCTGCAGCAGCTGTGAACTGCAGAGGAAGGCTGCGAGCTTTAATTGTTTTCAATCACTTTGGAAAGAACAGCCGCAACAGCACTCATCTGACGTGGCAGTTCCCGATTCTGCTTTCCTGGCGGAAGGGAACTCGTTGTCTGAGTTCTTTCCCTTTGCAGATACTTTGGAAGCAGTGTGAAAGGTGCACTGCGAAGAGCCAACTCCAGTGGTGAAGTTGACTCCTCTTGCTGCCAACTCCACGACCCCCCACCTTCTGTGTGAAGTAACACGGTGCAGTCAAACAACAGTTGGGGAGGGAGAGAGAGAGAGAGAGAGAGAGAGAGAGAGAGAGAGAGAGAGAGAGAGAGAGAGAGAGAGGTGGCAGCACCTGCAATGATCTTTGCCACTTGGCACTCGGAACAGGTAGCTTGTTCAGGTGTGGAGTGAGATGCTGGCAGGGAGCAGAAAATAATGGATGGCATCAGCATGAAAGAGAGGCCACCCCCAGAGCCGGCAGATGCAGGTGGAAGTAGGGAGGGGGGTGCCAACATCAAGGGACCGCCTCTGCTCATTCAGATGATTTACAGCAAACATTAGACCCTCTCACCACATGATGGTGGCAGGCAAACAGCAGCTTGCTCCATTTCCCCGGCAACTGAATCTGGGACTGTGGGGTTTGTAGTGAGACAAACTGGGGAGGGAGGAACCATTTATGCCGCCTTGAGCTCCTTGGAGTATAAATGTAATAAACAAGGAATAAAAATGCTTAGGAGGACTGCACAGCAAGAAAATGTGAGTGGCACCCTTGCTGCCATCTTTTTAAAAATACAGTGGTACCTTGGGTTACAGACGCTTCAGGTTACAGACTCCGCTAACCCAGAAATAGTGCCTTGGGTTAAGAACTTTGCTTCAGGATGAGAACAGAAATCATGCTCCAGCTGCGCAGCGGCAGCAAGAGGCCCCATTAGCTAAAGCGGTACCTCAGGTTAAGAACAGTTTCAGGTTAAGAATGGACCTCAAGAACGAATTAAGTTCTTAACCCGAGGTACCACTGTATTGACTTTGTTACAGCTACTGCCCAGCCATTCCTTTACTAGGAAGGTTGTTTGTTCATGACCCAGAGCAATGGAGTATCCATTGGAGGTACCAACAAGTCATTTCATGAAAAAGGTGTTAGCTCATATACCCGAGTGGTTGCCTATGTTGAATTTCACCCCCTGCATTTAAAATGCATGACTTGTCCCAGAGAATCCTGGGAACTGTGGATGTCTTAGGGTGCTGGGAATGGCAGCTCTGTGACAGGTAATCTACAATTCCCAGAATTCTCTGGGGGAAATAATGCGCTTTGAATGTGTGGGTTGGAATTCAACATCTTCCAATAGTTCCATCTTCGTAAGCCAGACAAAATTATGCCCCCGAGCCAGTTTTTTGGGGGCATATGGGGGAAGGAGAGTGGGGGAAACCTCATTGCACAAGGGCAAATCCTTGCATGGGCTTCCATTGATGGCACTGGTTTGGTCAACCCCATCCATGAAATTCACCATTTTTGGTAGCATGGCTCCTGTACTATGTCTGAAACACTGGATAGCATATTCCAGTCATTGAGCTGGGTGGACCAATGGTCTGATTCATATGAGAGACAGTGACTGATCCAAGGTCACCTAGCAAGCTTAATGGCTGAGTGGGGATTTGAACCCTCAGCAACCAGCTTCTACTTCAACCACTACACCATGCTGGCTCGCCTTTAATGTTCCACCTCCCAGGAAACATCTATTTGGCTGCTCTATGGTGTGAATGTAGGGACACAGCTCTTGCTGTGGGCAAGCTGTACCTCAGGTAGTCTCAGCAGGTCTCTGAAAGCAGTTATCAACTTGACATATACCCATAGTTTTTGCAGCAGGACCACAAAATCAACTTCCCATGCCGAGACAAGCAATCATAGGTCACACTGACTGGGAGTCACAACTTGCGTCAATTAGAATAATGGAGATTTGCTAGTGATAGTAACATGAAATGAATCGGTTGTGTTTCAGCTCCAGACAAATACTATATCGAGAGCCGCAGGCGTCTTATTACAATTGTCTCTTTCTTTATTTTTTTGCCAATTGTTATTGATTTTCCAAATTTGGAAAACTCTTTCAGTCTGTGAAATGATATGGTTTGGGGGTTGCCTTCTGTCTTAGCAACTCTTATAAGAATCATGGAATGGAGATAGAAAGATGATAGATAGATAGATAGATAGATAGATAGATAGATAGATAGATATATTGGGGGGGGAGAGATCAGGCATCCAATGAGGTGACAGCTCTTTGTTACCAATTGCTGAATGAGATTAGCAACCCAATCAAAATTTGATAATCAGGTTTTGCTGGACTGCAGTTCTCAGTATCCATGACCATGTACCATGCCGGCTGGGGCTGAAGGAAGCCCAACAACGTCCAGAGGGCCACAGGCTCCCCACACCCGCCCTCCCAAGTCCTACAGAAACACAGCACATTCTGTTTGTTTGAGTGTGGGAGACACTCAAACAAATCCCTGCTCAGCCATGAGCAAGCCACTACCTCACAGCCTAACATAAAGGGAAAGCGTTGGGGAGGCTGAAGGGTTGGGGATGCCTCTTGGGTCCTTGGAGAACACAAATGAAAAATCCAAATGCTTATGATGGACCCCGTCTATGATCCTATCCAACATTCCCCAGTAGTTGCAGCCTGCCCCATTCTATGTTGTGCTGCCTAAGCTGGACAAGGAAGATGATAAGGGACCCCATCTATTTAGCCTGGGTTTATCAGTGTGGCATTTGTGAGCTTTAAGTGCAGGAGAGATACACAGAGTGGTGGGAGACATGGGGCTTGGCACACTTTCCCTTCTATGTGCCCTTAGATTAGGTCATTCATAGGAATGTAGGAAACAGCGTAAGATCAAGTTCAGGCATCCCCAAACCTGGCCCTCCAGATGTTTTGGGACTACAACTCCCATCATCCCTAGCTAACAGGACCAGTGGTCAGGGATGATGGGAATTGTAGTCCCAAAACAGCTGGAGGGCCAAGTTTGGGGATGCCTGATCAAGTTAGTTCATTGCTCCACCTCACTAAGTATTATCTACACTGACTGGCAGCAGCTCTCCAGGGTTTCAGGCAGGGGACATTCACAGCCTTATTCTTGCATTGCAGGGGGTTGGACTAGATGACCCTCGGGATCACTCCCAACTCTACAATTGGAACTGGGGGAGCGAACCTGAGACCTTGCATGCAAAGCAGATGCTCGATCGCTATGTTATAGCCCTTTCCTAACTAATTCAGCAAAAGCTCCCTGCCTGCCCACCTCTACCCCGGCTCTGAACTCTGTCTTGTTAGGAAACAAAAACAACAGAGAATTAGAGGCTAATCCAGAATCCCAGCTTTTCGGGTTGTTTAGGGTAAGCTGGAGGTGGGGTTAAAGGGGGAGAGTATTTCATAAGCAGAATACAGTAATAACAGAAGAATGTGAGAGAGAGCGCGGTAAAATTATCAACCTCAAAACTTTTTGCCTTGTAGCGCCATCTGGTGGCGAAATGTTGTTAAACGCCTTCAAGCAGAGGCTCGCCAAGTGGGACTTTTATTTTAACTGCATTGAACTGGGGTTTGGTGTAGGCAGGGTGAGATCTGGCGCCTCTCAGGCAGCAGATGCTTGAGGGCAGGGAGTGGCAGGGAGGTGGCGAAGCACAGAGCTGTGTGTTTGCTATGCAGCGTCCCTAAGTTAGCCTGATGCCCTCAGGTGCAGCCACGGCAGCCCATGTAAAAGTAAGATTTAGCTGGGAGTCTGTACAGTTTCTGTGCATGGAACCAAATGGAGTGCTACCTTCTCTTCCACCACAGGCAGCAAACTATCTTGGAGCTGTCCCAGGTATGGAATCAAAAGCTGTCAGGGACTGGCCCGAGCCAGGAGGGGTGGCGCAAGGGACAGAGGCATCCGGAGGTCACCCATGGACGCCAGAGGAGGTATTGCGAGCATGGGAGCAGGAAGAGGCAGCACCTAGGCTGTCGCCAGAGACAGGGAAGGAGGTGTGGAGAAGTGGGAGTGAAGAGGTGTCGCCACCTGTGCTGATGGAGGAAGAGCGGGTGGCGTGGGAGCCTATGGGAGGAGAGGAGAACATGGAGACGGAGGGAGAGCAAGGGGTCGAGGATGTAGCCGGAGCCTCTGCAACAACTTCCAGGGAGGATGAAAGTGAAAGGGATGAGGGCAACGCAGGGGCCGGCAGAGTCAAGAAGCGGAAAAGGAGGAGTGAGAGGAGGCGTTGGAGTTTTAAGAGGCTTTTATGCTGGGGGGAAAAGCGGAAACCCTTACTTGGAGAATCTGGTTCCTCGGAGGAGGATGATGAACTGTAAAGCTTGTCGGTGAAATAAACTTGTACATAAGTTAAACAGACTGTCGAGTCGCTTACTCTTGAGGAGGACACACACATCCCCCTCACAGCATTCTCCAAGTCATCGCAACCTCCTCAAGGAGTAAAAGGCTGCCGGGATGACTGAACGCAAGGAAGAAGCGGATGGCACAGGGCTGTACGTCGACTGGGAAGAGCGAGCTAGGGACCTAACGATAAGGTACGAAGTAGCTCAAGCTCAACTCGAGGAGGCGAGGCGGCATGCCGATGCAGGGAGAAGGGCAATGGGAGGAAGGAGGATGCCTTCCCACGGCAGCAGATTCGATGGGCAGCCGGAAAATTATTTGGGTTTCAAAACGGACATGCTTTACATTCTGGGGCTGCACAAAGAGGAGTTCCGAGACGAAGCGGAGCAAGTCGGTTTCGTGATTGCGCATTTTGATGGCGCTGCGAGAGATTGGGTGCGTCCTTTGATTTTAGCCGGGAACCCTGCGTTAAAGAGAATTAAGGATTTCTTTGAGGGCATGGATATTGTTTATTCTAGCCGGAGCGCGCAGGACGTGGAAGCAAGAGAGCTCTTGTCACTGAGGCAAGGCAGCATGACGGTCAGACAGTACCAATCCAAATTCTCTCTTCTGGCACACCGTCTAAATTGGGATTTGAAATCACCACCCATGCTGGCCATGTTTAAAATGGGGCTGTCAGAAGAGGTCCAGGATGCGTTAGCGAAATCAGGACCGTTGGAGGATCTCGACAGCCTCATGCAAGCCGCTTTAGCGATTGGAGTGCGTTTGGAGTGCCGAGACAAGGTGAGACGGGAGGGGAAGCCTGGGAGGTGGTTCAACATCCGGGCCCCTCCCCCGGGAGAGAAAACCTTCGGCGCGCAGCCCCAAACCCGGCAGGAAGTGCCCATGGAGTTGGGAGGAGCCCGCGCGCGCCCTTTTTCAAATCAAACCGTGGGCAAGGGCAGTGATGCGCAGGGCGGGAAAGTCCCTAAGAAATGTTACGTATGTTTAAGGAGTGGCCACCTAGCAAAGCACTGCGATCAAAGGAAAATGTGGCAGGGAATGGCAGGAATGGCTGTAAAGGAGGGGGTGGAAGAAACGGCGGTGGCGGGAAACGGAAATGCCTGGCGGCAAGACGAGGGGACCAGCAGCCAGGCGCAGTTACAGTAAAGAGTCCTCAAAGCAGCACACCCCCACAGCCCTCACCCGTTCAGCTTCAAAGCAGCACACCCCCACAGCCCTCCCCCGCTCAGCCTTCCCAAGCCCACCCACCCAACGCTCCGAAGCCAGGGATTGTGTTAGAGATAGCGTTGCAGCTACCCAATGGCTGCACACTGCAAATCCCGGCGCTGGTCGATTCAGGAGCGAGTACGGATTTTTTTGATAGAGACTTTGCCCTGCAGCATCAGATCCATCTACTGGAGGTGGATTTTCCGCTCCAAGTTACCACCATAGATGGAAGAGAGCTAAAAGGGGGGGCGGTCACGCACAGTACACCCCCCATGAAGATGCAAATAGGCAGGCATTCAGAGGTGCTGGCGTTTCATGTCACCTCTTTGGCAGGTCCCCCCATCATCTTGGGAATGGGATGGCTCACTCAGCACGACCCTGTCATCAGCTGGAGCCAGCGCTCTCTAACGTTTGGATCGGCACATTGCATGGAGAACTGTTTGCAGCAGTTATACCCCCAAAGCCAGATGGCAGCAGCAGTACTGCAGGCGGGGGAAGTGACGCTTCCAGAGGAGTATGCAGAGTTCCAGCAAGTGTTCAGCAAGAGAGAGGCGGACAAACTGCCACCCCACCGCCCCTATGACTGTCAGATTAACCTGTTGCCAGGAGCGCAGTTGCCACCAGGCAAGCTCTACACGATGTCAGAGCAGGAGTTGGCAAACTTGAAGGACTTTATTGCCAAGAACCTGGCCAGGGGTTTCATTCGGGAAAGCAAGGCAGTAGGGGGCAGCCCAGTGTTCTGGGTGGACAAAAGGAATACGACAGAGAAACGCTTGATTTGTGATTTCAGGGTCCTAAATTCCATCAGCCAACCAATCTCTTATCCCATGCCCAGAATTGACGACCTGCTGGCGGCAGTACGCAAGGGCAAGATGTTCACCAAGCTGGATTTAAGGGGAGCATACAATCTCATAAGAATCAGGGAGGGTGATGAATGGAAAACAACCATGTACACGCCTCTAGGAGCTTATGAATATTTGGTAATGCCTTTCGGGTTACAGGCAGGCAGCCAATGCTTCCAGGCGTTCATGCATCATGTCCTGGGTCCTCTGTTGTTCAAGCATGCAGTCGTGTATCTTGATGACATCTTAGTATACTCCCAAAACCCGGAAGAACACGTGACACACGTCAAGGAGGTGTTAAGACGACTCCAGGAAAATCATCTATGTGTCAAGCTGGAGAAATGTCAGTTTCACGCGACGGAAGTGGACTTTTTGGGCTATCGTCTTTCTGACAAGGGGATTGCCATGGACACTGATAAAGTAGAGGCAATCCTGCAATGGAAGAGCCCCAAAACCAAGAAAGATGTGCAGCGTTTCGTCGGTTTCGCAAATTTCTATCGCAAGTTCCTACCGGCATTTGCAGACATGACAGCGCCAATCACGGACTGTTTGAAAGGCAAGAAGAAATTCCGATGGACGGAGGAGGCGCAGAAGGCTTTTGAAGCCCTCAAAGGGGCCTTCGCTTCAGAGGCGCAATTGCTGCATGTCGACTCCACCAAGCCCATCAGGATAGAGACAGATGCCTCAAATAGAGCAATCGCAGCGGTTCTACTACAACAAGATCCGACGCAGGAATGGAGGCCATGTGCGTTTTATTCCAGACAGCTGAACAAGTCGGAGGCCAACTACGCAATTTGGGACAAGGAGTTGTTAGCAGTGGTAGCGGCTTTCAAGCATTGGCGCCATTTTTTGGTGGGGGCGCAGCATCAAATCCAGGTGTACACGGACCACAAGAACCTGGAGTACTGGCGCACGGCCAGAATTCTCAACCAGAGACAAATGAGATGGGCAGAGTTCTTTGCTAACTTTAATTTTCATATCCAGTATGTTCCAGGTGACCAGAACGTCAGAGCGGACGCCCTATCCAGAAAGCCTGAGTACCTGGAGGAGCAAGGGCCTCCAGTGGCAAGAGCGATCTTCCAACCTGAACAATGGAGGTGTGGCGCAACTCTAGGGGGGCGGGAAGAACTGGTGCGCCTCACCCTAGCCGATGACTTTGCACGGCGCAAACTGAAGGAACTGAGGGAGGGGGATCCCAAGGCGAAAGGGTTTGAGGAAAAGGAGGGGCTGCTGTTGTTCAAAGGGGCACTGTATGTTCCTGGGGAGGAGATGCGTGCTAGAGTTCTCAGACAGCTCCATGACAACCCCACAGCAGGGCATTTTGGGCAGTTCAAAACCACGGTGTTGGTCACGAGAGAGTTTTGGTGGCCCAGAGTCAGGCAGGAAGTCAAGGAATACGTCAGGGGGTGTGAGGTGTGCCAAAGAGCCAAAGGGGAGCGAGAAAGGCCGGCTGGGTTGCTAGAACCTCTCCCCATCCCCAGTAAACCGTGGGAAGCGGTTTCCTTAGATTTCATCACCGACCTACCCCCATCCAAAGGCAAAACTGCAGTGTTGGTGGTAGTTGACCTTTTGACCAAGATGGCACACTTCATTGCATGCCCTAAGGTAGTCTCAGCTGAGGAAACGGCCAAGCTGTTTGTACAGCATGTTTTCAAGCACCATGGCATGCCAGAAAGAGTAATTTCAGATCGTGGAGTTCAGTTCACCTCACGGTTCTGGCGTAAGCTCATGCAAATCTTGCAGGTGCAGGTGAACTTGTCCTCTGCTCGCCATCCTCAGTCCAACGGGCAATCGGAGCGGGTAAATTCGATTTTGCAGCAGTATTTGCGCTGCTACGCATCTCAGCAACACAGTGATTGGAGTGACAGGCTCTCGCTTGCGGAGTTTGCGTACAATAACGCTCAACAGGTGTCCGCAGGCATGTCTCCTTTCCAGGCAGTCTACGGCAATCACCCGAGAGCCTTTCCAACGGGGGGAGGTGAAGGGAAGGCGGGAGACGTGCCAGCAGCGGAGCAATTTGCTGAGGAGCTACAGGCTTTGCACCAATTGCTCAGAGAAAATCTAGAAAGGGCGAAAAGTGCTTACAAAAGAGCAGCAGACCAGCACCGAAGGGAAGGGGAGAGCATCAAAGTGGGAGACAAAGTTTGGTTGTCCACCCAGGGATTGCCCATGCCAGGCAGGGGCAAAAAGCTGAGGCAATGTAAAATTGGGCCTTTCGAAGTGGTGGAGCAGATCAACCCAGTGGCGTTCAGGTTGCAATTGCCGGAGACCATGAGAATTCACCCGGTCTTCCACAGGTCGCTCCTATCCAAGTTCAGAGAACCGCACAGGTATCAACAAGGGGACCAGAGGGGGTCGCAGGAATTGCCGTTGGTAGACATGGAGCACTTCAATGAAGCCACGGCCATCCTGGATTCCAGGTGGAGAGGGGATGAATTGCAGTACTTAGTAGCATGGGAGGGGGAGCCAGAGTCGGAGAACACGTGGATTCCGGCGGAAGATGTCACCAAGGAGTATTTAGTGTTGGAATTCCATGCACTGTATCCCGACAAACCGAAGCCGTACAGATGGCAAATGAGAGAGGTGTTTCAACCCACAGATTCAGAGGAGGGGGACTTCTGGGGGTTCCCATCCTCGGGTGCAGACAGTGGTGGGGGTGGCAACGAGTTGCAGAGTAGCCCTCATTCACCAACGGAAGGAATGGAGGTGGAAGGGGATATCGCGGCAGCAGAAGAATGGGGGTCGCGATGTCTCCCTCCTCCCTGGGGCAGGAAGGATTGGGAGGAGGTGTTCCAGTCCTCGTCGTCATCATCCAGTGCAGACACCACCATCTTCTTGGGATTCCCCTCTTCACCAGGAACGGCAGGAGAGAGTGAAGGAGGGGAATGGGATCCAGCCGGGGATCTTGGCTACCCTGGGGTAACACCCACCGAGCCGCCTCAGGAGGGGAAGGGGGGCTTGGGAGGGGGGATGGATGTCAGGGACTGGCCCGAGCCAGGAGGGGTGGCGCAAGGGACAGAGGCATCCGGAGGTCACCCATGGACGCCAGAGGAGGTATTGCGAGCATGGGAGCAGGAAGAGGCAGCACCTAGGCTGTCGCCAGAGACAGGGAAGGAGGTGTGGAGAAGTGGGAGTGAAGAGGTGTCGCCACCTGTGCTGATGGAGGAAGAGCGGGTGGCGTGGGAGCCTATGGGAGGAGAGGAGAACATGGAGACGGAGGGAGAGCAAGGGGTCGAGGATGTAGCCGGAGCCTCTGCAACAACTTCCAGGGAGGATGAAAGTGAAAGGGATGAGGGCAACGCAGGGGCCGGCAGAGTCAAGAAGCGGAAAAGGAGGAGTGAGAGGAGGCGTTGGAGTTTTAAGAGGCTTTTATGCTGGGGGGAAAAGCGGAAACCCTTACTTGGAGAATCTGGTTCCTCGGAGGAGGATGATGAACTGTAAAGCTTGTCGGTGAAATAAACTTGTACATAAGTTAAACAGACTGTCGAGTCGCTTACTCTTGAGGAGGACACACACATCCCCCTCACAAAAGCACTCTACTGGGGACATAGTGAGCATTGTTCACTATTGCATATTAGTCAAGTTTCAGATTCCAGTATATCTAAAAATGCCCATATCTTAACCCATTGTATCATTTGTTTTTAATGATCATAGAATTGTAGAGTTGGGCAGGACCTCAATGGCCATCTAGCCCAACCCCCTGCAATGCAGGAATCTCAGCTAAAGTGTCCATGACAGGTGACCATCCGCCCTCTGCTTAAAAACATCCAATGAAGGAGAGTCCACAACTTCCTGAGTGAGTCTGTTCCACTGTCTAACAGCTTGCCAGAAAATTATTCCTGATGTTTAGTCGGAATCTCCTTTCTTGTAACTTGAAGCCATTGGTCCGAGTTCTACCCTCCTGAGCAGAAGGAAACAAGCTTGTTCCATCTTCCACGTGACAGCCCTTAAGATATTTGAAGACGGCTATCATATCTCCTCTCAGTCTCCTCTTTTCCTGGCTAAACATACCCAACTCCCTCAACTGTTCCTCATAAGGCTTGCTTTCCAGACCCTTGATCATCTTGTTTGCCCTCTTCTGCACACGTTCCAGCTTGTCAATATCCTTCTTAAATTGTGATGCCCAGAACTGGACACAGTATTCTACTGTAGGTGTGGTCTGACCAAGGCAGAATAGAGTGCTGCTATTACTTCCCATGATCTGAACACAAGACTTCTGTCGATGCAGCCTAGAATAGCATTAGCTTTTTCTTGCTGCTGCATCACACTGATATTTCACAGAAGGGGAGAGCAGACTTCGGGCTTGTGGGTTTTTCTTTTTCCATAAAACCCCAGGATCCAGAAACCAGAACCAGGTACAAAAGAGAGGCTTGCAGGAAGAGAGCTATAAACTCTTGAGGCAGGGCCTAGGCAAAATGTTGATGAGTTTCCCTGGACTTTCCTCGCAGTGTAGTTGGTACATACTGTTTAAATTTCTAACAGTGAACCTGAACACTCACTGTGGTCAAGACAAAATAAAATAATTCCTTCCAGTAGCACCTTAGAGACCAACTAAGTTTGTTCTTCTTGGTATGAGCTTTCGTGTGCATGCACACTTCTTCAGATACTTCTTCAGATACTCACTGTGGTGTCGTTCTAGGCAGTAGCAGACAGGTGCTACTCCTCTGATCATTGTCCAGTTGTGTTGCAGCTTTTTACTGGAAGGCAGAGGGGGAAGTACCATGTATTGGGGAGGTTGGCTTGGTGCAAACACACCAGCAATGCCACTGGTTTGGCTCAGCCACTGTGTTTGTACCCCGCTGACCTTGCTGCCATCTTGCACCTTCCCCAACTACCTCCTGGTAAGCAGCAGCAATGTGACTAACCAGAGGTCAGGTGAGCAGCACTGCTCCAACAGTCCATCCAGTACTGATTCCAGGGCACTGGGAAAATTAAAATGGAGGCAGGCAGGCCCAGCTGTCCAGTGTGGAGAGGCCTAGTGGTGGGACTCCTGAGGCACTGATCTTGGGCCCAGGTTATAGATCTTTAATATGAAGGTAGGAGTGTCACCTGTCACTTGTGTAATGTTGGAGGGCCTGCTTTTCCTCTCTGGTGCAATCCCCCCCCCCCCGTTATGAAATGATTAAGTTCCTTTGTGCCGCTTTCCCCCTCTTCTGCCAAGTTTCCTTGGCAACATCACATGACCTGCATAACAGATGCCAATTTCTGGCCATTTTCCTTTGCCGTGTGTGTGTAAAAAGATGTATCCTGAGGTAACTAAAGCCATTCCACGGACCCCTGCACTCAGATCTATCTGCTTATGCGGGAAAAGCAATTTAGTGTGAGAGGATTATGAACAAAATCACAAAGGCACAATCAGCCTCACAGCTATTCAAGCTACTGAAGGAAGTTAATCCCTTGTATTAAGCAGCCAAAGACTGCACATTCCTTAGGGCCAGGGTGCAACAACACGCTTTCCTTTGTTGAACAGACTTCACAACCTTCCCCGCTGTTTTACATGGAATTCGGGGCCGATTCTCACAGAAGTGTTTTGCACAGGGCCTGTCGACAGTCAATGGAAGCAGGCTGGAACTGTCAGCCACAGACCATCTGCTGGCTATGATGGTTTTTTCATTGTTTGCAAGAAAACATGCCCACCCTGCCATAATCCTCAGTTATGTTGTTGGGATATTAGAAAGAAGCCATTTCACATGACCGGGTATAATACGTTGTTACAAAGGTTGTGCGCCACCCCCAGTCTGTGCACGAGATTACAGGGGCTTCCAGCCTCTCACCCAGAGTCATGTTCCCATGGAGAAGCAAGATGCAGCAGAGGCTCTAATATGGTTTAACTAAACATATTTACACTTGAGTTTAGGTGAAGATGATGCAGATCTTACAGCATTGTCATCTCAAGAGCAGTCCAGCATTGCAGACAGAGCCATCCTTAAGCACTATCCCTTTGTGCTTCCCAGTCAGATCTAATGGTCTCTGCCTTCAGCCCCACCCCCATGGTTTTCTACCTACTTCCTTTCTTGCTTCCAAAAAACCCTGCTCCAAGCAACCCCTCCCCACCCATCTGCTATTCCAACCCAGTTTTCCAAAGGCACATTTTTCCTCTGAGCACAGCCTGCCCCCTCTCCTGTTTTCAGTCCTAAACCTTTCTCCACCCCCGGTAACCATGGCAATTCTGTTTTGCACACACCCAAGGATTTCTCTGTGATGAGCCATCAACACATTTTGGCATGTAAACAGCCTCTGTTCCAGGTGAGGGCCTAGCTTAGCCTGTATTTTTCCACTGGCCTGGAATTTTCCATTCTATACTCCAAATACTACTGCTTATTGATTCCTACCATTCCCTAACAGACTCTGCTACCCCAGCTATAAAGCAAAAAGGTAAACGGTAAAGGACCCCTGGATGGTTAAGTCCAGTCAAAGGTGATTATGGGGTGCGACACTCATCTCGCTTCAGGTTGAGGGAGCCTGTGTTTGTCCACAGACAGCTTTCCAGTTCATGTGACCAGCATGACTGAACTGCTTCTGGCGCAACGGAACACTGTGATGGAAACCAGAGCACAGAGACGCCGCTCACCTTCCCGCCACAGCTATAACAGTGTGATGGTGAAAAAAGGGGACAGGACTCTTCCACCTTTATTCCTGATCATGCAAGCTACACCTGCTGAAATGATCTCATATTCACAACTATTAAAGGTGCAAGAGTCCTGTTCCCTTTCCCACCAAGAACACCCTCATAGTATTCCACCACAAGATTATAATGAATAGTAAAGGTGCTATTATAAATTATTACTAAGCAGCTAATTAATATCCCATTATTTAAACCACTGTATATTTAAAAACAAAGTAATTGACAGTCTATTTGCATTCGGAGTCTGCAGAGTGATGGTGCAGTTCTTGGAAGTGTTTGTTTTAACTAACTTGATTGAAATTTTTATTTGCTTGCACATTCGCTATAACATAATTGTGTAGCAAGGCCCCGGGGCCCAAAGTTCCCCTTTGGGAATAAACACATGGACACAAATATTTTGAATTAATGGGATAAATAAGGCCACAAATTTATTGGTTGCAGATGTGAGCGGTTTGGCTTAGGCATTGGGTGAAACCGACTATGTCACGACTCCTGCCCATCTGCAGGAAGTCTCTGAAGGTTCAACCACTGGTAGGGGGAGCCCTATGATATACATCAATTAAGAGCACCCCCAGGGTTCCAGGTGGGGTCATGGCATAGCCCTAGCCCACACCCAGGCTTCCTGGTCAAAAGTAATGCATGGGTGCCGTATCACCCGACCATTCAAGAATTGCACAATTAGCCATTTTCCTGGCCCTGTTGATCTGGTCCCAACTGTTGGAGAGGTGTTGTTGGCAAGATTGCCCCTACCCACTGGGTAGGGGCAATCTTGCCAACAACGCCTCTCCAACAGTTGGGATCAGATTAACGTCAAGGCCAGCAGCCTATCAAAGTCCTCTCTGATGTTCTCAGTCAGGTCAATGCCCTTCCTTAGAACCAAGTTGTTCTCTCCTAGTTGAACAATCAAAGCATCAGGGGAGCCATGCAAGGCAGCCTGGCCGTCACGATTGGCATAACTCCTCCCACTTCATGCCACACCTCGTGACCAGTGATCCGAACCCATGCGTGCAGAGCAGTCCATCACCTTAACCTCGAAAGGAGGCCGCCCCCAGCCACGACGTGATTTAAATGGCAGCAGCCACACCCCCTGGCTAACCAGATTGGTCAGCCAGGGGTCGTGGCACGGCTCAGAGTCCCGATGATACGGACAGCATCGCTCCACACCCTGCCGGGCCACAGTGAGGGCCCAGATGCCCGCCCACAACTCCATCCCCCGGGGAAAGGGAGTGGTCTTACTGTAGAGAACAAGGCGTATCTCACGGCATAGCTTGGCACGGCATTAACAGATGAAAAGGAAGGACCTACTTGGTGCATACAAAAACAGGCGTTGACCCAAACTTGTTCCTGAAACACAAGAACACGTCCAGGCAAGAAAAAGATTCACTGACTCTCCTATAAGATATGGGCCTGCTAATCTGCACCATTGGCACTGGAAACCCTTTCCTAAAAATCTTAGCCATCCCGGTGTGTGTTACTTATTCCACCACTTTGCTGTAATTATCCCACTGCGCTTCTCATTTCATTATCTAAATCCTCTCTTGTTCTAACCCTTTTACCTCTCAGTGAACCATTTCAGATTCTGGAGGCTGTACTCTGTACTCCTTTGAAAGTGAGTATGAAATATAATGCAAGCAGACTTGCAAAGAAAAATGCTAATCCACAGCAAAAAAAAGAAAGAAAAAAAAGGAAGACGAACAAAAGAGAAGTTATGCTAAAATTTAGAGTTAGGAAAGTAGTTAGTATTCTGAGACTGTAGAGGAATTTGTGGGAAATCTAAGCAATTAGGAGCTACAGAGGCTGATACAAAGGTACTCCTGTCTCACTTGAAAATGAGGGAAGAGACAGGGGATTTTCTTTGGTCTGGCTTCCCAGGTATAGGACTGTATTTCAGCGATGACAGGGCCAATTACTATATCAGTGTTTCATCTAAGGAATTGTGGTGCCTTTGTGGTAAGGTCTGTGCTGAAACCACTGCAAAATTCAAGGGCAACACACACGACCTATATCTGTTCCAGTCAGTGTGTGGTCAGTTGCATGATTTGGCAACTGATCCAGCTTAGGGGAGGCAGGACTTCAATAGGCCTTATGTCAACTGTACAGTTAGGCTACGTGCTGGCATTAGGGCAAAAGTGGGAGAGAGAGGATCGTGCTTGTCTGAGAGAATGTGGCATCTTAATAACCTTATCCAACCTCGACTGGGAATTCATCCAGACTCCCTCTGCTAGAGGAACAAACTCTGTCTGGGTTTCCTTTTTCACCTTCAGCCTACCGTGGAAGGTACTCCGATTTGCTTCTTTGACAGACGTAACACAGAAAACAGAGTATGCATATCTGAAGGGTTATGGCGACAATGTGGGACCTCAGCTATGCACAAATGTGTTTTTGGAAGCCGCAGTCCCCAAGGTATCGTATCAGCTGTGCTTAACAGGGCAATCTTGAGCATATTTATTGAACAAAGCCCCATTTCAATTTGGTAGATTTATTTCTGAATAAACCAGGCTAGGATTGGACTGTAAAGAGTTCAGGCATCTTAATACTCTAGAGGACTAGAGGGATAGAAACGAGTCTGTGTGCCAGCATTGCTAGGCAGCAAAAATGCCAAGAAAGACTTGGAGGCTGCAGAGCAGCCTTCCCTGAGCAGCTGGTATGCCCAGATGATGTTCAACTACAACTCCCAGCAGCCCCATAGTCAGGGATGATTAGAGTTGCAGTTCAACAACATCTGGAGGGCACCAGGTTGGGTAAGGCTGCTCTAGCACATAGCAAGATAACAAAGAGTCACTAATGGCATACTGTGACACACCATGTTAGGGTGTATTAAAAGGAACATCATTTCCCAGAACAGAGACAGTCAACATGGTGCCCTCCAACTCTCATCAGCCCAGCCAGCATAGCCAATGTTCACAGATGGTGCAAGATATAGTCCAAGAAGATCTGGAGAGTACCACATTGTAACCTAATGTCCAAAAAAACCTTTGAAAGATACCTGTCCTAAACTTAGGAATTAATAGAATGGTTCTAATCAAAATAGAAAATACTGGGTTCATCCTGGGCACCACAATTCAAAAAGATGCAGACAAAATATAATAAATTCAGAGCAGAGGATGATGAAGGTGAGACCTCTTTCCCTTCTGCCCATCTTCAGATTTCATGACACAGGTCTTGTCCTGAACCCCTGGCCTACCTGGCAGCAAGTCAGCATGTCAAGTCCCCACTCCAGGATCAATCTATGTGTCCAAAGTCCAAACTTAAGTACAGTCCCGCGGAGTTCCTGGAGCATCCAAGCTGAGGTCCATCAACATGGGCAGTTGAGCAGTCATAGCACCTCAGCTCTGCTTTCCCTTGCCTGCTGATTGCAGCATCTGGGCTTGATGAGGCATGTGACCCTCACCTGCTCCAAGCTTACTCCAGCTGAGGAATCACACACCTCCTCCTAGAGCTAGCGAGCCTCACCTGGCCAGCTGTGGACTCCTGCCTGCCTCAGCCTCCCAGAGTGCCACTCCCATTGCTCGCTACACCCCAGAGCCCACTGTATTCAGGGAGACAGGGGCCTCTCTCGCTCTGGTGATGGGTATTACTGCTCTGATTCCTGTGCACTGACCCCCATCCCCACCCAATCCTCCATCACCCCATGAGTACTTCCTGCACCAACCTCTGCCTCCCCATCCCTAACTCACCTGGTGCGTCCCATTCTCGGCTACAGCCCTCGCCAGGATCCTCTTCCTCTTTTCTGTTGTCCTGCCAGTTCATGGCAGGTCTACCCTGTCCTGTCAGTTCCTTGTCCTGCCATGCTCACCTGTCATGGGGTCGCCACTGTGGTGACCTCCAGATTTTTCAGACTACAATTCCCTTCATCTCTGATGGCTGGGGCTGATGAGAGTTGGAGTCCACAACATCTAGGGGGCACCATGATGGGCAACCCTTGTAGGCATAGAAAAGCCCAAGCAGAGCAGTGATGCAACTGAGTCATTTTAGACTTTGGACCTACTAGTGTTACAGATGGCAAAATGTGGCAAGCCAGCTCAGCTGCACTTGAGGGTGCTCCTACTCTTCCTGCTCAGTGGGGATCTGGACATTGGCTACAAGGTCCTGCCTTGACAGTAACAAGTGGCTTCTCTGGAGAATATTTTCCCCAAGGCAAGTTTGTAGCACTGGCTTTATGCTCCCTCTCTTCAAGGCCTCCACTTCCCCATGCTAACCCATCCATGTTGCTTCTACCTTCCCCACTTAAGTACTGGTTAGCTCACTCAGAGGAGCCTTGCCTTCTGACCAAGGGCTTCCTGGCTGGCTTCCCAGTCTGAACCCTAGCTGCCAAACTTCCAGGAACGAGGGGCCTTAGTCTAGTTATCTCCCTGTTGCTTGGCAGCCTATTCCCATTTGAGGAACACAGGAAGTTGTATTTCATTATGTCAGGCCATTGGCATTGTCTTCATTGAGCAGCTCTCTAGGATTTCACACAGCCTTATCTGGGATTGAACCTGGCACCTTCTGCACGCAGAGCCACTGCTATGCCATTGAGCTGTTGATCTGTTCTCCCTGCCCTCACAGCTCCACCCAGGACTCATTTTAAAGCCCCATTGGCTGCAGATGTAGAATTTGCCTCCTTCTGCCATGATCCTGTGGTTCTGGAGGCCACATTTTCCTCAGCTATATGTGGTCTTCCTCCCAACCTTGTATTACTGCTTGTTTCTGATCTTGGGAGAACGATGCTCCACAGGGCAAGACTAGGCCAACAGGGGTGAGTTAGGCCTCAGCCACATAGTCCTTGATATTTAGTTAGGTTTCCAAATCTCATCCCCAAAACACCTAACTAGGGTCTTCAAACATGTAACGAGACTTTAAAATGTAATATTTTAAGTGCCTATATGGAATTAAAATGAACCCAAGTCAGCCTAGCCACCAAAAGTCAGTCCAAAGAGAAGATGCTCACACTTTGGTGAATCTGTGGGGAAAGAGAAGCAGTCATTGAGACTCCCTCACTGCATGCTCTTGAAGGACATTGGATTTGATGCTAAGATAGAACAGGCAAATCGGATAGATTGTATGAGGAAATATATACAGGTCTGGTGAGGAAATGTTGCAGTTGTTTGGGGTTCTTAGAAAAGAGGTGTGTAAGAGGTGGCATGGCAGAATCATGCACTGAATGGAGAAAGTGGATAGAGAGAAGATTTCCTGCTTCTTTCATAATGCAAAAACAGGCATCCCCAAACTGCAGCCCTCCAGATGTTTTGGCCTACAACTCCCATGATCCCTAGCTAACAGGACCAGTGGTCAGGGATGATGGGAATTGTAGTCCAAAACATCTGGAGGGCCGAAGTTTGGGGATGCCTGCGCTAAAACTTGTGGCCATCCAACGAAGCCAAATGCTGGAAGATTCAGGGCAGATAAAAAAAAGGAAGTACTTCTTCACAAACTGCATAGTTAAACTTTGGAACTTGCTCAGTAGTGGAGGAGGAGGCAGTAGTGACCACACCGACATGGACGGCTTTAGAAGAAGGTTGGACAAATGCTTGGATGATAAAAAGCTAACGGCAGCTACTAGCCATGATGGCTATGCCCTGCCTCCATGGTCAGAGGCAGTCATGGGATCCACAAGAGGGGAGAGTGCCCTTGTGCCGAAGTCCTGCTTGTGGGTTTCCCACAGGCATCTGGGTTGCCACTGTGAGAGCAGGATGCCAGACTAGACGAGCCGTGGGCCTGATCCAGCAAGCTTTTCTTATGTTCTTATATTCAGGAGGAAGGCAGACTAGGGTGCAGGCATCCAATAAATCACAGTGCATAGTTATACCTGAAACTGTAGAGCTGCCATCTAATTTTTGTATGGTTAAGATTACTCATTCCCTGTATTGTGGTTTTTCTTTTTTTAACCCCTTTTCTTCTTTAATGTGCATTAGATATTCCCTTCCTGTAGCCAAGACAGCCTCCCTTTCCTCAAAGCATACTCTAGCACATGATTGGCAGCATTGCAAATGCTATTTTTAGAAGTGGCTTAAGGGTGCCATTGGGGGCATTTATTTCCAGTGTATATCTGAGCTTCAAAGAAGCCATGTTTGTCAGCATCACAACAGAGGATCACCTGTTACAATCCCCATAATGATCACCCTCTCACTTCCAGGAGCAATCTGCATATTAAACACAAATATATATTTAATGTCACATCTAATTTGGCCCTTAATAAGGAAACCAGATCTGTATTAACTAAAAAGATGGGTATTGGTTAGTTTATGCCTAACCTGTCTAATCACAGGAACATGGTATAAAATAATTCCCAGTAGAGCTGCATAAATGATGAGGCTAATCAGATCCATGCTGTGCACTAAGTCAGAAATGCTTGGGTAATAATATCAGTGCAGAAAGGCCATGGGGTCGTGGTCTGGGGTCACTGGGGGTATCAAAGACCTATTACTATTTCTGCAGCAAGGTCCTTCCAACCAGCACAAAAGGAGAGCGTTTTAGCTACTGTATGCTCCAAAGCTAAGCATTTGGGACAACTAAAAACACAAGCTGCTTCAGTTTGAAAAGAAAGATATACCGGTTCTGTTCTATACAATGGAACTTCATGGAAAACACAACTTAAGTCACTCTGAAAGATGATATTGGATCATGTCAAATCATTTGTCCATGTATGTACACTGAAAAGAGTAGATCTAGCTGAAAGTCAACACAGAGAGATCTGCAGTGATGGTTGCAGTACAGCCCGAATTATTATTATTGGATAGTTTTAAGATTGTCGTATAATTTTAGAATTTGCCACTTTGCTACCGAAGAAAGGATGGCCACTTTCCCCGCTCAGTAACAATTTCAGTGATAGTACAGTGAAGTCTCTTGTATCTTTACCAATTTACCAAGTGCATCTTGACTTACCCCACTTCCCAAGTTCCAGGAAACTCTAGTGCAGGTGTCGGCAAGGTTATCAGGCCATGGGCTGGATCAAGCCCACGGAGAGTGTCCGTGGGCCGGACATGCGCAGCGTGATGCCGAAAATCGTGTCTGCGCATGTCTGTGGCGCCAAAAATCACTTCTGTGCATGCTCAGATGCCGAAAATCGCACCTGCGCAGGCGCGATTTTCGGCGTCTGGACATGCGCAGACGTGATTTTCGACGTCTGGACATGCGCAGATGCAATTTCCGGCACCGCTTGGCAAGTCCCCGCGCCACGCGCGGGGGGCTTGCCGAGCGGGTGGCTCATGGACCGGTAAAACAGCCTTTGTGGGCCGCATCCGGCCCGTGGGCCAGAGGTTGCCGACCTTTGCTCTAGTGGCTGAACCAGCTTGATGGTCAGACCAGAACTGGTATTCTGTGACATTTCTATACTTATTTTGCTGGCAAGAGATGCTGCAACAGCAGTAAAGTGGTACCTCTGACTACAGACGCTTCAGGTTACAGACTCCGCTAACCCAGAAATAGTACCTCGGGTTAAGAACTTTGCTTCAGGATGAGAACAGAAATCGTGCGGCGGTGCAGCGGCAGCAGGAGGCTAAAGTGGTACCTCAGGATAAGAACAGTTTCAGGTTAAGAATGGACCTCCGGAATGAATTAAGTTCTTAACCCGAGGTACCACTGTATCCCAGATTGAAGGACCCTTGGGAAACCACGAGAAACCCTAAAGGTACTCAAAGCTGTAAAGTATTTGAACAAAATATGTAAATATGCTTAAAAATAAAAGTAGGTGTGAAAGACTTGTAGTCAAGCAGGGGTTTTCACAATCCTATGAGACTTGCAATCTCAGTTAATTCCCTGGTTTATTTCCAAGAAAACCCTCATATTATGATTATTACAACTTACTACCAGCCCTTCACCCTAAGGTCCCAGGGTGGACACAATGATTATATTGAAACACAATACTACACAATATTAAAAACAGTTTAAAATGACCTTAGAATTACAAAATAAGGTAGGTCCTAAAAAAACAGAATGAAAATTACCAGCTGCCAAAACAGGCTTTTAATAATTGCTCCTTCGTAATAAATTCTTTCCTTGGGGGTGTTCAGTTTCTCAAAAAAACCAAAATACCCACTTAACTGTACCATGCTGTACAAGACACTCTTTAAGCATAGGTAGAGAGAAAAGGTGTAAATCTACACGTGATTTAGTGAAGTTGATGAAAACAGTTTGTTATGAGAAAACTAAATTCTCTTTGAATTAAAAGAAAGCAAAATTCAAACTCCTTAAGGCAGTCTATCCCCCTGCTAGGCTAAGGTCTTAGGTATCACGCAGAACCCAACAGCACACAGATTCCAAGTGCCCTTTGTTTTTAAGCCCTTTCAAGATGTCCAGTATTGATGTCCAGTCTTCAGACTCTGGAGCAGCTCCAGTTCTACTGTGTATATTTTTTATTCAAACATTGGAAAGAAGGAAATAAAGAGAGACTTGGGTCTGTCCCCACCCCTTAAAACCTAAACCTATCAGGATGGGGGGAGGGAAGGCTCATTCTCTGCTTATATGAACAGATTAGAGTCTTATAATCAGTAGGGCTTGTGGAAATCAGGTAGGAAAAAATACAATAAAATATGTTTCGGTTCTTTATGCTAATGAAGGCTGATTTAAATGGCCAAGATGGATCATGTTTCTGCTTGTCCCCAATTCACCTTCAACAAAGCTGAATAGCTGGCCAGCTGAGCTTTCCAGGAAAAGAAGTGGCGTCAAGGAATGCCTCTGGGGGAACATGTGTGACCATAGGGATCATGATGACAACCTGTGCACTAAACATTGGCTGTTTTGTGCCTCCTCCTCCTATTGGTCAGTGTTGCAGACCCGTTACATGATGCTGCTAGTGCAAACCTAGAACAGTTTGGAAACCACCTGACCACATTTCCTCTCACTTTTCTCTATTGGCAGATAGGCAAAGACACACGATAAGACGCTCCCAACCCAGAGCTACTTGGTAATTTTGACATTAAGAAACAATAATTTCTGCTTGGATGGAGTGTCTAGATTAGATTTTAAACAGTTGACCAAGGATGTGAGGCCATCTTGCATTTCTGACGCAACTGGTAAGACCCTATCCAGCAATTAATGGACTTTCTCCAGAGCTTGGCTGGTTTTCATCCGTCTCATCCACGTGTACCTGAGATCCTGCCCCTGCGCTTGAACTTGCATTTCCCCAAAGGCACCGAATACAAGTTTCTTTGTGTGCAAAGTAAGTAGCAAATTCATCACAATGGGATTGATGACATAAATCCAGCAACTTTTGTAGAAGCAGCTTTGTGCTAGAGCCCAATATACAGTCAGCTGTTGTTATAAACAGGATAAAACTGTCACGAATATGACTCATGCATCATTGCTCCCTTTGTAGGCAGGCAGAGAATGCAGCAAGTGGTCCAATAACTGAGCTCATTAAAGAGACAGTTCACCTCCCACGGGAGGCCAAACAGACGTGCCTGGGCATACCACTTGCGCAGGAATAGTTATACCAGAAACTTGCATTGGGGATCTTGCTTCTGCCTCCTTAAAACCGGAGGAAAGGAATTGGCACCTTCTCATGCACAACTGCTACTGCCGCCACTTCGCTGTTTGCAACCTGCTTTTCAGCTGACTAAACTCAGTGAACTGCAAGACTTAGTCCAATGGAGAGTGGAACGAGAGACCTTAAAATAAAGGAGGTAAGCCACCAAGAAATATAAATAAATATTGCAAACCTACCCCTTTGAGACTTGCTTTCCCACCATTTAGTCCCATTGTGACCATCTAGGGAAGGGGGTTGGGGACCAATCCTCCTTTAAGGGATCATTTGTCCCCAGAGAAAGTATATGTTAGACAACTTTTTTGAGGGGTGTCTGTGGGTATCCCATTACTTTGATATTCAGGGTATAACAGGGTTCTGAGTCTTTCCCTGGCGTTGCTCTGTTCTTTCTTATGGGTCATTCTGTTCAGGAAACATCTAGAAGGTGCAGAAAAGTTATTGTGAAGGTAAACAAGCTAAGGAAAACCTTAGCTGTTTCTATTTAAAAGGTAAGAACTCCGCCCCAAATAACTCCCCTCCCTCAACTGATCTTAAGGGGCAGTTTTGCCCTAGCTTCATGAAATGCTGAAAAGGCTGGGCCGAATAGTTCAGTCCACCACTCTTTTCTTAAAATTATTTTGCGCTAGGTGAATCTAATATGTTTTGTAAGGTCTCAGTAAGGCAGGATTGGAGAACCTGTGCCCCTTCACTAGATGTTGCTGCACTACAAATCCTGTCATGCCTACAATTCATTGTCTACACTTGCTGGAAGTGATGGGAGTTGTAGTTCAGCAACATCTTGTGGGTCAAACATTCCCCACATTTGTATCAGGGCATCAGTCAGTACAGCTTTATAGACTTCCGTTAGCCTCATTCTTCCTGAGGTGGTAACTCTGTCTCTGGGCTGTGTGGCTTCAGAATGGAAATGGAGGCTTACGCGATGAAAATGAGCATGTAAGGGCTAGGTCAGGATCTTCCACCCATTGTCAACATGGAGGTTTTTGTATTTGTATGAAGGAATACTCAGCCATGTGGGCCTCTTCCTGCAGTCTGAAGTCATATAGCTCAGGCATAGATTTACCACCTCTGGGAGAAGTAGGGCTCAGCCAGCCTTTCTGCCTCCTTTCCAATAACCTTCTATCGAACCCAGGAACCATACAGAGTCAGAGTACTGCTGCATCCAGCTCATTATTGTGGTGTGTTTCAAAAGGCTTACACTTGGTTTGGACTTTATGCATGTATACTTAGAAGGCTATCCCTGCTGCGTTCTATTGGGCTTACTTCCAAGTAAGTAAGTGTAATATAGCACCGCAGCAGAAAACCTAATCTGAGGGTACCATGGCTGCTGGTTTTGTTTAGGTGGTCCAGCCAAGTTGAGCAAATTTAATCTGCCGTCTGAAATTCTCCAGCCTATCATTATACTTCCAATGGTTGTCCTTAGCCCACAGGGTCACTGGTGCTCATGAAAGCGCAGGATATATTTTACCAGTTGCTGGTCCTTAATTGCCCTCGGGCAAATTCTCCCAACTGAAACATTCTTCCCAGGTCAGTTCCTGAGCAACTGTCTTCATAATGGGACGACAGCCTGTTTCCTCCCCTATTCCCTTCCCATTCAGAAAACCTGCTGAGAGATCCTGCTGCCCCCAGGAGTGCCAAGCCAAAGACATCGCCATCTGATTTTGCACTACAGGGCATGAGGTTAAGTAAAAGATCTAACTATACAGATGGAAAATCCAGCAATAAAACAAGGGAGTGGTGAAGGCTTCCTAACACATCAGGTTTAGTATCTGAAACAAAACTGGGGAATTTGGCATTCCAAGATTCATGGAAAAGATCAGCTGATAATACCCTGAATTCTGACCATTGACCATAATAAAGAGATTGATTGATGATAAGACTGTTGGAAGCACTCCTAGAATTTACATGTTTTAAATCCTCGCTTCCACCAAAGGCAAGGCTACCTCCTTTCTTAATGTTGCAGATGAGATATCACTGGATAGACAGAGCAGGGTGTTAGTTACAGGTAGGTAGCCGTGTTGGTCTGCCGTAGTCGGAAAAAAAAAAATTCCTTCCAGAAGAAGTGTGCATGCACACGAAAGCTCATACCAATAACAAACTTAGTTGGTCTCTCAGGTGCTACTGGAAGGAATTTTTTTATTTTGTTAGAGCAGGGTGTGAGTGAGTGAGTAGTTCTGTAACGCCTCAATAAGGAAGGGGAAGTAATGGATATTTGCATTTGGAGTTGCATTTGGAAATGCACACCCATTTGGAAGTAGCACAGCAAGAGTAGGCGGCATTTGCATCTGGGGGACAACTGAATTCAGGTGCTACCTACCTGCAACTCCCTTTTTCCAGTTAGGTGTGTATTTTGGAGCCCATCTGAGCAGGCTCCCCCATCCATGTTCTGCCCCAACTTGGAATGCATAACTGCTCTTTATTAGAGCTGCAATGGAGCAAAACTCTTGCTATGGAGTACTGAAACTGCAGCAGAGTGGCAGTGGTAGCACTCACAAAGTTTCCTGAACAGTACTACTTCTTCTCCTCTCTGATTCCCACTGAAGATAATCAGTTTGCCCTTAACAATGTTGTCATGTAGCCAAATCTGATTAGTACAATGGCAACAGTGATGCTAATGTTCCCTAAGTTATCTATGATCCCATGATTGGCTAGAATCTTGCAAGGAAGAAGCTCTTTCGGATCATTTACGGTAAATGGCAGCAGTGATGTTAGCATGTTCACTGATTGATTGGCTACAGTGACATAGCTAAGAAGCTTTTACAAATCATTTAAAACTGTCCAAAATCAAGGTAACAATGGCCACAAATAGGCATGAAAAAGCTATAAAGGAGTATAATGCAGCAGTTTTCACAAACATTTTCATACTTCATGAAACAGCAACTGTCACACTGAAAACCAAAGCTCGTGAAAATTCAGCGCCGCACTAATTTTCACTTACTTTCCTAACTACGCAGCCTTGTAGCACAGTCCTATGCATGTTTAGTTGAAAGAAGCTTTCATGGTGTTCACAATGTGCCTAGTTTTGTAGCTTGATAATACCAAGCAGTCATCTGTCTTGAACTAAAGTTATATAAAGTTTTATTGATGGTTGGTATACATGTGGCTGGTATACATTTGGCCAGCAGAGGGAACAATAGACCTTGTTCTTAAGCAACATAAAGAAGAAAATGCCTTCCTGCGAAGGAAATATGAATATAAATATAAAGAGGGAAATGTCAACAAGAATGACTGATAACAAGCATGACTGTAAATACTTTCACTGACTTAAGACAATTTAGGCAGAAGGGGTGCCTTTAAACATTTATTTATTACATTGTGAAGTGACTTTTGTGGCTACTTCACAGGAAATTATTATACAAGTGCCATTTACGACTGAAACAACAACCTTCAGACTCCCAAAGTTTCACTCCTGGGCTTTTTCCAGGAGGGTCACGAGTGACTGGCCAGGGAAGAGATTTGGAGGCATGGTGAAAACATGACTCAGAATCTAGCAGCTCTGGGAAAAAGCAAATTGAATGTTAGGAATCTGTAGGGAAATGTTCAAAACTAAATTGCAATATCTTTATAAGTCTGCTGTGAAGCCACACTTGGAATATTGGGTACAGTTCCAGTTGGCACAACTCGAAAATAATGTTGTCAAGCTAGAAAACGAAAGGATAATAAAAATGATCAGATGATTGGAACAATTTCCCTACCAAGAAAGGTTACAAGATGGAGATTGTAAACTTATGCATCGTGTAAAGAAAGTGGATAGAGAGAAATTTCCCACAGCCCTCATGATACCAGAACCTGCAGCCATCCAACTGCTGCCTAACACTTATGTCAGTGAATAAAACAGTTTTACCTGCTTGGGGAGAAATTGCTAGCATGAGGCTTGTCTCATGTGTTTTTAATCCTTCAATTGGAAATGCATCAGGGGGGAGGGATTTGGAGTGTAGAAGCTGCAGGCAGAAAAAGCACCCATCCCATCATTGTTTCTGTGTTCCGGATTCCCAGTCCCCAGTTCAAAGAAAGTTGCTTTTCTTTGAAAATGTTTCTGTGTTTTGTTACATGTGTTCATACAGTAGAGAGCGAGGACAAATGAGCAGAACCTTTACACAGGGTAGGAGAGGTGAGATTCTAAAGTCCACTTGTCCAGAAAGCTTTGGAACCAAGTAAAGGTAAAGGGACCCCTGACCCTTAGGTCCCATCGTGGACGACTCTGGGGTTGCAGCGCTCATCTCGCTCTATAGGCCGAGGGAGCCAGCATTTGTCCACAGACAGCTTCCCGGTCATGTGGCCAGCATGACTAAGCCGCTTCTGGCAAACCAGAGCAGCGCACGGAAACGCCGTTTACCTTCCCACCGGAGCGATACCTATTTATCTACTTGCACTTTGACGTGCTTTCGAACTGCTAGGTGGGCAGGATTGGAACCAAGTACTTGGTCAATAATACTTGCTACTTCTTGTCTCATACCTTTGTAACTTGGTGAATGTTTGGGGTAGTATGTTGTGGTCAAGCAAACCATATTTAAGGAAGGGCACTGAATTCACATGCAACACCAAGCCATTGTTAAAATAAAGCAAGGCTCATAAGCTAACGATCAACGATGAGTTAGATCATGGTTTGTTGGCAATAAACAAACCATAGATTGAGCAGGTTTTAGACTTAATGCTAAGCCATGGTTCAATAAATCAGAGTTTAATAAACTATGGGTTAATGCTGTGTGTGAACGAGGCCAATAAATGTCCAGCATATTGTAAAATTTAGTATAGCAAATTGTTCTTTGTATGTTTCATAGCTATACAATGCTAGCTGCTGAACAGAACTGAGAAGGGGCATGCTTCTTGACCTATTTAAATATCACCCTTTCCCCATACACTTTGTATGCCAAGTTTCTTGTGCACTCCCTAAAGGGGTAACATTATGACTTCATATGTTATCTATGGTCTTCAGGATAAGGTATCTTCTTAGAGCATACTAATTCAAGCGACTGAGGAGGGTGATAACAGGTGTGAGGAAGGACATTCTGAGATACTACAGGTCATAGAAAGCTCCTCAGTGGGCCAGGAGACTGACATACAGTGACAGTAACAGATGGAAATATCAACTAAGAGTCAAATCTGTCTCTAACCTTTAGCACTGCTGAGCCAAAATGCATATCACTTTGAAATGGATGAGGGGGGTATAGGAAAGTACCAGTAGAGACTGAAGACCAGCTGTGCCTGCCTTCACTGGAGTCCATCTGGAGTATATAAGCCAAAAGAGAGCAAGAACGGGTCCTTAAAGAAGAGAGAGACTGGAGAAGGCCTATAGAAAACATGGAGCCAAAAGCCAAGGTGAAAAGGTAAGAATGATGTGAAGAGCCACTCTGATTGTATAAGAAGATAGGCATCTCTATTCAGAAGGATTTTATTATATACATACTGTACATCCATTTTTTACAGTATAATATTTATTTACATCCATTCTTACAGTTCACTGTAATGTTGAGAAGTTATCAGGACCATTATTGCAGACTGAGATTTAGAGACAGTGATTTTTCCAGCACCATTCAATCAGAGCAGATGGACTTAAATATTTATGCTCATGTTTGGATTAGATGACCTTAAAGGTCCCCCCCCCCAAATAAAACCTCTATCATTTTATGCTTTATGTATTACAGGACCTGTCTTTTACACAACATACTTCTATAATGGATGCACTCATTCAAGACGTTGTGTATTCTACAGTTTTGTTTGGGGCGCAACACTGCATATGCCCCACCCACACATAAAAACCCAATGTTTAAAATATTTAATTTAGGTACTAGTCCTTATGGTTTTAAAATGTGGAGAGCAGCTCATGAACTGGTTTTTTTTTTTTAATCTTGTGTTTTTGTGTTGTGAACCACCCTGGGATGTATAGATGAAAGGCGATATACAAATTTAATAAATGATAATGATAAGAAGCAAAAACTAGCCCAAGACTGTGTATGATTTTGGGTCATCATAGGACAGGGATTCAGTGTCCTAAAGACTTCTGTGTCCCTCTGCAAGAGAAGCAAATGAAGTCCAAACTGATGTGGGGGTGGCACTGTGAGTTTGAGTAGATATAGTATGTGGGGTAGAAGGACCCCCTTAGAGGTCACATCAATCAGGGACCTAGACAAGAACTTTGTTGTCCGTCTCCAGCAAGAACGCTGCAGATGCTGTGAACCACCCTGAGATCTACGGCTGAAGGGTGGTAGACAAAACAAACAAACAAACAAGGTGTAGGAAAGGCCTGACTTCACCCAGATACAACTAAGTTTAGTGCTGCTTAGCAATTAAACAAGAGAGTTCAGTGGGTGTTTTGATAGACTGCATCACAGAAATGGGGAACTAATTAATATGATGGTCTAACTCAGCATAATGCTGCTCTGTATGCAGACCACTAAGGCTAAGTCAATAATTTCCAAGCTTCGCTCTTAAACAATAAAAAATGAACCTGGCATAAGACAGTTCTGCATTTGTATTCAACCTAAAATCTTTTTCCCCCCCCGAAATAAATTCCAAATGCTTCTGTAAGTTCTCCCTGTGTACATTTTTTATGTCTCGCTGACTGTTACCAAGCCTGCGTGTTGCAAACACACACACACACACACACACACACACACACACACACAAACATATATTGCCAGAGAGGTGTGGCTTTTCAAGATTGTGGGCCTAGAATATAACAGACACACATCGCAAATATGCACTCACACAATGCTGTGCTGTAGCGATGACTACTTGAACCTAATTGGCTATCAGTTACTTCCAGGGGGTTGGCATGTATGTCTGGCCATGATACTTAGGCCAGGAAGGGGCTGTGTCATTTTGGTGCAGTTAGCCATAAGCAATATTTTTTTATCAACACCAATGCAGAGTCTCCAAAGCGAAGCGAAGCAAAAGTGCAGATGACTGCTTCCAAAATGGCGTGTTTTCCAATGGATTTTGCTCCATGAATGGTGCCAAGCTGCCTGTGGTTAGAGCCATAGATGATGATGATGAAGAGTACAGAAAAAGGTATGCCAGGGAGCGCCAAAGCCCATGTCTCGGGGTTGGGAGAGTAACTGTGAAATTACTGCCCAGCTGACATAGGAACAGGTGAGTGGTTGCTCAAATTGCTAAAGAAATACCATATTTTCTTTGCTGCAGGAAAACACAAGATGCCAATTTTGAGAAAGAGATATTGATGACATCTGCAAACAATTCAGGTAATTTTGAAGCTTAGCAAGTTGCAAGACAGATATATATGATTGTGGCTACTTGGCAAAATAGTGCCATGGCAAGGCAGGGAAAACCTAGAGTCCAATTAAGACCACTGCTTCTACATCTGAGCTCACACCAGCATAAGTTGGAATCTTACCTTGCCCCAGTTGCAGAGCCAAAAGTAGTGAAAAAGGCAAGAATGGGAGGTGTTCTCAACATGCAGTAATAAGACGAAGATGATAAAATGATTGTTAACTGGGTTTAGAAATCCTGCATGCAGAATCCATAAGCAACAGCAGCTCCATGCCCATCTGCTACCTGGAGAAGGTTATGTGTCCCACTGTCATACCATGGATTATTTACAGGCAATGTGATAGAGCTCGACATAGTTATGTCTATGTGAGGAGACCACGTTATTTTGAAAGAGGGCACTGGAGCAGCCACAGAGACAAAGAAGAGTGGATACTACAAGAGTAGGTCATTAGTTGGTAGTTCAGTAGGAAGGGGTGTGTGTGTGTGTGTGTGTGCATCCTACTGAATATAGGTGTGTATCCACAGAACATCTTTGCGAATTCTGCTAGCAACAATGATTAGAGATCTGGGTTCTGGTCCTCTGACTTCAGAGGACAGGACTTCTAAGCATCTAACCAGAAAATCAAACAGAAAAGAGGCCAGTAGCAAAAAGGGTCTTCAGTGGAACAGCACAAGCTTCCTACACAAGAAGTTTGATCCCTAACTATGGTATTGAAGAGAAATTGGTACTTGTGACCCTCCAGATGCTGTTGTCTCCAGCTATAACTCTCCTCAATTCCAGATGGTAAGGCCAATGGTTGGGGATGATGGGAGTTGTAGTCCAGCAACATCTGGAAGGCCATCAGTTCCCCATTCCTTGCCTTGAGAACATGAGGTTTGGAAGAGCTTAAAATACATGCACATTCTTGAGACAGTGGCATATAATAAGCAGAATGATTGGCACATGATCAGATAGAAACATTAAGTATCTGACTCATTCATACAGGATGTTTTTCATTAGCCCAGTCCTTTTCATCCCATCTAGCAATTCCTGCCTCCTCCCCGACCCCTGGTCAATTTAGTTGTCAAACATCATGGCAGCAACACTGATCCTTTCATTCAACCAAGAGTAATGGAGGAAGGTAAAATCAAGAAGGCTTTGAGCTCTTGGGATCTCCCATTAGCTGGTACTCCAGCAGCAAGACCACACAAGCTCTCAGCTCTGGTACAATGTTGTGCTGGGCCCTTGTCTCCCACGCTATGTAGAGCATCATAAAAAAAAAGTAGAGGAAAGTTCACCAACCCATGAGTACTTTTTTTTTATCAGCAGGTGCTGAAATGACCAATTAATGCTTCACAGTCTAATAAGAAAAAAAAACCAGCTATGGCTCGTATGTCAACTATGATTGTTCTTGGACAGGGACAGTCTTGCCACGGTGATCTATGTGTTGGTAACCTCAAGATTCTATCAATGCAATGCACTTTATGTGGGGCTTCCCTTGTGCCTGGTCTGGGGGCTCCATCTGGTGCAAAACACTATGATTGATGGAGACAGATTATTGCCGGTACATTACTTTGGTGCTCAAAAGTTGCAGTGGCTGGCAATGCACTACCTAACCAGGTTCAAGGCTCTTGGATTAATTTACAAGACCCATAACAATCTGGGTCCAGGATACCCCAAGGACCACCTAATCCCCTATACCGGTATTCCTGCCCAATCACGGATGTCTTCAGAGGAGTCACAATTGTACAGTCCTGATGCTGTGTCATGATTAGCTACAGAGACAGAATCCTGACTATCTACGTGCCCGGAAGGCTGGGTGGATTATATGTTTGGCAGCAATCTCGAGTTCATAAACAGCTACATATTTAGTTACAGCAGCTATTTTGCTGCATAACTTTAGGTAAGGCTATGTTAGCCAAGTCCCTGCTGCTTACATACTGTGCCCCCATCTCTGCCCTTTCTTTTGACAGCAAATTTCCTGCTAAAATTTATGCTAGTGTAAGAATGCCATTATGTTGGCCATAGGCCCCAACTAGAATTGTGTTTGGTAGGGGGAATTGGGAGCAATCCTATACCCATCCAACCAGTATAACTCCCAAGTTAAGCATTCAGAATTTGTCAGTTGCTAGGCACCATTGGCTAAATAAAGCTACATGTTCTATGAAATGTCAGCTGAGTATACATTTGCTGTCAGATGTACATCTTTAAAGGCATCCAAGTCTTGGTCTAACGGGGCAGCTGGTAAGGCATGGAAAATCACATGTGTTAGCAATCTGCCAAAGATGGAGATCCTGATCTATGTAAATGTTATTGACACTCCCGTATCTGCATGGGTTTCTCCATTCATTTCAATGGAAGCAAGATGCTTATATGAGTGTTCCTTTGTGTACCCCAATCTGCTGGCTCCAGTGAAGTGAATGGGACAGTTGTCCAAGAGCTCTGAGTGTGCTCTGGATCAAGATTATGGTTGGCAAGCTTCATAAAAGGCATATCAAAAGATTATATATACCGTATTTTCCGGCGTATAAGACGACTGGGCGTATAAGACGACCCCCAACTTTTCCAGTTAAAATATAGAGTTTGGGATATACTCGCCGTATAAGAAATACGACCCGGTGTATAAGACGACCCCCGACTTTTGAGAAGATTTTCCTGGGTTAAAAAGTAGTCTTATACGCAGGAATATACAGTATATATTTAATTCAGTGTGCTCTGGTGGCCTTAATTCTCACCCCCTACTTGTGTCATACCTCTCACATTCTTTGAAGGCAAGTCATGTATGTTAAATGTATAGCCACTATACACTATACCCGTGTGTGTGTGTGTGTGTGTGCGCGCGCGCACACAGTCTTATTTCATTGCTTTGAGTGCAATCTGTCATAAACTAACCTTTGGTGCAATGATGATATTTACTATTGCTATTAATGTACCTCTGAAGTTTTCTATGAGCTATAGTGGCATTTATTTCCAGCTCTTAACAAACACCAATTTGGCTTTACATTCCAAAGAGCTTTGTGTGACCCAGCCCATGAGAAGCCTTACAGTGGATGAATACGCAAAAGCCTTTAAGTCATTCTTAGACCATTCAACTGAGCACCAATGCATGGGCCAGTTCAATAAGGAGGAGCTGCCAGGTATAATAGCCAGGTAAGGGAAAAAATTCAGAATGCTTAAAAATATGAATTTTGGGAAATGGTCAAATGTCCGTAGCTTCCTGCACTCTAATGCTCATCCTTCTCTAAAGGTCTCAAGGAATATTTATTTATTTTTCATTTATGTCCATTCTATTATCAGCCAACGTGCAAACAAATCTCATGGGATGCCTTGAAACCAATCCTGAGTTCAGTAGGGTTTACTCTTACTTAAGTGCAAAGGACTGTGATCCAACTCTTGGTGAAACTCCATATGGGAACTCTAGATGGGAACTCCTCTGTTTTGTGCATTATTTGCCCATTTGGCTTCCCCAAGTTACATTATTTGGCTGGAACACTCTTATTTTAAGGCAATCCATCTTAATTTAAACTGTTACAGCTTCACAGAGCATCACTGATGTTGCTTAATTCAGGGCAGTTTGATCTAGTGACTCTAGTGCTCAAGAACTGTACTGTTATATGACACAGAAATGCTAGCCTGAGTTCATTATGGTCATTGGTGTGAACACATAGATTTATTGGACAAAAATGACTGGAACACAAATCTTCTAAAAATATCTATGGAAGCGGCGGGGAAGCATATATTGTGATATATATTGCTCAAACTGCATCTTGAAATGTAAGGCTGCCATACGTCCAGATTTTCCCAGTTGAAACTGGGTTTTCAAAGGTGGAATTGAAATGCGGGGGAATTTCTGAAAGGTGGCACTTTGTCCTGGATCTTAGGCAAGTCAATAGAAAAATCATGGGGTGGGTTTTTTTTTGGCGTTTTTGTAAATTTTGGGGGTGTCCCGGTTTTTAATTTTTGAAATATAGCAACCCTAAATAAACATCAAAACTCCTGTATTTTAATGCTTTATAATAAATGCTTATCCTTTTAGCCTTGGAAATGGAAAATCTACCATCAATGTGCTAGGTGTGGGAAGTGGCACAGGTAAGGAACAAAAATCTAAAAAAATAATTATTCAGTTATGTATCTGCTTTGAGTGGGACACTCATGGTGGCAGCTGCCAATGCTTTGTTGTTGATGTTTCCTTTCTTTTAATATAGACACACAGCCTATTTTGCTTTCAGGCTAAGGCATCCATTGGTCAAAATTATAAATAATATGTGGCTCATTCCCTGTGCACATTTTCCTGAATCTGGATTTATCTAAGTGCAATGAAGTTGGTTTATTTTCTTTCAGTGTCCATTATTCCACTTGGTACTGAGTACAGTTTCAAGTGTCATAAGGCTTCAGTGTCTGGTACTGTTTCTGTATAATGTCTGAGGGAAATTTTTTGTATGATTTTTTTCCCCAGACTATAGAAGGAATGGGTGTAGCTCAATAGTTAAAGCGCCTGTTTTCCAAGCAGAAGGGCCCACGATTGATCCCTGGCATCTCTGGGTAGGGCTAGGAAAGATCGTTGAAGGGCCACTGTCCATCAATGTCAACAGTACTGGGCTAAATGGACAAACAGTCCGAGTCACAATCACGCAGCTTCCTATGCCAATGCTGGGGGAATGGCTAGTAGCACTTGTTTAAGGCATCTGAAGCTTCTCTGAGGTATACCTGAAATACAGCATGTTTACTTTCGAGATCAGCCACACTGAGTTCAATGGAAATAAATTCCAGATAAATATGCACAGGATTTCAACCTTAAGGACCAACTGGTTTTAATGAATGAATTTGCTTTGAACTTATCTTATAGGTGAGCAAGACTTGAAAATGATTAGGATAATTCAGGCTGTACATCCAGGAATCTTTATCAAAAACGAAGTCATAGAGCCCAACCCTCAACACATTTTGGCGTATAAAGGTACACAGCATTGCATTCTTTCTCTATCAGGATAACTGGGCTTATGTTTTGATCCACATGAAGTTCACCTTATCGATTATTTCATAAACAGAGGCTGTAAGAAATTCAGCTGACCTAAAGAATGTCTCATTCAGCTGGCACCAGTTGACATCCATGGAATATGAAAAGCAGGCAAAAGAGCAGAACATTCAAAAGAAATATGACTTCATACACCTGATCCAGGTAAATCAAGGGCCGATCATATGACATTCTCTGTTTTTGTGTTAGCTCACATTCTATCTTCAATATAATCAACAACACTTAGGTGTCCTGGTATATGATAGGCCATATTTCACTGGTTCATAAGAATGGATAGGAAATGGATGTGATGCTGATAATTTCTGCCAAATTATACTTTTAGCCTTTACATAGGATTTGCTTAGTTTTGTGTGAGCAGCAATACATGTCTGGGACACAGACTAAAACCATTTTTTGTGCAAGTAAAATCTGACCAAAAAGCGAGGGTTAAGGAAAGAAGGGGATCACTCTTCTTCCCGTGGGACTGCCCATACAGATACAACCTTGTATTGTCCCAATCTGTAAAATTAGATCCAGTTAAAGGTAGATAGCCGTGTTGGTCTGTCATAGTCAAAACAAAATAAAATTAAAAAAAATTCCTTCCAGTAGCACCTTAGAGACCAACTAAGTTTGTTCTTGGTATGAGCTTTCGTGTGCATGCACACTTCTTCAGATACACTGAAACAGAAGTCACCAGACCCTGATATATAGTGAGAGGGTGGGGAGGGGTATTACTCAGTTTACCAACTAAGTTTGTTCTTGGTATGAGCTTTCATGTGCATGCACACTTCTTCAGATACACTGAAACAGAAGTCACCAGACCCTGATATATAGTGAGAGGGTGGGGAGGGGTATTACTCAGGGGTATTACTCATGGTATAACCATGGAGAGACCTGGTCTGAACAAAGACATTGGATTCTTATCTCATTATACATGACAAAGCTTTTTTAACCTTCTCACCCCTTGCTTTTTCCTGTAAGACTAATTGCAGCCGTTAACAGTCGTCAACAGGTTTACCACAGCTATCAACCTTTCACCCATTTCCACCACCCCTCTGAGTAATACCCCTCCCCACCCTCTCACTATATATCAGGGTCTGGTGACTTCTGTTTCAGTGTATCTGAAGAAGTGTGCATGCACACGAAAGCTCATACCAAGAACAAACTTAGTTGGTCTCTAAGGTGCTACTGGAAGGAATTTTTTTTATTTTATTTTGTTTTGTAAAATTAGAATTAATGTGGTTTTTTTTAATGGAGAATAAAAGCAATGGGGCATCTTTTGGTTTTCATATGCAGAAGCCCTCTATGAAGTTTATAATGATACATTAACAACAAAATGTTTCTGGCATTATACCTTTTAGATGCTGTACCGTGTGGAGGATATTGCAAGCACTATCCGGTTTTTTCACAGCTGCCTAGATTGTTATGCTAAGCTTCTGATTATAATCTTATCAGGTGAGTGGCTTTTTTGTTTGTGTTTTTGAAGTACTGATTCCCCAACTTTTGTAAGATTCTCATGGAATTAATGGGGGCCCAGTTCAGGCACCAGCAGGGACTGCCAATGTGAACAGTGCTGTGTGGGTATGTGCCAGCCAGTCTGCCTGCCTGCCTGCCTGCCTTCAATGCGCCCATCCCTGTGCACTCCATGCTCACCCTTGAGCCTTCCACATTGAGCAAGATGGCGGGAAGGGGGTTTCTAAGCATGTTCATAGGAACCTAGGCAAGTGCCCTATACAGAGTCAGACTTCTCCTTTTTTGCCGTCCTCTTCTGTATCTGCCTCCCTTTCCCTTCCTGTCCAGCAGGTTGCCAGGGAAGGAGCAGATTGCTGTTGTGAGATATCTGAACTATTTGCTTGCATTGCTAACCCATCTTCCATTGCTCTATCTCTTAGTTTTGTTCCTCATTTCAGCTTTGCCTCCTCTCTCTTTCAGGCTTTGCCCACCCACGTAAGATTAGACCATAGGTCTAATGTGTGAAATGGGGGCTTGCCCATTTATTTAATTTTTTTAGACAGTAGGTATGGTGTTGGAGGCTCTTGGATCAAGAGATTCTACAACTTATCAAAGGAAAATTACTATTTATTAACTGCAGTATACTCTTATACAAGGTGTGTGGGTGTGATTTCTATGTAGTAAGTGTGCCTACAATATTAGCTTTGGTTTATGTTGCCTTCTGCACAATGGCTCAGTGAAACTCACAATTCCCTTCCCATAGGTAACAGTGGGTGGGCCTCCATATGGAAAAATTACAGACACTGTCTTCCCCCAACCGACAGCGGCCACTACATCACAGCTGATGACATCAAAGTTGTCTTGGAAGGAATGGGAGTTACATACCAAGTATACAATTTCCCTTCTTATTGGGATATAACTGAATGCTTTATTGAAGGAGATACCACTGGAGGTCAAACGCTGGACTTTCTGACGGGAACTAAAGACTTTATGAATACAGCACCTCAAGATCTGAAGCAGAGTCTTCTACATGCTTTGGGCCAGCCAGAATGCAGCACAAAGAAGGATGGAAGGGTTATGTTTGGAAATGATTTGAGTATGATTGTAGTAAATTCCTAATACCGGTCAAAATAGTAGGCACCATTTTAGTTTGTGTTTGGTTAGGTACTGAGCAAGCAGAATCAGTTCTCTGTTGTGAAGAGAACTTGTTCAATACTGGAGAAGAGAGGGGCACAAATGGGGGAAGCTTATAAACATTAAAAACTGGAAGCAAATGTATTAGTGGATCTTTTGTGATTAAAACTGTATATATTTTGTTTATCATAGCAGGAGATTGACATTAGTTTTCATGGATACACACTGCCTTTGAGGTGCAGGAAAGTGTTGCAACATAGAGCATGATAATTTGAGTATATCAAGGAGAGACAGCAAACTTTAAATTATGTTCACATAGCAGAAAACAGGTACCGGGGACTAATAATGTATTGTATATATTTAAGAAAGCTCAGTAGCCTAATTGTGTACACATTACATGATCCCTAGGTATTTAGTCCAGCAAATATTCTGTCCTGTGGTGCATTTCTCTCTATTACTTTGCATCGTTATATGAATTTTGGATAATAGGAGCTCCTTACAATCAACAGTTAGAGGCCCTGAGGACTTTAGTACCTTTAAGATTTGAGAATTATTCAACATTGGCACACCATCAGCATGAGTATGTTTATATACATCAGCCCCAAAGTAATATGGCAAGCCTGCCACTGTAATTTTTGTATTTTCATACTGCGTCCTTCCTTTTTAAAATAAATTGTTTCACACAGAGAGTTAATGTTTTCTTCTATCATCAGACACATGGTGTGTGTGTGTGTGTGTGTGTGCATATATATATATATATATATATGAAGAGGAGGAGCAGGCAGGGAGTTTGATGGATGTCCCAGAACTTGCACACCATTCTCTTGAAATGGACTCGCCTTGTGTTTTCAGTGTTCCTAGACGCTTGCCTTTGGAGCATACAGTGGCTAAAGTCCTTCCCTTTTGTGCTGTCTGGATGGCTCTAAAACACTGGAGACAGGGAGCCTGCTGAAGAAATAGTAACGGGTCGTCAACCCCCTCCCCCTCCAACCCTGAACTGCTATATCCCTGTGTTTGTTGGTTCTGTACTGTTCCCGTTGCCTCCCAGACGGATATGGTATATAGCCTGCTCCACTAGCACAGTGATGCTGCATCTCTGTCCCATATATAACTGGTGCATAGGATCGGTTTGCCTGTTACCAATCACCAGATATTTTAGGACTTTTGTTGGTAAGGAGGTCACAGAGGATTCAAGAAAATAAGCAGTTAAATTATGGTTGGGGGGGGGAATTAAATATCTACCGTTAATTAACAGGCAATTCTCCAAGGAGGCAAAGCAATTAAAATAGGTTAGGAAACTCTAAGCAGAAACCCA
Source organism: Darevskia mixta (assembly GCA_034641385.1). Classification (NCBI taxonomy): domain Eukaryota; kingdom Metazoa; phylum Chordata; class Lepidosauria; order Squamata; family Lacertidae; genus Darevskia; species Darevskia mixta. Next base: position 15,173,206 of record JAWWNH010000001.1, read on the forward strand.
AAATGTGAATATTGTACACTTTTTTTTTTTGCTTCACGTTTTAATGATCATTTAACAAAAAAGGAAATTTGACAGAGAATTACAGAATGGTAGAGTTGGAATGCACGCCCAGGGGTCATCTAGTCCAACCCCTGAAATGCAGGAATCTCAGCTAAATCATACACGACAGAGGGCCATCCAACCTCTGCTTAAAAAAACTCCAGTGAAGGAGAGTCCACAAGTCCTCACAAGTGAGGACTAGATCCAAGATAGATGACCCCCTAGTTGCTGCTTCTGCCTTCTGGGAAATCAAATTATCAGTGAGGTAATGGAGAATTTTGTTGGACCTTAAATTCTTGGCAGAGTTTGAGTTCCAACAGATATTGAGGAAGTTGAAGTCTCCCATGACTACAACTACAGTTCTCCTTTTTGAATGTTTGGTAATCTGCTCTAGGAAGACATCATCCAAGTCTTCAGCCTGGTTTGGATGTCTATAACAGACCCACAGTAAGGTCACTGTTGTTTCCCTCTCCTAGAATTTTCCCTGTATCTTCTCAATTTGTCTTCCATACTCCAAGTCATGTACACATCATTTACATAAAATGCGACTCCTGCATATTGTTTAATTATGAGAAACCTTGCATCGTGCCCTTTATTTTGTTACTGTTAAGAGCAGTGGACTTGTAATCTGGGGAACCGGGTTCGCATCTCCACTCCTCCACATGCAGCTGTTGGGTGACCTTGGGCTAGTCACACTTCTTGGAAGTCTCTCAGCCCCACTCACCTCACAGAGTGTTTGTTATGGGGGAGGAAGGGAAAGGAGAATGTTAGCCGCTTTGAGACTCCTTCGGGTAGTGATAAAGCGGGGTATAAAATCCAAACTCTTATTATTATTATTGTGTCTTTGCTGGTAACAAACTTTGCTTCAGTGTCTAGCCTTCATATAGCTTGCTTCCCCCCCCCCCCATCAACACACATACTGCTCAAGCAAAGTGGAATTAGTGTGGCCACTAGAGGGCTATGTAACTCAACACTTTTGATCATCTCCATTTCAAAGCTGTGTTAAGTTTTAACAGAAACATGAAGCTTGCTGCAAGGGTTTGCTCCGGGCTTCGTTTTGCTGGATCAGGGCACTGTGGCATCTGCTGCTCAGAAGAGCGGGGGTGGGGGGTGGGTGGATCTGACCTATTTCAAAGTCCGGTTGTTGCCTTGATCATTCTTACCGGAGGCTGTCAGACCACTATGCGGATGTTCCCTTTGTTTGTCTGCCAGGAACTGGGAGCTTAAATTCAAACTGGAATCTTTCGATTCCAGGGAATCATTGGGAGGCAAGGGTGTCATCTATTTAAAGAAACCATAGAGAAATAAATGAGCTGCGTGCTACTGATCAGTTACTGTATGTGCTTGTGGTGTAGTGCTTAGAGGGTTGAACAAGGACCCCGGACACCTGGGTTCAAATCCCCACTAAGCAATGAAGTTCACTGGGAGAACTTGGGCCAGTCACTGTCTCTCAGCTTAACCTACCTCACAGGGTTGTTGCGAGAATAAAATAGGGTGGAAGAGAACTATGAATGCCACTTGGAGCTCCTTGGGAGGAAGGTGGGATATAAATACTACAAACAAACAAACCAACAAACCAAACAAACCCAATTGTTAATCAACTGCGAACAGAACACAGACATGGGTACTTCCTTTCCCCAGCCCCATATGGAATGCCTAGGATGGTCATGCCCTACTTTACAGCAGGTTGTCCTCTGTTTAGTAGCGGCTGTGTGGTGCGGCAGTCCTAATCTTAGGCTGTGTACATACGCACATTTAAAACACATTCAGCCCCCCCCCCCCCAGAATCCAGAGAACTGTAGTTTATCTTCACAAAGTTTAAATTCCCTTGAACTGTAGTTCCCAGGGTTCTTTTTGGGAAGAGGGTGCCTTAAATGTGTTCTCAATGTATGTAAGCTAGGCATGCATCTTAAAATAGGTCTTCCTTCCTGTGTGCAACAGACCTAATGGTTTTTTGCACAGAATTCCCCCTCCTCCAAAACCACATAACACATATGGGGCCCCAAATGTGATATGTGCTTTGGTGGTGGTTTGGAGGACATGCCTTGTAGAAATCTTTAATCCACGAACTGTGTGGAGGGGAAATCACATATCTAGCAGTTGACAGTGCCACCATGGGACTAAAAACATTGATCCAAGGTGCAGATCCTCATGGTTTTAACAAGGCATTCCCACCCACCATCAATTTAAAGGGAGAGGGATATGGAGGCAGGTATTAGAATGGGATCATACGTCAAACTGATCCAGAGATTGAAACCCATATGGTAGGGTCAGAGATGTGTCTCCAACCTGATGCTTACTGTTCTGTAAGGAAGAGAAAGTACCTAGGGGTGGGAGAAAGAGGGGGGAAGATAGGGTAGTCACAGGTGGGAAGGAGCCTTGGGCCTCACTGGTTTATCCAATGTGGCCTTTGGGGGGAGGGGATCCCACAACCTCTCCAAGGAGCAGGGAAACATCCTATTGCCTTTACGTTATAACTGAAATGCAATTGCATTAATATTATTTCATATTCAGCTAATGTTACTTAATAAACTATTAAAAGCCTCCCTCTGCATTTCCATCAGGAAATGTTCAAGGCAGCTTGCAAAGTGTAGATGTATTGTATGGCATGATCCATGCATTCTTCCCTTCCCTGGTCAGCTGGCAATGCCTGCTGTAACTCACCTGCAGCCACAATCCTTTGCATGTTACTTAGAAGCAAAGTCCCACCGGGGTTGAAAGGGATTTACTACAAGTGTGCATAGGATTGCATCCTAAATGCTACTTTTATCTGCAGTGTTGCAAGGTATACTTTAAAAAAAGATACATATAGCCATTGTTACAGACAGATTTGTAGCTGTAGTTAAAAGAAGCCGTAGCCAAGGCATCGTCCCAAAGTAGATGCTGTACACAAATTGAATGTTTATGATTTTTAAGCAGAGTAAACAAGTAAGGGGGGAAAGGCATCATATACTTCAATCTTTCTTGGACTGGAAGTGAGTTACAGTGCTATTTATGTTTTATCTTCTTTATAGCTTCCACTTGGCATGCTGCAAAATCACACCTTAGGTTTTCCACTTTATTTATTTATTTATTTATTTATTTATTTAGCTTATAGCCATTTGGAAGTTTGTGGAACAACTTGAACTTACTGCTTTACTAGGAGTCTCCGTAACACAATGTCCTCAAGAGCTTAGTATGGTATAAGAGTGCTTTATACCATATGGATGTGAGCCAATGTTGGATTTTAAATGTGTGTTAGTTAATTTCAGAAGTTACTTTTTATGCATTTCTTTGTTTTTGTTACATAACCCATATTCTGAGTCTTTCAGCCACAAATAAATAAATACAAATGAAAAATGATTTCCTTGCAAAATGCTTGTGAGTTTGCTAAAAGGTAGGCCCCACTGTGTTCAGTGAGGCTTATGGCCTAATGACTGCTGCTGTCCAGCTCTAGTCTTAGCTTGTCTAGGCCCAGTGTTTATCAAACTTGGGTTCCCTGCTGCTATTGGACTACAACTCCCACCATCCCTAGCCCCTGGGCCTGCTAGCTAGGGATGATGGGAGTTGTAGTCCAGCAACAGATGGTTGGATGGCGTCTTGTATGGCACCTTCCAGCAACTCCTGCAGCCAAGCTGGTGCCAAATGTTTTGCTCTGCTTTCCTTTGGACCACATCAGCAAAACCGTGAAGGGGGCTTGTCATCTGGGTAGCCCAGGACCACCATACACACTGCCCAGGCTTGCCTTCCAGAGAAGTCACTTCGGAGCTGCTAACACAGCAAAAGCAACATGAGAGGCAGCAGTTGTGAGTTACAGGTCTCTGCAGCCACAGCAGGTGCTGTGATTCTCCAGCAGTTTGACTTCACCCTTGGAGCTGCACTCCATTGTCTCTCAAGAAAGATGGATGCCAACAACAGCAATCCTATACATGTCTACTAAGAAGTCCCATTGGGCTCTATGAGCTAATTCCAAAGTAAGTCTGTGTACCGGTATGATTGCAGCCCAAGTGATAAATGGTGCTTATTTCTGAGTAGGCATGTACAAGACTGTGTGTAAATGAATTAGCTACCAGGACTGGCTCTATACATTTTGATGCCTATGTCAAAAGACAAAATGGCCCCCATTCCACGTAAAGAAGTCAAATAGATTGGCAGTTGAATCTGGGCCGATCTGATCTCTGGGTGCATATCTATGGCAGGAAAGAAACAGGACTCACAAGGGTTTCTTTAAGCACATGATTAGGAGAAGTCTATTTAAGGTCTGGACTACGCATAGACATTTTAGAAAGAAAGACCCCTGGTTGGATCTCACCAGTACAAGCTGTAGCAGTAAAAAGGAAAAATATGGACAGGACTTGGGGAAAGTACAAAGATCTTCTTGATTACAAAGAGGGCAGCATAAAACTAAAAGACAGGCAGGAGATTTCTAATTGGATACCGGACTGGTTTCAATACTTCCAAACTAATGAGAAGTTCAAAAAAGATAAGGAAAAAGGATTTACTCAAGAAGATTCAGAATGTGAAAAAAGTGATTTTGGGGCTGAATAAAAAACCAATTTCTAAAATATATAAGCTATTGCTAGAGTGGGAAACTAAAGATCAACTTGGATCTATCCAAGTGGGCTATCGATATTGGGCATAATGTTGAAATTGACAAATGGGGAAAATGATGGAACCATACAATGAACTTCTCTGCATGTTATCAGATAAGAGAAAATATGCAAATAAAATAAAATAAAATAAAATAATGCAATACAGGTGGTATTTGATACCGATCAAACTAGCCAAAATGTATAAAAAAGACTCAAAACTCTGTTGGAAAGGTCTAGAAGCTGAGGGTACATTTTTTCACTTATGGTAGAAATGCAATCAGGCAAAGGAATTTTGTACAATGAGCTAAAAATAATAATTTACATTTTCTAAAAACCTGGAAGCATTCCTTCTTGGTACAATTGGGAATGAGTTACCAAAAAAAAAGCCCATAACTTATTCCTTTATGCTACAACAGCTGCAAGGATAGTATTCGCAAGATACTGGAAACAGAGACCCCAGGGAAAGAACAATGGTTAAGCAAACTCATTGAATAGGCTGAGCTTGCAAATACAACATCCAAAATAAGAAATGTAGATGATAAACAGATGAGGAGTGAGAGAGAGTATTTAGGGGAATATTTACAAAAACTTAATCTTAAATACAAATTCCAAGTAGGGGATATCTTCTGACGAGCAATTGCCAATATAAAGGATATGAGGAGGTTGAAAATAAGGTGAAGGTATTACTGTATATGCAGCTAATTAAGATGCACAAAGAACTGTCATGGAATGTTGGGTGGGAAGTCCAAAATAATTACTGTGTAAGAATGGAAAGGGGATGCGGGTGGTGCTGTGGTCTAAACCACTGAGCCTTGAGCTTGCCGATCGGAAGGTCGGCGTTTCGAATCACCACGACGGGGTGAGCTCCCGTTGCTCGGTCCCTGCTCCTGCCAACCTAGCAGTTTGAAAGTATGTCAAAGTGCAAGTAGATAAATTGGTACCGCTCCAGCGGGAAGGTAAACAGCGTTTCCATGCACTGCTCTGGTTTCGCCATAAGTGCCTTAGTCATGCTGGCCACATGACCTGGAAAAACTGTCGGCTCCCTCGGCCAGTAAAGCGAGATGAGCACCGCAATCCCAGAGTCGTTCGCGACTGGACTTAACTGTCAGGGGTCCTTTACCTTTACCTTCTTAAGAATGGAGAATGATATCAGTGTATAACTGAAATCTTATAAAAATGTAAATAATAATGATAAATGGATTGGCAGTTGAATCTTACTTTAGTACTAGTAATGGGATTTGTGTCCTCCACATCATCTGAGGACAGCAGTTACCGGAGGGACAGGGGTCCAGGACATGCTTATGGCAAACACAGCCCTGACCTCCCACACTGGGCTCAGGAGGAATGGTTGGGAAGATGCCACCACCACTGCCCCCTAGCATCTGCTATCTGAGGCAGTCACCTCCATCTGCCTAATAGTAGGGTCAATCTGATCAGCTAGCAGAAAGGAGAAATGGGCTTTGTTTTGTTTGTTTGTTTTGCTGAGATAGCTACTTCTCTGTAGACTCCATTTCGAAAGACAAAGCAACCCTTCTTCTATCCCTCCCCATCAGTCTGCCCGCATTAAACGCCTGTTTTCTAAGGGCTACCAAATCAATCTGTTTATTTGCTTCAATGGCTTTTTCTACCTGGACCTTAAAAGACTCGGCAATACAAAATTGATTCAAGGGCTAGCTCAGCTCACTGCACCTAAAGTATTTATGGAACTCTGCAAAGGAATTTGGGGATAACAGCACTGTCTTATATAATGGCAATTCCAGGAGGAGGAGATACCAAGTCATCCATGCCACCATTCATTAGCCAAGGTCACTGGCGAATATAAGACAGCAGCTGATACAATTTTCTTGTCCAGATCCTGCCAGTCCTATTCCCCTTTCGTCTTAGGCAGCATGCTTCTGAAGTTAATGGATGTGTGTGTGTGTGTGTGTAATGTGATAGTTGGATCCCTGTGGAACATTTTTTTTAACCATCTTTGAGAAGTGACAGAACACGTTGTAATGGGATTTTCATCTCCTCTGTTTGGTTCTCGATATCCTGGTACAAACTTCAGTATGACTCATGAGCAACTTCAGGGAAGAAGCATATGTTTTGTCATCTTTGTAAAAGATGCTGGTGCTGGTTTCACTTCTGTTCAAAGTGCCAACATAGCTTGCCTTAACTCCCAACAGGTTTGTTCAGGTTTAGTTAGCATCCAACTCCTAATCACATTGCTAAGTCCCAATGAAATTGAGGTGACAAGTTATTCACATCTTAATTGGAGTTTTTTTCTTCAAAAAAAAAACCACACCAAAAATATATTGGAAACAGGAGAGTGGGGCTTTTGGGGGGGAACCTACTCAGTGTGAAAAATGAGGAGTTATGATGCATTTATTAATTTTGGAGTTTACTCTTATATAGATTTTTTGTTGAACCTTCTTTAGCTAAAATGGTTTTTAAAAAAGTACAAGAGGCAGATGCTCTCCATTCCTTTTAGAATCCTGGAAAAAAATCAACGTTTGAGGAACCTGCAAGAGTAGAGCAGGGCTCCCACTTCCCCGCAAGAGAGATTGTGATGGAGATGGTGGTGGAGCTCATGCACTTTTCCCCATGAGGCACCTTTTGTGTGTTAAACAACCTCAACACCTAAAAGGGATTTTTGTTTTGCTTTGTGAACCATTCAAAGGGGGTCGGGAGCTACATGTTTTGTTTTGTTTTTTTACCAGAACTGCATATTGTTATCAGATATGTACTTATTCAATAAAAAGGACACCTCTCCAGAGGTGCTATCAGGGCTATCATTTACAGCAATCCCATTTTCAATAACATTTGCACCTGCAAATGTTTTGGGGCAGCCACTCTGCTTCATTTCCCATCAGTGCATATCCTGTAACTTCCTGTTGAAATCCTGGAACTTTTTATACCACAGATAATTCGGTTTATTTTTCTTCCACCTTTGTTGCTTCCCTTCATACAGCAATAATGTGGTAGCACTGGGGCAATGACATCAGAACAAACTAATGCAGAATAAATCCACCACTAATGCCCTGATATTGTGTCAATAACATGTTGCCAAATATACCTGCAATAAAATACAAGTTTTGCGCGAGGTATAAGTGCTGCATCCCTGGAAACAATAAAACCACAGAGTGCTCAACTGTGACTAAATTGTGCATATTATTTGCTTAGAACACATTTGCAGAGGAATTTCCCACTTCTGGTTCAGTTGTTTAGAACAAAACTCAGAGGCCTGGAAAACAGTCGCCAAGAAGTGCCAAATATAAATGAGGCCATTTGTACTTATGTCAACAATACTTATTCCATCACACTCGTTCCACTGCCAATATATTGCGAACAGTCTCAGCTGCTCCCTTTTAATGTGTGTTTATTTTACAATGGTTTTTCATACGTGTTCAATAATAAAGTCACAAGTTAGGGGAAAAGAAGTGGGAGAGCAGAACAGGGAGGAAAGGGCTCCCTCATGTTTTCTATCTCATATTCCAAATGGGGAATCTTTGGTGCTCCAGTAGTTGCTGGACTACAACTCCGGTCATCCCTGGCCATTGGTTCTGCTGCCTACAGCTGATAGGAGTTGGAGTCCAACAACATGTGAGGGGGCTGCATGTTCTTCCATCCACCCTTTAAGGGAATATTAGTATACACCCTCAACTGTTCCTATTTACCAGTGAGAGTCCATATCTCATGGTAATATTGTCGGCAGTGAGGTCTTTCCCAGTTTTGGTCAGTGTGTACACATGGGCAGTTACAGGTTTCATCAGGTTCCTAAAACATGGAGGGAGCCTCCATCTGTACAGAATGCTTCCCGACTGCAGTCAATTGCTGTCCAAGTCATGAAAGGGGCGAGGTGGAGAAACTGGTGTCCTCCAGCCCACTTTCTCATGTGTTAATTTGTCTGCCAAATATTAGCCCCTGAAGAGGGCTAAAAGCAGGGATGTGGTGTGGAACCACTGGCCTGCAGGCCAGCTTTGGTCCATGAGGTCATTTCGCGCAAGCCATGCCCACCTGAGGGAATTGTTAAATTTTATTTTATTTAACAAAATTTATATAACTCTTGATTGTAACGAAACTGCTAAGAGCTTCAATATATGAAATATTGAAATTACCAGTAAAAACAGTTCATTAAAAGCCATTAATATCAGCAGTAAACTAAAAAGAGGTTAAAACACATCAACATCTATGACTTGCCTAAGCAAACATGTTTTAAGCAGGACCAAAAAGACTGCAGCAAAGGCAATTGGCTGATGTTGATTGGCAACGAGTTCCAAAGTGTTAGGTGCTGCTGCATGAAAACATTATAGAATAGAATAGAATAGAATAGAATAGAAATAAACATTGATTTCTTACAGTGCAGCATGAATATTGTGTGGCGCCTGTAACTCTGCCGGTTCCACATATCAAAGCAGTCAGGTAGGGCAAGTTGTGGGGAAGGCAAGGGCAGGGCTTGGCTGAAAGGAGTTTGCAGTGCTTCCCAGGCTCCTGGCAACCAATGGATTAATGAGTTCATACAAAGCACTGCAGAAAAGGCTTGGCAACCACTGTGCTTAGTCCTCCCCAAGTACCAATCACAGGGCTTGCAAAGCTTGCTCTGCCCTGTGTGCAATGCATCCTACAGAACTGAGCAAGCCTTTCGAACGACCTCCCCACTCCAGTGGGCCACCATTGACAGCTGTCAATCACTTGATGTCATTATGATGTTAGATAATTGACAGGTGGGGGGGCTTGTCTCCACCTTTGGGATATTTTCATCATTGTTTTAATCAGCGCACACACTTTTTGTCCTCCTAGCATCCTGACAGCCTCTGGAAGGACTGATTTCCGAGTATTTCAAATGTATTTCTAAGTAACTCTTCATGCAGAATAAAGAACACTAGATTAATCACCATTCTATTTCCACATAGACTTCGAGTTTGCGCTGCTTGGGGATATGTACAAAGCTAGGGAAAAGTCATCCAGAGTTCATTTTACGGGAAGCTTTAATTCTGTAGGGAAGGCAAAACCAATCTCTTCAATATGACATTGAAAATGTTTCTCGCTAACATCTGGCAAATCTGTTTGTTTGCATTTTCCACCATTGCAGGACTGTTATTTATAGTGTTCGTATTCTAATTTACATTTTAATTTTATGAGTGGATTGAGAATTCTTTAGAAGCTGCCGCAGTTGGTGTCGCTCTGCACAGAGTAGAATAAGCAGCCCCACGCTGTACTGGAAGTTATATTTAAAAACACCTGAATTGAGGTCTGGCTTGATTCTCCAGGGAACTTTTAACCCACTGATGCATATGGCTCACCAAATGAAGCTAGGCTTTCCCCCATTTTTATTTTGATGCTATGTCCCTTTCTCCAGTTGTGGGGTAGTCACAGATTTGCAGCTCGTGGGTACAGTGGGAATAATACGCACCAGGCCTTGGGTGAAAACTTGCCACAATTTTATTCATTATGCCGCAGGTAAGTGGGGTTGGCATGGCAGTAGGGTGGGAATCATGCCTTCATTCCAACCAGGTCTTGTTGTTGGAGTGCCATTCCTCCTTTTGGTTGGGATATACCCCAGCCACCCATGGGAGTTGGCCAGTGTTGGGTCTCTCCATGGTGCAGATCAAATATCCAGGATCCTGCTGGCCAAACAGGGAAGGTTTTAGACAAGGTTGAGCCCCAATTAAGCTAGGGGCATGCCTGCATCATAGCTTCTCCCAGGGTCCTCCTTTTTTGATCCTGCCTCATGCTATTTCTGCACATAGCTGTGACAAGAGCATGAGAGCACTTGACAATATAGATGCACACACAAAGAAAAAGGCAAGAAACTCACAACCCAGAGGTTGGGGATAAAATTCCTTTTCAGGTTCTGTTTCCCAGTGACCCAAGGAACCCAGTGAGGCACTAGCATTGAGGAAAGGTAGGTGGGGAAGCTTGTGGGGCAAAATGGCCATTGGCCACCTGATTCCTCATGGGATTCCGCAAGATCCATCAGCCAAAGGAGCCAATTCCTAGGGGCTGAGGTCCCTTTGTCTCTCCGCAATATTTGAGGGGGCTGCCTCCCCCAAAATTGAAGGGCATTGCCATTCAAATGGTGTGTATGTGTGTCGTGTCATGTGATCAATTATGTGGGGCAGGGCTTACCTGGGCCCCCCAATATTTTGTTCAAGTTGGCGCTTTTGCCTGAGCCTCTTGTGGGATCTCACAGGAGCACAGCAGAAAGGCTAATCCCTGGCTACCTGGCATCCTGGGCACCGCTGCACCACCAGACTACAGTGTGCCCCCTGCAGGGGCTTGCAGAATGGCACTTTTGGAGCCATTCAGAGAAATGCCACATGCCAGTTGAAGGTGGGATGCTAAATCTAGCTCTTAGAATTCTCTGCTTCTGACTGTCAAGATAAAACTAGACTAGAAAGGCTCTTTAATTTCATTCTTGACTTAGTCACTGTAAAAACAGATACGGTAATTACTGTACAGTTAGAATGGATAAGTTAACGTCTTCTTTAGGGGTGTGCTGAACATTCTCCTGATTTTGAGGTTGAAAATTGCAATTTTTGTAGGGTAGACTTTTCCTCCAGAAAACGTTATTGAACATTTTAAGTTCCTGTTTGGTACCAAGAGCAATCACCAAGCGCAACTGAATGCAAGTGGAAGTGATAGCAAATGGGGATGATGTAAACTATGAGGGGAAAACTTTTGCCCCGGAAAAACATGGAAAAGGGACAGTGGTTTTCAGCACTGCTGAATATATTTGCAAGAAAATCCCTGTGATTAGCTTCGCTTTTCCTTAAACACTTAAACACTGACACTTAATTTTTAAAGGCATATGTTCTGAAGAGTGTAAGCTCCATAACCTCAGGATGCTTTCCTGTGATTCCTTCCAACTCTACAGTTCTAATGTTTTAGAATTTTAAATACAGAACCAGATTGCCAAGAGCTCAAGATTGAGATTGGCCAATGCACCCTTTCAACTCAGGATTGGGTATGATGGGTTAAGATCAGGAACAGGTGAACTAAAATTACCACTTAGCTTGTTATGATAAGGACTGTCCAGCCATTCACTTGAAAACTGGTGCAAGCAGGGAAGCAAGGATGGAATGCATCAGTGGGTAAAAGAAGAAGCACATTGGGATCTTAGTTTAGCTCTGCCTGGTGCTGGAGGAGATTCTTGAGAGTCCGATGGACTGCAAGAAGATCAAACCTATCCATTCTGAAGGAAATCAGCCCTGAGTGCTCACTGGAAGGACAGGTCCTGAAGCTGAGGCTCCAATACTTTGGCCACCTCATGAGAAGAGACGACTCCCTGGAAAAGACCCTGATGTTGGGAAAGATTGAGGGCACAAGGAGAAGGGGACGACAGAGGACGAGATGGTTGGACAGTGTTCTCGAAGCTACCAACATGAGTCTGACCAAACTGCGGGACGCAGTGGAAGACAGGAGTGCCTGGAGTGCTCTGGTCCATGGGGTCACGAAGAGTCGGACACGACTAAACAACAACAAATCCAATCACACCTTGTTAGTCAAGTCTTAAACAAGAAGCTGGAGTGGAGATCAATATTGTATCACTGTCATTGACAGAGAACATAACTAATTCAACTGCAGTGATGAATACTCATCTGCAATTAGTCTTTCCTTATAACTTGTTTTCCATTGGGATTCTGTTCTTTGGGCGGACCTACAACTCATAGCATTAATCTAACAAGGACTCTGTTTCTCCAAATGTACACAAACCATACAAATCATGAATGAGTGCTAGCTAGGGGAATAAAGAGAAGGCAGAAGTTTTTATCCAGCTGCCATGATCTTGGTGGTGATGGAAGGAATAACTTCAGAAGAAGCTTGATCTCTAAGGATAGGTGCCCTTTGATGTAAAAGAAAGGAGAAATATCTAGTTATCTTAAATGCTCTGTTCAGGCATACACACCCTACTGTGGTCATTAATGTACCTCAACAGAAGTAGGGCCTCTTTTTCCTCCCCCCCATATGTTGCCTTTCATCTATTTTGCATGGGGAAAAGAAGCTTCAACCACCTTTTAAAGGAGCAATCACCATGCCATTGAATTGTGAAATAAAGATGCATATGGGGACTTTGTGCTACCCCCTTGTATAGCCAAGAGGGTTTTCCTTAGTGGCTTTGTGCCATTAACTGCTTTTGTGATTGCATTGTGCTCTTAGACTGTGAAAAAGCTTTAACTGGAATATTCCAGGTAAAGTTATTGTCAAATGAGACATCTTTGATTTTATATCATACCATTTTATTTTGAAATCATATTTTGAAATCTTGGCTATAAAATGTGTGTGTGTGTGTGTGTGTGTGTGTGTGTGTGTGTGAGAGAGAGAGAGAGAGAGAGAGAGAGAGAGAGAGAGAGAGAGATGCTATTTCCAAACACACATTCAGTATGTCGAAATTTGGAAATTAAGTGGCGATCAAGTTTATATGATCGCTGTCTTTTATCTGAAATATCCGGTTTCCATAATTTTGGTACTCCATTTAATTGCTGCTCCCTTTCAAACTATGCTTGGTGGCAGGGTTGTCATATTTCAGACAATAAAAATTCAGATAGAAAAGTTGTTGACCTTTTTTGGCAAATTTGCAACAACAACAACCATTTTTGAGCTATTTTTATGGGAAATCGGCAAAAATAGCACTGCCAACATGGGTTGCCATACATCCAGATTTTCCCGGATATTTTAAACTGATTTCCGCCTGGACACTGCTAGTGGCATCAGTATTCCATATGTGTCTGGGAAATTCCAGACATATGGCAACTCAATACTATGGGTTTCCATTCATCTGAATTTATGTTTAGTCAAATATTTGGGAAGCTGCATGGGCAAAGAAATTTAGTGGGTTTTAGCTTGTACAGCCATGAACTTAAAGTCTACAAATCTCAGCTTAGCTATGAACACTTCTCAATTGTTATAAATCCACCTCTTGGCCATAATCTGCTGCCAACTAGTTTTGTCCACTCCTCTGCTCTGTCCATGTTACAGTTGCAATGTGAGTCCAGAAACCAACTCTTTTACACGGTTTACATAACACCTTGCACACCACAAACACTACACTAAACAATAGTATCAAAATAGAGCAGCTGCAACCATGCTCTCTTACCCTTCATCACTGCAAAAGATCCACCCAAGTCCTCTGCTTTGGTGTATGTCTGTGTTAGAACACAAGAACGGCCTGGCTGGATCAGGCCAATGGCCCATCTAGTCCAGCATCCTGTTCTCCTAGTGGCCATCCAGATGCCTATGAGAAGCCCAATAGCAGGTCAGGGAGACAATAGGCCTTTGCTGCCATTGCACACTGTTCAGAGGCACACTGACTTGACCTTAGAGGAAGCATATTGCATATTGCATTTGTGGCTTGTAACCATGGGCAGCCTTGCCCTCCACAAATCTGCCTGATTACTTGATACCAGCCCATTCCTTGGGTAAACATGCTTCTGTGAGCTTGATGAAGTGGTCTGCACTTCCTAACTTCTTGATTTGCAACACCTCTTGTAATGCACCCAAATCAAAGCCCGTTTTCTCTATTTCAGGTATTTTTAGAGGAACCTTGATGGGAAGTGGTTATTATTTTCAAAACTCTTAGAAAAGACAAACGCTGCTTAAATTGACACTCAAGCGTAAAAACAAGTTTTGAGGGAAAAGTTAGTTTCGGGAACTCTCCCGTAGATGAAAGCAAGAAGCATGAACTGAAACATCTTGACTACAGTAGTTAACAACTGGAATAGTAATGTGTTAAAATGGCATATCTTATTTTTAAAAAGTAATGCAGCATGCTTCATATCGGCTGAAAATCCACACACCTTGAACGCAATTTGACTATCTGCCTAAAAGAGTCCTGGCATTAACTTACTTCTTATAATTTTGTGTTGGTGGTAGGTGGTGTGTGGATATGTAAAAGAACAAAACAATTTGCTTTTAATGTTAAATATTAATGACTTATTAGAGGGAAATGATTTGAAATTGCAATGCGCAAGCAAGTACTTTGGAACTGCTATCAGTTAAAAAACACCTCCGAAGAAAATGGGTGGTTAAGAATAATAAAATAATAGCTTCATTTTTTCCCCAATTTTATAATGCAAGACTGATGAGAAATATAGTTTTTAAAGTAGCAATAGGAATATTGAGATTATTATTATTAATTTATTATCTGCCCTTCACCCTAGGTTTTCTGGGTGGACTGCAACATTAAAACACAATATTAAAACCAGTTTAAAACAACTTACAAAAGAGACGATAGTTAGGGGGACAGAGTAGCTCAAGTACAGGACAGGATTCCTATGGCTGCAAGTTCATTTTTCTTCATAATCAACAGCAGTTTGGTGACCTCCTTGATCTCATTTTATAACCACCACGTTCTCCAGTTTGACTTGAAATGAGACTGATGATGACTGAATGAGTCCACTAATTATCAGACTCTGGATGTAAATAAAAGCAGCCAATAGTAGAGACCATTAATTTTTTGTTATCATGGGAAGCATTGCTACAGATCAGTGTGAAAACGCTGGCTTATGCCTCACTGCTCTGACGAGCACAAGCCAATTACTGCAGATGAATTAGCTGGTGCGCTAGGAAGAAATAAACATCCCACAACAGACTGCTTTCATCCCAGTCAGCCGCAACGTTGTTTCTGATCACTGACTACGTGAAGATTCATCTAATTAATTCTTCATCTAATGGAGGACAAACAACAAACCATGCAGTTGGAGATGAGATTTGATTTAACAGTGGGTCACTGACTTACCTTATATTTTGGGTCTGTTCACTTTACTTAAGCTGCAGTTCAGTCTAAGCAATGAATGCTCAGTTTACACAGAAGTAACTGAAATCAATGGGATTTAGTAACTGTTTAGGACCATAGGCTTATTATTGTTTATCAAATTTATATACCGCCCTTCATCCAAAGATCCCAGGGCAGTTTACAGTATAAAAACACAAAATACATAACACCAATAACCCGCCCCCTGTCAACTGAAACATTAAGAAAACCAGATTGTTTAATAGCCCAAGGTCTGGGTCAGGCATAGGCAAACTTGGCCCTCCAGATGTTTTGGGACTACAACTCCCATCATTCCTAGCTAACAGGACCAGTGGTCAGGGATGATGGGAGCTGTAGTGCCAAAACATCTGGAGGCCCGAGTTTGCCTATGCCTGGTCTGGGTGAAGAGGAATGTTTTTGCCTGGTGCCTAAAAATATTCAGTAAAGGTGCCAGGCAAGTCTCCCTGGAACAAGAATAATTTATATAAGTGTTTGTCTAGTGGCTATTGCTGTCAGCATCACTACCAGTACCGTAATTTCAAGCATTTATTTAACTCATAAGTCCTAAAGGTTAGGGGCAATATCCAAACAAAAGTAATCACTTTAACAGTGCAATCCTGAACGGTATATGTGTTTGACCTTCCTACCCTACAGCATGCCGGACTCAGGCCCTCAGGGTGAAAGAGACAGTGGAGGAATGCTTTTGCATTCTTCTGTATCTGCTTAAATTATATTTAGTTTTTTCCCATTGGAAACAAAGCGGAGAGGGAGAGATGGACAGAGCAATCAAACCCCCTGATTCTTCCACACAGTCCTGCTGCTTCCATAATGCTTATAGGAGTATTGTGAGAAAAATTAAAGAGATCTACTAAGTCACCATGTGTTCTACAGGCTTCCTCTGCGTTAAGGAAACAGTGTGCCACTTCTGATTCATACAGCCCTCCACCATCTATTACTCTGCTTGTCATGCCCAATTTTCTTCATGCCCAATTTCTTCATGCCCATTTTAAAATTGGACCCTTGTCCCCATCTCCACTTTATTGGCTTTGCAACAGCACTTGGCTTCCACAAGGTGACTGCCTACATGTTTTTAGATGGTCTCCTTAGCTATGGTTTTAAGAAGGCTAAAGGAAAACCTTTTCATATAATGGTTGGCTGACCAGAGCAGAGGACACTGAAAACAGGCACACATTGACAGAGACCCAATGGATCATTAAGATAACCAGAGGAGGCTTTCCATGGTGGTCCTTACCCTCTGGAATCTCCCCCCCCCCCATTATTCGGCAGACATGGCCTGCTGGGTATAAAAACCTGTCTGTTTGCTTGGCTGTTCCCTGACCTTTAGCTAGGCAGAGAGAGAAATTTGATTCAATAAGCATCTAAAGGTGAATATACTGAATTCACAATTTCAGAAACAATATGAGAACTGAAACGCAGCCATTCTTTGAAAATTGCACTTCTCTGAACTTTGCATTCTAGTTATCTGGCCAAATAACACGTAGAAAAAGTGTCTAGTCAAATGCATAGATTTTTGAAAATAATCTATAATTCTGTTAGAGGAAATTGATTTGGCAAAAATGTTAACACCTAAGGTTGGGAAAACGAAACCCGTGATGAACCAGCAATGAATTATTTGTTCATTCTTATCCTTAGCACTGTGTCCTTCTGTTCTATTATCCATTATTTTCTTTTTCTGTTTTAATTTGTATTTTTATTGTTGGAAACTGCTTTGAGATTTCTTTCTGCTGTAAGTGATCTAGCGATATTATTAAAATCAATAAAACTACTTAAGGGAAGGCCATGATATGGCTCAAATTGGTGAGGGTCAGGAGATAGACCTTTCACCTTCCATTGAGGCCCAATATTTTCCCCATAATCTGAGCATTGCTTTGCTATTGCTTTTCAAATTTGGAATTCTTGAAGTAGAAATCTATTATTTCAGGCAAGTTTGCTTGCCTGAAATAATAGATACTGGGAACTCAGAGGTCTGCTTTCTCTCTCTCTATATATATAACCTTGGCATTTGCTACTGCTTTAAAATCATGCTATGTGAGTAACAGGTCTCACTGATGTCTTTTCATGTTCTTAAACCTTTTCACTGAATTGCTAACCCACTGAGCCAATTGTTACATGCCTGTATTCTTTCCCTCCAAATGGATCACATAGCAGTTTCACTGTTAGGCACCAGAGGTCAGCCTTGTTCTGTTCATTAAAACAAACAAACAACCTACAATATAGTCTGGGTTCTTTCAGATGGAGTAATAGTAAGTATCATTTTCTGATCCATCTCACTAGCTTAGTACACAAGATGAGTACAATCTGCGAAAGATCCATAATCAGCTGGCTTGGTACTTATATAAAACTCGAAATAGATAATCCATTTTTAAAAAGAAGTTCACCCTCTTCAGAGGGAAGCTCAGGGTGAATTCACATATGCCTTGAGGATAATGAGAAAAATAGCAAAAGTGTCTATATTTCTCTCCCAGCTTGGCCACATATACAGGTGCCACCCATGAAATGAGGTTATTTCTAGAAATTTCTGACAACACTCAGACAAAAAATTCTGAAAGGAAGCTGTAAGTCTGATGTTTAATGTACCTTTCACCAGTATGGTGCAATCGAGGGGTTTGGGGTAAAACTCTCACCAGGAGTTGGCCATACATACCGCATTTTAGCTAAATCAAAGTTACCCTGTGGCCTTCTAAACACCCTAGCTAAGATAGCAGTCATGGCAGCTCAAGGATCTGAGCGGCTCAATGGCATAGTATTTCCATCAGCCAGAAATCGAATGGTTTGACTCCAAAACCTTTACACATTCCAAGGCATCACAGCACCATCCCATAGTTCCCCCATCTCTTTTGCTCACCCTCATTTTTTCTCATCCACTTTAGCCAGCAGGACTGTACCTTTCCCCCACTTTATTTATTGCATTTGTGGCCCACTTTTTTCTCCCCAAGGACCTCAGGTTTGGACATATGGCCTTCTTCATTTAATCCCCACAAAAACCCTGTGAGGTAGGTTAGGCTGAGAGGCAATGACTGGCCCAAGGTCACCCAATGAGCTTTGAGACACAGTGGGGATTCGTACCCTGGCCTCCCAGGGCCTAGTCTTGACACCCTAACCCCTACACCACACTGGCTATCACCAGGCAGAGGAAGAGGACTAATGAAAAGATTGGTGGATGAACAGGCTGTGCCGAGGAATATGGGCTTCCTCTTCAGTGCTTACGCCAGGAATGGTAAACTCCTGACACTCCAGATGTTGCTGCATTGCAACATCACCCTTAATCCTTGGGCATTTTGGCTGGGGCTGATGGGAGTTGGAACCCAGCAACATCTGGAGGGCCATTGGGCAGTTCAGAAGTACTTTGTGTACTGACTGGATATCCTTTAGCTTTAAGTAATATGGTAGTTAGGGATGATGGTGGCACTGTGGGTTAAACCACAGAGCCTAGGGCTTGCCAATCGGAAGGTCGGTGGTTCGAACCCCCACAACAGGGTGAGCTCCCATTGCTTGGTCCCTGCTCCTGCCAACCTAGCAGTTCGAAAGCACGTCAAAGTGCAAGTAGATAAATAGGTATCATTCCGGTGGGAAGGTAAATGGCATTTCTGTGCGCTGTTCTGGTTCGCCAGAAGTGGTTTAGTCATGCTGGCCACATGACCCGGAAGCTGTACGCCGGCTCCCTTGGCCAATAAAGCGAGATGAGCGTCGCAACCCCAGAGTCGTCCACGACTGGACCTAATG
Source organism: Darevskia mixta (assembly GCA_034641385.1). Lineage (NCBI taxonomy): Eukaryota > Metazoa > Chordata > Lepidosauria > Squamata > Lacertidae > Darevskia > Darevskia mixta. The sequence goes on from JAWWNH010000001.1 coordinate 15,192,295, forward strand.
GTCAGGGGTGCCTTTACCTTAACCTTTAATATGGTAGTTATCTAACATGGTTTGGGGTCCTGGAAACTGGTTTATTTTCACAAACTTGTGCATCAGAGCCTAGATTTGTCCACCTTATTCCTGAGTGCATGCAGGTGGGTACGCAGAGGTGGGAAATCATATGCTGCTATTTCTAACATGACAGGATGTGGATAGATTCTGGTCCCCTTAACACCAAGCAGTAGCAGGGGTGCTTACCTGTGCCCCCTGCAGCCTCGGAACCTGACTGCCGGTGGCACTGGCCTCTTCTTTCCAGAGGAAGATGGCTCAGAGCCAAGGGACTGGTGGTGGGACAATGATAAGTGGTCAAAGGGAGAAGGACCAGACCGGGAGGAGGAGATGTCAGAAGCAGAAGAGGTGGCAGGGTTTAGTGAACAGGAAGAGGCTATGGCTGAGCACTGTTCAGACTCTGAGGCAGAAGTGGGGGCTGGGGAGGAGTGGGGCAAAGAGGCAGAGGGGCTGGCTGTGGAAGAAGCCAGGGAGTCTCCCCTTCCTGCTGTGACTGGCTCCCCTCCCTCCTGGTCTAGAACACGCTGAGAAATAAGGAGGACAGAGAAGAGGGAGGTTGTGCGCAGATGCAGCCTGTGACTGCGTGGGAAAGACCCTGAAAATGAGGAATCCTAGTGGACACTGGAAACGTTTCATGTTCATGTCACTGGGAAGGACACTGGGAGACCTTCAGTCCTTGCAACTGTTTCATTGGGGCAAGACCTCCTTGAGAGAGTTGCTGAGGCCACTAGGCCGGTGCTGTAGATTGTTTCCTTGAATAAAGAGTTAACTGAATCGAGTGATTCTTTGCGTTGTGCTAACCTACGCCTGACTCCAGCCCTGACACTCTGGTGTGACCCCCAAATCTCAGGGAAACCTGCATGAAGGGGCCTTAAGATGCTTTTCACTTCAGCTCTGCTAAGTAGTTGCGCCGTTCTGGCATGAAACTACATAGTATCGTCAGCAATAAAAGTTATATTCTAGCCAACAAAGGCACATTTCTGTTTACTGCTATTAAAAAAAAAAAAAAAAACAAGCCACAAAGAAGCAAAGGCAGAAAGCTATAAGATTAACTAATGCGATTATATGGATTAATTCTTTAAATGCAGATTACAAATGTGGATTTTTAATCAATGATGCTCACTAGGGAAGCATGTTTGCTGAAGGCACCACTGTAAATATTCTAGTCACATCTCCAGAGGGTGGCCATGCATTTAAGAACCCGGTCTTGCCACTAAATGATCCTTCTGTTTATTTCACTTCTCACTTACCCTCAACTTTTTGGGGGGAGGGGAGGGGGTTCACCGATATTGACACAGCACTTCATAGCCTGTTTATTGCAGCGCATTCGGTGTTGATGATCAGCGAACACAGAGAGAAAACCAGCAGACTGAAACAATTTTCAAAGCAAGACAGGCATTTTTAAAATATATATCTGTTCGGTAGGCAGTTCCTGTAGGCCAGTGATGGCTAACCTTGACACCCCAGATGTTTTGGAACTACAACTCCCATCATCCCTAGCTAACAGGATCAGTGGTCAGGGATGATGGGAGTTGTAGTCCCAAAACATCTGGAGTGTCAAGGTTAGCCATCACTGCTGTAGGCTATGCTCATGGACCTAGGACACATCTCTACATGCCTGGGTCCAGCTCACATAGAACCATGGAGTTGGAGGTGACTGTACAGGGAATATTGTCCACTCCCAGCCAATACAGAAATGCTATCATGACAGCATCCCAAATAGGCAGCCATGCCGCCACTGCTTGAAAACCTTTAATGACAGAACCCGCTGCCTTCCAAGCAGGGATGCATGTTGAAGGTCCCAGATTCAAACCCATGTGTTTCCAGGTAGGCCTGGTAACAACTCCATGACTCAGTGGAGAAAGTACATTCAGATCTCCCAGCTTTACAAAATCTGTTCATGCAGAAACACTGCTGCTTATATCACAATCTTGTTTTAATTTAGATTTTAAACAAAAACCAAAAACCCAACAACTTATCTTTCCAAAGAGCACTCAAGGCAGTTCCAGTATAAACCGACTAATAAAACAAGACAATCATTTCTATCTTGTTCTTATGTCTTAACTGTGCACAGCCAAACCATTCCTTTAGATACCGCTTAACAAAAGTAGCATTTGAATTTAGTTGTAGAGGAGCTGGAAAAGTATATCTTGCTGCCGTGAAACTGCAAAAAGGAAGCAATTATTTGTCACATTTTTGTTTAAATGTTCCAAAAACGGTACGGCTTGTTCAAACTGCGCGTTGGAGAAGGGTGCCTACCTGGTGTATGTTAATGGAAAGGACTGCAAACAAATGAGAGACTTTGTTTAATTAGCACTGAAATTGAGTGTGCATGGCTGGCGACTGTTAAAAGTCCATCTGGCCAAAGACGAATGAGGACCAGAATGTACAGAAGTCTCCCAAACCTGGCTTGGCAGAACACGCTAACTGCAGCCTTGGAACAGGGCAGGGTTTCAAAGAAGAAAACGATGCCTCTTTAGAAGTCCCAAGTAAATAAGGCAATACTCCGCAGGTCACTGTGGATACAGGCAGACAGATATAATAAAGGGTGAAGGCAAGACGGGACATGAAAAGCTCTTTTTGCACTTCCTGCAGCTGCCGCTTCACTGTGGCAGGGAGCGAGTGAAGTGAAAGTGAAGTCCCTGGGGTGAGTTTTCATAACCATTTCTGACAGCCAGGAATAATTACACAGTGATTTTCTCCTCTGAGGTTTAAACTTTCTTGTGCAGGCAGTCCTATGTAGACAGGTTTAAAATCTCACTCTGCTTTGAACTACTTCCACAAACTATTCAGAAACGTAATGCAGCAGAGCAAAGATGGGCACAGGGCTGAGGTGTATGTGCCGGTGGCTTCAGGAGAGAATGCCATCGCCCACTTCCTCTTCCCCAAGCCCTTCCTTTGCTCTTCACCTGTCAGCAGGGCTATCAACTGCCTTATTATAAAGCTAGTCTGTCTTCACAGGGCTCTCAAGTGCTTTTGTGATTCATGACACAGGAAACGTATGCTCTCTGAACCCACAACTAAGGCTGCATGTACACTGTACATTTAAAACACATTTAAAGCAACTGATCTCTCTCTCTCTCCCCCCCCCCCCATTCCTGGTAGTTTTTCCCTCACATAACAATTATTCCTGGCAACCTTAAACTACAGTTCCCAGGAGTCTTTAGGGAAAGTCATGTGGTTTAAATGTATGGTGTCTATGCAGCCAGAGAGTTGTGTGTCCATATTATAGTCAGCGGGGGGGGGGGGGGTAAAAGTACTTATATCCAGAGCTCACTAGAGCTCAGCTCAGGCACCTCTCAGGTGGGCGCCATTGCCATTCTAAGAGAACCAGGGAGAAGTTCATGGTGAGCTCCGGCACCTCTTTTTCTAGAAATATAGCACTGCTTATATCTTGAGCAGTTGAGTACCATCACAAAAAAGCACTGACTATAGCAGACAAAGGATCTTAATCACCATGTCTGTTGCCTACGCCTTACAAGAACTAAGGTAAGCAAAAAAATCTGATCAATATTTTCAGATCTGCGCATGTATCCATACACATGAACTTATGTCTTAGATAAGAATCCACAGAAGCATCACCAGGGGATGTTTACTGGAGACAATTGTTTGCCACAGACATCAATACAATAGACACGATTACTCTATAAATATTGCCTTGCTTATTTGGGGGAATTAGCAAGCACCAGACAGCAAGTGAAATTACTTCTCCAGATTGAAGCACCTGTGCACAAATCGAAACTAGCAAGATGCTTCATTGTTACAATTTGCAAAGGCAACCCAAACCTAAATGTACTTATCCATAAGCATAACCAGCTCCTAATACAAATATAGAAATGGGCAGCTTATGCAAAGTTTGAAGGAGAAGCACCGGGCCTTTGAAAGTGGGCTCCAACCCATCCATCAGCTGATGGATGAGAGACATGAGCCTTGCTCATTGCATTCCAATGCCCCAAACCCTCTGTGTGGAAGCACAGCAAGGGGCATTTGAAAGTGTTCTCCCAGCCCATCAGCTGATGGGCAATAGGAGCCTACCTTGTTCAAGGCTTTCAAACCCATTTCTCTTTCAAGCCCTCCACAGATGTTTAAAGGTCAAGCAGGGGGCATCTAAAACCCCTTTGTACACATCCCCATGCAATTATTTTTATGAAGAGCTGTTTGAAAGCTTTGTGGTCCAGTTTGAAGTCCCCAAAAGGCAAGCCTTTCCCAGTGTCACTATGATGTCCCGTGATTGACAGGTGGGTGACCTTGTGGCCCTCCAGATGTTGTTGGGCTCTAACTCCCATCATCCCTGATCACTGCCCTTGCTGACTTAGACTGATGGGGTTTGGAACCTGGAAGGCCACAGGTTCTCCACCTCTTCACTAAGGAGTCCACAAAAGACAGTTCTAAGGAGGCCTTTTATTCCACACACAGATCTACAGTTCTCATAGTTCCCTGGGAAGAGAGATTAACTGTTACACCACTCTGAGAATGGCAGGTTGGTGAGGGAAATAGGGATGTCCTAAGAACTCTCAGCACCCTTAGCAAATCACAGTTCTCATGATTCTTTGGTGGGGGCACGCCTGTTTAAAGTTATATGCTATTGGTTTAAATGCATAGTGCTGATGGGAACTTATCCTGTGATTATGAAAGCAAAGTAAGTCCATTTGAACTTCTTTAAGAAATAATTTTCTTGCTTCATATACTTACATCTATTAATAGTGACTTGTAAAGTCAGGTAGTAAGTGTGGTATACTAAGAATTTTAGGGTGCGATCTACGAACCATATAAAGATTACATACCCAATGTCTATTTACTTATGCTATACTTTTGTTGAGTTCCCTGTAGGCCTCAAGAAGAAATGGAAAGGGTGTTTGTTTGAAGAAGCAGTTTTGGTGAAATTCATCTACTCACTACTTGATAGCATCTTGGTGTGATTCCAGAAGTAATACAACTAAGGTTGGATTGCACTGTTAAGATATAATTAACTTGTGCCATTGATGTTTAATGGAATGTTAGCCATGACTAACTTTCACTGGAAAGAGGCCAATGTGTCTTAATGAGTGGAAGAACAGTGGTGTGCAAGGCAATCCTAACCATGTCTACTCAGAGGTAAGTCCTACTGAATTTAACAGGGTGCAATGTCACATAAACAGGGTTAGGAACTGTAACCTTATCATCTCATTACTTTTAATGAAAAACTTTTGATGGAATGTGGCTACTGAAGCCATTACAATTATGCCACCTTAAGCGATTTAAATTATGACGTTAGGGAAACAATGAGTCTTTTTCAAAGGTATGGATGCTGTTCTGTATGCAAAGGGTTACATATAGCCCAGAGCCTGTGTGACATTGTGGGTACACAGCGGCATGCAGGGTACCTAGGGGATAGAGCTCTACTTTGAATTTCTCTCCACACTGAAGAGAAATACCATTTGGAAGCCCCATCATAGCAGGGCTAGATTAAATCAGTCTCAGCCCATTACTTTAAATAATCAATACCCATAAGTACCAGGCGTCTGTCTCTCACTCCATCATGAAAGCTGGAAAGCTAAAGGAGGAGACATGTAATTATAGACATTTTCAAGGTTCATTTTTAGGAAAATTAAACATCTAACATTATGACACTTGACAGGCTGCTTCTTTCAATAGCTCTGGCACATCCTACACAAATACAAGACGGAGCCAGAGATCAGAGGCAGAGAAAAGGCAATTTCGCTTAATCTTCTAACTGCTACCTTCACTTTTTCAACAAACCTAACAATGCCGTGTGCATCCTATTGAAGACAGGGAGTAAAACTCCCATTAATTTTTATGGATCAGGATTGTATCAAGAGAGCTTGCTGTCTACCTGGGAAATGTTGACTTTATGGTTTTGTTTCTCCTGTCAACATCTTTGTCATGGCTTGTGCAGGGGAGTTAACCTATGAGGATTAACTGCTATAAAATAAGCTGTTGTGCAGTAGGCAGCAACAAAGAGGGGAAAAAACCTACTGCTCTGTTACAGTGGTTTTGGACACTGGTTTTAAAATCTCTATGACAGGGACTGGCAGGCTTCAGACTCTTGGGATCCACCAAGTGGAACCATGTGTGAAAAGACACACACTTAGGCTTCACCATTACTACTAAAGGTAAAGGGACCCCTGACCATTAGGTCCAGTCGCAGACGACTCTGGAGTTGCGGTGCTCATCTAGCTCTATAGGCCGAGGGAGCAGGCGTTTGTCCGCAGACAGCTTCTGGGTCATGTGGCCAGCATGACTAAGCCGCTTCTGGTGAACCAGAGCAGCGCACGGAAATGCAGTTTACCTTCCCGCTGGAGCGGTACCTATTTATCTACTTGCACTTTGACGTGCTTTCGAACTGCTAGGTCGGCAGGAGCAGGGACCGAACAACGGGAGCTCACCCCGTTGCAGGGATTCAAACCACTGACCTTCTGATCGGCAAGCCCTAGGCTCAGTGGTTTAGACAGGGACTGGCAGACTTCAGACTTTTGGGATCCACCAAGTGGAACCATGTGTGAAAAGACACACACTTAGGCTTCACCATTACTACTAGTCTATGTTAAAGGTAGATAACCTGTAGCCCTCGAAATGCTTCTTGTGCTCCAGTTCCCATAAGCCCTGGCAGTTGTAGTCCAGCAACATATGTAAGGCCAGTTTTCCCACCCCTGGACAGTATCAAAAGCTGTTCCAAGCAGAATGCACATGAGGAAATACTGTGAAAAGGAAGTGGGTGGCTAGGCACATACACAAATCACTATATTTTACACCACTAGAGCACAATGTAATAACCCCTTTTATTATAACCCATCTTGAGATAATTCTTACCCTCATGCACACAGACATGCAGTAGTGTTTGCAATTTGCATACAGCCATACTCCTCCTCCTACAAACCTAGTCTCCTTCAAGAATCTTGGCCCTTCTTGTACAGTGCAGCATTTATGGCAAAATTATAGGAAGAGGATTATCTAGAATATCCCCAAGCAGACAAGAATTTGTATTCTTTCACCAATACCAAAACTGCTGCCTTCAGTTTTTTGACACTAATACCAGACTTTTGACTTGTACTTCCTTAACCTTTGTACAGATCAATTACGTTCAGTTTCCAATTGTGCAGTGATTTAGCATGATGGTACACAATGGAACAGGATGATACTGTTGCCTGCTAAGGTCTTGCCATCTAATGAACCGCTTGCATACTCAGAAGTAAGCCATGCTTTTTTCAATAGTATTTCTTCTCTTGCTTAGGAGTGCAGCCAAAGAGCTCTTTTTATGCTGTTCTGAATACAAATGCTTGAGAAATATGATTTCTTTGGATTTTGATACCAATGGACCTCATCCACACCATATGAACTCAAGTGTGTAACCAACCTTCAGATTTTGCCTTTCTCCAAATTGTGCAATATGCTTATTGTAGTTTAATGTCCAAATTAATAAAAATGAGTATTTTAGGATAAAATGTGTTTAGAAATATGCAACTTGAAACTTGTAAGCCCAACTACCTCCCTCTGTATTTGGGGAAAAGGTGGTTTTGTGCACATAAGCTACAGTGGGAGTCAACTTGATTTGTGTTACCCACAGCAAACTCTTTCCAGAAGCGGGAAAAGCTCCACCTGAATTATTTGCTCATTTGCTAAATCTATGATTCACCATGAACTTATTTCAGGGTGGATTCAAACCTTATTGCATAGGATGGTACTGAAATTGCTTCTGTGCTTCAGGAGATATAAGGGGGTTCCAATTATATATGTTAGTTCTTTTTAAGATGGGTTAACATAAGAAAAGTAGTCTGCTGGATCAGGTCAATAGCCCATCTAGCCCAGCATCCTTTTTCTCACAGCAGCCAACCAAATGTCTGTGGGAAACCAGGGAGCAGACATGAGCAGAACAGCACTCTCTCCTGTGGTTTTCAGCATCACTGGTATTTTGGAAGCATTGCTGACTTTGATTGTACAAGTAGAGCAGAACCATCATGGCTAATAGCCACTGATAGAAGAAGAAGAGGAGTTTGGATTTGATATCCCGCTTTATCCTACCTAGAGGAGTCTCAAAGAAGCTAACATTCTCCTTTCCTTTCCCCCCCCACAACAAACACTCTGTGAGGTGAGTGGGGCTGAGAGACTTCAAAGAAGTGTGACTAGCCCAAGGTCACCCAGCAGCTGCATGTGGAGGAGCGGAGACGCGAACCCGGTTCACCAGATTACGAGTCTACCGCTCTTAATCACTACACCACACTGATAGCCCTCTTTCTCCATGTTTTAGTCCTCGCCTCCATGGTTACTGGACCATTTAAAAGAATTAAAACCGCATCATTATGATACCTCTTGAGATAATTTTATTGGAATAAGATACAAAGTCATCGGTATATTTGGTAGCTTATTATATTTATGTGGAAAGCATTTTAGTTGCAATGCACAAATCTTTGAGCTTGGAGGATAGTAGCAAATGAGATTCCTTGGCCGAACATCTGCTTTAAGAGAGTGAGAAAGTGGAAGGGGTGTTTGAAAGGTATTCTACACTGCCAAGAGGAATTGGGGGGGGCAGTTCTTTGCAGGAGGATTATTAATTATGAAACAAACAACTGGGAATAATACAATTTGGGCTAATAACTTTTGGCATGGTTAGTTGAACACCTAAATTCGTCTAGGCATGCATGCAAAGCTACAAATATGGAAAATTCACTTTTTCTCCATTTAGCCATGACACCTAAACTAGAACTCCCATATTCAGATGCAGTGCAGCTTTTGGGTCACAGATCGACTTGGGGGGTAAACAGTAGGAGACTTCTCTCTCCACCACACGTTGCTTGAGAGTTTCTGAGGCACATCTTACTGGGAGCTATTGGAGAAAGAATGCTGAACTAGAAGGATCTTGCATGGCATTTCTTACATTCATAGCTGGCAAAGCAGTTAAGTCAATGAAGATCAGGAGGCATGCATTTCCCCCCAGATCATTTTGGGATTCCCTTCCATTTTTCATGATTGCAGGTGTTAAGCACATCTCCAATTCAAACAAGAGCATGACAGAATGGAGGCATTTGCCTCCAGCAAGGAATAAAATACCATCGACAACAAGTAATATATATCATAAAGTGAATTGGGGAGAAGAGGATGCTAATGAGATAGTCAGACCCTCCAGGGATCTCCTTTGAATTCACTCCTTGATGTGATCAAATTGAACCTCTCTGTAAAATTATTCCTTTTCAAATCATTTTATAAAATCCTGTACTTGTATGGAATTCTCCCAATGGATCTATATCTGAGTAGTCTTGAACTGCGGAAATGTGCATTCATCATCCCTGGAAAGGAATCATCATGGCACTGTTTTCCATCCTGCATTTCTTTTCATTCTTTTCATTTTTAAAAACTGATTTAATAAATATCCATCCTCTTTCAGAAGAGTCTAGGACAGTGCAAAAACCACCTTCATTGCCCCCAAGTAATAACTCTGTTAAAAGCGAAGATAAAAATGTTTCACACAGACTACAACACAAATAAAAGGATGCAAATTGAATGTAATGTTCAGAGCTTAATCTGATGCATGGTTCTTCCCTGGAACCTATTTTGCAGTTGTTCTGTATTTTAAAGTGCTAGAACTATTAACCCATAATTAATAAAGTCTTTAACAGGGACCCAGGTGGTACTGTGGTTTAAACCGCAGAGCCTAAGGCTTGCCGATCAGAAGGTCGGCAGTTTGAATCCCTGCGACGGGGTGAGCTCCCGTTGCTCGGTCCCAGCTCCTGCCCACCTAGCAGTTCGAAAGCATATCAAAGTGCAAGTAGATAAATAGGTACCGCTCCGGTGGAAAGGTAAACAGCGTTTCTGTGTGCTGCTCTGGTTCGCCAGAAGCGACTTTGTCATGCTGGCCACATGACCCGGAAGCTGTATGCCGGCTCCCTCGGCCAGTAACGTGAGATGACCGCCGCAACCCCAGAGTCGGACACGACTGGACCTAATGGTCAGGGGTCCCTTTACCTAATAAAGTCTTTAAATTTAGCTTGTACCCTTGTATAGATGTGCTAATAGGTTAAAATAACAAATTCCCTAAATGTTTGCCTCTTTTTCAGACTTTCCGTGTTAAAGAAATAGTTTGTCCCAACTGATATGACAAATCAGTTTGTCTCACAGGACACACACACACACACACACACAGAGAGAGAGAGAGAGAGAGAGAGAGAGAGAGAGAGAGAGAGATCTATTCCCACCGATGGTATGGGCAAGGTCATGGCAAAAAGGATAAAACCATATCTGAACACAAGGATAGTAAAGATTACTGCATCTCATTAAAAGAAGGCACAAACATAGACGCTTCAATTAAAATTCAGGAAGAATAGGAAGCTGAGGAGGCAAACAACAGTGGACAGTTATAACTTTGAAGTCACTAGTCTATGGTTTATTTAATAAAACAAACAAACAGCAGCTTGTTTTTTGCAATTCAAAGGTGACCCAAAGGAGTGCTTGAACAGATGAAATAGTTCAGGCAGTTTCTTAGGAGGCGGCTATGGCACTTGAATTAAGTAATGATACATAGAGAGCGCCCACAGTGGCACGGAAGTAGCTTGAAATGAGTAACATAATAGTTATGAGGAAACCCTATTAGTAGCACCTGTGGGCCTCCAGTGTGGAGCAGAAAGAGTAGGAGAGTAGGAGGCTTTCAATTGACTTACCACCTATTCCTCCTATCAAGGAATAACTCCTTATTTAATATTAATCTTTAGGGTGCTTCCAGACAGTCATTATTTTGGGATGGGATTTAATAACATACTGGCAAAAAAACAGATCTGGAGCTCTTATGCAACAAACCCACTTTCTCAAAAGATCAGACTTTTTGCAATAAGGAAAGTCACAGGAAAATGCAGTGGAAAGTGTGGGATAACCCATGCTTTAGTACCATGTTGTTGAGCCTCTTTGCAAGCAAATTGGGATGCTTAATAAACAGAAAATTTGGATGAGAGGCTTTAGTATTCCTAAATACAGGTACTCCTTTCTCCCCACATTCTGCCCTCTTCCAGGTCCAAAAGGATCCGGATGTCAGTGATTGCACATCAATTGGACACATCTAAAATGGCCGTCACCTCTATAGAACTAGTGATAAGAGATTCCCAGGAAAGGGCAAGAGTGATGAAGAAACTTGCTTAGGCACCTTCTTAAGGTAAAGGTAAAGGTACCCCTGACCGTTAGGTCCAGTCACGGATGACTCTGGGGTTGCGCGCTCATCTCGCTGTATAGGCTGGGGGAGGTGCCGACAAAAATTTAAAAGACTGAAAGGGGAATCCCTTAGTTTAGCGCAGCATAAAAGCTTGTTCACACAAAGCACTTAGAGTAACTCCAAAGCAAAAGAGTAAAGTTCAGAGCTGATATGCATGGTAATTCCACAAAGATGAAGCGCAAGCTTTGCAAATAAATGTTCCTGGCATATTAACCAAACCATGCAATCATAAGACAGAACAAACTGGGGGTGCTTCCAGACTGTCACTATTTTATGCATTGGATTCTATAAAAGCAAGTATAGGTCACACAATTAATCCAGATTTGGAACTCTGGCACAACCTGCCCCCTTCTAAAACTAATGGGCTTTTTCTGGTAAGGAAAGTGGTACACTAGAAAATACACTTGAAAGTATGGGATAACCATTGCTTGACATGACATTGTATAACCTCTCTGCAAGCTTTGCACAGACAAATCACAATGAACACTCAATAAGCAGGTCATCTGGAAGCAACACAATCTACTAGATGGCAATTGTGAATCCATGTTCAAATTGCCACTCATCCATGAAGCTCACCTCATGACCCTGGGCCAGTCGTCTTCTCTCAGCCTGGCCTACATCACAGGACTGTTATGAGGATAAAATTGTGAAGAGGAAAACCAGGAAAGGTGGAATATAAATGTATGAAAGAAAGAAAAAACCAGTATTGATTTTTGAGTGTGTCTAAGCGTTTCTGTGCGCTGCTCTGGTTCGCCAGAAGCGGCTTAGTCATGACCCGGTAGCTGTACGCTGGCTCCCTTGGCCAATAAAGCGAGATGAGCATCGCAACCCCAGAGTCGTCTGCGACTGGACCTAATGGTCAGGGGTCCCTTTACCTTTACTTTAAGGTCTTATATTTAATATTTCAACCCCTTATCATTCCCTGTCAAGGCAGCTTAATTTTGTTTGTGCTGCATTTTTTGGCAATACTTTCTCAATCATATTTTCCCCATCAGATTTTTCACTTTTCTTCAAGTTGATATCCTAGCAGGCAACAGTATAGAAAGAAACACATGTCTGTATGTCTAGACTTTGGCCTAAGAGTGAAAAACAAACGAGTAAGAGAAGCAGAAGATCTCACAAAGCAAACTGAATATTTTATAAAAATGGTGTGATAATTAGAGTACTATTCATTACCTGAAATTACTTTGTTTCAATGCCAGGTAACTCTTTTTTTCTTATTAGACTGTGAAGCATTAATTGGTCATTTCAGCACCTGCTGATAATAGATGCTACAGACATTGTTCACATGTTAATAAGAGCAGATTACACATTAAAAGAGAACTGTCAAAAAATGATCCACAGGTGGTACTTGACTCCAAATGAACTAGCTAAAATGTTTAGATCTAAAAGTGACCTATGCTGGAAAAGTAAAGAAACAATTGGCACATTTTATCATTCATGGTGGTCTTGCAGAATAATAAAAGGATTACGGGAGATGGTTCATAATGAACTTAAGAAAATGTTTAAGAGAACATTTCCTAAAAACCCAGAAGCTTTCCTTCTGGGAATAATAACAATGGAAATCCCCCCAAAATCACACTACATTAGGGATGGATGTGACTACAGCAGCCCAAACTCTGGTAGCACAAAAGTGGAGAACAGATGCAGTACCATCACAAGAAGAAGGGCATCTTAAAATATTAGATAATGTAGAACTTGCCAGCATGACAAACAGATTAGGAAATAAAGACAATAAACTAAAAGAAGACTGGACATTATATATAGGTTACATGGAAAAATACTATAACAAAAAATAAGTAACAGACTGAAAAAATAATCAGCAGTAGACATGACAAAGTGGGATAGTGTATGGTAATGAAAACAATTTAGTAGAGTAAGAAAACACAGTTTGAAAAGATATCAGATAGGGAACCAGGGAAAGAGTGGAAGGGGAGTTAAAATCAAGGTATGTAAGAGTATATAACTTACTTTCATACATGAGGGTTCTCTTCTCATGAGGTTACTGCCTTTGATGCCTGCTATTTAATTTACACTTGTTTTCATTGTATTTATTTATTTTTTCTATTTTTTAGATTTATATACCACCATTCATTGTAAGATCGCAGGGTGGTACACAGAAACATGCAGAAACATGAAATAAAATAAACTCCAACTCCCATCAGCCCCAACAAACATGGATAATGTTCAAGGATGATGGGAGTTGTCCAATGATGTTTGGAGGACACCATATTGGCTACCACTGCTGTAGCATGTAAACACCCTGAATATCAGTTTTTGGAAGCTGCAGTAAGGGAAAATGTGTTGTTGTGCGTGCGTCCTGCTAGGTTGTCATATTTGAAAAAAAGGGATAATCTGAACACAAAAGTTGAGCTTTTTTTTTTTTTTTTGCCAAATCTAAAAAAAGAAGAGGTTTTTGATCTTTTTAAAAAAATGGAATTCACCCAAATCCACACTGCCAACATGGGTTGCCATACGTCTGGATTTTCCCAGATATTTCAGCGATTTCTACCCGTACACTGTTTCTGATGGCCAAATTCTGGCTATGTCTGGGAAATTTCGGATGTATGGGAACTCTACATAAGCATCTCATTGGCCACCAAAAGAACAGGATGCTGAACTAGATGGGCCACTGGTCAGTCTAGCAGGCCTATTCTTATGTTCTAAAGGAAACAGTTGATGCTGAAATGCTTGGGTTTCCAACATAACATAATAGGATATGATAAAAACATGGAATTTGGTGTCACACTATTATGAGTGTTCTACTTGTGCAAACGTGCAGCTTTCCAGATGGAATGATCACTATCCCTGTGCACTGTGTGTGTGTGTGTGAGTGCTCTTCCCAACCCTCCAAGCCAATTTTGTGGGGCACTGGGAGGGAAGAGGGAGGATGCCCTGTTGCGCAAGCAGAATCCTAGGTGAATCCTGCCCTATGTGCTCTGTGTGTGGTTTTTAAAAATCATTTTAATACAATTTTAGTGGAGGTTATGATTTTATCAAGCTTATTTATTTTTGTTTGCAACTTTCATTTGTTTTTACTTTACCCCCTTTCACATTTGGCTTATAAAGCCTTGCTTGTAAAAGTTACTGATGCTCACTCACTTCTGAGAAATGGAAGATAAAGGGGAAAAAGACAGTGCAGATGGGCAACAGACTGCTAGACAGCCCAGGGCATGAGAATGTTGGTAGCCCTGGGAGACAATGCAAGCACATATTTCATACCCTGAAATGGCACACCATCTATAAATACATTTTATATGTTGATGGACATGCACAGTTGAAATGAGTGTTTTAAAAATCATGGTTTGGTATTGTTTTTAAATGGAAGCAGTTTCCACTATGAGTCCTCAGTGTTGAGAGATCAAATGAATTGGTCTTTGAAACAAGTGATGGAGCTCAAATGTGGCAAGAATTTATGCCAGCTTCCCAGTTTTACACCCCATTCAGTTGGATGGAGGTTCTGAAAATGGATGGCTTTACTTGCTTTATTGACTAATATTACACGAGCATATATAGCCAAATGAAAACCTCTACTATAATTACTGGGGTTGTGGGGAGAGAGACCTGGCTCTTACTTTCCATAAAATTGCGCCCTCTTCTACTTCTGTCTGCTGCTTTTCTCTCAGAGCTGATTCAAGAAACTGAAAGAAAATGTTGAGTGCCTTGTACTTTTGCTTCCCCTGTTTCTACAGTAACATCTGAAGTGGTGCTTACAAATCTTTCTTCAGATTTACAAGAGGAAGCAAGCAAGCACATGACTTTTTGTTCTTTTGCTTCTCACATCTAACATTTGAACCATTCCAAACTAGATGTCTACTTCAACAGGACTGCTGCAAAAAAATGGAAGCTGTGTGTTTAAGCTCCCATTTTTATCAGCAGCTGCATTAGTGACCCTCTGAAGCATAGAGAAGAACATATCCATGTCAGTCAGCATAGATTAGGAGATTTTGATGTGAGGTCACATTCTACTTACTGTAACAGCATACCCTCCAACTTTTCGGGAGGGTAAATCAGTACTTTGGCCACCATGAGAAGAGAAGACTCCCTAGAAAAGACCCTGATGTTGGGAAAGATTGAGGGCACAAGGAGAAGGGGACGACAGAGGATGAGATGGTTGGACAGTGTTCTCGAAGCTACTAACATGAGTTTGGCCAAACTGCGAGAGGCAGTGAAGGATAGGCGTGCCTGGTGTGCTCTGGTCCATGGGGTCACGAAGAGTCGGACACGACTGAACGACTGAACAAAATCAGCACAAACAACCTGCACCATATGCCCCGCCCTGCCCCCCACCGCCTTAGCTTCTGTGGCTCAGGCCACGGCAACCTGAGGCCTACCCGCATGGCTAATCTCAATGCAAACACTGCTCCCCCTCTGCTGCCACGGTGGCCTCTGCCTTGACACCCCTGTGGCCACGGCCTTTGCTGCTGCCACCGTGGCCATCACTATACTTCCGGAAGCTGGCGCCCCCTCAGCCCCGAGGTTCCACGTCCCCGATTTAAAGAATAGCAACGGATCTGGCAAATTCGGGAAATGGTTTTTAAAACCATCATTTTGAACATCTGTGCAATATTTGAATGGGCATGGGACCCACAAAGTTGCCTCAGCATGTTGCCATCAACTTCGGGAAGGAGCAACAAAGCAATGAGCATTAGGCTCAAACGGCATAGTAAAGATGGTGATTCAAAACTGTCAAACCACATCACATGAGGAGCAATTCATATGAAGTTGCATCCACATGCTTGTGTCCACAATTTAGTTCCTCTGGTGCTGGTGGGGAATTTTGCTAAATGTAAACAAAGCCTCTTTCTAGCTGGATCCTTGGAGATTTCTGTAAAGTTCCTATAACTGCTTAAATATTCTGATGTGTTCAAAAAATTCTGCCTGGGCAGCAGAATTTTACAAGGTGGTGGTGGTGGTGGGGGATCATATTCTGTTATGAAAGTAAGCACATTTTGTTTGTTTTTTTAATTAAATGCCTGCAGCTGAATTCTCTCCATACAGTAATATAAAAATGTGATATCTTCAGGTTTACATTAGTGAAAATGAAAGCACTTGAGTTTTCAGTCCTACTGGCTCCTACTTCTTTCCTGAGCAGGAATACCCTGCTTGCCAAGACACTGATTTTGTGGGTGGAGATAGAGTCAGCTTGTAAAATGTGCTTGCTCTGTCACAGAATCCATTTCCTGCTAACTACAATATTGCAACACACCCACAAATAGAAACTAGAACTTCCTTAAGGCAGAGACTTTTACATGTAAGTACTGTATTGATATTTTCAAACACTGTCCTTAACGTCCTTGAAAGTAAAAGCTGAAAGAAACTGTTTTTCTACTCAAAACCAACAGAACATTATCTTAAAACTTTTTTTCCCTCTTGCAATTGTTCTAAAGTTCCTCAAGTAGGGTTTGTTTTGAAATCAGATTTTTTTAAATCCGCAGTGTTTATGGGGTTTTGCTGTTTGGATATTTGACCGTCTAAATTCTGGAATGGGGAAATGTAAACAGTTCCACTTTACAACTACTGATGCAAAAGTGCTTTAAACCAGGGCTCTGATTTCCGAGAGTGTGTAGCAACAAACAACAAAAATGCTGCAATCTTGTGCATACTTACTTTGAAGTAAATCTTACTGAACTCAGAGAGGCTTTCTTCTGAGCAAATTTGTATAGGAGAAGGCTATGCAAAACTTTACAGCATATGCCTTTAGAATAATAACATAAATTAAATCACTATCCTTGTCATAATGAATGCTGGTGAAGAACTCATATACATGATTTCACACGGGAACCAATTTTGCATGTTTCATTGTAGTTAGAGCCCACTTAATCAAACCTATAAATAAAATTACAGCTGCTGCTATATGTGCAGGCTGAATCCAGAAATAAATTACTCGAGTTACTCTATAGTAAATATACATAGGACTGTAACCTAAGGAAGGATACAGACCAACCTTTAATATGTGAAATTTTGAAAGACTGAAGTTTTTTATTATTATTATTCTGTGGAAATTAAAACACATACAGTAGTTGTAAAACATTTGAAATGCCACGGAGACCTTCCCAACTTCCTCTAAAAGACATAAGAAGCTGGTTAGCATAAGATTGTGTAAACATGGGCAGAATTGCTCTTTGATAACGCAGGGCAATGTGTCATGTACACTGAACTTTTGTATATTTAGCTTTATGTGCTTGGCAAAAAAACTTTAAATTTTTGCTCTCAGTTCGTGTTTGGCTTGGTAGGCTGCAAATCTGTACAGGCCCGCCCCAACAGAGAGAATACTATACGAATCAGCAGTACCGAGAAATTTGTCACAGTAGTTTTTCTGTTGCGGTAACAGTACTTTTTCCAATGGATAATGGGAACTAGTGCTATTGTGTCTGTGTATTTCTTGGTTTGCCTCATCGTGTGTTGGGGCCGAACACAGGGAGAAAAGATTAGCTATGCGGGCAAACTGTGCATATACATTTGTACACTGTAAATGTCAGTTCTTTTCTTCAGCTGGAACTCACCAGAACTCAGTTCCAGCACCACTCAGGTGGGCACCATTGCCATTATAAGGGAACAAGGGAGGCATTTATGGTGAGTTCTGGCACCTCTTTCCAGGGCTAGAAAAATAGCACTGGAAAATGTCATTTTGAACACATAAAATGCACAGCAAGTGGATCGTTTGGTGGCAAGATAATATTTTACTGAACCCCACTTGGTTCCCCAACCATCCCTTAGTTCACGGGTTGTCAACCTGGTCACTACCACCCACTAGTGGGTGTTTCAGGATTCTAGGTGGGCAGTAGGGGGTTCTACAGCACAAGCCGGTGTGGTGTAGTGGTTAAGAGTGGTAGACTCGTAATCTGGGGAACCGGGTTCGCGTCTCCGCTCCTCCACATGCAGCTGCTGGGTGACCTTGGGCTAGTAACACTTCTCTGAAGTCTCTCAGCCCCACTCACCTCACAGAGTGTTTGTTGTGGGGGAGGAAGGGAAAGGAGAATGTTAGCCACTTTGAGACTCCTTCGGGTAGTGATAAAGCGGGATATCAAATCCAAACTCCTCCTCCTCCTCCTTCCATCGAGCACGGGTGGGCGGTAAGGAAATTTTACCATCAAGAAAGATGCATTAGTGGGTGGTAGGTATAAAAAGGTTGACTACCCCTGCCTTAGTTCATTTGCATGAAGCTGGGAAGCCAAGTGGAAGTATGGTCAAGAAAGCAGGTTGTAGCATGGAACAGCCCAGGGGAAAATAATGACTAGAAAATTGAGAAATGAGGGATATAGGAGACATGAACTTGATGAGATGAAGGCAATCAAAGGGGGGCTTAGAAAAGTTTCTTAAATAAAAGGGACTGCATGTGGTAGAGAGTAGAGAGAAAAGGGACGACTGTAGCACTTGAGGATGCCAGGGAGTCTAAGCAAGAGCAACTAGAGTGCAATTTGTTGTATTGATTTCAACTAATCAACCAGTGTTTGGTTACAGGTCTTTTATCATTTGCTGAAAACATACCAAATGCTGAGTGTTTTATGGCTGTGTGAGCATGATTAAAACTCAGAGTAAATGCTTAGCTAGGCATTATTTTAATAGGTTCCAGATCTTTAGGGAGAAGACTCTAATTCAATTTTAAAATAAAACATATTTTCTAGCTAGGCAGTAAACAAAACAAAAAACAACCACCACCATTTCTTAGATGTCACCTTGGAGATTCAGCAAACCAAGCCACGGAAATGATTCCTGATAGAAATCACTTATTGCTCAGACTTAAAGCAGTGGCTACGTTGACAAAGGAGCTGTACTCCACAGCTCTGTACAGGCTGGGAAAAAAATAGCTATTTGCTGCGGTCAAGGTCTCTGTTCAAAGTCCGATAAAAATGCCGATATGCTGCTTTAGTAAGTGCTTTCGTCTACTTACTTGCGTAATACTTGGCAGCTATACATTTCTAAGCAGTCCTTGACGTGGGAGAACTGCCGACTCTGCTCTGTATCCTTGCTTTTGCTTTTCATTGTGCCTCGCCCTACTCAAATTGCAGCTAAATAACTCTGCTTTTGCTGTGTATATCTTTTTTTTAAGTAGGTTGGTATTCTGCTATGGCTATGAGAAGCTTGCTTTCTGACCATAGCCATTATGTCGAATCCTTTCGTCTGTTCCTTGAGAATTCGACGGAGCATCAATGCATGCTGGAATTCATTCAGAAGAAGCTGCCAGGCATATTATCAAGGTAAAAGCATCAGACAATCTTATCAGAAGGACAAACTTTTGATACGCTCTGGCATACATGGTGTTTGTTTGTGTGTGCAACAGAGCCAGGTTTGCAAGAATTGCTCGAGAGTATCAGACTGCTGTTTCTGTCCTTCCCGCCCTTCCTTCCCTCCCTCCCCCGTCTCTAGATCTTTAATAATGTTTTACTTCAGACATCCCAGTAGAAAGCTTTTCTTTGTGATAGGGTTTGCCTAGCAGAAGACAGACATCTCATTGTTTGCTCTCATGTAAATATAGTTCAACCCCCATGTATTCACATACACATACAATAATGAACAGCAATCGCGATTTATCAGGATGTATTTTCCTTTGCAAAAAACCAAAAACCAAACCCTAATACAATTTTTTTACCTCATTGATTATTCATGTGTGGAAGCTAAATACATGTGGCATATTGGCTTAGGGGACCTGAATGCCCTAACCACAACAGTTTGTCTAAGCATAGTATCCTATGGGAATGAATGTCAACCATTCTAGTATATGGAAGCCCCATAAAGGTGTGCACTTTGGAACAAACCACTGAGACCCAAACCTGCCCCTGTCTTCATAACTCCACCTTTTCATTTATATAGGCCCATCCTGGGTTCTGCTAAACTAGACCAAGACAATTTCTGGGTTCTGTCAAACTGAACTGATTGAAAATTTCTGAAAATGAATGTCATTGAACTTTTTGAATACCTACTGATCTCTTACTGTTTTAAAAAGGTGCACTCTTTACCTCCTCAGTATAGGCAGTGGAAAATCTACAATCAATATTCTAAGTGTTGGTGGTGGGGCAGGTAAGTAAAGTATGAAGACATGCATTTAATTATTTGAACTACAGGTTTATATTATGTATTTAACAGATTATAATTCATTTAATTAACAGTTTAGTTTCCCAGGTAGCTGTCAATAAAACCAGAAGCAATAGGATTATCTCTACAATATGTTGTATGGAGGAAAAAGACACAGAATGACATCCAGTCTAATCTTTTGTATATTTACAGTTTTGAGGTTTTAAATGTTGTATGTTGAGACCTAGATGGTGAAAGGTCGGAGATATATATATATATATATATATATATATATATATATATATATGGGTTTGATGTATCTAATTCTGCAATGGATCGGGGTGATGGGTAGGAACCATGACCGTGTCCATCATCTCTGACTTTAGATTCCATCTCCTTTTCCATTACCAAGTATTACACTGGTTGACCAAATGTCCAGAACACATAAAGAGGGGATATGAAAAGGACCAACTGAGCATCCTCCACTAAAAATTGTTGCATGTCATACTGTGACTACAATCTTAAAACAGCTTAATTTGTAAATTAATCAACTTGTGCCATTATTGTCTTATCAGTAGTGTGAGTGGCGAGGGCAAAGAGAATAGGCAAACATGGGGAAGAGACAGATAAGTGGGCCATTTAATACACTATTTTGTTTTCTGGTGATAGCCAACTAGATATCAGATCACACTATCCTTCATGGTGGTCATACTCATTTGCTGCAGGACTGCACAAGCTTTTTTCAATGTTTTTTTAAAAAAATAATAATAATGAATTTAACAAAGAAGAAAAAGAAAGAAATAAAACCAGAGAGGGGAAAGAAAAAAGAAACCCATCAACTCACATTAAAAATACAATTACTATTAATACATCCATCTTTATTTTATCTAAATATTTATAAACGGCACTTTTGTTTTAAAAAAATACAAGGAGGTAGTGTACACCACATGAAAGTTACAATGATACAGTGGTACCTCGGGTTAAGTACGCTTCAGGTTAAGTACGCTTCAGGTTAAGAACTCTGCTAAGAACAGAAATCGTGCTCTGTTGGCGCAGCGGCAGCAGGAGGTCCTATTAGCTAAAGTGGTGCTTCAGGTTAATTACGCTTCAGGCTAAGAATGGACCTCCTGAACGAATTAAGTACTTAACCCGAGGTACCACTGTAAAAACCTTTAAAAAAAAATCCATGAATACAGGTTGGTCAAAAGAAAGTGTGCATTTCAGAGGCCTGTCTAAACACAATTATAAAGCGGATTTGTAAGAAGGTAGGAATGATTCCTGCTGAACATCTACTACAGGCATGTCCAACAGGTAGATTGTGATCTACCAGTAGATCACTGGATGTCTGCAGTAGATCACTGGTAGATCATTGGCTCCCCCCCCAAAGAAGCTGAACAACTGTGGCTCCCCTTAAAAAAGCTCAACATTTTACCTCCTCCCTGAAAAAACTCAACAACTTGGACCCGAACCCCCCCAAAATGGGCCTTCCTCCACAACTTTTACCTGATCACTGCCAGTTTTTAACTCTGAGTAGACTGCAGTCTCTTGGGAGCTGGCCACCCCTGATCTACCAGTAGGGCATAGTAGTAAAGGCTCAGTCCCTAGTGAAGGCCAACCAAAACCCCTGGGGGCACAAGGAGCCACAAGAAGTACCACATCAGAGGATCTCAGTGATTGAGGTGGAGCATTAAACACACAAATTAATACAGACCATCCAAATGTCCAAACAGGTATTCACACAAAGTTAGTGTTTATAAGAAATGTGCTCACATTTAGCAAGGGCAGCAAGGTCCTCAGACCACTGCAAAATAGAAGGTGGGTGATCGTCCTTTCAGGCTTGAAGTAGAAACGTATTGGTGAGGGAAGGCTCACAAAATCCACTTTTGTCACCCATGCTACAGGGCCATAATTAAAAAGTACTGTACATGGATATCTGCACATAAAGTTTTTTAGCCATAGATAGGCTCATTCTCCATTATTTTAACTAATCTTAAAAAAACAAACTCAGGTATGCTACCAAAAGGCAGCTATCCATCAGTCTTAGTGCAGCGTTATCATTGACTCTTGGTATGAGAAGCAGCCGACAGTAAAATGCGTAAAAGCAGCGTCTTTTAGACAGTCTCACTATAAGTGGCAATAACTAATAGTGAGAATGTGTTATACCAGTCCATAAAGAAAGTACGCCTTGTTTTCACCCTTTATCTTATTAATGTTGCCAACCCACACCCTCCAATCACAAAAGGCATTTGCTGTGCTATAAAACAGCAAATGTGCCATAAACAATCCATTTCCTTGAAAAGTTTAATTGGAATCTTAATGGTGAACATAGTGATAGCCTTTTTAAGGTAATTGTATCAGAGAGCTTAAATAATTCCTATAGCTTAATTTGAAAGTTGTTGATAGCGCAGGCTGCCGCATATTCAGCTCTTGAATCCCCCAAAGCACTTGTTTGCATATAAACAACTAACTGAACTCAATTAAGGTCGTAGATTAAGCTACAAATCAAAGGGGTTGGGGGAAGGGGCGGTTAATAGTAACCTGGTAGGGGTGGTGAGTTGATTACTTGTGAATGGGGAACGATACAATAGAAATGTGACTTCTTTTTTTAAATCTGGAGGAACAGGTTTTTTATATCAGTACAGAGTTTGTTTGTTTTAAAGGAAAGAATAGTATTATTTGCACAGAAGGCATGCATTGAAATATGACATCAGAACATATTCACTGTTTAAGTACCAACTTAGCAACAACCAAATCTAGAAATGCACAGTTTGAACAAGTTAAAACAGGCTGCTCATAGGCAATGCCTATGTGGGTTCCAGAGAATCACGCATCCAGTCTACCTTCTGAACAGGGATGGTTCTTCCTTCCTTGAGGGGTTTGAGTGATTAACGGACCTGGCCACAGCTTACAAATGAACCAAGGAAGGGTCCAGGGCAAGTAGCAGCTTCAGGGGCAATTTCAATGGGGAAAACAGCATGAGGGATTCACATAAGCCTCCCTTGCACAAACATTGTCATTCTGATCAGAACTGCCCTTCCTATTTGGGCTGCTATTAGCATTTAAGAAAACTATAGGAGGTACCTTTTATTAACCTTCCATATCATGTCTCGTTTGGTGCTAAAATAATAAGGAAATTGCTATTCTCTGGTAACAATTGGCAATTGTTCTTGATTGTGTGCTTGAAGGCAAATTCTGTGGTTTGTGTTGAGAAGGCAGCCTTGAACAGCATAGTACCTGTATATAGTGAAGGAGCAGGAGATGATGGCCACAGGTATGTTAACATGTCTTCGATTCTAGCTGGGCTTGTATAAGTTCTCAGGGGATTTCAATGGGTGAAAATAAATGTTGGAGTGCAATTGGGCTGCCATGTTATTCTAGTCAATTAACTTTATTTTTGCCGACTGATTATTTGACTCAGATGTTAATATTGTCTGATTAATCTAAATTATCTGTAGCATAGGCTGGATAAACACACCTGCCACAGTGTAGCAAGGAAATCCAGGTGAAGAAGCAGATTTTCAGATGTTGTTCCTCACTTGGATTGGAACATGAAGTGTATTTGGATACAAGCATTTGATATGCTCCTATTAACCGAGAGAGTAAATTTGAATCTATGATTCAAATCTTAGTATTGTAATTGGAAGGGATCACAAGGGTCATCTAATCCAACCCTTTGAAATGAGGGAATCTCTTGCCCAATGTGGGGCTGGAACCCTTGACCGTGAGATTAAGAGTCTCATGCTATCCCCACACATACTATAGGCTGTGGACGAGAAATGCACCTTTGCAGAAGGAAATGTGCAAGAAGAAGAGCCCTACTAGATCAGAGTCAAACCAAAACCATATCTAATCCAGCATTCTTTTATGTAAGTACCGGTAGATATCTATGGGAAGCCCACAAGCAAGACATTGCTGTACATGGATCAGGAAACCCACCCCCCTTGTTTCACACGCTGAATAAAATTATGCCTACATTGTAGCATATTTTTTGTTAATGGGCTGTCATTGGTCAGCTGTCACAGCCGGAACAGTTCTATGACATAGGCAAGGTACTAGTCGATGGTGTGGTGACAAGATTGTTATGCAACCTTCCCTTTCCCTCACTGTCGGTGCTTATTATTGGGGTAATAATATAAAACAAGAGTAGGCAAACTTCATGCTTGATGGATCTACTTTGCTTTGTATTGCAACTTCAAGATCGACCAGCTAGAGCCAGATGCAAAATGAAGGCACAGGAACTTCTGTATGCTTAGAATTAAGGACCAGTGTGCTTCTGAGCACACACTCAGCTCATGAATTTGTTTACAAGATCAGAAATGTTCTGATTGTTAATGCACACACACCCCGCTCCTGGTTTCCCCTCTATCCCTGAATATTCAGTTCAACAATCTATTGGGTTTTTTTTGGGGGGGGAGCCTTTCGTTGCTGTTATTGTTAAACCATTGGGAGTCAGATACATTGGTCAATATGCCACAAATCACCCTGAGATCTACCAGATCAGCCTTCTGCCAACCCATCTACATTACTAAACAAAGTAATATATGTAAAGTCTTGCTAAAAATACTGTCAGCTCTCCCTTTCATTCTCCCTCTCCCCCCACCCTTTCTTTTTCTGATTTGTGTCCTAGGAGAAGTTGACCTTCAGATTCTTGCAGAAGTACGGGCTAAATATCCTGGAGTCGTCATTTGCAACGATGTGGTAGAACCAAGTGCTGAACAAATAAGTGCCTACAAAGGTATAGTTTAAAATGCAGCTTATGCTTTCTTGGTTTCATTTCTTTAAAAAGCAGAGTACGAAATAATTTGCCAGATAATTTGCCCTATCTGTTGTATCATTCTCATCCCGGGAAGAAACACTTCCAGGGAGCATTCATTCATCACAATTCTATTGCAAGGGAATGGGATAGCTATCGTTTGATAGCATGGCAGTGATCCAGAGGAGAGCAACAATAGCTTAATCCCTTCTGAAGCAGAACTGGAAACAGTACAAGTGAAGACACTTGCTGCTGAAACTAAAAGAGGAATAGACTGCAACTGCCTGAAAAGTTAGGTTTGAACTCACTCTGAAGTGAAGGGCTACTTCATATTAATTTCCTAGATGGATATAAACACACACAATATGTACGTTGCCAGACATGTGAAAGCACACGTGTCTGTTTTGACACGTGTGTTCATAATGGGAAGCTAATTTGTTGTATACTTGGCAAAGTAGGTGTATTTCCATTCCATGTGAAGTGGGCCTGAGAGATACTAGCTCTCTTCAGATGTTCAGCCTGACCACATAAGCACCAAAGGAGAGTTGTGGGATGGGAGCATGCAGGCGATCCCTGACCCCCAGTGTCCCTGTGTGTGCTAGCCATACTTCTACTCCCGACCTTTGCAGGAGTGGGACAGGGCCAGCACTCAAAAGAAAAGCTGGAGACAAGGCTGTGGATGTCAGTGGCATAGCGTGGGTTGCCAAGTGCCCGGGGCTGTGCAGAGGGGTGGGGATAGAAATGGATGGAGTACATTCAACTGCCTAACAGTGTCCACGTCACCCAGGAGATCGCAGCCACAGAGATAAGAAAAGAAGACTTGTTCCATGGTCTGGAGAGGTCACCTTCCTAGAGAAGTCTTTTTCAATGCAGCCCAGTGACGGAAGCGCACAGCTGTATTGAGGCAGCACGGGGGGTTGAAATTTTGTGCCCCCTAACATTTTTGCACCTGGGACAACTGCCCCTGCAGCCCTCCACTCCCTACTACACCACTGGTGGAAGAAGCTACATGTTTTTGCCCTCCCATGGTCAGTCCACACCTGTGGACTTTCTAAACTTATTTGGTCATTAGCTCAATTCTGATTTTTGGCATAGGGAAGGCGCATTGACAGGCATTAGCTTTCTTTCCCTACTCTTCATTTCCTGATGTCTCCTCACAGACTGTCTAGTGATTAAATAGAAGCAGACTGAGTCAGATTATTTTCAGTGCTGATATGGATTACTGCTCAATGATCTCCGAGTTTAAAATAGCAAATTAGATTTGAACTGTGGTCGTATAGGCTAGAGACTGATAAATGGAAGAGAGGACTGAGCAACAGCCGCAGCATTCAGAAGTGGTAGCCCATGTCCAAGAAGGAATGCAAAGGAAGAGAGATAAGTGCAGGTGGAACATTTCTCATCTATTTCACAGGGATGTATCCTAATCGGAGCCCTGAAAAGTGTGAGACTTTGATTTGATGTGCTAAGTTAAAGCTGTACCAAAGCACAATGTGTTTGAATGCTGTGTATACAAAGCCCTTAGAGCACCTCCAGACTGTCCAATTTTTCAGTTGGGATTCAATTACAATCTGGCAAATTCAGGTTGTATAATTACAAGTGATTGGGAGGTCTTGTGCAGCAAACCCCGTCCCCCCCCCCCCATTGGACTTTTTGCAATAAGGAAAGTGACAGGGAATTGCATTGGAAAGTGAGGGAATAACACTTGCTTTGATGCCAAATAATCTCTCAAACAAATCCAAACGAATGCTCATTAAATAACCAACGCCACCTAATCTCCCTGAACACAAGGACCTTTCCAAACTCTGTTTATAGTGCTATAGTTGCTGTTTGATCCGATATAAAAACAGTGAAGTTGGAGCTGATCGTTTGCACCTTTGGTCACGTTAGAGTGTGAGAGTGGGGCTTTCCTTTGCACACTAATGGTTGTTTCTGTGAGAAAGGTTCCTTGGCTGTAGTCACACCGCTTGTGTATCCTTGTGCTCCTCCAGCCATTAAATGTCAGAGCTGAAAATGGGGGTAGCAATTTTGTAGCCTTTTGCGTGTGTGTTTAATGTCTAGTATTCGCAAATTCTATTATTGTAGGAGTACAGGAAATCAGAAGACAAACTATGGGTCCACCTGAGCTACGGTGAACCTGGCTATTGTGATGAAATTTTGTCTGCAGCTAATGATTGCTTTCACAGGCAGTACTTTGACTCAGCACCATCGTTCCTATCTACCATATCTCTCCTCTGAATAGCTCACAAATTCACAGTTCGCACTGGCCAGAGGGAAGCAGCATGAAACAGACACCTCCCAAACCACTCTCAGCAGCCCCCATCCCCTCCACATAGAAACCAGGCCAATGCTTGCACACATGCTAGCCACACAAATGGAAATATTGAGCATCCATTCCAGTTCTTTCACAAAAGTCAGATTTCTTGTGGTACATTTTCTTTTTTTAAGTACAGTATTCTGGCATGCTAACTGAATAATGATGACATCATGTGACAGTATGGAAAAAAGAAAAAGTCCAGAAAAAAAAGCCACTATACCACTATAAATGGAAATGGCCCTTAGAGCTGTTGGGGGACTTTCTGCCAAGAAACAGTAGAATCATGGCTTGAAACAGGGTTCAAGTAGCTGTGAAACAGGTTCCTGGTTTTCTTTATTTTGGATAACTTTTGGGGCATCAAGAAAGGAGCATGGCATATGTCTTGCTTTCAGCCTGGGATGCTAGAGAAATAGCAAGTATTTTCTGCAAATCAGGAAAGCATAGCAACCAACTCTGTCATTCAGTGCTCACAGCTGTGCTTAATTCAGAACTGATTTCGTGAGGAGTTAAAATGAGGCACAATGGGGTTAATTTTCCTATGGATTCTGGGGGATCAAAAGCCAAATGCATAATATATGAAAATACACAATCTAGCCAATGTTATCAGTGGATATCAAAAGTAGCTGCCATTGGGCTTATCTGCTTCAATTTCTCCCATGGAATCAAATAACATTTTATGCTGTTTCACTTTGTCTGGATAGCTTTACTCTACAATTCAGCCACTGCCTTAAGATATTTCTTCTACATTTCCCTGTAAATCTAAAATGTGACCCTGGAATCTGAGTTCTAGCTATAAAATAGCAAGTATATATAAGAACATATTTTCCTCCTGATTGGATTCATCAAACTACTTGAGAGGATGGAACTGGGGACAGATTCTGAAACAGTCATATGATTTATGCTGCTCCAAAGTGTTCCTTCCACTTTGCTTTGCTCTGTGGAAGTGAGTGAATGGAAGGTGGCACTTGGCAGCTCAAGACTGGTCCCGCCAGTGACACCAGCGTGTTGTGTTTTTTAAAATATATGGCTTTCAGCTGCTTTAAAATTTGAAATGGAAATTTATTCTGTATTTGCAATTGAGATAAACTGTGGAGCTATCATATTTTAGAACGAGTAGCAAAGACAGCAAACCTTGAGAACATAAAGTTTTCTTGGCACAAGGAGACTTCGCTGGAATATGAAAGTCGAATGAAGGCAAGCAAAGAGGTGAAGAAATGGAACTTCATCCACATGATCCAGGTAAACGGAGGCCTCAATTGTGGGAAAGTTGCGGTTGTTGGGACAACTGTTTTCCTCATGCTACCTTTCATGTACGATAATACCACTCAAAACCAGTCCTTTGTATTCTATAACAGTTTGTTCTGTTCACAAGCAATAATATATTTGTTCCAAACAATGAAGCCCAAAGAAAACAAAGACTGCATGCAAAACTTGCTGTAGAATAATAAGTACAAAACTGTGCTTTACATTAGCTAGTGCATCTGGATAAAGTGAGTAGAGCTTAATATTGCTGCACCCCTTTCCCCTCAGCTATGCGGTTCTCTGGCACAACCCTCAGATCCACCCCCAGCTTCCCTACTTCACCTCTCTCTCTGAGGTCTACCGCCCTGGGCTGGATTTCTGCTAGGTATTTTAAACCCTCTTTATTTTCGCTGCTGCCACCAGGTACAAGAATAATTGCCATCTCTAGCATAGCCAGTCAAGAGGCAAATGTGTATGATACAACATTATCAGTAACAGACGCCCCCATTGCGGCGGCGATACCAGGGTTCCCGTTAAAGGGGTCTTAGGGGGAGGCATTGACCATATGCCCAGAGGTCATCATTGCCCTCCCCCTTCAGCGGCGGCGAACAGGGGGGTGGGCTATCTGCTTGAACATATGTTCTCCAGAGCTAGCCTACTCCCCACACATGCTGGATAACCCTGAAAATTACCCAGAACCCCGGCTGGGGGGCTGGGAAGGATAAACGCCCAATGCCTGAGCCAAGGTCTCCCTACATCTGAATATTAATAAAGTTGTGGCCTTCCCAGGTATGACTCAACTTCTATTGTGTACTGTATGTTCCCTCCTTCTACCTGGCCAATCCCCCTGGCAACACCTCCCCAGCCGGGATTGGGTGGCTGCCGGAGTAGGTGGAGACCACAGGTATCTCAACCTGGGAAGGCGGTGCCAGACCCAACTGCCAGGAGCTGCAACATGATCCCAGGGGGCTACTCACAACCACACAAAATGTGCACCCCATTTTATGTGGGAAACAGTCATTGCCATCTCTAGCATAGCCAGTCAAGAGGCAAGTGTGTATGATACAACAATATTATCAATAACAGAAGTAATAAAATATTGCAGAATTATTCAGTGCACAGAAGCATGCGGTTTCAGTTACGTACTTTCTTAGATGCTGCTTTAATCCATAGAAACACCTCTACCTACTCCATGCTTCTAAATGTACCTAAGCTAAATCCTCCCTCCCTATCCATCCCAAATGCTTTCCCTACTCGCTAAATCCGTCACAATCTACCCAACACTATCCATCCAGTTCCGAGGACCTTCCAAGGGCCCACATTGCGAGAAGTGAAGTTACAAGGAACCAGGCAGAGGGCCTTCTTGGTAGTGGAACCTGCCCTGTGGAACACCCTCTCATCATATGTCAAACACAAACAACTACACAACTTTCTGGAGACATCTGAAGGCAGCCATGTATTGGGAAATTTGTAATGTTTGATGTTTTGCTGTGCTTTTATTATGCTGGAAGCCACCTGAGTGGCTGGGGCAACCCAGGTAAATGGCTGGGGTATAAGTAACAGATTATTATTATTGCTATTAATTCTCCAACCTTCTCCCACCAGTATTTGAAGCCCCACCTGATCACTACTCTCTTCCAATATTACAAGCACACACCCCTCCTCCTCCCAATCCAACACTGACCCGAATCCATGTACTGTCCTGAACCCCTGGCCTACCTGGCAGCAAGTCAGTATGTTAAGTCCAAAGTCCAAGTCCGGGGACCGAGCCACACAAGCAAATTCGAAAGCTCAGGAAATGCAGTCCAGGGTCAGTCCAAGTAGCCGAATCTGAAGTGCTGCAGTCAGAATACAGTTCAGAGTCACGCCCAAAGCATGCCCAACATGCAAGTCAAGGTCCATCAACATGGGGAGTTGAGCAGAAACAATGCCTCAGCTCTGCTGCCTTGCCTGCTGATTGCAGCATCTGGGCCTGATGAGGCATGTGACCCTCACCTGTTCCAAGCCTACTCCAGCTGAGGAATCACACACCTCCTCCCAGAGCTAATGAGCTCCACCTGGCCAGCTAGGGAGCTGGGCTATGGGCCCTTGCCTGCCTCAGCAGTTTTGGGACTACAATTCCCATCATCCCTGACCACTGGTCCTGTTAGCTAGGGATGATGGGAGTTGTAGTCCCAAAACAGCTGGGGGGCCGAGTTTAGCCATCACTGCCTTAGAGCCTGCTGTGTTCGTGGAGACAGGGGCTCCTCTGGCTCTGGTGATAGGTCCTGCTGCTCTGGTTCCTGTGCACTGACCCCCATCCCCACCCCATCCTCCGTCACCCTGTGAATACTTCCTACTACACCAACCTCTCCTTGCCCCTCCCCACCTTGTCCCAGTGTGTCCCAGTCTTGGCTACACCCCTCGCCTGGATCCTCTCCCTCCTCTCCATTGTCCTGCCGGTTCATGATGCTACTTGCCTACACATTTAGCACAATACAGACTACCATATGCTACTTTACTGTAGTTGCTGTAATGTTTACACAGTATACATCACAAATGCATTTTTGGTTTGGGTATATTTGAGTCATTTCACACAAAAATGGGAGCATTCTTGGAAAAGCTTCAGTGAGCTCATTCTACATCAAAGTGATTCTTATATTTTCTAGATGCTGTATTATGTAAAAGACATCCCAGCTACTATCAGGTTTTTCCACAGCCTCTTGGAACCTGGGGCCAAGCTCCTTATTATTCTTGTTTCAGGTAAGTACTGATCTCAGTAGTTCAGGCATTGGTAATCTCAAGATTGAATTTCTGCAATGCGCTCTATGCAGAGCTTACTTTGTGCTTCCAGAAAGTGCAGTTAGTGCAGAATGCTGCAGTGTGGTTGCTGACAGAAGTGAGGCCTACTCAACCTATAACACCTCTGCTCAGAGATACACACTGGTTTCCATTTTCTTACCAGGCCAAGTTCAAGGCGTAGCTACTGGTATATAAAGCCCTAAAGGCTTGGAACCAGTTTACTTGTGGGATCACCGTATCCCTATTCGACCACTTTGTCTGTGAAACTGGCGCTGTTCCACATACCACATAATACTCATTCTGCAGTTGTAAAAAATCAACCTTTTAGTGCAGCTGTGCCTACACTTTGGAACTCACTGCCTATTGATATCAGGCAGGTGCCTTCGCTGCAGTCTTTTTGGCAACTGCTTAAAACATTTTCCTTTAGGCATGGCTATCCAGACATTTAGATGCTTACATTCCCACCCCCACCCACTTTCACTGTTAATTATCTTTAAATGCTTTAAGTGTTGTTGTTTTTTGTTGAATTTTAATATTACTTGTAAACTGCTTGGGTGTGTTATTACAATCAAGTGGTGTATACATTTTGTAAAATAAATAAATACTACCAAGTACATTTCTTACACAGTTCAAGGTGTTGTAATTTAGACATGTATGTGATTTCCTATGAATGTGTCTGTTTTCATAATGGAACACCAAGGCCCAGCTGCTTATAAAAATCTATTTCTCAGAGATTAAAAATACAAAAATTAAATAATCATACAAGTTACCGTATATAAAAATTTCTCATATTAAAATGCACCATACGAACATTCTGATTTAAACAATCTTATCTATGCACTCCTGTCCCAGTCTTCAACACAGTTTTGACCACATAAATAGACTATTATACATGTGTATCAATTGTACACACCCAAACTCTACTTTAAAAAAAAAAGGATTTTAAAATACTTGTGTTAATCTGCCCTTTCAGCCTCCTCCTGTGCATGTTTTCTTGGATATATGTCCCACTGAGCTTAATGGAGCTTACTTGGAGTTTAATGGTGCATAGAATTAGCATGTCTATTCTGTAGCATCGTGAACAGCTTCATAGATTAATGATATGCATGAGTTCGAGAAATCCATGCAGTATTTCTTCTTGTATTGGTACCACATAATTAGGAGCTAAAGTGGAAGTTAATCTCCTTTGTGGGGAGATAACCTGTTCTTATGATGTGGGGGAAGGTGTGTCTTTTTCTACCTTCTAAACAAGGCACATCTCTTACAAACACATTTATTTATTACAGTTATAATATGCAGTGCTTTTTTTCTTAAAAAAAATGTTTAGGGGTACTCTCATTTTCCTACTCATATTGAAATTCTGCCCCTCATTGAGGCTAAACTTAGATTCACAAAATGTTTAGGGGTATGCGTACCCCCCCGGGGGGGGAAGCACTGATAATATGTTACAATATAAAACTGAGGTAAGAACGTTCTTTTTCAAGAACGGAACTCAAAGCAGCATTCAAAGCGGGATTCCTAGATTCCAGGCACAGAAACTACACATGTTGAACTTCTGCAAAATTGTTGCATTGTGTATGAGTCAGTTACAATCTAGAAAAGTGATCAGGAATTATCAATTTATTCAGCTAGGAATGGAGAAGGAAGAGCTTACTTTTTATCCCTGAATTGCACCGAGCCATTGAGTTAATTAAGACTGTAGCTTAAGCACTACTGGGGAAGTAAGGCCCATTCAATGCAGTGGGTGTTTATTCTGAGTAAACATGCGTTGGTTTGTGTGTTGCCCTCATTAGAAGGCCCCTGATTCTTTGGATGTCATGGAATGTAATGGAGTTGTCTATCACAGAGATACGAGTTAATTATGTAAACATTAGAAGAATTCACCGAGTTATAAAATAGGTTTATAAAGTTCATAGCAGACAACAACAGCCCAAAATGTTCCATTAATTGCAGAATGTCCCCGTTTCCCCTCCCCTAACGGCACACAAATGTCACAACAAATGTTGCAAACAGAATAGGCACTAAATCTGAAATCTCAGCTCATGCAAGAAACCCAATTGTCCTTAATGAATCCATTAATCTGCTGCAGATTTTTCAGAATAGCACATGTCGTAACACCTGACTGCATGTGGCATTAAGTAAATCTCTACAATGGAGCTCTGTTGTGCTATTTGGCTGGCTCATTGCCCATGTTTACTGCCCATTTTGTTTAATATTGCAATACAATGTAAAAAAAGAATCCCATCTTAGGCTGGTTATATTTGACACCTGAATAAGAAAGTTGTGATCAAGTCAATTGCAAAATAGAATACCAGAGGAAGTGGCATTTATATGTTCATGTGGATATAGTACCGAGGCAACAGAGCAAATTGAACAGATTACACACAGCAGGTTTCAGTGCCTAATGGGCATCTTATGAGCACAACCAGCCAAAGTTAACCGTTTTCAAGTTCCACTGATTTCAATGGGCAAGTTAAACATGTATGAAAAACTCTTCCATTAAATTCAATGGACCCAGCAAGTGATTGAATAGCCTAGTTTGTGCCTGAAGTGTCCTATTCAGTTACAACAGTGCCATATTTATTACTAGACATAACAGATACAATTTTGTTACGAGTTCTTCAAATGCATGCCTAATTTTATTTTATTTTTTTCTCCAATTTTCTCATTTTGAAAATGTGTCTCTCTTTAATAGTACAACATTTAAAAAGGGAAGGATAGAATTCTTCACAAATGTTTGGTGCAGCTATGGCCACACTTTGCTCTTAAAGCCGGGCCTCTAAACTGGCGGCTGCTTCTCCTCCATGAAGCTCACTGTGTGACTAAAATAATAAATTGAGTAGGGTTTATATAAATGGCTGCCTTTCTATCATAGGAATACAGAAAAAAACCTGGAACACAGCAGCACACGATTGTGTGAATTACAGGGAAATGTAACTAGGAGCCACACATACATCTCATTACATTGAGCATGGTTAAACTGTTCCCAGACTGCATTTTTTCCTGATTGCACATCGAAGATGGCATGTCTCCCCCAAATCCTCACACATAGAATACAAGCATGCCAGGGAGAAGTCCAACCTAGCAAACCAATTCCCACATCCATTTCAAAATTAGGAGATGTAGCAGTTCTCTATTTCGAAAGTAATTGGCTCTATGTACCCAGATACAAAAGTAAACTTAAAATCAACTCTGAGAGAAATTTGAAAAGTTTAATCGACATTCTGGAAGAGGCTGAGGTACTGTATTTCACCGCATAATGGTCACACTCCATTTCTTCAGTCCCTAAAATTGGCCCCACAGCATTCAGGGGGTTTCTGAGCACCAAGGGAAGACCTCAAGGGCACCTTTGCTGCCATGTTGGTACAGGATGTTGAAGCAAGGGAGGGGGTAACAGGGAGGGGTTGCGACAACTGTAGACCTCCAGTGGAACAATAAGCCCTACTGAAGCTTCAAAAGGTAAAGGGACCCCTGACCATTAGGTCCAGTCGTGGATGACTCTAGGGTTGCATGCTCATCTCGCTCTATAGGCCGAGGGAGATGGCGTTTGTCCGCAGACAGCTTCCGGGTCATGTGGCCAGCATGACTAAGCCACTTCTGGCGAACCAGAGCAGTGCACGGAAACGCCGTTTACCTTCCCGCCAGAGCGGTACCTATTTATCTACTTGCACTTTGACGTGCTTTCGAACTGCTAGGTTGGCAGGAGCAGGGACCGAGCAACGGGAGCTCACCCCGTCGTGGGTATTTGAACCGCCGACCTTCTGATCGGCAAGCCCTAGGCTCTGTGGTTTAACCCACAGCACCACCTGTGTCCCTGAAGCTTAGATACTGATAAAAAAAGTATGCTTGAGTCAATGTCCATTGGTGCCAGAGAACATCCAAGTCTCAGTTTGGGCTGTAAACCCACCAGCTCCCCTTGCCTAGGGTAAGTTTGGCAAATGAGATATAGAAGGGCAGCAGGGTGGGTTTGTGGCCCAGATACTAGTAATAATCAGGAGAGGAGATATGGATAGACATGAGCGGTAAGACAGGTGTATTGAAGAAGGGGGAAGGCTATCAAGGAAACCATGGGGTTAAGTGGAAGAGAGGCAAGGGAATAAAAGCACTAGACCAGGTGAAATAGGAAAAACAGCAACAGAAGAAAGCATCTTTGAAATAATACTCCCACTTAAATAATACATAAAAGCAATTTCTGCAGTTCACCAATGTGACACCTGTGAAAGACTTGCTGTTCTTTGGCAACTCCTGTGCTTTTCAGCGGAGCTTGTCCATGTAGGAGTTCTTAGCAGATTCTTCTCAGTGTAAACTTTCCCCTACAGAAATAATAGGAGATATTCATGAGAAACTGGGAGTAGAGGCTAAAAAGAGCAAAATGGTAAGGACACGGTTCGAAGGCTTCAGATCCTCCTACATTCTGCTTGTCAACAAGACCGAGGCAGCTCTGAAGAGTTATGTAGTGTTGTTTTTAAGATAATAGTCTCCCCACACATTCAGTTCTCAACAAAGTATTGAAAAACAAAAGTAGTGCCATATGTTGCATCTACAGGGAGTGATTATTTTAATGTGCCAGTCAGGTAGTGTATAATTGCTCCGTTCAGAAATGGTGTTGAGTCACAGAACACTGACACCAGCACATTTCCTGCAATTAGTGCTCTGCATTCATTTTCCGCCAGGTGGAGAAGGGAGGTAGGGGGAAATATACACAAATTTGTTGTGCGGCATCGATTCTAAACCGCCAGAGTGTTTATGTTTCAGAAAGAAACTGTTTAAAGATATACTGCTTTCCAAAAAGGCAGGCAAATGGCTTTATTAGCAATGGGGATTTGCAGTCATACCTCTCAGCAAGCCCTCATTAGTCTTGAATTTATTGCTTTCCTACCCAATGGGGCTGGTGGCTTTGGCCTTTTATAAATGATTCACATCAGAAATGCTGAATCATGCCACCAAGGGTACCAAATAAATGGATTAGCCTGAATTCACTTCCCACTGTTACTGCATGTGGAGATTATATATATATATATATATATATATATATATATATATATATATATATATATCCATCCGTAGGATCTTATCTGTGTCCCTTATGCTAGTTTTTAGTAGATTTCTATAATAATAGCTCCCTTGTCACAGTAGGATGCAATCTGACTGGCCTAAGGTTGCCAAATGTTCTTTATATTTTGAGATATCCCCTATTCCAGAACTTCACAGATGAGCAGAACATAATGGATGTCCCTTATCAGAGAATCTTGTCATTTCATACTTCTTGGAATAGACACCAAAGCTCTTTGATGTCTTGGGCTGCTTGCTTCTCTTTGGCCAGCTTTAAATCAGTGTAATTGTTTGTCAGTGGTCTGGCATTTCCTTGCAGCTTAGCCTCAATGCTAGGCAGTGGCCTCTTTTAAATGTGCATACATTGGACAAGTTCTCTGAGTCTTGACAAAATTACATGAACATGAATGGGGTTTTAATTGGTCAGCATGACTCAGATAATGATCCTGCACGGACTTGCACAGGTGAGATTTATTTCCTATTAAGCAGGCATAGGATCTGGCTGACTGTTCTATTCCTTTACTTTAAATGGGCTTAATCCATGAGTAATTTGAGAGCTGTGACATTAAAATGTTTGTTGGTTTGTTTATAAGATTTCTACCCCACTCTTCAAGCCCCCAGAAAGTATTTCTAAATGATAACAAAACAATTCATCAAAAAGCAGGGAGCTTCTAGGCTCTTACTGTTTTGCAGATGAGATTCAAGCAGGTTGCACAATTAAAGTATATTTATAAACAATGAATAAACTCACTCAACACACCTCTTGCTCCTCTGGCCTGGAATCAGTGTCTGAGGTGAGGGCATGGAATCCATTTTGAAACTCCAGTGACACAGTATGGCTCCTGACAGTCCTTCTTTGTGCCATGTTCCTCCAGGAGCTTGTCTCCAGCAATGGGTGATTTCCCTCTTCCATAAGGGCACCCCACCTGCATTGCTTTTCCAGGATAGTCCTCTCTTCTCTATTGAGAAATTCCTCTTCTTGCCCAGTAGCTCAAAGTGTGGACAGGTGGGCCTCAAGTTGCTGTACCTTTTCTTCCAGCAAGGCAACCAGCTTGCACTTGCTACAGGTGTAGTTCTGCATGTTCGCAGGCAGGAAGAGAAACATGGCATGGGTGTTGCAGTCACTGCAGCAGCTCCCTCACCGTCCATGTCTCTTGGCCCTAGGCACACCATGAGACAGCACTCTGGGCCTCCTCTTCTAACTCCCCTGCTAGATGCCCTCAAAAACACCCCTGTTTACAAGTCCTATTCATGAGCTCCTGGTCACGAGCTCCCAGAGGCTGCAAACAGCTAAATAAAACTGCTGTTGGCTGCTAACTCCTTCCCTGTGACATGATGCCATATAAATTCCCCACAAACAAACCAGTACAATTGCTCAATAAACATCTGGTGTATAACCTCTCCACAAACTTTGTTCAACTATGTCAGGATGAATGCTTCATAAACAGATCACCTGGGAGCTAGCCTAGCATCATATCAGGATTAAATTAGCAACCAGAACAGAGCAGATAATCTTCATTGCTGAAACTGATGAGTGAGTCCTACCGCTTTAGCTTTGCCTCTAATTAGACATTAGAGTCTAATGTCTAATAATTTCTCAATAGTTCATCTCTGTTGGCATTATGGGGGGGGGAATTCACACAGCACTATTAGGTATATTACAGTGACTTTGGAATCCACTAACCCAGGCATCCCCAAACTCGGCCCTCCAGATGTTTTGGGACTACAACTCCCACGATCCCTAGCTAAGAGGACCAGTGGTCAGGGATGATGGGAATTGTAGTGAGTTTGCCTATGCCTGCACCAACCAGTAGTTCAAGTAAACTATATCCTCATTAAGATCAAGAATTTGGGGAAAGTTATCTTGTAATGTATAACCATGGTTTGTACTTGAAAACAATCCTACCACCACCACTGATGGTTTCAGGTGGAGTTAGTATGGCATGTGAGTGCCTTTCTGCTGGCAGAGAGAAGTGCACCTGGGGGGTGGGAGCTTCGCCATGGTGGAGGTCCCAGCTGTGCCCTAGCAGGTAAAAGATACTACCAGCAGTTATGTTTACTCAGAAACAAACCCTGTAGTATTTAATGAAAATTTCTGTGAAGTAAGTTTTCATAGGATTGCAAGCTTGGCATCATGTGTGTCCTCTCCTGAATGTGTTCACGCACTCACTTATTCATACTGGACCCATAAATGGCTGGCATTGGTAAAAAATTCCTCTCCTCGTATGGACAACAAAACATATCTCGATGAGATATCGAGGAAGAGGCAAAAATCTAAGGGTTTGTTTACATAATCAGTTAAACTTGAATAACGTCTCCTTACTTCAACTTCTGATTTGATTGCAGATTCAGAGGATGAATCAAAAGCTGAAAAGAGTTAAACGAAAGCCAGTAACCTGCTAAAATCAAAGACTTGCTTTCTGACTAGAGATGAGATAATGAGAGGACATTCTAAATCAGTGATGGCTAACCTTGACACACCAGATGTTTTGGAACTACAACTCCCATCATCCCTAGCTAACAGGATCAGTGGTCAGGGATGATGAGAGTTGTAGTCCCAAAACATCTGGAGTGTCAAGGTTAGCCATCACTGTTCTAAATGCTTTCTTCTCTACACCCCTATCCCACCCTATGAATGTTCTGTCCCTTCAGTGATGTGTAGGGCAGCTATGGTAGTTTCATGGTTTACTCTTGCAAGACAACAATCCATCTCTGTTGTGCAAGTACATCGAAAGTGGCTCTGGTCTATGATCACTATTAAGCATCTTTCCCACTCTCTGGATGGTTAGGGAAATTATCAGCCTTGGTTTAATTTACCATGATGGGCCAAAGGAAGGGCTTAGCACAGACTACCATGCAGCTCCCTCTATAATCAGCGATTGGCTATTATTATTATTTAATAAATATATATACCACCCTTCATCCAAAGATCACAGAGTGGTTCAGAACATAAAAATACAAAACAAGAACCCATAATACCTAATGAAAACAAGAATAAAAACAAACCAATACCCCCCTCCCACAAACACATATAAAAGGCCGTAGAACAGAGCTTTCCAAACTGCAAGTTCCAAGGATCTCAGAGCAGGACTTTTAGTGTGGCTGCCCCAGCTCTGTTGAATACCATTCGTGACAAGAAACAACAGGAGACAACTATTTGGACTTTCCAGAAAAAATAGAAGACATTTTTGTTCTGACAGGCTTTCCCAAGCAGCATAAATAGGCCTTTGCCACAAGTGTCTGCTTGTTAAGAGTTTTAGTATTGTTTTAAATGTATTTGTTGCTTTTCTGTTTTTAACTGTTTATAATTATTGTATGTGTAAATTGCCTCGAGAGAAAGTGCTTTAGAAGGCGATTAATAAGTCAGCAACAATAGTAATCATGAAAATAAAACTGCAATATGATTTATTTGGCAGGAACCAGTGGCTGGGCCAGACTCTGGGAGAAATACGGTTCTCGCCTGCCTCTGAATGATCTCTGCTTGTATGTTTCATCTGCTCACATTGAAGAGATACTTGATGGGGCCGGTCTAAAGTACAAGTCCTATGAGCTTCCATCTCATATGGACATAAGTGATTGCTTCACTGATGGAAACAGAAATGGGGAGTTGCTGCTTGATTTTTTGACCGAAACCTGTAATTTTAGTAAAACTGCCCCCACTGACTTAAAAAATGAAATTATCAGAGACCTTAAAAAGCTTGAATACAGTGAAAAGAGGGGTGACAAGTATTTTTTTAATAACAATCTGAGTGCAATAGTGATTGAACCCTAAATGTGTTCAGCTGTGAAGCAGCCACTCAGTTGAATATTTATTATTTGTTAAATACTTTATTAGTTTGGTAAGTATGTGATGCTTGAGTCAAATACACATATATCCACAGAATCTAACTTTTTTGCCACTGTTACAGCTGCTTAACAATATTGTTAGGTGTTTACAATGCTACATATTAAGACTTTGCTAACAGATTAAAACATAGCTTGCAGAGTTGTACATCATTATCCTTGCAGTGGTTCTGTTGTTGGCTATCGTGTGCTGAGATCATTAATCAAAAATTGAAAAATTGCAGGCCTGTGTGCCTCTTGATTGATGGAAAAGGTGTTGTAATGACCTTGAAA
Source organism: Darevskia mixta (assembly GCA_034641385.1). Lineage (NCBI taxonomy): Eukaryota > Metazoa > Chordata > Lepidosauria > Squamata > Lacertidae > Darevskia > Darevskia mixta. The sequence continues at coordinate 15,232,807 of JAWWNH010000001.1, forward strand.
AGATGAATCCTTTATGAAGAAAATGTACAGAAAAAGGAAAAACATTTTTGAATAGAACTTTATAGCTGCCTTTACAGTTATTGCAGCACATATTTCAAATCTTTAAATTTTAGAGCCTACAGTCAGTTCTGCTCTTAGCTCTTTAATGTTTTTCTCTTTGGTTTAACGCTGTTTAAAAGGTAATATGTAGTGATAGGCTGGGGAGAAGAGGAGAAGAAGCTTAAGATGCAGGTTTAGAGATGGGAAGAACAGGTCAAATGGCTGGGCATTTGTGCCTGTTTAATGGTTCTGGTGGAAGTGGAAAAATCTAAGCGAAAGGGGACCTCCAGTCAAGGTCATTGTATTCAGCTCTGTTACTAATATCAGGAATATCCTGTGTTTGGTGAATCAGTGGCCCTGTGCATATATCTGCTACTGCATACATTATAAGATACCGGTACATGGGCATGCCTGCACACACATGCACCTACTGTCCCATCACACAGAACATTTAGAGCTTGCTACCACAGAGCCTAGGACTTGCCGATCAGAAGGTCGGTGGTTCGAATCCCCACGACGGGGTGAGCTCCCGTTGCTCGGTCCCAGCTCCTGCCCACCTAGCAGTTTGAAAACACGTCAAAGTGCAAGTAGATAAATAGGAACCGCTCTGGCAGGAAGGTAAACGGCGTTTCCGTGCGCTGCTCTGGTTCGCCAGAAGCGGCTTAGTCATGCTGGCCACATGACCCGGAAGCTGTACACTGGCTCCCTTGGCCAATAAAGTGAGATGAGCGCCGCAACCCCAGAGTCGTCCGCGACTGGGCCTAACAGTCAGGGGTCCCTTTACCTTTACCTAGAAGTGTGAACTGGTCTTTTTGAGAGGTGAACATGTTTGAGCTTCGCAGGCACTTCAGAGCAGGCACCAAGCACCTATGAATCCCCATTGGCACTGAGCCATGGAAGAGCAACAATGGTGGATGCCTACCCTAAGCTTCTTCCCTTATCATTCAGAAACGTCATCATTGACACAATGCAGGGGGATTATGAGAGTGAATAAGCTTGAAGAAAGAAGAAGAGCTGAAGCAGGGCTGGGGGGAGATTACGACCTTGCATGTAGAAGGTCCCTGCCATGTCAACTTCACATGTAGCAAGTGGGTGGCAAAGCCCCTCTCTCTGATGCTGGGCTAGATTGACAAATACGTGCAGCTAGTTTAGGGCAGCTTCCTATGTTCCTTGGTAGGGGATGGAGCAACTCTCCAATGAGGAATTGTTGCAGCGTTTTTAGCTTGGAAAAAAAAATGTAAGAGGTGACATGGTGGAAGTTTATAAAATCATGCATGGCATGGAAAAAATGGATAGAGAAAAGTGTTTCTGACCCTTTCATAACACTAGACCTCATGGGCATCTAGTTGAATGTTGAACGTTGCCCTGATGTAAAGTTCCCAAAGAAATGTGGAGCTACTTTTGCCACAGAATTACCCCAGTCAGTCCCCATGCATTTAGGACAAGGGATATGGCTTCAAAGTTGGAGCATTCATGTTCTGGACAGGCTTAAATCCTGGCATCTCCCCTGCAAATTATTACAGAAGACTCGGCCATGTGGTTGCTTCCCATCTCTCCATGTAACCCCGTGCACAAGTAGGGAGTATAAAAACAGAGAAAGGCAGAAGCCTCCTGTTTTGCTGTCTCACAGCCTCATCTTGTGCCTGATCAAGATTTGCATGCATTATTTTGCCGGCAACTTTAAAATCCTTCTAAAAGGGATTTTTAGACAGGATGGTGCCTTCTCCGTAGTCACCTGATTGACTAATGTAGGGTAGTTAAAAGCTACGGCTCATCTATTCCATTCCTCAAAATGAAACATACGTTGCTCAGATCACTGTAGCAAAAGGATGTGATTTAAGATGATCCCTTAGCAGTGACATTCACAGTTTTCGCACAGGCAAAATGACATTAGCGCTTCATGTCAGCTTCCCAAATGTCGGAAGGAGCGGATTAATGTATGAGCCAACATATACGTGTTTCTGAACAATCTGTGGTTTTTTAAGGTGTGCTCTGCATTTATGCCTTAGATATGTTGCTTTTTGTATTGATGATTACAATATGGACACAATTCCACAAGTCTGTGCTGAAATAAAATAAATAAAATACCTGTTTTTAAATGTTCTTTACTGTTCATTCTTCTGTGTTACACACTGATGGATGAGGCCAACTCTAACTCTAGCACAGATTTATCAGTGAGGATTTTTGAAAAGAGAAGAGAAGGTTATGAACTGTTTTGGGATTCTGCAAGGTATGTCCAGAGGCACAGAATGGAGACTCAGTGCTTGTATGATTCACCCCTAAAAATCTACACAGAAGGTATTTACATTTGTAGTTGACACACTTATTTTGCTATATTTTTTATGGTTACCAACAAAGATGAATGTATCGTCCAAAAGAACAATATTTTCAAATGAATTTTAGTACCTCTACAGAATTGGGTTCACAACTGAAAGGCCACATTGTTGTACAGTACTCGATTTAAAGCTGAAAGGGAGATTTTCTTCTCTATAGTTGATGTTAATGCACATCATGGTGTGTATTGCAAAACTTATTTGAGCTTGTTGGGTAAATCTGGTGCAGACAGGTATATACATCTCCCTTCGGCACTGATAGTAATGCACGATCAGTATAAATAAATCAAGTTTAGGGTTAACATTGGAACTGCAGGGTAATTCCTCGCTGGGTGGGTTTCAGGGCTGTGTGGGCTAATCCTGTCCCCACCACCTGCATATTTGGCCAGTATTTGAAGGAGCTCCTGGCACCTATTGATGTAAGCATGTCTAATTCCTCCACACACAGAAGACTTCCAATGTATTTGGAGCTCGTGAAGAATTCCCAATGGGGACATTGGGTATGAGGTTCGGATGCACACACTCCTCATTTTATTTCCCCACATGTTCTCTGAAAACCTGAAAGGGGTTAATCTCACCAGCATTTTTCCTCTGACTGCATCCTGGCCATTCAGGGAACTATCCAGATCCTTCCTTCCTTCCTTCCTTCCTTCCTTCCTTCCTTCCTTCCTTCCTTCCTTCCTTCCTTCCTTCCTTATTTATTTATATATTTATTTATTTATTTATAGTATTTATTCTCCAGGGAGCTCAAGGCATTCTACCTGGTTCTACCCCATATCATTTAGTCCCTGCAATAACCCTGGGAGGTAGGTTAGGCTGAGAGGCAGCAGCTGGCCCAAGGTCACCCAGTGAGCTTCATGGCTGCACAGGGATTTGAACCCTGGTCTCCCAGGTCCTTATCCGACACTCCAACCACTACACCACAATATTACAAGTCTAAAATCAGATCTAAGCCACCAATCAGGCATCCCTTGTGAGCAAATTCTCAGTGACAGACCCACTCAAAATAATCAAGTCAAGGCAAAGTCCTATCATCCATATCCCTCTTGGACTACAGTTAACTAAGATGTCATGATATCTGAAACGTATCTGTGTCCGAGATCCATGAACTGCAAACCTCTGGCCAACTTCTGTTAGCTACCAAGCTATTTACCTGGTCCCAGAGTCCCCAGTTGTGTCCAATAGCTTTCTCTCCATACTGGCTCTGTTGAGAACCCTTCAGCTGGTCAGGCTAAACGTTGATGTGCCATGTCTATTATTATTATTATTATTATTATTATTATTATTATTATTATTATTATTATTATTTGTATAATGACAACTAGTAAATTGAACAAATTGATTGACCTCTCAGATGTTATCATCGCTCCCTCCGCATTTCTTTCTTTTTAACAGCAGCACCCCTTTTATGCTGGTAGGTGGAGATGGGATTTTTATTTTCTTTTTCCGGGGGGGGGGGGATAATAAGTTGTAGGGCAGAATCTTCATTTTTAATAAAAGTATAAATGTTCAAATGAAAAGGATTAATATCTAATTTTACATCTTCATTTGCATGATGTGCCAAAATTATCTTAAATATTTGTTATGGATGAAACAGCTTTCCACCAATTTAGTCTCCTGCCCCCCTCCCAGTCTGGAGAATGTTAACATAAATTGTAGCATAAATCTTTGCCTTGTAGAGTAGCAGAAGGCGCATATAAAAACCCATATCTTTACTGCACATATTTCCCATTAACCATAATCTATTAGTAATTGAAGTTCATTACCAATTCTTGTAGGCTTTATTGCTATCATGCTGCATGACATACTGAACCTGGCTTGCATAACAAGAAGTCCTTGCTGGGAAATATCCTATTAACAATGACAGTGCATTTGTCATTGTGATAATAAACCCAAGAGCTGCCTGCAGATTATAAATTATTGTGGTGCCATTTGCAACGCTGTAGTTTAAAGTTTTGTCAGCCCTTCCATTTTAAGCCCCCTGTTTTTCAGTGAGTTATAACTCAGCCGTAAAAATCTGCAGCCTGCGAAAAATTTGGCTTACAAGGTCCTTGGCCCAAGAGGCTAAAAATAAGAATAAAAATTGAAAGGCTGGGTTCACTCCCAGTCAAATTATATACAAATAGAAGCCTAGTAATCAAATGGGAAGCTGTTTCTTTTGTATTTGCTTACCCTCCTAATTTATTCTCTTTTAAAACAGAGTATTTGATTAGTAGCTAAGTGCCACTATTGCAATGTAATGGCTAAGGGCCAGTGCAAATGTAATACTCCCGATCCTTTTGCAACAGTTAGGAGATTGGTAACTGGCCATGAAGCGGTGCAATTTATATGGGAAGGCCTGTAACTCAGTGGGCTTTGTGAACAGGTTCAATCCTCAACATCTCTGAGGTGGGCTGGGAGAGACCACTTTCTAAAAACCTGGAGATTCTCTGCTTGCCAGTGCAGGCAATACTGAGCTAGATGGACCAATAGACCATCTCAGTATATGACAGCGGTTCCCAATGTCCGTTTTTCAAGTTCTCCAATACACACACACACACACACACACACACACAAATTTGTATTGCCCTTAACAATGGCTAACGCTAAAGTGTTTCCATGTTAACCAGGGTTTACAGATTCATTTCAAATTCAGAGTGAGATCAGAACTCTGGTTAGCATTAATTGAGGTTAGGATTGGTGTAAACATAACCCTTAGCTCAAATAGCTATGGCTGTAACGGGGGTCGGGGGTGGGGGACAGCAAAGAGCAGGAAGAACACAACGTTGCACTCCTTTTAGGCACTTCTCCGCCTTTCCCCTCGACAACCAATAGGTTTGGGCCAGAGATTGGGAATGTTATAGCAGCAGGAACCTGAAATAATCCAGTAGGTGAAATAATCCAGTTCAAATCTTGTCCTTGTTATGAATTCTACCACCTCTCAGCCTCTGCACCATCACTGCCTCTCTGCGATACAAGATAGCAATGCTGGCCTACTTTGCAGGGTTCTTAGGAGGATTGCTGAGGCCATGGGATGCTGGAACATTCTAAAGTCTGAACATCAGAAAGTCACTGGTTTTAATATCACCTTTTCCATCAGCTTAGTGTGTAGTCTTATGCAAGCTTATTTATTTATTATTAGGTTTATATTCCACTTTACTGCCAAGGAACTCAAGGTGGCATACGTGATTCTCCTGGCATTCTTCATATTATCCTCACAGCAACCCTGTGAAGTGGGTTGTGACTGGCCCAAGGTCATCCAGTAAGCTTCATGGTTGAATGGGGGTTTGAACCCTGGTCTCCAGGTTGTAGTCTGACACCAACCAGTATAATTTCTCTCTCTCTCTCCCTGCCACGTACATTATGAGGATAATAATAATACATTATCCAATACAAGAATACAAGTGTAAAACAACTGTGTAAGGTGAGCCAGGATAGTTTCATAAATACAAGATTCTTAGGCACTTCTGAACTCATGAAGCTGGTTCTGATGTGACATTTAACAAGAATCAAAGAGTTTTGAATCTGTTGTGAGGGGCAGGAGATATTTCTGTATGTATTTGCTTCCTTTATTTTTCTCAGTGCAGAACAGCTATTAGTGTGGAATGGCAGAAAGTTGTTTCTAAAGCTATGTTGGTAATTTTGTTTATTCTTGACAATTTTGATTTTTAAACAAATATTATTTTAATTTTCTCGCCCATTTCTAGGAAGCCATTTAAATAACAAAATTAATACTTTCTCAGCCATCCATTTTCAATCCTGATTGAAAACTAGAAGTGTGTGTGTTGTAAGAAATTTCCTCACTGGCTATAATGGAATTATTTCTTGAGCTTATGTCTATAAAGTGCATTGACTCTCAAAATACAGCAGATGTTTTCACTAGTTGCATAATATATTTTTTCCCCAGCACATAATATGAGAAACTTGAATATATGTAGCATTTCTCATCTCCAATTGTCCCTGAACGCTTTGCAGTCTTTTAATGTGAAAACTGCTTCACTTTCTACTGAGGTGCTGAAATCTCAGGGGGGCCATCTAACACCTGCTTAATGGCCCCCAGCACCATTACCTAACAATTTATGGCAGGAAGTAGAACAGAAAAGAGTAGCTGAAAATGGAAAAAATTAGCAAAAGCAACTGTAATTATTTAGAGACTCAGGCTTTGCTGCTCGGAACGTATACTCTGGAAACAAAATGCTTATCTATCTCTCGGCAGGAGTTCCTGTTGGCTGAGGTATCTCCTGGTACCATGGACAGCATCTCCAGGATCATTTTCTGCCTTGCACTTTGGCAAAAAGCCTTATACTGTGTGCAGGTGAGCAGAAGATCAAAATGGCAGACTTTCTGCTTTTCAATAACTCTGCTGGATGGGGAACTTCAGCAGGTGTCAATTCTACTGCTACTGAAGGTCTAAGACAGGTTCAGTCAGTGTTCACAAACACAACTCATCCAATTAAGCCAGTGTTTCCCAAACTTGGGTCTCCAGCTGTTTTTGGACTACAACTCCAGCTAGCAGGAAAACAGACAAATAGACTAAGGAAGGAACTGAGGGCTGTGGTGGTGGTGGTGTCAGCTATGCTACTCTGCTACCACTTTACATGAGGGTGCTGCCGCACATGTGGAATCAGGAAATGCTAAACTGGAAAGGAAGAGAAGGGTAAACAAAGAGGGGAGGCATACGTGTGGGTCCTGAGCAACTACACAAATCACCCTATTTATAGTAAGTGATTAGGAGAAAAAGTATTATTTGTTTAGAGCATGCCATTGTAAATAGAACAGCTGAAATGTATTAAAACATGATTGCCGTGGGCATGTCCATGAGTTCTCCAGTATGAGAGAGCCTCACTAATAAGATTTTAATTGAAAAGGTTTGTGGATATGCATGATCTCTTCACACATCTTTCACTCATGCATCACGCCACTATTTTAAAAAAATGAAAACGATTCTGCGCTTCACCGTTTTGACTGAGAAATCCAGGAAATAAAGTATATTCACTGTACATCTGGTGTGCCTGGTGCTTTATGTGGGCCATCAAAAGAAATAAATGAACCTCACCCTACTCAACATTGGAATATTCTGGAACGTTGCCTATGAATAAGCGAAGGAAGTGATTCATGATCACATTCCGTGCTGGAGCATGGCCAGGAATGCTTTTTACCATCTCTGCTTGGTAAGAAGATTGAAATTATTTATTGTTTATTCAATCCTGTTCACCCTCATAGCTGCTTTTGTATCTTTTAGACTAGCCTACTAAAACATGCCCTACACCAGGCTGTGAAATAGCTATAGGCTGGAGGCACAGCTTCCATTCTGCATGCAGAAGGTGCAAGTCCTACCCCTGACTTCTCCAGGCAGGGCTGCAGGAGAGACTCCTGTCTGAAACCCTGAAGAGCCACTGGCAGTCAGTGTAGACAATACTGAGCTAGATGGACTAATGGTCTGGCTTTCAATGTGTGTTTAGGCTGGTTTGGAAGAATGCTGAGAAACCTTTTTAGTGGAGACAGTAGCACACTGGCTCCCAATAGAATTTGTGTCCATTGTGGCAGTACTCTATCACCCTCATTTGAGATTCTACCAGTTACCTTTGAAGGCAAGCCTTTACCTTGAAAGACAAGCTGGAGGCTATGCAACCTAGTTTATTTTTTATTTTGTGTGGATACTGAAATGAGGTTTATCTGAAAAATGTTTTTTTTAAAATAGTATTTTTACTTGTACTTGTCTGAAGATATACAAAAATTCATACCCATCACAAAGTATCTTTCTATAATACACTGAAATACTTAATCTAAAAAAGAACAACAAACACAAAAGGAATAGAAGGAAGGAAAAGCAAAGAAGAGAGAGAAGAAAGAAAGAAAGAAAGAAAGAAAGAAAGAAAGAAAGAAAGAAAGAAAGATTAAAAGACTTCTGGTTCTGTCATGCAGCTAAGTATAGTATTCAGTCATTAACATCCAACCATTTTATCTTCTATAAGCCAGTTTTTTTCAACCTTCAAATCCCAATATTACAAGTTCATTTTCTCTTTCACACAAAAAGTCCACAAGAAGTTTCCAGTCCTGAATGCCAATAATGATTTTTCTCTAATTAAACATGTTAACTTTGCCATCTCAGCCAAGTCCAACCTTATTTGAAAAATGCTGTTGCTCAAGTCAAGTGAATAACTAACATTGACATTAAACAGAAATCATTTGTACCCCACTGCTCTGCTGATATATTGTTTTGTTCATATATTCCTGGACTTGATGCCCACATAGTCTGTCACCTATCACAGCACAACAAAGATCAGACTTCACCTCCAACTGCTTGACAACACCTCTGCATGGGCTCACAGGAGCTGTTGGGAGTTGTGATCCATAACATATGGAGGGCACAAGGTTGGGGATGGGTGACATACCGTAGATAGTACTTCCTGTTTTGTGTGGGTTTCTCTGGATAGTTGCCTTTTCAGGCTGTCAGGCTAAACTGACACTTATTTCACTCTCCTGAATTGTCTAACCACCTGTAGACAAATTTATCATGTGATTGCATTCTCTGGGTGCCACTGGTCTCCCTGAGTGAGATGACGAGCGTTGACACAAACAATGAAGGACTCATGTAGAAACCAGATGAGGCAAACCAAGCCATCTTGTGCACAACCCAGAAAGGAATATCCCAAATTGCCTCTATTGGACTTCTATTTTGGACACTGCTCCCATAAATACCTCAGCCCTAAGACAAATTTGCCTACCAGTTGTCAGACAATTCAGGAGAGAGTGAAATACTGTTATAATGAAACAAAGGGACACAGATGCTATGGCTCACTGTTCAAACGTCTTATTGATGTGTGAGGTCATTTTGGATTTCCAGGCCAACTAGCATAAAAGCTCACATCAAACCAACTACAATCTATTGAGATCCCATCTGCACATACCAAGCCTTCCAATATTGGCTAATTACTCTACTCTGCACTGTTGAGCCAGTTACAGTACTCCAGAAAAAAATCTATAAATACATTGATGCACTCTAAAAAGAAAATGCATTAACCAATTCAATTGCTGGTTATTAAAAGAGAGCAGCCCCTCTCAGCATATAAACCTCAGATGTAACTATAATCTCAGTTAGGTTACCTTCATTCTGTAGGAGTATTTCCTGAGAACAAATCAATGTGCTTGAAGGTTTATTGTGGGGTTTTTTTTTCCTTTAAAAGAAAATCAATCCTCCTGCACTTATTGCAGAGGTTGTGAAATGGTATAATGTGATCACGTCTCCATGATGTTTGGGGTTTTCTTAATAATGAAAAACCAACAGATTTCTGTTTCTTCCTTACCCATGTTTGGGGCATAAGAATTTATCGGTTACTTTGATGGCTCAGCTAAGGTCTATGACAGGGGTGGTGAGCCTGTGACTGTATAAATGTTGTTGGACTCCAACTCCCATCAACCCCAGCCAGCATAGGATGATGGGAGTTGTTGAGCACACTTGGTGTATCAGCTTCTAACTAGATACTTCTGAAAGCTCACAAGCAAGGGATGGTTGTTTTGTCCTTTTTTCTTTTATTTTGTCTGCAGCATTTGGACATCAAAGATATACTGCCTCTAAACATTGAGCTTGGCTTCAGGTCAGCTGCCATGACTAACCACTGGAGGACAGGAAATAGCATTCTGCCGGTGGGTTCTTCACTGCAAGATCCAAATGGATTTCCACTACAAACATAATATTTTGAATAAGCAGTCCTTCTATGAGAGTTATTTCAGAAGGAGATTTAGGAAACCTTACTTCTTCGTGAGATCTAGAGCATCACAATATATAAATTTATACAGTATTTAGTTTAGATGTGCTCCAAGGAACAGTCCCTTGTTCAATTTTTGCAATAGGTGTTTGCTCTGAAGTATGATGATGCATATAAACTGATCATCCCCAGACTTTTAATTGCTCCTCCTTTTCAAGTGAATTTTAGAATATTTCTCTTCAATCTGATAATTGCTATTATTACCCAACAGCCTTTTTTGAAATTCACATCCCTTATTGGCTTTTGCCCATTAGAGGCCTTTGTCTAATGTCAAGAGGGAGAAAAACTTTTGCAGGGTAAGCTCATCATTTTGTCAGTGTTCTCTGAGTCTACCCTTTGTTTTCTCTTTCCTTTCATCTTGCTCAAAATAGATGAGTCACAAGGAAATTATAATTAGTTTTGATGACAGGGCTTAATTAATATATGGTTGGCAATAGGTATGTAAAGAAAGCAATCAGGAAGACTGATTAGCCCCATTGAATATTTCCTTTTTGACAACCAGGATCCAAACTACATTTAATTCTAGGTAAATCAAGCTTACTAGTGGCCCAAAAAAGTTAGGTACGGTATGTTGACTTTACCAAGTACTTTAAAAGCCTCTTTACAAAAAAGAAAGAAGAAAGGAATAAACGAAAATAAGAAATCTGGGCTTGGCATGTCAAATGTTGTACAAGCGTCAGGCAGATGCTGTTTGTACTGATGACAAGCAACTCTAGATCTGCAATGGGGAACCTTTTCAAGTTTGAGGGCTACATGCTTTTCTAGGCAACCTTCCAGGGGCCACTGATCACACAGAGCCAGAAGCAAGAGAGGATGGACAAGAAAGGTTTGCATAGTAGACTTCCTTCTATAAACAAATCCCTCTCTGTTTTCCAGCCAGCCAAGTAAAAACCATTGTAGGAGTTCAAGGGTCAGTGAGGGGGTGTGGCTTGGTGAGAAGGGGTGTGGCCCAGGATGGGTGTGGAATGGGAATAGTCCTGAGGCCAAGACAGAGAGGTCTGGAAGGTGGAGATGGCCAGGAAAGAAATCTTTCTAATGGTGGCATCTCATCAATAGAATGCCGTCCTTAGAAAGGCTTGCCCAGTACTAAACGTAGTGACTTACCTGTAGCTGATGCAATAAACAACCATCTATTTACCCTAACCCTATTTCTCTGCTGATATTGCTATTTTGTTTTACCTGCTGGTTTTTCTATCTGATGATGTAATGTTGTTTGTTTGTTTCTTCTTTGAAACCTTTCGTGCTGCCTTGGAATTAAATCGGTTAATCAGTACAATACTGTCCTGGACAGATTAAAGATACTGTAATACCTATAGTAATAAAGTGTAGAAATGTATGCCTATTCTTTTGCAAAATGGCAAATGGTAAGGACACCCGGTCAAATAACTTTTAGGCTGCCATTGTATCCTTTTAATTAAGGCTGGAATGGACCATACATTACTTGGTAAACACCTTCTGTGTCTAGTTTTTGCTAATAGAGGTTTCTCTTATGGCCCAGCTGCTATCAGCCATATGGCCAGTTTTTAAAGTGTTGCCCTGCTGCACATATGTAAATCTGCAGGAAGGTTCAAAGTCAGTGGCACAATCTCTGCAGAAGGATGCAGGATGGGAAGGAGTTAACACTGTTACTCCGACCATTTGCTGTTGGATGCACTCTCCTTTTTGGCCCCAGTGAACTCATTTCGGCTGCCTTATTTGCTATATGCAGAGCGGCCAAAACAAGTCCATACAAGCTAAACAGCTGAGAACAGATGAAAATAGAGCTAATAATACAGTCATTAGGAAGGGAGCCAATGTGGAAATTGCAGATGTCCATTTATGAAAGCAAAAGTTTAAAATGGAGAGGGGAAGCCAAGGGAAGGAGATAAGTGAAAGGTACAGACTGTACCTTGGGAGTTTCTTTGCAGCTTGCATCATTTTCAGTGACTGGGCAAATCAAATGGAGATCCTATAAAGCAATAGAGGAAGAATTTAGAGGTGCTCAGAGATTACATTCAGGTTTATAATCTTCCTTCCTGTGTATGCTAATAGTTGAGCTGTATACTTGCACAGTTATACCCATGTAACATTTGACAAGTATGCAGACTGCTTACACACAATAGTTTAGATCAGGCATAGGCAACCTTCGGCCCTCCAGATGTTTTGGACTACAATTCCCATCATCCCTGACCACTGGTCCTGTTAGCTAGGGATCATTGGAGTTGTAGGCCAAAACATCTGGAGGGCCAAAGGTTGCCTATGCCTGGTTTAGATGTACAAATGAACACATGTACACTCTTTCACGCAAACACTTGTGTGTGTGTAGAGAGAGAGTTTAAACCTCTGCCCAGTGTAACCAGTGAACAAGCCTCTTAGGGTGGCTGCTAAGTGGCTGTTCATTTGTTAGACAGGTTGCTGTTTAATAGTCCAAGATGGTCAGTACAGTTATCTCATACATGGCAGCTACATGCTAGGAAACATTTTCGTGACAGGTGAGGAATTTCTGTGTTTTAATGGTATATCCATCAGAGTTTGGAAGAAATGACCCATTCCCCCCAGCTGTGTGTGCCTGCATACATGCACAGAGATGTGTGCATGTGTAAAAGGTGGCAGTTAATTTGGCGGTGGTGGGGGTGGAGAGAGACAGCTTTAGATTCTTCTCATGCTAAAGAAAATGTCTTTCCCCTTTTTTCTGCTCCCCTTATTTTGACTTAGTTGCTTCAATGAAGGGGGTTGTGCTGCTTTGGGGGCTTCACAAAATAAAGTCTTGGTTTCAAAAAGTAACCTTGTCCAGCTGCACTGGTACCGGTAGTACTAAAACCTAGCAGCACCATCGACAGGCATATATTTTACACGTCCAATGACAAACATGACAGTCATCTACTTAAGAATTTGCTGTGTTGTTGTGTCCCGTAGGCCTGAGGCACTACTTGTAAAGATGAACTATTTACTGTTGACTTATTGATTGTTCTTATACTTTGCCCTTTCTCCTGACAGAGCCCAGGACAGCTAACAACATTTTAAAAACACAATACAAATATCATATATATATATATATATATATATATATATATATATATATATATATATATATATATATATATACACACACATATATACAGTAACCTTTAAAACAATGCAGGGGATAACAAAATCTCTGTGTCACCCAGTGAATTTCATGACTGAGTAGGGATTTGAACTCAAGCCTCCCAGGTCCTAGTCCAACACTTTAACCAATACACCACGCCGACACACTGACGCTTTTAAAGACTGGTGTAATATAACCTCATCTTGCTGTTTTCAGGTTGGCTATGAGCGGGTGCTACCCTTGGGCAGAGTGAGGCAGCTGTCTCAGGCCGCTGGTTTTGATCATCATGAAAGGGCAGCAAATGCTTATTTATTTAACTTATTGTTCTTATTGCCAGGGAGAGACTGCCTCAGGTCCAAAAGTAACTTGGCTGGCCTTGGGTACTCGGCACCATCACATGGGTAGGTATTTGACTCTCTGCCTCAGGCAGCAAAATGTCTTAGGCTAGCCCTGCATCCGCTGGTGGGTTGCAATATATCCCTGCAACCACATAGCTTCACTTGTTCCTTTGAAGTCAGGTGTGGGCAAGCTTTGGTCCTCTAGATGTTGTTGAACTACAATTCCCATCAGCACAAGCAAGCATGGCCAATGGGATGGTGATAATTGTAGTTCAGCAACATGTGGCTGAATATCAGTGATAACATTCCTGGGCTTTAGAGACAGACTCCGGGACAGATTTTTTACTTATTGCTATCTCAAAGGTAGGAGTACTGAAAACAAGGATGCCTCCACAATTAATGTCATGTTGTTATTATTATTTTTTAAAATCACAAGTGACGTGACAAACATGGCTTGATAGTTGGTGAATGGCCCAGCTTTTTGTAGAAGGGGTGTCCAAAGCCACCCCTTGGCCTCAGGTGGCATTTGGCTTGTTATCTAGTGGTTAGTGAGTACCTCTGGTAATATATTGAGCTTATGGTCAGCCACATGGAATAGTTCCATGTGGAGTAGATAATGCAGATTTTGGACATGTGAGTGTAGGGTGTGTACGCATGAATCCTTTGAAATACACAGGGCTCATTTTTCCACCGTGGGCCTTTGTCCACAGCAGTTTGCAATTGTACACACCTTTTTAATTGTGTTTTAATTGTGTTGTGCTGAATCTTGATTCAGCTCATTTTATTTGTTTATATAGGGCTTTTTACCAGCATCTGTAACATGTGTCTTTTGATGCAATGGCCTGTAGGCTACGCAAATAAAGTTTGTTGTCTTGTAATCTGCACCTTTGTGCAAGAATGTCATCTGAAGCAAAAACTACTATTTGTGTGGTCAGCACACACAAGTGAGCATATTTTCAAACTAGTGTGTAATGCTGTTCTCTATTCCCCGCCTCTCAATTAGCGATTCCACACACTTAGCTTTAAAATAAAAGAAGTCTTTTGAAAGGGGTGGGCTGGTGGGCTTGAAAACTGGTGTGTTGATATACTGATATACAGAGGATATTCATCAGGCGCTAAGTTACTGTACTGCTTCCTATTTTGCCTGTTTCATTCACAGACAAATTAAACACAGAGAGCGGGTGTTGTACAGCCCTGCAATGTCCGTAGGCCTGACCCAATATAGGAGGCAATCTGAGAAGGTGCTCTGTTTATTCAGCAAGCGCTAGATAGATGCATTCTCAGCACAAAACAGATTCCAGCCTTTCCAGGAAAATATGCATTAGACTGGCAAATAGTGTGAGACAGGGACAATATGGGTATGATGTCTTGTGTACAACACCCCAAAAAGGTGCCTGCACCCAGCACTTAGTGCACATGCAGTGTACACACGCCCATAGGCAGAGGTGAAGTTAAGTCTCCAAAGAGAAGCTAATTTCTCTGCTAAAGTGAAAAGCAAAAAAGAGGGTGACTCTATTTTAATAAGAAGTTTTATGTAAAATACTAAATAATCCTGAGTCTTTCAATAATAAAAAACATTTTGCTAAAATAAATAAAAATAAAATAGAAAACACTGTGTTGAAAATGAGACTAAGCTATGCTTTAGATATATTGACTAGACAGCTTTATCTCAGCTTCTGTTTCTTTCAGATTTCTCAGGTGGATTCTATAAACTCCTTGGGGTGCTTAAGGCCTTAAAAAAATCTAATTTCTTAATCACATGTTCTGAATTATTATGATTTCCTTCAATATTTCCCCTGCCCCTGGGGAAATAGACTCTAAGCTTGTTTCTGGCATCTGCCTTCTTTAATTCCTTGTGTACACTTTGCCAGACAATTTATGCAATATTTTAGAAATGTCCAGTGCTTAAATGATTTTTGCTTGCCTTATTCTGTCTTAGTTGGGAGAAAGCCTCGGGCATTTTTTTTTCTTAAAGGGGCAGTTTCATCTAAATGCCATTTCTGATATTGGTTTAATCATAGATGGACAAGCACAGCTTATATACAAATTCCAAATAAACTGCAAAAACATGAGGAACTATTCTAGAATTATTATTTTTAATAGGACACTGTCACAGACAATAGGTTAAATTATAATTAAATTTACAAAATGTTTAAGAAGATATCTTATCTTTGTTTCCCCTTATATCCTGCCTAACTGCCTTCCTTCTTTTCTAACAGTTAAGAGAATACACTGTAGTAACAAATGTGTGGCCTTTGTCCCAAGTTTGCTCCAAATCCTAAAGCACTTTTATGCCACTGCGTCCATTTCAAACGGGCAATTTCCTATAAGTGTAGCACAAAAATGCAGTTCTCTGTAGCCTGATACCACTTCCCCTCCCCCTGTGGAGAGAAAAGCCTTACCTTGGGAAAGGAGAAGGTGGCAAAGGACTCCATGGTACAAAGGAGAAACAGACCCTCCAAGTGTCCCCATTTTTCTGGGATACCCCTGATTTATAGAAGCTGTCCCAGTTTCTGATTTGATCCCAGAATGTCCCACTTTTCCTTAGGATGTCCCTATTTTCATTGGAGAAATGTTGGAGTGTACAGAGTTATCCGACCCCCTAGCCATCTGAAGGCAATCCTGTATAGGGCAGTTAAAAAAAAAAGTTTAATGTTTTATTAAACTCAGAGTGGCTGGGGCAACCCAGTAAGATGTGTGGGGTATAAATAGTAAAATTATCATTCTGGAATGGGACTTCCCTATTTTCATTGAAGAAATGTTGGAGGGTTTGGAGAAATATACAGGGAAAAGTATGGAACACCAGTAAATCTTCATAACTAACTGGGGCTGCAACCCTGCAGTCACTTATCTGGGGTAAGTCCACCTGAACTTAATGAGATTTACATCCAAGTAGGCATGTATCAGATTGCTCAGTAAGTTAAACAACCTTTTTCCTGGCTCCTTGTGCACCTTTACTAGCAGTCCGATAAGCAAATGCATCTTGCCTCTGAACCTTTTCCCATTACTTTATCCCACTGCCAGGAAAAGCACTGCCTGCATCATTCTTCCATGACACATTGGTGCTTTGTTTGTAAAATGTGGGCATGCTTCCTGCTGGGGAACTAGTAAAGCATTTGAGGTGGCTTTAAAAAATGCAAACATTCAAAACGTTTTAACAAAACCCTGAAAGCAATAAAGAACATAAAACAAGGCCAGACCTTAAAAAACAAGTAGCAGCGGCACAAGTTGGGTGTGCAAAGCATAGGAGAAGAAGATGGGGAGCGACCTTAAACCAAATCAGAACATTGGTCCATCCAACCGGTGGGGTTGGGGAAAACCAGTGGCCTTGCAGATGTGGCCATGCTTGTTGTGGCTGATGGGAGTTGTAGTTCAGCAACATCGGGAAGTTCCCCACCCCTGATTTAGCTCAAGAGTGTCCACACTGACTAAGAGGTTTAAGGCAGTGGTTCTTCTCAGCTCAGCCAGGATATATTGAGGGTGGAACCTGAGACCTTCCACCTGCAAGATCGATGCTCTACCAATGAGCTACGGCCCTTATTATTTGGCATCGCTGTTATTTTGCTCTTGGTTGCATTTTCAAGTTTGTCCCTTTGCATATTACTGTAGTTTTGGTTGGGGTGATGACTGTAGCTTTCCTTTTTTTCAGAAGGCAGGGCGTGGGAACAGACAAAGCAGCAACGGCAAGGGGACATGTGGAAGAATGCGGAGAATGGGCTAAAAAAAATGTGTTGCCACCTTAGCTATTCAGCCTCCACCCCTCCCCTTATCAGAATCAAGATGCCAAAACCCTCTGCCTGCTCTTCCCTCATTTGTGACAAAACAAATGGAAGGAAGGCTGAGCAGGAAGTTCATCCAGCTAAGCTCTCGATTGACTTCATCCGACATAATGCTTTTTAATCACTCTTTGAACAAAAGATTTAGTTCTAATCCACCTTTTGCTCAATTTGCTGCTCCTCATTTATTTCAGATCTTGTATTTGTGTAATTCCCTCTGCATATTCCCCTCCCCAAATGGGTTTGCATAAGAAGCAAATTGCTAATATCTTCAGACAAATGAATTTCAAGGACTATAGCCTTCCCCCTCCACCTCCCCCCCCCACTTCCAGAGCCACCCTCCTCTCTCACAAGGTTTCTTCTTGGAGCATGGCAGGCAAAACGCATCTAATTCTCTCTTCTTCTTCTTTTTCCAGTGTGTAATCTTGCATTCTCTTGCTGTGCTCTTATTGCCTTCATTGCACTGAAGTGCTGTTATTGTACATTTTTGCTAACAAAAAAGCATATGATAATTAAACCTAGTTTGAATGAGAATGGAGTCTGCCAGCCCTTTCAATTATATTTTAAATATGCACAATAAATGTGCATTTTGCCATAAAATGCACTCCAAGCTCATCCCAAAAGCCACAGCCTGTACAGACAGAGCTGGCTCTTTGAGTGTTGCATCCCCATTTTCTGGATTGCAAAGCATTTTGAGAATAGCATTTGGATTCGTGGACTGGGGGACAGGCTAGGCAGTCCTAACAGCCTCACTGAGGTCAGCATACAAATGAGGCCTTGCACCTTTGTGTTCATTACTTGCACAGAAGTTGTATCTGCTATATCCATTATTATGGAGGACTATTTTATAAGACAAAATTGCTAACAAGCAATTGGCTATATAAAAAATGTACCTTAAAATATGGGAATCCCAGTTTCTTAACCAATATGGTGAAGCCAGTGTGGAGTTGTGGTTAGGGAGTAACCTGAGAGTGTCTGTAGGAAAGGAGGTGGTCAATGGGGAATGCAGCAGCCACCATGAAGTCCACTGCACTGATTCAATACTGGACTAACAAAAGTTAAAAGGGACGCAGATGGCGCTGTGGTCTAAACCACTGATCCTCTTGGGCTTGCTTATCGGAAGGTCGGCGGTTCAAATCCCCGCAACAGAGTGAGCTCCCGTTGTTCTGTCCCAGCTCCTGCCAACCTAGCAGTTTGAAAGCAAACCAGTGCAAGTAGATAAATAGGTACCACTGTGGCGGGAAGGTAAACAGCGTTTCTGTGCACTCTGGCTTCTGTCACAGTGTCTCGTTGCGCCAGAAGCGGTTCAGTCATGCTGGCCACATGACCCAGAAAGCTGTCTGTGGACAAACGCCGGCTCCTTCAGCCTGAAAGCGAGATGAGTGCCACAACCCCATAGTTGCCTTTGACTGGACTTAACCATCCAGGGGTCGTTTACCTTACCTTTACCTAACAAAATGTTAAAATTCCTTGTTGTTTTCATTCCAGAGCTGACCAAAGTCCAGGATTTAATTCATTTTACCTTAATCATCCAAGTATAATTTGTCACATATTTTGCTCTCTACTCCTCGTCACCTCATTAATGAATTCCTGCTATGAAGACCCAGAAGAATTTACTTTGAAGTGCCTCATGTCTCCTTGCTTGCGCCTATAAGAACAGGCTTTGTAGAGAATCTGATCTTCATGGTCTACACCTTCAGTACATACAAACTGAGACTGCAGTATTGTACCCTGCCAGGAGTTAGCCCCATTGAGCTCAGCAGGATGCACTTCTGTGTACAGATGTATAGGATTGTACCATCACTTAAGATTCTTGATCAAGAGTGTGCAAACTAGCAAAATACCCTGCAGTATATATATATATATATATATATATATATATATATATATATATATATATATATATAATACTGCTTCATGTCTTTAATGTAGATGAAAACTTACCTGGGGAATGCTATATCAAATACAGAAATACAGTCTCCTAATTTAAGCAATTTCAAGAAACTGAAGTGAGTACTGTAGAATCTACTTCTGCACCCAATCTGATCAATGTTCTCAAATTTGACACAAAATTTATACAGGTGCCTTGTTTCCACATTCAAATTGGCTAAAGAAATGCCCTAATCCATGTGAAGGAGGCCAGTAGGTTCAAATAATATTTACATTAATTTGGAAAGCTGGAACTTGGTCTTCTCGAAATAACTGACAGAGAGCTCCAGGCACTTTCAATGTTCAAAAATCCAACTTACAACTGGCTTACATCTGGCAATGATCCTGTGCACTAAATCCATTTGGCTTGCCAGATGGCCCGAGACTTGAAGCTTTTTAATCTCACACACAAAGCACTTTGGGATGAGGAGAGAAAAATAAATACAGCCTTGTGACAAAAAGCTCGCTTTATTGGTTTTGGAGCTATGGGTGCTAGGAAAAAAATGTGGGCAAAAATAATGTTGTTTTCGCCACTTATTTTCCAAGCACGGCATATTCTGCCATTGTCCCCTCTCAAGCTTATTTATCACTGTTGAAAGGCGAGATTACTTATCAGAGAAGTGAAATGCCAGAGAACTGCATTATTTGCAGACCTTCCCACGTTCTGAAGTTGCAAAAGCTTTTCTGTATTCCTGGGATTTTTACTATACTTTCTTCAGGGCCAGCTCAAGGCATTTTGCTGCCTGAGACAAAGAGCAAGATGGCATCCCCTGCCATTCCATGTACAGAAGCTAACTGGATCAGCTGCTGAGTCTTTACTTCAATAGTAGCAGCAACATAGCACCCTTCAGTGAATCTGAGTGCAGTAGGCTAAATTTTGGAGTGAAGACCTGGCCATGTGGTACCCAAAGCTCTTTCCTCCAACACCTTGTCACTGCTCCTTGCTCCTCAGCAACTGCCATCTAAGGCAGCTGCCTCATTCTGCCTAATGAGGGAGCCAGTGTGGTGTAGTGGTTAAGAGTGGTAGACTCGTAATCTGGTGAACCGGGTTCACGTCTCCGCTCCTCCACATGCAGCTGCTGGGTGACCTTGGGCTAGTCACACTTCTTTGAAGTCTCTCAGCCCCATTCACCTCACAGAGTGTTTGTTGTGGGGGAGGAAGGGAAAGGAGAATGTTAGCCGCTTTGAGACTTCTTAGGGTAGTGATAAAGTGGGATATCAAATCCAAACTCCTCTTCTTCTTCTTCCTGATGGTAGGACTGGTTGAGCTAGATTCATCATATGAACTATGCATTGTTTCATGTTCAAGAATCCTGCTTGTAATTTAAAGAAAAATATTTGATTGATTGGTTGGTTGATTGGCTTGGGTGGTGCTTAATTCCATTGCCTCCAACACTTCTCTGATGAAAATAGGGATGTCCTACCATACACTCTGACATTTCTCCAATGAAAATAGGGACATCCTAAGGAAAAGTGGGACATTCTAGAATCAAATCAGAAACCGGGATGGCTTCTGTAAATATAGAAGTGTCCCTGGAAAATAGGGACACTTGGAGGGTCTGGCTCTGCCTTCAGCACCCCATCTGAGGCCTACTTCACATTTCTTTTTGGTAAGTGCCAGGAAAAAACAAACAAAATATGCTGTTGTTTTCCATGAAAACTCTTGCAAAATGTGAAAACTTTTGGTATATGTACCTTCTTGAGCTTTGTTTCTTTAGACAAGGCATTCTTACCACATTCCAATGTACTTCATATCAGTGGGGCTTCTGGAACCTTAATTAGTTTTGTTTAAATCTTCTGAATATGCTTCCAACTTGCTAACAAAACTTTTTGAACAGTGATCCATGCAACTTAAGAAAGCAGACCAAAGGAGGACTTACCTTTGTTCTGTGAACCGCCCTGAGACCTCCGGGTATAGGGCGGTATATAAATTCAACAAACAAATGATAAAAGTGTAACACTAGACATTTAAAGCATATTCGATGCACATGTAAGGCACATGACACCCCTCAAAGAATCCTCAGAACTGTAGTTTGTTAAGGGTGCTATAAACGATGGTTCTCTGTGGGAAAAAGTGGATCAGTAGATCCACCAGTAATCCAAGCTTGTGCTCCTCTGAACACAGCCTAAAATGGCACTGGTCACACTGCCACACAGCCCTGTATTATTTTTTTAATGCTGTTCTCCACAGCCTGTAAATCTTTTTGGGGAAGTGTTGTTCTGTAGCCATTTATCCTCCACCTCATAACTTGTGCCTTTGCCCCCCGCCACCATGTTTAACACTTTACATTTATCCTCTTTGACTTTCAGTCGGTAGCTGTCTGCCTAGCTCTTGAGATTGCCCTGAATCATAGCCAGCCCTCGAAAGTGTTTGCAATACCTGCCAATGTAGCAAATGGGATAGGAAATTAATGGTACTGGGTGTTAAGTATACATCATGTGTTCATCCTGGAGAAGTTTTTAAACTCAACATGGATTGGAATTAAACAACGGCAGTGTAGTGTTTTGAATCACGTCTTCCTGCCTATACATCTCTTTGAAGCAATCTTGTTCTCCCCTGCAGTGGCATGTAAAGTAGCAAGAATAAGCCAGAGTCTTACCTACCAAATTATTACCATTCTCTTTTGTTTGACTCACTATTTCTTGGGAACCTTGCAAAGCATGACTGTGTCATGGAACAGTTAAAGCTTCAGAAGCCCTGTCCTCTTTTTCATCTGGCCACCTTACCTGCCCAGGGCAACTGTGGGTGCTTACCCAGAATTGAGAATTGGGGTGCTGCTTCCCTTCTGCTAGAACTAGACAGATCCTGTGGATTAAAGGCAAAAGAGTGGGGCATACCTGCCATGAATGGTTCTCTCTAATGGAGCATGAGACTTTTACCAGGCTAAGGAATTCTTAAGGGGGACAACCAGTGCTTTTTTTCTAGGAAAAAGAGGTGCTAGGACTCACCATGAAGTTGTTACAGTAAGTGCCACACTTTTTAACACAAAAAGAGGTGCCGGTACTGCATACCCTTGAGTACCCCCTGGGGAAAAGGCACTGGGTGGGGACAACCCTGTTATAGTTTAGGCTCTTTCACTATAAAAATGTAGATATCAAAAGATGTGGTGAGCCCCTATCTTTGCCCATTTCTTGGAGCACTAAGAAGACCACCAAAGTTTCGCCACAGCAAAGCTGCCTGAAAAAAAACTGGCAAGCTGTCCAGAACTCTGTCACTTTCTCTAGAAGCACTTCCCAGTTGCAACTCTCCACCTTTCTATGTTTTCTATTATTGTAAGCAGAGTTGTGATGAATTTACTGTGCACTGTCTCCTTAAGCAGATCCACAAACAAGACTGCCCCGTCCCTCTCTTCTGGATCCCATGCAGACAGAGCTACAACGTCCCCTCCATCTAAGGCTCACCCAATGCCTAAACTGCCAAGCCAGCTAACAAAAGTTCACCGACAAACCCCTCACATCTGCAAGCAGCACTTCAAGCCCTCGATGAGATCTTCCAACCAAATGTCATTTCCAGCTGCCGATAAATGTTCACCATCAGGCCTAAATAATGCATCTTGATCAAAGGTTATTGAGGTGTTCCGATTCATCCAACCATGAAGAAGATATACCTGTACCTTCCGCCCCATAGCTCTGCTAACTTTTTTTCGGGCATGGTTTAGTCCCACCAAGTGGGGGATATCTTGCCATTGCCTTCTCTACAACAGTTCCAACCAGCCGATGGCAATACTTGGATACATATCATGTAGCTTTCGCAAGTCCTTGATTATGGCCTAGGTCAGGTCTAGTCGCTTTAGCTGGCCCAGATCATTTCCCCCAAGCTGTACTATCAGGGCATTCGAGCCTACAGCATATGCATGGACTTGTGCCATTTCATTCCTCTCCAACCAAGGCACAGGATCAGGAAGTGGGAAGCCCAGCTTGCAAGTCCTGCCAGATGAAATCACATGCATATGTGCCCATTGCACTATGTGGTATATACAGATCCAGATCTTCCTGACAGCCATGCCATATATGTCAGTCAACCGAAAGGTTATTTTTGGCTTGGAGGAGTGTGTGTGTGTGTGTGTGTGTGTGTGTGTGTACAGTGCCAGATTTACGTATAAGCTAAACAAGCTATAGCTTAGGGCCCCACTCTGTTGGCCCCCTCCCCAAAAAAATGTAAAGGAAAAAAGTGTTTGCATTATTAAGATTGCGATGAATAAAAAATCATTTTAAGTTAGTGCTTAATCATTATTTCACTACAGTATTAATATACTTCTTCTTAATTGTATTTCACTATTAATATACTTCTTCTTAATTGTATTTCAGTTCAACAATTACTTTGATAAAATACATATTTTGTTATGCGCAAATGGCTTTAGATACCTATTAGGTCCGTAAATTACCATATAGCATATATTCAACACAAAAAACAGCGACAATTTGTTGTTGACAAAGGACAGCTGGACATATAAAGGGCCCCATTACCTTCAGTAGCTTAGGGTTTCATCAAACCTAAATCCAGACCTGTGTGTGGAGCTGGTGGTGCATTCTCCTAAACTGCAAATAAATAAACCGAGTAAGCACATGCACAGTAGTACACCACTGGCTTTTCTCTCTGTGTGCTTGGGTGCATGTGACAACGTGGCATACATCCAGTTTTCAGAAGGAGTGAGAGTTTGCCTCAGATGGCAAAATGTCTTGGGTCAGCCCTGTAACCACATCTGCTTACCTATAAGCATTGTCCCCTTGCTCTAAGTGGCATTCCTGCAATTAATTGCTCACTAAAGTCAAAGGTAAATAGTTCCATGGGGTTAGAGTGCATCCTGCATCTCTATCCATCAAGTACTGTTATGGCAAAAATGTACAAGTCACGTTCAGTATCTTATCCCAAGCCCAGTTGAAATGAATGAAGGTTGTGGTGAATAAAATACTGTGCCAAATGCTATTTAATTGTATTAGCATTCTATTTTCTCCTTCGGTGGAACTATGCCAGATCAATTTGGACACATTTGTCTGAGATCCAACAAACAAGATTATCCATTAATCTGTCTCACAATGTCTGAAATATAGGTATGGACTTAATTTGTGTGCCAGTTTTACAACAGTGGAAAGGCTTTTATGAGAATGCTAAAAATGCTGAAATATATGTTTGCTGTTGAACTCTTTTGAAGAGAGAGGGGGAAAGGGGGGAGAGAATCATTGTCCTCTTTTTATGATGTCACAGTAAAGTGTCTTTCAACCCGCTGTCTAGGCTAATGGTCAAGCAGATGGTTTGGAAGACAATGAGTGGCTCAATCTGCACCTGACAAGTTAAACTGGAAAAGCAAGCGCTTTCTGCAAGCAGAAAGTACCAAATTCAATAACTGGCATCTTCAGGTAGGGCTGGGAATGTTGTTTGTCTGAAACCCTGGAGAGCTCCTGTCAGTTATTGTAGACCAGGGTTTCAAAGCCTCATTTGGAGCCTCAGGACCAGGGTCCAAATGTAGCCCTCCAAGTCTACAAACCCCTCACTGACTCTGCTTCGCAACCTAAGTGGTTTTGACTGGTTGGAATATGCCCTTGAATTCTAACAATGCCTCATGTCTGTCTGTCTGGAGATGGAGAGTAGTGTGTGATTGTCTGTACGAAGGTAAAATTTACATCTGTTGCTCTGCCCACTTTTGCAACCATGGGCTCTGAGGGGAATGTGCCCCTCTGGCTGAAAACGATCCTCTGCCAGTGTAGACATTATGGAGCTAGATGAACCAATGGTCTTGCTCAGTATAAGGCAACACCCTATGTTCCAATGTACCAGGGGTATCAACAAAGCTTCGCTAATCCACACAGGCTGTGGATTAAAAAATTGTCATCAATAGGATTGTGAAAAAGATGAGAGGATAGCATAGAAAATTACAGAGTGTCGGATTCTCCATAGTAACGGAATCAATTGGAGATTGAGGGCAACCTTGTTGCCACAATAATATCAGGCATGATTCAGACAAAATAAAGCAGTATGTTCCATTGATTTCAAGGTCCACACTCATCAAGTTCTATTGATACAATGAATAAGATCCAACTGGATGCTTAATTCTCCCACTGAAATCAGTGGGGGTAAATACTGAAGTTGGTTATGTGGTGTTCAACATTATTTGAGAACAACAAATTGCTTTAGAGTTGTATATATGTATACATTACATACATCTGTGGAGTTATATTTTATACTGGTCAGAAATCCCCCCCAACTTTCTAAAGTAGATCAGGGTAATATGTAATTTATTGACTGGGTGACACATTGGTAATTTTCAGAATAATCAGTTACATACACAAATATACACACACAAAAACAGCAAATGCCACCAAAATGTAAGCATAACAGCAAACAAAAGAACTCAGATGCTAAAAATCATTTCTGCCTGGCTATATTATTTCTGACAACTATCCCTTTTAAAGTAAAAAAAAAATGCTTATTTCAGAGTCTTGGACAGCTCAAAATAAACTGGAGCCAAATGAGGTTCTGGCTGATCAGAGAGTCAGTCACTTGTATGAAGAGCTGTGGATTTCAACGTCCTCAACCTTTTGAGCAATGAAGAGAACACCATCTGGCTAGGCAGAGCCATTAGGACGTGTAGATTTTGTAAAGATACCCGGAGCTGTCCTCAGAGTGATCTGGAACATTATCAGTTTATACCTTGGCTATCTGTAGCCTTTACCAGTTTTACCCTCTCTCCACTTTTTCCTGTACTTATTTCTGTGTGCCTAGTGCCACTACCCACTGTCCAGTGGTGAGTATATTGGGAAGGGGGAAACAGGGGGGCAAGACAAGAAATCTCAACATTGGAGGTTTATCAGCAGCATCTTAGTTACAAATTTGATATTACAGTGATATTACAGTGAGACAGTCAATAATGGTTTAATGTATAACACACATAGACATAGCAGGCCATAATCGAGGACTTGCAAAAGCTACATGATATGTATCCAAGTATGGCCATTGGCTGCTCAGAGCTGTTGGACAGAAGGCAATGGCGATTATGGCCCAGGTCAGGTCTATTCCCTTTCGCTGGCCCAGACTGCAAGAGTGGTGGAACTTATCTTGACATCAGTTTTCAAAATGGTATTTGAAGCTATGAATTATTCCACAAATGCACACAACCCGCCACCAAAGTTTATTCCCTCTGCCCATCCTGAGAAGTAATTTTGTGTTCTTAAATTTTACACAGATGGAGCAGACAACTTTAGATTTTCTTTGGGAGAAATTGTTTTCTAATATGCTTTTCTCTGGCACTTCCTTTTCCATCCCTGTTTACCACAGTGACGGTATAAGCTGCTTTTGCCGATTAAGCTTTCTGAATCCCATAGGCCGTTTAAATCCTATCAGAAGGATCATTTTGGAAGATGTGCTTTTCATGTTCTTTAGCCCTGTTTCCCCAGCATGTTTCATTGTTCATTTTAACAGGTCTTGTGAGTGTCCTCAGGCGCTTCCTAACTTATCCAATCTTCTGCATGCTTACTCGGGAGAACGACCCACTGAACTTTTGGTTTCTTACTTCTGGGAAAACAGGCAGAGGATCAGATCACGCTATTCATGTCTAACAAATGCAATTCAGACTTACAGTAAAGCCTTGCTTTGCCTCCATTCCAAATGTGATTCCAGGAAATTACACCAATAGACGTATTATAATTGTGATTCAAAAAGACAAGTTAAACAAGACAGATATTTCATCTGTGCCCTATTTATTATTCCTGTTTTCATTTTTCTTCTCCCCTGAAACCTCTAGACCCCAAATCTAATCTCTCTCTGTAGCTTAAATCATTGCATTTTTCTTAACCCTCCGTGTTCTTTACTCCTGTTCCATGAACTGATATATCTCACGGTCAAAAGCAACAGATAATCTGCTATAAGCTTTCTTTTTTAAAGTATGGGGGATGGGAAAGGCAACACATACCTTTCACCAATGCTTAAAGGCCAGACATGATGTTGATAAGTGTTACCAGATGGAGGGCCTTCTCGGTAGTGGCGCCCGCCCTGTGGAATGCCCTCCCATCAAGGCTTATGTCAAGGAAATAAACAACTATCTGACTGTTTAGGGAAGTTTTTAATGTTGGATATTTTATCGCTTTTTTATTGTTGTTGGTATTCTGTTGGGAGCCGCCCAGGGTGGCTAGGGGAACCCAGCCAGATGGGTGGGGTATGAATCTTCCAACAACCTCCCCCGATTCATGCACTGTGCTGCAGTCAACAGTCATCAGTGTAACTGCAACAACCATACAGACAATCATCATCATCATCAACATCATCATCATCATTACTTTTCACATCTCTGTCCCATTCACATATAGGGCACTTCCAGACTGTCAGAATTTTGGGTGCAATTCAATGATATCCTGGCAAATTCAGGCCACAGTTATACTTGACTGGGAGATCTTGCACAACAAACCCACTTCTCCAAAAGAACAAAGGGTGGAATTCAATGCCATGCTATTAGGAACTTTCATTGCAGCTTGCCAGACGGAAGGACCCCGCCGCTCCTCTGCCCATGTGCTGTTCAGGCATTTCCCCCATCCTCCCAAGCCAATTTCAGAAGATGTGTGGAAGTGGGAGAGGGGAAAGTCCTGATGTGCAAGCGGAAGTCCTTGCACAGGGTCTCTGCCAACAGAGACCAACTAAGTTTGTTTTTGTTATGAGCTTTCGTGTGCTTGCACACTTCTTCAGATGCACATGAAAGCTCATAACAAGAACAAAGTTAGTTGGTCTCAAAGGTGCTACTGGAAGGATTTATTATTATTATTATTTTTGTTTCGACTATGGCAGACCAACACGGCTACCTACCTGTAACTGAGGCTGATGGAGTCCATCAGCATCTGCAGGTGACCACAGTGGTTACCCCTGGAGACTACAGGATGCGAAGTTGTGGGAAGAGAGAAAGTTCATCAAGCCTCTTTGTAGCTTGGAGACCTGTGTTGGGTTGTCTGTTGCTACATGTTTATTTCCATAAGCAAACAGAAATGGAAGTTGGGGGTAGTGATTGGATTGCCATGCTAGGACTGGGGAGACTCAGGTTTCAAATCCATACTTGGCCATGAAGGCCACTAGGTGACATGGGCCAATCACTATCTCTCAGTCTACACAGAGTTGTTGTCATGGAGGAAAATATATATATTTTTGGCATGTGGGGCATGTATCCCACTCTGAGCTCTTTGAAGGAAAAGTGGGCTTTTGATAAAGAATATAATGTTCATAATAATGCAAAACAGCCATTCTTGGTTCTTTTATGTAAAGCAATCTTTCTCTTACCGATTTCATAGTCAGCATCTGACATTCCTTTGTTTGTACACATCCCAGTGGATGGTTTGGCATGGGTTTTGACTTGGATTCAATACATGCAAGACTGACATATTTGATGAAATCTGACATGAGCACACATGGGGCTAGGGCAGGACGATTCCAAGATCAAAGGCAGGACGAACAGATGGATCTAGAACAAAGATAACAAAATTGTTAATGGTTCCCCTTAGTAAGATGCTTGGCAGACTCTTTGAATTTGCCTATTTCATTGTTCTGGTTTTCAGCAAAATACTCATCATCCATCAGATATTGACATTTAGAATTAACAAGGATTCTACATAATTGATTTAGTTGTTTTTAACCATGGTCAGACATGACACATATTTTATTTCATTATCTCCTTACAGACAATATTTCAATACCACTTGATGTTTTGCAGCCATAATTGCATGAAATGCCTTCCAAATAAAGGTAACTGAAGCCAGTCAATATCTGCCTGATCCAGAAGCTATTAAGGTCAATATGAATCTTTCCCATGGGATATTGGAAACTGGCAGTTTGCATTTCAATAGCACTGAAAGAAAAAGATGAGTTCTGATGAAGCAGGTTGAAGATAGCTGCTTATAAAAACTTTTTGCATCACTTTTTGATAGGCATCATTTTTATCATTTCTCTTATGGACTATAGTATGCTAGCATGGTATTTAAGCTGACTCAGCTAGCAAACATTTCTCAGCGATTGCCATCCAATGAATGCAATTAATTTAAATGATAAATCCCCGTCTTTCATTTCTTGCATCCCTTAAGTCCATTTTATAAGAAACCCTGAACAGATATGTTCTTTTAAAAGGCATTCTAGTCTTAATTTCAAAGGTGGAGAGATCAACTAGGGGTTTCTCTTATGCCCTGGGAATAGACCTAACCAAGAAATTAGGTCTTCTCCAAGGATCTACTCCTGCACTAGAAATTTATTTCTCATTACCTGAAACTTAAGCATGCATTTCAATTCAGAAATAGATTTTTAAAAAGGTTTTTCTTTAAGCCTTTTTGAGAGAACAAGGATATAGTAGTTTCTGTGAAGGTTAATGCTTATTTCCTTCCCAAATGTAGTATGTTCCCCAACAGATTGGCTGTGACCTAGAGTGCTGTGGGATGTTTTCTCACTTTTGGCTATGGCAGTGAGCTTTCAGGACAGTGTGCTTTCAGTCACCCACAAGTAGCAATGGAAAGCTAATGTGCAGGCCTTGGGCTCTGGATCACCGCTTTTGCATGATCAGTGGCAGTGGCTATATAAGATGAATGCACACCCAGAGAACTTGAATGATGGGACCCACTGGGTTGTGTATTCATATATTCAGTTCCCTGGTACATACAACTGGCAGACAAGGCGTTAATATCCAGTACTTGGCATTCTCAGCAAAGATTTAGAACACCGCTCTGGAAAGTATATTTCCATTGATATGCAGATAAGGCCTGTGTATTTGAGACATGTTATCAAGGTTAATTAGAAAAATTATCTCATTGAAACAACCAAAAAAAATAAAAAATAAATCAGGTATGTCAACTCTCTCTTCCCGAAACACACTAATCTTCCCTGGCTCCGTTTCAAATGTGACTGTGATCCATCAAAGTCACTTCCTTAGCCTTCCCCAGAGAACATCAGAAGTTTAGCCAAGCTTGGCAATCTTTCTGTTGTGTCTGCTGTGCTAAAGGAAAACAGGGATTTAAGGAAGTCCCAACAGCAGTGTGAACAAGACATGTTCACACACTTTATTATTATTATTATTATTATTATTATTATTATTATTATTATTATTACATGCTAATTTGTAGCCCTATGCTAGTTAGTGAATAGCAAGTGATTGCTACTTAATTGTGTTCTATAGCCTTATTCACGCATTACTCACGTGTAGGGCATAGCTATGTTGACTGTAGAGCAGGGCTGTGCATTAACCAATCTCTGACATCACAACTCCATCCTGCAACAGCCATATGTGGTGCACAGTTGCCTGCAGAAAACCCTGGCCACAGTCTGCTGGAAACTTCCAGATTAGATTACTGCAATATTCTCTATGTGGGGGCTGCTGTTGAGGTTGACCTGGAAGCTGCAGCTAGTGCAAAATGTGACCGCTTGACTGCTCACTGGGGCAGAATATTGCCATGATATTGTGCTGCTGTTGAAAGAATTGCCCTGTTTGCCGCTTCCAGCTACCAGGCTAAATTCAATGTGTTGGTATTGGTATACACAGTCCTAGAGAGACTGGGGTCAGGGTACCTCACAGTTCATCTCATCCATTATCTCCCCAACTAATCACTGCAATCTGCAGGAGAGGGCATCCTGCAGATACCCTCTTATCTGGCAATCCATCCCAAATTATGTCAGACTTGGGCTTTTAGTGTGGTTGCACCTACGCTTTGGAACTCCCTCCCATTACCTAACAGGCAGGTGCCTTCCGCACTTCTGGAAGCAGTCAAAAGTGTTATTGAAGCAGATTTGTTACAAGTTTCTTCATTCCCATTCTGCATCCCTGACAAACCATGCAGTGGGTGTATGGCAATCACGTGGTTCAGACATGGCCTCACGGTGCGATTCATCCACTTGTGAGCCACACCACGTCACTCATAGTGATTGGACCCATTTATCTTCTTATATTGGCTCTGACTCTCTTGCAACAATTTCTAGCGTGCAACTGCTTCCTGCCTCCACTGGGTCGGCGGCTCTGTGATGTGAATACTGCATGGATTGTTTTATTGCAAATCTATGGCAAGCAGGACATTGTTGTAATGTTCTGAACCTTATTTGCCATTTGGGGTAGCAGTGTTTATGCACAGCAGTGTCCACACTGGAAGGCATTGTGCGGCTCCGTTCAAAGTTTGACTGGGGCCAAATGTCCTCAAGGAAGGTGTAATAAAGCCTGAACTCTCACGTTTTCTTGCCCATCCCAACTTTCCCTAACCTTTAATAGTTATAAATTAGCATTTATCTTGCTGACAGCATAATCCTATGTGTGTTCACTTGAAAGTAAATTCTGTTGCCTCCAATCAGCCTTGGTCTACGTTTGGGACTGAAAATCGAGTGTCTTTATTCAAGATCACTAAACACGGATAAATTAATCTATTACAGTGCAATCCTCTACATGTCTACTCAGAAGGAAGTCCCATTGAATTCAGTAGGGTTTACAGTAGGGTTTACTTCCGGGTAAGTGAGCATAGGATTACAGCTTTAATGTCCCCTAACTACACCCGTGGGACCCAGGTGGCGCTGTGGGTTAAACCACAGAGCCTAGGGCTTGCCAATCAGAAGGTCGGTGGTTCGAATCCCCGTGACGGGGTGAGCTCCCATTGCTTGGTCCCTGCTCCTGCCAACCTAGCAGTTCGAAAGCATGTCAAAGTGCAAGTAGATCAATAGGTACCGCTGCAGTGGGAAGGTAAATGGCGTTTCTGTGCGCTGCTCTGGTTCGCCAGAAGCGGCTTTGTCATGCTGGCCACATGACCTGGAAGCTGTACACCGGCTCCCTCAGCCAATAAAGCGAGATGAGCGCCGCAACCCCAGAGTCGGTCACGACTGGACCTAATGGTCAGGGGTCCCTTTACCTTTACCTTTAACTACTTTGTGGAATCTGTAATCCAAATAGGGGAGAGAGATGGATATATCCACCTTTTTCAATGTTTGGTTATAGGTAGGGGGTTTCCAATCAGGCACATTAGTGATTGTAAATTCAAAGGTTTGGAGCATGTTGTTATTTTGCATTAATACATAAGTTCAAGACCATAATAAAAATTCACACTACCCTGCCTTTACGCACATGACCTTATCTTGTAGGCTTTGCTGTGTAAGACAAACATCTACATTGCCTGCTTTGGGGATATACACCTTAGTCTCTAGCTAACCCTCTCATCACTCACAAGTGTTGTCCTTTTGACTTCCATGTAGAAAGAGAGGATTTGCCCTCCCTATTTCCTTCAAGTGAAATAAAGCGGGGATTATGTCTGTAGCTTTTGTTTTCTTTAGATTCGGCCTGTTCGATGAATCCTGTCCTCTGCGTGATCTCTGGCTACTGAAGCATAGTGCCTCACGGATGCGAGTGAAGTGAACTCTGAAGTGCCATCTTGAGATCCAAAAGCAACAAAACTGTCATCTGCCAAAAATCTATTTTTGTATTTTGCTACAGGGAATCGTCATAAATAAAGAGGGAGGGGGGAATTACTTGTGTGGCTACTCTTTTTCTTTTACCCCTCCCCACCTTGATCATTCCTTCTCAGATGTCACCTGTCCCATTGCAGTGATGCTATGGAAGCAGGAGTGAAAACAAATTACATTACTCTCCGATGCATGGAATGAAAATGCCATTTTAGCCCAGAGTTTCCGTTACAATTGCCAGTTTGCAACAAGAAGGGGGGGGGGAATCAGCAATGTCACTGCTGCTGAGGGTAACATAAAGAAAATAAATTGTATTGTAGGATATCTTTCATACTGTTATGCTGCATTTGGAAGCAAAATGTGTCCTTTGTATTCACGCTGATTTCTCTGCAAGGAAGGATATACATCTATCATTCCTGCAGTATCTATCCTCACCAGAACCTTCCCTGTTTTTATCCTTGCAGGCAATATAGTTTTGGGATGTAGGGAATACTATTATCTCCATCACACCAGTGGAGAAGTAAGATTTAGCAAGAGATCAGCTAATTTCCCTGAGGCTACAGGCAGCAGATATTTTTGCCCTTTTTATGATTTGGACATACCAATGCCAAAACAGCTTTGAGTGAGTCACGCTGGCCATTTATTTAACTCTTCTGTTTCCACATATGCCCAGGAATTGACTGTTGGTGTCACCTTGCTCAAAAGATGTACATTAAGCAGCACAGGGGGCAAGTTTAAAATAAGTACCTCTGCCTTTCCAGTGAATAAGGTGGAGCAGGTTGCTTCAGGCAACAGAATGCAGGTGGACAGGAGGAGGTGAGAAATGATGGCTGGATTTTGTTGTTTAGTCGTGTCTTACTCTTCGTGACCCCATGGACCAGAGCACGCCAGGCACTCCTGTCTTCCACTGCCTCCCGCAGTTTGGTCAGACTCATGTTGGTAGCTTCGAGAACACTGTCCAACCATCTCGTCCTCTGTCGTCCCCTTCTCCTTGTGCCCTCCATCTTTCCCAACATCAGGGTCTTTTCCAGGGAGTCTTCTCTTCTCATGAGGTGGCCAAAGTATTGGAGCCTCAGCTTCAGGATCTGTCCTTCCAGTGAGCACTCCGGGCTGATTTCCTTAAGAATTGATAAGTTTGATCTTCTTGCAGTCCATGGGACTCTCAAGAGTCTCCTCCAGCACCATAATTCAAAAGCATCAATTCTTCAGCGATCAGCCTTCTTTATGGTCCAGCTCTCACTTCTGTACATTACTACTGGGAAAACCATAGCTTTAACTATACGGACCTTTGTTGGCAAGGTCTCTGCTTTTTAAGATGCTGTCTAGGTTTGTCATTGCTTTTCTCCCAAGAAGCAGGTGTCTTATTTCGTGACTGCTGTCACTATCTGCAGTGATCATGGAACCCAAGAAAGTGAAATCTCTCACTGCCTCCATTTCTTCCCCTTCTATTTGCCAGGAGGTGATGGGACCAGTGGCCATGATCTTAGTTTTTTTGATGTTGAGCTTCAGACCATATTTTGCGCTCTCCTCTTTCACCCTCATTAAAAGGTTTAATACTTTATACTGGATTATACTGCGAGTAAAAAAAGCTTAGCTTGGGAGAGGGGGCATTTGGGGCTCCACGTTAAATAGCACTGTCTTGGGCTGACAATAACAACAGGGAGACAGCAACATGCTCTCCAGGAACCATGAGAGCACAATATATATTTCCTTCAAGCTTCACCACAGCAGGCAATGGCTAGTCATGCTGAAAGCACCCTCAAGGCACCCTCTAGGAGTGGCCATATAACAATGGTTTATGACAAGGTTGGCACTGTGTGAGTTACGGAGTAGCTGGGTTGCAGAAGGTGCTCTCAGTGATAATGGGCTGCTGCACACCTTCCTTCCCTCATGTCCATGGCATAAACCTAACTCTTTCTCTTTGACCCCATTGGAGACAAGGGAATTAATTTTCCTCATGTGCAATAAACATGGCTTCTTGAAGTGTGTGTTCAAAACCTAATTTGCAGTAAGAGCTCTCCCTTCAGTCAGAATGTGTTTGTTTTGTAATGCAATGATTTTCGTTGTCCCAGAAGAGCAGTTAACAAGATGTCAATTAATCATGCAAATGAGGAGAAGCAGATATTGAGTTGATTATGCTACCTGGAGCTAAACTATGTGACTGCCAGCTGTTAGTTCTTTGCATAAGGCATGCTTCCCTTCGCAACCTGTGACCGGATAAATGTGCCCCATAGCAAATGGTACACATGCTTGAATTCCTTTAGGCACTGACAGGCTTTGTGAAGCTCTCCCCTTCCCTCTTTAAGTCCCCAATCTTAGAGAACTGAAAAGGAAGTGGAAGGAGGCTTGCAAAAGGTTTTGTGAATCTCCACTCCCTTTCCCCTTTAAGTCCACAGTCTTGAAGACTTAACAGGGAATCAAGAGGAAACTCACAATGCCTCTTCCATGTTTCCCTACACTTCTCTTATAAATCTCCAAGATATGGGACTTAAAGGGGGAAGGGAAGATTTGCTTCAAGACAGTCCTGCACTCCCATTGGAGCAAAGTTTGAGCAGAAGCTTCCTTAAAGCCTTTGCAAAGCCCTTTTGAAGTAGCTGGCATACGAGAACTGCTTCAAAGGGCACATTTGCACAGGGCTTTCATCCTTGCTCAGCTGGATCAGGGTCACACACCCAATGCAGAATTAAACCTTGTCCTCTTGCCCATCAGCTGATGGCATGAGGTCAGCTGATAGGTGGGTGGGAGAGAGTTGTGGAAAACAACCTCGCAGGCCGCATTGCACCCCCTGGCAGGCCAAGACTGGCCTACAGGCCAGAAGTTCCTTACCCCTGATTTTGGGGAAGGGGGTGACACAATGATAGGATACATTTAATTCTTTATTCCCTGCCATTTTCAGAGGGATTGGGACACACCACTTCTCCAAAACTGGAGCCTGCTATGGCAGATTGGCATTGTCTGTACTGGAGCAGAACTGAGAACAATGCATGTTTACTCAGATATAAATATTGTGGGCTTATTGTAGGCTTCTAGGCCCCAAAGGGCTCACGATTTCAGTCTTGAAAGTCCTCCCCTCCCCTTGTCTTGAACCAGTGTAGGCTCTAGTATTCAATATCCAGCACTTTCTTACAAGGATCTTTTTATATTAACCAGATCTTCAAGTTTTGTATTTTCTTGAACATGTTTATTGATTCCCCCTCTCATGGCAGACCGTAAAGTGTTTGGGGATTTTCACACTTCTGCTGTTATAATTTAAGCTTGAAATTGCTTTAATTGCTGTAGCCTGGACTTCTCATTTTCGGTTCCCAGGTGATTATTTTAATTTATTCCCAGTGACAACTCAGTGTTTTTTTTGTACATGTTGAACAAGTTTCACAGAGATATTTTGAAAGCTCCCTCTTACTCATTGACTCACAGCTTCTGTTACCTCAAACCAAACTAGCAGAACCACACAGAATATCACAGATGGACCAGAACATTGTTGTTGCTTTATAGATACACATTATTTATGGAATTCAGGGAACCTCCATTAATTTGAAACATGCAAACTCTGAGTTGGAAAGTGTTGTGGTGTTGTTGTTGTTTTTTGGGGGGGATTATATTGGTATGGCTAACATTCTGACCTCCAGACTACAGCTAGACTATGGCTCCCAAGATCCCTGTCATTTAAATCAACAGGCTTTGATTGATATGGCCAATGCTGAACAGGACTGTGCAACTTAACTTTGGCAAACTGAATTTTAAGTTTTCCTGGATTATTAGTTTCAGCTGCATAGGAAACAAAACCATAGACACAGTATTTTCTGAGAATACTAGGCAGCTGCTTTTCACCATTAATGCTCCGTAATAAGTTGAAAATGAAGTTCTTACTAGAAATGCTGTAACACACAGTGCTATTATGTGCTCTTTATTTAGAAAATGAATGGGCCCTCACTGAATAACTGTAAGTACCTTTATATTGGTAATTAAAATAAGATCTAATTTCACGCTCAATTGACAGTGCATAAGATCTTCCCTGATATCCAAAGCAGCAAAGAGTTTTATGAAGCTGCATATGTATTTATGATTGTTTAAGATTTTGGTTATAATGAAACTCCTTGAAGGATCAGAATAGTGCATTTCCATTTGCATAAAGACAATAAAAACCCTTGCAGAAGCCATTTCGCTTTCTATAAAAAGTGAGAACATAGCACCTTAGTGGCACAGACATCTGTTACTTTAGCAGATGCCACCATGTAAACTCAGTCAAGCAAGACTATTCACCAATCAGAGACTACCCAAATGGCCTCTGAAACTACATCCAATAGGTGACTGGGAGTCCTGAAAAGAGCTTGAGAGATGATAGACTTCCCTTCAAAGTTTCATTATCCAGTTTAAACAGTTGCCTTTTCCAACTTGGCAAACTCTTGGAATCAACATGAAAGGCTAGTGTTGCATCTTATTACCATTCCCCTTTTCTCTCCTCCCTAATTCAAATTATATCTTGCCAGAAACAGAAAAGTCATTCCTTTGCCTTCACTGCCACCCTGCCAGTTCATGCCCAGAAGGAGATTGTACTCCCCTTTGGGACTGTAGCTTTAATGGATGGTGCATAGTAATAACAGCCTCATATCCCCAGCAGCACTTGGTAAAAGTAACATTCATATCTTCTTGTCTTACATTCCTATTCCACCTTCCTTCCATCATGAAGCCCAAGGTAGCGTGTGTGTGGTTCCCAAGTCTCCCATCCAAACAATGGCCAAATCCAGACCTGCATAGCTTTAGCAAGATGTTGGCTCCACATGCCTTCATGGTGGAATTGTGATGCTGGAAGAGTGGAATGAAGCCATGGATGGAGAGATGGAGAGATATCTTAATCTGGCATCTATAGGGAAGGGCTCTCACTTGGAGTGAAATCAGAGGAAAGAACTATCAAATTCCTGGTGCTTTTCTTGGAAGAAGAATGGAAGAAGTGTAAATGGAAGGGGTTTTTTATTTTTAGATAATGGAAAACCACAAGAATCACAACAGGAAATGCGAACTGGATTGGGTGTGAATTAATGGATACGTAACAAGAAAAGAACTATGGAATAATATCTCAATATGTATGATCACAGCTGAGAGATTGGGAAAATATTGCTTAACAGAAAGTAGAATCGTTGGATGTTATCCAAGAGTGAATGTTTTGAATAATGTCTTTATGTAACTGACTGATGGAAAATCAGATGTCCCTTTTCTTCTCTTTCTTCCTTGCTTTTCTTCTGTTATCCCCTTCTTTTTAACATTTTTTTCTTATTCCTCTTTGATGTCCTCTGCTTTGGGCGGTTATTGGAGTCTAAGGATTACACATACATGAAGGTGGTGGTTGGTTGGTTGGTTGGTGGAAGGACCCTGAATGGAAGGCAAAGAAGGGAAGACCTCCCAGAGTAAGGCTGGGGGGAGGAAAGGAAAGCCTTCAGGTGAGAGCTTGGAGGTTCACCACTTTCTCTGTGTGACAAGAGTTAAGAGCTACCTTTGAGAAAGGACTCTGTGTTTTCTTTTCTCTTTCTTTCCCCGTTTCTGTTTTTATTTAGATTGGTTTCTTCTATCATCTTGTATTATGAAAACACCTTGATAAAATCTTATAGGAAAAAGTATCTACATTTATGTTTCAGCTTTCTGTAAAATATTGTATAGAGTATTTGTGATGTTGTATGATCTAAAATTAATATGAAAAAGCACCTTTGCAAGTACCAACTTCATAGCAACTGAAACAATGCTTCTGCCATCACATGAGTTGAACTGGCCATAGCTCCATTACCCATGTAGTAGTGCCAGGTCAAATGCATGATGTCACCACATCCTCCCAGTTAACCCTAAGCCACAGCTCTGCATACTTCCAAACGTGACCACATGGCAGCTATAAGCCTGTATGTAGCTTGTACTTCTTGGATGGAGACCGACCCAGAAGAAGATGATTTAGTTAGTAAGTTATATTTTATAGAATTTATAAACCACTCACCATTCAAAAATATTCATTCAAAACTCAAATAAATAAAAACAAAGAGCAGAATAATTAGTCAAACAATAAAAAAATACATGAAATTCATATGTAAAACCAACAGGAACAATATCCAGCAATGCTACCCTGAAAAAGCCTGGCTGAATAAAAATGAATTGAGGAGCCAAAGGGAACAAATTGTTGGCACCATCCTGATTTCCAGAGGGAGTATGTTCCAAAGTGATACATTGGTTTTCATTATAGATATCTTATTGTCTCTATTCTATCCTTTGATTTACCAAGAGATATGAAACAGATTAAAGTGTGCTTTCTTAAATGGCACAGCCGGCGATACCATACCAAGATTCTGCGTTCTACTGCGAAGCAGAGTCTACAAAGTCCGTAACAGATAAGCCCTTTCTGAAGTTAGCTTACACTTTTAAATCAGCACTTCATGAAAAACATTAAGAAAAACTATTATAGTACTATAATGGATGGCAACTGGGTTTTATATGCTACACCTTGAAGTAAGCAGTAGGATTTTCAATCACTTGATAACCTTGAAACTGCTAAGGTATCAAATTGCTATCATGAATATTGTGCAGGAAGAGAAATAACTCAGAAAGCTGCCTTTGCGAATAACAATCCAGGGGAGCACATTTTTTTGTGAAGAAAATAGACTGAAGACAGAGTTGTGTGGAAAGGGAAATCTAAATGAATGCACCGAAACAAGCATTGCTACATTTTAATAAGTGGTGACCTGGTGTTATTTCTGTTTCCTAGCTTTTCCGTTGGGGAAATGAGAATATTACTAGTAACACATCATCTTAAGGGGCAGGATGGGAGCGGTTGTTGGCATTTTAGCATATGAAGGAACAAATGTTAGAAGAAAAGCTTTTAATTTTGGGATGTGTGTGTGTGTGTGTGTGTGTGTGTGTGTGTGTGAACATATAAGACACAGTGAAGCATGTCTCTGTGTTGGGGTATTTGGGAGAATATCCAAAACATGCAGACTTCTTGAAAACTGAGAGATCCAATATGATGTGAGACTAAATGTAGATGTCATAAATTGAGAAAGCAAGCTGTGTTCCTTTTGGTCTGCACATGTACTACATAGCAGAATAGTGGTGCTCTAGTTTGTTTCTCCATTAATTGTATATATGGTTTCCATATGTATTTCAACCATTAGGGTGGTCTGCCTTCAAAGGTATTTTTGATTACTGAACTGAAAATGGGGGATTGTAATAAAAATGTCTGTTGTCTTTGTCCATGGAGTTTTCTTGGCAGGGATACTAGAGTGGCTTGCCAGTTCCTGCTCCAGGTGGATCACGTTTAGTCAAAACTCTCCACTATGACCTGTCCATCTTGGGTGGCCCTGCACGGCATAGCTCATAGCTTCTCTGAGTTATTCAAGCCCCTTCGCCACGACAAGGCAGTGATCCGTGAAGGACGACAGAGGACTAGATGGTTGGACAGTGTTCTCGAAGCTACCAACATGAGTCTGACCAAACTGCGGGAGGCAGTGGAAGACAGGAGTGCCTGGCGTGCTCTGGTCCATGGGGTCACAAAGAGTCGGACATGACTAAACGACTAAACAACAAACAACAACAATAAAAATGTGCACGATACCATTGTCAGGTGCTATAATGGTAAAAGATGAAGTGCAAAGGACCACAAGCATTATCTGAAGTGCATAAGCAAAGGAATGAATTATTATTGCTGGCAATGCCAGAAGCTCAGGTGCTATTCCTAGGATTAAACCATAGACTGACAGTATTGTGCCAGAATCCTAGGTAAAACCATGGGAGATGCTGAGCTGCAGCCACTGAGTTTGCAAGCTGCTGGGCATGAGCTCACCTATCGGCCGGTCTTGAGTGCCTACTTCTAAATTGGTACCAAACATCTGTATTGCAATAGTTCCATTTTGCAGCCCACAAGCTTTTTTCTGTTTATCTCTGCTCAGGGATAAACATGTGAATGTGAGGTGAATCTTAATCTTTTTCCTCCTTGTGAAGTGTTATTACAATGGTGACTCTATCTATAGTTTTGTGACTTAAAAAAAAGATTGCGTCCAACTATGTTCTACTCAGAGGAGTCCTGTTTAAATAAATGGATCTAAATTAGTCATGCCCATCAATTTCAATAGGTCTATTCTGAGTATGACTAGCATTGGATACAACCAAAGAAGCATCACAAATGATCATGGGTTTAGGACAGGGGGGAATGGCCAGTATGAGATTGCTGGATTTCCATAAATGCAATGAGTTCTTCAGACTCAGGAGTCTGGCAAGAGTCTGAGGCTTTTTAAGACATCATTGGCCTGCTCGTGTTACTAGAATTTGTAGCCACAGTTCAGCCTTCTAGCCAGCTGTATTGATTGAGCTTAAGTCCAATACTTGTTGTTTGCAGATGATGCAGCCTTCATATCACGCTCCGAGGATGCTCTACAGAGCCTCATGAACCATTTTGCCCAAGCCTGCTGGGAGTTTGGCCTCACCAGAAGCCTGAAAAATACCAGCAGGTGGTAGACCATTTTGTCTACCTGAGCTCCACCATAACCAGCAACCTCTCCATTCATGCTAAGCTGGACAAGCATATTGGCAAGGCAGCTACAGCAATGGCCTCTCCAAAAGGGTATGGGAGAATGTGGTGCTAACGTCCAATACCAACATGAAGTTCTGCCAGGCTTGCATGTTGAGCACACTGCTTTATGAAAGTGAGTCATGGGCCGCTTACAACCACCAGGAGCGACACCTCAATGCCTTCCACATGTGCTGGGTCAGGAAGATTCTGGGCATCACATGGCAGGACAGAGTCTCAAATGAAGATATGCTCTCCCAAGCCCACGTTCCCAACATGTCCACATTCCTGTCTCAGCAATGTCTATGCTGGCTTCGTCATGTCCACAGAATGGGAAAAATCCCCAAGGACATGCTCTACAAGGAGCTGGTTTCAGGCACTAGGCCTGTTGGCAGACCAACTCTGCGTTACAAAGATGCCTGCAAATGTGACATGTAGGTTGACACCATTAACCCTGTTGCTTAAGAATTCCTTGCAGAGGATGGCAGTACAGTGGTACCTCGGGTTAAGTACGCTTCAGGTTAAGAACTCCGCTAAGAACAGAAATCATGCTCTGGTGGCGCAGCGGCAGCAGGAGGTCCCATTAGCTAAAGTGGTGCTTCAGGTTAAGTATGCTTCAGGTAAAGAACGGACCTCCGGAATGAATTAAGTACTTAACCCGAGGTACGACTGTACCTGGAGACAGAAAATCAGGCTGTGTATTCACAACAGTGACCAGAGGAAGAATGACTGCAGGGAGGAACACAGAAAGAAGAAATGTCATAGTACACCTGCACCAGCAAAACTGGATGCCTTCATCTGCCCCAGCTGCAACAAAACATGTCTCTCCCGTATAGGTCTGTACAGCCACAGCAGGCGCTGTAATTCCCCTTGGTTTGACTTCACTCCCAAAGAAGTACTCTTCCATTGTCTCCTGAGACAGATGGATGCCAACAAGTCCAACACATAATCTACTTCTGGCAAGCCCCCATGGTGTTAAAAAATACCTACTTCCCTTTGTCTCAAAAGAAATATCAAAGAAATTTAATTTCCATTGAAGACCAAGGATTATGAGATTTGATAGTGGGAGTTTTCGTTGTATATATTTGACATTTATTAAATATTTGGTGCCAGTTGGTGTGATCCTGCTGATGTCATTTCACTAAATGCAAAATAGATCAGCATCAGCCTCCAGAAGTTTCCATAATTGTATTTCTCCTATGTGATAAAAAGGTCTGCCAGCTTAATAGGAAACTTGGGCTGTGTTCTAAAGCAAAACAGTGCTTCAGACCTGTGGCTTTTTCAGGTGCCACAGCCTACTGAGATCGTTTGACAGCCATGTGAAAACTCAATGTCTGAAGTGATTCATCATTGTGTCAGGTTGTCCTGCTCTTTGTCACAATGACTGACAATAGGGGAAACTTGGAAATAATACAAAGAATCTATGTTCACTGATAGTGCCTGCATTGTGATTACAGAAGAAAGAAAAGAGAATGTGAGGTGAATCTTTAATCTCTCCCCCCCCCCCCGCCCCCAGTCTCCTTGTGGAATGATACTGTAGTGGACGCTCT
The DNA here is from genome assembly GCA_034641385.1 of Darevskia mixta. Lineage (NCBI taxonomy): Eukaryota > Metazoa > Chordata > Lepidosauria > Squamata > Lacertidae > Darevskia > Darevskia mixta. The sequence goes on from JAWWNH010000001.1 coordinate 15,275,510, forward strand.
GTTTATGTTTTTTTTACTTGGGGCGGGAAAAGAGAGAAAAGAAAATGTAGATAATCAAGTTATGCTAATGAGATGGGCAGAGGCAGATTCAGGGCAGTGCGACCAGTCCTGCTGCACTGGGCGCCAAGCCTAGGGGGCGCCACAGGGCATTGCAATGATGACATTGTGCAGAGGTTTCCAGCCTTTTTGAGTCCATGGCTCCCTTGACCAGCTACATTCTTTCTGTAACACCCCTGTGGGGTTCAGGAGCCCAGTTATGTCACCCCTTTCCTGCAGAGCTGGCAGCCTCTCACGTTTTCTTGAATACCCTCCCTTGTGGAGGGTTCCCTCAGCCTTCTCTCCCCTCTCCTTGGGAGTCCTCTGGGCAGTCACTACTGCTGCCCCTTGTCTCTGACCTGCCCCCCTGCCCCAAAGAGAGATGCCTCCTCTCACTGCCCCACAGGGGCCTGGGACTTGTCTGTCCATTCACAACAGCAAGGCTTGGCGGACTGGCTGGCTGGGCTCCCTCGCCCACTTGCTTGCTTACTCTGAGGCTGCTTCAGCTCCTGGCAACCAGCACCCCCTGGCCAGCCCAGAGGTACCATTCACCTGGGGAGATTGTAGCCCTGTCTGTTGCAATGAACAGCTGTGCAAGCCCTTGGGAGGCAGAGATGTGAGAGGGTATCAGAGGAGGGAGGGATGGATGGAAAGAGGGATAGAGGCCAGTGTTGCCCGTGGCACCCCTAACCATCATTCAAGGCACCCCAGGGTGCCACGGCACACTGGCTGAAAACCACTGACATAGTGAATTGAGCAGAATGGAAGGCAAGAGGTGCCATATTTTGGCCTCACACAGGACACCACTGAAATTTGACCAAAGTTCATCCCTGAGATGGGAGTAATACACTATCAAGCAAAATATTCCACTAGTGAGTTAGTTAAGAGATCTAGTAGCATGCATATGAGTATATGGGTAGAGAAGGTGAAATCAAACAGAAATAGCAAGATGGCATTACAAGGTGTATTTATATACACTTATTTTTTTAGCAAGCTCTGTTTTATCTAGCTGAAAGAAAGTGCTATCTAGGAACAGAAAGTGAAGCCACCTTAAATAAATAGACCTTAAACTAAGAGTCCTTAAAAGAACACAATTAAACCCTATCCCCTTCTATCATAATCCATTACACTGATCTTGAAAAATAATCAAGGCTGGTCTTGTTCTGTTTGTTTTAAACATCTGGAGAAGACCCAAAGCTTAGGGAGTGATCACCAATAATATCTTTCTTCATGATATTCACCTATTGATTTTGATGATGGATGCAAAAACCAAGAAGCCATTATAAGCAATAAAAATCATAAGGTGGAACCCAGAGGAACAAATAATTTTGCAGGTATGTTCAACCTAGACTATTTTGAGGTTTTACAAAAACAACCTTGGATTTTGCTATAGAAATCCAATGCAGGCTGTGCTCCATAAAGACTTATCCCACCATATTCTCAAGTCTGACATAGACAGTGCACTGTCATTGTTTTTAAATGCATTTCTGGGAGAATGCTATGGAGCATAAAGTTTGTGATAAAGTGCTGTTCTAATAAACATTCTGGTCAAGGGCTCTTTCAGTCTGAGGGCCACATTTCTTCATGGTGAACCTTCTAAGGGCCACATGCCAGTGGTGGGCAGGGCCAAATATGACATACAAAAAAGATACTTCTATGCAATATATAGCTAAACAAATTTAATAAATTTAATAAATGAAGAAATAATAATGATGATGATGATGATGATGTAGGAATTTCAGGTGGAAATGAAAGGAAAAAGCAATGATACAAATATATATCTGACCACCTGACCAAATTCTGACAGTGATCTTGAAATGGAAAAATAAAGTACCGGTAGTTGGATAGCATATGTAGAAACAGTAATCACAATGATTTGACTTCAGCTGCAGCCAAAATGACCCGGGTCATGAGAAAGAGAAAAATAATAATTTATTTTGCTTTGGAACACTTAGTTATGGCAAGAGAGGAGATTAAGCTTGATTTCATTCTAAGTAAAGTGCAGAACCTAGTGCAATAAATGAAACATTGTTTAAGAAACACTTTGACACAGTGGTCTAAACATTATAAAAGTCAATGCATTTCTTATCAAGAAATTTATTCGAGGCAAGATCACATAAAATTAAAAGGATTAATCTTTTAATTCTTAGCTTATTTCTGACCACTTGAGACACTATTTTGCACCTGACTTGGATGGTGGATATTAGGGAGGGGGTTGGGGGGGACTGGAAGTCACATGCCCCCTTAACGTTTATGTTGGTCCCTTTAATTAGTGTGTTTAGAAGGTTATGGGGAGCTTGATTTGGGTAAAATTGGTGCCAATTAATGCCACTTATATCTCTGCCCTTGTAATTTGAGCTTTCTAGAATTTGCTGCAACAGGATAATGTGAAGACCATTAGGGCAGATAGGTTAGATATATAGAAGGTTAGATAGCTAAGACAAGGGGCAGACTTTGGAAGAGTGTCATCTGCATCATGCTTTGTGAGCATCCCAGAGGGGAAAATGTGCTGGACCAAAGGACTTTTTCATCTAATCCAGGAAATAAATTATTCTAATTGGGGAAAGCAGCAAATTTCATGTGTAAATTATTTTAAAGTGTTGTAGCATTGATTTCGTATGTCAGCTCCTGTAGCAATGATAGACAAAATCGTTGTCTGCTTGGAAACGTCTGCAGTTATGACAGTCATATGAAGTTTCATTGAAGATACTTGATTAACAAATTCCAAAATGTAAGACTGGCATTTCAGTCTTCTCTTCTAATCTACTTTAAGTCATAGAAGAAGCCATGGTTCAGCAAAGGACCTTTATGATAAGTTTCAGTTTAATTTCACATTCTACTTTGCACATTATTTAAATGCAATTTTGGTTCTGTATGTACAGTGAACTGAAACTTTCATTTGGCCTGCTATAAAGTCTTGTCTGTTTTATCAACTTCATTCAGTCCTTAATTTCTGAATTCAGCTTTAAATATGAATCTAATCATGTCAAGAGTTATTAGCATAAGGTAAGAGAAATGTGAGTGTCTTCAATTTGAAGAGGCCAATATTAAAGTGTTTTATAGTGAATTATTTATGCTAGCCCTTTACTTGAAGCTCAACTGACAGATATTCATATCAGTTTCTCAGAGTTTTAGTCGAGTTAGGTAGCCATAGATAAATATGTGCTTTGTATATAGAAAGATTTGTCTATCATCTTATAGTGGATGACCCTGAAAAGTACCACTTGGAGTAGCATTTTATTTATTTATGTAGAAAATTTATAAACCACGTGATCAAAAAGCTCTCCAAGGCCTGTACAAATAAAATTATAGATAAAACACAACTAAAACCCACAGGCCAGTTAAAAGCAAACATACGTAAAACTATCGTTTGTGAAAACATTTGTCCTATTCTGATATTGGGTGGGGTACAATGAACAATGCTTTGACATCCGCACAAAGCACACACACTTCCTCCACTGCTGATACTGCCTGGAGTCTACCCAGGGAAGCCTCCAGTTATGGCACACAGCCATGGTAATGACAAAATAAGCAGCACAGCAGTGACTGCAGTGAGCGTCATGCTCCTCTGACCTGGATCTGCCACCTGAGGTGACTGCCTCACCACAATTCATGGGTAGGCCAGCCATGTGTTGGATGCTTTTATAATTCTCTCCATATACAGTGGACCCTCGACTTACGAAGATAATCCGTTCCGTCGAAATCACCGTAACTCGAGTCCCCATAGGAATGCGTTGGTAGAACGCATTCGTAGGTCGAAAAAACCTTCGGAACTCGAGAAAACCGCATCTAAAGCGGCCGCGGCTTCCGATCGGAAGTCGAAAAAATTCAGAAGTGGCGGCCGCTTTGATCCCTCGCAACTCGAAAAACTCGTAAGTCGGGTCATTCAGAAGTCGAGGGATCACTGTAGTTAGGTCTGGAAACCAAGCCTTATGAGGAATGGTTGAGGGAGCTGGGTATGTTTAGCTTGGTAAAGAGGAGACTGAGAGGAGATATGACAGCCATCTTCAAATAGCTAAAGCGCTGCTGCATGGAGGGTGGAGCATGCCTGTTTTCTCCTGCTTCAGAAGCCAGGAGCTGAACCAATGGATTCAACTGACAAGAAAGGAGATTCTGACTAAACATCAGGAAGAACTTTCTGACAGTAAGAGCTGCTCGACAGTGGAACAAAACTCCCTTGGAAAGTGGTGGACTTCCTAGACGACCCTCAGGGTCCCTTCCAACTCTAAAATTCTATTATTTTGGCCCCCCAAAATTGCAATAGGAAAGACATCTATGTTTCACTAAGGTTAAGGGGCGAGTCCTGAAACAATTCAGATATTCACACACATAAGGTAACTGAATTGTAACTCGCAGCTGAATAATACTTGGAGCATGGTAGAATGCAGCCAGAAATGTTTTATGATTTTTTTTCAGCACTGTCGCTTGACCAAGGGGGAAATCAGTCTTCAGAGAAAGGACAACAAAAGGTAGAAGAGAAGCATGGATATACATAATCATATCATAATATGCAAGGACTAGGATGCAATAATATCATACATGCATAAGCAGGAAGACCTATCAGTCTGTTTCATCTTAAACTCTGAAACAGTTTCATCAATCTGTTCCAATATAATATTGTTTTAGAAAGCCAAAAGATATGCAGGTCCTCGCAATTCAAATATGAAGGTCTCTCAAGTCCCTGGTAGAGCTTTCTATGTGTGTGATTTTGTGTTTTGTTTTTTAAAAAGCCTGGCCCAAATCACAGGGAAAAATAATACCATGTACAGATATTTTCTGTGGAAAGTTTAGTTATACTAGTGCACAGCTTAAGAAAATTAAAAGCCTCAGGCCAAAAAAGGAAAGAGTATAACAGGAATGCTTAGGAACGGTTTGTATGCTTGATTTGTTTTACAGTGCTTTTGGTCTTTAGTTTTGATTGGATTGTTTTACCGAAACATGAAGGGCATTTAGAAGGCAGGGAAGTGAATAGGATACATTTCCAACAATATGCCCAACAGCCAAATCTGAATGTCAGAGGTAAATTATAACAGCTTACATTGATGATGACAATACATTATAATTCATAGCTTGGCAAAATGTATCAAGGTTTCCTTGCTAGTCTAAGAAAGTGCTTCTTTTAACATCTACTCTTTAGGCTAATTTTCAACTTATGCAAAACGGGAATCAATTAAATGGGTAACTTAATTCTAGCTCATATTTTACCAAACAAAATACACGAGGTGTTCAATATCTGTAAAAAAAGAAATGTATTATTTCATAGATTCGTGGTCTACCTTTTATCCACTGATACCAGAGCAGGATACAGGATACACAATAAAATTACAAGAACAAGAAAAAATCCAATTCTTAAAAACACCAGTAAACAAAGACACTAAAAACAGCTAAACAGACAGCAGTTGCTCCTTTAAAATAAAAGTCTGAGTAAACATGTAAATCTTCATTTGGTGCCAAAATGAGAAAAACGTGGGCACCTGGTGTAAGAGGCAGGCATTCCACAAACAGGGTGCCACCATGGAGAAATGTGGCTTAGCAACTCAAATGAGCAAGCAGGCGCATTCCTGGAGAGAATATCATGGCTGCATTGCTTATCCTCCAGTTTTGCTGCTGTCGCACTGCTATGAGCTAAGTCATAGTTTGGCTTAATGGCTTGTCTTCCCTGGAAAAGCCACAAGCTGTAAACAAAGAACAAACCTTGGTTACAACTTGTGGTTTGTCTGGAGCAAGACAAATCACGAGCCCAGGATCAGAGCAGTTGGAGTACTGGACAAGGAGCAAGGCAGTAACAATCTTGTCTCCAGAGATTCACACGCTCACATGTCATATGTAATGGATGTCAACATTTGCCCATACACGTTTGAAGCAAAAATTAATTGGTGGGGCTCATTCTCATTCAGAGAGAAGGTGGCTCTAGAAATAAAGGTCATCCCTTAATATAAGAGACCTAAAATAGATCAGCTATAAGTGCCCTTATAGAACAGTGAAGGAGCCTAACAGGGCCAGCAGTGTTGCTGACTGAAAATATTTTCATGGTTCAAGATTCACGTGAAATTGGCAGGAGGGGTGGAATTCACACAGGGTCAGCCCAACCTAGAAGTGTTTTTAGAGCATGACAAGCCTTCCTATGAGCACACTGGCCAGCAACCAAACCCTCTTATACAGCAGCTACATGCAAGCCTGTAGCTTTGCATATTTTGTTTAATTGGACAGCTGCCAGGTTATCGAAGTGAAATGGAAGCCCTCCAAAACCCAGCTTGTGCACAGCAGATGATGTAGGCAACTGGCATTTAGCCAACTTATTGTGAATAGCCAGTTTTGTTGGTGTGTGTGTGTGTGTGTGTGTGTGTGTGTGTGTGTGGATAGACAGAAAGACATTAGTTTAGATTTTTTTATTGGTGAAAAATAATCTCCATTAATAGTTACATACTATAAAGTTTATGGCCATCTGGAAAAGTGAATTGCACTACTACCATTCCTTTGGGAATCAGGACTGTTTCTGTGGAATTCTATTGTTAAATATTGTTAATATACCATGGCTTTTATCATCTAAGCTTCAGGGGAAGGGTCATTGCTCAGTGGTGGAACTAGGTTAGCCCCTAGCATTGCCAAGTATGGCTGGAAATGTCTCCCATCTGAAACCCTGGTGCACTGCTTCCAGTCAGTGTAGGCAATATGGAGCTAAGTGGACCGATCACCTGACTCAGTATAAGGCAGCTTTTAATGCTTCTGTATTTCCTCCAGCACCATCTTAATACAGAACCCATTCTCTGCTTAGGACCCTCTGCCATTCAGATTACATAGTTTGTGGCTCAGCTTTAAACCTAAATAGATTTTTGTTCCTCACACATTTCAAGGGGAAACATAGATGACATAAACATAAAAACAGGGTGACAGTTTCAGAACAGTGGGGCTACTGAATGCTGTGTATTTGACTCTGTATTGAGCCAGAATTTAACCCAGCACCTAGAAAGTGTCACAACACAGAGAGGACACTGTCATTTGGTCTTCTTGGCTATTACCAGCTGATTTACTGTAAGGTAAAGGTAAAGGTAAAGGTAAAGGTAAAGGTAAAGGTAAAGGTAAAGGTAAAGGGACCCCTGACCATTAGGTCCAGTCATGACCGACTCTGGGGTTGCGGCGCTCATCTCACATTATTGACTGAGGGAGCCAGCATACAGCTTCCAGGTCATGTGGCCAGCATGACTAAGACGCTTCTGGCGAACCAAACAATACTGAGATCCTATGATCACATCCCCTCCTCTGCTGCTATTTTATATGTGAGTGGAATTACAGGACAAATATGGCTGAATTGGTGTTAATCCCTTCCATTTTTAGTGTTATCGGCCTAGCAAGGAGGAATTGCGTAGTTAATCAAAGTATTTCCTCCCTTAACAATGTATAATATTCTAGCAAATGCAGTTCCCTTCAAAGCCAAACTGAACTTTGTCCTGGTCAATGTCAAATCATTTTCAGAGTCCACAAATGAAAATTATCACAGTGGGTAGTTTTGGAGGTATGTCTCACTGAGTGGCGCTGTGGGTTAAACCACAGAGCCTAGGGCTTGCTGATCAGAAGGTTGGCGGTTCGAATCCCTGCGATGGGGTGAGCTCCTGTTGCTTGGTACCAGCTCCTGCCAACCTAGCAGTTCGAAAGCACGTCAAAGTGCAAGTAGATAAATAGGAACCGCTCTGGCAGGAAGGTAAACAGCGTTTCCGTGCGCTGCTCTGGTTCGCCAGAAGAGATTTTGTCATGCTGGCCACATGACCCGGAAGCTGTACGCCGGCTCTCGGCCAATAAAGTGAGATGAGCGCCGCAACCCCAGAGTCGGACACGACTGGACGTAATGGTCAGGGTTCCCTTTACCTTTACCTCACTGAGTTCAGGTAAGTGAACAGAAGATTTCAGTCTTACTGCATTTAGGTAGCATCCACTGTGATGAAATATATGGAAGAGGAGTCTACACAATTCCCTGGTACTTTCTGCACCCTGGAAAGCAGCAAGAAAAGGCTGGTTGCAAAACCAGTGTGATGCGTGCAGAGATGGAGCCACACCACAGAAAGTGCGGCTGCTCCTCTGATGTGTCTCCTTTTGCCCTCTTAACTTCCAATGGAAATGGAAACAGGTGGAGTAGACATGCCTTAGGGGTGAGAAGGTTTTCATCCTTTCTTTGATATCAGGTTAAGATTCCCTTGTGGATGGAAATGGTTTGGCCAGACTATTTTCCAACATTGAGTCCATTGGGACAGCATGGAGTAAATAATCAAAATGCCACAGCTTGTTTTATAAAAGGTATATGGGCATATTATTTAGACTTAAACTGAAGACACCTAGGCTTGGGGGCCATTAAAATTGTCCAAGGATTATAGAATCAAAGAATCATAGAATTGTAGAATTGGAAGGGACCATGGGGGGTCATTGAGTCCCTGCAATACAGAATCTTTTGCCCAACAATGGGCTTGAACCCATAACCCTGAGACTTAAGAGTCTCGTGTTCTACTAGCTGGAGCTTGTTGTTGTTGGTAATGTTTTTATATTTTAGAGATGTAGTTTTAGAATAATTACTATAATAGAATCATAAATATATAGAGCTAGAAGGGACCCCAAGGACCATCTAGTCCAGGGGTCTGCAACCTTTAAGACAAAAAGAGCCACTTGGACCCGTTTACGAAGAAAGAAAAAAAACTGGGAGCCGCAAAACCATTGCGACATTTAAAACAAATATAACACTGCAATCACCAGTTAAAGGTAGATAGCCGTGTTGGTCTGTCATAGTCAAAACAAAATAAAATAAAATAAAAAATTCCTTCCAGTAGCACCTTAGAGACCAACTAAGTTTGTTCCTGGTATGAGCTTTCGTGTGCATGCACACTTCTTCAGATATCTGAAACACATCTGAGCACACGAAAGCTCATACCAAGAACAAACTTAGTTGGTCTCTAAGGTGCTACTGGAAGGAATTTTTTATTTTATTTTATTTTGTTTTGACTGCAATCACCAGTTTGTTGTTCTTTAAATAAATTAATAAAGACACAGACTACAAAGCTGACGTTTTCAAACATTGTGGGGGGTGGGGTGGGTGTAAAATATTTTTTTCTGGTTTTCCTCCTCTAAAAGGCTGGGAGGGGAGGGGAGAGAGAGAAGGAAGGAAAGGAAAGGAAAGAAAGAAGGAAAGAAAGAAAGAAAGAAAGAAAGAAAGAAAGAAAGAAAGAAGGAAAGAAGGAAGGAAAGAAAGAAAGAAAGAAAGAAAGAAAGAAAGAAAGAAGAAAGAAAGAAAGAAAGAAAGAAGGAAGGAAGGAAGGAAGGAAGGAAGGAAGGAAGGAAGGAAGGAAGGAAGGAAGGAAGGAAGGAAGGAAAGCAGGGGTGAGAGAGAGAGAGAGAAGGAAGGAAGGAAGGAAGGAAGGAAGGAAGGAAGGAAAAAAAGGGTGAGAGAAGGAAGCAAGCAAGCAAGCAAGCAAAGGGTGAGAGAGAAGGAAGGAAGGAAGGAAGGAAGGAAAGAAAAGGAAAGGAAAGGAAAGGAAAGGAAAGGAAAGGAAAGGAAAGGAAAGGAAAGGAAAGAAAGACCGGCAGCCAGCCACCCTCCCTCTCCCACCCGATTCAGCAAGCGATGGCACGCAACAAACCTCTTCCCACCTCCTCCGTTGACACGGGAACCACCGCTCCGCACCGGGCCATTGATCCGCCCATGTGCGCAAGCGGCGCTCCCTGGGACAAGCAGGGGAGAGCGGCCCTGGCGCCGCGATGCTTCCTCCAGGCGGGGGCGGGAGCTTCCCCGCAGAGGCTCGGCCCCTTTTCTGGGCTGGCCTGGCCTGGGCAGCTCTGTTTCCCCGCTTCTGAGCTTCTGGGCCAGCAGCCGGCAGCGCCAGAGCCAATTTGCCCTCCCTCTCGGCGACATGGCGGACACCCCTCCTTCCCGCACACGTGTCCCTCTGTGGGGCAAGGGCAGCCTCGACACCTGAGCGCTTCGGGAGTCTCTCCCCAGAACCCCGCGAAACAGAAAAGGGGGAGGGAGATACGTGCGTGTGTGTGCAACGCCAGCGTCCCGGTTAGGTGCTCCATTTTGGCGCAAACCCAGATGTAATCAATAAAGTGAGTTGGCAGCAAGAGAGGCAAGTCAGCGCCGGGGTACTTAGAGCCATAGCGCGGGCGCTGCAAGGCCGGCGAAGAGGGCTCCCACTCTTTCATCGTCCGGCAGCCGCCACCGCGTCCGGCAGCCGCACAATGCGCCTCCTCCCCTCGCTAGTATCTGCCCCGGAGCCGCGGCAAAGGTGTCAAAGAGCCACATGCGGCTCCGGAGCCGCGGGTTGCCGACCCCTGATCTAGTCCAACCCCCAGCAATGCATGAATATGCAGCTGTTCCATATGGGGATCAAACCTGCAACAACCTTGGAGTTATCAGCACCACGCTTTAACCAACTGAGCTGGTGTTGCATAACTCCTCTGGGCTCCTATGGGGAAGAAGGGTAGGAGACAAATGCAAATTATTATCTACAGTAATAAAGTGCAAGTGTCTCTGCGTCCAGTCCCTGTGTCCGTCCCTGTGTCCTACTGCGCATGTGCCCCACGGACACAGGGATTGGAGCGCAGACACACAAAAGAGGCCCGCGCCTCCTCGCTCCGTTCGCCGGCGGGAAATGTCTACAGGGAGCCCCGGGGCTGCTGGGCTCCTCAAGGCCCGACAGGAGAAGGAAACGCCTCCCGCTGCCTCTCCACACACCGCGGCCGCCATGATTTCTGCAGCAGCAGCAACCGCTGCAAAACCAGAGAAGCTTTGTTTCCTTGCGCCACCTCCCTTTCCCCAGGAGGCTGCGGACGCCGTGGCGCTGAGCGGGCGGCGCCACGTAGCACAACGGCCAAAAGCCCCCCCCCGGCCGCCATTAGCGGGACCTCCTGTCGCCCCTCCCCCACAGGCTCACCCGCCCCTCAGGCACAAGCGCCCCCTCACCCCGAAAACCTCCTAGGCCCGACGCGGCGGAGACCCAGCATACAGAAATATTTTGAAACACACCCACCCACCCAAACGGAAAATCTCTCGGGGAAAGAAAGCCCTCTCGGCTCCTTACCGCACAGCGTTCTAGCGCCCGTTAATTTACCGGGCTTAACGTCTACTAGTTATTCATAATAAAACAACCCAAGTCAGCCAATTTGGAACTCTGAACATTCTGAATGCACTTTGAGCTGTATGTGACTAGGCTGCACTTCCCACCATGGAGCAGGTGAGCTCCCCTTCCACACCTTGGTTATGCAGGTGGAGGGAAACATTGTGAACACCTCTTATGTTTAGTTGAGCTCTGTGTGAATACTCTGTGTTCAGTCATTCTGTGCCTGCCTTTACACTGGATTATGTCCTATATTTGTAGACAATTTATCTCACTTTTGACTTTCAGGTGTCTTTTGAGCACATTTTATGCTGACAACCGTATGCAGTTGTTTAAAATTTTCATGAGTAGTCATTTTAATGATTGTTCTGTATTGCTTTTAAAGTTGTCCCCCCCCCCACATTGCTGTACACTGCCCTGATGTTTTGTAAGAGGCAGGTACACCAATACAGTTATAAATAAATAAATGAATAAATATTGTGTAAACCAAACTTTCTTGGAAAAGGCTGCTTGCTGATGGCACAGCTAATATAGGATGACAAATTTGCTGCAGTGGCAGATGAATTATCAGGCACTATTAAAGAAAGGGCTGCTTGTTTGCAGATGCTTCTTTCCCATTCATGGAGGGGAAAACAACTTTGGTGTATTACAGGGTTAGGCATGGGAAAGCAACTGAAACTGTGCATTGAGAATGGCAGCTGAGTGTCTCATGCGAAAATGTAAAAGGCCTTTCAAATAAACAAACAGAAAGGAAACCAAAATACACAGATGCTATTTTAACAGATGCTAGTAAAGCATGACTTTTTGCTTCATTTCCAAGATCTCTGTTTGTGTCCCGTTCTCTGCCAGGACTTTCAAATGATCGTTTCCTTACACAAATAGAATGGGTATATGAAATATTCCAGCTGGTTTAGCCAGGCGGTCTTAAAAAACTGTGTGAAAATACGCGGAATTCTGTAAGCAGCAAACCCACCATTTGCAAGCTGAATCAAGGGAATCGCACAGCTGCCCTGAACTAGCATTTGCTAAAGCGTGCAGGACCTCAAATACTTGTTTGTTTGTAGCATTTTTACTCTGTTCTTCAGTCAGAATGGCTTACAGATTAATAAGAATAAAACAATCCAAAATACATGACACAAAAGGAAATGAGAATGTGGAGGGAAGAGGAAAACAAGCAAATGCAGGCACCAGTTGTTAAAGTTACAAGCTCCTCAGAATAACCAACTATGATGGAAATTGTCCATGGAGAAGAGCAGCCAAAAGACACTGGTTTCTCAGCAGAGCTCATCTCCAAGCAGCCTTCAGGGCCCAAATCCCATAAAAAACAGTAACTCCTTGCTTCACACACTTGCTTTCTACTCGCAGCTGGGTTGACACATTGAGAGCCAGCATGGTGCAATGGTTACAGTGTTGGATTCATATCTCTGTTCAGCCATGAAACTCACTGGATGACCCTGGGCCAATCACAGTCTCCCAGCCTAACCTACCTGACAGGGTTGTAATGAGGATAAAATGGGGAGAAAGAGAATAATGTACTTGAGCTCCTTGCTATAAATGCAGTAAACAAGCAAACAAATTATCTCTGGCAGTGCTATTTGCCAATATTCCGTAAGACAATCAGATAAGCTTTTCTCAGAGAGACATCCACTAAATAAGCTAAGCAGAAGAAGAGTTTTGGCTGTATGTCTATGGGTTAAAATATCATTTTTCTTTTAGGGATAACCCCCCCCCCCCAATTCCATTAACATGACCAACCAAAAGAGCAAGTAAGATTTCGAGTCCAACTGAACTTTTCATTTGGCTGTATACGAGGCAAAGCTGTCTTGGTAAACAAGCTGTAATGTCTGCCCTGGTCAAAAGTTCATTTTTGTTGTATTACCTTAGGAACGGCGTAGCCGTAGCAGCATGGCTATAGAGATTGTCATGAAGACTGGCTGCACTTCAGAATTTACCGATATGCCACTGCCCCAAACCCTGAGTCCTTTTTGTCAGTTTCTCAGAACTATATTGACAGCTAGGTTTTTCAAAGAGAACACATGTTGCAGCATTGAAAATATCAGTCCCTGTGCCAAAGGAGTTGGCAGCTCCCACATCATCACCATGTAAAAATGGTGCTTCTTTCATGCAAAATTCTTCTTTATTCGGTTCCTTTAGGTATCATGTGGTGCCTTGGGCTTGCATTGAAGATAGCATTTGTATTTTAGTACAGATATGTATGCAAAAGGAATTTGAAATTATCCTATGTCTGTTTAGCATCTACGTACAGTGGCTCTCTGTGATATAACATATTGGCTTGCACAGAGATCTGAATAATATCAAAGGCAGATAAGAGTAGAAGAAAACTCTATTCTACACTGAACATTCTTATATAAAATACTGTAATGAAATTTAAGATCCCACTTATGTTTCTGTATACATTTTTATAGATATTAGCTCTAAAGAACCATGTATTTAGGTCTGTGTGTTTTTAAAAGTCTGAAATCTGATTTATCTATGAGACACACTTCACAACACAAACCAATTTTGCTGTGGTAATACCATGTCAATATTTTTTGACAGAAGACAAATGTTGTTATTATTTTGCCATTTCTTACCTTTGTAAAAGTTTAGAATTTTACAAAATGACTCTTCTTTACATGTCAAAATGGTAAGTTGGTGGGGAGGAGAAAAAACTAAGACCGTTTTTTATATCTAGGGACAGTGATGGATTCTGCGTGAGGTTAAAAATGATTTGGCACGATATTGGCATTTTTTAAAAAGTGGAAAGTAAACAACATTTTCAATGGATAAATGCATTTTTCATATATAAAAATAGAGATGGGTGAAATACAGATGAGTTTTAATGGAATTATTATTTTTACTGGTTTTGATGTGTGATATTAAAGGGAGGGTTATTGATATCCTGCCATCAGACTTTGTATATATATTGCATAGTGTAAAACTGAATACTGTGATATTCCACCTATTTTAATAATAGTCTTATCTAAAATATTTTTTTCATGCTGCTATAGTAGATAAACTTAGACAGATTACTACATTAGATCAAGGATATACAATGCAGTACCCTCCAGATGTTGAAGTCCAACAACATATGGAAAGCACAACAATGGCCATCCTTGCTTTAGATTACTAAACAGAAGTGACAACAGCACATCAACAATTGATTTAGTAAGGGAAGGACTGTTTTAAATTTCCAGATTATTTATGTATTTTGAAATCCTGTTTTTTCAAAACATATTGTAGATAATTGGCTTTGGTCCACCTGAAATACACCAATTTTGCTGTAGCCACTAGTAAGAACAGAGTTGCATAGGTACAACGTTCTTATATGAGTGGGTCCAGAGTGTTTTGACCAAACTTCATTTGCTGAATACATATTGGGTCCTCCCATGGCCTGATTCCGTGCGGATCTCCCAGCACGTTGAAAGTAAAATTTTACTTTGCAGGCAGAGGAAAACAAGAATGCGTATCAGTTCCAAAAATACTTCAGTGACAGTATATGGCAGATTATTTTTTTAATGCAGTCTGCTGAACACAAAGGGCCTCATTGACTTTCTGTTGTGACGGGTCTTGCATTTTATAATTCCACACTGAATAATTCATTTAGGAATGTCACACTCCTTTTCCTCTTTTTTGAATGATATGATTGCAATTACCATTTTCCTAAAAACATGTTTTGTAGTAAGAGTGTCTTTAAAAATAAACAAAATGCAGCAACCATCAGAACGCTTAGTAATTTAAGAGGTGACGCGTGGAAACATATCCCCCTTCTATACCATCCCAGTCTAAGGATGTGGCTCTCCCATCATCAGACTCTGGAGTGACTGCCCTATAGCTTCTCCTCCTCAATAGCCCCACAGGAGATTGTGATTGCAGAATTGGCTACAAGCCCTTTCAGGAATGTAGACACCTTACTTGTCACCTTACTCCCTGGGAAGGCAGTCTTAAGCCTTCAGGTGACACTGGTTCTTTGCTGAGACAACATCTTTAATAGCTCAGCCAGCAGGGGCCACTGGGAGCTGTCCAAGGTCCTGTTTGAGGATGTTCTAGTAACTGCTACTACTTCCCCAGTGATCACCATGCATTACATCTGAGAAAGAGGTCAGTGTTCACCTGAACACCATGAAGATAAGCGCAAGTGTGTGAGAATCAGCCTATTATCATTTTGCTTCTGAACAGATCACTGAACCCGTCTGTGTACTTCCTTTTTTCTTGGTTTTTGTGCTAGTCATTTACAGCACCAACTGGCAATATTATTAAAGCAGATTTTGGTGTGGGGGTATATAAAGCAATTTGCTGTTTGCCACTAGCTACTGTTGCAGGCATGTCATGTCCCCCAGATCATACTCTCTGGCATTAAGATATTCCCACTCTTCAATGTATGCTTAAAATGGGTCACAATTTGTCTTCATAACAAATAAAATGCCCACAGCTATCGTTACAGAATTCTATGTGTATTTTTACTATCTTTAAAACAATCTGCATTTGCAGGAAATTTACTCCAGCTGCAAAAACCTCCAGGAGTTCATCATCTTCACCCCTCCCTTCCTCCCCCAGCCACCATTGCCCGTTGTCACCTAGGAGCCTATTCTCTGTGAAACATGAAGCAATTAATTCACCCTGCCAAACACAAGGGGAAAGGAACGCTTTTTCAAATATCAAATCAGTCCAATTTCATTTAGACTTAAATTATTTTTCTGGTCCCTCTTCATGTAGATACCTTTGCAGTCAATTAGCATTGTCACTTTTAATCTGTCCTATTCCAATGTTGGTCATTTCCCATTAGAGGCTTATTAACTAGATTCTTGTGGTCAGACAGAACCTTGTGCCATGTGAGATCTGCGAAGATAAAGCTAGCAGTCATTATGTGGCTGACATTTACCAAAAGGGTAGATATTACAGATAACCTTAATCACAAATTGCATTACACATCAGCAAATGAGCTTATAACTTTACATTTCCATCCAAACAGTGAAGCCGTGGCTCTTAACAGTTTGGGGGTGTTTCACAATTAAAATTAACTACCTTATAGGTTTTTGTTT
Organism: Darevskia mixta; assembly: GCA_034641385.1. Classification (NCBI taxonomy): domain Eukaryota; kingdom Metazoa; phylum Chordata; class Lepidosauria; order Squamata; family Lacertidae; genus Darevskia; species Darevskia mixta. The sequence continues at coordinate 15,291,684 of JAWWNH010000001.1, forward strand.
CTTAATTAAAATGTTCCCTGGATTTATTGCATTCCTGTCAATATCTAGCGACTCCAGAGAGTCCTAAGGGTAGGAAGTCACATGAAAACACACACACGATACGGACTTGAAAATATCACTAGTGGGAGAACTCAAATAAAATCTTTGAATCTCTCAGTGAAGGGCTTCTTACACCCTTTGTAGTGTTTTAAGCTCTCTGTTGCATTTGCATAAGAATAGCACTCTCGATACAAACCTGTGCAGTGTTTGATCTGCCATAATTGCTGCACTGTCACCAGAGTCTTCACACTTTGGACATATCGAAGTTCAAATACAATAACTGCCTTATGGCCTGGCACCATCCTGTTTGCCCCTGTCAATGATTTATATTCCTCTTGACATTCTGGGCTTTATGCACTTTTGAGGAAACATGCAACAAAATTATCTGAGTAGCCTTGTTAGCATGGTGGCAAATTTATGTTCTTCTTAGAATATGTAGTAAATTAGTACAAAGAGGAATAAAACAATAGCTTAATATTTTGCACACTATGAGATTAGTTAGACAGCAGCATTCCACTCCTGCCCAGAAAAAGTGACACGATCCTTCATTTTAGGCCATTTCAAGGTGCATCAAAAATGAGATTGGTCATAGGGTGCCCTAGACTCCAGCTCAGCAGGTGTTTTCTAAGTAAGCATCAGGAACGCTTTGTGATTTCCAGGTCTGTTTCCACAACTTCACAACTGGACAGGGGGTGTTGTCTACCCACCTGGTGATATAAACTAGCCCAGGCTTCCTCAACCTCGGCCCTCCAGATGTTTTTGGCCTACAACTCCCATGATCCCTAGCTAAGCAGGACCAGTGGTTAGGGATGATGAGAATTGTAGTCTCAAAACATCTGGAGGGCTGAGGTTGAGGAAGCCTGAACTAGCCGTTTGGCCTGTGCATACATACAGCCCAGTCCTTCAGAAGGACCATAGCTCAGTTATAGAGCATCTTCTTTGCATACAGAAAGTCCCAGTTTGAATCCCTGCCATCTGCTGGTAGGACTAGGAATGACCTGGCTGAAACCCAGCTGCTGCCAATCAGTATAGGCAATACTGAACTAGATGGACCACTGGTCTGGCTCAGTATAAGGGAGCTTCCTATGTAGGTCAGGGTTCCTGAGCCTGGTGCTGGACCTAAGGTCTCTGTCTCCTGAAACCTAAATTCTCCCAAGTTTAGGCCTCTCTCACTGTGGCTGCAGCAGTTAAGCCTCAAAGTGCTCCTGGTGTCTCCAGGCATCTTCCTGACTTGTCTTGTCAGGCTTTCTGTATCTTATTGCGGCTCCATTTAGTCTCTGCTCTGAGTTACTATGAAGGAAGTCTGGACACCATGCTGAGGTAAAAATGAAACTAGTTTTTAAATTGTAAGATTGCACAGCAAAGGAGAGGAAAGGAAACTTGAGCTATTCCATCAGCTCTGCTGAATAGGTATTTGGCCCTTCGGGTGGCGCTGTGGTCTAAACCACTGAGCCTAGGGCTTGTGGTGGTTCGAATCCCTGCGACGGGGTGAGCTCCCGTTGCTCAGTTCCAGCTCCTGCCCACCTAGCAGTTCGAAAGCACGTCAAAGTGCAAGTAGATAAATAGGAACCGCTCTGGCGGGAAGGTAAATGGCGTTTCCGTGCGCTGCTCTGGTTTCACCAGAAGTGGCTTAGTCATGCTGGTCACATGACCCGGAAAAACTGTCTGCAGACAAACGTCGGCTCCCTCGGCCAGTAAAGCAAGATGAGCGCCGCAACCCCAGAGTCGTTCACGACTGGACTTAACTGTCAGGGGTCCTTTACCTTTACAGCTATCACCAAGCAGCAATGATTCCAGCAGGTTGCTGAGCAGAAGGAAAAAGTACCATTCCATCAGGCTGCAGAGCGAACACACAGAATAGAAGCAGGCCCTAATGAGAAGCCTTTGGCTCTTCCTCTCCTTCAGCTGCCACCTTGCAGCAGTCATGCTCTCTCTGTGCTGCAGCCTGATGGAAAGAAGCAGATGGCAAGCAGGACAGTTTTGTCACCTCAACTAAGAGACTGGCACCTTTTGACTCTCTTTCCCCTGTACTTTTTCCATCTCAGCTAGCCATTATAAAAACTCCATAACTTAAGAACTGCTGCCTGACTTTGTTTGTTTTCCCTCCTCCATCCCCGTCACTTTTTCTGCCATTTCTTTTACATTGTAAGACTCTTCTAATTGATCTGTAAGCTGCTCTGGGAGCCTTTTTAGCTGAAGTGTGGGGCAAAAATATGCATATATAATTTTAAAAATAACATTAATCATATTTATTTTATTTTGAAACACAAACACACATAAAAAAGAAAAGAAAAAGAAAAAGAAAACTTAAAAAGAAAATACAAAAACCAATACAAAACCAATAATGAACAATGAACATGTAAGCATGTTCCAGTTCTTCTTTTCTTCTACTTGACTTCCTTCATCCTCAGCGTGGTTCTGCTTTAATATTTAGTAAGCTGTTTCCTTCTCACTTCGTCCCCCCCCTTTTCTTTCTATTTTAAGCTTTTACACCATAATTTGTTTTGCAAAAATTAATCAAAACAAGTCCAGGTATTAATTCGAGGGCACTGCTTTTTAAGTTAACCTCTGCATTTTCCCCATTCTTTTTGAAAGTTTTGTTTAGACTGACCCCTAATTGCATCTGTCATTCTAGCCAATTCAATGTAATCAAATATTTTTTCTTGCCATTCTTTTTTTGTTGGTGCTGTCTCATTTTTCTAATTTTTTGCGATTAGGGTTCTCGCTGCCACTGTTGCGTAAAGGAATATTTTCTTGTTTTCCCTAGCGATATCTGAATCTAGTATACCCAATAAAAAAGCTTCTGTTTTTTTTAAACAAAAGTTTGTTTAAATATTTTATTTAGCTCTTCATATACCATATCCCAGAAGCCCTTAATTTTGTCACATGTCCACCACATATGTAGTAGCATGCCCTCTACTTGGTTGCACTGCCAACACATTTTTGATTTTGTTTTATACATTTTGAATATTTTGATTGGTGTTAAATACCATCTGTAAAACATCTTTTTTTTAATTTTAAAAATAACTTTCTTTCCCCGCCAACCTTGCCTAGTGATGCAATGCTTATGTAGCTAATAACACATCACACAGGAGTCTGTCTGTAGAGAACATATATACATTTCAAGGTACAGTACATGTTTAGGCTCTTATATGAATGGTGACTTGGAACACGAGGAAAAAAATCACTGGGTGCAACCTCGACCCCCTCTCCCAGCTATGTACTCATTTGTCACATGAATTGTATGTCTGCCCAAGGTGACTACTTTACAAATCAGCAAGCAAACAATCCTCTAATTCTTTAAGGAACAGTGGAGAACAAACAACAAGTAGTATGGTGTATGTGTGTTGATTATCCATGTAATCTTAAATATTGCCACAAGTACTAACTAATTGAATGAAAAAGCTTGACTTCTTAGCCATACTGCAATCTCAGAAGTGATCTCAACTTTGGGGGGGGGGACTGGGGATTAGTGAGCAGAAGCCTCTGTATTCCTCACACGACTGTCAAAATTATGCCCCCGCCCATTGCTTTCTTACGTGATGGAGAATCCGTGTTTAATTACAGGGATCTTCTACCACCACGTCTAGTTTAAGTTTCATAAACAGTTTTTAAATTAAGTCGGTAGCTACAACTCTGTCAGGAACTCGCTAAGCGCTGTAACCATCAAAGCAATTAAGAAGCTTGCACAGAAGGTAATTAAAAGCCTTACTGGTTCTTGCTATTAGACTGACATTTTAAATGCCACTCGGTGTTTTATTGAGCCAATAACCTATTTCCCTGGTCTCCCCAAGAAATTCAACCAGCATCAGTAATCTATCAAAGTCTATAGGTACTTATATCAGTACTCTGATCGGCACAGCCTGTTTCATGATACCCTTTAACAAAATACCTCTTCCTCGTTAAGGGAAATTTTACTAACAATGTTGAAATAACACCATGTGATCAATACAAACTGCTTTGGGTTTTTTTGTTTGTTTGTTTTGTTTTTTACAATCAAGCAGTGTATGAATTTTATGAAATAAATATCTTCATCATCATGGTATGCTGAAAGGGATTTTGTCTGCATTGGAAAAGAAGGTGGTGAATGTTGGTGGTTTGTGAGACTTGCTCCCTGGTTCCTCTCCTTTCGTAACATGTATCTGAAGAGTTGTGCGTTCCTGAGCTGAGCATTCATGTAGGCTGCTGTGTTTCAGGAACTTCCCTACCACAATCATAGGTGACCATTACTGCAGAGCGGACAGCATTGCTTCATTTGCAGTTTTCCACATCTGGACAAGTGTCTTTTAGGCAGATTCCATGTGGTATGATTCCACTGGTACAGTCAGGTTTCTGGCAGCTATTTGCTGAATAATTGCAAGATTGTAGCTCAATAAGGAAGTAGAACTGAATTCCTTAGGGGTGGGTGCTAGTCCTTGGGAAAGGAACAAAACTCTCCATTGCTATTCATTGCTAAGACAGACCAAAAATTCTAAGGTGGAATTCAGATGGCAGTGCTTTTGCTATCCCTCCTAAAACACCCCATTAAATTATTTCTACTTAAACCTAGTTGGCGGGATAGCTCCTGTATTTATTTAAAATATACCACTTAATATAATTTAAAATTTCTAAGGGGTATACAATAAAAGTACAATAAGAATACCACTGCTGATGCTTTCTGGTCCAGCTTTGTTAATCATAACTTCTCCTTCAAATGCCTTTCATAAAGCACCAAGCATCTTTGTGTTCAGGCGCTATTCTGAGCTTACTTCTATGAGCTCCTCAGTGCCATTTGCCTCAATCATTGTGAATGAACCAGACAGCAAAGGCAATTTCAATTTGGAAAAAAAATCCTGTCTCCAAAATGAAACTGCTGACAACGGACAGCAATGAACCCCATTCTTTTAAAATGCCAAAGCTGAATAGCAAGATTTAAAGATGGCAGCAAAACCTGATAGGCCAGCAGTAACGTACTCTGAGGTTTCTGTTGCCTTCACTTCTTACATTGCTTCAACCCAACCCAACATCCATTCCTACAGTTGCTGCTGCTGCTGATAATAATGTCAACATGTTTCTAAATGTATCAGCATTGTAGTATTATTTATTAAGGGAAATCTATTTAGGCACATATGAAATCCAATCCCCCAAAACCAGGTTCTGGGGGATTGAGCGAACAAGAACAATAGTGGATCCAATGGCAGTTTCTGCATGTGCTGTAGAGGGAAATGAGGAGCAGATGGGGCTCATCAAGCTGGGAACGTCACCCATCTAGGAGAAGGAAAACTCTGAACCTAAACCTCCATTACCTTGCAAGATATCTTTGGGAGAAGAAAAGGCTAATCTGGAGTGGACTCCCTAGGATGGTTGGGTGGCGCCTTGTACACCTCCTTCCATCAATTCAAAAACCTTTATTAGGCATTACAAACCAAACGATTTCAGAGCATTGTATATAAAATATTTAAGTGATAAACTCAACAAAATAAGGTTTGTATTAATTAAATCTTTAACACTAACATTCACTACTAATCCATTAAAAATAACTTCAAACTTCTCATAAGAAACCTAAGTTAAAATATCAATTAGTATAAATAATATGACAATATATCAATTCTGCATTACTATTTAATTAAGATCCCCTAATCCTCTTTGTGATGGCTTAATCTTTCTGCGTGGACTGAGCTTAAAAATTCGGCCACTATTGAAGTGATTTTATCATTACTATTTGATAATAGTACTTGAATAGTTGGAAATGTAGAAGTTGGCCTGTCCATTTGTAAATCATTTAATAGTTGACTTCTAGCATTCCTCCTTCCATCAACTCCTGCAGCCAGGCTGGTGCCAAACAGCTTGCTCTGCTTTCCTTTGGACCACATCAGTGAGGCTGAGAGAGGAGCATTGTCATCTGGGAAGCCCAGGACCACCATACACACTGCCCCGGCTTGCACCCCAGAGAGGTCACTTCAGTGCTGCTAATGCAGCAAAAAAAAAAAAAAAAAAAAAATGCAGGAGGCAGCAGTTAGGAGTTACAGGTCTCTGCAGTCACAGTGGACGCTGTTATTCTCCAGCAGTTTGACGTCACCCCCGAAGGCACACTGTCTTTCAAGGCAGATAGCTGCCAACAATTTACTAAAAGTGCTTCATTTTGGCTGAAGTGTATTTATAGTCAGTTAGTTGCTTAGCTGCCTGCTTATGGGCAGTTAACTGTGTTACCAGTATAAGTATTATTTGTGTGCTTTTTGTTCTGTGCTTAGTCAAATGGCACAGCCCCGTGATGCATCAGTCACCTGAAAAGGACTTATCCATTAGCATTGTTTTCCTATTGTTAGGGGCACTCTGCTATGAAGAGCTTAGGATGATTCTCCCTTTTGAGTTAGTTAGTCTATAGGGAGTGCACATGGAAGAGGGTCCATTTGTTGGTCTAAAGCTATAAGTGGACACTTCATTTAGAGCTCTGAACATTCCCTATTTCAGTGTTTCCCAACCAGTGTGCCTCCAGATGTTTTGGGACTACAATTCCCATCATCCCTGACCACTGGTATTGCTAGCGAGGGATGATGGGAGTTGTAGTCCCAAAACATCTGGAGGCACACTGGTTGGGAAACACTGCCCTATTTGGCTCAGCTGCTTAATGTACAAACTGACTTAGAAGAGGAATGTGAGCACTGAGCAGAGTTTGGAACTGACCATCCTATGATCTGGAGTTCACAGCTGCTATTTTATTTTCATGGTCAAAATGAGAGATGCAAAGTAGGCGATTGACTTTAATCTAGGAAATATTCTGCAGTGGAAAAATTTAGTGGAAAAAATAAATCAAAATAAATTGTCCAATAATATGTACAAATTTACTTCTCTTTTGAGCTGGAGCTGATAAAGAGCAGCAGTAAGACTATGTGCTTAATCTTTTTGGGGGGATATTTGCTGAGATCTACTTCTTATCAATTTCTTCTTAAACCATCAACATATTTTCACATAGACCCTTTAAATGTCTAGCAAGACTTAATGCATTTTCACACCTAGGAGGTGTTTTCAGTATCAGGGCTGAGGCTTGAAATATGTGAAATAATATTTTTTTTTTAAAACTGAGCATGTCCAGGAGGAATAGGGTAGCTGTGAGCCCCACTGCTAGACTACAACATCCATAATCCCAGATCATTGGCCATACTGGCTGGAACTGGTGGGAGTTCCAACAAGATCTGGAAAGGCACAGGTTTTACCTAGGGGATTCTTGTCAAGTAGTTCACCTGCTGGAGTGCAGGCCCTTGGAAGATAACTGAGCATGATGACCCTGGATGTCAGCCCTGTCTGTCTCTCCCTTCAAATGCCTTCTTTTGTCTATCTTCATTGTTTAGTGTAACTAAATCTTGAGTATGCAAAACTGCAGCCACCTACATTCATTCTCCATTCTAACTCTTATCCTATTATCTGTAAGTTCAAGCGGGAGGCTGCGTATTTTTGTCTGTGAAAAATACGCTGTAATGAATGAAGTGTTTAAGGATTCTTTTAGCGATATATTGCATGGCTCGTATTCCTCCTTTCTTTCTGACCTGCCCATTCCTGAAGTTCAGCTAGGAAACAGACTCTCTCTTTTATGTTATTACTGTCGTTGTTCAACAAACTGTATAGAGAATCAGTACTGTATTTATCTCTACAAACATATACTCTTCCATAGTCATTTTGCAGTTCTCAATCTAGTCAGTGTCAAGGTATTTAATATGACCCATTCTTCATATAGAATAGTAGTCCCATTTGCCTCTTGGAGATTGATGGCACTGCGTGACATCAATCCCAAAAGCTCTGATGCGGGCCGTGGACCTCAACCAAAAGGACTATCAATCTCTCCGTGCTGTTCTCTCTCCTCTGGTCTTAAATCAGGCTGGTTGATATCTTTCCAGTTTCTATATTCCTGCATCAGCAGTCTGCCTAAACACGGCCATCACTCACTACCACTCTTCCAGCAGTGGTTACTGTTTCAGGTTTATTGTCTGCATTACTATGCTGTTATTATTGCCATTATTGTTTCCTGGATTTCTGCTGTATTACCATCAAAAAACACAAGTCACTTTTTAAATACAAAGGCAGACAGTGATCCTGATACCAAGAAGGGGCAAGGAAGCAGCAAGCCAGAAGAAAACTTCATATTACATTTTTACGCACCTCTTTGGTTTTTGGTTTTTATGCATTCAGTAGCAAAATGACCATAATTATGACAGGCATGAGGCTGGGCTGTGCCGTATTGCAAGGGCTCTAAAGGGTGTGCAGTATCGCTGCATGCTCTTCTCAAAGAGACGCATTTCCCCTCTATGAAATTGTGGAATCCTATGGGTTTATTTATGGAATCCTAGCCAAAGAATGCCAAACCATGCAATGGCAATGGTGGATGGAAGGCACCTTTTGCCCCCGCTACAAGTGTCCTTTCTCTTTCCCTGTATAAATGAATGGGTATTATCCATTTATGTGATAGGTTGCACTCAGGGAAGTCATTGGGATGCAAATATATTCCCTTCCCCTAACAGTTTGATCTGTTGAAAACCAAGCCTGAACTCTTCCTCTGCACAAACCCGTTTTGATTTGTAACTTGGTCATCATGCTGGAGTATGACTGATTTTAAGACTGTGAGAGAGGATTATGCGCATGAAACACATAAACTCAGAACTTGCACTATGATAGATAATGAATGACTTCATGATCTGCTCAATTATAGACATTACACTCCCAAGTGCAGTGGCAGACAGCTGGCAAATCACAAAAATTGTTCAGACAGCACGTAGACAGTTCCTGAGCTCTCTGTCTCTAAGCAGATAACTTCCTGCTTCTGAATAGAGTCCTTGTAGCTTCACAGAAAAATCACTACTGCAGATGCAGCTGATGCCCCCCAAATGTTGTCCTGGTCCCATCACTGCTCACCTTTCAGAGGGTAACTAAGGTTGCAAGTCTACAGATACTTTCTTGGAAGGAAGGCTCACTGAACTCAATAAGAGTTTATCTTCAAGTAGACATGCCTAGGATTGTACTGAAAGGCCATATTTTCTAGCAAGCTTGTTTAGGTACTGTCTATTACTACTACTTTTTAATTCTATTTTTCATTATACTGCAATGTTTTAGTTTTATAGTAATTTGATCATGTTTTGCTTTAATTGTTTGGTTTTGTTACTTTTACTGTAACCGTGGTCACCTTGAGTATATTTCACTAATCTTTTGTCTCCACTTTATCTTATAACAGCATTTTTTTTCACTGTTCTTTGCTGTTTCCTCTGTTACAGTGAAATAACTGTTGGTCCATTTTCCCTCATGGGATACTTTAACTCATTTTTACCACTTGCTTCTATTTCTGGTCTTCCAACCAATTACACAGCCAAAATATGTAGCTCCTTCTTCAGTAATCTCAAAAGAAACTGCTGGATATATTCTTGGGAAATCAATGTGGAAAACACCAATAATGGGATTTGTCCTCAGTAGCAAAGATCAACACAACAATGTAAGGTTGCCTGAACAATAATTTCAGCTGAACCACTGTAGGATAGCTAAACACTTTTCATTGGTGGTCTAAATCACTTGTGGTCAGTATGCTTTCTGAAATCCATGTTAGCTGCATGTCTATCTCAAAATAAAATTAATTATCTTAAGAATTTTAAACCATAAGATAGATCGCATACCTCTCAACCCCCCCCACCCTGCTTAAAGATGTGTTCCCCTAAGTTTTTTTCCAATGTTCCCCCTACTTCTCTGGGCAGTGAGAAGTTCCAGGGGCTTAGCGGTTGCATAGACTTTGTCACTGAGGGATTCTTGGTATTTTGTAATACATGTCTTTATTAACAAACATACACAGGTGGAGGCACAAGTTGAACAGCCAACAGACATCTCCCACAGTAGAAACAGCCAAAATAAGATGCTTACAGAGCTCAAACTCAGTACTTTTCCTCTTCCTTGCTCAAACTTCAATCCTTTTCAGGTGAAGACACCTTGTCCCCTACACCTGTATAGGAGAAGGATTCAAAAGGGGTCAACTCTTCTGATCATCACTTCTTACCTCCCATGGAGACACATCACCAGAACATAAGGGGCTATCCATACTCTTGTCAGGTCAGAGATGCTAATCAGGCATTGCCTCAGGGCAAGCCACACTTATTGTCTTACCCTCAAAAATCTGAAAGGAAATAAGAACACTTTGGTTGTTTTTTTATGCCCAACTGATTTTAAATTATCTCCCTAACAAGAAAGAGTAATAGAAAAATGTAGGAACTCAAGATAAAAGTCAGAGGAGATGTTGGGCTAGAGGCCAATGATCCATATCAAGAGGAATGGAACCGCCCCCTTGTGAATTACAGACCTAATGTAAGTTGATGATTAAACTCTCCATCATTATTTCCAAATGTGAATGTAAAATCCTTCGCAGTCTGGGAAACGTCAAGTCACCTTTCCTACTGAGATAACTTGGTGATGATAATTTATGAGCTATAGCCTTCATTAATACTCCCACCATGTAATGTATTTAATTTTCACCTCATGTTACTTTCCATATTCCATACAGCTTCTCCTGGGTCCACAAGCAAGACTACGTAAATGTGTTACACAACATCTTGTGCTTGGCAGCCAGAGGACAATCAGAACTTGCAACTGTGCCGTCTCAAAGAACATCAAGAGGAGCCCTCATGAGCCAAGCAAGAGAGGCCCGTCTAGTCAAGCAAGCTAGTCACACATTGGCCAGCCAAGAGACTATAGGAAGCCCACAAGCAGGGCAGCAATGCAACAGTGCCCTCCCAGCCATTGTTTCCCACCAACTGGTTAGTATTCATAAGCATGCTGCCTTTGAAACCGGGGATAATAAATCACCACCATGACTAGTAGGCCTTGCTGAATTCTCAGAACGGTCGCATTACAGTCATATTTAGAAGGAAAGTGTGGGGTGGGAGTGGACAGACAAGAAACAAAAGAGGCAATCCTTAGAAACTGCCTGCCCATTAAAAAAACAAAACAAAACTTTTATTTTGACAGAATAAGGGGCTCATAGCATTTTGATTTTAAAATCTTAATGTAGCGGAAAGACCACACTGTTCCATTCGATTTGAAGTATAACATGAGTGCTGTTATTTCTTCTTCACGGAGCTGTTGGCAGTGGCTGCCCAAACAGTTTTTTTGTGGGAATGTTTAGGGAGGCAGGAGGGGATATATTGTTTATTAATATCCTTCCTAACTTGCGCTAGCAAGTTCCTTTTACTTAGCAGAGTTTCACATTCCCCTTTTAAACGCATAGCAGATAGCTGGTTGCAGGCTTGTGTAAGCCTCTCGCTATTAGGTTCCTGGTAAGTTCCCTTATATCCCTCTTAAAAGAATAAACACACGACAATCTTATTTAAAGTCAATAAAAGAAGTTTACTCCCATCATCAGTTCACAGTTGGATCCCTGAAGGCAGACTTAGTTACAAGTAATATATGCATGTGGATCTACCCCATATGGGGGAATAATCCCAGTGACTGCAAGCTAGCAGTCACTGCAGTTCACATGACGAAAGAAAGATGGAAGAGAGAGTGTGGCAGCATGGCTTGTCCTTTTGTGTTACCTGGACAGGTAAGGTCACGCCCACCTCTAGTCACATGCAAAGGAAGTATATCCCAGCCAGGAGGAAACAGGAAGTTTTCAACTGGCTGGACCAAACATTCCCCCGCATGTCCACTCTAGAAAAACAAGGAATGTTGTACTTGACTGCTACTTTATGTATCACATCCCACATTTTTGGCAAAAAGGACACTTCAGTGCTATTGAACCTCTATGTACCGGTAGGAATAGGCTGATGTGAAAAGTGGCTCTTATTCCAGACACAGAAGGGCTTTGTTAGGGCGCTGGGAGGCAGAAGCCTGTTTGTCCTCTTGCTTAGTTCCTCATTGTCTTTTTCAAGGGCAAGCTTCTTCTTTTTAAGAATCAAACTTTCCTCCAACCACATGAAATTTTCTTACGTGCATTAGTCTGTAAATACATTTTATTTTGTGACCTAATTTCTTCCTCTCCTCCATAATTTTTTTTTTAATGCAGACAGAAGCTATTTTTCATGCAAAAAAGGAGCTAATTTAACTTTCATCAGCCATCCTGCATGTCTAGGAAGGCAACCTCTGTGGGTCTTACGGTAAGACCAAAATGAGGATATAAAAACCTGAAATACAGTTCACTTAGGCTGCCGTTTAGTAAAAGCACATGACACTTTTATCAGTTGTGTAAGTCCTTCTAAGTAAATTACACTGCAATGATGATGCCATTAATCATACCTCTGGCACTTTGCTGTAGCAAGAGGTATCTTACATCTATCCAGTCCTTTCAGAAGAAAGAAAAGAAATGTGATCATTTATCCTCTGCTTTTGTTTAAAAGGGAAGTGGGTTAATTATTTGTAATTCAAAGGCACTGGGGGAAAACAGACTGGTGTAAATTACATCAGATACTGCTGTATTCTTTTATATATTGGAAGTATGATATTCATACTTTCACTTGCAAAGATAAATGGATGCCTTTAGCAAGGCCTAAAGAAACAATGTCATGGAAGTTGTTATTAAACAAAAAGAAAGGGGAAATAACTTTAAAATTAATTGCATGATACATGTTGCCGTCTTTGATAATCACCAGTGGCCAAGCTAATGCAAGAAAGATTAAAAACATAATTAATAGGATTAATATAAATGTGACATGACCATTTGAGGCAAAAAGTAAAGGGCTCTTTTTATAGCACCACATAACTTATAAGGTTAAACGAGCAAAGGAGCTCCTGGTGTTTTGTTTTCAATGTCAGACTCAATGTTACAATCAACACTAAATATTAAGATATGCATCATGACAAGTAGCTAATATGTCTTCACCTTATAGTGCGTGTCAGCCTGGCTCATGAATGGTTTAGATGTACCATATAAAAAAAGATTACAAGGTCAGCTCTGAAATAAGAATATTTATAGTAGCTTGTTGGCTTTCTTGTCTGTCCTTTTCGGGGGTAGACAGGCCATATGCATAGCAAGGAGCTGTCTACATACCAAGGACAGCCGACGTCCAGGTAGTGCCCTTCAAATGCTGTGGGATTGCAACTCTCATCAGCCGCAGCTAGCATGACCAATACTTAGGGGTGATAAGGGCTGTAATCCAGCATCATAGGAACAAAGGGAGCTGCCTTCCACTGAGTCAGACAATTGGTCCATCTGGCTCAGTGTTCATTGGCAGTGGCTACCCAGGGACACGGGTGGCACTGTGGTTTAAACCAATGTTTCCCAACCTTGGGCCTCCAGATGTTTTGGGACTACAACTCCCATCATCCCTCGCTAGCAAGACCAGTGGTCAGGGATGATGGGAATTGTAGTCCCAAAACATCTGGAGGCCCAAGGTTGGGAAACACTGGTTTAAACCACAGAGCGTAGAGCTTGCTGATCAGAAGGTCGGTGGTTTGAATCCCCGTGACGGGGTGAGCTCCCGTTGCTTGGTCCCTGCTCCTGCCAACCTAGCAGTTCGAAAGCGCGTCAAAGTGCAAGTAGATAAATAGGTACCGCTCCGGCGGGAAGGTAAACGGCGTTTCCGTGCGCTGCTCTGGTTCACCAGAAGCGGCTTAGTCATGCTGGCCACATGACCTGGAAGCTGTACACCGGCTCCCTCTGCCAATAATGTGAGATGAGCACCGCAACCCCAGAGTTGGTCACGACTGGACCTAATGGTCAGGGGTCCCTTTACCTTTACCCAGGAATTCAGACCAGGATCTTTTCCCAGTCCTACCAGGAGATGCCAGAGATTGAACCTTGCAAAGCATGCAAAGCAGATGCCCTACCACTGAGCTACAGCCTCCCCCACCATTGGCTTGCCCCTGATTATTGTGTAGGTCCAAGTCAGTTTTCTTCTAGGTTAGGAAACAAATTATCTTAGGAGAAATCGGAGAAATGGATATTCACAGGAAACCTTCAAATTCATCAAACAATGGATTGTTACCATGAGCAGCCAAATTCAAGTGGAGCGTCATTTGCACAGGTGACAGTGCAGACAGCGATCATTCAGAGCATCATACAATTAGAAATGATAGGCTCAGCAATTCGTTTAGCATTAAATCATTATGTGGAGAGCACATAGTGAGCCTGGATAATTAGAAGCGTTGGGTAACGAAGGTGGGGTAATGCAGATTAGTACCTTGTATTAATTTAAGTCAGTCACCACCTGGGGGCTGCTTTTAACTCTGTCCACATGGTGGCTGTCATTGCATGGTGATCCATTTGTTTGCTGAGGCTCACTGTAAAGATCAGGAAGCTTTCTTCACCCCAGGCAAACATTGAAAAGGAAAAGTTTGTTCTGGCAAAGATAAAAGTACTCCAACCATGGGATGAAGTGTTGCAAGCAAATAACTTCCTATGAGATAACAGGTGCAAGGAGAACATTTTAAGGAGATCTTGTGTATTTAAAACAGTCAAAACAATTCCCTTTCACTAGTAAATTTTAAGTCCTCTTTCACATGTCCAAACCCTGGAATTGGCCCAAATGCCTTCATATGAACCTAGAGCTGGCATCAGCTCCAATGTACCCTTACTAGAGCATTTGCTGCACTGCACATATCTATGGCCAGAAACCGATCTGATAATGATGCTGAAACAATGCTAAAACAACTCTAGATATACCATTCATTGGTGCAACTGCTTTCACTCACGGGACTACAAAAAATCTATACAATTTAAAGATTTGGGCCAAATATACCTTTCCCACATCTAGCATAACACACAATATCGGGCTAGAAATGCAGAGCTCTGTCCACCTACCAGCCTTTTTTTTAGGAAAACGTAAATTGAAATGATACAAAATTTACAACAGCAACAACTACTCATAAGTATATAGAAAATCTCCCCAGGTGACAGATTATAGTACACTGGAAATGGAATGAAAAATGGTTGCTTCTCTGAATTCGGTATATTGAAAAGTGAAATACAGGATGCTGCATCATTTTATGCCTGGGGGTGTGGGGGATACAGCACTGATCCTGAATCTGTGCCATGGATTTCTACAGTGAAATAAAATTGCTGCCTCGAGAGAAGGAAGCCATGAAACAGTGAATTCAGCTTGACACTCAACCAAGAGGAAGCTGACCTTTTAAAGCAAAAGAAGCAACATTTCTGCAGAGACTTTCCTTGGCCAGCTCCTCTACAGGCAATGGTGTGTGAACAAGAATCGCAGCCATCACTACTGCAGTAGCAGTGCAATCCCATGCACACCTATTCAGAATTAATCCTATTCAGCTCAATGGGCTCTAGCCCATGGTGTTCCTATTTAGAATAGATACATCAAAATCAATGGGTATGACTGAGCTCCGTTCATTTCAATGAGCCAATCAGTGGTGGGCGATGAAATTTTTCATAGGGGAACAGTTAGGGCCAGAGATGCCAGCTTGCGAGGGCAATGGGGTGGGCGACATTGTGCGCTTGAGCATCACGCCTCCCTAAGTCAGGGAGAAGCTTCCCCGGCTTTGGGAAGGAGGCACCAAGCTTTAATACTTTAATACTCTAATTTATCAGGAACATTTAAGGAACTAGCCTAGTCCCCCTAGTCCATTGACCGCCATGCCCCTGGAGCCAATTCTGAATAAAAGTTGATTACAATTCAATGTGCTTCCTCCTTTCAAGCAGCAAGAGCTGGTTTGTCGACACAGGTGGGGTAATAGTGATATCCCAGTTTGCTGACGCAGTTGGCCACTGGCACTTACCAAGAGGAAGAGGAAGAGGGGAAGGGCAACGCATGGCACAAGGAGATTAGCATGGCAGCAGGTTTGGACTGGCTCCATTGCCATGCATCACACTATGCCAAGCTACTCCTCTCTCTCTCTCTAAGCATCAACAAGCTCACCAGCTACTACTGCTTTCAGGTAAAGGTAAAGGTAAAGGTAAAGGGACCCCTGACCATTAGGTCCAGTCGTGACTGACTCTGGGGTTGCGGTGCTCATCTCGCATTATTGGCCGAGGGAGCCGGCGTACAGCTTCCAGGTCATGTGGCCAGCATGACTAAGCCACTTCTGGCGAACCAGAGCAGCGCACGGAAACACCGTTGACCTTCCCGCTGCAGTGGTACCTATTTATCTACTTGCACTTTGACATGCTTTCGAACTGCTAGGTTGGCAGGAGCAGGGACCAAGCAACGGGAGCTTATCCCGTCGTGGGGATTCGAACTGCCGACCTTCTGATTGGCAAGCTCTAGGCTCTGTGGTTTAACTCACAGCGCCACCCGCGTCCTGCTTTCAGGTAAGTAAGTGTAAATTTGCAGCCTAACTACATCTTAAAACACACAACAAGTACATCTTGAAATATATTACAAGGGGCAAAAAAAAGTACTAACAAATCTATTATTTCAACAGCAGAGTAACTTGGCAGAAACTAGTAGAGCAATGCAGAAGTACAGATTATAGCACTAGTTCATGTGAGTTTGCTCTAGTGATGGATGAGCTACTATTGTCTTTCCTCATTATTGATTTGGGGTTTGGGAGGTGGGAGGTGGAAGGGGTAGCGATGGTTTAGATTTCACTGAAAATTCTCACCAAAACTTGGGGTCTTTTCAAGAAAGCTAAGAGGGACCACATTTGGGAAGCTCAAATCCTGCCCTATTCACTGGCCCTTCTCCTTTCCCAAACTTACTCTGGGAAGGGAAGCCCACAGCGTGGCAACCTGATATGGGAAGTGAGGGTGAATGAGTACCACAGACCCATACCTCAACTGAAACATAAGGGATTCACAAGACTCCCTCCACATATTGAAAGGCATGGACCAGGCCATGTGGGAAACACCCAGCACTATGCATCACAAACATGCTCCCCCACCTATGTCAGAATAAGTTCTACTCACATATTACTGTACATGCCTACAGCTCCTTCTAAGAGTTTCTATGTGTGGGTGTGAGTGGAGTGTGATGGAGGAAAGTGAGGATAGCACACACGGCCTCCTCCATACTTTATTTCAAAGTGTTCACGTGAACGCCCCTTACTGACAGCCTACAATGGTGGAACCTACACACATATAAAAAACCATTCTGAAAATGCTTATTTTTTTTTTTAAATACATTGAATTTTCCATAAGGCTCTCCATCGCTATCTAGTGTCACATTGCATATTGCACTTAAAACATTTTATTTGCAGCTCTATAGCTTTTCCTCATACAGCTACATCTCCCAGCACCCTTACAAAAATACAGTTCCCAGGATTCTTCGGGGGAAAGTAATGTGCTTCAAAAGTGTTCCAAAAGTGCCTTAACTGTATTGTTGTATTGTGTGCACGCGTCCTCAGCTCGCTCAGGATTTTCAGAGATGCCGAATATGCTCTGAGCAGTCTTATCCAATCAGGAATCTTTCACACACCAAAAGGAAACGAGCACAAGTAGCAGTCTGCCCAAACCTATTCCACTTTGAGCGCTGCCTTTTGGAGAGAGAGAGAGAAAAGAAAGGACAGAGAGAGGCAGACAGGGGAAGAAATGAAAAGAGCAGAAATAAGAAACTGAAAGAGCGTGTCTAATGACAAAACATTCAAAAATATTAAAAGTGGTCTCATATGTATATCATTTTTTTTATTTTAAAAAATGGAACATTTGGAATTATAGAGCTTAGATCTTGAAAGACGAAGAACCTTGAATTATTTTTTTTTAAACTATTATTATTCTGGTACCAACTGAATACTCACTTCATGTGGCCATGTAACCCTTTTCCCTTCCCCTTCGAATGAGAATTATTGTATTCTCTGCCAGTTCTGTGAAACTTGAATGCTGACAGTTTCCCTCAGAATGGCTTTATTATATATAGAAGATTACTTCTGTGTGAGGTGGTCATTTTGCCAGGAGTGTTTCCTTTGCACAGCCAATTATATCAATGTGCTGTCATTATCAAGCGAAAGTCAAAGAATTCCAATACAGTACAGCAAATGTAACTCCATGTGTGCAATGAAGTTTCTTTTAAGAGCTCTTCAGCTGCTGCAATTCTACCTGACAAATTTTTATATCATCAGCATATACCCTATTACTAGATTTCTGTCTTGTTTGTCAAATTTAAATGGCATTGCAGCTGCCTACTATCCCACATCCTTAACAGTCATGCGCTGACTTACATTTTGCCTGCACAAAGACCAGATTTGACATGCTGTTTCTGTGACAGGTTTTGAAAAAAGAAAAAAGGAAGGTTATTCCAAGAGTGTAGTCTTTCTGCTTAGCTCTTGATTAAAAGAAACACAAATACATTCGAGTAGTTATGTCCCGGGTAACAAAGAAATTGTGATAAGTAGATCATGAGTCTGATTTTTTTACCAGTGGAATGGATAACATTCATTCCTTGACTGGCCATTATGAGCACAATCTTGGGAAAAAAGTGAAGAATACATAATTCCCACCTCTTTTCTGCTTTTTACACCTTCATATTTCTTATTCTAGTTTTTCCTTCTTTTGAACTATTATAATATTAAGTGAACAGTTCTGTTTAGAGCTGGCCATTGCATATAATCACACACTTGTCCTTTTAACTACTTGAATTCTAACAAAAGATCAAGAAAGTTATTATACCAGTTGTCATTTTTTTATATTTAATCACGGTATGTGTGTATGTTTCATTGTTTTTATTTTGTAATTAAGGTGGGGGTTGTGGCAGAGTGAGGAGCCCTCAGATTATTCACCCATCACTCTACGCTATACCCCCCCCCCAGTTTATAAATGTTTGATATGTTAATTATATTGCCTGTGATAATTAAAAAGCCCCAAACAGGGTTGGTATCTTTTGCAATTAGCGTGACATCAAACCATATTATGGCTGGACTAATGGTCTGAACTATGCCCTATGATTAGTTTTTAATTATTTTTATTTGTCAGCTGTAGCCCTAAATCCTTCACATGAGGAGGGACAGCGAGGACATACAGCTTAGATCCCCTCCACTTCATTGTCCTCCACGAGCTGAAGGGATAACTTCAGCAGCAGGAAGAATCTACTCATGCAGATTCCCTGAAATTATTTAGAACCCAAATTTCCTAGGATTCTAAAATGTGCAGACATGAATACAGCAGGCTGCCTGCTTCAAAAATTACTCCTCCAATGCAAAGGGGAATGATGTTATGGGGACAGTAGAGCAGAGATAATGTTCTTGGCTCAGCTCTCCTGCATCACATGAGAAAAGCAGAATGCCTGAATAGTCTGGAGAAAAGTGTGACTAACCAGTGTTACCTCTTTTTTAATTTAATGGTATGCAGCAAAGAAGCGGCCTTTTTTGTGTGTGTGGTAAACCTGGAAGTATCTGCCCATTAAAAGATACGCTGTTCTGTTCAAAGTCAGCAGCACTGCATAGATCAATGGTCACTTGATCTAATGGGAGGCAGCTCAGCTTGTTATTTACTCAGTATCCAATGCATAGTTAACAAATGCAGAGGGTAAAAAATCTACAGTGTTTTGACTCAGCAGTCTAACAGAAAACCTTGAGTTTTGAGTTCTCCCTTGCACATAGTAAATCTTTATTTTTCTTTCTTTCTTTCTTTCTTTCTTTCTTTCTTCCCCAAGTTTATTAGTTTGGCAAGTTTTCATTGTGGATGGCCTCTCATCGGCCATTTTTTATTTGCTGAAGTTTTAGATCGCTGTCAACTACTTTTTAATAGGCTCCAGTGTTTGTATTTTACCCTCTGATATTATAGATACAACAAATTGCATCTGACAACCAATAAAACTTCCCACAGACTTACAGCCTCACCTCAGTGCTATCTACAGTAGATGTCATTCAGCACCACTGGCAGGCAGCATTAAGAGAGATTGATAACACAAGGGTGCCTATCAGCTGTACATAGGGGCTAAGTTCCAGAACATACTGTCAGGAGCAAGTATCCATCGAGCAACTATCTGGAGTAGCGATGCACATCCTGTCTGTCACTTAGAGTTTACCTGAAACGTCATTTGGAAGTTCTCTGTTCTGCATATTTTGATTTACAGACCAACTACATAGTAAAATAAGTTACAAGGTACTAACAATAGATGCTGCTGGCTTTGTTCAGAGAGTCAAGCGTAGATGGCCTTTTGAGCTTTTCAACTCCATGGTTCTTTACATTATCTTTGGGAAGGCTCAAGTTTTAGTTACCATTAAAATAATAAATATTATAACCAGGAACGTTACGCAACACATTTTAGACACAATTCTTCCTTGTTCCTGAAAGCTGAGAATAGATTAAAAAAAAAAAACCCCAATGAGCGTGTGAAGTAAAAAGAGGAAGGCTAAAGGAAAAGGGACTCTGTTAATTAAGAGATAAGGAGTTTTATCATTCCTTACCAAGATGGGGCTCATTTCTTTTATTAAAAAGTAGAAATCCTTTGTGAGCCTCTCCAACCACACAACCGCAACAGAAACCAGTTTAAAGTTACCTGTGTCCCATACTGGACTCAGCTGTGCACAACTTTCTCAAGTGGAAGATTTTTATCATCAATAGTGTTGATTATTTTGCTCTTCAGTAATAGTAACAAAGTTCAGTGATTATCGTGAATTTTACAAGGGGCACATTTTCTCATATTGAACAGAAAGGAAAAAAATATGAAAATAGATGTGCCCTTCTTAAAGAAAAGTGGGGGGAAATGCTGGTGGTGGTCTGATAATCAATAATAATTATTTGGTATCAATACTGGGATATCAGTAGTAATATCCTTTACAATTCCAAATACCCTTTCCTGAAAGTTAACTGTAGCTGGAATCCCCACCCCACTTACCTAGGAGTAAGCACAACTGAATTCAATTGTACTTCTGAATGAATATGGTTAGGGCTGTGCTATAAGATGGTGGCAGGGGGACATTTCAAACCCATGGAAATAAAATAAAAGATTGGATTTAGGGAATCACTGAGCAAAGTGAAAATGAAATAAAGTATGTGGTTCATAAAACCCGTATGAAAAGTCAAGTCATATAGCATAGTCTTTGCCGCTGCTGACCAGAGCAAATTCATAATTGCAGAGAGGGGTGGGGAGTGAGGACATTAAAAGAAATTATGAACACCAGAGGTGATTTAACAGACTATCAAAGCCCGCAGCTAGGAACTTCACAGACTTCTTTTCTTCCATGTCGCACCACGTCACAATAATATTTACAGTGCTTACTGTAGCTGGCCAACATGTCTTGATATGCTATAAGGCTTTCTTATTTTTTACAAAGGCTTCCTCTCCATTTACAAGTTCAATTCAAAGTGTGTGTGTGCACACTGCTCTTGTGCTCTGATCCTGCTTGCTGGATTCCCACAGTCAACTGTTCAGCCACTATGAGAACAGGATGCTGGACTAGATGGTCATGGGCCTGATCCAGCATACTCTTATGTTGGAACGCCAAACTATACTTTCACCTGCTCCATCAGTACTCCAGAATTATCCCAAACTTTCCAACCTAAATTATCCTATAGCAACTTTTGTGGCACTTCCCCCCCCCCCCCAATAACAATGTTAGGCTTAACCGTCCATAAAATGTTAAATACAAATAATTTTGTCACATGCCCAAAGTTGGAGCATTATCATGAACTGTTGGAGGGGATGAATTCAGATTGACATGATGTTCCACATGTGGTGGCTGTGTTAATCAAATCGATATGGATCCAGGACTGACTCTTGTATTCATTTTTCCAGAGTCAGTGAATGGCTTCATATATAAGGACCTGATCATTTGTCTCCTCACAACAGCTAGATTGGAAATTGCCCATCAATGGAAACACTCAATGCACTTCAATATTCAAGGATGGTGATCTATTGCCCTTACAGAAAAAACTGACCCCAAAATACCATGTTTTGAGGGGTGAAAGTAAATGTGACAAATTTGCAGATATTTGCATTACAGTACATACATGTCCAGGGAAGCATTATAATTCCCCGCAACTACTTTAAAAAAGCCTTTTGGCTGGACATATTACCTATACATCTTCATGATTAAATTATTCTCATGGGCTTTATGTGTGGATATATGACCCCCTGGGTGTGATTCCTTACACTTCTTTGAACAATTGATGTGCACTGTTACCTGGTGTTTCTGTTGTTTTTGTATCCTATATTCTGTACTATGCAACACATTAAAAAATTTTTTGAAAGAAAATGCTGAAATCAATTAAAAAACATATCCCAATAAAAGAAAAATATTTTTTTGAAAGGTATGGATGTTTAAAAATGACCTTTCTCAGCTGGCTGACATGCTATGCTTCTTCAGACGTGTATTTCCTGACTCTCTTCTAGCAAGTACAATGTTTTCAAATAATAATTAGCATTAATATAATACAATTGGAGCGAGCATTTAATTGAGGAATGATATTACAGTACCAACTATCTGAATTAGTTCAATGTTCTTCACTTATATTTAATATAGTCTCCTTCTTCCATATTGAATTTACAATCTTTTACTAAAAGCCTATTATAATAAATATACACAGCTGCTCATTACTTGTTATGCTTAAACTTCAGAATTCCCATAATGAATGGTTGGTACAATATTGCATGACATTTCTGGTAACATGGAAACCAACTTAATTAAGTCATATGAAAGTCAAATTGAAGTGCCTAAGACCCTTGATGTTGGGGTGTATAATTTGGTTTAGATTAGCGAAACACACACTGAAATAATATTGCTTGCTAGCTTCCTAACCTGCCTGTTGTGTCCAGGAAACACATTACAAAAATGTTATCACTAGCAGATGTCTGCATGTATAAAAAAATTTTCCTGCCTAGTCTTAATCCACACCATGTTTCCATCACATAGACAAAAAATATTTGGGCAACTATCTTTCACCAATAAGTACTGAAAATGCCAGATGTAAAAATATTTCATTTTCAGAATTTTCATTACTTCTTGTGGGAGCGCTTCGTGGAAAAGGACATTGTTTTGTCTGTCTTTAACCTTCCAACATTGACTTTCATTAGATGGACCCAACTTTTCCTAAATTATACATAATTTTGTACATCTCTATCATATCTACTATTACTTGCTTTTTCTCAAAATTAAAAAGCTCCAAATGTTATATAAACGCCCCTAATGTTTCCTCATAGGTAAGCTACTCAGTTCCCTTGTTTATTTTAGTCACCCTTTTCTAGAGTTACAATATCGTTTTTGAAGTGAGGTGACAAGAACTGTATCCAGTATTCCAATTGTGATTGTACCACGGTCTTTTGTTTTTTTATTTAACGGCATTATGATCTCAACAGTTTTATTTTCAATCCCTTTCCTAATGTTCCCTAGTAAGGAATTCACTTTTTTCATAGATGCCACACTGGGTTGACATATTCACCAAGCTTACTTCATTGAACTTGTTTACTAAAAGATAATAATAATAATAATAATTAATTTTTATCTTTTTAATAATAATAACAACTGGATCTTCACCTTCAGCTTGATTCCACCTAGTGAAGAAACAGCAGGATCCCCACAGCCCAACATACTGGAATATGGGCCTGAACTGTGAGGTGACCTTCATTTCCCAAGAATGTTCCAGTTTAAAAAATCTTGAATTTTTAAGTATCAGCATTTAATATCCCACCGCTTTTTGAGGAAGTAATTTCAAGTGTTTTATTTCCAGATATATCCAAATAAGGCAGTCAGTTCCAAGTAGCTCTACATATATTCACCTAACAAAGCCCTTATAGAGTGGTATTGTGAATTGTGGGGCATCAGGCTGTATGATGCACAAGTCTCTTCTAATCCCCTGGATCCAGCAAGGGTTAGAATCTAATGGAGGATTTAGTTATTGAAAGGGCCATTGTTATACCCTAAGACTCACCTGGCTGGTAGTGAGAAGGACAATAGGTAGAGTAGTGTGAGAGAGCTGCGCTAGGAGGAGGCAGAAGCCTGAGAGAGAGTCATGCCTGATTTCTGCTGGAATCTCAGGCTGTGACCATGGGAAAAGCAAGACCTTCTAGGGCAGGCATCCCCAAACTCGGCCCTCCAGATGTTTTGGGACTACAACTCCCATCATCCCTAGCTAACAGGACCAGTGGTCAGGGATGATGGGAATTGTAGTTCCAAAACATCTGTAGGGCCAAGTTTGGGGGTGCCTGTTCTAGGGTGTTAATGCTGTGAGCCCTTCCACCACAGGCTCAGGTTCTATATATGTGTAAATAAACCATAGATCAGAAAGACACCCCAGTCTCCACTGTCCTTCAATCCAAGGAAACTGAACCTGAGTAAGCACCTAGAACTTCTGGAATCTCACACCACTTGGAGATTGAGGTGGCATGCAACACTACATTGTTTCCTACCACCCCTTGTCACTAGGTAATGTTTAGCAGCATTATTCAATGATATTCATAAACTAACATTCTACACAAGAGATTTAAAGAGCAAGTAGGCGATATCAAATTATTTTATACTCCATGCTAATAGTGTCAGTGGGCTTAATGAGTATGACTAACATTGGACATCAGCCGTTTGTGATACCCCCACAAGCTGTACTTTGAGGGGGGAAACCTTAACTTACACAACAAATGAGTCATAACTTTGCATTTATTATGTGAGGGAGAAATCATGTGGAAAGGTCCTTAGAAGCTCTTGGTTTCAGGAAGCTTTCTAGTGTTAATGTAGTTTGGCAGAATTCCTGTGAAAATTGCTCTGAGTCTCACACAGGTAAAATACATTTCCCCTCTGTATCAGTGCAGCTGATTAGGAAACATTTGGTTCAATACACATGAGCACTCAAGAAATTGCAGTGCACAGCTGCATTTAACAGCAGGCCTGGCCAATTTTATTTATGTTCCAGTGACATATGTTATTTAAATTATATATTCTCGTGCTATGTGTTATTTAAATTGTGTCTTTCCTGGCCACTAAGGCTGTCGATGCAGTTCACAACACAAACCCATAAAAATGTAACTTAAAAATAGCAAATGTGTGCATGTGTGTTCTCTCTCTCTCTCTCTCGCATTATAAAACCCAGAAAAAAACAGCGAACAAAAAGAAGTGGACAGCAATGGAGCTGTGAAAGTCAACTGTTACATCAGCCTCCAAAGACCTGGCAAGCAGGGAAAGTTTTTTACAAGATTTCTAAGTTGTTATGTTGATGCTGTCCTGGTAAGGATTCTAAGGAGGGAATATCAAGAGACCCATGATAAACGTCCTACGCCAACATTCTCTATCCATCAGTCTTAAGATATTTCACTTTCTTCACTCTGTAAGCTAGCCTTAATATTTGATATATAGGCATGAATTGGAACTACAGATCTGCAAGGCAAAGTCTTCGACGCCAACATACTTGAGATTTGTGACCTGCAACAAAATGGTGTCATGTATTCCCAGCCCCGAAGAATTCAACACTCCTTTCCAGCCAACCTCGGAGGCCTGTGGTCCTTATCAGGCCTCATGGAGCCATACCCACCAAGTGTCTCAGTAAAAAGGGACAGTCCATTTCTTCACATGAGATCATGGTGCCATTGTGGGTGCCGCCATCTAGTGCTGTGCTTCCCCCCTGGAAAACACTTTTTCTGGGACGAGATCACTATGTGGGTCATGTAACTTGCCCGAGAGCACTTCCTGGAAGATGCACATTCTGGTTTTGGATCTGCAAAAGTTAGGTGGTGTGTGTGCTGGGCTGTGGATGTCAGGAGAAAGAATAGGAAAATGATACTTCCACCATGAGGCCTTCTCCTTCTGTGCTAAAAGGATCATGTACCAGGTGTTGTGAGAGAAGTTTATATGCCTGATATCCTGCAAAGCTGCTGCCAGCTGGCGCAGACAATGCTGTCCTAGATAGACAACTAGTCTGGTGTGGTATAAGGCAGCTTTCAGTGCTCCTGTGCTGGTAAGGCTCAGGATTGGTGTTACTAGCCTTGGATGTTGTCATCCTATAGCCCAGCCCGGAAGGTGGATGGGTGGGCTTGGTCTGATGAGGAAAAGGTGCCATGTTACCTTTTTGTCCTCCTGAAACATCCATGCATAATGAGGGAAATTTCATAACCTCATGGCACATACTCTCCCAACCCTAATCCGCTCATGCATAAGCTTTTAGTGGCACTAGAAGCCAATTCTTCATCTTTCCCAGCCTCTGCTTGTTGTCCCCTCCCCCCTTAATTGGCACCAGAATATTCCCTACAGCTGGAGAGCTAACAATTATATGCAAAGAAATATTTCTATATGTTTAGAAATATCCCTCAGTATGTAGAAACCACTGCCTTTGTTTTGTGCTACTCTGTTTGTTTCCAAACTGCTCAACCATCTTGAGTTTACTATTAGGGGAGGAAACTCCTTTCTGAAGAGAGAAGTGCAAGTAGCTTCTCTCTGTGAGTGAGAATGCCAGTGGCTGATGGGGTAGGTGGGCCACAGGATTTTGTGGTCCATTACCATTTTATGCATTTTTAGAAGTTGCAGCCATTTTGTATTATGTCATTCACTCACTGCCCAGCAACCATTTTGTACTATGCCACACTCCCATGGCAGCCATTTTGTGACTTGAACCCATGACACTTTCCCAAAATTCTAAATTTGCCCAGAGGGCCAAAAACATTTTCATCCCCTCACAGAGCTTTAGATTCATTAATCAGAGAAATCATTGATCCAAGACCTTATAGTCTTATCATTTCTCACCCTTTAAGGCATTTTTTTCAAGCTGCCAAGAACAGATGCAGTCTCTCAGGAAATTTTCATGATTTACAGAAATGCAATTATAGCCTCAGTCAATGACAACCCTAAATAGCTCCTTAGTGTTACACAGGACTTGTATGTATTGTGGTATTTTATGCACTGTGACCTGCAGTTACTGTTTATTTATCCTAATTTAGTAATTATTTATTGTAATTGTTAAGAGTGAATTTCTGTTTAATTATTATTTGCTGATGTTTTAAGAGTTTATTGTATTGTGTAGTACCATCTGTGGTGCCACCTATTGTTATAAACTTAAGTTCCCAACCAATAAAATAGTGGATAAACTTCAGGACATAACAATGTTGATTTGGTCACTGCTCACAATTTCATTCATTAAATGCAAGGTAAGTGGTGTTCACCTATGAAAAGAAAAGACAGGGCCACAGACACAAAATCAAATAGACATGACTGGGGTAAGAAATGAAAAGAAACTCTGGAGCAGTTGCACATGGGTAGATGGATATGGCCAGTTTTTTAACTTTAAAGGCACAATTATTCCAGAACAAGTAGACTAATCTCCATAGTTATAACTTAATGTTCAAGAGACAGAATGCATTTACAACAAAAACTTTGGAACTTAAATTAAACAAAAGTCCTTATATCACTTATCCAAAAAGATAATTTTTTTTGCATAACACATCAGTCTGTAGACTCCATTGCATTTCATTTTTTAAAAAGTTGTGTATTGCTAATTAGTAATGGAAAATATGAATGCTTTGAAATGAAGAAAATAAGAAAACATGGACATCTGCAGAGGCATGGTTTAATGAACAAAGGCAACTGGAGGCATATCTCTCCCTAATTCCCATTAAGTTAACAGACAAGGTCTTGAAATCACATTTCTGACAAAGCGTCAACAAGAGCTAATCGTACCAGAGCCCCCCACTTTTGTGTTAGAAGTATAGAGGTAGATGCCTTTGACATGCAGTTTGTGCTTCTTAAACAAGCAGATCATTACCTTTCCTCAAAACTGAATACTATAATAGAATTGAAACAAAATGGTAATGTTCTACACTAGTAACTGAGTTTAAATAGTGTTTACAGTTGCGTCACTCCTCAATTATGGCCATTTCAATCTGTCAATCTTCAGTTTTGGCTATATATTTCTATCAATAAAATTTACTGTATACCCAATCTTCAAGCTGGGTAGTTTACAATAAAAAACATTCAACATAATGCATTGTAACCAGCATGCATCTAAAATGAACATAGTGTGCATCAGAACTAATAACTTGTTTCTTTAAAATAACAGTCCCCACAATAATGACCGACCACTGGATTCCTTTAGTTAAGGGAATACCTTTTGCCATTTGACCCATATTTCTAATCAGATAACGTCTAATCAAGGTAACTTGATGCTTTCAAATGTGTACTTCGGTGTGAAGTACACAAATAAATAAAAGCAACACAAATGCAGATGAGGAGACTAAGAAATGAGATTCATGCTATGATTTCCTCATCCCATCTCTCATCAACGGTGAGAATCTAATCTCTGTTCACACATACCATAACACTGTAACTTCAGGGAATTGTAACTTGAGTCCTTGCAGTGTTCAGCAGGAAGCAAAAGACCTATAATGTGACTTTATCATGCATCGTGCCATCATAAATTTGTTCATATTTCAGGTGCCACAAATAACGTTGTACACTTGTGTCCCCATAATTCAATGGACTTTGCTCAAACAAAATGTCCCCTTCTCTCTGAAGCTCCCTATTCACCCCCTCAAGGGTGCTGCCTAGAGAAAATGGGGTCAGAGGAGGGGAGATAGGAGGCAAGGAAGGGGAAATCCTATCATGTCCACTGCTACAATTTGTATCTTGTTCCTAAAGTATAGAACCCTTTATTGTTCATAATCGCTTTTTCCGCAGTTGCTTCAATCATGGATTTGCTTACACTGCTGAGGCGTAAATCTGAAGTGAGAGAAATGAACACAGTCCTGATTAATCAGGAGTTCTTTCCTTGCCTCTGTTTTCATCTCAATGAATTAGTAAGAAAAGAAACAAAACAAAAGCACCTTAAGTAGGCAGAGAGGAAAAGAGGCCACAGAAAACATCTAGCGGTGACCTGCTCACAAACGAAATAATAACCAGGAAAGGATGGCTGAAACATCATTCCATCCCTGCTCAATTGAACAAAACAGCACGCAATCAGTGACTTCGTAATAGAAACCCACATTAACAACTTTGGAAACAACCTTTGTGTGCCCTTATCCTGCAAAATACAAGGTTGTCTTCTTCACTTGCTGTTTTTGAATGTACTGTGATTTGTTTTTGTTGCAGCAGTGAAATTATCACATTCATCAGACCATTCAAAGCCAAAATCATTACAACAGCCTGAATAAAGTTACTATCATGAAATATATATTGCCATTTCTCACCCTGAACATAGGTTTGGAGTAATCATAAAAGATAGACCCATCTAGCATCCAACAGAGCAACACAATAATCTGTATTCCCTGGGATCAAATGGAGGTAGGGGGAAAATCCAATTATTGAAATCCTACAGTGTTGGAGCAGCACATGAGGCATTAAAAATAAAAATGGGAAAAGTAAACTAATGCATTCAGCATGAATGATGGCGAGATAATTAATGACACATAGAAATAGTATGGAGTAATCCTATTTATGCAAAAGTAGGCATAAAAACAATAAACAGGCGTGTTTGATCCATTTGAAATGACATGCTTTTTAAGCTTCTCTTTTTTAAAAAAACAAAACAAAAAAAACACACCAAATTAGTAGCTTCTAATTAAAATAGCCCTCTTATCTTTCTAGATGCCAAATGAACTCTTGGCCTATCATACAAGATCAGCAACAGGGGATATATAATCCTATTCTTTATTATCTCTGAAAAAGTCTACTTTACACTTCAAATAAGACAACAAATAGGAATTAAAAAATGGAGCTCAGCTGGCCGTTCTAGGCAAATGAAGCATTTGTGGAGTTCAGAATCAGGATTCAGAATCTATATTTGCACTACTGTTGTGAGTGCTGGATACAAAGTTCTTATGGCAGTTACCAAACAAATTGTTTTTTAAAAAATCAGATTAAATGAAAAAGTTAAACAAAACAGAAAACTTTGATCCATTAGGAATGGTTTACTTTTAGAACCTTTTTTAAAATGAAGAGGAGGCCCAATCATTATTTTCTAATTAGCAAGACTTCCTTAGAAGCAATTCAGCTTTATTTCAAAATAAAACAATGGAAAATATATATATACTGTATATGATTGACTGATATTGCCATGTGCTGGGGTGATTTGAAGCAACTTTAGAAGTCTGGGTAAATCAGGAACTGGGAACCTGTGGTGCTCCAGCTATTGTGGGACTCCAACTTCCAACCCTCACCAGTTTGATGGGACTTGATAGTTCAGCCCTGAGATCCAAAGCACAGCGTGGAATAACTCTCTCTCACCAACCCCTTCCAGACACGGGAGGGTGTTCCTTTTACAGCAGCAGTTGCCTCTGCCAGAGACTAATGTTCACTCCTGCTTTTTTCAGAATATCTGGTAAGAAATTAGATAAGGGAATAAAGAAAACAATGCTTTCTAGAATGTTTCTGCTCCCAGTGCCATTATCTGCATGCTTTTATTTGCATTGTAATTATTTTATTTCTATGCTCTACTTGGATGTTACTCATCCTACAAGGAGGTCATGCCGCATGTGTTTTCACCTGTCATTCGTCTTGGGTATGTCCAAAGGTTGCATTCCTTGAATGAACATAAGAACCACCCTGCACACCAAAGGCCTACCTAGTTCAGCATCCTGTGCCCCACATATGGCCAACTGGATGCCTATGGGAAGCCCACAAACAAGGCATGAGTGCAACAGCACTCCTCTTCCCCCTCTCATGTTCCTCAGCAATTGGTATTCAGAGGCATACTACCTCTGATACAGCAGCCGATATAGAGCAATTTCGACTAGTAGCCACAGTCTTATCCTCCATGAATCATCTCCCTTTAAAAGTGGTTTAGAACGGTGGCCATCAGCACATCTTGCTTGTTGTAGCAAATTCTACAATGTTTTGTGTGAAAAATGCTTTCCTTTCTCAGCCTTGAAACTCTCCACATTGAAACCCCAGGCTCCAGTGTTTTGAGGGAGGAAAACCTTTGTGTACTTTTCCCATGCCATGCATAATATTGTCCAGTCCTCGCCCTTTACTCATCTTGAGCTCTTCCACAAATGCAAAGGTCCCTTCTGTTCAGAGATGGGGAAGTCTAGATCCAACATCATGGGACTCCGAACTCCATAACCCTGGGAGAAATTTGGATGAATGGAATTGAAGCAGCATCTGTAACTTCATTGCTTTGTGTTTTGCTACCCCTTTTCACATGGCCTCTAGTTGATTTCCATGTAATAAATGGAGTTATAGATAAAATGCATCCTGACGGTGGAAGGGAGATTTTATGTATTATGCCTAACTTTTTTTTTTTTTTGAGTCTCTGTGTACTAGAGTAACAACATGCAGAACAGAAAAGGAAAGGTTTTGAAGTATGACATACTTTTTGAAGCGCAGGGTGGGGTGGGGGGAAGAGCCCCCACTGAGGAAATGCCTCAACCGTACTGACAGCTAAGGAGATTGGTGAGTGAAGCACCTGCGAGATGAAAAGGTTAGTCCTCCCTGTTTATTTATAGTTCATATGTAGTTTTTTGACACCAAAAGGATAATCTTATTTCTGATCCCCCCCCGCACATCTTAATACGTATGCATAAAACGTCTTATTAATATTTTAAACCAATGGTTTTTGGAATATATTTTGCCTGAAAGGGAATTACTGAAACCAGTGTACTAAACAAGAAACTAAATACAAAATTTTTGGCATTTTTTGTTGTTGAAGAACAACATTTTGTGATCAAATCCTTGAAACTTTGCTTGAATGCGTGGCAATTAAACATTTGTTCTGTAACTGGATGTTTATCGGATACATCATGGCCAATAAGTTCCATGAATACCACTGAATCTAACAGCTTCAAAAATCCAGTCTTTTATTTCAGCATCTTATTCAGAACATATATATATATATATTTATAGAGGCATAAAATGTACTAGAAATGTTAGCTATTTTTAGTGGCATGAGATTTCCACAACCTCTGACTCAGAACCTCCCACTAAAAGCCTCCTTTCAAAAGGATGAAGAACTCTAAGGTCTGTCTATATTATTTAAACCAGCAATTAGAACCAGATGTTACCGCACTTTATATTTAGATACCAAATTTCAACATCTTAAATGAAGAGAACCGTCTTAAGGATGGAAGGAATAATTTCAAAAATGCAATTACTGCATATTGTTTTCATCCTCTCTCATTAATTTACCTGATTGCAAAGAAAATTAAGCTAATTTATATTTAAATTTGAAATTGGACCAGTGAGCAATTTAATGTCTTCCTCCATGAATCATGTGTGAAAGAAAACATAGCTTTGGCATTCATTTAATATTATATTAATTCAGCCACTTCCCATCAAGCAGAGAAATGTAGCAAACATACATACATTTGTATGTCCATTTTATTTCTCATGACACGAAATACAACATCAGCACTAAAAATAACTACTTTGATATTTAGATGCCTATAAGGCACTCATTATACAAACCAGATTAAAATAAGCTTCTTTAAAAGTAATCCTCAAATATTCATGAAATAAGCTTTAAGTGAAATTGGACATGTGAAGTGGGAAGTCGTCATTCATCATCATACTAAAATGCAAGATGCACGCACCACACACATCACGGAGCTAGAACTGAAAGCCACTCGGAGGTCTGGGACCAAGGACATTACCAATTCTAAAAAAAGGAAAAAAAGTTTGCCCAAAAGACTGCCTGCCCCTGTACAGACCTGTAACATCACTTAGATCATCTGGGTAAATTTTACTTGTAGAATCAGACCCTACGGAATATCACAGGGATAACCTGAAAATTTCCATTTTCTGCCATTGCCCTGTACAGCAGAATGCCCTTCCCTCTGCCATACAGGAAACATCATATTAATAACTTCAGATGTCTTGTGATGCACACGCTATTTTGTCCAGGTTTTTTCAACCCAGAAGATTGGATTCTGTTATTTCTGAATTCTGTTCTGGTGGGTTCCCCACCCCCATACCCCTTATACATATGTATACTGGTTTTATTACATTCTTTTGTTGGTTTATGCTGTTTTTCTATATTGCTCAGAGATTATTTTAACAAACATACTAAGCACCTTACAAATGCTTTAAAACAAATAACCAAAATAAATTTATACAGCTCCCTTTCATCTGAAGATCACAGGGCGGTTCACAACATACAAATACAAAATGAAAGTACAAAATACATAACAAAAACAAATCATGCTGGACTACAACTCCCATCATGCTGGGTGGGGTTGATGGGAGTTGTAGTCCAGCAACAAGTGGGCCAAATATTCCCTACTGCTGTTTTAAAATATAAACTTTTTTTAAAGACAATTTTAAAAATAAAACCTCCTTTTCTAGAACATTTGTAATTCAAGTCCCCATTTATTTTTACAGCTAATTTGGGGATAGGTTTCTGATTATTTCTATAGCTGCCCTTCATTTGATGCAATCATCTAGAGAATGAAAATGTGTCAGGATTTTGCACAGATTTGCTTGTTCCATAACACTAATCCAGGATATGGCAACTACATATTGGAATTATTTCATTTCCATTTATATTCCATTTATTTATTATCAGTAGCTTAATAAGAACACTAGTTTCACATCCAATTCTGCTGCTATATATGCCAGATAGGAATCAAAGGCTGACCATTTTATTTCAGTTTCCTTCTTGGTAGACCCTATAGCAAGGGGTCCAGAACCAGACTCATAAATTTCAACCAGTCCGAAGGCACTTTCTTTTTACAAAGGTGAGAAAATTATGTGCTTGCTCATAATTATTGCTAGGGAACTTCACCACCATTGACTTGGAAATCCTCATTCCCCTAAAATTCTAGACTGTGATGCAAGTACCTGCCTGTTTTACTGCTTATCCTCCTGGTAATTCTCTACCTTGCTTCATATCATGCTGCATTGGAATTTTATGATTGGTTTACCAACCCAAACGCCAACATTCCCCCCCCCTTCTCATAAATATTACATGTATAGCTATTTCCTCTGGTTTTTAAAAAGCCACTGTGATCTGTGCCTAAATCATTAATCTCCTTCACCTGCCAAAACATCTTGTAGATACAGATCAATGAACCAGTGCCCACTTCTTTTAAATAATAATAAAAAAAACCTGGAAAAGGGCAGACTTTCAAAGTCAAGTTTACAAAGCCATAGTTGCTCAACATTAATAAATTACAATATTTGTATCTAAACACACACACACAGAAAATTATCCTGTAGTTTGATACCAAACCAAAAGCAGCAAGGAAACAATATATCTGCAATTTTTCATATGCAGTTTGCAGCAGAGAACTTTAAAAAACAGAAAGAAAATAATTCCCCCCATTTAACCTCTATCACTGTGCATTGTTTTAAAAGTATGATCCAGTCCCAAGCAGGAATAAGTGTTATGGTGACATTCTGCTTGATTTGCAAAAGATGTCTGATATCTGCATGACACTATCCCTTTTCCAGTGTCTAATAGCAACTATTGTGCTGCCAGTTGTTAAGCATCCTCTAGCAGCTAGAGTCTAGCTTCTCCTTACCCCACAGTGAACACCGCTGTAGCACATGTCACAATGCAGGTCACTCTAAGGTAAGGGGGGGAGGAGAAATCTGATTCACGTCATATGTAAAGATGAACTTACCTAATCCATACTTTCCGAAGCAATAAACAAACAAAAACACAGCCATTCTTCAAAACTCACATCGCTATTAATTTTGCGGTGCTGTTTTCCAGCCAAGTAATGTGTACCAAAATGCATGTATTAGGATCAAGTGTGCATATATAAACACATATGTTGCTGGAAAATTGCATGCAAAGTGAATTGTATTAGGGAAACTTGCTTGCAAAAATGTGTGTATTTGTCAAAACTGTATAAATATTTCATTGAGTGGCAATAGAGGGGGTAGAGGGGGGTGTCACCTGGAAATGGTAAATCTGGGTTAAAGGGGAAAGATACAGACAAGCGTGTTAATATCAATGACATCATGTGGGTGCTGCAAAAAACATGCACCGATCCCACAATGAACACCTGTCTGGAAGCACCTGCCTAGGCTTGATCCACAGCACTGTTCCATGTTCAGCTTAATGTAGATCTGCAATGACTTTGTACTGCTAAATCAATCACATCTGGAAGAACCTATTAAGTCACTCTTTTATAGCTCTGGGTATTTCTTACATAACAATCCCTCAGTACTTTCAGTTTGCAATGCTCCCCGTTTTATGAGTCACTGCGGAATTCCCAGAATGCTACCTGCTCACCTTCTTTCCTTTCTCACTTCCATTGGTTCTAACAGAGACTGCTATCCAACAGGCAGCACTTATATTCAATCATCGTGCCTAATTTATATTGCTTGTGAGATCAACGGAAAACAAGACTTGGACATGCTAAGGTTCTTGTAGGAAATTTTAATGTTATGATTATTGACAGTTCTGGGATTTTTTTAAAAGTTATGGGTGCAAATAAATCTAACAAGCAGGTAGCATTCTCTGTCTCTTGATTTTTGTCTTCAGTTCTTGTGCTTCTGCTATACCTGTGAGAAGATACAGTTTCCAGACCCATATATTTATTTGAACTGATACAAAACTGAAATGCAATCTTTTGAAGTGTAATCAAGTGAGAATGTTTTTGTGTGTGTGTGTGTGTGTTGTTATCCATTCGAATGAACTCATACATAATCAGATGCTTATGTAGTCTGTCAATTCCCGATACTGCAGAGTTCTTATTCCTCAACAAATAATCCTAATCTGTGCACAAATGGGAAGCTCGAATTAGATAGATCTGTGACACCTTTTTCTTTTCCATAGCCAAAATAGACAAGGAATGTTCAGCAGAAATTTTTACATTTTCATATAGAAAACTGTGTTGCATCTTATAGTAGCTCCCAACAGTATTTATCCCCCCCCCCCGTGAACATCCCACACAAAAGACTGCAACAGGGACACAGGAGAGATGTCACTTTAAGAAAACAGGAGAAAAGAGAAGAAAGCATTCATATTTAAGCCCTGCTCTATATAATAAAATAGGCATTGTTTAATGGATGCAGCCCACTCCATGCCAAGGGATCAGGATGGGCAACAATATGCTAATTATTTCAATATTTAGTTATTGCATTTATTTGCTGCACTTATATCCCAACTTTTTCCTCCAAGAAGCTCAAGATGAATACACAGTTCTCCCCTCTTCATTTAATCCCTACAACAACCCTGTGGGGTAGGTTGGGTTGGGTTGCAAAAAGGAGATTAGACAAATTAATGGAGGATAAGGCTACCAATGGCTGCTTCTAGGATCAGATGCACCATGCATTTGAATACAGCCACTGGGGAACGACAACACGAGAAGGTTATTGCCAGTGCTATTTTTCTAGAGAAAGAGGTGCCGGAACTCACCCTTGTTTGTTTATAATGGCAATGGCACCTACCTGAGAGGTGCTGGAACTGAGCTCTGGTGAGTTCCAGCTGGGGAAAAAGCCCTGGTTATTGCCCTCATGTCTTGTTTGTAGGTTTCTTATAGGCATCTTGTTGAACACTGCGGGAAATAGGTTGTTGGATTGGACATGCCTTTGGCCAGAACATAGGGGGACATTCCTATTTTATAATGGAGAGGAGACAGACTATTCTTGTTAAAGAAAAAAGAGGGGGGAAGGGAGGGGACGTAGGAGCTCAGGCATATCAACAGCATATTGGTTGCCAACTTTGGTAGCCCACACACTTCCCCCCCCCCAAAAAAATGGTTTATTAAGACTTCCCATATCAAAGGGGAAAAAGCAAAGAAACAATTACTTGGAGCATATACACCTATATGTTTGATAAGAGCAAAACTAGTATACAGTAGAAAATCTCCCACAAATATCAATCCATAACACACAAACAAATAAAAACCAAGTGAAGCAATCCGGGAACCATCATATAAGTAATGAACTAGTCAAGCATAAACAGAAGAAGAAGAAATTAACTCAGTCAGCCTAGAATATCACTCCATAAAGCCACAGGAGTTGGAGGAAGGCAATCATGCTCATTGACAAAAACATATTTAATAAAACAAAACCATTTCACATTAAACATATTTTCTCTCTCTCTCCTTGGGTTCTTCCTTTCCCTCAGTTGACAAGCAGGCCTTTCCATAAGACCCACCAACTAAATCTGAGAATACTACTCCTCAGGGTTGGCCCAGGAAATATGCTTACCTTATACATTTTTCTCCTGAGAAATGGTTTAAGGAATGAATTGAACTATGCTATGAAATCTCTTCCCTGTCAGGCTATAGGAGAGTGCTCTCAACTTTACATGCCAATTATACTAAACTCATTTTCTGAATTCTTTCAACAAAATAGGTTTTCTGCAAGAGGGTACATACAGGGTTGCATGAAACACCTCTTGACATTCTCTAAGCTCTTCAGTATCGTGGTTTTATAATTTGAGTTATTTTAATACTTCATTACACCAGTGATGCACAGAGATATATTCCTATGGTCCTTATTTCAGGCTTTAGCATATGGGAGTGGACAATGAGCATTATAATGAGAACAAAGTCACAGCAACCATGTTCAGAGCAAGCCTACTCAGCCCCATCTAGTGTCCAGTCGCTGCCATTGATTCAAGACATTGCTTTTTGAACCATTGGATCGTAAACGTAAAAGTTTTTGCTTTGCTTTCTAATGTCCATGGTTAATTTCTCTGCCTTCCATATTTTTAAAAAAGAAAAGAAAAATCCATTATTTGTGGTAAATTTGCCATTTAATTAAATCTCTTGATAGATTTAGATAAACCTAGTTTTTTCAGCTTTAGATAAACCTAGTTTTTGCAGCTCATTAAAACTAAAGCATTAAATGATGACACTGAAAGGATATGAGCAGGCTGCAATTTCATTTTGCTGCAAAAAAAACTGTCAAGAGCAGCAGTTTTTTTATGTTTCAAAAATCATATTTTTGCCTCATTGCCACAACAGTAACTGTTGATCCTGTGAAAGTGATGACATATCTAGCAATAGACTACTGTTTAAAAAATCCAAAGCCACATTTTGAGCTATACACAGCTGTCCAATAACTACACAGGACCACCCTACACATGTCTACTCAAAAGTAATCCCCTGTGCATTTAATGGGAACTTGCTTCCAGATTCCTGAACAGGACTGCATTCTAAGGCAGGCCAGAAATAAGCTCTACATTCCTTCATCCATTTCAGGGCTATTGTGTTTTTTTCTCCTTTTTAGCGTTTTCAAAAATATGAGAAAAATATGCCCAACAAATGTTCATACTGTAAAGTTGTATAGTATTTGAAATAAAATTTCAACAAGCAGGAAGATTTTAAATGAGACTATGGCCACATTCACATGATATATTTAAAGCACTATGATGCCATTTTAATCATGCATGTCTGCCTCCAAAGAATCCTGGAACTATGGAGTTGTCAGAAGATTCCCTATCTTCCCACCCTGAGCAAGAATTCCCAGAGTTCCCAGGGAGGGGTTGATTGCTAAACCACTCTGAGAATTGTAGCTCTTGGATGGGAATAGAGGGTCTCCAGTGTTGGATTTACGTATAAGCTAAACAAGCTATAGCTTAGGGCCCCACTCTCCTGGGGGCCCCCCAAAAAAATTAAAGGAAAAAACCAACTGGATGTATACTTCCAATATATAAGTTAAAAAACAAATAAAATAAAACCTACATACAGCAACGGTGTTTTGTGTTGTGTAGGCTCCTATGATGTAAGTAATGGGCCCCGCCTGCTAGCCTGCTCCCTAAAATATCACTGGTTTGCTCATTTCTATATACAGTGGTACCTTGGTTCTCAAACTTAATCTGTTCCGGAAGTCTGTTCCAAAACCAAAGCGTTCCAAAACCAAGGTGCGCTTTCCCATAATGCACAACGGATTAATCCATTCCAGACTTTTAAAAACAACCCCTAAAACATTGTATTTCACTATTAATATACTTCTTAATTGTATTTCAGTTCAACAATTACTTTGATAAAATACATATTTTGTTATGTGCAAATGGCTTTAGATACCTATTAGGTCCATAAATTGCCATATACCATATTTTCAACACAAAAAGCAGCGAGAATTTGTTGTTGACAAAGGACAGCTGGACATATAAAGGGCCCCATTACCTTCAGTAGTTTAGGGCCTCATCAAATCCAAATCCGGCCCTAAGGGTCTCCAAATAACTATCAGCACTCTTGAACTGTAGCCTCCGGGATCTTTTGGGGGAAGCCTTGAGTGTTTAAAGTGGTATCATAGTGCTTTAAATGTACCATGTGAATGTGACCTGTGTTACATAGATTGCAAACTGACTCAGCTGAAAAAAGGTAGTGGGAAATTAACAATTAGCGGAAAGGGGAATCAGCTTTGAAATATAAAACTAAATGACTAGACATCTTTCCATCTTCTAAATAATGACGTACCAAAGTCATGGCTTCACTTATTTGTTGCTTTTTATTCTGTAGGGCAAAGAAAGCTACCAAGGTTTGTGTATACATGGAGAGTATTTTAAATTACTCAACTTAATACCTGTCATGATGTAGTGTTGTACCATTAAACACTACACAGAAAGGAAGGTTTTCTCCACACTAACTCAGCCTGGATCAAAGAAGCAATTCAGTTAAATGTGTTGCAAACTCATAAAGGGAAAGACGGGACTCCACAGCTCCATCTGGTGTCACAGTGTTATATCGCATATACAACATATATAAAACACTTTTTCTTTACCAATCTAGCTGAGTTCTCAGTCTCTTTTCAGTCATTTGCAGCAGATGCTTCACGATTTACATGATGAACCATCACACACAAATGAAACTCAGACTGCAGTGGTATAGAGTAAATGTTGAAGTGCAGGAGTTAATCATGACGAGGTCAAAAAGTGAGGCCAAAGAATAGCAACCCATAGCATAATAGCCATTTAGGGATGGGAGGGGCATCAATTTTGATTTCTTTCAATTTCTCATTTTTCCAATCTCAAATTCCAATCTCCACATTTTTGCATCAGTTTGAATTTTTTTTAAAAAAACAAATCAGCATTTTAGTGTGAATTCATAATAAATACATTTTTGTATGTAATGTTTTCTGGTACACACAATTTTGCAAAGCAACGTCCCCTAATATAATGCATTTTTGTGATTTTCACTAATATAGGCCTTTTTTTAACATGGTACTGCAAAATTTGGAGAAGTACAAATTTCAAGAGATGGTTGTGCTTCGGTTCGCATATTTTCCCATCGTCCGCTCTGCAGGGACAAAAAGGATGTTAAGGACCAATATGAGGTAGAACAATTTTGTTCTGCAATTATATATGTGATTGAAAGCTTGGGAAGCAAATGGAATAGCAGGAAATACTTGGAGGGAGCTCCTGCTAAGTCCTTGCTCGCCTTTCTACAAGTGAAACATTGAAAATTTGCTTCCATGAGGCAGCCACAATATGTGCACTGGATCTTAGTTAATCCTTTTTGCTACACTGTATTTCAACACTCCCCCTCCTCCCCCCAAAAAAACTCTTTTTAAAAAATCACTATCTTTTCAAAATGCATCAAATATAATATATTTTCTTTTTTCTCTCGAGAACCCATCAGTCAGAGGGTAGTTACGGGATTTTCTAAACCTTCCCTTGAATGCTGCTGATTGGTGTTGGCTTTTCTGATACCTTTTCTCATCAATGGCAGGTATTTACATCAAAGGTGATAGCATAATGATTTTACAGTATTTCAGCTTTGTGATCAGCCTGAAGGCTTCAGGCACCAGATACGTTACAAGATAAGAAGAGCTTGAATATTAATGATTCAGATGCCACTATGCATATAAACAAGTAACACTAACTCAAATCACCCAGTAAATTTGTAGGTATTCTCAATAGTTTCTTCCTAGTCCCCTTTCCACGATAAACATGATGCTATGTTCCACCTCCACTGTCAGAGGCCATATGCCTCTGAATACCAGTTGCTGGGAATCGCAAATGGGGCGAGTGCTTCTGTGCTCAGCTTCTGTTTGTGAGCTTCAGATCACTGCTTTGTTTTTGTTTTGTTTTTCATTCATCCAATTCAACTCTTTGAGTGATTACATAAAATATACATATACAGCTTGGGGTGATGATACTTGAAGGAGCACCTTATGAACACTTTGTTTTTTTATTTCTTGTTAAAGTTATATCATGGACTGCAAGAAGATCAAACCTATCCATTCTTAAAGAAATCAGCCCTGCGTGCTCACTAGAAGGACAGAGCCTGAAGTTGAGGCTCCAGTACTTTGGCCACCTCATGAGAAGAGAAGACTCCCTAGAAAAGACCCTGATGTTGGGAAAGATGGAGGGCACAAGGAGAAGGGGACGACAGAGGATGAGATGGTTGGACAGTGTTCTCGAAGCTACTAACATGAGTTTGGCCAAACTGCGAGAGGCAGTGAAGGATAGGCGTGCCTGGCGTGCTCTGGTCCATGGGGTCACGAAGAGTCGGACATGACTGAACGACTGAACAACAACAACAAAGTTATATCCCACCTTTTCTCAATGGAGCTCAAGGTGGCAACCAGGGTTCTCCCCCTCCCCATTTTATCTTTGCAACAGCCCTGTGAGGTAGGTTAGGCTAAAAGATAGTGACTGGCCCAATGAATATGAAATTCTGTGCAGGAGGCTAGTTTCTGCACATGCTCCAACACCCCTCTCTACCCAGGCAGGCAAGATACATGGCCAAGAACACTCAAGGAGGGTGTGAAGCAAGGCCAGTGAGGGGAGTGGCCTGGGAGAGAGGGGTGTTGCCTGGTTGAGGAGAGTCCAAGGGCCAGACACAGAGGCCTGCGGGCTGCATTTGACCTCTGTTACAAATGATGCTGGCAGTTTTATTTTCTGTCACTGCATGGAATTCACTTCTTGAGGGATGGGACATTTTTTTTTAAGTGGTTTGAGCTGAGGACCTAGAGTGTTGAATACAGACACTATTAATATTAATAAAAAAGAACAGTGAAATAAGTAATGACTGGATTTCCTGCCCAATTAATGTCACTCATGAATAGTTGTCTTCTACCTGTTTATAATTTCAGCCG
The DNA here is from genome assembly GCA_034641385.1 of Darevskia mixta. Taxonomy (NCBI): domain Eukaryota; kingdom Metazoa; phylum Chordata; class Lepidosauria; order Squamata; family Lacertidae; genus Darevskia; species Darevskia mixta. The sequence goes on from JAWWNH010000001.1 coordinate 15,333,411, forward strand.
ATAATACTGTGTGCTACATTTAAATTAAAATTCAGCTGCATTTCTCTTTGAAAATGTGTAGATTCACTCAACTCAGTCACAGATTCATCTGGGAACTTATTTTTACTACATGTTTGAACCCCCAAATAAGGTAGTAACTGGGTTCCACCCCCCCTTGAGTTATGAACTGTTTTTATAGAGGGAAAGGAAGGAACAGAATGGGGGATACTGAAATTAGCACTTCTACATCAAAGTGAAGTCTACATCAAAGTGAAGTAAAAATGTCGCACCATTTTGTGTCCAATAAACTATCTCAGCAGCAGCTGAGTATTCAAAACAATAGTACTGGCTTCTGCGCATGAGCTAATATGAAACATGTAACACGCAGTTTATCTGCCCTTCATTTTACCTGACCTCTCTTTACCTCCATCTTATTCATCTTAGGTCCACTGTGCCACCAAGCAAGCCTTTCTCCTTTATTTCCCTTTCTGCACTTTCTTCCAGGTGTAAAACAGCTCCACATTACCTGTTCAACATGCCATTTACCACATCATCTGAAATGCTGGTTCTTAAGCATAGCTTCTCTCACACCACCCTAGCCTTGCTTTCATTCTTATTGAGAGCTGCTCAGTGTTGATCTCTTAGATCTGGGGTAACCAACACAATGACCTCCAGATGTTTTTAGACTCCCAGCAACCTCAAACAGCATCGCCTGTTGTCAGAAATTATGGAGATTGCTGTTCAAGAGCATCTAGAGAGTCAGTTGTTCACCATCCTTGTACTAAAGGAAGGTTGATAGGTCTAGGCCAGGGGTAGCCAACCCACTTTCCTCCACATGTTGTGGATTAAAACTACCATCATCCCTTACCATTGGCCATGCTGACTGGGGCTGATGGGAGTTGGAGTCCAACAGCATCCGGAGGGCAGCAGGTTGGCTATCTCTGGCCTTGGACAGTTTCCAGACTAGGATGTAGAGATACATTTAGTAACAACAAAGTCATCCAGCAAGAAGATACAGCAGTAGAATACAGCAGCAGCATCGAGCTGCAGAGAAACTGTCTCAAGCACAGTTAGTAGGATAGTCCAGATAGCCGGCTCCAGTTAATTATTGCTCTATTTTTAATCTATGGCCAAGACCAAGCATTAGTCCATTAATCACACAGTTTAATTGATCAGTGCTTTCAGCTCAATTTAAATTGAAACACTTATTTGCTCTCCCCTCCCACTCCCCTGGCTAGTTTGCTCTCTCCCTATCAGTTATTTTGCAGAACGCTCATCTTTTTGTAACCAGGTGCTTGCAGATATGTAGCAACACCTTTTCCTGCAGCAGCAGGACACGAGATCCTTGAATTAGGCAGAGCATTTGCACACTTCGTTACCTCCAGACAGAAGGACACAATTCTGAACAGATTAATTATAGACTTCAAGATGATCGACTCCCCACCTTATAAAAGTGCAGCGAATGAAGCTCCTATTCATTCTCCAGTGTTGCTAAGCATGAAATCAAAGGTCTCTCTCTCTCTCTCTATATATATATATAGTGTATGTGTGCACGCACACACACACACACACACACACACACCTATATTTATCTATATGTCTAGTTGGAGTGTAAATAATACCCTATTTTCAAAGCTCATCCTGAATGAACGGTATCATCATGGAATTCTGATAATTTCATATGCTTAGGGAGGAATTTTTCTGAGCAGTGCAGCTGTTTCTGCTGCTGCACAAGAATCCAGCTGGTCACAAAAAAGTAAAAGCAATTACATTAAAAGTTGTACATGAGTTATACCACAACCAGATAAATGTGGGTTTGGTTGCTTATCTCAACTGCGGCATGTGGAACTTATTCATCCTTTTCATAGCCAGTTTGTTTGTGGACTGAACTGACTAATATAATTTGCTGTTTTCAGCTTTTAGATTAAAAGGTCTGCATTTTTACCCACCAAAAAAAAGAGAGCAATTGAAGTACAGAAACATACTTTGAAACTTTTTGCTGCCTCTCTGTCACATACACATGTAAACATGAACTCGAATATATCCATTTTACTTTGAATGGCTTAAGAGAAGACATACACTAAAGCAGCTTACTTTCCTTGGTGTTGATTTCACATACAGTACCAGGATATCCGACACTGGTGTGATTGCATGAACTTCCAAACAAAATTATTTTAGAATGGTATGGTCAGTGCAGCAAATGTCTATGTCTTGATTGAACCCATGGCCTACCTGGTGGCAAGTCAGTATGTCAAGTCCCCAATGCAGGGTCACTCCACATGTCCAAAGTCCAAACCGAAGCACAGTCCCGCAGAGCTCCTGGAGCATCCAAGCTGAGGTCCATCAACATGGACAACTGAGCAGTCATAGCATATCAACTCTGCTGCCCTTCTATACCTTGCCTGATGATTACAGCATCTGGGCTTGATGAAGCATGTGATCCTCACATGTTCCAAGCCTACTCCAGCTAAGGAATCACACACCTCCTCCCAGAGCTAGCGAGCCCCACCTGGCCAGCTAGGGAGCTGGGCTATGGGCCCTTGCCTTCCTCAGCCTCTGGGAGCGCCACTCACGCTGCTAACTACACCTCAGAGTGCCATGTTCGTGGAGATATGGGGCCCTCTGGTGGTGATGGGTCCTGCAGCTGTGGTTTCTGTTCACTGACCCTTAACCCCATGTCATTCTCAGTCATCCCAGGAGTACTTCCTACATTAACCTCTCCTTCCCCACCCCCAGCTTACCTCGGTGTGTCCCAGTCCCGGCTACACCTCTTCCCAGAATCCTCTTCCCCTCCCCATTGTCCTGCCAGGTCATGACAGTATATTACTGAATAATGTAGTTCTCTAGGGAAATATGCCACCTGAGGCAATCTCCTCACCTTGCCTCATGGGTGGAATCACCATCAAAATGATCAGATCTTTCTGCAAGCTGGCTAAACACTGTCAGCAAAGTTTCCTCTCAATTCACTACTTCTTTGAAGGTTTCCAGTATTATCCCAGAAAGAAAGGAGGAAGCTAAACTGCTCGTACGTTTCAGCTGAGAATAGAATATTTCAGACACAACGTGGCATCAGTTGCCTATTGTTTCATTCTGGAGATGCTGGCAAAAAAAATAAAATTCTTCATGTGGTTCCAATAAATATTGTGAACGATTACGCAAAGGCTCCACAGCAGAGCCAATTGACCTACCCTGCCTTAATAACTCCAGAACAAGGCAAATCATGGAAAAGAGAGGCAACAGTAAGCAAGATACAAAGCCCCAAAGAAATAATATTGGAGAACACAGCCTTGGAAGACCCACTGAACAACATCCAGCTGTCAGCTTTGCTGGATGACATTGAACTCATCTTTGGTCACACTGCAGTTGGCAGAAACTTAAAAATTTCTGGAAGAAGCTTGGAAAAGAGCAGAAAAGGGAAGGGGGAATGACTTGGTGTAGCTTCTACTACATGCACACACAAATCTGGAGTTAAATGGGATTTATGGAGACATTTGTTCTGAAAAGCTATGTCTTGCAATATTTGCTCTTCATTCTTCTGTTATATTGTGTACCTTTTCCATGTTGTCCATAAGTTCTGTTGATACCCTATGCATTTTGGGGCAAGATAGAATAATTGTACCACTTGAGCATGTTGTGGTTATAGCTGTATCAGTAATATGACAGATGTTGAAATTGTTATGATACAACAATAATCACCCGAAATTTCCCATCGTGGGTCACGTTCGTCACTCTTTCTTCTAAAATAAGGACAACCAATCCCCTTGCAGAGAAAACAGAATATAAATGCCATTTCCCTGCTATTTATCCCCACCATATTATAGCTGGAGCTGTGCTGTCTGAGCATGTTATAGAAGCTATTTTGCAGCTATCGTGTATCTATGGCTAGCAGCCACAGCTACAAATAGATATATTGCCTGTGAATTTACACTGACTTGGATTGAGAGCTGCATGAGCAGAAGTCTGCTTGCTTACCAGACAACTTTCCATTCCCTTCCTCCCCACTCCCCTAGGGGAGGAGAGAAGGAATAAGCTTGAGCAACTGTCACCATCTGGCTCCCGACTTCCTCCATACCCTGCAACTGCCACCACAGGAGCATCTAAGGCAGGGGTCTGCAACCTTTAAGACAAAAAGAGCCACTTGGACCCGTTTCCGAAGAAAGAAAAAAAACTGGGAGCCGCAAAACCATTGCGACATTTAAAACAAATATAACACTGCAATCACCAGTTAAAGGTAGATAGCCGTGTTGGTCTGTCATAGTCAAAACAAAATAAAATAAAATAAAAAATTCCTTCCAGTAGCACCTTAGAGACCAACTAAGTTTGTTCTTGGTATGAGCTTTCGTGTGCATGCACACTTCTTCAGATATCTGAAACACATCTGAGCACACGAAAGCTCATACCAAGAACAAACTTAGTTGGTCTCTAAGGTGCTACTGGAAGGAATTTTTTATTTTATTTTATTTTGTTTTGACTGCAATCACCAGTTTGTTGTTCTTTAAATAAATTAATAAAGACACAGACTACAAAGCTGACGTTTTCAAACATTGTGGGGGGTGGGGTGGGTGTAAAATATTTTTTTCTGGTTTTCCTCCTCTAAAAGGCTGGGAGGGGAGGGGAGAGAGAGAAGGAAGGAAAGGAAAGGAAAGAAAGAAGGAAAGAAAGAAAGAAAGAAAGAAAGAAAGAAAGAAAGAAAGAAAGAAAGAAAGAAAGAAAGAAGGAAGGAAGGAAAGAAAGAAAGAAAGAAAGAAAGAAAGAAAGAAAGAAGAAAGAAAGAAAGAAAGAAAGAAAGAAAGAAGGAAGGAAGGAAGGAAAGCAGGGGTGAGAGAGAGAGAGAGAAGGAAGGAAGGAAGGAAGGAAGGAAGGAAAAAAAGGGTGAGAGAAGGAAGCAAGCAAGCAAGCAAGCAAAGGGTGAGAGAGAAGGAAGGAAGGAAGGAAGGAAGGAAGGAAGGAAAGAAAAGGAAAGGAAAGGAAAGGAAAGGAAAGGAAAGGAAAGGAAAGAAAGAAAGACCGGCAGCCAGCCACCCTCCCTCTCCCACCCGATTCAGCAAGCGATGGCACGCAACAAACCTCTTCCCACCTCCTCCGTTGACACGGGAACCACCGCTCCACACCGGGCCATTGATCCGCCCACGTGCGCAAGCGGCGCTCCCTGGGACAAGCAGGGGAGAGCGGCCCTGGCGCCGCGATGCTTCCTCCAGGCGGGGGCGGGAGCTTCCCCGCAGAGGCTCGGCCCCTTTTCTGGGCTGGCCTGGCCTGGGCAGCTCTGTTTCCCCGCTTCTGAGCTTCTGGGCCAGCAGCCGGCAGCGCCAGAGCCAATTTGCCCTCCCTCTCGGCGACATGGCGGACACCCCTCCTTCCCGCACACGTGTCCCTCTGTGGGGCAAGGGCAGCCTCGACACCTGAGCGCTTCGGGAGTCTCTCCCCAGAACCCCGCGAAACAGAAAAGGGGGAGGGAGATACGTGCGTGTGTGTGCAACGCCAGCGTCCCGGTTAGGTGCTCCATTTTGGCGCAAACCCAGATGTAATCAATAAAGTGAGTTGGCAGCAAGAGAGGCAAGTCAGCGCCGGGGTACTTAGAGCCATAGCGCGGGCGCTGCAAGGCCGGCGAAGAGGGCTCCCACTCTTTCATCGTCCGGCAGCCGCCACCGCGTCCGGCAGCCGCACAATGCGCCTCCTCCCCTCGCTAGTATCCGCCCCGGAGCCGCGGCAAAGGTGTCAAAGAGCCACATGCGGCTCCGGAGCCGCGGGTTGCCGACCCCTGATCTAAGGGAACATTTTGCCCTGAGAGGAGGGGAGAAGAAGCATTAGACTCACTGCTGTGCAGTATTGGACAATTTGGCAGGTCTTCAGTACTGCTGGCGCACAGTGACTTTTCAGTGTGATACCAAAGATTAATAGTTATCAAGTTCAGAACAATAAATGATGGCTTATATGTTGCTTTTATTGAATTTAGCAGCTAAATGAACAAGGTACAGAGTCAAATAAATGATATCCATGTTAATGTCCGGTTTATGAGGCTCTTCTCCCCTGATCCCTCCTATCCAGTCATTGTTTCTCAATGAATTAGAATCAGTTTTGAAAAGGATAAAAATAATTTTATTGTTTTAATATTAATATTAAGAGGGTGGTGGTGAGAAATGAAAAAAATTATAAAAGATGGAGAGGGGATTCGGGGAGAGATGGGTAAATTCCAGGATAAGATTAACATACAATTATATTGTTCCCTTAAATCCATTCAGCCCTAGTCCATATTAGCTAGGCCTGGTATCATCTAAAATGACTCTTGCTGGTCAGATGAGACAGTAAAATATCTTAATATAGTATTTTTTAAGGTTCAGAGGCAGCTAGCATCATCAAGGAGGGCCAGCCTTCTGGAATATACACACTTGCTTCTCATCGTACTAAGATTCTGATGAATGAAGTGCATCTGCCTAGATCCACTGCAAATCTGGAGACAAGTAAAGCTCATCCTTAGGGTTAACGTGCTACACTTTGCCTGATGTTAACATAAGCACCCCCGCATCAATCCTGCTAGCATCTAATCCACTGCTTTAATGCAGATGTTTGCTGTCTTTTTTTTTTCAGTGTGGGCTGCCGTTAGTAATTCAAAAACTAGTTCCGCTAGCAAGGATATTGTTCCCTTGTAAGTTTTTGTGTTGAATATCTGCTGAGAAGATTGTCATTTTTTAATTTATTTTTTATTTTTAAAAAACTACCTTCATTTTTAATTGCAACAGCTACCCCATTCCCTCACTGCTCTTCTTGAGTGGCTTGCGGCTGTGAAGATGCGTCATATCAATTACAGCTCCCTTATTAGCTAAAATCTGTAAGAAGCATCCTGCAGCACAAGCCATTAAAAACTAAAAAGCACAAAGGAAGTAAATTATTCAGAGATTTGGGCAAGTATGAATAATGATTGTTTATTCACAATAGATGCCAATTATTTTGGTACCTTTGCATCCTATCTTTGTCTACATGCAGGGCCAGCTCTAGAGGGTGGTAAGATGGGGCAGTTGCAAAGGTCCCTAGACCTGCAGAGGACCTACTGCTCAATAGCACTACTATTTCCATTCTGTACTGGAGACCAGCTGCAGCCTAGCAGAATTCTCAATTGGCATGTCCTGATTCTTCCAGGCTATAGGGGATCACTGAGGGCACCATGTTTGAGGTCTCCCCAAAGCCACGGCACTTAGAGTGCTATGTCGGAGGGGGGGCCCCCCCCTCTATATATATCAAGCTAGAGATCAACAATCACTATCTATACAAGAGAATCGGGGGTTGACACTGTCATTGTGAAGGTCCCTTGAAAACCCTCGGAGGGCTCTGACCTTGCTTGTCCTCTTCCTTGCTGCCTGTTCATCTGGGAAGTTCTCCTGGTGCCACCATTGTCATCCTTTTGGTGCTAGGCAAAGAGGCTTTTATTCTTCCAGGCATTTGGGCATTAATATCAGAGCTTTTTTCAGCTGGAACTCCCTGGAACTTAGTTCCGGCACCTCTCAGGTGGGCGCAATTTCCATTGAAAGAACATAAGGGAAGTGTTCGTGGTGAGTTCAGGCATCTCTTTTTCTTGAAAAAATAGCACTGAATATTATGCTTTTTGTGGCCATTCTGATAGGATCTAGCTTTTCATCCTGTTATTAGAAAGGGGAATATATTTTTGTAATTGATTGTGGATTAACATTTTTACAGTGTTGGACTCTCTCATGTCCAGTGTAGGGCTAAGGAACTATCCCATCTGTACAAGGATTTTCATGTGCACAGAGAGACCTCCCACCCTCCTCCCCTAAATCTGTTCTGTGGGTCCCCACAACCCTCCGGAGCAGATTTGAAGAGGGTGCTGGGTACATTGTCCAATTAAAAATTATTGTGCAGAGGAGGCAGTTGCTTAGCACTACATTGGATGCAAGTCATTGTTTTAAATTGATATGTTTGCTATATATTGCATTTTCTTTTTGTGTTTTATTACTGTTCCAAGTAATAATAATAATAATAATAATAATAATAATTTTATTATTTGTATCAAAGGTTCTTCAGAGGTAGAGAAGGACAAATGGAATTAATAAAAATAGGCACAAGGAGAAGGAACTTCAGTCTCAATGCATCTTGCCTTCTCCCATAGGGAACAATGCATATTGGGCTCAGAACGACAGGGCAACAGCAGGAATGATCCTTTCCCTGACACTTTTAAATATATTTGATCACCAAAATTCAGATGCACCATCTAATGAGATGTTAGCAATGCTATTAGTAGCAGGCAGGCAGGTGATGGGAAGAAACAAGGAAGTGGTACATGTTCCCTCTGTGGTGAAGAATGAGTGGAACTGGGAGCTCAACAGCAGCTTTGCTACAGCTTTCCGGGAGAGACTTCATAGGCTGAGCTGAAATAATGCATTGCGCTCCACATTCTCTTTATGTTGTATGAAAATAAGAATAGTAACACAAAAGGCAGCATTGTACACCAAACCAACGAAACCAAATATGACTTCCATATACAGTGGTACCTCGGAAGTCGAACGGAATCCGTTCCGGAAGTCCATTCGATTTCCAAAATGTTCGGAAACCGAGGCGTGGCTTCTGATTGGCTCCTGCAGCCAATCAGAAGCCACAGACGTCGTGTTGGACGTTCGGGTTCCAAAGAATGTTCGAAAACAGGAACAATCACTTCCGGTTTTCAATCGTTCAGGAGCCAAAATGTTCGACTCCCAAGGGATTTGAATACCAAGTTACGACTGTATAGTATTTTTTACATGTTTGTGTTATATATGGACATTGCAGGGGTTGAACTAGATGACCCTTGGGGTCCCTCCCAACTGTACAATTGAAAAAAAAAGGTTGAAGAAAGCTTAAAAGGAGCACACTGCTACACTACATGCTGAAACTGCAATGTGAGCCATGTGTAGGCTCATTCATTTGTGGTTTCTGAACCATTAAATACGTTATTGACCAGTTTAGTTGAGTTGTATAAGGATCTCTGTACATTCTCCCTCTTCGGTGAAATTATAAACCAGAAGCAATTTTGTGCTGCCATGTTAATAATGTTTCTGCAATTATTGTCAGCACATGAGTATATATAACACACAAAAAGGCAATTGATCGCTGGATAAAGGTGAAGAAAGGGTCTCTTAAGGCTCCAGGATATGACAGGAAAGGAAGGAGCTGACCAGCATCCAGGCTGAGCCTCTATGTGGCAACAAACACCAGAGAGGAGAAGTTTCCTTCCTATCCTCACCTAAACCCCACTCCAATAGCCTTTTGGCTCAGCCAATTGGCTGGGGAAGGGTACATGCATCCTGGCACGACCACCATCGCACAAGTGAAGCATTATCACTCAGTGGTGCACTGCAGCCAGGAGTGCATCGATTGGGGTGTGTGTGTGAAAGTGTGAGCAGCTCCTGCAATCAGGCAGCACACTGCACACATGCATCACTAAATTATATAAAGTGAGTTGAATCAGAGGTGGAAGTAAGCCAGGGGAAATACATGAAATGTAGTTAGGGGCTCCAGAACATGATCATATCACTTTTGCCCCCTGATGGGTGGAAAAAGATTTGAGTAGCCATGGCTTCTCCTTCGACCTACTCTTTGCCACTGAACCCACCTGTTGTGATTTGCAAATGACCTCACATCAGAGGAAGTGGGGGAAGAGGCAGGAACAGACCTGAGAAAGGAGCACAGCAGAATAGCAACGGCAGGGGGAGCCACATCAAAAAAGTGTAAGCCAAAGCTTAATTTGTTCTTAGAGTTCGAAAACTGCTAGTAGGTGCAAGAGCAAGGGTCACTCAGGGTGACCTGAGCAGCCTTGGTCCTGCCCAGAGAGACCTGGTTGCAAACTGGGCTCATAAAGGAAGGGATTGCTTGGCAAGTGGGTGGAGCCAAGGATGTTTCCTTCAGCCTGGGGCTTTGTGTATAATACTGAACATGATAAGATAGATAAGATAAGATAAGATAAGATAAGATAAGATAAGATAAGATAAGATAAGATAAGATAAGATAAGGCTAACATGTTCAGTATTATATGCTAACCTGCAGTACTATTTTCATTCTGTTAGATGCATAGGCACCGTCTCCTAGGGGCCGAGGCAGTTTCAGCCCTCCCCCAATGTTCTTTTTGTGAGGGGGTCAGGCTGCCTCAATGCTCAGAGGGTGTTTGGCTCTGCCCCTTGGCTCCTCACATCTTCACATGCACAACGTCCAGACATTCATACCAGGCACCCTCACCTAGAAAAGATGGCACCTCTGGTTAGAAGCCTTGCTCAACTCGCTGTCTGACTAGCTAACTATATTTGGTACACTTATTTGCAGCGGCTTCACTGCTCCAGTTTTGTTCAGCCTACCTGTTTATAACTCAAGTAAAGTTAGCCAAGCTCTTTCCTTCCTGGATTCAGCCTGCTTTATTTAGCCACTTCTGCTCCCAAGGGAAAACTGCGGCTATCATGTCTCCTATGATGGAAGTAAAGATATCTAAATATTCCCCGGATTGTGTCCTGGCAACCCTAAAGGAAACCTTTCATATAGGAAGATTTGGTCCAATGGATAAAACGAAGGGGAGCGCTTACACTCCCCCCCCCAAAAAGTAGCAAAATATATCTGAAAGTAAATTGCTAACACCATTATGAGGTAAGCACTGTATGTGATTTGCCAAATGGTAGCAGGAGAGATAGGTACTCAAGGCCTTCTCCAGTGCAATTTAGGAGGTCAGAAATAAGCCACAATGCTGTACTAGGCATGTGTATTATTTGGGCGGGTTTTGCTGGCAGCCTAGATTTTTGCATTTTCCAGGTGAGTTATGCAGAGACTGAACTGAGTATGTTCAGAAAATGAGCTGGGCATCATTTCTGCATTAGTCTGATAACTATACAAACAGATCCAGATGCCCACTTTTCATCTCATGCTGGAGGCATGCCTCATTGGTTGATCATTGCATGAAAAACAAAGATAAGCATTAACTATAATTGCAGAGAGGTGTTTACTCTGCTACAATTAAGGGGCTGTCACTGTTTCTATTAACCTTTATGTTGTTTGCATTTTCCATTTGCTCCATCTGTATGGAATAGATGAGAAAGTAGATGAGAAAAATATCCACCACCTAAGGCTGCTATCTGAAATATACTTACTAAGGAGGAAACCTTACTGAACATGGGGCAGGAAAGTTACTTCCAAGTAAGCAAGCAAGTGTATCCCAGAGAGTCTCTTGTCTTGTTGAACCAGAAAGAAATACAAGCTGCAAGTAGTTATTTTATAATATTGTGTTTTAATTGTGTTTTATTATTTTATGTTTGCGAGCCACCCAGAGAGCAATATTATTGGGTGGCTTTATATTAACAAATTAAATATAATTGTATTGATTATTTATTTATTTATTTATTTATTTCATTATTCGCTTTCCATGCAGCATCCCGAAGCAATTGACAATAGCAATTACATATATAAAAGTGGCTAAAACAACTGCACATATAAAAACAATGGAATTAAATAAAACAATGATAAAAAACAGTTTTAAAAAGCAGCACATACATAAATTAAATTCAGACCCGGGACAGTTTCCAACTGGGATAAAGACTGTAGTTGCTGAAAGAGGAATGACTTCAGCAGATGATGAAAAGACAGTGTCTGATATGCAATGAGAGGGAGTTTCAAAAGGGAGGTGCCACCACAGTAAAAGCCTGATTCCAGCACTGTGTGGAATGGACCTCCTGGTATCTGCAAGATTCCCTCTCCTGCAGAATGCAGTGATTGGTTGGATAAGTAGGAGATGAAGCAGTCTTTTAGCTATCCTGGCAAGCCGTATAGGGTGTTGCATGCCAATACAGTGGTACCTCGACTTACGAGTAACTCGACTTACTTTTTTTCGAGTTATGAATGACTTCCGGTAAAACAAAATGGCCACCGCATCCGAATTTTTTCGACTTACGAAAAGACGTCGGGGCCGCTTTTAATAGGATTTTTTCGACTCACGAATTTTTGACCCGGATTTTTCGACTTACGAATTTTCCCCCCCAATGCATTCCTATGGGGATTCAACTTACGAATTTTTTCGACTTACGAAAATCGCGTCGGAACACATTATCGTCGTAAGTCGAGATACCACCGTACTAGCACTTAAACCTAGCCTGGTAGCTAATTATTACTGTACATATTGTAGTATGGACATAGGAGCCAACTCCTAGGGGCCAAAGTCTCTTCGCAGCTGCCCCATAAAATATTAGAGGGGGCTGGGGCCCCCAAAGTTGATGGGCATTGCCATTCAAATTGTGTGTGAACACTGTATCATGTGATTGATTGAGCGGGGCAGAGTTTACCTCCCCTCCATTTTGTATGAATGAGGAGAAGTTAAATCACTGGTAGGCAACCTAAGGCAACCTAAGGCCCAGGCGCCTTCTCAGTCCGGCCCGCGGACGGTCTGGGAATCAGCGTGTTTTTACATGAGTAGAATGTGTGCTTTTATTTAAAATACATCTCTGGGTTATTTGTGGGGCATAGGTATTCGTTTATCCCCCCCCCCAAAAAATATAGTCCAGCCCACCACATGGTCTGAGGGACGGTGGACCAGCCTACGGCTGAAAAAGGTTGCTGACCCCTGAATTAAATGGAACAAGTCCTTGGCTCGATCCCTGGGATCTCCAGTTGAAAATATCACATAACTGTTGACGGAAATAAACTCTGCCTAAATACCTTGAAAGACAGCGCTGGACAGTGCTGGTCTGAATGGATGACTAACCTAACCTAGGTTAAGGTAGGTGTTGTATTCTATTAAGCAAAGCCTTCTCTGCTCTTCACTTTCACATTAAAAGGCTGCCTTCATTTTTTACTTACCTACTTTTAACCTGTCAAATCTCATGCAAGCATTCTATTCAATTACTACCCATCTCTCATTTTCTCTGCCACCACCGCCAGCATTTAGAGATAATCAAGAGATGGGGTATTTCCAGCAGAGAGCAATATTGTGGAAGGCAAAACAAAGGTAGGCACCAAAAAATGGTGTTTGCACATACTGCCTGCATTTACAGTAATCGTTATAATATTGTTGTGCATTGATGATTTCTGAACGCCTACAGACTGAAATGTGTATTTCAGAAGCGGTTAGTGGAAAGTTCCCCGCAGAAGTAGAATATCCTATCCCAAGAGAGAATTTCTCACTCTCTCTTAAAAATGAGAGGAGGTAGGGAACTGCCTGTTGTTTCTGCCTCCTATACATATTGCTACTTAGGTGCAATGACAAGAATGAACTCCTGCAGCGATGTAATCAAAAATTCTATTTACTGTGGTGAATTGAGAGACTGATGCTACTATATCCAATGACACAATAAATCCCATCACCTCCAACTGCTTGAAAGAAAAGAAATAAGGGACGATTTATTAAGGAAAGAAAACATTTTTTAAAAAAAATATATAATATAATAGAGTACTGGTGAAACACTACCAATTCTTGCCGCTCTTCTTGTTACATGATATTAAACATTCAGGCTTGAGTTCTTTTAAAACTTGGATTTGGGGATCAAGTGTCTGATAAGCTGAATGATGGGTTTCCAAACCAATCACATCTCATGTGAAAGACAGTAATGGAGGGTGGGGTGAACAGCATATGGGGAGGTCATTGTGCTGTTCTAAATGCTGGTGGGGGAAGGAGCAGGTGGGGTTTCAGATGCTCACATGGATGGAAAGTCTAACTAGCACAGTCATGAGCATATATGGCAGTGATCAGCTACTTGCAGGGGTTGGAATTGAACTAAACAAGGCACTTTTGCCCACCTGGATTATCTTTTCTGTTATTGCATTGATTACATATTTTCCTCACCCTTCCTCCAAGGAGCTCATAGAATCATGGAGTTGGAAGAGACCACAAGGGCCATCCAGTCCAACCCCCTGCCAAGCAGGAAACACCATCAAAGCATTCCTGACAGGTGGCTGTCAAGCCTCTGCTTAAAGACTCCAAAGAAGGAGACTCCACCACACTCCTTGGCAGCAAATTCCACTGTCGAACAGCTCTTACTGTCAGGAAGTTCTTTCTAATGTTTAGGTGGAATCTTCTTTCTTGTAGTTTAAATCCATTGCTCCGTGTCCGCTTCTCTGGAGCAGCAGAAAACAACCTTTCTGCCTCCTCTATATGACAACCTTTTATATATTTGAACATGGCTATCATATCACCGCTTAACCTTCTCTTCTCCAGGCTAAACATACCCAGCTCCCTAAGCCGTTCCTCATAAGGCATCATTTGACCATTTTGGTTGCCCTCCTCTGGACACGTTCCAGCTTGTCAGTATCCTTCTTGAACTGTGGTGCCCAGAACTGGACACAGTATTCCAGGTGAGGTCTAACCAGAGCGGAATACAGTGGTACTATTACTTCCCTTGATCTAGATGCTATACTCCTAGCTCAGGACAGTATACCTGGTTATCCCCACTGCCACCAATTTCATCCTCACAACAACCTGATGAGAGTGGTCATCCAAGGGTAAGTTTTGTGATGGAGCAAGGATTTGAACCTGTTCCCTGACTGGTCCTAGTCCAACACTCCATGCCCGACACCAGAGCAGAAGCTCTTTCCTTTTTTAAGTGTGCAGCCTCTGTGCTTGTAATCTAGTTGCTAGTTTCTGGGCAACTTCTGTATGACATCTAGAACATGCTTTCCTGGACATTAACCAGCCAAATTTCGGCACTTGTCCCTATGATGTCAGTGAACAAATGGTGCGTCCGTTAACTCGCTTTTGTTGAAATAAAGGGGATTCCACAGTGCTGAACTCTGGCTAGACAATCATTGTGGTTTTTAGGGCAATCCAACAAGAGTTTCCTTCCAGCGCATGGCTAATACACAATTTCCTTTGAGCTGCCTTTCATAGCCTTTTCCAAGCCAACACCCAACACTGCCCCCCCCAACCCATATGCGCTATTCCACTTGCTTTCCAATTGATTTTTTGTGTGTGTGTGCTGTGCCAGATTGAGGGAATACACATCACACGGCTTGAAATTAATTGAAAATGAAAGGCTTCCAGTTAAAGGCAAATTGTTTAATGAAACAAATTGTTTTTAAAAAGCATAGCTTCTGGGCTGAGACCTTAGATAACAAGTTTCAGCCCAGAGTGAAATTTTATGCCTGAGTTGTAAACCTCTGGAAGGTTTAATGGAGATTCAAACAGACTTATTAATTGTAACGATGCCAATATAATACAGAGAACAAGAAGTGTTGTTTTTTTTATAAAAAAAAAAACATTTAAGAGAAGCAACTTCAATTCTTCTTAGCTATTTTATAGGGGCTGATACTTTCCCCTGGTGCTTCTGTGTATGCATAAATGAGATAAAATGTACTAATATTAGCATAATCATTATTAGCCCATTTCTGCCATATGTACTTATGCAGAACTAACTGGCTACACACCCATCCTGGCCTGCCATTTATAAGTCTTTCCCCCTCCATCTCAAGCACATTTTAATTGCGTGGGAAAAGAGTGTGTCTCTAGCAGCATTACAGATACCGGGTGCGTTTAATGACTGGAGGCATTCAAACAGAGGCGGGACTGCCATCTGTCAAGGGTTGTGTCCTGCACTGAGCAGGGTGTGTGTGTGTTGGACTGGCGTTTCTTTGAGATCCTTTTCAACTCTAACACATCCACACCATGCATTAAAAGCACATGGTGTGTCCCCCAAATAATTTTGGGAACTGTAGTTTGCAGCTCACAAAGCTACATTTCCCACCACCCATTACAAGCTGCAGCTCTCAGGATTCTTTGGGGAAGCCACTTGCCTTAAACATACGGTATAGATGCAATTCCATGCTGGTAGAGCAGAACTTATTGTAGGGCTCAATTGTGGAGCACAGTAAATAAGAGTGCTCCTGAGGAGTTGCAGAGTGCATTTTCATTATCACTTATTAACTACCAAGTCCCCACACTCCAAGGATTGCGGGGAGAAGAGCATTCAGACTGGATGGGTGCTGGTCTTTCCAGACAAATCTTTATCTGCATGTATTAATATCCTACTTTGAAAGCATGAGAAGTGATACTACTTCAGGTTTGGTGGCGTGCTTAGAAAGTTTGAAAATACATACTTCTTCCTGTTTGAGCAATGTGTTTCCATTACTGTGTGGAGAAGATTCTATTAGCAGGGTTATAAATTCTCAGATCATACAATCCATTCAAAAGCTTCTCTTTAAGGTATTGGGATCTATTCTTTTTCTATGACATATTGAAAATCTCATGTGCAATTTGTCTTATGAATGTGACCCTGAAAGATGCCTGCTTACATTTTTCAAACAAAACGAATAACACGGCCTTAGCTTTTCCTTTTTACCCCCACTGTGAAGCTAAGAGCATTTTATTTATATAGTTTTAATGTTTGCCAAGCTACGATTATAATTGCCCGTTCTGTTACATAGCTGTGAGCTATGTCATAACAGAACAGCAATGCAATACTATAGCCTGCATAACTTTAATACTCCTGTAATCAATTCAGTGCTACTCTAGATAACCCTTATTTTACGGCACATGGTTACCTAGAGTTGGGCCAAACCACACCATGCTTCCAGGATATCAGCAATCATGGCATCTTGCGAATGGACAGCTTTGCCATTTGGCTAGTCATGCAAGATCTGCCACCAAGTTTAATTTCCACATAGATTAGTTCACTTTCTCTACAAGAATGAGTGATGAGCTGGTTGCGACAAGTCTTTCTGCATTAGACGGATAAACCCAATGCGATATATGGACTGGCTACTGTCAGATCAAGTGGTTTTTAGCACTGGCCAGCAATGAATGGCTTCTTGGGTCATGTCTCAGTGAGGCTGGACATGCAAAGGTGTTGCTGCTTATCTAGATGCGATTGTGTCTGACATCAGAGTAAACCTGGCAGGGACCAAACCTTGGAGGAAGGTTACATTGCCTGTGTAGAAATTGTTTGAATGGCTCCAGATCTATTGAAATGATAGCCAGTCATATTTTTAGCTCAGAGTCCCTTTGAATTCAAGAGTTGACGCTCCAAACAACCCTTATGGATGGACTCTCACAACCAGCCCATGTGTAATGGACACAATTAATGAGGAGTCATACCAAAGGAATAATATTTTAATTTGTTAAGAGAGAGAAAAATGTTAATTTCAGAAGCACACTCAGCTACTACTTATAAAAGCTTTAAAACTAGTTATCCTAATTTGTTTTCCAGGATAGAGGTGTTTCTTCTTTTGATCACTGCGTGGATGAAAACTACATATCAAATCAGAAGAGTTTTCTATCAAGCACAGTTTGGATTAACAAAACATTTTCTTTCTTTCATGTTAACAGTTTTTAGTTCCATTTCTGTAAGTGTCACTGGCAGTTATGTTTCTCAAAATATATTGCAGTTGAAGTGTTTGTAATTGCAGCGACACTGTAAAGACAGGGCTGTCATCAGCACCTCGCATCCTTGGAGAACTTAGAATCATGGAATTGTAGAGTTGGAAGGGTCCCAGAGGGTCATCTAGTCCAACCCCTTGCAATGCAGGAATTCTGCCCACAGCTGTCCCTGGGTGGGCTCAAACCACCAACCTTCTGGTTAACAGCCAGATGCACTGACCCACTGCGCTCCTGAACCCTTAAAAATGCTTTTCTCCAGCTTTGTATTCTGAGCAGCATCTGGAGGTTGGGTCTGGGCTCCACATTAACTTCCCATAATGCCCCAAAACAATGCTACACAAGAGGTATTGGGCTAAATGAAAATGGTGTCCAGGCCCAGCTGACTGGCAGTAAGCCTCCAGGGAACAAGGGTTGTTGACCAGAGACCACTTTGCCCATGACCCCTCTTAAACCTGTACAGTATATGGATCCTTCAAACCACCTTATCCACATATCTCCCTTAAAACTATCACTATTCTCTTAGACCTAATCCTGAAATTTGTCTGTGGTGATGGAGTTTGCACATTTCTTAAATGAATCTTGCCTGAATGAACATATGAGCATAGTTCACACCTAACTCCTGTGAGGGCTAGGCTATGGGCAACAGTTTCAGGTGCACTAGGATAAAGCCAGGACTTGGGGACAAAGCGTAAATCAAGAGATACTGAGAAGCTAGCTGGGAACAAAGGATACAGGAATACCCAGGAGCTAAGGAAGGCCTTGTTCTAGGTAGGTGTCACTGGAACAGGAAGCTCTTTTATCCTTCTTCTCCAGAAGGATATAAAGACCATTGTGGCCGTGGGTAGGTGGGCTCAGCCCAGGCACTGAGGCTACTAAACTACCTTTACAGCTGCTGCAATACACAGTACAGTGGGTCACCTCACTGGGCAGGTATAGGTATAATAGTTTCCGGTTTGAGCCACAGAGGCTCTGGATGGTTGTGCATACAGTTGCATGTGTGAAGAGCCTGTTCTCACTTTGTCTGGAGGTTTAGCGATCTGGGTTCGAGGCAGTGGGAATGCAGGAAGTGAAGCAGGGCCAGCCAGCATAATCTTACTACTCCACTCAGTCAGTAAGAACAGGGCTGTATGTGCTTGTGGTGGCTGCATATCTGTGTACAACTTTGTTAGCCAGAGCACAAAGACAGCAGTGTAGTATTGAACACATTTTGCCAATCTTTGGTGGTTTGGTAGCATTTCCTGCCTGGCTATTTACACCTGATCCTACCAGGCTAGAGCTGCGTTACAGGTGCAATTTTCATATATTCAGAATATGAATCAGGCAGTTCTGTTGAGTCAATAGGAGAATTATCAAGTACTGCTGCCTCAAGAGCCCAGCTGTGAGTTCAACTTTAGAAGGAGGCCAAGACTATAGTTTTTATTTACATCTGGTGAAGGACATAGAAACCTGGGGAAAGTCACTGGAATGGGTTCACATTCTGAATCTAAGGCCCTGTAAAAAGCTTGTACAACATCATATTTTTCAACATTGTAACATCCTTGTTTATTCCACTGTAATTTGCTTGGGGGCTTTTTCGTTCAGCTTCACTTATTAAATACCCAATCCTTCAAGTAAGTGTGTGTGTGTGTGTGTGTGTGTGTAACAGAACAACAATGCAGAACAACAATGCATGAGTGTGCAAACCAGTTTTCAGCTGGTAGAGTTGGAAGGGATCGTAGGGGTCATCTAGTCCAACCACCTGAAATGCAGGAATCTCAACAAAAGAATCCATACCAGATGACTGGATATGCAATCCTGACTGTCCTATATTATTATTATTATTATTTTATAAAAGCTTACACATCTTCCAATTCACATCTTAGGCTCAAACTATGCTTCACATTTTTAAGTTCTGACAAACTGAAGCCCAAAAGCGCAGATGGCATAAGATTTTTTTATTGCCTTTAGGCAGATGTTACTCTTTCTCCCAAAATGAAAGATATATACTGTATATGTTAGGGTTGTGTGTGGCCCCTCTGATCTGGGGCCCAAACCAGGACTTCCAGCCACTTTTGCCCTCCTGCTTTTGGTGAGTAGCAGCAATGAATGGCTTTGAGAAGCCAGGTAAGCAATGTTGCCCTCTAGAACCACCCTCACAGCTGCTACTGCACATGCAAGATAAAGTGGGCTTACTTGTTAAGAAGAATACATACAAGCCATCCCTACTCCCCCCACCCCCTACTCGCATTCAAGAAGATCTGGTGCTTTATTATTGCAGGTTTCTTCCCTTCCTCCACATCAGCACTGTTCATGGAAGCTTTCAAAACATTATATTCTCATTATTTATGCCTGTGATTAAAACGCACTTGACATTACTGGAGCACTACAAGATTGAAAGCATGCTGTATAAATTTTCCCCAACTAATTAGCATTAGGAGCATTCAGGAGGTTTGGTGACACACTTGAGAGAAAAATAACTAAAATGAAATCTTCATCTAGTTACACTCTTGCAGAGCTGTCTTGTGGTGGTGGTGGTGAATCTGTGATGGAGCTAACATCACTTCTGAAGCTCTGCCAGCTTGCTATGGCCAGGCTGGAAGAGAGCTGAGTTCAGTTCTTCCTTCTTTCTTTCCCTGCCTCCTTCCATTGTAGTTAACGGGAGAGATTGAACCATGCCAGGTACACATGTGTTTGTCTCTATTACTTCTTACTGTATGTTTGTCTTTCATACAGAATGAAACAGAATAAAACTGAATAAAAATTATAAAGTGCTTTTCCTAAATGTGTATAAGGACTCAGCTATACAGCTGCAAATAAAACGTTTTAAGTGTGTTTTAAGTGCAATATACAATGTGACACTAGAGGGCGATGGTGAGCCTTATGGAAAATTCAATGTATTTTTAAAAACGCTTAAAAAAAAAAAAAGCATTTTCAGAACAGATTCCACCCAAGTCTGCCTTTAACCTCATGAAATTCATTCCTTCCCATTAGGGAGGCTATTCTAAAAATGCCCACCTCAGGTTTTCACAGATGGCCAATGAAAGTGGATTTATGAAACCTTCAATGTTTTTGTAGAAGAAATATGCTCTAGTAATTCCACATTCAAAACCAGCATGCAGAGAGCCCCTCCGGAGCTCAGTAAAACCCTGTGAGAAATTCTTTGGTGAATATTCTTTATGTCACATCATTTCAAGGAAACTTTCCTTATAAGTTTCCAGCTCATCCCAACTTTATTGTAAGTCATGGAAATTAAACTATTCAGTTTTATATTGAATAATCAATACTTTAAATTACTCTTTCCTCCTCTTGAGCTTTGAATAGTTTCAAATTATGATTATTATTTCATTTTTTTAAAAAACTCTCTCACAGGAAATACCACCGACTCTTAGTGGGAACCGAAGAAATTGGAATCTGAAGGGATACTTTCCTAAAAGCTATGCTCATTAGCAGACCCAACTTATACAAAACAGGGGTCAGCAACCTTTTTCAGCTGTGGTCTGGTCCACTGTCCCTTAGACCTTGTGGGGGGCCACACTATATTTTGAAGAGAGAGAAATGAAAGAATTTGTATGCCCCACAAATAACCCAGAGATGCATTTTAAATAAAAAGCACACATTCTACTCATGTAAAAACACGCTGATTCCCGGACCGTCCGCGGGCCGGATTTAGAAGGTGATTGGGCCTGATCCGGCCCCCGGGCCTTAGTTTGCCTGCCCATGATACAAAAGGTCTGCTGAATCAGATGTGGAAAGTGCCACAATGGAAACGGGATGTCAGCAGTTACAAATGAAAGTCTGCACAGGCACTGAACCTATGAAGCTCCTTCAAGTTTAGTGTGGTTTATATGTATTCCTTATCCATTTGACCGGGTTCCTCCCTCCCCCCACCTCCCATAGCTCAGATATGATAATTTATTGCCTCTGTTCCTTGTCAAAAGAAAAGCAGTCCAGTTCATACAAGTTCACATGGCAAGTGGCCTGTACAACAGTCCCTCCCTCTCCCAATTTGCAGGCCCTGCCTCTTAGGGCTGAAATTTTCAGCGGTGCAGGGAATCAATGGTGTCAAAATGTGCCCCAAAACTTCTTTGTCTTATAATTACACCCCATAAACCACATACTGTGAGTTTGCTGTTCAGCAATCCCATGTTTCTCATTGGTTTTGAGATAGTAGATGAAGCTAGGGTCTTCATGGTCACCACAATAAACTAAAGGTGATTCCAGACAACCAGTTTATTGAACATTTGTCCTGATTTGTTTGCTGGGAGGTTAAATGGCATTGTGGTAATGTGAATGTTATCACACAACTTTCCAATGCATCTCCCCATCACTTTCCTTATTGCAAAAAAAAAAAAAAAAAAAAAAAAATCCAATATTTTGGCGAACTGGGCATGTTTCGCAAGACATCCCAATCAACTATAATTGTGCAATATGAATTTGCCGGCATGTCACTGAATTCCACTCCAAAATAGCAACAGCCTGGAAGTGCCCTAAATGCCTCCTCTAATAACAGCAAACTGCTTATGCTGATAAGGGTTACAAATCTGTTATTTGAAAGCTGGTGGAGCTGTTGAAATCATGAGTCTTTGCTTCAGATTTATTTTGATGGGGAAAGGAATCTAGAAATTGGTTAAAGAATCCTCAAGGATTAGAAATTAAAAGAACAGTGTTAAGCCATGTTACTGATTTGAGGAAGGAAGCCGAGGGAGACGGTAAAAAAAACCTTGTGGTTTCCCAAAAGTGCAAAAAACAAGAAGCCATAAATGAAAGGAAGAATGAGTCATACGTTAATAACTGAAGATAGAATTCCTAAAGTAAGTGTGTAACAAGAGTAGTGAAGAGTAGCTTGCAACATGAGAAAGATGCATGCAACAAACAGCATTCAAAACAGTCTATTTCAGTGCAGTTTCTTAGAGTTTATATATACTACACCATAAAAGCACATTCAAAGCACATTCTGTCCCTCAAAGAATTCTGGGCACACCAGTTTGTGAAGGGTTGCTGGGAATTCTAACTCTGTGAGGGATAAACTACAGTGCCCAGAATTCTTTGAGGAGACAACTGTGCTTCAAATATGCTTTAAAGGTATAGTGTGTATGGGCACCTGCTTTCAACAGTCCAAAACTTACTTCAGTATACAGCCCAAAATTTAGAAGTACAATATTTTCTTTAGAGCCTGAAAGCGGGATTACAGTGGTACCTCGTGTTATGGACGGGATCAGTTCCGGAGGCCCGTCCGTAACATGAAATGCCCGCAACTTGAAACGCTGCGTCTGCACAGGTGCATGGCGCGATTTGGCGCTTCTGCGCAGGCGCGAGCGGCAAAACCCGGAAGTAACCCGTTCCAGTACTTCCGGGTTGCTGCGAGACGTAACGCGAAAAGACACAATATGAAGCGGACGCAACACGAGGTATGGCCGTATTAAGCCTGCTGAACTTCCCAAATGATGATTTGGCCCCCGGGTCTGGTTCACAAACTCCAGCTGGTGCAGAATGCTGTAGTCAGATTGCTGATGGAAGCTTCTGGTCAAGAACATGCGACATCATTGTTAAAGCATCTCCATGGGCTGCCCATCTACTACCAAGCCAAGTTCAAGGTTCTTTTATTAATTTACAAGAGCCCTGAGCAACCTAGGTCCAGGAAAACTCAGGGATTGCCTGAACCTTTCTATGTCATCTCTATCACCCTTGAGATAACCTGCAGGAGCGCCTCTGGTTCTTTCTCCAGTTGGGGAGACTCCTTTGATGACTAGGAGAAACCGAGCTTTTAGTGTTCTCGACCCAATCCTGTGGAGCATCCTGCCAAGAGAGATTCAGCAGGCCCCTTCTGTGCCAACTTTAAAACACCACCTCACACCTTTTCTATTCTGGGCAGGGAATTAGAGTATACCACACACAATGGCCTACTGATGTTTGTTTTCAATTCTTTTGCTTTTAATTTGCTTTTAACTTTTTATTTTACTGCATGTTTTTATGTTTATATATTGTTTATATAGACCACTGTGATATTTTTTAATGATACAGGAGCCTGTAAATATTTTTTTATAATTAATGTGAAATACTCCTAGAAAATAAGCTACCCCAACCTGAAAATTCATGTTAGGCACCCCCTTTTTTACCTAATAGAAAGCCAGTGTAGTGTAGGGGTCCTATCACAATTAAGGTTTTGTGCTGCAATCCTTGTATGTTTCTCTCAGGTTATCCTACAGTGCCCTTCACCCTAGCTATTTCCCTGGGATTCCTCCTCCACCATCACTTCTCCCAGACCTCCCCACCAACGATTCACCCGTTCTTACCACCCCGTGTCTTTGTCATTTCCTCCTAACTCTGCACAGTCCTAACTTCATTCGAATCTCACGCATATGGTGTTTTCTTCCTTCTTCTGTTTAGCATTTGTTATGGGGTAATGGAGTGTGAAGGTGCGCAGGTGTCTATGCAATACGGCTCAAAAAGAAAAAAGAAGAAGAAATAAAGCTCATAGTCCTGAGAGGAGGAAGCACCTGCAGAGAGGAAATGCATCAAGAGGAAACTGACAGTCAAACCAAAGCAAAAGAAAATGGGAAGAAGGAAAGCTCAAGAGTGTTACTGCAGACATAAACAAAGTGCCAGGGAAATTCCCCCACCCCGCTTGCCTGCTTTTTGCTGGTCTCATATTGTGGTTGGAGTAGCAGCCAGAGCAGCCTTAACTGAAGTCGTATGAACACTTACCAGTATTGGGTAAGTAATGTGTCTTAAGTGATTGCTTTGAATTGCCTCTCTTTAACTGGTGTTGCTTCCTTACTTGGTGGGCCATTGTTTAGATAATTATGTGGCTGTTTACACATAAGTAATTCTCACTGTGTGCAATGGGGCTTACTCCTTGGTTTGTGTTTAAAATTACAGCCTTCAGAGTTTGTGCCATATTTTCAGAGAGCCCAGATATGGCGAACAGCGAGCACTTAGAGAACCCCTGAAATTGACCAGGGAAGCTGAGATCCCTGCCTCCCAGGGATGCTCACATGAAAGGACTGCTGCTTCAATAGCCAAGCCTTGACTACAGCAGCAGTAGAGAAAGAGTTGCACCACGATCCATTTGAACCAGCAGAAAAGACAGCTGCAGAGAGTGCTTGTGGCAGATGACCCTTGCTCCGAAAAGCAAAGTGTGGTCAAAATTAAAAGGTTCAGGAAACCAGACCAGACCATAAACAGACTTTACTAAAACAAAACTCTACAAGAGTGCAAAACTCCAAATGATTACACAGATTAAAATAGATCAGAAGGTAAGAAAGCAACAAACACTAACTAATCCAACTAAATAACACAAAAACTTACACTTAAATCTGAGTAGGCTATTAAAAGCCCAAATAGACGCTGGCTGGCTGGCTGCTGAGAGCTCCCACCAATCCAGGTTATATGGGAACTTAGACCATGGGCGTTCACCCCTTCCACCCAATTACCAATACCTTGTGACACCGGCCTTGAAGTCTTAACAGGAGACTGCTGTATGTTATCTCATTATTTCTGAGGTTCTAACCCATTCCCATAAACCAGTCTTAAAGGGATGATATCACCACAGTGCCTATTGGCTAGGTAGTGTCTGTGGTATCACTTGAATCCTGAAATCCTTGCCTTGCCTCATCTTTGACATACTTTGTCCTGCCTTCCTCTGCCTGCCCAAATGTGAACTCTTACCTTGGGTCAGAACCCCTTTGCTGCAGAAGCAGCTGTTCAAAGCAGAAGAACCCCATGCTGCTGCCCATGCAGCTCAGGCCTAAGATGTGCTACAATTCTCTTGCTTACATGACAAGTTAGGAACCCAAACGGAACTTATTCGCTGCTGTTTTCTTTCTACAAAGTTTACATTTCTCTTTTGTAAATTATGCATTTTACAGCTAACTCCTTCTCCGGCTCCCCATTTCACACAGTGTTCAGCTCCACAATCTAGCGTTTCATGTCCCATGCAAGCAAATAGCCTTAAACTCATGTAAATGCAGGGGAAGGAGGAAAATATCATTAACTTACAAAAGCATGGAAAATTGTTTGTGCTTGCAAGACAAAATAGTAATGCCTGTATAAAGCTTGGAAGCTCGAGTCCTGTATCCTATCATTTTGAATGACTACAAAGGGAAGAACATGGCAAGGATATTTCTGCAACCCCCGCCCCAGAAGAGATCAGACACGGCATTCAGTTAGGAAAGTGGAAAGCTCATCTATAACTCTGGAAGGATATTGTTGCATGCCACTCCAATCTCCAAGTGGTGTTCCAGGCACTTACCCAGGGTTTGTGTTTCCTTTGAGAATGTAATATATGGTTTATTTACACACACATATATAACCTGAGCCTGCAGTGGAGGGGTTCACAGCATTAACACCCCCCAAAGGGTCTTGTTTCTCCCATAGCCACAGCCTTGGGTTAAAAAAGAAATCAAACATTGGTCTCTCTCTTTGCCTGGCCAGCCTGCAGCTTTTCTTCCAGCTTCTGGCCCACATAACTCAACTCTCCATTCTGGTCTTTTGTCTTTCTAGCTGAGAGACAGTTGAGAGAGGGAGGTCCACACATTTGATATCTGACACAGAGCCACTTCCTTAAAGACCCATACATAGCAGGTCATTACCAGGCTGGCCTGGATTTTCCAGAAATTGATCTAGGAATTAGAATAGGGATGGGGGGGCTGTGTGATTTTTATAATGATGAGAAGAAACTGCTAAATATGTAAGGATCAGGAAATGAGACAGGAGAGACGGGGGAAGTCCAATAATAAGTTTAAGGAAACAAGAATGGGAATGGTTATATGATGTGTTTTATATATGTATTTGGTATGTGTGTTAAATTGTTTATTATGTATTGTTTATTATGTATTGTCCTTGTATGTTGTATTTTGTTTTTGTAGGTGTGGTTAAAAGTATATGAAAATGTTGAAAGAGAGTGGAGATATATGTATGAAAATTTAATAAAAAATTATTTAAAAAAAATAGAATAGGGATGGGGGGTAGGCTGTATGCCCCAAACTCATAACAATGTCTTCAAAAAGCATATTTAGATATTCAACTAAAATAAAATAACATTTTAGTTGTTTCTATAAACTGCATTTTTCCCCCTTGGAGATGAAAGGGGGGGAGGAATGAGAAGGTCTACTTTGAATTTTCACTGCCTTTGGTACCATATTTCATCCCACCCCCTAATACAACTGCCATTATAAAGATACGCCAACCCCCATATAAAAAAAAACTATTATGCAGACACTTATGACAGATATGAAAATTATTTGTTCAAGGATAAAAGATTCTAACCTTCTATCTCTAGGTAGCTTCTTTGGCGATGACTTGTAGCCGAGTAAGATTGTCTTCCATGAACACGGTCTTAACAGTGAGTCCGTAAGTGACTGTGGAGGCCAATTCTGGATCCACATGTCCTTCCACAGTGGGGACATAGGTTTCCGGGCAGGAGTTGATCAAGGTGAAGGTTTGCCAAACGTGCCTTCCTCTTAGCATGTTTCTTTCAAGCATCTTCAAAGTCCATGACACCTTCAGTAAAGGCTTTTCTTCATTTGGAGCACTGCAGGCCAATGTTTCCCAATTGTTGGTGTTTATACTACATTTTTTTAGATTTGCCTTGAGAGTCTTTAAACCTCTTTTGTTGACCACCAGCATTACACTTTCCATTTTAAAGTTTGGAAGAGAGTAGTTGCTTTGGAAGATGATAATCAGGCATTTGAACAACATGACCAGTCCAATGAAGATGTTGAAGAATCATTGCTTTGACACTGGTGATCTTTGCTTCTTCCAATACAAGTTTGCCTGTCTTCCCAAGTGATGTGTAAAATTCTTCGGAGGCACCATTGATGGAACCCTTTGACCTTACCATCTTGGGTGACCCTGCTGCGAGTATGAGATTCCTGACAGCTTCGTTCACATAGGAACGTTGCACATAGGAATGTGCAAGCCCACTCACCATGACAAGGTGAGTGAGTCTCCAGCGAGTCTCTAGGTAGTATGGTAGATAAGGCTGGACCAACGAGTTGCAAGGAGCAACCACTATTCTGCCTTTTGCTACCTCCCTCTGCTGGCTGGTGCTAATGGGAGTTGCACTCCCAAACATTTGAAGGGCACCAGGTTGTCAAAGGCTGCTCTACCTGCTCTCTTTGGGTCCAGCAGGCCAGCCAGAATAAGCAGAAGCTGCCACTGCCTGTACTTGGCTGGCCTCTGCCAATCTCTGTGCAGTGCAGAATTGGGCTTGTCTAGGCTTGTATTTAACAAGGGATGGGAACAACTCTGAAAGGCTTGTCGCCAAGTAAAAACATACCTGTTCTACAGGGCCTTTGGAGGAAATGAAGCCATGCAGCCTGCCTAACACTTTTAGGTTTTATTTCTGCACAGCTGTATTTTATTAATGACTTGTTTTAAGTTTCGTATGTCAATGTCATTCTATGTTGAATGTAATTTATTATCTCGGAAATTGCTCCAAGATCACTATGGGCAATCATGAAGACTGGCCTACAGATACGTTGCCTGGTAGCAATAGGAATTATATTTAGGTGGGTAGGCTGTTGGTACACGAAGCATGTTTGATTTCCATGTTGGCTGTGGAGGAAGGAAGCCTGTCCCCTCTGCTCAGCCCCTCCCCTACCTGCCAGTTGGCAATGGATTTTACAAGTCTGTGCTTGCCGCTATGCTGTGTCCATTACCGTGCCAAGAAAGAGAGCGAGAGATGGCGTTGCACACACTTGCATTGTATACCCTCCTTCCCTCTGCCGGCTGAGTGGTCATGGACAGCTGAGCCACGTGGGACCAAAGCTGCCCTTCATGTTGCCCAGGGCAGGAAAATTCTGTGATCAACCACAGTAAAGGTTTGTGAAGCCTAAAAGACTAAATTTTATCATGGCATAAAAGCATTTGTCAACTAGAGCCCAGTTCATCAGATGAACTATAACCCTCACTTGGTAGTTTGCATATAATAATAATAATAATAATAATAATAATAATAATAATATATTCTCTGTGTGTATGTGTAAACGTGTAATATGTGTTTGTTTGTATGTATCTAAACGCACACACAAATACACACACACACACATATATATGTATGTATGTATGCATGTATATATGTGATGCACACACACGGCTGTATATGCGCCCAAAGGCAAATTCCTATATGGATTTGGGCACGGACTCATACAGGCACCTACGTTCTTCCCTCAGCAGAATCGGAGCTTCCCTTGCAAGTACCCGGATGGAGGCGTTCGGGTTGTTTTTTTAAAAAAATAAAAATATTATATTAGTTGTTTTGTTTTGTTTTTCAAATAAGCCCTCCTACAGAACGGCGCAGCTCATTTGTGAAAAAAAAAAAATACACAACACACACTCCCCACACGCGCCAGTGCCCTGGCTGCGTCATGACGTCAGACACACGCAGCGTCGCTCCCGGAAGTGAGGAAGCGGCAGCGGCAGCAGTAATAGCAACAAGCAGCTGCCTACGGCCGCCGCCGCCTCTGTGAAGGGTTTCTCTCTCGCTTGCTCTCTCCCCCCCCACCCCCAGACCCGTTTCCCTCCCCCCTCTTTTTCTTCCGCGTGTACGGGAGCCGAGAGGGGCCCCGCGCCCGTTCGCGAAGGTGGGCCGACCGGGCTCCTCGCTTTCGCTGCCCCACCTGAGGGGTGGCCGAGGAGGCTTGTGACGGGAGGAGAGAGAGGGGGAAATGCGGCTCCGCCGCCAGCAGCTCTGCCCGGACGCGACGCTTCCGCCACAGCCCCCTCCTCCGCCGCCGCCGCCTCCTCCCTCCTCGCCCTCTTCCCCTCACGCCATCGTCAGCGGGGGCCACGGACTAGCGGAGCCCCCTCTTCCAGTCCCGTCAGTATGAGGCCGGCCGAGACCCCCCGCCAGCGCCGAACTCCGGTAAAAGGATCGAGGGGGGTGATGGTTCAGTCTGGGTCGTGGTCGTTATGGGGCAGCACTTCTCTCCTCTCCTCTCCTCTCTGTGGGCGGGGGCTGCATTGACACGCGAGTAACACACTTCGCACACTTAGCTCTCTCTCTCTCACACACACACACACACAATATGCACAACACGCACTTCTCACGGAAGGCTCCTCTTACTTCCTCCCCATGAAAATGTTACTGATGATTCTGCCCCCCCCCCCAAAAAAAGAGAGGTTGGTGCCCAAGAGATGTGGGTGGGTGGGGGATCCCTCTTCTAAGCAGGGCCTCTCGCCTTGCCAACCCCAGGGGAAGCCTGGAATGTTTGTGCACCTTCTTTTCCGGATACTTTTTTTTTTTTTTTTTAGGAAATCCCAGATGCCTTTGCATATTTATACACTTTTCTTTTATCGTATGTTTTCTGGTAAACACACACACACACACACACACACACACACACATACATATATGAAAGCTTCATTCTGATGCAGTGCTGTCATTTTATGTCTTAATTCAAACCTCTATGGAATGTGATTCCTTGGACAAGGGCTTTCTCTACTTGCTACTCTTTTTGAGTCTTCCTCTCAATTTCTGCCTCTGTTTATCTCTCACTCTCTCACCACCCACCAACCTTCTTCCTGTGGTGTTTTGCTCTCCTCTTCATGTTTGTTCGGAAACTAAATATCAGCAGGACTTATTCCCCCTGTAAGATTGCAGCCTTAGAGAGGCAGGGTCAAGATGTCATTGTAGGTGTTTCGTGGCCAACTTCCGCAGGGTTTTAATTATAGGACAGTCCTAATCATTCTGTTGAAGAAGAGTAGTTGTGAAAAATACCCAGTGATCTTGTGACACCTTAAAGGCTAACAAATGTGCCTTAGCATAATCTTTTGCGGTCTAAGAACATGTGTCAGAAAAATCTAGACCCCAGGTGCTGCAAGAGTCTCATTGGTTAAGGAGTTGAGGCCTACAGATCTCACAGATGACTCCCCCCAAAATCCACACTTTGGCAATGCCTTTATTGGGACCAACCATAATGTTACAAAAGTGTGACAAGTTTTTGAGTTCTCCAGAGCTTGTCATCAGGCAGGATGTTCTGGAGAACTCAAAAAAGTGTCATGCTTCTGTGAAATTTTGGTTGGTCTCAAAAAAGGTATTGCCCAAATGTGGATTTTGAAGTTTTTTCTTATATTATTTGAAGGCATATGCTACAGTATATTTGTCAGTCTTGAAGGTGCTATAGGATTATTTGTTCTTTTATATCTTGCCACTCTCCATTCTTGGTACAATATTGGCAGGTATTCTTGGATTTACCAAGGTATTTTCCTGTGAATTTTTACCCGCACTTTATTTCAAATCCTGACTTGTTATAAATTAAAATTCACATTGGTCTCTGGTGTTAATTTTTCGCATTTGTTTCATTTGATGCCCAGCCTTCACTTGACCATCCTGTATTTCAGATGGACATATTTAATTAGTGACTGTGTTTTGACTACTGTATTGTGCTTATAAAGGGGAAGTCCTTTAGAATATTGCCTGATACAGTTTTCTTATCATAATTTAAGCACATGCATCCATTTTTTTTGAAGGAAGCTCCCCTTGAAAATGTGTGCGGGCAAATAAGACTTTTTTCCATTTGAGGCCTTGGAGAAATCTCCAGTCCCAAAGTACAGTACTACATCAACTTAATTTATTCTTCCATAAAGTACTATTGATGTTCCAGTTACAGGTAGGTAGCCGTGTTGGTCTGCCGTAGTTGAAACAAAATTTAAAAAAAAATCATTCCAGTAGCACCTTAGAGACCAACTAAGTTTGTTCTTGGTATGAGCTTTTGTGTGCATGCACACTTCTTCAGATAAACTATTGATGTTTTTCTCAATGAGATGGTAGATACACTGTTGCTCTGGATGGTAAGTAAGTGGTTGATTGAACAGGTCTTCTTTTGAACATGTGGGGGGGGGACTGAAAGACCAGTTCCGTACCCATTCCTACCTTCTGTGTGTTTACTAGTAATTTTATGTTTTAGTTTCAGGGCCCAGTTGTTTAAAGTACTTAAATAAAAAATTGACTATGGTAGTTCAGCCCATAATTTCTTCTTTGTTGTGCATATCTCAGGAATATGGGTTTTCTGGACAATGTTCTGATGGCCTCTATTGGTTAGAATCTAATTTAGAATCTAATTTAGAATCTATGACTTGTAATTTAGTAAATAAAACTTTAAAAAGCCCATTATGTTAATGTTACACATGCTATACAAATGTCTTGAGGTTTTTCCCCTTGGTAACTAAAATTAGATTAATTAAAATATTTGATTAGGAATAATATATTTCCCTTATTCTGGCCTTGTTTGCATGCAGCGCTTAACCATAGTGTATGAACACTTAGCTCTTCCCTTTCTGCTGACTGTCCCCATGTAAGGGAGGAAACAAGCCTCATTCTGGCTTGTCATAAGGAGCAAAGCTGGCATTTCTACCTTTGTGTTTGTTTGGAAAGAAATAACCATGAGCACTCATTTGCACAAGCATACCCTACTCAAGACAAGCTCGACTCTTGCTTATTTCTCTCCCTTTGCATAACAAAGACAGGAGTAGGGAAGCAAAATCACTCATACATGTTAACCTATAGTTTATTTGTATTTGAGGCTGTGGTTTCACAGTGTTTACAAATCTGGGAATTATTTATATTTTATGGAAAGTCTTGAAGACATAAACAGATGATATAATACTATTAGTATGCTTAAAGAATGGTACATTATACCGGTATATGTTTCTTGAGGGACAGTCAACAAAAAATGTGAATGGCAACTTTTGAACTTCCTAAATTGTTGTAATAATTAATTTAAAGTATAAAACTGATTTAATAATAAATTCCCCAACCCCCATGGAAACCTATCCACCTCACTGGCATTCCTTGCCTTTTCTCATTATCGGGGTTTGTTTGTTTGTTTTTAAATGCTTGAATTTTTACAGCAGTCTTTTACTCTAGACATGAGGCCTGCTTTGAGTTCTGTAGCTCATGCATTTAAGAATAAATGAGAGACTGAGAACAACATTTGAAATTTCAGAGGACTGTTGACTAAATCCATCAGACTTAAAATGATGCATAAAATAGTTAAGATGAATGCTTGGCTTTAAATCAGTTTGGTTCAGTGATTTCAGCAGAATTAAAGGCATGAGGCTGAAACTGCAGCTTTCTATCTGTAAAACTGGTGCACCTTCACTCCCCTACCACTGTGGTGCTACTAATGAAAGTGGGATATTACAGTGCTCCAAGTAAATACAACAATTTTGAAGATAATTTGATACCAGAATAATACAGGAATACAGAACTTATCCGCTTAAAAAAATGTACATCTTCTAGTTATATTAAAATTCAGCTCTAACTGGTACAAAAACAAAGGGTGATATCTAACTAAGTTATTCTTAGAGTGCACCTATTGAAATTGGTACCGGTATAAGTCTATTGAATTCAGTGAGCACAATTTGAGTATGACTAACACCGGATATCAGCCAAACAATTTTAGTTCATTTTGCGCTATTAAAGAGACTTGGTTTTTATGTGAGAAATGCTGTATGTCAGGAATCGCAAACTTTGTTTGCAGAGTCGATGTTTAACATTACAAAATTGTACAGTGCTCAGATACACAGTGCTCACACAATACATGGATTGCATTTTGTTAAAAATATTCTCAGACCCTTTTCCTTTTTCATTGCTTTGAAGTGGACTATTGTGTTTGCTATGTAACTCCTTGAGAGTGGAGTGGGCAGGGCTGGCCCAAGACATTTTGGCACCTGAGGCAAACCACACAATAGTAACCTCCTCCCCACCAGGGAAGAAGTGGTGAATGAAGATCTACATCATGAGCAGGGGGTGGGGTCTGCTGCCCCTGTGGGTCCTGCTGTCAGAGGCAGTTGCCTCACCTTGCCTCATGGATGGGCCAGCCTTGACTGTGGGTATGGATTTGGAATGTATTTAACCAGACATTGGGATATGCAGACATTATATTACTGAATAGTGTGAAATAGTCTAATGTCAGTTTTTTTAGCACTCAGCTTTAAGCAGCACCAGTCCTAAACACATTTTTCAGGAAACCAGTTACATTGTTCAATTGGAACTTCAGTGCAGTTTGTTCGGAGCTTGAAACGTTATTATTTATTAAATTTATATCCTGCCCTTCCTGCAGAGGAACCCAGCCCCAAGGAAAATGTGTGGCTCAAATTACCGGTAATCTGTTTTGACCTTCCTCTCCTACACGGGAAATGAATTCCTATTGCTATTGGCTGCTTACACCGCTGTAGTCATGCTGTAGTAAATGAATCACTCTTGTTTACTACAAATTATGTGTCTCCACCTTTCTGCCATGGAGGCCTGGATCTCTCAGTGGATTATTCTAATAAATGCTTTTTATAGCCACTCAGTATTTCAAATTGCATTGCATTGCTTTATACTCTTAACATAAAGGGAAAGTTTGTGTCATTTTGGAAATAAAATTATCCCTCCAAAATTGGTATGCAAGTATGTAAATTCTTAGTGCATCTGCATCTGGCTTTATGTTTGTGGAGGGATTGCCAATTGCCACCTCCTAATTTAGATTGCTTAACAGGTTTGCTTTATTAACAATTACAGGTAGATAGCCGTGTTGGTCTGTCATAGTCAAAACAAAATAAAAAAATTCCTTCTAGTAGCACCTTAGAGACCAACAAACTTGTTTTTATTAACAATGTTAACCTTGAAGATGGTTTGGAAGCTGCAACTGACGTAGAATGCCACTACCTGTGTGTTGTCAGGTGCAATGCTAGTGAGATATGCCAAGCCGAATTCAAGGGGTTGGTACTAACATATAAACTTTATATTATAGACATATAAACTTTATATTATAAAGCCCTAAACAGCTCAAGCTCTAAGTATTTGAAGGGTCATGCCACCCAGTACCAGCCAACCAGAGTTTAAGAGTTGGAGTGGGGAGAGGCTTTGGTACTACTACTGTTGATGTGTTCATGGGGGAACCACATGAAGCAGTGCATTCTCAGTGATGGTACCCTGCTTAAGGAAATTTGTCCATTTAGAAATCAGGTTGGCAGCTTCACTAGTTTTGTTTAGGTGTCAGGTAAAAACTTGTTTATTCCTACAGGTCTCCAGCCTTATGACTGAAGACACAAAAAAATCCTGAGTAAAGTATTAATCTGTAAGCGAAATTGATGTTACCTGCATCACCTGCCTAAATTGCTGTGTTATACCTGTTGCAATATATTCATTGTGTATTTGTAGTTTTAAATGTGATTTTAAAGACTTTTTGTTAGCATGGTTTTATTAGAAATGTTAGCCACCCTGGGAACTTTCAGAAGGAAGAATGGCATATAAAAAACAGCAACAACAACAATAAATATGAACTTCTTCATTTAATAAGACACATAGCAGCTTAGAGATAAATTTACAGGACTAAAATAAAATCCAAAATTTGGTCAAAAAGGCATAGACACGTATTTCTCTAAAATTTTAGACTAAAACCGTTTACAGCGCATATACTTATTCAAAGGTTTTTGCTATACATTCATACCTTGGTTCTCAAACAGAATCCGTTATGGAAATCTGTTTGACTTCCGAAAACATTCGAAATCCAAGGCACAGCTTCCGATTGGCTGCAGGAGCTTCCTGCACTCAATTGGAAGCCGCGTTGGGGGTTCAGCTTCCAAAAAGCGTTTGCAAACCAGAACAGTCACTTCCAAGTTTGCAGCATTCGGGAGCCAAAATGTTCGAGTCACAAGGCGTTCGAGAACCAAGGTATGACTGTATACCGCAAAACCTGGAAGGATCAAGCATAGTAGGCATCATTTGAAGGGAATTTATTAAATGAAGGGTGGGGACTGGATCTGGCCAGTGGGCCTGATTCTTACCTATGTTATCCCCCAAATTTGACAGATTGACAAGGCCATCCACCTGTCAGTCACCTGATGTCACAATGGCATTGGGTAATAGTGCTTTGAAGTCCCAAAAATCAGCTGATGGTTTGGAATTCAAAGCAAGGTGCAAAGGAAGCTCATCAAAGGAGAGACCTGCTGATAAAAACTGAGCTCCCTTGAAGACAGCAGCATTCAAAGCAGGGTTTCTCTTGTCCTCAGACTAAATGGTGGTTCTCATGCTTGATCTTTCCAAATTAATTCTGTACTCAGGATTCCTTTTTGGTAAACTTCAAGCGTCTTCAGTCATATAATTTTGGGAAGTGTACCCGTATATGCTGCACACACAGGTTTGTCCTATTCATACTTGACATAATCTAAAAATTATAAGAAGGAAGATAATTAAGTGAATTAGCTGCTACTATGAAAATAAAACTTGATTTGCTTCTCGGTCTCATGGAGTTTGTATAGGGGTCAGATGACAGAAACCCATATAAGCTGCCTTCAGTGTCTGGGAGATAAGTGATTGATATGTGTGTGTGTGTGTGTGTGAATGATATACAAAATCCAGTTCAAAAAAATATTGTCTAGTTTGGTAGATTGGTACTGTTATCTGCTCAGTTGCTTTGGCACTGTAGCATTTCTCTTTGTTCTGAGCACAAACTGAACTGTGGTTTGACTGCCTTGAAGAAACACTCAGGACAATGTATTCTGCACACAGCTGTTTGTTGTACACTCATTAAGGAGAGGAGTAGGGATTGGATTGTAACCCTCCACTCTTTGTAGAAGGTCTCCAGGGCAGCATTTCTGTGAAAGAGGTAGACATTTAGAACTGCAGTAATCCTTTTCTGTATGTGTATTATGATTGCATGGATAAAAAAGGGAATGCAAACTGCTGAGGTGTGTTTTCTGTTTGCTACATGCAGCACTAGGAGTTCTGTGTAGTTCTGTGATAATCTCAACAGTTTTCATTGGGTTAGATCTAGACATCACCATCCACAAATGGAAGGACTTCTTCCGTTCATGGAAGAGGCTGAGATCCAGCAGAGGCTGTTGCTAGAGGAGAGGATGATTTTAACTGATGCCCCTGGCTCCACTTCCTGCAATGTTTTGGAAGCCCCTCAGACCCTCACAGAACTGCTTTTATGGAAATGCAGAGGGAATGAGAAATTGGTATGAATATACCCTTCCTCCCCCCTGCAGGTAGTTTGGTTCCAACCAATTGTGTGATATGGTCTTATGTGGCATTGTAATATATACCTTTAACCATTGGACGAGGGGGAAAGTACTCTCATGTGACTAAAACAGTATGGCAGTGTCACTTCATTGATCTCGGGGCTCAGTGATATAAATGTTTCCTCAAGGTAATTTGTTTTTGGGGTTTTTTGCTTGCAAGGTTATTCCTTTGTAGTTTGGTGAGGGAATCTGCTTATTAGTACTTCATGTGTGCTGTGTAGTCCTAGTTCACGCCTACAGTTATGAGGAGTTGGAAAAGCTAGAACAGCAAACTCCACTACCCAAAGAAGGCCCCTGAGCTAAGACTGTAAGAAGCTGTGTATGTTAATTCCTAAGCATCTGTAATTTAGCAAGTGCTAAGTCGGGTGAAGCTTTTTCTAGATACTGGTATACCATGGAAGCGCACCATATTATTTTTGTCCTTGGGTGATGGATGGCAAAAGGCAAATTTGCAATTAAGGTGCATGATGATATTATATTCATCTGGCACCTTTCTTATTTTGCCTTCCTAGATTCTAAGTTCTTGATGATGATACAGAGTTATTTCTTACATTGACACCACTCCATAAATTCTTATTGGCCAGCTGAAATTCATTGCAAATTATGTAACTGCATAAAAGCTGTTGCTTTTCAATACTGGATCCGTTCACCTGCAGTGGGGAACTATGGTTTGAATATTCATGTGCAACCTTGGGCTCCTGTGCTTCTTCTCCCTGCCCTGGATGCACCTGTTCCAGCTCTCATTTCCTGGTTTGATCTGTTGTGTCCAAATTAGGCAAAATATGGCTTGATGAAGTCAGAAAGTGAAAACGGGAATTTGCCCACAGAAGGGACAGGGAAGTGCATAAGTTCAAGGCTTTGGCATGAATACCGGTATTTAGATTCTAAAGTGAGAGAATAGAAGGATATGAGGAGGGTGCAAAGTGTAAGCCCAATGTTCCAGCACAAACAGCCAAACAATTGTTTTGCATCATGTGTAAAAGGAGGTGTAAAGTGTGCTTGGTTTGGCTGTCTGGGACCAAGGTGCTGTGGCCCCCTTTACAGTGCCATGACCAAATAATCCTTAGAGATGGGAAAGAGGCAGGGACTGCTGTGCAGCTGCCAGGCTACTTCCCAGCCACTGCTGTGGCTCCCAGGTGTTACACCTGCCAGAGGTGGTGGTATGCTCACCAAGACAATAAGAATTATGGAAGACAGCTGCTAATGCTGTTTGGTTTTGGTAACTGTATAAACTTGTGTAATGATGTTTGGTGGCAGTAAACATCACTGTCTGGGGGGGAAATGGTTTCAGAAAGCAAGATGAACTCTGATTATCAATTTATTTTGTGGTATGATGATGACACGTAAGTGAAAATCCTAAGAAAATAAATATGACTCAAAAGTGTAGTAGACCCATTCTTTGACAATTGACTTGAATTTGTACTAACTTCGTTTGTCAATTAGCACCTTGGTATATAGCCTTTACATTTTTTTACACCAAAAGAGATATGGCTATGTCTCTAGAGTTCATAACCTAGCACGAATCTGAACTTGACTTACTACAAAAATTCCAACTATGATCCTCTTGGCTTTGGTAAAATCCTAAAGCTAATAAGGTAGAGCTGTTTGTGATTAATACATCCTTTGCCCATATGTTTCTCAACAGACTAAATATTTTAGTTTGATATGCAATTCATAATGCCTTTAAATTGGATTTCATGGGTAATTATGTGCAGTAACTTTGCTGTAGTGTTCATGGAGTTAACTGTATAAGACGAGGCTTGTAGACTTGGCTAGATCTCTTTATCTGTATTTAAAAGATTGATCTATTGAAGTAGAATGTAAATAAGGTTCAGAAGTTTGTACTGCCCACTCTTTCAATTAAAATAAACATGCCTGTTCCATTTTGCATGTATAAACTTGCAGTTAACCTGTTGGAACAGCTAACCATTAGAAGCAGGTATCAATTTTCTCAAGGTATACACATAAAAGGGTGCAGGTGGAGATCAGTGATCAATATTTTGGACTTTTAAATGATATTTCTTTTAAATGATAACATTCATTATTATTTCTTTTTGTAGTGTGCCAGCCCAATAGTTAACCAGTGCCTCCCACCAGATCCAAGAATAAGTACTTGATCATCTGGTTTAGCAGAATGGGAGCGTTAAGTGGCTGCACCATCAGTATTGCTCTTACATGTTGCTGCTTGTGGTTATTAAATTAGGTTAGTTTTGGAAATGTGCCCTTGTGATAGGTCTGGGGTGGGAGTAGATGCCCTTGGACTCTTCTCTCCCTTCTTGGAAAATTGGAAGGGTTTTTCTGACAGGTACTGCAAGGCACAGTGATACAGCCAAGTGCTTCCCTCCCAATTTTGTGCATGCAGAAGACTCTACTATATCTATACCTACAGTTTCCTAATTTTAGAAGTGTGCTAGTGGTTAGTGCATTTGTTCCTAGGATTCAGAAATAGGATAGAATATGGATGAATATCTTATAGACAGATGTTTGGCTAAAGTTGACATGTTGTAAACCAAGTTTAATATTGTGCCATTGCTTTTATTCTTCCTTGAACCCCTCAAATTGTTCCTTGTGGGCATGAGATGCCTGGAGAAAATGTTGAGTTGAGTATATTAGAAAGGTTTGTTTTAAAGGAAGGTAGCTTAATACAATATTAGTGCAAAGGTAAGAAGGAACTTAATTTTAGTAGAAGTCCTGGTGATTAATATAATATGAGAAATCTGTGTGCGTGCACCCCCTCGGTGTTCCAGCTACAGCTGGTCATCTTGAGCAAACTATTTTCTTGCTAACAAGACTAGATCACTGCATTACTGAGTGACTGTATCCCAGTTTGGTTTTGCTTGTAGAACAAAAGTTTGGCCTTAATACTAAGGAGTCTTCTTTATTATACAACTCATTACATAATTCAGCAAATGCTGCATCTTTAGCCAGAGCTCTAAAACAATAAAGCTGATTCTTAACTTGCTATTCTTTTAAAGTATATTTTAAATAAAGCATTATAATTTTTTAACCATTAAATGTGTTAAAAGGAGAGCACAATATTTTATATTGGTGTTTAGCAAAATATAGGAAACAGGATCTGGTGGTAATATGCTAGCTGTTGTCCTAATGATACTGTCGAGTTTTATGTGCATTACTGCATTTCTGCATCTTTCCATCTGCATTTGTCTGCTTTATCTTGAGCACTGAGATGTTTGCAGCTGTGGGCTTCCAGGGATGCCCATTTGATCAAACTTTACAACAAGTTTCTTCCTGTTCCCAGGGCACCAAATGCATTGAAGTAGTTCATTGTAAACATATGAAAAGCGGGTGTTATGTACCTCCTCAGATCAGATCTATCTTTAAAAGCCTCCCTGTGCTGTCCTGTGAACCATGAAAGAAAGCTTGACAGGAGACAATTGTGAAGTGCTCTGACAGTTATTCATCTTAATCTTACTGTTACCTTGTCTATGTGTTTTGCGCTTCTGGTGTATATTGTCTTTGATCTTGAGTGGAGAAGACGTCAGTCATGTACAACACATAGCACAATGGGACTGCTAAGCATTAATAATGCTAGCACAAATTTAAGAATTAAGGTAAGAGACGACTTGAGGACACTTCAGCTTCATATTTGAGGCTTTGGGTTGTTTGCTGCAAATGGAAGCGGCTAGATTTATTTTTATTTTGTGAAATGAGCAACCCATACTGAACCTATGCTTTAGGAGTCACACGGATTACATATCTGAAGAAGTGTGCATGCACATGAAAGCTCATACCAAGAACAAACTTAGTTGGTCTCTAAGGTGCTACTGGAAGGAATTTTTTTTGTTATATCTACAATTACTTTTTGATAACTGCTGCAAGCAGAACGTTTAAAAGCATAGCCTGTAACTACCAACAGAATTTCCATAGTGATTTTATATGTTCGGACACATATTACCAAAGCTTCAGTTTACAGCTCTACTCTCTCATTCTTACTGATAATCCATCTGTCATAAATCCACACTGGGCACAATCCAGCCAAAGTTAAGCAC
Source organism: Darevskia mixta (assembly GCA_034641385.1). Taxonomy (NCBI): domain Eukaryota; kingdom Metazoa; phylum Chordata; class Lepidosauria; order Squamata; family Lacertidae; genus Darevskia; species Darevskia mixta. Next base: position 15,373,716 of record JAWWNH010000001.1, read on the forward strand.
TTTTAGATCCCATTAATTTAAATGGAAGATGTTCAGTATGTACTTGAATGCTCCATAGAAATAAGTGAGATTTAAGCTGCAATCCTTTATCAGGAGCGAGACCCATGGAATGCAGTGAGACTTTCTGTTGGGTAGACATGTTTAGGAGGATGTTATAAATTGTTTAACTTGGCTGGGTTGTACCTGTCATATTAAGCTTTCAAAAATTATTTCTGAAGTGGCTGGCACTATTGATTCTTGGGCAATGATAGAGTAGAAATTATTTTAAAACAAAAAATTATTAATGCAAAGGTTAAGGTATCTATTTAGCTTGTAACACAAGCTATATGGTTCACAGTGTTTATATATTTTGGTTTCCAAAATATATAAACAATTAGGAGCCAATGGGCTCAGATTCTTAAAGTATAGATATTTGTATTACCAAATTGAATGGCAAAAATATTGATAATATTTGACACTTAAAAGTTGTCAAAATATGTGCTGCTGTGTGTTGCTATAAGTATTGTTGACCTTCCTTAAAAGTTACATGTTAAAAAAAATAGGGCCTTTGTAGGGGCTGTGAATACTCATGCAAATGGTCTAATACCCTTGCTATTTAGTGGTATAAAGGTAAGGCTTGAATGCTGAATATTTTATTGGGACTTCTGAGATTCATCTCCCCCAGCCCTTTACAGTCACTTTCCGAGAAACCCAGTCACTTCCCAGATAATATTAATTATCATTGAACACTGTCTAATATTCTAGATCTAATGTTAATGGAAACTGAACAATCAGGTAAAATTTGAGACTATTTTTGACTGGATAATCACATTTTTAGGGTTTCTACTTTTTGTTGTTGCTGTCTGCAGATGAGCTACAAATGTGCCAAGTTTATTCTTTCTAGCTTGTACATAAGTAAAAACGATAGCAATTATATAAATAAGCAACACCATCTATTTTGATTAAACGACCCCAAGCCCATTCAACTGCTCCACATAAAGAACAATAGAATCATAGAATTGTAGAATTGGACAGGATCCCGATGGTCATGTAGTGCAACCCCCTGCAATGCAGGCATTGCAAACCATGGTCCAGTTCGAAACAATACTGGACCCTGCTTAGCTTTGCAAATGTGCTAGCAGCTTTATTGCTGCACCAGTAGGAGGGATTATCATCAACATTATTTATTGCACTTACTAGTTGTCCCCCCCCCAAAAAGGAACTCTGCATATGTCAGCCAGACAATGACAATACAGTTTTCAATTTCATCTAGGAAAACGGAAAAAAGTCATTTTTTAAAAAAATTACATTTATATACCACCATTTTCTTCCAAAGAGCTCAATGCGGTTTACATGGTTCTCCTACTCCCCATTTCATCCTTACAACAACCCTGTAAGGTAGTTTATTCTAAGAGATGGTGACTGGTCCAAAGTTACCCAGTGAGCTTCATGGCTGAGTGGGGATTTGAACCCTGATCTCCTAAGTCCTAGTCCTAAACACTACACTACACTGACACTTTCTTCCAATGTATTTCGGAGTAGGATATCCCAAGCAAAGCTATGTGTTGCGTCAGGAAAAGCGCATTTTTTTCCTATGCTTCCCTGGATTGATTTTCACTTGAGAAATCACATGGCCATTTTTTTAGCCAATATGTTAATTCATAAAAATTAAGAAATTTTACAGTTTTAGGGAGTATTTTTATATCCCAAGGTGATTGTATATAAGGGTGAAAAAATGTCCCAAAATTACATGACATTTGGGTTGAGTTTTGTTTGAAAAACTTCAGGGGGACAGCCCATTTGTAAGTTTTATTTGCTCTTCCTGGGATGTGTTTTGCTTCAGCTACTTTTTATTTACAGAAATAAAACTGTAAATGATAAATGGCTGAAACTTTCATATAGTTGACAATAAATTAAACTACTTTGTGGGTCTACTTTTGTGTAACTTCTATAATGAAAAGTCACCCTGAGTGGGTTTCAACCCCATTTTCCGCATGGAATATTTATTTATAGGAACAGTTATGATCACAGGGCAGCATGCAGAAATATGGCAAAGACGTAGTAAGCAGAGGATAGTGTTCGAAGAAGCAATTATAGGGCTGAGATGCTGTTCATTTCATTTCTGCCTTATTTGATTGATCAAGTGACAGTTTTCTACTAGATGAAGTCTAGAACACACTTGTATAATTGCCACCCAATCTTTTTATGTGGCTATCTGATAGTAATAGTACGAGTGGAAGCATCTTGCTCCCCAGCCCTAGAGGAGTCATGACCTCTTCAGGGAAATTTTATCCTTTCTTTGCATTTAGCTTAGCTTTTAATGAGCATGTACAGGCATCTTTGAACAGTAACACAATTTAGGGCAACTTGTAAATAAGCCCACAAAAGTTACCAGCCTTTTTTTACTAGTTTGGAAACAAGCTAGTATTTTGTGTTTTCATCCTGGCCACAGAGGAGGCCAACGCCTCTCCATAGCCAACCTGGAAATTCAAGCTGCTAGCCTCTTAGAAGGCTATTTAAAAGATCTTCTACTAAGCACATTGGCAGAAAAGGGTTGAGGCAATTTGTCCTTCTTCTGTCTGCTCACTTGTCTTCATGGAATTTCATATCCTTATATCCACGGAATTCTGGTCTCTTATGACTACCAAGCAAGTTGTTAAATACAAGACTGGTTTAGCAGAATGGAGGAATAAATAACACACAGTTGTACATCACAGTAGCCAGGTTACAAGTGCCCAGGAGCCTGAACTAACCAATCATTTGCATTTAATGAGAGGTAGACTCTCCATATTATGTAGTGTGATGTTCTGTAAAACTTATTGGAAGGTGTGAAGTCCTAGGAGGCAGCTTTTAAATAATCAAAACAACTTGTTGTGCTCTTACTATTGTTGTAAATTGGGACAGGAAGGTTATTCATGAAGAATTCGTAGTACTGGTTGCAGTGTATAGATTTTGCTTTTTTGCTTTCTTTAAGACAATAGCAAATTACCCTGCTTTCAATTTGGTATTGTGCCATGTATAGACATGGCAACCATCCTGTAATAAAAAGTAAAGGCAATTGCACATACCAGAGCCTCTGAACTGAAGGGTACTTTTCAGTCAAGGACAGAGTAGAGAAGAACTTTTGGATAGACATAATGCATGAATGACTTCAGGTAGAAATATCTACTCTGATTCAGCTGCTGTAAAAGCCACCTGCTTTTCAAAAGATAGTCTTCACAGAATTTCTAGTTGAGAATAATAAATTTATTCTTCTATAGCACACATATAACTTAATCAGCCTCCCACTGATTTCACACATCCCCAAGAGTAATACTGTACAGATTTACTAATGTTTAGACAATCTCACTTTGACTGTGTCCCATCTGAAAATTGAGGGGTGTCCTCCCTGGGGTACTAAAGCAGAATATATCTTTCATTTACATGGGTGGAACACAAACTTTTGTTGGTATTTGATATCTGGTCAATAGACTTGTCTTACAATTGCCCTTGATATTTATTCAGTAATTTATCGAATGTCTACCATAAGTAGTTAAAATAATACCTTAATAGTGAGTTCTTGGCTATACTTTTTCTAAATACTAATACATTGTTTCATCTTAATTTGCTTAGGAAGAATACTGACAATTGAATTGCTGCCTTTATACTGTAAAAAATTGCAATAAAGTGGGGATGTCAAGAGTCTCCACTCCTCCACCACCTGGAGAGATGTCCAGTGGTCCTGTAGCTGAAAGCTGGTGTTACACACAGGTAAGCCATATACCTGTATGTATGTGTGTGTGTGTCCAGGTTTTGTTAATGGCATGTTTAACAGTAGGACACTTTCAGATGTAGCTTCCATCAGTAATGCAATGTGATACCCAGAATGGTGAAGAATTCTGGTTGCAAGTAAAAGGAATAAGAAGGCAAAAAAGGTAATATAATAAAGAGAACCAATCAGAAAATGTATACTATATGCAAAAATAAGGATAAAAATATGGTGACGGGTGAGATCAGCAATATAATAGGCAAGAAATCAAATACTGAAGGTTGTACCCAGTGATTGGGAGGATTTATGGAGCATTGTGGGCTGCCATACAGGCAGGTGAAAATCACCTGGTATCGGGCTGAGTGAGCTTGCTCTACTGGTACAAGATCGCTTTGCCCTATTCCCCTTGCTCACAACAGCCCACAAAGTTCAATAAGTAACCCCACCCCAACCCTCAAGTGAGGCTTTTTAAGAGGTTGCAGAGGTGAGGACAGCTATTGTGCAGCTATTGAATGCAACCAAAGGTTGCTGAGGTGTAGGACAAATGAATTAATCACCTAAAGTCTACAATAATTCAACCTGTGGCTCTGAAAAAGCCTGTAGTTGCTGGCGGATAACTGATCAAATAAGGGGTTCCAAGGAATGAATCTCGCTCAAATGTCATAAGTTGGTAGCTCATGGAATCCTATTCTGAAACATTGGCTTTTTTAACAAGTGCATAATATAAGCTGCAGTGACTCCTTAATTCTATGAGATTTCCCTCCCCCCAAAAAACCAGTTTAAACTTTTCAGTTGAGCTTATTTCTTCAATAACTGCTTTAAAAAAATTAGGGAATCTGGTGAATTTACCTGATTGTCTGCATCTCTTATTCAGGTTAAAGTTGTAAAATTTTCTTATATGTGGACCATTAATAACTTCAGCTTCTGCCGAGAAGAAATGGGGGAAGTTTTAAAGAGTTCTACTTTTTCATCAGGGCCAAATGACAAAATGAAATGGTAGGTATTAGTCATTTGTCAGTGGCTTCTCACTTTCTTTTCTTTAAGAATATGGTCTCTTGAGAATCTGTGAATATGTCATAAATAAAATCACATGTATGGTGGTTTATCCTCCAGTGTTAAAACTGTTTTTATTGTTGAAAGGGGGGCAAACTATCACTGATTTTCTGCTATATTGCAGAGATCCGAACAGCTAACAGAAATACTATATAGTTTGTGGCAAAATAAGGCAAGATGATGTAATGTGTTGGATTAAGGCCAGAGAGACATTGGGTTCAAATCTTCATTTGTGAGGTTACTGAGAGCAATTTGGGCAATTACATGCAAACTGGACAATTTGGGCCAGTTTGCATGTAATTCTAAGCCAAGCCAGGTTCCTGGAAGGAAGATTGCTGCAGCTTTGCTGCTCTTTCATTGCAGCTGCCACCACAGTGCTATGAGCAAAGCCATGGTAGCCAAGGGTAGTTGACTGACTTGCTGCCTTGTGACTTGTCTGGAGCAAGATACATTCCAAACTGGCCTTGTGATCTGCTAAGCAAATTATGCCTCGACTCACATCCGTGTGGCACTAGCAGGGTTCCCTATTTGTAAACTGCCCTGTGATCCTTGGATGAAGGGTGGTATAGAAATGTAATAAATAATAATAATAATAATAATAATAATAATAATAATAATAATCTCATTTTGTTCAAGAGGGCCCCACCCTTCTGGAGAAGCATTTCAGGAGAACACTGTATATATGATCGCTCCTATATTGAAAGGTGTGACAGCAGGAGAAGAGCAATAGGGATATATAGATATGAGCAACTGGAGGTCATGGGTGTTGAATACGTATGTAAGTTTTAAAAAAACTGATCTCCGGAACTCAGGGGACTTAATTGTGTATGTGTAAAAAAACCATATCACAGCAGAACAGTACTCCAATTTTTAAATATCTTAGCAAGTTAGGCCTTTATGGATTAGAGAACAAGTTGATGTTTCTAAGACTTGCTTCTTATGTTCTTTATTTCAGGTGCCTGAGAGTAAACCCCAAAGGACTGGATGATGAAAGCAAAGATTACCTTTCACTGTATTTACTTCTAGTTAGTTGTCCAAAAAGTGAAGTGAGAGCAAAATTTAAATTTTCTCTTTTAAATGCAAAAAGAGAAGAAACGAAAGCAATGGGTAAGTGGATTTTAAAATGCTTCAAGAACGATAGGTTGTTTTCAGTTTAAGGAGTAAAAGGTCTGTCAAGTTAGATATTTATTTATTTAAAAGCTTGTAAACTCAGATTTATTATTTTGTGTCTGTGTACAAGTTCACGGGTGGCGCTGTGGGTTAAACCACAGAGCCTAGGGCTTGCCGATCAGAAGGTCGGCAGTTCGAATCCCCGCGACGGGATGAGCTCCCGTTGCTCGGTCCCTGCTCCTGCCAACCTAGCAGTTCGAAAGCACGTCAAAGTGCAAGTAGATAAATAGGTACCACTCCGACGGGAAGGTAAATGGCGTTTCCGTGCGCTGCTCTGGTTTGCCACATGACCCGGAAGCTGTGCGCCGGCTCCCTTGGCCAATAAAGTGAGATGA